>OW971956.1:5015000-7515000 GCA_943193695.1 Acrobasis suavella
ACTGCGAACCGGACATCAATGTTGTTTTGAAGACGGAGCCCGAAGATGACTATGAAGGTAGGTTTTTTTAAAGAAATTTGTAAATATCGCTGGTTTTAAGCAAATAAATTATACGAATAATTTTGTAAAAGTTTAATTTCTTTTTTTATTCTATTAAATGCTCAGAAATGAAAGAAAATTAATTTAGATTAAATCAAACTCATAAATGTATGACCTAATAGAATTTGTTTGTATAACAAGCTTGTCGCGAGATTCTAAGTTGTAGACTACGACCCGAGGTTAAGGGGCTGCCCGAATTTTCCGGGGTCCAGCGCTGCCCTATTAGTGAAATCAGCCACTTGGCTTATATGCGTAGAAAAGTATCCCCATACTTGAATTTTCCGGAGTCCAGTAATGCCTCCATTTTAAATACATTATTTGAAAAGAAACTGAGACATCATTTAAAATGTTGTATTGACAAGGCCCTAGATAAGATAACTACTGTTTACAGTTTAAAGTTAACACATGAAGCTTTTCTACGCATATAAGCCAAAAGTGGCTGATTTCACTAATAGGGCAGCAATGGACCCCGGAAAATTCAGGCAGCCCCTTAACCTCGGGTCGTAGTCTACAACTTAGAATCTCGCGACAAGCTTGTTATACAAATAAATACTATTAGGTCATACATTTATGAGTTTGATTTAATCTAAATAATTTTGTTTTCATTTCTGAGCATTTAATAGAATAAAAAAGAAGCTTAAATTTTTAAAAAATATTCAAGTAATTTATTTGCAATAATAGGGTCAGATACATTTTTTTACTATTTATAAATATGAACCTAACCAAAGTACCTATACATGTGATGACAGAGTATGTATTTAAAAATTAAGGTCGAGAGAATTGAAAAATAGGTGACAATTGCAGCTCGGACCGAAAATGCCTATGCAAAGTACACAAAATCGACGTTTCTTAGTCCCCAGATTACTCCTACAAATTTTAACCGATGCAATTTCTTTTCACACAGTGTTGTCAGTTTCAACCGAATGTTGACATTGGCCCATCGTTGACAGATTCTTTTGCTCGCTCAAATGTGCGCTCAAAAAACAGCAGCTTATTAGATCTGACGTCACTGTGCTGCCATCTGGTGTCCTATGTTTTTAACCCTTTCACCGCGAACGTCGGATTTATCCGTCAATGCATTTCCGTACAGAAAATTTTGTTGGATAAATCCGACGTTCGTGGTTAAATTGAAAACCCTCAATCAAAGTGCACTTACAGTACAGATGTGAGGGGCGTGAGTTCGAATCCCACTTGTTGCGAAATTTTTAACTACATATATTTTATTGAGATAGTGTTCCGAGCATTGTAATGCTATATAAATAAATAATCCGCTATTTTCCAATAAGTCAGATACTTTATTCTAAACGTCAAAACAAACATTTTTTTATGGGTTCTATATGAAATACAGGCAGATGACGGCATAGTTTCTTGGAGTCAAATAGTGCTGTTATTAATCGTTTCTCTGCAAATCTAAATACACGTAAAAATAGATATTTTCTAGTGATATTATTTTGCGAGGTTTTTATTTTTTTATTAGTACAAAATAATTTATTTTTGACGGTTAAGAATAAATTATTTTGTACTGATAAGAAAACAAAAAGCCGCATAATAATGTTGACTTGTTGGAACATAACGGATTATTTAATAACTTCTAATATTACTATTCACAGATACTATACATTCAACCAACATGTCAAGTAGTCCTGGAATAAAAAGAGAGATTGAAATCGAAATAGACTTCAATGTGGCAATAAAGAGGGAACCAGAGGAGGTCCAAGAAGATGAAGGTATACCAGTTTAGTAGCTTTATGTACATACGGAAGTGGCAAGAAGAAAGTAGGTTATTAAATAAATATTGTTATCGTACTTGTATTATTTCTTTTCTCTGATAATAACGAACATACAGCCCTCGAGGAGCAAGCTCAGCTTTGCATTAGTGTGAGTGAGCGCCAAAGTAGAGTCAGTCAAAAAATTACACAAGAAACCGGCCAAGTGCGAGTTGATTACGCGTGGAGAGGGTTTCGTACAATGCCAAAGATTTTATATAATACAAAATATCACATTTAAAATCCTCACGTAAGATGTGAGTTAAATACTACTAGCGCTATCTAGTGGTGTTTTAGTGAACTATTTTCCGTAAGCTTTTTTGGACAAATCACACAGATTGAGCTAGCCACAAAGTAAGTTCGAGACTTGTGTTACGGAATACTAATTCAACGATACTATATTTTATAATGAATACATATATAGATAGATACATGTCCAAGATCCAGGTCAATCTAAAAAAGGATCATTTCCATCTTGACCTGACCTCCGGTGTGACAGCGTGGCATGATGACTAGTCAAACTTATAACAATCCTCTTTTTTGTCGTGGGTTACAAACTGTTCGTTTAGTGACTCCACGTTTGAAAAATGGCACCGCAGGTTTATCGCCGGCTAAGGACTTCACCAATGCGTCGATCAAACGCGAGCTCGACAGCGATGTCGAACGAGACACTCCCGAACAGTGCTTCAGACAAAGTGACGAGAAAACAGTGCTGAGCACAGTTATAGTAAAGCGGGAACAAGAAGAGACTGCACCCGTTGATAAAATTTATAAACAAGGTATTTCTACAAGTTTTTATTTAGTTTCACCTGTCCCAAGTAACCAAGTGAATGGAGCGTTGCATTCCTTTATGAGCAGTAGGAAGGCATCACACAAGGCATGTCTTGCTGTTCATAAAGGAGTAGTAATACCTACAGACCCTGAAATGTCCATATCTGTATATTTTATATCCCCTTAAATTTGACCCACATATCGGTTGCCAATTGAGCTGAAATTTTGCTCACATTAGTATATCGCCTGACAATGCAATATTATGATGACATGGAGCTGATCTGATGATGTAGCCGAAAAGTGGTCATGGCATCTCTGCGATAAAACAACATAACTCCACCGAGTTTGTGCTCCGTTGTCTGTCTGTCTGTAATCAATTTTTTTTTTGGACCCGTTGTACAATGGGTCTGAAATGTCCGCATCTCTGTTAAAAGTCAAAGTCAAAAATCATTTATTTATCTTTGGATATTTGCATTACTTGATAATTGTCTTTTTTTTCTTTCAATTTCTTAATAGCTAGTTGTTGACGTCAGATTATTTACTTACAACTAAGTTGACTGCCGCCTCCTAAGCGCAAGTACAGAAGAAGCGGTAACAAACTGTGCTGCAGCATTTTCTCCAAAAACGTCAACCTTACAATTATACTGATATTAAAGTTAGTTATGTGGACTGAGAATACATTGTTATGTCATAATTATTAATTAAGAATCATGTCAAAATTTAAATGAATGTCAATTTGTAAATAAAGTTCATGTTCGAATTGTACTCAAATTATGACATTTGTGAGTGTACAAATACAAACCTTTAAGAGGGACCCGCGCCAAGCTCAAGCCAGACGTTTTTGTCTTTAAGATAATCATCGGTTCCGTAATAAGCCTTCTCACAAAGAACTTTCTTTACATAGATTTTAAATTTTCTATCTGGCATATCAAAGACCGATTCTGGCCTAGAAAAATATTGAGATATGGACATTTCAGACTCATTGTACACTTGGTCCAAAAAAATTACATGCCATGTTAAACTTATTTCTATTTTACAAGCTTTTATTTAGTATCACCTGTCCCGTTGTCTGTCTGTCTGTAATCAAATATATTTTTTTGGACCTAGTGTACAGTGGGTCTGAAATGTCCTAATCTCTATTATTAAATTACATGTCATGTTAAACTAAGTTCTATTTTATGAGGTTTTATTTAGTTTCACCTGTCTATCTGTAATAAAATTTTTTGGACCCAGTGCACAGTAGGTATGAAATGTCCACATCTCTATTATTAAATTACATGTCATGTTAAAGTTAGTTCTATTTTACAAGATTTTATTTAGTTTCACCTGTCCCGTTGTCATACGTTAAATACCAAGTTTAATTTGACCCATTTCTTGGTTTCCGATTGAGCTGACATTTTGCATGCATACGTATATTATCGCGTGACAATGCAATCATGGAGCTGATCTGATGATGGAGCTGGAAGGTGGCCATAGGAACTCTGTAATAAAACGACGCAACGCCGTCGAGTTTTAGGCTTATTACGTTTGTCTTAATGAGTAACCTCCTGTGAGGCCTCACAATTCGAGCTTGTACTAAAAAAATGTGTTTTTATTTTTCTTCAAAAAACTTATTTTTTTCACGCAGGGGGCGTTTCTGGTCAAACATCGGACTCCAAACTAACAGAAGACACGAGCATCAAACACGAGCCCCGAAGGGACTCAGCACGCACTGACGAGGGAGCCCACGAATGTAAAGTTTGCCACAAACACTTCGGCTGGTCGAGCAAGCTGCGGGAACACATGCGAAAACACACGGGCGAGAAACCATATCCGTGCAACGTGTGCCAACGCCCGTTTGGTAGAAAAAGTACTTTAAAAATACACTTCAAAAATCACTCTGACGATATCTTTTTTGAGTGCAATATTTGTTTCAAAAGATTCTCTGATGAGGAAGAATTGAATAGACATTTGGAATCCCACGAAAAACGGTATAAGTGCGATGTGTGTCAAAGTAGTTTCACAGAAAATAGTGACTTGGATAAACATCTAAAAACTCACACGGGGAAGCAACGTTTCAAGTGTAATATATGTCAAATTAAGTTCGTTCAAAAAGTTAATCTCCAGAGGCATTTGAAAGCGCACACTGGTAAAAATACGTTTCAATGCAAGATTTGTTACATCATTTTCGATCAGAGGATGAATTTGTTGAATCACATAAGTAAACACACGAACGACGAGAATGTATATGTGTGTGATCATTGCCAACACACGTTTCCTGAAAAGAGCGCTCTAAGGAAACACATAAGGACTCACACGGGCGAGAAACCATTCAAATGCAACATTTGCCATTTGAGATTCTCACAGAAAATAAATTTGCAAACGCACCACAGAACGCACACAGGCGAGAAACCTTACGAGTGTAATTTTTGCAAAAAAAGGTTTTCGAGAATCCATTGTTTGCAAATTCACGTTAGGACGCACACGGGTGAGAAACCTTACGAATGTGGTATGTGCGACATGAAGTTCGCGAGGAAAGCTCACAGGACAGCGCATGTAAGGATACATACTGGTGAGAAACCATACGAATGTGACGTTTGTAAGAAACGTTTTACCGAAAACGGTGGTTTAAGAAAACATTATCGCACGCACACGGGTGAGAAACCGTATGAATGTAAATATTGTGAATGTAGATTCAGTAGTACGAAGAGTATGAAGTCGCACGCGTGTCGTGAAAAGATTTCTCGAAGCGTCGTGGTACCTACCTTGCCCGAATTGGCGTCTGGAGGCCAAAATCTAATTTGGGTCCCTATGCCTCCGTTGAACGTTTCTCAAGTTAACTTGACATAAAGTCTAATCTTACTAATATTATAAACAAGAAAGTTTGTATGTATGTATGTATGGATGTTTTTTACTCTTTCGCGCAAAAACGGCTGTACGGATTGGAATGAAATTTGACATGTAGATAGCTTATTACCTGGAGATACTTTTCATCCCGGGAAAATGTGAGGTTCCCGAGGGATTATCAAAAATGTTCCACGCGGGCAACGCCGCGGGCTTCAGCTAGTTTGATATATTTCGCTTTGACAGTTCGAAATATCGGAACGCAACATGTTCCCTATGAAGAAAGTTGTTCAGAATCGTTTTCTTTTAACAAAATAAGTATGAATTGAACTTACCTTCAAGCTGTATATTTTGGGCTTTATTATAAGAAAAAATCACACAAATCGAGCTAGTCATAACGTAGGTGTAGTATGTCGTGGTTGCTTGTTTTCAACCCCGGACAAAAAAGGGGGGTGTTATAAGTTTGGTTTATCTGTCTGTGGCATCGTAGCTCTCGGAACGCATGGACTAATTTCGATGCGGTTTTTTTACGTGAAAACAAGTTTCATTGCGGTGATTCCCCGCGATGTTTGATGAAAGCCGCTTTAGCCGTTTAAAGTTCTTCGGGTTAAAGCTTGAAAGTTGGGGTTTTTTAATTATTCTAGCAAATAATAGATGGCGCTACGGATATCAGTTAGAATTTGCAGTTTTGCTACTCATCACTAGATGGTGTTCTTGAAAGTCGGGGTTCTTTTCATTTGCCTAGCATCTTGTATAATATATGAATTAGTGAGCATAAGGCGCTTTAGTTTGCCACGTAAGGGTAAGGACGTGATTATTAAGGGGGCTACCTAAATTTTCCGGGGTCCAGTGCTGCCTCCATTTGAAATAAATTATTTGAAAAGAAACGGTGACATCATTTAAAATTGTGTCGCACATACGCCAAAAGTGGCCGTTTTTCGCAATTGTTCGTAGAAAAGCTTCACATTCTTACTTAAACTTTGAACAGTAGTTCATAAAATAGTTTGAAGATTTATCTAGTGCCTGGCACAGATATATCTGTGGTGCCTGGTCAAGACAAAAATTTAAATGATGTCTCCGTTTCTTATCAAATCTTTTATTTCAAATGAGGGCAGCACTGGACCCCGGAAAATTCAGGTATCCCCTTAAACTTTTCTGTAAGTTCCTACTATAATATAGTGACTAGTAATAAATATAAAAAAGTTTAAATAATAAACACGTGTTATTTTATCCCCAACTGCCCCAGAAGGAAGAATGATGACATTGAACGTGTGACAGACAATGTACGTTCAGCTCATTGCTCTAAAGTGCCATTTTTGAAACGAGGAGTCGCCTAAACTTTTGGATTTTTCCATACAAAAAACCGTTCATTCAGTGACTCAGCGTGTAAAAATGGCACCATTGAACGCAGTAAAAAAAAACTAGGTCTATGGTTTAGCTTTCCAAGGCTTACATACACCTAGAATATATTTTTTTACTGCGTAAAAAGACCACACGATAGATAGCCGAGTGCGACAAAGAATTCGATAACGGTCGCCCTCATAGAGCAAAAGAGATTGCTATCAAATTGACAATGTGACAAGTTTACGTCGAAGCCATTAGCGGCCTAGATCGAACATCGTCACACGAAAATTGAATTTATCAATTGTATTGTTTTTGCATAAAACCTCTTTTCTCAAAGGACTTCACGTATTTTTTTACGCGCTCGGTTTACTATGAATTGTGCATTTCACCTCACTGCTTCAGCCGAACACAATGTTAAGTGAGACAGCATACTTTTAGGCCACGCCCACCTGTGAGTTCGAGCCCGCGACTAGTTCAACCTTAATGCAGCATACGCTCTAAATCTTGACTTTTGTTGTACAAAGACATGGATTGTTGTTACACCTAACTAAAGGTTATGACAAACAAATCATCGTCATCACCATTTTGTCTCCACTTCACCTTCTATACTATAACAACCAGATCCATACTTGGCTAGAGCAGCTGAGGACTTGGCCTCTACGCAGGCCAGACGGGTTGAATAAAAAAAACACATTTTAAAAATTAAAAGCGTATATTTATATTTATACAACACTCATTTTCATACTCGTATGTCAGACGAAGATGGTGGCGCCACCACGGGCGCGGCGAAGTTGGGTACTGGGAACTTGCCACTAATCTTGTGTACGGACCGCATGTGTGTGGTGAGCGGGTACGATTGTGTGAAGGCCGCCGAGCATATCGTGCACACGAACGGACGCTCGCCTGTGTGTGTACGGATGTGGTTCTCTAGGACTCGGCGCTCCTGAAAAGAAAAATAATTTAGTTAGCAACAAAAAAAAGTAACCGGCTTCATTATTTTTCAAGGTTTTTTTATATCTCCAAAGTTCTTCATTATATCTTCACCAAATTAATATAGGACCGACTTGGTGCTACAAGCTTTCAAATAAAAAAAGAATCATCAAAATCGGTCCACGGTTGACAAAGATATCGAGTTACTCACAAAAAAACATTCTATCGAATTGATAACCTCCCTTTTAGAAGTCTGTTAAAAAAGGTTATGTATACAGGTTTATGGTAAACTTTTTAAACACCCGAAACATTTTTGGAGCAGTCCATGATACTGAACTTCTTTCCTTAAACACAAATATCGAAAAACGAAAAAGAAAATTTTTATGCTTATTTATATGGGGAGCCTAGTTTTTTTTTTTCGTTTTCAATGTATTTTTTTACACAAATAGTTTAGTATCATAGACTGAACTTGCTCTAAAAATGTTGCTGGTGTTTAGAAACTAACCCTGTATACAAGGTCTTACTATATAATATGTAACAAAAACCCTGTCCGATCCTTGTAGGAGCAACTCAGACCGTCATTGTGAACAACTTTTCCTATATGATTTTTTCGAGTTTCAAGAATTGGTCCCATAGGAAAAGTTGTGTATGTTAGTAAAAAAATAAAATAAAAAAATTGTACGAAAGCAAACAAATGTTTTTTTTTTATGTTTCGATATATGTTCCTTGGGGAAAATTATTCAGTTTCATGGACTGAATTCATCCTTTAATTTTTTTTATAATACAAAACGATATCATGTTAAACTTTGGATGGAACAGATAGATGGATGAAACAGTGGAGGAAATCCCCTCGAAATTTGTATAGAAAAAGTATAGACTATTTCAAACTTTAAACTAAGAAAAGCGTGTAAATGGCCCAACAACAAAGCACTTCACCGCGAAATTAATGTTACAATGTAACAAGCAACATTAAGCGCTACGAAATGATAATAAAGCCTAAATTTGTTTGGCACGCTAATACAACGATAGTATCGGATTAGTAACGTGTTTTTTTTTACGTAAATCTCATGAAGCTTACAGAGAATCCTCTCCCGCAGTGCGGACAGAACTTGTTCTTAGGCGGCTTGATCTTGAGGTGGAACACGGACTTGTGTCGGCGAAGCTGGTAGTTGTTCAGGAAATACTGAAACAAAGTATTTCAACGTACTAAGAAAGTAAAAGACGAACACACAAAAGTAGATTAACGGGCGGATACCGGTATTTTCCAGTTTTACCCGACTAAGGCGCAGCTAAAAGTTATAGGCTATGTAACGTCACAATAAATTCAATAGGCCAAAAGGTTACTTAAAAAATAAAATTTATGGAATCATACCGTGTATCAACTTGACATACGGTATCAGAAAATGCAATGGTTGCTTGGAAGACAATCTATCTTGTCAAATAAAAACAAACTACTCTTGTATAAACAAGTCCTTATGCCAGTATGGACTTATGGCATACCGCTGTTGGGCTGTACTAAACAACGCAATATCATTAATAATAATAGAATAATAAAATGTATTTATTTTCCTCCATTACATTACATTACAGTTTTATACAAAATACCCAAGAAATAAAAACTTATTCAACTAATATACATGGTTCTAATTTAAATGATTTTGGAACTGGTGCCCATGCTAGGTTTCCAAAGACTTGTAATTACGGGTCACCAGGAATCATTATCATCCAACTATCCCAAAATAAAGTGCTGCGAGATATAGGTAACGCTCCGTGGTAAGAAACGACGACCTGCATATACAGTTAGTTGACAAAATTATAAAAAAGTATGCCGAAGCACATGAGTTTAGGTTGCTTCGCCATGTAAATGTTGCGGCGATTCAGCATTCAGCAGCAGTGACAACACAGACATTGTGCGAAGACTTAAATGAACTAAACCGTTCGAACTAGTGTAACAGTGACATATGTGTATATTAGTGAAAAATAGAGTCAATTAAAATAAAAAACACGAATATAGTGCCTTCTGGTTAATAGAGACCGATATGTAACAAAAACCCTGTCCGATCCTTCTAAGAGCATCTCAGACCGTCAATATGAACATCTTTTCCTATGGGACCAATGCTTGAAACTCGAAGAAAAAAAATACTATTTCATACAAATAGTCGATTTTTTTTCGAGTTTCAAGCATTGGTCCCATACGAAAAGTTGTTCATATTGACGGTTTGAGTTGCTCCTACAAGGATCGGACAGGGTTTTTGTTACATATTGTATAAAAAGGCAGTCGGGTTTTCCTGTTTCTTTTTTTTTAAATAACTTGTTCAAAGTCTCTTAGTACCTTAGAGCACTCGACGCAGTAGAACTTGGTGCGGTCCGTATGGAAGTAGGCGTAGTGGTATTTCATGCTCATCTTCTTGTTGAACAGCTTGTTGCACTGCGGACACGGGTACCTGCGGATACCAGCAGCTTTTGATATATGTTTATCTATATATATAATAGGCATGACGAATGGAAAAATATTTTAAGCCTATCGGTTAAATTGTTAAAATATATTGTACATGTTTCGTTTCTTTTCTCTAAGAAACATAAAATGACAAAGATACAGCTTATTGAAATTTCGCATGTCTCGGCTACGTACGATTTTTACATTAAGGGGCTACCTGAATTTTCCGGGCTCCAGTGCTGCCCCCATTTGAAATAAATCATTAGATTAAATAGTAGTTCATAAAATAGTTTGAAGGGTTATCCAGGGTCTGATCAAGACGAAATTTTAAATGATGTCTCCGTTTCCTTGTAAATGATTTAATTCAAATGGGGGCAGCACTAGACCCCGGAAAATTCAGGTATCCCCCTTAAGGAGACGTCGCAAGCCGGGGACTCCGGAACTTTGATGCTTCGTATCTTTGTGAATTTTAACATTTTTTTTTTATTATCTTTGTGAATTTTAACATTTATGGCAAACTGAAAAATATGCGTTCATTATTTTTGATAATCTAAAAAACGGACAAATTACAATTATACTTTTTTTTACTAACCCTGTCGTCACCCCTATTACTAACGTAACAGATACCCAACGCCATAGAAAATATTGGAGGGCCCGTAAGTAGGCAAAAATAGAGTTGCGGGTAGGCACACAGAGATGGGCGCACACACAACTAGCAAAAAGTGTCAAAGAAAGTGTTGAATATGCTTTAATAATATTTATTGCACTTCATTTAAGTCATATTTAATTAATTAGAGTACTACATTGTTTAAATAATAGTAATAAAAGATTTTAATGTTTCAATAAATGCCTATAGCGCCATCTAGTGACAAGGAAGAGAAATAATTGTGTTCGACATTTCCATTCTAAAGAGTCTAGCCGCCCGGGCAATTTGTATGGGAATGTCGTTTTTTTTTTTCTTTTTAACTGTTATTTTAATTTCATTACACTTTAGTGGTCTATTATAGAACATGGTGCAATACGGATTTATTACGGGTGTGTCCCTTCTACGTTGTATAAGAAATATTAAATTTTAATCGCGTGCGTTCCCGGTTGCAATCTCAGCTGCTTCGGAGCCCGCTTTCATGCTTTTTCTTCTCCAAATATAATATTAATTATATAATATAAACATACGGACAAATCACACTGATTAAGCTAGCCCCAAAGTAAGTTTAAACTTGTGTTATGGGATACTAACTCAACGATATCATATTGTATAATAAATACACATATAGATAAACACCCAAGACCTAGGACAATTTAAAAAACGCCATTTTCCAACTTGCACTGGCTGGGGATCGAACCCAGAACCTCGGGATTAGCGGACTAGCGTGTTGACCATTACGCCACGGTGGTATGTGCTAGTCAATGGTCACATAAGGATATCCAAAACCTTGCGAAATCGAGAATAAATGGCCGGAACAGTTTAAACGATTTGGCTGCAGTTTTATAACCCGCCACCGCCCGACGTTAACCCTCTTGGGAATACAGTTGTGGCAGAAGACATTTGTCTTTTAGTCGCTTTTTACGACATCCATAGGCAGATATCATCATCAACATCATTTCAGCCGCATAACGTCCATTGCTGGATATAGCCTTAAATTATGCACTACCCCTGACATTCTCCACATCACCCGTTTGGTTGACTGGTAAATAAGGCTTTAAATCCGCCATTACACTTGTATTTGTGTATGAAGTTAAATAAAAAAATAGCCTCTTCTAAGGTTATCCAAAATGACCGATCAAGAGCGGCCTGCATCCAGCGCAAGGTTCTCGAATGGACTGGCAAGCGAAGTGTAGGACACCCACAAGGTGGTCAAACTACTTGACCAAGGTCGCTGGAAAGCTATGGAGTGGTCCTATTCCAGGCCGAAAGGGGGGTTTCATAAATATGAGACACTAGATGGCAGCACAGTGACGTCAGGTCCAATAAGCTGCTGTTATTGGATACATTTGAGCGAGCAAAAGAACCTGTCAACTGATGGTCCAATCACAACAGTCGATTGGAGCTGACGTCACTGCGCTGCGATTTGGCAAAACCCGCTTTGGGACTATTCATAAATTACGTCACACATTAAGGGGCAGGGGGGGGTCAATGAATTGTGACAAGAGGTGGGAGGGGTCATAAGGTTCGTGACGTCACAATATAAAATCAATCTAAGCTATAAAACATAAAATTTTAACTAATTATTAATCAACTTTAAAATATTTCCAGCTTTATAAGTTAAAAGTAGTAGCTTCACTCGATTTTTTATTTTAATAATAATTAAATAAAAAATCGCCATTTCCCACGTCACACTAGGAGGTGGGGGTCCCAATATTGTGACAAGGAGGGGGGAGTAAAAAATTCATGAAAATTATGTGACGTAATTTATAGATGACCCTTTTAAATTCAAATTGACGAAACTTCTGCATACCCTGTCTTAACGTATACTTACTTTTCATCACTCTTAGGGTTATGTTTGACGCTGACTTTAAGATGCCTCTTAAAGCGGTGCACGTTTTCAAACTGCACGTCACATTCGACGCAGAACGCCTCTTCGCCGTCCTCCTTGACGTGTTTTAGCGCGACGTGGTCCCGCAGCGAGCGGTACTTCCTAAATGTTTGGTTACAGATTTTGCAAATACGCGGCAGGTGGGTCGTTCTGAAAATTCGTTCAAGTCAAAAATGTGGTTTGGCAGTGGAGATAAAAAATCGTTGAGTGTTTATTGTATAAGTTCATTTGTTAAATTGCCATAAAAGATTCTCGAATGGCGACCGCATCGCAAGCGAAAGCGAAACACCCACCCACAAGGTGGTGAGACGACCAAGGTCGCTGGAAAGCGCTGGATGCAGGCCGCTCTTAATCGGTCATTTCGGAAACACTTGAGAGAGGCCTATGTCCAGCAACGTTATGCGGCTTAAATTATGATGATGATGATTTGTTGAATTAGTGTGCACACCGTCGGCGCGCCACAAAGGCCTCGCCTTTGAAAAAGTCGATCGCTTTGTAACACCGATGGCATACCAACCAATTGGCCGAATGGACTATAGTTTGTCTAGCCATATGTAAATTAAAACAAAAAAAACTGGAGGAGGCTTTTGAAAAGCATTGGACTTCCTGTGGCCTACAAAATGATAGCCATATTATAGCCAAAATTGGAAACTTTTGGCAAAAAAAATCACAAAACAAGTTACTTTATATAATTATATTGTTAACCAACTTCTTAAAAGGAGGATGTGTTCAATTCGTCGGGTTCTTTTTTTTATGTATATTCACCGATTATTCTAAGACGCCTGGACCGATTTGGAAAATTATTGTTTGATAGGACATACTGTTAGGTGGTCCTATAGGAATTTTATCAAAATTGGTTGTGTAGTTTGGGGGTGAAGTCGGTTTTTAGTTTCGAATAATTATATTTATTCAAGTATGATGTCGCGGCACCGCGTGCTTTGATTTTTAGGTTTTCGTACTCAAAGGGTAAAAACGGGACCCTATTATTAAGACTCCACTGTCCGTCTGTCTGTCTGTCTACCTGTCTGTCTGTCACCAGGCTGAATCTCATGAACTGTGATAGCTAGACAGCTTAAATTTTCACAGATGATGTATTTCTGTTGGCAGTATAACAACAAATACTAAAAACAGAATAAATATAATATTTAAGTCCCATACAAAAAAAAACGTGATTCTTTATAGATAATGGTACGGAACCCGTAATGCGCGAGTCGGACTCGCACTTTGCCGGTTTTATTTTAGTATTTGAGCGTGGCGTAACGGGCAATACGCTAGTCCGCCAATCCGGAGGATTTGGGTTTGATCCCCGGCCAGGGCAAGTTGAAAAATGGCCTTTTTCAAATTGTCCTCGGTCTTGTATGGTTATCTTTACATGTATTTACTATATATTATATTTTAAAAGTAATTATAAAATATAGTATTTTTTTTTTCTCTTTATTTATTTTAAGGATTTGGTTTTTTTAAAACATGACAGCCTTATCGAAACCTAACCTATTATATTTGTCTACATTAAAGGGAGTTACTGTTAAGCAGCCGCTGCTAATCTATATACTGCAATCGAAGATGGTAAAATATAGTAGTTATCGTTGAGTTAGTATCCCATAATACAAGTTTAAACTTACTTTGGGGCTAGCTCAATCCGTGTGATTTGTTTCTTCGTACCGTGGTCGCGGCGGCATTGATCGCTCTAACATTCGCCCTGATAACGATCGTCTAAATTTATCAATAGCTGGTCCGCTTTTCCGACTATAGTACATGAGTAAACCGTACACAATATTTATAATAAGTTACTTGTACTTCAAATTATTATTTCTTTCTTTCTTTTTTTAATCATTTGAAGAGTATCTAATATATAATAAGCATTTGTAAAAGAAGCAATTTTTATTTTTTTATTTTGACGATTTAAAATCAAATCAGTCAAAAATATATCAACTATAAAAAAATAGTCTTTATTTTCATTCATATCTAAAAGAATATATATATGGCATTACATACCTAGGGCGCACTATAAGTTTCCGGAACTGGCCACTTACATAAACAATATTTAAAAATTTATTGCAACATTTGAAAATAGAACTCATTGGCTGTAGAATGCAGTTTGTTTCATCTGACTGTCTTTTGTTTTTACCTTGTGGCGCCATTTAAAAAATTGTGTGTCTGCATCAACATGGATTTAACTCGGGAAAATTTTCGTAGTATGATTTTCTACGATTTTAAGTGTAATTTGACAGCTCAACAGAGCATCACTCGGCTTGAAACAGCTTTTGGCAATGAAGCACCATGCAAGACAACTGTTTATAGCTGGTTTGCAGAATTCAAGCGTGGTCGTATCAATCTCAGTGACGAATCTCGCGATGGTCGGCCGTCCACCGCTGTGACCAACAAAAACATCGATGCTGTGCGCCGTATGATTGAAACAGACAGGCATGTGACCTACCATGAAATTCGCGCATCCTTAGAAATAGGCATGAGTCAAATACAATTAATCCTACACAAACATTTGGGTGTGAGAAAGCTGTGCTCGCGGTGGATCAAAAAACGGACCGCGTCACTTGGTGCAGTGCCATGCTTACCAGATTCAACGAAGGTGCGTCAAATTTGGTGTGGGACATAGTAACAGGTGACGAAACATGGATTTATTGCTACGATCCCAAAACAAAGCAGCAATCGAGCGTATGGGTCTTTCAAGATGAGCCGAAACCAACCAAAGTGGCGCGCGTGAAAAGTGCATCTAAGCGGATGATTGCTTCTTTTTTTAATAAAACTGGACACGTGGCTACTGTTGCTTTAGAGAATCGTCGTACAGTGAATAGTGACTGCTACACGACCATTTGTTTGCCGGAAGTTATTGACGAACTCCGTAAAAATAACCGTAAACGCCGTATCATCCTGCACCACGACAATGCTAGTTCTCACACGGTCAGACAGACAAACGAATTTTTGAAGGCGAAAAATGTAGAACTCATGAGTCATCCTGCATACAGTCCCGACCTGGCACCTTGTGACTTTTTTCTGTTCCCAAAAATTAAGAACCAATTACGCGGTCAACGATTTTCATCACCAGAAGAGGCTGTCGAGGAGTATGAAAAACACGTTTCAGAGGTCACCACAGAGGAGTGGCACAAAAGTTTTCAAAACTGGTTTCATCGAATGAAAAAGTGCATAGACGCCAAGGGAGATTATTTTGAAAAACAATAAATTAATTTTGTACCTTTAATAGTATTTTTTCATATTCATTCCGGAAACTTATAGTGCGCCCCACGTATATCTTCTAATTTTTAACTATTTTTAATTTTGTTAGTAATTATTTTAAAGTAAATTAATATGTTCGTACTGGAAAAATCAGCCCTGGCTAACCTGATTTTTCCAGTACAGCTCTTCCAGATTTAAAACATCTTAGAAAACACTTTTTTTAACAATATTAGTTTTTCATAAAAAATATAATTTTCAGAGTAGAATTGTCGCATATATGCAAAATCTGTAACATGATATTCAGGTAATACCTACCGTTTTCTGAACAACCTCATTATCAGCTTATAATTTGGTTCGTACTGGACGCTCAATATCTTTATCGGCGTTTATATACTTGTTACGTAAACCTAAGCTTTGCTCATTACGCCAACGCCTACGCCACTCCAACTCGACCCACATTGAAACATTGCAATGTTACCTATAATTATGAGCTCAATCTTAGGGTGGAATTTACATAATTTAATTGAAAGAAACCCTATCACATTTATCGCTTCTTTGCTCTTAATATATCCAGCTTCACAGCTGTGGTTGTTGTGTAGATTTGTTCAGTATGGGGCAAACAAATAGTATAAAGCTTACATTAAATACGCTTTCTTGTGCATCGAGTTGAAGTGGCGTAAATGGCAAAGTGCCAGAGGATGACGACTTTTTTTGGTCTGTGTTTGATGCTGGTTTTGAAGCGCTTTTTAAATACTTTACTGTGAGTCAAGTCGGAGTGGCGTCGTGGCGTAACTGACAAAGTCCCATAGGCTACTTACTTGACATCGCTCTTCGGCTTATGCTTGACGCTGGTGTTGAAGTGCCTTTTAAATACTTTACGATGGGACAAATCGACGTGGCCTTACTGGTAAAGAGCCATAGACTACTTACTTAATGTCGCTCTTCGGCCTATGCTTGACGCTAATCTTGAAGTGCCCTTAAATAATTTACTGTGAGTCAAGTAGGAATGGCGTCCAGGTGGCGTAACTAACAACATGCTTGACGCTGGTATTGAAATGCCTTTTAAAATACTTAATGCCTTTTAAAATACTTTACTGAGGGACAAGTCGAGGTGGCGTTACTGGCATAGAGCCATAAACTACTTACTTGATGTCGCTCTTCGGCCTATGCTTGACGCTAACCTTGAAGTGACTCTTAAATACTTTACTGTGAGTAATCGGAATGGCGTCGAGGTAGCGTAACTGACAAAGTGCCATAGGCTACTTAGTTGAAATCGCTCTTCGGCTTATGCTTGACGCTGGTGTTGGAATGCCTTTTTAAATACTTACTGAGGGACAAGTCGAGGTGGCGTTACTGGCAAACAGCCATAGACTACTTACTTGATGTCGCGTTTTGGCCTATGCTTTATGCTGGTGTTGAAGTATCACTTAAATACTTTGCTGTGAGTTAAGTCGGAGTGGCGTCGAGGTGGCGTAACTAACAAAGTATGATAGTCTACTTACTTGACATCGCTCTTCGGCTTATGCTTGACGCTGGTGTTGATGTGCCTCTTAAAAGTGGTCACATTATCGAACTGCATGTTGCACTCGACGCAGAAGGCCTCCTCAGAGCGCGTCTTAAAGTGCTTCAGCATGTTGTGACCGTGTAGAATGCGGTGCTTTCTAAACGTTATGTTGCAGATTTTGCATACGTGCGGCAGGTGTTCTACTCTGAAAAGGTAACCACATCAGAAAAAGATCTTCCTAAAAAGTACGTTTATCCAGTAAATGCAAACGCAGGAGAGAGAAACTGTGTTGAAACCGCCGAGCCTGAATTTTTCGAGGTCCAGTGTTGCCCCCATTTGAAATAAATCATTTGAAAAGAAACGGAGATATTATTTAAAAATTGGCTTTGATATAACCCTAGATAACCCTTCAAACTATTTTATGAACTACTGTTTATATTTTAAAGTGAGAACGTGTAGCGATTGCAATTTCATGCAAAAAAATAAATAAATAAAACAATAAATATGTTGGGACACTTGGTACGGCACGACGAATTTATGAAGACGATAATAGAAGGAAGAAGGGGAAAAGGAAAACCCAGACACAGCTTTATAAAGCAAATAAAGGAGAAAGTAGGAGTGGTGTCGTAACAAGACGTCAAAAGGCTGGCTGAGGCCAAGAATGGACGAAACTCCACCGACAAGCGTCGCTCTTAAATTTAAATGAAATGAAAATGATAACAATAAATATATATAAATTTTGACAACATACTAGTTAATGTTTTTCATTTGTACCCCATGGTATGATTTATTTTATTTTTTAGTACCATGAATTTACTGTGACGTCACATAGCCTATAATCAGCGTACAGCCAAGACGCTTCCAACAATACCAAGGTATCATGAATATCATAAAAGATACAAGGGAACAGTTGAACATACATAGCAGCGAAACGCATAACCCTCCTTTTGACTTCGCCGTGATCGGATAAAAGTAAATATGTATGTATAAATAAATATCTATCGGGACAAATTATCAGGATAAATCACACTGATTCATCTATCCGCAAAGTACTCGTAAGTTTAAACTTGTATTTTGAGATAAACACCTAGGAAAATTTGATAAAAGCTATTTTCCAAAGTTCCCTAGCCGGTGATCGAACCCGGAACCTCCGAACGGCGGACTAGCGTCGTTACCACTATGCCACAGAGGTCGAAAATAAAAAATGGTATGTTAGTGTTCATAAAACAGTACTTACATCATGTGCCTCTCCATAACCTCTTTCTTGGAGCTCCGCTTGCCGCAGTGGTCGCACACGAACTCCTTGTGAGTCTTGTAGTGTTCCACCAACTCGCTCTTAGTTCTGCAACAAATTAATAAACGATAAAAAATCTACAACTAACGCTATTATGATACGCAATTATATACTAACGTATTAGAGTAGACGCCACATAACACAGTTTTGTTCCGTTAATGATATGTTATCACTGTTCGTTCAACTTACTTTAGTCGCTTGTTAGCATTTACGCGCCAAGTTCACTACACAGTTGTTAAAAGAAAACACGGTCAACATAATCAAATATGCCTTGGAGTGTGTTAAGATACTGCAATAATTCAAAGAACAAGGCAAAATATACAGGAATAATTTTCTATTGGTAAGTAACCAAATTTCACTGTCTGAAAATTTAATACGGATTGGGAAATTCCCGCCGCAATGATGAATGAAATGAATGTCTATGTCTATGACGTCTGTCATTCGATTGAATGAATGAGAATGACACTTAGCCAATCTAGCGCTGTGGTTTTGAAGGATTACTTAACGGAGCGGACTTAGGGCTGCATCGCGATAAGTGTCATTTCCAAAAAAACATGGCCGTTATTAAAGACAGCTGGTCTAGATATACTATGTCGATGGCAACAAACGACCAATTTACTCAAGAGTTGGTCGGGAGACATATTGAGACAACCACTTAATTTTAGGTCCAATCTTACGAAAAATTGACAATTTAACGAACTGGTCATTTTGCGAGTGTATCGCAATGAAATGGGTTGATCCATTTATGCACCTTCTGACTTTGCAACATATTTCAAATAAACAAATAATGACATCGCATTATTTGAAATGACCAATAGAATTTTGCGAATGTATCACAACGCATTGGGTCATTTTGCGAGTATATTATAACGCGAATGGCAGTAACCTCGTCAAAAATCTCCTTGGTTAGGTAACGGACCGAGGGCTCTGAGGCGTTACTGCTGAGGATGCAACCGGGAAAAATACGCTGGGATGATTATAACGCGAATGGACAATTTTGCGAATGAAACGTCTTGCTGATGGGACATTTTGCCAAAGCTTATAAATAGGTCATTTTGCGAAATACAGAAAATTAGTCACTTGTATCGTCCCCCGCAGACCACACACTCGTAAGCCCTCTCGTGCTCGTGCCGCACGTGCTGCCACATGTTGTACTTCTTGATAAACGTCGCGCAACACATTCCACACTCAAACTTGTAGAGGTGCGACTCGCTGTGGTGCTCCAAGTACTGCTTGCCGGCGAACCTCTGCTGGCATATGTGACATTTGTAGCGGCCTTTGTTCTGAAAATATTAAAATTTACTTATTTAAGTCTTTAAATGCCGGCCAAGTGTAGATCAGATTCGCGCACGTAGGGTTCCGTATCATTAGCTATAGAAAATCACGTTTGTTGCATGGTAGCCGCACTTAGAAGCTTCGCATGTTTGGTTGGCTGTCTTGCTCGCACAATCAAACATTTTTAAAGGTTATTAAAAAATATGACTCATTTTAGAAAAGTGTTTCATAAACTTTTTAATATATTATATGTTAGATATTGTAGACATGTTTGTATATTGTGTAGACATTAACTACATCGAAAATAAGGTCATCAAAATTTTAAATTTTTGATGAGCTTATTCTCAATACACACACACTTAAACAATAAAAAAAAATGTCTACAATATCTAACATGAAATATATAAAAAAAATTATGAAACAGTTTTCTTCAAATGAGTCACGATTATTAATAATCTTTAAAAATGTTTGATTGTGCGAGCGAGACAGCCAACCAAATGTGAAAAGCATCTTAAATATTTATTATATTCTGTAGTAGGTATAGGTACAAAGTTTAGCTTCATTTTATAAGATGGTTCATGTTAATATCTCACCGTGTCATGGTTCTTCATATGATGTAAATATGTACTCTCTTGCAGAAACCCAATCACACATTTCTCACATCTGAAATTGCATTTAAGAAAATGATCCATGGTCCGTTCCTTTTCCATCAACGCCAACAACTCTACTTTGTCTATTGTCACTTTTTTTATCAATTCAGATTTATATGACCGATGTGTACTACCCTTCTGACCATAAACTATCCTGTACGGACGGCGTACTTTTTTAAGATTATGTTCCTTTTCTTTCTTTTTTTTCTTTTTCTTCTTTTTTGTATCTGGTAGGTATTCGTAATCATCGTTGTCCATTTCATCTTTGAAATCCGTTATGTCATCTAAATTATCATCATTTATATTGTCTCCTAGATAATGTCCTATTTTATTTAAAAACACTTGGTTTAAATCTAACTTTTCGTTTTTTATATCTTCCACTTTCTCTATATCATTAAATATTACATCGTTATCATAAAATTGGTCAGTGTTTGTGTTGTCTATGTCTAATTCTTTTTTTATGATATCGCAATTGATGTCTTCGTTAGGTAATTTGGTTAAAACTTCGTTAGGTTTTTCTATTTCTGGATTAAGAGCATCAAAATAAAAATTGACTTCCGAATTTATAACAGTTTGCAAGGTGGAGAGATTGGGATTGCTCTGAAAAATTAAAATAAGATTAAGTAAACTTTTGTTTTTTATAGTAGTAGATAGTCCGCCACTCAGAGGTCCCGGATTCGATCCCCGGTCAGGACAAGATGGAAAATGACCTTTTCTTATATCTCTACCTCTTTATATGTTATAAAATAAAGTATTGTTGAGTTAGTATCCCATAACACAAGCCTCGAACTTACTTTGGGGCTAGCTCAATCAGTGTTATTTGTCCCTATATATTTATTTATTTATTTAGCTTTGGCCTTATTTCCATGAGAAAAGTTGTCCATACCAACAAAAACAAGCTGAGTGAATCCTTTTAGTGAATGTCTGTAGAACATTGGTACATACACACCTACATACAAAATAATTTTAACTATTGTAACAAATTATCAATATTATCATGGGAAGGGTGGTAGGTTAGAGTAAAGGTAGATTGCTATTTGCATATCAGTAGGGGGAGTGGGCGCCGGGTTCACTGCCGGGACAATATTTTAAAACGAAAGCCGTTGCTATCTTAAGCTTTTGTACAGAACAAGAAAGGTGCCCTGCAACTGGCGGGATGCCATATCTGATGTAAAATGCTGTGATCCCTGAGAACCACTCATGCTTCATCAAAAATATGTCACAAAATAACACATTACCATTAGTAAACGCTTTTATTTGGTAACATATATTTGCTGCTGAATGAACATACCCAGTACAAATGTTGCAAATTAAATAAAAGCTTGTGAAAATGAAGACTTTTAATACTTGTTCATGCTTACTTTCATTACCTGGTTTTCCCCCTGCAGAATCTTGTCTACAGATCTGTAGACATTCTTAAAAAAGGTCTGTGCCTTCACAACTTTCTGCTGAAACCTTTCCACCTTTTCCAGCAGCGCTTGACACTCCCAGCAGATGAGGAGATTCTGGAAATGTATCAAAAAACCAAATATTTATTTTGAAAATATATATCTCGAAAAAATTATTCAAAAAGTTTATTCTAACCTGCATGTAACATGTTGTCCTTACATGTATTATGACTTATTGTTAGCAATTAATGTTTGAATATTTGTGTGTAAACAAATAAAAAGCAGTAAAAATGAATACTAGAAAACATTCTAAGTACATCTTGAATGACTTGAATTTGTAATTTTTTTTTATAAATATTTTTTTTTTCATAAACTATACTATGATTATACTAAATATAACTATTAATTAAAAACTAAAAAAGATACATATATTCTATAAATAACATCTAATTGTATAAATAATAATAATTCAAATTAGTCCTTCAAATTCAAATTCAAATATATCTTTATTATCATAGGATATTGATAATATCTCTTAATAATCGTCACTTTTTTTTATTGCACAATAATGGTTGACGTCAAAAAGTTACTTAGAGCTAAGTTTACTGCCACCTCTAAAGCATTAGTGCAGAAGAAGCGGTAACAAACTGCACTGCAGCATTTTCTCCAAGAATGTAAACTCACAATGAAATTAATATTTATAGTTGATCACATATCAATAGAGTATACATTGTTTGTTGTCATAATTTAAATTAATTTTTTTGATGTCGAAATTTTGAAATAATGTCAAATCAAGTTGTAAATTCAGTATGTACCTAATGTACCAGATTATGACCATTTCTGAGTATACAAACCTAAAGAGGGACTCGCGCCAAGCTCAAGCCAGACTTTGTTGTCTTTAAGATAGTCATCGGTCCTATAATAAGCCTTCTCACAGAGTACCTTCTTTACATAAGCTTTACTTACCTTCTTTCCTTAAACCCATAATCTATTTCAAAACGTTTATTAGAGTGTCCCATGACCAAAGGGCTAGTAACTACCTGGCTCAAAGCATCAGCATTGCCGTACAACATGGCAATGCTGCCAGCCTGTTGGTCAAACTGCCGAGGGGTGATATATTAGTGGGACTACATAATTTTAAACTATTTTTTAGTTTTAATTCAAAATTTATTTTTATTCCATCAAAAATAACAATACTAATTACTAAACTAGAATAACTTATTGCTAAATATAATTATAATAATTATGAATACAGTCAAAATCTCTTATAACAACATTGAATGGACTACTCATATTTGGTCGAAAAACCGATAATCCTAGCAGGCCGTGAAGTGGTTATTAAGTACCTAATACCTTTTATTGTATATGTGATTAATATATTCATGTATAAAATAAAACTACATTTTATTTATTTCACATGAAACTATAATAAACATTACGTACATATAATTAATTTTCAATAATCGGCAATTTCAGCCTGTTTGTAACACTTTTTTGTTTTCTTTTTTTTTTTGCAACATGTTAAAAGTTTCACGAATAACTTGTCTGTCTTTAATAACAATTATGTAATAAACTGACTGAAGAGAAATGAGAAAGCGGGCTTTGAGCTTCGATTATACTGCATACACATGCAATTTGTTTCTGAGAATTACAATAGACCCTAAACCCGACATGTTTTTGTTTACTTTTGCGATCTTAATGCCCGTTTAGTGTGCCAGATGTGGATATTGGTTACCCATTCAAATGTTTACAATACAGTGGCCATGCTATCAGATATAATTCCCCGAAAATATCAGTTTAATGTAGTTGTTCAAAGAGATATTTCATAGTAAGCAATGTCGTAAAAAGCAGTGTTTTTTATGAGGTGGTCTAATAGAATTCAGCCGGGACCTTTGAATTTGGTCAATATACCATCCGTTGTTCTAAACCAGGGATCCCCAAATTATTTTGGACAAGTGACCCCTTTTCCAAAATGAACTGTTACCCCCATGGCCAAATTACCTACTTTTAAGATCGACCCCCTTATTCATAACATTCTGCTAACCTTAAAACAGCTGCTACAGAGTGTTATTTTTCATTCTGACTTCGGTCAATAGAAGAAGACTGAGTGAGAATTAGCAATGCTTTAAGTTAGCAGACTATTATGAATAAGGGGGCCTATCTTTAGTTTTTCCCTATTGATACAAAATATCGACCACTTTGGGAATCCCTGTTCTAAACAATGTCGTCGTAAACGTTTTTGACTGTAGTTACAAGTGCTCAGGTAGGTACCAACACAAAACTCTTTTATAGGTAGGTATAGTTTCCCTATAATAAATAATTGATCATTTCAGATGTAGATGTAGTACAATTCTGAAAATAGACCTCCCCAAAGGCTTCCTAAGTGATCGGCAAATACATATTTTTATAAAAACACAGACACCCGAAAGGAAAACATGGATATCAAGGTCAACAGGGTGCCCTATAACAGGATAAGGGAAAACCTTATGTCATACACTTCTGGCTCCTGTTACGGGCTATCAAATGTAATTCTTTATAAATATAATACTTACAGGAGTTTTGTAAGTAGACTTTAATTTCGGACATATTTTCTTGAATAGTTCCAAATGCTTTCCTAATGGAGTAAGAGTTCTGTCAGTGGATAAGCAAATTTTGCATATTTCATTGTTTGTCACTGCTTTATTTATTAAGTCTTCCATGTTAAGTACCTAATTAAATAAATCACAACATTAAAATATTTCTACATAATATTCATTTTTCTCGCACAGCGAGCGTCATCTACACGAGCGAATCGATTGCTTTTATTTGTCATTGTCAGTGTCACTTCTTTTAAATAACATGCTTAACATGTTTGTATTGCCAACATCCAGAGCACCTATCAAGGAGCTTATAAAATAATATGTCGAGGTTAAGACGAAGTGGTACCTAAAGTGGCGCCCTCATTTGAAATAAATTGTTTAAAACTAAATAAGGTGATAATTAAAAATTTGATTTGTATAAATGTGTAGAAAGACCTTTAAACTATTTTATCAATAACCTTTAAAAGTAATATTGGTAGTCCGTCTAGTTTTAAAACTGTTTTTCGCCAAAAGTGGCCACTTTTGGCGAAAAACAGTTTTAAAACTAGACGGACTATTCGTAATAATTTCAAAGGTTATTCATAAAATAGTTTAAAGGTCTTTCTAGACATTCATACAAATCAAATTTTTAATTATCACCATATTTAGTTTTAAACAATTTATTTCAAATGAGGGCACCACTTTAGGTACCACTTCGTCTTAAATATTAGTGATTGCTTTAAAAAATTGGGGTAAACCTACTGATTAAGTACCAACATAAGATACCATTAATTTCATTCACGTTTATTTCATTCAATCAATTCTGACATTTGACATGGCGTCACGTCAAATGAGTCTTGTTGATTATTAGGGTCTTGACTTGAAGACATCCTTTTAACAATATTTACACACTAGTCGGCAAGATTTATTTAATTTCTGTTATCAATTACATGCATCATAAATTATATGGACTGTTGAGGAAACTCCAACGCGAATAAGGCGTGAAAATGACTACCCACGATGTAGCTGTAATTCACCACCAACAGATGCATCATGACATAGAAGTTCCTGTGTTAAATTTGGTAGGACTAGTTCCTATGCACCATCAGCCTCAGTTAGTACATGAACAACAACAACAGCAGCAGCAGCAGCAGCAACAACAACAACAACAGATAATACAGCCTCAGCAAATTCAACAACAGCCACCCCCTGAACAACAAACAGTAGAGCCACCACAACAACCGCAACAACAACAAAACCAGCCGCTTTCAGAAGAAAGAAAGCCGAAAGTAGACAAGAAAAAGAAAGAAGCCATAGATGGCCAAGCGCGCGAAATAATTTTCAAGGTTATAAAATTTTTCGAAAGTGAGAAACAAAACCGCGGCTACGCTTTTCCTGTAGAAAATGTTGTAAAAAGAGCGTGTGCGGCTACGGGGCTGTCAGAAAGTACTATTAAACGGATAAAAAGGGACGGCTTACGCGCCGAAGCTACACATACCAAGATGACAGGACCGAAGAAGAAACGAATACGAAAAACTAAAGTTCAACTGGATTACTTCCAATTATGTGCATTAAGAGGTATTGTGAACAGTTATTCAAATAGAAAAGAGGTGCCGACGTTAGGAAAAATATTAGCAGCAGCGAAACACGAACTGAACTATAGGGGAGGTAAGGAATCTTTACGTCTCATATTGTTGAATAAGCTCGGTATTAAGTTTAAAAAGTGCGAGAAGAAGAATAAGAAGCCAGCGGAGCCAGTGGCTCCTCAGCCGATGCCTATGCAGAATACGATGCAGCATCCACAAATGCAGCAAATGAAGCCAATGGAGAACCAGTGTGTGTACACAAACCTTATGCCTCAAGTCCCTCCTGTTTCTTACTAGTTTGTTATTAGACACTTTTGGGATGGGTGATAGTGGCCTGTTCATTTGGTTTAACTTCAAATTAGTATGTT
Source organism: Acrobasis suavella (assembly GCA_943193695.1). Taxonomy (NCBI): domain Eukaryota; kingdom Metazoa; phylum Arthropoda; class Insecta; order Lepidoptera; family Pyralidae; genus Acrobasis; species Acrobasis suavella. Next base: position 5,041,520 of record OW971956.1, read on the forward strand.
TTTTATCTCTACTCAATTAATGCATACAAGATTAGTGTGAAACAGACCTTTTTTATTCTGACGTTTCGTCCAGTATGCAAAGTTGTCTCTGACAGGCAGCCTGTGAATGTGTTACATTCATTCAAATGCATTAATTGAGTAATGATGCAATGCAATCATTTAAAAGCAGTATTTTTTCTATTTACAAAACTCATTGTGAAAAATATTGTAAGAACCAATTTAATTCTGGCCATGCATGGCCAGCATTATAAGAATAGATAACTGCCACTTGTGTTAATAACTTGTAATATGCTAGCAAATTGTAAGATCTAGAAATAGTTTTCATCTCCTGCCTCCCTTTCATAAAAGAAGTTAAAGCCATTATTTTCATAATGTCAGAGATGTATTACTTGTTCTTATGTTAATGAAATACCATTTCATACCATACATTTGGCGAATCGCATTGCTAGCTACCAAATCTGGTTACGAGATGGGACTAAAGGGAGTCCTGTGATTGGACACTTTCTGTTTTGTAGTAACTTTTGAAATTTTTTTTTCTTATTTACTTAGTGTAATTTTCTTGCCTGTTGCATAAAATTAAATTGAAGCAATGGATGACTTTATTCTGCAGAGCTTCTCTTGTCAAGTTTTGAGTGATGTATGTGGTGGCTGTTTTTTTCCTTTTTTTTTTTTTGCTAAAGTTGTGGTGGAAAGCACTGTTTGGTGTTATCTTTCTATTATCACTTCCCCTTTTACACAGCCTTTGAACTCTGTTGATATTGATCTTTTAGATCTCTATCTCGATTTCTTTGAGTGTTGTAATAACTAAGTTTGAAACCTTCTAAAAACGAGTCTATGTCTTCCTGAAAAGCCGGTAACGCTTCTGTTACACCCCTAGTGTTGCAGTTGTCCATGGGCAGCGGTGATCACTTACCATCAGGTGACACGCTTGTTCTTTTTTTAATTGTTTTGAGGTCCTCATATTTTTCTTCTTACGACACGGTAATAATTTTTTTTTAAAAGGTTTATTGCATTGTTTCTTATTTATGTCATTACATGTTTAGTAGTGTAGAGGACTGTAAACTGAAACACTTCTTTGATGTATTTTCTTTATTCTTGTTGAGGACCATTTACAATGAAATCACCTATGCACTAAATAACTCTTCATCTGTTGCAAATAATTAAACAATAGATAAACAATTGACCTGGGAACAATTCCTCCCAGTGACAGGTAAGGGGATAAAAGTGTTGGGGGGGGGGACATTTTTATCGTATACAAAGCCATGCCAAGCTTTACCTATCTCACCGTAATCAGTTTACTGCATATATATATATTTATATGTTTTGTATTAATTTTTATTTTTTATATTTATAATTTTTGTGACAGTTCTGGAAGATTTTTTGTGGTTCCAATTTTATAACTCCTTCACTCTTTATGCTATTGCTGGCGTGCATCAATGCCGATAATGTATCTGTTTCCAGTTTGTTTCGATTTTCTGTTTTCATTATATTCAAGCTACTAAAAACACGCTCGACAGAAGCATTAGAAAACAGCAGCACAAATAACAAGCGAATAACTTTTTAAATTTTGAAATCTAGGCTCACTGGCCGCATTCTTTTGTTCAAAAACCTTCTCCCAAAAATGTAACGGCTCAAGATCAGAATAGACACCGATGTTTTCGTGATGTGTGAAACAGATGTCCAAAAAGAATGGCGTGATCATGCGGATCACTTGCGGATCTGTTTCATTGACTGACTTCTTTGGATTTAGAAAACTATTAAAAATATTTGTGAGGTATCTCAACTTAAATGATTTTGCTACTGCAGGATCTACGATGTTTATAATATCAAAAGAAGGATCAGTGAAGCTGAACCTGTTTTTAATTTGGGCAATAACTTCAATGTCAAAGTTAATGCAATTTTTTTTTAATTTCTACGTACCTTTCAGAATCTTTAATGTCCTATACGTTAATGTTCGACTTTAGTTCCGCCAGAGTAGACTTGGCGAGAACACCAACGTACACTTTATCTAATTCAAGAAAATTGCGAGGATTAGATAGATTGATTAGGAGTGCACTTGTTTTTTTTTTTCAGTTGTCTAATTGTAAATATTTTATGGCTAAAGTTGTGATCGATTTTTCTGTTTCCGGTTTGAGTCGTAGGTGCAACAATCAACAATGGCTTTCTTTCTGATTGGAATAAAACATAATCATTTAGAAGTTCCAGAGTATACGACATGAACTCTAAATACAGTTTGGTGAACTTATTGTTCAATATCAAGAAAATGCAATCAGTTGTCGTACAACTGATAGTATTTTATACATTAATCTTAAAGGTCCTCAAAAACTTTGATCCGTAAATATTCTTGCTAGCAGGATACTGTTCAAGCACAAGGTCAACACACTGTTTTAAAGGGGTCCCCTACGTTGTTGCGAGCGCCGCTGTTGCAACGCACGCCGTTGAGATTTTTTTCCCACTGCCTCATAGATTCGAGGGCTTGTGGACTCTAAAGGATGTGGTCGTGAACGACGCTGTTTCGACAAACATTTCCACATGAAAAATATTAGTACCTAAATGTACATTTTTATTGATTTTCTATGTGTGACAAAATATACAACTGATCTTTATAAACAATTATCTATTCAAGTGGTATATGTTATCGAAATGAATTAATTGCACATGAGACAGTATTAGTTAGTTTACGAGCGTTCGAGCGTGTGAGGCAGTGGAAATGATTTTTGGAACAGTGTCGATCGCGAACACATCCTTCGAGGCCACAAGCCCTCGAACCTATGAGGCAGTGGAAAAAAAATCGCAACAGCGTGCATCGCAACAGCGGCGCTCGCAACTACGTAAGGGACCCGTTTTAAAGATAGCCATCTGGTGGTATTAGGAGAGAGAATTTTATGTATTTCAATCTGAATTTTTTTTCATTCAAGTTTTGTTTTTCTTTACCATGGCTGCGATTGAATGAGCAACTATGTTTCGCAGCATATCCTACATCGATTTTGGAATTTTTAGGCAGGCGTATGATGATGCTAAATGGATCATATGACATGAGCATTTAACACAAACAATGTGCGATACTGCTTCCTTTAGATAGGAAAAAAACAGAATTATGCTCTCCCACCATTGAGTTTGTCGTATCTGAAGAGAAGCCGACATTGTTCACAGGGTGCATAGTTCAATAACACGACGGACGGACGGTGAATAAGGTTTTCACTGACCCTTCAGCGACTTCGAATATTGTCAGGAAATTGGTCGTCAAATTGTTTTCTATAAAACAAATTACAGTCACTGCACACTGTTTCTTTGAACTTTGGTCAATAGTCTCATCCATGATAAGAGAAAAGAAGTTTCCTGGATCTTTAAGCGTATTTTTTTTTTTTTTTTTTACAATTTATTGGTTTAGGCATTTGTCCTCAATCTCACCTGATGGAAAGCGACGATGAAGACTAGGATGAAGCATGCCTATCCAAAAGATACCCATTCAATCTACTTTTGAATGTCCCGGGGCTGTACTTCTCTGGGAATATAGACGCAGGCAGTTCATTCCACACCTTAGCTACTCGAACCAAAAAGGAATTGTCAAAGCGTTTAGTTCGAGACTTAGGTATTTCAACGACAAAGGGGTGAAACCCCTGTCCGCGCCTCGTAGTCCGATAGAGAAATGGTGAGGGTTTCACGAGATCAAAAAGAGCCTTCGAACACTCTCCAAAATGTATCCTATAGAAAACCGATAAGCAGGCTACTTTGCGACGATGCTCTAGGGACTGCAATTTTCTATTCGAAAGCTCATCGCTGTTTATAAGCCTGCGGGCTCTTCGGTCAACAGAGTCTAGTGCCTCAAGTTGGTATTTAGCGGAGCCATTCCACAAGTGACTGCAGTACTCCATGCAGGAGCGAACCTGGGCTGTATAAAGATTAAGTAGCCGTTCAGGGCTGAAGTACCGCCGGACCCTAGAAATGACGCCCAACTTCCTGGAAGCAGTCAGTGCCATCGACTCTATCTGTTGGCCGAAGTTGAGTTTGGCCGTAATGCTGATGCCTAAAAGCCCAAGATGGTCAACTATCGGCAAGGAAACACCTTGGAAAGTGGGTGTAAGTTGGAAGTTACTCTTTTTTGCAGAAAAGAGACACGCCTGGGTTTTGGACGGGTTGAACTTCACAAGATTGGCGTCACCCCAATCCGACACCCCCTGTAATTTCAAGTTAACTCGTTCAATCATAGACTCTCTCAGTGACTGGATTTCTTGTGGACTTGTACGGGCATTGGACATATAACTCTCTACAACGGTGCTGTCATCGGCGTAGCCAATAATGCCTGATGTCAGAAGGTCATTAATGTGCAGTAGGAACAAGGTTGCAGAGAGAACAGATCCCTGAGGTACCCCGGCATTAATAGCCATTAGGTCAGAAGAGCAGCCTTCTATTATTTACTTACTTATTTCTTACTTATTTACTGCTTTTGAAATGGGGTTCTTTTAAATTCTTTGACGACAGCTGTGGCTTTCGGTTGCCCCAAAGTTAAATTTTGTGCAATTTTGTTATCTGTGAAAATGTCAGAAACCAATTAAAAAGAAAGCCCGCCTATTTTATTTTTTCTCCTCGTCGAACCATTTTTAGTACTGATCTTTTTGCGCAATTACTTCTTTAGTAGACAGTATAAATGATACAGCTGTTCCGATCGCTAAATGTTTTGCAGACGCAGCTTGTCTTTGACTGTTAGGCCGGTGATTTGAAAGAACTATTACTTGCACATTGGCAAATAATACGCCTTTGTGCTCCTTGCTGATGAGCCAATCTTTGAATTCGGTCATTTCTAGCCATTTCTCGATAAAAGTTTGTTTCTTCTTTTATCTTTCTTTTCTTTATTTTTATCTTCATCTTCTATTTTATGTTTTTCCATTTTGTCTTCATCATCGTTTTTAATCTTGACAGTCGGGTAAAAAATACTGTAATGTCTACAATAAATAAATAAAGAAACGAATGAAAATTTGGCCATGCACCCTAGTGCCAGCCAGTGATGGTGTGGCACGCACCACACCGCAAATTAGAAAAATATGTGTGGTGTGACACTTGGCCTAGGCACTCTCCCCTTTGCACACCCCGCTATTCCGCCGGCCAATCAGGATATGATACCGATACTACACTACTATTACAGCGTATACTATATCGATGAGTTCGTCTGCCAATCAGGGGCGAGATAAATAAATTGAAGTAGGCGCTCTGATTGGTCGGCTGACGGTCGCGGCGGGGCGTTTGGCGGACAGGCTCAGTATCCTTTTCAAGTTTTGTTTTTCGTGTATGTAAGTGGCCAACACTGGTGTCAAATTTTTCAGGCTGCCTAAAGGCATCTGACAAAGCGTGACGACTGCCATACAATGATGACAGCCGGGACCAACGGCTTATACGTACCTTCCGAACCACGGAGGAGCTCGAGAAATTTTTGTGCCACTTGTGGTCACCCATCCAAGTGCGGACCACGCCCGTCGCTTAACTTGCGAAAGCGCTAGTAATGCGCAATCCCGCCGGGCGACCGAGGTCCTCAACCTTTACAAGTATAGAAAAACGTTACAGCGCAAATCAGAATTTCACAATGAAGGGCTAACTATTATTATTATAATAGAAGTAGACTTGCGTGTTCTAAACGAAACGATAGCCATACGAATTGTTTATTTCTTCTATTAAATTGTATGCAACAGGCACAAAACTTGCACTGTGTAAATGGGCCTATAGATCTTTATCATTTTCAGGTTTCTGCTATCATCCTAAGAAATGAGCGATGATGAAATAAAACAATATTTTCATTAATGTCAATCACTGTTATACACCTGAAAAGATGTTGCCATCAAACATTTCTTTATGTAAATAATTTTGAGTTGACATCCTTGGAGAAAATGCTGCAGTGCAGTTTTTTACCCCTTCTTCTGCACTAGCGTTTAGGTAGCGGCAGTAAACTTAGCTGTTAACCATTTGACGTCAACAATCATAATTATAATCATATCTTTATTTGCTAAAAACATGGTAATATAGATCTTACAATAAATATTAAAGAACAAACATGTTTTGCTAGAAGTAATAGCATGCAAATATTAGTAGTCCAAGAATTGTCTGAGGCTATAAAAGTATTTGTAAACAAGCCATTTATATTTATACATTTTTTTCTTAAAGAGCCTGACATTTAAAATATTTAGTTCTTCTGGCAATTTGTTGAATATAAGTATACACATTTATTTTTCGTTTGTTAATCTTTATGAATATGAGGGTAGGTCTATAACTCAGGTCTATAATATTAGTGGCTGATCTTTCACTAAAAAAAAATTATTAAAAATCAATTTGTTTTATTTCATGTACGTTAAAGAGCCTCAAGAAAATTGTAACTACGTTCATATTTCATACAATAGAATAATTTTATAGAGTTTGTATAAAAAAACTAGAGGTTTGGTGTGTATTTTTTAAAGGGTATACATACATTAGTGTGCTTTTTTTATAGATCTAAGACTAAATCATGTTTTGAATAAGTTGTAACTGTATTATTTCTGTGTACATAATATATATTAGTAATAATTTCGTAGAAATCAACTCTCTGTTTATAAAGAATATTTGGTTATCCATTAGATTTGATTAAAAAAAATATATATTCAATGCAAATATGTAATGAATATCACAGCGGTCAACAAACTATTAGCCACATAATAAGTACTAGTACTCACGTACAGAAGTCTTACCCAGAAAAGAAATTCAAAGAAATATCTACTTAATGTGGTTAGAGCGCTATGGTTTAATTTAGCTCGCGTCAGAACTCCTCGGCTCTTCGTTTAGATACCTAGTCATCCATTGCAAGGTAATTTAATTCTTATTACTCTGAACAAACGGTTCATGTAACTGAATCTTCGAAGTGGTCGCCGCGCGCATAGAATAATGTAGGCATATTTTCGGTACCTAAAGTGTCACAGGCCTGTATTGGCCTAGACTGCTGTCCAGTCTATTTCTGTCACAAACTCTACGTGCGATAGAGGATCACGCGACTGTGCTATCTCTTTCGGACATAGAGTTTGTGACAGAGATAGTCTGGGGGGTTACTCCGAAAGCGATACGCAAGACGTACGTTGCTGTGTATCCGCGTTTTAGTGTCAAGTAACATTGAGCACTAACGCATTATAATAAAGTATAATTTGGTTTGACATAGACATAAGACGTCACTATCGTACGAATAACGTATTATTTTATGGAGTAACCCCCCTGGACCGCAGTCTGCGTCCGAAAGGTTGGGACACATCTGCCAACACGGAACAGCACTATTTCCTATGCTGCTATCCTTTTCTGTCGCTCAGAACCTTAAAGAGTCCCCATACCCTGGACTGAAACAGACTTTCCCATACAAACGTAGTCTACGTTTTATTTTGAAACGACATGTCTGATATGGGCAAATTTATGTAATTTTAAAGAAATCACAATTATCTAGGGTTATAGGTAATTAGTTTCCAACAGTAAAATTATGAACTTAGAAGAGAATATAGTGTATTATGTCATATTTGACCGTCAGTATGGAAAACTTCTACACCCTTATATTTTCTTTCCAGCAATTTCTTTAAAATAACAATTTTTTACCGAAATCTGACATGTCGTTTCAAAATACAACGTAGACTACGTTTGTGTGGAAAAGTCTAGGGTAAGGGGATTCTTCCGCCGATCACAATTTTCATGTTATAAAGTTAAATAAATAATTGTCATTTGCTAGAGGGAGAAAGGGCGACTGGGCGCTACGGAACCGACTATGTTGATGCGTTCCGTCCGTAGCTCTCTAACGCTCTAGTAAATGACGGTTCTGAGCGACAGAAAAGGATAGCAGCAGACGAAAGTGTCGTTCCGTGCTGACATATGTGTCGCAACCCTAAAAGTTTGCTGTAATAATGAGCTCGAATAATGTGTACGTTACGTATGTAATGCTGTATACAAGTGCGGAAAAAGTTTTCTTGATTAGAACATTGATACAATACCCGGCACGTAAGTTGAACAAAAATGGCGGCCGTCGGTGCCTGTTTAATTGATTTTAAATGATTTTTTGGTCTTTCTTCAAAGTCGAAATCATTTCTATCTGAAGTTCGGATAGAAATGTGATTTTAAACGGACAAACAACGTACAACAACGACCACCATTTTTGTTCAACTTACGTGCCAGGTATTGTACATATTTACTTATTGATGTTCTTCTGTTGTCTATGCCACAGGAGTTGTACTCACCGCTCAGATGTAAGTTTTACAACTAAAATAGACTATTACGATAGCTCAGAACTCATACTGCCTTAAACAAAACACCAGACATTTTCACAAATATAAATTTTATAATTATTGTCTTAAAGTCGATTTTGGTCAACAATATGTAACTTGTATACTTTTTAGGGTTCCGTATGAAACCATACAGTCTGTCCGCGGTTCTAAACAGATAAGTACCGAAAGCTGTAAATTAAAATGAGTATGTATATTAAAAATGCGACAAAGTGGTAAATTAAAATCAAGAGAAACAAAAATTGGGTTAGCTCCCACATGTAAAGTGGGAGTCAATTTCTTTTTCTCGACTAACCCATCGTGTGGTATCGTTGAATAGGTCTTTTAAAAATACTGTGGGTTTGTAAACACCTTTTTGATTTAAGTATCCGTGTCTGAAATATTTCGTTTTATAGTGCAAATTTGTGTTAAGAGTCAAGTGTCCCCCTTCTATAAACGGTTGTATACGGAGTACGGACACGTGAAAAAACTCACGGCAGTAGTACATATATGTATATAACTAAGTTTAAAGGAAAACTATCGTATATAGTTATTGGCGACCAATTAATAAAATGTACTCTGAAAAGTAAAATTTCATTCAAATTCAATAGAAAGTTATTTTGTTGAACGTTTTTAGTCCCGTGAAATCAAAGTCTGTATTCATAACTACGGAACCTTACACTGCGCGTGGCCCGACACGCACTTGGCCGGTTATTCATTCATTATATTAATGATAGATTATGAAATAAGGCTGAATATAATTATGTATTATACTTATTTTAAACGAAATAAAACTTATTTAAGTTGTAAACAGTTTTTTTTTTATTTACAAGTACAAATATTTTCTGTTCTAAAGATCTATTTTTCCGTTTTTTTTTTATATATATTTATAAAATTATTGCATACAGTTTCACTTACTATCAAATCAATCATATAAAAAATCAACTCCATTGCATTGACGCCAAAAATCACATTGATTCACAAAAAGCGGCATAATGCGAACAGAGTCAGTTCAAACAGAGGTAAAATGCTCGAGCAACTTTAACTCAATTCAAAATAAGACTGTATTACGATGGCCAAAAAGTGTATAAACGATTAAACATGATAAAATGCGATCTCGCTCGCGTCTTGCACTATATACCAATAGATTATAGTTTTTCTTTTCGAGTGTCATAAAAAAATCCTCTCCGCTGCGCCCCTCTGTCTGAACTGACCCATAAGTCGCTGCTATTCCTTTCGCAAAATGTCCGGTATCGCAAAAAAAATATTTCGTATATGTTCTATGTAAATCGAAAAACTAAAGTTCTTTCTTATAATCACGAGTACCTATCGTTAATTGTTCATATTTGTGAATTACAAAAAATACTGTAATAGTTTTATTTTTCTGTTAAATATGCTTATTTACTAAGAAAACATGTTTTGTTCATTTAATTAATAATATTGTTGCGAACGAGATAGACGCAGATGTTCGCGAGCATGAACCGCGTAGAAATACGTCGGTATAATCCAAGCGAAACTATGGCTTATGTCATTTATCGTAAAGTTCAGAGTTGTTTGGCAAGTTCCACTCACACACACACACATACCGACACCTCGACGTTTCGGCGACATCGAAATACATTCGTCAAGTGTGGGGAATATTCGAGAATAATGTAGACCTGTATATCGGCGTATATATAAAGGCGAACAAGTGCGCACCACGGTAGTCCTAAGTAGGCCCTTCTGGCACCGTAGCTTCGGCCCTTCCGGCAAAACATGGGTGTTGCAGCACCCCAAAATTTGCCATAATCCCTAGCGCGCCCAAAGCCGAGGTTTCCCCCTTGGGAGCCCTTTGCGCTGCTGCTAGTAGTATAAAAATATAGGAAGCCGGGCCTCTGGCCCGCTCCTCAAACCTTGTCCGGGTGAAATAGGAAATGCCGTCCGAGGCAACCTATGTCTGCCATGTCAAAAAAAAAAAAAAAAAGCACCACGGCAGTTCCATACGAGGTACGGAAGCGATCACTTCGAAGCGAACCGAACCGAAGCGAAGGAAGCCTACTCTAGTGCGACAAGTGGAAGTACTTGCGAAAACCTCTGCGAGATACTTGGACCTCAGCTGCTACGCGACTCGGACTTGGACATCAGGAAGACCATCTTCACGTGTCAACCTAGGGTTCCGTATTGAATAAAGACCTTTATACGAAGTTTGGAGTTTTTCTCCAAATCTCGAACCCCAGTTTCGTAACAATAAAAATATGAAGAAATCGCCCGATTTTTGTGACATTTTGCGAAAGGGACATTCTGCTTAGAAGCTGAATATTAATTATTCAATTAAGGGGCTACCCGAATTTTTTCGGGGTCCAGTGCTGCCCCCATTTAAAAGGAACCGGAGATATCATTTTAAGCTAGATAGAGATATCATTAAAGTTTTTTTTTTATAGCATTTTTGCGACAAACGGTCAATTTTGGAAAAAATGCTTTTTTTTTGTTTTCGTTTGGCTTCACGTTTTCAGTTTAAAATATAAACAGTGATCCATAAAATAGTTTGAAGGGTTATCTGGGGTTAAATCAAGGCAATTTCTTTTATTTCAAATGAGGGCAGCACTGGACACCGAAAAATTCAGGTAGCCCCTTTAGTCTTATTGCTTTTAGCTTTTCTTTGTCTTACTCCACAATGATTCTTAAAATATGCACGTTTCACATAAAAACTAAATAATTTAGACCCTTCACACCTCACAAAAATATATGTAAATCAAATTAATACCGAGGTGTTAAAAATGAAATCCATTGCAAATGCCCATATACCGCTAGTACGCCTGCATAATGTAGGCATTTCCGAGTAAAATTTATTATACAATATGTAACAAAAACCCTGTACAATCTTTGTAGAAGCAACTCAGACCGTCAATATGAACAACTTTTCCTATGGGACCAATGCTTGAAATTTGAAAAAAAATCGACATTTTCATACAAAAGTGTTCGGCCGGCCCGGCAATTTGTATGAAAATGACGATTTTTTTCTTCGAGTTTCAAGCATTTGTCCCATAGGAAAAGTTGTTCATATTGACGGTCTGAGTTGCTCCTACAAGGATCGGACAGGGTTTTTGTTACATATTTTTTTTTAATGAATCTGTAAAATGCTTTTATGCATTTCGATCTAAATTACTTATAGGGGCCATCCGTTAATTACACATTTAATTTTTCGAGCTACCTAAATACATCTGACAGCATAACGACTATCATTTAGTGACAACAGTAATTATTGCACATTAGTGAACTAGTGTGTAGGCACAGGGGTGGTTACCTCCAAAAGCGGTACGCAAGTCGGACGTTATTGCCTATCCGCGTCTCAGTGTCAAGGAACATAAAATAAATAAAATAAATAAATATATAGGGACAAATAAATTGAGCTAGCCCCAGAGTAAGTTCGAGACTTGTGTTATGTGATACTAACTCAACGATACTATATTTTATAACAAATACATATATAGATAAAAATCCAAGATCCAGGACAATTTGAAAAAGGCCATTGTCCAACTTGCCCTGACCGGGGATCGAACCCGGGACCTCCGGATGGCGGACTAGCATGGTGATCACTACGCCACGGAGGTCGTCATTAAGCACTAACGTATATTGATAAAGTCTTATTTGGTTTTGACATGGAAATAGAACTTCACTTTCGTACGACTAACGCATTTTATGGCGTTTCCCCCAGGTACATCACTTCATAGAAGCGGCGTATCATATATGTCTACTACTACAAACGAAGCTATACTTCCGTGCACACGTCACTATGTGTGTTCGGCCCCTACACCCGAAAAGGCGAGAACGGGAGAGAGGTGCGGGGACGGGGAACGGGGATGCATATTGCGCGGGACCCTAAGAGATTTCGTTCTGTATGCAATACTTATATTAATTCTGTGGTCTAGGTGACGTCACGATGTTTTCCTGCACCAGAAGCAGATGGTGGTAGTTAACCCTTTCACCGTGAGACTTTATATCAGTTGCCGTGCCCCCCGCGCGAGGGGTATGAAATCTAAAATAAATACCTACAACCGAAAAGGGATGTGGATGTGGATTCTTACGTTATGTGCAATACGAGCGGTTTTTTTTGTCGGAAATATCCGACGCTCGCGGCATGGGCACGACAATGTTTGTGGGATAAATCCGACGTTCGCGGTGAAAGGGTTTAAATGACCGTAAATGAGTACAAACTCAGAGGTACTAGTCGCGCCGAGCGAGCATCGAACTCGTGCCTTACGGTTAAACCGCAAAAGAGAATATGCATGAAAAAAATATGTGAATATGTAGAATAAAAATTGGTTGAAAAACGACGTGATATAACGATTTTACAAAAATATGTCTATCTCACTCGCAAAAACGCTATTTTCTATGGCAAATGTATGGATGATATGGACTTTGACGTCACCAGTCCATATCGGACTTCTCTTTCTAATTGAAACTTTAAAGTATCACATGTTCGTTGCTAATTAAGATATTTTGTAAAATTCTTTCATATTCGTTTACTGTGGAATAATAAGGATTTTATTAAGCAAATAAAAAAAACGTGCATATTCCCTATAGATCTAGAAATGGCTGGCCCAATTTTGGGGCCATCTATAAATTACGTCTATTTTCTCCTTGGGGGAGGGCTATGTCCAGCAGTGGACTTTTTGTGGCTGAAATGATGATGATAAATTACGTCACACGAATTTCATGACTTGACTCTGCCTTCCTCCTTGTCACAGTTGGCCACAATTTTCAATCAGTGTAATTTGTCCCTAAATATTTATTTATTTATTTTATTTGAGACACCTACCCCCTAGTGTGACGTCACAGATTTCGATATATTCTTTTCAATTAAAAAAGCTCAACACTATCGCACCGTGCTATGACAAGTGAGATCCAACCCTAACAAGTATCCAAAGCCGTAAAATAATTTAAAAAAAAAACTCAGTGTTCGGAGAGTATATCGATGAGGTTCTTGTGTTGCGTCTTGGCGTGCGTGTTCATGGCGACGCGCTGCGCGAACGTGGCGGGGCAGTGCGGGCACGGGTACGGGCGCTCGCCCGTGTGCGTGCGGCGGTGGTTGGCCAGGATGCGGTTCGTCTGCAATTTATTTATTTTATTTTATTTAATTATTTACAAAAAAAAAATTATTTCATGGCAATGGGATGAGCAAAAACCATTCAAGGTTTGTACGCACATTCGACTCGCAAAACATTATTCACACTCACTAAACCAACATACATAAGTACCTTGGGTACATTACTGTTTAATATAAGTTTTTTGTCAAAGCAAAAATTCAACAAATATACCTACTTAATGCACTTCACCAAATCAATTTATAAAACATACATTGAAATAGTTATTTATGCAACTGTAGTATAATAAGGGGTATTAAACACGAATGTGGGTTTATCACACGAGGCGAAGCAGAGTGTGATAGCAGCAGATAGAGCAGAGTGTGTGATAATAGTATCACATGAGTATTTTAATACCGAATTATTACAGTTGCGTACAAAACTTTATCTACACCCATGATATGAATACTCAATAAAAGGTTCTAAATCAATAGGGTGTGGTACAGTGTTGTAAGAACTCTTTATTAATTCCTGGTAAGTTTAATTGCTGAGTATCTAATACAAACTTACTATGTATGTATAGGTACAAATGAAATGATTATTGTTATAATTATTTAAATTTTGGATCGTACAATTATTGAAACAAAAATGGCGGGATACGACGTGAATTCAAATAACCAATAAGTTCTTTTTTTTAAATTACGGAGCTGTGGTAGTGAAAAGTGCAAATGTGGATGTTTGGAGTAAGGAAGGGATCGAGTTTGCGTTGCATAATGGAATTTATTACAACATTATAACACTCGTTTGGGTGATATAATGGTTACTATGACACTGGGTGTTTTAAGTGTTTTAATGTTGGCAATAAGCTAACTGTTTCAGAAACTTAATAGAGGATTTATAGCATGGATGAAGATAACAGAATCTTATACAACAGTTGTATAAGACGGGTCAAAAATTCGAGTAAGTCAAATATTTATTTATTTTCTCCATTAATCTAAAACAAAACAAAAATAATAAAACGTGGTTACGATGCAAGCATCGTTAGGTGACGCCATGGAGCATTTTTTGACGTGCTTTACGAGTTTTACATTTCGCGGGGAACCACGATAATCCTTATTAGCACTTTGGCTCCAACTATACCTGCATCGACGACCGTCATTTTAATTTAACTTACGTGCCGGGGATTGTATGTTCTTGCACCAATACTGGGCAAAGCCCCTCTATCCTTCCACAATGGAAACACAAAGCCCCTCTTTCCTTCCACAATGGATACACAAAGCCCCCCTTTCCTTCCACAATGGATACACAAAGCCCGTCTTTCCTTACACAATGAATACACAAAACCCCCCTTTCCTTCCACAATGGATACATTAAGCCCCTCTTTCCTTACACAATGGATACTCACACTGAATCCTCTCCCGCATATATCACAGAACTTGTTCTTTGGCATCGGTATCTTCTCGTGCACACACTGCCTGTGCGTTCTCGCCGAATACGCCGAGCAGAATGTCTGAAAGTACGAGTTCTTTAGTTAAGGATGAGCTAGTTCGGAACTCGAACTCGTCGGCGCACGTGGCTAATTTGCGTGCTATTTCGCTGAGAAAGGGATAGACTCGATTATGAACATCATCATCCGAGCGTATTCCCGGTTGCATCCTCAGCAGCAACGCTTCAGTGCCCGGGGTCTGCTACCTAACCAAGGAGATTTGACGAGGTTACTGGTTTTTACACAGAGCGACTGCCGTCTGACCTCCACAACCCAAAGGGTAAACCAGGACCCAATCCTTGGGTAGTTTGATGATCAAACGCTAGGTGGCGTTCGGGACCCACAGTTTTACGTGCCTTCCGAAACACGGAATCATCTTTCTTTTCGGATAATCAGGTGATTCAAGCCTGCAATATCCTATCCAGACTGGAAACAACTTTTCACAAAGTATGCTTCCCAGTGGGAATCGAACCCATGACCTCCGGGTCACAAGGATAACTCTTTGACCACTGGACTACGGAGGCAGTCAAGACTCGGTTATGAACAGTGCGGAACTATTTACTCCGATTCATACGCACATCGGAACTACAGTCTAGTGTGTCGTATCCGACTTATCGCACAAAAACGTTACGTTACGCGTCTAAAAATTCATGAGTATGCGTTTGGGAGAAGTGTTCTTGTGATAAAACAGCTGAATGTTTTAATTAAAAGTAAAGTTATTTAAATTTTTTAATAACCAAACTATGCTTGTACGAATTTTGTTTTTAGAGTTTTATACTCCTTCCGGTATTTAATTCTGCCCAAAGTTGCGTTAAAATTACGTGTTGAAACGGAATGTTTTGAGACTCATAACTTTTAAAGTACTTATCATTTCACAATTATGATTCCATACAAGCATAGATAACGACAAGACAAATCGATAGAATTAAAAACTTTAAACAGACGATACCGAACAACGGAGTTAGCACCCTACAGAATTTGTATGGCGAAACTATCACTTAAATATGTATTATCATTATCGGCAATACTATAATTATTACTAATACTAATAATTATACATCACATGGTTTCGACTTGATCTTTGTCAGTGGATATCTGGTAGTGCTTTCTTTCTTATCTTTTGGTACCACGGAAGACCAGCGGCATGATGTAAAGGCACATCATTCCCCTATGCTGAGTGGTGCCATTTCGGTGTAAAACTAATTTTATTTCATTATTAATGCAACTGATGTATACTAATTTGCACTGAATAAAATATTTTTCTTTCTATATAGATAAACATCTAAGACCCAGGACAATTTGAAAAAGGCCATTTTTCAACTTGCCTGACCGGGGATTGAACCCGGAACCTCTGGGTGGTGGACTAGCATGGTAACCACTACGCCACGGAGGTCGTCAACATGATAACATGAGTACCATTTAGTGATAAGTAGCGAAATATCTGCAGCGCCATCTTTTATTTGCCAGGTAAATTATAAAACCCCGACTTAAAAGAGTTAACCCCCAATAACTTTTAAACGGCTGCACCGCAAGGGAACTTGCTTTCACGTAAAAAAAGCCGCATCTACGGACCATCCGTTCGAGAGTTACGATGCCACATACAGACATTTGACATTTGCGTCAAACTGAAAACACCCCTCTGTTTGTCAGGGGTTAAAACATGGGGGGGTCATGGCCCCTGGGGTATGTGAAACCCTTCACGTGGTGGTGGTCGTTACGAAGCGCTGGTATCGGTAGCTTTTCTTTAAAAATAAATTATATTTTAATATACTTTACACGTAACGTAAATTGTACTTATTGACGTGTAAAAGTGCCTGTAAAGGTCTAATTACTGAATAAACATTTGAATCTTTGAATCTCAATGGAATGGCCCCAGCTAGCATCCCCCCATCTCACAGCCCCCCTAAATTGAACGCTAGAGATAAAAGGAATATGGGCTGTCGTTTCGCAGATATTTGATACATTTTGGCTCGTTTGGCGCACGCTAGGCTAATAAGTCGAAAGTCATATACGTGGCATGCAAACTATATAGGACTTTAGTACGCTGTAAATAGGTTTAATTTAGCAAATTTCTTATTCAAGAGTGATTTTTCTATACTTTAGTACTATTACGTATTCTATGGTACATCCATGCGCTCACCTTATTACAAATATCGCATCTATGTTTCGTAGTTTTCCTGTGCACGGACATCACGTGGTTGGTCATCCGAATCTTTCTTGAGAACACCTTACCACACTCGGGACATGGCACACTGGAAACAAAAACACACAATACATTGTCACGTCTTTTTAACCGACTTTTATCAATTCGTCGCGAACTTTTTTTATCTACGTTCACCGATTATTCGAAGACGCCTGGACCGATTTGAAAAATTCTTTGTTTGAAAAGCCTTGTGAGGTTCCGATAGAAATTAAAGAAAAGGAAAAAGGGTATTTATTAATCAAAAGACATAATAATACTATGACAAAGCCCTTCCGGCTAATAGGCGACCAATACTGTGAAAATGAGTTTCTTTTGGCGTTTCTTATCAGCAGTGGTCGTTGCGCTTTTCTTTGACAAAATAATTAATTTTTAATTTGAACTGTAATGTAAATTATACTTATTGACGTGTATAAGTGTCTGTAAAAGTCTTATTGCTAAACAAAAATTTGAATTTTGGAAAAATATTAATACGATTAAAGTTCACTCCCATTGATTGCCTCGATCGGCTTTTACGATGTTTTATTTAGATAGAAAAGGGCGTCAAAATTAGATATATAATAGTCATACCATACGTGCCCCAAACCAGAGCAAATTCATGTATACTTGTTTGAATCCGCCCCCCCCCCCCCTTTCATTTTCACGCAGTAAACTTACCTTTCAACCTTCGGCGGTGTGTGTATAGCAGCGTTACTCAAATGTCTTCTATATTTATATATACTCGGGAACTGCTTGTTGCACTCGACACAGTACGCCAATTCCTTGTTGTTTGGCATGCCTCGTATCTTCTCCGGGTGGTTCAGTCGGTAGTGGTTTTCCAGGTTGTGGTAAGTCGCGTAATGTCTGTTGCAGACCTCGCAGGTCGGCGGTAGGTGGTGGCGTCTGTGGAGGAATAACCTACTAAAGTCTGTTTGCCGAGAGTTGATTAATATTATAATTCGTCACTGAATAGTCGCTTTATTATCTCAAATTGAATGGCAACTGTCGCTCGTCTCCCGCTTTCACCGTTTTCGTGGTACGAGGCACGCAGTTGTTGTCAACCACGGCCCGAATGCGCGAGCGGACGCGTCGGACATATATTGCCATAAAATTTACACAGAGAATACATCAAATAAAAGTTTTACAAAGGCATTATTTATCACAAAAGAGATCTCTTCCAGTAGGCCTGTGAGATTATTAATTGTTTCAGTTATTAATTATTTGTATTATTAGTTGTGTACCGGCAAGCGCTGCGTAGTACACCCACCTGCGAGATGGTCAGATGACCTGAGCAAGGTTGCAGGAAAGCATTGGTTGCAGGCCGCTTCCGATCGGTCGTTTTGGAAATCCTTGGATGAGGTCTATGTCCAGTGGACTTCCTGACGTGATGACGATGTTTGTCTCGATTTGTTTAAAAAAAATTGTATAAGTTTTTAAATCATTAGCGGGTCGCAATTTGTATTGAGTTGAGAAGCCCTGACTTTGTCAACTCTCTATGAACAAACTTTATACATTCTACCTATTACATTAAAACGAGACAGAATGACGGAAGGTCTCTCTCTCTCTCGCTCTAGCGAATGACGGTTCTGAGCGGCAGAAAAGGATAGCAGCATGAAAAGTGTTGTTCCACGCTGCCAGGTGAAGCCTAACCCTAAGTCATTGGTCCCGGCTGTCGTCATTGTGGCAGTCAATGTCGAATACTAGCAAGAAATGTATCTATTTAGATCGATATTGAGCCGTCCTGATAATAGGGATGTAGACTGGTTAAAAAATATATGATTTTATTTAGTCCGTCAACTAGATTATTAAAAATAAGGACCCATATTTTTTAGTTTAGCAAAATAGTAAAAATTCCCAAGGATACAGTTCAGTTTTAGAGTGGGGGTGATTTACGTCACTTTTGGTTAAAAATCGTAGCTGATCGTGACGTCACGCCAAATTTAAATGCGCTGTATCTTTAACATTATTTGCTTATCAGAGAAGAAATATATGTGTATACCATACTTTTTAAGAGAGTTTCTAATGAGACAAAAAGAAATATCTCCACATTCTTAATACGTAAGATGAATGCCTTCTGTTAGAAAGTAAGAACGCACCCATATTATTTTTTTTGTTATGTTGTCTAAGTCTGTTCTTTGTATGTTGGCAACTCGGCTTGCTTCTATCCCTCTATCACCCACTTGTCTTATGTCTATGTACGAATTACTAGCTTGCCGAATATTATTATACGTTATCATTATTATCCAGTTTCAAATCGTTTTACTTGATAGCTGCCCTAGTACCTCCAACACCTAGCCTGTAAAAAGTAGTTGTGCACGTCACTGTCGTAAAGCTATGCCAGATGCCTTGAGGCAGCTTGAAAAATCTGACACCAGTGTTAGCCACTTACACGTACAACAAACAATGCTATACATACTTCATGTGCGTTTCGAGCGAGCGTTTCTTGATGAAGCTCTTCCCGCAAACGTCGCAGAAGATCCGCTCGTGCGAGGTCTTGTAGTGCTTCTTGAACTCCTTCAAATTGCTGCAAAACGAAATTAAATATATGAGATACAGAGTTGTAGTGGCGTGCATTTCATACAGCCAACAAGACATTTAAAAAAAAAACCGACTACCTTTTAATATACCCAGTGTCACTCTCACTGTAAATACGAATCTAACGACACCTCTCAAGCTAAAATCAATCGAGCCGTTCAGGCTGCAGAGCGTGCCAAACAATTATACATACATACATACTCTCGAAAAACATAACCCTCCTTCTGGCGCAGTCGGGTAAAAAGAAATTTGTCTACCCTTTGCCATCCTAATAATGACGGCAAATTGAGAAATGCATCAATTTTTTTACCCGACTGCGCCAGAAGGATGGTTATGTTTTTCGAGAATATGTATGTATTATTGTTTGGCATGCTCTACGGCCTGAAGGGCTCGATGCTCGACAAACTCTAAGACACGTCAAACTTATAACACCCTCTTTTTGCGTCGAGGGTTAAAAACAAACACTCAGCTGACTGCTGACTGCATATGAGACACGTGTATATCTTGGAATGCAGCGTCTCCACTTGGTGGATGACTCCGGCAATAGATAAAGTGATGCATTCACATATAATGATGATAATGATGACTTACCTGAACTGCTGACTGCATATGAGACACGTGTATATCTTGGAATGCAGCGTCTCCACGTGGTGGATGACCCCAGCAATGGCTAACGTGGTCCAACCACATATAGTGCATCTATAATGTCTAAAAATAACAAGTTAATTAGAAGACTTGACTGTGTGGAAAAATATCTAACTTTAACAAGTATATTTTCGAAGAACTCTGTGGCGTAGTGGTCACCATGAGTCCGCCACCCAGAGGTTCCGGATTCGATCCCCGGTCAGGGCAAGTTGGAAAATGGCCTTTTTTAAATTGTCCTGGGTCTTGGATGTTTATTTATTTTATTTTATCAAACTTTATTGTTCCAAAGGTCTTTTAACAAATGGCGGACTTAATGCTAAGAGCACCGAACCGATTTTCATCAAACATAGCTAAGGACAGCAAGATAACTTGCTTCGACGTAAAAAAAGCATAAGAATCGGTCTAACCATTCCAAAGCTATGATGCCACAGACAGACCGACATTAGCATTAAACTCATAACACCCCTCTTTTTCGCCCAAGGTTAATAATTAAAAAATTTTCAAACTAAAAACCGACTTCACCACCAAAATACACAACCGATTTTGATAATTGATCTATGGGACCACCTGGAAAGTATACCCTTTCAAACAAAAAAAAAATCCATATTGGTCCAGTGCGGTTAGCATGGTTTTATGTCTTAGAGATCTGTACATATCATCCCTCTGTAAAAATTTACATGACAGGATAAAATTCATGAATTAAAATGTAGTAAAATGAGTCGTCACACGCAGGCAGTTTTTAAACAGTGTTTTTAATGTATGCTAAGAAACTATGATAATTTCAAATTTTAACAAGCATTTTGTAAAACAATTACGTTAGAAAAAGGAATTATACACGTATTTTTTTCTTGTTTCTGAGAAACAATAAATGATAAAGATGCAGCGCATTGAAATTACGCATGATCACGGTAGGTACGATTTTTAGAGGCGACGTCGCAAGCCCCCATTCTGGAACTTTGATGCTCCGTATCTTTATAAAATTTTACTTTTTTGGTATCTACTAAAAATATGGGTCCATTATTTTTGGATATTCTAAAACACGAACGAATTACAATCATACTTTTCTTGATTTTTAAGAATCTCGCGGTCACTATAATTACTATTAGTACAACGGGACTTACCGAGATTAATATCATTTTTAGCCTGATATTTCGACGACCCTTCTGCCGTCATGGTTGCTAGCAGGCTGATATTAATCGCGATAAAACTAAAACAGTCATGAATTCGGTATTTGACTAGATTTTTTTTCTTATTCATACCAAAAAGCAACATGATACGAAACCGAAAACATAAATAATAATTTTACTCCGCTCAAAAATAAGCAAGTTATAAGCCTTTCAAATCCGGTGGAAGGGGATATTGTGTGCGTGACGTCACTGCCATTAGGTGTCACACTAACGAAAGAGATAGCGAGATGTCCCAACCACGCTCCCACTCTTATATTTAAAATGATAATTGCTGCCTCATTTAATAACCAATTTACTTTGTTTTTCGGAAAACGGCTTCTTATTAGTGTTATTTTTTATTCGTATAAAATATTGTCCAAAAACAAACTAAGTCAAATAGCCTATTATTATGTAGTGTAGGGCATGCAGTTGTACCAAGAAATTTTAACGACCTCCGTGGCGTAGTTGTCGCCGTGCTAGTCCGCCACTCAGAGGTCCCAGATTCGTTCCCCGGTCAGGGCAATTGGAAAATAGCCTTTTTGAAGTTGTCCTGGGTCCTGGATGTTTATCTATATATGTATTTGTTATAAAATATAGTATCGTAGAGTTAGTATCCCATGACACAAGTCTTGAACTTACTTTGGGGCTAGCTCAATCAGTGTTATTTGTCCCCATTTATTTATTTACGAAATGTTGGTGCTTAGTCTTTTAGTCGCCTCTTACGACATCCACAGGGAGAGATGGAGTTACATTCTAGGTTGGTCTTTTGTGACATCAAATTTTATCTACCTGTTATGTCTCTCCCAATGCTTCTCCAATAGCTCCCAGGATCTGCAATATTTTTTACAAATTTTGCACTCATATCTCGGTTTAGTGCGCTGGAAAGAAAAACAATTGTTACTTTTATATACTTCAACCTGCGTGAATTGTGTACTTTGTAATAAAGTCTACTTCTGCATTGCAAAATAGGATTCCAAAGTTCCAACCCCTTTTCATTCCCTTAAAAGATAATTTTTGGGATAAACATATCTTATGTCCTTTCTCGAGTTTCAAGATAGAAGTTACTGTCTCATTTATAATATTAAGTATGGTCATGCTGATGGGATGGTTCACTCTGTTTTTTCTCTAGCTTGGCATTCAGAGTCCCTTACCCCAGACAGAATCAGACTTTCCCATACAAACGTATTCTAGCTTTTATTTTGAAACGGCATGTCAGATATTGGCGACATTTTGTAATTTCAAAGAAATTGAAGATATATAACTAGTTTTCAAAGTCAAAATATTAACTTAAATGCATTTTATTAATTCAAATTTTAAAGTAATTGCATATATGCCTAGACATATGCAATTTCTCTAAAATTACAAAATACTACCGAAATCTCACAATCTCACATGTCGTTTCAAAATACAAGCTAGACTATGTTTGTATGGAAGAGTCTAGGGTAAGCGAATTCTTACGCTCTGTCTTGCCCATGAGGGATATAGACAAGATAATGTGTGTATTCAAAAGAAAGACTGTACTCACACTCAAATGCTGAAATGTCTCGTGTCTCTTCAAATCGATCTCTTTTCTGTACGCGTTCTTACAATCCTTACACTGATACGGCGTGTTCTTCCTCATGCCGGGCCTAATATCATTGCTGTCCCTCTCTAACAACTCTTCTATCTGTCTCTCATTCAACGTAACCCGCACACAATACTTCCTCAGGTTATCTTGGTCTATATCCGTATCAGTTGCTTTAACTTGATCCAAACAGGCTTGTAAACGCCTCTTTTCTTCTCGTCGCTCATAACTTTCATTATTATCATCTGTACTATAATTATCATTATCATTTTCAATTTTAAAATCACTGTCTAGTTCATCCTCCAATTCTTTTTTAATATCTATATCTAGTTGTTCATAATCTTCATCCTTTTCATTTAAATTAGAAATTTCATAACTTATATTTTTTATATTATTAGATCTTTTACACCGTTTAGGCTTTTCTATATCATTTTCGTTTACGACTCTCGCTAAGTCTACTGATATCTCTATGGCGTCTTCTTTTTCTTCTTCTAATTCTATTTCTTTCTTCTCTTCTTTTGTGTAGTCTATAGTGAAGTCGTAGGAATCTTTATTTGTTATAGTTAAAGTAGATAATCTTTCGCATGTTGTGTTCTGAAAATAAAATTAAAGATTTTACAAGATATATTTAATCAAAATGGGTATGTGATCTGGGATTATACTTAAGTTTTTAGTTAAGTTTAAACTAGTTCTACGAAATTATAAGATGTCTCTCGACAACTTTTTGGTTATATTTCTCATGTTTTGAACTTTAAATTTGATTGGTCTTTCTTTATTTATCAGGGTTCGGTCCCCGAAGGGACAAACGGGACGATATTACTAAGACTACTGTCCGTCTGAAAGATGACATTTTCACAGTTAATGTATTTCTAATTCTAATGTATTTAAATACTGAAAACAGACTAAAATGAATATTTAAGTGGGGCTCCTATACAAAAAACGTTATTTTTATAGGTAATGGTATGGGAACCCTTCGTGCGCGAGTCCTCTTTCACTTGGCCAGTTTTATTTCTAATTGAGTGTGTTATTATTATAACTTACACTTTTTCTACCAGAGCTATAATTGGCCAGAGCAGCCAGAGGATTCAGACCAAGCTGGCCAGATAGGTTGGACACTTTCACTGCCAGGCACTTATATAAGCTTTATTTGGTAATGTAATGTCATTATAAAAAAAAATACCACACCGCCCTGTGGTTCCGAACTAGAATAGTACCACTCCGTCTCATACTGTGCAAGTCGTAAGAGGCGACTAAAGGGCAATAAAGTGATGTTTCAATAAATCTCCATGCTGCATATTCTTACTCACCTCCTTCCTCCATCATTTCATTTCGTCCACCTTTTGAAATTTCATTTCTAAATTAAACTTTTTAATTCTAGACAATTTCCTTCCTCATCATTCTGTCTCATTCCTCTACCACCTCTCAGACTGATAGTAACTTAATTACAATGTTAATTGTGTAATTTTATTAGTTCTATTATAATAATAACAAATAAATTTATTAACCCTTTAATAATAACAAATATATTTTTTTGTCATTTATCTCTTTTCTCGATCTCTTGCTCTACGACTACTTATCTGTATATTTCATGTGGGAGCACACCTACTGAGCCCAGCTCAGCAGGAGTTCCCACAAAATGACTTGAATCATGTGCAACAACAGCATTCCCAAGGAGGGTGGTGTCAGGCAGGCGGCCGCCTGTATATCTATTAGCCAAACTTTTTATCACACATGGTGTGCCGTCCCCACATATGTAAATAGTTAATAGATTCAGGTGTTACTTTGCGGAAGTCTAAGTTACAAAGTAATTCAAATCATATGCGAATCAGATGCGGAATCGCATAAAGTAATTCAAATCATGTTGTATGCCCACATAAATAGCCGAATAAGCATAAGGCCAGAATCTGTTCAAGGCGTTAGTAAGTTCTATCTCTTGTTCTGTCTGTTCTCTTAATGATAAAAGCTATAATCCCTAAAAAGCAGGCATTGCTTTATGTCTGCCATCATCCATCCATCACCATTTCAGCTGAATAATGTGCAGGACATAGGCCTCTCCCAAGGATTTACAAAATGAACAATGAATAGTTCTTCACCTGGCCACTCGGCCCGGCGTTTTTTTTAGAAATGTCCGGGAAAAGATAACCACGTATCTGACAACCCTAAACAGGAGACAGAGAAAGACGGAGTCTGTTGGAGAGTACAGGATACTGCTGATGCCAAAGATTAGTCAACCAAAAATATATATTGCTATATATTGTATTATGCATATTGTAATCAGTGTATAGGCTAATAAATAAATAAAATAAAAAGCACAAGGCAGAAGAAGAAGACTAACAATAAATACTTCCTGCTTACCAAGGAGCAAAAGGATTGCTGCAGTATGTACTGCGCCTGCTGTACTCTTCTTTGAAAAGTGTGTATCTTGTGCAGCAAGGTCCTGCACTCCCAACACAGCAGTATCTTGGAGTCCTGCAAAAGTAAAAACATTTTCATTTCTCCAGAAACATATTTAAACGGGTGGGTAAAGTTCTCCAAATTTAATTGAACAATCAGGCTTTTTAACAGTATTGCGAGCCAACGGGGAAATGCCACTAGCCTTCTTGGCACTCCTGGAAGCAAGAGGTGAGGTCTTTGCCCAACAATGGGACACTACATCCTAATCCTAACTAATATTACAAATGCGAAAGTGAGTTCGTATATTTGTTTGTTTGTTACCTCTTCACACTTCGACCATTGAACCTGTTAAGATAAAATTTGGCAAAGATATAGTTAAAGACCCAGGGAATGACATATGATAGTTTTTATCCCGAAATTCCCACAAGGAGCAAAGCTCAGCTATAAGGCTATAAAAATGAGTAAGATAGAAAATAATTTACTTACACCTATAGAAAGAAAAAGTTAAATACCTGCTAGAAAATTATTTAAACAATTGTGCCCACGTGGCATAGTGCCAAGAATACTGTGCCGCAAAATTAAAAAAAAAACCTGTGCAGATTAATAATCTGCATATCTCTAAGGAAATTGGCTATTAAGCCAATTTCCTTAGAGATATTAATGAATGAAAAACTTACAGAAACTTGCTGATCTACCAGTAAGTTGTAGAACAACTCCACATGCTTCAAAAGTGATAGCGTTCGATCCGTGCTCAAACATCCACAGCAAATGTTATTCTTCTCTGTCTCAACTTTTATTGAATACATTTTTGGAAAATTCAACAATCAGGGATAGACGTGATTAAATGAGTCACTGTTCACTTAACAACCGCAAGGACAACATTTTACGCTATTGTAATTGTAAATGTGCATAAAAACAATTGTTTTTGCATTAATTATATATTTTTCCTTCAAATGCAACTTGTTTATGTTTTGTTAAATTATTGTTTGTCACGAAATAAATATTATCAACATTGCTAGAATAATAAAAGTGGATTCAATAAATCACTGCATGGCAGACAAACTGCTGAATAACTTTAATTATGAGAAATGCGAAAAAAATCGTAAAATTAAAATTATTATCCTTGCATGGAGCACGGAGTACCAAATACCAATAATAAGCACAGAGTAGAGAAACCGTCAATGTCACTTTGACAGCCAAAAATCGTTTAATTTATATTTTTCATTCAAAATTACCGGTGTCTCCAACGATTTAATTGTTGCTGTCGCTGTCAACTGCAATCTGCAACTGACGGCGGAATAGACTCAGTCTTAGAAGTGCCATTTCTGAAACACGGAGTCACCTAAACGAATGGTTTTTGTATGGAAAAACCATTCGTTTAGGTGACTCCGCGTTTCAGAAATGGCACTTTAGATTCGGTCTCAAACTCTCGGCGCAACAACATCAAACCGGCCGGACAAATCATGATGTGGTCTGTCTGTCCAGGAGTGCTATTTTTCATTTGAGGACTCACCGAAACACTTAATGTGTAGTTTTCCAACTCACCGCTCGCGTAAAAAACCATTTGGCCGCATTTTTGAAACCGTCGTGTCAGCGAAAAACAATATTGTTTTAAGCAGAAAACATCGAAAATATGTCTATGGTTTTCTAAGAATATCACCACTTATAAAAAAGTAGCACGAAACGGAATGGATTCTCTATGAAAGGTTTCTTTGACATATCTGCGCCACAAATGTCAAAATTACGAGTGGTCGAGACCACTCGTTGTAAATCCTTCGCATACGATCATTTAAAAAATGCGCCCTTTTGGAAACGCTCGCGTAAACCATTCATAATTTGACAAGTGATTTCAAAAATGCGTCCCCAAAAGTGCGATTTCTGAAACGCGGAGTCACCTAAATGAATGGTTTTTGTACGGGAAAACCATTCGTTTAGGTGACTCCGCATTTCAGAAATCGCACTTCTGTGGTTGTTGACGACAGACAGCGTGCCGCCTGAAAATTGTAAAAGGACCGACCAATCACGACGCCTACATTTCAGCCAGTGAGAGGCACACCCCTCCTCACGCACACTCGGGCGATCCCCGAGCGCGCCCCTGATTGGTCGGGACACTCACGCGTATCGGCGCTACCTGCGAGTAGCGCCCATTGTATATATCCTTCTGTCCTTGATATCGCCCTCTGGAGTATATGCCGGAAGTCCCCTAATGGCCACCTTGAGCTGACGTTCGGCCGGGAGTGAATAACAGAACCAGCTGACGCCGGCCTCTGTTTCCAGTTTAGTTGGGTACCTCTGGATGAGCCGGTATTCCTGCTCGTCAGCCGGAGTGAAATTCACTCCTCGGCCGAGGCGTGCGGATGGGGAGCGGCCTAATTAATATGCGGGCGAGTTCCCGGAAATGGGTGGTTCAGTCGGGCAAGTGTTCCACCACTATCCGTGGATACTTGGGGGCCGAAGCGCTTGTTTGCGCTGGTCCATCTTGTTTGGGCTGGCTGCGGGAATCCTCACCCGCCGATCCAGCGCTTGTTCGGGCCCGTTGGGTGGCGCGAATGACGGCGTCGGTGCCGCGAAGGGTTGGGAAGGCGCAGGCGACCGCGCGGTGGCCGCCGCAGCTCCGGGATGCGGCACGCGGCGCGGGTCAACCCCTGCGGGGGCGGCCGCGGGTGGGGGGCGGGGCGCACCAGACTTCCTGTGTGTGGCGCGCGACACCGACGGTGACGCCGCAGCACGAGCACAAGCTTCCCTTTGTGGAAGCGGGATGCCCGAAAGTCGTACGGGTGCGGACTGCGGCACCTCCAACATTTTCTTGTTTTCGGCAGCGCAGGCGGTCAGGGTGGACAGGTCCGCGGGGGCGTCAATATTCGTCAGGTCCGGTAGGGACCCGGACGCTGAGGAAGCGGGGGAGGAGAATCTATCTCGGCTGACGTGCTACAACTGCGTCATCTCAGCTACACAAAGTGATGCCGAGCGCGATGCTGAGACGCGCACACGACGTCTTGCACGTGGTCACCAACGAGCCTGCCAGTGCCGAGCCGCTAGAGGACTTAGTGGCCCGACACTTCCAACTCGACGCCTTGGGGGTGTCAACATCTTCACAACATATGAAGATCGAAGATAAGCGAGCCGTGAAGATCTTCGAAGACACAGTACGCTACAAGGACGGGCGCTACGAAGTGGGCCTGCCGTGGCGCAACGACGAAACCCAGCTGCCGCCGAGCTACAACGCTGCATTGAAAAGGATGAAGACACTCGAGGCCAAGCTTGAAAAGGACCCAAACGAGAAGAAGCAATACCACGCCAAGATCAACAGCATGATCGACAAGGGCTACGCCGAGCTCTGCGACGGGACCGAAGACGCCAGTCTTGTTTCGTGGTTCCTGCCTCACTTCGCGGTACGCAACATAAACAAGCCCGGCAAAATAAGGGTGGTACTGGACGCGGCGGCGAAGACCCACGGGACGTGCCTGAACGACCATCTACTTCAGGGGCCTGACATGCTGCGGTCTCTCAACTCGATCCTGTTTCGCTTTCGAGAAGGCGACTACGCAATCACCGCGGACATAGAAGAAATGTTCCTACGAGTGAAGATCCAGAGGAAGGACCAGCCGGCTCAGATGTTCCTGTGGCGGGAACGACCGACCGACCCGCCGAGCAAGTACAAGATGACGTCGATGATCTTCGGGGTATCCAGCTCACCGTTCCTGGCCCACAGTGTGCGCAACAAAAACGCACACCACCATCGGGACACACACCCGGCCGCCCTACGGCCAATAACGGAGTCGCATTACATGGACGACTTCGTCGAGAGCTTCGACGACCTCACGCATGGGAAGGAGGTCATCAGACAAGTGGATGAGGTCCACAAACACGCGGAATTTCACCTGCGCGGCTGGAACAGCAATAGCGCCGAGCTGCTCGCCGCTACGCAAGAAGACCGCCGTGCTGGCGCAGCAACAACGCAGCTGGGTGGAGCCGAGAAAATGCTGGGACTTCTGTGGGACTCCAAAACGGAGAGCCTAAGCTTCAACACCACCTTGAACAAGGTTCCTGAGGCGGTCCGGACACGCACAAGGGCGCCTACCAAACGCGAGGCGCTGTCAACAGTGATGAGCATCTACGACCCGCTCGGACTCCTGTGCTGCTACACCATCACAGCGAAGATCACGCTGCAGAAGCTGTGGCGCTGCCAGACTGCATGGGACGAGCCGGTGCCTGAGGACATCGCAACCGACTTCGACGCGTGGCTGGCCGGGCTCCAAGCTATCCAACACCTGCGAGTACCTCGGAGCTACAACGGAGGGAGCGACGTGCGACGCAGAGAACTCCACGTCTTCTGCAACGCAGACATCGCAACGAGGGGCGGCTACGTCCAAGAGGAAAACGACGTGTGGTTCTCCGGGCCAGAGTTCCTGAGGTGGCCGAAGTCCGAATGGCCATAATGGGATGCATGCCAAGAAGACACACGCGAGGAAGAAGTATACGTCGTCACTAAGAGCCAGAACTCAGCGCTACCCGACATCGAGCGGTTCTTCTCATACGACCGCTTGAAAGGCGCCGTGCCGAGATCCAGCCCGCTACGCTGGTTCACTGTCAATATGGAAGACGGCCTGGGGAAAATCCACGGGTACGCGAACAAAGCGGACATCCCGAAAGGGACGTTACATATCATCGTGCCACGCTCCGACCGCCACAGACGTCAAGAAAGAATCGAGGCCGGCGACATCGTGATCATCGCTAACCACACCTTACCACGCAACACATGGCCTCGGGGATAGTCACACACACCTTCCCCGGGCCCGACGGCGTGGTGCGCAACGTCGAAGTCAAGACTGCGGGCGGAACCTTTCGACGACCCACCGCCAAGCTCATCGCGCTCCAGTCATCGACCGCACTCTCCCCGGACCAGAGGGAGAGGACGCGCTGCACAACGGGCACGCAGTCGTCTTCCAGGGATGGCTATGGAACTCCTTCGCCTGAGGGAGAATGTTGACGACAGACAGCGTGCCGCCTGAAAATTGTAAGAGGACCGACCAATCACGACGCCTACATTTCAGCCAATGAGAGGCACACCCCTCCTCACGCACACTCGGGCGATCCCCGAGCGCGCGCCCTGATTGGTCGGGCCACTCACGCGTATCGGCGCTACCTGCGAGTAGCACCCATTGTATATATATAGCTATAGTTTGTATGAAGTTTGAAACCTCACCATGCAGAGACACGTCGGTGATGTTGTGGCGCAAACGAAGCTGGCCAGGACGAAGCTACACGGAGTGCTGGCTTCCCGCCTGCCCCTGAGGACGAAGCTCGGGATCTATAAGACCTACATTAGATCCCGCCTCACGTACGCCACCCCAGCCTGGCATACGTATTGCTCGGAGTCCAATAAGAAGAAACTCCGAGCAATCGTCGGGGCCCCACGCTACGTGAGGAACGCGACGGTCTTCAGGGACTTAAAAATGGAGGGACTTGACACCTTCGTCGCCCGCCTGGCCAGCCAGATGTACGAGCGCGCGGATAATTCGGCGCACGCCCACCTTAAAGGGATTGCGCCACTTCACGCCCGCCCTCCCGATCGTCGCACGAAGCCATCGCCACGCAACACCATCGCCGACGTCTCCGCAACAGCGGACGCGTCGGTACATAAGTGAGACACCCAAGGAAGAAAGCGAAGACCACGGCCGCCATGGCCACCCCAGCGACCTGCCCATAGTAGTGGGCAGCGAAGAAGCCACTGAAGAGGGCCACCGCCCTGACCAGTCTGCCTCGTCTCCCACAAAAGGGAGAGTGAGAAGAACCACTGCTGCTGAAGTTTGTAGTTAGTCGAGTTCAGAGTTCAATCGAGTTCAGACAGTGTACAAGCAGCAAGAGTGAATACACCATCGAAGTAGAAATCTCTCCAGTGTTTTATTTAGAACCAGCATCTAGTGTCTACAGTCCACTAAACACCCTGCAAGGACCTGCGTTGGCCCATCGTCAACAGTGGTTGTCAAAGTGGTTGTACTCTTGCTTAGTACTCTATGTCTTGCTTGATTAGTGGTTTATTTTTCACTACAACCTACAAAGAGTAAAAAAAATCGCCTTCTCCTGTTTTGCTCAACATTCAGAATTTGAGTCAAAAAACTTTTTTCTTCCAACCAAATGAGACTTAGCTGTTTGGATTACATTCCTTGCCTTCCTTTCTCAGGAGCGATGAATTAAAAAAAAAAAACAGAACAGTCAGCGATTAGACTATACAATTTTTATAGTCTGCGGGACTATCACTCATGTCTATAGTCAGTCTGGAACCGAGATCGAACTAAAGATGTAAAACTAACTCATTCTCACAAGTATGTACTTTTAAAAAGTGCAATAGGTATAGTGATAATTTGATCTCGTCTTTCTATGGTCTTTATGGCTTAGGTACATGAAAAGTGAGGGGGCTGTTTACAAACAAATCTTTTCGTTTTGGTTCAGTTGGTTTGGCTGTTACTCATTTCGAAGTTTTCTTATTAAATAACAAAATAAGTCCCTATTTAGTTTAATCCAAATTTAGTCCCGTGGTTTACTATAAACCGTAACCTCATAAACCTGTTTTTCTTTCTAATACGAGACGTCCGTAGGCGCGCTTCGCGCGCCCTCGTCGTGATTTAATTTTGCGCTTGAACCCATATATATTACTTTACTCTTTGGCTTGAACTAATGAAACAAAAAAGTCACGTGACTTTCAACCAATAAAACCGTTCAACATTGCGACGTCAACCAATCACGTTACGAATAAAATCTTTCAAGATGGCGGCGTCCATGTCATACTGTGTCTTTTACATAGGAAATTCCCGACCCAACCGTACCTTGAAGTTGAAGACCGTACCTTTTCAGAAAGTCAACCGTCCTTTTTTGGTAAATCATACTGGCAACACTGTTGACATTAGTGTAGTGTCCGCATTGGGCGTCGTCGGTTGGAGATTTTGTTATTGTTTTATATAAAAGACAAAAGTACACAAACTAGAAAAGGCAGCCTTTGATCCTTGAGACCTTGACAATTTATTAGAAATGCCTCCAAACACAGCGGTATGTCGGCTGTGTTTATCCGTCGATGTGCGGATGATAAAATTATCGGGGACTCCGCTTCAGAGCGTCTATGAGAAGATCGCCGATGTCGCGGTAAGAATTTAAGCAATAATTATACAACGTTGAGTTCAGGCCCCAGGTTTCTTTTTTATTTATTAAACTTCATACACAAATACAAGTGTAATGGCGGACTTAAAGCCTAAGGCCTTATCTCCAGTCAACCAAACGGGTGATGTAGAAAATGACAGGGATAGTGCTGTAGTGGCGTAAAAAAAGGTGACGCCAATCTTGTGAAGTTCAGCCCGTCCAAAACCCAGGCGTGTCTCTTTTCTGCAAAAAAAAGTAATTTCCAACTTACACCCACTTTCCAAGGTGTTTCCTTGCCTATAGTTGACCATCTTGGGCTTTTAGGCATCAGCGTTACGGCCAAACTCAACTTCGGCCAACAGATAGAGTCGATGGCACTGACTGCTTCCAGGAAGTTGGGCGTCATTTCTAGGGTCCGGCGGTACTTCAGCCCTGAAAGGCTACTTAATCTTTATACAGCCCAGGTTCGCTCCTGCATGGAGTACTGCAGTCACTTGTGGAATGGCTCCGCTAAATACCAACTTGAGGCACTAGACTCTGTTGACCGAAGAGCCCGCAGGCTTATAAACAGCGATGAGCTTTCGAATAGAAAATTGCAGTCCCTAGAGCATCGTCGCAAAGTAGCCTGCTTATCGGTTTTCTATAGGATACATTTTGGAGAGTGTTCGAAGGCTCTTTTTGATCTCGTGAAACCCTCACCATTTCTCTATCGGACTACGAGGCGTGGACAGGGGTTTCACCCCTTTGTCGTTGAAATACCTAAGTCTCGAACCAAACGCTTTGACAATTCCTTTTTGGTTCGAGTAGCTAAGGTGTGGAATGAACTGCCTGCGTCTATATTTCCAGAGAAGTACAGCCCCGGGACATTCAAAAGTAGATTGAATGGGTATCTTTTGGATAGGCATGCTTCATCCTAGTCTTCATCGTCGCTTTCCATCAGGTGAGATTGAGGACAAATGCCTAAACCAATAAATTGTAAAAAATAATTATCAAAACAGTTAACTACATACAAATAATACACACTATTAAGTATAAACGATGATAAACAATACCTACATATAAAAAATCGACATTTTTGTACAAAAGTGTTTCGCTGGCCCGGCAATTTGTACGAAAATGAATTTTTTTTTCGAGTTTCAAGCATTGGTCCCATAGGAAAAGTTGTTCATATTGACGGTCTGAGTTGCTCCTACAAGGATCGGACAGGGTTTTTGTTAAATATTGTATATGTATTTGTTATAAAGTATAGTATCGTTGAGTTAGTATCCCATAACACAAGTCTCGAACTTACTTTGAGGCTAGCTCAATAAGTGTAATTTGTCCCTATATTCATTTTATTTATAAAAATGTGATAGTATTTAATAATGCTCTCTTGAATCAATAAATCAATAGGTCTCTTGAATTCCAGCTCCACAGTGCAGGGCGGCCCCTAATGGCATGCTACATGTGCCACGCACAGCTGGCCAAGTGTTACAAGTTCATGCTGAAGACGGCTGCAGCTGAGATTGTTCTGCAAGAATTATTGACAAGATATTTTAAGGTATTATATATCTCTTATTATTCATATTCTAGTGCTGGACAAAGGTAGGCCCAGCTATCTAGACATTTAGGCTTGGGACTCTTCTGTCACGGAATGGAACTTTTATTTATTTTTTATTTTATTAAACTTTATTGTTCCAAAGTACAAATATACTTTTAATAAATGGCAGACTTAATGCTAAAAGCATTATCAACCATAGGGATAAACAGAGAACGCGGCACAAAAAGCAATACAATATACGTATTTACATTATAAAATATTACTACATATTTTTTTTTATTAACCTCTACTGTCCCACTGCCGGGCAAAGGTCTCATCTCCTTCCAAATATCTCGATCTGTGCCACTTTCAACCATTTCAAACTGTCGCAAATCATCACACCAAGCTTCCGGGGCCTAATATACAATAATAATATATACCCATTATATATGAATATCAGAATAAATATCTACTTATACAATACATATATACATTTAATTATACTAACAATAAATAGCTATGAACAAAAGAACTAAACAATAATGACTTTATGAAGAAAGGGAGTTTAAAAGGTGAGTGTGAACTTTTGCATGCTGCTTTCTTTTTCTATTGCTCTGAACCATCATTGGAGCGAGAGAGCGACAGAATGCATCAGCATGGCTGTTCCGTCGCTCTTCCTCGCTCTAGCAAATGATGGTTCTGAGCGACAGAAAAGGATAGCAGCATAGGAAAGTGCTGCTCCAAGCTGACAGATGAGTCCCAACCCTGAACTTCAAAAGCAGGTGCTCGGACAACTATCATGCTATTTTTGTGAGTGACGGTCAACACTCACTAACTAAACTTATTTTGTTTGATCCTACATATGTCTGTCTGTATGTATGTTCAAGCAGTCACATTCAAGCACGCTTCAAGCACATAAATCGCAGACACAATTGAATTCAATTGTTCTTTTGACCCGATCGGGCCAATCGTTGCTTAAAGAGTTAAACTAAAACTAGGTATGATTCAAGAAGAAGATTAACATGTGTAATACATACCCGTGTAAAGCAGGGGTGGGCCTCCGTTAGTTGAAATTAAAATCGATTTAAGTTCTAGGTTGTTTAGACCTCACTACGACTGCCAAATTGCAGATCAGATGCAATTGAGGTTGACAGGACTGCAACGAACAACGACATGCATTCCCATTGCAGTTGGTGTGAAGTTGCTATGTGTGCCTTATGCCTTAGCAGCAGAAGCAGAGGAGCACGGTGGCCCGACAGGAATGAGCTTGCATTACTAGCGCTTCGCAAGTAAAACTACACTGGGCATGGTCGGCACTTGGAAGGGTGACCACAAGTAAATAATAAATAAATATATAGGGACAAATAACACTGATTGAGCTAGCCCTAAAGTAAGTTCAAGACTTGTGTTATGGGATACTAACTCAACGATACTATACAGGGTGACTTTTTACCCACCAGCCAAATTTTTGGAGCTAGTTCAGTCCATTATACTGAACTACTTTCCATAATAAAAGGTATTAAAAAAGTCGATAAAAAAATTTCGTCCACCCAAAACAAAATTCGTTTGGCCTAGCGCTGATTTGTATGGGAAGCCGAATTTTTGTTTTCGTTTTTCATTAACTATTTTTATGGAAAGTAGTTCAATATCATAGACAGCACTTGCTCCAAAAATTTGGCTGGTGGGTAAAAAGTCACCCTGTATAGATAAACATCCAAGACCCAGGACAATTTGAAAAAGGCCATTTTCCAACTTGCCCTGACCGGAGATCGAACCTGGGACCTCTGGGTGGCGAACTAGCATGGTGACCACTACGCCAAGGAGGTCGTCGAATAGTGGCATAAAACTTCTCGAGCTTCTCAGTGCTTCGGAAAGCATGTATAAACAATTGGTCCCGGATGTCATCATTGTATGGCAGTCATCAAGCTATGTAGTAGCCTGAAATATCGTGACACCAGTGTTAGCCACTTACACACACAAAAACAAAACAAAACATGCTTACAAAACAGAACTTAGCAAGGATTTGTTATATCCTACCTATTTTTGGGAGGTCCTTTAGTTTACAAGTGTACTGTTTAAAGCGCCGGATACACTGAAAAGACGTAAGACGTGGACGGGGCGCATACATTTCTCCTCCGCGTCCCTTTCATACAAAATGTATAGAAGCGTCGCGATGCAGAACACACAAAAAAGACGGGGCGCCGACAGGGCACAGACACGACGCTTACACGCCTGCGTCCTATGGTAAAACATACAGAATGGACGGGGCACGGGCGCGAGTGGGTGAAAAGGAGTTGCGAGTAGTTAAGGGGACTCACGCGTCTCCAGTGTTGCTATAGATACGGATTTGTCTGTATCTAACACCTCCGTGCCTCGTGTTAACTATATGCTTTCAAAAGTCGCGACGTCCGTGCCCCGTCTGCGTTTTACGTCTTTTCTATGTGTCCAGCGCCTTAGGCAAAATAATATAGAAGATAAGATAAAGAAGATCAATTTTTACCCGACTATGGCGAAGCCAAAAGGAGGGTTATGAGATGCACCATTGTGTATATATGTACATCTGTTCCCTCGTATCTTTAGTATCCATGGTACTTTAACAAATGATGTATCATTGGAAGCGTCTTGGCCGTCTGCGGGTTAGGCTTTATTACGTCACAGTAAATTCAATGTGGCGCCCTCTGTAGGCCATAATGTAATGAACTAAAACAAATCGAATCCTACCGTGTGGGGTATCAAATGAACTGGCTTAATTAGCACATTTCAAAAATATAAACATTACTAGCTGTATCTTCCTGCTGTCCTTGCATTTACTGGATAAGCAAACGATAAGAATTCATTCAATAAGAATCTTCCCATAGTCGGATTTTAGTTTTTAGACAATCATCATCTGAGCATGTTTTACCGGTTGCATCCTCAGCAATAACACTTCTTACGACCTCCGTGGCGTAGTGGTCACCATGCTAGTCCGTCACCCAGAGGTCCCGGGTTCAATCCCCGGTCAGGGCAAGTTAGAAAATGGCCTTTTTCAAATTGTTATGGGTCGTGGATGTTTATCTAAATATGTATTTGTTATAAAATATAGTATCGTTGAGTTAGTATCCCATAACACAAGTCTCAAACTTACTTTGGGACTAGCTCAATCAGTGTTATTTGTCCCTATTGAGCCCTTGAGCCCGGGGTCCTCTACTTAACCAAGGAGATTTGACAAGGTGACTTACTGGTTTTTACACATAGCGACTGCCGTCTGACCTCTGCAACCCAAAGGGTTTTATTAAAGCTATATGTTGTCATAATATTACAGGTGACAGTAAAATCAGTTTCAGGCGTGGACCGCCACGCGACCGGTCTGTGCGGGTCGCTTACCATCTCCAGGCCGGAAGTTATTGACAGTCCTCCAACAACGTCCGGAGTGGACCAGTCAGGTGTCGAAGCCCAGGGTATGAAGCTGAGCCTTTCTTTTTGCACTTATAATATCCCCGTCCATTGCAGCCTGAGGCCTTTCCCTCACGATACCCAAATTTTAAATTTAGCAAGAAAGTTGCCGTTGCGTAAACTAGTTTTAACTAGCAGTTTTTTAATCTTGTGTAATGGGCGCCGACGTTAAATTTAGTTCCGACTTTTCCCGCAATTTTCTATTTGTTAACCTTTGGCAGGTCTTTCAGAGGCAGACACAGATGATGATGATGAGGAAAGTGACTCCGATGAAGATGATACAATCATAGTCCCACAACAAGAACCAGTGACGAACATCAACTTGGGAAGTAATACGCATGGTGAGCATTTTTTTTCAACCAACTTCTAATCATTTGTACACACCAGGCTAACGAATGCAAACGAAAGTACAGAGCGTCTTGTTTCTTTTTAACCGACTTCCAGCAAGGAGGAGGTTATCAATTCGTCGCGATCTTTTTTTATTTTATTTTATTGGTTCATTGAAAACACTTGAAAATTTACAAATAAAACCTTATAAAAGTTAACATAGTACATAGGTCATAGGTGCTACTTATTTCTAAAGAAATTCTAAGAAAAGATTCTTTCTTTAGAATTCTAAATTCTAAAGAAAGAGGTTATCGGCGTGCACAATACAAAAATAAATAAATACTTATACCTACAAGAAACATAAATAAATTAATAAACATACCTACATAGGCGTACGTAAAATAAACTTACATTAATATATACTGATTTTTATGTATGTTCACCGATTTATTCGAACACGCCTGGACCGATTTGCAGAATTCTTTTTATTTTTATTTGAAAGGGCATACTTGTCATCGTCAGGTGGTCCCATATAAATGTTATCAAAATCGGTTGTGTAGTTTGGTGGTGAAGTCGATTTTTGTTTTGAAAAATTATTATGTGTCAAAATAAAAGAGATGCAGCATATTCGTTGGCGTTCTTTGGGCCGGGTATATCCCATTTGCCTCCACTGGGGGTGACCACCACTGGTGGCAAACGGGACAATTTTTATGTACACGTGTGCCAGATGCCACCTCTCATGACGCCCCTACTGGTGGCGAATGGCAATCGCCAATCATTTGCCCCCAGTGGTGGCGAATAGAACAAACTCTGGTTTCGATTCTCATTTGTTGCCACAGGCGGAAAAATGGACAGCTTTATTGCTTAGTATGGTTATTTACATTACGTCTGGGTATATTAAATGAAAAAGCTGATAAATATAAACCAATACACATTATTGTTACCCTAGAACTTAACAAACCGTCTAAAGAAAAAAAAAATGCCTGATACTGATTTGTTACATATCGATATTTAACAAAAACTGGTAGTTTAATATAATATATAAAAAAAATTATCGAGAATAATCATGAATTTTATGTATCAGGCTTTTAAACTTTATGGTCTGTTAAGTTTTAGGGTAACAATAATGTATATTAGTTTATATTTACCAGTTTTTTCATTTAATATACCCAGACGTAATGTAAATAACCATACCAGGCAATAAAGCAGTCCATTTTGCCGCCAGTGCAGTGGCAACAAATGAGAATCGAAACTAGAGTTTCTTCTATTCGCCACCACTGGGGGCAAATGAGACTGTGAATGATTGGCGATTGCCATTCGCCACCAGTGGGGGCGTCGCGAGTGGTGGCATCTGGCACACGTGTACATAAAAATTGTCCCGTCTGCCACCAGTGGTGGTTGCCCCCAGTGATGGCAAATGGGATATACCCTTTATGCCCGGTGTGTACTCAGCATAAAACGAACAAGAATCTATCTAAATAACATTACAGTGAACGGGACAATGTGATGAAAAATATAACCGGAGAGCATGCATGTAAAGAGTAATAATGAGTGTTGACGAATCAAAAGAGGTTTGCGAGGATCGTAGCAAGTGGAGATCCATAGTCTCTGCCTGCTCCCGTGGGAAAAAAAGAGGCGTGAAAATGAATCTATCTCGTTTTCATTAGGAATGTATTAGGTACTTAGTTGAGCGAATGTCTGTGAATTCACTTGTCAAGTAATATGAAAAAAAATCTAATTCGAAAACCTTTTCGAGGTATTAGCCTCTAGGAGAAGCTTTCTCTAATCAGATTTTAAAATAAGGTCTTACTTATTTAGATATTTGCAAAAATCCAAATGACCTTCATTTTCAAGCAATGTCAAGCTATTTGAGGAAGTGAAATCTCGATGAAGATGGCGATTTCCGCTTTTAGTACTGTACTGTCACTGTCACCGTCATCTCCCTACAACAATGTATGTCAAACAAAGATTAACCCTCATATTCATAAAAAAATACAACCGTTTATTAAACTTATTTTAGCTAAAACATGTTTTGTCCCTTTTCCTCTTCTTAATATTTGACATTGAAAGAACGAGACAAAACATATTTTAACTAAAGCAGGTTTAGCAAACGTTTGTAATTTTTTTATGAATTTGGGGGTTAGAATATACAAGTAATGTAGATTTGCCACCGAGCGTCCAGGGGTAAGACAAAGACATATTGATGATTCTACGTATATTTTTTTCATGGTCGGGTTATAGGCACACTTTAAATATATGCAATTTGAAGTGTGCCTATAACCTGACCATGAAAAAATATTAGGTCGGTGATAGAGACAAAACATGGCCTTCTTTTTTTCTCTTCTTTTAGAAATCTCAATAAGATTATCTCGCTCTATCAATGCGTGTCAGGCCCTTGATGTCAAAGGACTAGAACCAACATAATAAAAGTAATTTAAACAGGTAACATGGTCAGATGTAAAGTTTAAAATTATATTAAAAAATACTGATAACACTTAAAAAAATCATTCAAATTATCTTCTTAAAATTGTCTTTATTTTCGAGTAAAACTATCAACAAAACTTTATATTATTTAGTTGACAAGTCAATTATGGCTCCAACGGAAGATCAGCGCTAGGGCTTCGCTTCGCTTAAAAAACATGATATCGTTTTGTCTCATTATAATTTTGTCTGTACGGATACATAATAGTTAAGTAAAAAAAAGCTATTAAAAAGATATGTCATCAAAGATTCGTTTTTTTTTTGCTTATTTTTACGAAATTTTTGGCCTAATTAAGTATCTAATAAAAGAAGTACGTAAAATCTCCAAAACAAAGTCCACACCGACACAGCTTAATTATCGAAAATTTTAAAAACATGATATCGTTTTGTCTCATTATAATTTTGTCTGTACGGATACAGAATAGTAAAGTAAAAAAAAGCTATTAAAAAGATATGTCATCAAAGATTCGTTTTTTTTTGGCTTATTTTTACGCAATTTTTGGCGTTTTGTCTCATTATAATTTTGTCTGTACGGATACAGAATAGTAAAGTAAAAAAAAGCTATTAAAAAGATATGTCATCAAAGATTCGTTTTTTTTTTGCTTATTTTTACGCAATTTTTGGCGTAATTAAGTATCTAATAAAAGAAGTACGTAAAATCTCCAAAACAAAGTCCACACCGACACAGCTTAATTATCGAAAATTTTAATTAACTTTATTTGTAATTGATTAATGCAGTAGTTTTTGCATAAACCCCCTTTTCCCAAAGAACTTTACGTATTTTTTTACGCGCTCGGTTTACTATGAATTATCGTGCATTTCACCTCGTTCGTTAGGTGAGACAGCATGCTTTTAGGCCGCGCCTACCTGTGAGTTCGAGCCCGCGACTAGTTCATTCCTTCATTCCGAACATATTTGCAAATGTCCAGGAGCACCGGACGCGTCCAACCTTGCAGACGAGTCATCAGACGAAGACATTCCATTGAGCAGTCTCAGTGGCCCAGCTGAAGGCGGACGAGGTAGGCAATCGCAGCAGGATGACACACAGAAACAAGTTTACAATGCGACACAAATAAGTTGAACAAAAATGGCGGACTTCAAAGCATTTTTATACAAAATCCCGGCAAGCAGTTTGAACCAAAATGGTGGTTATCAGGTACAAATAATGCGCCGACGACTGCCATTTTAGTTCAATTTACGTGTCGGGAACTTGTAAAAAAATGCTTTGAAGTCCGCCATGTTTGTTCAACTTATTTGTGTGGCATTGTACTTGCTAGGCAAATTAACCCATTCACCGCGAGACTTCATATCAAGGTGCCATTATTGAAACGCGGAGTCATCTAAACGAATGGTTTTTCCATACAAAGAACTTTAGTAACTCCGTATTTGAAAAATGGCACCACAGTTGCCGTGTCCACAGCGCGAGGGGTAGGAAATCTAAAATAAATACCAACAACTAAAAAGGGATGTGGATACTTAAGTTATGTGCAATACGAGCATTTTTTTTGTCGTAAATATCCGATTGGGTATGACAGTGTTTGTCAGATCCGACGATCGCGAAAAAAAAAACCCCGATAATCAAGAACACCATCTAGTGATGAGTAGCGGTCCTATCAAAGTCGTATCAGTAGTTCCGCAAATAATCACTACACGGATATCCGTAGCGCCATCTATTATTTGCAAGAGAAAGCCCGGACTTTTAAACGTTACAATAACTTTTGAACGGCTGTACCGATTTTTTATCAAACATAGCTAAGAGAAACAAGGGAAGTTGCTTTCACGTAAAAAAAGACCACATCGAAATCGATCCATCCGTTCGAGCGCTACGATGCCACAGACACACACACACACAGACAAACCGACAGACAGTAGCGTCAAGATTATAGTACCCCTCTTTTTGTCGGTGGTTAAAAATATATGTATGTATTCTGTCATAAGTACCTTGTTTCATATAAAATGTGTGACGATCTCGGTGGCCCGGCAGAAGTGCGCTTTCGCAAGTAAAGTGACACCGGGCGTGGTCCGCACTTGGATGGGTGACCACAAGTGGCATAAAAAATTCTCGAGCTCCTCCGTGCTTTGGAAGGCACGTATTAGCCGTTGGTCCTGGTTGTCATCATTGTATGGCAGTCGTCAA
This sequence comes from Acrobasis suavella, assembly GCA_943193695.1. NCBI lineage: Eukaryota > Metazoa > Arthropoda > Insecta > Lepidoptera > Pyralidae > Acrobasis > Acrobasis suavella. Next base: position 5,083,831 of record OW971956.1, read on the forward strand.
GCTATGTCAGATGCCTTTAGGCTGCTTGAAAAATCTGACACTAGTGTTGGTAACTTACACACACGAAAAGCATATCAAATGTCAATTAATCTTCTCTTGTACACCATGCCTACCCATCGCCTTATAAACATAATTATTTCTCCACCTTGTCACTAGATGGCGCTGTAAGTATTTATTAAAACATAAAAAAATATTACTATTATTTTAATTAAGTAGTACTCTAATTAATTAAATATGACTTATATGAAATGCAATAAATATTTTTAAAGCATATTCAACACTCCTCTTGTCACTTTTTGCTAGTCGTGTGTGCTGCCATCTCTGTGTGCCTACCCGCAACTCCAGTTTTGCCTACTTACGGGCCCTCCATTAGTTTCTATGGCGTTGGGTATCTGTTAGTAATTATATTATCTTTCCTCTTTGACCTAGGTGATTGTTCCCAGGTGAAGGTGAGCACCTCGGGCGTATGACGTCAGCACCTGCCTGCGACATTAGCGAACATGTGGTCATATCGAGTGACGACGAAGAAGTTTCTCAGGTAAGTTTCGAAATAGGCATGACGAATGGAAAAATATGTTTAGCACATCGGTTGGATTATTAAAAAATATTGTACACGTATTTTTTGTTTTAATATAATTGAGAAACAAAAAATAACAAAGATACGGCGCCTTGAAATTTCGCAGGACGTCACGGCTAGGTACGGTTTTTGCTTAGTGGTGACGTCGCAAGCCCCCACTTCGGAACTTTGATGCGTATCTTTGTGAATTTGTAAACTGACAACTGACAAACGTACTTTTTTTGTAAACTGCAAAATAAGGGTCCATTATTTTTGAATAATCTAAAAGACGAGACTTATTATAATCATATTTTCCTGACCCTGTCGTCAACCCTATTATAGCATTTCTCAATGCTTATTGTCACCTTTTTCGTCAATCTCTGTGGCCTAGTAGTGGTCCATCATGCCAGGCAGTCACACCGGATGTCCCAGGTTCGGTCCCCGGTCAGGTCAAGATGGGCAATGGTCTTTCAGATTGACCTGGCTCCTGGATGTTTATCTTTATATGTTTTGTTATAAAATATAGTATCGTTGAGTAAGTATCCCATAACACAAGTCTCGAATTTACTTTGGGACTAGCCCAATCTGTGTAATTTCTCCGTATATATTTATTTATTTATAATTTGTCTGTAAGTATATTTATTTATCTTATCACCATGGATTATGTGGATCATTGCTTGCTTTTCGTGTGTGTAAGTGGCCAACACTAGTGTCAGATTTTACAAGCTGCCTAAAGGCATCTGACATAGCTCGACGACTGCCATATTAATGATGACAGCAGGGAAAAACGGCCTATACGTGCCTTACGAAGCACGGAGGAGCTCGAGAAATTTTCATGCCACTTGTGGTCATTAATCCAAGTGCGGACCACTCCCGCTGTAGCTTAACTTGCGAAAGCGCTAGTAATGAGCACTTCCGCCGGGCTACCTAGCTCCTCATTTCGCAAATTCCGCATCAATTGTGGATCATTGATGCGGAATTAGCGATTTCTCAGAGTGTACTGAACGATCTGGGGTAGCAGTTTTGAAATCACTTGTCTCATCGCGAATGGTTTACGCGTGCGTTTCCAAACGGGCGCATTTTTGAAATGCTAGTTTGCGAAGGATTTGCAACGTGTGGTCTTGACCACTCGTAATTTTGACATTTGTGGCGCAGATATATCAAAGAAACCTTTCATAGAGAATCCGTTCCGTTTCGTGCTGCTTTTTTATTAGTGGTGAAATTCTTAGAAAACCATAGACATATTTTTGATGTTTTCTGCGTAAAACAATATTGTTTTTCGCTGACACGACGGTTTCAAAAATTCGGCCAAATAAAAACCATTTGGCCTAATTTTTGAAACCGTCGTGTGTTACGCAAGCGGTGAGTTGGAAAACTACACGTTTAGTGTTTCGGTGAGTCCATAAATGAAAAATAGCACTCCTGGCGTTTGTATGTATGTTCGACGATAGTCGATTATGTCGATTAGTTTTGATGAAAGCTTAACAAAATTTGATAGGTGTGTAACTGAAAAATTTCTGTAAGCCACACGCTTACAGAAATTTTTCAGTTTGAGTATGGAAATAGAAACTTCACAGTTCGGGACAAACTTAATAATCTCAATAAATATATAAATATAGGGACAAATGACACTGATTGAGCTAGTCCTAAAGTAAGTTCGAGACTTGTGTTATGGAATACTAACCCAACGATACTATATTTTATAACAAATACATATATAGATAAACATCCAAGACCCAGGACAATTTGAAAAAGGCTATTTTCCAACTTGCCCTGACCGGGGATCGAACCCGGGACCTCTGGGTGGCGGACTATATGGTATGATATACATGGTGACCACTACGCCACGGAGGTCGTCTAAATTAACTCTTTTTTTAAAAGAAGAATGGTTACGGATAGTGATTCCGAATGCTTTTAGCCTTTTTTTGAAGCCTAGACTCTTAATTAAGGGGCTTGACACGCTAAAGCCTATAAAGGCTTTTATTCCTTTAGGCTAGGCCTGTTGAATAGGCCTAAAGGTCTATAAGTCTTTTTGGTTTGATGTTATTTTGGCGATATTTAAGAAAAATACAAATTTTCTTTTTTTTTTTTTCAGAATAAATTAAAGTACAATACATCGTTTATTCGTAATTATGATGGCTTACTCAGGCTTATACTAAAAAATTGGCTTTAGCCTTCACACAAGCCTATTACTCTAAGAAAACCGCCTTCACACAAGCCTATTACTCTAAGAAAACCTACAGTCACAAAAAAGGCTTTTCAGGCTCATAAACTTTTAAAAATGACATAGCCCTAAAAAGGAGCGACTGGCTTAAATTTAGGGCTAAAAGCCTATAATCTTTAGGAACACTAGTCACGGATCATACAAAATTTACCAAGTCCTGACACGAAAGAGACTTAATGCTAGTTTTTTATATGCCATATGCCATATCAGTGGTTCATTATAATACATTTGACGGAGCAAAAAAAACTGTTAACTGATGGTCCAATGACAATAGTCTATTGGACCTGACGTCACTGTGCTGTCATCTGACGTCATTTTGAAAACCCTCATAGTCTGATTCATTGTCTTTATCTTTTAGATTCCAACATCAAGTACATCCCAATCAGCAGCAACAAACAAAGCCACAGACTTCTGTTTCTTCTGCGAGACCCGCGTCTTCAACTTCGGAGAACACGTGCTCCGGAAACACACGGCGGAACCGGAAGTCCAATCCATCCTGTCGTATCCCGAAAAGAGCAGTTTCCGCAAGTACCTCTTCAATGATTTGCTCAAAAAACGGAATTATATCACCAATGTTTCTTACATCAAACCCAAAGAGACTGAAGAATATTTTCAATGTGAGAAATGCCTCGAAATATATCCTAAGAAACAATTTTTCAGACATAAAGAGAGTTGTCAAATATCGAATACTACCCAATATGAAACATCTGTAGATAAACAACAAATATCTGTAACTGCCCGAGTTGATATACAACCAATGGTCGTAAACGCTCAAAGCGACGCTCAAAAGCAACAGATATCTTCTGCCCAGTTTGAGTATCAACCAATTTCTCTGAAACGAACTTTATCTGAAACTGGCGAGACACTATTGAAGAAGAAACGAGGGCGGCCCCCAAAACAGCACTTGCCAGAAAGTACCCAAACTGAAACTATTCCTCAAGTATCACAAAGTGCCCAAGAGACACTAAAGCCAAAAGGGGGACCTCCGAAGCAAAAACTGCCTGAAATAGAACATCTATTATCTGAAAGTGCCCAAGTGCCCAAGCGTAGGGGTCGAAAACCAAAGCATCACAAATCTATTATTATGGAAACTCAAAAACAGCAAATTTCGACTACTTCGCACATTGACACGCAACGAATATCCTTTCATCCCCAATTCGACCCTCGAAATCAAATATCTGAAATTTCACAATTTGAAACTCAACGTATAACCATACATCCTCAGTTAGATCCTAAAAATCAAATATCCAAAACTGCCCAAATTAAGACACCAGTCATGGAAAAATCTACCCAAAAGTTAAATAAAATTCTAAAAAACAGGAACAAAAAACGTATGCGTTGGACATCTGAACAAAAGGAATTGGTGCTAAATTTCTTCAGCGAGCACATAAAAAACAGAAAGATACCAAGTGTTAAAGAGTGTGCGTCACTTCACATTCTACATGCTGATGTTTTACATAACAAGGACCCGAGCAAAATTAGAGTTTGCGTTCACAATGAACTGTATCGAAATCGTACAAGAGACTTATTTTTGAACGCAAGAAACAATTCAGTCAAGCCTCAAAATCAAATATCTAAAAATTTACAATTGGAAACTCAACGAGTACCCATACACCCTCAGTTCGACCCTAAAAATCAAGTATCTAAAACTGCCCAAATTAGGACACTAGTCGTGCCAAAATCTACCCGAAAGTTTATTTCAAATAAAATCCTAAAAAACAGGAAGACAAAGAAACTTGTCCGGTGGACACCTGAACAAAAAGAATTGGTGCTAAATTTCTTCAGCGACCACATAAAATTCAAAAAGTTACCAAATGTTAAAGAATGTGCGTCACTTTACATTCTACATGCTGATGTTTTACATAACAAGGACCCGGGGAAAATTAGAGTATTGGTTCAAAATGCCCTGTATCGAAATCGTACCAGAGACTTATTTTTGAACGCAAAAACCAATTCAGTCGAGCCTCAAAATCAAATATCTGAAAATTCACAATTAGAAACTCAACGAATACCCATACACCCACAGTTAGACCCTAAAAATCAAGTATCTAAAACTGCCCATATTAAGAAACTAGGCGTGCCAAAATCTACCCAAAAGTTTATTGCAAATAAAATTCTACAAAACAAGAAGAAAAAGAAACTTGTACCGTGGACACCCGAACAAAAGGAATTGGTGTTAAATTTCTTCAGCGAGCACATAAAAAACAGAAAGATACCAAACGATAAAGAATGTGCGTCATTTCACAATCTACATGCTGATGTGTTCCATAACAAAGACCCCATGAAAATTAAATTTTTCATTCAAAATATACGGAATCGAAATTTTAGAGGAAACCTATTTATGAACGCGGGAGTTAGCCAATTCGAGCCTCAAAATCAAATATCTGAAAATTCACAATTAGAAACTCAACGAATACCCATAGAACCACAGTTCGACCCTAAAATGCAATTATCTAAAACTGCCCAAATTAAGACACTATTCGTGCCAAAATCTACCCGAAAGTTTATTTCAAACACAATTCTAAAAAATAGGAAGAAAAACAAACTTGTCCGTTGGACACCTGAACAAAAAGAATTGGTGCTAAATTTCTTCAGTGAGTACATAAAATTCAAAAAGTTACCAAATGTTAAAGAGTGTGCGTCATTCCGCATTCTACATGCTGATGTTTTACATAACAAGGACCCGGGGAAAATTAGAGTTTTGGTTCAAAATGCCCTGTATCGAAATCGTACATGAGACTTATTTTTGAACGCGGAAGTCAGCCAATTCGAGCCTCAAAGTCAAATATCTGAAAATTCACAATTAGAAACTCAAAGAATATCCATACACCCACAGTTCGACCCTAAAAATCAAGTATCCAAAACTGCCCGAATTAAGACACTAGGCGTGCCAAAATCTGCCCAAAAGTTTATTTCAAATAAAATTCTACAAAAAAGGAAGAAAAAGAAACTTGTCCGGTGGACACCCGAACAAAAGGAATTGGTGTTAAATTTCTTCAGCGAGCACATAAAAAACAGAAGGGTACCAAACGATAAAGAATGTGCGTCATTTCACAATCTACATGCTAATGTGTTCCATAACAAAGACCCCATGAAAATTAAATTTTTCATTCAAAATATACGGAATCGAAATCTTACAGAAAACCTGTTTTTGAACGCGGTAGTCAGCGAAACACAAAATGTTTAGTTTTTCAAGTCACCGTATTTTTGAAACTATCGCGTGTGCCGAAAATAATATTATTTTACGCAGAAAATTAATGTCAACATTAATTTTGGAAAAGCGGCGGGCAACGGAACGCAACTCCTTATTAATTGCAAGACGTAGGTTTCTTGAAATTTGTAGCGGAAACGAGTGGTCAAGATCACTTAGATGTTTATGTATATTAATCGGGGAACTATTTCTGTAAGTAGCCAGACCGATCGGACTTGCCAAACCTCCTGCCAGACGCGTATAAAATTCAGCCCTGAGATTTTAAGAGAAGTGAGTTTGCGCCCCCGTACCAGACCGGCCCAGTATCATAGAATAAGTACTAGTACTCACGTACAGAAGCCTTACTCAGAAGAGAAATTCAAAGGAATATCTACTCAATTTGGTTAGCGCTATGATTTAATTTAGCTCGCGTCAGAACCCCTCACCTCTTCGTTTAGATACCTAGATATCCATTGCAAGTGAATTTCATTCTTATTACTCTGGACAAACGATTCACGTAACTGCATTTTCCTCTTCGAAGTGGTCGCCGCGCGCATAGTAATAATGTAGGTATATTTTCGATACCTAAACGGTGACTCCCCGTTTATTTATTCAAACGAGCTAGCATGCGTAAGCTCAAAGTACATACTTACACTACTAAGCACCAAGGCTTGGAATCGGTACCAAAGTACAGGTTCTGTACCTGTATTTAGAGGTTCTTTTCATTTCGGTACCTGTGTACCGGTACTAGATGGGTACAGGTACTCCTCCAAACAGGTACTCGGTAATTTAGGTACCTGCTTGCTATCCTCCTTATACTTGTACCTGCTGGTATCGTCTTTCTCTCTGGTACCGGTATAGTACCGATACTGACGAAAAAATAGTACCAGTATAGAAAGTATAGGTACTGGTACAGGTACGGCACCAAGATCAAAGTACTGGTTCCCATAAATAGCGGTATTTCAAGCCTTGCTTAGAACGCAACACAAATGATTGTGAGGGAATAAACGTCTTGCACTTCTGTGGCGCTTGGTCCAGAAAGGACACTTATTAGTATAGAATCAGGTACAAATTGAAGTAGGTAAAGGACCTTATTTTATATAACGACGTTAGCGCATAGAATCGACTTAATGTTACAATATTGAAAGTAAACATGTTTTCAATGTTTACATAGTATTTGTAGACTATTTAAGTATTGACCAAACTGCCGGAGGAGAGAATGGTTTTTCAATTGTTTAAAGGTTGGATCTCAATTGTCAGCACGGGGAGCAGCACTTTTCTTTCGCTCAGAACCGTCATTTGCCAGAGCGAGAGAGAGAGCGACGGTACGCTATCGCACCGGCCGTGCTGTGGCGTTCCGTCGTCCTCTCGCTATGGCTAATGACGGTTCTGAGCGACAGAAAAGGATAGCAGCATAAAAAAGTGCTGCTCCGTGCTGAAAAGTGAAATCCAACCCTAAATGTATTTTGCTTTCACGCTCTATACTTAAAAAAAAAAGTTTTGTTTAGTGTGCATATGTAGTGTCATTAAATATTATCCCCCTTATTCATAAGAAAATATAAACGTTTGCTAAACCTCTTTTAGTTAAAATATGTTTTGTCTCGTTCTTTCAACGTCAAATATGTAAAAGAGGGAAAGTGACAAAACATGTTTTAACTAAAAAGGTTTAGCAAACGCTTGTTATTTTTTATGGATTTGAGGTTATCTGTTTAAATTGTGGAAGTGACATAAGGTATGTTTTATATTAATTATATCAAAAGCTATTCGCAAAAATTTGAATATGTATATATATTTTTAATTAACATTTTTGTTCATTATATTTTAAATGCAATATTTCGTTGACATATTTTAAATATTCAAATAGTTTGAGTTTAAGAGGCATTTCACATTTGGTTGGCTGTCTCGCTCGCACAATCAAACATTATTAAAAATTATTAAAAAATGTGTCTCATGTGTAAAAAAATGTTTAATTAACATTCAATATAATTATATTGTGGATATTTTAGACATGTTTGTATACTGTGTAGACATTGACTACATCGAAAGTTAAGTCATCAAAATTTGAAATTCTTGATGACCTAATTCTCGATACACACATAAACAATAAAAAACATGTCTACAATATGTAACATATAATAATAATGAAAGTTAATGAATCACTTTTCTACAAATGAGTCACATTTTTTAATAATCTTTAAAAATGTTTGATTGTGCGAGCGAGACAGCCAACCAAATGTGAAATGTTATAAGAATTGTTTTAAACCATCATTTATCCCAAAAAATTATAAACAATCTAGAATGCCTACAAAGTGGCAAAGCCGTTCCCGAAAAGGATACCTAAAGTTATGTGTCCCTTTCTACTTGATTGCAGAGGCAGTTTGCAGGAAAGGGATGCCTCTAACTTTAGGTACATTTTTAGAAACGTTAGATATTTAAGCATCATCGAAATATAAACTTTAAGTACGTGGCATAAAGTTTAATTTTCAGTTTTTGTTGTTTTACTGAGATGTTAATCGTAGTCATTCTAGATTATATTATGATTTCTTTACCCAAATGAATTTGACAGTGACTAGACCTGTTACGGGAGGTCTTGTTGTTTTGGGCGGATAATGGTTTCAACTTGGTAATTCAGTCCATGTGTTTATAATAAAGCGGACTTGAAGTGCCATTTTTAAAATTCAGTGTCACCTAAATGAAAGGTTTTTCCATACGATAAACCGTTCGTTTAGTGACTCCGCGTTTCTAAAATGGCACTCTAGGTCTCATTATAAATATTTATAGGTTTTAAAATTACACCTCTTGTAAATTGTTGATGCTGAAAATGTTTGTAACATTTGATTTTAATAAATGCATGTTTGAATTTATCGTTGTTTATTCCTTGAAATTTTATTTAAAATGATTAGAATCTTAAAATGATGTACTTGACGCTAAGCAATTTTTTTTTTAAGATTGCAAAAGTTTTATGTGCATTAAGTACAGTCAATTACCAAGATACCTGACCCTCTACTTATATCTTCAATTTTCTCTTAAACTAAAAATAATATTAACATGAAAATATATATTTAGAAAGAATTGAATTAAGAAAGAGTTAATTAAAATCTGTCTGCCTGGTCAGATATCTTGGTACTTGACTGTACGTTCAGATAGAAATGCGCCATACCAGCAGTGGTCGTTCCGAAACGCTAGTAGTTTTTAGCTTTTGCACTAAAAAATATTTAAAAAATGACCTTCAATAATTGATAAATTTATCCTACATTGAATAAAAATTACTTCTGTCTTTTTTTGACTTTATACTTCGTCTTTGAACCGTAGTGAAAATGCCGAGCACGATTTTCCTTTTTTTTTTAAACTCGATAGATATCAGTTTTATGGCACTTAAAGAAAAAAGAAGAACAAAAAGTCATCGCACTTATCTTTATTTTTAACCGACTTCAAAAAAAGGAGGAGGTTATCATCGCGATCCTTTATTTTTTTTTTATGTATGTTCACCGATTATTCAAAGACGCCTGGATCGAATTAAAAAATTATTTTTTGTTTGATAGGGTATACTTTCCAGGTGGTACCATGGAAATTTTATCAAAATCGGTTGTGTAGTTTGGGGGTGAAGTCGGGTTTTAGTTTAGTTTTGAAAAATTATAATTGAACAAATTACAAATGACACTATGTGTGAAAGGAAACAGTTACAATGCAATAAAATAAATTTTATTCACTGTTTTCAGTGAATAAAATAAATAACCAAAATAGTGAGTAAAAGTGCATTTTATTAACTGTTTTTAATGAATTCAATAAACTTTTTAGAGGGCGAATGGCATAAAAATGCATAATCGTACGATTTCTTGTGAGATCTAAGGTCTTGCATTGAGGGAGGCTACAGTGAGTGAGGCAGTGTGGGGGCGTGTCGCTGAGCGCGCGCATGCGCGTCGCGGGCGGCGGCCTGCGCGAAGCGCGCGCCGCACGCGCACGCGAACGGACGCTCGCCCGTGTGCGTGCGCAGGTGGTTCGTCAGGATCTTGTTGGTCTGGGAAATTAACACAAATCTCAATACCATAATAATAGGCTATTCTACTAAGTTTGTTCCTTGACAATATTATAAACAAATAACAAGTAAGACTGAAAAGAAGTCGTTTCTCGAAAAACGCACGTAAATTGGTTTTAAATAATTCACATTTCAAATATTAAAGTCGGATCGTGGTGGGGACATTTCGCTATCTCTTTCGTACGCTCGACACCTAATGGCAGTGACGTCACGTGGATATTTGCTTCCTTTTCCTGTTACTTGACAGTTTTCCCTTCCAGCGGATTTCAAAGGTTTATAACTTGTTAAGTGCTTATAAATTATTGTTTTCGGTTTCGTATTATGTTACATTTTAATATAAGAAAAGAATTAGTCAAATATCGAATTACATCTTTTTTCCCAAATTGTTCTGGATACTTTGTTTTTAATTTAATTAAGAGTATGTACTTTAACTCTTCATCTGTTGCAAATAATAAAACAATTGACCTGGGAGGAATTCCTCCCAGTGACGAAGGAAGTAGCCTATGTCAGCTTCCTGCATACCAAATTTATCAAAATTGGTCCAGCCGTATAATATTAGTGTGATTTATAAACTGGTATTGCGGGTGTTTGTATACTATGTACTTTTTCACATTCATAAGTATAGTACTGTATCATTTTTGTTTCAAATATTACCAATTATGTAAAGGGGCTACCTGAATTTTTCGAAGTCCAGTGCTGCCCCCATTTGAAATAAATTATTTGAAAAGAAACGGAGATATTATTTAGGCTTTGATTTAACCCTAGATAACCCTTCAAACTATTTTATAAACTACTGTTTATATTTTAAAATGAGAATGTGTAGCTTTTCATAGCATTTTTGCTAAAAGTGGCCGTTTTTCGAGGTCTAGCCTCGAAAAATTCAGGTAGCCCCTTAAAGAAAAACCCAAAGAATGTCACGCGGCATTCTTTGTATGAAACAACAAGTTAGATCCAACCTTTAGACTTTTACTCGAATACGTATAGCTAGGTTAAAGTGTCAAGCATGAAGACAGACAGTCTAATTCGTCATAACATTGAACTAGCACGTCAGTTTCAGATGGCTGTCTCTCACAACACTTGTATTCTTCTGTATAATCAGTTCATAATTCACACGTACAGTAGACAAACAGTCACAAGTTTTCGCTGCACGGATAAACAGAGAAACCAACTTCGGGAGCTTTCTGGGGACAAGCGCGTGTGTAAACACGCGCATGACTAGTCAGTCGTACGCTGCCGTTGTATCCGTAAGAATACAACGGCAGCGTACGACTGACAAGTCATGTCGTCGCATTGTGGCGCGCAGTAAAAACTGCTTACATGGCATACTGCGTACGCTGCCGTTGTATCCGTAAGAATACAACGGCAGCGTACAGCTGCTAAGTCATGTCGTCGCATTGTGGCGCGCAATAAAAACTACTTACATGGTATAATGCGTACGCTGCCGTTGTATACGTAAGAATACAACGACAGCGTATGACTGCTAAGTCATGTCGTCGCATTGTGGCGCGCAGTAAAAACTGCTTACATGGCATACTGTGTCCCTATACGAGTATACTTACGGTAAACCCTCGTCCGCACATGTAGCAGATCTTGTTCTTGGGCGGTAGAATGCCGTCGTGGACGCGGCGCTTGTGTTTCACCAAGTCCGCGTTGCGGATGAAATTCTGCAACAGTACAGTGTGATTACAAACCTCCCAGCTTTATTATAGGAAAATATGAAGAAAATCATAAATTATAAGGCTATTTTTTTTTAAACTTATATTACAAATGTTAATTAGTTAAGGAGATACCTGAATTTTCCAGGGTCCATTGCTGATCCCATTTGAAATAAATCCTTTGAAAGGAAACGGAGACGTCATTTAAAATGTTGTCTTGACCTTCATACTATTTTATGAACTATTTTTTACAGTTTAAAGTGAGAACGTGAAGCTTTTCTACGCACATACGCAAAAGTGGCCGTTTTTCGCAATTGCGAGTAGAAAAGCTTCACGTTCTAACTTAAAACTGTAAAGAGTACTTCATAAAATTGTTTGAAGGGTTATCGAGTACCTGGTCAAGACAATTTTTTTTAATGATGTCTCCGTTTCCTATCAAATGATTTATTTCAAATGGGGCAGCACTGGACCAGCAGTGAACATCCACCGACTAAAATGATGATGATGAAGTAGAAATGACACTGCTAACCTTGTCACACTCCTCGCACCGGTACTTGAAATTCTTTAGATGCACCAAGTTGTGATGGTCTTTCATATAGATGTTCTTCGTGAATACTTTGTCGCAGTCCGGGCAGGGGATCCTGGGGACATACATGCATACTATCACGGCTTTATACCGAACGGGGTACACAGAGCGCTTTGGGTTTTGCGGCTCTAAGCAGACAGAGTCCAGGACGGCAAGACTCAAAGGCCACTTTTAGCGAGAAAGTGGAAAAATGAATCATAATAATGATGGGTTGCTAGCCGCATCGCCTATGATATCGAAAATGATTAGCATTTACGCCCAGTCCCTCGATCGGCTTCTACGAACTGCGCGGGAAGAGAAGCAGCTGGTGCATTCTAAGTTCCTTCTTTTCTCCTAGACTATCATGGAAGACCCTGAAGACAATGATAATATATTGCAGATAGTATAAGCCAGTCAAGGTAATAGGCGAAAATATAATTTAAACATGTCAATGATGTGGCTATGGCTAGCAACCTGTTAATTTTTTGGCTCCTTTTATACAGTTACACGCTAAGAATGGCTTTTGGCTCTTATGGCCCCAGTTCCTGTCTACCCCGTAAAGAATAAAAACGTGGGTATTAATGTATTAAAAAAACTAAATATCTAATTTACATGCTCTTATCAAACTATACAACTTACAGACTAAAATAATATTATTTTTATAGGGTTTTAGGTATCCTAGATGCAGTTTTAAAATACTCAATTTAATTGATATTGAAACCTAACCTTCTATCTTAAATAACAAATCCTAAAAAATACAAATTCACTTTATTGTCCCATAATCAAACACATAAAAATACAACCTCAAGAGAACGTTTTCACCACTAAACCCTACAACCATCCCTCGTTTAGAACTGCGTGATGCTTTCCTGCGACTTGTCTCTATAAGGTACTACGTAGGCAAACAGCTTCAAAAATATAGAATCTTACCTCCGCTTGGCCTTCCGTTTGTGCCGCGCGCTGTTATTAAGATGCCACCTGTACCGGTACACGTCCACGTACTGCGTGTCGCACTCGACACAGTACGCGCATGCTGACTGTGTACTATGCCTAGAAAATAGTAATAACAGTATTTTACTTGGCTGCTTATTGTCAAAGAGATGTGTAATTGTCATACATTTTTGTTGTCCTGATCAGTAGATGTCACTCTTGCCGTATACCTAATGAGTAATACTTAATAGCCACTTCATTGTAGATGTCATTTATATTTGGTTTGGTTTAGTTTATGGTGATGTATGTATATTTATGTGCACACTTCTGTGACGTCAAACAGACACCAACAGAAGACCAGGGCTGGCAACACACTTGCTCGTAAAGTGGAGCAAATTTCACCGGTTTTGGATATATAAAGCAGCTCCTAAAACACGCGCGTGTTATATACGCAAATAGTAAAGTTATATTCTATAACAGCCACCGTTTTTTTTTTCAAGTTTTGAACTTGCCCGCCATCTAGTATTGTAGGCCGCGCGCCGCGCTGATTTTTTAAAGTAAAACGACGGGAATCAACCGTTTGCATTACAATGATCAAGTTTATTTAAAATCAAAGAATTCAGTTTATTAGGTATTTTTCTTCGCAAGTGTGTTGAAAAACGTCGTACGATATACGATATTAGTTAAACACACTCGGCTCTATTACGCCCTCGCCTGCGCCTTGGGCTTAAATTCCTTCTCGTTTGGTATAACGACCATAACTCACTTATATCGTAATGTAACTATTATAAAATAAATTATTGTTATTCTTGTGCGAAATAGCAGTATAAAGCTCGCATTTCAATTTTTTTTACTTACGTAGTCTTGTTGTGCAGCCAAAGCCCGCCGTAGCGAGCAAAGCGCTTGTTGCACGGCTTACATTCAAAAGGAGAGTGCTGTTTTCTGAAACAAACACCGACGATTATATGGTTTACAAATCCCGCCTGGCCGCTGTTCGGAAGTTCCAGATTTGATCCTCGACCAGGGCAAGTTGGAAAATGGCCTTTTTCAAATTACCCTGGATCTTGGGTGTATTTATACAGGTATTTATGATAAAATATAATGTCGTTGAGTTAGTATCCTATGACACAAACTCTCTTTAGGCTATATATTTATTTATTTCCTGCAGCCCTTATACGCTTAACAAAATTGAGCAACTTTAGATCTTACGCGTAAAGGCAAAAGGACCAACCTGATGTGATCTTTGATGCAGTAGCGCATCTTAAAGGAGATGCCGCAGTGGTCGCATGTGTACTTTTCGTGCCACGCCTTGTAATGTTTGTAGAATTCGCGGCGATATCTGCAAACACATTTAGGCTTGGCTCACACCGGAACGGCTGCGCCTGGCAACCTACTTTACTGTCAAACCATAGTCACCTTTATTTCTATGTATGAAATGCATAGAATAGCTTGAAATAACCGGACAAGTGCGTGTCGGACCACGCGCAATTTAGGGTTCAGTAGTTGCGAATGCCCACTTTGAGTTCACGCCACAAAAAACGTCTAAAAACTAATTTTCTATTGAATTTGTATGAACTTTTCCTTTTCCAAGTACATTGTATAAGTTGGTCGTTTATAACTTTTCAATTTGTAAACTCTGCTTAGCTCTGAATTTCTTTTAAACTTTGTTATATATACTACTGCTGTGAATTTTTCACATGTCTATATAAAATTTAATAGATATAGGGTGGGCACACTTGACTATAAGAAAAATTTGCAATATAAAACCAAAAATTTCAGAAATGGATCCCTACATCGAAAAATGATGTTCACAAGCTTACGATATTTTTGAAAGACCTATTCAACGATACCCCACACGATGGGTTAGAAGTGAAAAAAAATTGACTCCTACTTTATTTGTATAAGAGCTGAACTAAAGCAAATTTTTTAATTATGTTTTTTAACGCTTTTTTGACAAACTGTAAACAGAGGGCAAGGACTTTGTCGAGAAAAAATTTAAAATGATATCTCCTTTCCTTTCAAATGATTTACGCTACGCTGCGCTACGATGCTACAGACAGACAAGAAGACACGTTATCACACCCGTCTTTTTGTCAATAAGGGCAGCATCCAGATGCAGCCGCTTCAAATCATCGGACATTTTGAAAAACACAGATAAGTACCTATTTTTAATTAAACTTACCCAAACTTCAATCCACACTTGATGCACTCAAAAACCTTCTTATGCACCTGTGTGTGTACGTTTGCATCCTTCTTACTATAACACACGTACGAACATAATAGGCACGAATACTTGTCATAGTGTTTCCGTATGTGCGCCGAGAGATGGCGCTTATTGACATATCTTTTCTTACATATATCACAGATGTAGTTGCTTGAAGACTGAAACAAGTACAAAAACATTGAAAATTATGTCTTACTAGAGCGTCCCGCGGTGTTACCCGCGGAAAAAGTAGCCTATGTGTTAATCCAGGATGTCAGGTACCTGCATACCAAATTTTATTAAAATTATACACATTCACTTGCAAACTTTCTCCTTTATAATATTAGTGTAATTAGTGTTATAGTGATGTGCCGCTCCGGGGAATATTGGAAACTTTGGGAAATATTCCCGTAAACATTCCCGAAAATATTGCTAGAAATTGAAATTTAGGAGAATATTCACGAAAATATTTCGTTTTACAATGGGAATATGCCCGTAAAGGAATATTTCCAGTGGCACAACTCTAGTCTTACAGTCTAAGTAGCCAGCCTCGGATGTAGGAGGATTTTCGCTCATTCCCCCCATCGGCTTTTACGATTACTATATTTACCTTTTTATGACACTGCTTCGTGTGAGTTACCAATAAACTCTCCTTACTAAAACCAATGTCACAAGGCCGACATCTATACTTTTTTGCTATAAATTCTCTATCTCTCTCGCATCGTATCTGCCGTTTCATCTCTTCATCATCCATTTGCATTTTTCTAAAGCAATCAACATTTACAATAATTTTAAATTTCGGCTTCTTATTCTTTTCCGCTCTTTTCAACGCCCATCGGTTAGTCTTTTTGATTGTCGTTTCTTCCTTTTCTTCCTTTAAGGTTTCAGTTTTTATAGCTATATCTTCGTTGTCAAAATTCTCGTCAAATATCTCTGGAATTGTTTCATAGTCGTCGGTTTTTATGTTTGGTTCGGTGATGTAAATGACGTTAGAGTGTGTTTCATTTATTAGAATGGTTGTGAGATTTGACAGAGTTCTGTGAAGGTAATTCTGTAAAAAAAAAGGTACATGTACTTACTTGCAGGCTATGCACGACAAAGGTTTTGTTAAATTATTAAAACTATAATTTAACCAAACCTATGCAAAAGCTTTATTATTTAAAAATATAAATCGTACATACCGTAATAAATATATAATCGATAATAAAATAATAATAAAAACAAAAAAAGAATCGACGTACCCATAGAAATTGCTGCTGTGGCACACTTTTTGTATGAAAATGCCGATTTGTTTTAAATTTTTGCCTGTTACATTAATTTCATAATACTATAGTTATATATATAGCCTGTGGTGCGATTTATTATGGTTATGTGTATGTCCCTTCCACATTGTATAAATACAGGGTTTGATTAACCAGGTAGAATATGCCTGACATGCCTATTTTTTGGCAATGCACTATCTTCCAATTCTTTTAAGAGGGTGACAATCTAACATGTTGAGGGTAAAAGTGATAATTTTTATCAAGCGCTAGGGGCTAGCGCCCCCAAACATGGTTAATCTAGCCCTGAAAGCCCCCAGTCATGCATTGCCTAGGAGTCTTATGTCTCAACACACCTGACCAAACTGCAACAATTCATTGGCCTTCTGAACATGCTTCTGGAACCGCTGAGCATTCCTCAATAGAGCCTCGCATTCCCAACACACCAATACTTCAAGAATATTCTGTAAAAATAATTGAATATATAATAGATTTAATTTCAATACATTTTGCAAGGTCTTCGGCATCTCTGGGTGACAAGTGAAAAGGAATTTTTGGAGAAACAAGTTTATTTTCCAGGCAAATTAATAAAAGCCCCAATAACACCACCACCACGATCACGATAGTGATAAGTGGCCAATCAAGGAAATAGGCGAAAATGTAAATAATTTTAATAGGCGACGAAGCTCGCTGCTGGCAACCCATCACTGTTACTACGAGGATTCAATTTCGGTATTCGCTGTCCGGTCGTGGAATGCACTTCCTGCAGACGTGAAAAGTGCTCTTCCTTCGATTCCTTCAAGGTCATCCTTAGAAGATATTATAACATTCCTTAGACATGTAGAGCTTATATTATTGTAGTTTATATATATTACTTATTATATAGGTAGTTATAGTATTAAAAGATGTAGTATGTTTTAGATATGTAATAGTTTATGTATTATACATTTGTATATATAATTTGGTTGAATGAAAGAGATGCCATTAAGGGATAAGTCCGCCTTTGTACTTACACATTATATAGTTTGTAACTGTTCCTATAATTGTAAACTGTATATGTAAAATAAAGATATACAACAACACTATTTTGATTTCTTTTCTAATCTCGCCCACCACTACGTCAGCTTTTTAGGTCTTGCGGTCTGGGCTCTGCTTAGAGCCGCAAGAGATAATATCAATTGCTATTAATCTCTTCAAGCCATGATAGGCTGCTTTTTTGGGGGAAATGCGTAATTTTTGAAAAATTTAGATTTAAAAGTTTGAGGTTAAATAAAAAGTTATATCAAAAACAACAACACATTTTCGAAATTTGTGATGGAACCGAATTAGCCTGCCCTGACTCCACGTAGTCTTGTCTGCCCTACTCTAGAGTGTTTTTTTATAGCGCGGAGGAGCGCGGCGCGCCGCATGTGGCTAGGAGCAGGCAGAGTCAAGCGAGCCGGGGCGACCGATCTGCCGCAGGATACTAAAGAAATACCTGGATATGTACCTGATGACCACATTCTGCTACGATTTTCTTAAAAATATCAAAGTATTCCCCAATCGGTTTTAGTTTGCGGCCAATGCTGAGACACGTACGGCACTGATTCTTGATGCTAAACTCGTCTTTTATTTCAATTTCATCCATTTTTTGTTGGAAATGTGATCCTACGTGAAAGATAAGTTGAACTCTCTTTGTAACATGCTAGTCATTGAAGCTGTATATAAAAATTACGCATAAAATAATTTGTTTTAGTGATATTTTAATTAAGGTAGGAGTTTCAAATATTTTGGTTTATAAAACAAACACAAAATCTTTAAACTAAACTATGTACGAAATATAAATAAACAAAAAGTGACAGTTCGATTCTATTTTCTATCATCAGCTGATTGACAGTGACAGATACACACGGCACGGCACCAACGGTACCTTTGCCTGCCGCTACACTACCGAAGACTGTAGAGCTAGATGTCAATATGTCAATGAACTGACAAATGTAATGCTAGTGATGAGCCCATAACTGTTAAGTAGAGACTATCGATATTTTATCATAATTAGGAACACGGTGGCCCTGTAGGGGCGTTGCATTACTGGCGCTTTCACAAGTTCCTCTTGAAGAAGTACTATTTAGAATAGGTACCTTGGTTTTGATCCACGGTTTATGTTTTCAAAAATGGTCGAGCACATCCGGGTATATTTTATTAGTATAATACATTACATTATATAAATTTTTCAAAAACATTTTTATTCCAGAATGTTATTTACAAGTCTCCAAGACAATACTCCTTTTTTTAATGGCATTAGGTTTCATCGTATAAAACCTCCAAAAACAGTTTCCAATTCCTAAAAAATAAAAAAGATCCCTGGCATTGACCGACCACACTTGGACAGGTGACCAAAAATGTTAGGGAAGACACGCTAAGCGGTTGGGCCCACCTCTTCAGTCCGTGTGGCAGTCGTTAAGATGATGTTATTAGCCAGTTTAAAAAAATCTGACATCAGTGTTGATCACTTAAACACACGCAAAACGACAACAATATCATAATACAGTTTATCAAAAAATCTTTTTATTTAGTAGTACTAGTAATCTGCAGATCCCACTAGTAGCAATACCTAGTACCTACAACTTGACCACTCACTCACGCTTAGGGTTGGATCTCACTTGTCAGCATGGAACAGCACTTTTCTATGCTGCTATCCTATTATGTAGCTTACAAAACCTTGTACAATAATATGCTAAATAATACATTTTTTTAACTCTTTGCTATAATACTGCGCGTGGTCTGTAAGTATTTAAACACAAAATATTATTGATGAATTGTAAATATAGTAATTCTTTAATTATTGTATTCTAATTCTACTTTCTTACTTGATTTGCAAAACATAATTTTGTTTATTTAAATGCTCATCACTTCTAATTCTAATTCTAAAATATGATTATAATATTCGCTCGTGCTCGTGCCACACGAGCACGAGCGAATATTATAATAATGATTACTTGGTTCACGCACGAGTCGTATCAAGCGATATCGATATCGATAAATTCACTCCATGTCATGTCACTGTACTTTAAGTATAGCCCATTCCTTTATGAGGTAGAATTTTGATAAACTGAAAATATTTACCTATCTGTAATTTATTTGTATTAATGAAACTATTTTGGGTGTAAACTCGTGCATGAAGTGTGTGAAAATCAAATCAAAATGGAAAGAGGGGTCAAGAATAAGCGGCGGAGCCTCAGAGAGTTCCAAAAAGGCCCAAAATGTAGTATTGTCTCAGTGCAAGGGATAGGACCGCCGGAAAGCCCTCAACCATTCACGAGCCGTCTAAGTCGTGAAAAACTATGCGTCGCATGCCTCAGCAGTAGCAGCGTGCGGAAAATGTACCCACTTGAGGACACACTGCTTTTCTTTTCAATAACTTGCATAAAGGTATGTGACAAATCATATTATGAATTTTATTATTTTCCTAGTCAAATATTTGCCCTCTCGGACTATACATTAGGTGCCTCTTACGACACTTATGAGGAAGGAAAAGGATAGTAGCAGGTCATATTCTCCTCTGTATCACCAAACAGCCATTAATTTTGTTTTATTTTTTAGCTGCGCGCTGGCTCTATGGTCTGTTATGAGTGCAATGCCATGCTGCTGAAGATAAAAGAGTTCAAAGATAAAGCTCTGAAGGCACATTCCATATTCAGCACATGTATTGTGAGTATCCGCTAGCCAGCAGCCTGAGGCTGCAGGCCGAGCTGTGTGGCGAGGCTGCGAGCCGAACCATTCCCACCAAGCGCTGAGCGATTTCTTTTTAATTTTCCAAGATGGCTGGCCACCAATAGTCAACTGCATGCA
Organism: Acrobasis suavella; assembly: GCA_943193695.1. Classification (NCBI taxonomy): domain Eukaryota; kingdom Metazoa; phylum Arthropoda; class Insecta; order Lepidoptera; family Pyralidae; genus Acrobasis; species Acrobasis suavella. The sequence goes on from OW971956.1 coordinate 5,104,280, forward strand.
TTTGGCTGAAATTCAATATTCTTGAGGTTTTTGGGTTGCCAAATCCAAATCTAAACTTTTTTTGGAATTCAAGATGGCATCTGGATTTTACAATTTTAGCTCTATTTGTTCATAATGTCTTACTGTAACGAAGGGGTGAAGCACCCTGGACCTCAAAATTGGAATCAGATTTTGGAAGGTTGTTGCACACCTTTTGTGATATTTCTCTTACAGACAGCAGTGCTTCACCCAACTTCAACAGCTGCACGAAAAACTGCAGCTGCTTGCAGCCCGCGCAATGCCCGAGGGCTAGTTTTATTTTAACCTTTATTTTTACTTGCAGGAAACCACTCCACCATCTCTATCAACCCTGGTAGAGAACAACCTCCTCAACTGGGTGTCAATATCCTTCAAACCTCACATAGAAACTAACCCTCTAGACCCCACAGACACAAACAACACAAGTTTCAAGGAGGAGTCAGATGAAACTGAAATCTTAACATCGGAGCCGAAGGATCTAAATTTGACTGATCCATTTTCATTGCATTCCGAAGTAGAGATAAAAGAAGAGGAGTTAGCTAAAGAATACGAGGGTTGCATGGATATCATTAAATGCGAGTATGACAGTCAGAGTTCAGATGATGAGCCGCTCGTCAATACTGTTAAAGGTTGGTATTCACCATGCATGGTTTTACAGAGAGCCAATGAGGGCTAGTCCTTTGGTATTTTATAAAGGTTGAAAGCCTCCTTTCTTATCATGCTGCCTAGAAATTAAAATGTTTAAACTAATTTTACCAAAATATTACTATGTATGGCCAGGCCTGTGTCACTACCCGTTTAAGTATCGAAAATATACCTACATTATTACTATGCACGCGGCGACTACATCGAAGTGGAAAATTTAGTTACATGAATAGTTTGTCCAGAGTAATAAAAATGAAATTGGCTTGCAATGGACGTCTAGGTATCTAAACTAAGAGGTGAGAAGTTCTGACGCGAGCTAAATTAAACCATAGCGCTAACTACATTAAGTAGATATTCCTTTGAATTTCTATTCTGAGTGAGACTTCTCTGTACGTGAGTTCTAGTACTTATTCTGTGGTACGGCCCCAATACAGGTAAGAAAGTCGTAATGGCTTTGGTAGGTATCAGTTATTAAAAATTTACAAAATTGGACCCCAAAACCGTCATAGTTTAAAGCTTAGTTTTATATGTTATTATACACTATTTTAGACTTACGTTAAAAGCTATATTAGCTTAGCTTATTCGTAATAAAGTTAGATATCGGGCACATTGCCCAGGCACTTTGTTCAGTAAATGTTAAATAAAAATTTAATTTTAAATTACGATCTATGTTTCTTTGTCCTTGGCTTTTTCTAGATAGATAGATAAAAAGTTTATTCACAAAAACGTGCAATTACATACAAATATAGTTTGTAACTTACAAACTATATCTAGTCCTTAAAAAATTTTCAATTTACATGCACTATTATATTATAAATGTATGTGCTGCAGCAGTGCAAAAAGCTTTTCCCTTTTCTTCTTTTTCTAATATCTTTTTCCAAAGCCTTTTTTTTATTAGCTTCACCTGTATGTTTGTAACGGAATCTTCGAACGCGATTTTCACCCCACCCACTTCAAAAAGTTCAAAAGGTCGGAATATTTTTTATTGGAACGAAGTTCCTTATCAGCGTTGCGAAAGGGAGCTAGACGGACAAAAATTAAGACCAAAAGTTGTAATGACACTTTTTGTTCATTCAAATTTATGAAGATAATAAAAACTTGATTTTAGAATGCAGAACAGAGTTTGAATGTAATTTAGATCTATTTATATTTATATTTTACTTCGTTCCATCCGGTTGGCCCTTGACACCTCTCAAGTTTTTTTTTATTTTTTTTAAACTAATTTATTCGATTTCAGCCAAACAAGCCTACATACAAATGTCAGGCATGGACGAAGACAGCAGCGGTACCGACTCGGCTAGCGAGTGTACGGAATCGCCACGAATATCAAACCAACGGAAGCTATCTGTCCCTAACTTACCTAACACTACAACCCAATCGTCTTTACACATTACAAACGTTATATCTAGCATATCCCCACCTTTAATACCAAATAACACGAAATGTTTACTAATTCCGCCATCTGTAATACCTAAAAACATCAAATCTTTACTAATTCCGCCATCTTTAAATCCGAATATTCCCAAACCATTACCTACACTTTCATCTTTCAATCCAAACAAGCCCAAACCATTACTAATACAACCATCTTTAAATCCAAGCAACACCAAATCTTTACTAATTCCGCCATCTTTAAATCCAATTAACACAAAATCTTTACCAATTCCGCCATCTTTGACACCAAACGACAGCACATCGTTACCAATTCCGTCATCTTTAAATGCAAACATGCACAAACCATTACCTGCACCACCATTTTTAAATCCAAACGCGCCAATATCGTTGCCTTTGCCGCCATCTTTAATTCCAAAGTCTTTAAACCGCCTGGAGTTACCAATAGCGTTAGTCGCGTCGTCCTTACTAACTAGTTTACCGACACCAAAGAGTCAAGAGGGATCAACGTCACAGAAAAAGGTATTGTACTATCTATGTACTCGTATTGAGCCGTGTGGCTTCCGGACTAGAATAGGACTACTCCATCTCTTCCTGTGGATGTCTTAAGAGGCGACTAAAGGTTAAGCATCTTATACTAAAGTATCATTCCTAAAGAGTGCTAACGTCGGATGGTGGCCGGTTGTAAATCCTTTCGCACAAATGTATTCCCAAAGAGGGTTGACGTCAGGCGGCTGGTCGTAAATCTATAGCCAAATCCGATACCAGTGTTAGCCACTTACACACACAATAACCAAAATTATCGTAAATTTTTTCGTGTGTGCAACACTAATGTCAGATTGCCTAAAGGCATCTGACATAGCTTGAAGACAGCCGGGACCAACAGCTTACCGTGGCTTCCGAAGCACGAAGGAGCTCGAGAATTTTTTATGCCACCTCTACTGAGGTGCCCCGGGTATCCCTCCTCTTGGACTTGGAATAACTGGACATGGGGTGGCACATTTGGATTTTGTCTAAAAAAAATTCGACTCCTATCCTATTTGGACCCCCCCACCCCCCTCCCCCTCATCGCCAGAAATAACTGGGACGCTGGGATGCCATATTCAGATTTCGCCCTTCTTGCAAAAAGTTCTAGATCCGGCGCTGGTGTTAATCCTTTAAGCTTTCTGCATACCAAATTTTATCAAGAGGGTTCCAGCCGTTTACGTGTTAAGAAGTCACAAACATACACACACACTCACTCACAAACTTTCGCCTTTATAATATTAGTGTGATGTTTGCAGGACGCGCTAGTAGAATACCATTCGGGAACGAAATTGTTCAAGTACTCCCCTCAGTTGACCATTCCGAAGATGTTCCAGACAGCGGTGGAGCCGCCGAAGGAACCCACGCCGGGCCTTTACGAAATCAAGAGGATTTCTGACGAAGAGGTACAGTTATTCTTCTTTACCTACATACAGTGTGACTTAGGGTTGGATGTCATGCATTTGCGAGAGAGAGCGACGGAACGCTATAGCACGGCCGTGCTTCCACAGAACAGAGAGAAATGATTTTAGCAGTCTATGTATGTATGTGGGTAGTTATTAATGTCTGTTCCACCATAGCATCCGAATCGCTTATCCAATTTTGACAAATAAGATGTCAATCGATTCATCATTGCTGTCCGGGTAAAATAGGCTACAATTTGTATGCAATAAACGTATATTATAATAAATGTTTTATCAAATCATCATCATCATCGGCCACAGGAAGTTCACTGCTGGACATAGGCCTCCCCCAAGGATTTCCAAAACGACCGATCATGAACGGCCTGCATCCAGCGCTTTCCTACGTTGCGCTTGTCGGTACGTGGCCGCCATTCGAGAAACTTTCTGCCCCATCGACCATCGGTTCTTCGCAATATCAAATGAAATCAAGGGGTATCAAATGAAAGGTTTTAATCAGCACATTTCAGAAATATATACAATACATTGTTAGTAAATGGCTCCCGTAGTCGGGTATAAGTTTTTTAAATGTAAATCTTGTTTATAATTTTTTTTTTAAATTAAAGTTAATAAAATTTTTTTTTCAATGTTTTTTTTTTTGTATTCTTCAGGTAGCCGAGTACCGTGCAGAGCGTTTGAAAATGGCAAAACAAAGACTCTGGCAGAACTTCTGTACGCAGTGTTTGCGCAAGTTTCGGTGGCATCAGGACTACCAGGACCACTTTAAGAATCATGACCAGGTGAGTGAGCGTAAAAACACATTTTTAGGGTTCCGTACACAAAGGGTAAAAACGGACCCCTACTACAAAGACTCCGCTGTCCGTCCGTCTATCTGCCTGTATCTCATGATCTAATGATGATGATAGCTAGACATTTGAGATTTTCATAGATGATGTATTTCTGGTGCCGCTATAACAAAAAATACTAAAAACATATTTTACAAAACAAATAAATATTTTAGGGGGGCTCCCATACAACAAACGATATTTTTTGCCGTTTTTTGCTCGGTATAAATAATGGCAACAGGTAGACGCTTAAAATATTTACAGAATATTTCGTTGTTTATTCACTTTAAAATAAATAATTCAATTAAAATAAAATTAATATTTAAGGGGTTTAATAATAATGGTATAACCCTTCGTGCGCGAGTCCCGACTCTCGCACTTGGCCAGTTATTTTCCTTTCTTAGGGTCAGTTCAGGCCGTTTTCCAGTGTCATAATAAAATCCGCCATCTCGTGGCGGTCGAGCATACCTACCACCTCGATCTCGGCACACTATAATGTTCGATTGTTACAGCGCCATCTCGTGGCGGTCGAGCATACCAACCACCTCGATCTCGGCACACTATAATGTTCGATTGTTACAGCGCCATCTCGTGGCGGTCGAGCATACCAACCACCGCGATCTCGGCACAATATAATGTACGATTTTTTCACCACCATCTCGTGGTGGTCGAGCATACTATCTACCTCGATAATGTTCGATTGTTTCAGACAGCGGGCCGGTATGTGTGCGACATCTGCAAACTGAGGTATCCCACGCAAAAGGAGGCGGACGAACATAAGGAAGAACATTATAAGTAAATATTCTTTTGTAGTAATAAAATGTAGCTGGTTAGTATATTGATGCTTCCTCAAATATGTGGCACAGGCGTTGGACTATCAGTTGACAGGTTCTTTTTCTCCGTCAAATGTATCCAATAACAGCAGCTTATTGGACCTGACTTCACTGTGTTGCCAGCTGCAGCACAGTAAATTTCAGCCATATTATTGAAAAACCTCATTCTTCAAGATTCTGTTTTTTTTAAGTGGCCAACATTTTTGACATATGTTTATGATTCAATTAGTGAAGTGTGCTGATTAGCCGAGCGAACGAAGCAGGCGAGGGCTACAATAGGCATGACGAATGGAAAAATATTTTTAGCCCATCGGATAGATTATTAAAAAATATTGTACACGTATTTGTTCTTTTCTCTGAAAAACAAAAAATTACAAAGATACAGCGCATTGAAATTTCGCATGACGTCACGGTTACGTACGATTTTTACATAGAGGTGACGACGCAAGCCCCCATTCCGGAACTTTGGGGCTACGAATCTGTGAATTTTTTGGAAAACTGAAAAAAATCGGTCCATAATTTTTGGATAATCTAAAGGACGGACTAATTACAATTATACTTTTCTAACCCTGTCGTCACCCCTATTCAAGTTGGGGTGAAAAAACATTGTATGTATGTGTATTTTTGTATGTTCCGCGATAAATCTCGAACCATGAACTGATTAACTTTTAAGAAAGGGTGAAGCAACTCTTCATAGTATTTTAAAGTTCGTTTGGCATTAAAATTTGTTTGGTTTTGTGATATACGCATTTTGGTGAAAATAAGTATTGCTCTATAACTTTCGAACCGTTAATCAGATTTGAATAAAACTTAATATTTCAAGATATTGCTATATTTCTCACGTATATTGGATCCCAACAAAAACATAAATGTAAAAATGGGAGCCAAGTTCAAAATCGGTCAAAAGAAATGAGATCTAAATGGCCGCCAAGTTCTTTCTCGAGAATATTTAATTTTATTTATAAGCGTCTTAACATTTGACCTGGCTAGGTTTTTACCAGCAATTCTGATGTTTAAAAGAATAGGACCTTAAAATATTATAACAATAACGTATAACGTAAAGATGATAAGTTGATTAGCCATATAAAATAGGCTTGCTAAAACTAGCCAAGTCAAATGTTAAGATTCTTTAATGTATGAGCTGAATTCCATGTATTTAGGTTAAATAGGTTTCGAGTTGAGAAGGGGTTAAAAGTAGCTCGTAATGGTTCGTGTGTAATACACAGGGCTGCTGCGTCGCCAGTTCCTTTTTCGAACTTGGCTCTGACACGCTGCCGCGAGTCTAAATATCAATATAGTTTATCGAGTTTTGGATATATTGAGTAAAATTGGTTGAGTAAATTTCCGAACTCACATTTGGAAATAATAATCGCGAGGTGTAAGTTCGCGTCGAACCACTAGTAGTTTTAATTCAAAGGGATGTCTAATGAATGACTTAACGAAAAGCAAAATGTTGTTTTCATTATGATATTGACGATTAAATAATTTATTTCAAACGCGGGCGCCACTTCTGCGCGATATTCACCTTAAGCTTCAATTGACAGGCAGTACATTTGTATGGCGTGCCGTGAGAAATTCTACTCGTTGGACAATCTAAAGAAACACGACTACATGGCTCATAACGATGAGGTCAAGTACTGCCGACACTGCGACGAGAAATTCACGTAAGTCAAACATTTTTTAGGGATTCGTACCTCGAAAGGAAAAAACGGAACCCTTATAGGATCACTTTGTTGTCCGTCCGTTTGTCTGTCAAGACTTTTTCTTAGGAACGCGCGGAGGTATCAAGCTGGAATTTATATCAAAAACTCGGGTCTTATATATGGTGGAATTTATATAAAAAAAACTGTCCCTTGGAGCTGTGAAAAAGTTAAACTTCTAAGCCAACGCAATCAAAAGATACAGCCGTTTATGCCGCAAATTTTCGACACTCACAAGGGAATCAAAACCCTTCACGGGTACTTCCCGCTAACTCAGAATCTTGAAATTTGGTACGAATAGAGATGGGCAAACGACCGGGTTTTTACCCAGTCAGTGGGTTTTTACCCAATAAGTACCCAAAATTTTAAACCTTTGGGTATTTATATGGGTATTTATTTTTAATAATTTAATTTATAAAATCAAGCTAATAAATAATCTCAAAGTATATATAACCAGTAGTGCCATTTAACTTGTTGTATTTTATATTACCTGATTAAATTGAGCTATATTTATGAGGCGGTTTTCGACGGTTGCATTAAAATAAAACGTACACTGTTCTTTATTTTAACGATATTTACGCTACAATAATAATATTTTTATCTTTTAGAAAAGAATAATAACTAAAACACTAGACGAGTCTTTAATATTCCTGTCTCACATGCATAATTTTTTTGTCTCATTCACACCTGCGTATTCCGTTTCGTTTTCTCTTTCTAACTTGTTGTGTGTGGTTCGTCGTTCGTTGCCACCGTTACTTTTATTCTGTACTCAAGTCTTAGTCTTATCAGTCGTGAATTCACTTTGCTACGTGAACCTGCGGCATTTGATTTGCAATCGGTTAAGCAGTAATATTGAGATTTCATAACATACATTAATTTACTTCAGAGACTTCGCATAGAAGGTAATTATATTTTTGGTTATTTTTAAGTACTTAACATATGTTTTTATGGGATTATTCCGCATTTATCCGGGACTGTTCTCATTCGACGTGTTCTTAATTCTTGACTCATTCTTAAATATTATCCTTTATTTTCTCATCTTAAATGATATAAATTATTTTTATTAGTTGTTTATTTACTTTACTACTTAGCTATAATCCCTATCTTTGCGCTCAAATTTGAAGTAAGTATTGACTTATTTGTATCAATGAAACAAAATAAGTAAATTTTTATTCTTTAAATATTGACTTATAATAATCAATAAAAATTTTTTTTTTTTAATATACTTTTCAAATGTTGCTATATATATTGCTGGAGTAATATCCAAATGACGGGTCTATAACTCGATAAGTTTATCTAAATAGATAATAGTTTTAAATATTTCATTACTTGTTATACTCTTTTAGTCGATATTCTATATTAAAAAATATTTAAGATCATAAACAAAACAGGTATATGTCTCTTAGGTCTTTGAATTTCTTGTGAAATAGGGAACAATAGAGCTAAAGATTCCCATTGTACTTTTCAACACACGGACTACCTGAATCTAACCTTAACCTGTTTTCTTTTGTTTTAACACTTGTCCCATTGGTGAATTTCCCGAAAGGTGAAATGATTACGCCAATCCTAATCAGTTGCATTACACAAAGACCATCGGTTGTTAATATTTTAAAATGACCCAAAATAGTGTTCATTTCATAAGATACTTAAAATATTTGTCGTCCTATTTCCTTCATGTAAATGGTTCCATGTTTTTATTCCTTGTCAGTTTTTTTTTGTTAATTGTATGCTTCAAACAGTTTTATAGTCATAGTTTTGGGTTAAGTTGAGAACTGAAATGGGTTGAGTCAAGGAAAAATAATGTTCACAATAGATTTCATGGGGATGAATACGGAATAAACCTTTTTATGTTTCTTCAGTTTTATTTTTCTCATGTTAAGTATTTGACTTACAGTCTTTTGTTATTTTAATTATTAGAACTAAATTTAACCTACTTAATTTAAGCACTTTGATGTAATATTGGTTTTAAACCGCATAACAATGCTCAGTTTAATAACTAAATGAATAATATGTGAATATGAGTTTTTTCATTACATATGATTTATTTAGTCACTTTGATCAAAATTATATATACTACTGCCTTGCTGACTATTGGTTCATTTAATTTTCACAATGACAAAAAGTTTTAACAAAAGGCCAATAATCAAAATAGACGCTATATTATTTCGTTATAATAAATCTTGTTATTATTGGATTGAAAATAAAGTAAATTGGTAAATCTAAATAACTGTTATTTTTTGTGATTTGTTAAATGAGTACAACTTACTAAATGCCTATTATTATTTTATTTCAGTTACAATGGGGCGCAAAAAAGATGAACGCGTATGGCGGTACTTCGATATATTATCAAAAAAATCGCCCAAGTGTAAATTTTGTGACAAAGTGTATCGATTCAGCAATCTTTTTAAAATGACTAATCATCTCGTTACATGTATTAAAAGTCCACCTGTTGTAAAAAAGCAGATGAAGAAAATATTGTCCGAAAAGCTGGATGAATCTAAATTGCCAGATGATGTGTTGCCAGCACAAGAACACAGCAACAATGCTCTTTCCGAAAACCTTGAACCAACACCCGGAACAAGTACTTCTTATCAAGAGCTTCCTATAAGTACATCAGTCTCTACAGAATTTGACCTGGCTACCGAGTTTGCAAGAGCTATTTTTGTTACTGGTTATCGATTATCTATGGTTGTGTTGGAGTATACAAAAATAAATTTGTCTCTCTCTAACTTAGGAAGTTTATCCCTTTCTATCAGTTTGTTTATGTATGAAACAATAATTCTTTGTTATCGAAGTCCGAGTTACATATGGGTACGTCATCTAGGCTCTCTCAGAATTTAGTGTATTCCCGGCCCTTGCCATAACTAAGCGTCACACGCTAATAGTTATAAAACACACCGTTCAATTCTAATTGAAATAAATAAGTAATGCTTTTTATATAATTTCGTCTTTCATTGGCTTCCATAATCCTACAGGTTATGGGCCCAGTGAAATAAAAATAAGATTAAAAATAAATCGTCGGTTAAAACAAAACAGACACTTAAGTGCAGTGCATTTTACCAAAACTTTATAGACAGCTCGTGGACTGTGAAAGTAATAGTGAATAAGTGACTTTATTATTTACTCCATAGACTGTGAATTATTTTTCGTAAAATAATGGAAAACTCAAAGTTAAAGAGAAATATTAAACCTTTTAATGGAGAAAAATATAGTGTATGGAAACTTCGGATCCGTAATTTGCTGAATGAACTCGAGGTGCTTAATGTAATTGACGAAGAAATTCCTGAAGTACCGGATGCTAAATGGACTAAGAAACAGAGACTCGCAAAGAATACTATAATAGAGTATTTAGCGGATACTTTGTTGGGCCTCACCAATGAAGAAAGTACTGCGAAACAGATTTTATTAAAGCTTGATTCCATCTACGAAAGAAAAAGCATAGCGACACAGCTGGCATTAAGGAAACTATTACTAAATTTGAAGTTGGTAGAAGATAATCCGCTAATAAAACATTTCCAAATATTCGATGATTTAATTTGCGAATTGGTGGCTGCAGGTACAAAGCTGGAAGAACCAGATAAAATAACTCATTTATTTTTAACCCTTCCTAAAAGTTACGACGGTGTGACGACGGCGATCGAGACTTTAGCAGAAGATAATCTCACTTTAACCTTTGTGAAAACTAGATTGCTTGACCATGAGATAAAGTTGATAAATGAAAGACGAGACACCAGTATGAAGGTTCTCCAGGCAGAGACTCTACATCAGAAGTCTAAAAACGAACCACGTAAACCATATATAAATAAAAATCGTAGTTCTGGAAAGAAGGGAGTGTCTAATAAGACATATACTAAAGCTAAAAATAATGCTTTAAAATGCTATTATTGCGGAAGAAAAGGGCATATGCAGAAGGACTGCTATTATAACAAAAGAGCCAAACAACGCTCTGAAAACAATAGAACAGTTCAAACTGTTAACATGACAGATTTAGAAAATCCTAATATCTCGGGTTTCGCATTTATGGCCGGTAGTTGTGGAATCGAAAACGAAGATCAAAACACCATTACATTCATATTAGATTCTGGAGCCTCGGAACATCTCACAAATAGAAAAGATTTGGCACAAAATTTCGATGAATTAGAAAAGCCAATTAACATATCCGTTGCAAAAAAAATGGTACATTCATAACAACGACGAAGAAAGGATACATTACAGTAACAAGCAACTTGGGCGAAAATGGAGTGCTACAGGATGTTCTATTTTGTTCTGAAATTCCTTATAATCTGCTATCAGTGAAGAAAATGCAACAAGCAGGAATGACAATTATTTTTGCAAAAGACGGCGACGTTCAAATATAAGATGGTAATAAAGGGTGAGTGTTTGAACAATTTAATTGGCACAAAGTTTATACTTCAAAAACAAGTTTTCACCACAGGTTGCTCATTAAATGCGGTCGTTAATAAGAATTACGAATTATGGCATCAAAGATTAGGCCATATTGGTAAATCTAAGTTTGAGCAAATAAAAAGCAAGCAAATGTTTTCTGATATTGAGAAAATAAATCAAATAACACCAAATGATAAAATTTGTGAAGCTTGCATAAATGGAAAGCAAACATGTTTGCCATTTAATAAGTCAAAACATAAAATTATAAAACGACCTCTATTTAATGTGCATAGCGATGTGTGTGGTCCGGTCACTCCTTCAACACTTGACGGCAAAAACTATTTTGTGATTTTTGTCGACGAATACACCCACTACTGTGCGACGTACTTAATAGCTCATAAATCAGATGTTTTTGCTACATTTCAAGATTATGTTGCAAAGTGTGAAACTCATTTTAACTTGAGGATTGTCAACTTATACTGCGATAACGGTGGTGAATATTTATCAAAAGATATAAAAAGTTTCTGTGTTACAAAAGGTATAACTTACCACTTGACAGTGCCGCATACCCCTGCTTTGAATGGGATTGCTGAAAGAATGATTAGAACGATAACTGAGCGAAGTCGAGCCATGCTAAATGGTGCAAAGTTAAATAAGTCATTCTGGGGTGAGGCTGTTTTAACCGCGACGTACTTGATAAATATCAGCCCCACTAAAGCACTTAAAACAGATAACACACCGTTTGAATTGTGGCATAGTAAAAAGCCACAACTAAAGTTCTTAAGAGTTTTCGGTTCAACTGTTTATTATCTAAACAAGACTAGGAAAACCAAATTCGATGAAAAGTCATTAAAAGGAATTTTAGTTGGTTATGAACCGAATGGTTATAAGGTGTGGGACGTGGTAAATGAAAGGTTTGTTGTGGTCAGAGATGTGCAAGTTGACGAGATTAATTTCTTGTCGAACAGGCCGTTGCAGTCTGAAAGTATGACTGAGAAAATCAACCATCTGGTTGATGACTCTGACGTGCACACTTTTAGGAAGTTGTGCAAATCCGATAAAGAAAAATCAGATGAGTCCAAGCAAACTAAAATTATACCGCCACAAATAAGGCTACCGACAGACGTGAACACAGACAGTAGATTGCAAAATAATTTGACTTTACCTCGGGGTGAATCAGTTTCACATAATCTTAAAAGAAGTGAAAGGATAAAAAATTTACTTACTAAATCTTATAACGAAAATGAAGGTGATATTTCTGTGAACTACCTTTTATACGCTCATTCTTTGATCTGTGAAATACCTACTTCATATAAAGAGATTGAATCTAGCAATAATAAACTTTTATGGGAAAATGCTATCAATGAGGAAATTAAAGCACTAACTGAAAATAAAACTTGGACACTAGTTCCAAAACCTGTTGACAGAAATATCATCGACTGTAAATGGATATTTTCTATAAAAAGTGACGAGTTTGGAAACCCCCTTAAGTATAAAGCTCGTTTAGTGGCTCGTGGTTTTAGTCAAGAGTACTTACTTGACTATAATGAGACATTTGCACCTGTTGCAAGGATTGCAAGCTTTAGATTCATATTAGCCTTTGCGAATCAATATAATTTACTTGTTCATCATATGGACGTAAAAACAGCATTTTTGAATGGGAAATTAAAGGAAGAAATATATATGACAATTCCTGAAGGAATCCCAAGCGCAGATAATATGGTTTGCAAATTGAACAAATCATTGTATGGTTTAAAACAGTCTGCACGGTGTTGGTTTCAAACTTTCGAGGAAGCATTGATCGAAAGGGGATTTCGATACTCATCAGCAGATCGTTGCATTTACATCTTAGATACAGGTGATATAATGAAAAATATTTATGTGGTACTTTATGTCGATGATATAGTTATTTCAACAGCAAACTTAAACGTTATGAATAATTTCAAAACATATTTAATAAACAAATTTAAAATGGTAGACTTAAAGGAAATCAGATGTTTCTTGGGGATTAGAATTCAACGGCAAAGTGATAAAATTACGTTGGATCAAACCACATACGTAAATAAAGTCTTAGAAAAATTTAATATGGCTGATTGTAATAGCGTTGCTACGCCTTTAGAAACTAAAGTTGATTATGAAGGTTTAAATTCTAGTGAACGAACTGAGGCCCCTTGTAGGAATCTTATCGGATGCTTGATTTACATTATGGTGTGTACCCGACCCGACCTGAGCTTTAGCGTAAACATTCTCAGTAGGTTCACTAACAAAAACAATAGAGCGCTTTGGTCACAATTGAAAAGAGTGTTACGTTACTTAAAAGGGTCCAAAGATTTAAAGCTGACTTACATCCGGAGAACTAATTTAAACAATGACACACTGAGCGGCTTTGTTGATTCTGATTGGGCAAGTGATCAAATTGAGAGAAAAAGTACCACGGGGTATTTATTTAGATTATTTGAGAACTGCACAATATGCTGGCAAACAAAGAGGCAGCAAACAGTGGCTACCTCATCATGTGAAGCTGAGTACATGGCTTTGTTTGAAGCAGTTCGAGAAGCTTTATGGCTAAAGTCTTTAGTGACTAGTATTAGCCTTCAAATACCTGAAGCCATACCTATTTATGAAGATAACAATGGGTGCATTGGTATTGCTAGTAATCCAACAAGTCACAAAAGATTAAAACATATCGACATAAAATATCATTTTTCAAGAGAACAGGTGGAGAAAAATGTTATTAAAATGGTGTATGTATTTTCAGGTAACCAGTTGGCAGACATACATACCAAGCCATTGCCTTCTGTGCGTTTTACTGAATTGAGAGAGAAGCTCGGTCTACACTAATAATTAAACATTTGTTTCATTTAATTATTTTATTAATGCAATATTTTATTTAAGATTTGAATACCTTAAATGGCTTGATTAGGTTTTACTGGGTTTCCCTAATCCTGCGCAACAAATGTTGAGCCATGGTAATATATGTACTCCCAGACAAAGAAAGGTGTGTTGCATTTTATTGTAATAACTTTAGGATCATGATTTTATAATTTTTGTTTAGAATTTATTTTTGAGGGGGCATGTTGGAGTATACAAAAATAAATTTGTCTCTCTCTAACTTAGGAAGTTTATCCCTTTCTAACAGTTTGTTTATGTATGAAACAATAATTCTTTGTAATCGAAGTCCGAGTTACATATGGGTACGTCATCTAGGCTCTCTCAGAATTTAGTGTATTCCCGGCCCTTGCCATAACTAAGCGTCACACGCTAATAGTTATAAAACACACCGTTCAATTCTAATTGAAATAAATAAATAATGCTTTTTATATAATTTCGTCTTTCATTGGCTTCCATAATCCTACAGGTTGAACATCCTTTATGGATCAGGTGGTTCAAAAGAGTTAAGTTTGAAATGCCATCAAGGAAAACACTTGCTACTTCATATCTAGATAAAATTTATAAAGAAATTCGTACGGATATAAATGCAGAACTACAATCTGCCAACTACCTACACCTCCAATGTGATGGTTGGAGTAATTTACGCACTGAAGGCATAATAAATTTTGTGATTTACAAACCACAACCCGTTTTTATAGAAAGCTTGAATACTGAAACCAACCGCCATACAAGCCAGTATATAGCTGACGAAATAGAAAAAGTAATGAAAACTTACGGAGTAAATAAGTTCGTAGTTCTAATTGGAGATAATGCTAAAAATATGCAAAAAGCATTCGATTTAGTAAAAATCAAACTTCCACATATTACGAGTCTTGGTTGCTGTGCCCACATACTAAATTTACTAAGCCAAGATTGTGCAAAATCACAAACAATGAAAAATTTTATAGATGAGGCTGTGAAAGTTATAAAAACGATAAAAAAAAGTCAAATTCTGAGTGCACAATTGTCAAAAATTATTAAAAGTAAGGGCCATGGAGAAAAATTAAAATTACCAGTTAACACGTTGGGGAAGTACAGTAACAGCATTAAAAAGCTTAAAAAATAACAAAGCTGCTTTACAAATCTTAGCAGTAGAGGAAACTGTACAACTCCCGGGAGAAATAAAAACATCATTGCTGCATGAAGACTTTTGGACCAAAATAGACGAATCAATTAACATAGTAGAACCGATCACAGACTCTATATTTTAACTAGAAGGAAATGACCACTGCATCAACAAAGTATATATGGCAATGAAAAATATTAAATCAAAGCTCCAATTTGTACTTCCGTCTATATCAATACTAAGTGATGAGGAAAAGCGTGACATTTTAGTTTCTGTAGACATGAGAACGTGTATGTGTCTTAAACCTATACATTTGGCAGCATATATGCTTGACCCTCATGCTCAAGGTTTAGAATTAACACAACAGCAAGAATTAGATGCGATAGAATATATATTTCAGCAAGCTGAAATATTAAATTTGGATGTAATGTCAGACTTAGCGAATTACAAAGCCAAAGAGTGTTTTTGGGCAAAGCAATTTGTATGGCGGTCCCTGGAAAACGTTGAACCAGTTGTGTGGTGGAAAGATATATGTTCTTCTACAAATCTGAGCAAAGTAGCTGTAAGAACTTTAACAGCCCCATGTACATCCGCAGCAACTGAACGAACATTTAGTGCCCAATCAAATATTCATAATTTAAAAAGAAATCGACTGACTTCAGAAAGAGCCGCTAAAATCACTTTTATATCCTATAATTGGAATATTTTGTATAAAAAAAATTTACAAGAAGAACTTAATAATGATGATATGGATCCCATAAGCGAAGAAACTCCACAAAGTTCACCTCCATGTCATAATATTGCGGCAGACTATGACATTACAGAATCTCATTCAATAACTCTGTCCGATTTAGAATTTGTTAATTGTGAAGATGTTAATAACTCTGAAAGTGATTCAGATTAGATTGATTAAAGATTTTTTTTTAATTATAAAGCTTCATTTGTGATTTTTTTTAAATAAAATAGTATATAATATTATTTTTAAGTTTCATTGTATTGATTTCATCATCTATACTTTGTATGAAAATGTTTCGAGCATTATGCGATTTTATTTTTATACTGTTTAAGTAGTTTTATGCTTCATTTTGTATTTTATTTTTTTATACTATTTTTTAAGTTTAATTTTCTGATATTATATGCGAAATTATCATGACAAACGTTTCTTGTTTTATTTTTCCTAAACACCTAAAATCAAACAAATATTTTTTTAGTTTGTCATTGATTGCAGTGTACGATACACTGGTTCTATTTTCAAGATTTCATTTAATCGTTCGAAATTTTCATTTTAAAAATAATTACCCATCGTTTGGGTTAAAATTCGGGTAAATACCCATTTTAACCCAAACAACCCGGTTTTTATCCTTTTTTACCCATCGGGTAAATACCCACCGCACATCTCTAGGTACGAAGCAACGTCTTATAGCACAGATAAAGGAAAAATTGCGAAAACCGTAAATATTTAGTAACATCATATAATACAAATATTTTTAATAATTTTTACTATAGTAAGTTTAAATTTATTAAAAATATTTTTATTATATGATGTAACTAATTTACCTACCGCTATACCTACAGGTTTGTGCAGAACCCTCGGTGCGCGAGTCCGACTTGCACTTGGCTGGTTTTTTGATTTAGGAATCCGTTTCTGCAATTTTTGTTTTAAAAGTGCCATATTTTGTTAGATTCAAGTGTCCCCCTCTGTATCTGCTAAACGCGCGTCACTCCCCGTTTAGGTATCGAAAATATACCTACATTATTACTATGCGCGCGGCGACCACATCGATGAAGAAAATTTAGTTACATCAATCGTCTGTCAAGAGTATCTAATAAGAATGAAATTGGCTTGCAATGGATGTCTAGGTATCTAAACGAAGAGGCGAGGAGTTCTAACGCGAGCTGTATATGTAATGCTATTAAACCATAGCGCTAACCACATTATAAGTAGATATTTCTCTGTAATTCTTATCTGCGTAAGACTTCAGTACGTAAGTACTAGTACTTATTCGGTGATTGGACACGTGTAAAAATTCACGGCTGTGGTAAATATAATGAAGTTTAAAGGAAAACTATCAGAGCCAAGTAGAGTTCACAAATTAAAAAGTTATAGGCGACCAACTTATAAAATGTATGAAGAAAAGGGAAATTACATATAAATTCAATAGGAAATTGATTTTTTAGACGCGTGAACTCAAAGTCGACACAGTGCATGGCCCGACACGCACTTGGCCGGTTATGTGTATGTATGTTATGCGATATCTTCGCCACTTGTGAACCGATTTTGATGATTCTTTTTTTTTATTTGAAAGCCTTTAGTATCAAGTTCGTCCCATATTAATTTGGTGAAGATATGATGAAGACCTTTGGAAATATCGAAAGAAGACGAAGACGGTTGTTTTTTTTTTGTAAAAACCTATTTTTTTAAAGATTTAAAATAACTTTTAAGATTTAAAATAAAAATTATTTTAAACTTTTTAGAAACACAAAGGAGTTCTACATGCACAACAGAACGCACCAGAAGGTTGTCAAATGCAAGTTTTGCGACAAGGAGATGAAAGCGAGCAAGCTCGGCGAGCATGTTAAATAGTAAGTGATCTGTCTAATGCGGCATGTATCAGTATCAATCAGTACACTGCTGAACAAAAGACAATATTGCAGCAAATATTTTTTCAAAAATACAAATCGACTTCAACCCCAAATTATGCAACCGATTTTGATAAAATTTATATGTGTAAGAAGGACCATCTGACAAGTATGTATATCCTTTCAAACATAAAAAACTAGCTGCGCCCCACGGTGTTACCCGCGGTATGTATAAAAAGTAGCCTATGTGTTAATCCAGGGTGTCAGCTGCCTACATACCAAATTTTGTCAAAATTGGTCTAGCCGTTTGCGCGTGAAGAAGTAACAAACATACAGACACACACACTCTCAAAAACTTTCGCCTTTATAATATTAGTATGATTAATCGCTCCAGTCGTTTTCGAAATATCGGTGAACATGAACATACATAAAAAAAAAGATCCCGACGAATCGACAACCTCCTCTTTTTGAAAGTCGGTTAAAAAGGCACAATATATACTTTCAAAAATCTAATACCCAAGTAGAGAGCCATTTACGGGTGACAATTTATAAATTTTTGAAATATTGAGACTTTTTTAAGTTTATATTTTTTTTCGGTCATATCATATAATAACTTATAGAATCCTTTAAGAAAAAAATAGATGAACTTAACCTATTACAGCCGTCATGAGCCGCAGCCGCTCCTGGAGTGCGAGATATGCCACAAAGAGTTCCAGGGTCGGAAGAGGCTGTACAACCACAGGACCTACATGCACTCGCAGGTAAGATTACGAGCATTTGACGACCTCCGTGGCGTAATGGTTGGATCTCACTTGTCAGCACGGAGCCGATATAGCACGGCCGGTGCAATAGTGTTCTGTCGCTCTCTCTCGCTCTGGCAAATGACGGTTCTGAACGACAGAAAAGGATAGCAGCATAGAAAATTGCTGCTCCGCGCTGAC
The DNA here is from genome assembly GCA_943193695.1 of Acrobasis suavella. Classification (NCBI taxonomy): domain Eukaryota; kingdom Metazoa; phylum Arthropoda; class Insecta; order Lepidoptera; family Pyralidae; genus Acrobasis; species Acrobasis suavella. The sequence continues at coordinate 5,123,041 of OW971956.1, forward strand.
AAGTGAGATCCAACCCTAATGGTTAACACGCCATACAGCCAATCCGGAGGTTCTGGGTTCTAACCTCAGTAAGGGCAAGTCGGAAAATGGCCTTTTTCAAATTGGGTAGTTTCCTGAGTCAAAAATAAATCATTTTGTGCTGATAAGAAAATTAAACGTAGCAAAAGAATGTCACTTGTCATGCTCATAATATTGCAGAAAAACTGATAACAAGAGCGCTATTTAACTTCAAGAAACTATGACGTCATTAACCTATATTTTATACTAATCCCATGGAAAATGTTTGTTTAGACGTTTAGAAAATAGAATCTGATTTATTTTTTATATTTAAATTTTTGGAAAAAAATTACGAATCGTCCTGGGTCTCGGGTGTTTATCTACATATGTATTTATTATAAAATAAAGTATCGTTGAGGAGTCAAATATACTGATCTGAAAGCTTAGTAGAACACTAATGTTGGCTTTGTGTTGCTGGCTTTATCAGTTGGCTGCGACATATATACATTTCCTTATTAGCTTATCATCATCACGTATCGCGGTTGCATCCTCAGCGGTAACGCTTCAGAGCCCGGGGTCCGCTACCTAACCTAGCAATTTGACGAGGTAACTGGTCTTTACACAGAGCGACTGCCGTCTGACCTCAGCAACCCAAAGGGTAGACCAGAACCAATCCTTGGATAGATTTGTAGAGGGAGCGAGGTGATATGCTTGATCGCCACAAAGGGAAGATCTTCCCTGCCAGGCATGTCGAGATGTAGAATACTGCTGGCGCCATCTCATATGCTTCTTGTGAACTTTATTGTCGGTTGTCTCTTGATTGTAGTTCCTCGTAGTGGCCGTAGAGGTCGCCACAGATTTGATGAGCAAACCATAGACGTAAAATTTTTTTTACTACGGAGCAAACACTAGATGTTGTTCGCGACCCATAGTTAATACGTCCTGACGAAACACTGAATCATTTTTCTTTTCGGTTAGTCAGGTGATTCAAGCTTGCAATATCATATCATAACCAGACTAGAAACAACTTTTCACAAAGTATACTTCTTAGTGGGCTTCGAATCCACGACTTCCGGGTCACAAGGCGAATGCCTTGACCACTGCACCACGGAGGCAGTCATTCGTTATTAACTGTTAGTACACAATTAAATATATTCTTTTTTAGAAAAACTTTGGTGACAGAGGGTACTGCGTGGAATGCAACGCGTGGTTCAAAACGCAGGCGTTGTATCTGGCGCACTTGAAGACAACACTGAAACACCGCGGCGCGGGTGACAAGTAGTAAGTACCGGCTTTGCCCGACTACGGCGAATAAATAGCCACATATATATAATAAATACACACACACACACACACATATAACAACGTGGAAGGGACATACCCGTAATAAATCGAACCACGGGCTATACTAGATCAATATAGTGTAATGAAATTAAAATAACAGTCAAAAAGAAAAAGAAATGGCATTTCCATACAGAAGTGTGCAGCACTTCGGGTGATTTGTATGGGAACGTAATTTTTTTTGCTTTTTTCTGTTATTTTTATAAATGTTAGTTCATATTTTATCAATATTATTGTGGGTACCGACAAAAACACATCTGTTTGAGATTTGACGGCTGGCTGCGACCAGTCGAATAAACGTTGTTCATAGCACCGGTTGTTTATCTTGTTTCTCCCCGCTGCCCGTTAGAATAGTTATTTTAATTTCATTATACTATAGTGATCTGGTATAGCCCGTGGTTTGATTTATTACAGGTATGTCCATTCCACATTGTATATATATATATATATATATATATATATACACGGTGATTTTTCATTGGTTTTGGCGCCAGCCACTTCATAAGGATCGTTAGTAAGACCTCATTAGCTAGTCAAAATAAAAATTCTGAAACAAAAATGTTGACTAAAACTCGAAAGAAAAAACAAGAAAAAAAATCTTCATTTTCATACAAATTGCCGGGCCGGCCGAACACTTTTGTACGAAAACGTCAATTTTTTTTTCGAGTTTCAAGCGTGGATCCCGTAGGAAAAGTTGTTCATATTGACGGTCTCAGTTGCTCCTACAAGTCTGTCCGTCCCATCAACCTAGCTGGCATTTGGAGTCACAAATGACACCAGTCACCTCCCGCCACTTTGCCCATGCGACAGATATACGGGCCTTGACGTCGGCATCGATGTCTCCGTTGTATATGTATTTATTTATTTATTATAATATATAATCGTTGCGTTAGTATCCCATAACACAAGTCTCGAACTTACTTTGGAAGCTAAATGTGTGTGATTTGTCCGTATATATTTATTTACTTATTATTTATATTTGCAGCCCGTGCACACAGTGCGAGCGTACGTTCGCCACCCCGTCGGGTCTCAACAAGCACGTCCGAGTGTTGCACGAGCACGCCGAGCGGAGCCAGTGCGACATTTGCCAAAAGGTAACCTTTACACAACCTTCCCAGCCAAGACTTGTTTTTACTAGCCAGACAGTTGGGCCAAAGCTTCACAAGCAGCTTTCCCAGCCAAGACAACTTTTTTCTAGCCACACAGTTGGGCCAAAGCTTCCCTAGCAGCCTTCCCAGGCAAGACAACCTTTTTTTCTAGCCACACAGTTGGGCCAAAGCTTCCCAAGCAGCCTTCCCAGGCAAGACAACTTTTTTTCTAGCCTCACAGCCAATACTAGTGGAAGTGCTAATTCACAAAATAAGTATCGAAACCGTTGTCGCAAAACTAACACAAATAAACCGCTAATCACATAACAATTCGTTTAATTGGTTGTTTATTTTTCTAGCCGGCAACTTATTTCTACAAGGCAACTTTCAGCTCGAATCAGGAAGCTCCTATATATTTAAAAAATTGCGCTATGTAGTGGATGCCAATATACTTCGCATGACATATTGTGCCCTATGTCAATCCCTATTAACATATTGTATTACGTCCTGGGGAGGAGTCGCTAAGTCTCATCTAATTCTAGTTGAGAGAGCGCAAAGAGCCGTTCTGAAAGTCTGGACTTTCAAACCGTACAGATACCCTACATCAGACCTTTACAAATTTTGTGAGATACTTACGGTACGGCAGCTCTTTTCCTTGCGACAATAATGCAACAACATTCAAGACTGCCTTTCCTTCCGCAACTTTTTACTAGAGGGAACAGGATTATTAACCTTAATTTTCCATCATTTAACACCGAGTTCATAAAAAGGTTCTTCTGCTTTCTTGGCACTCTTCTCTACTCAATAATTAACTACAAAGTGCTTATATTTCCACTGAATACATATGAGCGTAAAAAGGTTAAGTGAGTGGTTACAAAAAATGACATACGAGGAGACCGAACAATTGATGGAGACTGTGCGCTGACTAACTGTATATTTAACTTTATTATAATTTTTTTGTTTTGTTTACACTTTCAATATGATAAGTTATAGGTAAAATATGTCTTTGTTTAGAGGTATATTTTGTTTTTTATTTTTTATATATATTTTGTAATTACTGAATTAAGTTAATTTGTTAAAGTAGTAAATTGTTAAAGTTAGCGAGTCCTGGTGACCCGTAATTACAAGTTCTTCGGGAACCTAGCATGGGCACCAGTCCTCCAAAAACATTTAATTTAGTACCAAAGTATATATTAGTTGAATAAGTTTGTATTTCTGGTGTATTTTGTATAAAACTGTAATGAATTGAAGGAAAATTAATACATTATTCGAAAGATTTAATTTGGTACGGTTCACAAAATATTTACAATGTTTTGTAGTCTGTAGTTTAACTTTACGAAAAAAATCTGAACTTTACCATTTTTCGTGGTTGAGTGCAGTTGTGCTTAATTATTACACGCGCGCCACGCCCACTTGGCACTTCCACTACTACTTTACACTGGCGTGTTTTCGTGAATCGGAACCTTAACGTGAATCGGATTCTCCAATTAAAGGTTTCTTTGATATATTTACGTTACAAATGTCCAAATGACGAGTGGTCAAAACCACAAGTAGCAAACCCTTCGCATACGATCGATTCAAGAATGCGCTCGTTTGGAAACGCTCGCGCAAACATTCCTAACAAGCGATTTCAAAAATGCGTCCCCAGGTGTACCAGAGCAAGAAGGCGATTCGTTCGCACATCATGAGGTTCCACCTGAAGATGAGGACGGCGTCAGAGCAGAGGGACAAGGTCTGCGACATCTGCGGCAAGGCGTTCAGGGTGAGTCGCAAGTCGAGTAATTTCAATGGGTGATCGCGCTTTTCATTTATTTATTTATAAATACTTTATTGATCCACAATATACAATTGTTTACAATCCGTTAGATGACAACAAGTCAAATCAGGAAAATTATGTAATTTTAAAGAAATTGCAATTATCTAGGGTTATAATTGGTTTCCGACGGTAAAATTATGAACTGGAAAGAAAATATAAGGGTATAGAAGTTTTCCATACTGATGGTCAAGTATGATATAATACACTATATTCTCTTTTAAGTTCACATTTTGACTGTGAAAACTAGTTATATGGCTAAATATATGCATTTTGTTTGAAATGACATACATTTCGCCAATATCTGAGATGTCGTCTCAAAATAAAACGTAGACTACGTTTGTATGGGAAAGTCTGATCTGTCTAGGGTACGGGGACTCTTAATAGAGATAGTAAGAAAAGTGCCGATGGACACATTGTTATAATGCTTATAAAACTAGGTCAATGTTAAATTACTAATTATTTTAAGTTAATTGGTTAGATCGTTATAATATTAGCGTACTTATTCAATAATTTTTAACATAAAGTTACGTTAAGAAATTGAAAAAAAAAATGGATGTTTTGTTAGACCTTATTCAATGTGGAAGGGACATACCCGTAATAAATCGAACCACAAGCTAGATAGTATAATGAAACTAGCTTTTGCCCGCGGCTTCGCTCGCGTAGGGGTGTAATTTATCAAAATCATTTCTTAGGGGATGCCTACGTCATAGCAGGTTTATGCATGCAAAGTCTCAGCCCGATCGGTTTAAAATTGACAACGTTTCATACAAACTTTCATCCCCTATTTTATCCCCTTGGGGGTAGAATTGATCAAAATCCTTTCTTAGCGGATGCCTACGTCATAACATCTACCTGCATGCTAAATTTCAGCCTGATCCGTCAAGTGGTTTGGGCTGTGCGTTGATAGATTACTATGTCAGTCAGTCAGTCAACTTTGCGTTATATATATTTAGATTAGATAAAAAAGATTAGATTAGATAAACGAAAAGAAAATTCGTCATTGTCATTCAAAAGTGTGCAGCCGCCCGAGCAATTTGTATGGGAATCTCTATTTTTTTTACTTTTTTGGTTGTTGTTTTAATATCATTATACTATAGTGATCCAGTATAGCCCGTGATTCGATTTATTACGGGTTTGTTTATGTTTACGGGATTCGTTCATGTTGTTCCAGCACAAGGCGTGCCTCGAGCAGCACATCAACTCTCATCTCAACATCCGCCCGTTCAAGTGCGAGCACTGCGGCGCCACCTTCAGCTACTCCGGGGCGAGGTATATGCATGTCAAGCTGAAACACAAGAAGCAAGCGAAGCCGGAGACGTAACCAGGCCTGTGTCACTCCCCGTTTTGGTATCGAAAATATACCTACATTATTACTATACTATGCGCGCGGCGAATTACTCCGGATTGGGAAATTCATGTATCGTTTGTCGAGAGTAATAAGAATTAAATTGGCTTGCAATGGATTTCTAGGTATCTAAACGAAGAGGTACTGAGTTCTGACGCGAGCTAAATTAAGCCATATCGCTGACAACATTATTTAGATATTTCTTTGCTGAGTGAGACTTCTGTACGTGAGTACTAGTACTGTGACGTTACTCTGTAGCGGTAGCGACGTGGTAAGCTCGACCGTCATATAATTTATATTAGCATTACCCGAATTAATATAAGTATTAATATGCGTCCCCGTTCCTCGTTCCGCATCTCTCTCCCTTTCACGCCTTGTCGGGTGTGGGGGGCGAACACACACATAGACGTGTGCACGGATGTATAGCTTCGTTTGTAGTAGTAGCAGGCATATATGATACGCCGCTTCTATGAAGTGCCATACCAGTGTGGTGTTGCGCGGAAAACCGCGGTTCCGACGGTGTATTTAGTGATGTGCAAGACCCGGGACCTCCGAGTCGTCTTACTTAGGACTCGGAGTCGTCTACAGGGCTCGACTCTTTTAACGGAAGGCTCGACGACTGATAGCTTAAGTGAGCTTCGGAGCGTAAGATTAGAGCTCGAGTCTCTTTTTGCACCCGAGCCTTTTCTGCGCTCACGTCTTTTTACCCGACTGCGAAGAGGGAGGGTTATTTTTTCCAGTATGTTTTTTTAATGATTTTTCAAATTAACAAGTCAAATCAGATACTTTTTTCTAAACATCAAAGAAATATTTTTTATGGGTTTGTACGAATATAGACTAGTGACGTCATGTTGCTAGTACACAAACTAGTCACATCGCCTGTAACGGTATCAAGTTTCGACTTGATACCGTTACAGGCGATGTGACGGTTGAAACTCCACAAGCTCTTTGGGCTTCCGAAGCAGATTTTTTAAATACAATATGTAAAAAAAACCCTGTCGATCCCTGTAGGAGCAACTCAGACCGTGATCGTCAATATGAACAACTTTTCCTATTGGACCAATGCTTGAAACTCTAAAAAAAAACGCGACATTTTCATACAAAAGTGTTCGGCCGGCCCGGCAATTTGTATGAAAATGTCGACTTTATCTTCGAGTTTCAAGCATTGGTCCCATAGGAAAAGTTGTTCATATTGACGGTCTGAGTTGCTCCTACAAGGATCGGACAGGGTTTTTGTTACATATTGTATAGAGAGAAGTGATAGTGGCCGATCGGTTTAGCCACTGACATCATTGTAATCACGATTGTAATATACTTATCATTGTAAAATAATAAAAGCTAATCTTTCAATTTGTTTTATTATTTATTAAAAGTCTAATTCATAAGTTACGAAATACCTTTTCCATACTTTTCAGCAAATCATTTCATTACAGTGCTTACTAGAACACGATAGATGTTGGCAACCCATCACTAATTTAATTCTTTTTTTTCCATCCGAAGATGAAAAAAAAAGAACTTGGACTTTAGGTTTAACGGACCTATCCCTAACGCGGAAGACGCAGACTGTCTTCCTCGTTAGGGATAGAAATGATAGTGTATATGAAAAACGATTTGAAAAAATGGACACTGATAAATAATATCCTGGCTACGTACGATGTTTACTGCCACATAATTAAAATAGTGAAGGGCTAGCGCTTTAATCAGTATGTTCAATCATGGTTCAATCCAAAATGAGATATAATAAAGTATTGTATGAAACTGCACATAACTAGGTATTACTAGGTAGACGACCTCCGTTTCGTAATGCCAACACGCTAGTCCGCCAAACCGGAGGTTTCGGGTTTGATCCCCAGGCAGGGCAGGTTGGAAAATGGGTCTGGGGTGTTTATATATGAATTATCATTAAAATATAGTATCGTTGCGTTAGTATCCCATAACACAAGCTTAAGCTTACTTTGGGGGCTCAATTTATGTGATTTGTTACTATATATTTTATCGCATATATTTATTAATCTTAACTGATTGTACGTATAAGTTTGTGTTATAACTAAGTGCTTAACTTGGCGTTTTTGGCGTTCCCGAACTCTCATAATACTTGTATTGTGTTTTTATTTGTGAAGACCTGTTATTGGCTTTTTGATTACTACTTTGTAACCTATGTTGTAAGCGTAGCTGTTGGTCATCCGAATGTATAAAATAAAATAAAATAAAATATTAAAAAAGTCGTGTGCAGTGACGGCAATTTATATGGAAATGCCGATTTTTTTTTCTTTTCTGACTTTTGCTTTAATTTAATTATACTAAAGTGATGTACGTAGTTTAATTTATTATGCATATGTTACTTACACGGTACACGTTGTATAGGGACAAATAAATATTCTTTACTGAAATAGCAATATCCACCATCTTGCGGAAAAAATCTGAACTAAATTTAACATGGGACCACCCATAGACACATGGGGACACAGATTAAAAATAATCAGTGGGGCGCCAACATCTCAAGTCGACTATATTAGTTGTTTTTTTTAAATAATATAATAATATGCAAGTGGTACACTTTATTTATTAACATAAAGATATCTTATATAACATTAATTGACTATACTACGATTAAACTAAATAACTAAATATAACTATTAATAAAAAACTAAACTAGATATAAATATAAAAGTTTGTTCGCGAAGAATTGATAAATTCAGGGCTTCTTTACTCATAAGACATTTCAGCCCGCTAATTATTTAAAACTTATACAATTTCAAAATTATTAACTGTATTACACAGAAAACAACACGCAAACACACCCAAACGACTTACTCGAATCGCATTCGAGAACGAAATGGCATTATAAGGTCGCCGCGTCTGCTTGCCCGTCCGGGCCGCGGTTGACAACAACTATATGCCTCATACCACGAAGACGGCGAAAACGGGATGCAAGCGACGGCTGCCTTCGTCATACAGTTTGTGACAGTCGCTATTCGCAGACGAATTATAATATTTATCAACTCTCGGCGAACAGACTTTATAAATAACATCAAATTATATAAAAAAACTAGCTGACCCGGCAAACGTTGTTTTGCCAAAATTGAGGATTGTATGTATTTTTGTATGTTGTATCATAAAAAAATAAAATTTAATAAAATTTTGTCTAAAAAATAAAAAATAAAATTTAGGGGTGGACTACCCCTAACATTTAGGGAGATGAAAAATAGATGTTGGCCGATTCTCATAGATACCGGATAAGCACAAAAAATTTCATCAAAATCGGTCAAGCCGTTTCGGAGGAGTATGGCAACAAAAACTGTGACACGAGAATTTTATATATTAGATGCGCTCGCAGGGTAGAGTGCTTTTATTGATTCCTTACAATATCACTGTTATATATCGCAGTTCATGCTAATCAAATCATACGAGAACATAAAATTTTGAGATGATATTATATGATATCAATAAAAGCTATTTTATTTTATTTTATAGGGTATAGTGCCCAAAAGGCTGGCGGCATTTCCGCATTGAATGGCCATACTCAGACCTTGGCCAAATTGCGCACCAGCCCTTGGATCCCTTGAGGCCTGAGGCGTCAATTAAGCGCGCGGAAATCTCTTAGTTATTGACTTTTATTTACCAACGTCGTGTTCGCAGATGAAGTAGGCTCGCTCCTCGCAGTCCATGTCTATCAGCTGGCCGGCGAAGGTCATGGCGCCGCACTGGTTGGTCGTCTTCCTAGGGTACTCTTCACTCCAATTAGAGTAGGCCTTCTCTAAAGGAACGTCTGTAAAGAGATGGAATTCGATGGTTACTATTTCGAAAAAGTATCGATGTCAATATTTTGTCATATCATATCCTCCCTTGGGTTTCACAAATCGACACCAAAAAAAATATTATAACGTTATAAATAATCTCGAATGCCTACGAAGCAGTGGCGTTAGGTGAAAATTGGGCTATCTACAACCATAAAAATTGACTTGACCCTGAAACGAATTAAATAGATGCTTACCTACCTAATTAGGTTCTATAAAGGCGAATAAGCCGTTCAATGTCCGGCTTATAATTCGCATATTTTTATTTTTATTGACTTAATGTGAGTTAAAATTATGTACAAACACGCTTAGAATTATTTTCTGAGCGTGTTTGTACAAAATTTTGATATGTGGGTGTGTGTGTGAAATCTGGTTATGCTGCTAGTTTACGGCTTAGGAAAAAGGGACATTTTAATGTGTGGTGCGCCGATACACGTAGGTTATAATTGTTGTTAGTAATAAATGTGTATGTATTAGAATCCCCTAAGGGAAATCGGCTAAGTAGCCTCGCGATTGCTACGAAGTGACACGGCCGTTTCCGTAAAAAAGCCTTATAGCACGGGCAGTTTGCAGGAACGGAATGTCTCTTTAGGTATTTGAGACCATTAGGGAGTTTAACATAAGCATAATGAGAATATAAGCTTTAAATACGTGGCATCAAGTTTAATTTTCGATGTTGTTTTTTTGAAGTCTTTAATACTTATTTCTTAAATATTTACTTTATTCTTTAATATATAATACTTATTTCTTAAGTATTTGTACTTTTAATCAGCCATTGTAGAACTTTTTTTGTCGCTAAAATGTTAATTGGGCGTCGCGTCGTGTCTCGTGTCGGTGTGAGCTGACCCCTTGATACTAATTTTGTGGCCGCCACCAGCGTCACCGTGTGCGGCGAGTCCATACAAAATGTGTAAAAACTACAGGAAAGTAGTCGGTGGCTACGTTTTGTGGTGGCTCGTTTGCATACATATTATGACACCTGTTTCCCACAGGGGTAAATAAGTAAGTAAAAACACTTTATTGCACCAAAACAAATGAAAATTAGGTAGGTAGAGACTAAGGACCTCCACTTGCTACGATCCTGACAGACCTCTTTCGCTTCATCTACACTCATCACCCTCTTCATGCATGTTACGGGAACTTATGACCTCTCCTTTTTTAAGAGCGTCTGCAATCTGATCGCGGTACGTTCGTCGAGGACGACCATGACCCACTCTTCCACTTTTGTTCGCCTCGTTTGCCCCGAGCCTAAGAAAAAAAAAACGGTTGTCTGTAAAGTCGGTTTACTGACGATAGTTGAACGTGACAACGTCGAGGCCGATTGTGCCCGTTTGTCGCTCGTTGCGCGCTCTCGCTTGCACTTCAAGCCTTAAATGGAAAGCCTTAGAGCGAGGTAACGCCGCATGCGTCATGTTTTTTCGTGCGTGCAGCCGGCTCCATCAAATTATAAGACGTTGTCACGTCAAAAATTACCTTTCACCGTCCGCCAACCGTCTCCAGTCTTGTTATGAAACCCCAGATGCACCACACCCTGGTAATAGTCACCATAACCAAGTTTTCTTATATTGTCTCTGGGCAGTTTATCGATGAGGATGTCCGCCTCGTCTTGGTTGTCTATGACTGCCAGGTAAGACAGCTCCGAATTGCACACGATGAACGCCTCCGTCCAGCTTTTGGGAGAGAAATGGTATTTGTAGCACTTTCCTAGCGATTCATTGTATGTGTAATCTGAAAGCCATAAGGAAAATCATGAAGTTTATATAAAACTAGTGGCTCTGTGAGCAGTAGACCTCGCAAGTCACCCCCAACCCGTTAAATAATAATAATAATTTTCTTTATTCATCTCACACAATTTATACAGTTTTCCTTAAATCTAAAGAACAGTTTTCCTAAGCTAGAAATTGTGAGAGAGTGGTGTCTGAAGTAGGTCTCAGAAGAAACCTGTAATACAGATCACCATGAATCACACAAGGTTCGAGTAGAAAACATTTAGAAAATAGACAATGTAATAATGTGCCGGGAGATGATAATAATAAAATATAACTTCTAACATATAATACTATAAACAAAAGATGTTTTATCTTAGTTACAAACTCGATATAAAGGTGTTTGTGTGTATGCGGAGTGATGTATGTGAGTGCGTTTTTCGGGAGAGTAGTGGTGAAAGTTTAAATGTTGGATGAATATGATGAATGAATGATTGAGTGAGTAAATATATAGATAAAAGTAAATGAATGAATACCTTTATGTTCCCACATTTGCTCTTAGAAATATGAAAGAAATCAGGGTGTTCCTATTCAGAATTAAAAGTGAAGTGAATAAATACAGATAGATACATTTAAATCAGTGTACTATTTTAATGGTGTAAGAAGCTTTTCAGTATCCTCATAGTTTAATGTTCTTAAATAGTCAGAGACTGTACGCTTACAGTTGTATTTTAGCAAGGGATAGATGGTCAGATTTTTATTGAGTTGGTTATATAGAAAAGGTCCAAGAAAAGGAAAGAAATTATGCATACGGATGGTACGGAAGGCCTGGGATCGACATACGATGTCCGCTCTGCGGCGGTTTCTCAATAGATCTGGATCAAAAACCAGTAGAGAGTGTTGATGAAGAATTATATGAAGAATGAAAGTTTGTCGGACTGTCAAAACATCCCACTTACTGTATAGTTTTTGAGTGGGATACTGATAGGGTAGACCAAGTCCAACCTTTAGAATCAACCGTTGAGCTCTCTCTAGTTCAATGATATGACAATTAGCGGCACCGCCCCATGATTTAATACAATATTCTATAATAGACTGACAAAGAGCATAATAAACCATACGAATTGTTTTGAAGTCAGCCACATGTCGCAGATTCCTAAATATATAAACTAGTTTACGTAGCCTGTTCACTAGAATATCTATATGCGGTTTAAAATTGAGTGTCTGATCGACTATAACGCCTAAGTATTTTATACTACTAGTTCTCTCAATAGTGGGACAGGAACACGAGGCTGATCTATTAGTGCAGGTATGGGCCTTGATGGTATATGATTCATGGGGTAGGAAATCTGATCTAAACGCATGTGTTAAGAATTTAGTTTTACTGACGTTAATAGTAAGTATATTAGCATGCAACCACGAACACACTGCATCAAATCCATTTTGAGCTCTAGTAAACACATCCTGCCATGATACACCACTAAAAAAGAGTGCTGTATCGTCGGCGTACGTTAAAATTTGACAGCCAGGCAATTGTAAATTGCATAGTCCGTTAATATACACTAGAAACAACGTGGGACCAAGTACGCTGCCCTGAGGAACCCCGTATGTTACAGGCAATTCCTCACTGAGCCACTGGTCAATCTTGACACGTTGCTTTCTGTTGGTTAAGTAGCTAGAAAATAATTTCAACGCTAGACCTCTTACTCCTAGTTGTTCAAGTTTGGATAACAGGAGGGGAATAGAAATTGAGTCAAAAGCTTTAGCTAAATCAATAAATATTGTAACACACTTTAAATTATCATCAAGACTTTTTATTATTAGATTGACAAGATCATGTACAGCGTTATCAGTAGATAACCCCGCTTGGAAACCATATTGAGATTTCGAAATTAAATTATGTTTTTGTAAAAATTGTATAAGGCGTTTATTAATAAGTTTCTCGAGAATTTTTGATAAAACAGTTAAAATAGATATAGGCCTATAATTAGCAGCACAGTTTCTATCCCCAGCCTTATGAATTGGTTTTATAAGAGCCACCTTAAATGCCTCAGGGAAAACCCCGGTTGAGAGCGCTAAGTTACAAATATGGGTAATCGGACTTGCAAGAACGTCAATATACCTTTTGAGTATGTAACCAGAAATCTGGTCAATACCTACAGCGCTTGTATCTTTTAAGCTTCTAATTATGTTTTTCACCTCATCCACGTCAGTAGGGAATAAAACACATGTTTGAGTTGGGGATGCTGTAACGGATGTAGTATTTGTAACGTTCTCTTTATTTTGTTCTAATAGCACCTTCTCAGCAAGTTCCCTGCCAACGTTAGCAAAATATTCATTAACGGTATTAGTACTCTGGATTGGATTTTCCGAAGAGATGAGATTGGGAGAGTGGTCACTAGCTTTTTTGATACCTCCTATAGTTTTGATTACACCCCAAAGCTGTTTTTTATTACCTTTCGCTTTGTTAAGTTCTTGCTTCTCGTAACTTTTTTTGACTCTTTTAAGAAGAGCATTGCAAAAGTTTCTATACCTTTTAAAAGTTAACCTTAGGATGTCATTGTTGGGATCTTTTTTGAGTTTTTTGTGCAAATTATCTCTATTTCTCATAGATCTCAATAGCCCCTTAGTTATCCATGGTTTACAGATCAATTTACGCCTAGGAATTTTACCAATATGAGTGTGAGCTTTAATTGAAGAGTTTAATTGAGTAACAAAATGATCTGTGGCCTCATTGACTTCATCAAACTCGAGAATTTGTTGAAAATCTATATTACTGATGGATTTATCTAGTCCATTATAGTCTAGCCGATGACCAGTATTCTGTAAGTAATCTATTTTATGTTTTAAATTCATATATAAACCAACACACTCATGATCTGTAACAGAGGTTTCAAAAACGAAACAGGAGGCATCTAATTTAGTTTTGATCATCATATGATCAAGGCACGTACCTGAGAGAGGGCGGGTGATAAAGGTGTGACATGGTAAGAGAGAATGGCTAGCTAGTATATTCAAATAATCGTTACAGTATTTATCAACAGAACTAGGTTTGATATCTATATTTATGTCACCACAAAGAATTATATTTCTGTGGGAAGAAAGTTTACAAATGACAGTATTTAATGATAAGAGGAAGTCTGAGGCATCAATGGAGTGAGGAGGTCTATAGATGGCAACAATACAGGTATATTGATTGAGCTTAAGTACTAAACAATTAGCGCCGACTATCAGTGGTTCTTCATATGTTAAAGTTAAAGTAAATTAATGTTAAAGTCTTATCAGACAAAAAATTGCGCCCTAATATTTATTTTAAAAAAGTTTTATGTCATTTTTGAACATTTTTCGAAATATTCCATTTCTATAATATATGACGACCTCTGTGGCGTAGTGGTCACAATGCTAGTCCGCCACCCAGAGGTCCCAGGTTCGATCCCCGGTCAGGACAAGGTGTAGTTGTAAAATGGCCTTTTTCAAATTGTCCTGGGTCTTGGATTTTATCTATATATGTATTTGTAATAAAATATAGTATTGTTGAGTCGAACTTACTTTGGGGCTAGCTCAATCAGTGTTATTGGTCTCTATATATTTATTTAGTTATTTTCCACCCCGCTCGCTGGGGAGGAGGGGGCTGGAAAGTCACAGATATTACACTGATAGTTGATATTTGCCATTACAGAGAAACCATACAGTGTTTTTATGCAACTAGACTCAACTAGATAAATGGACCGCAAAGTGTTTTTATTTCGGGAAGGGGGAAGTGGGGGATGAACCCCCAGACCACCCCCTCGGTACGCCTTAGTCTGTTACAGGGCCGGATTTAGGGGAGGGCACCGGGGCCTCCACAATAGTAGGGCCCCCACAATAGTCTTCGAAAAAATCTTTCAGATTCCGACTAGTTAACACTAGGAAACAACTTTTCCTTTGATTTTTTTCGCTGTTTTACCTCTACCTATAGTACTTTTTATAACTGTTCTTAACTATTAACAAATCATTGATCTATATTGTTCACTCCAATCACAAAAACAACAACAACAGACAATCAGTAAAATATTACAGGCCCTGGCCCTAAACCAGAGGGCCTCCACTCCTCGCTGCCCCGAGGCCTCCAGACCTCTAAATCCGACCCTGGTCTGTTATAATGCATATAGTACGCTTATCCGTGAAATCTTAATCGAATGCGTAGGCGTCGAAACATTAGCTCGATCACCAGGTACCGCCCGGCGGTACCTGGACGATTTACGTTCTAAGTAGGCACTTCTGTCAATCGTAGTTGCAGCCCCTCAAATTGCCATAATCCCTAGCGCACCCAAAGCCGAGGCTTCCCCCTTGGGAGCCCTTTGCGCTACTGCTAGTAGTTAATAAATATAATAAGCCGGGCCTCTGGCTCGCTCCTCAAACCTTTTCCGATGAAGAAGGAAATGCCGTCCTAGGCAATATATGTTTATCAGTTCAAAAAAAAAATTACCCGTGAAAGGCAGCATACATTGCGGGTTCCACTGCACCGTATCGAGTGGTTTCTTGCACAGAAACGGAAACCTTAAATCGCAGTTGGCGTCATTCCACAAGCCAGAACGAAGCATTGCAACGCAGTGTTCCCTGCCGTCGTAGTTATCAGGCTGATTGTAATGCCAGTAGTTGAAACCCTCCCCCAATGGTATTCCTACGAAGAAAGACATCAATATATGATTTTTTTTAAAATAAAAAATCTTTACTTAGGAACAGGAAATTCTTGAGACAAGAAACGTTTACTGTCTCAAGAATTTCCTGTCCCTTAGTTAGTCCCTTACTGAATCGCCTTACCCTAGACAGAATCAGACTTTCCCATACAAACGTAGTCTGCCTAGGTACTTTTTAATTTGAGACGACATGTTAGATATGGGCGAAATTATGTAATTTCAAAGCAATGGCATATATCTAGTTTTAAATGACGTGTCAGATTTCGGTAAAAAATTGAAATTTTAAAGAAATCACATTTATCTAGGGTTATAATTGGTTTCCTACGGTAAAATTATGAACTGGAAAGAAAATATAAGGGTGACGAAGTTTTCCAAACTGATGGTCAAATCTGACATGATTCACTATATTCTCTTTAAGTTCATATTTTAAGTGTTAAAAATAAAACGTAGACTACGTTTGTATGGAAAAGTCTAGGGTAAGGGAAATCTTCAAAAAGATTAAAAAAAGAAAGAATCAAAGAATGCACACTGGTTGCGCGCCGGTAAGGAGTCGTTAATAAGACACAATCTCTGTGTCCGACTCTTTACCGGCGCTTTACTCACTGGGAAGATTGTTAATAGCAATGAGTAACACTGGGACTAATCGGGAAGTTTTTTCTCTTTGAGTAACAGTGGTATTCGAGAGGGTATTGTGTTGCTATCGGGGACTAACGTTGATTATGCATCTAAAAAAAATAACTTAAAAGTTTAAAGTGTTCTTTAAGACGAATCAAACGAGCCCAAAATCCTCATTACAGAGTTCCTATAGCCACTTTCCAGCTCAATCATCAGATCAGCTCCATGTCTTCATTATATTGCACTGACACGCGATATACTTGGGTATGCGTGTAAATATTAGCTCAATTGGAAACCGGGAAGTGGGTCAAATTTAACTCGCAAGATTTGATTACAGACAGACAGACAGATAACGGGACAGGTGAAACTAAATAAAAGTTTGCAATAAAAAAAAGACTTATTTTTCATAAGGTTATTGACAACTTACAATGTATCTTGTTGACCGAGCGAGCGAAGCGTCTCAGTTCCGAGATTGGCCAAAAATGCTTTTGTCCGGCTTTCTCTCAATTTGTCTGTCCGGCTGTTCTCGCCTACAGGCGAGAACAGCCGGACTGCCTCCGTGGTCCAGTGGTCAAGGCGTTCGCCTTGTGACCCGGAGGTCATGGGTTCGATTCCCACTGGGAAGCATACTTTGTTAAAAGTTGTTTCCAGTCTGGATAGGATATTGCAGGCTTGAATCACCTGATTATCCGAAAAGAAAGATGATTCCGTGTTTCGGAAGGCACGTAAAACTGTGGGTCCCGAACGCCACCTAGCGTTTGATCATCAAACTATCCAAGGATTGGTTCCTGGTTTGCCCTTTGGGTTGTGGAGGTCAGACGGCAGTCGCTCTGTGTAAAAACCAGTAACCTCGTCAAATCTCCTTGGTTAGGTAGCGGACCCCGGGCTCTGAAGCGTTACTGCTGAGGATGCAACCGGGAATACGCTCGGATGATGATGATGGCTGTTCTCGCCTACAGGTCGCATTACTCAATAGATTCTTATGAAATTTTGTGAGAAGGTTCGTAAATTATATAGAATTTATTTATCAATTCAGTTTTTCGAAATTTTTCAAAATGGCACAAATATGGTGGAGATTGAAAACTTAAAAATATCCTATTTATACCATTTCTATTTTTTTTAAGTCAAAAATCTTTTTTTATTACCCTTATCAAGACGCAACTTTTTGTCAGACTGAACAATTTTTGGAGCAAATTTCCTTTTCGGATGGTACGGGCTACCAGGCAAAGAAAAGTGTAAAATTTTTCACTTCTTTTCGTCACGAATCTTTATACAATTAAAAAAATATAACAAATCGCCCACACAAATTTTTAGAAAAAATTATATTAAATGTACAGATTTTTACTGTTTTATTATATGTATGATATGATGAGATGATATACGAAGCCAAGTAAAATACTTACCATCAATAGTGGTGAATATTCCATTAGCTAAATTTGAAGAGACACCAATCCATAAGTTTTCATAATCACTGATATTCATTATTTTACCACGTTGGATAGTAGCAGCTTCATCCTCATATCGTGGATAGTATAAGGCTGCACCCTCCCACTCACATATTTTTTTTGCGTCGTTCCACGATTTAATATATTTATGTAATTTGTAAAAATTGTTCAAAGAACTTATTAAAATGTAGTCTTTTCTGAAGAAATCATTTTGGATTAGATTAGCTAAAACAGAATAAATTATATTTTTGAATGTTTTTTTTTGTACTTACAAATACATATAGAAATATAAAGGGGCACATTACACTAGAATATTAATAATTACAAGCTATTATTGTGAGGCAGTGCCGGATTTAGACCATTTTGTAGTTGGGGCAAAATCTAAATATGGCGCCCCAGCATCTCACTTATTTCTGGTGACGGGGGGGGGGGGGGGGGGTCCAATTAGGATACTCTTAAATGTGCCGCCCCATGTCTAATTGGCGCCCCGGTTTGCCCCCCTCTAAATCCGGGCCTGTTGTGAGGTCACATACTTGTCAAGAGGATTTCGGTGCCACTCGGTTACCACCACCGAGAACCCCAGGCGTGGGCTCACTTCTATGAAATAACAATAAGAGACATAAAAGATTTTGAGCTCCTCCGTGCTTCGGGGAGCACTTAGTAATTTGACGACGTCTGTGGCCTAGTGTTCATCATGCCACGCTGTCACACTGGAGGTCCCGGGTTCGATCCCCGGTCAAGATGGAAAATGATCTTCTTCAGATTGACCTGGGTCTTCGATGTTTATGTATATATATATATGTATTTGCTAAAAAATATAGTATAGTTGGGTTGCTATCCTATAACTCAAGCTTAAGCTTACTTTGGGGATAGCTCATAGATAGATTTTGATATTCGAAATATGAACAAAAACCTGAAAAAGGGTACTTTCACCCCCCTACACCCTCACCCAGCTCCCACCCTTGAGGACTTTTAGTATGCGCATGTTTAATTGGAGATAAAAGCGTTAAAAGATATTTTTTGGTCTTTCTTCAAAGCCGAAATCATTTCTATCTGAAGTTCGGATAGAAATGTCATAGAAATGTGATAGAATTGTGACTCTAAACGTTAACCACAAGTTATAAGGTAAACCTAACTGTATAATGACTAATTTTTCAACACATTAGCTTGGAAAGGCTATTTACTATACTGATTTTACTTATGTAATGCCATTCATTAAACACACATTTGAAATCGTGCGGTAAATATTATATTTTACCGCACAAGTGCTGAAAGTGTTTTTTTTAATGTTTTAGGAATATCTAAGATTCTACAAATCCAAAATATTGAATATTATTATTGAAACATTAATCTCTGCATGCAGCCAGCATAGACTGATACCAAAACCTTGTTTTACTCAAATTATTCCATTTTATTTACTTATTAAAATACTTGTAACAACACTAAAATGAATTTATAAATCTGTCTTGTTTTAAAATAGTTGTTTGGCTGTTGGTGGATTGATTTCTGTGTCTCTCGTATCACTACAGACTCGCGCATGCGCGAAGTGCGCCTAGAAAAGAACGCCGTATTTCTACTTTCTTTAACAAGATTTATTGTAAGTTTAAGTGAAGTGTTTTATTATTGAAGATTGTTTTTCCTCACTAATGTGATGAAAAATACACACACGTGTGTAATGTTCATCACAAGTCTCGGCTACATATACATATGCGCGGGCTTCGCCCGCTTGTGAGTCAACCCGCCTCGACTGTAATGACTTACCACTTGTATCATAAACTACTATTAAAACTACACGAATAATATCCCCTGATTTTATAATTTTTTTCTGGACTAATCTTGAAGAGGAACAAAAACTTTCACAATCACTGGCATAATTAATATTCGGCGTGCATATCAACATTTTTGCCAGAAATAATTGGATTTTTGAATTCACAACATTTTTTAAATGTTGTTAATTAACAAGCATGCGCGGTTAAACTTGCAGGTCCTTACTCACTGTACCGCTCGCTCGGTCAAAAAACAAACATTAGTAACCGGCCAAGTGCGAGTCGGATTTATGCACTAAGGCTTCCGTACCATTATTTATAAAAAATCACTTGTTTTATAGGAGCTCCCTTTAAATATTTATTTTAATCTGTTTTTAGTATTTCATGTTAGCGGCAACAGGAATACATCATCTGTGAAAATTTCAACTGTCTAGTTATCACGGTTCATGAGATACAGCCTGGTGACAGACAGACGGACAGACGGATGGACGGAAGGACAGGGGAGTCTTAGTAATAGCATTACATACAGAACATAAACTATTAGGGACCCGCGCAATATGCTTCTCCGTTCCCCGTTCTCGCACCTCTCCCTCGTTCTCCTCTTGTTGAGGCGGTTGCAGGCACTTGCAGCCCGACACTCCACAATAGTGGTAATAGTGTCCCTTTTTTATTCTTTGGGTACGGAACCTAAAAAGAATAACCAAAATCGGAGCTGTTTCTAAGAACTTGCTAAGATTGCCTTTTACCTACGTATTCATTGACGCAACTAATGGTCTCTAGTACTCTAGTCCAGACTCCAGACACGTCGAATTTATAACACTCGCCGCAAATAGTAAAAAAAAATGCTTACATGCTTGGCAAAAAGCCAGGATTGCAAACAAACACAAATAAACATTATCCATTTTCAACTTCTTTCTTCACAATTTATGTTTATATACGTAGTTTAGTTTTCAAAAAGCTTTTATTAAAAAAATATATATGGGGTGTATTTGTTAAAAACGTGATTAAGGACTATTTAAAACAATACTTCGGACTTTGCTTACTTCAACTACAATGCGTAAGCTATAAACACGGCGATATTTTGCGATTATGAAGGTTTGTTTGCTCGATTTTAGCGCAGTGCCGTATTAAGGGGATTCCTGAATTTTCCGGGGTCCAGTTCTGCCACCATTTGAAATAAATCATTTGAATGAAAACGGAGACATCATTTAAAAAATTGTCTTGACCAGGTACTAGATAACCCTTTAAACTATTTTATGAACTACTGTATACAGTTTAAAGCGAAGCTTTTCTGCGCACATACGTCAGAAGTGGCCGTTTTTTGCAATTGTGCGTAGAAAAGTTTTACGTTTTCACTTTAAACTGTAAACAGTAGTTCATAAAATAGTTTGAAGAGTTATCTAGTGCCTGGTCAAGACAAAATTTCAAACGATGTCTCCGTTTCCTATCAAATGATTTATTTCATATGGGGGCAGCACTGGACCCCGGAAAATTCAGGTAACCCCTTAAGCTGAATAGAGTTAAGTTTGACCTTGAACGTTTGGGCCCGGCACTTGGTCCCGCGCGCATGCCTCACACCCCGCCCGGAAACACTGATCATAGAAAACGCAGGCGTAAGCGGCACAGAAGTACACTTCATACATTACTGCCTATTACATGAGCTCGAATTGATAAATAACATTAAATATCAGTGTCTTTATATTGATAGTTGAATAGCGAAATTGCCGAAATAGCGGTATCATACGATCTGTAAAATATACAATTTTTAATATTATAATAGGTAATTAGGTACCTACTTACTTTCTTGTCGTAATATATGCATATTTTATTCAAAATACTCAAAACTCGCAATTTTTTACAGATGCGATGGCTGTTTTTTAACTCCTGACAAAAAAGAGGGTGTAATAAGTTTGACGCTCATGTCTGTCTATCCGTGGCATCGTAGTTCTCGAAGGAATGTCTATCCCTTCGAGAGCTACCTACGATGCCACGGATAGATTTCGATGTGTTTTTTTTTACGTGAAAGCAATTTCCTTTCCGGTGGTTCGTAGCTATGTTTAATGAAAATCGGTTCAGCCGTTTCGAATTTATTGGCGGTTAACGCTTGAAAGTCGGGGTTTTTTAATTTGCCACTCATCACTAGATGGTGTCGTCGGGGGTTTTTAAGGTTCCGTACAAAAAATGAAAAAGCAGAACCCTTATAGGATCACTTGTGCGTCTGTCTGTCTGTCCGTCTGTCACAGCCAATTTGCTCCGAATCTACTAGACCAAACCAGGTGAAATTTGGTAGGATGGTTTAATCCTATGACCCAAACACGAAACATGCGAAGTAAATAAATATGTTTTTCGGGGGAAAATGAGAAAAATTAAAAAAAAAAGTTTGGCAAACCTTACTGTGTACTTACCCAAAGGTTGGCTGGAAGAGATTGCAAGTATAGCGACAAGTCCGCCTTTGTGCCTGTATTGTTTCTTGTTGTTTTGTAATTTTTGTGTGTCAATAATGGTGCAATAAAATAATGGTCTCAATATGAGGATTTCAAATGTGATATTTTGTATTCCTTAATTCATAAACTTTGGCACTGTTGCACGAAACACTCTCCACGCGAGTTCAACACGCACTTGGCCGGTTTTTATTTTTATTGGCCTAGAAAATAAATTTGTATGACAATGAAATGGATTCAATCTCGGAAAGAAGCATGTATTTTTGTTTAAACGAAAATTCATCAACAAAGTGTAGAAATATGCATATAAAATAAGTGTTACTCCAAAAAACTTTAATATTTTTTATGTGGTAATATTTTTAATCGCAATTTTGAACACCATTCATCTTTACGCCACCATTTCTTTGGCTAGTCTCGTCAGGTGTAGTGTTGCCGATCGATAGTCTATCGATAGTCGGCCAATAGTCGGAATATCGATAGTCCCCATCGATAGTATTGATAAAACTCAATACTATCGATAGTATCGATAGCTCAAACGCAGCAATACTATTGATGGGATTCGATAGTATCGACCGTCAATAGCAGCTAAACAATCGATACTATCGATAGTGTCGACAGTATTGATGCTGACTATTGAACGCACTATCGATACTATCGATAGTATACATACTATCGATAGTTTTGCACTATCGATAGTAGTCATCGATTCAATAGTATTGTTCACAATTCGCAGGTGTAGACGAGTGTAGACTACACTACAGCATTATAAACTCATGATCCAAATCATATTTTGTTTTTTGGTAAATCAAAGTTACATTAGGCCAAAGAAAACCATTTAGGCGCCATACATTTTTGGGCCCAAAGTCAAAGTTCCAGCTATCAGGCGGCTATGATTTCTATTGTTAGTACTACTAATGGTGAGCATTTGTTAGTATGGCATGAAACCTGTAGGGTTATTCCACAACTTTTTATTGACATTCAAATATTTGCTTTTTTCATTATTTTTTTCTAAGTGACAGCCAGATTTTATTCATGCAGCAGATGGTTAGCACTAGTGACGGCGAGTATTTTGTAGGATGGCATGAAACCAGTACGTTGATTCCACGATGAAATATGAACATTTGAAAAGCGAACTTTTCATACCTTTTTTAAAAAAGGGCCGGCTTTTAGGCGGCCGTACCTTCAATTGTAAGTACTACTAATGGTGAGCATTTGTTAGTAAATCATAAAACCTGTAGGGTTATTTCACAACTTTTTGTTGACATTCAAAGATTTGTATTTTTCATACTTTTTTTCTAAGTACCGGCCAGATACCGGCCATGCAGCAGATGGTTAGCACTAGTAACGCGAGCATTTAAAAAAAAGAATGAAAAAAACAAATATTTGAATGTCAATATTAAGTTGTTGAATAACCCTACAGGTTTCATGCCATACTAACAAATGCTCACCATTAATAGTACTAACTATAGAAATAATAGCCGCCTGAGAGCTGGAACTTTGACTTAGGGCCCAATTTGAATTTTCTACTTTAATCCGGCAAACTTATCCATATTTAGTCATTTTATTTATGGCCGTCTCCCTCCCACAATCTGACATGACGTCATGAAAGTTTTTGTGTCATAGATTATATAATATTTTCTATCTCTTTCATTTCGCTTCTTAAGAAGACTAGTCTATTGGCGTTTTACCTCTTGCCGGCATGGCACGGCGACGGCACGGTCCACAACTGACGGAGAAAGCGTTGCATAACTATCGACAGTTGACCTTGAAAAACGTCACAATATCGATAGAACTATCCATAGTATCGAATAAACAATACGATCAAATAGTATCGAATAAACAATACGATCGAATAGTATCGAATAACCGATAATATCGATAGTATCAGTTATTCGATACTATCGACATACTATCCATATTTTATATTATTGCTGGCAAAACTAGTTCTCAATAGACAGTCTGTCCATCTAGCATGCGGAGAGGAGTTGCGAACTGTGTCTGTCCTGGACTCCAGGACAGACACAGTTCGCAACTCCTCTCCGCATTACTTCCTCGCACCGCTCCGCTACCTAACTCCGCTTAGATGGACAGGCAGCCTTATAAACTGCATCTACCTCCGCTTCGGAAGTTAAAATTATTGCATCCACCACAACCCTAATACATAAAAACGTCGGATCATTTAAGTAGACTCATAGAATTTCGCTCGCTTTGCTCGCTCGTTACATAATTGAAATATGCAAATTTAAATTCAGTTATCTTAATCTTCTTATAATTTTATTATTATCGTATCTTAAATAATAAAATAATACATAAATCATTAACTCGTAAAAATAAGGATCATTATCGTACACTAATAGATTGTACATTATAGCCTCCGAGCGCGCGACGAACCGACTGTCACTTCTGGCTGCACTACTCTCTAATCACACATACAAAAATATTTAGTGTCTCAACGAACACAAACAAAAAGAAAACACGATTGACCACTAGTAAAAATTTGGTAGCGAGTGACACAGCCTTCCCGTCTGAATGCTAGCGCATGACTGCCGCCCGCGCCCGCGCAGAGCCCCTATGCAACTTAAAATTTGTTCTCACTTTAAGCTGTAAACAGTAGTTTATAAAATAGGTTGACGGGTTATCCAGGGTCTGATGAAGACCAAATTTTAAATGATATCTCCGTTTCTTTTTAAATTATTTATTTCAAATGGGGGCAGCACTAGACCCCGAAAAATTCAGGTAGCCCCTTAAGCTCGGGGCCCGTAGCCAATTCTATTGAGAGGCCCCTTCTTTGCTATACCTAGGATTTTAAGTTAGTTAAGGTGGTAAAAAATTTAATTGTTACAAATTAACTTTTCTTCCGCATTATTTCCAAATTTAAGTAATAATAGTGCCAATTACTTTAAGTAAATTTTACTCAAAGATCTACTAAAAATCTTTGAATAAAATTATTTTTGAATAGATTTTGATACCAATATTTATCTTTTGGCCGGTTGTCTCTCTTATGTAGCGATGGTCTTTATTGAAAAAAAAGGGGGAAACTCTTAGTGCGAGGCCCGTAGCAAATGTTACTCTTGCTACTAGGCTAATCCGGCACTGTTTTAGCGGAAACACGGCGTTTTATGGATCAAAGAGCAACGTGCACGCGCGCTCGCGCCTCTCAACGTAGGCGGCGCGCCCCGCCGTGTCAGACTAAGTACTAGTACCAGTTCTATGACTAGTACCAACTAGTGATATGCCGTTCTTAAAAATTTCGAGAAATTTTCTGAACGGTATGGAAAATATCCGAGAAATTTCTTCAGGAAATTTTTCAACTAAAATTCTCGAGAAATGTTGAAATTTCCGGAAATTTTGTAGGAAACAAATTTCCGAGAACAGAAAAATTCTTAGCGGCACATCACTAGTACCAACTCACGTAGTCACCACTCTCAGTGGACCCATTTTTAAAACACATAGTCACTAAACGAACGGTAAACATTCATTCCCCGTCCGCACCTCTCCCCGTTCGCGCCTATCCAGGTTGCAGGCGTCTGCAGCCTCCACACGGTGCGAACGGGGGAGAGGTGCGAGGACGGGGAGAGGGGACGCATATTGCTTTAGGACATTCCGTTCTGTGTAATATCTTATATTAATTCTGGGCTCGAGCCTCCGCGCGCACGCACATACATACGCATTCAAGAACTAATATTGTGTACTCATAGAGTCGCCGCTAGGTGGCGTGAATGTTATTTATGTGTTTTTAGCAAACAGTTTACAACTCTAACTGACACAAAACGTAATTTTCCAAGTCATCGCTCGCGTAAAATACCACTGCATCGTCTTCTGAAACCGTCGTGTCTGCAATAAGTAGGTTCCTAATATTGTTTGTGAAATCTCTCGATCATGCCATTGGCCTGAGCGTGATAGGGGCTGGATCTAAATATTTTCTACGAGATGCCCATTCTATTCATCAGTAGTGCTCTTTTTCAAGTTGGTGTTTTCCTGGGTCAAAAATAAATTATTTTGTACTGATAAGAAAAAGAAACGTCGCAAAATAATGTCATTTGTCTTTGACATTTTCATTTTGACGTGATTTTAGATTTATTATTGCAGCAAAACTGATAAGAGCGATATTTGACTCCAAGAAACTATGACGTCATCTGCCTGTATTTCATACAAATCCCATAGAAAATATTTGTTTTGACGTTTAGAAAAAAAGAATCTGATTTGACTTGTTGGAAAAAAGCGGATTGCGAAATCATTAAACGAACGTTTTTTGTATGGAAAAACAATTCGTTTAGGTGACTCCGCGTTTCAATAATGGCACTTTAGAACGCAAAAAAAATCCGACTCAAATTGTCTGCCTCGGTCCCTGGTTACTCGTGCTGGACAATCAAATCTCGATATACCATTATGTAGCCATGTTTTCTTCTTATAACTTTCTGAAGTCATATTACGTTTTTAAAATAGTCTCCGTGACCTCCAGATGTATAATTTTTCAAAACTAAAAACTGACTTCACCCCCTAACTACCGATTTTGATAAAATTACTATGGGACCACCTGACAAGAATTTTTCAAATCGGTCCAGGCGTCTTCAAGTAATCAGTGAACATACATAAAACAAGAAAACAATAGATTCCGACGAATTGATACCCTTTTTTGAAGTCGGTTAAAACAGATAAAATACAGGAGAAAAAAAAAACAACTTTATCTAATTTCATAAATTTCTATTGAACGATGATTGAATCTACAAATTAAAATTAAAACTTGTATTCTACTAAATCTTACGAATGATGTCAAAACTATCCGTGACATTAGCAAGTTTTGGGTGAAGGTCATGTTCGCAGATGAAGTAGGCCCGCTCCTGGCAGCCCACGTCTAGCAGCTGGCCGGAGAAGGTCATGCCGCCACACTGGTTAAGGTACCCTCTAGGGTAGTCATCGTACCAATTCGCGTACGCCTTCTCTAGAGGAACGTCTGTAAAGAAATAAAAGAGCAAATATACATCTTTTTACCCGACTGCGCCAGAAAGAGGGTTATGTTTTTCGAGACTATTTATGTGTGTTTGTATGTGTGTATAATGTTTGGCACGCTTTGCAGCCTGAACGGATCGATGGATTTTAGCTTGAGAGGTGTCGTTAGATTTGTATTTACTGTGAGAGTGACACTGGGTATATCAAAATACTTAGTTACATAGTACTTATTCTGTGTCCTAAACTACTTTGGTAACAAAGTGGACTTCCGAAGATGGTCGAAGGAAAAGAGGTAGGCCCCGGAAGCGTTGATGTGACGACTTGCGACAGTTTGAAAGGGAATGGTTGGAAGTGGCACATGATCGAGATGTTTGGAAGAAGACGGGGAGACCTTTGCCCAGTAGTGGGACAATAGAGGTTGTTCACTTCTTACTATAGAGGGAGACACTTCACTGATACACTGCACTAATTTTCAAACTTATTTAATGAGAAGTAAAAATAGATATAACAAATAATATAAAACAAACCATATCGAATTTCAATATGGTACAGCGACATCTAGTGGTGACCCAAGGAACTATTTGATACACAAGTATTCTTACATTAACATTACCGGCCCCCAAGGACGACTGGTCCTTCAACAGGCGAAACAAGTTATAAATAAACAAAACAAGATACATTAAGTCAGCAATCTACCATAACAGCTTAAACAACTTATTATTGAAAATAACTAAAATTTAAGTATCAAAGGGAAGGGGACATAATTTAGTAATAGGACGTTTAAATAAACTATTTTTATACTTGAGTGTTACAACTCTCGTCAATCCATCTTTGCCAGGGTGCTTTTCGACAATACGACCCAGCAACCACTTTCCGGGAGGAAGTCTATCATCTTTGACTAGAACAAGTGCGCCCACATCAAGTTCTGGAGTTTTTTGATGCCATTTAAAACGATTCTGTAATGTTGTTAAATACTCGATACTCCAACGAGCCCATATATTTTGCACCATTCTTTGAATAAGTTGCCAACGATCTAAATGAGAAATTTTATCATTGAGACAGACCTCCGGAACCGTTATTGGAGCCTCACCCATCAAAAAGTGTCCAGGAGTGAGTGGAGAAATGTCATCTATCGAGGCACCCATAGGACTCAATGGCCTCGAATTAACACAAGCTTCGACTTGAGTTAACAGAGTAGAATATTCTTCGAAAGTAAGACAGGACTGCCCAACAACACGTTTGATGTGAGATTTGACGGATTTGACTCCTGCCTCCCATAAACCTCCGAAATGGGGCGAACCGGGTGATATAAAATGCCATTTAGTTTTATCTTTGGCCAGCAACTCTGAAATTTCTCCAATCACTAAAGACTCTCGATTTTTAAACATAGTATCAAGTTCCTTGGATGCGCCAACAAAATTGGTAGCACAATCACTCCAAATGTCAGTACAATGACCACGCCTAGAAGTGAAACGACAAAAAGCAGAAATAAAAGCGGCGGTGGAAAGATCGCTCACCAATTCTAAATGGATAGCCTTAGTGACAGTGCAAACAAACAAACAAATATAGGCCTTAGTTGTACGTTGGCATCTGCCTGGATATAGTTTTAAAGTCACAGGACCGGCGTAATCAACGCCGCTATTACGGAAAGGTTTAGCAGGATTTACTCTATAAGCTGGTAATTGTCCCATTAATTGGTTAATCGGAGAAGCAGAGTACTTGAAGCAAGTCATAACCTGACGGATCGTCTTTCTAACAAGGTTCTTTGCGCCGATTATCCAATATTTTTGTCGGACTGTAAAATGCGTCAACTGTGGTCCTCCATGCAGGGTCTTAAGGTGAGTATCTCTGACAATTAACAAAGCCAAATTACACTTAGAAGACAAAATAATAGGTGACTTCACGTCAAATTCAATTTGAGCGTTATGCAAACGTCCAGTAGCTCTTAAAATTTGATCATCATCTAAGAAAGGAGTTAATGACCGTAATTTACTTGATTTAGGAAGTTTGCAGCCCGTCTTTAACATTTGAATCTCATCAGAAAAGCAAGTTCCCTGAGACAAACGATTACAAACATTAGTAGCATGAGCCAATTCATCAACTGTTAAATATTGAGGAATGGATGCAACCTCAGTTTTGTCAGTTTTACATTTAAGACGATTCTTACATATTTTGATAAATCTAAATAAGTAAGCTGTCACACGTAACAATTTCTGAAATTTTGAAAATTTTATTATAAATGAATTTGATTCATTATTAACATCAACAAAGGTAGCAATTGGTGTTTTTGATTTAGATTCAAGTGCGGTTTCTGGAATGTTATTTAAACCAAAAGGAAGATCTACAGATTCTTGCAAAAAGTATGGTCCGTGCCACCATAAATCACACGACTTTAAAGATTCAGGACTCAATCCTCGAGTTGCACAATCTGCAGGGTTGTCAGCTGATTTAATATGGTGCCACCGATTACTGCTTAAAACATTCAAAATTTCAGTCGTACGATTGGCAACATAAGTTTTCCAATTGTTTGGGCTTTTTCTCAACCAAGATAACACAATTGTGGAGTCTGTATAAGCAAATACCGAATCATTCGAAACGTTTAAGCTAGTTTTCACATCTTTTATTAATTTTGTTAATAAAACTGCTCCACATAACTCCAAACGAGGCAGTGAAACTTGTTTTACGGGAGCAACTTTGCTTTTCGCGAGAACAAGTGAAACACGAATTTTATTACTAGTGATCAATCTAACATACACAACGGCAGCATATGCCTTACATGAAGCATCACTGAATCCATGAACTTCAATCTTCTCAGTGCCATCAAACTGCGTGTACATCCAACGTTCTAAATAAAGTGTGTCCATGTGTTCCAATTCATTTCTATAAGATTCCCACTCTGTAGCAAGTTCAGATGGAAGTTCATCGGTCCAACTAACACCACATAACCAAAGCTTTTGTAAAAATATTTTTGCTGTAATAATTATGGGACTCAAGAAACCTAAGGGATCAAAATTTCGTGCAATATCAGATAATACTGTGGTCTTTGTAAAAGGTTTAACTTGTGCAGATACATCCAAGTGCAATACGAAAACATCTAACCGCGAGTTCCATTTAATTCCTAATGCCTTTATAGTGTTCTCAACAGTGATATCAATACATTCCTTTGTGACTTTTTCGGAATCAGGTATTTGTGCTAAAACCACACTACTATTTGACGCCCACTTGTGCATTTGAAATTTCCCTTTAGCTAAAACTTCAGAAATTATTTTTTGCAAATATACAGCTGTTTCTTCGTCATTCGCACCTGTTAACAAATCGTCCATGTAAAAGTCTTTATGAATAATGTCAAAACAATCTGGATACGAATACTTCTCATCTTGGGCTAATTGTTTCAATGTGCGAATGGCTAAAAAAGGAGCACAAGATGTTCCATACGTTACGGTAAGTAGTCGCTTTTCTTTGATGTCTTCTTGAGGTGAAGGACGCCAAAGAATGCGCTGGAAGTCCACATCATAATTAGAGACTAAAATTTGACGATACATCTGCTTTATGTCACCAATTAAGCATATCTGGTGCGTACGCCAGCGAATGATTAAATCTCGCAAATCTTGTTGCAGGGCTTGTCCTATAAGTAATTCATCATTGAGAGCTGATCCATTCTCGGGTTCTGCCGTTCCATCAAACACGCCTCTAAATTTGGTAGTTGCACTTGATTCATTTATAACAGCGTGATGTGGCAGATAATAAACTTTGTGTATAGTCTTCTCTTCTGTATCGACATCTTCCATATGATTCAAACCTTGATACTCATCCATAAATTCATTATATTTTTTCTGAAATTCTGGTTTATGAATAAACCTTTTCTCCATTTGTAAGAGTCTTTTGTGAGCTATTTTTCGCGAATCTCCAAATCTTTCTTCGTGGGATTCTTTAAAAGGTAATCTAACCACATATCTTCCTTCTTTCGTTCTAGCATGTGTCTTTTCATAGTGTTCTTCGCATTGTATTTCTAACAAGGTTAAAGGTTTTTCATGTGGTAGATATTCTTCTGTCTCCCAAAACTTTCTTAACAGCTGATCTAATTCAACTAGTGCAGATGAAACCATAATAGGGTGTGTTGAAGATTCGGCGCGTGCGTTAGTAGTACCAGACACTAACCATCCAAGTTTTGAATTTTGGGCGATGAGAGAACCACTTTTCTTAAGACCTTCCAGTAAAATTTCAGCATAAGTATCTGCTCCCAATAAGAGATCGATTGACCCAGGTTTATGCAGGTGAGAATCTGATAACTTCATAGTAGTTAGGTCTGGCCATTGTGAAATATCTAATTCTTTAGAAGGTAGCAGGGATGTCAATTTGGTGAGTACATGTGCACTAACTTTTGTAACCCATGTAGAGTCCAGTGGTGAATAAACATCAAAGTGGACTACGAATCGTGATTTGACAGTGTGATTACTTATGCCAGTGATATTTGCTTCAAGTGGTGTCTTTTTTAAATTGAGTAATTGTACAGCAGACTCTGTAATGAATGTCGCTTGCGACCCTTGATCGACTAAGGCGCGTAAGAAAAGCAAGTTTCCATTTCTGTTCTTGATACCAACTTGTGCTGTAGCGAGTAGAACTTGTTTCTCAGTTGTGAATACTTTCATACTGGTTATTTCTGTAGGTTCTGACTCTTCTTCTGAATCTGAAGCATCAGCAATGGCAGCTTTAGAAATTATAGCCTCATTGTGCAACAGAGTGTGATGTTTGTAGTTGCAAGTCCTACAAGAAGTACGTTGTCTGCAATTCCTAATAGAGTGTCCTTTAACTAAACAATTGAAGCACAAGTTATTGTCTTTGGCAAATGCTCTACGCTGCTCAACGGTGAGTTTGGTGAAATCAGTGCAATGGCATATATAGTGATTTTGTTTACAGTACGTACATTCGGTGTTGGCTTCTGCTGAGAATGACTTAATTGGTTTAGACTTCTGTATATTTTGTGGAAGTGTTACTTCTTTTCTATCCTTCTTCTGTGTAGCTTGTACCATTTCTATCGCTCTAAATCTTCCCTCTATAAATGTAGTTATTTGACTAAAAGTTGGTAAATCCATCGAAGCACCCAACGATTGTTCCCAAGCCTTGTGAGTTTCTAAATCTAATTTGGAAACAACGATATGTACTACGATAGGATCCCAAGATTTTGTATTAATATCCAAGTTATTCAAACTGTTTATACATTCGTTTGTTATGTCAAGCAACTCTTTCAAGCCTTTAGGACATTCCACATTAAGTTTCTTTTGGTTCAGAAGACGATTCAGTATGTTATTAACAATAATTCTTTTATTGCTATATCTATTGATTAAGGTCTCCCATGCCTTTTTATAGTTAGCTGCTGTGACGTCAAAATGGCGAAGTAATTGTTCAGCTTCTCCTTTTAAACTTGATCGTAAATAGTGATGCTTCTGTATATCACTCAAACCTTGATCTTGGTGAATTAACGACGTGAATAAATCTTTAAAATTTAGCCAGTCTCTATAGTTGCCTGCAAAAGACGGCAAATTTATTGGCGGTAATTTTGGCTTTGATATCACAGAGCTAGAGGCATGAGGTGATTCTGTGGCTGGTAAAGATTTCAATAGAATCTCTTCCTTCAAATTAGTTTTAAATTCTAAGTAAACCTCTTGCGCCTTGCTGAAAATATCCTTAATGGGTTTTTTACCTTCGCTCGTTTTTTCATTTCTAAGCATTGCATGATGTTCGTTAGAATAAGAAACCCAATACTGCTCTAATAATTCTTTTCTTGTTTCCAAGTAGCTCAATGTATACCTGGACGAGGAAGTTTTCTTGAAATTTGTATATAGTTTATTTATATCATCAAACATATCCAATAATATATCAGCCATCTTGAAAGTTCTAACAAACTAAGTGTGAATCCAATAAAATACTAAAGTTCTGACACAGTTTTTTGCACTTCGAAATTTTATAAGTCCAGGAAAGAAACAAGTCTTTTTTGCTTCGAATTTTTCTAAGTCCAGTCACACAAGTTGAAAATTTTACAAGTCTTTTTTGCTTCGAATTTTTCTAAGTCCAGTCACAATCACAAGTCGAAATTTTTACAAGTTTTTAAACTAACACTTCTATTTATTCAAAGTTTTTTAACACCGAAAATATTCTAAGTCTTTTAACATACTTCACTTTTTTTTTTACTGATTACTTACTATCCGCTCGAATTAGGACCATTAATGTTCACTTCTTACTATAGAGGGAGACACTTCACTGATACACTGCACTAATTTTCAAACTTATTTAATGAGAAGTAAAAATAGATATAACAAATAATATAAAACAAACCATATCGAATTTCAATATGGTACAGCGACATCTAGTGGTGACCCAAGGAACTATTTGATACACAAGTATTCTTACATTAACAGAGGTTATAAAAAAAAGCCTAACCCCTTCTGAAACGAAAGAGTTCAATTTCGAGTCTTCGGAACTCTGTAAAACGTTCTTTGGCGCCACTATTTCAAATACACCACCTCAGACCAACGATAAGATCTGTGACCAACACTTACCTCTCAACGTCCGCCAGCCGTCTCCAGTCCTGTTATGGAAGCCCACGTGCACTACATTCATAAGATATTGGCCAAAACCTTTTCTTTTCACATGAATTTTGGGCATCGATTCGATGAGGATGTCCGCCTTTTCTTTGTTGTCTATGATTGCAAGGTAAGACAGCTCCGAGTGGCACACAGTGTACGCCTCTGTCCAGCTTTTGGGAGAGAAATGGTATTTGTAACACTTTCCTTGAGCTTCGTTGTATGTGTAACCTAAAAGTATTAGAAAAATCAGACAGTGTACCTGTATAACAATTCAGAGAAAGTGACGATATTAAGGGGCTACCTGAGGTCCAGTGCTGGCCCCATTTAAAATAAATAATTTGAAAAGAAACGGAGATATTATACAATTTTTGGCTTTGATATACCTAGATTACCCTTCGAACTATTTTATGAACTACTGTTTATATTTTAAAGTGAGAACGTGTAGCGTTTTATAGCATTTTTTACTAAAAGAGGCCGTTTTTCGCAAAAATGCTATAAAAAACTACACGTTATCTAGGATTATATCAAAGCCAAATTTTAAATAATATCTCCGTTTCTGTTCAAATGATTTATTTCAAATGCGGGCAGCACTAGCCCTCAGGTAGCCCCTTAACCGGCTCGCCATATTCTCCTCCTATAGCTTATACCATGCCTTATAAACATTATTTCTCTTTCTTGTAGTTTTAATAAATAGCTATAGCGCCATCTAGTTAGATGGCGCTATAGCTATTTATTAAAACATTAAAATCTTCTATTTATGTTATTTGAATAAAGTTGTACTATAATTATTGAAATATGACTTATACGAAATGCAATAAATATTTTTAAAGCATATTCAACACTTTCTTTGTCACTTTTTTGCTAGTCGTGTGTGCTGCCATCTCTGTGTGCCTACCATCAACTCTAGTTTTGCCTACTTTTGGGACCTTCAATCGTTTCTATGGCGTTGGGTATCTGTTAATTACGTTAGTAATTATATTATCTTTTCCTGTACATATGTAAATCATGATTCTACGCTGTTAGAGGAAAGATGAGTGGCCATTGTTCCATACAAACGTCATTGACTGTTTTCTACTGGTTTTTAATTTTTTTTAGAAGTAATCACCAATTTCGTTAGATCTGCGTCTGTGTGTTTTGCTTTTCAGGGTTTCGCACTTAAGGCGGCCCTTCCCGGCCGCTCTGTTTTCAACGCGAGCATAGTTTGAAAAGCTTGGTGTTTCATCCAGGCCAATGCTAGAAAAAAAGGCAAACCAAAAAGAGAGAGATAGCGCCTAAGGGCATGGTTTGCATTCTATTAAATGAAATTAGTATGATTATTAACTATACATAGAACGAATATTAACTATTCATAGGGTGCGGAAATTTCATAAAACTTGTTCCAGGAGATACGTGTTTATCAGTAAGCCTTACAAGTATGTGAAATAAATGTTTTTTATTCAAAATTTATTTTGAATAAAAAACATTTATTTGCGAGGTTTCTATCTAAATATTTTATTTTTATTTTTGTAATTTATGAGTACTTTATG
Source organism: Acrobasis suavella (assembly GCA_943193695.1). NCBI lineage: Eukaryota > Metazoa > Arthropoda > Insecta > Lepidoptera > Pyralidae > Acrobasis > Acrobasis suavella. The sequence continues at coordinate 5,158,137 of OW971956.1, forward strand.
AACGGTCGAAGTTCAGGTAAAATTTTGCAAAAAAGTAGATGTTTGCAAAATAGTAGATTTTTGGAGGCGTATACTAAACTTGTTTTTTCAAATATTCATTTTTTATTTCGATAGAAACCTAGAAATAGTGCACAAAATATCTGTTAGTTCAAAAGTTTTCAAGAAAGATCAGTTACATCGCCATAATTACGTACGAGAGTTTGTATGAAAAGTAAGACGGGAAGGCTGCTCTTAAAGGGTAAAAACGGGACCCTATTACTAAGACTCCGCTGTCCGTCCGTCCATCCGTCCATTTGTCTGTCTGTCTATCTGTGTCACTATAGGCTGTATCTTATGAACCGCGATAGCCAGATGATGTATTTCTGTTCCCGCTGTAACAAGTATATATAACATAAAGTAAATATATAGAATTATTTAAGAGATATCCCATACAAAAAACGTGATGTTTTATAGATTATGGTACGGAACCCTTCGTCCGCGAGTCCGACTTTATAGGTAATAGTACCTACAGGTCCTTTTGGGCGCGAGTCCTCCTTGCACTTAGCCTGTTATTGTATGCAATAGATCCAAGGTCATCAATTTCGTCAGATTTGCTTTTTTGGATATTTTTGTTTTTATGAATGCTAGATTACTTTAAACAGCTAGTGCTCTTGAATAGGCCGCAAACAGACGGCTAGTATACAAATTCCAGAGCAATACGCGTCAAAATCTGAACGGTTCGCCGTCCGAAACACTAACATTTTCAGTTACGAAAAATTATGTAAGGAGTCTTTTACTAGGTACAGTCGAGAACGAAATCTCAATTTTATTGTTTTTATTGGATTTTACTCGGAGCGAGAGAGTTGTCATTAATGCTCTAATTTTCAGTCCCGCCCTCGCCAACGCGACATATATTTATTTATTACGTACTTTATACTCGTAATAACAAACCTTAATGCGTAATTATTTTATTAATAATTTTAAACACAGTGATACAAATGGTACACTTATCCCAGAATAGGGATCTCTTCCAGTCCACCCGAAGACCACTCGTAACAAATCGAACCACTGGCAATACTAGATCATTATAGTATAAGATAATAACAGTCAAAAAAGCAAAAAAAAAAAACAATCGACTTTCCCATAAAAACAGCCCGGGCGGCTGTACACGTTCGTATGGAAATGCCGATTTTTTAAATTCTTGTCTGTTATTTCTTTAACATTATACTATTTTGTTGGTTTTTCGTGTATTTTAGTGGCCAGCACAGTCATCTGACTTAGTTTGACGACTGCCACACAATGATAACAGTCGGGACCAACGGCTTATACGTGCCTTCCAAAGCATGGAAGAGCTCGAGAAATTTTTGTGCCACTTGGTCACCCATCCAAGTGCGGACCATTCCCGGTGTCGCTTAACTTGCGAAAGCGCTAATAATACGCACTCCCGCCGGGCCACCGAGCACCTCATTATACTATAGTGATCTAGCATAGCCCGTGGTTCGATTTATTACGGAATGTCCCTTCCACTTGTGTACTTAAAAATTACACTGGTCAACAAGATTTTGTCACAAGGATACTTGCAGCGATTTCTAAAAGAATTCAGTGCAAAAAACATGAACCTAGTTATAAAAAATGTGTAGGACGTCTAAATTTTCAAATATTACACGTCAAAAATTCAAATTTCTTATTTTTTCTGCAATTTCAAAATTAAACCATAATTTAAAAAGGTGATTTTCAATTTTGTAATAGCAGCTTAAGACGTAGTGGTAGCTAAAGTGGCGCCCTTATTTGAAATAAATTGTTTAAAACTATATAAGGCGATAATTAAAAATTTGATTTGTATAAATGTCTAGAAAGACCTTTAAACTATTTTATGACTAACCTTTGAAAGTAATATTGGTATTGGTTTTAAAACTAGACGGACTATTCGTAATAATTTCAAAGGTTACTCATAAAATAGTTTAAAGGTCTTTCTAGACATTTATACAAATCAAATTTTTAATTATCACCTTATTTAGTTATAAACCATTTATTTCAAATGAGGGCGCCACTTGAGCTACCACTTCGTCTTAACACTGTGCAAACCTTACATTTTACAATATTTTTTACATCATTGCTAAATTATTTATAAAAATGACTTATTACAGATTTTTTGCGGGTCGGTATTACGCCCTACAATGCGCGCAGTACGCAATGTATGGAAAATATTACGGTAACTTAAATCTTTATATATATCCAAAAAAAAAGGTACAAAAGTAAAACAAATTTTGTTTTGATATAGAAGGCTGACTACATAATTTTTTGTTACAAAATTAAATAACCTGCACAGAAGCTATTTAATATAAATAATTTAAAATATCAGAAATTGGGGAAAATTGGATTTTTGATATAACATTATTCTCAATTCTGACCTCCTAGAAACAAAAGTAAATTATGTCCTTAAACACTATATAAAAATCTGTAAGAGACAACTAGTCTTACTCCAGTGGGAAAAAAATCTAAAATTTTGTCGACCAGTGATTAGTGTGGAGGGGCGTTCTTTCATACGCTTACCCTCGAAAGGCAGATTACACTGCGGGTTCCACTGCAGCGAATCGAGTGATTTCTTGCACAGGAATGGAAACTTCAATGTGCACCGGATCTGGGACAATTTGCCTCCATACAGCACGCAGTTTTCAACGCCATTGAGGTTGTTGGGCTGATTACGACCCCATTGGTTGTACACGTCTGCCACTGGTAATCCTGCAAACATCAGGTCACAAAAATGGTCAAGGGCGAAATCTTAAAATTTAAAAAAAGTATACATACCTATCATATTTTATCGAAAGTTGTGATTCTTTGAATCTGAGTGTTAATACGTTGAGTCACTGAAAACGGTTTTTGGTATGGAAAAAAAATCGTTTGGTGGATCAGTGTTTCAAAAATGGCACCCCAGATTCAGAGAATCACAAGTTTAGAAAAATATTTTTAAATTTTAATATTAGTTTTACGTTTTTACTCGACTACGGTAAAGCCAAAATGTGTATATATGTATTTATATATGTATTTCGCCGCTATGTATTTATGTGTGTTGTTTATCTGTCTCCTCGTATCTTCTCTGTCTGCTCTATAGAAAAAAATATGTGTATTAGAAATTCTGCGTGTTTCCGAAAATACATACATACATTACAACACAAAATATATATTTACTAATTTATGTACACGGAGAATGTATACAGAAAATACATAAAATAATAGTTGTACAAAGGCACTACTATCCCATTGAGATCTCTTCCAGTAGGCCTGTGAGAGGAGATGTTTATGTAAGAGAGGCATACAGGCGTACTATAGGACAGAAGAACAATTAAGTACCTATATTAAAATCAAAATAATGAAATGAAATTGTTTAATACAGACTGGAAAGATTTATAATACACGTTACTATTATGTTAGTAAGAAACTTATAAAACTACAATACCCGGCACGTAAGTTGAACAAAAATGGCGGAGTTGTTGTACGTTGTTTGTCCGTTAAGAATCACATTTCTATCCGAACTTCAGATAAATGATTTCGGCTTTGAAGAAAGACCAAAAAATTTCTTTAAACACTTTTATCTCCAATTAAACATGCGCCGACGGCCGCCATTCTTGTTCAACTTACGTGCCGGGTACTGTATGTTAGTAAAATAATACTTTGATGTAAGTAGTGCATAATTAGAATACTTTACCATCATAAGTGGTGAATATTCCTTCAGCTAAATTTGAAGAGACACCAGCCCATACGTAGTTATGTTTTGTGATGTTTTGTCGAACGATATCAGCTTCCTCTTCGTTTCGTGGGTAAAATAGGGCTGCGCCCTCCCACTCGCATATCTTTTTTGCGTCATACCACGTCTGAGTATATTCATGGAACTTGTAAAAATTGTTCAAAGGCTCTATGAAAGTGTAGTCTTTTCTGAAGAATTTATTTTCGCGTTGGCAAGCTAAAACAGAATAAATTATATTTGCAAATATCTATTGTAATAAGCTTTTATTGTAAACTCCGTTAATAAATACATAAATACACGCTGACTTTTCATTGGTTTTGGAAAAAATAATGTAGTAAATAAATTCCGCTTTCCATTTACGTAATCCAAATTTGTGTATGACATAAGTGTTACGGGCCTTAATAAATAAGACACATTTAGTAATAGCAATTGCAATGTAATTAGATAATCAGTTCTTATAGTTCTTTAATTGTACAAGACATAGGGGCGGGCCTTAATTAGTTCGCCCAATTAGCTTCGTCAAGGGCGGGGCTTACTCCCTCTCCATGAATCGCTCTATTGTCGGGTTTTGAATGCTAGGAACGCACTCTCGCTTGTGAACTTGTGTAAGCTAGTAACAAACTTAAGTGTATGAAACTCGTGGTTTATTCTATGCCCACCTCTAGTGAACCCTGAAGATCAACATTGTAAAATAAGATAAAAAAGTTGTGAAGATGATTTTCGATCGAGACCACGTGTTACGCCCGTTCATTCCAGACGCGTGACCCCGATGAACTCGAAATATAGCCGGCCGGGGCGGTACTACTAATTGATCTCACGATTTTACTTTCGAGTTTTAGTCATTATATTTTGTTGCTGAATTTTTATTTTGACTAGCTAATAATAACGATCCTTATGAAGGGGCCTTCGGCTCCAAAACTAATGAAAAAATCACCGTGTATATACGGATCAATCACACAAATTGAGCTAGCCCCAAAGTATGTTTGAGACTGGTGTTATGCGATACACAACTCAACGATACTATATTTTATAACAAATATATGCAGATATAGATTAAATTAAACCTAACACTATTAAATTTAAATTAAAGAAATATTTCGTGGACAATATCTAACATTTATCTGGTTCCAAGTATCTATTCATATCTATTTTTTAAGTACCGATGTTAAAGATCAATTGATATGTAATGTAACGTAAGTACAAACCTGCGTAGTTTATATATATATATATATATATATATATATATATATATATATATATATATATATATATATATATGTTATTTTAAGTTGTTTTCTTTTTGCATGTAATTCTTTAAATTGTAAATAAATATTAAAAAAAGATAAATAAATAAATAGAGACAAATAACACTGATTGAGCTAGCCCCATATTAAGTTCGAGACTTGTGTTATGGGATACTAACTCATAATATATTTTATACTATATTTAATAACATATACATATATAGAAAAACATCCAAGATCCAGGAAAATTTGAAAAAGACCATTTTCCAACTTGCCCTGACCGGGGATCGAACCCGAGACCTCTGAATGGCGGACTAGCATGATCACTACGCCACGGAGGTCGTCCCAACACCCAGACCCAGGTTAATCTGAAAAAGATCATTTTTCACCTTGACCTGACAAGAATTAGACCCGGGACCTCCGGTGTGACATGGCATGATGACCACTAGGTTACAGAGGTCGTCAAAACTGTGAACTTGCTGGTCCGGGAGAAAAGGAAAAAGTTTAAATGTACCAGCTGCTTCTCTTCCCGCGCAGATCGTAAAATCCGATCGAGGGACTGGGCGAATAATATATAATTTTGATTCCTTTTTAGGGTTCCATACCCGAAGGGTAATAACCGGCCAAGTGCGTGTCGGGTCACGCGCAGTGTAGGGTCCCGTAGTTGCCAATGCCCAATTTGAGTTCACGCTACTAAAAACGCCTATAAACTATTTTTCTTTTGAATTTGTACTTTTCTTTTTTCGAGTACCTACATTTTATAAATTGGTCGCTTAAAGGTTTTAATAAAAAAATCTTATATTGTAGATACAACGTGGAAGGGACATACTTACCCGTTAATAAATCGAACCACCGGCTATACTAGATCAATATAGACATAGAACAGACGAAAACCAAAAAAAAAAGGTTGGCATACCCATACCATACAAATTGTCCGGGCGGCAGCACACTTTAGTATAGAAATGCCAAAATTTATTTCGTTTCTTGGCTTTTATTTTAATTTCTTTATACTATAGTGAGTATAGCCCGTGGTTTGATTTATTACGGGTATGAATGTCCCTTTCACGTTTTAAGTATATTAGACATGTCAAACATAACACCCGTCTTTTTGCGTTAGCGGTTAAAAAGGGAACTTACATGCGTAGCCAAATGCCAGGATCGCAAACAAACATAAATAAATATCCATTTTTAACGTCTTTCTTCACAAATTGCACGCTTGAAGACGAATCGCAAACTAATGAATGCGAGCTTAAGATAGTTTGGGGGTTATCAGAGGTTATCAGGTAAATTGATATTTAACATTTTGAGTGCCATTGACAATTTAGTTGAAAACGGTCACGTGACTGAGACGCCATCGACAACTAAGTAGTAAGTAGGTACCATTTTTACTAGGCATGGCCAACTAGTACCTACTTATTCTGTGGCACGGCTTGTGCCACTCTCACTCCCCGTTTAGGTACCGGAAATATACTTACCTACCTACATTTTTACTATTCTTGCGGCGACCACTTCGAAGGGGAATTTTCAGTTAAATTAATTGTAATAAGAATGAAATTGGCGTACAATGGATGGTTAGGTATCTAAACGAAGAGGTGAGGAGTTCTGACTCGAGCTAAATTCAACCATACCGCTAACCACATTATGTAAGTAGATATTTCTTTGAATTTCTTATCAGACTAAGACTTCTGTACGTGAGTACTACCTAGTACCAGGCCTGTGTCACTCCCCATTTGGGTATCGAAAATAAATTTATATACCTACATTTTTACTATGCGTGCGGCGACCAATTCGAAGGGGTTTAGTTAGGTACATTAATCGTTTGTTCAGAGTAATAAGAATGAAATTGGCTTGCAATGGATGTCTAGGTATCTAAACTAAGAGGTGAGGAGTTCTGACGCGAGCTAACTTCGACCATACCGCTAACCACATTAAGTAGATATTTCTTTGAATGTCTTAAAAAGAAAAGTCTGACACCAGCCAGCGTTGGTTACTTACACAAAAAAACCGGCCAAGTGCGAATTTAACTCGTGTCGAGAGGGTTTCGTACAATACATTGCCAAATTCAAATGTTTTTATTATATCACATTTGAAATCCTCACAGGAAGACGCGAGTTAACCAGGGTTCTGACGAGTTAGGTTAACCTAACCGAAATAGCCTGATAACCAATGGTCGGATAATCGGATGCATATTTACCTAAAGTTGAGATGTTGGCAGTTATGGAGTGCACTTTTGTATCTGAAAAATCCCAGGATTCCAGAATCGACAAAATTTTGTGTTTTGATTATAGAATCAAATCGGGTAAGGTGTATATTTACTTACGTTCAGGTGTTGGCTAATGTGGAATGCACTTGATCGATTAGTGAGAAGTTTTTTGAATCCCGGAATTTGAATTTAAAAAATATGTCTTAAGAAGCCGCTTCCATAATTTCCTAGCCAAAAATTACCTTTAGGTAAATATGCATCCGATTATCCGACCACTGCTGATAACCTATAATTGCGGTTAACTTTAACCGAATCGACATATAGGTTTCTGAATGATACACACGGTTTTTTTTACTCGTCACTCGGTCACAGTACCTATCCCTGCAAAACCGCTTGCATGATTCAACCAAACGGCTGTACATCACCGAAAACCTAATTAACCCATTCAGATAACATTTACTGTTACTCTTATTGTGTGGGTTAACCGATATAACCGGATTACCATTTTAATGGGTTTTCCGAACACTGGAGTTTATTACTAGTGCTATCTAGTGGTGTTTTAGTAAACTATTTTCCGTAAGTGAACGTATTACATTGAGTTTACCACTTTATTTTATCAATTGGTAGAAATCGATGGTTTTTCTGTAATATACGAGCAAAATTTTAGGCTTTGTAGTTGCGGAGATGGGAATATAAATTTTAGTCTTCTTTTATAAATAAAATCAATACTTTTTATTTTACTATAATATCGAAAATATATTTGAAACTCTCATAATGAGCCCTTTCATTTGATTTATTAAGATACAATAAGGTTTGCAATTTTTTTTAATTTTCCATTTTGTCCCCCAAAAACGAGATTAATTAAAAAAAATATTGATTTACATTGCACATCTATGTTTGGATCATAGGACTACGCCATTCTACCAAATTTCACTCAGTTAGTCCAGTACATTCAGAGCAAATTGTCTGTGACAGACGGACGGTCACACGGCGCACGACCACGAGTGATCGTATAAGGGTTCCGTTTTTTTAATTTTTTGTACGGAAACCTAAAAAGTGGTTTTTAAAAACTAAAATAATTGTACGCAATTTATTAAACAAAAAGTTCTTTATTCTTTATAATCAATATCACAGTCATTAAATCTTTATTTACATAAGTTACATTAGTAACGAGGTAATTAGAGCTTAGGACCACAAGATCCAAATGCTAATACTAATGGGATGATGGGCGCGTGAAGGTGGAAAAATTGAATCAATCAAGATATACGTTTAAATAAAGTGCGAGTTGAACTCTCGTGGAGAGGGTTCCGTACAATGCCAAAGGTTTTAAATTACCTAATATAAAATATCAAATCAAAAGATAAAAGATGGACCACACTAGCCACCATATGGAGGGGACCTATAGGCAAGAGAAAAAGAGGAAAGCCTAGAGAGCGATGGGTCGATGAAATTGTAAAATTAGCCGGAATGGACTGGAAAACAAAGGCACAAGACAGAAAAACGTGGAACCAAATGGAGGAGGCCTCTACCCGTTAAGGGGTCCATAATTTTATTGATCACCAGCAGAATCTAATAACTTCATATAAATTTAATTAAATATCGAATAGACATTATGATTACTAATTTTAATTTAATTAACAATTTAATTTAATATTTTGGTCAAATTAAACGATTTTAAAGCAAACATGTACAATTAATTAATTATGGAATAAAAAGGCTTTTTTATTTTATTATTTTATTAATATAAAATATCACATTTGAAATCGTCATAGTAAGACGCGAGTTAACTAATAATAGCGCTATCTAGTGGTGTTTTTGTGAACAATTTTCCGTAAGTGAACGTATTTTATTGAGTTTACCACTTTATTTTCAATTCGCTATTTTCCAACAAGTCAAATCAGATACTTTTTTCTAAACGTCGAAACAAACTTGTTCTATGGGATTTGTGTGAAATACAGGCAGATGACGTCATAGTTTCTTGGAGTCAAATTCTCTCACTGCGTTACACGATTTTGGTACCCACGTAAGTGTTAGCTGGAATGAATAGCTAATGAGTCAGATTAAATGTTCCAAACATATGTGGTATCTATCTCGTCTAGTTTTCGAGGTACATGCCAAATTATTTTGTCTATTACCCTCACTTTAGGCGTAAACGAAATAGTTACCATTTTTGATGTGTTGTACTTTTTTATTATTTTGTTTTGTTTAGTAGTCATTTTTATTCGATAACGTCGATATATTCGTACATATTTCTTTGGAAATCCATTATGAAAACTGGACTAAATGGTCGTCGCAACTGCTTAAATGCACCAAATAAGTTTTGTTATGTTTGCGGACAGTATATTGTGAAGTCACAAACAAAAAATGTTTCCAAAAAAGTGAGAAGTGCATATTTACTATATTTTGGGCGTGCTATTAATCAAGATAAACCATGGATACCAAAGTTTTTTTGTGTTTCGTGCTATGCTACTCTGATATCTTGGTTGAATGGAAACAAGACGTCAATGCCATTTGCCGTACCAGCATTATGGCGTGAACCTAGTAATCATTTCAATGATTGCTACTTTTGCTTGACTGACATATGTACGTGGTTTTACAAAGAAAATCAAGCATAACATCAAGTACCCTGACGTTCCTTCAATGTCGAAACCAGTACCTCACAGTGAAGAGATGCCTCCTCCTTTACCTCCTTCCAAAAATCAAATTGAGATTACAGAAGAGCCCGATTTGTCAAATGTTATAGAATATAATGACGGAGACAGCGAAGATCCTGAGTTTTTACCTTCAACAAGTTCTCTTGGCCGTCCACGTCTGATAAATCAAAATCAATTAAATGATTTGATAAGAGACTTAAATTTATCGATTAGGCAAGCTGAATTACTAGGATCTAGGCTAAAAGAGTGGAATTTGTTGGCTCCTAACACAAACGTGACTGTGCAACGAAAACGTAATAAAGAGCTGGCTTCATTTTATTCAACTTTTGAAAACATATGTTACTGTAACGATATAGAAACTTTGATGAGTGAGCTAAGCATTCCTTACGAAACATAAGACTGGCGTTTATTTATTGATGGTTCAAAAACAAGTCTGAAAGCGGTATTGCTGCACAATGGCAATAAGTATGCGTCAGTACCAATAGCATATTCAACTGTTTTAAAAGAAACGTACGAAAATATGAAAGCCATATTAAATTTAATAAAATACAAAGATTTCGGCTGGAAAGTATGCGCTGATCTCAAAGTTATAGCTATTTTGCTCGGATTACAGGGTGGATTTACTAAATACTGTTGTTTTCTTTGTATGTGGGACAGCAGAGCCACAGAAAAGCACTATACTACAAGAGTATGGCCAGAAAGATCAGAGTTTGTTTGTGGAAAATCTAATGTGAAACATATACCATTGATAGATCCTAAAAATGTCATTTTACCACCACTCCACATAAAACTTGGTTTGATGAAAAATTTTGTGAAAGCTATGAATAAAGAGGGAGATGGCTTTTTATATTTAAAAACAGTATTTTCAAAGTTAAGTGATGCAAAACTCAAAGAAGGAATATTTGTAGGACCACAAATACGCACATTGATGAAAGACCCAAATTTTGAGAAAAAGCTTACTGACAAGGAACTTGATGCCTGGTTATCGCTGAAAGCAGTTATTAAAGGGTTTTTAGGGAACCACAGGGCCGAAAATGCGAAAAAGCTAGTTGACGACATGTTGGAAGCATATAAAAAGTTGGGTTGCAGAATGTCGTTAAAAATTCACTTCCTTCATTCTCACTTTTCTTTTTTCCCATCTAATCTTGGTGCAGTCAGTGATGAGCAAGGTGAGAGGTTCCACCAGGATGTAAAGAAGCTTGAAGAACGATTTCAAGGGCGTTGGGACACAACTATGCTAGGCGATTACTGCTGGCGTTTAAAACGAGAAGATCATTCAAAGCACAAAAGAAAAAGTTAAAGTTTTGCGATCTTTTGTGTTAAAACTTTTTATAATGTTTTTTTTTGTTTTTTTTAACCTTAATGATGAAATTAAACTTGGTTAATGTGAAAAAATCTGGTTGATTTAACTAATTTTCTTTAAAATATGTTTTAGCATTTAAATTTTTAGTCAAATTTGGCACATTCTTATGGAAGAAAAATGAGACGTGATGAATGGAAATTTTGTATGTATTTTTAATAAACTATAAGTATTCATTAAAAAAATGAAATATCAAAGCGGGTACTCATTTTTTTTTTCATTTGTAACGCAGTTATCAGTTTTTCTGCAATAATAAATCTAAAATCACGTTAAAATGGATATGTTGAATGACGAGTGACATTGTTTTACGACGTTTTATTTTTTTACAGTACAAAATAATTTATTATTGACCCAGGAAAATACCCAATTGATAGAATTCTTAATAGATTTTCCTGCAATCTACAAGCAATGAGCTATATTTTGCAAATTTTTTTCAACATTTTAGGCGCAGTAGTTTCGGACATCAGAGGTACGAATAGTCAATATTCGTATTCTTTCATCATTTCATGAATAAAATCAAAACTATTTAATATTACAATAATAACAAAAATTTATTTTAAATCCTCATAACGAGCCCTTTCATTTGATATATGACAGAGTAAGGTTTGCAAAAAAAAAAGCCAATAAAAAGTTTTGTTTCGATATTGAGTTGAGAATCAAATAAAAGATCTCAATTAGTACATTTCAAAAATATGTAAATTGTTACCCGTAAATAGGTCCCGTAGTCGTCTATTCGCTTTTAAACGTATATCTTGTTTGAAAAAGCTAACACCAAAGTTAGCTACGAACACGTTAATCAGAAGAATTATTTTGTCTCATGTGGTGGAGTCTAGCGCGCAGGATCTGGTACTCCAAGTCCAAGTTCCTGCCCCTTATTGTCGAAAAAGGTAACATCAGTGTCAGCTACGAGCACGCTAATCAGAAGAATTATTTTGTGTCACGTGATGGAGTCTGGCGCGCAGAATATGGTACTCCAAGTTCCTGCCCCTTTTTTTTGAAAAAGCTAACATCAGTGTCAGCTAAGAGCACGTTAATAAGAAGAATTCATCATTTATCATTAATCAGTAATTCTTTCTCTCAGCTTCACCTCTCACCTATCCAATTGTAGCATTTTTTATAGTACATAATATGTTGTATTTACGCATTACGGGACTGCCTCCGTGGTCCAGTGGGCAGGGCGTTCGCCTTGTGACCCGGAGGTCATGGGTTCGATTCCCACTGGGAAGCATACTTTGTTAAAAGTTGTTTCCAGTCTGGATAGGATATTGCAGGCTTGAATCACCTGATTATCCGAAAAGAAAGATGATTCCGTGTTTCGGAAGGCACGTAAAACTGTGGGTCCCGAACGCCACCCAGCGTTTGACCATCAAACTATCCAAGGATTGGTTCCTGGTTTGCCCTTTGGGTTGTGGAGGTCAGACGGCAGTCGCTCTGTGTAAAAACCAGTAACCTCGTCAAATCTCCTTGGTTAGGTAGCGGACCCCGGGCTCTGAAGCGTTACTGCTGAGGATGCAACCGGGAATACGCTCGGATGATGATGATGTTGTATTTACGCATTAATAAGTTTTTAGACTGTCGTTAACATGTCGGTTCATTTATCGTTTATGTAAATGTTATAAGTGGAGATTTATAAATGACTTCAAGTTTTGTAATTTAATGTTACACTGTTATTGTAGTCGATAATCTTCCAAGCAAATAAAATAAAAGAATTATTTTGTGTCAAGTGGTGGAGTCTCGCGCGCAGCATATGGTATTCCACGTTCAGGTTCCTGTCCCTTTTTCGAAAAAAGCTAACACCAGTGTTACCTTCGAATACTTTAATCAGAAGAATTATTTTGTGTCAAGTGGTGGAGTCTCGCGCGCAGTATTTGGTACTCCACGTCCAGGTTCCTGCCCCTCTTCCTCTCGTTTTCCATCTGCAGCCGGTGCAACTCCATTCGATAGTTGTTTTCGTTTTCTGCGATCGAGACCGCCGCCGCTGAGGCAGTCGAATTTTCAACTTTCTTTATTTTCTGTAAAAAAAATATTATATATTTAACTAATGGTAGTGTTCCCGATTACTATAGGCTTTTAGCCCTAAATTTAAGCCTATCGGTCCTTTTTTAGGGCTATGTCATTTTTTAAAGCCTATGAGCCTAAAAAGCCTTTCTTGTGACTGTAGGTTTTTTAGAGTAATTTGAGTAATTTGACGACCTCCGTGGCGTAATGGTCAACACGCTAGACCGCCAATCTGGAGGTTTTGGGTTCGATTCCCAGCCAAGGCAAGTTGGAAAATAGCCTTTTTCAAATTGTCCTGGGTCTTGGGTGTTAATCTATATATCTATGTATTTATCATAAAATATAGTACCGTTGGGTTAGTATCCCATAACACAAGCTTAAGCTTACTTTGGGGCTAGCTCAATCTGTGTGATTTGTCCGTATATAAAAAAAAAAATAAAAAAAATAATAAAAAAATTAAAAAAATAAAAAAGTAATAGGCTTATATTTAGGTTAGTATCAGCCTGAGTAAGATATAATAATTATGAATAAAGAATTTATTTTAATTTTAATTAATTTTATATTTTCGGTCGCAATGCGTAGGTATATTTTCGACACCTACACGCGCAGTGAGACAGGCCTGCCTGGGGAAACGCGCGAGTGAAAAAGCTAGCTTGCTATGTTTACTTATGAGGTACCTTTTTTAAGATTTTTGTTTTTGAAGCTTTAATTCCTTTGTCGATACTCTTGCACGATGACGACGATGTCTGTAACAATAGGCGTTTATTATTAGTGCATGCAAATCATCATCACACTCCCGGTTGCATCCTCAGCGGGAAAGCATAATATTTCATCGATGCTAGTACCTACTAAACATATGTCAAACATATATATTTATTTTTCTTATATTATTTTTGTATTGTATTTAGTAAATATAGTCGTAGAAAACGTATTGTATGCAACGTTGTATAAGTACGTAAAAAAATGCTCGATGGCGTCTCCTTACGATGCTCGCCAATGCTCGCATCGTAACTTGCGCCACTTGCATTTTTTAACCATACATATACAACTGTTGCATAAAATACTATACTATAAAATAAAATACTATGCTTTTTTTTATAGTTTTCATTTTTTAAAATACTATACCAAAATAGTGAGTAAAAGTGTATTTTATTCATTGTTTTCAATAAATAAAATAAAGTTTTTAGATGGGGGAAGGTATAAATGATTTTTGACTTTGACTGGGACTTTTCGTCGGGGTTGACAAATGACCATTAAAGTTAATACTCACAGGTGTATCATTTACACACTCATCTCTCGGCGGGTCCGTTTCTGGGGGGCGAAGTGTTTCAACGGTGGGCTTGTTCTCCACCGACATCTCAATGTACACCGCGTGAGGGGCAGGGGCAGGGGCTACGGGGTCCTAAGAAAGAGAAAGTTAATTCTAAAACGCCATAATGTAGGTATACTTTCGATACTCTAACGGGAATCAACTAAGGTCCCGCGCAATATGTGTCCCCGTTCCCCGTCCCCACGCCTCTCCCCTGTTCTCACCTTGTCGAAGCGGCTACAGCGGCTACTGCACCCGCCCGCTCAACAACCTGCAGAAGGCGCGAACGGGGGAGAGGTGTGGGGACGAGGAGCAGATAACGCATATTGCGCAGGATCTTAGGTTATGTTATGTTTTATTGCACTCCAAACAACAATAATAAAAAAAAATACACACAGAAAAGACATTTTGTATGTACAACGGTCGGTCTTATCGCTTAAAGGCATTTCTTCCAGACAACCGATGGATGGAGAGATATGAGTGAGTGTAATACTTATATTAATTCTGTGACACAGACTTGACTCGTGTTGCAAGCAATAGTATAAAATATCGATAGCCTATCGATACTATTTTCCTAGAAAAACTGTCACAATATCGATAGGACTATCGATAGTATCGAATAACCCATACTACCGATACTGACGATAGTACCGATTGTCAATAGTTTGCAATACTATTGATATAAGGCAAAACTATCGATAGTATCGATACTATTGAATTTAGATACTATCGACAGTATTCAATACTATCGAATAGTTGACCGGGTATCGGGTTGTTATCGGGTAGTTGACCTTGAATAACAGTCACAATAATAGGGCTATCGATAGTATTGAATACCCAATACTATCGATAGTAACGATAGTACCGATTGTCAATAGTTTGCAATACTTTTGATATAAGGCAAAACTATCGATACTATCAACAGTTTTACCGTACATCAATAGTATTGCAAACTATTGACAATCGATACTATCGATAGTATCGGTTATTCAATACTATCGATAGCCCTTTCGATATTGTGACTGTTATTCAAGGTCAACTACCCTATCGATATTGTGACTGTTTTGCAAGGTCAACTATCGATAGTTATGCAACGCTAGGCCTGACTATAGCACCTCACCTCATGTCGCTGACGCTCGTTAACCGCGACGAAGTCAGAGTGGTACTCAGCACTCTCCGCGGTACATTCACACGGTAGCCACGCTGTGATGTCCTCTTCTTGTCGATCGTTTGGTTCCGGGCCTCCAAAAGTCAAAGTAAAAAAATCATTTATTTATCTTTGGATATTTATATCACTTGATAATTGTCATTTCTTTTTTCTTTCGATTTCTTAATAGTTAGTTGTTGACGTCAGGTCATTTACTTACAACTAAGTTTACTGCCGCCTCCAAAGCACAAGTACAGAAGAAGCGGTAACAAACTGTGCTGCAGCATTTTCTCAAAAAACGTCAACCTTACAATTATACCGATATTAAAATTTGATGTGTGGACTGAGAATACAATGCTGTCATATTATTAATTAAGAATTAATGTCAATTTGTAAATAAAGTACATGTACCGATTGTACTCAAATTATGTCATTTGTGAGTGTACAAATATAAACTATTAAGAGGGACCCGCGCCGAGCTCAAGCCAGACGTTCTTGTCTTTAAGAGAATCATCGGTTCCGTAATAAGCCTTCTCACAAAGTAAAGCATAAAAATCCTGTAAACGAAGCATACAAATAAATTGTAGAAGTTTGACACACCGTCCTGCTGGTATTTCTATAACAATGTATATTTTATTGTTTTAATACGAGTATACTAGGACTTGGCAGCGAACGAACCTTTTGCATGCCAGCGCTTGTTTGCGTTACTGTACCCCCGACGCCAAGTCTAGTAAAAATGGTACAGTTTCAACCACTTTAAAGTGGTCAATGGCGTTCATGCTTAAGGTTGAACTAGTCGATACTTTTTCATCATACCATACAAACGGAGGGGATTTCCTCCACTGTTTGACAATGTACATTCAAAGTTTAACATGCTACTGTTTTGTCTCATTATAAATTTTGTTTGTACGGATACAGAATAGAAAAATAAAAAACCATTAAAGATATAAGCCATCAAAGATTTTTTTTATTTTTTTTTCTTATTTTTACGCAGCTTTCGGCGTAAATAAGTAAAGTGTAAAATCTCCAAAACAAAGTCCGTACCGAAACAGCTAAATTATGGAAGATATTAATTAACTTAATTTGTAATTGATTAATGCAGAAGTTTTTGCATAAAACCCCTTTTCCCAAAGGACTTAACATACTTGAATTATAGTGCATTTCGCCTCACTGCTTCGCCCGAACACAATGTTAGGTGAGACAGCATGCATTAAGGCCGCGCCCACGACTAATTCAACTTTAAGGATCGATTCACATAAGGCGGAAAAATGCTCGAGCACTAGTTAGGAGGTATTGAAATATCAAAAGGGTAGAATAAATTAAATGATAACTTACCAGTCCTGAAGACGTCTCTTCCTTTCTCTTTCTTGGCCGCTATCTTCATGCCCGCCCACTGGTTCTTCAGCTGAGCGATATTGCGGCGTGTCCGGGACAGCGAGTTGAAGCTGAAACAGTTCATATACAAGTTTCTGCTACTCATCACTAGATGGCGTTCTTGACAGTCAACGGTTGCCGAGATTAAAACAATCGTCGACTGTCAAGAACGCCATATAATGATGAGTAGCGTAACTATCGATACGACTTGATATCCGTAGCGCCATCTATTTTTTACTAGGGAAAGCCCTGACTTTTAAACGTTAACCTCTTAAAACCTTTTAAACGGCTGAATCGATTTTCATTAAACATAGCTAATACCACCGCAAGGGAATTTGCTTTCACATAAAAAACATCGAAATCGGCCCATCCGTTCGAGCTCTACGATGCCACAGACAGACAGACAGACCGACAGATGTGAGCGTCAAACTTATAACATCTCTCTTTTTGGTCCGGGGTTAAAAATATTGTTTGATATTGCCATAAGTAATTATTTAGTTTTATTTATATACAACACTGGTTGTCATTTTGTCGTTTTTTCTTAATATGGCAACACAGTGTTTCGTTCTTCTTCCGTTTCCAGTTTGAATCCTCTTCGTTTTTGTCGGCGTCCCTAGCGTGGTTGGAAAACCATGCCTTTATAGTAATAGAGATGTAATAGAGATGAAATAGTCGCAAGATCTCTGATTTTCGTATTAAATTCCTTTCGCGCACAAGGCAGTGCATCAAGGCACCATAAATTCTATCTAAAGAACTTTCATTTATAACAAGAATTGCGTAGTGAGCCGCTAATCTGTGTGTGTTCCCACGTAAGGCAGAGAAATCGGTAAGGTATACCTGGGCCCAGCACCACGCTAATCGACCTACTAGAGGAGGGAACAGAGCTTCGCCAAAGAAGATTTCCAGGTGAGTTCATGTCGCAATTCGTTTTAACCTCTAAGTACTTTTGAGAAGTCAGCAAGGTCGCATTCAATCCATGTAAAGATTCAAATTATCGCATTTACAGTCCACTAGATATCGTCCAAATATGTACAGGCTTATCAAATTCATAAAACGACTACCACACTGGTCTGGGAGCGAAGCTTTGAATGTACCAGTTGTTTTACTTCCTGCGCAGACCTTTAAGCCGGCCTTCCCGTCTTGCTTTTCATACAAACGCTCGTACACGATTATGGCGTGGTATCTGTTCTTTCTTAAAAAAAAAATTGAACTAACAGGTATCTTGAGCGCTTGTTCCAGGTTTCCATCGAAATAAAAATTTAAAATTTTGAAAAACTTATTCAATATAAGCCTCCAAAAATCTGCTTTTTGAGCAAATTTTAGCTAAACTTTGACCTTTCATAAAGTACTCATTAATTGTAAAGGTAAAGAAAATATTTCTATACAATTCTCGCAAAATTAATGAAATTTTTAAATTAAAAACTTTTGTTTCACAAACTTGTCAACCCCTTACCTGTTACTGGGAGGAATTCCTCCCAGGTCAATTGTTTTATTTATAGGGACAGAAGGGATAAGGCTTACTTATAAACATGGTAAGTACTCACATCGCTTGCAGGTCGGTCCAGGCGTCCTTCTTCCGTTTGTTGGTGTTGGTGTCAGTGTTCTTGTTCTCTATGGCCTGCACCCTCTGTCGCACCAATCCCTTCAACAAACGCTGAAATCCGAACGAATCCATTAATTAATATACACGCAAATTTTAGTAGCTTTGTTTGACAAGAAAACATAATCATAAGTGTTATTTATCCCTATATATTTATTTTAATAATAAAGGACGGATTTACATCGAGGGCCATAGATGAATCACGAGCAAGTGAAGGATTCTAATGACTCAATCACGACCGTAGAGAGTGAATCATTGCTTTTTATTCACTGTTTCAGTGAATAAAATAAATTACCAAAATAGTGAGTAAAGGTGCTTTTTATTCACTGTTTTCAGTGAATAAAATAAATAACCAGAATAGTGAGTAAAAGTGCATTTTATTCACTATTTTCAGTGACTAAAATAAACTTTTTAGAGGGGAATAATATAATAGTATATTATGCAATTAGTGAATAAAAGACGGATTTAATTCGAGGGCTATAGATGAATCACATCGAGCAAGTGAAGGAACCTAACGATTGAATCACGACCGTAGGGAGTGATTCATGATTTCAAGTGTTAGAATCCTGAGCGACGTATGTGATTCATGGCACTCGATTAAATCCGTTTTATTCAAGAGTTAAACAAAAATAGACATTTAAAGAAAAAAAAGGAAGCTTAAATCAATTAAAATGCAAGTTGAAATTGGAACAGTTACTCAAATCAAGAGTAATTTATCTAAATTCAAACACCAAAATAGTGATTAAAAGCTTTTTATTCACTGTTTTTAGTAAATAAAATAAATTACCACAATAGTAAAAGTGCATTTTATTCACTGTTTTCAGTGAATAAAATAAACAACCAAAAAAGTGAGTAAAAGTGCCTTTTATTCACTGTTTTCAATGAATAAAATAAACTTTAGAGAGGGGATGGTATAAATATAATTATTTATTAGTATAATATACATAATTCTTTACATGACATACCTTATTTTTAACCGCCTTCCAAAAAAGAGGAGAGTATCAATTCGTCACGATCTTTTTTGTTTCTTTACGTTTGTTCACCGATTATTCGAAATCGCCTGGACCGATTTGAAAAATTCTTTTTTTGTTTGAAAGGTCATACTTGTGGTCCCATAGAAACTTTATCAAAATCGGTTGTGTAGTTTAGCGGTCGGTTTTTAGTAATTTAGTAGAAAAATTATAGGTACTCACTCTATCCTCGTCCAGCCAATTCTCCGTTCTGGCCCGTTTCTTGGCTGATTTCGACTCGTTAGTGACGTCCATAGTGACGGCACAAGGACCACCTTCAAACACAAAAAGAAAACTTAAACTAGTTTATTAACAATATAAAACTAACGTGAGACAATTTCATAATGACTTAATTTAAGACGTACTACGTTGACTCACATAATATGCATACTGTATGCTTAATTTGAAAATGGTTATAATATCGTATCCAGATTAAAATTAAATAAGTACTTAAATTATGTACAGAAATAATTAGTCAAAAATAATAATAATGATAAAATAACAAATACATCGTTAACATCATGGCTTAGCATCATGGTCACTTACCTTCACGGACACCACCTGCGGGCTCGGCGTTCAATTTCCTTTTCCTTTCTACGTAGATCTTCTTCAACCCCTCGTCGTATTTCGGGTACGATTCAATCTCACACTTGTCCTCAACGTCCGATGTCTCTGTTTCTGTCGAATCTGCAACTAACGAGATGTCGACTATATTGTAACTTTCTTTCTTTTTGGAATCGGACTAAGGGATATATTATTTATATGCGGTTCTAGATAACCCTTCGAACTATTTTATAAATTATTTACGATATATTAATTATTAAAAAAAAAACAAAAAAAAACCTTTTGCTTCTTTATTTTGCTTTAAAACTTTTGCTTTGAGGCTTATAAAAATCTATAGTACCGTAATTAAGTAATATTATAAATACTAACGTGAGATGACAAAACTGGGTAAATAACATGGTTTTACTCAGGTAGTGTAGTGGGAAAAGGCCAACTAGTTTCAGCGCGGACGGCGACGCACGATGCTACGCTCAGTGTCTTGAGTCGAATCGAGAGAATGATGCCTGATGATGATCATTTAAACCGATCGTAACCAGTCGGCCTTTTCCGACTACACTACGTGAGTAAAACCGTGTTATACAACGTGCAAGGGACATACCCGTAATAAATCAAACCACGGGCTATCCTAGGTATCCATAGTATAATGTAATTAAAATAACAACCAATAAACCAAAAGAAAATTCGACATTGCCATACAAATTGCCCGGGCAGTTACACACCTTTGGAAATGCCGTTTTTTTTTGTCTTTTTTAATGTTTAAATTTCAGTATACTATAGTGGTCTAGTATAGCCGGTGGTTCGATTTATTATGGGTTTGTCCCTTCCACATATATCTAGTTAAAGGTAAGTTAGTAAAATAAAGTACCTTCTAGTGAATCTTGCTCAGTTTTCAATGGAAGGTTGTCAAAGTCCCAGTCCACTTCAACCTTGATTTCTTCAGGCGCGATCTCCGCCATGAATACAGCCTGTTAGGAATCGAACCTGCAACATATATTTACAGTTCTCGAGACGTAAGCTCAGCTTTGTGTGAGTGCACACATATAGTGTAGGTGAGACATCGGGTTGAGGAACGGCGCGGCCCGCACTGGTTTATACTGGTTTTTAAAACTCGGCCTGGGACGCGGTACGACGCTCGCGCGTTATCTCCCTGCCGCGAACTTTTCGTCTTCAACTTCACCCTTGGTACCGCTAGCAGCTTGACGTTCCAGTATTGTTGTTTTTGAATTACCAGTGAAATAAACATTAATAATAAATAATATAATTAAATAAATTAGGTAACATAAAATCGTGTTTTTAACTATCAAAATAATTAATTTCTTTCTAATAAAACATTGATTTTATTTTTACATAATTTTTTGGCTGACTACTTTTGGTGCTTACTTAAACTAATGCAAAGTTGAAGTTACACCTCAAGGACTTTGTCTTGACGGAAAAGACTAAAAGCCCACATTAGGCAGTATGTCTGAATCAGGTTCTTACATGCTAGTCTGGGAAAAGAAAAAACAATATACCAGATGTTTTTTCCCCACAGATTGTAAGGGTTAATTCACATTGAAACAGAAGCGGCTGGAAATTCACCTTTATTGTCAAACCATACTCATCTTTATATTCATAATTATGAAATGCAGAGAGAAAATCAAAAGCCTTGCGGCTGTCAGCAGCGCCACAGATATGACACTTCATAGAAGCGGAGTATCATTTACGCCTACACTACTACAAACAAAACTATACATCCGTGTACACAGCAATGTGTGTCTTCGCCCGCTCAACACCCTCGACAAGGCGAGAACAGGGGAGAGGTGCCAGGATGGCGAACAGAGACGCAAATTGCGCGGGACCTTAGGAGATTCCATTGAAAAATCCTGAAATATGTACTTACTCATTTACCACCAGGAGTACTCTCACGAAGTTTCAAATAAAATGGTCTAACTAATCTTGTTTTTCCATACAAACTATGGACCCCCATTTAACCCCCTGAGGGGCTGAAAATCCTTTCTTAGTGCACCCCTAGACATCTTAAGGAACCTATGTGCTAAATTTGGAGTCTCTAGACCCAGCGGTTTGGGCTGTGCATTGATCGACCAGTCACTATCAATCTATGTCAGCCAGTCAATTTCTTCTTTTATATATATAGATTAAGTTTTTGTCTTTACAATCTTTTGAATCTTTGAATCTTTGACTGTCACTCAGATTTTTTTCAAGCTGCGTATAGGCATCTGACAAAGCTTAAACACTGCCAGACAATATGATTATAACAACATAGGTACATGGTATGCAGAAGATTGTGAGAGACTGGTACCTGAACTAAGTGAAGTTTGTCTCTCTGAACACCAGACTCAACAGTTGAAGGAAACTGATGTTGAGGTGAGCTTATATTTCAATATTACCAATTTCGTGCCTCCTTAGTTATGTTGTTTCAGAAACCAAGGTGCGTGTTTCGCATGAAACTTAAAGCTTGGAATTTAAGTAGAGCTAGAGCTTGGAATTTAAATAGAGGTAAGAAAGTAGGTAACATTTCTTAAGTGGTATACCAGGTAAAGTAGGTAACCTTTTAGTAGGCTTCAGAAAAGCTTTGTGTTATTAATAAAATTGTGGCTAATAAACAACAGTACTTACAATATGATCTTCAATTCTGCTGAAGAACGAGGTACCAGGGTGTGATGAAGCTGAGCACAGAGATCAAAATACCACAAGTCAACTATGAACTCGTAGCAAACTTAAATGATGAAAAACTATATACCTAGATACCTATTTCTCAAAATAAAGGTGAGTGTTGGTGGTAACGCCGGGTATGAAACCACAAATTAGAATATGAAACGAAACAAAGCCGAAGTGCGAAATGCAGGTACTATTTACTGTTATAATTACTAGCAATTACTAGCTAGCAGACACCTAGCAGATACCAGAGGCAAAAAGGATCACATAGTCAGTCATATTATGACTAAGAGGTAGAAGTACTCTGTAAGGAGATTTGCGGCCACCGAGCACAAATAAGAAAGATTAGCATTTTGCCCTTAACGAGAGTACTTTTTATAATTTGTTATTAATTTAAAAATTTGAATAAAATCGGCAATTGAGCAGACTGACACATTGGATCATTATTAGGATCATAAGTTCTATATAATATAACTGAAATAGAGAGCCATTTTACGTAATTTTTCTGCCAACAATTTAAGCTGCAATCTTGCAAACGTAGTGTCATCTATTAATGTTTTTCCAAAATAAAATAAAATATCAAATATAAAATTTATTTGCAGTGAGGTGGAATTTGAACCTGAGATTCCTGAGATCTCAATGACTTTTTGAGTCCATTGCGTTAATCGCTACGCTAATTAGGCTTAGTACTAGGCGCTCGAAATTATCGCTTATACTTTAATGCTTGGGTCGGACCTGCGCCTATCGTCACGAAGCTTCGTGCTATTACACGATACACCAAATGTGACCGGCCGTTATCGAGTATCGTCCCGAATATTCGGACTTCGTGTTAGTTATCGCGCGGGTGGCGATACATCAAAGGATTTATGCACGTTAACAATTCGCTCTGCGTGGTCGCACTTGCGTTGTTTTCATTTTGACGTTTGTTTTCAACTTGTTCGGACGCGTACTGTGCGACGGTGCCACGGTTGTTAATGCGTAAAAATGGAGTGGAACGATAAAATAGTGTTAAAGTTTTTACCTTTTTCTTTCTAGGTTTCTTTTTAGGTTTCAATAAATGCATAATGTAATTGTTAGCACATATGTCAAAGAAAAAAAAGTCGTTGTCCATATTTAAAACACGTAGATGACGCTATCTTGGATTATTGCCAGATAGTTCGTGAAAAATAACGAAGCCGCTAGTGTGACCAGCGCTGTATCGCGATAGCTTTTTAGTGTACAAAACGTACGAAGATTCGCCGCGAATTGCTTCGGAACGATAGGCACAAGTTCGGCCGAAGCATAACTCTAAATGAAAAGAAAAACAAATAAAAGATTTTTAATAGGTACTAGTCTTTGTGGAGATTAGAACCTTCTACAGGTTCTAATCTCCACAAAGACTAGTTGTTAGCACACATGTCAAAGAAAAAAAAGTCGTCCATATTTAAAACACGTAGATGACGCTATCTTGGATTATTGCCAGATAGTTCGTGAAAAATAACGAAGCCGCTAGTGTGACCAGCGCTGTATCGCGATAGCTTTTTAGTGTACAAAACGTACGAAGATTCGCCGCGAATTGCTTCGGAACGATAGGCACAAGTTCGGCCGAAGCATAACTCTAAATGAAAAGAAAAACAAATAAAAGATTTTTAATAGGTACTAGTCTTTGTGGAGATTAGAACCTGTAGACTCCTGATTAGTTTCGACCGCTTACACCAAACAGGCTTCACAATGAGAGAGTGAAATTATTGGTTATACTATACCGTAAAACCGTAAAATGAGAAAGCATGTAGTGCGACGTCTTTACAAATTGTAACAAACTAATAACTAAAAGTGCTTTTAATATTTAATTCAGAATAAGATTAATAGATAACGGCATTCAAAACGAAAAATTCGCAATGTATGGTACTTTCACCCCCATGATTAGGATCAAATCAATCATTGACATTGACAACATGAAGTGTTTCCAACAGGTTATAAGTTTTACCCTAGATTTTATTGAAAATTGGAGTCTCAATTTTTCATACAATTAGTATGAGAAATTGGGACTCCACTTCTGAGGCCTACCGTGCCTTAAATTAGTATTCGAAAATCCTTGATTTAGGGCGGCGTATAATTTAAAGAGTTAGAAATAGAACAGAAATGTATCATTTTGATTTTAATTTTACTAAAGTGATAATTACAAACGAGTATAAAATTTTAGAAAATCATTCATCTCATTTCTCCTTATCAAACAAAGTTACAATAGTGAGAAGTGAGTGAGAATATAAACAACGTATGAAGCGCGTTGGGTAAAGATTAAGCCAAGCGCAGGATCAAATGTTATGGCTAGGCGTAAGCTATGTACACAGGAAGGAAGGAAAAGAAGGAGATCACTATTTACAGTTTATTTATGTACACTTCACACTAGCACAAACAAATGTTATATATACAGAAGGTGAATGATGTTATCGGAGTTATGGATAAATGATGCTCTCCAAAAGTATTTACAATTCCCTATTAAAATTTATTTATGACAGGAAAATTTTAAAACAAAAAGCGAGAGCAAAAAATAGTTACTCGACTAGCCGCCGCACGTCAGGCGTGGCGACACCGTCTTCATAAGAACGGTTGATGGCCACGCATGCGCGCAGCGGTCTTTCATAAATGACAATATATTTATATACGTGTAAAAGAATGTATGTCCGCTTGTATGTTGCGATTCATGAAAATTTACAATATTTACAACTTATTCATACAAAATATATGTACATACAAAATACAAGTATAAAAGGAGTGGCAGTGCAGGCCACATCACCCCCCTCCAGAGACCGTCAAGGGCGATAATAGATGCCTAGGAAACCGTACAACACGACCTGAACGTGTCCGTAGGATATCATTTCTTTGGGGTTCAGGGAGTGTATCGTGAGGTAATGACGGCATAACTGGGGTGTGTGTACGTGTGTTAGAATGTGATGGGGTGGCATGTGTGGTGTTTGTGTCACAAAGTATGTAGGCCGGCTTAATGCGGTCTATCGATACCGTAACCGAGTTACCACGAATTAATATTTTGAAATTCTTGTCCCCTCTCTCTAACACTTCGTGAGGTCCAGAATATGCAGGAGTAAGAGACCCACGAACAGTGTCATCACGTATAAATACATGTGTAGCAGTTGCAAGGTCCTTGAAGATGAAAACCGATTGCTTGCCGTGTCGAGAAGCTGGTGTAGGTCTAATATTACCTACAAACGACCTAAGACGTGACAAGTAATCAGTTAAGTCAGTGGAATCTTCTTGACTAGGATGGAAAAATTCACCAGGGAGTCTCAAAGGTTCGCCATAGGTGAGTTCAGCTGTCGAAGACGAAAGGTCTTCCTTAAAAGAGCTCCTGATACCTAGTAAAACTAGAGGAAGTGAATCGACCCAATTTGAGCTGGAATGACAGACAATCGCAGCTTTTAACTGCCGATGGAACCTCTCGATAAGGCCATTACAAGACGGATGGTAAGCCGTTGTACGTTTGTGTTGAAAGCCTA
Source organism: Acrobasis suavella (assembly GCA_943193695.1). NCBI lineage: Eukaryota > Metazoa > Arthropoda > Insecta > Lepidoptera > Pyralidae > Acrobasis > Acrobasis suavella. The sequence goes on from OW971956.1 coordinate 5,184,473, forward strand.
CCAGATGAGAGAGACTTTTGAATAAGGCAGACTCAAATTGGCTGCCCCTATCGGTGACAATACTAATAGGACAGCCAAACCTAGAAATCCAACCATGTAGTAAGGCCTTAGCAACGACTTCAGCAGTGATTTCTTGGAGTGGTATTACCTCAGGCCATCGCGTGAATCTGTCAATAGCTGTGAGGCAGTACCTATAACCTTGGCATAAAGGAAGTGGGCCAATCAGATCTATGTGAATGTGGGCAAACCTTGCACTCGGAAGATGGAAAGAACCTAATGGAGATGAGACGTGTCGAGTGACCTTTGATCGCTGACAAGCAAGGCAACTTTTGGTCCATTCTCGGCAGTCTTTTCTGATTCCTGGCCACACATATCGATCCGTGACTAATTTTAGGGAAGCATTCACCCCTGGATGACTAAGGGAATGCAGACAGTCAAATACCTGCCGACGATATATCTTTGGGACGTAAGGTCTCACGTTCCCGTCTCTTTCTTCACAATATAAATCTACCCGAACATCTGGCAGCTTCATCTTCTTCAGACGCAATGACGTGGTGCTTTCAAGGAGAAGTCGCAGTTCAGGATCTGAAGTTTGAGCGTCCGCTAATTGATTCAGATCAACAGGCTGTACGATCTCTTCAATCCTCGAAAGGGTATCGGCCACGACGTTGTCCTTACCTGCTATGTGCCGGATGTCAGTCGTAAATTGGGATATAAAATCCAAGTGTCGAAACTGGCGAGGTGAGCAGTTCTCTTTTCGTGAATGGAACGCGAATGATAGGGGTTTATGGTCGGTATATACTATGAAGTCTCTAGCTTCGACCATATGCCGGAAGTATTTGATTGCTTCATAAATCGCTAGTAATTCGCGATCGTAGGGAGAATACTTCTTCTGCGCTGGACTCAGCTTTCTAGAGAAGAAAGCGAGAGGCTGCCATCCTTGGTCCTCCTTGAATTGCTGCAGCGCTGCTCCAATAGCGTTGTCGGACGCGTCTGTCACGACTGCAAGTTTGGCGTTGCAATCTGGGTGTGCAAGAAGGGCTGCCTGGCATAGACCTTTCTTGCAGTTTTCAAAGGCTTCGCTCTCTATTGATGAAAAATACACAGGATGCGAGCCTTTTACAGAACCTTCTAAAAGTGCATTTAGGGGAGCTTGTTGGATAGCTGCACCAGGAATGAATCTTCGGTAGAAATTAATCATCCCTAGAAACCGACGAAGCTCGCGCACTGTTTTAGGCACAGGAAAGTCTTTTATAGCATCAACCTTTGCAGGGAGGGGCTTTGTACCTTCAGCTGAAATGAGATATCCTAGGAAAACTACCTCCGAGGCGCCAAAAACGCACTTCGAAAAGTTTATTACGATGCCATACTCCTGCAGCCTGGAAAACAGAGTGCGAAGGTGTTCTTTGTGCTCTTCTGGAGTCCTGGAGAAGACCAGAAAATCGTCCAGATAGGGAAAACAGAAGTCCAGGTCCCGCACCATCTCATCCACAAAACGCTGAAAAGTTTGACCGGCGTTACGTAAACCAAAAGTCATGTACGGAAATTCGTACAATCCGAACGGCGTTGAAATGGCTGTTTTGTGAATATCGTCTGCGTTAACTGGGATTTGATGATACGCCTTCGTCAGGTCGATAGTGGTGAAAATCTTGCATCCTGAAAGGCTGTGAGAGAAGTCCTGGATGTGGCGTATTGGATACCTGTCCGGAACAGTCCTCGCATTAAGCAGTCTATAGTCCCCGCAGGGACGCCAACCATTGTTCTTTTTAGGAACAAGATGAAGAGGAGAGGCCCAGGAAGACTCTGAGGGTCTGGCTATGCCACTCTGCAGCATAGATGCAAACTCCTCTTTAGCTATTTTTAATTTGTCTGGGGCTAATCTTCGGGGTGTACAATAAACAGGCGGGCCAGGTGTAGTGCGTATGTGATGTACTGTATTGTGTTTAGGTGTGTGGTGTGTACCGTGTGGGCGTGTAATGTCAGGAAATTGTCGTAATATGTCAAGGTAATCGGACTCACCAGTTACGGATTTGACCGAAGAAATGATATCCGACGGTCGTGCAAGCGAAGCCACAGTCGACAGACTAGTGCTATTGTCGATTAGTCGCTGGTTCCTGCAATCTACCATCAAATTATAAAACGACAAAAAATCAACACCTAAAATCGGCTTTGTTACATCGGCAACAATAAATGACCAAGCAAAGTCACGACGCAAGTCTAGGTTTAATACCAAGTTTACGTGCCCGTAAGTTGCTATAGTCGTGCCGTTAGCCGCACACAAATCATAATCAGTACGAGCCCGGCGCTCTTTACAATAAATACGGGGAAATACACAAAGATCACTTCCCGTGTCTACCAAAAACTGCAATTTAGTCTTTTTGTCCGTCACAAACAAGCGACCACTATTCACGCAATCGTCGGCCGCCATTACCGATTGCTCGTTGCGTTTCCCGAACCAAAGTAACACGGCTTGATGCATTTATCCGCCTTATCACCAAACTTGGCATGATACCAACAATTTGGGTACTTCCTGTAGTTGGACTGGGATCTCGCTCTAGACCGGGAACGGCTTTGGTTGCGGTTGACTGATAGACGACGGCTGTCTCTTCCCGGCATCTGGTTAATTTTCGTTGTGAGGGCTGCGACTTGTTTAGTGAGCTCAGCGATCCGGTTTTCCACTGTCTCACTGCTCCTACTAGATGGGGTTTCTCTCGAAGTCGAAGCAACCTGACACGGTGAGACAATGTCATGGACACGGTCAGCTAACTCAGCTAGCTCATCCAGGCTTGCTCGCTGCTGGGAAGCTATGATTGTCTGGGTCCCAGATGGCAGTCGGCTCGTCCAAATTGTCCTAAGAAATTCCTCAGGAACCCCAGGGCCAGCCAAGTTCTGTAGGTAACGCAGGAATGCTGATGGTTTGCGATCTCCTAACTGCTCATGGTCCATAAGCTGTTTCAATTTCTTCTCACGAGATGCCGACAACCTCTTGATGAGCTCGGTCTTCAGTTTATCATATTTATTGGTCAACGGTGGGGAGGTGATGACGTCCTCAACCTCAGCGGCGTACTGTGCTGCCAGTTGCCCAATAGCATAGAAAAATTTGGTTCCGTCAGCGGTGATATTGGCCAGCTGAAATTGGCCTTCAAGCTGCGCGAACCAAAGGGCCGGTTTTTCGGCGTAAAAAGGAGGTACCTTTACGCCGACTCGAAATGTCTCCAGCGCCATTTTGCCTTTTTGGCTATCTCCGCTCTCCGAATCACTCATTTCTGTGTTCAATGTGGGTCACCAGTGAAGCGCGTTGGGTAAAGATTAAGCCAAGCGCAGGATCAAATGTTATGGCTAGGCGTAAGCTATGTACACAGGAAGGAAGGAAAAGAAGGAGATCACTATTTACAGTTTATTTATGTACACTTCACACTAGCACAAACAAATGTTATATATACAGAAGGTGAATGATGTTATCGGAGTTATGGATAAATGATGCTCTCCAAAAGTATTTACAATTCCCTATTAAAATTTATTTATGACAGGAAAATTTTAAAACAAAAAGCGAGAGCAAAAAATAGTTACTCGACTAGCCGCCGCACGTCAGGCGTGGCGACACCGTCTTCATAAGAACGGTTGATGGCCACGCATGCGCGCAGCGGTCTTTCATAAATGACAATATATTTATATACGTGTAAAAGAATGTATGTCCGCTTGTATGTTGCGATTCATGAAAATTTACAATATTTACAACTTATTCATACAAAATATATGTACATACAAAATACAAGTATAAAAGGAGTGGCAGTGCAGGCCACACGTATATGTCACTATAACATGGCCAAATTTTGAAACACACATTAATTAAAGAAATGAATCAATTAATCTTTTTAAAGAAATTGGTCGAATATTAATCCAGAGAGCCGGTCAGGGCCCTCGTCCCCGACGTCTTTTCATCGGTCGGGGTGGAAACCCAAGAGGGCTTGCAGGTCTCTCAGCTCTGCATTGCCTTAATTGGCCGTGCAGAGAGGAGTCGTTAGAGCTTTTGCTCCAGGGGTGGAAGTGTTAAAGGGCATAACGCCGCGAGTAACTTCCCTGAGTCGCCTGCACCGGTGTTGCTCCTTTGCCGGCAACTATTGTCGGCACGTTTGAGGAGCCCAACTAGTTGGCGGCAAGCCACCACCTACCACCTGCCTACAATAGTAAGTAATCATGATTATGGCAGGGGACGTTTCTATTGCAATATCCCAGCATCAATCCATCCCAATCTCATTCCATAACCCATAGACCTTTCCCTTTTTCTTGCAATAGATCTTTTTCCAGCTGAAACCTATTCAAGGGTACACCTTTCATAGGTATATTCAGGAATGAGTTTTGGCGGGAGCGCCACATAACATCAACTTCTCCAAAGGGCCTCTACGTGTTGGATCTGTATCCCCACGCAAGCCTCTCAAAGGACCGGGGTGAAAAGACCCGTGAAACTAAAGGAGATACATAATAAAATAAATATATAACACTGATTGAGCTGTGTGCCCTACGTAGTTGCGAGCGTCGCTGTTGCGATGCACGCCATTGCGATTTTTTTTCTACTGCCTCATAGGTTCGAGAGCTTGTGGACTCGAAAGATGTGGTCGCGAATGACGCTGTTTCGAAAAACATTTCCACTGCTTCAAACGCTCGAACGCTCGTAAACTTACTAATATTGTCTCATGTGCAATTGATTCATTAAATAACATATACCACTTGAAAATAATTGTATATAGAGATCAGTCATATATTTTGTGTTTCACATAGAAAATCAATAAAAATTTACATTTCAGTTACTAATATTTTTCATGTGGAAATGTTTTTCGAAACAGCGTCGTTCGAGAACACATCTTTACTAACTAGGTACACAACTACGTAGGGGACCCGTTTTTAACTAATACATATAAAGATAAACATCTTAGACCCAGGACAATTTGAAAAAGGCCATCCATCGAACCCGAGACCGGGACCTCTGGGTGGCGGACTAGCATGGTGACCACTACGCCACGGAATATATGATGCCGTGGCATGGAGAATGGACTCCTGATGTCTGTTCTGCTTTTTTAGTGGTGAGTGAATTTGATTATTTCGGCTTACCAAGAATTTTGCTCAAATAGTTTTTGTGAGACACGCCTGTGCCGGGGCCTCTGTCTATCTTAAAGGTAATTTTTTCAAGAAAGTAATTTGTTTTTTTTGTGTCCTGTTATTTTTGTGGGTGTAATATGTGTACATATGGGGTGGACACAGTCGATAGAGGTTTTATCTTGCAGTCTGGACAGCCTCTATCTTGAAGTCCGTGTACTTGGGTAAGCTGTGTCTTGGCTGACGGATATACTTCGAATGTAAAGTATGTTTCATTTTGCGGAATGCTGTCTTGGAGTGCGCTCAGATATGCTATTCTGGTATATGGAACATGCTTGGTGTTGTGTGCTCGGACACTGTCTTGGGGTCGCTCAGACACGTGGTCCTGGAGCATTGGTACATGCAGCGTCAAGCCACGGGTTGGTTTCGACGAGTTGTGGTGTATATGTGTGTGTGCGGTGCTTTAGTGGGAAGCACTGTCCATGGGTTATTAAAAGTTTGGGTTGAAACATTCTTTTATGTGGAACTGGTTCACACACGCAAAGTTATGTCTCACGTAAGTGCGCGTAGATCTCTAACGAGTCGTGAGGCGGCACTCCCCCGACGGGAACTGCCCCGGGTGACCGGTACAGATATCAGTTTGTTTTATATCCGTTGTGTTTAGGCTAGGCTAGGCAAGCTAGCCTTATTGTATTGCTGTTTAAGCTTATCTACTAATTAAGTTTCCACACTTTGTTTTGGACTGGGTGAACAATTTTTTGTGCTTTGGTTATTATTCTGTGCAGATGCAGACGACGAGAGCGAGGAGTCCACCTCGAGCGTCACCCAGACTCCTGCAGTCGAGATGCCTGACGCCGGCGAGCCCAAACCGGGACCATCCGGGACGCAGAGATTGGCGGAAGAATCCGCTACGTCACCCAGAACTTCATCCGGCAGCGAAGACTCTTCCATGCTAATGCTGGATACCGACCATCACCGTTAAAGGAGCCCGAGGACGGCCTCCCGTCAGGAAAGGCCGTGTTGGAGAGAAGATTAATAGTGAAGGGGAAAGACTATAAAAGGCGATGCCTCGCCGGTACCGCCGCATTCTAGCTTCATTATTCGTGTGACTAGGTCGTTACTCTGCCGGTTTGGTTATCGATTTTAGTGTTTGTCATAATTGTAAGTTCGTAGTGTTGTGCTGTTAATTTGGTAATTAATTTATTTGGTTTGTGATATTTTTGGTTGGTTGTTTAGATGAATTGTTAAATGGTGTAAATTAAATTGTTGTGAAGTAAATCTATTTTTGAGTTAAATTCCTTTAGGCAGTAGTAATTAAATTTAAAAAAAAATCACTTCTGGTCTTATTTCCAAGAATATTTATTTTTACAAATATTACACTCATATGGTTTTACACCAGTGTGAGTTATGAGATGTCTTTGTAAATGTGATATACTAGAAAACCGACTTTGACAAGTATCACGTTCATACGGTTTCTCACTAGTGTGAATTCTGAGGTGTATTCGTAAATGTTGCTTACGAGTAAATTTAATGTGGCAAATACACACACTCATGTGGTTTTTCATTAGAGTGATTTATAAGATGATATTTTAAATGTGCTTTACTAGACAAATGACTTTGACAAATATGACATTCATATGTTTTCTCACCAGTGTGACTTCTAAGATGTAATTGTAAAGTTAGCTTACGAGTATACTTATTGTGACAAATGTTACACTCATGTGGTTTTTCACCGGTGTGAATTTTGAGATGCCTATTTAAATGTGATCTATAAGAAAACCGTCTTTGACAAATATTACATTCAAATGGTTTTTCACACGTTTGAATTCTCTGATGTATTTGTAAAGTTTGCTTATGTTTAAACTTAGTGTGACAAATGTTACACTCATGTGGTTTTTCATCAGTGTGAGTTTTGAGATGCCTTGTTAAATGTGTTCTACAAGAAAACCGTCTTTGACAAATATTACATTCATATGGTTTGTCACCCGTGTGAGTTCTCTGATGTACTTGTAAAGTTTGCTTTTGTTTAAACTTAGTGTGACAAATGTTACACTCATGTGGTTTTTCACCAGTGTGAATTTTGAGATGCCTATTTAAATGTGATCTATAAAAAAACTGTCTTTGACAAATATTACATTCAAATGGTTTCTCGCCAGTGTGAGTTCTCTGATGTATTTGTAAAGTTTGCTTTTGTTTAAACATAGTGTGACAAATGTTACACTTATGTGGTTTTTCACCAGTGTGAGTGAGTATAAGATGCTGTCGTACATATGTTTTACTAGAAAACCGACTTTGACAAATATCACATTCATATGGTTTCTCACCAGTGTGCGTTCTAAGATGTATTTGCAAAGTTTGCTTCTTAGTATACTTATTTTGACAAATATTACACTGGTATGGTTTTTCAACGGTGTGAGCTTTGAGATGCCTCTGCAAATTCATTTTATTAAGGAACGCTTTAAGACAAATATCACATTTATATGATTGTACTCCGGTGTAAGTACTGAGATGTGCGTCTTTTAAATACGACTTATGAGTGAATCGACGTTGGCAAATATTACACTCATATGGTTTCGCACCAATGAGAGTTTTAAGATTGAATAAACTTGTACTTCGAGTTAATCTTTTATCACAACTATTACACGTATAGATTTTTCCATCAGTTTGCGATGTATCTTTTCGAGCCTCGTGTTTCTTGTTACTTGATGTTGCTTCAGACGGTGTCCATTCCTTTCGCTCAGCAGTTCTACCGGATGCACCACCTGTGTGTTAATGTTTAAATTATTGAGATATACCACACTTTCCACAATAAATTAATTTTATGATAAGATTCAGATATAAAATATCGTGTCTTTATCCCACTAGTGTAAAATTTTTCAGGCTGCCCTAAGTACATCTGACAAAGCTTGACGACTGCAATTCAATGATGACTGCCTGAACCAACAGCTTATACGTGCCCTCCAAAGCACGGAGGAACTCGAGAAATTTTTATTTGTGGTCGCCCATCCAAGTACGGACTACGCCCGGTGACACTTTACATGCGAAAGTGCTAGTAATGCGCACTTTCACAGGTCTTTCAAGCTCTTCAACAGAGCGGGTGGCTAGTTAATTTTATGTTTTTCTTTTTGCCAGGAAAATGTTAAGATTCCTGCGATAAGACCGCCCATCGCGCATCTAAACTGTGCCTTGGTTTGAGCCATCGAAAGAGCAAACACTCATGGGAATTCACCGAAATAAAACAGCGTATCGAATTAAAAAATTGTGTTGCAAAGTAATATGAATGCTTGAAACAGTACGATAATTATTAGAACAATTAAGTAGTAGCTTCAAATGAGTAGTGTTGTTTATTCATTTATTATTTTTGAAAACCCTGAACCGTAGTAAATATTAAGTTTTCAAAAAAAATCACCAATGGCAAGAAAATTTAATATATTTCTCAATTTTTTAACGCCTAAGAACCACAAAATATAGTGATAAAAGAAGATTAAAAACAAGGTACTTAAATTACACTTTTATGATATATTCATGTGGGTGTGGAGGGAAAATAAAATAAAAAGATCGCAATATGATTTAACTTATATTTCAATATATGAATCGTCTTAGCTTCATCACATCCCGGCGCGAACATTTTTTACAGACGACAAAATAATAAAGCAAAATACAAGCTATCATAACTTGACTTATTTTCTCGCGTACAAGTTTTCTCAGCCGTAGTAGCAGTAGTTATTTAATACGTACTTACACAAAAAGGACAAATCGTTATCTACCTACTTAAAACTTCAATGATCTAATTTTAAACTATTGCGGTGCATCATTACTACATTTATATATTTGGCGACCTCCGTGGCGTAGTGGTCACCATGCTAGTTCGCCACCCAGAGGTCCCGGGTTCGATCCCCGGTCAGGGCAAGTTGGTAAATAGACTTTTTCAAATTGTACTGGGTCTTGGATGTTTATCTATATATGTATTTGTTATAAAATATAGTATCGTTGAGTTAGTATCCCATAACACAAGTCTATAACTTACTTTGGGGCTAGCTCAATCAGTGTTATTTGTCCCTATATATTTATTTATTTATATATACGAGAATTAACGCGAAACATAGGTTCCTTTTTTGATTTATTTTGACTGACGTTTTATCTAGGTTGCACCGAACATGGTTCTAGTCTGACTGAAGCGGCAATGCTAATAGGCCTTCTCCTACGTGATGTGATCTTCGCCAAAATAAATGAAAAACTCATGTTTCGCATTAAATCCCGAATGCATTAATTTAGTTATTTCACCCACATATCGAGCCTTTATGCACGATGTTAAAATGTAGAATGAAACCCGTGCGAAGCCGGATTGAAACGCCATTATAGAAGCCAGAACCAATGCGAGGATTGGAATAATACTTAGTTAGGATGTAGATAGTTAATTTTTATCCACAAATTGGTTTGTCTGGAATTATCATCAACTACCCACTTCTTTTGCTTATCGATTGAAATGGTTTTACTGTAGCTTTAGTTTCAAATCATCTTCTTTTTCTCACTTAACTTTTCTTTACCCCCATTTAACTCCGAATTTATAAAGAGATTTTTCTATTTTCTTGGTCCTTACCTTTATAAGGAAATCAATCATAATATTTTTGTTTATCCATTAAATAAATATAAGTGCAAAAAATCGATCACTGAGTGGTTGCAAAAGCTAACGTATAACGAGACCGAAAACTTATTAAAAATCGTAGATTAACTAAAAGCTATGGCCAAACTAAAAAAAAAAATATTTATTTAATTAATTAAGTAAGTTATGTATACAAATATATTATAAGATATACATATATAGATTGTTAATTTTTCATGTATATTAATGTTTTTAATTTAAAATATGTAGGTCTTATTATATTTTAAACATAAGATCGCTATAAATAATAATTTGTCATTGTTATATGAATCATATATACCTAAATTATGTATAAGCCTTAATTATATTTATTAATGACGAGTCCTGGTGACCTGTAATACAGGTTCTTCGGAAACCTAGCACGGGCACGAGCTCTCCACTTTTAACACACTTCCTTACCTTTTAATGTATGACTTTTTTACCTATTTATGCTTGTATTAGTTTTATACTCAGTTTTAAGATAAAAATTGTGGAGGAAATAAAATAAACATTTTATTATTTATTATTATTATATTATTATTATTTTCGAGCAGTATGTGCTTAGTCTAGAGTATACTTATTTTGACAAACATAACACGTACGGTTTCTCATTAAGACGAAGTGGTAGCTAAAGTGGCGCCCCCATTTGAAATAAATTGTTTAAAACTAAATATGGTGATAATTAAAAATTTGGTTTGTATGAATGTCTAGAAAGACCTTTAAACTATTTTATGAATAACCTTTGAAAGTAATATTGTTAGTCTGTCTAGTTTTAAAACTGTTTTCCGCCAAAAGTGGCCACTTTTGGCGAAAAACAGTTTTAAAACTAGACGGACTATAAGTAATAATTTCAAAGGTTATTCATAAAATAGTTTATAGGTCTTTCTAGACATTCATACAAACCAAATTTTTAATTATCACCATATTTAGTTTTAAACAATTTATTTCAAATGAGGGCGCCACTTTAGCTACCACTTCGTCTTAATGTAAGATACAAGATGTATTTTTAAATTTCACATTACAGTATTAGTTTGGTGAATATCACACTTTACACTCATTATTGTGAGTGTCATGTGTGAGTTTTAAGATGTACTTTTAAATGGTACTGTTGAGTATACTTACTTGGACAAATATTACACTTACATGATTTCTCATTTGTGTGAATTTTAATATGTTTTTTTAAACTTCGCTTTTGAGCATACTTTTTCTTACAAATAGTACACTCATATGGTTTTACACCAGTGTGAGTTATGAGATGTCTTTGTAAATGTGATTTACTAGAAAACCGACTTTGACAATTATCACATTCATACGGTTTCTCACCAGTGTGAATTCTGAGTTGTATTCGTAAATGTTGCTTACGAGTAAATTTAATGTGGCAAATATAACACTCATGTGGTTTTTCATTAGAGTGAGTTATAAGATGATATTTTAAATGTGCTTTACTAGAAAAATGACTTTGACAAATATGACATTCATATGGTTTCTCACCAGTGTGACTTCTAAGATGTAATTGTAAAGTTAGCTTACGAGTATACTTATTGTGACAAATGTTACACTCATGTGGTTTTTCAATGGTGTGAATTTTGAGATGCCTTGTTAAATGTGATATATAAGAAAACCGTCTTTGACAAATATTACATTCAAATGGTTTTTCACCCGTGTGAATTCTCTGATGTATTTGTAAAGTTTGCTTATGTTTAAACTTAGTGTGACAAATGTTACACTCATGTGGTTTTTCATCAGTGTGAGTTTTGAGATGCCTTGTTAAATGTGTTCTACAAGAAAACAGTCTTTGACAAATATTACATTCACATGGTTTGTCACCCGTGTGAGTTCTCTGATGTACTTGTAAAGTTTGCTTTTGTTTAAACTTAGTGTGACAAATGTTACACTCATGTGGTTTTTCACCAGTGTGAATTTTGAGATGCCTATTTAAATGTGATCTATAAAAAAACTGTCTTTGACAAATATTACATTCAAATGGTTTCTCGCCAGTGTGAGTTCTCTGATGTATTTGTAAAGTTTGCTTTTGTTTAAACTTACTGTGACAAATGTTACACTCATGTGGTTTTTCACCAGTGTGAGTGAGTATAAGATGCTGTCGTACATATGTTTTACTAGAAAACCGACTTTGACAAATATCACATTCATATGGTTTCTCACCAGTGTGCGTTCTAAGATGTATTTGCAAAGTTTGCTTCTTAGTATACTTATTTTGACAAATATTACACTGGTATGGTTTTTCAACGGTGTGAGCTTTGAGATGCCTCTGCAAATTCATTTTATTAAGGAACGCTTTAAGACAAATATCACATTTATATGATTGTACTCCGGTGTAAGTACTGAGATGTGCGTCTTTTAAATACGACTTATGAGGGAACCGACGTTGGCAAATATTACACTCATATGGTTTCGCACCAATGAGAGTTTTAAGATTGAATAAACTTGTACTTCGAGTTAATCTTTTATCACAACTATTACACGTATAGATTTTTCCATCAGTTTGCGATGTATCTTTTCGAGCCTCGTGTTTCTTGTTACTTGATGTTGCTTCAGACGGTGTCCATTCCTTTCGCTCAGCAGTTCTACCGGATGCACCACCTGTGTGTTAATGTTTAAATTATTGAGATATACCACACTTTCCACAATACATTAATTTTATGATAAGATTCAGATATAAAATATCGTGTCTTTATCCCACTAGTGTAAAATTTTTCAGGCTGCCCTAAGTACATCTGACAAAGCTTGACGACTGCAATTCAATGATGACTGCCTGAACCAACAGCTTATACGTGCTCTCCAAAGCACGGAGGAACTCGAGAAATTTAGTGCCCCTTGTGGTCGCCCATCCAAGTACGGACTACGCCCGGTGACACTTTACATGCGAAAGTGCTAGTAATGCGCACTTTCACAGGGCTTTCAAGCTCCTCAACAGAGCGGGTGGCTAGTTAATTTTATGTTTTTCTTTTTGCCAGGAAAATGTTAAGATTCCTGCGATAAGACCGCCCATCGCGCATCTGAACTGTGCCTTGGTTTGAGCCATCGAAAGAGCAAACAATCATGGGAATTCACCGAAATAAAACAGCGTATCGAATTAAAAAATTGTGTTGCAAAGTAATATGAATGCTTGAAACAGTACGATAATTATTAGAACAATTAAGTAGTAGCTTCAAATGAGTAGTGTTGTTAATTCATTTATTATTTTTGAAAACCCTGAACCGTAGTAAATATTAAGTTTTCAAAAAAAATCAACAATGGCAAGAAAATTTAATATTTTTCTCAATTTTTTAACGCCTAAGAACCACAAAATATAGTGATAAAAGAAGATTAAAAACAAGATACTTAAATTACACTTTTATGATATATTCATGTGGGTGTGGAGGGAAAATAAAATAAAAAGATCGCAATATGATTTAACTTATATTTCAATATATGAATCGTCTTAGCTTCATCACATCCCGGCGCGAACATTTTTTACAGACGACAAAATAATAAAGCAAAATACAAGCTTTCATAACTTGACTTATTTTCTCGCGTACAAGTTTTCTCAGCCGTAGTAGCAGTAGTTACTTAATACGTACTTACACAAAAAGGACAAATCGTTATCTACCTACTTAAAACTTCAATGATCTAATTTTAAACTATTGCGGTGCATCATTACTACATTTATATATTTGGCGACCTCCGTGGCGTAGTGGTCACCATCCTAGTTCGCCACCCAGAGGTCCCGGGTTCGATCCCCGGTCAGGGCAAGTTGGTAAATAGCCTTTTTCAAATTGTACTGGGTCTTGGATGTTTATCTATATATGTATTTGTTATAAAATATAGTATCGTTGAGTTAGTATCCCATAACACAAGTCTATAACTTACTTTGGGGCTAGCTCAATCAGTGTTATTTGTCCCTATATATTTATTTATTTATATATACGAGAATTAACGCGAAACATAGGTTCCTTTTTTGATTTATTTTGACTGACGTTTTATCTAGGTTGCACCGAACATGGTTCTAGTCTGACTGAAGCGGCAATGCTTATAGGCCTTCTCCTACGTGATGTGATCTTCGCCAAAATAAATGAAAAACTCATGTTTCGCATTAAATCCCGAATGCATTAATTTAGTTATTTCACCCATATATCGAGCCTTTATGCACGATGTTAAAATGTAGAATGAAACCCGTGCGAAGCCGGATTGAAACGCCATTATAGAAGCCAGAACAAATGCGAGGATTGGAATAATACTTAGTTAGGATGTAGATAGTTAATTTTTATCCACAAATTGGTTTGTCTGGAATTATCATCAACTACCCACTTCTTTTGCTTATCGAGTTGAAATGGTTTTACTGTAGCTTTAGTTTCAAATCATCTTCTTTTTCTCACTTAACTTTTCTTTACCCCCATTTAACTCCGAATTTATAAAGAGATTTTTCTATTTTCTTGGTCCTTACCTTTATAAGGAAATCAATCATAATATTTTTGTTTATGCATTCAATAAATATAAGTGCAAAAAATCGATCACTGAGTGGTTGCAAAAGCTAACGTATAACGAGACCGAAAACTTATTAAAAATCGTAGATTAACTTAAAGCTATTGCCAAACTAAAAAAAAAAATTTAATTAATTAAGTAAGTTATGTATACAAATATATTATAAGATATACATACATAGATTGTTAATTTTTCATGTATATTAATGTTTTTAATTTAAAATATGTAGGTCTTATTATATTTTAAACATAAGATCGCTATAAATAATAATTTTTCATTGTTATATGAATCATATATACCTAAATTATGTATAAGCCTTAACTATATTTATTAATGACGAGTCCTGGTGACCTGTAATACAGGTTCTTCGAAAACCTAGCACGGGGACCAGCTCTCCACTTTTAACACACTTCCTTACCTTTTAATGTATGACTTTTTTACCTATTTATGCTTGTATTAGTTTTATACTCAGTTTTAAGATAAAAATTGTGGAGGAAATAAAATAAACATTTTATTATTTTATTATTATTATCTTCGAGCAGTATGTGCTTAGTCTAGAGTATACTTATTTTGACAAACATAACACGTACGGTTTCTCATTAATGTAAGATACAAGATATATTTTTAAATTTCACATTATAGTATTAATTTGATGAATATCACACTTTACACTCATTATTGTGAGTGTCATGTGTGAGTTTAAAGATGTACTTTTAAATGGTGCTGTTGAGTATACTTACTTGGACAAATATTACACTTACATGATTTCTCATTTGTGTGAATTTTAATATGTTTTTTTAAACTTCGCTTTTGAGCATACTTTTTTTTACAAATAGTACACTCATATGGTTTTACACCAGTGTGAGTTATGAGATGTCTTTGTAAATGTGATTTACTAGAAAACCGACTTTGACAATTATCACATTCATACGGTTTCTCACCAGTGTGAATTCTGAGGTGTATTCGTAAATGTTGCTTACGAGTAAATTTAATGTGGCAAATATTACACTCATGTGGTTTTTCATTAGAGTGAGTTATAAGATGATATTTTAAATGTGCTTTACTAGAAAAATGACTTTGACAAATATGACATTCATATGGTTTCTCACCAGTGTGACTTCTAAGATGTAATTGTAAAGTTAGCTTACGAGTATACTTATTGTGACAAATGTTACACTCATGTGGTTTTTCAATGGTGTGAATTTTGAGATGCCTTGTTAAATGTGATATATAAGAAAACCGTCTTTGACAAATATTACATTCAAATGGTCTTTCACCCGTGTGAATTCTCTGATGTATTTGTAAAGTTTGCTTATGTTTAAACTTAGTGTGACAAATGTTACACTCATGTGGTTTTTCATCAGTGTGAGTTTTGAGATGCCTTGTTAAATGTGTTCTACAAGAAAACCGTCTTTGACAAATATTACATTCACATGGTTTGTCACCCGTGTGAGTTCTCTGATGTACTTGTAAAGTTTGCTTTTGTTTAAACTTAGTGTGACAAATGTTACACTCATGTGGTTTTTCACCAGTGTGAATTTGAAGATGCCTAGTTAAATGTGGTTTATAAGAAAACTGACTTTGACAAATATCACATTCATATGGTTTCTCACCAGTGTGCTTTCTAAGATGTATTTGCAAAGTTTGCTTCTTAGTATACTTATTTTGACAAATATTACACTGGTATGGTTTCTTAATAGTGTGAGCTTCGAGATGCTTTTGTAAATTCATTTTATTAAAGAACGCTTTAAGACAAATATCACATTTATATGATTGTACTCCGGTGTAAGTACTAAGATGTGTGTCTTTTAAATAAGACTTATGAGTGAACCGACGTTGGCAAATATTACACTCATATGGTTTCGCACAAGTGTGAGTTTTAAGATTGAATAAACTTGTACTTCGAGTTAATCTTTTATCACAACTGTTACACGTATAGATTTTTCCATCAGTTTGCGATATATCTCTTCGAGCCTCGTGTTTCTTGTTACTTGATGTTGCTTCAGTCGGTGTCCATTCCTTTCGCTCAGCAGTTCCACCGAAAGCACGACCTGTGTGTTAATGTTTAAATTATTGAGAAATAGCCGTACGATCTTTCAACAATAAATTGATTTAATGATAAGATTAAGATACAATATCTCGTCTCTAAAGGGCTAAAAGCACATAATCTTAGGTCTTAAGACCCAAACGTTTAGCGTAAAAGTGGAACAGAAGAATCAAACTGAACTACTAGTCTCATGACCTATTGATATACTAGCTGATGCCCGCGACTTCGTTCGAGTGGACTTTATGACTCCGGCGTATTAATAGAAATACTAACTAATGTAGATACATGAGAAAGTACTTGTAGTCAAAAGTCAATATTATTTTAATTTTTTTTTCATATTGTAAACATAGTTTGAAAATTTTCTTTATAAATTATGTTGGGAGTTTTTCCTTCGGGAGCCAATATGAAAAGACCTGAAGCGTTACCAACCCTGGAGAAAGCCACATAAAGTTGGCCATGCGAAAAACCAGTGCTTAAGTCGACACCAGTGGCTTGAAGCGTCTGACACTGCGTCTTATGTATTGTCATAGCAAAGCAAGTTGACACAGGTAACTGTGTATGTTCAAAAGGAAAATTGTTCGGGGTCAGTGGTATACGCGGAATAAATACAGTCTCACGTGTGCATTCATCCCAAACGATTAGACAGCAAATGAGAGGTTTAGCCAGTTTAGGCAAGTCGATATCAAAATTTTGACCCAAACTGTTACCGCCTTCACCACGTGGAATTACTCCCAGCTTATTAAATTATTGTTACGAAACTGGGGTTCGAGATTTGGAGAAAAACGCCAAATTTCGTATGAGGGTAATTGATATATATGATTCGGACTCTCATTTAGAGTCGGATCTCAAAATCAAAATACTAAAAACCTAGGTAAACTTAATTAAAGACAAACAAATTATAGACCGCTTGACGATATTTCTTTAACGACGAACGGAACGTCTCGGTGACGTATTTTTGAAGTAAGACTTGGAATCTTTAAAACGGATTGACGTAGATACAATAAACTTTCACGTCTTTATGGGGTAGACAGAGCTCAGGATATTAAAACCCTAAGGCCATAATATGTTTAGTGCATTATCAAAATAGTGATGGGTCGTCTAATGATTATACAGATTCTCGCCAATTCCCTGGATTGGTTTTTACGATCTGCGCTTGAAGAAAAACAGCAGTACATTCTGGCTTTTTTCTCTTCTCACAGATCAGCATAGAAGATAAAGGCAAATTAGTATCATACATCAGTTCTTAGTCTTCAGACTGCTTATGCGGCCCAGTGGTCCTGTTTGTGAAAAGTTGTTTCCAGTCTGGTTCATATTGCAGGCTTGAATTGCCTGATTATCCGAAAAGAAAGATGATTCCGTGTTTCGGAAGGCACGTATAAACTGTGGGTCCCGAACGCCATCAGCGTTTACTCGAACAGTTAAAAACTCAGGCGCTCTGTGTAAAAACCAGTAAACTAGTTAAATTACCCAGGTTAGGTAGCGGACCCGGACTCTAAAGCGTTACCGCTGAGGATGCGAACGCGAATACGCTCGAATGTTGATGATCAGTTTTTAGTCTTACTCTTCTGCTTGTTGGTGAAAGATACAGCGTTGACGTATAGGAGCCTGATCTGTATCAATATGATGTTCAGCTAAATGTGATTTGTCCAAAGGTTTTATTTCAGTTGAAATATTTTAAAATTTTTTAATTGATTACTTGATTTATTTTTATATTAACAATGTCCTTAATAACGTACAATAGGAACCCTGTAAGGTATTGCACAACAACAAGATGGAACAGCAAGAGAGTATTTAAATCCATAACAAAAAATATATAAATTACACACAATGAATAAAAACACTAAACTACTTAGAATGAATATTTATTAGAATTGTAAGCATCGCCTTTTTATTACAAAATTCATAATAATGTTAGGTACAATTACTATTCTAACTCGTATGTTTACCATGAACATTTTTTTGTTATTTATTAAACTTTACGTCAATTGTATCAAGTCAATTCGCTACTTTCCCAAAGAATTATAACCCATTGCCTTCTTAATGAAATCAGATAGTTTTACTAAATGTCAAAACAAAAATTTTCTATGGGATTTGTATGAAATATAGACTAATGACGTCATGGTTGTGGAGTCAAATAACGCTCTGTTTGTGTGCAATAAAAAATCTAAAATCTCGTTGAAAATGGATATGATCATAACATGCGACATTATTATGTGATGTTTTATTTTCTTTACCGTATCAAATAATTTATTTTTGAAAATACCTAATTGTAAGACAAAATTGCAAAGTAGACTTACATTAAACAGTGTGACATTTAAGATGCATTCTAACTTTGCTTTTTAACAAACTTCTTTTGATAAATAATACACTCACACTTTCATAAGTGTAAGTTTTAAAACAAAAAAAGTGTAATTTATAAACTTGCCTTACTATAATTACAAGGAAGGACGGCAATGGCGCACGGTCACAGAGTACGGCCGCACGGGCTAGCAACGTCGCTTTCGCCTTGCTGAGACGTCGCAGTCACACACACTACAATATTGAGCGTATGATACTGTTCACGCTCACTCAACATTGATAAAATATTATGAAAATTTCATTCTGATTTAGGCTATTTAGACTACTATTTTCTTATGAAAAAATAATTTCCCGTAAATAGAATATAAATAAATGCCGACTTATGTCATTACAATGTAAGATTACGCTTCATTAGCTCCCAAATGTGAAATTAAACTAGCATGAAAAACGAACCACCTTAATTACAACTATGTATATGAGCAAAGTTCACAAATGTAAAGTTTGATCATAAACTAACTTTTTAGACAATATGTACACTAATTTCATGTCTCACTACAATGAGTTTTAATGTGTTCAATTATAATTCTATAGCCAATAAATTTTTTAAAACAAATATTACACTTGAATTGTTTCTCACCAATGTGAGTTTTAAGATGCACTTGTAAATGTTGATTTAGTCTAAACTTACTAAAGCACATATTACATTTATATGGTTTCTCGCCAGTATGAATCCTAAGATGTACTTTTAAATTCGACCTAAAATTAAACCGCTTATGACAAGTATTACACTTATAATGTCGTTTTCCCTTGGCGTGACGGTTAAGATGTTCTTGTAAGTTTAATTTGCAAGTGCACCGACTTTGACAAATATTACATTCATGTGGTTTATCATATGTGTGAGTTCTAAGATGTATTAATAAATCTTGCCAATGTGCATATTCATTTTGACAAATATGACACTCATATGGCCCCTCACTAGTGTCAATTCTATAACTAATAGGAACTTGTAAATTTGACTTTTGTGTAAACTGACGTTGACTAATATTACATTCATATGATTTCCCGCTGGTGTGTTGGCGAGCGTGGTCTTTAAATTTATATGAGACGCTTAAATATTCGTTACAATCATCGCGTTTTTTGGGTCCCTGATAAGTTCGCGGTGGATTTCTTGGAGCCTCGTGTTTCTTGGGTTTCTCGTCACTTGATGTCCCTTCAAACCGTGTCCGTCCCTCCAGCACAGAAGTTCCTCCGGAAGCGCCACCTGCGTATCAATTATTTCATTACTGAATTGCCCATCTTTTCTAAATCAATGTGATCACGATACATGTATCTGACCAGTGTTCGGAAAATCCATTCATAACGGGAACCCGTTTCCATCGGTTAACCCACTCAATAAGGTTAACAGTAACCGTTATCTGAATAGGTTAACTTAGTTTTCGGTGATGTACAGCCGTTTGGTTGAGTTATGCAAGCGCTTTTGCAGGAATAGGTACCGTGACCGACTAACGAGGAATGAAAAACGTATAGTATCATACAGAATTCTTTATTTCGATTCGGTTAAAGTTAACCGCAATTACAGGTTAACAGGCTATTTTGGTTAACCAAAATATATGTTAACCCATTTCCAATTGGGTTAATAACAGCCCTGTATCTGTCTGTGTGCATGAAAGGAGCCTCCTCGAGTGACGTACTGAGCCCCCCTGTATGTCCGGCGCACCCTGGGAAATCTGCGAGGACAGTCTACTCGGTAACACAGATTGGCTGATCCGTTCGCCACGAATTCGACTCGAGAAGATCTGTCTGTGGGACACCATGAAGTATCTAGTGACATACTAGAGACATCATGATGCATGACTCATGACTAGGAAGGCGCTACCCCAATCGTGTAGGCGGCGTCTTACGATTGGAATCATTACTGGTCACTGTGCACTAAATAAACACCTGTACATCCCAGGGCATAGGTGTCACATACTCGTACATCTCTGTGCAGGTCGTGCATAGATGCTAAAGAAACTGCAAGCCATCTCCTCCTCAAGTGCGATGGTGTCGCACAAATTAAAAGGTTCCTAGAACGTCTGGGAACCGTGGCGGAGGTGTGCAGGGCACCAACAGCCGTCCAGAACTTAGTGCAGGATTATGGCTGGTTCGAGAGCCTGCGCCAGCTCCCCACGCAAGAAGGGTCCAGATTAATTCAATCTTTATAATGGCATTAACTAGATACTTAAAATTTCCACCGATTTTGCAATACTGTGGCCGCTACAACTATAACTGCATAAAATATTTCTTGAGAACGTTTCACAGCGGTACGGAAGCCTTCATGTACGAGTCCGACTCTCACTTGACCGGTTTATTATTTTATCTATCATTAATTATCTTTGGTGTCAAAATCAAAATGGCAAGAAAATTTAATATTCCTCAATATTCTTATGTCTACAGCAGTCTTTTCCAAAGTGGGCGATAACGCCCCCTTGTGGGCGCTGGAGGCTTTAAGGGGGGCGGTAACGGGCCCAGAATAAAGTTGGGGGGCGCTGATGTGATTTAAGCAATGAGTGATTTATAACTTCAGCTATTTCATATTTTAAAATTCACTGAAATTAAAATCCTCTTACTACACAACATCCATTTATTAGTTCATATTTATATCTTTTTTATTGTACAAATATAAACTAAAAATGTAATTAATATTTATTATTTTAATGCGTTCACAACGCTATTTATATCGTTAAAGGAATCAAACACTGAAAAAATTTCGTGTTTAAAGTATCGCAGGTGAGGTCCCCACTTCCGATACTCTTTATTATTGTAAAATTGTATTATTATTGCTATTTTTTATTTAAAATTAACAATGTTGATTATTGTTATTTTTCATGTATGTATTATTATTGTTGCTCTCTTGTAAAAAAGTCTAGTTTAGAATATAGGTTGAATTAAACTACAGGCAAGACAAATATGTGATTCAGGTTTTTATGGTGAAAAAAATGGGGGGCGCTACAAAATAACAGATTTTTTAAAGTGGGCGTTTGACAAAATAAGTTTGGGAACCTCTGGTCCACAGGCTATGAAATGTAGGGTAATAAATGTAGATGTGTAAAAAAAAATCAAAAGATCGGTGTAATAAAATTTATATTTCTTCTTATTTAAATAAAATTCTTTACATGAATGGCCGTAACTCCGTTATATCTGAGCGCCTAATTTTTCGCAGAATAAACACAAGATACTCATTCCAAGTTCAAGCTTTTATTAAGCACTTACATTTTGGCAGTATCACTTTTATAAGTACTTTCCGTTACAGACGCTCAGAAACTGCTACTTGCTACATGATTTTCATTGCGTAATATTATCAATTTCGCACCTATTAAATATCGTGCGGTTGATTTGCATTACAGCAAATTTATTGAAATGAATTTAAAAAAATTCAGTTTCTATAACTCCAAAATAGTACTTTTTATCAAATACAGTCTCAGTTTCATAGAAATGCACCGGCTTCGCCAGCTTATGTGTCAAACCCGCCTCAACTGTTATGAACCATGACACTTGTATCATAAACAAATTTGCAAATACATATTTATTTTACTTATACCTTTATCTCTCATTCTCCATTTATATATTTAATCAATTCATTCATAAAACGACAAATATTTAACAACCTTTACGCCAAGACAAGAGTCAGTGAATGTTAGGTTTAGGCGTGTTGGGTCATAAGCTTGGCACTCTATGAGATCCGATAATTTTTTATAGAGTATAGGTATTGACTGTTTATTATTTTACGTGTTTCTTTTTCACAAAATTAATAGGCGGCTTTAAACCATAGCTTTATATACCAGTCAATACACTCGTGACGCGGAAAAAATAATATCGAAGGTATGTTTTACTGTATGTACTCGATAAACTCTCTAAAATAAATAATTTTGGTACTGTTAAGAAAATAAAACGTCACAAAATAATGTCACTTGCCATGATCATATCCATTTTAGACGTGATTTTAGATCTAGACACGCGGCAGCGTGTCAGAGCCAAGTTCAAAGAAAGGAACTGCCGGCGCAGCAGCCGTGTGTGACCCCTTCACAAATCGAAACCTATGTAAACTAAATACATGAAATTGAGCACATTGAAGTCCTCTAGCTCAAATTGAAACCAAAATTTCTAAAATTCTCTAAAGAACTTGGCGGCCATTTAGATCTTGATTCTTTTGACGGATTTTGAACTTGGCTCCCATTTTTAAATTTATGTTTATGGTAGGATTTATTATTGTAGAAAAATCTACATTAAGAGCGCTATTTGACTCCAAGAAACTATGCACTTCGGAGCACCAACACTGATTTAGATTTTTTCTTCGACAACTGGTCTACTATTATTAAGTCACTACTAAAGTACTCTGAAAATCATGACCAATGTAATACTTGCGACTACGATAGTGACGAAAGTGAATAATAATAAATTTGTTTTGTATTATCATGAAAATATTTAAAATTTAAATGTCTTTTAATTGAAATTACTATCTTATCTTATTAAAATTATTATCTTTGTTATTAATTCTGCAATTATTATTCTATTTTTGTAAAAACGCATGTGTGATAAATGTAATAGATATAAGTCATTTTTATCACAATAAACAATTAAACATGACGTCATCTTCCTGTATTTCATACAAATCCCATACGAAACGTTGGTTAACGATAATAGCGGATTTGATGCGGTTTTCACTTTTATGCCGAGCATTATTTTGAAATATTAAATGTATTAGTAAAACATTTTTATGTTAAGTAATTCCATAACGAGTAGGTGCATTATTTCTTACACTCTAAAAATTATATCTTGTTGTGTACCAAGCTTCTAACTCTATTGCTGTTGCTCTATTACTGTGCGAAAAACACTAAGTCTTAGTTAAAATGCGTACCTTGGCCGTTTCTTAAGGGTAGATAGATACTCCTTTTAGCTTCACTTGGCGTAAACTTTTGTCTGTAGTAAGTAAAGAAAGTGCTGTAAGGAAATGGCCAAGCCACACATTTTGACTAAGAGGTAGGGTTGAGACTAGGATTCACGCAGAACCCTATATGCCATGATAAGATTTGTTAACGTTAGGTTTAGGCATGTAGAGCTGAAGCTTTATGAGATCCGATAACTTTTAGAGTGTATAAATAAGAGTACAGGTATTGACACCGACTGTTTATTATTCTACGTGTTTCTTTTTTACGAAACTTATTACGACCAATATTATTTTTGTATGAGTTCTCACGAGTATAAGATTCATGATTATAAAATTCATGTACACAAAATACAAACACAGAAACAAAGTGAAAACATCGAGTACATAGGTATTGCTTATTTCATAAGAAATCTCTTCCAGCAGACCTAGGGAAGGAAAAGAAAGGAAAACTAAAATTTGCTTATAAGTACTTATACTTATTTTGAGAAATACTTGTTGTAAGGTTGTAAGTGTGTTATTTTATGTTGAATTCTAAGCTGTGTTTGTAAATATTGATTTCATGTGTACAATTTCAGTGAAATATTTAGTCATATTGTTTTTCGCCAGTGTGCAATTTAAGATGTTTTTGTAAATGTTGCTTTCTACTAAAATGGGTGTGACAAATATAACACTCATTATTACTGTGAAGTTTAAGATGAGTTTTTAAATTTGAAGTAGATTTAAACTTGCGTTGGCAAATATTACACTCATATGGTTTCTCACCAGAGTGACTTCTGAGATGTATTTGTAAACCTTGCTTTCGAGTAAACTTATTTGGACATAAATTACACTCAAATGGTTTTTCACCACTGTGACATCTAAGATGAGTTTTTAAATATGCTTTTTCAGCAAATTTTCTATGACAAATATCACACTCATATGGTTTCTTACCAAAGTGAGTGTTAAGATGTCTTTTAAAATTTTTCCATCGAGTAAACTTACTGGGACAAATATAACACTCATATGGTTTCTCACCAGTGTGTATTCTAAGATGTGTTTGTAAATGTTGCTTTTGAGTATACTTAAGGTGACAAATATTACACTCATGCGGTTTTTCACCAGTGTGAGTTATAAAATGTCTTTGTAAATGTGGTTTACTAAAAAACCGATTTCGACAAGTATCACATTCATATGGTTTCTCGCCAGTGTGAAGTCTGAGGTGTAATCGTAAATTTCTCTTTTGAGTATACTTAATGTGACAAATATTACACTCATATGGTTTCTCACCAGTGTGCGTTCTAAGATGTCTTTGTAAATGTTGTTTTCTATCAAACTTAGTGTGACAAATATAACACTCATTACTGCTGTGAATTCTAAGATGCTTTTTTAAATTTGAAGTATTCCTAAATTTGCGTTGGCAAATATTACACTCGTGTGGTTTCTCATCAGAGTGAGTTGTAAGATGTCTTTGTAAAGCATGTTTTCGAGTAAACTTACTGTTACAAATATTACACTCATATGGTTTTTTACCACTGTGAGATCTAAGATGAATTTTTAAATATGTTTTGTCAGCAAATTTTCTTTGACAAACATCACACTCATATGGTTTCTCACTAGTGTGAATTTTAAGATGCCTTTGTAAATACATTTTGTTTACAAACGCTTTTTGACAAATATTACATATATATGATTTCTCACTTGTGTGAGTACTAAAATGTACTTTCAAACACGACTTGTAAGTGAATCGACGTTGACAAATGTCACATTTATATTGTTTCTCGCCTGTCTGCTGTCGAGAGTGTTCTTTTAATTTACACGAACCATTGAAACAATTGTTACAGTTAAGTTTTTGGTGTGTCTTATCAGTCTGCAGTGGATCTCTTCGAGCTTCGTGTTTCTCGTCACTTGATGTCCCTTCAGACCGTGTCCGTCCCTCCAGCACAGAAGTTCCCCCGGACGCGCCACCTGCGTGTTAATGATATAATTACTAAGAGACCCATCATTTCCAAATCATTATAATCAAATAATGTTTTTTGAAACGTTTTCATACGTTTTTAGTTATAGTGCTGCAATAATATTTTTTTTGAGTCAGTTAAACTTGAGAGACAGAGAATGAACTTGGGCGCAGGGATTTATAACGGTCTTAAACCAATCATGTACGGAATATGTACAAAGGTTTAAAGGTCTCAGTGTCATATATATGGCACTTCATAAAAGCGGAGTATCATTTATGACTACAACTACGACAAACAAATCTAAACATCCGTGCACGGCTCATGTGCAAAACGTCTCTTTCGCAAAATGTCCCCTAGTCGTAAAACGTCTTTTTCTCATAATGACACGTCAATGTGTATGTTCGCCCTTTAACGCACTCGACAAGGCTAAAACGAGAAGTATTAATTCTGTGTCAGTGTAGAAGACATTTTTTAATTAATTCTAGAGTAAAATACGTTTTGAGAATTTAATCGTTTTATCGCATTGCAATCCCAGCGCAGCGTGCGCGATTATAATATTCACTCATATTGTGTGCAATTTAAGATGTTTTTGTAAATATTGCTTTCTACTAAAATTATAACTGCAACACCAGGGGTGTAACAGAAGCGTTGCCGGCCTTTCAAGAAGGGAAGATGTAGGGGGAGGGGATTTATCGCTAATGTTATCGACTATTGCTTTGCAATCCCAGCGCAGCGTGCGGACTCGATAATTTATATTATTGATGGCACACGTTAAGATTCGCAATGTTATGCTAAAGAACGACTGAAGAAAAAGCGAGGCTAAGACTGCCGGTGGACACCCAGCTAAGAAAGCATTTTTGCTCAAGCTCAACTAAAAATCTTTAACTAATCTTTAATAGGGGTGACGACAGGGTTAGAACCATATTTTATTTTAATTTTTTATGATAAAAGTAAAACTTCACAAAGATACGAAGCATCAAACTTCCGCAGTAGGACCTTACGACGTCATCTCTATGTAAAAATCGAACGTAGCCGTGACGTCATGCGAAATTTCAATGCGCTGAATCATTGTCATTTTTTGTTTCTCAAAGAAAACAAAAAATACGTATACAATATTTTTTGATAATCTAACTAATGGGCTAAAAATATTTTTCTATTCGTCATGCCTATTGACCGCAAAGTAAATTAAAGATGTGGTCAAGTCGATTAAACCAGCACCTTCTCACCTGTCCTTCGTGTCGAAGCAGCTGCACTAAATATACACGGCGTCGAATCGTGGCATTAGAGTAGCGACTTATTGGATCGTCGAAATGTAGTGTAATTTGATCCAATCGACACGAAAAGCAGAAGAACCAAAGATGTAATTTGAGGCTTTCTTAATCATCGAGCCAGGCCAGCCTGTCCGAAGACGGAAATATTTCGATTCAACAAATGGCTCAGTTGAGAAGCTTCGTACATTTAAATATAATACATTTGGCACATACCGAGTATGTATAGTACATTTGAGCCAATTTGTGAATCAGCCATAAGTTCAACCTCCGTACACACGCGTTCGTATATTTGGTTTTTCGTGTGTGTAAGTGGCCAACACTGGTGTCAGATTTTCAAGCTGCCAAGGCATCTGACTTAGCTTGACGACTGCCATATAACGATGAAACCCGAGACCAACGACGTGCTTTGCAAAGCACGGAGGAGCTTGACAAATTATTATGCCACTTGTAATCATGGTCACCCATCCAATTGCGACACACGCCCGGGGTAACTTAACTTGCGAAAACGATTAGTAATACTAAGGCTAGTATATAGTACTCTGTGGTAATACGTTCTCTTCTCCGACTGGGTTACCGAGCTTCCGTAGCAAGTGGACAGATTCGCAACTCCACAACAGATTCTCAGGTGGACGGATTAGCAACTGGACAGGACATGTACCATAACGATAACCTCTTGTACAGTCGTTTGTGTAATATTGCTATGATCCTTTTTCATGTAATGCATTATTGGTTCAATTTATATAACATCTTTACTCTGTTTTTTTTTGAATGATACACACGTGAAGTGAAACTCCTTTACGAAACGTTCAGTTGACTGAGCTAGTGACACTTTTTCTCGCTAATTCTGTTGATTACGGCGGCAGCGGATAGCATAGTAATATAGGTAGTATACATGCAACCTCTATATGTATAATGCTAACTCTTTGATAACAACAAACGCTATGACCCTGTGTAAACCTGACTTCACTGTGTTGCCATCAAGTGTCATGTAAATATGTATTTATTATTTAATATATATTATGTAGTATTGTTGAGTAGTATCCCATAACACAAGTTTTGTCTTACTTTGGGGCTAGCTCAATCGGTTTTAATTTGTCCCTATATATTTGCATATTTATTAAAAGATACCAAATTCGATTCGAATATGCAGAGTCCAATACTTTTTGTTTTCTTCCTGGTATTAGAAATTCAAAATACAATTTTTTTAATTTTTTTTTCTGCAATCTTACATATTAACTAACATAATGTTCGTCGACATAGGTACATGGTTAGCAAAAGATTGTGAGAGACTGGAGTCTGAACTCTGAACTAAGCGAAGCTTGTATCTCAGAACACCAGACCCTCCAAAGTTGGAGGAAACACTTGACCTGTTAGAAATGTAACCTTAATTGCGAAAAACTGCCATTTTTGGCGTAGGTGCGTCTACGCACCTACGCCAAAAATGGCGTTTTCTAAAAGCTTCACGTTTTCACTTTGAACTGTAAAGAATAGTTCATAAAATAGTTTGAAGGGTTATCTAGGGTCTGAATCAAGACAAAATTTTAAATGATATCTCCGTTTCCTTTCAAATGATTTATTTTAAATGGGGGCAGCACTGGACCCCAGAAAATTCAGGTAGCCCCCTTAAACAACATTCTGTAGTTCTCGAAATTAAATACAGTTGTAGAAATTATATTTAAACTAGCTTTAATCCGCGACTTCGTCCGCGTAGAAGTCGAAGATGTTTCTAATAGGTTTTTTTTTTTAGAAAAACGAAGAGTTAAAGAATACTTATTAGCCCCCGACAAAAAAGGGGTGTTATAAGTTTGACGCTGATGTCTGTCGGTCTGTCTGTCTGTCGATGGCATCATAGCGCTCGAACGGATAGACTGATTTCGATGTGGTTTTTTTACGTGAAAGCAAGTTCCCTTGCGGAGGTTCTTAGGTATGTTTGATGAAAATAGGTTAAGCCGTTTAAAAGTTATTGGGGTTTAACGCTTGAAAGTCAGGACTTTGTCTGGCAAATAATAGATGGCGCTACGGATATTAAGTCGTACCGCTACTCATCACTAGATTACGTTCTTGACAGTCGGGTTTTATTTTTAATTTGCGTAGCAAATAAACTCGTATAAGGGTTTGTATATCTGTAGAATCGTATAACTATATACGTATATTGTTAAAATATCTTATCTCATACAAACACTTACCTTCTTTATTTCGCTGGCTCAGCGTTCACTTTCCTTTTCTTCACTATATTGCCAATTCTAAAAAAAAAACTCTTTTCATCCTTTTTTACCGTCACCGTCATAAGTTTAACGCGTTTGTGTATCTGACTGTGGCATTATAGCGCCTAAACGAATGGGCCGATTTTGATGCGGTTTTTTATTTCATTTGAGAGCTGACTTGATCGAGATGGCTTTTAGCGTAGCGGTGGATGGAAATCGGTGCAGTGGTTTAAAAGTTATGAAAGGTGAACGCAAGAAAGTTTTTTTTGCTAATTATAAACTTTTTGACAACAATGTTTGCTATTCCAGTGGTAATGCACCTTTGCAAACTTAGTACTATACAAATAATTATTTGCATTTCGATTGCATCCAACGTTATACTTTGATATTCCAATGTGGACCTAATTCAATGGTCACTTACCTTCATGTACGGATTCCCCTGTCTCGGCCTTCACTTTCCTTTTCTTCTCCAAGCAGATTCTCTTCAACTCCTCGTCGTACTCCGGGTCCGATTCAATCTTGCATTTGATGTCTTCAACATCCGATGTCTCCGTTTCTTGTGACTCTGCAAGAGCGAGATGATAATTCTGCTTTTTTCTTCATAAGAATAAGTGGATATCACTGATTTCAGATATTTAGACGCTTAGGAGGGATAAAGATAAATATACATTTGTTTGCAATAAAACACATCATTTACAAAAAATTATTGCATCAGTAGATATAGTCATGCAGTGTGCTTTTACCGTAAGAATGGTGTGATATGGTCAGAAAATGGGCTGCTGAAAATTTCACTAGTTATTTATAATTATTACACATGCACAATTATTCTAAGTAACTTTTACGACTTATTACAAACTAATTACAATGTATATTTAGAAATGTCAAAAGAAAAATTATTATATATTATTAATATAAATTAAAAGTTGTCATTCTGAAAATGACATATCTCATAGTAGCATTTCTCTTATAGTAGGATTCCACTCACATTCCAAGGCAGGCACTGGAATGGACTCCTCAGGGCAAGAGGAAGCGTGGTCGAAAAAAGCAGACCTGGCGACGGTTGGTAACAGCGGAACTGAAGACAATCGGGTTATGTTGGCCTGAAGTAAAGCGCGTTGCTCAAGACAGAATGGAGAAGTACTGTAGCGGCCCTCTGTCAGAGGATATAGGACAATAAGTCAAGTAAGTCACTGATTTCAAATTTAAGAGCATACACACATTTTTCGGGGTCCAGTGCTGCCCTATTTTGAAATAAATCATTTAAAAGGAAACGGAGATATCATTCAAAATTTTGTCTTGGGTTAGCTCTAGATAACTCTTCAAACTATTTCATGAACTACTGTTTAGTTTAAAGTGAGAATGTAAAGCTTTTCTTCGCACGTTGGCGAAAAATGGCTTCTTTTGGTCAATGTACGAAGAAAAGCTTAAACTGTAAACAGTAGTTCATAAAATATTTTGAAGGGTTATCTAGGGATAATTCAAGACAACATTTTGAATTATGTCTCCTTTTCTTTTTAAATCATCATCATCATCATATCAGCCGCAGGAAGTCCACCGCTGGACAATAGGCCTTTCAAAAAATTTATTTCAAATAGGGGCAGCACTGGGCCCCAAAAATTCATGTATCCCCTTCACAATCTACATATTATATTACATATTAATATTTCGCCCCGAACTGTGAACTCGCTAACTCCATGTTTCAATTTAGTTATTGCTTTTCACATTGTACATATATTTACTCCATAGTCACTTCTTAAATTAGAAGGTACAACATAAACTCATTTTGAGTTAGTATTTATCAATGCTAAAATGATTATGTAATTAACTAAATAAATATCAATTTTTCTGGTAGTTATCCAAATTAAAACATGTGATAAAATTTCGCCACGAGTGGGATTCGAACCCGCATCCATCACGTTAACGCCGTGAGTGCACTACCAATTGTGCTACCGTGGCTTCGAATCTTCTTGACGAAATTTTTCATCACATAGTACACACGCATTTACTCGTAAAGCATGCGTTTGAAGTGTGATATCCAACTCAATTCAATTTAGATGAATTGAAAGTTGATTAAAGTAAAGAAATATCCGAGCATTGTAATGCTGTTAAAAAACCAACAATTTCTGGTAGGGCAGTTCTAATGAAATGTATTTTTTATATACTCTGTTTAATTAATGTCTACTTACATTTCTTTATTTATTACTTTCGGCAACCCCTTGACCGTTGTGGCTAATGTTTGAACTTTAGGGGCTACCTGAATTTTTCGGGGTCCAGTACTGCCCCATTTGAATTAAATCATTTAAAAGGAAACGGAGAAATAATTTAAAATTTTGTCTTGTACAGGCTCTAGATAACTCTTCAAACTATTTTATGAACTATTGTATACAGTTTAAAGTGAGAACGTGAAGCTTTTCTACGCACATACGCCAAAAGTGGCCATTTTTCGCAATTGTGCGTAGAAAAGCTGAAGAAATGGATGGCGATTTAAAAAAAAAACAGGTTTCTTGAGTTTTTGTATTGTAAATTGCAAGAATACGGTAAAATAGTCAATTCAAGTTTTATCACCAATTTGCATTTGATCCGCTGTTGGTTAGAATATTATATTGATAGTGATAGGTACTCCCGCCGGCCTACAAAGCCGGTGTTTATGATTTTACACATTTCAAGCTGAAAACGATACTTAATTTATAACTAGCGATACAAGATAAATTACATATTTTTATTATCATTAATAAAACATTAAATTATCCAGATTTTCCTGTTATACAGTAAAACATTATGCATTAGAGAAAAAGGGTATGAAATTTATGTCAGTAAAACAAAAGTTATGGTTTTTGAAAGGGATGATAGTTCAGCAGAATGCAATATTTTACTAAATGGAGTGAAAGTTGAGCAAGTGAAGGAGTTTGTATACTTGGGATGTATGTTTACGAAAGATGGCAAGCACGAGGGTGATGTTGAAAAAAGAGTGAATGCGGGTAACCAAGTGAATGGAGCGTTGCATTCCGTTTTCGTCCCAAAGTTGGGCAAATGCCTCCCTTGTATTTAATGTAAAATTATTTCTTTTGTAATTTTTTTTTGTGAACAATAAAGAGTTCTGACCATCTGTCTATAATAATTAAGTACGTGTATTAAAAAAAAAATCAAGTATCAAAGTAGGTGATACATAAAAAAAAATATTTTTTAGTAAGTCTAAGAAGTAAAACCAAGTATATTTTAGTAAATTTATTCAAGAATTCCTATAAAACTAAAACAATTATAACACGCATCACTTACAAACTAACAATACGGTATTTTATTTTATTGAAAAAAATATATTATTCATAATAATAAGTAAAATAATCCTAAACCGAAAACAAAATGTTCTTTTTAATCTGTTTAAAAGTAAGTAAGTTATAAGCTTTTAAAATTTAACGGAAGGGGAAACTGTCAATTAACAGAAAAAGGACGCACGCGCTCTTGACGTCACGCTATTAGGTCTCGCGCGTACGAAAGAGATAGTGAGATGTCCCCACCACGCTCCCACTCTTATTTCACTTCATTAATTACTCAATTTTGTTTTCAAATATATCTTTTTAGTGGTTAGTTATTTTATACAAAATATAAACCAAAACATGCACAGTAACATAGTTTATAGTAAGTTTACTTTTTTAGATGTATTCTTTGACGCAGTTCATTTGAAATGATTATTTTATCGTAAACGATCTGTAGAGTTTATGAATCGGTTTGTGGGCCTCTCGATCTAATCGGCCTTACGAATTTCTACATAATATCGACATAAATCTTTAGTTAACAAAATCAAGTAATAACATATCTTATGTATCTACATGATTTCAATAATAAATGTATCTCTTTATAGGTACACAGTACTGTTCACAGAAGGCAAGGTGGCATAGTTTCAAAGGTGTGGTATATTCCCAAATCACGCACTGTTGTGGAACGCTGAAGCGGTTGTTGCTTGAGCATGTAACTTGTGGGTATAATGTTCAGTTTTCTTGTGTAGGTAACTACACAACATTTCAATGGATTGAGATCAAGACGACTGAAAGAACAATACTGCTCAAGCCGAGAAATATCAGCCTGAAGTGCAGATGCATCAGTTTGAGAGGATATAGCAGAGAATATCTTCATATCATCCGCAAAACAAAGCAGCTGAGATGAATGGAGACAATTTTGAATATCATTAACCATGATGTTGAAGAGAAGGGGTCCGAGCAGCGAACCCTGGGGAACACCACTGGGGATGTCAACCCAACTAGAAATATAATTTTTGACTACTACTGCTTGGGACCTATGGTCTATATAGTAAGAAAACCACCTAAGGAGGTCTCCAGTGACTCCCATGGATGCCAGCCTCTTTAAAAGTATATTATGATTTGAATGGTAATGGTCTAATAGTTAAATAAAAATTTAAGTACTATCGTCAGTCTGCATTTTATTTTAAAAATTGTTTTGAAATATTATTTTCTATAAATAATATTTTAATATAGCGGGAAAGCGCACCGCGGGCTCCGAATCAGCTGAGGATGCAACCGCGAACGCACTCAGCTGAAGATATTATTTTCTATATGTTCCCAGAAGTGTGTGATTTAACATGCATCTTCAAATTCCCGCATGTGGTGAAACCGGCCTGACAAATATGACATTCGTACGGTTTCTCGCCAGTGTGCGTTCGCGTATGTATTTGCAAGTGGCTCTGCTGAGCGAACCTCTTTTGACAATAACTACATTCGTAAGGTTTCTCGCCCGTGTGTGTCCTCATATGTACAATCAAACTATTTCTAAGAGCAAAATTGCTGTCACACTCTGTACACTTGTAAGGTTTCTCGCCTGTGTGGATTCGCAAATGCGTCCGTAACTGGCTGTTCCGAAAAAACTGTTTTTGACAATAACTACATTCCATTGCTTTTTCTCCAGTGTGCTTTCTAAAATGTATTGTCAACCTATTTTTGACCGCGTATCGACGATGACAAACATGACATTCGTATGGTTTCTCGCCGGTGTGTTGTCGTAAATGCCTTTGCAATTCATAGTTTTGAGCAAACCGATGTTGACAAAACTCACATTGGAGTTCCTTTTCTCCAGTATGCCTCCTAACATGTAGCTGCATTTTGCTATTTTTGGCAAACTTCTTTTGACAAAAACTGCACTCGTATGGTTTCTCGCCCGTGTGAATTTTCATATGATCCGTTAACCTATGTTTAGCAGGAAAACTGGCTTGGCAAACGCTACATTCAAATGATTTCTCGGCGTGTGTTCGAATATGTCTTTGTAAATCGCAGTTTCTCTTAAACTTGTGTTGACAAATACAACATTCAAACGATCTTTCGTTGAAATCTTTTGGAGTTTTGTTCGGTTTCTCGTTCTTTTTTCTCTCAGCTTGCTTCCGTTTCTTTGACTCTGTCTTCTTATCGGCGCCACCTGCGAGTTAATTTGCGTTTAGAAATAGTGTTGCCGATCGATAGTCAACTATCGATAGATTATCGATAGTCTGTCGATGTTTAAAACTATCGATAGTATTTTTCTTTTCATAATGCACAATGTATTGCACTAATCCATACTTTTTGCATTACGAGAAGCAATAATATCGTTAATAACAATAGTTATTCGTCGATACTATCGATGTTATTTGCTCTTAAACCACTACTATCGATAGGCCTATCCATAGTTTACCGTTCTGCAATTGAAACTATCGATTGTAAAACTACCGATTTTTCAGCATCACTATTAAGAAATATATTTTGTATTTCTTAGTTATTCACAACACAAATATGATGTTATAGCAGGCACTAGCGAATGTATACTTTTTTAAAAACTCCAAAAAGGAGGGGGGGTATCGATTCGAATGTTTATGTTTTTAAAGTGTATGTTCCCTGATCACATGGTTACTCGATCTGGTCCTGGACAGGCCTCGACTAATTTGACAAAATCTTTTTTTCTTTGTAAGGGCATACTTATCATTTGGTTCTATAGTAATATTATCGAAATCGGTTGGGTGGATAAGCGTTAAAGACATTTTAAGTTTTGAAAAATTTATTCAAGGAGGGTAAGTTTTTTCCGCGCTCTTGCTGTTGCGCTCTGAGCACTGTTCCCGGCTTACTGGACCAATCAGTGGATGCTGTATGGCGCTGCATCATAGCTGCGTCATTTTACATTTTGGCGGGGCAATTTTGAACAATGACAATTTTCCCTCTTGCATAGTATTTAAAAGAGATCCCTTATAGGGATAAGTCCGCCTTTGATATATCGTTTTCACCTTATTTTATTATTACAAGCTTTTTACAAGCTTTTATTATTATTATTACAAGCTTTTATTTAACTTGCAATGTATGTTTGTTCGGATGGAATCTCACAACTTAATTTTAAGGCACTTGCCCTCAACCGATGGAGCTGAAATTTGGTATACACGTTCAGTTCAGATGACAATGCATGATCAACAGTGTGACGTCATTTTGAATCCAACATGGCGGCATACCCAAAATGGCGGACCAATCATTTTTAATGCATTCCTACAATATGGGTATCAAATTAAAGGGCTTGCTGAGAGTAACTCGAAAAAAATGTGACGTCACTCTTAATCCAATATGGCGGACTTCTAAAACTTGAAAATCAATTTTGAAACAGATATTTTTAACCGATTGAGCTGAAATTTTGCATACACGTTCAGTTTGGAAGACAATGCATGGTTAACTGTGTGAAGTCATTCTAAATCCAATATGGCGTCATATCCAAAATGGCGGACCAATCATTTTTAATGCATTCCTACAATATAGGTATCAAATTAAAAGGGTGAAATCATTAGAAGGGCTCCTCATTGAAGAGCTGGACTGTTCAAAATTAACTGGCAAACGACCTTGCAATAATGATGCGTTGAATGAGATGAACAGACATAGGAACTTATCAGGTGAAAACTAAAAAGTATAAAATAAAATTAAGGTAAAAAAAACTTAGTTTTAAAATTTTAATAGGCAGCAAGTAAATACGAGTACTTAAATCTCGCGACAAGCTTTTATAACAAAACTTTGTGTCAAATGTGTTAAATTTGAAATGACGTGATAAGTTAACAGTAAAAGTTTTAGTGTAAAAGTTTATTTTTTTCTTTTTAGCGCATTTAAATAAAAGCTTGTTTTTAAAAAGGTTTTTTTTACCTTAATTTTATTATGTTACAGTTGTCATGTATTGTTTTATTTTTGTTGTGTCCTTTTTGTACAATAAAGAATTTGCACAACATTTATAATATATAGTATTATAAGTGTGTATTAAGTATTTCATAGATTTGAGATATTTTTTAAATGAGGGCCCCACTTCTGCTCACCCTTCGCCTAAACGAAAATATATTTTTACTATTTTAAAAATCAAACAACCCATGTTAGATACAAAGCGTATATTATAATGAGAACAGCGGATAACATTTGTTTCGCAAATGTAAAGTGACTTATTAGCTAGTTATGCTTAGATTTTAAGCAATAGTGTGTTGTAATAGGGTATTTGACTGTCCTTGTTTATGGACTATAATACCTAGCGATAAATATTAAGAATTGTTTTTCTGAAAACAGCAAGCAAAATTGGCAGCATTTCAAATATAATGGTTCAAGTAAAAAAGTAAGAAGAAAAGAGGAAGTCCGGTAATCCGTTGCCACACCTTTCATACGCGCGTAACTTAAATGGCAGTGATGTCACATGTAAATACTTGCATCTCTTTCTGTTATTTGACAGTTTCCATTTCCACCAAATTTAAGGGAATACTTATTTAGTGTTATGTAACTTTTTGACATGAAAAATAAAAAAAAAATGTGTCAAATACCGTATGATATATTACAGCAATTAGAATATTTAGAAAATTACATTACATCACATTGATCAATGTCCATCTTATAAAGTTACCTACAATTGTAAATAAATAATATAAGGTCCAACAAAATATACTGAAACAATTTAAGGGTGGATTTAGACTATGATACTGAACAACTTTCCCCAAGGAACACGTGTCGACTTTCCTTACAAACTCGGATCAGTTGATCGGGCAATTTGTATAGGAGGCTGAAACTATATTTTATCCAAATTAAAACATGTGATGAAAAATTTCCTGTTGTTCCTTGGGGAAAGTTGTTCAATATCATGGACTGAATTCTCTTTAAATAGTTTCAGTATATTTTGTTACAAGTTAAACAACGTGGAAGGGACATACCAGTAATAAATCAAACCACAGGCACTAGATCACTATAGTATAACGAAATTAAGTAAAAAAAAAAACAAAAAAAAAACTTGTTACTTCCACACAAAAGTGTGCCGGCAATTTGTATGCGAATGTCGAATTTTTTCTTTGTTTTTTTACTGTAATTTTATTATTATACTATAGTGATGTAGTACAGCCCGTGTAGGTATGTCCCTTCCACATTGTATAATAAAGTCTCCACATCATCATCATCATCCTCCCGTATACTACCTCCCCGTTGCATCCTCAGCGGTAACGCGTCAGAGCCCGGGGTCCGCTACCTAACCTAGGTGATTTGAGGTGGTAACGTCTGCACATATAACATCACATTGTTGTTTTTATAGGCTGAGAACAAGTAACAATTTCAGCTGTTGAAAATACAGTGTATAGTTAGTTATTTTCAAATTATTTTGTTTTTAATTGTCACTGATGGAAAAGTTTAAGTACTTTAACCCATTCGCTATCCTTAAATAAAAGACAAGTTAAACAATGGTCATGAAACATATATGATACATGGGACAGGGAACCTGTTAAAACATAACAGATTTCAAATGGCGAGAAATATCACAAGTTCAGTGATAACATTCAATGAGGAATGATAATAGGGGTGACAACAGGGTTCGAAAAGTAAAATTGTAATTAGTCCGCCTTTTAGATTATCCAAAAATTATGGACCCATATTTTTCAGTTTGACAAAAAAGAAAAAATCACAAAGCTACGAAGCATCAAAGTTCCGGAGTGGGGGCTTGCGACGTCACCTCTGTGTAAAAATCGTACGTAGCCGTGACGTCATGCGAAATTTCAAAGCGCTGTATCTTTGTCATTTTTTGTTTCTCAGAGAAAAGAAAAAATACGTGTACAATATTTTTCAATAATTCAACCGATGGGCTAAAAATATTTTTCCATTCGTCATGCCTTTTAGGGGTGTTATAAGATTGACTTGTCTGTGTATCCTTCTGTGGCATCGTAGCTCCTTTTTTATATAAACCGACAAATCACACAAATTGAGCTAGCCCGAAAGTAAGTTCAAGACTTATGTTATAGGATACTAACTCAACGATACTATATTTTTTAGCAATACATATATAGATAAACGCCCAAGACCTAGGTCAATCTGAAAAAGATAATTTTTCATCGTGACCTGACCGAGGATGGAACCCGGGACCTCGTGTGACAGCGTGGAATGATCACCACAAGACCACAGAGGTCGTCACAGCTCCTAAACAAATGGATGGATTACAATGTAGTTTTTTTTTTAATCGAAAGCTTTGTCTATCGAGATGGTTCTTAAGAAATGCTTGGTGGAAATTGGTTCAGCCGTTGAAAAGGTGAGGGTGAAACGCTTGAGAGTATTTTTAATTTGCCTAGCAAATAAACCTATCTCTAATAATTTTCTACTAATTGGGGCTCTAACCTCTCAGACTGTCTAAAACACTTTGTCCAAGCGAAATACCGCCTTCTCACTTCTCAGTAGCATAATCCGATGAATGTTTGCGAACTATATGGTTCCTTATATTCTTTTTTAAAGTAAACTGGCAATGGCAAATATCACATTTATATATTTTTTTACAGTCGTGTCTTTTCATATGCTTGACAAATGTGTTCTTTCTGACAAACCGTTTGTTACAAATATTGCAGCCAAACGGCTTCACTCCCGAATGTGTTAGGTGATGACTTTGTAAATTGTTCTTCTGAGAGAACCGACGTTGACAGATCTCACACTCGTATGGTTTCTCGTCTGTGTGCGTTCTTAAATGTATATTTAACCGAGTCTTATCGAAACATTGTTTTTTACAAATAGTACATTGATATCGCTCCCGTTTGTGTATTTTTCCGTGTCTTCTTAGAGAACGCTTATCAGCAAAGACACTTTCACAATAGGTGCATTTGTATTCCACTGCATGTCCCTTTAAGTGTTTGTTTAATGAGGCCTTCACAGAGAACCGTTTCTGGCAAACATTACATTCAAATAACTTCTCTTCTGTATGTTTGTATTGAAAATGATCCTCCAAATGACTTTTCTGGAAGAACCGTCGTCGACAAACACTGCACTCGAACGGTCTGTCCCCTGTGTGTGATAACTTATGTCTCTTCAATTTATAGTTATCAAGGAATCCTCTCTTGCAAATATTGCACTGAAACGGCTTCTGATTGTGTTTTGTTTTCATATGAGCTCTCCAAGAGCGTTCGTCAAGGAAAACACTGGGACAGAAATCGCATTTATGTTCGCCGGTGTGGGTTTTCGAATGTCTGTGTAACGTGCCTTTGCTATTGAACTTTTTGTTACATAATGTGCATTCGAATGGTTTCTCCCCGGTGTGAGTGAGAAGGTGACCTTTCAAATGAGGCTTCTGGAAGAACCTTCGATGGCAGACATCGCATTCGAACGGCCTCTCGCCGGTGTGTGACCTGTAATGTTTCTGCAACGAACTGTTGTCGTTGAATTGTTTTTTACAAACATGGCATTCGTATGGCCTCTCAGCTCTGTGTATTCTCAAGTGATTTAGCAAAGCTACTTTATCCAAAAACACACTTTCACAGAAATTACACTGCAGCGGCTTGTCGCGAGTGTGTAGCCTGTAATGTTTATCCAACGTGTGTTTTTCCCCAAAACGCTCGCCACAAACGTCACAACAGAATGGTTTGTTCCCAGAATGTAATAATATATGTCTTTTCAACTTATACCTTTCAATGAACCGTCTTTGACATATATCGCATTCGTACGGTTTCTCGCCGGTGTGAGTCAACACGTGTTTTTTCAATTTATATTCTTCGATATACCATTTGTCACAAAATTTACATTCGAATGGTTTCTCACCAGTGTGCGTGCTTAAATGCAGTTTTAAAGCGGCCTTGCGCGGAAACCGGCTTGGACAGACATTACACTCGAATGGTTTCTCACCAGTGTGTTTCTTTACGTGTCGGTCCAAACTGCTTTTAACAGAAAACCGGCTTTGACAAACAATACATTTAAATGGTTTGTCGCCAGTATGCGTTCTCAAATGTTTCTCAAAAACGGATCTAAAATCAAACTTTTTTAGACAATAATCGCATTCAAATTTGAGACTGCGTGCAACAATTTTCACTTCACTATGTTTTTTAACATGTGTATTTAAATTATTTTGTAACATGAATCGCTTGTTACATATACTACATTCAAATCGTTTTTCTCTATCGGTGTGCGTGGTGACATGTATTCCTAAGTATCTCTCACTCGTTAACTGTACCTGACAGATATTACACTCGTATAACTTTTTGGTCCGTTTGTGCCTTCTCATGTGAGCTTGTAACGCGTACTTTTGAGCGAACCGTACGTGACATATTATGCATTCGAATAGTTTCTCGTCGGTATGTGTTCTTAAATGCGTTTTTAAATAGGTGGACGCAAAAGATTTTTTACATATATGGCATTGCTCTTCTTGGTTAGATTTTGGGGTACGGTTTCGACGGAAGTGCGTGGTCTTGGAGCTTCTTCTCTGGGCTTGCTTCTCATGCTCAGGACTCTGAGCAGCGCCACCTGCATGTAAATTTCGACATATCACTGACAGACCAAACGCATCGGCTTTCTCTTATAAACGAAATTCAAAAGACATCGTCAATGAATAAAGTTACAAAAACATAAAGTAATATGCAACTGAATCATAGAACATATACGACGACACTTAGTACAATACTTGTAAGTGAAACACGGGCTATACTATATCTCTGATGATATGATATGATATAAAACAGTTAAATAACAAAAAAAAAACATTTGACATTCCCATACAAATTGCTAGTAATGTGTACTCCCTCTGATCTTATATTTTTCTAATTTGTATACCCTTCTTGGCTTTTCTTTTTATATATGTGTGTAATTTTTTTACGTGTCCATATACAATCGTTTAACTGACAGAGGAGGAGGGTGACGACGACACTTGACTCTTTACAAAAATAAAGAATCAATAAATCGAAAAATGATGTTCACAAACTCACAATCTTTTTAAAATAACTATTCAACGACAAGCCACACCATGGATGAATCGAGAAAAAAATATTTACATGTATGATAGCTAAGTACACTATGAAAATATATTTAAAGTTTTATTTTACTACTTTGTCGGCATAATCAATATACATGCCTCTGCCATGTCTCTGAGTGAAACCGCGGTCAGACAGACATGCCTAAACTTTATAAGGTTCCTTGTTTACTAAAGAACTCTAAAACTACTCTGAAACGTGGTCCTTGTGATGATGGGTCTCATAAGAAGGCTCAAAGTCGCTCAACGGGATATGCTCGGTGTTTTTCTAAGCTCATGTGATATCGAATCAGAAATGAGGAGATTCTTATATGTATTCATATGTAAGTAGTTAAATTAACTATAGGTATAAGTACTGCGCCCACCTTGTATAAAATAAATTTTTCCCCCACCCAAAGGTTGGCTGGAAGAGATTGCATTTATAGCGATAAGTCCGCCTTTGTGCTTATATTGTTTCTTGTTGTTTTGTAATTTTTGTGTCTTTTGTGGTGCAATAAAGTTGATTTCTATTTGTATTCGTAGAAGAACGATGGTCACTGAGAAAGCCGAGCGGATTAGCTCTTTGAAGTGGTAGTGGGCGAGGCAAGTAACGCGAAGCACCGATGGCCGATGGGTCAGAAAGGTTCTTGAATGGCGACCACGCACCGGCAAGCGCAGCGTAGGACACCCGCTTGCTAGATGGTCAGATGACCTGAGCAGGTTGCTTCCGATCGGTCGTTTTGGAAATCCTTGGAGGATGCCTATGTCCAGCAGTGGACTTCCTGTGGCTGATATGATGATGATACGTATCAAAAGGTTAATTATACTATGCAGAATAAAGTTTCTCTTCACTCCCAAATTTAATGCGTGTTTATCATGATGGTTATTGTTTTTTCAGCATTATGCATTTTTGAATGTGCTTTCAAATGGTGCACTTCTACAAACCGCTTTTCGCAAACGT
This sequence comes from Acrobasis suavella, assembly GCA_943193695.1. Taxonomy (NCBI): domain Eukaryota; kingdom Metazoa; phylum Arthropoda; class Insecta; order Lepidoptera; family Pyralidae; genus Acrobasis; species Acrobasis suavella. The sequence continues at coordinate 5,226,549 of OW971956.1, forward strand.
CACATTCGTACGGTCTCTCACCGGTATGTCTTCGTACATGGCGCTGCAAATTATGATTTTCGACAAACCGGGCATGACAATATAGACACTCGAATGGTTTGTCACCACTGTGCGACTTCATATGCCTTTGTAGTTTACCGTTGGTGACGAACCGACTCTGACAAACATTACATTCATGTTGTTTTTCGCCGGTATGCATCCTTAAGTGATTCTTTAAACTGTGCTTCTGCGTGAACCGACGATGACAGATAATACATCCGAACGGTTTCACGGGCTCATGGGTGTTTAAATGTTTCTTTAAATTATCGAATCCTTTGAACGTCTTGTGACAAATATTGCAATCGACTTGTATCTTGTTAACTTCTCGCCTTCGAGCCTTGGTTGGTGTTTTCCTTGACCCTGTTTCAGCCTGCCTCCGTTTCTGTGGGTCTGCCTTGTGAGCCGCGCCACCTGCACCGAAATTGGCTGTTAGGCGCACAGTAAAAATCTGCTTTCTGAAACTTATTCTTTAGTGTCGGCACCTTTCCGGCACCAAGCGGTCGCATGAGACTATGTCGATCGTCACACCTAAGTGTCTAATTCTGAATGACTACCGACGTAGTTTACGAGGTGCGCGTGGGGGCAAGATATCTGAAATAAAATAGCCGTCGCGTAAAGGGTACTTGGTTGACGATGTCTCGATATATTGTTTAAAAATGACCGCGGGATGGCCTTTTAACACGCGCGCGTGTCGTGAACTCTGTGTTTGTTCATGGTATAATAACATACTTCGCCTGGTATGTTCTTCCCGTGACAGCTGGTGACGTAATAGGAACATGCATACGTCATCCGTTGCGCAACGGTTCTCAAAAGTTTTTTGTGGGGAAAAGATGATAGATAAAAACAATACAGATATTCTGTACAATTTTTTATTATTAAAAGCTTTTATTTAATTTGCCCCGTTTATCGTTTCGGAATGACCACTTATGGGAGGATAACGTTAAAAGAAAGTTGTTGATCGTTCGGCAGTCAACACTCAACGATCAACAACTTGTTTGGTGCCTGAAGATGCCTCGTGGAGAGGCGAAACACGTGTCGCGTATGCTGTGTCCGATATTGCTGCAGCCGCAGCGGATGCAGCAGTATCGGAGGGAGCATGCATCAGCTGTTGGTGGCGGGTGCACACGGGCTGTTGGTGGCAGGTATGCTGGGACTAACAGTAGTGGGTGGGCGCCGGCCGGCAATAGTTTGCATGAACTAACTGGTGGCGGAATTGCACAAAGTAATTCAAATCATGTAGTATGTAACTTTGACTTCCGCAAAGTAACACCTGAATCTATTAACTATATAAGTAACAGGGACTGGGCAGCAGTCGTTGGCATACTTGGAGGGGAATTTAGGGGTTTAAAACAGTTATTACTAAGTGGTCATAATGTCTCAAAATTCGAAGTCCTAAATAAAATATATTTAAAGGTAGGAATAAAATATAAATACAAAGTAAAATCCTTCGAAAAGAATTTAAAGTAGCGCTCCTAAAATCTAAAGCATTACTATAATACTGATTTAAGGAGTGCATATCTCACCGTATGATTGTGAACACCGATGATTTATAAACAATCGCGCGAGATTATTAACTGTCGATAAATCGTAAATAGGAATGACGAATGGAAAAATAATTTTAGTCCATCGGTTAGATGGTATTTTTTCTTTTCTCTGAGAAACAAAAAAATTACAAAGATATTACATAAGAATTGAAATTTCGCATGACGGCACGGCTACGTACTATTTTTACATAGGTGACATCACAAGCCCCCACTCCGGAACCTCGATGCTTCGTATCTTTGTGAATTTTTAGTTTTTTGGCGAACTAGAAAAAGGAGTTCATTATTTTTGAATAATCTGAAAGACGGACTAATTACAATTGTACTTTTCTAACCCTGTCGTCACCCCTATTGAATACAAATAGGCGCCCCTAAAATCTAAAGCATTACTAAGATACTGATTTAAGAAGTGCATATGTCACCATATGATTGTGAACACCGATTTTAAATATTAACAATCGCGCGAGATTATAAACTGTCAATAAATTGTGAACTGTTACATTGCAAGCAGTACGATACAGTTCACAATTTATCGACAGTTTACAAACTCGCGCGATTGTTTATATACGCTCAGTGTTCACAGTCACGCGGTGACATATATATTATATGAATATAGCAGTTGGTAGCTATTGTTTCTTCTCTCTAATTTAGCGATTTTCTCAGCACTATGCATTTTTTTGGGATGTGTTTTTAATTCTGTAAACCACTTTTTGCAAACGTTACAGTCGTACGGTCTCTTGTCTTTATATTTTCGTGGTGCGCCGCAAATAATGATTTTCGGTAAACCGAACATGGCCAAAATTGACAACGGTTTGTCACTACTGTGAAACTTCATATGCCTTCGTAGTATACCGTTGGTGACGAAAGATTTTTGACAAACACTACATTTATGATACTTATACTTAAGTGATTTTTCAGGCTATGCTGCTGTGTGAACCGACGATGGCAGATATCACACTCGAACGGTTTCACGGCCTTGTGGGTGGGTACTTTGTGTTTTTACGATGGCTAGATATATTATTTTAAAATGGCTGCGGGGTAGCCATTTAGCACGTGCGCGTCGTGTACGCCGATCGCCGCTCTCACAGGTCGCTTTTTAAAATTATTATTTTATGTCTCTGGATAAGACTCCTTTAAAGCTTTATCTCAAAAAAATTTAAAAGTTTGTTCTCACGATTGCTTTAATTGAGCTTCTGGCGACAAATCTATACGAGTCCCACAGATTTATAATCTCTACCAGGCCTGTGTAACTCCCCGTTTAGGTATCAAAAATATACCTACGTTATTACTATGCGCGCAGCGACCACTGCGAAGGGGAGAATTCAGACATGAATCGTTTATCCAGAGTAATAAGAATGACATTGGCTTGCAATGTATGTGTAGGTATCTAAACGAAAAGGTGAGGAGTTCTGACGCTAGCTAAATGAAACCATAGCGCTAACCACATTAAGTATTTCGAATGTTTTTCTGAGTAAGACGTGAGTACTAGTACTTATTCTGTCTCTACGTCCACTCGTTTTTAGCCAATTGAGTGGTGGGCAGCGTCTCGAGACGTCTTTAGGCGCTGCCCTTCGTCTAGCAGCTAGAAAAATCTGACTCTATTAGCTTTTCAAACACTCTATAAAAAGAAAAAATATTTTCACATTATTTTATTTATTAATTAAATTACACGCCAAACGTCTTACAAGTGAGTTACCTATAAAATCATCAAATTAACTAAATTCTACATAAACTAATCTAAAAGAAACAAAACCTTTAATTGACAAAATATAACAAATATATTGTATTTATCTTCATTTTTAAAATACTAAAATTATATTGAAAAATTATAACGATATACATGTTTTGCAAAGAAATTTTTCTTTAAGAGTTAAAAGAAATCAAATTCTAAATTCTAAATCCAGGCCACAATATTACTCGTAAATAGAAATAATAATTTATGCAAAAATAAGAAAAAACCGCCAATCTGTATTAACGGAGAAGTTATTATTCCTTTTCGGGACAGTTTCGCTCATTTGATAAGTAAAAGAATCGTTTTTTATTTTGTAGTGTCCTGTTAGAACCACTTACCCAAACACTACATAAAAAAAAGATTGTCGTATGGCAACTCAGTTTATTCTCTTAAACAAATTGGTATTATACAGAAGTGATAATTATTGATGTGACACATTAACACACATATTAACTTTTCGTTTTGAATAATTTTAAATGTTTATTTTCAAAGAAACGTCTATTAAGAGCCTTTTCACCTTTGTTTGGCTGTCTCGCTCGCACAATCAAACATTTTTAAAGATTATTAATAAATGTGACTCATTTGAAGAAAAGTGTAAGAAGTCGAGAATACGGTCATCAAAAATTTTAAAATTTGATGACCTTATTCTCGATACACACATAAACAATAAAAAACATGTATACAATATCTAACATATAATATATTAAAAGTTTATGAAACACTTTTCTTCAAATGAGTCACATTTTTTAAGTATTTTTAAAAATGTTTGATTGATTGAGCGAGGCAGCCAACCAGAGGTAAAAAGGCTTTTAAGGGGGTGTGGTGATAGCATAGTAAATACAAAATGTCACTACCCGTTCTCTCCCACGGATGTCTTAAAAGGACAACTGAAGAGTTACATAAGTCACAGGGACTGGGCGTGACGTACTTGGGGGGGATTTAGGGGTTTCAAGTTCAATAAAATTCTATTTAAAGGTAAGAATAAAATATAAATACTAAGTAAAATCCTTCGTATTGACATGGACAGAAAAGAAATAGGCCCATCGGTTAAATTATAAAAAATATTGTACACGTATTTATTCTTTTCTCCGAGAAATAAAAAAATTACAAAGATACAGCGAATTGAAATTTCGCATGACGTCACACACTCTCAAACTTTGATGCTTCGTATCTTTTTGTGATTTTTACGTTCTCGGCAAAATTGAAAAATATTAAGGACAAATTACAATTATACTTTTTTAACCCTGTCGTCATCCCTATTGAAGACAAATAGGCGCTCCTTAAATCTTAAGCATAACTATGATACTGATTTAAGTAGTGCATATGTCACCGTATTATGGTGAATACCGATTTTATTTATAAACAATCGCGCGAGATTATAAACTGTCAATAAATTGTGAACTGTTTGTACTGCTCACAAAATAATGTATTGATTTACGATCGTTAATCTCTCCTCTTCAAACCGTCAAATTGTAAACATTCAGACAGGGTTTACGATCTCTCCGATGTTATAACTCGAAAAAATTGTAAGTCTCATTGGTTAGGTTTTGACGATAGCTTAACGTTTTGAACTAATCAGCGCTCAAGGTGCGTTCTAGGTGCGTCTAATCGCATTAAAGTATAATGTCAGCTCACAATTTGACGGTTTGAAGTGGAGAGATTATAAACTATCGTAAATTAATACGTTACATTGTAAGCAGTACGATACAGTTCACAATTTATTGACAGTTTATAATCTCGCGCGATTGTTTATAAACAATAGCGATTGGTAGCTATTGTTTCTTCTCTATAAGTTAGCTATTTTCTCAGCACTATGAATTTTTTTCGGGATGTGTTTTTAATTGGTGCAATTCTGTTAACCACTTTTTGCAAATGTTACATTCGTGCGGTCTCTTGTCTCTATGTTTTCGTAAATGGCGCTGCAAATAATGATTTTCTGTAAATCGAACGTGGCAAATTTGACACTCGAACGGTTTGTCACTACTGTGAAACTTCATATGCCTTCGTAGTATACCATTGGTGACAAAAGATTTTTGACAAACACTACATTTATAATGCTTTTCGCCTGTATGTATACTTAAGTGATTCTTCAGGCTATGCTGCTGTGTGAACCGACGATGGCAGATATCACATTCGAACGGTTTCACGGCATTGTGAGTGTTTAAATGTCTCTTTAAATTATTGGATCCTTTGAACGTCTTGTGACAAATATTGCAATCGACTTGTATCTTGTCAACTTTTCGCCTTCGAGCCTTGGTTGGGGTGTTGCTTGACTCTGTTTCAGCCAGCCTCCGTTTTTGTGAGCCTGCCTTCTGAGCCGCGCCACCTGCACCGAAATCGGCTGTTAGGCGCACAGTGCAAATCTACTTTCCGAAACTTATTCTTTAGTGTCAGTACCCGTCAGGCACGAAGCGGTCGCACGAGACCATGTCAATCGTTCTCTTATAAACCTTATTTTCGCAGCTTAGAGTCTAATTTTGAATAGCTTTTGATGTTGTTTACAAATGCCGCGTGAGACGAGTTGTTAAATAATAAAATTTATAAACGGGTACTTTGTGTTTTTACGATTTATTGTTTTGTTTTTAAATGGCTGCGGAATGGCCAGTGACATTGATAAAACCGATTGACTCCATGACTTTTAATATGGAATACCTTAGATGTAGCGAGCCGTTAATTCATAGTTGTCGATATTTAGACAATAGATACATCGACGTTCGATATCAAGTATGTAACTTGTTAAATACGATAGCCGTCGCTACGATAATAGCTGCGGAATGGCCAGTAAGGTTAAGGCCAAGGGGTCAGAAACAGAAAACCACCGGATTGTTTTTTTTGGTACAATTCGAGCTTGAACCAAAAAGTTAACGCTTTTAAAAACAGGTTTCAAAGGAACTCCCTGGGAGCTTTGACGCTTTGATCGAGAACTTGTAATTTTGTGTATTTTTGTCGATGACATAATTGACTTCGTTAAATCAAGGAGCAAAAAATATACAATTTGAATTGCTTTAAAATGTTTTGCAAATCGATTCTAGAGGACTTTATAATTAATTTATGTAGTTTAGTGTTATAAATAAATGCTCATGTTCATGGGCAATATGTGAAATGTTAAAAGTGGACAGTCATAGTGCGGCGTTAGTGATATTTTTTTGCGGACTGTGGTCCCCACCACAGTTCGCAAATAAATCTATCTATCTATGCCAGCCAGTCAGTTTCTTCTTTTATATATACAGATTAGACATATTCTCTTCGAAATATATCATCTCATCTCATTCCACTGCTGGATATAGACCTCTCCTAAGGATTTGTAAAATAACCAATTATAATATATATATTATTGACATATATAATTAACATTAAATGTTTTGTTATTGTTTGCCTGATTAAGTCTATAAAAAAATCTTGAAAGAAACATCTCTTTACTATTTTCTTTAACATTAAAATGCTCAAGACTAAATATTTCAACATCTTTTAAAAAGTGAAAAGTAATCAAATTAACAAATCTAAATCCAAGCCACCATATTACTTATAAATAGAATAAATACTTAGTTCAAATCAAACATTACAAAATACTACTAATCTGTAAGCTGAGAAGTTTTTATTCCTTTCCGGAACAATTCTGGCCACAACAAAAATTTATAATATACAAGTGGCCACAAAGAAAATCAATCAATCGGATTTTTGTAGTGTCCGGTTAGGAACCCTTAACCAGACACTACAAAAAAAAACCGATTGTTACATGGTAAGTCACTGTTTATTATCTAAAACTTATTGATAGAATACAAAAAAAAGGAATAATTTTTGATGTGACACTTTCTAAAAAAAATACTATACATGGACAGAAAAGAGTTTGAAGACAAATAAATGCTCCATAAATCGCTATCATTGTACTGTAGAACTGATATAAGAAGTGCATTTTATATGAAAACACCGGCTGGTATTTATTGCTTTTTGTTTCTTAATCACTAAATTAATAAGAGTATTACACAGACCGGAAACTCGTGCAATTCGGCGTCCCCGCACCCTCTCCCCCGCTCTTAGGCCAAGTAAGCGGCTATGAAACAGTGTTACTTGCTAGATGCACGCACGTTACGCGAGGACTTTGAACCAATACGTGCCAATACCTAATCGTAATGGTGGGATGCTGCGCATATAATCGTTGTTTATCCACTTCAAACAATAAAGAACGAAACAATAAAGTTTTATTTTGTGCATTCTCCGAAAACATTTATGCTTGTTAGCAAGTTCTTATTTATTATCCAGAATTCCAGATGTATGTTAGGTAAGTTACAAAATATATAGGTACTTAAATTAGATATGTACCTAAAACAATCGCTAATCTCCCGGTATGTGTGTGGAAAGATATAATCTTAAATGGGTGGAACTCGTTACTAGGTAAGTGTTAAATTCGTTCTTACGAAATACCTTAGACGTGTGCAAGGATATATTGTTTCGTTTGTAGTACTGTTAGGTATAAATGTCACTCAGTTTCTATGAAGAGCCATACCTGTGTCCTTAGTTAGCGCGTAGCGGTAGTTAGTTAATCTGGAAGTCCTTAAACAGACTCCGGGCTGGTGTTGGGAGATGCCACGAGAACCGAGTTAAGTGGGGTTTCTCAAACAACGACCTTTGTGAATGTGGAGCTGTTCAAAGCATGGCCCACCTCCTGTCATGCCCAAACTGCCCAACCTCTTGTACATTAGAAGATCTAAACTTGGCTAATGACAGGGGAGTAAGTGTGGCCACACACTGGTCTACAGCCTCATGAAAAAGCCATTCCGACTCGCTAAGAAGTTAGCGCGCTTTTTTTTTATTATGATGGTAATGACTTTCTCAGCATAATGCAATTTTAGTGAATGTGTTTGTAATTGGAACAATTCTGTAAACCGCTGTTGGCAAACGTCACATTCGTACGGTTTCTCGTGTGTATGCAGTCGTAAATGGCGCTGCAAATAATGATTTTCGTTAAACTGAAAATGACAAAATTGACATTTGAACGGTTTGTCACTACTGTGAAACTTCATATGCCTTCGAAGTATACCGTTGTTGACGAAAGATTTTTGACAAACATTATATTTATGATGCTTCTCGCCGGTACGTGATTATGGCGTTGTGACTGATCTTTCTTGAAAACTTTTGAAGTAATAAATATCTTGTGCGCTATTACTAAGTTTCCATCGAGATAAAAAATTAAAATTTGGAAAAACTTATTCAGTGTAAGCCTCCAAAAATCTGCTTTTTTGCACAAATTTCACCTGAACTTTGACCGTTCATAAATTACTTATAAATTGTAAAAATAAAAAATATATTTCGATATAAACCTCGGAAATATAATGAAAATTTTAAATAAAAATACCTTTATTTCAAACTTGTAAGGCTTACTTAAAAACACGTATTACCCGGAACAAGTTCCATGAATTTTCCGCACCCTATGAATAGTTTCGTTCAATGGATAGTTAATAATAATACTAATTTTTTTCAATAAAATACAAACTGTGCCCTTAGGCGCTATCTCTCTCTTTATGGTTTGCCTCTTTTTCTAGCATTGCCCTGGATGAAACAACAAGCTTTTCAAACTAATAAAGAATTTGAAGACAAATAAGCGCTTCTAAAATCGTTAGCATTACTAAAATACTGGTATCTATTGTTTGTTCTGTCTAAGTTAACGAATTTTTTTTATTACCACAGTAACGACTTTCTCATGCATTTTTTTTGAATGTGTTGTTAATTGGTGCAACTCTGTAAACCGTTTTTTGCAAACGTCACATTCGTACGGCCTCTCGCCTTCATGATTGAGTAAATGGAGCTGAAAAGTATATTTTTCGGTGAACCGATCATGACAAAATTGACACTCGAACCACCAACGTCTTTCACCACTGTGAGTTTCCATATGCCTTTGCAGTACACTTTTGGTGACGTAAGATTTTTGACAAACGTTACATTTGTGAAGGTTTTCGCCGGTATGTTTTCTTAAGTGATACTTCAAGGTACCCTGCTGTGTAAATCGACGATGGCAGAAATCACATTCGAACGGTTTCACGGCCTCGTGGGTGTTTAAATGTTTTTTTAAACCATTCTTTGTTGTTACCGTCTTGTAACAAACAGTGCAAGTGAATTGCATCTTGTTAGCTTTTCGTCGGCGAGACTTGGTTGGTGTGTAGTTGGAATCTGTTTCAGCCTGCCTCCGTTTCCGTGAGTCTGCATTCTGTGCTGCGCCACCTGCATCGAAATTGGCTGTTAGGGATTTCTTGAGGCGCACAGTGAAAACCGTAATGCGACCAGTACGCGTTATTGCATAATAAACTTTATTCCAAAAGTTTAAGAGCTTCATTTTGAATGGCTGCTGACGCCGCTTACGCTTTGCGCGTTGGCTAGTGTTTAATGGAATATCCGTCGCTTTCATTTTGTGACACTATCTTTTCCAGTCTCTCCTTTTCTGTTTTGTTGTGGATATTTTTTATAATTATGTTCCGGCTTTGGATACAAGAGCCTAATTTTATTTCTTCGTTTCTTTATTCCTAACCCTAATAACTAGTTTCAATCAAAGGTTATCCTTTGATTGCTTCAAGGGAGCTTCTGACGGCATGTCTATACGACTCCACTGGTTTTCAGCCGATTGAGTGGCGGACTGCGCCTAAGGACTCTCACTACAGTCCGCAAACAAATATCACTACAACCGCACTATGACTGTCCACTCATATTGTTCATGAGCTTGAGCATTTATAACATCAAAATACACCAATTTCATACTATAAAGTCCATTAGAATACATTTTCAAAACAAATTTAAAGCTAACCCCAACTGAACCCCTTGACTTTCCGCCAAAAACTATGTGTTGTAGATACGACGCGCTAATTATATGCGTTGATTGAACACTACGAGGTGCACCAACACTTGCAATGCATGCGTTGATTGAACACTTCGAGGCGCACCAACACTTGCAATGCAAGCGTTGATTGAACACTTCGAGGCGCACCAACACTTGCAATGCATGCGTTGATTGAACACTTCCGAGGTGCACCAACACTTGCAATGCAAGCGTTGATTGAACACTTCGAGGCGCACCAACACTTGCAATGCATGCGTTGATTGAACACTTCGAGGTGCACCAACACTTGCAATGCAAGCGTTGATTGAACACTTCGAGGTGCACCAACACTTGCAATGCAAGCTTTGATTGAACACTTCGAGGTGCACAAACACTTGCAATGCAAGCTTTGATTGAACACTTCGAGGTGCACAAACACTTGAAATTCAAGCGTTGATTGAACACTTCAAGGTGCACCAACGCTTGCAATGCAAGCGTTGATTGAACACTTCGAGGTGCACTAACACTTGCAATGCATGCGTTGATTGAACACTTCGAGGTGCACCAACACTTGCAATGCAAGCGTTGATTGAACACTTCGAGGCGCACCAACACTTGCAATGCATGCGTTGATTGAACACTTCGAGGTGCACCAACACTTGCAATGCAAGCGTTGATTGAACACTTCGAGGTGCACCAACACTTGCAATGCAAGCTTTGATTGAACACTTCGAGGTACACCAACACTTGCAATGCAAGCTTTGATTGAACACTTCGAGGTGCACAAACACTTGAAATTCAAGCGTTGATTGAACACTTCGAGGTGCACCAACGCTTGCAATGCAAGCGTTGATTGAACACTTCGAGGTGCACCAATGCTTGCAATGCAAGCGTTGAATGAACACTTAGAGGTACACCAACACTTGCAATGCAAGCGTCGATTGAACACTTCGAGGTGCACCAACACTTGCAATGCAAGTGGATATGGACAAAATTTTTCCCCCGATTCTCAGCAGTAAGGGACCGATTAAGAAAAAGAGAAAAAATATTTATCTGTAACCGTATGGTACTTTAAACAGACCTTTATAATAAATTTCATTTATTGGTAAAATTTGATTCACACGACACACGTTATATGAGTTACACACACAAATAAAAATCATATAAGACCTATTCAAACAGTAGCGGTATCCGTACGCTTCTAGCATAATTTGGTAATAAAAAATCTTTATGCTAACAAAAAGTTTAAAAAAAAATTGTACAAGCTCTTAATATGAGTTTTATTGTTTAAGACAAATGAAATAAGCTAAAACTCGATGGAGTTGCGTCGTTTTTAACCGAATTCAAAAAAGAGGAGGTTGTCAATACGTCGGAATCTTTTTTTTAATGTATGTGCACCGATTATTCGAGGACGCCAATTATTATCCAAATTAAAACATGTGATGAAAAATGGAGTGCATAGAGTTCGAAGCCACGGTAGCACAATTGGAAGTGCACTCACGGCGTTAACGTGAGAGACGCGGGTTCGAATCCCCCTCGTGGCGAAAGTTTTCATCACATGTTTCAATTTGAATAATACTTATCATCGTATTCTATATCCTAATACGTTCACTGTTCCACTTGCCAAGAATAACGTCTCCACAATTTACAATAACCCAATATATATTATGTGCAGATCAAAGAATGACGCTAAACTTGATGGTTTTGATATCTTCGAACTAAGTTATAGACAATTCAGAAATAACATTCATAAAATATACCCTCAAGATTTTTTTCAATAATATGCTTTACGTGATATATATAGGTATTCTGTTATATAATGTTAGTTATAATGCAACTGTGTAAAATTTCTGTTGAAGTAAAAAAAATACAAGATACATTTCATGTTAAATAATAGCTTGCAAAAATATACTGACTGAACATATTGGTAACAAAAGAAAACAACTATCTGTATTTTGAAAAATGCCACTTGATGAAGGTTTTCAAAAAGATATATCACACCAGGTTGCAGCACAGTGACGTCAGGTCTAATAAGCTGCTGCTATTGGATACATTTGACGTAGCAAAAGAACCTGTCAACTGATGGTCCAATCACAACAGTCGATTAGACATGACGTCACTGTGCTGACATCTGGTGTCACATATTTTAGGAAAACCCTCATTTGACTTCGTTTGAATTGAACGGTACTTCTAACAATCTTCATAAAACAAAACCTTTTTTTATATATAGATGAGTACACTTAAGTTAGTCAAGTAAGCTAAGTATAGTCAATAACCAATTACTATTTTGTTCTCCTTTAATTCACACCTACTTTAACGTTTAATATAGCCTCTCTACCCCTTGAGGTAAAAATGACGTGTTTAAAGTGAAAAAGAGTGAAATTGGTAACTGCTTATAAGCAGTTACCAATTTCACCTCATCCATCTGGTGAAGAGTAGCGGAAGTATCGATAGGACTTCAGTAGTTCTGCTTCTCATCACTAGATGGTGTTCTGGACAATCGGGTTTTATTTTTTCTAGAAAATAAACTTGTAACCAAAAATACTTTTCATTAACTTTTTAACAACTTGCAGCCTCCGTCAATTTCCCACCATGTCTCTTCACAACATGACTGTTCAGCGTGGTCGAATCAGAGAACCACGTGTTACAAAAGTTGCATTGAAACGGCTTGTCCCCCGCATGGTTCTTGATATGATTCCGCAAATGCGACTGTTGAGCGAACCTTCGCTGGCAAACGGTACATTCATATGGTTTCTCACCCGTGTGGATCCTTTCATGCCTTTGCAATGTCCTTTTATCAATAAACTGTCTGTTGCAAGTAGCGCATTCAAATGGTTTCTCGCCTGTGTGTATTCTATAATGAGCTGATAAATTACCTCTCTGGGCAAACCGAGTGTGACAGACTTCACACTCATAGGGTTTCTCACCAGTGTGGGTTCTTGAATGTATTTTTAATTTATACTGATCGAGAAACCGGCTGTCACAAACATCACATTTGTACGGTTTCTCGCCGGTATGCGTACGTAAATGACGTTGTAAGTCCTGATTTTGAATAAATCTAAATTTACAGATTTCACATTCGTACGATTTCTCGCCTGTGTGCGACTTTATATGTCTTTGTAACTTCGCCTTATTAGTAAATCGATTTTGACAAAAATTACATTCATATAGTTTCTCGCCAGTATGTATTCTCAAATGATTTTCTAAATTGATCTTCCGCGTGAATCTACTATGACAAATGTGACAACCGTATCGTTTCTCACCGTGAGTCTTTGAATGCATTCGTAAGTAATTCTTTGTGGTAAACCGGCTTTGACAAACGCTACACTCGTATGGTTTCTCCTCAGTGTGTACTTTGTAATGTGCTTCTAAATCACTTTCCAACGGAAATCTACTTTGACAAACTTGACATTCATGAGGTTTCTCGGTGTGCGTTTTCAAATGCCGTTGCAAATTCATATTCTGAGTGAACCGACTGTGACAAATATTACATTCAAATGGTTTCTCGCCCGTGTGTGTTCTTAAATGTATTTTCAAATACGGCCTTCGGCTAAAACGTCCGTGACAGATCTCACATTCGAACGGTTTTTTGTCGGCGTGGGTTTCCAAATGGGTTTTTAGATTAGAGCTTTGAGCGAAGCGTCTCTGACAGATATTGCATTCATAGGGTTTCTCGCCCGTGTGCGTCAATAAATGTATCTTTAGATAGTTGATGCCATTAAATGGTTTGTGACAAATATGGCATTGAACACTTCTTTTGCTCGACTTTGGCGCTGGTTCTTCTCCGGGCGGGCGTGGCGTGACGTCACTGGCACCGCCCTCAGCTTGCCTCCGTTTTCTCTGTGCAGGCTTGCGAGCGGCGCCACCTGCATCGTAATTTGCACTTAACACAGACGGCAAAACTCAGCTATCATGTCTAATGACATAGGTTCATCAAATTGTTATTCTACGTTAGTGTATTTACTATTTAAATAGTCATTCTGAGACCGCGTTCGGTGCAACCCGAACGAAACGTCAGAGCAAAAAGTTATGTTTCTCGTTAGTTTCCATGATGCAACAAGATAGGTTTAAAACTAGTTTGTGTGTTAAGGCTTTAATATAATGTGTTTTTAGGTACGTTCAAAGGTTTTTGCTCGTAATTTGTTTTTGTTACGTTTTTCTATAAAAAAAATATGGAACATAGTTCAGTATCATGGACTTAACTCACTCCAAAAAAGTTGCTGGTGTTTTAAAAGTAACTCTGTATAGTAAAATAATCACGTGACGTCACAAAATGCGAACAACAATTTTAATTTAAAATAATTTTATAATACGAAAGCTTGTGTGGGTATTTACACCAAAACTGCTGAACACATTGGAATCAAATTTGACATGCAGATATCTTATTGTTTGGATTATCACATAGAATACTTTTTATCGGTAATTTGTCTTGTAATAACTATGCTACCACGCGAGCAACGCCGCGAGCAGCAGCTTCGTTGACAAACAAGGCTGATTGTAAAACTTTTGGCACATATTTATTCCGAATGGGATTCGACCTCAGTCATCCGTGCTGGTTGTAAACCCTACAGCTAAATCGGTATATCGGACTTTTCTTCTTTACGTATAATTTTATTACTGTACGATATTTACAACGTGGAAGGAACATACTCGTAATAAATCAAAGTTCGGGCTATACTAGATCACTGTACTATAATGAAATTAAATTAACACTTAAATAAAGCATTTCCATACAAAAGCGTGCAGCCGCCCGGGCAATTTGAATGAGAACGACGATGTTTTTTTTTACTTTTTTGACTGTTATTTCTGTTTCATTATACTATAGTGATCTAGTATAGCTCGTGGGTCGACTTATTACGGGTATATCCCTTATATAGGTATACGATTTTTCGTTACGAAGCGCTGGTAGCTTTTCTTTAAAAATAAATTAAAATTTTAATATACTTTACACGTAACATAAATTATACTTATTGACGTGTAAAGTGCCTGTAAAGGTCTAATTACTGAATAAACATTTGAATTTTTGAATCTTTGAATCTGATGTTATAAATGTGTAACAACATTAACACAATGAAGGACCGATGGCCGATGGGGCAAAAAGGTTCTCAAATGGCGACCACGTACTGGCAAGCGAAGCGTAGGACACCCACCCACAAGGTGGTCAGACGACCTGATCAAGGTCGCTGGAAAGCGCTGGATGCAGCCCGCTCTAGATCGGTCGTTTTGGAAATCTTTGGGAGAGGACTATGTCCTGCAGTGGACTTTATGCGGCTGAAATGATGATGATGATGAACATCAACACACAAAGAGTCGGTAAAGTCTGCGGCTGTGGTGCATCTCCACAGCCTATAGCACACTTACAGAGCTGCCCAGCGCGAGCGTACTCCTGCACCTGCACCACAGAATTAATATAAGTTTTACAGACAGAATAGCATGTCCTAAGGTCCACCGCAATATGCGTCCCCGTTCCCCGTCGCCGCACCTTTCCTCCGTTTTTGCCTTGTCGAGGCAGCTGCAGGCGCCCGCAGCTGCTCAACACCCTCCACACGGCGCGAACGGGGGAGAGGTGCGAAGACGGAAAACAGGGACGCATATTACGGCGGACCTTACGAGATTCCGTTCTTTATGTTATACTTATATTACATACAAATTCTGTGCCTGCACACTGGAGTACCTGTACAATGCTAGCCCTAACGCAGTACAGGTCGCTCTTTAAGGTCAGTTCAGACAGAGCGCAACGGAGAGGATTCTTTTATGACACTCAAAAATAAATATTGGCATATGGTGTAAGACGCGAGCGTTTCCGTAACCGATACGTAAGCGTTTATACACTTTAGACTGTGGTAATATGGTCTTATTTTCAATTGAGTTATTAAATAGCTCGAGCATTTTCTTTCTGTACTAAGCCCAGAGAAATATTTAATTATGCCATCATATGAACGTCGATACGTTAAAAAAAGAAGAGTAAGTTCGAATATACGATGTAAGGTTTGCTACACAGATAAGCGGGCCTGCACTGTCGGTTCGGCAGTATTTGTCAAACAACAAAGCCGACCTGAAGCAACCACTACATTACGTTTGGCTTCATTGTGACATTGACAGTTGGGCCGATCGGGTAGTTCCTTCAGTTCTGATCGGCACAATTCAGTTCAGTACATACAAGAAATCTTCATTGCACTAAAGCCGATCGTCATAATTCTGTAGTTGCCAAGCCGAGTGATTACGTGCAGCAGCCGAGCGGTTTGTGATTCCCCAACATTCATCTACATATATTCAATTTTACCGCCCGGGTGTCCCGATTAATGCCCGCCCGAATAAGTATGTAGCAAACTTAATGGCTAATTTTCATTGGTCGTTTTGGCTGTATGTGCGAAATTTCCGTAACGCATGCGGGTAGCAGTGTTCACTGGTCGATAGAATAATGTAGAGTCGATACCAGTATGCTATATGTGCGAGATTTCCGTAACGTATGCGGGTAGCAGTGTTCACTGGTCGATAGAGTATGGTACAGTCAATACCCGTATACTGCATGTGCGAGATTTCCGTAACGCAAGCGGGTAGCAGTGTTCACTGGTCGATAGGGTATTGTACAGTCGATACCCGTATGCTGTATGTGCGAGACTTCCGTAACGCATGCGGGTAGCAGTGTTCACTGGTCGATAAGAGGAATGTAGTCGATATCCGTATGCTATATGCATGCGGGTAATAAATGACCGCATAAGGCGTGACATCGACTTGTGGCTTGTGGCCGTTAGCCTGCCTACGGTCTTACTAACCGACCAAAACTTCTTATTTAAGGGCTTACAAACGCTCTTGTCGGCTGTGTCAAAAAGTCAAAAATCATTTATTTATCTTTGGATATTTGTATCACTTGATGATTGTCAATTTTTCTTTTTTGTTTTTTATAATAGTTGTTCACGTCAGATCATTTACTTACAGCTAAGTTTTTGCCGCTTCCTAAGCACAAGTGCAGAAGAAGCGGCAACGACTGTATTGAGTATGCGACGTGTCGACCTTTCGACACCTTCAGACTAGAGCTTATACATAGGGCGCACTATAAGTTTCCGGAACTGGCCACTTACATAAACAATATTTAAAAAATTTATTGCAACATTTGAAAATAGAACTCTTTGGCTGTAGAATGCAGTTTGTTTCATCTGACTGTCTTTTGTTTTTACCTTGTGGCGCCATTTAAAAAATTGTGTGTCTGCATCAACATGGATTTAACTGGGGAAAATTTTCGTAGTATGATTTTCTACGATTTTAAGTTTAATTTGACAGCTCAACAGAGCATCGCTCGGCTTGAAACAGCTTTTGGCAATGAAGCACCATGCAAGACAACTCTTTATAGCTGGTTTGCAGAATTCAAGCGTGGTCGTATCAATCTCAGTGACGAATCTCGCGATGGTCGGCCTTCCACCGCTGTGACCAACAAAAACATCGATGCTGTGCGCCGTATGATTGAAACAGACAGGCATGTGACCTACCATGAAATTCGCGCATCCTTAGAAATAGGCATGAGTAAAATACAATTAATCTTACACAAACATTTGGGTGTGAGAAAGCTGTGCTCGCGGTGGATCCCACACAACTTGACCGAGGCTCAAAAAACGGACCGCGTCACTTGGTGCAGTGCCATGCTTACCAGATTCAACGAAGGTGCGTCAAATTTGGTGTGGGACATAGTAACAGGTGACGAAACATGGATTTATTGCTACGATCCCAAAACAAAGCAGCAATCGAGCGTATGGGTCTTTCAAGATGAGCCGAAACCAACCAAAGTGGCGCGCGTGAAAAGTGCATCTAAGCGGATGATTGCTTCTTTTTTTAATAAAACTGGACACGTGGCTACTGTTGCTTTAGAGAATCGTCGAACAGTGAATAGTGACTGGTACACGACCATTTGTTTGCCGGAAGTTATTGACGAACTCCGTAAAAATAACCGTTAACGCCGTATCATCCTGCACCACGACAATGCTAGTTCTCACACGGCCAGACAGACAAACGACTTTTTGAAGGCGAAAAATGTAGAACTCATGAGTCATCCTGCATACAGTCCCGACCTGGCACCTTGTGACTTTTTTCTGTTCCCAAAAATTAAGAACCAATTACGCGGTCAACGATTTTCATCACCAGAAGAGGCTGTCGAGGAGTATGAAAAACACGTTTCAGAGGTCACCACAGAGGAGTAGCACAAAAGTTTTCAAAACTGGTTTCATCGAATGAAAAAGTGCATAGACGCCAAGGGAGATTATTTTGAAAAACAATAAATTAATTTTGTAACTTTAATAGTATTTTTTCATATTCATTCCGGAAACTTATAGTGCGCCCCACGTACACATACGGCAGCGGTTTACTTCGCGGTCGATTTATACACGCTGACTTTTCGTTGGTTTTGGAAAAAAAAATGTCGTATAATAAATTAATTCGTCTATCCATCCAAATTTGTGCATGACATAAGATAAAAAAGTTTTGAAACCAAAACATACGGGTGACCCCGATAAACTCGAAATCTAGCCGGCCGCCGCTGGCCGCCGGTACTACTAATTGATCTCACGATTTTACTTTCGAGTTTTAGTCAACATTTTTGTTTCAGATTTTTATTTTGACTCCGAAACCAATGAAAAATCACCTTGTACATATAGAGAGCTAACTTTAGAGGTACAACATACATTAGTAATTATACTTATATCAAGCCAAAAGGGGGTAAATTCGCCATCTGAGTTGGAGGTAGTTTGCTGCAGATAGCGATCGAGATCTAGGGGAGCACAAATAAATAAAGAAAAAACGAAGTAAATATTACAAAAACAAAAAACCTGACTGCCTTTTTTTATACATACTCATTGTCACTCTCACAGTAAATACGAATCTAACGACACCTCTCAAGCTAAAATCCATCGAGCCGTTCAGGCTGCAGAGCGTGCCAAACAATTATACATACAAACATACACTCTTGAAAAACATAACCCTCCTCCTTGAGCAGTCGGGTAAAAATGCCTTCTTTATGGGTAAACATAAAACTTGTTTACTACACAAAAAGATACAAATTTCAGAGAGAGCCCACTGCGCCGCGCTGCGGAATACTTTCCACTCAAATTAGTATATATTTTTTTGTAGTGAACCAATTCTTTGTCGCCTCTCAGTGTGAGCTGACCCTAAGAGATAGATTTATCCTACATTTAATAAAATTTACTGACTTTAACACAAAAGAAGTATATTGAATTGAACCCCTTTCAGATTGATATAGGTATGTTAGCTGCAAAGTCTAGAAACGAAAAAAGTGGCGATTAATAACCCATTACTTGGCTTGGCTTCTTATTCTTGGCGAATGGCGTTTTTAGAGTTTCGTACCCAAAATGTGCCAGCGGGACCCTATTACTGAGACATCGTTGTCTGTTCGTCTGTCACAGGGCTCTATCTCTTAAACCGTAATAGCTGACATATCTTTACACCGATTAATTATACAGTGGCCGCTATACCAAGAAATAGTTCAAAATTAAATTATTTAATGATCGATTTTTGATTGTTATCGGGTTAGTCCGTCTAGTTTTAAAACCTGCTTTCGCTAAAAGTGGCCACTTTTAGCAGAAACAAGAAGTAACGAATAATAGTTTCAAAGACTGTTCATAAAATAACTATAAAAAGCCTAGCACTATTTAAAATTATCACCAAATTTACGATTAAGGAATTATTTAAATGAGGGCGCCACTTACGCAATCACTTCACCTTAATATGGGTCCTACAATTACAATTCGATGCCTGAAATAAACGGATTTGATAGACGACGCCCCCTGTTCTTTCCTAGACTTTGCATTCTGCTATATGGCATGAGACACCTACCTCTGGTCGCTTCCGGCCCGGCCGCCGTCAGCTTCCGCAGGGCGTTCCTCTTGAGCTCCTCATCGTACTCCGAGTCCACTTCGAACTTGCATTTGTCTTCATCGTTGGAGGTCGAGTCCGGGGGTTGGGAGCCTGCAAGTGTTTTCATTTAGTGTTTTTATTTTTATACACGCTGACTTTTCATTAATTTTGGAAAAAAAATGCCGTATAGTAAATAAATTTCTCTATCCATATACGTAATCTAAATGTGTGTATAACATAAGATAATAAAGTTGCGAAAATGATTTTCGATCAAAATCACGTGGTTACGCCCGTCCAAAACCGCTGCGTGACCCCTATGAACTCGAAATCTAGCCGGCCGGCCGCCGCCGGTCTAGATGCGAAAATGATTTTCGATCGAGACCACGTAGTTACGCCCGTCCAAAACTGCCGCGCGACCCCGATGAATTCGAAATCTAACCGACCAGCGGTACTACTAATTGATCTCACGATTTTACTTTCGAGTTTTAGTCAACATTTTTTTTTTAAATTTTTATTTTGACTAGCTAATTAAGTTTTACTGATGATCCATATGCAGTAGCCTTCGACTCCAAAAACCAATGAAAAATCACCATGTATTACTATTTTTTATCTCCCGACAAAAAAGAGGAGTGTTATAATTTTTTCTGTCAGTCTGTCTGTGGCATCGTAGCACTCGACCGGATGCACCGATTTCAATAGGAATATGGACTATTTTTAGTTTACACATTCTGCCGCACCACCAAAATTATTTTCCACTTGGTCCAATGATTGACTGGCAGAGAACGCCATTTGGCGTTAAGAGTCCCCTTACCCTGGACAGAATCAAACTTTCCCATACAAACGTAGTCTACGTTTTAATTTGAAACGACATGTCGGATTGGGCAAAATTATCTAATTTTAAAGAAATTGCAATTATCTAGGGTTATAATTGGTGTCCGACAGTAAAATTATAAACTTAAAAGAGAATATAATGTATTATATCATATATGACCATCAGTATGGAAAACTTCTACACCCTTATATTTTCTTTCCAGTTCATAATTTTACTGTGGGAAATATAACCCTAGATAATTGCAATTTCTTTAAAATTACAATTTTTTGTATGGAAAAGTCTAGGGTAAGGGGATTTTCAAGCCCGCCATATGTACATTTTTTTTGCAATAAAGTTTAAATAAATATGTAAATAAAAAAATAGTTGTGCAAGTCACTGAAGAAAATAGGCATCCTAAATACCTTCAGAGTGGTGCCCCGGCTTGGCTGGCTGGGTCCCTTTGGGGACCTTCAAGGGAACGTCGTCGTCGGAGTCGGATGAGAACTCGCACTTTACGTTCGCTGTCACGTAAGGCATTCGCGAACAGCCTGCCAAATAAACAGGACGTTTTTACAAAAAAAAAAGGTACTACAATCCAGTATGTACTTGCAAATACGGTATTTGACTGAGTCAAATACCGTATTTGCTAGTTTATTATTATTATCTAAAAGTAACAATAGAGTAGTAGCTAGAATCAAAAAGAATATTTTGCTATGAATAGAGAAAACAAAATGGACAAGATAATGTCACTTGTCAATACAGATGCCCAATGCCATAGAATCTATCGGAGGGCCCTTAAGTAGGCAAAACTGCGGGTAGGCACACAGAGATGGCAGCACAAACGAGTAGTAAAAACGTAACAAAGAAAGTGTTGAAGATGCTTTAAAGATAGTTATTGCATTTCATCATAGTGATATTTAATTAATTTGAGTATGTACTACTTTATTTAAATAATAGTAATAAATGATGTTAAAGTTTTAATAAATACCTATAGCGCCATCTAGGGATAAGGAAGAGAAAGAATTATGTTTATAAGGCAATGGGTAGGCGTGGTATGGAGGTAGTTGAGTTTGAGACCTGGGAATTCATTAAGGGAATGAAAAGTTGAGTGAAACTTTATGGGGAATTTTATTTTGCCATACAAAAGAACATTTTATTACAAAGTAATAAATTAACTCAGACGAAGACGCGGGTGAAAGCTAGTATTTTATATAAAACAACAAATAACACAAGAACCAAATTCTCAGTCTTCTTGTACAATCCGGCGTTTGTATGTATCTATGTACGTTTGGTCGACGATAGCTATCTTCTACTATCTGGACTATCTTTAACTGGAGTTTGACATGAGCCAAATCGGTCAAGGGGTTGCCAAGATGTGGGGTTTGCGAGTTCATAGTTTGGGGCGATCTACTGGTACCTTCGTGGGCATCTTCCACTGGCTCTGCCTTCACTTTATCTGCCTGCAGCGGGTCTATCAGAGGCACCTCGTACTCAGGGTCTGACTCATAATCGCGTTTGATCTCCAACGTCACCACTGCTGTTTGAGATGACTCTGGAATAAATAAATAAATATATAAGAACTGTTGACTAAGCCCAAGCACTGCTATTTGGGTTTTCTTTGTGGATCATCCTCATCCCAGCCCTTCTTCCGCCCACTGCTGAGCATAGAGTTGTATGCATATAACGTCTTTTATGTTTAAGAAAAACAAAAACTTCTTGGACATGTGAAAAAAAAATTGATGTTTGTAATTACTTTTTTTACCTTTTCAAAGTGCAAGTTTAAAACTCAATAGGGACTGTTATTACCTTCGTCCACTGGCTCTGTCTTAACTTTGGATTGATTCGTACTCATTGTTGTTGATGGTACTTCTGGTTCAAACTCGCGTTTGACGTCAACATTCTTGGGTTGAGATCGAGGACCTGCAAATGTACACGGTTATTAATTATTATATTATTTTTGAATGTACTAACTGCTTAATTATAGGTCAGGAAAGGTTCAACCCCCCATAATAATAAAAATACCTTCTGCCATGTTCTAATCTGTCTAGGGACTGATGTGTTCAGAGTTCAGCTTGCACTTGATACCTGGAGCCACAGCAGCCAAGACTTCTTTTTATGAAGATCCTGCAAATTGATGAATTTTAAGTAAGAGCAAAGATTGTAATAATCACCAGCTAAGTGCGAGTCAGTCTCGCACACGAAGGGTTCCGTACCATAATACCATTATCTATAAAAAAATCATGCTTGTTGTATGGAAGCTATCTTTATATATTTATTTTATTGAATTATTAAAAATTCTGAGAAAATTTCAAGCATCTACATGTTGCTGTTATTAATATCATGCAAAAAACGGCAATAAATCGCGTTTATTTTATGGGAGCTCCCATAAGGGGCTCCCTACCCCTATCCCTACCTGAATTTTTGGGGTCCAGTGCTGCCCCCATTTGAAATAACTCATTTTAAAGAAACGAGACATCATTTAAAATTTGGTCTTGATCAGACCCTGGATAACCCTTCAAACTATTTTATAAACTACTGTTTACATTTTAAAGTGAGAATGTGAAGCTTTTTTACGCACATACGCCAAAAGTGGCCGTTTTTCGCAATTGTGCGTAGAAAAGTTTCACATTCTCACTTTAAAATGTAAACAGTAGTTTTATTTCAAATGGGGGCAGTTTTATTTCACTTGCACCCCGAAAAATTTAGGTAGCCCCTTAACTATTTATTTTACTCTGCTTTTACTATTTGTTGTTATAGCGGCAACAGAAATAAATACATCATTTGGCTGTCTAATTATTCTCATTAAAATATTACAAATATTGTTATGAGAATAATTAGACACCCAAAATTGCTTTTAAACAATCAAATATAGGCTGCACACAGTAGTGCACAGTGTGGAATGAATATCAGCAAGGAATGTATAGTTTTTGTGTATACAATATGCAACAAAAACCCTGTCCGATCCTTGTCAGACCGTCAGTATGAACAACTTTTTCTATGGGGCCAATGCTAGAAACTCGAAAAAAATCGTCATTTTCCTACAAATGTATTCGGCCGGCCCGGCAATTTGTATGAATGTTGATGCCTTAGATGTAAACATATGCTTTGAGGAACCCATAATGTAGATGTGTCTAATAGGTATCTAGAATTATTCAAATAATATTATTCCTTTTGTTATTTATTCATAATAAGCCCTTATTATGTTCCATTAAACATTTTTCCCTTATGTTTAATCATGTTGATTATATAACATTTTTATTGTATAGTCCATACAAATGTTTAGTTATACTGCAACTCTCAGGATAGTTTAAATGTGTAGGTTATATTACTCTGGCAGCCATTTCAATACTTTTTGTAAGCAGCCAGCCAGACAAAAGAAATTGTCCTGAGTCGTGAATGTTTATCTATAAATGTTATTTGTCATAAAATAGAATATGTTACAAAAACCCTGTCCAATCGTTGTGGGAGCAACTCAGACCGTCAATATGAATCGACCGGCCCTGTAATTTGTATGAAAATGACGATTTTTTTCCTCTTGTTTCAAGCATTGGTCGATAGGTAAAGTTGTTCATATTGACAGTCTGAGTTACTCCTACAAGGATCGGACAGGGTTTTTGTTGCATATATTGTTTGGTATTGTTGTCATGTTAACAATATTTATTGCCTTTTAATTTTGAGCATTAATTTGCTTGAATAGTTCGAAATCAGTTTAGCCTAGGCCAAACTAGCTAAGCCTAAAGTTTTTAGGCTACAATAGTGTCCTGGGCTAAATTAATATATCATGACATGCTTAAGATGAACCGCTTTGGCCAAGGACAAACTAGTTTGGCCTGAACTTGGGTTTGGCCAGTAACATATATATTTATATATTTACCCTGCCACTGTCAGGCGCACATTCTTAAATCATGTGTACAAGTGTCTTGCAGGTTCTTTGGCTAGTCCCATCATAATCTGCACTGTTTTCAATCGAGCCAGAAAGTACTTATGCATAAATTAAAAGTACACACAACACTACTCAATCGCAACCAGTCTACCTCATAGGCTTTGGCTTATATAAATAGGCTTGTAAAGTATCTACTTAAAGTTTACCTTAATTCCCATATGCATTAGTTTAGTTCAGTTGGTTTAGTACTACATATAATTATTGGGCTTGTAAATAATAGTACCCTATGGAGATATTTAAAATTTTGGTCTCATCTTGCTCTAGATAACTCAAACTATTTTATAAACTGTTTTCGATTTAAACTTAAAGTGAGAACGTGGAGCTTTTCTTCATATATTTGCGAAAAACGTACACTTTTGGCAAATGTGCGAAGAAAACGTTCACGGGGTCCATCCATGTTAAAGTGAATAATCGACCCATGCCGAACGGATTCCTGAACTCAAATATATTTGTAGAAATGGAGACTTATAATACTATTTTAACTTTATATTAACGATAATACACTATAAAAGCCTTAATTATATCACATTTCTCCAAAAATAGGTTTTAAAAAATCGACTTACATGTTTCTGTCTTGAATTGATGTGAATATGTCTGGATGTAATTTACAGTGTACACCGAAAATAATTTAAAAATGGCACGGACTGATCGAATTAATTACTTATCTAAATACCTAACGAGAGAATCACGAGAAAATAATAAAATTAAGAAATCCTTGACACAGCGGCTTCGGCCATCGGCGTCACCAAAGAGTATATAATCACTTCGTTTTAAGAGACGGCACTCCATACATTTTGCCGAGCTACGCACGACTCCGCTAATAATTACCAATATTACAAAAAAGAACACAAAACTAAATGTTGGTAGAATCACTTCCGTCAACGTCACGTTGACAGTTATAGTGATGGGAGTTGCGTGTTATGGACGATTGTATAGTGTTGTACTTTTATCGTCGATATCGATACTTATAGGTACCTGTACCTATATTGATTCATGATAAAGGTAATCAATAAATAAAACTAAATTAAGGTTGTTTTTTTTTTATTAGGTCTTGCTCATAATTTGGGCTTTTTTATAATTATCAGTAGCCGTTGCTTCATCGGTGATAAATTTGGCATTCATTACTTTACAATATTTTCTTATGAAAATAAATGCGATTTTTTTAAATAATTCATATTTGATATCATGTTTTATGCGCGTTAGCCACTCCACGTTACAATGCACCATAAATTGCGTAACACAATTTACACATAAATAGTTACTGTAATAGTTTTCAAAATTTTCAAATGCTGATTTGGCCTGGCTAAACCCACCCCTGTTTCGGTATATCTCATTTGCCACCACTGGGGGCGGCTACCACTGGTGGCAGACGGGACAGTTTTTATGTACACGTGTGCCTGATGCCACCACTCGCGACGCCCCCACTGGTGGTGAAAGGCAATCGCCTAGCATTCACAGTCTCATTTGCTCCCAGTGGTGGCGAATAGAACAAACAAATGGGAATCTAAACCAGAGTTTGTTCTATTCGCCACCACTGGGGGCAAATGAGACTGTGAATGATTGACGATTGCCTTTCGCCACCAGTGGGGGCGTCGCGAGTGTTGGCATCTGGCACACGTGTACATAAAAATTGTCCTGTCTGCCACCAGTGGTGGCCGCCCCCAGTGGTGGCAAATGAGGATATACCCACTGTTTGGCATAACCCTACACTGGAGTATGTCAGTGACTTTTTATCATCCCACCATTCCCTTAATTAAACCAATATAATTATACGAGTACATATTGCTTTGTGGGTTTGTATTTATTAATGAACTTTTACAATCATCACAATTTAAGTTTCGCATTAATCGTGCCGCTAAATAGCCACTAACATACACCACAGGTTGGTCCTCAAACGAAAATAGTTTTTCTATTATAGGGTCCTCTTCTTCTTCCTCGGGTAACGACAACACAGGTATATTATCACTTTCATTTTCGAAGACTTGACTTGGTGTGCTTTCCACTTCATTCATAATTGTTTTAACATTGCTGTAATTAAATAAAAATGCGTTCGCATCAGGTTCACAATTAGAACCGCGACTGTGTGGTGCATTTAAAACAAATATAATTAAAGCTTTTTAAGCCGCTGTGAAGTGGGAGCACGTGGGATTTTTGATGGTGACACTGTGTTGTCGTATCATGCCAAACAGATTCTCCAGCGCATCTTGGTTAAGTTGACGCAAATTTAAAAATTAAAAGTCTTCTCTTTTTACTAACTCCCATGTGTCTTTTAAAGATTTTAAAGTAATTTTAAATCCTTTTATACATCGCACATGTTTTAACTGCAAGTGAGAATCCGACTTTACAAACTTTATGTTGTCTATATATCTTATCACTGAATAAAGATTTTTCAATTCTATTCTATTCTATATCATTATAAAAACGTCCCCACATTTCATTTTTTTTGTTTGGTTTGAGAACTTACGTTTTCTCTAAGCCCTTTTTTGACATCTTTAGGTGATGATGGACCATTACAAATATCAAATAACTGGTCAAATTTTTTGACTATGTCGGCTGTTTCTCCAATCTCACTTGCAGCTAATACATATTTCCAAGTTAACATGTTTAACACGGCTGCCATTGTGTTACTTAATGCATGGGTGGCATACTTTACGCGCATTTTTATTTTATAAGTGGGATGTACCACATTTTGCGTCACTTTGGGGAAATCTAAAAAGTTTTTACTATTTTTTTCTGCTTTTACAAGCCAACACCATTTGGCAGTTTTCTCACCCCATTTAATTTCACCAGTATTATTAAAAATATTTCTTATTGACTTAAATAAATGCGGTACATCAAACATGATAAAATATTTCTTATTTTCAAATGTGAAAAAATATTCGTCCGGAGGCTGTCCTCCTAATTTTTTTAATAATGTTAATGAGCCTACATTTGTCGGACCTTGGTCACACATTGTAGTCACTACTTTAAAACTAGCCTCTTCCAGTACCTTATTGATATTTTAAATAATGACACAAAACCTTTCGGACGAAATCGTCCCTTTCACAAAATAATAGGCTATTGTATGTTTATATTTTTTTCGGAGACCTTGGACCATAAAAACTATTTATACATGATCTGCGATCCCCGAACGTCTTTCATCGCCGTAATCTTCATATCCTTCTATTTTGTCAGAGGATTTATTGTAAATAATCTCTTTTTAATGCCATTTCGTCAAATAATAAAGAACATTTTTTGTCTTTACTGGAGAATTTTTGCAACATTTCTTTTGCTTGTTTGATGTAGTTCAAACAAGGAAAAAAATATTCCAGGTTCTAAGGCAACACTTTGCAGTGGTCTTTGTAAAGTTTTAACACTCGGCAAAGACATTCCCCATTGCACATATCGATAAGCTTTCGGAGATCGCTTAAATATGGCTAAACTCCACATTTTAGTCTTAATGGACCAACGTTTCCCGGTTGGTTTCCTTTTATATTTTTTTCTCAAATCATCTACCAAATTTTTTAAGATAATATTATCTACTTCATCCAAATTTATGGAAGATCTGCTTAGTCTTTTAATTGTTAATTTTTGAGACTTCAATTTCTTCAATATTTTTTCTTCTTTCTTCAATCATTTTTCTTCCCGTGTATCAACATCTGAAATTTAAGAAAATATATTATGATACATGTTTATTTACTAGGCAAATTATAACAAAACCCCGACGAAACCATCTAGTGATAAGTGGCGGAACTACATCATATTCTAACCTATGTTAAATAGAATTGATATCCGTAGTGCCATCTATTATCTGCCAAGTAAATTTCAAATCCCCGTCTTTGAAGCGTTAATAGCCAATAACGACTGAATAGATTTTTATCAAACAAGGCTAAGAACCACCGCAAGGGAAGACAGACCAGTATCGGATCTAGATTTTTTTTTAAATGAAATGATTTCATATCAGTACCGGATCTAGAATTTTTTTGAGGCGGGGCAAAATATTTGAATATGCCGCCCCCTAATTGGTTTTGCCGCTTACTTGATTACGATTACCAGAATAGTACGCATACACGGGGGGTTGCAGACAGTAATGGTCAGTTAAGATCCAGAACGAGATGCGATTGTACATTTTTGAGCAGTAAATAACTTTATTTCTTCAAAAGTAACCAGACGCCGCCTCCATTCCGTATCGGTAGCATAGGAAGGGTGGATATATTCGATTTTGCCGCCCCTCTGACTTCGCCGACCGGGGCATGGGCCCAGGCTTGCTCCCCACCTACATCCGGGCCTGAGACAGACAGAGAAAGACCGACCGACATTAGAGTTATAGCACCCCTCTTTTTATCGGGGGTTAAAAAATAATAATTGTGTTTTGGGTGCTGCGCAGGCTGCAAGCAGCCCGCGGTTTTTCGTGCGGTTATTAAAGTAGGCTAATATATGTTTCCAGTTTAGAACAGGTCAAACAACTATGTCAATCAGTGAGTGGTAAGTGTAGCTTTATATTTTATTTGGACCTTAGTTGTCCGGAATAGATGTATTTTTATATTAATATTTTTTTTCCTTTTTCACTTCTCACAACCTGTCACTGAGGACTGTCCGACCTAACACATCACACTCGTACTTTTCACTCCAGTATTATTGCACATTTACAAAGCATAGTAAAAACCAAATAAAAATAATACATACCCTTTGCTTTAGCACTTTTTCTTTTTCTTTTATAGCTTTGCACAATAATATCATCTTCACATGAAGTACCTGCATCTGGTGCATCCGAGGAATCTGAAAAATAGTTTAACAAGGATTTAAACTATTTTATATTATTTAGATTAGGATTATAAATATCTGGCTGCCCACATGGTCAAATTAACAGTTCATTGTTTGACTATCCTAAGGGAACTTTACATTTCCGTGGTTAAAATATGTGTTTGTCCAGTTATTATTTCATTTCAAAATTTAATTTCAATCTATTCACCTGTTTTTTTACCTGGATTATCACATATGTTGCCGAATAACTGGCTAAGATTCCATCTGGAAATAGATGGCTGTATAGGAAAAGACAAACGTGGAGTAAAAAAATAAATAGGCTTCTACTAATACTTATTAAATATGAAGTGAAATCAAGAGAATGGCAGTTGTCATAGTACAGCCAATTTTAGTAATATAATATAGGCCATATTATTAAAATAGTATTGGTTGTCTTAATTATCATATCAGCCACAGGAAGTCCACTGCTGGACGTAGGCCTCCCCCAAGGATTTCCAAAACGACCAATTGGAAGTGGTCTGCATCCAGCGTTTTCTTGCAACCTTGCTTAGGTCGTCCGACCACCTAGTTGTTGGGTGTCCTAGGCTGCGCTTATCGGTACGTGGCCGCCATTCGAGAAACCTTCTGCCCCATCAGCCATCAGTTCTTCGTGCTATATGCCCCGCCCACTGCCACTTCAATGAGCTAATCCGCTTGGCTATGTCAGTGACCTTCGTTCTTCTACGAACCCCTTTATTTCTGATTATGATAATGAATTTACCAATCATAGTCCTCTCCATAGCTCGTTAGACGACCTTGAGTCTTATGAGACCCAAAGTAAGGGACCATGTTTCAGAGCCATAAGTCATAAAAAGTCAATGTCAAAAACACACATCATTGATTAAACATTTTCTTCTTGAGACACTGAATATTAGTTTTTATATATAAATACAGCCCACATTATGCCTGTTAAAAAGCAATTTCAAATTATTCTATTTTACATACATGTGCAATCAACAGCATATTTCCTCTCTTCAATGGCCCTAGACGATCCAAACTCCATGTTGGTTATGTCTTGCAAAGCATCTAAAAATATGAAAAACTATGAAGTTTTCAGAAAGTTAGCACATTCATTACCCATGTGGCTTCTGGCCTAGAAAAGAAAAAAACCAGTCTATTCCTGTGGATGTAGTTAGAGGCGACTAGAGAAATAGGCACAAACATCTCGAGCTACCACTATGTTAAATTTAGCTTAGATTATTTTCCGCCATAAAGTGTGGTCTTTTTACTTATATTTTAACAACAAGCATATAAATAAGCGCAATAGTCTTTCTCAATCAAACAGCATTATGTATAAATTATGCACATAATGTATAAAATATAATATCTTACTTGGGTCGTGCGAAGTACTAGGCTTTATAGGAGCTTCTTGCTGCAATTCATTTTCACCTTGATTTATTTGTGGTGCCTGGTTCTCTTTAGGAGTGCTTCTTTGTAAATATCCTGGGAAAGCAAACCATAATATAAAATGCTACCAGAAATGCAACATTTTTGTGTGACCTTAAAAATGGTTCATTTTCAAAAATTGATTTTTTTTGACTGACTACTTTTGGCGCTCACTCACACTAATGCAAACCGGAGCGTATCCCTCGAAGAATTTTACAGTAGTGTGGCCTTTTTACACATTGAAAATAACCGGGCCAAGTGCAATTTGGACTTGTGCATGAAAGATTCTGTACCTATAAAAAATCACATTTGTTGTATGGCAGGCCCACTTAAATATTTATTTTATTCTGATTTAATACTTGTTGTTATAGCGGCTACAGAAATACATCGGCTGTTAAAATTTCAATTGTCTAGTTGTTAACTATCACAGTTCATGAAATACAACCTAGTGATAGACCCACAGACATCTGTCTGTGGGTCTGGCACTAGGCTGTATTTCGTGTATGTATGGATGGCCAGCGGAGTCTTATAGAGTCCCATCTTTACCCCTTGGCTAAGGAACTCTAAAAATGTACATCTAGTATGTATACCTAATAATAGACTACTATATTTACATAATAATTGTTGTAAACCACAAAACAGTGGCTGTAAACAATCCAAATTGTAGTTTCTCAGCTTTGCCCAGCATAAGGTTAAAAGTGTCTTGTTAAAAATATGATAAGGTACATACGACATACCATGACTTGGGTATTGGCCAATATGCATTGGAAAATCTGCGTTGATTGAGTTGATTTTCTAATGGTTGTAATGGTAAATTTAAAGTCGGTATAGCGTTCACTGTCAGTCCCTTATTTCTTTCATTAAATTCTTCAGGTTGAAAATGTATGTTGCAGACAAATTTCAACTCATGAGCTTTTCTATCGGTAGATCCACAAGTTCTACTTGACCTATAGCCTTCAACCACAACTGGCACTTAAAATATACCACAAAACAATTAAATATACATATTACACATAATAACTAGTGTCCACATTAAATATGAAGTACATACCTGTCAGGGTCCAGTGGTATTCGGAACAAGTGCACATTGGATCCCGGTGTACGTCTTCTATTACATATAACGTTTCCCGATAGTCGAGACTTATTTTAATTTTCCATGGTGATCAATTGATCATGGAGAACAGTTGCTAACTAATGTATGACTAGTTGCGCAAAACGTCTAAGTAAAAAAGAAAACTAAGAGTAAGTGGCGATAAACTAAAAAACACTACAAATACTGTACTAAGTTCGAGAAATTTTGCGATGAAACGTCCAGTCGAGAAAACACTTAAAATCTATTTTTGGCGATGAAACATCCGCATATTTGCATTTGAACACTTAAAGTAGAAAAGAAAACTAAGAATAGTGGCGTTAAACGTCCAATTATAAACTAAAAAACACTACAAGTACTTTGCAAAATTCAAGATATTGCGATAAAACGTCCAGACGAGAAAAAACACTTAAAAACTAGTTTTTGGCGATAAAACGTCCACTCAAAAATGGGAAGCACACAATCCAATCAATAATTTCACAACTTTCTAACTTTTCCTTAGTTCACAACTGCATCAAAAACTTTTTTCGCCACAAACATCAATAAACGCGCCATGTTCAGATATAAGAAAAAAAAATGGCTGACATGCCATGACAAAGACTTGTGCCAACGTTCAAATAATTTTAGTTAACATTCTTAAGTTGGTGTAGAACGCGGTCATCCAGATTTACAGGTCTTTTCTAATAATAAGCTTTATTGTATGGTTATAAGATCTAGAATTCAATGAAGCATTTATTAATAATTTCTGTTCTTCTTGAGTGTCCACCCACTGGGCGTCACTTATCACAAATTATATAGTATCACAAATTAGTATAGTACCTATGTCCCTTCTTCTATCAATTTTCCTTCAAGCTTCAAATTCCTTCCACACCACACCACAGCACAGAGTATATTTGACATTGACATTTAATTAAAAAAGAACCAAAAAGAACTCACTCAGTATCAGTGTTGCAAGCGACGAAAATAATGAAACAGCCTAAGCAGAGATGAGAGGAAGTAGGGTACTTGCTAAGGGTAGGTACTTGGGACATGGTTGGGCTTGGGACTATGAAGATAAATAATCTTAGTGGGAGTAGGTTGGAGTAGGGTACTCTCATGAAGGGTACTCTATGCTGTTTTTTTTCATGCTGACTTTTATTGGAACGATGTTCCTTTTCGGACGGCCGGCACGGACTTGGCGGATGGCAGCATGGCTTTTAGGCGAAAAAAATTGTAATATTTTTTGTCAGGAATTCTTTTTTTAAACTTCGTTTCTACCGATCGTTCTACGCAAAGAATAATATCCCCTGGTAGTGGAACCAGGGGTTATTTATTATTCAACTTTTTTCTATTTTATATTCAGATGCTAATGATAATATTCTAATAGTATTCGTCCGTCTGCCTGTCTGTATGCTTGTATAATTGTAACTCAAAAAAACTGGCCAAGTGCGAGTCGGGCTCGCGCACCGAGGGTTCGTTTCAAACCTGTAGTTTGATTTTGTTGCAGCTTAATAGTTATATTTGCAATTGTAGTATAATAAGGGGTATCAAAACACGAATGTTGACAGTAATATCACATGAGTGTTTTAATACCTAATTATTACAGTTGCATACAAGACTTTATCTACACCCATGATGATGAAATTTAGTACAACATTATAACACTCGTTTGGAAGATATTATGGTTACTATGGCACTGGTTGTTTTAATGATGGCAATATTCTCACTGTTTCAGAAACTTTTATAGAAGATTTATAGCATGGATGTAGATAAAGGTGTTAAACACCAAGTATTTGATATGAATTTCAATTTAATACACCTTGCGGCACGTAAGTTTAGCGCTGAGCGACAAGTAGAGGGGATACTGCGCACGGGTACGGTATTATTTTCTGACTTCTGCGCAAGCAAGGTCAGCGCTAGAGTTTCGTGTCGCTACATGTACCTCTACGCGTTCATGAGGAAAAAATATTTTATTCATATGATGTAAATAAAAATTTACGGTTTTCGCAATTTTTCCTTTATCTGTGCTATAAAACGTTGCTTCGTACTAAATTTCAATATTCTGAGTTTACGGGAAGTACCCTATAGGTTTTGATTCCCTTGCGAGTGTCGAAAATTTGCGGCAAAAACGGCTGTATCATTCATTCATTCATTTATTTCCATTTAACAATTTTTACATTGTGTTGGAATTACTTAAAACTAACATTATTATAATACTCA
Organism: Acrobasis suavella; assembly: GCA_943193695.1. NCBI lineage: Eukaryota > Metazoa > Arthropoda > Insecta > Lepidoptera > Pyralidae > Acrobasis > Acrobasis suavella. The sequence goes on from OW971956.1 coordinate 5,260,738, forward strand.
TTAATTACATCTACTCTGTCTATGTATAATTTAATAATTTTAACTATATACTTTAAACAATGTCAAAAAAAAAACGAAAAATGGTCAACATATAAAAATAAAATTATAATTTTAAAGCATCACTTGAAAAATTCGTCAAGGGTGTGAAAGGCTTTGTCCAGCCTTTTAAAAGGAAACTTAAAACATATCTGATGTTTTAAGTTTCCTTTTAAAAGGCTTAAGGCCATTAATACATTTAATTTCTTTATGCAATTTGTTGTAAGCCCTATACGCTTGGTACTGAGCACTGTGTTTCATAATTTCCAACTTGGGAATGGTATCATGCTTGAGATCCATTCTCCGAGTTTCTTCGCGTGACTGTTTCTCTTTATTTGTCTCTATCGTTGGCAATTGTTTCTTGAAATCAGTCAGTAGGACAAACAGGCACAGACACGGAACAGTCAAAATACCTAATTCAACGAAATGCTCTTCACATGATTCCCAAGACGGAATACCTACCATAGCCCGTATAGCTCTTTTTTGAATAGCGAAGGCTCTGTTTTGATTATAAAGGTAACTTTTTCCCCACAGTTTGATGCCATACCGTAATTTGGATTCTACTAAAGCGTGATATACTTTGTTTAAATTGTTTGTAGAAATTTCATTTCGGAGACTTCTGATAGCATAACAAGCCGACGAAATAGAATCGTCCAATGCTTCTAGCTCTTTCTTCCAGTTTAATAATTCGTCTATATATATACCTAAAAATTTTGTATTATTTACTATGTCAACCTTATTTCCATTTAATTTGATGTCAAGTGTTTTCGAATTACGTGATGTCGATTTGAAAAGAATAACTTTAGTTTTTTTATAATTCAATTTTAAATTATTGGCTCTAAACCAATCATTGAATGCACTAAGAATTTTATTGATTTTAAAATTTAGATTATTGATATTTTCATCAGATATTACCGCATTTGTGTCGTCCGCAAAAAAGACTATTTTTGTGTCAAGATTTTTAATATATGATACCAGGTCAGGAAAAAGAATAGGTCCTGAAATAGATCCTTGAGGGACTCCTCTCTTTACTGCAAGTGATTTTGATCTGATCATATTTTCACTCTTGCCCTCGATTGTTTTAAGTTCTACAAACTGTTTTCTATTGTCAAAGTAAGATTTGAATAACAAAAGCTGCTGGAGCATTTCGGAATACGTGGTAAAATATTACCACGTATTCCGAAATGCTCCAGCTTATTTAACAGGATGTCCTGGTAGACCAAATCAAAAGCAGAACTCAAGTCAAGAAAAAGGCTAGCTTCTTTTTTCTTATTATTTAAATTCTTAACAATTTCATTCACTAGTGCATTTATTGCCTCTCTAGTTCCTATCTCTCTAATTTCGATATCCATACTCGTTTACCAATATCAAATTCTCGTTTAGATGTTCTATTAGCCTAGTTTTAATAAGCATTCCGAAAATTTTTGAAAAGACCGAGAGTACCGAAACGGGCCTAAAATTGCAAGGATCCTTTTTTGATCCTTTTTTATGAATGGGAACGATTCTTGCAATTTTTAGTTGGTCTGGAAAGGTATTAGGGCTTCTCTACACACAGGTTAAAAAAATGGGTTAAAGGTAATGCCAGTATGTCAATATGGTCTTTTATTAATTTTGTAGGTATGTCATCATACCCGCAGGCTTTTTTACTATACATTTTTTTAAGATTTTTTTCTATCTCGCTAGGCGTCACATTTTTCCACTGCATGTCCTTTCTCACCCTTCCTACGTTGGCCTTTAACATGTCTATGGGATCTACGTTTACACTTGTTGCAGCAGATTGCTCTGTGAATGACTAAATGACTACATAAGGCATCTGATACTTCCTGTTGATTATTAACATTTTTATTATTGATTTTAAGAGTTATTTTATTATGTCCATTTTTACTTGCTTTCTGTATATGTCTATTTACTATCTTCCATATGCCCTTGTTCAGATTTTTTTCCCTTTCTATTTCTAAATTAACTGCTTTTTTTAGCCATTTTAATTACTCTTCTGTAGATTCTTATATATTTTAATTTATATCTTTGAACAGACTCATGGCAATCTTTCTTTATAAAATTACACAAAAATCTCTTTGTTTTACTTGCAACTTTTATTCCTTTTGTAGTCCATGACATTTTATTTATCTTTTGATTGCGTTGGGTTCACAGCTCCAAGAGACAGTAGACCTGAGTATTTGATATAAATCCCCGATATAAATCCAGCTTGATACCTCCACGCATTCTTGAGAAAAAGAGCTTTGACAGACAGACAGGCCGACGGACAACAAAGTGATCCTATAAGGGTTCCGTTTTTTCCTTTCGAGGTACGGAACCCTAAAAAGTAGCAGACTGCTTTTGATGCGATTCTCATTCGGCAGGTTTGCGTCGTAGGTACTATTTTATTTATACTAAACTAACCCATGAAACTCACTGAGTTATGATCAAATTTTTGTCACTTAAAGTAATAAGTGGCCCAGAACGGGTGAGACAAGCGTCGGGCGTCCGCTTAGGCGCCTATGCGACGGGTTGACGACATTATCAAACTCGCGGGGCGCATCGCACCTGATGAGAGCAGCACAGAAGTGCGATTTCTGAAACGCGGAGTCACCTAAACGCATGGTTTTCCCATACAAAAACCATTCGTTTAGGTGACTCCGCGTTTCAGAAATCGCACTTCAGGACCGAGATGGGTGGCGTCGACAAAAAGAAGCCACGCTATGCTAAGCAATGGGCAGAAGAAGGACTGAGATGAAGACGATGATGAAAATAATCTCAGACGCAGTGTAAGGCACTTTCATGGTGATGTCGTCCACCAAAATCCCCTAACCCGATCCCTCAGGGTATCCCCGTAAACTCATCTGTTCATCAGAATCCTCATACAAAAAGTAAGTAAGAAAGACCTTACAAGCAATCCTACCTCTAAAAGACAAAATCCTATTGTAGCTTTTTGGCTCAATAAAGTTCTGATATAAAATAAATAAATATCACACCGGATATTTTTCTTTTAAACGAAAATAAATAAATACGACATTTCAGTAATTTCTAGTTTTATTTGGTAATAAGCGTATCCTCTAGTAGTGCAAGTCCCCTACCACTGTGACCCCTGCTTCGTCTGCACCAGGATCTGCAACCAAATACAACAGGTTGAGCAAACTGGAATGCGTGTTCCCGAGGCTTTCAAAAACTGAATTTGTCTGAATATATCATCTCTGTCGACAATTTGTGGTGTAAATGTACAGTCGATACATACATGAAGGTGAGAACGACAACGGACTCAATCAACCATTTGGGTAGGTATTGAAAAACCATTCGCTTAGGTGACTCCACGTTTCAAAAATGGCACTTCTGATTCCCTGTCCCATGTATCCCATATATAAACAAATTAATTTACTATTGTTCTTTAATCACGGGACCGCGAATGGGTTAATTTTCAACTTAGCAAATATGTATAAAGCATATACATTATGGCATGAGATTCAGCTACAATAATAACAAACTCACTAGTAACATTATTAAGGCGGCTCTTCCCGGCCGCTATGTTTTCAACGCGAGCAGTTTTAAAAGCTTGGTGTTTCATCCAGGGCAATGCTAGAAAAAGAGGCAAACCAAAAAGAGAGAGATAGCGCCTAAGGGCTGGTTTAAAAAAAGGCTCCAAAAATCTGCTTTTTTACACAAATTTTAGTTGAACTTCGACCGTTCATAAGGTATTCATTAATTGTAGAAGTAAAGAAAATATTTCGATACAAACCTCGCAAATGTAATGAAAATTTTGAATACATAACATTTATTTCACATACTTGTAAGGCTTACTGATAAACACGTATCTCCTGGAACAAGTTTTATGAAATTTCCGCACCCTATGAATAGTTAAAATTTGTTCAATGGATAGGTTAATAAATGCAAATCATGCCCTTAGGCGCTATCTCTCTCTTTTTGGTTTTCCTCTTTTTGTAGCATTGCCATGGATGAAACACCAAACTTTTCAAACTATGCGCTTGCGTTGAAAACAGAGCGGCCGGGAAGGGCCCCGCCTTAAATGAAAATATTATCTTTATTGTTGAACATAAGTAGGTAAATATTCTAGGACATTATGTGTTGCACAAGCAAGGGGGGTTACTCCTATGAATTTTTAAAACGTCACTATCGGGCGACTATAGTACTATTTTATGGTGTAACTCCCCAGTATTCGCGGAGTAAGGTATAGAGGTAAAGGTGCTATTTTCCAATCGCAGAGTCACTAAAATGTCCACGTTTTAAAAATGGCACTCTTTTTAGTAATCTATGGTAGGGGCGCCCCTATGACTTCATGGGCGCCTCCCATGCGCGTCCGCTCGCTACGCCCAGATCATTTTTTAGCGACTTAAAACAAGTAATTATTACAAAAAAAAGACCGACTGGCTTTATTTTGTTATAATTTTTTGTATCTTTTTTATTTCGTTATCCCCAGTGTCACTTTCACAGTAAATACGAATCTCGACACCTCTCAAGCTAAAATCCATCGAGCCCTTCAGGCTGCAGTGCTAGCCAAACAATTATACATACATACTTTCGAAAAACATAACCCTCCTTTTGGCGTAGTCGGGTAAAAAGGAGGAGGTTTCTAATTTTTATTATTTTTTGAGTGTTCTCGGATAACTTCGTTTATGAACTGATTTTGATGATTCTTTTTTTGTTGGAAAGACCATATCTGAAGAGTGGTGGAAAATTTATCAAAATCGGTTGTAAAGTTTGGGGATGAAGTCGGTTTTTAGTTTGTAAAATTATAACGGCACGTGTTTGTACTTACTTATTAACACGACCACTTTGTCTATCCGCCGGACGTAGTGGTCGGCGACGTGCACGCCGTCGTCGTAAAACGCGCGCCTGCTGTAGGACGCGCATACTAGCTTCACGCCGGCGAACTCGGCTGTGGGTGTCATGGTGCGACTTATGTGTGTAGAGCTGTGGTGAGCGACCAGCACCGTATTCTTGGCTGAAAACGTTTGTTTTTCGTGTTATCACTTATCTAAACAAAGTGATTTGACGAGGTAACTGGCTTTTATACAGAGCGACTGCCGTCTGACCACCGCAACCCAAAGGGTAGACCAGAAGTACCAGAACCAATCATTGGATAGGTTTGATGAACAAACAGTAGATGCCGGCATTGAGGACCCAAAGTTTAGGTATACGTGCTTGCCGAAACATGGAATCATCTTCCTTTTCGGATAATCAGGTGATACAGCCTGCACTATCCTAACCAGACTGGAAACACCATTTCACAAAGTGTGCTTCTCAGTGGGATTCTAACCCACGACCTCCGGATCACAAGGCGAACGCCTAGACCACTGGCAGGTTTGTTTTTCGTGCGCCAAATTCAAATACAGGGTCTAACAAAATATAAGTACTTATACTGAAACTATTGAACAACTCTATAAATCCAAATATAAAGTAGTAGATTGTGCTACAAGGGGTTATATTTTTAAGGCGAGGGCGCTACTTTGAATCCCATAGCGAAACGAAGGATTCTACAGTCTGACGACCTCTTCGACGACCATAGTAGTGGTCACCATGCTAGTCCGCCACCCAGAGGTCCCGGGTTCGATCCCCGGTCAGGGCAAGTTGGAAAATGGCCTTTTTCAAATTGTCCTGGGTCTCGGATGTTTATCTATATATGTATTTGTTATAAAATATAGTATCGTTGAGTTAGTATCCCATAACACAAGTCTCGAACTTACTTTGGGGCTAGCTCAATCCGTGTAATTTGTCCCTATAGATTTATTTATTAGATTTATTTACAGTTTAATCACAAGCGTAGAGAGTGATTCTACGGTTGAATCTTGAGTAAAGCGAGGGATTCAACCGAAAAATATTATCTACCATTACAGAGTAGCACACTCTACTCTTCATCTCCATCTATGAAAAAAAATTGCAAATAAAAAAGAGAATACACAGAAAAATAGAACACCTAAAATACACCTAACCAGAGTCCAACCGATTTTTTCATTTCATTCAATAAATACTAAGAAATAATTTTCATCTCATCTACTCAAAAAACGATGTTTTCATCCCAAAACATTTGGAGCTAAAGTTACTGATTATTCTCTAGGGCGGGACTAACACGTGAAAAAGAAAATCTCTAGGGATTAAAACCAATTTGAAAACTGAACACGAGTGTAATTTATGTAGAATTAAAAATAATGTTGGCAGTCCAGCAAACAAAAAGAAAAATATTGTTTTAAAATAAAAAATAAATGGCACGGACGTCGTGATTTTTGAAATTTGGAATACCTATTGGATGAATGTAGGTAAACATTTTTATGTTCTTCGCTTCGGATAAAGAAATAAGTATAACTAAAAAAAACGCAATTTTTATCTTTGATTCAAGTAATTACAGAAGTTTTAGGTTATTTGTATTGATATGTAATTATTTGTGTAATTGTGAATACTATTTCGTGATTTTAATAAAAATTTGTAAATAGTTATCAAGTTTACGTATAAAAATAAAAAAGATATGAAGGACCACGCAAACAAAGTTATGACTCAACATTTTATCGTAAGTAGGTTGTCTTCAAAAAATTATTTCTTAGTATTTATTGTACAAAAACGACACCAAACACATGTTAGTATTAAATTTTCGGATGAAGTCTGATTAAGTATTGTGGGTAGGTATTCTACTTTTCTTTAAATAAGTAAACAGAAAAATAGCCGCAACATGCTTCGTCAAAACTGTAAACAGAAAAATATCCGCAACATGCTTCGTCAAAACTATAAACAGAAAAATATCCGCAACATGCTTCGTCAAAACTGTAAACAGAAAAATATCCGCAACATGCTTCGTCAAAAATGCAAACAGAAAAATATCCGCAACATGCTTCGTCTTTTCTTTATATTCTGTTTTGTATTTGCTAGCTCTCATAGATGGAGATGAAAAGTATAGTGTGCTACTCGGGTACGGTAATATTTTTATCTCGGGCGATATACATGAATCCCTCGCGTCACTCAGGATTCAAAGTAGCGCCCTTGCCTTTAAAATATTACCTTATCCCCTTGTAGCACAATCTACTATTTTTGAGGAGCACCAAATTCTGATAAAATTTGTTATAAACTTTGTCGTCACTCACCGTCAACTTTGATCCAAGCTATTTCGTCGACGTCCTCTGTCTTATTGCACACAAACTCGAAGCTTTCGTATTCTTCGATTTCATGTTCGTAAACAACGCCGGGGTCGAATTCATCTGCTTCTGGAACTTCAAAAGACTTTTTTAGTGTTATTTCCTTCAGTGGTGTCATTTTTAAGGTTTCCTAGTAAACAAGGAACCCTTATTAGTTTCCCCTGTCTGTTCGCGGTTGTACTCAGAGACTATAAGTACTAGAAAGCTGTAATTTGGCATAGGTATTTATACAATATGTAACAAAAACCCTGTCCGATCCTTGCTTGTATAGGAGCAACTCAGACCGTCAATATGAACAACTTTTCCTATGGGACCAATGCTTGAAACTCGAAGAAAAAAATCGACATTTTCATTCAGATTGCAGGGCCGGCCGAACACTTTTGTATAAAAATGACGATTTTTTTCCAGTTTCAAGCATTGGTCCCATAGGAAAAGTTGTTCATATTGACGGTCTGAGTTGCTTCTATACAAGCAAGGATCGGACAGGGTTTTTGTTACATATTGTATAATGCCAAAAAAGTGGTTCAATAAAATCAATAAATAAATTTTTTTAGAGTAGCTCCCATCATGTAAGTTTTTATCCCGAAATTCCAATAGTGAGCGAATCTTGCGAGCACAGCTAGTGTCTCTTGGAAATGTAATATTTAGGTAGCCGCTTACCAGCCGCAGGACGCGGGCGTACCACCAGTTCCTCCACTTTGCTGTCCCCAACCGCACCTCGGCACCTCCCCACGGTCCCGCTGTCAAAACTCTGAACTTTTATCCTGTACTGCACACGCGACGAGTTGTTCGTCCTCTTTAGAAATAGCTCTGAAACATTGTTTATAACTATGTAATCCGCGACGCATAAAAATTAATAAGGTAGAAAAAATAACATAAGTATACAACGCAGTACACCTACAAACAAAAATTTAATTGAAGGTTTAATATTATAATTTTTGAAAACTAAAATCCGAGTTAAACAATAACTCTAAACTAGGTACGCGACCGCTTTTTATGAAAAATTCCTGACCTGACAAGTACGTGAAGTACGCCCTTTTAAATAAAAAAAAGAATTTTCCAAATGGTCCAGGCGTTTTCGAGTTATTGAGGAACATATATAAAAAAATAAATATACGAATTGATAATCTAGGCTCCTCCTTTTTTTAAATCGATCGGACTCGCAAAGATTCCATCATCTTAACAAATTTTGTGTTAGTAAAAAAGATCTTCCCATATAGAAAGTTTACCTACCTATACAATATTTATTGTCTTGTTATTGTTTTTGTAGGATACGTATTATCTTACCCTGATCATTACTAAAAATCCTTGTTTCTTGGTCGCCGTCACACGTAAACACATAATCCTGTCCCACAGATTTTGTGATGGTCTTTATACCTGAAAACCGACAACCCTTGTAGCATTCGTGGATTATGGCAAAGATAGGGTCTTGTGAAAGCCGATTGCTTCTAAAAATAAAGAAGAAAGCATACATGTGCTTAAAAAGTCATGTTGTATGTCAAAATAGTAAATGATGGCTAAAAATATGATACTAATAACCCAAAAAAAATCGACGGTAAGGTTTGTGTCCCTACCCCGCACAGACCTGAGAAACTGCCTGAAATGTTGAGTTTGACCCTCTTGCCCACACAGATATTTGGTGTCCACCTGGGCTTACTGTCTCAAGGAATAAGTACTTAGTCATTGTAAGTCAGTCATCTTGGTTGTTAAGACAATTAAGCCCAAAAGACTTGTGCTATCGGGTTTTATAAACAATCCATTAAAATAGCAGGACTTTTGAAGTTGTAACTACATAGGAAAATGGATATAATAATAACTTCACAATAATTAAAACCCACCATCTAACACAATGCTCAATAATTATAAATAATAAGGTTTTGTCTTTCTCACATTCCTCTCCATACACTGGTTCTCTGGAAGAAATCGCTTTAAGCGATAAGACTGCCCATTGTACTCATTTAATGAAAATTTACCTTTTATTTATGTAATTTTTTTCTTTTGGTATACAATAAAGAGTTATCTATCTATAAAAGTTCGATGTTGAGACAGCCGGTGGGTTCAAAAAAAACGTCGCTTACCTCCTTCGTGATGTGACGTAAATACGGCACGCTAGAGGAATCGTAAATTATGAACTCAATAACAAATAACTAAGCATATAGTATCACTTATAAATCAACAAATAGGATTAATAACATATCTAACATTATTGGTTATACTTACGTTTTAATACAACAACTTCAAGTAATTGTCTTGAATATTGATTATGACCGCTTGTGGTTTTATCCACATATGAGATACAAACTAACTTGACCTCATCACTGTATTCCGTGAGAGACACATTTTTTGGTAATATTGAGCTTTGGAAGCCCCAGGTGCTATCTGTTACTGAGTTATTAGCTAAAAGGGAAGAAAAGAAAATTAAAGCATGTTTTAAAAAAAGATACAAAAATAAAATAAGTAAGTCGAAGACAGTGCAGATGTGTGTAAGCGTGGCCGAAACAGGTGTCAGATATTTCAAGCTACCTAAAGGTATCTGACATAGCTTGTCGACTGCCATACAATGATGACAGCGGGGAACAACGGCTTATATGTGCCTTCCGAAGTATGGAGGAGCTCGAGAAGGAGGAGTGTCGCTTTACATGCGAATACGCTAGTAATGCGCACTCCCGCCAGGCCACCTGATTTACGTAGGTAAAGTAAATAAATAATCTCTTAATGGGCTGACGAACTGAAAGTATCAGAAGGATTGGACAGAAAAGACCAAAGATAGAGAGTACTGGAAGGTAAAAAGGGAGGCCTTTGCCCAGCAGTGTGACACATGGCTAGAAAAAAACTTTTTGAAACCTGTTTTCACCTTAAGTGGCGCATTTTAAAGCTAGGCGGCCTACCAATGATACTTTCAAAGGTTATTCATAAAATTATTTAAAAATTTAGATAGATCTTATGCTATCTAATTTACAAAATGTTAATTAACACCACATGGCAGTGTTTAAGGAGATACATGATTTTTTCGGGGTCCAGTACTGAAAGTGAAAGTATTTCAAATGGGTGAAATAAATTATTTGAAAGGAGATATCATTTAAAATGTCTTGAGTATGTCCTGTATAACCATTAAAACTATTTTATGAACTACTGTTTTAAGTTTAAAGTGACAACGTAAAGCTTTTTTTCGCATATTTGCGAAAAAGGGCCACTTTTGTCACCCCGAAAAATTCATGTATCTCCTTGGATATGAGAGAAATAGGTACACATACACACTGCCGCTCACACCACGAGACTGTCTGCAGATGAATGCGTAGGATTCGCTCCCGTGTAAGAAGTGTGTTTCCACTACAGCTGGAGCGAACTCTTCCGAAACTAAAGTGGTGAAATGGGATCAGAGAAAGTACATTATAAGATCATTTTTTTATTACTATGTTCCTATAAAATTTGTCACTGTGTATGGTGTCTTTCTATGTAATGACACCGACAAAGAGCCTACTCTGTAGGTACAGTAGGTAAGTACGGTAACTATAGAAAATATTTTGTTTTTTGTTTTCAAAATGACATAAATTACAATTTTAATAAAAGATTACAATCTATCTATATAAAATTTAAAATTGTAAAAGAAGAAACTGAATGACTGACTGACTGACTGACTGTCATATCAACGCGCAGCTCAAACCGCTGGGCCTAAAGACTCCAAATTTGGCACATAGGTCCCTTTGAGGTCTAGGGGTGCACTAAGAAAGGATTTTTTTAAATTCACCCCCTAAAGGGTCAAACGGGGGTCCAGTATGACCATTTTTTTTGAAACCTCGCGACAGTACTCCCGGCGGTTAATAAGTAAAAACGTGATTTAGGATTTTTCAAAATTCATCCCCTAAGGGGGTGAAACGGGGGTCCAAAATTTTTTGATAGAAACATTTTATTCTAAACTTCGCAAAAGTATTCCCGGCCCTAAATCTATACTATAATAAAAGAGTTAAAAAATGTGCCTGCACATTGAAAATTCTTCCAAAAAAAAAAAATATTTGGGGCGATGAGGACATAGTAATAGAGTAAGAAAATAAAAAAAAATAACTGTTTGTCTGTTTGTACACGCTAATCTCCGGAAATACTGAACGGATTCGAATGAAACTTTTTTTGTTATATAGCTGTGAAGCCTGGGCAATATATAGGCTATAATTGATTTTGGAAAATGGAATACATGATGCAGAACTATAATGGTCCAGCTAATCTATATGAAATATTAAAATGCCGCCTTAGCAAAAGTTGTTAAGTCTGATGAGAACTTTTTGTTGAGGTATAATACAACCGGCCTAGCGCGAGTCGGACACGCGCGAAGGGTTCCGTAACATAATCTATGAAAACTCACGTTTGTAATATGGGAGCCCCCCATAAATATTTACTTTATTCTGTATTTAGTATGCTTTTGTTCAGCGGCAACAAAAAAACAACATGTGTAAAAATTTCAACTGTCTAGCTATAATGGTTCATGAGATACAGCTTGGCGACAATAATCTCTTTGATATCGACTTGCCTCAACTGGCTAAACCTCTCATTTGCTGTCTAATCGTTTGGGATGAATGCACAATGGCCAACAAAAGGCAGTGGAAGCTGAAGATAGAACGTTGCGAAACATTCGTCGAGATGTCAGGCCAATAGACAATGTCACACTTTTGTTGTCGAGAGTCAAACCCTTCCAGTTTTATGTCGGGGCTCTAAGGCAGATGAGATTAACTCCTCATTAAAACAGTCTTATTTGTGGCTTCAAATACAAAAGTTCAGATTGACAATTAATATGAGAGCCCATCGTGGCGGCATTAGTTCACATGCCCAAGAGTTTTCAAGAATATTATTAGAAGTTGGGGAAAGTTTCTTTTTTGAAGAGAATGGTCAGGTGAGTCTTCCCGTAATACTTGGCGAAGTTGTTTCGTCCGAAGAAGAACTTACAAGTTTAGTATTTGCGGACCTTCAGAGTAAAACCCACTAGAAAAATTCTTGGTTATGTGAACATATTGACACCAAAAAATGAACATACACATCAATTAATGATGAACTTATGACGCAAATTATTGGTAAAGAAGTGGTTTATATTTTCTTGGATAGTGTTATTGATCAGGACGACGCCACCAATTATCCAGTTGAGTTTCTTAATTCAATTGCAGCGAATGGACTCTCAGCTCACAAAATAAGTCTTAAAGTCGGAGGGCCAATAATGCTGATGTGAAATTTGACTCCGCTGAAACTGTGTAACGGAACCAGACTTAGTGACTCAGCACAGTATGCCGAAGTTCAGCGGCTGAATTTCAGCCAAAGCATGCCTGCAATGTTATTTGCATTACTAGCAACACATAATGCCGAACTTCCGATGATTTTGCCTGAATCGGAACTTCGGACCCGTACCCGTACCCGCTCCCGGTACCGCTCCCACTCCAGCTGCCGCTCCCGCTCCCGCTTCCTCTCCCGCTCCCGCTCCCGTTCCCTCACCCGCTCCTGTTCCCGTTCGCCGCAGACGCGCCAAAGACGCAGAGTAAATTCTCATATTGGCACATCACTACTGTCCGGCGTTTCCACCGAACTTCAGCGGCTGAACTTCAGCATATTTAGTGTGTCGTCCCCACCGAACTTTAGACACTGAACTTTAGCCGCTAAATTTCGGCATAGTCTGCTGAGACACTTAAAGTCAATGCTTTGAAGCGAAATATAACTGAAGCTGAGATTCTCACTGTGAGTGGTGCCAGTGAAACTGTATTTATAATCATAATCATAATCATTTATTTTGTCAATCACAGGTAAAATGGGTGTTAGGTACATCAATTCAAGTATCACTGTGTTGCGCCGTTAGGCATACAAAGTCATAATTTTTTTGGTAATACACACTGACAAGAATTTCTATTATTATATTACTATATACAATACTTTTGATTAAAATAAATGGTTATTAGATACAATATTAGTAAATTAAAATAAAAGGAACATGTACTATAAAAAAGTGTTAAAATGTCTACAGATTAGAAGTCAATTGAGATATAATTTCGCTAATGCAAATAAGTTAATGTCATGTCAAGCTATCTCAATGTCTATGGTCAATTATTTTTTAATTGTTTTATTTTTATTACACAAGTATTCATCTGTGCAATATTAAGCTTTATTTACTAAAAAGTCAAATAATAAGCATTTGAATTTTTTAATTTCATTACACCTTCTTATTTGTGTGGGTAGTTCGTTATACAGTCTAGGGGCCATTGCATAAATACTTTTGTGTAAAAAAAATCAGTTTTTGTCGATATTTGATGAAGTTTATCCGAGCGACGTAGGCTTTTAACAGGATCAAACAAATCATAGTTATTTTTTACGAAAACATACTTCGTATATGTATAATGATGGAAGAGTTAGTATCTTTAAATCTTGAAAGTGTGGTTTGCTTGTATCTCTTTGTTTTAAATTACAAATTGCTCTTATACATTTTTTTTGTGCTAAAAAAACATTTTTATTATTAGTGGCATTACCCCAGAATATTACCCCGTATCTTAGTGTTGATGCTACATACCCGTGGTATGCTGTCAGTAGTGCTGTTTTGTTAGCTATTTTGTTCAGCATAGATAGGGCATAGGAGAATTTGTTTAATTGTTTACAGACATAATCTATTTGTGTTTGCCATGACGCCCATGAGTCCCATGACATATCATTATCAATAAATAATCCAAAAAAAAATGTGCAGGTTATCTCTTCATGTTTATCTTGTTTGTAAGTTATATTTAGTGTTGGTTTATCATTTTGTCTCATTTTAAATGTCATTACTTTTGTTTTGTTAAGATTAATTTTTAGGTTGTTAGTATTACACCAGTCTATTATTTTTGTCAAGTTTTTATTTATATCTTTGTCAATATTGTTGTAGTTTCTTTTGTCAAATATTACTGCACTATCATCAGTGAATAGGGACATTTAATTTGTTGTTATTTTAGGGAGATCATTTATGTAAATTAGAAATAAAAGGAGTGCTAAGACTCCACCGTAGGGTACTCCATGTTTTACTTTTTCAGCATCAGATGAGCTTATTTGTAATGTCTTACCCTCATATTCATAAAAAATAACAAACGTTTGTTAAACATATTTTAGTTAAAACATCTTTTGTCTCTTTCCCTCATTTCAATATTTGACATAGTAAGAACGAGACAAAACATAGTTTAACTAAAACAGTTTTAGCAAACGTTTGTTAATTTTTATGAATTTGGGGGTAAGTCTTTGGATTTAATCTTTCTATTTGAGTTATTTGTATTCTATCCTCTAAATAGGATTTTATTAAGTCTAGTGCATTACCCCTAACGCCGTATTTATAAAGTTTATCTAATAGTATTACATGTACTACATAATCAAATGCTTATGTTAGCTCCATATACATTGCTGCACTTGGTTTGGTTTTGTCCATATTCATACGTATCTTTACAAGGAAGTAATGTATGGCTTTATTTGTTTTGTTCTTCCTGAAGCCCATTTGTTCTTTACAGAAGATGTTATTTTTTTCGAAATATTCGTAAAAATTATCGTATTTTAATTTTTCAAATATTTTTGAAAAAATAGGTAGTAAATTTATTACGCGTAAGTATACCACTCATCCCCCACAATTTTCCTTTTGAAAATACACAATTCTATGTGTTTACTTGCTTTGCTATGACAATAAGTCACAGTGTCAGACGCTTAAAGCCGCTGATGTCGATCTAAGGACTGGTTTTTCACATGGCCAACTTTATGTGGCTTTCTCCAGGCTTAGTAACGCTTTAGGTCTTTTTATATTGGCTCCCTAAGGAAACACTCCCAACATTATTTATAAAGAATTAAAATAATATAGACTTTAACTTCTAACACTGCTACAAGTACTTTATTTTCTCTCTCTCTCTCTCTCTCTCTCTTTCATTAGTTTGTATTTATATTAATACGCCGGAGTCATGAAGTCCACTCGAACGAAGTCGCGGGCATCAGCTAGTAAGAAATACAAATTTCAGGATTTTTTAAAATTCATCCCTTAAGGGGGTGAAACGGGGGTCCAAAGTTTGTATGGAGAAAAAAGATTAGTTTGACAATTTTATTCGAAACTTCGCAAGAATACTCCCGGCGGTAAATAAGTGAATACGTATTGTAGGATGTTTCAAAATTTATCCCCTAAGGGGGGAAACGGTCCAAAGCTTGTATAGACAAACAAGATTAGTTTGACCATTTTGAAGCGCTCCGTCGCTTTGTTTCGGTCTAGCAAATGACAGGAACGGTAACGAAAACGGGAACGGGAACAGGGAACAGGGAACAGGGAACAGGGAACAGGGAACAGGGAACAGGGAACAGGGAACAGGGAACAGGGAACAGGGAACAAGAAACAGGGAACAGGGAACAGGAAACAGGGAACAGGGAACCGGGAACCGGGAACGGAGAACAGGGAACAGCATAATAACGACACACAATAATTAACGTAACAGATACCCCACGCAATAGAAACGATTGGAGGTAGGCAAAACTAGAGTTGCTGGTAGGCACACAGAGATGGCAGCACACACGACGAAAGAAAGTGTTGAATATGTTTATAAATATTATTTGCATTTCGTGCAAGTCATATATAATTAATTATGGTACTACTTTATTTAAATAACATTAATTTAAAAAAATATATTATTTATAATAACGAACCTTTTATTTTATTTCATGCTTTTATTTAGTTTTACCTGTCCCGTTGTCTGTTTGTGTGTAATCAAATCTTGCAAGTTAAATTTGACCGACTTCCCGGTTTCCGCTTGAGCTAAAATTTTTGCACGCAAAGATTCAAAGATTCAAATGTTTATTCGGTAATTAGACCTTTACATGCACTTAATTACACGTCAATAAGTATAATTTACGTAAAGTGTAAAGTATAATATTAAAATTTAATTTATGTTTAAAAAGCTACCGAAACCAGCGCTTTAACGACCACTGCTGAGAAGAAACGCCGAAAGAAACTCTCACAGCAAACTTACATTGGTGCAATTTTCAAACGCGGAGTCACTAAACAAATGGTTTTTTGTATTGGAAAACCATTCGTTTAGGTGACTCCATGTTTCAGAAATGGCACTTCATATCGCATGTCAATGTAATATTATGATGTCATGGAGTTGGAATGTGGCTATAGAATTATGTATCGTAAGGATGCAACCTTGTCGACTTTGGGCTCGCTTGATTTAAAATTTTAAGTTCTTTGTTTTAGATAAAAAGCTTGTTTAATGTGTTCTTTAATATTTAAATTAGTTTTACCTGTCCTGGTTTGTCAGTCTGTAATCAAATTTTGCAAGTTAAATTTGACCCACTTTCCGATTTATTTTTCACGCATACCTATATTGCGTGACAATTCAATAATTATTGACAAGAGCTGATTTGATTACGTAGCTGAAAGGTGGTGGTATTCGAGGTAATCGAGCAGTAACTAACCATTCAAATAGTTAACCATTTTAATCGTGGTCCATCAAAGTCAAAGTCAACATTTTTTATTCAATGTAGGATAAATTTATCTGTTATTGAAGGTCATTTTTTTAAACATTATTTTAGTGCAAAAGCTAAAAACTACTAGCGTTTCGGAACGACCACTGCTGGGAAGATTACGCCGAAAGAAACCCAGTTCAGTATTGGTCCCTACCCAGCCTGATGGTGTAACGTACATTTAATTGTAATTTAAAATCTAAATATATATAACTCAAAGGAGACTGACTGACTGACATAGTGATCTATCAACGCACAGCCCAAACCACTGGACGGGTCGGGCTGAAATTTGGCATACAGGTAGATGTTATGACGTAGGCATCATCTAAGAAAGGATTTTGATAAATTACACCCCTACGCGAGCGAAGCCGCGGGCTAAAGCTAGTAAACTATATAATTACAATTAATAATATATGAATAAAAATTACAAACTAACTTAAACTAAGTGAATAAAATAAAGTTAAACAACATATTTGTACTGAATTAAACAAACACCCTATTAAAATAATAATGTAGTCATATGCTTTTGTGTAAACAAACTAACACACATGAAACATATGTCATAGGGTGAACTGCTACATCATCTCTGTGATAAAACAACATAACCTGTATGCCTCTCTTACATAAACATCTCCTCTCACAGGCCTACTGGAAGAGATCTCTTTTGAGATAAGTAGTGCCTTTGTACAACTTTTACTTGATGTATTCTCTGTATAAATTTTCCGTGTATATAAATTGGTAAATAAATAACCCCACCGAGTTTGTGCTCCATTGATTCGCCTTGAGGAGCAATTTAACCTTTTTCGGTCATTGTTAAAGATAAAATCTTGTTTTAAAAGTATTTTTAAATAAGTACTTTATTTTACTTACGTGACCTACTCCTCGTGTCTGGGTTGGGCAGCACCTCTAATACGTTGTCCCTCGACACTAGAGAGTCGAAGTGGTTTATCTTGTTGCACCTCACTGAAGATCCGCTATCGAAGCTGTAAAGCTTCATTTTATATGTTAGCTTTGTATCGTAGGCAGCAAAAAACATTCCTGAAAAAAGCAGACATGATCATTATACATACACGGTGATTTTTCATTGGTTTTGGAGCCGAAAGCCACTTCATAAGGAATGTAGTAAGACCTAATGAGCTAGCAAAATAAAACTTCAGAAACAAAATATGTTGACTAAAACTCGAAAGTAAAATCGTGAGATCAACTAGTAGTACCGCCGCGCCGGCCGGCTTGATTTTGAGTTCATCGGGGCCACGAGCAGGCGTAACTACGTGGTCTCGATCGAAAATCGTTTTCACAACTTTTTTATCTTGTCATACACAAATACGTATATGGATAGAGGAATTTATTTACTGTAGTAAAAGTTTTTTTTTCCAAAACCAATGAAAAGTCAGCGTGTATATTTACACTTATCCATACATAGTACCATAATCTTTCATGCTGGTCTGGGAGAACAGAAAAAAAATGGAATGTACCAGCTGATTCTCCCGCGCAGATCGTAAAAGCCGATAGAAATGGGCGAGATTTGAATCATTGCGGCTAGCAACCCATTACTACATATTTTGATTCCTTTTTCCATCTCAACACCCACTATCACTCTAAGCGTGGCTTTGAATCCTACGGCTCTGGGCTCTGTCTATCCAATCAGGGAAAAAGACGTGACAGTGTAGTATCTTTACTGTATAGTGCTGGATCTAGAAAATCCGAATATGGCGCCGAAGCGTCCTAGTTCCAGTTTTTTCTAGCGGGGAGAGTTCAAATAGGATAGGAGTCGAGTCTACATTTTTTAGACATAATCTAAATGTGCCAATCCATGTCCAGTAATGCCCAAGTCCAAGAGGGGGGCACCTCTTCCGCCCTAAATATTTGACGATTTTGGCGCCCCCTCAAACTGAAGCCCGGGGTAAGTGCCCCGGTTTGCCCCCCTCTAGATCCGGGCCTGCTGTATAGCTGTATCCATAGATGGTATAAAACAAAATCCCCCGTCGCGTATAATTGTCTGTCTGTACGCATAACTTAAAACTACTGGAATAAATTGTCAAAACTAATAAAAGGCCAAGTGCGTGTCGGGCCACGCGCAGTGTTTGGTTCCGTAGTTGTGAATGCCCACTTTGAGTTCATGCCACTAAAAACAAATTTTCTATTGAATTTGTATGAACTTTTCCTTTCCAGAGTACATTTTGTAAGTTGGCCGCCTATAACTTTTTAATTTGTAAACCCTACTTAGCTCTGATAGTTTTCCTTTAAACTTCCTTATATATACTACTGCTGTGAATTTTTTCACATTTACATATGTTACCGTTTTATTAAACGGTTATATATGTACATGTGAAAAAAGTCAAGTGTCGCCCCCGCCCCCCCTCTATCTATTGATCGAGGGGGGGCGGGGGCGACACTTGACTCTAACAAAAATTTGCAATATAAATTGCATACTTAAAAAAACAAAAACCTCCTCCTTTTTTTTGAGTCAGTTAAAAATTTTGTGGCCTGAAATCACAGTCTAGAATTTTTTTGAGGCGGGGCTAAATATGTGAATCTGCCTCTGATTGGTTTTGCCGCCTACTTAATTACTAGCACCAGAACAGTACCAGTACACGGGGAAGTCATTTAAGTTTCAGACCGAGATGTCATTGTACATTTTATACTTCTTCTAAAATAACCAGATGCTGTCCCCGTTCCGTATCGGAAGAATGGGAGGGGTGGATATATTCGATTTTGCCACCCCTCTGTCTACGCCGCCCGGGGCATGGGCCCCGGCTTACCCCCCCTAGATCCGGAGCTGAGAAAACATGTCGGCCCAAGACTATTTGTGGGCTTGCAACGGTGGTCGATCTTACCACGATTATTATTAGTAATGGTTGCTTCATGAATCCACGACCTCGATAACGAATTGTCACATGAGAACTGGTAATCGTCTCCCGCGCTATAACTGTGGATGATGCTTGCGCCGCAGTTTGCTGCTAGAATTAAGGAAAGTTAGTTTCATTAGTTTATTTCGTTACTTTCGGCAAAGAAATATAACTACTAGGTAACAGATACCCAACGCCATAAACACTATTGGAGGGCTCGTAAGTAGGCAAAACTGGAGCTGCGGGTAGGCACACAGAGATGGCAGCACACACGACTAGCAAATGGTGTCAAAGAAAGTGTTGAATGTACTTTAAAAATATTTATTGCATTCAGTAGTAACAGTAATAAAAGAAAATAATGTTTACAAAAATTAAAAGAAATATTTATTCATCATAACTATCTACCTGTCACTTTTTCCAAATTTTTTACAAACAGTTCAAATTAAAGTACATCGATTATTGTGTGATATCCCGTTGAAGTAAATGACTTAAACAGTTAAATCCCGCAGCCCGCGATAACCGATGTAGGGTATTGTCAGCTTTAGACAGACGCTTAACGCAGAAAAAAATTTTTTTTTTTTACTTTTGTCATTACTAAAATAAAAAAAATTGGAAAGTTTTTATAAATTTTTGCTTACGCACGTTGGGGGCACCCATGACCCGGGGGCCCCGTATAATTGATACGGCGGTAAGTACGCCCCTGATTGCATTTCATATATGTCATATTTAATTAATTAGAGTACTACTTGATTTAAATCATAGCAATAGAAGACTTTAATGTTTTAATAGATACCTATAGCGCCATCTAAGGACAAGGAAGAGATATAATTAGGTTTATAAGGCGATGGAAAGGCATGCTTTCGGTCATAACCATTTGAAGGCAACGTAACAATGGCGGCATTGGCTCTGTCTCGAGCAGAGATAGCCCTATGGATTATAATTCTATGGTCTCGAGGGCCGACGCCGGTTCGGCTGCTGAAAACAAAACGATGACAGGATGACTATATTTTTTGTGCCGTTTGTCGTGGACTTTCGGACCTTGGGGCCCCGTGTCTCCCCCATTACAAAATCTAGTAAGAGACAAGTTTTGAAAAAAAATATATCTTTTTTGAAAGACTTATTCAACGATAACCCACATGATTGGTTAGTGGAGAATAAAAAAAAATTTCCATTTTACATGTATGAGACATGGAAAATGGATTTCTTTTTCGAAGCAACCCAAAAATTTTTTTATAATAAACTGGTAGGTAACTCACCAAGACACATTCCAAGGAAAATCGTAAGGCACTTTGAAATCATTTTAAGTTTTAGGTACTAATTGATTATCACATAGCACACAACTGAAGAGAATGTTACACTCGACGCGCTAAATAAAGCGGAATGAGTTAACATCTTCGTATTTATAAGGACAGATAAAAGCTGACCCCTGGACCCTTTTCTTTATCTCTTTCGGACACAAAACTTTTGTAATGTTGATTAGAGAAAGACGTTTTTCGGCCACGGCTGAGCGTGAGTCTGTTTTCCATCCCATTGTCCATTACATGTTAGCTAGTAAGTATAAGTTATAAGTATTAATTGTAGGTGTACATATTGCATTTGTAGCAATGCGTCCGCCTTTGTGCATATATATGTTACTTGTTGTTTTGTAATTTTTTGTGTTTATTATGGTGCAATAAAATTAATCTGTTTTGTATTGTACGTATATGACGTTACTAAGGTAAGTTAGTACCAATTTATAATATCAAAAACACATATCTTTAAATAGATAACACAAATATAACCAGTATCGGTATACACACAATACAATACCTCCCTGGCGTAGTGGTCACCATGGTAGTCCGCCACCCAGAGGTCCCGGGTTCGATCCCCGGTCAGGGCAAGTTGGAAAATGGCCTTTTCAAACTTTCCTGGGTCTTGAATATTTATCTATATATGTATTTGCTATAAAATATAGTATCGTTGAGTGAGTATTCCATAACACAAGTCTCGAACTTACTTTAGGGCTAGCTCAATCAGTGTGATTTGAAATAAAAGATTTGATCATGTATATTTTTTCAACTGGTAATAGTATGAAATACATTTTAAAACTAGGCAACACTGTGACATTGTCTGTCAATGTCAAGTTCGATTTCTTGACGTTACGTGCGCGCAAAATTCAACAGCTGTTGTTGTAAAAAAATCAAAAAATTGCGGTAATTTCTGGTGTTTAAACTTTCATCTGGTACTCTACATCTATAAAGGTATGTAAAAGTGTGAATAAGACTATAATATAGTGTGTTTATCAACATTTCAGAGCTGCAATTCGTTTTTTTGTATTGTCTACTGTAGGCCATAAATTTTCGGTTTTTGAATTTGGGGCTTTTTGGTTTCTGTTTTGGGGCTAATTGGAATTTAGTTTTAAATAGCCCCCATATTAATAGCTATAGCCAGTTTGAAATAAGCTCCACGGGGGCTATTTAAAACTAAATTCCAATTAGCCCCCGTGGAGCTTATTTAATTATTACTATGTAGTTTTTTTCTTGTCTCAAATAGCCCCAAATGCTGATTTTAACTCAATCAAGGGTAAGTTATTTGTAATAGTCAGGGATAATCAGGGAATTATCAGTCAGGGATATTTTTTTTATAATAATATGGCCCTATTATAAAGTTTTATCATTTAATTAGCTCTTGCTAGCTACTTCGCCCGCGTTAGGAAGTATAATTAATAGTAGTTTGGGGATTGATGATAAATAAACTAAATTAAAAATTAAAGGAATTGCGCCATCTAGTGAATTTGTGTGATACTACTATAATTACTAATTTATGGTCACACGAGGTGTGCTTGATGGTTCTAATATTTGCGACTGATTTACAAAATAAGTGAGATTGAAACTGGTAGCGACATCTAGTTAAGGAAAGGGAAAGGTCAAGTGCAGGCACGTTTTGATGTATGGAGGATAACTATCTATACTAGTAATATTTCATCGATGGCCAAACTTACTTACCTGCCTACATACTAATTCTCTTTTTTTTTTTGTTTGAGGACCGAAGTGACTTCGCCTTAAATATTCCAAATATTGCTGCATTGTTAATAACAACACACCTTATATTTAACATGAGGTACCAAATAGCCCCAAAATTGTGATAGACTCATCACTATGCATAAATATTAAATGGTATTTTTTATACTTTAACATCACGGAAAATCGTGAAATAGAGATAAACTCAGTACAGTATCTTTCCCTTTATCTTTTCCAAATATCGTATTACGTGTTTTATTTGAATTCAGTTCAAAAAATAAAAATACGTTAAGCAATGATGTCGGATATCAAATAGCCCCATCAATGCGATATTTGGCACAGACGATTTAAAAATATATATCTTTATATCTGTTCATAAATAATGTACAAATAAGGAAGTAACTTCGAGAAAGTTGTAGGAACTATCCGAAAAAAAATTGTCTATGATTGTAGACTGTGTTTTTTGTAAATCCAATTTCAAGAAATAATTGTACCGATTAGCCCCACTTTACGGTACTACTATTCAATGCTTTTGTTAGATCTAATTTGGAATACGCATCTACAGTCTGGAATCCTATGTATTTGAAGTATATTAACCATTTTACCGCGAGACTTTATATCAGTTGTCGTGCCCCCAGCGCGAGGGGTAGTAGGTAAATCTGAAATAAATACCTACAACGGAAAAGGGATGTGGATACTTTAGTTATGTACAAAACGGGCATTTTTTTTTGTCGGAAATATCAGACGCTCGCGGAATGGGCACGACAATGTTTGTCAGATAAATACGACGTTCGCGGTGAAAGGGTTAACTCAGTAGAAAAAATCAAAATACCTAAGTTTCTTAAACGCCTCAATATAAATTTAATCATTTTAATCAAGAGCAGACCTTAGCATTGGAAAAAAGAAGCGAACACAGAAATCAAATCTTCTTACGTAAAATTATTAACCTTGTAGACTCCATACTTGCTAAGTAAGATAATAAAATCCTCGTATTCGTAATACTAAGACCCTTTCTCCTCCCATTTGTAATATTAATTACGCACATAGCGATTTCTTGTGAGAACTTGTGACAATTATGACAGGGCATATAATAACGTCGATATATTTCATGAAAAATTGGGTAAATTTCGAAGACTTTTAAATGTTTAAATGAAATTTTCTTTTTCAATTTGTAAAAATAATTTGGATGTTGACGTCAGTAATATTATAAGTACGTTTTAGGTAACATTAGTATTGTTTTATTAAATAGATGCAAGCCACTCTTTATTGAAAAAAATATACTGACACTCCCATCGTTGTAAATATTGGAAACAGCCTTGTTTGTAAGAAAACATAAACATCTATTCATCCAAATT
Organism: Acrobasis suavella; assembly: GCA_943193695.1. Lineage (NCBI taxonomy): Eukaryota > Metazoa > Arthropoda > Insecta > Lepidoptera > Pyralidae > Acrobasis > Acrobasis suavella. The sequence goes on from OW971956.1 coordinate 5,284,590, forward strand.
AAAGACACACATGACAGAAATACGCGCCACAAAAATAAATTTAATCTACCGAAGTCAAATATGCAAATGTTTTAAAATAGTCCATACGTTCTGTCAATTAAGATCTCTAAGGCCTATTATTCTGTAGATGAATTCTTAAACGACAAGTTTAGTAAATAAATTAGCAAATTAGTTTGTAGCGTGTGTTACCTCAATCTCACGTCCACGGAAAAAATAAATTAAGTAGGTATAAAATATTAATTGAATAACATGTATATATCCAAATAATAATATTGTTTCTATTTGTTTTTGCTACACCCAAACTGGCTACATGTTGACCTGCACAATATATTGTTAACTTTTTGCTTACATGTTGCGAATAAATGACTTATGACTTGTTAAAAAGTAGGTGAGAGAACAAGCAGCTTTTTATTATATTTTGTTAGATTTTTTAATGAAACTTTCAACATCTGTTAGGTATAAGGTATAAGCTAGAAGTAGAAACTTTTCGGCGATGTGAAATTTATAAATCATAAGCCTATGTGACATTTTTAAGCCTGTTTGATTCTCTAAATAAATAAATAAAAATAAAATAAAATAAAGGTCTGTAAAACAGTTGTATCTTACTAAAAGACATCCGTATTATAGTAGCGTAAGTGTAGCGTAATAAGACAGCTGTTTAAGTAATATAATAAATAAATATACTCAATACTAAAATCTTGTTGAAAATAGATATCATCAATGTAAATTGAAACTATTTTGTGACGTTTTATTTTATTAACTGCAATGTAACGAATAATTTATTTTTGACCCAGTCATCTACCTACTTAATCCAGTGGGGAGGTTCTCACTGGGGACGAATGGGAACATTTTCAGTTTTGTGGGTTTCGTTTGTCACCATCGCGTCGTCCCCACTGGGGACAAACGGGAATTTCAATTATTTTGTAACTTAAGTCTTAACTATTTGTACATTATTAACTCTAGGTATAGTCTTGGTTATTTAACATAACTGGGGACGAAATATTATCCGTTCCATTTGCCACCACTAGGGTCAAATGGGACTCAACTTTTTTCTAAACGGCAAAACAAACATTGTCTATGGGATTTGTATAAAATACGAGCAGATGACGTCATAGTTTCTTGGAGTCAAAGCGGTCTTATTATCGGTTTTTCTGTAATTCTGTAATAAATCTAAAATCACGTTAAAAGTGTGTGTGACATTATCTTGCGAAGTTTTTTTTTCTTAGCAGTACAAAATAATTTATTTTGACCAGGCAAATACCCAATTGCGATAACCTGAGGTCATATCCGCCCGCCATTATCAACTGTTTATTTTACTTCAGTGTATTTTTATTGCAAAAAGTATTTATTATTTTTATTACCAGTGTCGGAGTCAAAGGTCAGTGTTGATCTATACCACAGTATTAAGATAAGTATGACATACAGTTCGGAATTCCCTAAGGTCCCGCGCAATACGCGTCCCCGTTCCCCGTCCTCGCACCTCTCATCTGTCTCGCCTTGTCAAGGTGTTGAGCGGGCGAACACACACACATTGCCGTGTGTACGAATGTAGTTTCGTTTGTAGTAGTGTAGGCATAAAGGATACTCCGCTTTTATGAAGTGCCATACCAGTGTCTAACTTTACTATAATATCAATCACGTCTTTATTAACCGACTTCCAAAAAAGGAGGAGGTTATCAATTCGTCGCGATCCTTTATTAATTTTTTATGTATGTTCACCGATTATTCAAAGACACCTGGACCGATTCAAAAAAAATATTTTTTTTTGTTTGAATGGGGAATTTTTATCAAAATCGGTGGTGTAGTTTGGGGGTGAAGTCGGTTTTTAGTTTTGAAAAATTATGCTATGTAATACTTTATTGTACACCAAAAAATAACAATAATCAAAAAAAATATACACAGAAAAGACATTTAAATGTTTAATCTCTCATGGGACAGACTGTAGTAGTACAAAAATAGTACAACGCGACACATATAAGTTGAACAAAAATGGCGGACTTTAAATCATTTTTGTACAAATTCCCGGGACGTAGGTTGAACATGGTGGTTATCGGCGCAGGCACAAATAATGCGCGGACGACCGCCATTTTGGTTTAATTTACGTGTCAATGCTTTGAAGTCTGTGTAATGTACTTAAAACTATATTAATCCACATAGATGTTTATACTCGTAACTTTAAAGAAATAATGATGATAATATGCAGGTGACGTTGCTATTGCAATATCCCAGCATCAGTCCATCCCACTCTCATTCTATAACCCATAGACCTTTCCCTTTTCTTGCAATAGATCTTTCTCCTGCCGAAACCTATTCAAGGGTACACCTTTCATAGGTATATTCAGGAATAGGTTTTGGCGGGAGCACCACATTACATCAACTTCTCCAAAGGGCCTCTACGTGTTGGATATGTATCCCCACGCAAGCCTCTCAAAGGACCGGGGTGAAAAGACCCGTGATTCTAAAAAAAAAAAATGATAATAATCAATTCACACAAAAACTTTATTTTATAGTTCTGACTTACACACTATGCAAAGTATTATTTATACTTAAAATAAATCTTATCGTAATTTTTCAATACTAAAAATAAATTTTTACAAGTCAAATTAAAAAACCCCGACTTTGACACGAATAACTTTAGCACGGTTGAACCGATTTTCATCAAAAGCTAAGAACCACCGCAAGGAAACTTGCTTACACTTAAAAAACCGCATCGAAATCGGTACATCCGTTCGAGAGCTACGATGCCACAGACAGACATTTGCGTCAAATTTATAACAAACCTCTTTTTTGTCGGGGGTTAGAAACCGAGTTCAACAGTAAACTACACCGATTTTGATAAACTTTCACCTCGCAAGTATGCTCTCTCAAACAAAAAAAAAATCCTAATTGGTCCTGGAGTCTTCGAGTTATAGGGGAACATACATAGAAAACATCTGTATCCGGTGACTTTTCATTGGTTTTGGAGCCGAAGGCCACTTCAAGGATCGTTAGAAAGACCTAATTAGCTAGTCAAAATAAAAATTCTGGAACAAAATATGTTGACTAACATTCGAAAGTAGAATTGTGAGATCACCTAGTAGTACCGCCGGCCGGCTAGATTTCGAGTTCATCGGGGTCACGCACGCGTTAGTTTTGATTACGAACGGGCGTAACTACGTGGTCTCGATCGAAATCATTTTCGCAACTTTTTTATCTTATGTCATACACAAATTTGGATTACGTATATGGATAAAGGAATTTATTTACTACATGACATTCTTTTTTCCAAAACCAATGAAAACTCAGCGTGTATATATATATATATATATATATTCGAATAGATAACCTCATCATTTTTGACGTCGGTTAAAAAGTAAAGAAATCAGAAAGAAAAATATGTTAAAAGTATATACAATATGTAACAAAAACCCTGTCCAATCCTTGTAGGAGCAACTCAAAAAATATCGACATTTTCATACAAAAGTGTTCGGCGGGCCCGACAATTTGTATGAAAAAGGCCGATTTTTTCTTCGAGTTTCAAGTTATTGGCCCCATAGGAAAAGCTGTTCATATTGACGGTCTGACTTGATCCTACAAGGATCGGACAGGGTTTTTGTTACATATTGTATACCTAGGTATAATTTACATCTAATTTAAACGAGCAATTCTACTTAATACCTAATTATTCTAAATTGTAGTGCGCCCCAAACTGGAATCTCGCAAACCCCATATCGTAACACGTTGACCGATTTGGCTCGTGTTCGAAATTAAAATTGTATTGGCTACGTCTCCTGAAGCTTCGATCAAAGATACTCAAGTTATCATCTAACAAACACACCCACCATGAGGGATTTTAAAAATAAAGACGGCAGTACCACAGATTAAGTACTAGTACTCACGTACAGAAGTCTTACAATAAATAGTTAGCGGCCTTAGCGCTATGGTTTAATTTAGCTTACGTCAGAAGGCCTCGCCTCTTCGTTTAGATACCTAGACATCCATTGCAAGCCAATTTGATTCTTATTACTCTTAACTACTTAGTACAGTCAGCCCTGTTTAGGTATCGGAAATATACCTACATTATTACTATGCGCGCGGCGAGCATTTCAAAGGGGAAAATTCAGTTATGCTTCGGCCGCACTTGTGCCTATCGTCCCGAAGCATTCGCGGCGAATCTTCGTACGTTTTGTACACTAAAAAGTTATCGTGATAAAGCGCTGGTCACACTAGCGGCTTCGTTATTTTTCACGAACTATCTGGCAATAATCCAAGATGGCGTCATCTACGTGTTTTAAATATGGACGACGACTTTCTTTTCTTTAACATGTGTGCTAACAATTACATAATGCATTTATTGAAACCTAAAAAGAAACCTAGAAAGAAAAAGCTAAAAATTTTAACACCGTTTTATCGTTCTACTCCATTTTTACGCATTAACAACCGTAGCACTGTCGCACAGCACGTGTCCGAACAAGTTGAAAACAGACGTCAAAATGAACAACACAAGTGCGTGCATAAATCCTTTGATGTATCGCCACCCGCGCGATAACTAACACGAAGTCCGAATATTCGGGACGAGGCCCGATAACGGCCAGTCACATTTGCGTGTATCGTGTAATAGCACGAAGCTTCGTGACGACAGGCGCAGGTCCGGCCCAAGCATTACACGAATCGTTTGTTTAGAGTCATAAGAATGAAATTGGTTTGCAGTAGACGTCTAGGTATCTAAACGAAGAGGTGAGAAATTCTGACTCGAGCTAAATTAAACCATAGCGCTAACCACATTAAGTAGATATTTCTTTGAATTTCTTTTTGAGTAACAAATTATTTCTTTTCTGAGTTAGACTTCTGTACGCGAGTACTGGTACTTATTCTGTGGTACAGTGACGTAAGGTCCAATCGACTGTTGTCATTGGACCATCAGTTGACAGGTTCTTTTCCTCGGTCAAATGTATCCAAAAGCAGCAGCTTATTGGACGTGACGTCACTGTGCTGCTATCCGGTGACTCCAGAGATACTATGGGTCATAATTCAATGGGTGACCCATATTTTTAAATACCCTCACTATACCTATATATACAAACTCCGAAGAATAGCAGTCACTTCGCTCGCTCATTCAAATAGATCTATTTAAATCGCTAAGGACTCGTCTAATAATTACGTGATATTTTTTTCAACAACTTTTTAACACATAGTGGTGAAGTTTTAGACTATACATTACAAAAACACATGATTTTTGCTATAATCTATTTTAATTTTCGATAATTATAATTTCAACAAAAATAAAAACAGACTTTATTTTGTTTCAGAAGTTTCTTCCATATCGCCAAAATTCGTCATAATATCTTCACAAAATTAATATGGGACCTACTTAGTACTAAATGAAGGCTTTCAAATATAAAAAGAATCATCAAAATCGGTTTAAAACTGGCAAAAATCCCGTAACATACATACAAAAAATAAAACAAGGGTTGAATTGATACCCTCCTCCTTTCTTGAAGTAGCGGGTAAAAATTAATTCACGTGATGCTTTCCCGGTCCAAAATCGCGCGCTTAACGAAAAAATAAATTCACGTGATATTCCTTGATGCCTCTCCCTTGATGTTTCGTGTTTTTATTCCGACGATCCCTAGGTACTTACGGAAATTTTACTTGAACAAGTGTTACAATTAGGTTTTTTTGAATGGGTCACCAAATGTCTTCGTAAGTTACATTTTTGCCTAAACCAGCTTGAACAGATATGACATTGATGTGGTTTCTCACCGGTGTGCAACTTTTTATGCCTGCGCAAAGAGGATTTCTCAGAAAATCTCACTTGACAGGTGTCACATTCGTAAGGTTTCTCACCGGTGTGCGTTCTTAAATGTCCTTTCAAATGTTGTATTTGAGAGAACCGTTTGTGGCAGGTATTACATTCATGTGGCCTCTCGCTGTGTGTCGCCAAATGTTCGTATAATAAACTAATATTACTAAAACATTTGCGGCAAACATTACATTCGTGGCATTTCTCTTCTGGATCTCTTCGCGCTGTGCGTTTCTCGTCGCTTGAATCATCTGCAGTCCGCGTCCTTTTCTCTGTCTCTGATTTCTCGCCAGAGGCGCCATCTGTGCGACAAAGGGTGCGCGTTGTATTAAACACTATATTTTACTTATATTGAAGATATTTCATTTTTTTTTTTTAAATTTATTCAAAAGGCACTTTTTAAAAAATATACCAACCGAAAAATATTCCGACAGATAAACAACGATCACATTCTTTTTTGGGAGAAAAAACAAGACAAATTTTCAGCAATGTAGGCGCGAAATTTGAATACGTAAAATTTAAATGTATTTTTATGGGATTTCATCGATTTAATAAAAAAATTGTTTTTAAGTGGTTTATTAGCATCATGGAGTCTGTCAACGCGAGCATAGCTTGAAAAACTTGTTGTTTCATCCAGGGCAATGCTAAAAAAAGAGGCAAAGCAAAAAGAGAGAGTTAGCGCCTGAGGGCTCGCTTTAGATTCTATTAAATGTAATTAGTTATATTATTCTACCCATTAAAAGAATATAAACTATTCATAGGGTGCGGAAATTCATAAAACTTGTTCCTGGTGAAACATGTTTTTCAGTAAGCCTTAAAGTGTGTAAAATAAATGTTTTTAATTTAAAAATTGTATTTAATTTGCGAGGTCGATACTGTTTTTTTTTAACTTTTACAATTTATAAGTAATTTATGATCGGTGGAAGTTCAGCTAAAATTTGTGCTAAAAAGCAAGTTTTTTGAGGCTTCTACAAAATTTGTTTTTCTAAATTTAAATTATTTATTTCGGTACTAACTTAGAAAAAGCACACAAGATACTCGTACCTATGAGTTTTTTATGATTTTAAGAAAGATCAGTTACGACGCCATAATCTTGTACGAGCGTTTGTATGAAAAGTAAGATGGGTATTGGGTAAGCAGCTCTTAAACTTTAAAAAAAAAAGTGGAATGCTCTATAACACCAACGTATACATTTTTGAACGAGCGAGCGTAGTTCTCAGTCTACGTGAACAATCCTTTATTTGTTTGTTCGACGATAAATCGACTATCTTTGATCGGAGCTTCATAAATTTTAGTAGACGTATAAATCTAAACAATACAATAGGCAAGACGAATGGAAAAATATTTTTAGCCCATGGGTTAGATGATTATAAAATATATTTGTACACGTATTTATCCTTTCTTTGAGAAACAAAAAGGACAAAGATGCAGCGCATTGAAATTTCGCATGACGTCACGGCTAGGTACAAGTTTTACATGGCGATGACGTCGCAAGCCCCTACTCCGGAACTTTGATGCTCCGTATCTTTGTGATTTTTTTTCTTTTTTGTTTCATTGAGAAATATGGGTCCATTATTTTTGAATAATCTAAAAGACAGACAGACAGAATCAGTGTCGACACCCCCTATTTTAAAGTTCGAACATAGCTAAATTACTTAGAAGAGGTGTGGCCGAGATATGTGGTTTGCGAGTTCACGGTTCAGAGCGAATTATTAGGCATACATAACCCGTTGTACTCCCTAATGGGGCAGACAGAGTATTTTGGGTCTTGATGCTCTAAGCAGATAGAATCCAAGGCTGCAAGACCCAAATACCATTTGTAGCGTGATGGTAGTGGTTCACACTTGGATGGGTGACCACAAGTGGTATAAAAATTTCTCTAGCTCCTTTGTGCTTTGGAAGACACGCATAAGCCATTAGCTCCGACTCTCATCATTGTATGGCAGTCGTCGAGCTACGTCAGATTCCGTTAGGCACCTTGAATCTGACACTAGTGTTGGCCACTTACACACACGAAAAGCAAGCAAGCAGCGTGATGGTGAAAAACGAATGGTGAAAAGTAGTGATCAGGGTTGCAAGCCAACATGAGTCGCATTTCCGCCGAGTCCTTCGATCAGCTTTTACAATTTGCGCAAGAAGAGAAGTATCTCATCCCAATTTATCACCAGCATGAAAGAATTAAATTTATTATCTTTAAAAACAATCTTTTAAAGAAAACCGCTACTGTACCAATTGTTTTATGTGGTTTCAGTGTGCAATCGAAAATGAGTAAGTACGAGTAAATTGCCTTTTCGAGTGAATTTCTTTTGGCAGATATCACACTCGTATGGCTTCTCACCAGAATGTGTTTTGATATGACCTCGCAAATTTTCTTTCCGATAAAAGCAACGATGACAAACACTACATTTATATGGTTTCTCACCACTGTGTGTTCTAAAATGTGCTTCCAAATATTGAAGGCTAGAAAAACTCTTTTGACAAATATTACATTCATGGGGTTTCTCCTCCGGTATGTGTCTGTAGATGCCTTTGCAACTTGTATTTATAACAAAAGCTACTATGACAAATATTACATTCAAATGGTTTGTTACTATAATGAGTCTTTATATGCACCTTTACAGAACTGAATGTAGTAAAATGTTTGTGACAAACATTACATGCGTATGGTTTCTCGCCGGTATGCATCTTCATATGTACATTCAATTTACCGGATGTAAAAAAAAATTGTGACACATTACATTCATATGGGTATTCACCAGTATGTTCATGATATTTTAAACCCTTTGATGTACCAATATATTTGTGACAAACACTACATTCATACGGTTTCTCGGCGGTATGTGTCTTCATATGCCGGTTTAATCTCCTAACATGTTTGTTATAAACATTACATAGATGACCTTTCTGGTCAGTCTGCGCTGGAACTCTTCGCGCAGCGCGTTTCTCGTTGCTTGAATCATCTGCAGTTTGTGTCCGTTTTTCTATCTCAGACTCCTCGTCAGAGGCGCCATCTGCGTGACAAAGGGTTCGCGTTATTATACCCATTTTTACCCAAACGCAATTTACTATTTTACCCATGTTATAATAAAACTACGTCTACAACTACAAAAAGGTAAAAATGCAACGCAAGTCGTGAAAAAAATTTGCGATGTTTATGGACCTAGTGCAGTGTCTGTGAGAGTAGCACAAATTTGGTTTAAGCGTTTTCAATCCGGAAATTTTGATGTCAAAGATGCACGTCGCTCTGGTCACCCTGTTACGGATAAAATGGATGCTATTTTTGAAAAAGTGGAGCAAGATCGGCATGTCAGTAGTTACGACGTAGCTGAAGAACTGGGAATTGACCACAAAACAGTTTTGGCACATTTGAAAAAAAATGGGTACACAAAAATCTCGATATTTGGGTACCTCACGAGCTCTCTGAAAGAAACCTAATAAACGTGTACTCATTTGTGATTCTTTATTACGACGTAATGAGACCGAACCATTTTTGAAGAAATTGATAATTGGTGATGAAAAGTGGATCACGTACGACAAGAACGTGCGAAAACGGTCATGGTCAAAGGCTCGTCAGGCTTCACAGACTGTGGCGAAACCCGGGTTAACTCGCAACAAGGTGATGCTGTGTGTGTGGTGGGATTGGAAGGGCATTATTCATTATGAACTGTTACCACCAGGCAGGACCATTGATTCAGAACTCTACTGCGAACAACTGATAAGATTAAAGCAAGAAGTTGAGAGAAAGCGGCCGGAATTAATCAACAGAAGGGGTGTGGTTTTTCATCATGATAACGCTAGACCTCACACATCTTTAACCACTCAGCAAAAATTAAGAGAGTTTGGCTGGGAGGTGTTAATGCATCCGCCGTATAGTCCTGACCTGGCACCTTCAGATTTCCACCTGTTTCTGTCTCTTCAGAATTCTTTAGGCAGTGTCAGGTTAACATCACGAGAGGACTGCCAAAACTACTTGACGCAGTTTTTTGATCAGAAGCTCCGAAATTTCTATAGCAATGGGATCATGTCCCTACCTATACGAGGGGGGGTCAAAAAGTTCGCGGAATGGAGGGGATAGCGGGGGGTGGGGGACCTGCCGCAGGTAGTAACTAATGAGCAACTCTTTGTGAGTATATATGCCAAGTTTGAACCTGATTGTGTCAATAACCTTTGACCTGTCGTCGATCAAACAAGTGAATCCGGAAGAAAAACTTGAACATGGAAAAAATCGAGTTTCGTGCCGTCATAAAGTTCCTCACTAAGCAAGGAAAACCACCTCAGAAAATTTTGGAAGAAATGTTATCAGTATACGGGGACTCTTGCCCTGGGAAAACCATGGTGTACAAGTGGAATAGCCTTTTCAAGCAAGGCAGAGAGTCTCTTGAAGACGACCCTCGCTCAGGACGGCCGATTGAGGCCACCACCTCAAACATCGTTGAAAAAGTGGAGAATCTTATACTGGAGGATACTCGTTTGAAGAAGAAACAACTTGCAGAAATGGTTGGAGTATCACCTACAACCATTTTAAATATTCTACACGACAATCTTGGGATGTCAAAAGTCAGCGCAAGATGGGTGCCAAGAATGCTCACACCACCACAGAAACAGCTGCGCGTCGAGTATTCAAAGGAGTTTTTAGACCTCTGTAGCGCCGACAAGGAAGGAATTTTTGCAAGACTTGTTACTGCAGATGAAACTTGGGTTCATCATTATGAGCCTGAGTCGAAGCAAGAGTCTATGCAGTGGCATAAAAAGGGTCAGCCCCCCCCTAAGAAATACAGGGTGTCACAATCGGCTGGAAAAATCATGGCAACTGTTTTTTGGGATACAGAGGGTATTTTATTAATAGATTATAAAGATAAGGGTGTTTCTATAACGGGAGAATACTACGCTAATCTACTAAGACAATTAAAAGAAGCAATCAAGGAGAAAAGGCGGGGAAAGTTGACAAAGGGTGTGCTGCTTTTGCATGACAACGCACCGGTACACAAGAGCCGCGTTGCGATGGCTGCCCTTCATCACTGTGGCTTCGAAATGTTAAACCATCCTCCCTATAGTCCAGACTTAGCCCCCTGTGATTATTTTTTATTTCCCAAATTAAAAAAAGAGCTTCGGGGGAAGAAATTTTCCGATGATGAAGAAGTCAAGTCGGCGATTTCGGCCTATTTTGAGGACAAAGACAAATCATTTTTTTTCGACGGTATTAATAAGTTAATAGAGAGATCTGAAAAATGTATTCGACTTAAGGGGGAATATATTGAAAAAGAAAAATAGTACAGTATTTTATTTCACCCCCCTTCCCCTCCGTTCCGCGAACTTTTTGACCCCCCCTCGTAAGATGGCAAAAAATTATCGAACAAAATGGTACCTACATACTTTAGTTAAATGTAAATAAACTATATTAAAAATGTTTCGAATTTTCATATAAAATGCGAAAAGACTTTTTCCCCAACCTATTATATATATATATATATATATATAAAAAACAAATTTAGATGTGATTTCCTCCCCACGCAAATCGTAAAGCCGATTCGACGAATCTAACAAAATATGCTGCCACTATTTAAAGCTTAATCAGAAATTCGGATCAGCTGATCGGGCAACTTAAATGAACTCTGGAAGCAAGAGATTTTTTTCAATATTTCTTGTCTCCTGCTGACTACAGTACATGCATGCTGAACAAGGTATATATATATATATATATATATATATATATATATATATATATATATATATATATATATAAAATATGTTGCAGCCTTTTTTACAAGATGACCGATCTCCCGAGTCTTTATGGTAAAAAAGAAAATATTGAAAGTTGTTCAGTATCTATTTAATTGCTTTGATTTAGATTTTGTATTGTGACGTTACATACCTTATGACCCCTGTCATCCTCTATCACACAATGTCACACTTCATTGACCCCATCCCTCCCCTTTAATTTATGACGTAATTTATGCATGATCCCCTGGTGTAACGTATTTCTGAAAACCCTCATTGCATGCAACAGTCAAGAAACTTTAACTGTGTAAATGGGCATTAAGGGGCTACCTGAATTGTTCCGGGTCCAGTGCTGCCCCCGTTTGAAATAAATAATTTGAAAGGACATGGAGATATCGTTTAAAATTTTGTGTTAATCAGACCCCAGATAACCCTTCAAACTATTTTATGAACTACTGTTTACAGTTTAAAGTGAGAACGTGAAACTTTTCTACGCACATTAGCGAATTTTGGTTAATACGCGTAGAAATGATTTAATTCAAATGGGTGCCCCCATTTGAATCACACTACAGCACTAAACCCGAAAAATCCAAGTAGCCCCATAACAGTGTATAAATTAATACATCAAATGAAAGAGTTTATTAAAAACAATACTATATTTCTACAAAATGTAATAAAACATACATACATGTGAGCATTTTTAAATTAATACTTCTTAAATTACTGATATGACATGATCCCTACTTTGTCTTTAATATTGGTCAACAAAGCTCTTCGTTGGTCTTCCTGGACCAATTATAACTGATCTTTTCTTCTAGTAAGTCATATCAAGGACTAAAGATTAAAACTGAAGACCGATGAGTTTGGCCCTAACGAAAGACGACCAGAACCTCTCATAGACCACGAAGTATGTAACTCCTACTCGAAACGTTAGGTCAAAAAAAGAACGTTAGTACTAAGTCCCGTTCAATACATAAATCAAAATGTTAGTTGCAATGAGCAACAATGGAACTTTTTTTAAAATAAAATTAACATGAGACAAACATTATAAGCATGAATTAACCGGGTTACTCACGACTTCGTGTACGTGGTTATGGATGGATCGACTCGGTTCTGTGCCGACTATCGCCGACTGAATGATGTAACTAAAAAGGACAGTTACCCGCTCCCTAGAATCAACGACACTCTGGATTCACTTTGTGGCATGACTTGGTTCTCTACTCTTGATTTAAAAAGCGAGTATTGGCAAGTAGATTTGGATCCCAAGGATAAAGAGAAGACTGCATTTTCGACCGGCAAGGGTTTATGGCAGTTCAAAACTATGCCATTTGGATTATGTAACGCCCCAGCAACATTTGAAAGGTTGATGGAACATGTGCTGGCAGGAATCCTCTTGTCACATTTGCCCTGTTGAAGACCTCCGGACGAGGTCGAAACATGTAAACCAGTAACTGTCTTTCTACGTGAGTAACCCATTTAATTCATGTTAATACCAACACTGGAACTTATCGGGATGTTTATGTCGATAATGTTTTAAAGTTAGGCCTCGTTATGTAGTCAGACTTTATGTATTTTTAAATGTCTTTTTAAACTAGTCAGTGTATAAAACGTTTTATGGCAAAAATTACATTCATATGGTTTCTCACCCGTGTGTATTCTCAAATGATCGTTTAAATGTCCTATAATAGAAAACCGACTGTTGCAAACGTTACATTCATATGGTTTCTCGCCTGTGTGTGTTCTTAAATGATTTATCAAATTTTGTTTTCTATAGAAACGCTTGCGACAAACATTGCATTCATGTGGTTTCTCACCAGTATGGGTTACAAGGTGATTTTTTAAATATTGTGTTTGAGAGAACCTACTGCGGCAAACATTACATTCATATGGTTTCTCAACTGTGTGTCTTTTATAATGTTTTAGCAAATGGCACTTTTGAGAAAACCGTTTGGAGCAAAGTTTACATTCATGTTTTCTCTCTGCAGTATGTGTAGCTATGTGGTCCTTTAGCCTAATAAAATATTTGTGACAAACATTACATTGGCGGGCTCTCTGGTAAGTCCGTGCCGGAACTCTTCGCACCGCGCGTTTCTCGTCGCTATCATCAGCAGCTCGCGTACGTTTCTCTGTCACTGATTCCTCACCAGAAGTATCATCTGCGTGACCAAAAGTATGCGTTTACTTTATTTATTTAACATAGGCGGATTTAAGGCCGTAGGCCTTTTCTACCAGTCAACCTACAAGTGGTGCTCACATATAAACATTTCGGAAAACTTTAATCACCAATTGGTTTTTTTTTCAGCATATTCAAATATACTGAAAACCCTATAAAAACCCTATTTATTTATTCTTAATGAGTGTGTTAACACAAACAATTAGTAGTGTAAGATTTTAAGTTGTCTTAAGACATCTGACATAGTTTAACGGCTACCATACAGTTATGAAAGCCGGGAGAAACGGTTTAACATGCCTTTCGAAGCATGGAGGAGCTCGGGAAAATTGTATACCCCATTAAAGTCCATTCAAGTGTGGTCTGCGCCCGGAGTTGCTTAACTTGGAAAAAGCTACACACACGAAATACGAACAAACATTTTTTCCGTGTAAAAAGGCACGTGGCGCCTGACGCCACATTAGGTCGGGCTGGGCCACCCGGGCACTTAGCTAGCCCAGATAGCAGCCGTGGCAGGGTTTTGTTTTGTGGTTTGTACAACCCGCTCTTAAGAGCTATTAATACTAAAGTAATAAAGGTAGATAATACATTTATTCTAAGGACAAAATCCAAGTATAAAAATAAAATAAAAAAATATTTATCCGCTAAAAGTGTCTCCAATTCAGCATACGTGCTGGATTTTGCGTTAGAGAAGCCCCAGCGTTGATCTTCCGTTGGAGCCATTATGGGTGTAATATGTGATGTGTGCACTTGTAAAATGTGCTCGTGAGAAAAGCTTCTTTGACAAATACTACATTCATATGGTTTTTCGCCGTAATGTTATTGTAGATGTCTTTGCAACGAATGCTTACAAATAAAGCTACTTTGACAAATATTACATTCATACGGTTTATCGCTATGAATCCCCGTATGATATTTTAAACTATATTTTGTACTTAAATATTTATGACAAATATTACATTCATATGGTTTCTCACCGGTATGTGACTGTGGATGCCAAAGCAACATGCACTTATATGAAAAGCTACTTTGACAAATATTACATCCATATGGTTTCTCGCCGGTATGTAACTGTGGATGCCATTGCAACATGTACTTATATGAAAAGCTACTTTGACAAATATTACATTCAAATGGTTTCTCGACGGTATGCGATCTCATGTGTACACATTAAGTACTCAATGTAACAAAATATTTCTGACAAACATCACATTGAAGTTTCTCACCAGAAAGTCTACTCATATTATGATAATATAAACTAATGTCTGCACAAATATATGACAACCATTACATTGATACATAGGGCGCACTATAAGTTTCCGGAACTGGCCACTTACTTAAACAATATTTAAAAATTTATTGCAACATTTGAAAATAGAACTCTTTGGCTGTAGAATGCAGTTTGTTTCATCTGACTGTCTTTTGTTTTTACCTTGTGGCGCCATTTAAAAAATTGTGTGTCTGCATCAACATGGATTTGACTCGGGAAAATTTTCGTAGTATGATTTTCTACGATTTTAAGTGTAATTTGACAGCTCAACAGAGCATCGCTCGGCTTGAAACAGCTTTTGGTTGAAGCACCATGCAAGACAACTGTTTAAAGCTGGTTTGCAGAATTCAAGCGTGGTCGTATCAATCTCAGTGACGAATCTCGCGATGGTCGGCCGTCCACCGCTGTGACCAACAAAAACATCGATGCTGTGCGCCGTATGATTGAAACAGACAGGCATGTGACCTACCATGAAATTCGCGCATCCTTAGAAATAGGCATGAGTCAAATACAATTAATCCTACACAAACATTTGGGTGTGAGAAAGCTGTGCTCGCGGTGGATCCCACACAACTTGACCGAGGCTCAAAAAACGGACCGCGTCACTTGGTGCAGTGCCATGCTTACCAGATTCAACGAAGGTGCGTCAAATTTGGTGTGGGACATAGTAACAGGTGACGAAACATGGATTTATTGCTACGATCCCAAAACAAAGCAGCAATCGAGCGTATGGGTCTTTCAAGATGAGCCGAAACCAACCAAAGTGGCGCGCGTGAAAAGTGCATCTATGCGGATGATTGCTTCTTTTTTTAATAAAACTGGACACGTGGCTACTGTTGCTTTAGAGAATCGTCGTACAGTGAATAGTGACTGGTACACGACCATTTGTTTGCCGGAAGTTATTGACGAACTCCGTAAAAATAACCGTAAACGCCGTATCATCCTGCACCACGACAATGCTAGTTCTCACACGGCCAGACAGACAAACGACTTTTTGAAGGCGAAAAATGTAGAACTCATGAGTCATCCTGCATACAGTCCCGACCTGGCACCTTGTGACTTTTTTCTGTTCCCAAAAATTAAGAACCAATTACGCGGTCAACGATTTTCATCACCAGAAGAGGCTGTCGAGGAGTATGAAAAACACGTTTCAGAGGTCACCACAGAGGAGTGGCACAAAAGTTTTCAAAACTGGTTTCATCGAATGAAAAAGTGCATAGACGCCAAGGGAGATTATTTTGAAAAACAATAAATTAATTTTGTACCTTTAATAGTATTTTTTCATATTCATTCCGGAAACTTATAGTGCGCCCCACGTATGGTTTCTCGTCGGTATGTGTCCTCATGTGATATTTTAAACGATTGGCTGATCGAAAATACTTGTGACAAACATTACATTGGCCTCTCTGATCAGTCCGCGCTCGATCTCTTCGAGTCATGCGTTTCCTCAGACTTGAATCAGCTGCACCTGGCTTCCGCTTGTATCCGGAAATCTGGTCCGAAGCGACACCTGTATACGAAACTAAAGTAAGTTCTGAATAGAAGCAGCTTTACATAATCGGGAGCGTGGTGTTACGCTCGGGGGGTTATTTTTTTTCCTTTATTGTACAAAATACAATTTGTTTAGCACAATAGTTGCAGTTACTCCAAAAGCGGTACGCAAGACGGTCGTTACTGCGTATCCGCGTTTCAGTATCAAGCCACATTGAGCATTAATATATGATGATAAAGCCTAATTTGGTTTGATAAAGTAATAGGACGTCACTGTCGGACGACTATATTATTATTTTCTGGAGTAACGTGTGTAGTCCCAGGCGTGTCCGTATAAGTTTGTATCATAATTCTGTCTTCTTTTTTTTCTGTTAATTGTTTTTTCTTTTGGTTATGGTGCAATAAAGAGTATTTGTATTGTATTGTATTGCGCGCGGAACTGCGGCTCCGACGTTATTGTCAGGAGGATGTAAACAGGGTTTATCAAAATATACTAAAACTATAGAACAAAATTAGTCCATGACATTGACTTTAAAAGTTTTGATGACCTGATTCTCGATACACACACACACACATAAACAATAAAAAAGAAAACATATTATTATTAAAAGTACCGTCAGATGACATAACTTTATATATAAAACGGTTTAACTTACGTAGTTTAGTCGTAAAGGCCAACTAGTTTCAATCGGTTTAGACGATCATCATCAGGGCGAGTGTTAAGTGGGACGGCGATTCGACGCCGCCCGCGCCGCCTCCCGCGCTGCTCTATTGGAAACGATGACTAATGGAATGGTGGTGTATCCGTAGTTGTTGGTGATACTCTTGTAGCTGTAGAAATCATCGTGTCATCGTCGTCTTCAGCCTCGGGTATACTTAAGGTGCCCTGTTTGTATCAAGCTGACTGTATCTCTGCCTTTTATTGTCTCACTACCAGAATTTTTAAGAGCTTGAAGAATATATCTCCAAGCGGGAGACAAATTCCATCCACCATCACATTATAATTCGGATAATAAACCGATCGAAACTAGTCGGCCATTTCCGACTACATTACGTGAGTAAAACCGTTTTATATATTAAGTTAATAAAAAAAATGTCTTAAATATCTAACATATAATTATATTGAATGTTAATGAAACAATTTTCTACAAATGAGACACATTTTTTAATATTCTTTAAAAATGTTTGATTGTGCGAGCGAGACAGACAACCAAACGTGAAATGTCTCTTAAGAATTCATACCTGGTAACTCTTCGTCTTCATCCACCGCGGCAGGCTGCGGCGCGGGATCTGTGACGTCATCAGACTCACGTCGCTCGGCGACAGGGGCCGGCTCTGCTGAACCTGCAAACGAAATCACACGAGTGATTTCAAACAATTGTGTTAATATCCCATAATTCAACAGGGATTCAAAGATTCAAATGTTTATTCAGTAATTAAACCTTTACAAGCACTTTCACAAGTCATAAGTATAATTAACGTTACGTTTAAAGTATATTAGAATTTAATTTATTTTTTAAGAAATTGGGATGAGGACTTAAAAATTTTTTTTGGCTCATTAAATAGATTATAAAAAAGTATGGTATACGTATTTTTTTCTTTTCTCTGATTAGCAAAAATTGAACAAGATACAGCGCATTTCAATTTCATCGATCAGCTTCGATTTTTAACCTAAGGTGACGTAAATCACCCCCACTCCGAAAATTCAAAGCGCTGTATCTTTGTGAATTTTTATTAATTTGCTTAAGGCGGCCCTTCCCGACCGCTCAATCGTCAACGCGAGCATGGATTGAAAAGCTTGTTGTTTCATCCAGGGCAATGCTAGAAAAAGAAGCAACAAGAGAGAGATAGCGCCTGAGGGCTCGGTTTGCATTCTAATGAGCGAAATCAGTATTATTATTAACTATCAATTGAACAAATATTAACTATTCATAGGGTGTGGAAATTTCTTAAAACTTGTTCCAGGTGATACGTGTTTATCAGTAAGCCTTACAAGTGTGTGACATAAATGTTTTTTATTTACAATTTTTATTACATTTGCGAGGTTTGTATCGAAATATTTTACAATTAATGAGTACTTTATAAACGAAGTTCAGCTAAAATTTGTTCAAAAAAGCAGATTTATGAAGGCTTATACTGAATTTGTTTCTCAAAATTTTAATTTTTTATTTCAATAGAAACCTAGAAATAGCGCACAAAAATCTTATAAGTTCAAAATTTTTCAAGATAAATCAGTAACAACGCCATAATCAAGTACGAGCGTTTGTATGAAAAGTAAGACAGGAAGGCCACGCTTTATGGAAAAATATGGATCTTTTATTTTTACCAGACTGCGCCAGACGGAGGGTAATGTTTCTCGAGAGTATGTATATTTGTAGAGTATGTATATTTGTATAATTGTTTGGCAAGCTCTACAGCCTGCACTGCTCGATGGATTTTAGCTTGAGAGGTGTCGTTAGATTCGTATTTACTGTGAAAGTGACACTAAATTTCGGATTTTTGGCGCCAAGTTCAAATGTTTGGCGCGCTCTGCAGCCTGAACAACTCGATGGATTTTAGCTTGAGAGGTGTCAGACGTGTATTTACTGTGAGAGTGATACTGGGTATATCTAAATAAAAATGACAAATAAAAAAAAGGCAGTCAGGTTTTTTGTTTTTGTAAAAATTACTTGTTGGATATTATAGTTGACGGATTAAATAAAAATACCGAGGCCACATCCCTATTCTAAACTAAATTTGGGACTAGATCAATCAGTGTAACTTGTCCTCATTTATTTTGCAAAGTGGATGTGTCCTGAGTCTAAATTTCTTTAAGAGAACAGTATAAAGATTTACATTTCAACCTCCGAGGCAAAAGAGAGTGTGATAAATTTGAGGCCAATTTCTGTCTGTGGTATCGTAGCTCTGGAACAGATGGACCGATTTGGATGCGATTTTTTTACGTGAATGCAAGTTTCCTTTCGATGGTTCTTAGCTATGTTTAAAGAAAATCATTTTTGCTTACTTTAACCCATACATTAAGGGACTACATGAATTTTTCGGGGTCCAATGCTGCCCCTATTTGAAATAAATAATTTGAACAGAAATGCAGATATTACTTAAAGGTTTGTCTTGACCAAGCCCTAGATAACCCTAGATAACTACTGTTTATAGTTTAAAAAGAGAACGTGAAGCTATTCTACGCACATTTCCGAAAAACTGTCACTTTGACTTATGTGCGTGAAAAGCTTCACGTTTTCACTTTGAACTATAGTCGGTCGCCCAACTAGTTTTCATTAATAAAGTACACACCTTCCTTGGCTTGTAGCTCCACTTCTACTTTCATCAGTTTGGCGGGCTGTGAGGCAATCAAACTTAAAGGATCATCATCATCAGCATCTGACACTGCCGTGTCTGCTGGCTCTGGAGAATGTACAACAATATGTTTGAGTTAGCTATAGACAAGTAAATAGATAAAAAACAAAAGTATTTTTTTTATATAACTATTTATTTTCAAAAATCATTTATACAACGTGGACATACCCGTAATAAATCGAACTAGAGGCTATAGCCTGTGGTTCGATTTATTTTATAATGAAAAAGTATAGTATAAGGAAAATAAAACAATAACAAAAAAAAATCCCACACAAATTGCCCGGGCGGCTGCACACTTCTGAATGGAAGCGGCGAAATTTTTTTCTGTGTTTTGGCTGTTCTTTTAATTCCATTATACTATAGTGATCTAGTATAGTCTGTAGTTCGATTTATTACGGATATGTCCCTTCGACATTGTATGTGTATCTTTGGATATTTGTGTCACTTTCATAAAATAACATTAAATACATTTTTTATGCAATCCAAAAACCACGTAGGTAAATATTATATGTATTGTTTAGATTATTAAAAAATACAGTACACATATTTTTTCTTTTTGAAAAACAATAAAATAACAAAGAAACAACGTAACTTTCGCATGAAGTCACGGCTTAGTACGAATTTAACATAGCGGTGACACGATTATCCCCGATGAGTAACACCGTCTTGAGTACTACTGGTTTACTTAAGGGGAAAAACTTTCTGCTTGACATTGTACATCCAAAGTTTAACATGATATCGTTTTGTCTCATTATAAATTTTGACCGTTCGTATACAGAGTAGTAAAATAAACAGCCATTAAAAAGTTATAACCAATCAAAGATTCGTTTTTTTTTTTGCTTATTTTACGCAATTTTCCGCGTAAGTAAGAAATAATGAAGTGTAAAATCATCAAAACTAATTCGGCACCGACAGAGCTTAATTATCGCAGATTTGAATAAACTTTATTTATATGATTAATGCAGTAGTTTTTGCATAAAACCCCTTTTCCCAAAGGACTTTACGTATTTTTTTACGCGCTCGGTTTTCTATGAATTATCGTGCATTTCACCTCACTGCTTCGCCCGAACACAGTATTTGGTGAGACAGCGTGCTTTTCGGCCGCGCCCACCTGTGAGATCGAACCCGCGACTAGTTCAACCTTAAGGGGGCGCAGTATTCTCGTCACGTAATACTTAAGACACTCCTTACTCCCGTTAAGTTAACGTAATGAACTACCTAAAAGTTAAAATAACAAATAATAAAAAAATTCTCAACTCATTGGGAAGAAGCTAGACTACGTTTGTATGGAAAAGTCTAGGGTAAGAAGATTCTTAAGATGCTCTGATTTTATGAACATTTACTTTTGTGATAAACTGTAAATTTCGGGTCCGTTATTTTTGGATAATCAAAAATTATACCCTGTAATCACCACTAGAACTTACTTGATTCCTTCTTTTCATACTCTATTTTAATATTCGGCTTGTTTTCCATTTTGTTTTCTGCCTTCACGGGTGGAGGAGTGTCGGTGAGCTCAGGCGGAGAGATGGCCAGCGATCCGCACAGACCGGCCGCCTGCCGGTCTACCTTCGACACTGACCGGGGACTCACCTGCAGTCACAAGTAGACATTATGGGGATACACGCGTTTTTAGGGGTCCAGTGCTGCCCCCATTTGAATTAAATTATTTGAAACGAATATATCATTTAAAGTTTTGTCTTGATCAAGCCCTAGATATAGATAAACTTTCAAACTATTTCATGAAGTACTATTTCCAGTTTAAAGTGAAAACGTGAAGCTTTTCTTCGCACATTAGCGAAAACTGGCCACTTTTAGCTATTTCATGAGCAATAGTTGATAGTAATTAAGTTAGTTCGTCTAGTTTTAACCCTTAAATGCATGAATTTCCGACTCTCATAAAACTTAACTTGTTGGTCAATAATAATCCAAATAGCATGGGAAAAATAAAAATAAAAATATTTGCTTTGTTTTATGGCTTTCATTAAAGAAAATCCAGAATTTCTTAATGCTTTTTTTTAATATCCTTTATTAAACAAAATTTTTTTTTAATTTTTAATTTTTATTTATGATTATAGAAATATGTTTAGTGCAAAGTGTATCAAATTTAATAAATTTTACTTTCCGCATTCATATATTATGAACACATCTATATTTTTTTCATGCCTGTTGGTGCTCCCACAGTGTTGTTAAAAATGTTTCCAAACATTTTCTAACATTATAAAAATGCATATTAACCTAAAAAAACGAATAATAAATACTTATCACAACAAAATTACAACCATAAGTTATTTTATTTGAATGTTTGAAAATGTTTGGAAACATTTTCAACAGCAGAGTGGAAGCACCAACAGGCATGAAAAAAATATAGATGTGTTCATAATATATGAGCGCGAAAAGTGAAGTTATTAAATTTGATACACTTTGCACTTAAGGGTTAAAACTGTCAAGGGCCTGGCTTTTATATAAGCCTATACTATCCCACTGCTGGGCAAAGGCTCCCTAAGAAGGCCAGTTACTTAAATTAAATACTAATTAAAGTAAATGTATAACTTTCAGTTTATATAGTTTTAAGTTTAGTAATTATGCATAAGGTATCATAGATACGAATATAAACTGTAAGGTATATCAGCTTTTTGACTGTTATATTTGGGTTGATATTGATTCCACTAATGGGCAACCTAAAGAGCACTTTCTTTGGCTTTAACTAGATCCTTAGTGCAGGTATTTATACGCGAAAGTAAATATACCATTGTTTGTGGAGAAAAGCCACACTGACAGATATTCTGCGAGCGGTCGACATAGTAATAACAACAAAGAAGGAAAATGCAACAAACAAGTATTTAAGGCATGTGCAGGAATAGGACCACACCATCTATTCGATGTCGTAGGAGGCGACTAAACGACTAATCAAAAACATCTCGTGCTACAACTGCATTCCCAAGGAGAGTTGACGTTGAGCAGTGGCCGGTTGTTAAACTATAGCCAAATCTTTTAACTATTCCAGCAATTTTGTTTCTACTTTGAAATGTCTTTGGCGCCCTTGGGTGACCATTGAAATGTATATTATATTTTAAGTAGAAGCAGAAAAGAGCACCACAAGCTCCGAAGCAGTACAGCCATGGCTGCAAAATGAAGAAGTTTTTAAAGCATACCTTAGAACATTTAGCTAACATAGCGGTGAGCACAGTCTCTGCTCGGTCCGCAGTCAGCATCAGCTCGTAGCTCTTGTGCAGTCGAGCGCAGCAGATATAACATGCAGCTACTGGCCGCCCTGTGCTCTGCAGCTATCAACATTTATTTATTTATTAAACTTTATTACAACTGTAATAAGCTGACTTTAAGCCATAGGCTTTATCTACCAGTCAACCACTTGTGATGCTGAGAATAAGAAGTCTTTAGAAGGAGATGAAACATAGGTAATTTTGAAGGACATATTACTAATAATAATATAAGATATAAACATACATTAATTAAAATAATAATATACATCAATAAACTTAGGCACCAATCATAGCAAGCGGGACACTCAGTTACTTAATATGGAATTTAACTGAGCTGTAATATACATATATGTGAGTGTATGGACAAAATCTCTGCAGAAGGTCAGTGGCTAGCAAGTTAAGTGACACTGAGCATGGTATGCACTTGGATGGACTACAAGTTTGCATAAAAAATTCTCTAGCTCCTCCATGCTACGAAAGTTACATAAGCTGTTGGTCCCAGCTCTCATTATTGTATGGCAGGTCAAGCGATGGCAAAAGCCTTCAGGCAAGCCTAAAGAGATTTGACACCAGTGTTGGCCACTTACACACAAAAAAAAAACAAGCAAACTAGTTATTATGGTGTTTGTCTCTAATCAGCTAGAGACGCCCAAAAGAATGTGATGGTGGTGCTAGTATTCCATACAATACACAGTGATTTTTCATTGGTTTTGGAGCTGAAGGCCACTTCATAAGGTTCATTAGTAACACCTAATTAGTAAAAAAAGTAAAATCGTGAAATCAACAAGTAGTACAGTTATGAACAGGCGTAACTGCGTGGTCTCGATTAAAAATCATGTTTACAACTTTTTTATCTTATGTCATACACAAATTTGGATTACGTACACGAATAGAAGAATTTATTTACTACATGACATTATTTTTTCCAAAACCAATGAAACGTCAGCGTGTATATGGAAGACTCTCGCACTGTACTTGTCAATGCCATTCAAAGATTCAAATGTTTATTCAGTAATTAGATCTTTACAGGCACTTTTACACGTCAATAAGTATAATTTATGTTACGTGTAAAGTATATTAAAATTTAATTTATTTTTAAAGAAAAGCTACCGATACCAGCGCTTCGTAACGACCACTGCTGAGAAGAAACGCCGAAAGAAACTCATTTTCACAGTATTGGTCGCCTACTCGCCAGAAGGGCTTTGTCATATTATTATAATTGTCTTTTAATTAATAAATACTTATAATATTACACAATGTTGACACATTATAACATGTAATGCTTGCGAACAAGTAAACAAACATAAATTGCGTAATAAAAAATATTAAGTAATCAAAAAAAAAAACGAAGCTGAGCTGACCAGTCCCTCCTGGCAGCACCCGTTCACGAGTTGACGCACGGATCAGCCATCGTTAAACTCAACCATATTAGAGGGAATCCAACGACCCGACCAGCGACGCCACCACCGGATTGGACATTTTAGTGAGCATGAAAAATCCGAACTCGCAGACCTTGTCAAGAGAAAATATTAATTATATGTTGGTCACTTATTGATCGCAGAGCATTTACATGTTTTTACAGTAAGCTTATTATGGTAACAGAAAATGCAGCTATTTATGTTTCATGTGTGGAGAGTAATGGAAAATGTTTAGGAAGTATCCACGCATTTTTATCTCTTAAATAATCATTGATAGTATAGTATGCATTGTTCAATAAAACTTTTTTAACATGTGTTTTAAATTTTGCCATTGGTAGGTTAACGCTTCGGGAAGTTTATTAAATAATGTTATACCTAGACCTAAGAGTGACTTTCTAGTTTTAGCAAGTCGAAATTTAGGCGTGTGAAGCTGATTTTTGTTGCGAGTATTATAACTGTGAACATCACTATTTTTCTTGAAATTATTTAACCTAGATTTAACAAATAGAAGATTGTCGTAAATATATTGAGATGTCACAGTAAGAATATTTATAGATTTAAATAACTCTCTTAAGGAATCGAGTGATTTTAGTCCATAGATCGACCGAATTGCTCTCTTTTGTAGCACAGAGATAGCATGTATGTTTGCCGCTTTACCCCATAAGAGCAAGCCATATGACATTATGCTGTGAAAATAACTAAAGTATACTAGCCTAGCAGTTTCAACGTTAGTACACCGTCTGGCCCTCCTCACAGCATATGCTGCCGAACTAAGTTTCTTGGCAGTGGCCTCAATATGTTTATCCCATTTTCACAGTATTGGTCGCCTACTCGCCAGAAGGGCTTTGTCATATTATTATAATTGTCTTTTAATTAATAAATACTTATAATATTACACAATGTTGACACATTATAACATGTAATGCTTGCGAACAAGTAAACAAACATAAATTGCGTAATAAAAAATATTAAGTAATCAAAAAAAAAAAACGAAGCTGAGCTGACCAGTCCCTCCTGGCAGCACCCGTTCACGAGTTGACGCACGGATCAGCCATCGTTAAACTCAACCATATTAGAGGGAATCCAACGACCCGACCAGCGACGCCACCACCGGATTGGACATTTTAGTGAGCATGAAAAATCCGAACTCGCAGACCTTGTCAAGAGAAAATATTAATTATATGTTGGTCACTTATTGATCGCAGAGCATTTACATGTTTTTACAGTAAGCTTATTATGGTAACAGAAAATGCAGCTATTTATGTTTCATGTGTGGAGAGTAATGGAAAATGTTTAGGAAGTATCCACGCATTTTTATCTCTTAAATAATCATTGATAGTATAGTATGCATTGTTCAATAAAACTTTTTTAACATGTGTTTTAAATTTTGCCATTGGTAGGTTAACGCTTCGGGAAGTTTATTAAATAATGTTATACCTAGACCTAAGAGTGACTTTCTAGTTTTAGCAAGTCGAAATTTAGGCGTGTGAAGCTGATTTTTGTTGCGAGTATTATAACTGTGAACATCACTATTTTTCTTGAAATTATTTAACCTAGATTTAACAAATAGAAGATTGTCGTAAATATATTGAGATGTCACAGTAAGAATATTTATAGATTTAAATAACTCTCTTAAGGAATCGAGTGATTTTAGTCCATAGATCGACCGAATTGCTCTCTTTTGTAGCACAGAGATAGCATGTATGTTTGCCGCTTTACCCCATAAGAGCAAGCCATATGACATTATGCTGTGAAAATAACTAAAGTATACTAGCCTAGCAGTTTCAACGTTAGTACACCGTCTGGCCCTCCTCACAGCATATGCTGCCGAACTAAGTTTCTTGGCAGTGGCCTCAATATGTTTATCCCATTTTAAGTTCCAGTCTACAGTTATGCCTAAAAATTTGGTGTTGGGTACCCATTCTAGAACTTGACCATTAAGACTCAAAGGTATGTGAGTATTAGGTTTATTCAATAGTGAAAAATTAACGCAATTAGTCTTTTGTGTGTTTAAGGCCAGATTATTAGTCGTAAACCAAATAAGTACTTGTGACATAGTATTGCTTACATCGTCATAGTTTGTGCTTTTTCTGTCAACCTTAAAAAGTAAAGATGTATCATCAGCAAACAATATTACTTCACACAACTTTTCTGCAAGACTGGGGAGGTCATTAATATAAATCAAAAACAAAAATGGACCAATTATTGAACCCTGAGGCACACCCATGCTCACAGGTGCACTATTTGAGGATACTCTGTTGATTTCAACTCTTTGAGTTCTATTATCAAGATAAGATGTAATAACAGAGAGTGCAGTATCAGTAACGCCATAAAATTTTAGTTTATTTTTTAATATTATGTGATCGACACAATCAAATGCCTTCGACAGATTGCAAAAGATACCTATAATGTCTTGTCGATTCTCCCAGGCTTCGTAAATAATTTTAACTAAGGTCGCTGCTGCATCAATGTTTCATACATTGTTTATGAAACATTTATCTATACAGTTCCTCACGCCCCGTATTAGAATAAGACGACGACAACCTGTGGCCCACATGCCAGGCTGTCACACCGAAGATCCCAGGTTCGATCCCGTCAGGTCAAGATGGAAAATGAGCCTTTTCTGATTGACCTGGGTCTTGGATTTTTAACTATATATGTATTTGTTTTAAAATATAGTATCGTTGAGTTAGTATCCCATAATACAAGTCTCGACCTTACTTCCGACTAGTTCAATGTGTGTGATTTGGCCGTATGTATTTATTTTTTAATTGATGTTTCACAGCTGAATACTTACTTCAGTCATCACAAGCTTTTCATAAACGGACTGGAGAGGAGTGTCCACGATTGTGAGCATCCGGACGCCCACCGTGAGGCAGACCCGGCATATAAGGCTTTCAGACATTGCAAAAAGGTTGTTTCCACGTAGCTAAGTAAAAAAAATCACATAAGTACTTCTAGCAGGTAGTTCACGTTGTAAATTTGCCCTAGATTATTTTATAAAATTAATTTTCAACAGTAGAATCACATCTAAAAATTTATTAAGAATTTATTTTATTTCTATTCAATCAACAATCAAACAAACAACTGTGAACTCAATAACTATCTAATTTGTGTGTGAACTGCTGTGTGTGACTGTGATTGTGAGCGCTGTGACAGTCAACGACAGTGACAGTTCAACAAATGTCATTTACAACTTTTCGTTACGACCTCGACATAGATATTTGAATTATACAGCCGAAATATTTCTCTTCCGTAAATAAAACCATAACTTAAAATCACAATGTAAAAAAAGTTCTAAGTCTATGAACTTAACTAACCGAATGTTTAAAAAAATATCTAGGCCTCAAAGATTACTGGATATTCTAAATCTTTGAGTCTGACAAAAGTCTTTCTCTTTAGATACGGTACGCCTCAGAAGTGGAGTCCCAATTTCTCATACTAAATGTATGAGAAATTGAGACTCCATTTTTGAGGCTTACCTACCTAATCAAAATGATTGACCTCCTTGAACACGGAACAGAGAAAAAATAATAATAATAAAGCCTCTTTATTTAATAATAATAAGTATTGTCACATATATAGAAGTAGTAATAATTTGACCTTTTTATATAGCAACTCCTGTTAGGATATAGGCTCAGAACAATAATAAAGCGTGCTTTAGTTATTGTTCTGAGGGTATAGGCCTCCTCCAGCTTCTTCCATTGTTTTCTATTTTGTGCTATCTTTAATCAGTTTTTTCCTGCCACTTTTTTATCTCGTTCACCCACCTATCTTTTTTGTGGTTTCCCTACTTTTCGTTTGTCCGCACTAACATACCTACCTTAATCACGTTGAAAATGGACAAGTGACATTATTTTGTACCGTTTTATTTTTAACCTCCGACAAAAAAGAGGATTATTATAAGTTTGACGCTAATGTCTGACTAACTGTGGCATAGTAGCGCTCGAACGGATGGACCGATTTCGATGCGTTTTTTTTTCACATGTCAGCAATTTCCCTTGCGGTGGTCCTATATAGCTATATTTGAGGAAAATCGGTTCACCCGCTTAAAAATTATTGGGGGTTACAGCTAAAATACACAGGGTTACAGCTAAAATCAGGACTTTCTCTATAAAATTATACATGGCACTAGATGACGTTCTCGACATTTTCAGTCCAAGGTTTTCAATTTGATTTTTCAAATAAACTTGTGTTATGTATTATGGGTTATGGCATATAAATATTTCTGATTTATGAAGCTGGAAATAAGGTAAATGCATATATATATTTAACAAGAAATAAAAATACTTATTACAGAGTAAAACTACAAAATATCTAAGTGCGCAGGCCAAGTTCCAGCAACAGGCCGCGCGCATGCCGTGCACTTTTTACACGAACCGTTTCGACCCACTTTTGACCCCCCTGTAGCTCAGTGCCTATTGCCAGTGCAGAGATAAAATTTTACCTACGTAATTATATGCTAGTACTAAAGCAGTATGCCTGAATTTCATAGATATAGCTCCAGTAGATTCTGAAATATGACCCTGAGAAAGTAGCTAATTTTTGCACTGACTGACTGACTGACTGACTCACTGACTCACTGACTGGTAATCAAAACCTCTAGGCCACTTCCAATTGTCCTAGCATTATGAAATTTGGCACGCAGGTCGTGTTTTATATGTAGACTAGCTTTTGCCCGCGGCTTCGCTCGCGTTGGAAAGGATTTTGATAAATTACACCTATTTATCAAAATCCTTTCTTAGGGGATGCCTACGTCATAGTAGGTTTATGCATGCAAAGTCTCCGCCCGATCGGTTTTAAAATAGACAAAGTTTCATACAAACTTTCATCCCCTATTTTATCCCCTTGGGGGCAGAATTGATCAAAACCCTTTCTTAGCGGATGCCTACGTCATAACATGTACCTGCATGCCAAAATTTCAGCCCGATCCGTCCAGTGGTTTGGGCTGTGCGTTGATAGATCACTATGTCAGTCAGTCAGTCACCTTTGAGTTATATATATTTAGATAGATTACAAAATTAGATAAACAAAAAATTAAGAAATTTAAGAAATCGGTCAAGCGTGCGTTGGCTCAATCGAATATCGAATTTTTAATAAAAATATTTATGAACCAGTGATACAATGAGAATACGATGAGGAGGAGAGGAGGAGATGGGGAGGGGGTATAAAATATTGCCATGTATACATAATGCACACTGTGCAGCTTATTATTAAATACTGCTTACCAAAAATCAGGCTTCTATTGTTATAAATTACTTTCGATAGATGGCGCTAGCGGTATAATTGAATCGCGGTATTGTTTTTTTCGTCTGCAGCATATATGAAAAGTCGATAAGGAATTGATGGTCTAGCTTGTTTACTAGGTACCGCCTGGCGGCACCTGGATGGTTCGCGTCCTAAGTAGGCCCTTCTGACACCATAGCTTCGGACCTTCCGGCATAACATGGGTGTTGCAGCACCCCAAATTTGCCATAGTCCCTACCGCGCCCTAAGCCGAGGTTTCCCCCTTGGGAGCCCTTTGCGCTGCTGCTAGTAGTATACAGGAAGACGGGCCTTTGGCTCGCTCCTCAAACCTTGTCCGGTGAAGTAGGAAATGCCGCCCGAGGCAACCTATGTATGTCATATAAAAAAAAAAAAGAATTTATGGTCATGATCGGTACGGTAGAGAGTACTCAGTGGGATTTTGAGGAAAGAAGAAAAGTGAAAAAAGACAGAATAAAGACCAGCCATGGTTTAATCTATTCTATGATTTATAACTTGTTAAAACTAAATTTGAAATACTCAGTCAGATATATGTTTATCGCGAACAATTCTCCATATGTTTGGCTTATGCCATCACAATACATAAAAGCCAGGGTTTGAGCCTCGACTGTGCTGTTATAGATATAGGCTGATCTATATTTTCCTGTGTTCAGGCTTACGTGGCTCTATCTAGAGTGAAAAATCTTAACGGAGTCCAATTAAATTAATTTTGACCAAAGTCAAATCAAGACGCAAGAAAGCGTTTTTGTTGAATATAATAAATAGGCTAAATGAACTGTTTTGACTTGATTTAACTAAATTATCGTACCTATAAAAAATGTAGGGTCAAAAAAGTTCCCGACCGGGAGTGGGCTCTGCGGCCCAATTTAGCTCGAGCTCAAATTTCAGATGATTTGCCTACAAAAAAAGTTGCTCTGAAACGCAAAATTACTTCTAAGGTTAACAATGGAAGCGGGAGTGGCACAAAAAAAAGTAGGTACGGTTTTTACGAAAAAAAGTATTGAAATCCCACCATAAACATACCTAAATACATAAATCTAAATTTGAACTTGGCAGGTTAATTTAATTATATAAAAAGGTTAATTTAATTATATAAATAATAAATTTAACTATACAATTAATCAAGTGTTACGTACAGCACGAAAACCTGCCAAGTTCAAATTTAGAAGTATTATAATTTTAGATATTTTTAACCAAGTACCTACGTATTTTCACAACTATAGCATATTTTAAGTTGGGTGTAAGGTAAAGTGAATTTCGACCAGATGGACCGTTGACGTGAATAAGGTGGCGGGTAGTGGCTGGATGCGGAAGGCGGAGGACTGGGTGTGGTAGCGAGTCTTGGGAATGGCAAATGTTTACCAGTGGATTAGGCTGTTGATGAAGATGATTATGATCGATTTTAAAGTGCATCTAAACGTGGCATTGGATTGGATTTCAACCCTTTTTTAGGCGAACAATTAGCCGATAGGAACTTGGCCTTCTTTTTAACAGGTATGTTTTCGGTGGGATTATATTTACAGCACAATAGTAAATTACTGCAGCGGGCGGGAAGTATAGCACGGCTGGATGAGTAGTTTTCAAAGCTGAGCATTAGCGAGGCTTTGACAATAATTACGAGTCCGGCAATGCCATTCCCGTCTGGGCATGTTTAGTGCTTTTCTCAATAAATGTGAGGAAATCATTAAAATAAATAATCAGAAATATGCAAATATTTACCGATTACCGACAGCAATTAATGTTTACTGCATATAATCAATTAAGTAGGTACTACGTGCTTTGAAAGAAAAGAAACTGCATTTCCGCATCTTTAGTGCAAAGGAAACATAGCCCATACAGCCCCGTCATATCGCAACGAAAATCAAACATTTTCTTGTGATTTATTACCAACATTTGAATAAAATTGTGGAAATATTTATAATTATAAATGGTCAAAAAGTGCAGTTTTTATAATTGGCAGCAATTGGCTGTATGACAAGTGATGAAATTAAAACGCTTAGGTAATGTCTTTGCCAAAAGTAAAAACAGAACTGTCATCTGAAACGTCAATGTCACTGTCTTGTCATTCTGAATACACTTCTTGTCGTCTGTTTTGAACATCGGCAATTTTCATAATACTTTCCTGGCCTCGGCCAGTAAAGAAATGCATGAGCCAAGAATTGCAAATTTCGTTTCTTCTTTTCAAACTATAATAATGCCTACATTTCCGAGTATGTTTGAGAAAATAATTTATTTTAGATGCAGGAAATTACCCAATTGAAGGATGGTTGACAGTTGGACCTACAACAGAGCGTTGACAGATCGTGCAAGAGAAAACCGTTGAGCTTGAAGCTGAGGAATACAGACAGGGCCGGATTAACCCTATCAGGGCCCCTAGGCAATGCAATTCATGGGGCACCTTTCCTTTATCCCTTAATTGTTAAATACATTTTTTCATTACAAAAATGGAGTCGATCAGATCGACTCCTTTGGTATTCTGTTACTTCAATCTTATGTGATACTAGCTTTAACCAGCGCGCGACTTCGTCCGCGTAGAAGTCGAAAATGGATCTAATAGGATTTTAATTTGTTTTTTACGTTATTAATGTTGTGATAATGATAACATATGGATTATTATGTTAAAATGTTTACTTACTTATAAAATATAGGTACCGTTCCCGTTCCCGATATTTGCTAGATCGCCATGTCTGTCTGTCTGTCTGTCCGTCCGCGGTTTTACTCAGCGACTATTAGTACTAGAAAGCTATAATTTGGCATGGATATTTATATTAACCCTTTGACGTAAATGGGACACCAGTGTCCCCAAAAAAAAATTTGTGATTTTTCCAAAACTGAGGATTATTTTTAATCACTGACTAACCTATCGTATTATTTTTGAACGAAATTTTATTTTTGCGCAAAATTGTTAGCATTGCGAGCGAAAAAAATATGAAAAAATGTTCATTGGTTCTGGTCGTTTTGGCGCGTTCATGTAAATTATTTTCTGAGTGTTTTTAAAATATATTTTTAGTATTTTCAAGATTGTTTGTGTGCAATTTAGAAAGAACGGTAAGTAATATTTATGATTTAACAATTATTTATTGTAAATATGAATAGTTAGGTAGCTAAAATACAAAAATTGTTGCAAGGGACATCGGCGTCCCAATATGCGTGAAGGGTCGGAAAATGTACATAAAAACATATTACGTTTAGCATTTTTTTTTTTTTAATATTTATGTATTATTTTTTATTATTTTAGGCACGTAGAGGAACAAGGATATTTCGATTGACCGATGCTGTTGTTGATACGACTTTAAATTTGATGATTGGTCACTGCACTGCACCACCATATCACCTACACCAACCACAGAGGCGGGCGGCGTAAGGCGTGGGCGGTGTGGGCCACCGCCCACGGCCTCGCGGTGCAAAGGGCCTCGCGCCTCACAACCTAAAGTAAATTTGAAAAAGTATGGAAAATCCAAAAGTACACGCACGCCACAAGGGTTTTCTTATTTCCACTCTCTGGTCTACGAAATATGTATGAGAATGAAGCAGCTTTGGTAGTTTTATCTATTGGAGTAGATATAGCATATAAGTTCCGAACCAAATCAGTAAAATCAGAAGAAAATTTCTGTTTCTTTATTTTATTTTTTCATTTTGATTTAATGTTTTAAAGAAGTATAGTAAAAATTTAGGTTTGTTTGCACTTTAATTTTTTTCTTTTATGAAAGGGAGTATTCCCTTTCCCTATCAGAGGGCCTCGCGAAATGTACCTTGCCCACATTAAGTCTAGGTCTTCCGCCGCCACTGACCAACCATACCACCTAACCTACCTTCAGTGACAAATCGAAGTATGAAATGTACAAACATACCATTTCATACATTATCTAACAATAATTCAGGCATTGTATTTCTTAGGTAATTTATACATTGACTAGGTATTATATACAATAGCCAGATTTTAACACATTGCCGGTAACATGTCTAGTGACGATGAAGATGCGCTTTATTTGGACGACTCCTTATTACAGGACATGCAAGCTGGGGTCTCAGGGGTGATCATCGAGCCTGCTGATTTATCAAAATCTTATTCTGATCCTGATGACTTAGGATGAACGATGATGAAGGCCTCGCATTGATCGTCCCACGGTCCACCAGTTCCGGAGTTCAAGTGGCGAAGAAACACATTTATTATTGGCCTTATAATTTTTCAGATAGTGATTAGGAGTTTGGCTAGATTAATACCTGTCTACAATCAAACCCTGTAACACCATGTATTTGAGTCTGTTACGATTGATACGAATATAAATACTTTGAATGAGGAAGTAATCATTCCAGCCGATCATCGTGCTGAGGGTCAATTACTTACATCTCTAGAATTTCGCCAAGTTGTAGCTCGAGCTATGATCGGTAGTTTTTCTATTAGGAAACATGCCTTTCCGCAACCTTGATGACAAAAATCTAATTCAAAATATGTGTCATAAGAAAAGTTCTTTACCGTCACAGATAATGCTGATTTTCATATGTAAATATTATAATATATAATCACCTTTTTATTATTATGTGTTGTTTTATTATTATCAAATAGATGTAATAAAACAAAATACCCAAAATATATATACCACTGAAGTCAGTGAATGCCGACCCTTGACGCATATTGGGACAGCGGTGTCCCATAAAATTCCAAAAAAACCACTGATATATTTTTATTTTTTATGGTACATATACTTTTAATACCCCAGTATGAATAACTTAATGCACTCATATCCATTAAAATACTCGTGTACTAGTTTTGTGCGTGAAAGGGTTAATTAGGCGAAAAGAGTGGTAAAATAAAATACTGATTTTTTAAATAATAATAATAAATCTTTACTTCGTATATATCCATAGTTAATTACAATTATTGCGACACGAGTAAAAATATTTATTTATATGCGACCCCCTATGGCTACCCGCATACAATTTTTCAGCATGGGACAGTCGGGACGGGACGGGATGCTGTTGTGGCTGTTCCGTACACGGTGCAATAGAGAGGCGGCCTCCTTCCGCACTATTGCATGAAATCCGTCTGTACGGGCCTCCGCAAAAATGTCTGAGGCACTGCATCTACTTGGCAACCTCAAAAGCATCGTGAAGATGTTATTATACTGGAAGCGCAGGTCTTCAATGGTCCGGCGCTTATATTGCGTCCATAGACTGCCTGCTTGTGTAAAAGCTTTGGCAGAAGGCTTTAAAAAAGTTAGGTATTTTAACCGGAGTGGTACAACGGTTAAAACGACGTGCTACCAATTCCCCCCTTACCGCTAGAGCCCTGCGCTCCCTCTTAATATCAGCATCATCAGATAGAGCTGAATTCACAATTCCTAAGTACTTGAAACTAGTGACCCGTTTCCATACAAGCAAAGTGAAAAGGCATTTTTTTTCTTGATTAACCTGTCATGTTGGGTATCGTTGAATAGGTCTTTCATAATAAATATTATGAGGCTGTGAACACCGTTTTTCGATTTAGGGATTCAGTTTTCCTGAAATATTTGGTTTCAAAGTGAAAATTTTTGTTTGATCCAAGTGTCCCCTCCCCTCTATCTGCTAAACGGTTATATATAAACACGTGGAAAAATTCACAGCTATAGTATATTTAACGAAATTCAAAGGAAAACTATTAGAGCTAAGTAGGGTTTACAAATTAAAAAGTTATAGGCGATCAACTTATAAAATGTACTAGCAAAATTAAAATTTCACACAAACTCAATAGAAAATTAGTTTATAGACGTTCTTAGTGGCATGAAATCAAAGTGGGCATTCGTAACTACGAAACCCTACACTGCGCGTGGCCCGACAAGCACTTGGCCAATTACTAAATGTGGTTTTCGAGAAAAACGACTGTGACAAACATAGCATTCATATGGTTTGACTTTGATACCAGTGTGCGCTCCTAAACGATTTTGTAAGGATGCTTTTTGAGTAAATCGTCTGTAACAAGTATTACATTCATATGGTTTTTCACCTGTGTGCGTTCTTAAATGCTTTTTTACATATGGTTTTCGAGGAAACGTGACAAATATCGCATTCATATGGTTTGTTACCAATGTGCGTCCCTTAATGATATCGTAAGGATACTTTGAGTAAATCGTCTGTGACAAGAGTGTCATTCATATGTTTTTCCCCTGTGTGCCTTCTTAATGCTTTTTTACATTTGGTTTTCGAGAAAACAACTGTGAAAAATATCGCATTCATATGGTTAAGTTACCAGTGTTTATCCCTAAATGATATTGTAAGGATACGTTTTGAGTAAATCGTCTGTAACAAGTATTACATTCATATTGTTTTTCACCTGTGTGCGTTCTTAAATGCTTTTTTACATATGGTTTTCGAGGAAACGTGACGAATACCGCATTCATATGGTTTGTTACCAATGTGCGTCCCTTAATGATATCGTAAGGATACTTTTTGAGTAAATCGTCTGTGACAAGTGTAACATACATATGTTTTTCACCTGTGTGCCTTCTTAATGCTTTTTTACATTTGGTTTTCGAGAAAACAACTGTGAAAAATATCGCATTTATATGGTTAAGTTACCAGTGTTCATCCCTAAATGATATTGTAAGGATACTTTTTGAGTAAATCGTCTGTGACAAGTGTTACATTCACATGGTTTTTCACCTGTGTGCGTTCTTAAATGCCTATTTAAGCAACTTTTCTGAGATAAACGACTATGACAAACATCGCATTCATATTGCTTGTGTCAGTGTGCGTCCTTAAATGATAGTGCAAGGATCCATGTTGATTAAATCGTTTGTGACAAATATTGCATGCATACGGTTTTTCACCCGTGTGCGTGCGTAAATGTCCGTTTAAGCTTTTTTATCAGTAAATAGACCGTGAAAAACATCGCATTCATGTTTCGATATCACAGTGCATCTCTATATGATTTTGTAACTGTACTTTTTGCCATAATCGTCTGTGCCAAGTGTTCTATTTATACAGTATTTCACCTGTGTGCGTTTTTAAATGCCTATTTAAGTTTTCTTTTGAAAAAACGACTTTGACAAACATCGCATTCATAGGATTGTTTACCAGTGTGCGTCCCTAAATGATTTTGTAAGGGTACTTTATGAGTAAATCGTCGGCGACAAGTATAACATTCATATGGTTTTTCACATGTTGCGTTCTTACATGCTTTTTTACATGTGGTTTTCGAGAAAAACGACTGTGACAAATATCGCATTCATATGGTTTGTTACCAGTGTGCGTCCCTAAATGATTTTGTAAGGATGCTTTTTGAGTAAATCGTCTGTGACAAATGTTACATTCATATGGTTTTTCACCGGTGTGCGTTCTTAAATGCCTGTTTAAGCAACTTTTTTGAGAAAAACTACTGTGACAAACATCGCATTCATATGGTTTGTTGCCAGTGTGCGTCCTTAAATGATATTGTAAGGATCCATGTTGATTAAATCGTTTGTGACAAATATTACATTCGTATGGTTTTACACCCGTATGTGTTCGTAAATGCCCATTTAAGCTTTTTTTATGTGTAAATCGACCGTGACAAACATCGCATTCATATGTTTTGATACCACTGTGCGTCTCTACATGATTTTGTAGCTGTACTTTTTGCAAAAATCGTCTGTGACAAGTGTTACATTCATACGGTTTTTCATCTGTGTGCGCTTTTAGATGCCTATTTAAGTTTTCTTTTCGAGAAAAGCGACTTTGACAAACATCGCATTCATATGATTTGTGGCCACTGTGCGTCCCTAAATGACTTCGTAAGTGTGCTTTTAGCGAAAATTGTCTGTGACAAATATTACATTCATACGGTTTTTCACCCGTGTGCGTTTTCAAA
Source organism: Acrobasis suavella (assembly GCA_943193695.1). Lineage (NCBI taxonomy): Eukaryota > Metazoa > Arthropoda > Insecta > Lepidoptera > Pyralidae > Acrobasis > Acrobasis suavella. Next base: position 5,322,104 of record OW971956.1, read on the forward strand.
TGCCTATTTAAGAGTCTTTTTTGAAAAAATCGACTGGGACACACATTGCATTCATATGATTTGTTGCCACTGTGCGTATCTAAATGATTTTGTAAGGATGCTTTCAGAGTATATCGCCTGTGACAAATATTACATTCATATGGTTTTTCACCCGTGTGCGTTTTTAAATGCCTATCTAAGTTCCTTTTTAGAGAAAACCGTCTATGACAATTGTTACATTCATATGGTTTTTCGCCGGTATGTATTCTCATGTGTATGTTCAATGTGCTTATATTATCAAAATTCTTGTGACAAATGTTACATTGGGGTCTCTGGTCAGTTCGCGCTGGATCTCTTCGAGTCGCGCGTTTTCTTTCACTTAAATCGTCTGCAGCTCGTTTGCGCTTCCTGGATCCAAATGGATGGCCCGAAACAGCACCTGGATTTGCAATAAGGACAATGACAGGGTTGGAAAAACATTATTTTATTACCCTTATATTCATAAAAATAATAACCGTTTGCCAAACCTATTTTAGTGAAAACATGTTTGTCCCTTTCCCTCTTTTCAATGTTTGTCATTGAAAGAACGAGACAAAACATATTTTCACTAAAATAGGTTTAGCAAACGTTTGTTTTTTTTATGAATACTGGGGTAAGTCTGTCAATGAGATTAAACAAAATTAATGAAAATGATTTTTTTTTCAGTTGCATCTCAGGTTGATTGTGGGCGAGAAGATGGAAAAAGGAATCAAAATAGTGATGGGTTGCTAGCCGCATCGCCTTTTAACATGATTCGCATTTTCGCACAATTCCTTGATCGGTTTCAAGATCTGCGCGGAAAGAGAAGCAGCAAATACATTCTAAGTTTGGAAGGACGCTAGAAGCGGCCTTTGAGTCTTGCGGAGTTGCGGCGTTACCATTTTGTGTTATGCACTAGACAGACCTTTAAATTATTTTAAGAAGAATTTTTGATTGTTTTTAAGTTTGTTAGTCTAGTTTTAAAACCTGCTTTCGCCCAAACTGGGCAATTTTAGCAGAAACAAGTTTTAAAGCTAGGGCTTTTATACTTTCAAAGTTGTTCTTAAATTATTAAAAGGTCTATATAATGCCTTACACTGTTTAAAATGGTAATTATTTCCAAATTTAAGATTAAAGAATTATTTCAAATGGGGGCGCCACTAACGCACTTTCTTCACCTTAAGAGGATACATGAATTTTTCGGGGTCAAAAGAAACGGAGATATCATATAAAAATGTATCTTGACCAAGCCCTAGAATAACCCTTGAAACGATTTTATGAAGTACTGTTTACAGTTGTAAACAGTACTTTATAAAATCGTTGTTTTCTTACTTTAAACTGTAAACAGTAGTTTAAAAAATTGTTTGAAGGGTTATCTATGGTCGAGACAAAATTTTATATGATGTCCCATATGACGACCTGCGTGGCGTAGTGGTCACCATGCTAGTCCGCCACCTACAGGTCCCGGGTTCGATTCCCGGCCAGGGCAAGTTGGAAAATGGCCTTTTTCAAACTATCCTGGGTCTGGGATGTTTATCTATATATGTATTTGTTATAAAATATAGTATCGTTGAGTTAGTATCCCATAACACAAGTCACGAACTTACTTTGGGGCTAGCTCAATCAGTGTAATTTGTCCATATATATTTATTTATTTAATTTATTTCAAATGGGGGTGGGTACTGGAACATGAAAAAATTAAGTATCCCCTTAATATGGGCCTACAATGAACACAACATTTTGATGCCTGAAATAAACGGATTTGATTTGATGGACAATGCCCCCTGTTCCTTCCTAGACTTTGCATCCTGCTCTATGGCATGACACACCTACCTCTGGTCACTTCCGGCCCGGCCGGCTTCAGCTTCCGCAGGGCGTTCTTCTTGAGCTCCTCGTCGTACTCAGAGTCCACTTCGAACTTGCATTTGTCTTCATCGTTGGAGATCCAGTCGGGGGGTTGGGAGCCTGCAAGTGGGTTAATTTATACGACCTCCGTAGCATAGTAGTAAACACGTTAGTCCGCCGTTCGGAGGTTCCGGGTTTCTCTGGTCAAGACAAAACATATTCCGTCTTATTATAAAACCCAGACAAATTTTATTTTAGACCATTATCCGACCAAATCAAGTTGACATCTAGTATCTTTTTTAAAATAATTATATTACGGCTCTGGATACCAGTCCTTTAGAGCCTATCTTTATTTATTTTAGGTCACATCGGTAAAGACCACAGTCCGCAAATAAATATCAATACAGTCCACTTTAACCATTTCACATAACATAATAACACTAAACTACACCGATTTCATATTATGAAGTCCACTATAATCAATTTACAAAACAATTTAAAGCAAACTCCAACTGATCCCCTTGACTTCCCGCCAAAAACTCCACATCTAGTACCACACAATATCTCACCTGTCAATGTCAACTTCATTTTGGGTGGATAATGGTTTAAACCTTATAAAACCCAGATTAACAAAGTTAGTCTGGGTTTTATAATAAGACAGATTTTAAATAAATCAGGTTTAGCAAAGGTTTGTATTTTTTATGTAAATCATCATCATCGTTTAAAACTGGTGCTCTTGTCGGTGGAGTTTACATTCTATTATTTAATAATTTTTGAAAATTAAAAGCCGACTTCACGCCCAAACTACACAAACGATTTCGATAAAATTTCTATGGGACCACCTGACAAGTGTAATACCCTTTCAAAAACAATCCATATCAGTCGAGGCGTCTTCAAATAATCGGTAAACATACATAAAAAAAAACAAAGATCGCGACGAATTGATTACCTCCTCTTTTTTGGCAGACGGTTAAAAAGGGGATAGAAATAGGCATCCTAAATACCTTCGAAGTGCTGCACCTGCTTGGTTGGCTGGGACCCTTTGGGAACCTTCAAGGGAACGTCGTCTTCGAATGAGTACTCGCACTTCACGTTCGCGGTCACATAAGGCATTCGCGAACATCCTGCCACATAAACAGGACATTCTTATAAAATATATTAATAACAGGCCAAGTGCGAAAACGAAAATTTCGAAAGCTTCTGTACAATAGGGAATATGCATGAAAAAAATATTTGTTATCTAACCAGTTTTTCCATAAGTATTCAAAAGTAAATTACTGACAGTGAAAACAGATTAAAAATTGGTTAAAAAACGAACGAGATATAACAATTTTACGAAAATATGTCTAAACGCTATTTTCTATGACAAATGGATAGATGATGTCGACTTTAAAGTATCACATGTTCGTCGCTGATTAAGATATTTTATAAATTCTTTCATATTTGTTTACTGTGGTTAATAAGGATTTTATGAAACAAATAAAAAAATACGTGCATATTCCCTATTGTCTATAAAAAAATCACGTTTGCTGTATGGGAGCCCGACTTAAATATTTATTTTATTCTACTTTTAGTATTTGCTGTTATAGCGGCTAGCGGCAACAGAAATACATCATGTGTGAAAATTTCAACTGTCTATCTATAACAGTTCATGAGGTACAGCCGGGTGACAGACAGACAAACAGACAGCGAGTCTTAGTAATATGGTCCCGTTGTTACCCTTTGGGTACGGATTCGAACCCTAAAAAAAAATATCTAGCTATTATGCTTGCAAATACGGTATTTGTCAAAATTAGTCAAATACCATTTTTGTAAGTTATTGAACGAGCGAGCAAGTTATCCTATTTTAAATAGGTACTTGAACAATCCGGCGTTTGTTTGTACAAGGCGACACAAATAAGTTGAACAAAAATGGCGGACTTCAAAGCATTTTTGTACAAATTCCCGATACGTAAATTGAACCGAAATGGCGGTCGGCGGCGCATTATTTGTACCAGCGCCGATTGTTTGAAGTCCGCCATTTTTGTTTAACTTATTTGTGTCACCTTGTATGTGTGAAGCATCATGAAGTCGTATTGGAATATCTGTTCGGTATGGGCTAAATTAAAATACAATTTCTCCGGCGACGTATGAAATTATATTGTTTTAACTTTTACTCGACTGACACCTAGCACAATCTGAAGTGCGATTTCTGAAACGCGCAGTCACCTAAACGTGGTTTTCCCATACAAAAAAATACGACTCCGCGTTTCAGAAATCGCACTTCTGGAGTGCTATATTTCATTTAAGGACTCACTGAAACACAAAACATGTCGTTTTCCAACTCACCGCTCGCGTAAAAAAACATTTGGCCGTATTTTTGAAAGCGTCGTGTCAGCTAAAAACAATATTGTTTTACGCAGAAATCATTGAAAATATGTCTATGGTTTTCTAAGATTTTCACCATGAATAAAAAAGCAGCATGAATCGGAACGGATTCTCTATGAAAGGTTTCTTTGACTCTACGCCACAAATGTCAAAATTACGAGTGTGGTCAAGACCACTCGTGCAATTCCTTCGCATACACGATCATTTCAAAAATGCACCCGTTTGGAAACGCTCGCGTAAACCATTCGTAAAGTGACAAGTGATTTCAAAAATGCGACCCCTGAAGTGCGATTTCTGAAACGCGGAGTCACCTAAACGAATGGTTTTCCCATTCAGAAATCATTCGTTTAGGTGACTCCGCGTTTCAGATATCGCACTTCTGCTTAAAGAAGAGATGACATAAGTGGGGGTTGCCAACAGCAACTTGGTTGCTTGAGTATTGCCAGCCATAGCAAAAATAAAGATTGATTTTTGAAAATTGAATAATATAAATCAACACGTATGCTTGCTACCCCACTGGATTTTGTTAATGTCCCTACTCACTTTCTACTTTGGTCGATAAAAGTTAAGAAAAACTACTTTCAAACAATATACAACTTTAAACAAGTTCATTTGCCAGGTAAATTAAAAAAAAAAGATTTTCAAGCATTCACCCCCAATAACTTTTGAACGACTAAACCGATTTTTATCAAACATAGCTAAGAACCATCGCAAGGAAACTTGCTTTCATATAAAAGAAATCGAATTGGATTCGGTTTATCTGTTCGACAGCTACGATGCCACAGACAGACAGACAGTCAGATGCATAAAAGATTGATTATGATCGAAGATAGATTAAGGTTGAACGAGTCGATACTTTTTCTATACAAATTTCGTTAGGGATTTAAATCCAAAGTTTAACATGTTACATGATATCGTTTTGTCTCATTTTACATTTTGTCTGTATGGATACAGAAAAGTAAAATAAAAAGCCATTAAAAAGTTATGAGCCACAAAGATTCGTTTTTTTTGCTTATTTTTACGCAACATTCGGCGTAAATAAGTAATAAAATAAGTGTAAAATCTCCAAAATAAAGTAGGCACCGACACGGCTTAATTATCGAAAATTTTAATAACCTTTATTTTTAATTCATAAATGCAGGAGTTTTACGTATTTTTGATACGTATTTTTTTTACGTGTTCGGTTAGCTATGAATTATCGTGCATTTCACCTCACTGCTTCGTCCGAAGTCCGAACACAATGTAAGGTGAGACAGTATGCTTTTTGGCCGCGCCCACCTGTGAATTCCGCGGCCGCGACTAGTTCAACCTTAAATGGGTTTTTTTATATGCTCAGTGTACACAGAAAATTTGTACACGGTATGGGCATGGAAGACACGTCATAAACTGTTTTGCTGAAGACCCTTGAAAGTTACTTTTTAAATAGCTATAGGTTAATTTAAAAAATGATAAAAAACCTATTTAATTTACGTTTATTTATTTGATTAGATGCTTAGAAAAAGACCTGATTTGCCCCCCCACCTGGCCCAAAACCTGGGTACGCCCATGCCCTTGGCCATTGTGTAGAAGTGTTGTTCGATGCAACTGCATCTCGCACTGGGCTCGTATGCTGAGCCAGCTATTTGCCGCGGCGTACCGCGCAGCGAAGCATACGGTCCTCAGTAGCGTTGCATAACAATCGATGGTTTGACCTTGAAAAGCAGTCACAATATAGATAGGACTATCGATAGTATCGATAGTTTTTAATTGAAACTATCGATAGTATCGATACTGTAACTACTTTTTGTACGAAAAACTATCGATAGCTAAACTACTATCGATAGTCGTCACAATACTATCCATAGTTTTTAATACAAAAAGTACCTTTACTATCGATAGTATCGATTGTATAAATTAAAAACTATCAATACTATCGATAGTATTGATACTATCGATAGTCCTATCGATATTGTGACTGTTTTTCGAGGTCACGTTAGTATCGATAGACTATCGATACTTTATACTATTGCCTGAAACGCCTCATTCGCCTCAACGTCCTCAGTGCCTCGCCAATCGTCGAGACGAGCGCATCTCCTTATCATCTTTTCATTAAGCATAAGTTCGATCTACTAGTACCTTCTAAGTCAAAGTCATTGACAAAAAATTTTATTCAATGTAGGATAAATTTATCTCTTACTGAAGATCATTTTTTTCATCTAAAAACTACTAGCGTTTCGGAACTGGCTATGTTTCAGTTACAATACAGATTAACACTTAAGGGGCTACCTGAGGTCCAGTGCTGCCCCCATTTAAAATAAATCATTTGAAAAGAAACGGAGATATTATTTAAAATTTGGCTTTGATATAACCCTTCAAACTATTTTATGAATTACTGTTTATATTTTAAAGTGAAAACGTGTAGCTTTTTATAGCATTTTAGCGAAAAACGGCCACTTTTAGCAAAAATGCTATAAACAGCTACAGAAGTTTGAAGGATTATCCAGGGTTATATCAAAGCCAAATTTTAAATAATATCTCAGTTTGTTTTCAAATGATTTATTTCAAATGGGGGCAGCACTGGACCGCAGGTAGCCCCTTAAGCTCAGTATACATTATATTATACATCTAAACAATACAATTAAAATTTACAGTCAACTATTTCCAAGAATTATGATCAGATAAATAGTCATTTACATGATAATAAGCATTTTTTTAATAAATTATTTTTAACGGAAGTCCTAAACTTAGATAATGGTGACGCTACTACATTATCTGGAATTTTATTATAGAGACGCAAGCTGAGACCTAAAAAAGACTTTTTGTTTTTTCTAACCGAAAAGATCAGATACCTGATTTATTTTTATTTCTAGTGTTATTACTATGAATATCATAATTTTTCTTATATGTATGTATATTCTGACGCACGTTCTTGGGCGTCTTCCACTGGCTCTGCCTTCACTTTGTCTGCCTGCAGCGGATCTATCAGAGGCACCTCGTATTCATGGTCTGATTCATACTCGCGTTTGATCTCCAACGTCACCACCGCTCTTTGTGACGACTCTGGAATAAATAAATAAATATACAGGGATAAATTACACTGATCAAGCTAGCCCCAAAGTAAGTTCGACACTTGTGTTATGGGATTCTAACTCAAGGAATTCAACGATACTATATTTTATAACAAATACATATATAGATAAACACCCAAGACCCAAATCAATTTGAAAAAGGCCATTTTCCAACATGCCCCACCGGGGATCGAACCCGGAACCTCTGGGTGGCGGACTAGCATGGTGACCAGTACGCCACGGAGGTTGTCAAAATAATAGATATAAATAAATAGGATGGCTCAAGGTCACTCAACGCGCTATGGAAAGGGCTATGCTCGGTGTTTCCCTACGAGATCGAATCAGAAATGAGGAAATTCGTAGGAAAACCAAAGTCACTGACTTTTCCCAGCGGATTAGTTCGTTGAAGTGGCCGTGGGCGGGACACATAGCCCGACGAACCGATGGCCGATGGGGCAAAAAGGTTCTCGAATGGCGACCACGTACTGGCAAGCAAAGTGTCGGACACCCACCCACAAGATGGTCAGACAACTTGACCAAGGTCGCTGAAAAGCATTGGATGTATGCCGCTCTAGATCGGTCGTTTTGGAAGTCCTTGGGAGAAGCCTATGTCCTGCAGTGGACGTTATGCGGCTGAAATGATGATGATATAGGATAGGAATATAAATAAATAAATATTTAAGAATAAGAACTGTGGTGCCATTTTTCAAACATGGAGTCACTAATTGATCGGCTTCTTGCATGGGAAAACCATTCATTTAAGTGAATCTGAGTTTCAAAAATGGCACTTCTGTTCCCGAACAGGCCTTTGTTTTTTTTTTTTTTGAGTATCATCATCATCCTGTCAGCCCTTCTTCCGCCCACTGCTGAGCATAGGCCTCTCTTCGTCGACGCCACACATCTCTGTCCTGTGCTTCTCTCATCCAGGTGCGACCTGGGATATTTATTTTTAATTTTATTTATTTAGTTATAAGCTTGACGACATTGTCTGTTTGTGGCATCGTAGCACTCTAAGGATGGACCGATTTCGATGCGTTTTTAAAAGCAAGCTTCCTCGCTGTGCTTCTTAGCTATGTTTGATGGAAATCGGTTCAACGGTTCAAAGTTATGGTGGGGTGAACTTGTTATTTTTCGTGTTAGGAAAAAAAAATTTAAATGAATCAATAGAATCTATTTAAAGGTTCGTGCTAAGTCTCGTAATAATAGACATTTCATGTATTTAATATGCATAATTTTTAAATCCAATAGAGACTATTACCTTCCTCCAATAGCTCCGTCTTAACTATTGTTGTTGACAGTGCTGAATCCGGTCGGAACTCGCGTTTAACATTATCATTCATGGGTTGAGATAGAGTACCTGCAAATGTACCAGATTATTATTCATTATATTATTATATTTATTTTTGAATGCACTAGCAACTTCATTATGGCCTAAATAATTGGCCAAGGCCAACTTTGAGTTCATGCCACTAAAAATGTTTAAAAACGAATTTTCTGTTGAATTTGTATGAAATTTCCTTTTCAGAGTACATTTTAATTTGTAAACCCTACTTAGCTCTGATAGTTTTCCTTTAAATTTCATGATATATACTATTGCTGTTGATTTTTTCACGTGTCCATATTTTATTGGATAGAGGGGGGGGGACACTTGACTCTAACAAAAATGTTCACTCTAAAACCAAATATTTCAGTAACAGATCTCTAAATCGAAACACGGTGTTTACTCATAATATTTTTGAAAGACCTATTCAACGATACTACACATGATTGTTTAGTCCAGAAAAAAAAATTACTTTTCATTTTACTTTTATGGGACTTGCCCTAAAAAAAATTTATTATGATATAGAGATACATATCTATGCCACACAGCTTTCTAGTACTGATAGTCGCTGAGTAAAACCACGGACGGAAAGACAGACAGACAGACATGGCGAAACTATAAGGGTTCCTTGTTTACTATGGAACCCTAAAAAGGTTCAAATCCCCCCCCCCCCCCCCCAACAGCCTCCGAATTATCTAAGGCATAGTCTTTTCATAAAGTGTATCACTAAAATGCACTGGTTGAGGAAAAAGCGACATAATAACAACAAACATACCTTCCGCCATGTTCTTTAATCTGTCCAAGGACTGAAATGTTCAGAGTTCAGCTCACACTTGAAACCTGGAGGGACAGCAGCCAAGACTTCTTCTTATGAAGATCCTGCAAATTGGACTATGTATTTTAAATAAGAGCAAAGATTATAATAAACAACTGATTATGTTCCTATGTACCCCTCGAATTTCAGGGATAACTTCCTTTTGAGTATATTACAAGATAAATAGTATACATAAATAATTATATAATTAATGTAACATTTCAAAAAAATTCTAATTGAGTCCTGAAAAGTTTAGAATTTAAACGAAGAAGAAAAATAACGTGAGAAGTTTGTAAGGATATACCTACAATATTTACAAAAACCCTTGATGAACAACTTTTCCTATGGGACCAATGCTTGAAACTTGAAGAAAAAATCGTCATTTTCATACAAATTGCCGGGCCAGCTGTACATTTTTGTATGAAAATGTCGATTTTTTTTGGGTTTCAAGTTATTTTGTAAAGGTATATGTTGTTTTGCAAGAACTGTCTACTCGCTAGTTAGAAAACACGGCCGCGTTTAACTGGTAAAGGGTCTAAACTCACTTCTCAGACTCAGGGCTGATTATTATATGTGGAAGTTAGGTATAATATAATGTTATTCTAACTTTATTTTAATGATAATAGGTACACTATAAAAGCCTTAAATAAATCACATTTCTCAATAAAAATTGGTTTAAAAACGGCTTACATGTTCTCGACCGTCTTGAATTGGAATATGTTTCAATGTTATACACTTGAAATAATTTCAAAGTGGCAGGGACTGATCGAATAAATTACATACGTAACTAATTGACGAGAGAATCGCGAGAAAATAATGAAATTGAATATGAAATCGCAGCACCGCATCTGACCGCGTCACGTCACATTAAATTTTCCCAAAGATTTGATTTTATTTACAATTTATTTTCCACAGACAGACTCACACACAGACAATGCTATGACATTGACATATAATTTGTGCCCATGGTCTAAGCACGCGCGCGCTCACGCCCATATTCGTGACTGGGTATCAAAGGACTAGTATCCAGAGTCGTAAGAAATTTACTTAAAAAGAAAAATTAAATCACTGCGCGAAGAGAATTCAAATACTTGTCAATGTCACTGCGATTTAGTGTGACTTGCGTGTGTAATGTGAATTAGTTTACAATTTTTTAATGTAAATATACCGGTTAAGTTTTAACTTATGTACTTATTTTCCAAGATTTTCAGTTTACGGGCGTCGGGCATATTAGTCTACGTACTAACAAACATTTCGCGATGCCTAATAATTCTGTATGCCGGGTTTGCCTCACAGTGGGTGTGCGAATGCTCACAATCGTGGACACTCCTCTCCAGTTAGTTTATGAGACGCTTGTGACAACTAAAGTAAGTAAATCAGCTGTAAAACACATTTTAAAGCCACAATACGTCGCCCAAATTACCACTAAGATCTACGTTTTGTAAACGAATTGTATTTTGTAGATGTATTATTATACCTTTGTCCAACAGTGGATTTCCTGTGGTTGATATGATGATGATAATGATGATATTGTAGATGATTTATTTTGATGCATTTAGAACTACGAGGGTGACATATTCTTTGTAGATAAAACCCTTTAGTAAATAAACAGGATAAACTTTCCAATAAGGACAGTTGAGTTGGAGGTTGATATTTTTTTGTCAAAAAGAATAAAATTCAAGGAGTCCCGGACCGAAATTTCGAGTTGGGGAAACATAATAATCATTATCATTTATTTTGTCAATCACAGGTACAATGGGTGTTAGGTACATAAATTCAAGTATCACTGTGTTGCACCGTTAGGCATAAAAGTCATAAATTGTTTGATAATACATGCGCTCACAAAGATTTATATTACTATATATAACACTTTTATTTAAATAAGATTCAATATTTTTAACGTAGAAGAAAAATTTGTACTATATAAAAAAGTGTTTAAATGTCTACAGATTAGAAGTCGATTGAGATAAATGTAATTACGCTAATAATACAATTAAATAAATGTCATGCTGAGTTATATAAATGTATATGGTCAAATATTTTTATTGTTTTATTTTTATCACAAGTATTCATCAATGGTATAATATGTTTTATTTACTAAAAAGTCAAATAACAAGCGTTTGATATTAATTTCATTGCACCTTCTTATTTGTTTGGGTAGTTTGTTATATAGTCTAGGGGCCATCGCATAAATACTTTTGTGTAAAAAATCAGTTTTTGTCGATATTTGATGAAGTTTATCCGAGCGACGTAGGCTTTTAACACGATTAAACAAATCATAGTTATTTTTTACTAAAACACATACATCATATATGTATAGTGATGGAAGCGTAAGTATCTTTAAATTTTGAAAGTGTGGTTTGCTTGTATCTCTTTGTTTTAAATTACAGATTGCTCTTATGCATTTTTTTTGTGCTAGATAATATTAGTGGCATTACCCCAGAATATTACCCCATATCTCAGTGTTGATGCTACATCCCCTTGGTATGCTGTTAGTAGTGCTGTTTTGTTAGTTATTTTGTTCAGCATAGATATAGGAGAGTTTGTTTAATTGTTTACAGACATGATCTATTTGTGTTTGCCATGACATATCATATACATACATACATACATATTATCACACCTGTTTCCTACAGGGGAACTATGATCCTGACAGACCTCTTTCGCTTCATTTACACTCATCACTCTCTTCATGCATGCCGGCCAGTTACGGGTACTTCTAACCTCTCCTTTTTTAAGAACGTCTGCAATTTGATCCCGTACATACGTCAGTTTTTAGGATTATTTATTGATAATGATATATCATTATCAATAGATATTCCTAAAAACTGTGTGCAGTTTGTCTCTTCAACTTTATCTTGTTTGTAAGTTATATTTAGTTTTGGTTTATCATTTTGTCTATTTTAAATGTCATTAGTTTTGTTTTGGTTAGATTAATTTTAAGGTTGTTAGTATTACACCAGTCTATTATTTTTGTCAAGTTATTTTTAATATCTTTGTCAATATCATTGTAGTTACCTTTGTCAAATATTACTGCGCTGTCATCAGCGAATAGCGACTGACATATGGATGGACAGACAGACTTTGGCGTCAAACTTATAACTCCGCTCTTTTGTCGGGGGTTAAAAAAAAAACCAGTTAGGTGTGAGTTAGACTCACGGGTACCATAATCTATAAAAAATCACATTTGTTGTATGGGAGCCCCACTTAAATATTTCTTTTATTCTGTTTGTAGTATTCGTTGTTATAGTGGCAACAGAAATGCATCATCTGTGAAAATTTCAACTGTCTAGCTATCACAGTTCATGAGATACAGTCTGGTGACAGACAGACAGACAGACGGACGGACGGACCCATAGCCAAGTACCCTTTGGGTACGGAACCCTAAAAATGTACAAACATTAACGCATCAGTCATCAGTGTTTTGCCTGCCCCCAGTGCAACCTTTTCGGGGGTTAAAAAAATCTACAAACATTAACTTTTTCACCAAAAGTCGTTGTTTGTCTGCCCCCAGGCACGATTCGAATGTTTGTTGATAAATCCGACGTTCGCACTGAAAGGGTTTAGTGAAAGACTTTTGTAACCTTAGTGGTGCACCTCCATGCTTTGGAAGGCCAGTAAAGCCAAAAGCTATTGGTCTTGTTTATTATTCCTTATTAACAGTCAATAAGCAGTGTTGTTGGCATTACAGTGTGGTTTACGGAGAGAAGAATAGCACCACTTCAAGTCTCCCTGTAGATTTAGAAGGCGACTTAGGAAATACAAGATAAACAAAGCTTATATCAATGAGACCTCTTTAACCTGTCTGGCCAGCGTGGAGACTGTGGAGAGTGTAGGCCAAATCCTCTGGCTACTCTGGCCAAGTATGGCTCTGGTAATACAGAGAGGGTCGTGCTTCTGCAGTGGAGACCAAAAAGACCTGATAATAATAAATAAATAAATATAAATATATAGAGACAAATAACACTGATTGAGCTAGCCCCAAAGTAAGTTCCAGACTTGTGTTATGGGATACTAACTCAACGATACTGTATTTTATAACAAATAAATAAATATCCAAGACCCAGAACAATTTGAAAAAAGCCATTTTCTAAATTGTCCTGGACGGGGATCGAACCCGGGACCCTAGAGGTCGTCAAACAAATGATGAAGCAATGTCAGATGTCTGTAGGCATCTTGAAAAATCTTACACTACAACCAAGAGCGAAAATCATTACAATTACTTATAAAATCTTTATCCTTGCCAATTAGCGCAATGTCAAGATTGAAAAAGAAAATCCGAATAGCGATTGGCTGCTAGTCTCATCGCTTATTAACAGAGATCGGAATAACGGTTGCTATTGCTATCAAAAGTATGGATATGACTATATAATCTATAAATAAATAAAACGATTATAATTATGTGATTTCAGGATATATTTTAATAGAAAAAAAATGTACTTATCCTGAAATCACATAATTATGATTGTTTTATTTACTTAGTATCCAATTAGATGCTCGAGAAATCCCGGAACTTTTAGTCATATCCATACTTTTGATAGCAATAGCACCCGTATTCCGATCTCTGCTTATTAACATCATCCGGGCCAGGCTGACAACACACTCTTACCAGAAGCGACTCAAAAGGAAAGACATACTGTTCCTAAATGATGAGTTGAGGCTCTCACTAGAGAACCCACTCAAAAAGCCACAACAATCATCAATTTGCTTAAAGCGTAACACCGCTGATCGAAAATGGAAACTGAAGACAAAAAAATAATAATAAACGTCATCAGGTCTTTTTATAGTCTCCACGGCAGGAGCCTGACCCTGTTCTGTACTACACGAGCCATACTTAGCGAGAGTAATTTGAAGTGCGGAGTCACCTAAACGAATGGTTTTTGTATAGAAAAACCATTCGTTTAGGTGACTCCGCGTTTCAGAAATGGCACTTCAGACGATTTGGCCTATACTCTCCGCGCTAGTCGGACAGGTTAGAGTTCTCATTGAAGTTAAGAGCCCGTGTTTAACTTGTATAGCCTAATTCGCCTTCTACGACATCCATGGGAAGATTTGAAGTGGGCCTATAGAGAAAATGCCTATTAAGTAACTTTGATAAATGTCTCTGACTTTGTAAGCATTTACGTATAAAAGGCCTTTATGCACAATTATATTTTTTATGGATTCATTAACTTTGGATTTTAGTTGATTGAAAAAGTCAATTTTAGAAATAATAAAAAGTTAAAAATTTATATTACCATTATTTTTTTAAATAATTATAGCTACTTTTGTTATGAGGCCAACCCTGTAAACACATGGGTTGGCAAGGTAGCTTTTTCTTTAAAGGGCCTATTTTTAGGAACTCTTTCCATAGCACAACGAAAACAAAATTATTTATCTTCCCTATTGTACTTAGCGGAAACCACGCAGCTTATTAACACAATTACAATAAAATAATGTTATTTTAAGCTGCGGAATATGGGGCGGCCCGAGGCAGTGTGTTACCTTTGCTGTGCCCTGCTGCACAAAAGCTACAACCTGATGCAGACTGCGGACCGAGCAGAGACTGTGCTCACCGCTATGTTAGCTGAATGTACTGAGGTATCACTGAAGTCATACTATGTGATTTGAATTACTTTGTGCGATTCCGTCATCAGTCAGTTCATGCAAAGTATTGCTGGCTGGCACCCACTACTGTTAGTCCCAGCATACCTGCCACCAACAGCCCGTGTGCACCCGCCACCAACAGCTGATGCATGCTCCCTCCGATACTGCTGTATCCGCGTACTGCTGTATCCGCGTACTGGCTGTGTTGCCAGTACGCGGTCGCCATAAAAGAAAAACAACCAACATAAAAGTAGGTAATTTAAAAAGGCTACATTGACAGATGACAACATGTTGCCATTGTTCTTTTTTTTGTGTACGCATAGAAAAAATGTAAACTTCGATGGCTGTGTGTCGTCATTTCCGGTGTGAAGTTTAAAATTGTATATTTTTTTAAATTGAATATTTTTATTCAGATTACCTTCTTAATATGGTCCAATTTTCTATGTTGTACCATCTACAAAACTTTTATATTATTTAGTTTACAAGCGTATTTATTGATTATCTCAGTGCTCATGACTGCAGGTGAGTCCCCGGTCAGTGTCGAAGGTAGACCGGCAGGCGGCCGGTCTGTACGGATCGCTGGTCATCTCTCCGCCTGAGCTCACCGATACTCCTCCACCCATGGTGGCTAAAGTAAAAACTGAAGTAGAAAATGACATCAAAAAAGAGTGTGGCGATGAGGCATCAGGTATGTTATCGTAAAAAAAAGTTACCGTTATGTAGTTCCAACTTTAAAGTTTCTATATATTTTTGTTGGACATTATACAGGGTTTAACAAAATATACTAAAAAAAAATTCTTAGGGTGAAATTTATGATACGGAACAACTTTTCCCAAGGAACTATAGCGGAATACGAAAATTGTGGACGCAAAGTCAAAAAGTCGAAAATCATTTATTTATCTTTGAATATTGGTATCACTTGATAATTGTCAGTTTTTTCTTTCGATTTCTTAATAGGTAGTTGTTGACGTCAGATCAATTACTTAAAACTAACTAGGAACCATGCTCAGATGATAGTATCCAATTGATTCAAAACTTAATCCTTAGGTAAAGGAGGCTACTAGTCTTCTAATTAACTGCTCATAATAGGCGGAAATATTTTCTTGTTAGTATAGATGCAACCAAAGTTTAGGCCGGCAATATTGGTTGATTGTGGAGGTAGGGTTATTTTACGTAATTGTATTTTTTTGGTCATTCAGACTACCTAAATTAGACAGAAAAGAACATACCGAAAACCTATATTAATAGGGCTAATTATCGAAATGATGACTTTTAGTTCGAAAAGCGTTACAAATTCTTATTTAAAAAAAAAGACGATCGAGTCTCGGACATTCGACCCTATCTTTACTGGATGACAGTCTATGATTACTCGGCCATTGCATATTAGTTATTTTTAAGTTTAATGTTATTCCTAAATGAAGTAAGGATATTTCTTACTACAATGATTTAATTTACAGTATTAATTACGCTTATCTGTTGTATTTTAAATAACAATATGTATTATGCATATGCTGGGGAATTGATACTTTTGCAGTTAGCCTGTTGTCTATTTTCACTTTAAATTATTCCAATGGAAAGTTATTTATAAACTGAATTTCCCGAGTTGAGTTGAATGGTAAACATTTCAATAATAAAACTCCATGAAGAATTTATTCTGAAAAATAGTGTTATTACATGTTAGGTTTTTCGGACACGTTAACAAGATATATTTTAAATTAAAAAAATTACAATGGGGAATTGGCCATTAATGTCGCGACTAACTCTAAAGAATCCTGACGTCCGTTCTTCATATTCTTAGAAAACCAAATAATAAGCCCTTTGTCTTTGTAGATTGCTCAACAAAATCATGTAAGACATTATATAGCAATCTATGTGATTGCTCTTCTATCTACATCTACATCTTCCCACCCCTACAGCGAGTGTGGTGCTATCCAATCAATGACCCACTTATTGTCCTGTCCTGTCCTGCCCTCTTCCTGCACATCGCAAGACCGTAATAAGGCAAATGATCGTGGAGTCGCCGTGGCCAAACACTGGTCAAATTTATTATAGCCTTTCGACTCGAGAAGAAGACCCCTACAGTGGAGACCCTCCATGCTCATACAGTGGAGACAAACAAATTTATTTACCAGGCGAATGTAAAAACCCCCGACTTTCAAGCGTTAAACCCCAATAACTTTTGAAAGGCAGAACTAATTTCCATCAAACATTAATAAAAACCATCTAGACAGACAAGGCTTTCGTTTTAAAAAAACGCATTGAAATCGGTCCATTGGTTTAGGAGTTACGATAACACAGATACATAGACACGTCAAACTTAAAACAACCCTCTTTTCGCGTCGGAGATAAAAAAAGACCTGTGGCCTTAGTATGATGTTTTTTATCTGAGAGGTCTTTACGTATCTTCCCTCTGTAAAAATGTCCACGACAAGATAAAATTCATGATAGGACACGTAATAAAATGAGTAGTCACACGCAGGTAGGTTTTAATGAAGAATTAAGAATTTAAATGAAGATTATCTAAAGAACATGGCATCCATTTAGATCTCAATTCAAAGTGAACAACCACGTCATATTATTGAACTTGGCTTAATTGTCCCATTTACGTTTTTATTAGGATTTATTTATAACCAACACATGTTTGCAGATGCTGGCATTCCAGAGCCAACAGACATGGCGGCGAGTGATGATGATGATCCTCTAAGTCAATTGACCTTACAGCAGGTTAGAGAGATGAAAAAAAAAGCGGAACTGCAAACTAGGAAAGGTATGTACAACAGTAGCGAAGCCTCCTTAGAAGCCGTGTCCCATCGAGTTCCTGTTACGAAACTGGAGTTCGAGATGGAGAAAAACGCCAAACTTCGTAAGAGGATCTTTATTCATTACGGACTCCGAACTGTGGAATAAACTTCCTGCAGCAGTGTTCCCGGACCGATACGACATTGAAACCTTCAAAAAACGAGTCTATATCTTCCTGAAAGGCCGGCAACGCTTCTGTTACACCCCTGGTGTTGCAATTGTCCATGGGCAGCGGTGATCACTTACCATCAGGTAAGGACCCGCTTGTTCGTTTGCCGCCCTATAACATAAAAAAAAGAAAAAAACGGAACCCTAGGCGTACACATGAAGATGATCTTTCTGATGTCCAAGTCGCGTAGCAACTGAGGTCCAGGTATCTCGCCGAGGTTGGCGCAGGTACTTCCACTTCCCCCTCAATGGGTTCCCGGTTTGTCGTACCGGGGGGGCTCAGTACCCGTGGTAGCCTCGAGCCACGGGGAAGCTAAGAGGAACCCGCGAGGGGGCGCTCCTGCTGTCGTCAACACAGTGAGCGCCTACATTGGGGCGGCGGGGGAGTGGGAAGATCTCCCCCACCCGGAGAGGGGCGCTCCCGCGGGCTCGGCTTCGGCCTTGAGCCTGTAGGGATGCACCCAATGGGGCGGCGGGGGAGTGGGAAGATCTCCCCCACCCGGAGAGGGGCGCTCCCGCGGGCTCGGCTTCGGCCTTGAGCCTGTAGGGATGCACCCAATGGGGCGGCGGGGGAGTGGGAAGTTCTCCCCCCACCCGGGGTGGGGCCGCCGGGAGGGGAATGTTTCATTGCCCTCCCGGCGCTTCAGGCGGGGCCACACCGCCGTGGCTGTGGTTGGAGATCGGTCGCGGAGGAGGAGGAGTGTCGGTGTTACGTTGCCGCTCTCCCTATCCTCCGCGACCGAGCGGTGCCGCACCGCGTTTGCGGCAAGAGGCAAGCGGCGGAGCCTATCATCTTCTCCGCCGCTGGGAGCCGGTTTATCTGGCTCCCATGGGTCCACAGGCGGTGGACTGCGTGGGAGTTTGCCGCCTCTCAATTGGGCCGAGGAGGTATGGCGCATCCGGGAGTTCCGGACGCGCTGACTTGGTGAGTGGGGGGGCGCTGTGACGCCCCCGAGGAGGGGCCGCTTTGGCGACAGCCTCCCCCGCAGGCTGACGGGTATCCGTAACAGGGATCTTTCCTCCGTAAAAAAAAAAGGTACTTCCACTTGTCGCATTGATAGAAAAAAAAATCTACGGTATTACATTTTTTACGTAAAATATGACGGGGCTGTATGGGCTATGTTTCCTTAGCACCAAAAAACGCATGAAAGCTGTTTCTTTTCTTGCAAAGCACGTAGTGATTGATTTTATTCTCTTTGCAGTAAACATTAATTGCCTTCGGTAAATATTTGCATATTTCTGGTTAATTCTTTAATGATTTCCTGACATTTATTGAGAAAAGCACTATAAATACTTCGACGGGAATAGCATTGCCGGACTCGTTAATATTGTCAAGGCCGAACGTTAGCGAGGCCTTGAAAACTACTCATCCGGCAACGCCATATTTCCCGGCCTCTGCAGTGATGTACTATTACTGCAGTTGTTTTATAAATTACTCATTGAGAAAGCGCCGTTTCACTGTCACTGTCAAACCATATTCACCTTTATTCCTATCACCGAAATACATTGTATAACTTGAAAAAATGTCTTGTGGCTGCCAGCGGCCAAATGTTTCGGAAGCTATTCTATCCATTTCGTAGATGGAAATAAGCTTCGCGGCTTTGGAATGCTTTACGCGTTGTCATCAGAAAAAATTCTACTAAATTCTCTTTTAAAAATAAAGTTCACGCGCGCCTTTTAAACTCCCTTTCTTCATAAAGTCATCATTATTTAGTTCTTCTCTTCATAGCTATTTATATGTTAGTAAAAGTTAGATGTATATGTGTGTTTTATGTAATTAGATATCCATTCTGATATTTATATATAATAGGTATATAATGAAATTTTATAGTAAAACGTCATATTTTGTTATGTAAGTATATTGTATTGCTGTTTTGTGCAGCATTATTTTTTATCAACACCCTCAACAAGGCGAGAACGGAGAATGAGGACGCATATTAAATAAATATATATAGACAAATCACACAGATTGAGCTAGCCTCGAAGTAAGTTCGAGACTTGTGTTATGAGATTCTAACTTAACGATACCATATTTTATAACAAATACATATATAGATAAACATCCAAGACCCAGGTCAATCTGAAAAAGTTCTTTTTCCATTGTGACCTGACCAGGGATCGAACCCGGGACCTCAAGTGTGAGAGCCTGGCATGATGACCACTACGCCACAGAGGTCGTCATATTGCGCGGGTACTAAGGAGATTCCGTTCTGTATAATTAATTCTACATCACAGATGCAGCAGAGCGGGCCGCTGTCGCCGAGCGACGTGAGTCCGATGACGTCACTGACCCCCCGCCGCAGCCTGCCGCGGGGGACGGAGACGAAGAGTTACCAGGTATGAATTTTCTTATATTGTTTGTCAAGTTTACTCTTTGCCTGATTTAGTTCTATGGTGCTATTTTTGAAACGCGGAGTCACTAAACGAACGATTTTTTGTGTGTAAAAACGTTCGTTTAGTAACTCCGCGTACATACAACTCGAGCGTTTTCAAAGTACCGTTTTTTTTTTTATCACTAAAGCAAACGAGTTAGAGTGCTGATAATAACACTAGCGTTTGCGTGTCAATCCAGATATATGGGATAAAGCTCGGTGTGGCGTATGTCATATTGTGTCACTTGCTCGGCAAGCAAGTGCCACTTGCACTTGCAAGTGCGAGTGAACAAGGGCGATCTTTTTTTCTTAGATTATTGCTCCATTACTACACTTCACACGCATTAAACATTTGTCACTTGCACTTGTCACTTGGACTTGTCAATTGTCAAAATGTAAAGCGTGTGTACGGGTCCCTGCATAGGCTCCGTACATTTAATGTATGTCAATGATGTGATGTCAAGGATGTCAGACAAACCCGGCCGCTAAGAATATGCGTTTGTTCCCGATGAGTAACACCCTCTTGAGTACCACTGTGTCTTATCGGCTCTCCAACGGCGCGCCGTATTCCTACCGAGTACCACTTAAGACACAGTGTTACTTGACGGGAATTTTGAATTCCCGTTGAGTATCAGTGACGTAATGAATTACTTAAAGGTTAAAATAATACCCCAGTGAAGAAATATTTTTTTTTGTTATATATATATTATATAATTAAAATTGAAATTTTTGATTTCTTCAGTGGGTCAAATACCTAACCAAACGAACTATAGTTAGTTAGTAAGTTATTGCTATAGTGCAATCTTTATTGCACCAAAACATAATGTAACAAAATCTTCCTAATAAAAGGGGGTTCCGATAAGGGGCTGGTCTCTCAGACTAATAATTTTGACGAAGCATGTTGCAGATTACTAACTGTGAAAATGTTGACGAAACATGTTGCGGATTACCAACTGTGAATATTTTGATATTAACATGTTTCATATGTAAATAAACACAAGGTATAAACAAAAAAAAAATTATATTGATAATAAATAGTGATAATTAATATTTCGCAAAATAATAATTATTATCATATATACGATTACTATTTATTTTAAATGAGGACGTCGCTGCTGCATGGTGCTAGCCTTAAATTAAAAATATATGACTTCAGTATTTCGCCACTCAAATTGGCAAGTTATTCAGCACATAAGCAAACGCAGGATCCGGATCTAAGAAGCGGAAGCGAGCTGCAGATGGTTCAAGCGAGAGGAAAC
Source organism: Acrobasis suavella (assembly GCA_943193695.1). Lineage (NCBI taxonomy): Eukaryota > Metazoa > Arthropoda > Insecta > Lepidoptera > Pyralidae > Acrobasis > Acrobasis suavella. The sequence goes on from OW971956.1 coordinate 5,343,679, forward strand.
GCGCGGCTCGAAGAGATCCAGCGAAGACCGACCAGAGACCCCAATGTGATGTTTGTCACAAATATTTTCGTACACACAGTAGTTTAAAATATCATATGATCAGACATACTGGCGAGAAACCATATAAATTAAATGTTTGTCAAAAACATTTTAGGACATTAACCACAATTCAATGTCATATAAGTACACATACTGGCGAGAAACCATATGAATATGATGTCTGTCAACGTCGATTTACTCGAAAACAAATTTTAAAATAGCATGTGAAAATACACAGCAGTGAGAAAATATACAATGAGAAAAAACACAATTGTAATGTTTATCAGAAAAGTTTTCCTCGAAAGGCACATTTGCAAGATCATTATAATACGCTTACTGGCGAGAAACCATATGAATGCGATATTTGTCAACGCCGGTTTAATGTAAAAAACCATCTAAAATATCATTTAAGAATACACACGGGTGAGAAACCTTGTAAATGCCATATTTGTGAAAATCGATATTTTCAGAAACAAAGTGTTATATGTGGTCTAGTGGTGTGAAACCCCCTAAAAACAAACCGGTGTGAAAACACGCCGTAGTAAAAGAAAACATACATGTGATGTTTGCCAAAAAGGCTTTTATCGACTGTTACACTTGAAAAATCATTATTATACGCACACTGGTGAGAAATCACATGTATGCCATATTTTTCAAAGCCGATTTGTTGAAAAAGGAAATCTAAATTTTTATTTAAGAACACACACTGGCGAGAAACCACATGAATGCAAAGAATATATGTGATCGTCGATTTGCTAAAAAACAACATTTGTAAATTCATAAGAAAGTACACAGTCAGGAGAGCAATCACGTTACTGTAGTGTTTCTCAAAAAATCTTTTATTTAAAGACACGTTTAAGCGAATTACATACCAAAGTCGCTGACCTGCCGACATAACCCGGCGGCCTGCAGAAAATAATCGCTCAGACTTCTGCCGACAAAGGAAGAAAAAGTTCTGCCGACAAAGTTTTTCGACTTACACTGAGTGAAGCCGCCAAACGAGTCTACCAACAAAAAGTTGTCGTCATATATCAGTGGGCTTAGTGTATAGTGCGCTTTACAAAAGCATTACAGTTTATTTGGCCAGGAAATAAATAAAAAAACACGATTTTTAATATAGGGACAAATAAAATAACACTGATTGAGCTAGCCCCAAAGTAAGTTCGAGACTTGTGTTATGGGATACTAACTCAACGATACTATGTTTTACAACAAATACATATATAGATAAACACCCAAGACCCAGGACAATTTAAAAACGCCATTTTCCGACTTGCCCTGACCAGCGGGTCATCAACCCGGGTCCTCTGGGTGGCGGACTAGCATGGTGACCACTGCGCCACGGTGGTCGCCTAACATAAACACACAACAATAGTGTTAGGGTTGAATCTCACTTGTCAGCGGGGAACAGCACTTTTCTATACTGCTATCCTTTTCTGTCGCTCAGAACCGTCATTCAGAAGCGTTCCGTCGCTCTCTCTCGCTTCAGCAAATGACGGTTCTGAGCGGCAGAAAAGGATAGTAACATGGAAAAGTGCTGTTCAGTGCAGCCCAACAGTCCATGAGACCCAACTCTTAGAGACTTGACAGAATGAGAGAGTTGGAGAGACATGGGAAATGAAAACTTCATACAAATTCAATAAAATTAGTTTTTAGACGTTTCTAGTCGTTAAACCGTCATTCGCAAATACGGAACCCTTTACTACGCGTGGGCCAACACGCACTTGGCCGGTTATTTATTTATTTGTGCGAAGATTATGTAGACTTTACACTTAAAAAGTTACAAGCAACGGAATGAAATTAAACGAGAAATATCCAACTCTGTTTGCAAGAGCGGATCCAGGAATTTTTTCTAGGGGGCACAAGGGGTGGACGGGCAAAAAAACTACAATAACTGTTTAAGTTTATGTATCTATCAGTAGTCACGTGCCCCTGTTTTAGTTATGTCACCTTATGCATTGCATTTTAGCGATTAATAAATGAGTAAACGGGAGCAAGTCTGACAATTAAAGTCCTACTACCGTATCATACTTTTCTCGAAAACATTTGAGCCATTTTTAATACTCCTTTGACCTACTAGCGGAAGACTTAAAATAAATATTTTAAGCTATTAAGAGAACGTTGTATTTCTAGCCAAAATTCTAAATATGACATTTTACAAACAGCAACTTTTTTGTATTAAGTTATCTACGTATACTATGCTCTCTTTATGTACGTCTTGGTTAACCAAAATGTATTTATGCAAAAATAAATGCAGGTGGCGTTACTGGCCAGGAATCAGAGCCTCGAAATCGAAAGCGAGCTGCAGACGATGGCAGCGCCGAGATACGCAAGGCGCGGAGCGATACAGCACGAACCGATGAGGGTCACCATGAGTGTAACGTTTGTCAAAAGCAATTTTCTTCCATGGACATTTTAAATAGACATATGAGAAACCACACCGACGAGAAACCTCATGAATGTAATATTTGCCACAAAAAATTTACACGAGTAGATTCTTTAATGAAACATCTGAACACGCACACAAGCGAGAAATCATATGAATGTAATATTTGTTCAAGTAGATTTACTCAACAGTATGCACTAAGTAGACATCAAAAAATACACATGGAGGAAAAAAAGTATGAATGTAGTATTTGTCGGAGCCGGTTTAGGCAAAAGATGGCCTTAAGTAGACATGTATTAAGGCACACCGGAGATAAACCATTCGAATGTGAAACATGTCAGAAACGATTTGCCGTAAAGGACAGTCTGACGAGACATTTACGAACGAACTGCGGCGACAAAATATATGAATGTAGCATATGTCAAAATCGTTACGCATTACAGAGCACTCTAAATAATCATATTGCAACACATTCTGCGCAGAAGCCGCATGCGTGTGATATCTGTCAAAAACGATTTTTGTTGAGGAAAAGTCTAAAGGAACATTTAAATACACACTTTGGTGAGAAGCTGTACGAATGTAATGTTTGTGACAGAAGATTTACTAACCGCTCTGGTTTATATAAACATCGTAAAACACGCCATTGAGAAAAATCTTGGAGACCGAACTCAACAATAAACGTCAAAAAAACCTTTTCTTTGGGGTTCTACAAAAAGCGCTCTTAGGTAATTCACACACTGCTCCGCACCCTGCTGCGTAGCGCGGGGCCGGATTGTATGCTATTACCTCGATTTATATAGAAAACACGTATAGTACAACACACTGACTCCGCGTCTACACGCGTGCGTGCGGACCAGTGTGAGAATCACATCAATAAAGTGAGCGTTTATATCAGTTTTGTTGCAAATGCATAAGATAATGATAACTGAGATTATTTTGTGACGTTCTATTTTCTTAACAGTACCAAATAAGTTACTTTCGTCCCAGGAAAATACCCAATTCTGTTTTGACGTAACGAACCATTAGTGTAATTTTTATTGGGTCGATAGTTCCACTTACTTTAAACTAGCTGCTATATATAATGACACCCGTGTAAGAAGTGAGAAGTGGTGACAAATTGTATTCTACACTGAAGTCACCACAAAGCGACTGTTTCGTCTGTTTTTATTATTTATTTATCAGTATCATGGACTTGCATCAAAAATTGCTCACTGAATGAAGTGTCTTGTATTAATAATAGTATATTCTGCAATTAGTGAATAACGAACGGATTTAAAGCGATGGCCATAGTTGAATCACAAGGAAGTGAAGGGTTCTACCCACTGAATCACGACCGTAGGGAGTGATTCATGATGATTGAATCATTAGCGTAGCAAGTGATTTAAGTGTTAGGATCCTGAGCGACGCGAGTCATTCATGGCCCTCGATATAAATCCGTTTTATTCAAGAATTGCATACTAAACTTTATACCTTGACTACGAGAAAATAGACATTTAATGAAGAAAAGGGAAAGTTAAATTAATTAAAATGCACAGTAAAGTTGGAACAATTACTTATAATTACTCTTAATTGTTGACGACCTCCGTGGCGTAATGGTCAACACGCTAGACCGCTTACTGTGTGTATTTATCATACAATATGGTATCGTTGAGTTAGTATTAACACAAGTTTACTTTGGGGCTAGCTCAATCAGTTTGGTTTTTCCGTATTTATTTATTGTTCTAAAGTCAAGCAACAAAATAGTGATTAAAAGTGCTTTTTGTTATTTGATTTTATTAAATGTCTTTTTCCACTTCAATAAAGTATAGTGCGTTACTCTTTAATAAAACTTGAATTTATATCGAGGACCATGAATCTCTAGCATCGCTCAGGATTCTAACACTAGAATCACTTGCTACGCTCGTGTATCAATCATAAATTAATCACTACGATCGTGATTCAGTCGTTAGAATCCTTAATTTGCTCGTGATTCATCTATGGCCCTCGATTTAAATCCGTTTTTAATTTACTAGCTGCATACATTTTAAAATGTTAGTTTTAAAATTTCATCATTTTTTAAGTTTAATATTAGAAAGAATTGTACTTTTAAATAATTATTTTATCATGACCGTACTTTGACTTTAAAATAAATTTTGTATTGATCACTCAACTAGTTTCCTTCTACTATTCCTACCAAAATTTACGCAGTTGTGAGCATACATACATACTAGTAGTTCTGTGAGAACAGTAGACCTCGCGAGCCTTTATAACTTTACATCTATGGAATAACCGATATTTTAATCGTTTTCCTGGCTTAGCAAAAGCCACTTGAGGGTTTTGAAACTATACTGTTGGGAAGAAAGTAGACAGGTCTATAAGCCCCATTGAAGTATACCCTCCTTACTAAACCCATTACCCACCCCTTACATTTGCTAGCTTATTCAATCTCTTTTCCTCCTTTATTCTTAAAAAAAGTTTCATTTTATCTATTCTAGTAAGGCGGTTTATTGTGGTAGAGCCACGCTACCGGCAAAACTCTGTTTTGCTAGTAGCATGAATGGGCCGGCTCGTCCGGGGAAGTACCACACTCTCACGTCACCTATGGATTTAATATTTTCAGAATTGTACATTTTGAGAGTTGGACATTTTGAGGGTTGGACATTTTGAGAGTTGGACATTCTGAGAGTTGGACATTCTGAAACCGCTGGACATTATGAGAATTGGACATTCTGAACTGAAACGGACTTTGCTGCGTCCGTACGTACATTCCGCGCTCATATATAAATTTATAATTTATTTATTATACGTCTTTTCGTCTATCAGAACTTTCTATCATGAACCGATTTGAAAAAGAGAGGAATTTTTAGTTAGGATCCCGTTTTTACCAAAGAGTAAAAACGGGGCCCTATTACTAAGACTCCGCTGTCCGTCTCTCTGTCTGTCTGTCTGTCACCTATAGTTTGGTCTCATAAATCTTGATAGCAAGACAGCTGAATTTTTTCACAGATGATGTATTTCTGTTGCCGCTATAACCACAAATACTAAAAACAATAAAATTAGAATTAAAATGGGGCTCGCATACAACAAACGTGATTTTTAAAATATAGCCTATGTCACTGTGTGACTTTAAAGCTTATGTAAAGAAATTACTTTGTAAGAAGGCTTATTACGGAACCGATGATTATCTTAAAGACAAGAACGTCTAGCTTGAGCTTGGCGCGGGTCCCTCTTAAAGGTCCCTCACAAATGACATAATTTGAGTACAATCGGTACATGTACTTTAGTTACAAAAATGACATTAATTTCAAATTTGACATCATTCTCAATTAATAATTATGACATAGCAATGTATTCTCAGTCCACATATCTAATTTAAATATCAGTATAATTGTAAGGTTGACGTTTTTGGAGAAAATGCTGCAGTATAGTTTGTTACCGCTTCTTCTGTACTTGCGCTTTGGAGGCGGCAGTCAACTTAGTTGTAAGTAAATGATCTGACGTCAACAACTAACTATTTAAAAATCGAAAGAAAAGAAAAAAACAATTATCAAGTGATATAAATATCCAAAGATAAATAAATGATTTTTGTTTTTTTTTTTTATTATTAGGTTTCCAATTTTGCACTAAATGCATGGAATTAAAGTAGCAATTGGAACATACCGAATGGCGGCGACGCCTGCGTTCAAATTGCTACTTGATTTCAATGCATTTTGTTATTAATTCGAATTAAATAGAAAGACGTCCGTGACGTTTCCATGTCCGGGCAGGTTATACGTGGCTTGTGCCTTGGTCAGTATCAACCTCCCCTTACCTCTTTCTCAACTCCCACTATCGAGTACAGGCATCTCTCGTGTATGCTCGATAATCATTTTCTATGATCCGCCAAAACATGTAGCATTAGTAATTTATTTTGCGCCTGTTGACCTCCGCAAAGTTTAATTTGAGTGAAATTTCAAGGGAAATACACAAATGAGATGAATTTGATTTCGTAGGATAACTTACTCCAAGCGCGGTCTAGTTTACTCTATGCGGAGGTTTTCTTATGTTTGGCGGAACTTTATTATGCGTTATTAAGAACGGACAACCCATCTTACTCTTCATACAAACGCTCGTAAGTGATAACAGCGTGGTAACAGGTATCATGTGCGTTATTTCGAGGTTTCTATTGAAATAAAAAAATAAAATTTGGAAAAACATATTCAGTAAACTCCTCCAAAAATTTGCCTTTTTGCACAAATTGTCCTCGCAAATGTCATGAAAAATTTAAATACAAAATATTTATTTTACACACTTTTAAGGCTTACTGATAAACACGTATCACCTCGAACAACTTTTAAGAAATTTCCGCACCCTATGAAAAGTTAATATTTCTTAAATTGATAGTTAATAATAATACTAATTTCGCTCAATAGATTGCAAACCGAGCCCTCAGGCGCTATCTCTCTCTCTTTACTTTGCTTCTTTTTCTAGTATTGTCCTGGATGAAACAACACGCAACTATGCTGGCGTTGATGATTGAGCAGTCGGAAAGGGCCGCGTAAAAAAGTTCCAAGTACAAACATTTAATAATATTACTACTTAAATGTGTAATAATAACAAACAGTTCTGAAAAATACCAAACGGTATAGAGTTTATTGTGTTATCGCTTGTAGCACGCGTTCTGATAAATAATCTCAAGGTCAAATTTTACGAGTAATTATGGTTCGTATCTATTGTCAACGAATTCAGAATAAAATCATAAAGAGATCTTATAAATACTATTGCTAGAAGATCGATATCTCAAGAGGGACTTGAGCAGTTAAGTTATTTAAACACAGCAAAAAATGTGTATTTTTTTTTTTTCCTTTTTAATGGGGTGGTCAAAGCCACAACTTAAACAATATTAAGGCAAAGAAGTTGGTATTTAAATTAATTAAAAAGTAAGTTTCCATGTTGATATAGTTTATAAGTCGTTTAAAGTTACCCGAGTAGGCGTGATTTATTTAAAATTTTTAGTATTATATAAATTAGTGTATATATTGATGTAACTAATGTTGTGGCTATATTAATATCAGACGATGAAATATTTGAAGCTATTTCACCGGTTTTGAATAAAAATCACGCAGAAAAACAACCAAAGAACCCATATAAGCGTAAAAATCTAGAGCAAAACAGTGATCCAAAATGTGAAGACAATAATTTGAAAAAAATTAAAAAAACGACCTCATGTGCCGAAGAAAATCCAGGTCCTAAAGCCAATTCAAAAGATGAAGTTTTATCAATATCTACAATAAGTAATAACCCTCAATTAATATCCGTGCCAGCAGTTAATGAGCCACAAACTGGAGAAATTGAATCGATACATCGGAACACTGTGTCTAGTCTATTGAAAAAAGTAATAATGTACATAACACGTCGCGATCAGAAATTCTACCTAACACTCAAAATATACTATCATCGTCTTTTTTACGCTTTAAGGCTGCCACTAAAATAATATTGATCTAGAAGGGATAAAAGAAGCTGATCGTGAACTTAAGAAATTTAAAAATTCTGTTGTAACATCATGCAAAGAAATGAAATCAGAGATAGAAAGTGTTAGGAAGGAATTAAAATTACTAATTGAGGAGACAAAAAGCAGCTCTTCATCAACAAATCATGAAATTATAAATAATCAACAAACTAGTAGTAAAAAGAAGACACCATCACCTCAATGACCGGGTCCATCAGTATCTATACCCGAACCACATAATAACAACGACACGAAGTGGACCCTACGATACCACCATCCAAGACCTGGTATTGTAGAACTTATGCCGTATACAGGAGTGTATGTCTCGGAAGCAGAGTTAACCCAGTGTCAAGCTTTCGTGAAAAATGTGAAAAAAATGGCGCGAGCATTGTTGCCATTGGTCTTCACAAAGGAAGCCCTCAATACCTGCACATTTACTGGTAATAAACCCAAGGCGCCTACTTCAGAATCATATGTAGTCAGGCCAGGTTAGATTTAAATGGAAGGAAAACTTTAGTTACTTACGCCTATGAGTATGGTAAAAAATCAGGCTGGTCGGTAATTGATCCTGCTTTAAAAAATACAAGCTTAAAAAATAAACTACAAGTTCAAAAGTATAGAAATAAAGAATAAGGTTATAGTTGTAGGAATTTTTTTATCATATAACTTTAATAGATAAGTGTTGAATAGTGTTAAGTTTATACTATTTAGTATTTTTTTTACTTTTGTACTGTTATCTGTATTTTATGTTATGATAAGTAAATTCTTGATTGTACAAAAAGGACACAAATACAAAAGAAAACAATACAAAGCTGCATTTTAAATGGTCCCGAACGCGAAGATATAATGATAAGAACATAGATATAATGATTTCAGAAAAGTATACTCTGTTCCTAATATAATAACACATGTGTCGTAATTTTGTCAAAAAGATACTCCTAGCCATAGACCTAGTTTTTTTTAGATCTATGCACGATAGTGCCTATTTAGATGCACTTAGGTTAAGGTTCTACTCGATCAACACTACGAGTAACTTAACAAAAAAAAGCACAACTACAAATTTAACAACTGAATTTAAACCAAAGATTTAGAATATGCAAATTCAAACAGTTCGTATTCAAAATTCAGAAACTAAATAAATAAAAATGACATTTTTATTTGTAAGTTTTATTTTTATTTATTTAGTTTTTAGTTTAGTTTTTAATTTAGATTTTATTTAGTTTGAATGTTACTTGTAATTATTACCTTAGTTGATTTTAATAAATAAGATTTATTCGATTAAATTCTGAAATAAATTCTTTACTGTCAAAATTAGAAAAACATTTTTTTAAATAGTCACTATAGGAAGTAAATGTCAATTTAAAAAATGAAGTTTACCATAGGTAACTAGTATCTGCCTGACATAATATGTCAAACATTTTCCTATCATTCATTGTTTATTTTTGTATTTGATTTAGTAAATATAGTTGTAGAAAAAATATTGTATGCAACGTTGTATAAGTACGTCAAAAAATGCTCGATGGCGTCACCTTACGCTGCTCTCTAAGACTCGCATCGTAACCTGCGCCGCTCGCATTTTTGACACGACTATTATTGTTCTTAATTATTTTCTTTACTTATAATATTTTTCTGTAATGTCAATATTATTGGTTTTTATATAAATAAAAATACTTATTAAAAAATGTATAATTTTTCCTTTTCATTGTTCATTGTTTGTTACTAAAAAGATAAATACAATATGTAACAAAAACCCTGCCCGACCCTTGTAGGAGCAACTCAGACCGTCAATATGAACAACTTTCCGCTCTCTACCCTGTGTTGTAAATTGTCCTTATATTTCAAGGTTGACTGGAAGAGATCCCTATCTGGGATAAGTCCGCCTTTGTACTGTTCTCTAGTTCAAACCTGTATTTTTGTCCTGTGTTTATGTACAATAAAAATTTTACTAACAAACAAACAAAACTTTTCCTATGGGTTCAAAGCTTGAATCTCAAAAAAATCGTCATTTTATACAAAAGTGTTCGGCCGGACCGGCAATTTGTATGAAAATATCGATTTCTTTTTCGAGTTTCAAGCATTGGCCTGAGTTGCTCCTTCAAGGATCGTTCACGTTAATTTTTTGGGTTTTATGTCCCCGTCGCTTCCATACCAGATCACCCTTTTTTAAACTCTCATCCACTGCATCGTGAGATAATGCCCACATTAAATGTAATACACCTATATTCATTTATTAACAAATTGCAAATATTACAGTTGCTGTTACTGATGTGCTGAAACAATGTTATCACAATACATTAGCAGAGATTGCAATCACGGGTGCTATTGCTATCAAAAGAATGGATATGACTATATAATCTAGAAATAAAACAATCGTAATTATGTGATTTTATTAAATATTTTAATTGAAAAAAAAATTACTTGTCCTGAAATCACATAATTATGATTGTTTTATTTACTTGTACCCAATCAGATTCTCGAGAAATCCTGTAACTCTTAGTCATATCCATACTTTTGATGGCTATAGCACCCGTGATTCCGATCTCTGTACATTAGTAATGCAAATATGATTAAAATAACTAATATAGCTCACGTACGAGTAACAAGAGAAATGAATATTGTAACAAAGTATTTTAATGGTAAACCGTATACCGAACGGCGCGATGACCATTGTAGACGACGCGAAGCACCGCTTCTTCCCTAGGCTGCACCTGTGAACATACAAAAATACACATAAATAAACTAGCTTTAACCCGCGACTTCGTCCGCGCAGAAGTGAAAAATGGTTCTAATAGGATTTTTAATGTTGCGCAAAGCCGTGTGTCGCGGAGCAAAGTCCCTGATGAAGAACTCCGGATGAGGTCGAAACATGGCGGCCAGTAGCTGACTCTCTACGTCAGTAACCCGTGCTGTGTTAATAACTCTTAAAATTACTTGTATCGAAAACACTGCATCAGTAAATTTTTAGCTGAAATAAAAAATATAATTGTTATGAATTTTGTATAACACTTAGAATGACAGTTTAATGAAGCAAATTTCGTTAATGTGTAAGATAAGAACCGTCTCTTGTTTTTGTTGTTAGTAATATTGATTTATACGCAGGTCGCACTCCGGTTCAGGTATCCGGACTTAAGAAGCGGAAGCGAGCTGCAGGTGGATGTGCGTCTCAAAGAGACCCAGTACAGACTGGTGAGAAACTACACGAATGTGATGCTTGTCAAATACGTTTTTCTCAAAAGCCCAATTTAATTCGTCATCTAAAAATACATTCGGGTAAGAAACCATTTGTATGTATTATTTGTCAACGTCAATTCTTCCAGCTGAGAAGGAATACTTCCAGCTACACGTAAAAACACACTCAGATGAGAAACCATATGGATGCAATATTTGTCAGAGTATTTTTTCTCAAATGGGCCATTTACAAAATCATTTAAAGAAACACACTGGTGTGAAACCATACGAATGTAATGTTTGTCAAAGAAGTTTTTCTCAGAAGCTCTATTTAATTCTTCATCTATTAATTCATACAGGCGAGAAACCATATGAATGCAATGTTTGCCGAAAAACATTTTTTTAAAAGCATCATTTAAATTGTCATCTAAGAGTGCATAAGGGTGAGAAACCATTTGAATGTAATATTTGTCAACGTCAATTCATTCGAAAAGAACATTTACGACAACATATGAAAACACACACTGTTGAAAAACCATACCAACGTAACTTTTGTCAACGTCAGTTTTCTAGGAAAGAATACTTCCAGTGACTAGTAAAAACACACTCAGATGAGAAACCATATGGATGCAATATTTGTCAGAGTATTTTTTCTCAAATGGGCCATTTACAAAATCATTTAAAGAAACACACTGGTGTGAAACCATACGAATGTAATGTTTGTCAAAGAAGTTTTTCTCAGAAGCCCTATTTAATTCTTCATCTATTATTTCATACAGGCGAGAAACCATATGAATGCAATGTTTGCCGAAAATCATTTTTTTAAAAGCATCATTTAAATTGTCATCTAAGAGTGCATAAGGGTGAGAAACCATTTGAATGTAATATTTGTCAACGTCAATTCATTCGAAAAGAACATTTACGACAACATATGAAAACACACACTGTTGAAAAACCATACCAACGTAACTTTTGTCAACGTCAGTTTTCTAGGAAAGAATACTTCCAGTGACTAGTAAAAACACACTCAGATGAGAAACCATATGGATGCAATATTTGTCAGAGTCACTTTTCTCAAATGGGCCATTTACAAAATCATTTAAACACACTGATGAGAAACCATACGAATGTAATGTTTGTCAAAGTTTTTCTCAGAAGCCCTATTTATATTCTTCATCTAAAAAAATAATCATACGGGCGAGAAACCATATGAATGCAATGTTTACCGAAAATCATTTTTCAAGAGCAACATTTAAATCGTCATCTTAGAGTGCATAAGGGTGAGAAACCGTTTGAATGTAATATTTGTCAACGTCAATTCTTTAGAAAAGAACATTTACGCCAACATGTGACAACACACAGCGGCGCGAAACCATATCAATGTTACTTTTGTCAACGTCAGTTCTCTAGGAAAGAACACTTAAAAGAACATGAAAAAACACATACCGGTGAGAAACCATTTGAATGTAATAATTGTCAGAAACGGTTTTCTCAAATGAGTTATTTACGAAATCATTTAAATAGACACACTGGTGAGAAACCATACGAATGCAATGTTTGTCATCGTCGATTTTCTGATCCGACTTATTTAAGGAAACATTATAAATCACATAGTAAAGAGAAGACATATAATTGTTATATTTGTTCAATAAAGTTTTCTGAAATTGCCGTCTTCAAAAATCATTTAAGTACGCACCCGGACACGGAAATACCTCATGAATGTAATTTATGTTCAGTGCTGTTTTGGAAGATGTCTCACTTAAAGGAACATTTAAAAAGACACACAGGTGAAAGACCGCATGAATGTAATATTTGTTCAAAGCGGTTTTTTTTAACTATAGAAGAGCATTTGGAGACGCACTCCTTAAAGAAACCTTATAAATGTAAAATCTGCCAAAAAAGCTTTACTTTGAAACGCACTCTAAACGGTCATTTAATCGCGCACCCTCTTGCTATCTAGTAGGTATCAAGAATACCAACCCGGAGGTAGAGTGGCATTGGAAATTGAAAAGATGTTTCGGATCCTTTTTATAATAGTTGCGACAGTGTAGGCTTATTCTGAAGAGTCCTCAGAAAAGCTCCGATTTTATGAATCTTTTTTTTAATATGACTTTTTTATATTATTTAAAATATACAAACCTTTTCGAGGGGAGAAATAATTATTTACATTGTTTAAACAATATTTATGCAACTTAGTCAGGAGTACTGGTAAGTTGATCTACATACATTGCAAGATGTTAGGCCTGGCCAAAACAACCAGGTTTCATCTCATATTGCCAAAACAAAAAAAAAATATAGTTTTAGAGATGTTTGACAGCTTAGTTTCTTTGAGAAATATCCACTTTGACAAAGTTTCTGCCTGTATTTTTTTCTCACCTATTCAGTCCAGTGAGTTTGGTGGTTTTATGTAATTAAAACTATTCTGGTATAAAATCACCTACGATAATACTGATATTACGACATAATAACCGAAATTTTAACAAAGATTTCATTAATGTGTAAGAACCGTCTCTTCATTTTTGATGTTAGTAATATTAGTGTGATTAATACGCAGGATCGGGACTTAAGAAGCGGAAGCGAGCTGCCGATGATCCAAGCTATAAGAAATTTGCAGCTCAAAGAGACCAAGTACTGACTGGCCAGAAACCACACGAATGTAACATTTGTGAAAGAAGTTTTTCTCAAAAGCCCTATTTGATTCGTCACCTAAAAATACACACGGGCGAGAAACCATACGGATGCAATGTTTGCGGACAAAATTTTTCTCAAAAGCCCCATTTAAGTCGGCATCTAAATGAGCATAAGGGTGAGAAACTATTTGAATGTAATATTTGTCAACATCAATTCTTTCGAAAAGAACATTTGCAACAACATATGAAAACACATACTGACGAGAAACCATATCAATGTAATTCTTGTCAACGTCAGTTCTATAGGAAAGAACACTTACAACAACATGAAAAAACACACACCGGTGAAAAACCATTTGAATGTAATATTTGTCAGAAACGCTTTACTCGGATGGACCAATTACAAAATCATTTAAAAAGACACACTGGTGAGAAACCACATGAATGCATTGTTTGTCATCGTCGATTTTCTGATCCGTCTAATTTAAAGAAACATTATAAAACACATAGTAAAGAGAAGACATATAATTGTAATATTTGTTCAATAAAGTTTTCTGCAATGGCCGACTTAAAAATTCATTCGAGTACGCACACGAACGCGGAAAAACCTCATGAATGTAATATATGTTCATTACGGTTTTGGAAGATGTATCTCTTAAAAGAACATTTGAAAAGACACACCGGTGAGAGACCGCATGAGTGTAATATTTGTTCAATGCGATTTTTTAAAAGTAGTCATTTAAACGATCATTTAAAGACTCACTCCGGAGAGAAACCTAAATGTGAGTACTGCCAAAAAACCTTTACTTTAAAACGCAGTCTAAATGCTCATTTAATCACGCACACTTTAAAAAAACCGTAATGCCATCTAGTAGCTGTCGTGGATACTAACCCTGGTGCAAAGTAGCGTTGTAGGCTACCTAAATTTTCCGGGGTCCACTTGAAATAAATCGTTTGAAAGGAAACGAAGATATCATTTAAAAATTTGTCTTGCCCGGGCACTAGATAACCGTTCAAAGTATTTTATGAACTATTGTTTACAGTTTAAAGTGAGAACGTGAAACTTTTCTACGCACAATTGCGAAAAACGGCTACTTTTGGCGTCTCCGTTTCCTATCAGATGATTAATTTCAAATGGGGACAGGACTGGACCCCGGAAAATTTAAGTATCCCCTAAAAGGTCCTCTTATAAGTATGTTGAAGCGCCTTACGCGCAGCAAAGGGAAATTTTTGGGAAATTATTTTGCGACTATGGCGGCCCCACAATCTGACGTCATACGTCTAAATATGTCACTGAGGGACTTACGGTGTCTCAGAATCTTTTTGCCCCATCGGCCATCGGTTCGTCGCGCTAGGTGTCCCGCCCACTGCCACTTCGACGAGCTAATCCGCTGGGTAATATCCTCATTAATTAATTAAAAATGTTCTGTATGATATAATAAGATTATTTTTTTATAATCTAAAATTACCTAATTGTTGTATATTTTGACACGTCAAAATTAAGATGAATTGTTTGTTTTTGTTGTTAAATACATTGCAGAGTTACATAAGTAAACTGTTACTGTATGCATGATGAATTATTTTAAATTTGTAAATGTTATGTATAATGAGATATTTTATTGTTAACTTTGAAAATCAATTCTTTACAAGTTTTAAAACCGCTGGTTTGCAACAAGTCAAACCAGATACTTTTAACGTCAAAATAATTTTGTTAAATAACACGTCGAGATGCCATAATATCAGTTTTTCTGCTTTAATAAATCTAAATTATGTTCAAATTTGATATGATAAATGACAAGTGGTATTATTTTGTGACGTTTTATTCTCTTATCATTACAAATTAGTTTACTTTTGGCCCTGCGTGGCAAGCATGGTTAGGGCGACAAATTTTTATCCTTGTGATTTGTCGCATTTCGCGTACTTTACCGCAACAAACATAGACAAAATTAAGCGACAAAATAACATTCATTCATAAAACGTATTTTATCACATTTTATCACTCCCGTGCGAGCAGGTCAAAGTAGACATTTCGACGGTTGGCAACGTGAAATCGTGTTTTGTGGTCGATTTGCTAGACCCACATAAGACTCAATCAAACAATTTTCAATCGTATTTTAAACAGTTATTCTATGGAATTAATATTAAATGTATACTTACATATTTAAATGTAGGCAGACATCTTCAAACAATGTATTATTGAAGTTTACAAACTTAGAAAAATATTTAATAACGAAACAATAGCGCCATCTTTTGATAAATCCAACAACCATTTTGGCGGCGGTGACCGGTGAGTCTCCGCACTCTCGGCGGCTTATTCTTTATGTTGGCTGTACGACATGAGTTGAAACGTTCCGTTGCACATTTACTTTAATGACATTTCATTTTAATAATTTTAAATACTCGTTGTTTGCAATATTATTTCTAAGAATTATTACGTACTCATACAATTCTTTTATCTAACGTGATTGTTATACAAAACGCATGTTTGAATTTAAAATTATTATATTCTCTTAGCAGACATAAGAAACAGTGTTTAAAAACTGCCTGCGTGTGACGACTCATTTTACTACGTGTCCATTCATGAATTTAATCTTGTCATGTACATTTTTACAGAGGGATGATATGTAAAGCCCTGTCAGATAAAACATCATACTAAGGGGGCTGGATACTACCCTAATCAAGTAGTTTATATGGTGTCCATTTTATATATATATATATATATATATAGCCGAAATGCGGGTACGATTAGTTTTAACCCAATGAAAATAGGTTAAAACCTACACCTAAGTTTGCGACCGGATGCAACTAGTTCTAGTCGGAATGATAAAAGGCTAAACCTAGTTCTAACCAAAGATAAACAGGATAAATCTAAGTGTAACCATCTGAGGCCGGCTGTTCCTAGTTCTATCCGGCTAAAACTAGGCGTGGCCGCATTTTGGGTTTTAGCCGTAACATACATATGTATATCTGTATTCTGTATAAGTATGTACGTTAAAGTTAGAAAGTAAATATTTAAAATACATAACTCCTTAGTTTTCTTGTACTATTCGATTCGATCGCTGAAATTATAACGCAATCGCATGCTTGTTGTCTTTTATTTTCCATACAGAGTGTTGGCCACTGGCACTCGAAACGATCTTACAGCTCCCCAGGGTGGTTACTCCAAAATCGGTACGCAAGACGGACGTTAGTGCGTATTTACATTACAGTGTCAAGCAACATTGATCACTAATGCCACGCTTTGTCTCAATTCACTTTATCTATTAATATAAAAAAAAACAAGCTCCTCCATGCTTCGGAAGGCACGCCGTTGATCCCGGCTGTCATCTTTATAAGGCAGCCGTTAACCTATGTCCGATTGACAAATCTAAATATAGGACAAATCACACAGATTGAGCTAGCCCCAAAGTAAGTTCGAGACTTGTGTTATGGGATACTAACTCAACGATACTTATTTTATAACAAATATATAAATAGATAAACACCCAAGACCCAGAACAATTTGAAAAAGGCCAATTTCCAACTTGCCCTGACCGGGGATCGAACCCGGAACCTCTGGGTGGCGGACTAGCATGGTGACCACTACGCCACGGAAGTCGTCAACACACCTCTGACACCAATGTTGGCCACTAATTTAGCCGAATACACTTGAAGCCGAATATTTATTTCGTTATTCGTTAGTTGTTTTTATGAAAAGTAGTTCATTGTAATAGACAGTATTTGCTTCAAAAATTTGGCTGGTGTATAAAAAGTCACCCTGTATGTATGTTCCTTTGGGAAAGTTGTTCAGTATCAGACTGAATTCACCTTTAGAATAATTGGGTATTTTCCCTAGTCAAAACTAAATTACTTTATACTGATAAGAAAATGAAACGTCGCAAAATAATGCCATTTGTCTTTAACATTTTCATTTTGACGTGATTTTCGATTTGTTATTGCAGAAAAACTGTAAATAAGAGCGCTATTTGACTCCAAGAAACTATGACGTCACTTGCCTGTATTACATACAAATCCCATATTAAATTTTTGTTTTGACGTTTAGAAAAAAAGGATCTAATTTGACTTACAATACAATACAATACCCTTTATTGCACAAAATAAATAAATCAGGACATAACTATCTTAAAAACTAGGAAATGCGCAAAATGCGACCTTATCTCTAAGCAATTTCTTCCAGGCAACCTCGTTATATAGAAAATAGTAATGGGAAATTAGGTAGTGCGGGGCGGTCAATATAAACATACTTATATATACAATATTAAAAATAAACATACATATACATCTTACATAAATACATACAACTTACACTGAAAACAAACAAAACGATATTAACAGGACGAGATGAAGAGAAATATTTAATTACCTTTCATAAGAATAGAAAATAAGATTTCACTTGGGATTTGAAGCTGGCTAACGTTTCGGCGCGTCGGATAGTAAGTGGTAGTGAGTTCCGTAGGCGTACGGCACGAACAGAGAAAGAACGTGGGAAAAAGTCAGTGGAGTGAAAAGGAATGAATGAATGAATGAAAAACTCTTTATTGCACCAATACAAAAAAAAATCGCAAAAACAAAAGATTTAAAATTTAAAATACACAGGTACAATGGGCGGTCTTATCGCTTAAAGCGATCTCTTCCAGACAACCGGTGGATGGAGAGCAATGTAGGCACGTCAGAAATAACGGTGGTGCAAAGAAAACTATCAGTTAAATCAATAGCTAAGGCTACTTTTTAATTTACATAATACACTACACATATATTCTATACTACACTTACACAAAAAACTACATATATACAATACAATATAACTACATAAATAAGTTTAGTAAATATAACATACATACAAATAAATATAATACAATTATTAAAATAATAATAGTAATGTACGATTACTGAGCTAGATAAAATTCTTTAAGTCTGTTTTTAAAGATGGAGACAGATTGTGCACGTCTAATAGACTCAGGCAGTTCGTTCCATAAACGCACAGCTTGAAAAGGAATTCTTAAAGAAAGATTTTCAGAGCTGCGTAGAAGACGAACTTGAGACTCACTGAAGAATGTAAATAATTCTCGTAAATAGGGGAGGTAGGATTAAAAAGAATTGTGTACAACATTGTGTGTACAAAATTGTGTGACTTGTTGGAAAATAGCGAAGTTATGTAACTTCGAAGTGAATTACCAAATGATATAGGCGAGTAACTTCAGGCTAACACACTGGACTTCTTCAACCGGTCAAACGCTATTAAATTTACTCCTATTCACCTAAATGTGTCATCCTCAACCTTGACATTGGCAAAATCATCGTTTTGGCAAAACGATGGAGCCATAACCTTAAAGAAAGAAAGAAAGAGTAACTTTAGCGACGAATCTTTGACTATTGCTTAACGACCTGGATATCAGACGTTTGAAAGACCATTTTCTTGTCAACTTTGGGTTCCGTAGTGAATAAATTTCCGAGTGTTTGCGCTCCCCAAACCTTGAACCCCAGTTTCAGAACAGGAAGTACTTTGAGGAGCTCGGTGGCCCGGCGGGAGTGTGCATTACTAGCGCTTTCGCAAGTAAGGCCACAACGGGCGTGGTCCGCACTTAGATGGGTGATCACAAGTGGCATGAAAATTACTCGAGCTCGTGCTGACAATAGTGTTTGCAAATCAATTTGTAGATAACAAAGGGGGTAACACATGTAATTATACAACGTAATTATACGACATACCCGTAATAAATCGAACCACGGGCTTATACTATATCACTGTAGTATAATGACAATTAAAATAATCGACAAAAGACAAAAAAAACGGCATTTCCATACAAAAGTGTGCAGCCGCCCGGGCAATTTGTATTAAAATGTAGATATTTTTTTTTGGTTGTGACTCTAATGTCATTCTAGTCATACTGAAGTGATCTGGGCCTGGACTTCGATTTATTACGCGTATGCCCCTTCCACGTTGTATATATTTGGTAAAAGTAAAACAAGGACAGCATTTGTTATTATTTTATTCAATAATTTTCCATGTAAATAACTTAAAACAAAAAAGAAATCTAAACTGAACTAACACTTATTCATAATGAATTTTATCGTAATTTTACAATTAAAAGTTATTTACTTTAACCCTTATAGAAAAACATACTTTGTTGTTGAGTTTATGATAATTATATTACATAATATATTAATTTATGATAATCGCTACAGTAAACAATTTTTGCCAGGCAAATCAAAAAAAACCAACTACCAATCATTCACCTGAAAATTTTTGAACGGCTAAACCGATTTTCATGAAACATAGCTAAGAACTTCAATAAAAACAACTGTATTGAAATCAGTCCCAGACACAGACAGACACGACAAACTTATGACACCCCTCTTTTTGCGTCGGTGGTGAAAAACAGATTGACATGCCATTTGTAGTCTTCTTCACAAGGAGCGTCGACGTCGTCGACAGATCGTGCAAAAAAGGTACATGCAAGTGAAAAGGAAAGGAAGGGTCAAAGGGTACATATCCGTTACGCGGAGGGATCGAACGAACTTTGAAGAGAGCAAAGAATGAGGCTTTTAAAAATATGGGACACCAGATTGCAGCACAGTGAAGTCAGGTCCAATAAACTGCTGCTATTGGATACATTTGACGGAGCAAAAGAACCTGTAAACTGATGGTCCTATGACAACGGTCGGTTGGACCTGACGTCACTGTACTGTCACCTGGTGCTACATATTTTTGAAAACCCACATTCTGGTGTTTTCTTAAGTGTTTTATTTATACACTATGTAATTTAAAATGATTTTTTAAAGAAATTAAATAAGTAAACCAAATTTGGCAAATATTACATTCATACGGTTTCTCACCAGTATGGATTAAAAGATTCAAAATTCAATTCAATTTACGTTACGTGTAAAGAATATTAAAATTTAATTTATTTTTAAAGAAAAACTACCGATACCTGCGCTTCGTAACGACGACTGCTGAGAAGAAACGCCGAAAGAAACTTATTTTCACAGTATTGATCGCCTACTCGCCAGAAGGGCTTTGTCATATTATTATTATTATTGCCTTTTAAGTGAACTTCTAAATATCGATTTTCAGAAAATCGTTTGAGACATCCTACGGTTTCTCACCACTATGAATTTTTAAGTGATCTTTTAAATAACGTTTTTCAGAAAACCGACTGTGACAAACATTACATTCGTATGGTTTCTCACCAGTATGGATTCTTAAGTGAATTTCTAAATATCGATTTTCAGAAAACCGTTTGTGACAAACATTACATTCATACTCACCAGTATGAATTTTAAAGTGACCTTTTAAACGTCGTTTTTCGGAAAACCGACTGTGACAAACATTACATTCGTATGGTTTCTCACCAGTATGGATACTTAAGTGACATTCTAAATTTCGTTTACCAGAAAACCGACTATGACAAAAATTACATTCATATGGTTTCTCACCAGTGTGCGTTCTTAAATGAACTGATAAATTTTGCTTTTGGGAAAATGAACGGTGACAGATATTACATTTATATGGTTTCTCGCCTGAATGGACTCTAAAGTGCGTTTTTAAATTCCGTTGATTAGCAAACCGTCTTTGACAAACATTACATTGATGTGGTTTCTCACCAGTGTGCGTTATGGAATGCACGTTCAATTCTTTTTTTCGAGTGAATGTGCGGTGACAAACATTACATTCATGTGGTTTCTCGTCAGTGTGTTTTTTTAAATGACTTTGCAAGTATGGTTTTCGAGCAAACCTACTTTGACAAATATTACATTCATAAGGTTTCTCATCGGTGTGTGTTATTAAATGACTTTTTAAGGTTTCTTTTAGAGTAAACCGACTATGACAAACGTCGCATTCGTATGATTTGTTCTCAGCGTGCCACTCTAAATGATTATGTAAGTATATTTTTGCAGAAAATTGTTTGTTACAAATATAACATTTATATCGTTTTTCGCCGGTATGCTTCCTCATGTGGTACTTTAATTTAAAGTAATATTTGTGACAAACATTACATTGGCTTCTTTGGTCAGACCGCGCTGGATCTCTTCGAGCCGCGCGTTTCTCGTCGCTTGAATCATCTGCAGCTGGGTTCTGCTTCCTGTCTCCGGCCCGCTGGCCCGAAGCGACACCTGCATTATAATATTTAGTCTGTCAAATAATGAACAAATTTTTCAGTCTATCACGTTATTGAAAATTCACCATGATACAGAGCATATAAGTTCGGGAGTGGGGGCTTGTGACGTCACCGCCCTGTCAAAATTGTAAAGCCGTTGTTAGAGTACAGCGGCGCAATTTTTTGATCGCGAAGTCACAAGCTGTAACTAGATTAGGACTATGAAAATAAAGAAATAAACATTTAATTCTATATTCATTCGGAATAACTATGGAAGTTATTCCGAATAGATAGTCTTGTGTTGCATTTCCGATCAATTTGAATTTCGTATTGGCCCGTAGGTAGACAAAACATAGACAAATCTTGGCGATCATGTGATGGCGCGACTCGGATCGGGAAATGCAACACGTCTATCTACCCAAAACAAAATGCTTAGCGGAACTAAAAACCTAGTTCTAACCTAAAATAAACAGGATACACCTAAGTTAAACCACCTGCGACCGGATGCACTTAGCTCTAGCCGGATTGATAAAGGCTAAACCTAGGTCTAGTCAAAGATACGCAGGATAAACCTAAGTGTAACCATCTGAGACCGGCTGCACCTAGGTCTAGCCGGCTAAACCTAGGCGTAGCCGCATTTCGGGGTTTAGCCGCAACAGATATATGTAGCGCATAATACCTTTGAGTTTGTAGTACACGCTCATAGGGTCAGTTCATTCAGAGAGAAGCGCAGCGGAGAGGATCTTTTATATGACATTCGAAAACAAACTTTAAACTAATTAGCATAAACTGCAAAACGCAAGTATGCTCGCGCGGGCTCGAGACTGCGCGAGCATTTTTTCATGTTTAAACATTTGTACACTTTTAGGCTTTAGTTATACAACTAAATCTCTGTTTATCCTTATGGTTGACTGGGAGAGAACGCTTTTAGCGTTAAGTCGGCCAATTGTAAGCAATTGTATATTGTGGATCAATAAACTTTTTAAAATAAATGAATAAATAATTTTAGTATAACTTTCAACTGAGTTAGTAAATTTATCGAGCATTTTTCCTCTGTCTTAACTGACCCTTATCCGTCTTGTCACGAAAATTTATGAGAAAACCCTTACCTTCCCCGTCCACAAGTGCTTCCCTCGCAGGGTCAGTGACGTCACCGTACTCGCGTCGCTCAGCGACAGCGGCCGGCTCTGCTGAACCTGCGCACGAGATTAAACGAATTATTTTTAACTTAAAATTTACGAATAAATCAGTTGACAAATCGACATACTTGCACACACCTTCCCCAGTTTGCAGCTCCGCTTCTGTTTTCATCTCTCTAAGCTGCTGTAAGGTCATCATAGTAAATGGATCCTCATCATCATCATCATCACTCACCGCCACGTCTGCTGCCTCTGAAGCGCCAGCATCTGCAAATGTAATGTAAATGTGTGTAAGGTAACCAGATTATTAGCCAGGAAAATTAAAAAATCTACTGAAACGATTTCCATCAAACATAGCTAAGAACCGCCGTAATGACACTTGCTTTTCCGCTAAAAACTGCATCGAATTCACTTAATCGTTATTGGGAGTTAACGCTTAAAAGTCAGGGTTTATTCTGATAAATAATAGATAGCGCTACGGATATCAATCATAACTTATAGTACCGCTACTCATCACTGGATGGCGTTTTTGACAGTCGGGAGTTTTTTTAGTCTAGCAAATAAACATGTTGGGAATGATAGTGTATAATGAACTTGAAGTTAAGAGAGAACCAGCGCTGGTGTCTTATGTGGGTCCATTTCTCTAGCGGAAAGTGTAGAATAATAAATCTTGACTATACTAGATCTTTAGTTGAAGCCTTCAAATGTTTATTGATGCGGCATTTTAAATAACTTCGGAGGCCTACTAAGTCTATTTGTGTAAATTTTTACGGAATATAATACCTGATACCTCGTTTCCACACTCTGTTTTGACGTCAGTTTCTACTTCAGTTTTTACTTTAGCCGTCACAGGCAGCAGATTGTCAGTGAGCTCGGGCGGAGAGATAGTCAACGACCTGCACAGACCCGCCACCTGCCGTTCTACCTTCGACACCGACTGAACGCTGACCTGCAGTCACATGCACAGAAAATCAATATGAACTTATTAAAAAAATTGTTAAAAAAATTAATTAAACTTTTTACACATTAAACACAAGTTGCTGGGGCTCACCATTTGAGTGTATATAAACCTGTATCTCGGGAGTCCCCGTCCTTTACATTATGAATATCATTTCAATTTAAAAAAGTTAGTCTATATGTTGCAGTTGTATAATGTGTATAAGCATGATTATTGTACAATATACATATAGGTGAGGATGCGAGGAGGTAGCATGACTATTATATATGGACAGAGATACAATACTGAAACTACCAATCAAACTGTCTAGTCAAAAAAGAGGACAAAGGATTTTGAGGAATACCTTAGAATATTTAACTAACATCGCAGTGAGCACAGTATCTGCTCGGACCGCCGTCAGCATCAGTTCATGGCTCTTGTGCAGGCGAGCATAGCAGATGTAACATGCAGCCACGGGTCGTCCTGCACATTGCAGCTGCAGCAAACAACATCCATTAAAATCCAGTTTTCTTTTATCTAGTATGCTAGATAGGCAGGATTTTAATTATGCTTATAATTGACGATCTGACATTCCACCTGAAGAGTTCTTCGAGAAGCTGCCCCCGGGTAAGGATCTCTCCTGGGCTGTTTGGAAATCTTTAAACAGCTTGTGTGACTGTGGGGTCACACAATCCATGGACCATCTTTTGTTATGTCCCAACTGCCCGACTCCTTGTACTAAGGCAGATCTGAATATGGCCAATGACAGGGCGGTTACCGTGGCTAGGTTCTGGTCTAACAATATCTAATTTGAGCCATTTTGACTGGATAAGAAGAAGAAGAAGATTGACGATGTACTCGTAGCTGGCAACCAATCACTATTTTGATTTCTTTTTGCATCTTAACCCCCACCATGACATTAACCGTGGCCTCTGGGTTTTAAGGCCCTGGGCTCTGTCATGCTTCGCCCATCGCCTTATAAACATAATAATTCTTTTCCTTGTCACTAGATGGCGCTATAGCTATTTATTAAAACATTAAAATCGTTTATTATTATTACTGTCATTTAAATAAAGTACTCAAATTAAATAAATATGACTTATATGAAATTCAACACTTTCTTTGTCACTTTTTTGCTAGTCGTGTGTGCTGCCATCTCTGTGTGCCTACCGGCAACTCTAGTTTTGCCTACTTTTGGGCCCTCAAATAATTTCTATGGGGTTGGGTATCTGTTATGTTAGTAATTATATTATCTTTGGCTCTGTCTACCTTTTTAGGGATAAAAATGTGACAATGTGTGATTGATAACTTCAGACAAAACTGTACACTGCTGAGAAGAATATTTTACCAAATCCAATATTCAAGTGATACAGAACTAACTTGGTAAGTGAGACTTAGAGACTCCAAACGCAGTAGGCCTAGTACTGTAATGTATTATAGTGGGCGCAATGGGATTGCCCACAACCAGAACTCTAATGGTGACATCACAGTTTTAAGGGAGGGAAATACCCAATCACTTTCCCTTTTACCTACCTTATTATTTTAATTTTATCATAACCAATCACTTTCCTTTTTACCTATCCTATTATTTTACACCCACCTAAGTTTGTCTTACAACCCAAAGGTTGGATAGTGCTTTTAGCATTATGTTTGCCTATTGTGCTTTACAAAATGTATTTTGTACAATAAAGGTTAAATAAATAAATAAAAAAATAGGAGACTAGTCTGGACTACAACCTTTTTTGAAGGCAGGATCTAAACCTGACGTGCCAATTTTGAAATGCAGAGCCACTTTAACAAATGGGTTTTCTATATACAAAATACCATTTGTTTAGTGACTCCGCGTTTGAATAATAATGGCACCATTGTGAGACCGCAACAATCCATCCACAGTTAAAAAGAAAGCCATCCACAATTATTAACAAGAAAAACTGTGGAGAGTGTAGCAGCACACTGAGTAGCAGCAGTTGCGGCCAGTCACGCTGAGGCGTCAGTAGCCGAGACTCTGACGCCTAGTGTGCAGAGGTGGCATTATTTCATAAGCACACAATCTATGAAAAGCGTTTTCAAACGCCATTCTTAGTTCACGAAACATAGACCTATTTGGTGTCTCAAGACTTGTATTTAATTAGATTTTATTTATTTGACGACCTCCGTGGCGTAATGGTCACCATGCTAGTCCACCACCCAGAGGTCCCGGGTTTGATCCCCGGTCAGGACAAGTTGGAAAATAGCCTTTTTCATATTGTTCTGGGTCCTGGATATTTATCTATTTATGTATTTGGTATAAAATATATACCGTTGAGTTAGTATCCCATAAACATATGTCTCGAACTTACTTTAGGGCTAGCTCAATCAGTGTTATTTGTTCTCTATATATTTATTTTTAATTAATTTATTTAGTCCCTTATAGTGTTTCACAGCTGAATACTTACTTCAGTCATCACAAGCTTCTCATAAACGGACTGAAGAGGAGTGTCCACGATTGTGAGCATCCGGACGCCCACCGTGAGGCAAACCCGGCATATAGATCCTTCAGACATTGCGAAAGGCTTATTTCCTCATAGCT
This sequence comes from Acrobasis suavella, assembly GCA_943193695.1. Lineage (NCBI taxonomy): Eukaryota > Metazoa > Arthropoda > Insecta > Lepidoptera > Pyralidae > Acrobasis > Acrobasis suavella. The sequence continues at coordinate 5,370,113 of OW971956.1, forward strand.
AATTGAGTATCTCACAGATTACCATTACCACGTATTGTCTGTCTGACATAAATCCACAAATTAGGTATGCAAGTATTCAATAATATAATCTTGTCTACAAAATGTGATCAATATCAACACGTCACCCACACACCAGCTGACAGCGAATAGCTGAGCTGACAGCTTATTCTGACAGTGACGGTTGAAATGTCATTTGTTATTTTTCGTTAACATGTGGGCAAAGTCATTTATGTTATACAGCCAAATCTTTACTGTATAACAAATCCATTTATATCGATTCAGATTATATAAATGGATTTGTTATGATAATTATCATTGCCCCATCACTTGCCCCGAAATTGAGCGTTAGATAACGGGATTAGACATCAATATATTTTCAGTTCTCAGTCCACATAATATCTAATTTTAATATCAGTATATTGTAAAAGTTGACGTTTTTGGAGAAAATGCTGTAGTACAGTTTGTTACCGCTTCTTCTGTACTTGCGCTTATAAGGCGGCAGTAAACTTAGCTGTAAGTAAATGACAACAACGAAATCAAAAGAAAAATTTGTCTTATTAGGTGATGCAAGTATCCAGGGATAACTTTTTGACTTTTTTGAAGTTCGGAGTGAAATACAGTAAAAAAAATTTTGGAACTGCTATGTACATTTAGTATAAAATATTATTTAATTTGTCGGGAATGGTAAAAATAAAACAAGTAGGTACAGAATTTGTAATTACATATTATATTTATTTATTTTCTAGTAGGTACTTAATAAAAAAAAATGTTTTCTCACACTTTCGAAATATATTACAATAATAGGATCAATGTAACTCTATCTGTTGTAACACACTCAGTTTACAACAGACCAACTAATAGACCGACGCATCGGTAACTCTCTTTCTGTCTCTGATTTAGCTAATAATAATGATTTAATAGACCAACAACAAACCGATCGGTTAAACTAAACACGGGAACATAACACATATTAAATAAACTTATAAAACACTCACCGAAATCTCTCTTTAGCTCAAAGAGACTTGGCAGTGGGAAGAACCAAATAAATTATACAGGGTGGAATTGAATTCGTTGGCATCTTTTTAGGTATCTATTATACCCATGATACAAAGTAATATAAGACAAATAAAACGTCAATCAAGTCATCATTTTCATATTAAAGAAAACCTCTAAAAATGCGTTGGACTCTTTGATAGATACCATTACTGCTATTCTAAATAAAAAACTAATCGTCATAAAATTCACCAAAAAGAAATTAATTATAATAGTATCAATTTTGTCGCGCCGTAAAATACTAACATGCGTTCCTACTTCAAGCGTAACCTTGAATAGCCTACTATACTCAAGCGTGTGACCCCACCCGTTCCCACTTGATTTTAAACTTTATTCACGTACTTTAAAGTCGACTTTTGTATGCCGGCCGCCCGCGCCCGCTCAGTGGCTCAGCTGTGTCCGTGGCTGTGTGTGGCGGGTTCTTTGACCTCACGGTTCGTAAGTATACACATTCACAATGAGCGCGACTCAAGCGTTTTGATACTTCGGTAATTTTTCTTAATTTTTGATACTTTTTAATTACTGCACTGATTGCAGTGTTGTTTCCGTACAAAATATCCTTATATGAGTATGTTAATAAGTTAAATTAATGCTAATGATTTCAATTACACCCTGTACATATATGTTACAGTTAAAACTCATAACCGGTTAAAACCTCTTTTGACTGCTAAAATCGGGCAAAAGTAGTTTTGAACGATGCTCTTAATTAAAAACAATTTCGACTGATTTTTACAGTCAAAAGAGGTTTTGACCGGTTATGAGTTTTGTCTGTAACATATACATCTAGAATGCTTACGGAGTGGCAATGCCGTTCCCAGAAAAGATACCATAGATAACATAATGCATGATACAGTCACATGCTGGTTATTAAGATACTCACATGACATTAGATATTAAAAACCTTACGGCTTGGTTTCAATACCTTCAATGTGACAGTATTATGCTTGGGCCGGACCTGCGCCTACGAGGGCCATTCCGTAAAGATCGCGAATAGAAAAAAGTACAAAGATAATATAATAATGTTTACTTTTATTTTATTTTTGAAGTATTCTCCGTGACAGTCAATGCACTTTTGCATTCGATCAAACCAATTATTGAAACAGTAATTCCAGTCTGAAGTGGATACAGTCAAAACAGCTGATTTGTAAGCTTCGACCGCCTCTTCTGGGCCGTGAAACCGTTGACCACGTAGCATATCTTTAATTCTTGGGAATGTAAAATAATCATTGGGGGAGGTTAGGGCTATACGGAGGATGGTCCATCAACTCCACGTTTTCCAGATTTAAAAACGCGCTTGTTTTGCGTGCGGCATGTGAGCTCGCATTATCGTGGTGAAGGATTATACGACGATTCGGATTAATTTTACGAAGTTCTCTTATGACTTCTGGCAAACAAACTGTTGTGTACCAATCAGCAGTAACCGTCCTTCGTTCTTGTAAATGAATCGTAGACACATGACCAGTTTTCGATACAAACGAAGCGACCATTTTGTTCGACACGCTGCGTGAGCGAATAACTTTTGTTGGCTTGACCTCACCCTCGAAGACCTAAACTGCCGATTGATGTTTTCTTTTGGGCTTATATGAATAAATCCACTATTCATCCCCAGAGACGATATTGTAAACTGCATTTGAGCTCCCTCTATTGAACCGTTGCAGAGCAGACCGACACCAATTAACACGAGCCGACTTTTGTTCCTCGGTCAAACGGTGGGGCACCCATCGTGAAATTAACTTCGTGACACCCAGTTCATCATGTAAAATGGTCTGAATGGCTGTCATACCAATGCTGAGAGAAACCCGAATCTGCTCGTATGTCACATGTCTATCTTCTATTATTAATTGGCGTACAGCATCGATGTTATCTTGTGTTACTGCTGTTTATGGCCGAGCAGTAGAAGGGATTGTGGTAAGAGAGGAACGTCCACGACGAAACTCAGAATACCAACGATATATAGTCGTTTTACTAGGTGTTTCAAGTTCATAAATAGAAACAAGCTCGGCGAAACATTGTTCTTGAGATAAACCTCGACGAGTTATGAAAAATTATTGCACGAAAATGTTCCCGCGTAAGCTCCATTTTTTCTCACCGACTTGTCAAATTCAAATGGTCAATACTCTTTTCTTTTTTACTTTATTTAAAATTCAAAAATGGAATTGTGTTTGAAATAATACTACATTTCAAACACCAAAAAGTTATTAAAAAAATTACTCTAAAGGCAGGTTTAGACGAAGACTATTTTTAGCCGCCTAAATTACGGCGCCTAAGAAAGGCACCGTATAAACACTTTTGGGGCCATTTTTTCGTGGCATGCCAGCGCTGGCACAGAATAGAACACGCGCCTATTTTTTGACGCCAGTGACCTCCGCCCGCGTCTCTCGCTGCCCCCGCGCCTATTTTGCTAATGACTGATACTGAAAAGGCACCATGTAAACGACTAGTGTCGGTTTGGTGGTCACTGGCGGCGAGATTTAGGCGCCTGAAAATAGTCATTCTCTAAACGGTCTGCTGTACGGTTGACACTGGCGCCGTAATTTAGGCGTCTCAAAATAGTCTTCGTCTAAACCTGCCTTAATTCTATTCCCGATCTTTTCGGTGTAGCCCTCGTATCGTCAAGAAGCTTCGTGCTATTACACGATACACGCAAATGTGACCGGCCGTTATCGAGTATCGTCCCGAATATTCGGACTTCTTCGTTATCGCGCTACACTTCGCTCTGCGTGGTCGGACTAGCATTTTTCATTTTTACGTTTGTTTTCAACTTGTTCAGACGCGTGCTGTGCAACGGTGCCACGGTTGTTAATGCGTAAATTGAAGTGGAACGATAAAATAGTGTTACAATTTTTAGCTTTTCTTTCTAGGTTTCTTTTTAGGTTTCAATAAATGCATTATGTAATTGTTAGCACACATGTTAAAGAAAAGAAAGTCTTCATTCATATTTAAAACACGCAGATGACGCCATCTTGGATTATTGCCAGATAGTTCGTGAAAAGAAAGCCGCTAGTGTAACCAGCGCTTTATCGCGATAACTTTTTAGTGTACAAAACGTACGAAGATTCGCCGCGAATTGCTCCGGGACGATAGGCACAGGTGCGGCGAAGGCATTACAAACTACTCCAAGCAAGCATACTCAGCGAAGCGTATTAGTTTCGAGATTGGCCAAAAATGCTTTTGGTTGTCTGTCTGATTTCGCCTACAGGACGCATTTATTGCGCATTTTGCGAGCGCGTATAATTTTGTATAAACATTTTTTTTTATTTAGTTTTTGATATTTGAACAACTTTTTTATTCGATAACTTTAATGGATTCCGGGTAACTCACGAAGTCTAGCTCACTTACAGTCCATAATTTCTAATAAGCACGTTTAAAAGCTCGCACTACGCATTTGTATGTATTTCAAAATGTCTTTTGAGATGAGAACGTGTACCAAACCGTTTTTGGCAAATATTACATTCGAATGGTTTCTCGCCAGTATGTGTCCTAATATGTTTTTTTAGCTTAGACGCTGAATTAAACCCTTTTTGGCAAATATCACAAACATATGGTTTCTCGCCAGTATGTATCCTAAAATGTGTCGTCAAAGCACCACGTTGTGTAAACCGACGTTGGCAAATATTACATTGATATGGTCTTTCACCAGTGTGTATCCTTAAATGCATAGCTAAAACTTCTCTTCGAGCAAACTTACGTTTACATACTTTACATTCATGTGGTTTCTCGCCAGTGTGCGATCTTAAATGAAGTATTAAATTTCGTTTTTTAGAAAACCGCTTCTGACAATCGTTGCATTCATACAATTTCTCACCGATGTGAATTCTTAAATGGCTATGTAACGCATGTTTTGAAGTAAATGAATTGTGACAAACATGACATTCATATGGTTTCTCTCTATGATTTTGTTCATCACGTTCATAATTTCGTGACGGTTTATCGCTAGTATGCTTTCTAATAACATGTTCTTTTAGATATTTAAACCGACGTAGACAAATATTACATTCATGTGATTTCTTATCAATGTGTGTTCGAACATGTTTTTTTAAAGTAACAAATTCTGCAAACTTACGATGGCAAAGATTACATTCGTGTGGCTTTTCACCAGTATGCGTTTTAACATGCTTTGTTAAATGTCCTTTTCGAATAAACCGACGTTGACAAACACTACATTCATGTGGTTTCTCGCCTGTATGCGTCTTTAAATGGTCATTTAATGAAGTACGATATTTAAATTTTTTGTGACAAACATTACATTCAAATCGTACATCAGTGTGAGTTATTAAATGTGTCTTCAAAAAGTATTTACTACGAAACCGACTGTGACATTCATTGCATTCATATGGTTTCTTGCCTGTGTGTGCTGTCATACTATGTAATTTTAAAGTTTCCAGTGTTCCAAACCGACGTTGGCAGGTATCACATTCATAAATATAACACTCGTAAGGTTTATTACCATTATGTTTTTTTATATGTTTGTTAAATAAACTATAATTTTGAAAATATCCGTGACAACGTTTACATTCTATTGGTACACTATTGTGTGTTTTTATATGAAATATTAAATTTTCCTTATATTTAAACCGTCTGTGGCAATCATTACATTCATATGGTTTCTCGCTTTTATGTATCCTCCTATGTATTCTTAAATAGTACATGTGAGAAAACGTTTGATGACAAATATTACATTGATGTTTCTCACCAGTGTGCATTTTAACATGAATCTTTAAGTATTTTCGTGTGGTAAATATTTTTTTGCAAACATTACATTCAGGTTTCTCGTCGGTATGTGTCTTCATGTGCCGGTCAAAGTGACGAACATACTTGTGACAAACATTACATTGGCGGCCTATCTGGTCAGTTCGCGGTGGACCTCTTCGCTCCGCACGTTTCTCGTCGAATGGTTTCTCGTCGGTATGTGTCTTCATGTGCCGGTCAAAGTGACGAACATACTTGTGACAAACATTACATTGGCGGCCTATCTGGTCAGTTCGCGGTGGACCTCTTCGCTCCGCACGTTTCTCGTCGAATGGTTTCTCGCCGGTATGTGTTCTAATATGTTTTTTTAGCTGAGACGCTGAATTAAACCCTTTTTGGCAAATATCACAAACATATGGTTTCTCGCCAGTATGTATCCTAAAATGTGTCGTCAAAGCACCACTCTGTGTAAACCGACGTTGGCAAATATTACATTGATATGGTCTTTCACCAGTGTGTATCCTTAAATGCATAGCTAAAACTTCTCTTCGAGCAAACTTACGTTTACATACTTTACATTCATGTGGTTTCTCGCCAGTGTGCGATCTTAAATGAAGTATTAAATGTCGTTTTCTAGAAAACCGCTTCTGACAATCGTTGCATTCATACAATTTCTCACCGATGTGAATTCTTAAATGGCTATGTAACGCATGATTTTCTTTATGATTTTGTTCATCACGTTCATAATTTCGTGACGGTTTATCATTAGTATGCTTTCTAATAACATGTTGTTTTAGATATTTAAACCGACCTAGACAAATATTACATTCATATGATTTCTTGTCAGTGTGTGTTCGAACATGTTTTTTTAAAGTAATAAATTGTGCAAACTTACGATGGCAAATATTACATTCGTGTGGCTTTTCACCAGTATGCGTTTTAACATGCTCTTTTAAATGTCCTTTTCGAATAAACCGACGTTGACAAATACTGCATTCATGTTGGTTTTCGCCTGTATGTGTCTTTAAATGGTTATTTAATGAACTACGATATTTAATTTTTTTGTGACAAACATTACATTCATATGGTTTCTCGTCGGTATGTGTCTTCATGTGCCGTTTAAAGTTAAAGTTAACATATTTGTGACAAACATTACATTGGCGGCCTATCTGGTCAGTCCGCGGTGGACCTCCTTGCGTTACGAGTTTCTCGTCGCTTGAACCATCTGCAGCTCGCGTCCGTTTCTCTGTCTCTGACTCCTCGCCAGAGGCGCCATCTGTGCAACAAAGGATGCACGTTGCATTAATAGCGTTTAGCGTCATCCCCTCTCATCTTGGAATAAAATTTATTTCTCACCGTAAACCTTTTGAAATATATACTAGTATGTTTTCCTTATGGGTTTACAAATAGTTTATTAATATGTGGAAAGGACATACCTATAATAAATTGAACCACGGGCTATACAGATCACTATAGTAAAATGAAATTAAAATAACAGCCAAAAACAAAAAAAAATGGTATTTCCATACAAAAGTGTGCAGCCGACCGGGCAACGTGCCCGGGCACCGGGCACCGGGCTGTATGGGAATGTCGAATATTTATTGACTTTTTGGTTGTTATTTTAATTTCATTATACTATAGTGATCTAGTACAGCCGTGATTTGATTTATTGCGGGTATGTCCCTCCCACGTTGTACAAACGGGGCTCAGCACGAACCTTTTTTGTTACGTCTAACGTTTCAAACAAGAGATACATCATTCGGTTGCAGACAGACTGGCGGGTGTGCAGCTGTGTTTTCTTGTTGATCATGAACGCAGATTTTTGATGTTTTTGCCACTACCCGCATTTTATAATGTCACTACCTACATAGTCTTTATCGCAACAGGCATGATGAATGGGAAAATATTTTTAGCCTATCAGTTAGATTATTAAAAAATATTGTACACGTATTTTTTCTTTGCTATGAGGAACAAAAAATTACAAAGATATAGCGCAGTGAAATTTCGCATGACGTCACGGCTACGTACAATTATAACATAGAGGTGACGTCGCAAGCCCCCACTCCGGAACTTTGATGCGTCGTATCTTTGTAAATTTTAACTTTTTTGGCAAACTGAAAAATATGGGTCCATTATTATTAGATAATCTAAAAGACGGACTAAGTACAATTATACTTTTCTAACCCTGTCGTCACCCCTTTTATTCCGGTACACACTCCACTAACTGTATCGATTTTGTTCGACACTATTCGTATTAGAAACATTAGACGTAACAAAAAAGGTTCGTGCTAACCCCCGTGTTTATATAACATTAATAATGTGTTTGAAGCGCGATAGTTTAGAACCCAAAATAAATAAATATATATGGACAAATCCCACAGATTGAGCTAGCTTAAAAGTTCGAAACTTGTATCATGGGATACTATCTCAACGATGCTATATTTTATAACAAATACATATATGTATATGGATAAACATCCAAAACCCAGATCAATCTGAAAAAAATAATTTTCCATCTTGACCTGACCGTGGATCGAACCCGTGACTTCTGGTGTGACAGAGTGGCATGATTGTTGTTGATGACCCCAGTGACCACTAGGCCACTGGGGTCATCAACAACAATGGTTCGAAATTGGTTTATCAACAACGGATACAGGTGTAGCACTTCTACAAAACATCTATGATGCTTGGGAATGTGTTTTTAACCGACTTTAGAAGAGGGGTTATATAGTATAATGTTCCCCGATTATATACGCGCCTGGACCTTGCAATTTTGCAAGACATTTGATTACGTAGGCCACGAAACCCTTCTTGAGTAGAATGAAACCCAAGAAATAAAATAATGTAAGTAACCTCCCACCCAACTGTTGCTAACATTTTTAACCGTTTTTTTTAATCTTGGCAACACAAAACGTGGATTTCTTAAAGTAAAAACAGTTATTACTAAGTGGTCATAAAGACTAAGGTCTGTAAAAAACCGTAGTGTTTGACTTTGCTGGAATATCTGTTCGGTATGGGCTAAATTAAAATTCTATTTAACTGGTGAAGAATTAAATTATATTGTTTTACTTTTACTTGGAAGTATATACATCTGACACCTAACACAATCTAGAGAAGAGAATGACATAATTGGGGGTTGCCAACAGCAACTTGGTTGCTTAAGTATTGCCAGCCATAGCAAAAATAAAGATTGATTTTTGCAAATCTATCTATTTATATATTTAAAAGCGAAAATCACTCACTCACTCATCACGAAATCTCAAAAATAACGTAGTTTATGAAGATGAAATTTGGCAGGAAGGTAGATTTTGACTAGAAGACGTCTGCTAAGAAAGGATTCTTGGAAATTCCATCCCTAAGGGGGTGAAATAGGGGTTGCCAGTTTGTATGGAACTTCGTAATTTTTAAAGTGAGACACATGAAGTTTTTAAATTTATTTTAGTAATTAGTAAAAAATAATAATGCATTTACTAGATTTTGAAAATGAAATCCCTATAGGCGCGAAATAGGGGTTGCAACTTAGTTGTTTTGACATTTTTGAATTAGTGGTTAGTAAAAAATAATAATCCATTAATTGGATTTTAAACAATTGCATCCCCGGGGGTGTATTAGGGGTAGGGAATTTATATTATTATACAACTTCATAACTTTTTTAATTGAGAGACAAAATAATTTGAAATAAATACATCCGTCGCTCTCTTTTGCTCTAACAAATGATGGTAACGGGACCATCATTTGCTAGAGCAAAAGAGAGCGACGGATGTATTTATTTATAATTATTTTGTCTCTCAACTAAAAAAATTATGATGAAAAATTAACGGGAACGGGAAGTATTCAAACATTTTAAATTTTTAATATAATAATTTATATGTTATAATAACAACATTAATAACGTAAAAAAACAATAAAAAATCCTATTAGAAACATTTTCGACTTCTAAGCGGACGAAGTCGCGGGTTAAAACTAGTCGGATATAAATCTGAACTAAATTAACATGGCTCCGTCCATAACAAAGATTAATCAAGTAATTATTACGAAAACAAAAAACCTGACTGCCTTTTTTATTTGTTTTATTTTATTTTATTTTTTATTTTGATATACCCAGTCTCACTTTCACAGTAAATACTAATCTAACGATACCTCTCAAGCTTACATCTATCGAGCCGTTCAGACTGCAGAGCGTGTCAAACAATTATACATACATGTATACTCTTGTAAAACATAATCTTCTGGCGCAGTCGCACAGTATTCCAAAGACCCTTCGGACCGGACATTTTTAACTGACCCCGTAGGTTGACGTAGTTTGTTATACTGAGCAATTGTCTAGAAGTAACCCCTATTCAAATATGGATAGTTTTCGAGATAAAAAATCTTAAAGTCCGCGGTTCTAGAGGGACCGAAAAATGAAAAATATTATTTATTTATACTTTGTTATTTTTTTTTCAACTATTTATTTCTAGTATGATGTGCCATTCAATTATGAGCTCTTAAGGCTTTTTATAAAATAACAATTGTTAACAGTTTAGAAGATATTTAAAAAAATCAATTTTTGATTTTGATTTTTTTTTTCAAACAGTATGTAGTTTCCGCACGAACTATTTTATGATGGTAATACTTCAGCTTTATAACTACCTATGAAAAAAAAACAGCCCAGTATCTTGCGTCTAACTTGAGATATTCGCCATTTTAATTTTGTATAAAGTGCCCGCAGTATTGGTCATAGCAAAGTTGCATTGAAAATTTTGCTATACATACAATTTCTGAGTACAAATTGCTTAAATATGTACTTTTTAGTCGTGAAGAAGAGGAAAAATCGCGAATATCTCAAGTTAGACGCAAGATCCTGAGCTGTTTTTTTTTTCATAGGTAGTTATAAACCTGATGTATTATCAGCATAGAATAGTTCGTGCGGAAACTGTATACTTTTTGAAGAAAAAAAAAACAAAGTCAAAAATTGATTTTTTTTTATATTTTCTAAACTATTGACAATTTTTATTTTATAAAAAGCCTGAAGAGCTCATAATTGAATGGCACATCATACTGGAAATAAATAGTTGAAAAAAAATAACAAAGTATAAATAAATAATATTTTTCATTTTTCGGTCCCTCCGGAACCGCGAACTTTAAGAATTTTTTTCTCAAAAACTATCCATATTTGAATAGGGGTTACTTCTAAACAATTGCTCAGTATAACAAACTACGTCAACCTATGGGGTCAGTTAAAAATGTCCGGTCCGAAGGGTCTTTGGAATACTGTGAGTCGGGTAAAAACAACCGGTGGCGACATCATTTCAGGCCCACTAACTTAATTATTGACCTATACGTTTTCTATATGATGAATTGATGAACTCCGTGGCGTAATGGTCAATACACTAGGTCACTTTTTTATAATAAACTGCCACAATTGGTCCTTGATATGCCTGACAAAAAGTTTAAAGCTTATGTAAAGAAGGTACTCTGTGAGAAGGCTTATTATAGGACCGATGACTATCTTAAAGACAACAAAATCTGGCTTGAGCTTGGCGCGGGTCCCTCTTAAAGGTTTGTATACTCAGAAATGGTCATAATCTGGTACATTAAGTACATACTGAATTTACAACTTGATTTGACATTATTACCAAATTTCGACATCAAAAAAATTAATTTAAATTATGACAACAAACAATGTATACTCTGTCCACATATCAACTATAAATATTAATTTCAATGTGAATTCACGTTCTTGGAGAAAATGCTGCAGTGCAGTTTGTTACCGCTTCTTCTGCACTAGCGCTTTGGAGGCGGCAGTAAACTTAGCTCTAAGTAACTTTTTGACGTCAAAAATTATTGTGCAATAAAACAAAGTGACGATTATTAAGAGATATTATAAATATCCTATGATAATAAAGATATATTTGAATTGAATTGAATTGACCCATCTGGAGGTTTTCGGTTCGATCTCCATACAGGGCAAGTTAGAAAATGGCCTTTATCAAATTGTCCTGGGTCTTGGGTGTTTATCTTTGTATGTATTTATTATGAAATATAGTATTGTTAGGTTAATATCCCATAACACAAACTTAAGCTTAATTCGGGGCTAACTCAATCTGTGTGATTTGTCGGTATATATTTATGTATTTATTCGATATATTTATAACAAATTACCTTCCCGATTTTGCGTCTCCGTTTCTATTTTCACCTCTTTAACCTGCTGTAACGTCTTTAGACTCAAAGGATCCTCATCATCATCATCATTCACCACCATGTCTGCTGGCTCTGGAGTTCCAGCGTCTGCAATGTGTGAGTGAAATAAAAATCTATATGAGCATAACATAGACAGGATAAGGATTTCTTAAATATTTCATACATACAAGGTGTAAATATAGGTTTTAGGGCGTAAACTGCATCAAGAGTTATGACGACCTCCGTGGCGTAGTGGTCACCATGCTAGTCCGCCACCCAGAGGTTCCGGGTTCGAGCCCCGGTCAGGGCAAGTTGAAAAATGGCCTTTTTCAAATTGTCCTGGGTTTTGGGTGTTTATCTATTTATGTATTTGTTATATAATATAGTATCGTTGAGTTAGTATCCCATAACACAAGTCTCGAACTTACTTTGGGGCTAGCTCAAACTCGTCCATGTGATCAGTGAATGTCGTGCCCGGTGTAGTAAATCTGAAATAAATACCTACGACCAAAAAGGAATGTGAATACTTCAGTTATGTGCGAAACGGGAATTTTTTTTTGTCGGAAATATCCGACGCTCGCGGAATGGGCACGACAATGTTTGTCGGATAAATCCGACGTTCGCGGTGAAAGGTTATGTCGGGGAGTCAGCAACCCTATATAAGTTTATATTTCCGGCCACATACCTGAAGCTTCATTTCCGCATGATTCCAAGTCAACTTGTTCAGTTTTTATTTCAGCTTTCTCAGGCAGCTCATTAATGATGAGCTCAGGCGGAGAGACAGTTAGCGCCGCGCACAGACCGGCCGCCTCACGGTCCAACTTTGATACAGACTGCACACTCACCTGCAGTCACAAGCACAGGCATTATCTTTTCATTATTATTATGTTGGTACGCTTTTCAGCCATGGGTCCATGGGGATCCGTTCTTTTGAGGCGTTAATGGGGCCAAAGCCAACATGAAGAGGCCTTTTTATCTAAAAAGTGAGATGGCTGCATCTATGGAGGTCTATCCCTTAATGTACCATTGAGATGCACTAACGGACAGTCCTCCACAGCTCCCGAACTATTGCCAGAGAGGGATTTACTTGATTTGGGCTTTATGGATGGGATGTTAGTGGACCGGATAACTGAGTTATGGAGTGAGATACGGACATCTACCGAAAAATCTCTCACAACAATTTTAGCCTAGTAGATGGTGACTTGCTGCTCGTTGGCTACACTGCCTGTGGGCACCCTAACTAGCCACGAAAATGATTATTTATTGTAGAACACACTAGCAGCTTATTAAGCTGATGCGTGTGTGTCTTAATGTTTGGAGATCTTGTGTTTATCTAGTCTGTTTTTAAAGCTGTTCACTGAAGGTGCAGTCACAACAATCTCTGGTAGTTACCGAAAGTTCTTAATAGGCTGGTTACACCTACAGAGTTGAGTGACATGTAAGTACTATTATAACTCTCACACTAAGCCAATCTACTTTTTTTTGCGAGCTGTGATGTGCACAGAAGTTAGATAATACTTCATCAAAGTCCCCAATGAGGCTGGCCAAGTGAACTGAAACCTCAGTAAAATGATAGATAAAAACACACTTGTCACTGTGTACTCACACTATACCACAGGTTCATAGAAATGCAGTATTATTTATGCCTACTACTGCAAAAGAAACTACACATATGTGCACACGTCAATGTGTGTATTTGCCCATAAGCCACCAATACACCACTACCACCTCTACAATGCGAGAAGGGTAAGAGGTGTGGTGACGAGAAATGGGGACATGGGGAGGCATATTGCCTAGGTACCCTAGGCAGTTTAGGGAGTTTCCATTTTGTATATAATATTTATATTTATTCTGTGTCTTTACCCAAACTTTATAGATAGGCTTATAGAGTAGTGCAACTAACGTTCGAAGATTGCACTAAATGAAACGTCACTCCCACAATACAGTTTATTGATTCAAATACAGTATGCAATAATTTGTTTAAATTTTACCCAAAAGAAGCACCAGACAAACACAAGTACATCGCAGGGGTTATATACAGAGACTCAATCGGATAACATCTTTCCTACTCTCTCAAATCTTACAGTATTCTTGGAAATTTTTGCATACCTCTTTACATTCAGCTAACATCGCCGTGAGCACAGTCTCTGCTCGTTTCGCAGTCAGCAACAGTTCATAGCTCTTTTGAAGCCGAGCGCAGCATATGTAACACGCTGCCACAGGCCGCCCTGCGCTCCAAAGCTGCACCAAACAACAATAATTTCATTGTAAAGATTATTATAGCTAAGCAATTAAGGCGGCCCTTCCTGGCCGCTCTGTTTTCAATGCGAGCATAGTTTGAAAAGCTTGGTGTTTCATCCAGGGCAATGCTAGAAAAAGAGAGAGATAGCACCGAAGGGCATGGTTTGCATTCTATTAAATGAAATAAGTATTATTATTAACTATCCATTAACGAATATTAACTATTCATAGGACGCAGAAATTTCATAAAACTTGTTCCAGCAGATACGTGTTTATCAGTAAGCCTTACTAGTATCGGAAATAAATGTTTTGCATTCAAAATTTTCATCATATTTGCGAGGTTTGTATCGAATTATTTTCTTTACTTTTACAATTTATGAGTACTTTATGAACAGTCGAAGTTTAGCTAAAATTTGTGCAAAAAACATATTTTTGGAGGCTTATACTGACTTTGTTTTTCTAAATTTCAATTTTTTATTTTGATAGAAACCTAGAAATGGAGCCCAAGATACCTGTGAGTTCAAAAGTTTTCAAGAAAGATAAGATACAACACCATAATCACGTATGAGCATTTGTATGAAAAGTAAGACGGGAAGGCCGCTCTTAAGTGCCAGATATGGCACACATGTTAGGCTGGTTTCAGAGTCACGCGTTCGCACGCGCGGGCGGCCAGCGTCGCGGGCGACACTCTTTGAGCCTCTTGGATCATCACACAGTCAATCGCGCGTGTGAAGTATGGCGAATCGGGCAGCGCTGGCCACCCGCGCGTGCAAACGCGTGAAACTCTGACTCTGAAACCAGCCTTAGACGCAAGAAATGCCAGCTTGACATCAGAAATAATGATACTGGCACGGAAGGGTCTTACTGGATGCGGGAAAGGTATAATCTAGTCACAGGATATTAAATATGGGAGGGGGTAGGGGAGAGGTAGGGAGGGACCCCATACCACTCTCCCTGTGTGGAGACACGTACATTTTGGGTCAATTTCCCGTTTACGTTTTGTCGTTAGTTATTTTCAAAAATTCTAAAAAAAAAGTACATCTCACTGGGGGATGTTTATTAGGGGTTCCTCTTCTCCCCCCCCCCCCCCCCCCTTCTCCCCATCTCCCATCCCCCATGTTGAAAATCCTGCGGCTAGATTCTACACCCAACCCCTGGATGCATCTAGTGTTAATATGAGTGTGAATGTAAAAAAAGGAAAATGAATGTTGCTAGCAGAATCATTTAGATAGGAGTTTTTCTTTTGATCCACACCAGCGTCTTCCACGCTGGTAAGTAAATGAGTTAATCAAACAAAACTAAAACTTAGGTTAGGAGTAGGCACACATTCATTACAAGTATGGAGTATGGTGCCGTTTTTTAAAGATGTTGAAATACTTACTGCAGTCGTTACAAGATTCTCATAAACTAACTGAAGAGGAGTGTTCATGATTTTAAACATTCGCACACCCACTGTAAGGCAGATCCGGCATATAGAATTTGCATTTTCAGCCATTATGATATGAAAGATTTCTTTCTAGTAGTTAGCTATAGTCTACGTGGATATTAATGTGATGTGATCATAAATATTATAACAGGAGTAATATGTTCTGTGATTATAATAACACAAGTTTACATTTACTACAAACAAGCAGAGATCGTTCGTTCAGATCGTTTTCACTCACAAAAAACAACACAATTCACAAACAATCGGAAACGGAAAAATTTTTGACAATAGACAAAAATTTGACATTTCAGTTGTGACATATCTTTTCTTTTAATAAGGAAGGCTACCACCAAAAAACCATTCAGAAACAAGGCAGTTTTTAAGCAGGTCAAAAGCAGGACAACTTTAAATCGTTCCATGACGTTCATGATGCTGAACGTTTTTTGAATGGTTATTCCTGAATGGTGAACTGTTTGTTGTCTCTGGCTTGTTTTGGTGATGAGACTGCGAAGACGTTCAAATCCTTGACAAAAAATTATTATTTTTACCGGTTTTTTTATTTACGCAAAACAAAATTATTTCTATCATATTTTATTTAAATATCTAAAAGTTAGTGTTATTTACTTTGTTTTCATTTGATTATGTACATAAATTTAATTTGATATTGACCATTAAAGATGGCAAAAATTTTAATGAGTGCGAAAAAAATTGCGAATGAAAGTTTTGAACGGATGTCTGCGTCTGGTTTTCGAAATTATAAATAAATCGTAAATTCGTGGCAACATAAATGTTTCATGTTTATAATGCTGGAAGCCGAGCAACCACATGACAAAATATATCCATCACTTCATATTATAGAGCTTTTTCGAATTGCCGTGGTAAATAGTTATTATACGATGGTAACGACTACATAGTGTTTGGAAGTTAATTTTATTGTGGGCTTCATCGTACAAAAGCACAGTGTTTTGTCATAAATATATTTTATCAATAACCATGTCGTAAGTAACATTTTAACTACACACCTATTCAAAGTTTATATTTAGATAATTATGTGTTCAAACTTGCAGCTTCTTCACTGCTATTATAAATAACATAAATATATACAGACAAAGTAAGTTCGAGACTAACTCAACGAGATAAAGGCTAGGTTTTAGTAAGTACGCAGTGATTGTAGTGCACAAAGAATTTTATTACAAAGTATGATATTCATACTTTGTATTTGATATTCATAGATAGCGACATGAATCTAAACTATTATTTTTTTCAGGTATTCTGGTGAAAAAGCGAACCAGCCTAGCAACAGATGTAGCCTTGTAAAATGCTTGAAATTCAACATTCTGCCATTTCACTGGTTCAATCACAGGTTCCAAAGGAGGCTGTAATCCTCTGGCTCTCTCAGTCTTGTTTGTATTTAATAATAGGCTCCAGTGAATCCTGTCTTGTATTTTTTTAATTGATGTCATCATGGTACTTCTCAGAGAGTAACCAAAGAATCCTGTAAGACAAAATGTATAAATGTATGTAGTTGTAATTTTAATAAATAACTTATACTTAAGAATGTGTTGTTATTTGTTTTCATGTGTGAATAAATATTTTACAAGGATTAGCATTGTTATTACTTACAAAAAAATATGTTTCGTAAGTTGGACTATTTTTCACATAAGTTGTACTAAAATAATGAAGTAATATATCTTACTTTGTTTTTGAAGTTATAGCGGGCGGCAAAGCCTCTTCCACCAACGACGGCGTCGCCCACTATAAGCAATGGAATAAAAAGAAATCGCGCATTACGCGTGTAAAACTATTTTATTATTCCGGTGAATATGTGCGAACAACTAAACTCCGTTATTACAGCAACAAAGAATATTCTGGAGCAGAAATAAGTTCGCCGCGCGTAAGCTCACAATATTTGTAAAACTCAAAAAAATCTACTGTCATAAGCTAAATCATAGACAGAGCACCTGAGGTGCTCTTCGCGCACGCGTGGATCGTCGGGTTGGAAGCAAAGAGGTTTGCGACGGGTCATTCATAGTATCCGCTATATCCTCCCCCTCCAAGTCACAAGGTCGTCCCGACCGTGGCTTGGCCGGACGACCACGACGGCGCTGATGCACAATGACCGGTGATGGTCCTACATAAAGTGTCAGTGCACTGGCATGGTACTTTCCTTTAACAGTACCATTACTGTCAACTACTTCGAACGAAGTGGGACTTACCACTTTTGAAATACGATAAGGTCCCTCTCGCTTAGGGGCAAATTTACTCGTATAACCACGCGCTGCACTACTTGGCAAATGGGCTTCCACAAGAACCAGGTCTCCTTCCTTGTAAGAAATGGTAGGTCTTCGATGCTGGTCAGCAACGGCTTTACGTATGTCCTGCTGTGACTCAATACGTTCATGAATTTCCGAAAGGACTTGAGCAAAACGCACCAGATATGGAGTGATTTGGGGCACAAAATTTTGCTGTGCTACGATAGCCCTAATATCAGAATGTACCGCAAAAGGTGAACGCATTTCTCTAGCAAAAGTAATGTAAGCTGCTGACTGCCCAGTCCCTTCGTTGTATGCACTATTGAGTGCGAAACGTATCGCTGGAAGCATATCTGGCCAAGCGCGATGTTCTGGCCCTACCAACATACTAAGCATCTTCTTCAATTCACGGTTTTTCCGTTCCGCAGGATTGGCTTCTGGATGGTACACCGGTATTAGAGACTGCTGTACTCCAAAAATTAGCATAACCTTTTGCATCACGGCCGATACAAATTGCGTACCGTTATCTGAGATCACTCTCCTGGGTAATCCGTAACGTAGGAAAACCTCCTCAATAAGCGCCTTCGAACACGTCTCAGCCGTAGCATCCTGAAGAGCAAATAATTCCACCCACCTACTTGCCTTGTCCTCGACAAGGAGAATCCACTTCTCCCCTTTGTTCCCTTCGGGAAGAGGACCAAACAAGTCCATTGCTAACACTTCAAAACGCTGATGAAGCACTGGTGTTTGCAACAGACCTGCTGGTTTCAAGTTGGTGGCTTTGTACTTTTGACAAAGGTCACAAGACTTTAAATACTGAGCTACAAAATTTCTCATGTTCCTGAAATAATAACGCTCTTTGATCTTTCGCAAGGTCCGTTCCAGCCCTAAATGACCTGCAGTAGGCGCGTCATGTAACTCCTTCATAAGTCTCACCTTCAAAGACTCTGGGATAACCAACTGTGGCTCTTCAGACTCCCCGTCGGGGTCACACCTATAAAGTACCCCTTGGGAAAGATAATACCCCCTATCTGTCCAACGCAACGTAATCTCCGGATTTTGGGTATTTTCAAAATCATTAATAATTAGGGTTAGATCTGGATCATCCAATTGTGCACTCCGCATGTCCTCCGGGGCCCATTGAGGCAGGTCAACAACGACAGGACAGGTATCAGTGATTTCAGTTACCTGTTCTTCGTTATCGCTACACACTGGACGACTCAAAGTGTCGGCAATAACATTGACCTTGCCTGGAGTGTAATTTATATCCAGGTCATATGATTGTATCTTCATAGCCCACCGAGCAAGACGTCCACTTGGAGTTTTCAACCCCAGAAGCCACTTCAAAGGCTGGTGGTCAGTAGCAACGCGTACCTTTATACCTTCAAGGTAAGCACGAAATTTATCTAAAGCCCAAACCACCGCCAAGGCTTCTCTCTCGGTTGTAGTATAATTCTTCTCAGCGGATGTCAACAGCCTGCTAGCGTACTCAATTGGCTGTTCTTCCTGAGGAGTAGCGCCCTGCATTAGCACTGCTCCTAAAGCATACGCGCTCGCATCTGTCCTCAAGACAAATGGTTCATCAAAACTGGGTTGACGGAGTACTGGGGTTGTCGAAAGCCGTAACTTGAGCTCCTCAAACGCTTCCTGTTGAGACTCCCCCCACTGCCAACGACTGTTCTTTTTCGTGAGATCCGTCAGAGGACGAGCAACGTCAGAAAAATGTGGTATAAATTTCCGAAACCACGAACCCGTTTGGAGAAACGTCTTCAGCTCTTTCAAGTTCGTGGGTGGCAACATCTTCAAGACAGCTTCGACCTTCTTGGGGTCTGGCTTGATGCCCTGCATAGTTACAACATGGCCCAGGTAAGTGACCTCTTCCCTAGCGAAAACACACTTGGCTCTATTGGCTCTTAAACCAAACAAACGAAGACGGTCAAACACTTGTTGAAGATCCTTAAGATGCTGATTAAAGTCTGATGATATTATCAACAAGTCATCCAAATAGGCCATTACACAGACATCTTTCAGGCCAGTCCTCATCCGGTCGATCATACGCTGGAAAGTTGCCGGGGCGTTTTTCAAGCCAAATGGCATACGGCGGAACTGAAAGGTTCCATAAGGCGTGGTAAACGCAGTTTTAGGCCTATCCTCCGGCGCGACAGTTATTTGCCAATAGCCAGCTTTTAAATCAATGGTAGACATCACACAACCTACCTTAATGCTGTGCAGCAGGTCATCAATAACTGGTAGTGGGTATTTGTCATTGCGAGTAACGCTGTTCAATTTCCGGTAGTCGACACAAAAGCGTACTTCCCCATTCTTCTTTGGAACCAGAACTACGGGAGAAACCCACTCCGACTCAGCGTCCTCAATGACATCGTCCTCTAACATCTTTTCTATCTCTGCCTTAATCACCTCCTTCTTAGCAGGTGTCACTCGATAAGGCGGACTTGCAATCGGTTTAGCATCACCAGTATCTATGCGATGAACAGCGAACTTGGTGGGTCCTCCCCCTAGAACAAAAATGTCCTCGTTGACATTTAGGAGGTCAGACAGTCGCTGACGTTCATCTATACCCAAGTGAATACCTTCGTCCTCACGAAGCCCCACAGATGAACAACTAAGTGGCTTATGCAACTGACGTTGTCCTTCATATACGATTGCCTGAGGAGTCATATCGTTTTTAATAAACCAAACACCGCGAACAAAATCTAATACCATGCCAGCATCCTGTATAAAATTCATTCCCAACAAACTTTCTGTAGCTTCTGGTAACATGATAAACATTACATTGAAGGACACACCGCAAACCTCAACCTTCACTTGCGTCCGTTCGACAATTTGCGCAACCACCCGACCATCAGCATACTTTAGCTCTGTATATACATTTTCAAAATCATGGTTATGCTCGGCCAGATGGGCCTTAAGACTAACGCTACCTATGCATTGTTTAGCACCTGTGTCCACTAATACATGTCCTATTTTACCATACACTTTAATTTCTAATACGGGACGCACTCTAGAGTCTAAGCTCACACTTGACACAGTATGAAATGACGCGGTCGGAACCTTATCAACTGACTTCTGTTTACACGTAGAACAATTAGACCTAATGACGCCGGGGGCGCCACAACCGAAACACGTAATGTTAGGCTCACGTGGCTCCAATTCCTCCTCTTTCTTAATCTTAGTCAACCGTGGGCACGCGTCCTTCAGATGCCCAAACTGTCTGCAATAATTACAGCGCAGATGAGATTTGCTGTTAGTTGCAGCAGCTGTTTTTTCAGGAGAGGACGAAGAAGAGGCCGGCATTGTCTTTGTCAAAGCCGGTGGCATCGGCTTAACGCTTCCAGTTGTGTTAGATCGACTTTCATCTAGGATATCTTCTACTCGACGGGCCATAGTGATTAACTCTGCGAAGCTTGCGAAACTTGTTCGTGGGACTTTCTCTCTTATACGGCGGTGCAGCAAGCCGTAGCTCATATCAAGCTGCACGGTCTCTGACAGAGAGCGAGGTGGTAGCTGCGCGAACAATGCTCTCAAATGGCAAACAAAAAAATCCGTAGCCTCATTGTCTCGCTGCTCCCTTTCGAAGAGTTTACGATACAGTTTATGAGGTGGAAGTCTCGGGCCGAAAATTTGCTTGAGTGCCTCGAGCGCATCTGTCCAAGTGGTAGTGTGATCCTTTACTCCCTGCCACCACGTCGCGGCAAGACCTGTCAGCAACATGCTCAGGCCGCGGAGCGCGTTGTCATCGCTAACGCCAACACAGTCCTTGTAGACTTCTATAGCGTCAATGAACGCTTCGACGTTGCTACTTTTGTCACCGTCATAACGGGCTGTACATTTTGCGAAATTACCATGTAAGCGAGTACTCACGTTTGCGTCTTCTTTAGTTACCCGATTTAACAGCATTTCCAACTGTTCGGTGGTGATGAGGATTGGCGCAGGCGCGGCGGGTTGCTGTTGTACCGGCGCGGGCGCGGCCGGGTGCTGTTGTTCCGGCACAGGCAGCGGCGGCGATGCCTCGTCAGGTGAAGCGCCGGCGGCAGCCGGGCTCGCGGCGCGCGATCTCGTGAGCACCATGTCGGAATTATTTACAGGAAATGTCTTAAAGCACTAACACAATACGTATACAGTTCCAACAGTCTCAATCGTGGAACAAACTGATACACAGTCACGAGAGATAGTACGTAGGTACAACACAAAATGTTCAAAAGTTCCAATTCAACACGGTAACGCGGAACAAACAGTTTGACTTAAAACTGTCACGAAACACGGAAGGAACGGTAAACAAACAGAAATGTTCTGTAGACTGCGAAAAGAAGAACTATTCGAATTTGTGGGACAAACAGTCTTAGGTTCCGGCACTGTCACAAAGGTGGGAAAAAAAGGGGAAATGGGAAATTACGTTTCCCAGCCCTATTAAATCACACGCGTTCGTGGAACAAACAGTACGAAGGTTCCAAACTGTCACAAATCCATGGAAAAGCAATCCTACAATCTTCAAATGTCCACGGTACAAAACGGTATGCGACCGTCGTAGACAAACAAAACACGATCAACGTGAACAAACGACGCGCGATGGAAAAACACACAGTTCACAATATATGTTCAAAACACTTTCAGGTCACACGGGAAAAGTTCTAGACTTCACGAAAACACTAGGATTTGTCCGTGCCCCACGTTGGGCGCCAGTTATAGCGGGCGGCAAAGCCTCTTCCACCAACGACGGCGTCGCCCACTATAAGCAATGGAATAAAAAGAAATCGCGCATTACGCGTGTAAAACTATTTTATTATTCCGGTGAATATGTGCGAACAACTAAACTCCGTTATTACAGCAACAAAGAATATTCTGGAGCAGAAATAAGTTCGCCGCGCGTAAGCTCACAATATTTGTAAAACTCAAAAAAATCTACTGTCATAAGCTAAATCATAGACAGAGCACCTGAGGTGCTCTTCGCGCACGCGTGGATCGTCGGGTTGGAAGCAAAGAGGTTTGCGACGGGTCATTCATAGTATCCGCTATAAAATCCAAATTTCCAATAAAAGGTATTAAGTAGGATTAATTAAGGTCCCATGGTAGCGTTACTTCAATTATCTACTAACTGTTTTGTAAAAATCTAAAGTAAAGAAAAAACATATTCACATTCACAAGAAAACCAACTAAAATCCTCCATACAAGTTACTGGAAAGTAACTTTTTAAGGATAGCTTTATTTGACACTTGAGACGCGCAATAATCGTTTTCATGCTGTCAAATAGACGTGATGGTAGGAATAGTCCATACAAAAAAAGGTGAATGGTTTTGTGACGTCAACCAAAACAATCCTGTTTAAGGCCTGCTATAAATGTGTCATGGTTGCATTAAACAATACAGTTCAGTTTAAGTGCTGCTATAAGAGATGACGGTAAGCCTGCAGGCCTCGAGAGTACCTATTATATTCTTTGGGCCTCAGCATCAGGCTGTACGGATCAACATGAAGTATCTGTCACTGTCAAATAATCAATTGTCATGTCATGTCAGTGTCTCACACTAGGTAGGTATGTACTTGTTTATTTGGACCTATATAATTTGTGCATAGTTTGTTTACAACACAGAAGGAAAATTAGATAGATATCACAGAGTACTTTTATATATATAGATATTCAAGAGTTCAAGTTTATGACTTTTTACCACCCTCTACTTGTTTAATTTATGTGAATCGTGATTAAAAAACTGTAGTTTTCTGATTCCGAAGCTCTTGCTTGCCTCCTATCCTTCTATATCTTCGAAAGGAACACCTAATCAGAATGTCTGAAAATGCCATATGTCGGATTTGCCTCTCGGTTGGCGTGCGTATGTGCAAAATCGCCGACACTCCTCCAAGATATTTATGATAAGATTTCAAACACTGCAGTAAGTTATTATGGATGGTTTTACAACTGGAGACCTGTACGATTTGTCCGTAACACGGGGGACCCGTACGGGAATCATGAAACGAGAGTGGTACGCCGTACGATTGAACGGGTGGCGTTGTACAGTTGGTTATATGACATATGTAATCAGGCTAGTATGCAGGTCAGCGCCATCTAAACGTTACTTGTAATATTTCAATCTCCGCTGTAATGTTATTTAATATACCTACACCTAGATGGCACTAATAAAATAATTTAAACATAATTTCTTATATTTCTATACTCTGATGAAACATTCCCGGAGCATGTTCCGCGTTTATATGAAACGTGTGCTAGCGCTTCACGTTTGTTTCCGCTCCGGGAGCCCGTACGGATGTATCTGTGCAACCAGCCTTAGACCTACAGAACTGGCACCGTCGTCCCGTGTGCTGTTTAAAACATGAATTGCTCATATAAAGCAATAGGATGAAAGTCATCATGACATCGAAGGTGTAAAATCAAATATGATGTTTTTCCTATGCTGGTCTGGGAGGTAGGAAAAAACTTATAATGTACCAGCTGCTTCTCTTCTCGCGCAGATCGTAAAAACTGATTGAGGGAATGGGCGAGATTTAAATAACATTTATATATTTTATTATAATATATATTTTATGCAATGTGGCCAGCAATGTATCACTATTTTAATACCTTTTTCCATCTTAACACCCACCATAACGCTAAGTGTGGCTTTTCGGTCTTAGGGCCCTGGCTCTGTCTACCCTGTCAGGTATAAAGACATGAGAATGTATCTGTATGTTTTTGCTGCAGCTGCAGAGTGCAGGGCGGCCCGTGGCAGCTTGTTACATCTGCTACGCTCGGTTGCACAAGAGCTACAAGTTGATGATGATGGTTGTGAAGGCTGAAGAAGTCCTAACAGCTATAATAGACAAGTATGCCAAGGTTAGATATGTTTGTTTTCCCACTATTAATCCAATATTTTTGAGATTAGGCCAATGCAAGTTGGAAAATGTTTTTCAAATCATCTTGGGGTTTTCCTATTGGTTTGATAATTATTATCTGTTCTGCTCCTTGTGAGAATTTTGGGATAAAAACTATCCTGTTCTCTACCGCTTTCGAACTACTTATATCCGAAATATCAATACCAAATAACATCTAAAAAGTTAAAAATTGTGAGAAAAGTTGAGATACAAGTATTGCTCGAATGTAACCATTATACTGCCCTATGTTATAGTTTTTTGACAACCTCCGTGGTGTAGTGGTCACTATGCTAGTCGGCCACCCATAGGTCCCGGGTTCGATCCCTGGTATGGGCAAGTTGGAAAATGGCCTTTTTCATATTGTCCTGGATCTTGGATGTTTATCTATATATGTATTTGTTATAAAATATAGTATCGTTGAGTTAGTATCCCATAACACAAGTCTCGAACTTACTTTGGGGCTAGCTCAATCAGTGTTATTTGTCCCTATATATTTAATTATTGTATGGCAGCCCCGCGTTACGCAG
Source organism: Acrobasis suavella (assembly GCA_943193695.1). Classification (NCBI taxonomy): domain Eukaryota; kingdom Metazoa; phylum Arthropoda; class Insecta; order Lepidoptera; family Pyralidae; genus Acrobasis; species Acrobasis suavella. The sequence continues at coordinate 5,395,342 of OW971956.1, forward strand.
CGGGATGTGGAGTTGTGTGCCAATCGCATTGAATAATTTGTTTGTATTTCGTTTTTGTAAGGGCTATAGCGCCTGTAACAGACGAGCGAATGGAATACCTGATTTGGCACAAGCCGAATAAAGCAGAAAAACTATATAACTGTCTAACTATACAATGTGTAACAAAATCCCTGTCCGATCCTTGTAGGAGCAACTCAGACAGACCAATGCTTGATTGAAACTCGAAGAAATAATCGACATTTTCATACAAATTGCCGGGTCGGCCGAATACTTTCGTATAAAAATGACGATTGTTTTTCGAGTTTCAAGCGTTGGTCCCATAGGAAAAGTTAAAGTGTTACATATTGTATAACTGTCTGTCTGTCACCAGGCTTTATCTCATGAACCGTGATAGCTAGACAGTTAAAATTTTCACAGATGATGTATTTCTATAACAACAAATACTAAAACAGAGTAATATAAATATTAATCTCATACAAAAAACGTGGTTTTTAATAGATAATGGTACGGAACCCTTCGAGCACGAGTCGCGATTCGCGCACTAGACCGGTTATTTGATTTTCGTGTGTGTGAGTGGCCAACACTGGTGTTAGATTTTTCAGGCTGCCTAAAGGCATCTGACATAGCTGGACGACTGCCTTACAATGATGACACCCGTGTTTGCAGGTTCGTCAGAGCTGATCGAGGCTCGCTCTACGGTCGACGCGGGCGACTCTGACGTCGACGATCCTATTACTTTGCTTCATCCCGATACTGTGACGAAAACTGAACGAAACATAGAAAGTGGGAAAGGTACGTATTTTTAACCGACCTCCAAAAAAGAGGAGGTGGTTGGATGGAAATGGTTCCGTGATTAGTGTCTTGTAATAAGTATAAATTATTTTGTTTGCCCAACATGCTTAGGCTCTGCATTTTTCTACTCTGCTAAATCCATGCCTACCCTATATTAAACATTATCAATTCGTCGGAATCTTTTGTTTTTTTTTTTTATCTTTTTGTATTTTCACAGATTTATTCAAAGACGCCTGGACCGATTTATAAAATTATTATTTTTTGTTTAAAAAGGCATACTTGCCAGGTGGTCCCATAGAAATTTGATCAAAATTGGTTGTGTAATTTGGGAGTGAATTCGGTTTTTTAGTTTTGAAAAATTACTAACTAGGCTGTCCGCCCCCGACTTCGCACGTATACAGCTTGATTTAGCACCCTCTAGCTATATTGAAATCTTGAAATCAAAATTACTAACAGAACACAAAACCGTAAGAAAACTTAGTTTTTAGGGTTCCGTACCCAAAGGGTGAAAACGGGACCCTATTACTAACAGTCCGCTGTCCGTCTGTCTGTCCGTCCGTCTGTCCGTCCGTCTGTCCGTCCGTCTGTCCGTCCGTCTGTCCGTCCGTCTGTCCGTCCGTCTGTTTTTCCGTCTATCACCAGGCTGTATCTCATGAACCGTGATAGCTAGACTATTGAAATTTTTACAGATGATGTATTAATATTTTCGCTTTAACAACAAATACTAAACACAGAATAAAATAATATTTAAGTGGGGCTCCGATACAACAAACGTGATTTTTTATAGATAATGGTACGGAAAACTACGTGCGCGAGTCCGACACGCACTTGGCCGATTGTTTCCACTATTTTTACTCTGAAATTTCTAATAATAGCCATTTATGATGTGCTGTTCCTACTGTAATGATAATGATGATGAGTGCGGCGTCATTAGAATGGGAGATTGATGGTATGCAATTTTCAGCTGATATCTTTGGTTTTATTATGAAATAAGGCTTTATGGCAATATATGTATTTTTGTTTCCCATAAGAGCGTAAGCTGCGTTATTGCGAAATGTTCAGTCTATCTCTGTCTTAAACTCTATGTTCGAAAGAGATAGCAGAATACGTCACGTGGTGCCGTGTCTCTGTCGCACGTACGTAACGAGTAATTTCCTTGAACAAAACTAAGAGGTGCAAAAACACCCTGTATAACACACACACACACACGATACATTATGTATTAAATTCGTGAATGTGCGAGTCCAACCAAGGCTGAAGTCACGCTTTATTTTTTTTGCAAATTTTGCAGACACACTACAAAAACCGAAGAAACATAAACAAGCAGAAAAATCAAGCAAAAAGAAGAAAACTCACAGAAAAGGCAGAGCACGTATAGATTGTAACGTTTGTCACAAGGTTATTGACAGAGCTCATTTAAAAAGTCATTTAAGGGTCCACACCGGCGAGAAACCATACGAATGTGACATCTGTCAATGCAGATTTAACCTAAAAGGCAATCTGCGAAGACATTTGAGAGTACACACCGGGTTCCCATCGTTTAAATGTGACATTTGCCACAGTCGCTTCAATCAAAAAGAAAATTTACAAAGACATCTTCAACTTCACACTGGTGAACGTAAATATAGAAAACCACCAGAGTATTACGAATGTCTTATCTGTCAAAATAGGTATTCGGCACTGTTTGAATTGAACCAGCATATACTTACGCACGGTGGCGAGAAACCTTACAAATGTAATCTTTGTGAGAAACGCTTCGCTTACGAGCGTGGATTGCGACAACATCTGAAAACGCACACAGGTGAGAAACCATATGAATGCAATCTTTGTAATAAACGGTTTAATTTAAAAGGTACTTTAAATACTCATTTAAAAACACATTTAAGTGAAACCGTACAAATGTGATACTTGTGAAGTTAGGTTCTCTGACAGGACGGTGTTGCGGAGGCATAAAATGACGCATACGGGTGAGAAACCATTCGAGTGCCAAGTTTGGTATAAACGGTTTAAGACGAATGAAGCTTTGCAGAACCATTTAAGAACGCACACTGGCGAGAAACCGTTTGAATGTGACAGTTGTTCGGCAAAATTTGCACAGAGGTGCAATTTGCGGAAGCACGAAAGACTTAACTGTAATGGGCGCTCCAAATTGTCACAGATTATATAAGTTAGAAGAAAAGACAGCTGATGGATTAAAACAGTAACGGACCAAATGGAACGGAGTGGAGGCCGATGCATGGACGAGACTGGCACATGGCCGTATATAGAAGACGGTATATACTCAGTAGTAGTTTTTTTAGGTATATCAAATGAAAGGGCTCGTTATTAGTAATGGGCCGAAAATGGGTTTCAACAAATACGAACATTCGGCCGAATGTTCGGTAAAAATTTACCGAACCGAATATTCGGCCAAATAATTTGGCATAATTAAATCAGCCGAGGAAACAAATACTGGTTGAAGCGTATTTACGAGAAGCACGTGGAATTGCGCCGGTCTCTGCCGCCCGCTACCCCTGCGCTACCTGAAATGTAATTGAATCATTTAGTACGATTGACTTGTCGCCACGTGCGTTTGTATTTGTTATTATACTATTAAAAAGGCAGTTTTATTAAGAGTGTTGATTCATTTAACTGTCGTGGCTTTTTAAGTTTATTAGTAGAAAAAGTGCAAACATTTTATTATTGTTCAAAATCTGAAAAGTTTTAAGACTTTTTGCTTACAATTGTTAAATAATTTTAGCTACAAAAAGTACAAAACAAATTATTCATAAATAATCTACCTTATAATTTTGTAATTAAACTGTTTCCAACAATAAATATTGATTTCTAAATTAAATAACTCTTTATTTCTCGCATTTAATACTTAATTATATTTTTAGAACAAGTTCATTGCAACTGAATCCTTATCAGCCCATTTAGGCAGCCTTTATTATGTTTTTATGACCATATTCTTTGTATGCTGTGACTGAAACGTAAACATCGATTACAAATAAAAAAAATACGAAGACAAAATCATTAAGTTACACTTTATTGGTTGTTACCTCATAAAATATGTAGAAACTTTGAGAACCACTTTGCCCAAGAGACTTTAATGAGTGAAAAGAAAGAGAGGAGGCCTTTACCCAGCATTGGAACATAAACGGCTGGAAAAAAAACTTTGCTGAACAATCGGTGATTTAGCCGAATCTTCGGCAGAATGCGAATATTCCTAATACCGAATATAAAACGAAAATTCGGTCCATCACTACTCGTTATGAAGATTGGGAAGGAAAATTGGGAAAATGGAGGAAATGGGTAAATAAGGAAATAAGTAGATAAGTCATTTGAGTAAATGTGTAATTGGGAAAATGGGGAATTTGCTAAGTGGGGAAATAAGGAAATAGGAAAATGGGGGAAATGGGTCAATAAGGAAAAAAGTAGATAGTAAATAATAATTAAATAACTAATTGGGGATATAAGGAAATGGGGAAAATAGGGGACAGACACGGGGGAAATGGGTAAATAAGAAAATAAGAGAAGTAAATGGGGGACATGGGTAAATAACGAAATAAATAGATAGTAATTGGGAAATTAGGGAATGGTGAAATGGAAAAAATTAGGAAAATGGGAAAAACTGGTAAATAAGTACATAGTAGTAAGAAATGGGGGACATGGAGAAAATGGGTAAATAAGTAGATATTAACATAAACCGACAAAATCGCTTTCTCATACAAATCAGCGTTCAGCTAAACGTATTTTGTATTTGTATGAGACTAAAATAGAATCAGGTTTAAATGATATATGGTTAGCAGGCTCTGTTTAAAGAGTCGCAGTCGCCCTGTCTGTATAAATGTAAAGTAATATTGGTGGGAAATATTTCAATCAAAATCTGAAAGAAGTGGGAAAGTGCATCCGGCTTCAAAGTAGTACAGCCAGGAATGCGCGAAGAAGTAGATTTTGTTTTGCTTTTTGCCTACACCTTTTGTTTTGAAAAATATAAAATGCCACGAGAAGTTTAAACTGTCACTGTCATACGCTTAGCGTGAAGTAAAATGTCAATGTCAGTTTGGTTTTTGTTATTTGTGTATTGCTGCTGCAAAGAGAATTCAAATTGTATTGCTGTGCGCATGTCAATGGCCTAGGCACAGAGTGCTAGAAGTATAATTGTTCTGTGCACAGAGTATCTACTTTGTTTGTATTCTATTGTGCTGCGGTGCTGGCTGCTTATAATTTTATCGAATTTTGTACACATAATTTGTAACGTAATATTCTCTTAATTTTCGCTTAAAGCAAAAAATTGTGTATATTCAACTACCTAGTAACGTGAAAACAAACCGTTTCGTACACCATGACCGAATTTTGTTTGTTTACTATATTGTCTTAATGTAAGAATTAATTTGCTTTAATAAATTAAAGTATTCTAACTTAATTTGTGATACTATAAAATCCACGGGCAAATTTACAACGTGAACTACGTCTGTGAGATTGAGATATAACTCCTACTTAAGGCCTCCGTGGTATTCCAAGGCTCTGAACGTGAAAACAAACCTTTCGCAATGTCTGAAAGCACTATATGCCGGGTCTGCCTCACGGTGGACGTGAGGATGCTCACAATCGTGGACACTCCTCTCCAGTCCGTTTATGAGAAGCTTGTGGCGACTGAGGTAAGTATCCTCCGCTACTGATAAAGTGATTATTTGGTGCTTTGGATTCTGCCACTGCATGAGCTAACTGAAGGCAATGGCCTTGTGATGGTTCAACTTGTATACAATTTTTATGCAATAAATAAGAATAAATCACACTGTTTTAACTAGCCCTAAACTAAGTTTAAACTTGCATTATGAAATGCTAACTTAACAATACTATATTTTATAATGAATACTTGTCCTGTGGGGACCATCGGCACATAAATTATATAACACTGTAGCCTGAAAATTTAAATCATGCGTGACCAGAAGGCTGGCCTTTACCTGGGTCATAAGCAGAGATTGGAATCACGGGTGCTATTTCTATCAAAAGTATAAATATGACTAAAAGTTCCAGGATTTCTCGATAATCTAATTGGATAATTTCAGGATAATTTATTTTTTTTGATTAAAATATGTCCTGAAATCACATAATTATGATTGTTTTATTTATAGATTATAAAGTCAAATCCATACTTTTGATAGCAATAGCACCCGTGATTCCGATCTCTGGTCATAAGATAAGCATTGCAATACAACTGCCAGCCTTCTGGGCAAGTCACCACGGGGCAGCGATTTCATCATCTCATTTCAGCTGCATAACGTCCACTGCTGGACATACCTCTCCCAAGGATTTCCAAAATGACCGATCAAGAGCAGCCTGCGGTCGCCATTCGGGAACCTTTTTGCCCCATCGGCCATCTGTCCTTCGCGCTGTGTCCCGCCCATTGCCACTTCAATGAACTAATCCGCTGGGCTATGGCAGCGATTTGCCATGGCTTTTTTATTTACAAGGGAGTTAGTTAGGATTTTTGTTTATTTTATTTAATGTTTAGTAAATACTTAAAAAACTTCACAGCCTCAGGGTAATTAACAATTTGAAAAAGCCATTTACCAACTGGGCCTGGGGATTGAATCCCGAACATCCGGAGTGGTCGACTGGTTTGCTAACTACTAATCCATGGAGGTTGTCGGAATGTGTTCAGTTTGTTTGTTAATGACGACCTCTGTGATGTAGTGGTCATCATGCCATAATGTCACACCAGAGGTCCCGGGTTCGATCCCCAGTCAGGTTAAGATGGAAATTTTTTTTTTCAGATTGACTTGGGTCTTGGATGTTTCTCTATATATGTATTAGTCACAAAATATAGTATTGTTGAGTTAGGATCCCATAATACAAATCTCGAACTTACTTTGGGGTAACTTAATCAGTGTGATATGTATTGATTACTATTTGAATTTATGAAAGGAAGCCCTGTGCGCTCTCCATATAGATATCGAAAATATACTCATGTGCAGAGACCAATGTCAATAGGAAATTCAGTATGTAGTTAATTCCCTAATCCGCTGCTCACTGAATCAGTTTTGGGTAGGTATCTACCAATTAAGAATTGTTTGTACACAGAGTAATGAAAAGGAATGCATTTATGAAGAGATTGTTGTAAAGCGAAAGAGGTTTGTCAGGATCGTAGCAAGTGGAGGTCCATAGTCCTGTGGGAAATAGATGTGATGTATGTATGTATGTACAGAGTAATAAGAATTAAATTGGCTTGCAATGGATTTCTAGGTATCTAAACAAAAAGGTGCTGAGTTCTAACGCAAGCTAAATTAAACCATATCAATACCCACATTGAGCAGATATTTCTTTAAATTTCTTTGCTGAGTAAGACTTCTGTACTAGTACTTATTCTATGTCAACAGTTCGAAATGCACATAGTCATTAGTATGTAGCGGGAGCGAGGTGATATGCTCGACCGCCACAAAAGGAAGATCTTCCCGCCAGGCATGTTGTTGCGCCTGGGGAACCGCGGCTCCGACGGTGTATCGTCGGAAGTTGTATATATGCAGCGAATGTCGCCACAAGTACTACCGTACTAGTTGTTGTCATATGAAGTTAGAAAAATAATAAATTGATTAAAATTTGTTTGCTGCAGCTGAGGAGTACAGGACGACCAGTATCAGCATGTTACATCTGCTGCGCTCGGCTGCACAAGAGCTATGAACTGATGCTGACGGCGGTCCGAGCAGAGACTGTGCTCACCGTTATGTTAGCTGAATTTAATGAGGTAGCGTGTTCTTAGATAGATAGATAAATTCTTTAACATAAAAAGCCACAATAAAAATAAAAACAGTAGTAATAGGTTTTTGTCCTCTTTTTTAGGGTTGAACGAATATTAACTATTCACAGGGTGCGGAAATTTCTTAAAACTTGCTCCAGGTCAATATTTATTTCGCACACTTGTAAGCTTACTGATAAACACGTAATAACGTGTTTATTAGACGTGGGTCGTTACGTCGTTTTTAAGAAACGTCACGAAACCAGTTACTTAGGTTGGCGTCACCTGTTTCAAAACTAGTGATTTTTGTAACTAGCTATGTTCACTCAGCTACTCTGATGACCGGCTACTATAAACCCGATAGTTATTTTCGTTTCTTGTGTAACTGCATAGGTAGTGATTTCGTTTCGTTTCTTGTGTTATAGTTACTTTACCGTTACACACGAAACAAAACAAATCACTATCAAGTGTTTATAGCTATGAAGTTTATATCAATACAATAAATTAACTTCTCTAAAGTATGAAACTATTAGGATTAGGACGATACGAAAGAAATGTAACTTTGTAAAATAACGCATTTATAAAAATCACTAGGTACCTACATAAAATATTTGACGCGACGCGAAACACGTCACTCGGCAATAACGCATTTTGAAAAATCACTGGTTATATATTCGTCGCGAAACTAGTGATTCGGTTACATGCCAAGTAACTAGTTATTGTATACAGTGACGTTAAATAACGCTCATGCGTAGTGTTTATCAGTTAAATTAAACCATATCACATACTGATAAACCCGCATAAATTTCCGCACCCTGTGAATAGTTAATATTTGTTCAATTGATAGTTAATAATAATACTAATTTCGCTCAGTAGAATGCAAACTGAGCCCTCAGGCTCTATAATTTTTGCTTTGCTTCTTTTTCTAGCATTGCCCTGGATGAAACGAGCATTTCAAACCATGCTCGCATTGACGATTGAGCGCTCGGGAAGAGCCGCCTTCATTTAGCAAATTTCCTATATAATAGTGACTCTTCTGTACTGTAGTTACGTATTCGGTGGTTATGGTATTTTATGTCTGCGCTTGTGACTGCAGATATGCCTACCAATCGCCTTACCAACATAATTATTTATCTTCCTTGTCACTAGATGACGTTATAGGTATTTATTAAAACATTAGAATCTTTTATTACTATTAATTATTAAATAAAGTTAATTAATCTAGTGTAATTAATCAAATATGACTCAATAAGAATCAAATATGAAATGCAATAAATATTTTTAAAGCATATTTAACACTTTCTTTGTCACTTTTTTGCTAGTTGTGTGTGCTGCCATCTCTGTGCCTACCTGCAACTAAAGTTAAGCCTACTAACTGGCCCTCCAATAGTTTCTGTGGCGTTGGGTATCTGTGACGTTAGTAATTATAATTATCTTTGCTGCAGGTGAGTGTCAAGTCAGTGTCGAAAGTAGACCGGCAGGCGGCGGGTCTGTGCGGGTCGCTGGCTGTCTTGCCGGCGGAGCTCACCGACTCTCTGGCGCCCCTGACGGTTATAGTAAAAACTGAGGAAGGGGTTAACATTAAAACAGAGTGTGAAAATGAGGCATCAGGTATGTTACTTTTCACTGTAGTAATTATTATATATGTACTAATATGAACCATGCGTTATCCTTATCACTGTTGACATCCTGTTAGTGTGCGTCATTATAATTTTAATTGGTTTTAGGTTGAGTTGTTATCAGTGGTTGTTACCATGAAAAACCCACACGTTATTGTTTCAATTAAAAGTGTTATCGATGAGTATGGACCTAGGTAGAATAATAATTTCCCGTATTCCGCGTATGCTTGACAAGGAAATATAAAAAAATATCGTTATGTTATTATGTATATATTTTTAACTCATCAATTTCATTCGAATCAATTTTATTGGAATCGATAACTTTGAGAACGATGAGAACTTTAAAAAAGTTTAAATTATAAATAAAGTATGTATTAATAAGAATTTTGTTATTTGTTAATAGCAAATTTATAACTTTGTTTCGACTGAAAAAAATTGAGATTTCTGATCACAAGTGTGTAAAATACTTTTTATACAAAATTTTCACAGATATTAATTTATAAGTACAAATTTTAACATAACATGTCTTAAATCTCAACATGATAACATGTCATGGGTTACTGGCCTCAGCCAGTATTAAGCCTTTTGTCAAGCCGGGTGCTTCTTATCTGGGTACTTTAATTATTTTATTTATCAGTAAAAGACATTATATTCATCAGTTAATATTATTAAAAAAATACATCGCTGTAGGTATCTACAAATACGTATGTATTGTAATACACACATACACCTACAAATAGGGTATATGCACGTATTTTTGTTATTTGCTTAACAAAATCCTTATTAACCACAGTAAACAAATATGATAGAATTTTTAAGATATCTTAATCACCGACGAACATGTAATACTTTGAACTTTTAATTAGAAAGTGAAGTCCGGTATAGACTAGTGACGTCAAAGTCCATATTATCTATACATTTGCCATATAAAATAGCGTTTTTGCGAGTGAGGTCGACATATTTTCGTTAAATCGTTTTATCTCGTTCGTTTTTCAACCAATTTTTATTCTATTTTCAATGGTAGTACTTCACTTTTGAATATTTATGTATAAACTGGTTAGATAACACATATATTTTTCATGCATATTCCCTATTATCTTTTTATATTCAATTTCCGTGATACTTTAGATTGGTATTTGCAATATTATACCTTTTTTATTGTATTTACTGAAATTCATTGCACGCCATAAATATCACTATGGAAAGGATTCTTGTTAGTTGGTGCAATAAATAAATTTTATCTTATCTTTTTTGAAATTGATTAAAAATAAAGTTGATCTTCAAATGAACCTTTTTATAAAAGCCTATATACAAGGATGTTTTTACATCCATGTCTTCATCCCGCCATTTTTTAAAACAGGCCTATATTTAAGAATGTTTTTACATTCATATTTTCTCAGTATTTTACTCATAAATTGTTCCGTTTCTATTATTTATGTAAGCTCAACGCGCGATAAAAACAAAATAATTTATTTCGGTAATAATACTACCAATATGATTAATACTTATACGGATTTACACCTAAATCACACCTTTGCAGACGCTGGTACTCCAAAGCCAGCAGACGTGGCGACGAGTGATGATGATGATGATGATGAATCTCTAAGTTTGATGACGTTAAAGCAAGTTAGAGAGATGAAAAAGGAAGGTATGTACTTTGTTAAAGAAAATGGGTTAAGTGTATAAACAATACATACAAATGTCTTTTTAATTCGCGAAAAAAAAGCGGGGTGTTATAAGTTTGACGTGTCTGTGTATCTGTTTGTCTGTTTGTGGCCTTGTAGTAGTTAAACGAATGGACCGTATTTGATGCGGTTTTTTTAGTTCACTTGATCGAGATATTTCCTAGCTATATGTTTTACAGAAATTGATTTAGCGGTTTAAAGTTATTGGGGTTATTTTGGGTGAACGCTAAAAGGTCGGGAGTTTTTTAATGTGCCTGGAATTTTTTTTCTTGTTTTAGTGGTCAATATTTACCCGACTGCGTCACCTTATTACGCAGTCGGGTAAATACTGACTGTTCACAAAAAAAAATACTATTTTAGGGCCTCAGCACACGGCTTATTTTTAACGCGTCGACGACGCGCAGATGAGGCGCGTATACGCGCTTAAAACGAAATTCGAACGCAACCTTATAACCTAAGCACACGGAGCCATCGTATACGCGCGGACACTGCGATACAGACACGCTGTAGTCGCTCGTAGCAGTCGTAGTCGTAGCTGCCGCATTTGACTTTCGACAGTTGTACGATGGCGTCGTTAGAGACAACACTACTTATGCTGGCTTTAGTACTACTTTTAAAGAGAAAAAAGTGTAATAATATATAGCGAATGTATTGGATAGACCCATTTACAAGTGAAAGAAGATTGTGTGGTCATTATAACATAACGTTTAAGAAATTGGTACAACATAGAAGATGGAAAGCTTTTTATAACTGTTATCGAATGTCATATTCGTCATTCCAAGAACTTCTTTTAATTTTAAAACCGAAATTAACTCGTCAAAATACAGGAATGAGATCATGTATATCGACAGAAGAACGTTTACTTATCCCGCTGAGGTAAGGAAACGACCAATGTACATCGATCCAAATGCTCGTATACACGCGTCAAACGCGATTCATGCGCGCGTTTGTTTCGCATTTTAAGAGCGCTTGAATCGGACAAACGCAAAAATTGACATCTACGACGCCGTAAACGCGCGTTCCTGAAACGCGCGTCATCGGCGCGTTAAAAATACGCCGTGTGCAGAGGCCGTTAGGTCTACGATATCACCATCGCGTGACAATTTCGTTCGTTAGCCAATAGTAATATAACGCGCTTCCTTTGTCACATAGATGGCCCCTCTGGCAAGAAGTCAGACACAGAGAAACAGACGCAAATTGCAGATGATTCAAGCGACGAGAAACGCGCGGCGCGAAGAGTTCCAGCCAGACAGCGGACTGACCAGAGAGGCCGCCAATGTAATGTTTGTCACAAAATTTTGAAAACCATTTATGCGTTAAAACTACATATGAGGACACATACCGGCGAGAAACCATATGAATGTAATATTTGTCAAAGTAGATTTTCTGAAAAACCAGCCTTAAAGCTTCATTTGAGAACACATACTGGAGAAAAACCATTCGAGTGCAATGTTTGTCAACATCGATTTTCTGCAAAAAAAGTCTTACAAATTCATTTGAGGACACACACCGGTGAGAAGCCATACGAGTGTAATGTTTGTCAAAAGCGGTTTGCTGTTAGACTCACTTTAAAAACACACCTTAGAACTCACACTGGAGAGAAACCATTCGAGTGTAATATTTGTCAAAAGCGGTTTTCTCGTAAATCAAGTTTAAAATCACATGTTAGAACTCACACTGGCGAAAAACCATACAAGTGTAATTTTTGTCAAAAGCGGTTTACTCTTACAGCAAGTTTGAAATCACACCTTAGAACTCACACAGGCGAGAAACCATATGAGTGTAAAACTTGTCATAGTAGGTTTTCTCACAAAACAAATTTACAAAAACATGTTAGAATTCACACTGGCGAGAAACCATATGAGTGTAATATTTGTCACACTAGGTTTACTCAAATGGTAACGTTACAAAAACATGTTCAATCTCACACCGGCGAGAAACCATATGAGTGTAATATTTGTCACAGTAGGTTTACTCAAATGATAAGTTTACAGAATCATGTTAGAATTCACACTGGCGAGAAACTATATGAGTGTAATATTTGTCACCATAGGTTCACTCAATTGATGAGTTTACAAAAACATGTTAGAATTCACACTGGTGAGAAACCATATGAGTGCAATATTTGTCACAGTAGGTTTTCTCAAACGATAAGTTTACAAAAACATGCTAGAATTCACACTGGCGAGAAACCATATGAGTGTAATATTTGTCACAGTAGGTTTTCTCAAATGCTGAGTTTACAGATACATATTCGAAGTCACACCGGTGAGAAACCTTACGAGTGTAAGATTTGTCATAGTCGTTTTACTAGTACAAGTAATATGCAAAGACATTTTAGAAGTCACACTGATGAGAAACCACACATTGTATGATGTAATACGCGATTGGTCAAAAATAAATAAATATATATAATGTGGATTGTTTTTTGCTCTTTATACTAGCTATCGGAAATCGACTTTGCAGTCAATGTGTTATGGTTTTCAGTGACAGTTAAGATTGCTATTCGTTTTCTGCCAGGCGTTAAATCAAAAGTTTTTCATATCTAATAAATAAAAATAAAAGTCGTTTATTTCAACACTTCATGGGTATATTTACATATTTAGAATCTTCTACCAATTAAATATTATACTAAATGATTATTATGCTTAATAATATATCTATAGAAAGTTTATTAAACGTAATGACCAATTGATTTAATGAATTTTATACCATTTTAAATGTATACTAAAAGTTTGCTAGATTGAATAATTGTTATATTAAACAAGAATTCTATCAATTGAAAATAAAGTAGTAAACTCAATATAATATGTTCACTTACGGAAAATCTTTGGTATTGTACGGAACCCTCTCCACGCGAGTTCAACTCGCACTTGTCCGGTTATTTATTTGTTTAACCTTTATTTTACAAAACTCAATTTGTATAGCACAATAGACGGACTTAATGCTAAAAGTTTATCTAACAGCCAACCTTTGGTTTACGTACTTTACCCCGACGCCAAGCCTAGTAAAAATAATACAATTTAGACCGCTCAAAATAAATGTGTCAGATTAACTTAAAAATGAATGTTTTACTACTGTATTTATTTTTTATTTCCTGTTTTTGTTTTCTACTGGTAGGCCCAGTCCTCCCCTTTCTTTTTCCATCGATCCCTGTCCGTTGCAGCCTGATTTCATTCCCTCTTGAAAGTCGATGTCGCTCGCCCAACGCTCGCCATATTTTTCTTCGCTTCAAATTTTTAGGTCCGAATATTTTACTCTTTCTCTTCATCTTAGCGTGTAAAAAAATGACTGTCTGTTTTTGAGCTATGTCAATGCCTTAAGGGGCTACATTATTTTTCCGGGGTCCAGTGCTGCCCCCATTTGAAATAAATCTATTAAAAGGAAACGGAGATTTCATTTAAAATTTTGTCTTGATCAGACCCTAGATAACCCTTCAAACTATTTTATGAACTATTGTTTACAGTTTAAAGTGAGAACGTAAAGCTTTTCTACTCACAATTGCGAAAAATGGCCACTTTTGGCGTATGTGCATAGAAAAGCTTCATGTTCTCACTACAAACAGTAAACAGTAGTTCATAAAATAGTTTGAAGGGTTATCTAAGGTCTGATCAAGACAAAATTTTAAATGATATCTCCGTTTTCTTTCAAATGATTTATTTAAAATAGGGGCAGCACTGGACCCCGGAAAATTCATGTAGCCCCTTAAGACAGCCTGAAAAATCGGACAACGATCTGAAAAAAAAAACGTCAGAGGTGAACACTTGGTGTTGGTTACAGCACAGAATAAGTACTAGTACTCACGTACAGAATGCTCAGAAAAGAAATTAAAAGAAATATCTACTTAATGTGGTTAGCGCTGTGGTTTAATTTAGCTCCGTCAGAACTCCTCACCTCTATATTTAGATACCTAGACATCCAGTGCAAGCCCATTTCATTCTTATTACTCAAGAGCAAGACAAATCAAGATTTTTCCGACTCAAAAAATTTCCAACGCACCCAAAGTTTTCACTTTAATAATTCTTAGGTTACTTCCTAACTAATATACAGGTGACAGCCAAATTTTATATGGGAGGATGAAACTTTTTTACCGATTGTTAATATTTTTTTCTGGAAAGAATGCAATTCAAATTTCAAAAATTTTGCTGTTGGGTATAAAGTCAGCCTTTATAAATGCGAAAGTCATTCTGCCTGTCTGTTACCTCTTCACGCGTTAATCACTGAACCGATTTTATATAATAAGTAACCATATAAAAGACTAGCTCTTACCCGCGACTTCCTCCGCGTTAATTTATAGTTTGCACATCACAAGTCCACTCTTGTAAGTCAAAATAGAATTCTACATACAACAAACGAAAATTCCACTCCCCCTCCCTTTTTCATTCCCTTAACGTTAAAAGAGGAATGAATGGAACTTACGGCGGAGCACGATCGAGATCGAATGAATGTGTAATGGCTGCCGAACATTTTGACTGTCAGTTCGAATTCGAAGTACCACACCTGCGTAGACTTGAATTAAATGGGTTTGATTAATCGCAGGATTTGACAGGCAGCAAACTTTACGATCTGTTTAATTTAATGAATATAATAGATTTTTTCGTATTATCATCTATTCTTGACTTTGACTTGACTTAGCTGGGGACCCCTGAAATTTACGGGGCCCTGGGCTGAAGCCCAAAAAGCCATATGATAGATCCGGCCCTGGACATCATCATTCATAAATCATAATGAATAGCAATTAAATAACATATTCGTAATATAATTAAATATAAATTTATATGGTTAATGTCTAATAAATACTTTAATCTTTTGATTAAATTCACAGTAAGCACCATACACAAAAGAGAAAAGGAATGTTACAACAAAAAAAAAAAGTACAAACTAATGGAACGCATTCAAACTACGTTTGGGCTGCATGCGCAAGATTACACTTATGCTTGGGCCGGACCTGCGCCTATCGTCACGAAGCTTCGTGCCATTACACGATACACGCAAATGTGACCAGCCGTTAGGTATCGGGTATCGTCCCGAATATTCGGACTTCGTGTTAGTTATCGTGCGGGTGGCGATACATCAAAGGATTTATGCACGCTTACAATTCGCTCTGCGTTCATTCTGTACCCCTACCGGGAGTTACTGTAGTAAAATCGCTTGACGCAACTATTCTCGTTACGGTGAAGACGCAAACGAGATCGTTGGCGTAAAATTGGTACCATGAGTTTGATCTAACGCTTCGATACTCGCTATCGAGTAGACGACAGGTGCTATAGTTAAGCATTTTCTCTATGGTTGTGAGCTAAGTTTTGTGGCTCACTTCATACTAGTCGATTATGCTAAAATTGGCAAAATACATGTGTATCCAAGCTGGAAATTATATTTTTTAAGAGCACCTTGTCAGTGTCATACTTGATACGGATAAATTAAAAAGCTTCATCATTGAATAGTGTCGTAAGGAGCTACGGGTATTTTTAATTTCCTTGGTTATTCTCCTTTATCAAACTTAAAAAATATGAAATGAAAACAAGTTGTTATTTGTGTTAAATTCACAATTTAGCTCGTATATTGTAGTTAATATCTTTATTGCTCTAAAAAATAGTAAAACAGATGTGAAAAGGCAACGCTTATTGTTTCCTTCATAAAAGGTAAGTTATAAAATGTTTATGTACTTTTTGGAAGTTAATAAATTGTGTAATGTAACTGCAAGATTTGACTCTAAGAAACATCTATTGCAATTTAAATTAAAGCTTTTCATATTTGGCATGGGATGTTGCATGTCATGAAGCAATGTACTTACTCAAATCTACTACAGTTTCAATTTCCATGTCCACAATGCTCCAATTGTAAATATTTTCTAAGTAACAGAAATCAAAACTAATGAGATTTGTATATTTTCAAAAAACGACACAGTATGCTGTTTTGAAATTTAAAAAGTAGCCGGTGAAGTGCTAGTATTTATTAGTCTATATTCTGGAAGTATATGTAGTACATATTGCTTTCCTGTTATATGTTTTTCATAATTTATTTTTATCTAAATATTATTAGAAACGTTGTAATCCAATAACTAATTAACTTTTTGACTTACAATATAAAATGATCATTAACTATTAATAACCTAAGGTATTTTATTTTGCAGCATATGAAATCTGAATTTTACCGAAGCCAAGAAAACATCGCCATTTGCCAAGCCCGTAACCATCAGCACCTATGCCAGTCAGACAGAGGAAATGGACCGAAGAAGCTTCTAAGAACAATACAAGAAGGGGGCTTTTAAGCTCACCCAGCCCTTCTAAGGCTGAGTTAGCTTGAGAGAGCGTTCTCCAGAATAGTGTAATATGTCAAATAAACATATAAACAGTTATCTTTGTTTTATTGTAAATGTTATTTCACCATACGGGCATTATCCTAATGGGCAGACGAGGCACAGAGCCACAAAACTGAAGGCCACTTTTAGAGTTATGGTAGGCGTTTAGATTTAGAAAAAGGAAATTAAAATAGTGATGAGTTGCCCACTGCATTATCTATTGCTATGATTCAGATTCCCTTGATTTGCTTTAATGATGTGTCTGTGCGGGAAGAGAAGCAGCTTGTACATTCCAGTATATAAGGCGTTATATTAAAAATCCAAACTAAAATTAAATTTTTTTATTTTTTTTCTTAATTAGGCTTGCATGTCACAGTGCACATAATGTATAAGTAAAATATGTACATAATATGATATTTTTTAAATAAGCTTGAAAATAATGGAAGTACAAAATAACCATTGCTGAGAGAAACTCTTAGAGCCAACAGTTGCCAAGTTTTATCAAGATGATATATCTCTGTGAGGATACAAATTATAATGAAACCAATTATACTGCTGGTATACTAATGCTAGAATGATTTGGTGACACTATCTGCTATCTTGTTCTCAGTGCTCCCATCAGTAGCTGGTTATGCAGATTTTCTGCAATCACATTACAAACCAGATGTACATCTGAAAATAAAACATTTTACAGATTTAAATACAAAAATGAGACAATTTTCAAAGTATAAAAATTTTAATTTATTAACTTGACTTACAGCTTTTATCTAGCTTGTCTCGTGGATCAGCAAGTCATCTAGCAAACTATTGTTGTGCAATACACAACATCCAGTGATAATTTGGGGCAGCTAATAATATTTGGTCCTTAATATAACAATGCCAGCAGTTCTTGTTGTCAAATTTGTTCTCTATTACAACCCAATCGTTATAATGTATTTTGATATAAGCCGTTGGGGATGCGCTGAACCGCCTGCAAAAAATTCAATGCTTATATAAAAAAATTATAAATTTTAATGTAGATAATCAATATCAATAAATTAAATGCATTACACACGAGACATTATCTTTCATACTGACCTAAAAGCCAATCCGCTTCTAGTTGCTGTACAAATTCCGCTTATACCTATGTATTGATCTGCCTGGTTGTTTATTGCCACAATCACAGTATTATTGTTTCTTGAGAGAAGTTATAAGCCTGCCCAACAACACATTGGTAGATCCCTTAAGCGAAGAAGACCAAGGAACATTGTGCCTGAAATTAAATATAATAATGAGTGTTAAATTAGAGAATTTGACGAAGAGATAGATCTACAAGATAAATGTAAAAGGAGAGTTGTAAAATCAGCACAGAATCGGCGATTTGGACCACTTTCTTATCCCTTATTGTTAAACAAGCTTTCGAGGTTTGTTAAATTCTACTCACCTTTTTCTTTAGCACATTTGCTTGCTGGATGATTTGTGTGTTCTTTCAGCATGTTACACAAATCTATATAAGCTTGCTGGCTGGCTCAAAACGACTTTAAATCGTTTCTCGGTGTAAAACACAATCGGGTTTTGGAGTGCGTATATCTTCGCAGCTAGTGACTTTTGGTCGCGCTCGTCTACTAATTTAACCACGGCAAGCATTCTCCACGCTAAATAAGACCTTTTTGTCATGAATGTTTTTTCAAAACACGAAAATAAAGCATAAAATCGATGTGTAGTAAACTCTCTCACGCTAAAAAACAAAGTGACTCCCGTAACTACTGCGGGAATAGTTAGTGACTATGACAGCTGTCAAATTTGTAACTCATGGTGCCAAAACCGTAGTTAACTATTCGTTAACTACAGTTGGTATCGAGTAGTAAAGAATACGTAACTACAATAGTTAACGAATGCAACTCATGGTACGTATTTTCATGTCCAAACTATCCGCTAGGGGCGCTGTTCAGAATTCCATATAATTATTTTACTACAGACGCTAGCGTCTGTAGTAAGCCAAAACTCCCGGTAGGGGTACTGACGTTTGTTTTCAACTTGTTCGTACGCGTGCTGTGCGACGGTGCCACGTTTGTTAATGCGTAAAAATGGAGGGGAACAATAAAATAATGTTCAAATTTTTAGCTTTTTCTTTTTAGGTTTGAATAAATGCATTATGTAATTGTTAGTACACATGCTATAGAAAAGAAAGTCGTCGTCCATGTTTAAAACACGTAGATGACGCCATCTTGGATTATTGCCAGTAAGTTCATGAAAAAATAAAGAAGCGATAACTTTTTAGTGTACAAAACGTAGGTACGAAGATTCGCCGCGAATTGCTTCGTGACGATAAACACAAGTGCGGCCGAAGCATAAAAAAATAAAATGACAGTTGACGTACACGATACACGACACATGTACCCCTACCGGGAGTTTTGGCTTACTACAGACGCTAGCGTCTGTAGTAAAATAATTATATGGAATTCTGTACAGCGCCCCTAGCGGATAGTTTGGACACGAAAATACTTACCATGAGTTGCATTCGTTATCTATTGTAGTTACGTATTCTTTACTACCTACTCGATACCAACTGTAGATAACGAATAGTTAACTACGGTTTTGGCACCATGAGTTACAAATTTGACAGCTGTCATAGTCACTAACTATTTCCGCAGTAGTTACGGGAGTCACTTTGTTTTTTAGCGTGAGAGAGTTTACTACACATTTATATTTATGCTTTTATGCTTTATTTTTGAAAAAAACATTCATGCCAAAAAGGGCTTATTTAGCGTGGAGAATGCTTGCCGTGGTTAAATTAATGACATTGGAGTTTTTGGCGGGAAGTCAAGGGGTTCAGGTTGGAGTTTGCTTTAAATTATTTTGCAAATTGATTCTAGTGGACTTTATAATGACCAATAAACCAATATGTAAAATGGTTAAAGTGGACACTCATAGTGCGGCTGTAGTGATATTTATTTGCGGACTGTGGTGGGCGTCTTTAGACGCCGTCCGCCACTCATTCGGCTATGAAAACCAGTGAACTCGTATAGATTTGTTGCCAGAAGCTCCCTTGAAGCAATCAAAGCTCCGTAAAAAAAAAAAATATTTTTTTTTTTACGGAGGAAAGATCCCTGTTACGGATACCCGTCAGCCTGCGGGGGAGGCTGTCGGATTATGTGGGACTCCACGCCAGAGTGACGTGCCTACCCACTAAAAAACCTCCGGAGTTCCATCTCAACCGCTTTTGCCGGGGACACGGGAACGGAAATACAACCGCGAAACCCGGCGCGGCTGGCCGCCAAAGCGGCCCCTCCTTGGGGACTTCTAAGCGCCCCCCCCACTCACCAAGTCGGCGCGCCAGGAACTCACGGACGCGCCGTACCTCCTTGGGCCAATTGAAAGGCGGCAGACTCCCACGCAGTCCACCGCCTGTGGACCCATGGGAGCCAGATAAACCGGCTCCCAGCGGCAGAGAAGATGGTAGGCTCCGCCGCTTGCCTCTCGCCGCAAACGCGGTGCGGCACCGCTCGGTCGCGGAGGATAGGGAGAGCGGCAACGTAACACCGACACTCCTCCTCCTCCGCGACCGATCTCCAGCCACAGCCACGGCGGTGTGGCCCCGCCTGAAGCGCCGGGAGAGCAATGAAACATTCCTCTCCCGGCGGCCCCACCACGGGTGGGGGGAGAACTTCCCACTCCCCCGCCGCCCCATTGGGCGCATCCCTACAGGGTCAAGGCCGAAGCCGAGCCCGCGGGAGCGCCCCTCCTCGGGTGGGGGCAGAACTTCCCACTCCCCCGCCGCCCCAATGTGGGCGCTCACTGCTGGTAGACGACAGCAGGAGCGCCCCCTCGCGGGTTCCTCTTAGCTTCCCCGTGGCTCGAGGTTACCACGGGTACTGAGCCCCCCCGGTACGACAAACCGGGAACCCATTGGGGGGGAGCAATCAAAGGACCTACACCAACCTTTGATTGTATAGTTAGGTAGGGTTAGGGTTAGGAATAAAGAAGTGATAAAATAAAGATGGGCTCTAAAGAACTAGTATCCAGAGCCGTAAAATAATTAAAAAAAAAACATGACATTTGTTTGACTTTGACAGCCACACATCGTTATATTGAAGTAGGTAGAAAATTATAGGGTAGAAACTTCAGATCACTACTTCGTCTGTGGGTAGAAATAGAATAAAAAGCTTTATTTTGTGCTTTATGTTATGTGTTGTGTGTGTTCAATATAGCGAGAGTTCATTTGATAAATTAAAGTAACCTTCCTTAATTTCTACTATAAAATCTACGGGCAAATTTACAACGTAAACTGTCTTAGCGTTGAGTTGAGATAGACTCAAGGCCTACGAGGCCAAAAAGGACAAACCTTTCGCAATGTCTGAAAACTGTATATGCCGGGTCTGCCTCACGGTGGGCGTGCGGATGCTCACAATCGTGGACACTCCTCTCCAGTCCGTATATGAGAAGCTTGTGATGGCTGAGGTAAGTATTCTCCGTTACTGAGAAAGTAATAATGTGCATAGGTATATTTTCGATATATAAACGGGGAGTGAATCTAAAGGGGCCTTCTGAAACTTAAGACCAGTGTGTTGCCTTTCAGGCTAACCACGCTGAGGTTTGGCCTAGTTTGCGCTACTGCAGCATATATTATTTTATCTTCCAAACAAACAAAAGAGCAAAATTATGTAATATTTTAGCCATTTGTAATTCTACTAAACCGTATTGTCGGCACTTTTTTAAAGCTAATTGGAATAGTAAACTGGCCTCCACAGGACAGGCATGTTGCCTTGTGGGGCCAAGTGTAACATTTGTGTAACAATGAGCCAAATAAATTTCATTTCATATATATAATAGCCAGTCCTCCTTATACATATTACAAAGTTAAATAAATGTAAAGTATCACTTTGTCTATTGTAATTGCTGCATGTTTTGTATCTCCTTTGAAAATCATCGGTTTTTCCACCAGCCCTTTGAAGAAGTTGATGTTATTATGCTTTTTCTTTAGATTCACAGGTCTTTTCACCTCTGTACTTGAGGCTTGAGTGGGTATACAGATCTGACACGTAGAGCCTTTTGGAGAGGCTGGTGAGGAGAGGTGCTTTGCAACGTGGAACATTGGCCCGCTGGACGCGCGAAGGAACTGGCCGACGTACTTTCCAAAGTGGCCGTGGCGTTCCTGCACGAGACTCGGTGGAAAGGCTTCAGATCCCGGTCCATTGGGAATGGTTTCAAGCTGATCTACACCGGTGCACCTTGTGGCGAGGATGGGGTGGCCGTAGTGCTGTCAGAGGGGCTTCAGGATAGCGTCTTGGAGGTAAAACGCGTCAGCAGCTGGCTAATGGTCGTGGTGGTCCTTGTCGAAGCCACAGGCTGGCTGTGGAGACACCGAAAAGACGCGGTTTTGGGACCTACTCGGTGAGGTGCTGCGTGGCATCCCGTTGTCGCAGGCAATCGGCGGCGAATTCAACGGTCATGTGGGTGAGGCGCGTGAGGAATTTGAGCGTGTTCATGGTAGCTATGGATACGGAAGTCGCAATCCAGAGGGTGGAGAAATCCTCTCAATGATCGCGGCGGCCGACCTCGCCATCGTGAACACCTAATCACCTACAGGAGCGGGGGACACGCTACCCAAATCGATTACTTCCTAACCAGAAGAGACCATATCGGCAAAGTAACCAACTGCAAAGTAATACCCGACGAGAGTCACTGCGCAACACCGTCTCCTTGTGATGGATCTTCGCATTAAGCCTGCTGGCAAGCCCACTGAACGCTGTCGATGCCAAATCTAGTGGTGGCGGCTCGGAGAATCCAAGTCCCAAGAGTTCGCAACTGCGATCGGTAGCAAATGCGACGAAACCGATGGCGAACCAGTCCAGCTTTACCAGGACAAAATTCAAGGAGCTATTACTGGTGTGACAAGGAAACTTGGTGGTGGAACGACACAGTCCAGAGGGAGATAAGAGTCTAGAAAGCACTCTTTAAAACCTGGCAAGCGTCCGGATCCTGGATCCCGGAACCTGGCAAGGTTGCAAAACGGGCAACTAGAAAGCCGTTGCCCGGGCCAGGCGTAACCACGTTCAGCCATTGTACGATAGATTGGAGTCGCCTGAGGGGCAGAAGCTTATCTATAAATTGGCACGTTCCAGGGTCAAAGCGGCACAGGATATCTCCAGGTGCCGCTGTGTTAAAGACCCTAACGGCAACTTTTTATGCGAAGACCTCGCGGTGAAGGAGAGATGGCGCTCGTATTATCACGAGCTGCTATACCAGCAGCATAAAGAGGTGCAGCCACCCGACCTCCCTCCAAATCAAGGATTAGTGCCACCAATAACGCCTGAGGAAGTCCACTCAGCTCTTCGCTGCATGAAGGACCGGAAAGCTGTCGGAGCCGATGGAGTGCCCATCGAAGCCTGGAAGGCAATAGGTCCCCAAGGTGTGGTCATCTTAACAAATCTTTTTAACCGCATACTCTTGAAATCCCTGACCAATGAAGGCTGAGTATTATTACTCCAGTCTTTAAAGGAAAGTGATCGGTGCAAGAGTGCAGCAACTACCGCAGTGTAAAGGTCATATCCCACACCATGAAACTCTTTGAGAGGATAATAGACTTTCGGATCTGACAGGAAGGTACAGTCTCTGAGTGTCAGTATGGATTTCGCTCCGGCCTAGGCACTACGGACCCTATCTTTGCCCTAAGAGTCATCATGGAGAAATACAGGGCAAAGAATACGCCTCTCCTTTTCCAGTTTTTGGATATGGAGAAGGCCTTTGACTGTGTTCCTCGAGAGATGATCTGGTGGGCTCTGAGGTCCAAAGGGGTGCCAGAGATCTATATTGCCATGATCCGCGATATGTACCGCGATTCCCGAGTCCATAGTTAGGACTGCTGTTGGTGACTCCAAACCCTTCCCCTTTACAGTCGGGTTCACCAAGGCTCGGTTCTCAGTCCATACCTGTTCAGTGTGATATTACACGAAGTGTCTGACAGCATCAGAGACACACACGAGCAACCTCCGTGGCTGCTTGTGTATGCTGACGATATCGCACAGGCGGATACAGACAGAGGGAGAATGGTGCGACGCCCAAATGTGTGGAGGGAGTCGCTGGAAAACGGTGGTCTGAAGCTAAGCTAAGCTTTGCCGCATGGGCAAATTGGCGGGAGGTGACTGGTGTCATTTGTGACCCCAAAATGCCGGTTAGGTTGAAGGAACAGGTCTACAAATCCATCATTACACCTGTCCTTTTATATGGGAGTGAAGCGTGGCCTTTGCTTGAGCGGCACAAGCAGGGGTTGCGTGTCACGGAGATGAAAATGCTGCGTTGGATATGCGGAGTGTCACGGAGAGATAGTGTGAGAAACACCCGCATCCGCGGCAGCCTTCATGTCCGTAACATAGCAGACAAACTGCAAGAAAGTCGCCTACGCTGGTACGGTCAAGTCCTACGATAGCCGGCAAGTTACGTGGGAAACAAATGTATAGCCATGCCGCCTCCGCCGGGGCCCGGCAGGCGGGGTAGACCCAAGAAGTGTTGGCTTGACGTCGTCAAGGATGATAAGCGTGCTAATCGTCTTACAACCAAGGATGCTCAAGACCGTGCAAAGTGACGCAACTGGGAAAACGCTGAGATGATAGAGAGACTGTAGTACTATTACGTATTCTGTGGTTATGGTATTTTATGTCTACTCGTGACTGCAGGCATGCTTTCCCATCGCCTTATAAATAAAACTATGTATTTCTCTTTGTGAGTGTGTATGTTTGTTACTTCTTCACGCGCAAGCGGCTGCACCAATTAAGATTAACACAGCTACTTTTTACATATACCACGGGTAACACCGCGGGGCGCAGCTAAATATTTAAATAAAGTTAATTAATCCAGTCTAATTATAAATATATTTAATGCATATTTAACACTTTCTTTGTCACTTTTTTGGTTGTCATGTGTGCTGCCATCTCTGTGAGCCTACCCGCAACTCTAGTTTTACATACTTACGGGCTCCAATAGTTTCTATGGCGTTGGGTATCTGTTAAGTTAGAAATTATATTATATTTTCTGCAGGTGAGTGTCAAGTCAGTATCGAAAGTAGACCGGCAGGCGGCGGGTCTGTGTGGGTCGCTGGCTGTCTTTCCGACGGAGCTCACCGACTCTCTGGCGCCCCTGACGGTTAAAGTAAAAACTGAGGAAGGGGCTAACATTAAAACGGAGTGTGACAATGTAGCATCACATCAATGTGGTATGTTACAGTAATAATTTTTAGAAACTAAAAACTGACTTCACCACCAAAATAAACAACTGATTTTGATAAAATTTCTATGGGACCACTTGGCAAGTATGCCCTTTCAATCTAGAGTTCCTCGATTTCTCAGATATCCATCATAATACATTCGAATTACCTCCTCCTTTTTTGAAATTGGTAAAAAAAATCTTACTGCTGCAAAAGGCGATGTTGCAATGTACCTCCTAGTTATATTTAAAATGTTACAAATTACAACACACGCCTATGTACTTAATATAATCTCATTATAGTTTCGCTTAAATAAGCAACTGTGTCGAGCCAAATAAAAAAAAAACTGTACCGCAGATTAAATCATGTCTTGTGGAACCACGTCCGGTGTCGCTTTACTTACTCCCACCAGGCTACCGGGCTCAGCCTTAAGTGGCTACCTGAATTTTCCGGGGTCCAGTGCTGCCCCCATTTGAAATAAATCATTTGAAAGGAAACGGATATATCATTTAAAATTTCGTCTTGACCAA
This sequence comes from Acrobasis suavella, assembly GCA_943193695.1. Lineage (NCBI taxonomy): Eukaryota > Metazoa > Arthropoda > Insecta > Lepidoptera > Pyralidae > Acrobasis > Acrobasis suavella. The sequence goes on from OW971956.1 coordinate 5,421,172, forward strand.
GCTCTAGATAACCCTTCAAACTATTGCAACTTCACTATTACACACTACTATTGCAACAGTTTAAAGTAAGAACGTGAAGCTTTTCTACGCACATACACCAAAAGTGGCCGTTTTTCGCAATTGTGCATAGAAAAGCTTCACGTTCTCACTTTAAACTGTAAACAGTAGTTCATAAAATAGTTTGAAGCATTATCTAGAGCCTGGTCAAGACGAAATTTTAAATGATATCTCAGTTTCCTTTCAAATGATTTATTTCAAATGGGGGCAGCAATGGACCCCGAAAAATTCAGGTAGCCCCTTAATATATTTTGTTAGATCTTAATATTATAAGGGTCAGTACAGACAGAGATGAAAAATGCTTGAGCAATTTACTAACTCAATTGAAAATAAGACCATATTAGCATAGCCTAAGTGTATAAACATTCAAACATAACAAAATACTCGCAGTTTGCGGTTTATGCTATTAAGTTTAAAGTTTATTTTTGAGTTTCATAAAAAAATCCTCTCCGCTGCGCTCCTCTCTGTCTGAACTGACCTTAATAAATCAACATATTGTTACGAAACTGGGATTCGAGATTTGGACAAAAATGGAGAAAGATGGTCTTTCTGATGTCAAAGTCCAAGTCGCGTAGCAGCTCAAGTCCAGGAATCTCGCCAAAGTTGTCGTAGGTACTTCCACTTGTCGCACTGCTGAGGTAAGTTTCCTTCGCTTCGGTTGTCTTCTAAGTGATCGTTTTCGTAGCTCATATTGAACTGGCGTGGCGCGTACTCGATCGCCTTTTATATGCTTCGGTATAGAGGTCTACATTATTCTCGAATATTCTCCAACGTCGAGGCCCGGTACGTGTGTGTGAGTGGAACCGGCCAAACAACTAGACTTTATGTTATAAGTTTCTCTTGCACTATTCTGACTTATTTCCATACGGTTCTGCTCGCGACTATTCTGCGTCTATCTCGTTCGCGACAATATGTAAGAAATATCCTTATCCATCTATAAATAAATACTCATACGGATTTATACCTAACTCATACATTTACAGATGCTGGAACTCCAGGGCTAGCAGACGTGGCGGCGAGTGATGATGATGATGATGAGGAGGATCCATTTAGTATGATGACCTTACAGCAGCTTAGAGAGATGAAAACAGAAGCGCAGCTGCAAACTGGGAAAGGTATGTTCTTTCCTAAAGAAAATATGTTAAGTGTATGAACAATATGTACAAAAGTTTTTTTAAGACCTGACATAAAAAGAAGGATGTTTGACATGTCTGTGTATATGTTTGTCTGTTTGTGGCATTGTAGTAGTTAAACGAATGGGCAGTACTTGATGCGGCTTTTTTTAGGGTTCCGTGCCAAAAATGAAAAAACGGAACCCATATAGGATCACTCGTGTTGTGCGTCTGTCTATCCATCCGTCTGCCACAGCCAATTTCCAAATCAGGTGAAATTTAGTAGGATGGTGTAATCCTATGACCCAAACATAGATGTGCAAATAGTATCTGGTAGTGCTTTCTCTCTTATCTCTTGGTACCACGGAAGACCAGCGGCATGATGTAAAGCAGAGGTTCCCAAACTTATTTTGTCAAACGCCCACTTTAAAAATCTGTTATTTTGTAGCGCCCCCCATTTTTTTCACCATAAAAACCTGAATCACATATTTGTCTTGCCTGTAGTTTAATTCATCCTATATTCTAAACTAGACTTTTTTACAAGAGAGAGCAATAATAATACATACACCAGTACATTAGAGTATCTTTTATAAAAAATAACAATACTCAACATTGTTAAATTTAAATAAAAAGTTAGCAATAATAATACAATTTTACAATAATAAAGAGTATCGGAAGTGGGGACCTCACCTGCGAAACTTTAAAACACGAAATTTTTTCAGTGTTTGATTCCTTTAACGATATAAATAGCGTTGTGAACGCATTAAAATAATAAATATTAATTACATTTTTAGTTTATATTTGTACAATAAAAAAGGATATAAATATGAACTAATAAATGGATGTTGTGTAGTAAGAGGATTTTAATTTCAGTGAATTTTAAAATATGAAATAGCTGAAGTTATAAATCACTCATTGCTTAAATCACATCAGCGCCCCCCAACTTTATTCTGGGCCCGTTAGCGCCCCCCTTAAAGCCTCCAGCGCCCACAAGGGGGCGTTATCGCCCACTTTGGGAAAGACTGATGTAAAAGGCACATCATTGCCCTATGCTGAGTGGTGCCATTTCGGTGTAAAACTAATTTTAGTTAATTATTAATGCAACTAATGTAAATTTACACCGAATAAAATATTTTTCTTTCTTTCTTTCTGTCAAATAAATACTTTTTTAAAATAAGGGTCATTTTCGAGGGATGCATTTGGAAATTTATAAAAATTGTTTTGCGAACATTACTATGTTGTATATCAAACGAAAGGGCTCATTATGAGGATCTCAAATATATTTTTGTTATTTTTATAAATGAATAGCTTTGATTTTATTCATGAACTCGTACGATGTCACCATCACGCGACAACTCCGTTCGTTAGCCAATAGTAATATATCGTGCTTTGTTACGCAGATGGCGCCTCTGGCGAGAAGTCAGATATAGAGAAACAGACGCAAACTGCAGATAATTCAAGCGTCGAGAAACGCCCGGCGCGAAGTGTTCCAGCCAGACAGCGGACTGACCAGAGGGGCCGCCAATGCAATGTTTGTCACAAAATTATGAAGACCGTTTATGCGTTAAAACTACATATGAGGACACATACCGGCGAGAAACCATATGAATGTAATATTTGCGACAAACGGTTTTCTGCAATTCATCTTTTACAAAGACATTTACTAACGCACACTGGCGAGAAACCACATCAATGTAATTTTTGCCAAAATCGATTTGCACAACTAGACTCTTTGAAAGTGCATATAAGAGCAGCTCACACTGGTGAGAAACCACATGAATGTAATATTTGCCAACGTAGATTTTCTCAAAAATCAGCCTTAAAGCTTCATTTGAGAACGCATACTGGAGAAAAACCATTCGAGTGCAATGTTTGTCAACATCGATTTTCTGCAAAAAAAGTCTTACAAATTCATTTGAGGACACACACCGGTGAGAAGCCATACGAGTGTAACGTTTGTCAAAGGCGGTTTGCTGTTAGAATCACTTTAAAAACACACCTTAGAACTCACACTGGAGAGAAACCATACGAGTGTAGTATTTGTCAAAAGGGGTTTTCTCTTAGATCAAGTTTGAACTCACACATTAGAACTCACACTGGCGAGAAACCATATGAGTGTAATACTTGTCATAGTAGGTTTTCTGTCATTACAAATTTACAAAAACATGTTAGAATTCACACTGGCGAGAAACCATATGAGTGTAATATTTGTCAGAGTAGGTTTTCTTATATGTTGAGTTTACAAAAACATGTTCGAACTCACACGGGCGAGAAACGTTACGAGTGTAAGATTTGTCATAGTCGTTTTACTAGTACAAGTAGTATGCAAAGACATTTTAGAAGGCATACTGATGAGAAACCACAGAACGTATAATGCAATACGCGATTGGTCAAACATAAATAAATACAATCAAATCACACAGATTGAACCAGCCCCAGTGTTGCAAAAAAAACAGATTTCTTTAACATGAAAGAAAAAACGACAAAAGAAAACGATTTGTTTTTTCTGGAGCATGTTTTATTTTTTAAAGAATACAAAATTCAAAATTGATAAGGCAGTTTCCGTAAAAGATTAATACTTAACAGTTTATACTTAGAGGTTTTTAATTTATGAATAAACCTACCATACTTTTTTGGTGGAATAGTACCAAGTTCACATGAATACGTGGGGCGCACTATAAGTTTCCGGAATGAATATGAAAAAATACTATTAAAGATACAAAATTAATTTATTGTTTTTCAAAATAATCTCCCTTGGCGTCTATGCACTTTTTCATTCGATGAAACCAGTTTTGAAAACTTTTGTGCCACTCCTCTGTGGTGACCTCTGAAACGTGTTTTTCATACTCCTTGACAGCCTCTTCTGGTGATGAAAATCGTTGACCGCGTAATTGGTTCTTAATTTTTGGGAACAGAAAAAAGTCACAAGGTGCCAGGTCGGGACTGTATGCAGGATGACTCATGAGTTCTACATTTTTCGCCTTCAAAAAGTCGTTTGTCTGTCTGGCCGTGTGAGAACTAGCATTGTCGTGGTGCAGGATGATACGGCGTTTACGGTTATTTTTACGGAGTTCGTCAATAACTTCCGGCAAACAAATGGTCGTGTACCAGTCACTATTCACTGTACGACGATTCTCTAAAGCAACAGTAGCCACGTGTCCAGTTTTATAAAAAAAAGAAGCAATCATCCGCTTAGATGCACTTTTCACGCGCGCCGCTTTGGTTGGTTTCGGCTCATCTTGAAAGACCCATACGCTCGATTGCTGCTTTGTTTTGGGATCGTAGCAATAAATCCATGTTTCGTCACCTGTTACTATGTCCCACACCAAATTTGACGCACCTTCGTTGAATCTGGTAAGCATGGCACTGCACCAAGTGACGCGGTCCGTTTTTTGAGCCTCGGTCAAGTTGTGTGGGATTCACTGCGAGCACAGCTTTCTCACACCCAAATGTTTGTGTAGGATTAATTGTATTTGACTCATGCCTATTTCTAAGGATGCGCGAATTTCATGGTAGGTCACATGCCTGTCTGTTTCAATCATACGGCGCACAGCATCGATGTTTATGTTGGTCACAGCGGTGGACGGCCGACCATCGCGAGATTCGTCACTGAGATTGATACGACCACGCTTGAATTCTGCAAACCAGCTATAAACAGTTGTCTTGCATGGTGCTTCATTGCCAAAAGCTGTTTCAAGCCGAGCGATGCTCTGTTGAGCTGTCAAATTACACTTAAAATCGTAGAAAAACATACTACGAAAATTTTCCCGAGTTAAATCCATGTTGATGCAGACACACAATTTTTTAAATGGCGCCACAAGGTAAAAACAAAAGACAGTCAGATGAAACAAACTGCATTCTACAGCCAAAGAGTTCTATTTTCAAATGTTGCAATAAATTTTTAAATATTGTTTATGTAAGTGGCCAGTTCCGGAAACTTATAGTGCGCCCTATGTATATTGGCAACATTCAAATTTCGCACCGGGATTCCCGGTACTACTTGGTATAAACATAAACCGAACGGGGATTTCCGGGTCCAGGAGACAAAGACATTCATTAGTAATGAAGCAATTAAACAAAATTCAGTCTAAATAAATCATAAAAGTCTAAATTAAGTAATTCGATATGTAATTTGAGTAAAATGTAAGAAATAGGAAAGCAATGAAAGCATACATCAATAAATTATTAAATTTTCAATAGATTTTTTCTCCGAAAAAAAAACCAGAGTAGGAAAAAAAAGATAAAAAGTATGAAAGTAGTGATAAAGTAATAAACATCAATTTTTAACCCCCGACGCAGAAAGAGGGGTATATCCCATTCGTCCCAGTGGAGACGAGACTGGGGACGAATGGGACAATTTTTAGTTTTGTGAGTTTCGTTTGTCCCCACCGCGTTGTCCCCAGTGGGGACGAATGGGACAGACTTCCATTACAATTCCCATTTGTCGAGCATTCTTGATCGTACTTATACAACGTTGCATACAATACTTTTTCTACGACTATATTTACTAAAATACAAAAATCAACAAAGAAAAATATATAAATGTTTGACATGTGTTTGGTAGATACTAGGTATCTACTATAACTACATTTTTTTAATTGACGTTTTCCTAGTGACTATGTTAAAAAATGTTTTTATTATGTTGGCAGTATGGTAGATCTAAAGAAAAAAATTGTAGGTCTATAGCTAGAAGTATCTTTTTGGGCTAATAACGACACATGTGCTGTTCCACAACAATAGACTATAGACTTTTTTCTACTCCTGTACTGTTATCTGTCTTTTAAATGTCCCGAACAGTAATATAAGAACATAGATTATATGATTTCAGAAAAGTCTATAGTCTATTCCTAATATAATAGCACATGTGTCATTATTTCTCCAAAACTATACTCCTAGCCATAGACCTGTAACTTTTTTTCTTTAGATCTACCATACTGCCAACATAATAAATAACATTTTAAAACGTGGAGTCACTGAACAAACGGTTTTTTGTATAAAAAACATTCGTTTAAGTGACTCCATGTTTTAAAAATGGCACTTTTGGTCACTAGGAAGACGTCAATAAAAAAAATTTAGTCTTCCATACCTAGTATCTACCAAACATATGGTAGTATTTCGTACTTTTCTTTTTTATTTTTGCATTTATTTTAGTAAATGTAGTCGTTGAAAAAGTATTGTATGCAACGTTGTATAAGGGGTTCCCTATGTGAATTCGAAACTTGACCGGGCTATTTTTATATTATCGAGCACTTTTTATCGATATAGTTTCTGGTCGATATCTTTATTTTATCAGGCTTCATACAATCGATGTCACAACTCATCGAAATACTAAGTTACCGATACTTAGTTCCACGTTGAACTCTATATCAACATCACAGCTTATCGATACACTTTTCTTAGGTATAACAGTTCAAAATTGCAATGTAATATCCTAAAATAGGCTTGAAAAATAAAATATCCTTCATGGCCGAATAAACTGAAAATGTACGATCTTTACGTATATCTACGAACTTTGTTAGAACTTTGATCAGATTTTATTTGATGCTAAGTATCACACCACGTAAAATCAAATCGCTGAAAGTAAAAAAATGTATGGAGACTTGACATATCAAAGGTTCATTTCCAACTAACAATAAGTAGTTTAAAGATTTGATTTTCTGTTTGCAAACAAGGAAACCTTTGTACATCCTTATCGTTACTAATATTTTTAATGTAATAATAATAATAATAATAATCATTTATTCTCAACAAACAGATTTACAAGATAAATGTAGCCCTGGCTCTCGGACTAGGATAACCTGTATCCCGAGAACCAGTTCTTCCCTATTATAAGTTCTAGATACAAAAATTTTGTTGTCAAGATCAAATTTTGAATTTAATATAGATGATTACAAAATAATAATGACATGAGATTACATAAAATGTGTATAAATTTGATTTGCATGCATAACCATTAATTACTTCGACTCATTTTGCTAAATTAATGTGTTTGAAATATGAATGTATTTTTGTGTTAACTTGGGTGCTTGTATGTGTAAATAGGTGGGTGTGTACTTATTACTTCAGTACAACCAATAGTTTCTCCGTACTGTCATAGTCTAAGCCATCCAACCAATTCTTTAATTCATTTTTAATTTTGTAATTGTTTAGGTTCATAGCATTGCTCTTATTTTTTTTGTTGTAGATTTTGTTAAATATGTTGTAGAGATACGGTGCCTGAAACTGAAATTGATTTTGTGCAAATGCAGATCTAAAAAACGGTACTGGACAGCGAACAACTCTCTTATTAGAGGGAATAAGACGTGGTATGTCCTCTGCATGATGTTTTCGCAAGCTGTTAAATATGTATAGTTTGCGGACCGATAAAACTTTTGTTTCTTCATGTAGACTTTGCGTAGGGTACGAATATGGTCGGCGCATTATGACCTTCAGGACAGCACGTTGTGCCCGTTCGAGTTCGATGATTGTCGTCTTGTTAGCGCTTCCCCATGAACAAATACAATAGCCAAGGACCGACTCACACAGTGCTTTGTATATTCTTAAAGAGAGTGATGTTTGAGCTACATCCCTGATGTTTTTGAATGCATATATGAATTTTCTTGTTCTGCTAGCCATCATGGTAATATGCCTATCCCATTTTAGTTTATCATCTATAATAACACCGAGATATTTAAGATTACAGACTTTTTGTAAAGTAGCACAGTCTTGGCAACAATGCTGCACTTTTCTGTTGCATGGGTAAGTGTGCATTTTGATTTCAAAGTCAGGATCAGGGGCAGTAGCGTTTGTAATGGAGAAACACATAAAGTTAGTTTTAGATGTGTTTATTGTTAAGAGACTATTCTCTAGCCAACAAGTAACTATTGACAACCCGTTCTCAGCCAATTGTTTTGCCCTCTCCCACGAAATACCATGAAAGAGTATCGCAGTGTCATCGGCAAAGGCTACAATGTCCGCGCCACTGATTTCCAATTTGCACAAATCATTTATATATATAAGGAACAAACTTGGACCAAGCGTACTTCCTTGAGGTATACCATAATCACAAACAGCACTGCCACTGATATGGTTATCTACCCTGACGCATTGCTGCCGTTCAGTGAGATAGTCTTTGAACCATGCTAATGCAAGACCACGGACACCAACATTTTCCAATTTTGCTATCAATATCGGAATCGACACCGTGTCAAACGCTTTTTGGAAGTCAATAAAAACTCCAATGCATTTTTCCCCTTTGTCTAAATATGTAGATATTAATGAAGTTAGACGTAGCACCGCATCTTCTGTAGACTTGCCATTGCGAAATCCATACTGGTTATTTGCTAATATAAGTTGTTTGTCCAGATAGCCCATTAACCTCTTGTTTACGATCTTTTCTATTATTTTTGTTAGACTAGTTAAGATTGAAATGGGTCTATAATTTGAAGGTGCAGATTTGTCACCGGACTTAAATATAGGACATACTATAGCCTTTTTAAACAATTTTGGAAAAACTCCTGTTTCAAAACTAAGATTGCACAAATGACATATAGGGTGAACTAAAAAGGGAAGAAACGTCTTGAGAAATGATACCGGTATCCGATCGCATCCCGGAGCACTGCTTGTTTTTAGGCTATTTATAATATCCCTAACTTCTATAGGGTCTGTTGGGAACAAAGCCAATGATTCAACTGGGGACTGTGACTTTTTGGAAGCCTTGGCAAGTGTGATTTCGTCACTTATGAGCTTACATAGAGTTTTGTTTGCTAGTTTGTTTCCCACCTGAGTAAAATATCGATTCACTTCATCTAAAGAATTGGTTGGGTTTTCTTTGATATTCAGTAGATTAGTATTTGTAGTCTTTGCGGAGGTTAGATAGCACACTTCTTTAATTATTCTCCATGTTTCTTTACTATTTTTGATATTTTTGTTAAATTCTGAATCATAATATTGTTTTTTCGCATTTTTTATAATATTATTGCAAATATTTCTATATTGTCTATAAATATTCTTAAGTTCTTCATTTGTTTTATTTTGTTTTACTTTTTTGTGTAATTTGTCCCGTTTCCTTATACATTTTACAATACCCGTAGTAATCCATGGTTTTAATGGACGTTTTTTTTTGGTAGTTATAATACTTGTAGTATTTTGATCTATAATATATTGCAATCTATTCACAAAGTACTCTGCTGCCATGTTTACGTCATCAATTTTGTAAAGTTCTGCCCATGTTTCCTTCTTCAAAACCTCATATATAGCATTAAGATCAATTTTGGTTTTGGTCGACACTACTTCGACCTTATCGACATGTGTATCCGAGATATACAAAAGAATTGGGGAGTGATCTGTAAGCTTATCAAATACAACTGTCTGCCAATGTTTATTTGTTTTAATCATGAAGTGGTCAAGACAATTTTTTTCCCTGGTAGGTATATTTATTCCTTGAAATAGTCCATGTAGGGCCAATAAATTAAGATATTCATTTATATTTTTATCTGGCCTATTTGCTATAGTATTAATGTTAATGTCACCTGTAAGAATGACGTTTCTCGTTTTTGTCTCTTTTAGTATCTTATCCAAGGAATTGATGTAGTTGTTAGTATTTTTAAAGCAAGGTGGACGGTATGAACAAATAACGTATAATCTTTTAAGCAAACGACCAGGCAGTTACCTTCATCAAAAGAAGGCTCAAAAACAGAGGTAACATTTAAACTATCTCGAACATATACAACTACACCATCATTCTGGTTCAGGTAGGTTTTTGTATAGAACATTTGGTAATCTGCAATACTTTGCGGGACAAATTCATCGTTAGTTCTGCATTCCGTTAGAACCAGAATGTCCACAGGTATTTTAATGCTTGAGACAAAAACTAGAAACGAATCCAGGTTATGATTAATGCTGCATATGTTGCATGATACTATAGTGAGAGATCCATGGTGTTTAACATCGCAACCTAGCAGTTTGGAGCACATCGAAGGGTCTTCGAGTTTGTTGCAAATAATTTTGTTTGTGTTGTCAATATCTTTATTTAACAAGCTATTTATAGAATTGAATTGTAACATTTAATTTATCTATACGTGTGCTATTCATTATTAATTTGCCCAATAAATGTACGTATATGTATAAGAAAAAGTCACTCTGCATGTTTGCTAAGTACAATAATATGATATTATTGAGGACAGCAAGCGCGACTATCACACGTCGATGACTCAATTTACCTATGCTCCACGCACAGCTACTCTTGCAGTGTAAACAAGTTATCGCGTTTAAGTTGTCTCTAATCTTAATGTTATTGTTACGCAAGGCTTCATTGAGCAGTGTAGTCAAAACATTAGTCTTGCATAGTAGCGAGCATTTGGTGTACGATGTGCACTCCGTTATGTTCAAACATATTCTGTGTTTAAGTATGTGTGTATCAATAGTATGTGCATCACATTGGAGCATTTTTAATCGTATAAAAAAATGCGACAAGGAATATAGTGTATGAAACAAGTAGATATGTAAGTGTGATTCGACCATAATGAAGAGTACAACAGCGTTAGTAAAACTATGTAGGTATTTTATATTATTTAGTGAGTATATGTTTCGTGTCGGATTTGTAAACAGTAATTTGTTATTTTGTGTGCGTAAGTAGTGTATTCGTATGTTTCTGGGTTTAAGACCAGTTATGAAGTAATGTTTGTAAAATTGACTTAATATAATATGATTAATAGATTTGCTGAAGTAATAAGTTACATTAAAAAAAATTACATGCAAATTACTGGAATTAATTAAAATATGATAATGTTTGTGGATGTAACATTTCATTGATATCATTTTAAAAAATAATAAGTTAAATAACAATAGGTAAAAATAAAAATCATGCAATTCATTCAAATTAATTAGTCATTTTTCACTACATAGTTTGGAGAAGATTTCTTCATTGTCAACACATATGTGTTGCGTGCCTTCAGTTTTTCTCAGATAGACTTTCCCATGCTTAATCCAGCAGAAGGAGTAGTTATTGGACTTCGCGAAGTCCCGAGCCGCCATGTACAGTTTCTTTGTTTTTGAAGTCAAACTTTCGGCAATATAAACAGGTTTGACTGGTCCGGGTAGCATTAAATTTTTTGTACTAAACTTGTTATCCTTATGATCCCTGTTATATTTTTTTACATTACGTAATATGGTATCCCGGGTGATAACACTAGTTAACTCGACAACGATCGGTTTCTCTGCCGCCGATTTAAGGTTAACTCTGTACACATCTTTTATCTGGGACGAAGTCAGGGGAACATCCAAAGCCTTTCCAGCACTGACGACTAGTTCAGCTAACACTTGCTTGGACTCCGGCTGCTGTTTGGGCACATTCTTTATCTCTAGACAAGAAGATCTCGTGTTACGCTCCATATTTTCAAGTCTGTTTTCTAGTTTCTGTATATAACCTAGATTAGATTTACGTTCTTCCTTTAACTCGTTTATTTCAGTCATAAGATCGTCATATTTATTTGCCATGAACTCCATGGAGTTACGGATTTCTAGGTTTTGCTCCTTTATTTCCTTCATCTCAGTCATCAATACAGTAAATCTGTCATTTATTATGGTAGCAATGTCCTTATTTGGTGAATTCACATCCATACTCGTATTGTCATCGCCGCGTTTACGCCGCTTTGAATTCCTTAACAAAACATTTGAGGGTAGATCAGTATCCGACGCCGACGCGAAGTTTGGTTCCGAGTCTGATCCACATAGCGAGCTGTTGTCCGTGTGGCGGACGGAGGCGGGGGGAGGTGATCGTTTCACCGACATACTTGAGGTGACTAGGAGAACAAGGAATCAAGGTGGTGTGTAGCTTTATGCCTATTAACGATAGAATCCAGTGGTTCAGTTGAAAAATATTGTTGTCTCTCTTTACCTCAGCGGTGTTCAGGGCAAGTTGTCTCTTTTTTGTGTAGGGTTAGTTTCTCGCAGTTTTGCACGCCTAGTAGATAAGTGTGTGTTTTGTAAGATGGGTTGTTGTTAGTTAAAAAATGTGTTTGCACTCACACATATGCGAAGCGACAGTTTGCGATTGAACGGAGTATCTTCCTTCACTATCTGGGCTCCTGGTACTATATATAGTTTATTTAAATATTTAATTTTGAATTTTGAAATAAATTAATTTGACATGCACGACTAATCCATTCGGATGCCAAGAGGGGAAGGATGAAAGAAGGGATATGTGTTACGCTTTCGCGCAAAACCTACCTAGGTACTTAACCGATAATCATGAAACTAGAGGTACTAGGAAAAATAGGCTAACATAGGCAACCTTTTATGCCGATTCCGAGGGATCGACATTAACGTGGGAAAAAGCCAGTATAAATATAAATAAGACATGATATGACGACCTCCATGGCGTAGTGGTCACCATGCTAGTCCGCCACCCAGAGGTCCCGGGTTCGATTCCCGGTCAGGGCAAGTTGAAAAATGGCCTTTTTCAAATTGTTCTGAGTCTTGGATGTTTATATAAATATGTATTTGTTATAAAATATGGTATCGTTGAGTTAGTATCCCATAACACAAGTCTCGAACTTACCTTGGGGCTAGCTCAATCAGTGTTATTTGTCCGTATATATTTATTTATTTATTTTTATTTATTATTTCGGCAACTAAATAACAGAATTTAAGGCATATTATGAAAAAATGATAAAAATTATGTTCAGTGAAGTAAAAATAAAAATTCAACATTGCGTTTATAACACTTTATTTCAAAAACTTCATATAATAATGACCACTCCATAATCCAAATAAACAAATTATCAAATAGAAAAGAAAAACAAAGATGTATTGATAAACAAATAATAAGCCTCGATCCTAACATTTATAGCTCTAAATGGCTGGCAATAGCCCTCAAAAATGGTAAGAGCTCCATTTTACCAGTTGCACGCTGCGTGCATATTCTTTCTATAGCATTAGCTACGGTCTTCCTACTTTTTTTAGGCGGAGTTTTTTCGACACTTACAAACGCTTTTTCCACTGCGTGATTAGTGGTTACCTGTTCTTTTATAAAACTGCGTATTGTTGCATAAACGCCGTTGTGGTTATTATTCTGCAAGTAATTCCAGCGTCTGTGCCAGGCTTCAACATTATTTTGTGTCCTGGGAAGCCCAATTTCGTTTAAAGTACTAATTGACCATAATTGAGGCGGGAATAGGGGTGGAGATCTCGTCTCGTGAATCTTAATACCTTTAGTGGTCTGTTTAACTTTTCCTAGTACATAGTACTCCTCAAACCATTCAGCTATTAAAGTTGCTTTTACTGGTATGACGTCGTCTTTTATTACTGAAAATGCTTGGGGTATTTCCTGTGGAGGCAGGTAAGCCAAGGCCACAATGTGGCGTAACTTTAGAGAAAAATCGCTATTGCTTCCATATTCTGAAGCTAATCCTGCTTTTTTAATCTGGCGCCATAGATTTTGAGCCATATGAAACAAGCATCCATTGTGAGTACTTTCGGGAAAATGAATTTTAATAATATTTATCACCGCAATCTCGAAGTCCGTCAAAATATGCTGTGGTTTAAGCTCGTAACCTAATTCCTCTGCATAGCTTATTAGTTCTCTAAAGAAAACCATATATGTTTCCTCCGTCTTATCTACCAGTAAGCCGTATACCAAAGGAACTACTTTTCGAATCAGTTCCAACTATGCCATGAATGCTGTATATCTGCGTAAACAATCGAGGACTGGTGGGAAAAGTGCCATCCATGAACCATATAATGGAATCTTGTAGAAGCTTAATATTTTGTTCAGTACAAAATAATAATAGGCGTTTAGAGTTTCCATATTTCACATCTTTAGCTAGAAATGGCTTGCCTTCAACGGTGTATTCAGAGGGCACCTTGATTTCCTCTAGCGAATTTGGTTCCTTTGGGTGTGATTTGCTTCGAACTCTATAAACGATTTGCCTCAATGCATTTTTGTTAGGTAAACTGCAAGCACTAGTACTTGGAATATTTTCTAAATTATTTCTAATAATTTTGGCTCGCCCATCCGAGCAATTAGCAGCATCTTTCTTTAACTGATTTTTAAATACAATAGGATCTTTTCTTGCAGCGTTGGGAGCGTCTGTATGTTCAGTCATTTTTTTAATGATATTATGAGAACCACTATCATTGCACTGTGTGATAAGTGCACTTTTGCATTGTTTTTTCGATTTGAAAACACATGCCCAATAATAATTTGTACCGTCCTGTTTATTTACAGTGAATTCATATCCATTTATAAGTATCATGTCACGTCCACGCTGAGATTTTTGAAAATTGATAACACAATCACTTGTATCACTCATTTTTAAATAATAACTCGTTATTTGCAACAATTTGTAGTAAGAATACGCAAGAGATTTACAAACGGTGTTATTTCAGTACCTATGATTTATACTACAATGACAAGCAATTATTTTTAATTATTAAACTACCTTCAGAGACACATTTCAGAACCCTTATCAAACGCCTAGCAATAAGGTATAGCAAACGTTTCAAAATAAAATATTGGTTTATTTGTTTAATTAGTTCAATAGTAGTAACGAATGTTATAAACGAATATTGATTAAATGATTGGGTATATCCTAAAAATCGTGAAGCGATATCTCGACAAATAGTAACAATTTACTTGTGTTATACGATAATATAACACATAGTTGATATGTATTCAACCTAAAATGTGTGTCGATAACTAAGCTCATCGATGACTTATTACAATGTTTAATTAATACTTCGTAGTACTAAAGTACCATTCAATCGTGTTCGATAAGTTCAAAATCGACCAGTCAGGTTTCGAATTCACATAGGGAGCCCTGTATAAGTATGTCAAAAAATGCTTGATGGCGTCTCCTTACGATGCTCGCCAAGGCTCGCATCTTGAAATATGAAAATACATACACGACTATTATATACTAAAATAAACAATATTATTTTAGTACATTAAGTATGTGTCCAATCTATTATACCTACATACATATAACAAAATTTTTAATTTCTATAGTGGTGTTTAATCTTTAAGTACTTCATTACGTCACTGTTCCTCAACGGGAATACAAAACTCCCATCAAGTAACACTGTCTTGGCGATGTAGTCATTATGCGACCTAGGCTTAACGACTTCGGCGTTCTACACATCGAACTGAGTACATTATGCGATGTCGTCGTTTATCACAAGTGGATATTTTGCGTTATAGTCGATATCCTACTAACCCGTCTTAAGTGGTACTTGGCGGGAAAACGACGCGCCGTTGGAGAGCCGATAAGACACAGTGGTACGCATTGGGAAGAATGTTAGTTGGAATTAGTAACACTGGAACTCATCGGGAAGTTTTTCCCCTTGAGTAACAGTGGTACTCAAGAGAGTGTTACTTATCGGGAACAAACGAAAAAAAATTCTATGTCTGTCTGAAAAGAAACAAAAAATTTAGAATGTACCAGATGCTTCTCTTCCCGATCCCCGAGATTACAAGACCCCGATCTTACAAGACTTTACTTTTAAATAAGTATTTTAATGTTGACTTTCCTTAGTTCCAAAATGTTTTTAACCGACTCCTAAAAAGGAGGTTATCAATTCGTCAGTTTTTTTTTTAAATGTATGTTCCGATTACTCGAAGACGCCTGACACCAATATGGCATTTTTTTTGTTTGAATTTGTATAGGACCATCTCACAGGTAAACAATATACTTGTCAGGTAGACCCATAGACATTTTTTCGAAATCGGTTGTGTACTTGGGGGGTGAAGTTAGTTTTTAGTATTGGAAAATTATACTTATTGTTTTGGGTGTTTGATGTTTATCTAAATATGTATTTGTTGTAAAATATAGTATCGTTGAGTAAGAAGCCCATAACACAAGTCTCGAACTTACTTTGGGGCTAGCTAGATCAGTGTAATTTGTCTATATATATTTATTTATAACTTGAAAATAAATGTTTTTCTACTTTTATGTTTTATTTCCTTTTTTTGTGTCCCACTGGCTAGGCAAAGTCCTCCCTTTCTTTTTCCACTGATCCCTGTCCGTTGCAGCCTGCTTTCATTCCCTCATGAAAGTCAATGTAGCCGCGCCATATTTTTCTTCGCTTCAAATTTTAAGGTCGGCTTATTTTACTCTTATTCTTCATCTTAGCGTGTATAAAAATGTTATTGAGCTATGTCAATGCCTTTAGACAGTTTGAAAAATCTAACACAACTCGAAAAAAGAATTGATATTTTCACTCAAACTACCGGGCCGGCCGAACACTTGTGTATGAAAATTTCGTTTTTTTTTTCGAGTTTCAAGCCCATAGGAAAAGTTGTTCATATTGACGGTTTGAGTTGTTCTTACAAGGATCGGACAGGGTACATATTGTATAGTAACTATATGAAAAAATAGCTTTAAGGGTTGGATCTCACTTGTCAGCACAGATCAGCACTTTTCTATGCTGCTATCCTTTTCTCAGAACCGTCGTTAGCTAGAGCGAGAGAGAGCGACGGAATGCTATATAGCACGGCCGGTGCGATAGCGTACCATCGCTCTTGGGTGTTGAGCGAGCGACTGCGGGGACGCTTATTGTGAGGGACCTTAGGAGATTCCGTCACAGCAGACTTATACTATACAGTATTTCGACTCGGCCGTATCCTTGAAATTTATACCTACGGCTGGGCGGAGCGCTAAGGTTGGCATCAACACAAAGTAAGCAAGCAGACATGTGTACATCGATTTTTATGGGAAGGGGGAGAGGGAAGCACGCAGTTGAACTGCGAGACTATGAATCGCGGCTAGTTTCTAGTGTAATGCGTGCGCGTATGGACGGCGCTGGTTAAACGCGTGACTTTTAAACCAGCCTAATAAAATGTCATCATCATCAATATCAGCCACAGGAAGTCCACTGTTGGGGCATAGGCCTCCCCCAAGGATTTCTTAAACGACCGATTGGAAGCGGCTGCATTCAGCGCTTTCCTGCAACCTTGCTCAGGTCACCTGACCATCTAGCAGATGGGTGTCCGACGCGGCACTTGCCGGTAAGTGGCTGCCATTCGAGAACCTTTCTGTCCCATCGGCCATCGGTTCTTCGTGCTATGAAATCGCGCGACGCACGTCGACGCGCTTTTTCGTTTGGCTGGAGTCTAGCGGTTTCGGGCGTCGCCGCGCGTTCTTCTGGCGTATTTATATGCTTATTTATGCCGACAGTACTGTGATACGGTCGCGCGTTGTAAAGTCTGTTCGACGAGAGTTGATAAATAAAATAATTCGTTTCAGACTAGCGACTGTCGCTTAATTATCACAAACTGTGTGGCGACGCTTACCTCTCGCTTTCGCGGTTTGCGTGGTACAGGGCAGTTGATGCGATCCGCGGCCCGAACGGGCGAGCAGACGCTGCGGCCATATATTGCCATTCCGTTCTGGAATGCGGTTCGAATGAATCGTCTGGATATTTGCGTGTTGTTCTGTTTTATACAGTTAATCATTGTTACAAATTGCAGAATAATTAAAAAAAAAAGCGGGCCGCAATTTGTGATTAGTTAAGAAGCCCTGAATTTGCTAACTTTCCGCGAACAGACTTTAGTTGAAATATATGACGCGATGCGATGCGACGCTTCGGCTCTGCGCCAGTGTGAGTTGAGACTTACTCGTTTACGACTCCGCCACATGCAGGTGTGTGAACTAGGAGGCTTCTCAAATAAAAAGTAATTATAAATATGTTAAATATTATAATAATTATTTTACATCATGTTAATTGTCATGGTTTTTTTTTTCATTAAATACAATAGTATTTGTTAATTTATTTATTGCAATCGATAAGTTTGATTCATCAACTGCATTTTAAGGCTAAGACAGGGCATAAGTGGCGCCCTCATTTGAAATAAATTGTTTAATCGTGAAGGTAGTGAATCACTAATTACCTAATTAATTTGCAAATTGTTAGGCATAAGATAGAACTTTAAATTATTTTATGAACGGTTGAAAGTATCATTGATAGTCCTTCTACCTTTGAAACGCGTGTCTGAACTACGGAACCCTAAAAAACGCGTTTTAAAGTGGGAGAAACTGGATAGCCTAACTAAATTACAATTAACGAAATTGTGGCTAACTATTTGCAAAATTTTAATTTAAGATTACAGAATTCATTTTAAACGAGAGCGCCACTTTCGGCATGTCATAGCCTTAACGTCTATTCTTGATCGGCTTCAGCGAACTATAATAGTAGTATGGGAGTAACTTTCTTGATGCTGACCAAAATAGTTTTATTTAGCTGACCATTTAAAAATATCAACGCGCAAATTTGTTCACATCCCTATTGGCGCGAAGTAACGCCAGTAATAGTACTGATGGACAACAAAATGTATTTTCAAACTACCTACCGCCAGGCCTGTTTTACTTCCAGTTAAGTTATCAAAAATATACCTACGCGCGGCGACCACTGCGCAATAGGAAATTTTACACTGAATCCGCCACTCAATGAATCGGCTATGTGGAGGTATAAATCGTGTGTCCAGAGTAATAAGAATGAAATTGGCTAGCAATGGATTTCTAGGTATCTAAACGTAAAGGTGCTGAGTTCTGACGCGAGCTAAATTAAACCATATCGCTAACCACATTGAGTAGACATTTCTTTGAATTTCTTTGCTTCTGTACGCTTACTTGAATGTACTTTTGATTTTTTATTCTAAAGTACACGAATAAAAGTACTTTTTTTTGTATGAATACTTGTAACAAATTGACGTGTAATGTATTATGAATGAGAATTTTTAGCATTTTTTTAAATATGGTTGAGTTTAACGATGGCTGATCCGTGCGTCAAATCATGAACGGGTGCTGCCGGGAGAGATTGGTCAGCTTGGCTTCGCTTATTCGACTACTTAGTATTTTTTATTACGTAATTTATGTTTGTTAACTCGTTCGCAAGCATTACATGTTATAAAGTTTCAACATTGTATTATATTATAAGTATTTATTAATTAAAAGACATAATATGACAAAGCCCTGGCGAGAAGGCGCCCAATACTGTGGGGTCATTGATCGCTTCCATTGTATAATAGTTCGCCAATCGACTTATACGTTTTATCTACACCCATGCTATAAATCCTTGAAAGATTCTGAAGCAGTTAGCTTATTGCCAACATTAAAACACCCAGTGTCATAGTACTCATTATGTCACCCAAACGAGTGTTATAATGTTGTACTAAATTTCATTATGCAACGCAAACTCGATCCCTTTCTTACTCATCAAACAGCCACATATTATGAATTTCAAAAAAAGAACATTGTCATGCACGCGCCGTTCACTAACCACAGCTCCGTAATTTAAAAAAGGAACTTATTGGTTATTCAAATTCACGTCGTATCCCGCCATTTTCGTTTCGATATTTAATAATATCGAACAAAAATAATTTGCATTTCAATAATTCTACGATCCAAAATTTTATATTTTTATTACAATAAATAATTTCATTATTACCTATACATACATCGTTAGTTTGTATTAGATACTCAGCAATAAACTTACCAGGAATTTACATAGGGTTCTTACAACACTGTACAACACCCAATGGATTAAGAACCTTTTATTGAGGATTCATATCATGGGTGTAGATAAAATAATGTATGCAACTGTAATAATTAGGTATTAAAACACTCATGTGATACTATTATCACACTCTGCTTCGCCTCGTGTGATAAACCCACATTCGAGTTTTAATACCCTTTAATTAACTACAGTTGCATAAATAACTATTACTTCTTATATCTGCTATTATGCTATATCTTTTCTTGCTACTCGTATTAAAGGCACCTCGCGCAATAGACAGCGTTTGTTCCCGATGAGTAACACTCTGTTGAGTACCACTGTTACTCAAGGGGAAAAACTTCCTGATGAGTTCTATTGTACTAACTAACATTCTTCCCGATGAGTAAAGGGCGCGGCTAAAGAACCGTTTAGATACAGTGGTACTCATTGGGAAGAATGTTAGTTGCTTTAAGTAAAAGTTTATTTGCTATGCAAATTAAAAAAATCCCCCATTGTCAAGAGCACCATCTAGTGATAAGTAGCGGAACTATCGAAGTCGTTTCGGTAGTTCCGCTACTCATCACTAAATTGATATCCGTAGCGCCATCTATTATTTGCTAAAGAAACCCCTGACTTTCAAGCTTTAACACAATAACTTTTCCTTTCCTTGGCAATTCCCATGTCAGAACTCTTCGCTCTTCAAGCAATCTCCCTCTTGTTATGCCACTTTGCCGAACTGCGTTCTATAATAATTCATTTGTTGTTCAAGCTGTACGGCTTTGGAACGCCTTACCCGTCAGTATCCGGAAAGCAGAATCTCGTCTTACGTTTAAGAGAGCAGTGCGTGCACATTATCTCCAAAAACTGTCAGCAGCTATATAACTAGTATTTATGTAGTTTATGTATGGTTTATTTTTGAACAATTATTTATGTATATTTTTGTGTAGGTTATCTTCGATATATATGAGCATATGTATGTACTTTATAATAACAAGTTCACTCCTTTTTTTTGTTAGATCTGTTGTAATTACCCTAAAAAAAAATACTTTCTCAGCATCACCTGTTGGTTGACTGGTAGAAAAGGCCCCTGGCCTGAAGTCCGCCATTTACATGTATTGTAATAAAGTTAAATAAATAAATAAAAAATAAACTTTTAAACGGCTCAACCGAATTTCATTAAACATAGCTAACATCCACCGTAAGGGAATTTGCTTTCACGTTAAAAAACTGCATCGAAATCGGTCTATTCGTTCGAACGTTACGATGCCACAGACAAACAGACAGATAAACATTAGCGTCGAACTAATAACACCCTCATTTTTGTCGGGTGTTCAAAACTGAACCTCATCAGGAAGTTTTGTCCTTTTGAGTAACAATGGTACTCAAGGGGGTGTAACTTATCGGGAACAAACGATAGACAATTACGACCACGGCCAGTCGTCCGTGGTCGCAATCTTGGTCTTAGAAGCTACGGTTTGGCTGCGGTAAAGTTTGTTTTTTTATACAAACTATCTAGTCGTGCTGGCCCAGTGGCCGTTGCAGTCAAGTGCGCGACGTTCCTATGGTTTCTTTAGTTAATCTAGTCGTCTAGTGGGCGAGGTGCCTAAGGGTAGGATCTCACTTGTCAGTACGGAACAGCACTTTTCTATGTTGCTATCCTTTTCTCACATTTAGAACCGTCATTTGCAAGAGCAAGAGAGAGCGAAGGAACTCTATAGCACGCCGTGCTACAGCGTTTCGCCGCATTCTCTCGCTATACTGACAAGTGAGATCCAACTCTAAATGGTACTCCCACGCTGATGTTAAAAATGTCAACAAACAATTTATAACAAAATAAAAAAGCATACTTAAAAGTTATTGTATTTGAATTTCGAAAATGTTTATTACTAATGTTTCTAAACATTTCTAACAGCATTTGTAGCATATCGTCGGAAATATCACAATACTATGATTTCTCACTTGTGTGTCTTTTCAAATGTCTTTGTAAATGTATGTTCTGAGTAAACCGACTTGGACAAACACTGCATTCATATGGTTTCTCACCTGTATGGATCCTCATGTGTATGTGCAAAGAAGTGTTACACGCGAACCAATTTTGACAAATCGGACACTTTCGCGTTTTCTCGCCAGTGTGCGTCCTAAAATGTTTCAGCAAAGTAAACCTCTGAGTGAAACGCATCTGACAAGTATCGCATTCGTACGGTTTCTCGCCCGTGTGTATCCGTACGTGATTTAGTAGCTGATCGTTTCTATTAAATCTACGTTGACAAAACGTACACTCAAATGGTTTCTCGCCAGTGTGCGTTCTCACGTGTCTTTGCAACTTATTGTTTTCTGTAAAACCTTTCCCACAAAAACTACATTTCAATGGTTTCTCGTCGAAATGTGTTTTAACGTGTCGATCCAAGCCCTTCTGGTGTGGAAACCGACTCTGACAAATATTACACTCGAATGGTTTCTCGCCCGTGTGTATTAATAAATGTGCCTGCAATTTGCGTAAGGCACTTAATTTTTTGTGACATATATTGCATTCATGCGTCGGATATCTCGGAGGCCGGTGTTTCTTCTTGCTTGAATTTTCTCTTTTCGTTTTTTTCCCCACAGCGCCACCTGTACGGTAATTTATGAGTAAGAAATAAAAATTATTTCAAATCAGATCCGTTTTATTATATAATACGGACAGACTTTACAAACGGGGCAGACAGAGCATTTTTGGGTCTTTCAGCTTTACGCAGAAAAAAAGCAAAACCTCTGTATGCCCCGTTTGGGATAAAACCGTGATTGTATTTGTATGTATATAGTATTAAGGGTGGGTAGGAATTCTATGAATATGGTTCGCTGCATTTGGCTCGACACATGGAATGGGCGTAAAGGAAGTAAGAGGAAATTATCATTTTTCAAAACTAAAAACGGACTTCACCCCCAAACTACGCAACCGACTTTGATAAAGTGTCTATGGGATCACTGGACACGTATAATTTTTTGTGATTTTGAACTGGTGAACATACATAAAAAAATATCGCGATGAACTGATAAGCTTCTCCTTGTGTAAGTCGGTTTAAAATAAACTAGCGTTTTTTTTTTGTATTGTGAGTTGCATAAAGTGAGACGTTATTTCTGTTCCCCAGAAATTCTACCGCCGTGTGGCACAAACAGGTTTTTCGTGTAAATCATAAGTGTGTTCTGCGAAAGCTTGCCAATAATAATAATTTAATAGTTTTTTTACCTATTCATGTCGCATAGTTGGGCAAAGGCCTCCCCTTGTTGTTTCCAGCTTTTTCAATCTTTAGCTACTTCTTTCCAATCTTTGTCGAAAGCAGACAGTTCGTTATTAATTATTAATTAATTTATATTAAGAAAATATCATGCTGAAATGGCGCCCACAACTGAAATATACAGTTTAATCGTTGATATAGCCTAATAAATATTTTCCTATCAGACTAAAGATAGCCCCACATGATAGCCCTTTATCATATGTTCGGTATAGCCGTTGAAAGTATCTTTGGTAGTCCGTCTTTAATACACTTTTCTGCTCAAAGTGGCCACTTTCAGCGAGACTAGAACTTACGAAGTCACGTATTAACCATTAGGCCACGGAAGTCGTCGATCAAGTAACACAAATTGCAGTTTTTAAATATTTTTTCTTTATTACGCCTTATTACTTTATGCGAAAAATACTTCTAACGCAGAGTTTACAAGCGAATGGTTTCTCGCCAGAATGCGTATTCAAATGCCGCTGTAAACTGTCTTATACGGAAACCGACTATGAGATACATTTCTATTCAAACGGTTTCTCGCCCGTATGCGTTTTGAAATGCAATTCTAATCTAGACGTTTTGGTGATCCGACTGTGACAAATATTACATTCATAAAGATTTTCACCGGTATGTATTCGTAAATGTATTTGTAAAGTTTGTTGTCGAGAAAACCTGCGTTGACAGATGGAACATTCGTATGGTTTCCCGCCAATATACGTTCCTAAATGTGCTTCTAAATGGTGATATCTTTTGTATCTATTAGGACAGAAGTTACACTGATACGGTCTCTGGCCTGAATGTTTACACATATTTATTTTTAATTTACTTAATGTGCTACACTTTTTTGTGCCGTAGGTGCATTGGAAGCGTCCTTTGCCGACATAAGTGGGATGTAGTCGGTTTCCACGTGTCTTGGCCCGTTATATTTCTTGCGCTCGTTTGCATCCCTCCGCCCCCGATTTGTATCTTGCGGCGAGACCTAAACGTGTATTTTCACGATATCAATAAAATCATAAGTTAAATGATTTTATTTCTTGAATCTTAAAGATTTAATTTTAAAGATAATGCAAAAAAAAAAATGAAATTAAGAATTATAAACGTGAAGCTTTTCTACGCACATTAGCCAAAAGTAGCTGTTTTTTGCTATTATGCGTAGAAAAACTTTACGTTCTAACTTTAAATTGTAAACAGTTGTTCATAAAATAGTTTGAAGGGTTATCTGTGGGTGGTCTGATCAATACAAAATTTTAGTGATATCTCCGGTTCTTTTCAAATGAGGGCAGCACTGGACCCCGAAAAATTCAGGTAGTAATGGTGACCCCTTAAGTTGATATGGTGTGAGGGACGTTTATATGGTAATGTAAAAACACACATTTTCTATGAGATTTGTATGAAATACCAAACCGTGACGATATATTTTCTTAGAATATCTCCAAGAAACTATGAATACTTGACGTATTCAAAGTTTATTGGAGTCAAGTACCGACCTATCACTTTTTTGAATCACGTTCAAAACTGAATTTATTTCTTAACAGCTATTAGAACCATAGACCAAGTTTTCTTTTTACTGTGTAGAACACTTAGGTCGATTAGATATGCAAGAGTATTTTTTGGTTGCAGACAGATAGATATGGAGATAGAGAAAGAGAGAGAGAGAGATAGAAGCGGATAATCTGGAATATAATGACCCGAATAGGTTTAGCTCACAATTACGAAAAAAAAAAAACAATAACAAATTCTTCAACATATTTTATTATTGTTTAAGTATTAAAATATAATAGTTTTACAACTACATTTTTACAACTTTACTATTTTATTGTTGTTGTTTAAGTAATAGTACATATTTGGGATTTATATGAAACACCAAACCACGACATGATAAATTCTTGGAGTGAAATCGCCCTCTAAATGTCAGTTTTTCTGAATGAATTAATTTAAAATCGTGTGCAAAATGATCAATGACAAGTGACATTATATAGCGTGGAAGGGACATACCATAAATCCAAACACGGGCTATACTAGATCACTTTAGTACAATAAAATTAAAATAACTTAAAAAAAAAAAACAAAAAAAATACCATACAAAAGTGTGCAGCCGCCCGGGCAATTTGAATGGAAACGTCGTTTTTTTTTGTTTTTTGACTGTTATTTTAATTTCACTATGCTATTGTACCTAGTATATCTAGCTCGTGGTTTTATTACGGGTAAGACCCTAACACATTGTGTAGTGACGTTTTATTCTCCTGTGGAAAGCGCTGGACGCAGGCCGCTCTTGATCGATCATTTTAGAAATCCTTTAGAGAGACCTATGTCTAGCAGTGGACGTAATGCGGCTGAAATGATGATGATGATACGACTATTTTGGTTCATCCTGAGTGAAATGCGTTCTATAATGTCTTTGCAAACTAGTTTTATACGCGAACCATCGTTTACAAATATCACACTCATACTGTTTCTCACCGCCGTGTATTTTGACGTGTTGCTGCAAGTGCACCTTTTGACTAAACCTACTGTGACAAATGTGACACTCGAACGGTTTCTCGCCCGTATGTGTTTTCAAATGTCTCTTCAAATTGATATTTTGGCTAAATCGACTGTGACAAACATTACATTCATATGGTTTCTCGCCTGTGTGTGTTTTTATATGTCTTTGCAGATTGATGTTTTGGCTGAATCGGCTATGACATTTGTCACATTCGTAAGGTTTCTCGCCGGTATGGGTTATGACGTGTCTTTGTAATATGACCATTTGGCGGAAACTGGTTTTACAGACGTCGCACTGAAAGCGTCCCTCGGTTTGTTTTGGGTTTCTCGGAGACTGGTCTCGGGTCTTGTTATTTGATTTCTCTCCTTGATTCCGTCTGGGTTCCGGTTCGGATTTCGCAGCGCCACCTGCACGTTAATTTCAACTTAGCATTGTGGAAAACGCGCCTAGCACTACACATAGCTGTAAGTAATTAATCTGACGTCAACAATTACTGTAAAACTAAAAGCCAAATTGACGATTATCAAATTATTTTAACCGACTTCAAAAAAGGAGGTTATCATTTCGAATGTATATATTTTTTTTATGTTTGTTCCCCGACTACTCGAAGGCGCTTGGACCAATTTGGAAAAATCTTTTTTTGTTTGAAAGGGCGTATTTACTAATAGTCAGGTTGTCCCATAGAAATTTATTATTACTTATTCATTACTACTTATTAATGAGTAGTTTGGTGTTGAAGTCGGTTTTTAGTTTCAATAAATCATATTTCAGGAATCGTCATATTAGTTAGATTAAAATATCCGAAGATAAAAAGTATCCAAGGATAAATAAATGATTTTGAGTTTTGTACGAGTAAGTACACGTACAATTTTGCTGCGTCGGCGTCGGTCGTCGCCCTACTTTATAATATTAGTTATTAATTATAAAAGCGAGTCGATTTATGACTCATTGCCATTAACTACGCGGACAAGCATCTAAACAACTTAAACTTGTAACTTTACTAATAAACTTTTTAACTACAAGGATTGTGTGGTTTTATGGTCATCTCAACTCACGACCTCCGACCATACATCCTTTTTGGTCCTTCGAGCAACAAGACATAGTGAGTCGTATCCTTCCATACGTTAGCGAATCGGTTTAGCTGGCTTTCCACAAGCGGAATCCCCCAGTTAAATTGAGAAGGCGCAGATAGCGTATAGGAGATTCTCGCTACGTCAACAGAGGACTGCGCGCTCTACGTGGTCTTCGTGAACTAACTACCTACAGAAAACTACAGTCAACTTAACTTCAACTAAAACTACAACTTCAACAATGGCCTTAAACTTTGAAGAAATCGTAGCACGTCAAGATGAATGCTTCGGTAACATCAAGAAACTCTGCGTTAACTACAAGAAAGATGGATCGGACAGGAAAACTAAAAGCTACTTAACTACAAGACTCACCGCCTTGAACTCTCACTGGGCTGAATTTGAGATGAACAACGAGAAACTTATGAAACAAGAAGACAAATCGCACCTTTACTACGTGAACCAAGTTTATGAGAAAACTAGAATTCTGTTTGAAGACATACGCAACGATATTCAAGCTCGACTTGAAAAATTCGCTTCTGAAACATTACCTGAAACTCAAACATCGTTGAAATCGAACTTTGATTTTGATGAGATCGATAATACCGGCCATGAGATGCTTACTGGAGGGAAAATACAGGAATTGAGCGGAGAGAAAATTCAAGAACTACTGAAACAACAACAATGCAACTTTAAAGCGTTTGAACGGTCAGCTGCGAAAATAAACGTGGATTTTTTAACGGAGAAATGGGAACTAGAAGATCATCTAAACATTTTGAAGGCAAAATGGGACACGGTCGACAAAACTCACTGGAAAATTGATTACATACTTCAAGGCTCTAATCCTCAATACCAAAAACAATATTCGACGTGGGAAACAAGATACGATAACCTGAAAAAAGAAATAAATAAAAAGATGTGGAACAACACTCATTACGAGAAAACTACCCCAAAAATTGAAATCCCTGAATTCCACGGTAGCTACACTCAGTGGATATCGTTCAAAGATCTTTTTATGGAAAGCGTACACACCAATCCTCTTCTATCTAAATCTCAGAAGATGCAGCTGCTGAAGTCGAAACTCAAGGGTGAAGCTGAAAAACTTATCCAACATCTCGCGATTAGCACTGAAAACTACGATTCCTGTTGGGATATATTACAACATCGATATAACAACGAGAGACTGCTATTTACATCATTTATGAATACGCTCCTCAATCAACAGCCAATTCAACAGCCAAACGCATTTAACATCAAGAAATTACATGACGTCACACTGGAATGCTTAAACGGCTTTACGAACATTGGTCTCGACATAACAACTTGGGATCCGGTTATCGTCCATCTCATCAGCCAAAAACTTGACAGCGCAACGTACGGAGATTATATAAGAGACTTGGAGTCACCAAGAGCTCTTCCCAACCTTGAAGAATTTATAAAGTTCCTAGAAACTAAATTCATGGCATACGAAACAATGCAGCGAAACCAGAATCAAAAACATGTTACGTCGATCAAGCCTTCGAACTTCAATAATTATACTACTTATAAATATAACAACAGACCAACATACGCTGGACAACCAAGATTCAATAACAATTATAAAGGTCAGAATGCCTACAGGTCAACGCACTATAACAAGCACGAAATAACGCCAAAAACCTACTGCATGACTGCAAAAACATGCCCGCTCTGCAAAACAACTAGTCATGTGTTAATGCAATGTGACAAATTCCTGAGCATGAGCCCAGACGGACGGAATGACACTGTTTCGAAATTGCAAGTATGCAAAAACTGCTTGTACAGTCATGGAAATAAACAATGTTTTTCGAGAAAATCTTGTAAAGAATGCCAAAAATCTCACCATACTCTCCTGCATCAAAATGAAACTTCAACAACCAGCAACAACGGGGAGAGGTCCAACACAGCCTCTCACCGGGAGAACCGAGCTGTCAATAATATAACTAACGACGGGAAGGAAGTCCTTTTAGCCACTATCAAACTACAGGCAAAATGTATTGACGGAACTTACATAACTTTAAGAGCTTTACTTGACCAGGGCTCGCAAATGAACCTTATCAGCGAGGATGCTGCGCAAAGGTTACGCCTACCACGTCAACGATTCAACGCAGGGTTCAAGAGCGTTGGTTCTATCAACGGCAAATGCAAGGGTGTTATTAACTTAGAATGCAAGTCGCTACACTCAGATGAAGAGTTCAGAGTTCAACCTTTTATTATAAACAAGCTTATTAACAACTTACCAAACACATCGTTTTCTGCACAAGGATGGAACTATCTGAAAAACTTAAAACTAGCCGATCCCGACTTCAACATCTCCGGACCTATCGATATGTTACTGGGAGCAGATATTTATTCTGAGCTGATCTTAGATGGCCTTGTGAAAGGAGAAAACGATTTTCCCATTGCTCAGCAAACTAAGATGGGCTGGGTATTATGCGGCAACGTCAAAACTTTCAACTGTAACTTGACAATTATTGATTTGGAACAATTGACGAAATTTTGGGAGTCTGAAGAAATACCGGAGAACTCAACGTTAACAAGCCAGGAAGAATATTGTGAAAATTACTATCAACAAACTACTGAGAGACAATCCGATGGAAAGTACGTAGTAAAAATGCCTATGAAACCTGACTACGAAAATAACATATGAAACACGCGTCCGCAAGCTATTTCGCAATTTTATCAACTTGAGAAGAAAATGAAGAAGAACTCTAATTTTGCTGAGGAATATCGAAAATTTATGAACGATTACATAACTATGGGCCACATGATTCCACGAAAGAAAACTGTCGAAAAACAAGTATACCTACCACATCACGGTATACTAAAAACTGAATCTACTACCACTAAGTTGAGAGCAGTATTTAACGCATCTTACAAACCTAACAACAGCAATCAATGCCTTAATGATCTAATGTACACTGGCCCTAACTTACAGAAGGATATGTGCTCTCTACTAATGAACTGGCGGCTCTACAAATATGTTTTTACGGCGGATGTGGAAAAAATGTACAGAAACATCATGCTTAATGAAGAACAACAACATCTACAAACGATATTTTGGCGCGACATGCCTCATGAACCACTGAAGGAATGGCAACTTACTACGGTTACGTATGGGACGAAAGCCGCCCCGTACCTCGCTATGCGAACTTTACATCAACTCGCCCAGGACGAGGGCCATGCGTTCCCGGTTGCTGCTAACGTATTACGCAACTACTTTTATATGGATGATCTGGTTCACGGTCAAGATAACATCAAGGACGCTAAAAAACTTATACATCAACTCATTGAACTTATGAAGAAAGGAGGGTTTAACCTCAGGAAGTGGTCGAGTAACGAGCCTGCCGTACTAAACGAACTCAAAGAAGAACAAAAATGTTTACAAAACACAATTAACTTTAATCAAGACGGAAGTTCAACGAGCCCAACTAAAACATTAGGTATAAGATGGAATGCGAAAGATGATACCTACTTATTTAACTGGAAACTACCTGAAACAAAAGGTTTAACTAAAAGAGCTTTATTGTCGGAAATCAGCAAACTTTATGACCCCATGGGATGGCTATCCCCAATAACTATCAAGGCGAAACTTATCTTTCAAAAGGTGTGGTCTACAAAACTAGAATGGGACGAACGCTTACCTAACGAAATAATAGAAGAATGGGAAAACTTAAGACAAGATTTATCTAATGTAAACAAACTTTCATTGAGAAGATGGATACACTGTAACGAAAACAACATAGAAATTCATGGGTTCTGTGACGCAAGCGATAAGGCGTATGCGTGCGTCATATATAGCAAAACGCGAAATGAAACTGGAGAACCCGTAGTGACGCTACTTTGCGCGAAAACGAAGGTCGCGCCGCTCAAAACAAAACAAACTACACCCCGCATGGAACTCTGTGGGGCGGTACTACTGAGCAAACTTGTCAAGAAACTTCAGGATACATATAACAATAAACAACTTAACATCTACTGCTGGACCGACTCACAGGTCGTCCTTGCGTGGCTACAAGGAGAAGTCACGAAATGGCAAAGTTATGTGGCTGCGAGAGTAACATCAATAAACAAGGCACTTCCCGGCGTTCCATGGCGTTATGTGAAGTCGGAGGAAAATCCAGCAGACTGTGCGTCAAGAGGACTTTCACCATCTCAACTTCTAAACTTTAAACTCTGGTGGGAGGGCCCTCAATTTATTCAAAGTTATAACGAAGAAAAACTATCACAACAGGAGAGCAGTTACGTAACAGAAAATGAATTAAAAACAATATGTGTAGCATTGCAATCTGACACGCAGACAGACACGAGCATTATAAGTAATTTATTGCATAAATACAGTGCATTGACTCGAGTAATACGAGTAGTCAGCTGGTTATTACGGTGGACAAATCAACTTCGAAACAAAAATATAACAATGGGAGATAATTTATCGTTACCGGAACAAGATAAGACATTAAAATTAATTATCAAGCAAGTTCAAAAACAAAATTTTGGTGAAGATTTACAGCATCTGAAGGGAACTGGGACAGTATCGAAGAAGAGTAGATTACTCACACTGTCTCCATTTCTCGATGAAGAAGGGTTGCTACGTGTAAGAGGACGCCTGGATAACTCAACCCTGCCTGCTGAAACTAAACATCCAATCGTCCTTCCATCTTCGGGAAGGTTAACGGAACTGATTATAGACGAAGCGCATAAGAAAACTCTACACGGAGGAGCTCGCCTTACTTTGGCTAATACACGACTTCGGTACTGGATACTTGGAGGAAATGCTACTGTGAAGAAATACCTGCGACCTTGTGTGAGATGTCATCGATTCAAACCGCACAGGAATGAACAGTTGATGGCTGACTTACCAGCAGAGAGAGTGACACCATCGAGACCTTTCACCAACACCGGAATTGACTTTACCGGTCATGTTGATATTAAAATAAACAAGGGCAGAGGCGTCAAAACTTGCAAAGCGTACATCGCGATATTTATCTGCATGGTGACAAAGGCCGTGCACCTGGAACTTGTATCCGACCTTAGCACGCAAACTTTTATAGCAGCATTTAGAAGAATGTGCTCACGACGAGGAACACCGAAGAACGTCTTCACGGATAACGGAACTAACTTTGTGGGAGCGGAGAAACTTTTACGCAAGGAGTTCGAAGATAACTTAACTTTAACATCACCTGAGCTACGAGAAGAAATGAGTCGACAACGCATAAACTGGAATTTCAACGCCCCTTTGTGGCCTACAGCAGGTGGCTTGTGGGAAGCGGCGGTGAAGTCCATGAAGTACCATCTGAAAAGGGTCCTCGGAGAACAAAAACTTACCTTTGAACAATTTACAACACTACTTACCGAGATTGAAGCCTGCATGAACTCCCGCCCCTTGAACCCGTTGACAGAGGACCCAGATGACCTCGACTATATCACGCCTGGCCATTTTCTTATCGGTGGCCCCATTATTTCTTTACCGCAAAAAGATGATGGCTCAAACAAAATAGATAACGTCAACCGCTGGAAGCTTGTAGAACACATGAAGCTACACATCTGGAAGAGATGGTCAAACGAATATTTACATCAGCTGCAAACACGAAGTAAATGGCAGAAACCTAGAAAAAACCTAGAAGAAGGGAACCTGGTACTTATACAGGAGAATAACTTACCGCCTGGAAGATGGGCCCTTGGCCGTGTCATCGAACTGCATCCCGGGACCGACGGCCACGTGCGCGTTGTCACGCTAAAAACTAAAGGGGGATACTTGAAACGGCCCATAACAAAACTAGCTCCACTACCAATCAACGATAGCGAAAAACCTACCGAAAAGGAACAAAAATCTCAAATAAAATCGAAGGTCACCACTAAATCAACAGTAAATTTTAACTGCTTCACTCTCCTGGCAATACTGTTTATGACCTTCACGGGTACCTACTGCGAAACAACTAACTATAAGACTACGAACCTACAACAAGATCAGCCTATTTATTTCGACGAGACAGGGAATCTGCAAATAATTCATGACGAATGGACGTTATTAACCTATTATAACTTAACTACCTATTGGCAAGTCTCACATGACATAACTACATACATCGACAAAATAGATAGAACATGCAAACGGATGACTCATGCGCCCTGTGACGCGGTGGTGAAACAATTACGTCATGAAGCGACCCATCTAACTGAATACAACACACTTTTATTATCACAACACATGACCCGGCGCCGAAGAAGCTACTTTGATGGAGTTGGGAATCTGATGCGATCTATGTTCGGAGTATTAGACAGTAAATTTGCACAAAAGTACGAGAGAGATATTGAAGCCTTACAAACAAACGATCGCCACCTACTAGAACTGATAAGGAACCAGACGCTCATTGTGGAATCTGAGAACAATATAATTAAGAAAAGTGAAGAAACTATGAAACAACAATTTCAAGCTATACATACTTACATGGATCAAGAACACTCGGAAGTAAAGAACATAGAAAACAGGGTAGAAAGATTGTTTACAATGAGTGACGTCAACAGTGTCTCACTTACAGCAAGCCTGATATTGAATAATCTACACCGAATCCAAACTACATTACTCGACGCCTTAGCAGACGTATACAGAGGACATCTGGATATGAGAGTATTTCCTGCATCATTTATTATTACCCAGCTGAACTCAATATCAAGCAAACTACCGAAAGGATTATCATTGCCTATCAAGAACATTCAACAAGACATACATAACATATACAAACTTACCTACGTCAAGGCTCGGATTACAGAAAATTACATGTTATTTGAGATACACATTCCACTGCTAACTGAAGATCTTTTCACATTATATCGAGTTATACCTATACCATTCAAATCAAATGGAAAGTTGAAACTGATAAGAGGAACTCCTGACTATATCGGCATAAACTTTGCCAAGGACACTTTTATAACAACTAATGCGGCTTACCTGCAGAACTGCGTAATGGTATACGAAGATGGATTTATTTGCTTCAATAATCAACCAATTTATCACCTGCAAGACAAGGATGCACCGTGTGAAGCGAAAATATTTAGTCAACACACGTCACTAACCTGCGTCACCGATGACGTATTATGCAAGGACGAATGGAGGCAATTACGCAAAGCAAACATATGGTTGTACACGAGTTGTGATACCTACCTACAACGAATCGTCTGCGGTGATCAAGTTACATTAGTATCACTTCGTGGAACTGGAATAATCGTAATGAAACCGCGATGCCTATTAAAAACGAAAGATGCGACAATATTTTCATTTAATGAATTCGGAAGTAAATCGTACTATACAGCTGATATAGAAGAGATAAATCTAAACTCGACGATAAACCAAATGGTTGTCAAAAACTGGCGTAACGCAAACTTGACATTAACGAACTCCAACTTCAGCGCCATATCAACCGACTTGGCTGAAATTCAAGAGAAGCTCGCCATACAAAAGGAACATGAAGTTCTACCTAAGCCTGACTTGAACGACCACGACATTTACCACTACACAATGTCATCTGTATTATGCGTGGGAGCACTAGTTCTGGTCGTTTACTTCGCATTAAGGAAATGTCGGAAACCAAAGAAGAAACATACGGCGAACCAGGCCCAACAAGAACCTGCAGATTTGCGAGGAATCGAACTGCAAGAAATGAAACGTCACCGGTGCACTCCTGCACCGGAGAAGAGGCGCTTCGATCTTAACTTCGACTAGCGATTTTATATTTTATTCGTACTTTATATTAATTTCACGTTATAACTTGTGTTCTTTGCTTTGTAATAGATGCTTCTCCTCATTCCTTTTTTTCTCCCTCGGGAACATGTACGAGTAAGTACACGTACAATTTTGCTGCGTCGGCGTCGGTCGTCGCCCTACTTTATAATATTAGTTATTAATTATAAAAGCGAGTCGATTTATGACTCATTGCCATTAACTACGCGGACAAGCATCTAAACAACTTAAACTTGTAACTTTACTAATAAACTTTTTAACTACAAGGATTGTGTGGTTTTATGGTCATCTCAACTCACGACCTCCGACCATACAAGTTTCGACTTTTTAAGAGTGTTTCATTTTTATAAACAATTAACCAGGGAACTGACTGTACGTGGGGAGGGAAGTTGACTGGGTTGTGGGTGAAAATTGGATAGATTGTCTTTGGGTTATTGCAAATGACATTTTGACATCTGACATAGCTTGATGACTGCCATACAATGATGACAGCCGGGACCAACGGCTTTATGTGCCTTCCGAAGGCTTCCAGAGATTTTTAGGGCCGCAGCCAGGAATTCATTTCGAAGGAAAAAAAATCCAGACTGGATTTCTAGGCGACGTTTGGGCAAGTCTGATTCAAGTCATTGGAATTTTCGAAAATCTTTTTAAGCGAGAATAGACAGCACGAAGTATATCATGAAACGAAATATTAAATTTTTTTTTGCTAGGCAAATTAAAAAAAAACCTTAAGGTTGAACTACTCGATACTTTTTCTATACAAATTTCGGAGGGGATTTCCTCCACTGTTTGACATTGTACATTCAAAGTTTAATATGATATCGTTTTGTCTCATTATACATTTTGTCTGTACGAATACAGAATAGTAAAAAATCAATTTAATAGTTATGTAAGACATCAAAGATTAGTTTTTTATTTATACTCTGGCGTAAATAAGTAATAAAAGTGTTTAGTGTTCAGCTTAATTATAGAAGATTTTAATAAACTTAATTTGTAATTGATTAATGCAGTAGTTTTCGCATAAAACCCCTTTTCCCAAAGGACTTTACGTATATTTTTACGCGCTCGGTATACTATGAATTATCGTGCATTTCACCTCACTGCTTCGCCCGAACACAATGTTAGGTGAGACAGCATGCCGCGCCCACCTTTGAGTTCGAGCCTGCGACTAGTTCAACCTTAATGCGTTAAACATATAACAATCCTCTTTTTTGTCTGGGGTTAAAACAGATTTTATGTGCTTAATTTTTAATAATTATAATTAAAGCCAGGACGCAACGAAATGTTCAGACTTGTTTCTGTCTGAGATAAAAATATTGCGCGTGCGCATAATAATATTAATATATCTTTCTCTATATTTATGTACATAGTCCGTCTATTAGACGAAACTATGAACCTATATTTTTCAAGAACTATTAATATAATGAACCTATATTTTAGCAAAGGAGGTAGTCAAAATTCACAAAGATACAGAGCATCGAAGTTTCGGAGTGGGGGCGATTTACAACGGTCAGTGATATATTCGTACTTGATCGAGTTGCATCTTTCTCATTATTTGATAACCAGAAAAGAAAAAAATACGTATACAATATTTTTTTAATAATGTACAGTCAGGCTTCAAAAATGGAGTCATTACTTCTCATACAGGTTGTAGGAGAAATTATGAATGGATTCATAATTTTTGAAGCGTACCGTACCTAATGAGCAGGACTTGCTCAATCTGCGTGATTTGTCCGTATATATTTATTTATTAAACTAATCTAAGTCTCATAAAAAAGATGAAAAATCAGTAACAAAAAAAGGCAAAAAAGTAAGTCGCATTACGCTACAATTTCTTAAGGAAAGTTGTTGTTATAAATTATAAAACAATATTAAATTATTTTCCTATCTCCGTTGCCGCGGGGACGGAATGCGTTAACTCAAGCGATAGAAATGAGAAACCCTACCTATTTTTTACCGACTTCAAAAATGGAGAACGTTCGTATGTTCACCCTGTAACGATGTTTCAATAAACCCTGTCCTTCATGTATTAACATACCTCCTTTCTCCATCATTACATTCTGTCTACCTTTTGCAAATTTAATTTTTAAATACATTTTCAAAATTTTTGACTCTTTCATTTCGTCTTCACGTCTGACTCATTCCTCCATCACCTTTGATACAAGCAACTTGAAGTGTATATCAGTGCTGACAAATAAATGTATTAAACCTTGTCGTGTCTCTCTCTTGCTCTAGGATTGTTTTGAATCTAAATAATTCATGTGGGAGCACAACTACTAGCTGGGACAGGTGGAGTTTACACAAGCATTACTCGAAGACGCCTTTACCGCTTTGGAAAATTCTTTTTTTGTTTAAAAGGGCATACATGTCAGTTGGTACCATAGAAATTGTATCAAAATCGGTTGTGTAGTTTGGGGGTGAAGTCTGTTTTTAGTTTTAAAAAATTATTAACAGTCTTCAAAAAAAGACGAGGTTGACAAGTTCATCCATTACTTGAAGACGCCTTTACCGATTTGAAGTAATTCTTTTTGTTTGAAAGGTTGTCAGGTGAAGAAAGCATACGTCGCGTCATTCCTACCCTTCGCCTTATTAACCCTTTCACCGCGAACGTCGGATTTATCCGACAAACATTGTCGTGCCCATTTCGCGAGCGTCGGATATTTCCGACAAAAAAAATGCCCGTTTTGCACATAACTGAAGTATCCACATCCCTTTTTGGTTGTAGGTATTTTTTTTAGATTTACTACCCCTCGCGCTGGGGGCACGACAGCTGATATAAAGTCTCGCGGTGAAAGGTTTAGTTAATTTCAGTTATTTGTAATGCAACTTATGTAAAATTGCACTGAATAAAATATTTTACTTTCTTTCTAGTTTGGGGTTGAAGTCTTTTTTATAGTTATGAAAAATTATTGTAAAGTATACAAGTTAACAATACTTTTATCAGATTCATTTGACAGTGCTATTCTTCCATGCTGGTCTGGGAGAAAAGAAAAAACTTAGAATGTTCCAGCTGCTTCTCTTCCCGCACAAGCCGATGGAGGATGCGGCTAGTTACCACTGTTTTGATTTCTTCTTCCACCTTCCCGCCCATCATCACGCTAAACGTGGCCTTTGCATCTTGCGATCCTAGGCTCTATCTGCCTAGAGCCGTAAGACCCGAACCGCTGTCTACCCCGTTAGGGATAAAGACGTGTTAGTCTATCGTACCGTAAATTAACTTTAAGCTGGTAAACAAGTATTTATTTTAAAAACAAAAAACCCAACTGCCGTTTTTTATTTTGTTTTGTTTTTTATTTTATTTTGATCAACCCAGTGTCAATTTCACAGTAAATAAGAATCTAACGACACCTGTCAAGCTAAATAAAATCCATCGAGCCGTTAAGGCCTGCAGAGCGTGCCAAACATTTCAATTTGGCGCCAAAATCCGCCATTTTGATTTTTTTATTTAAATATACCCAGTGTCACTCTCAAAGTAAATACGAATCTAACGACACCTCTCAAGCTAAAACTCATCATCATTCAGGCTGCAGATCATGCTAAACAATAATACAAACATACATACTCTCGAAAAACATAACCCTCATATTGGCGCAATTGGGTAAAAATAGGGATTTTTTACTAGCTTTTAGTTAACTTACATAACATGGTTCAACAAAGTCTCAAAGTATGTTTTTTTATTATTTTGTGTAGTCTATTGTAATATAAAAAGGTTAAAAAAAGGAATTTCGGGCCAAGAACACAATATCAGGGCGTAAACTACATCTCTGTTACAAACTCTACGTGCGAAAAGAGATAGCATACGTCGCGTCATTCCTACCCATCCCTTTATTAATATAATCCTTGTTACTAGATGGCACTACAAGTATTTATCAAAACATTAAAATCTTTTATTACTATTGTTTAAATAAAGTAGTACTCCAATTAATTGAATATGACTTATATGAAATACAATAAATATTTTTGGAGCATATTCAACACTTTTTTGCTAGTCGTGTGTGCTACCATCTCCGTGTGGCAGGCACGCTACACGTTTTACCTACTTACGTCCCCTTCAATAGTTTCTATGGCGTTGGGTATCTGTTACGTAAGTAATTATATTATCTTCGGTCGCGTGATGCCGTGTTTCTGTCGCACGTAGAGTGTGTGACAGAGATAGACTGAACACGTCGTGTGGTGCGGCTTGAGCAGTTTACGCCCTAAATATCGTTTAACACGTACCTTTTTCGGATTGTCCCGCGCTCGTCTTCAACGGGTCGCCATCTTGTAACTCGCATTTCACGTTGACATCCACCGGGTGTTGGATTTCTGTAACCAATATAATTTTTCAATACTAAAATCCGCTTCGCCCTTAAACTATACAACCGATTTTAACTGCCTCCGTGGTCCAGAGGTCGTGGGTTAGAATCCCACTGGGAAGCATACTTTGTGTAAAGTCTGGTTAGGATATTGCAGGCTTGAATCGCCTGGTTATTCGAAAAGAAAGATGATTCCGTGTCTCGGAAGGCAGATATAAACTTTGGGTCCCAAACGCCATCTAGCGTTTGCTCAAACCTATCCAAGAATTGGTTCTGGTCTACCCTTCCGGGTTATGCTTTACTAAAAGCGTAACCTTGCTCGCGTTGACTTGAACCAATTAAATCGTGACGCCGCGCAAATTGATTTTTCTCATGTTTTTAGTGCGTCTACAGTTAATGAAAAAATTTCTCTTTTTAATGCTTCTGTTATAAAACTGTACGATGCACATGCGCCTTTACATGCAGTCAAAGTTAGGCGCCCACCTGCACCCTGGATTACGAGGGGAGTCAGAATGGCTATGACACGCCGAGATCGTGCATTCCGTTCTTATAAACGGGACAGGACGGATGAACTTTGGTGTGCTTATAAAAAAGCCCGTAACCGCTGTAATACAATGGTAAGAACAGCTAAACGCGATTATTTTGCTTCTCAACTTTCTGGTTCATCTTCGGCTGATATATAGAAGTTTCTTCGGTCTCTAAATCTAGGTAAATCTGTTAATAATCCACATTCTTCTCTCTCCTTTTCACCTAATGACTTTAATGGTCACTTTTCCGCTACTTCACCTCTCAATCCTTCAGTGAAATCTAGTACTATTTCTAAAATAAATTCCATGCCTAAACCTCCTATTGAGTCATTTTCTTTTTCTTCGGTTTCAGAGGATGAAGTTTTGAAAACAATCCTTTCCATTAAATCAAAAGCTATGGGGTGTGATAATGTGAGTCGCCAAATGATTATAAATTCACTTGGGATTTTTCTCCCTGTTATCACTCACATTATCAATTTCTCCCTTTCTTTTAGTAAATTCAATTCAATTCAATTCAAATATATCTTTATTATCATAGGATATTTATAATATCTCTTAATAATCGTCCCTTTGTTTTATTGCACAATAATTGTTGACGTCAAAAAGTTACTTAGAGCTAAGTTTACTGCCGCCTCCAAAGCGCTAGTGCAGAAGAAGCGGTAACAAACTGCACTGCAGCATTTTCTCCAAGAACGTCAACTCACAATGAAATTAATATTTATAGTTGATATTTGGACAGAGTATACATTGTTTGTTGTCATAATTTAAATTAATTTTTTAATGTCGAAATTTTGAAATAATGTCAAATCAAGTTGTAAATTCAGTATGTACTTAATGTACCAGATTATGACCATTTCTGAGTATACAAACCTTTAAGAGGGACCCGCGCCAAGCTCAAGCCAGACTTTGTTGTCTTTAAGATAGTCATCGGTCCTATAATAAGCCTTCTCACACAGTACCTTCTTTACATAAGCTTTAAACTTTTTGTCAGGCATATCAAGGACCGATTGTGGCAGTTTATTATAAAAAAGTATACCGTTCCCCATAAACGTTTTACTAACTGTTTTGAGCCTATAATACGGGGCAACTAAGTCACTCTTATTGCGTAAGTTTCTGACGGTAAAATCGCTTACTTTATTGTATGAGGAAATATTTTTCCTTACATACAGTATGTTTTCAAATATATACTGTGATGGTAAGGTTAGTATACCTATTTCCTTGAATAATTCTCTGAGTGAGTCTCTAGATCCTAAGCCGTAGATAGCTCGAATTGCCCTTTTTTGTAAAATGAAAATAGTCTGAATATCGGCTGCACTCCCCCATAGCAGTATGCCGTATGACATTAAACTATGAAAGTAACTAAAGTACACAAGTCTAGCAGTTGCTACATCTGTCAATTGTCTAATTCTCCTAACAGCATAAGCCGCAGAGCTAAGTTTATTTGAAAGTTTTGATATATGAGCGCCCCACTGAAGTTTCGAGTCGATCGTAATTCCTAAGAAGGTAGTACTTTCAACAAGATCAAGTTTTTCGCCATCTATCAGTATGTCGACGCAAGCTTGCCTCACATTGGGAAGAGAAAATCGAATGCATTGGGTCTTTTTCGCATTTAACATAAGGTTATTGGCAGTAAACCAATCAGAAATAGAAGACAAGGTGCTGTTCACCGCGCTAGCATCCGTGCTATGACGGCCAATTTTGAATAATAGCGAGGTGTCATCAGCAAACAGCACTATGCCTGCCTGTTTCTCAACCATGTAAGGCAAGTCATTTACATAAACTAAGAAAAGGAAAGGTCCTAGAATAGAACCTTGTGGTACGCCGATTTTAACATTAGATCCGTGCGATTTTATGCCGTTTAAATCAACAGTCTGAAGCCTATCTGTTAAATAAGATTCTATTAATTTAATTGAATTTTCATCAAAACCATATTGACGAAATTTAAGCAAAAGTGTCGGATGATCTACGCAATCAAATGCTTTAGAGAGATCGCAAAAGGATCCAATCCCATCATTTTTGCTCTCCCATGCGTCGTAAATATGAGTGATGAGTGCCACTCCCGCATCGGTGGTTGATTTTCCGCCAGTAAAACCGAACTGTTGGCTATGGAAAAGGTTGCAGGTCTTGAAGTGAAGTAGCATTAAATTCCCTGATATCTGGCGCAAAGCTTTTGTCCTTCCTTTACCAAAAATCTCAAATCCTCAGTCACTTAGTAATTTCCGCCCTATTTCCATATTACCATTTTTATCGAAAATCCTTGAAGCGGTGGCGTATAACCAAATTTCAACTTTTGTATTTCATAATAATTTACTTTGTCCCTTTCAATCTGGTTTTCGCCCCGGTCATAGCACTACAACTGCCCTCCTTAATGTCACTGAGGACGTGCGCCTCGGCATGGAAAATCAATTGGTCACCATCTTAGGTCTAATTGATTTTTCCAATGCGTTTAATATGGTCGACCATGACATTCTCCTTGCCATACTTGAGCATCTCAAATTGTCATCCCCTGCATTGGAATGGTTCTCCTCTTATCTCCATGGTCGGCAACAAGCGGTTCGAGTGAATCGTGAGTTGTCGCAATGGAATAATCTTGTTTCTGGTGTTCCTCAGGGTGGAATACTCTCTCCTTTACTGTTTTCCTTGTTCATTAACCTTCTCTCTTCATCCCTTGGCTGTACTTACCATTTCTACGCGGATGATCTCCAAATCTATGTGCAAACCCCTGCTGAGGACGTTGACAGTGGAGTTGCTCAACTGAATGCTACATTAGCAGATCTTCTTTCCTGGTCGCAAGATTACGGAATACAAGTGAACGCATCCAAATGTCAAGCAATGATATTAGGCAGTCCTCAGCAGCTGGAAAAAATTAATTTCAACACTATTTTGCCAGTAGTGTACAATGGCGCCATTATTGAATATAAACCGGTGATCAAAAATCTTGGTCTTTTCGTAGATTCCTCTTTGAAATGGACCCCTCAAATCGCTGAAATTAGTAGAACCGTTACTTACTCCCTTCAGTATCTTAACCGCTTCAGAAATTTTCTCCCTATTAAAACTAAGATCACATTGATCCAATCATTGATTCTCCCCATTATTGACTACGCTGATGTGTGTTATTCAGATCTAAATGAAGATCTTCTTAATAAACTGGATCGCCTTCTAAACAACTGCATCCGTTTCATTTTCTGCTTGCGTAAGTATGATCATATTTCTGCTTTCCGATCCAAACTTAATTGGCTACCCATTCGTCTACGCAGGCATCAAAGACTTCTCTGTTCTCTTTTCTCCATTCTTAAAAATCGCTTTTCTCCCGAATACTTGAAATGTAAGTTTCAGTACCTCGCGGACACGCATGACAGGCAACTTCGCTCTAGTGGCACGCTTAAACTTGTAATTCCCGTATATCATACTAGCTTCATGACCGACTCCTTTACTTCTCAAGCCATACGGCTTTGGAATGCATTGCCCGAGAACATCAGGCAAATCTCTAGTAGACATGTATTTAAGAAAAAAGTGCATGGTTTACTTTTTGAAAGCATAATCAATTAGCAGAATTCATCGTTACTTACTATTTTCCATATATGTATAGATAAGTGTTTGTATGTATGTACGTATATATTATATTTTAGTTATATATTTATATATTATGTATTAAATATGTATTTATTATATTTATGATAATAAAAGTAATTAAGATATCTGGCTTTATATATTTTAAGTATCTACTATTAAGACGCCAACTTTCTTATCTGTTTATCTTTTCCTAAAGGTTGACAGGGAGAGAATGCTTTAGCATTAAGTCCACCTATTGTAGCGTTTGGCTCAATAAAGTTTAAAAAAAAAAAAAAAAAGATTTGGTTAGCAACTCATTTCAACAAACTGAAAAAATAAATTATTCGGCATTTTACAAAAAATAAAACTTCACAAAATAATTTCACTTGTCCAAATTAAAACATGTGATGAAAATTCCGCCATGTGTGGGATGCGTGTGTACAATGTGATAAAAAAATTCGTCAAGGTGATTCAAAGTCACGGTAGCACAATTGGAAGTGCACTCACTGCGTTAACGTGTGGGACGCGGGTTCGAATCCCACTCGTGGCGGTTAATGGTCAGTTAAGATTCAGACCGAAATATGATTGTACATTTTTGAGTAGTTAACAACTTTTATATTTCTTCAAAAGTAACCCAGGCGCGCCGAAGGTAGTGGTGGATAATCCGATTTTGCCGCCCCTCTGACTTCGCCGCCCAAGGCATGGGCCCCGGCTTGCCGGATAGCTCCGGGGCTGGATTATAAAATCATTGTAGAAAAACTGATATTAAGAGCGGCCAACCCGTCTTACAACAAACAAACGCTCGTACGTGATTATGGCATTGTAACTTGAAAACTTTTGAGCTAACAGGTATATTGTGCGCTATTTTTCGCGAGTGCGTGAGGTTTCTATTGAGATAAAATTTGGAAAAACAAATTCAGTATAAGCCTTCAATAATCTGCTTTTTTGCACAAACATATGAACTTCGACCGTTAATAAAGTACTCATAAATTGTAAAGGTAAAAAAAATATTTCGATATAAACCTCGCAAATGTAAAGAAAATTTTAAATATAAAACATTTATTTCACACACTTGTAAGGCTTACTGGAAAACACGTATTACCTGGAACAAGTTTTATGAAATTTCCAAACCCTATCAATAGTTAGTATTTGTTCAATGGATAGTTTATAATAATACTAATTTCATTCAATAGAATGCAAACCAAGCCCTTACGCGCTATCTCTCCCTTTTTGCGTTACCTCTTTTTCTAACATTGTCCTGGATGAAACAACAAGCCTTTCAAACCATGCTCGCGTTGACGACAGAGCGGTCGGGGCCGCCTTAAGAGCGCTATTTGACTCCAAGAAACTATAACGTCATTATCATTAGTTTCGAACATTAAGAAAGTATCTGATTTGACTAGTTGGAAAGTAGCTTGTAATAATAATACTAATTTCATTCAATAGAATGCAAACAGAGCCCTCAGGCGCCATCTTTCTCTTTTTGCTTTGCCTCTTTTTCTAGCATTACCCTGGATGAAACAACAAGCTTTTCAAACTATGCTCGCGGTGACACGACAGAGCGGTCGGGAAGGGCGGTATTTAACTCCAAGAAACCCACGTCATTAGTTTATATTTCATACAAAT
This sequence comes from Acrobasis suavella, assembly GCA_943193695.1. NCBI lineage: Eukaryota > Metazoa > Arthropoda > Insecta > Lepidoptera > Pyralidae > Acrobasis > Acrobasis suavella. The sequence goes on from OW971956.1 coordinate 5,465,377, forward strand.
GCCATAGAAAATGTCTGTTTTGACATTTAGAAAGTAACTGATTTGACTAGTTGGAAAGTAGCGAATAGGTTATTTGACTTAGTTTGTTTTTGGACAATATTTCATATTTTAAATGTAAGGATGGGAGCGTGGTCACATCTCGCTATCTCTTTCGTAAGCGTGACACCTAATGCCAGTGACGTCACGCGGGTGTATGTGCATCCTTTTTCTGTTATTTGAGAGTTTCCCCTTCCACCGGATTTGAAAGGCTTATAACTTGCTTATTCTTAACCAAAGTAAAATTATTATTTATGTTTTCGGTTTCGTAGTTGGAAAGTAGCGAATAGGTTATTTGACTTTGTTTTTGGACAATATTTCATATTTTAAATGTAAAATGGGAGCATGGTCACATCTTGCTATCTCTTTCGTAAGCGTGACACCTAATGCCAGTGACGTCACGCGGGTGTATGTGCATCCTTTTTCTGTTATTTGAGAGTTTCCCCTTCCACCGGATTTGAAAGGCTTATAACTTGCTTATTTTTAACCAGAGTAAAATTATTATTTATGTTTTCGGTTTCGTACCATGTTAATTTTTGATATAAGAAAAAAAATCGAGTCAAAAACCGAATTACCTTCTTGGTTGTCTGCACATTGCTGATCCAATCGGGTCTTTCTCAGTGGAACATCGTACTCGGAGTCAGATGTGAACTCGCATTTGACGTCCACAGCCATGGCTACAGCTTGAGGCAAAGCTGAAACAAAAACAAATACTTCATATCAAAGCTTGGTATGTAAGACACGAAGACCTGCACCGGGACCTTTATATGCAGTTCGTTGACAAACTTATATTAAAGTACGTCGAAACACACGAGTTTAGGTTGCTTCACCGTGTGAACGTTTAGGCGATTCAGCTCCTTGACAACACAGACATTGAGCGAAGACTTAAAAGAACTAAACCGTTCGAACTAGTGTAGCAGTGACATATGTGTATATAAGTGAAAAATAGTGACAATTAAAATAAAAGACACATGAACAGAGTGCCTTCCCCTTAATAGAGACAGTCAGATAAGTGCCGATACACACATTCTTATAAAATAAGTTTTTTATAAAACTAGGTCAATGTTAAATTACTCATTAGTCTGAGTTTAGGCTAGAACGTAATATTATAAGCATAATTACAATATAGATACGTTAACATACGAAAAAAAATATCAACTGTACATAATATAAACTAATATAACGCAAGTTTCGAACTTACTTTGGGGCAGGCTCAATTCGGTAATTTTTCCGTACAAATTTATTCATTTATCTCTTACTTACCGTCTTTCTAAGATAGTCTAATAACATTACTTAGTAACTCTACATGTTTGTTTGTTTTAAGTTGCTCCATGTCATCTTCAATCATGACATTGGCAAAATCATTGTTTATAAAGATGGAGCCATGATCTAAGGCGCTGGATACACAGAAAAGACGTAAGACGTGGGTAGGGCGCAGACATGTGTCTGCTCCGCGTCCGCATAGAAGCGTCGCAAAGCAGAACACACAGAAAAGTTGGGGCGCCCGTGTCTTCGTCTTGAGGCTTCTATACATTTTGTATGAAACGGACGCGTAGTAGACATATGTCTGCTATTGCCCGGAAGGCAATTTCCGGGCCGGGCCGATGCGAGGTGGTCAGTCTGAATCGTACCTAAACAATTTGTTTAATTGCTGTTTTTGTTTTGTTTCAATAATGGCCTTTATGCCTCAATTAAAAGATTTATTTTGCTCTTGCAATCTGTAGTATGTATAAATCTATGAAAAAAAATTGGTACTTTACGTTATTTTTAAAAGAATCAATTATAAACTCAAGTAAGAGTATTAATATGCATCAAAATATATTTTCGGTATCAAGTACAGTTGTGCTTAATTACGACACGCGCGCCACGCCCAATAGGCACTTCCACTAGTTTTTTCTTGTCTGTGGGTCCTGCAGCCCTGAAGTGCCATTTTTCAAATGCGGAGTCACCTAAACGAATGGTTTTTCTATACAAAAAACCGTTCGTTTAGCGACTCCGCATTTGAAAAATCGCACCAATGGACTCTGTCTGCTTAAGAGCCAAAAGACCCAAAATGTTCTGTCTGCTCAGACAGGGATAAAGACGTGATACTGTATCTGCTATGATGATGAAGAAAATTTCAATAAAACACGCACCTTCTTCGTCTTCATGTACTGGTTCAGTCTTGATTGGCACGAGGTACCCCGGGTCACTTTCTGTGGTATTTTTAGCTGCAACCAAAAACACATTGATATCAGAAAGGTTAGCTTAATGTAGTTACAGTTTTAGTTTCGCCGTTTAGTTAATTTTTAACTGAATTAAACAGAACGACTAGGTAATCTACGTATAAGATAATTTTTTAATGTATATTCACTGATTACTCAAAGATGCATAGACAGATTCAGAAAATTATTTTATTGTTTTAAAAAGTATACTTTCCAGGTGGTCTCATAGAAATTATATCAAAATCGGTAGTGACTTGTGTAGTTTAGCGTTGAAGAAGGTTTTTAATTTTGAAAAATTATTTCGAGTTGTTTGTTATTTATAATTAATAAATAAATAATCTATTTTAAATAGGAAGTACCTTCATCAGTAATTTCTTCCACTGGTTCCATCTTTACTAGAACTGTCGCTATTTCTACTGGTTGTGAGCCTGTAAAGCAAATTTGGTTTAGATTTCGTGATTTTTGTTCAAAAATCCTTGGCTCGTGATTAGTGTGTCAACTCGTGAACATGCTGCCGGGAGGGACTGGTCAGCTTGGTGTAGCTTTTTAGAGTACTTAATATTTTTTTATTTTTTATTGCGCAATTTATATTTACTTGTTCTTTGTTTGTTTACTTGTTTGCAAGCATTACATGTTATAATGTGTCAACATTGTATTATATTATAAGTATTTATTATTTAAAAGACAATAATAATACCAGCGACCAATACTGTGAAAATGAGTTACTTTCGGCGTTTCTTCTGAGCAGTGGTTGTTACGAAGAGCTGGTATCTGTAGCTTTTCTTTTAAAATTAAATTTTAATCTAAGCACGGTAGTGCGCAGGCCAAGCTCCAGCAACAGGCCGCGCGCATGCCGTGCACTATTTACACGAACCGTTTCGACCCACTTTTGACCCTCCTGTAGCTCAGTTGCAAGTACAGATATAAAATTGTACCTACGTAATCATATACTAGTACTAAAGCAGTATGCCAAATTTTATAGATATAGCTTCAGTAGATCCTGAAATATGATCCTGTGAAAATGGCTAATTTTGACACTGACTGACTGACTGACTCACTGACCGGTAATCAAAACCTCTAGGCCACTTCCAATTGTCCTAGCGTTATATTTGGCATGCAGGTTGTGTTTTATAAGTAAATTAACAAAAAATTAAAAAATTTAAGAAATCAGTGACGCGTGGGTTGGCTCAATCGAATATCAAGTTTTAAAAAAAAATATTTATGAACCAGTGATACAATGAGAATACGATGAGGAGGGGGGGAGGAGGAGAGAAGGGAGGGGGTATAAAATATTGTCATGCACACTGTATAGCTTATTATTAAATACGGCGAAAAAAATAGGCACGATTTCTTAGACTCACATGTAACAGGTGTTTCTTTTCTACACCTCTTAGTTGCCACACAGTCCAATGTATCCGCCCTGACACTATCTTGTGATATCCCACCTCCATCTTCTACACCTCCACTGACATTTTGCGCTTCTTTCTTAATCTCCAAGATATCTGCCTCACACAACCCCGTAGCTAAACACGCTCTTTTAATTGCTTCCTCTCGTGGTGCCAGATATCCATACTTCTTCTCGTCTTCACAGAATTTGATGACTTGGAGAATGATCTTCCGAGCTTCAGTGTTAATTGGTCGACCCATTTCACTGTCATATGCCTTCACAAGTTCACATCTAAATATTCACAAGTATTTTCTTTTTCATATCAAGTCACAGATACTCTGATAGTGTCTTTTATGGGGTAGATACTGGATAGGTCCACTGGTTGGAAGACCTAATGGAATTTATCAAGATAGTGGGCTTGTTGTATGATGGTAACTTCTTCAATTTAACATAAAGTACAAAATGTAGTACATTAGAAGACACTAATAACTACGCCTGAATTTTGATCTTTCATGCTTGTACCACTCTTATTTGCAGAGACAGGTAGTTTTAGAAATGTTCTTTCTTTCTTTCTTTAAGTTTATGGCTCCATCGTTTAGCCAAAACGATGATTTTGCCAATGTCAAGGTTGGGGATGACACGTTTATATGGAAAGGAGTAAATTTAATTGCGTTTGACCGGTTGAAAAAGTCCAATGTGTAACCTAGAACAACACAAAGAACACATAGGATTAGTAGATATTGGTGTTAGTAGACTATTAATATGATTACATATATATATTTCTACTATTGGGGAGTAGGAAAAGAATGGAGTAAACAAATTTATTAGTGGATAAGTATGATAAATAGATAGAATATATCAAAGGTATATATTGTTGTTTCTAATAAATTTGGCGAGTACTGATACGAATGGGGTAAAAACTAGGGTGAGTAAGAAAGGAATGTTAACGGGTCGTGGGACATTCTTGGGTAGCAAGTCGTACAGAGATGGCGACCTAGGGCAATTGAAAAATATGTGCTCCAGAGTACCTTCGTCCAGGCCGCATTCGCACAAAGAGCTGTCTTTGACTCTGATTTCAGCTAGGAAAACTGGAGAGCATACGTGACCTAAGCGAAGTCTTATTATGGTTGATGTAGGATGTTTATCAAATTTTCGGTACTTAGAGAACCACGGTTTGGTTGGGATATCAGTTTGGACTCTAGAGTACATTTTCGCACCTGAGCTACCAACAGAATTCCATAACTTAATCCATTTATCATGCAAGTGGGAACGAGCTGACAGTCTTAGGTCACGGGGGAAGCAGCAATAATGTTTTTCATAACCTGTGTGGATAGCATCCTTCGCAAATAAATCTGCTGTTTCGTTACCATTGATACCTGAGTGTCCTGGTATCCAAGCTAAGTTCACCTCCTGGTTATGTCGGTAACATTGGAAAAGGATTTGTCTTATTTTCAGTGAAATGTGGAAGTTATCCTTGGCGTGGAATGGGAGTTTTATAAGATCCTGCAAACAGCTCTTAGAGTCAGAGAGAACAAGGGCTTTTTTAATTTGATGGGCCTCTACGTAAGAGACCGCTTCCAGTAGGGCGATGGCTTCCCCGGTGAATACAGATGACTGGGGCGGGCATTTATAGCTTAACAAAATCTTATACTTTGGAATCCAGACCGCCGCACCGACATTACTATTTTCAGATAGTTTAGAAGCATCTGTAAATAGAAGAAGCCAATCCTGCCAATGTTCATTTACAAGAATGTTAAATTGTTGGTTCGCGTGGGAAGACTGTTTGTTGAGACCAAAGTCTAGTATCACATGTGGTTGGAAAATCAGCGCATCAAAGTCTGTAGAGAACAGAGGATTTTGGTCAAATTGTTGAATTGGGCTTCTTATGCTTTTTAATTCGTGGTAACTCTTAAGAAGAGGGGGGAGGTCCTTATGTGTCCAATAATGGGAATTAGCGGCGGATTGGGACAGTGATTCTAGGATTTCAGGAAGGGGGTGGGAGGCATTTTGACAAACTTTGAATAAAAATCGATCGGCTAAATATTGTCTGCGAAGTTGGAGAGGAGGTTCCAAACATTCTATTTGAAGAGCCAAAGTGGGGGATGATTTCATGGCGCCAGTGACCAAACGTAAAGATTTGGCTTGGATTTTGTCGAGCTTGCCGAGAGCCATTTTGCTACATGGTTCAAGAACAAAACAGCCATAGTCAAAGTGGCTACGTACGATCGCCTTGTATAAAAGCAGTTGGCTATACGGGTGCGCACCCCAACTTACACCAGCAACTGCACGTAAAACGTTTATACCTTTCTCTGCTTTTCGACAGATATGATTCAGATGTTGGACGCCAGTCATTTTCCAATCAAGGATAACGCCGAGAAACTTAATCTCGTTGCAGATAGAAATAGGGCAAGAGTTGATTTGAATAGTTATGGGGGGGATAGATCTTTTCCTTGTAAATACGACTGCACTGCATTTATCAACTGAAAGTGATAATCCATGTCGTTCCAGCCAATCGCTGAGGTAGTACAAGGCAGAGTTAAGACGAGCAGCAGCATCTGGAATGCTATTCGATCTAGCATATATTGCAATATCGTCAGCGTATTGTAAAATTTCACAGAAGCTGGTCACTGTCCGGTCTAGATCATAAGTGTAAATATTAAATAACAGAGGGCTAAGGACTGAACCTTGGGGTAAGCCTTTCCAAACTTGTCGAGGTGGAAGAAGAGATCCATTGACACGGACGCGTATAAACCGGGACATAAGGATATTGCATATGACGTTAACAAGTCTCTCTGGGATGCTCAGCTGTAGCATTTTCTGCCTGAGCAAAGGAAGCTGTACATTGTCATAAGCAGAGGATATGTCTAGGAAAGCACCGACAATACTTTCATTATTTGAAAATGCCAAGCGAATAGAAGAGGTGAGGATACTTAGACTGTCTACTGTACCCTTAGATCGACGGAAGCCATATTGGTTTTTAGATAGTAAATTTCTGTTTTCAACGATCCATTCAAGGCGGTTTTTCACCAGGTGTTCTAATATTTTTAGAAGAACTGAACTAAGAGCTATAGGTCTAAAAGAAGAGGAATTGGAAGGGTCCTTACCTGGTTTCAAAATGGGGATAATAATTTGGGTTTTCCAGGAATCGGGGATTTCGCCAGAAGTAAATATTTGATTAATAATGTTAAGAAGGAAAAGTTTAGCAGAATAAGAAGATTTACAGATGAATGAATATGGAATTCCATCAATCCCAGGGGCCGAATCTTTAAGATGATCAAGAGCGCAACAGAGTTCTGCAAAGGAAAATTCTTCATTCATTTTATCTGAAGAGGGAGTAGGAACTTGAAAAGAAGGCAGACAGTCAGAACCTGGAACGAAAGGGGGGGACAATCTGTCAATGAATTCCTCTAACCATGGAGAGTTATCATTAGTGGGGGAGTTGTTCTGTAATTGACTTCTACGGAATGCTTTGATTTTTTTCCATACAACAGAAGGAGACGTTCTAGGTGACAGTGATTCACAGAAATTTTTTCTATCCGGCTTTCTTTTTTTTAGCTAAAAATCTCTTTGATCGAGCAGAAACCTTTTGATAGTTAAGGTAACTGGACATGTTTAGCTCAATCCGATATTGTTCCTCGGCTTCTTTGCGCTCATCTATACAGGACGTACATTCCGCATCCCACCATGGAGGAGATGGAATTTTTTTGGATGGGTTCTTTAATGGCATCGAATCACTTGCAGCCTTCTCGATACAAGAAATAAATTGGTCATATAGAGTAGATGGGTCTGAGTTATGGCAATTTGGAAGAGAATTTATTTCAGTGTCCAGGGTTTTCGCATATTTTTCCCAATTGGCATTTTGAGTGCGATATTTTAAAAGAGGTTGTATAGGAGGGAAAGGTTTAAAGGAAGAACCTAGGGAGGTGATGATGGGCATGTGATCACTACCATATGTGCTCGGTAGTACATACCATGACAACAGAGGAGCTAAGTCCGGGGAAGCAAGAGTTAAGTCTACAGCACTTTTGTTCTGGGACGGTGATGTTAGGCGAGTAGGAGAACCATCATTCAAAACACACAGATTTTGTAAGTCAAGAAGATCAAGAAAAAGCCATGAAATAGGTTCATCATTGGGAGACCCCCATAAAGTATTTTTAATATTAAAGTCTCCAAGAACGATCATAGGTCTGGGTATGTTAGAGAGAAGAGAATTTAACTCAGAGATGAGTTGGGAGTTTGGATAGGGGATATAAACTGATACAAAAGAAACATCTATACAGGTAGCAGCTACCAAGTGTAGTTCATTGCTATGAGGCGGGACAGGGATTTGGGAGAATGTGTAAGAATTAGATATAAACAGGGCACAGCCTGCGTATCCGTCATCCCTGTCGTCCCGAAGACAGGAATACCTAGGGATCTGAAAATGAGATCCCGGGGTCAACCATGTCTCCGAGACAGCAGCGACAACGGGATGGAACTGGTTGAATAGAGAAATGAGTTCATGTTTTTTGCTTTGGACACTCTTACAATTCCATTGTAGGAGGTCCTTTGGGCTTTGATCCATCCTGGGATGTTAGAGAATATAGCAGTTGCTGAAGCAGGAAACTGACATTGGACGGTAGGGAGTCGGAAAATTTGGAAACAATATTGATAAGGGAGCAAATCAGGAGTTCAATTAAATTATCGTTAGGTGTCAATTTTGGAGTAGGAGAGGTTGGTGGGCTATTTAGTAAGCCACAGCCATTAGGTTGAGAAGATTTGGGACTGCTTGTAATAAGGTTATGAGCCTCGTGGTCATAAGTTTTACCAGGACTTGGGGTAGGGCAGGGAGATTTGACAATAGTTTTTTTATAAGAAGTTGATGTTGATTTTTCCGGTGAGTAGAGGTATACATAATTTGGAATTTGGTAATGTGAAGGGGTCTTTCGGGATTGGGTAGGATTGCTGGTAGAAGCTACATCAGCATAGGATGTTTTGACAGTCGGAAACCTACGGGCAGCTTCAGTATAGCTGAGGTTTTCCTCAGACATGACAGTTTTAATTGAATGTTGTCTTATATGTTCAGGGCATCTACTGTCTGTAGCAAGATGGTTACCACCACAGAGGAAACAAGTTGACTTTTCTTGGTCACATTCGTCACCTGTATGACCTTGCCCACATTTATAGCAATGGGGCTTTGACCTGCATTGCGTTTTTATATGGCCAAATCTACAGCAGTTGCGGCATTGGATAGTAGGCAGTTGGTAGGTATCAACATCTAAAGATGAATGGTAACAAAACACCTTATCTGGGAGGGATTGTCCCAAAAAAGTTAAGACTACTGTTGTTGATGGGGTCCAAGTTATACCTGAGTCTGTCATTTTTTTTAAGTTAAACCTTCTGGCTTTAACTACAAGTCCACAAGCTGTGGGAGTTCTAATATCGTTAACAAGGTCCTCTAGAGTCCATTCTGTCGGGATGCCGCGAACGACTCCCATGCGAGAAACTAAAAATCTTGGGATGATTGCATTAAACTTATTTTCAGAGAGAATTGGATTTTTAATGAAATCGTTTGCCTCCGAGGCAGACATGAACGATACGGAGATTTTGCTACGGCTCACGGCTTGAATGCCGCCATCCATAATTCCACTAATTCGTTTTTTATGCAAAAGCTGGGCGAATTTCAGCACACGGATTGATAAGCCGGCAGAATAGTCAGGCTCTGTACGACTCACGTGGACCACAAATGGACCAGGGTCCGACTGATTATACTCAAAGTTTGAATCTTCTTCGTAGCCCGGTCTAGTATACATGGATTGAATTGATTCCGATGCAGGTGAATTCTTTTTTTTACTTTCCACTGGAATATCTGAATCAGCTTGCCGCTTCGTTGGACGAAGAATAGGCTTTGGTACGACTGAGTCAGGGTTCTGGTCCATAGGGATATCTGGAGGAGGATTTCCTCCCCCATCAGGGGGTCCTCGCCCATTGTTAAATGGGCAAGGGAAACTTAGAAATAAATTGATTACTACCTTAATAAACCACCACCGCGACAAAACAAACACAAAATTTACGAAACACACTGAAATTCAGAAAGAAATTAACGATTTTACGGAAAACACGTGCGATAAACAACACAGTGACGGGCAAAATCCTTTAGAAATGTTGAAGTCAAAGATTTTGTTCTACTTGAGGAACCTGTCATATGAATCTTACCTAAATAACAATCTTTCTAAATCCCAGTATGCACACTTGGCAAGTGGAATGATGGAGTAATATCACGTCTTCATCTCTTACGAGGCAGACAGAGCCGGGTTTCACGACCTAAGGACAAGGCTTGCAAAGTTCGAGGGCGTAGGTCACGTAAACCACAGAAACATTGTTAGAGATCTCGTTATATCTTCAGTGGTATAATATGAAGACGGTCTAGATTCGAGGATTGGTCAAACAACACGAAAATCGATGCAAAGCGAAAAATAAAAGTAATCTTTTCTTTGAAACCAAACGGAACCCAACACAAATTCACAATTTCTTTCATACGAGTCTTTCTAATTTGTGATTAAATCACTGTTAAAGTGTCAAATCAAAATCATCTTATCAAATGACAACAGGAAGGAGATGGCTATGCGCACAAGAGTGACAAAGACAGGCAAATTTTTAACAGCTGACAGACCATAGTATTTTTTTTTAATAATTATTTTACGGCTCTGGATACTAGTCCTTTAGTGCCCATCTTTATTTTATCACTTCTTTATTCCTAACCCTAAACCTAACTATACTATCAAAGGTTGGTGTAGGTCCTTTGATTGCTTCAAGGGAGCTTCTGGCAACAAATCTATACGAGTCCACTGGTTTTCATAGCCGAATGAGTGGCGGACGGCGTCTAAAGACGCCCACCACAGTCCGCAAATAAATATCACTACAGCCACACGATGAGTGTCTACTTTAACCATTTTACATATTGTCCATGAGCATGAGCATTTATAACGCCAAACTACGCCGATTTTATATTATTAAGTCCACTAGAATCAATTTGCAAAATAATTTAAAGCAAACTCCTACTGAACCCCTTGCTTGACTTCCCGACTTCCCGCCAAAACTCGACCGACAGACCATAGAATTCTTTATTGTGGAAGTGCCAAGTGGGCGTGGCGCGCCTGTCATAATCCGGTACACCTACACAAGATCGACCGACTCCGTACATCAGTCGTATTCTAGCTACGTGTTGAGATCGTTTTGTCCGCCCGACCAACATTTTTTTCGCTAAATATGCCGTGTTGTAGTGTTTTAGTATGTAAAAATAGCAGTAAGAACAAAAATAAAAGCAATGCAGGTATTTCTTTCCGTCAGCATGTACGATAACATGCATTTTCTTTTAAAAAATACGAAAATCATTCTGGTACGATCATATTAACTAGGTAGTTCTAGAAAGTTCGTTCCCGTAAGTTGTCGCTACTCGATTAGTGATGTACAGATTTTGCTATTCGATTAGTGATGTACAAATTTTATCGATGAAATCTCGCTACTCGAGTAGTGATGTAGTCGAGTCGGATGCGGATTTTGTCGATGAAATAAATCAAAATTTCAGGTATAATTTAGTAGAATAACGCAACAATTTTAAAATTTAAAATCGTTGCGTTATTTAATAGTATATAGACTTACTATAAACATGAACATTTTCCAGTATTTTATTGCAATAAAAAAAATTATATTAGTCTAACCTTTCTAAATAGTTTTAGACCCAAATGTAAAAGAAAAGTGGATAGATGCAACGGGTAGGGTTAACTGGATGCCAAGTAAATCAAGCACCATAAGTTCGGAGCGTTTTGAAGAAAATGATTTACTTATATCTAATTTACTTATACATATTAATAATATAATTTTCTTATAAAGGTTGTCCTTTATTTCAATTTTTTTCTGCTCTTGCTCCTGCTGCTCCTCCCAAATTTATATGTAACTAGCTTTAACCCAAGACTTCGTTAATGTAATATAAGTAATTTGAAAAAGTCTCCATTTTTATGGCAAAATAAGATTTACCATGCCAAGTTCAATCACTCTTTTTTGGGGATATAAGCCTGTCCTTTTCCGCAACTCTTAAAATATATACCTACATATTCAATTTCAATTAAATTGGTTAAGAAATTGAAGCGTGAAGAAGTAACAGACAGACGGATTTACTTGAATATCACTTTAATACTAGTAATGGATCTACAAAGTTATTGACACAATTCTCTGTATTTTAAGCTCTCCATGCTGGTTTGGGTGAAAGGGACAAAGGAAAATAAATAGAATGTACCAACTTCCCAAGATCCCACGCAGATTGTAAAAGCCGAACGAGAGAATGGGCAAAATGGCAGAAGAGAAATTCCTCTGCCATTTCGACCATACGGGTAGCAACCCATCACTATTTTGATTCCCTTTCCCACTTTCTCGCCCGCCGTCACGCTAAAAGTAGCCTTTGGTTCTTGCGGCCGTGGAGTGCTATTTTTTATTTAAGGACTCACCGAAACACAAAACGTGTAGTTTTCCAAGTTACCACTCAACACAATTCGGACGTATTTTTGAAACCATCGTGTCAGTGAAAAACAATATTTTTTTACGCAGAAAACATCGAAAATATGTCTATGGTTTTCTAAGAATTTCACCACTTATAAAAAAGCAGCATAAAACGGAACGGATTCTCTATGAAAGGTTATTTGACACACTCGTTGCAAATCCTTCGCAAACTATCATTTCAAAAACGCGCCCGTTTGGAAACGCTCGTTTAAACCATTCGTATTGTGACAAGTGATTTCATAAATGCGACCCTGGGCGATTTCAGCTTAAAACCGCAAGACTCAAAATGCTCTGTATGTTCCATTCGGGATTTAGATCGCTACAGGGATAAAGACGGATTTTTCATGTTCTCAAAATAATAGATCTTTAATTATTTGATGCTGGCTTCGCCCACGATTTATTCTGCATTTCCATACTAATATTATAAATAAGCAAGTTACGCAGACGAAGTCGCGAGTGAAAGTTAGTGTTAAATAAAGATAAAAGAATTCGAAAAAAATGCCTTTGCGTCGAATGATATCGATACTGTTAATCAATATTAAATAATGTAGACATCACTATTCGAGTAGCGCACCTGTCGGCAAGTAGCAGAATTATTTCGTAGCTTGGGATTAAAGTGACGAAAAAATTCTGCTTCTCGACGATAGATGGCGCAATTATTAGACTTTTTAATTTGAGTTAGACAGTAGATAGCAAAACTTCGTAAGCACTTTTTGAACCGTAGCAAAATAAACCTTATGCTTGAGACTTAATGTCGTTTTTAAAATGTAGGGTCTATTGACTTAGGCCAATATTGAAATAAATATATTCGACCAATCAAGCGAATTTTTCGTATGAGTGCAATATGTGATTATTGGTTTATTTGTGTGAGTTTGGCGACGCTGGTTTCTTTACTAATTTAGGCCCAAGGCACTTCCACCTATTTCTCTGTTCCGTGATTTTAACCCAATCTCAGACGCCGTTGAACCATAGAGAAAATGGGTATGTTCGCATCGCATGAACAAAAGTTTAAGGTTGTAAAAAAAGCGAATAATGCACGAACTGTAAAAGTGTAACTGTGCAAATTTGAGCAATTTTTGAAATGCTGAGTCAATAATTTAATGTTTTCTGTACAAAACCCGTTTCGTTCCTAAAATAGCACCTATTTTAAGATCTATTTGAACACTATTTTTGACAGAAAACAAGAAAACAGAACCATAAACAAAGCAACTTCTTATCAATGTCAATGTCAACCAAAACAACACATTTGTCAAATTGTTGTCATGTTTTGTTTGTATTGTATTTATGTATTGTAGTACTTTTTAGGATTGGAGTTTATTATCGCTTTGAGAATTCGTTTTTAACAACATTCATAAAATATTAACTAAAATGAGTGCTTATGGAAACAGCAACTACTGCCTGACTTGTGTGAGTTCCACCAGAAAACTTTATCCAATTGCAGACGGGAAATTTTTCGCGTGCCTAACTTTACTGAAGGTTAGTTTTCAAAGTTATTCAATATTTACCATGTCGAGGCCCCTAAGATGTGCCAAGCTGGAGGTACCGGGGCTCGATTTTCTATGTTTAAACTGCTCCGGGGCATAGCTCCCAGGTCTTGCGTCTCTTTAAGATCCCAGAAGACCTAAAAGGCGTGATGGTGTATTGTATATGTATATGTGTAATATATAATTGATGTATGTATATTACCTATACCTATTTATGTTTTAATGTACTTATAAAGGTTTGTAAATTTATGTTAAGTTTATTAAGTTTATAGTTGCTTTAGATATATATATTTTTTTTCCTTCTTAGTCAGTTGCACCACCGTCTTTGTCTTTCTCACATTCCTCTCCATCCACTTGTTGTCTGGAAGAGATCGCTTTAAGCGATAAGACCGCCTATTGTACACATTTCATTTAAAATTATTTCTTTGTGTTACATTTTTTTTTCTTTTGGTGTACAATAAAGAGTTATCTCTCTATCTATCTATCTATAGTGGATTGTGTACAAAGTTTAATAAAGAGAAATTGATTGTTCAGTGATAAGTAACAACAACAACAATACAAAGAAATTATGTAAACACTCAGGAGCGTATTTGAAAGAAATTACTTCCTAGCTGTGCTCTTCTCCTTTTCTGTTCCTACTCTTTTGGGGTGCCTTAAGAGATTGCTTTGGCGACAAAGCCGCCTCTTGCTCCTCGTTATATGTTAGCCTAATTTGATAAATATTCTGAATATGTAAATTTCTTTTGTTGCAATAAAGTTTTTTGTTTTGTTTTGTATTATGTCTGTGGGCTCCACTCCCTGTAGGATTTTCGGAATATAAACTATTCCATGTCCGTCCATGGGTCTCAAACTATGTCCATACTTGAATTTCATTTAAATACATACAGTGATTGAAGGGTGAAGAGGTAACAAACAAACAAGTATATAAACTCACTTTCGAAATTATAACATGAAGCTTTTTCTGTCTGCTGCAGCTTTCAGATGCCAGTAAGTTCACATTGTGCTGGGAATGCAACTCCTTTGTGAAGAGAGCCATGCAGTTTCGAAAGAAGGCTTTGGAAGCTTATGCAATAATGGCTGATATGGGCAAGAAAATGGTACATATATATTATTATTATGTTGGTACGCTTTTCAGCCACGGGTCCATGGGGACCTGGTCCTTTGAGGCGTTCATGGGGCCAAAGCCAACATGAAGAAGCCTTTTAGTACCTTTTTATCTATAATGTGAGATGGCTGCATCTATGCAGGTCTATCCCTTAATGTAGCATTGAGATGCACTAATGGACAGTCCTCCACAGCTGCCGAACTATTGCCAGGGAGGGATTTACTTGGTTTGGGCTTTATGTATGGGATGTTAGTGGACCGGATAATTGGGTTATGGAGTGAGATACGGACATCTACCTAAAAATGTTTCACAACAATTTTTGTCTGGTAGATGGTGACTCGCTGCTCGTTGGCTACACTGCCTGTGGGCACCCTAACTAGCCACGAAAATGCGGCCTGGGCGCAACACAATGTGAGCAGCTGAGGGTGGCGAGAGGTGCGGCTCCGGTTTCACCATCACGGGGCTTACCCCCGAGAGCGGGTTTCCCCGTTATTACGCCATTACGTGCAATACACTTTCACCCTGGAGCGTATGTTCTGCTCTTGCGACTCCACTCTGGCCGGCCAGTTAAGGCAAGACAGAGGCGGGGGGTGTGTAACTAATTGTATGTGTGTGTGTAAGTGCATGTGTGTATGGTCCCACTGGAGGTAGGGTACGTGGTGTCGCCACTCACCATCAGCTCGCCACAAGCTGCCCTGCGTTGACTGACTGCACTGGGAATCCAGTGGGCGATGGGGTCGTCACGTCCCGACGCCTTTTTATTATTATTATTATTATAATGGAAGATACTAACTAAGAGAACCACTAACACGCTAAGGAACCATGATAAATTACAACAAGGAGGAGGGAGGGGGTCAATGAAGAGGGACATTGTGTGACAAGGGTTGGAAGTGATAATGTTACTGTATCAATAAGAGAAGATTTTAATGTACTTTTGATAGTGTTATTTTTTGCAGTCGATTATGGTTCCATAGTTTTTAACTGTTTTTTAATCCTTCAAGCACATAAATCGCAGACAATTGAATTCAATTGTTCTTTTGACCCGATCGGGCCAATCGGTGCTTGAAGAGTTAAGAGGGGTATTATAAGTTTAATGCTTATGTTTGTCTGTCTTTAGCTCTTGAATGGATGTACCAATATCAATGCAGTTTTTTTACGTGAAAGCTACTGTTTAATAATATTGGTAGTAAGACCCTTAGATCATTTAATACAAGATAAGCCTTACCTGCGCGTTCCCCTCTGCCAAAGTATAAGAACAAAAATCTAATACGTTCATAAAAACTAGTTGCGTAATCGATTATGATCATTATGTGAATCGTTAAGGCATCGAAAAGACGTCAAAAAGTGCTCCGTTAAAAATGCCATATGTAATTTTCTCGTGTAGAAAGAGGTCAAACACATTTAATCTTCCAAAAGATAGCATAACCTTTCATTAGTAAGTATTTTTTTATTTTATTAACGTTGTTTTCTATTTAAATGTAACTTTTGAAAAATCGAAGGAATATCTATTAGTATCGATTACGAAAAAAATAATCGAATAACGTTTGCAACTGAAGTGCCATTTTTCAAACGCAGAGTCACCTAAACGAATGGTTTTTCCATACAAAAACCATACGTTTAGTGACTCCGCGTATGAAAAATCGCACCACTGATTTCCTTCCATCCCAGAGACTAGCGCACTCACGAGACTATGTATTTATGATTTACAACCTTCGTCTTTATTCCCTGTGCATTAGAGTTGAATATATTTTTTCTCTTCTCTGTCTTTCTTGCCAAGAGTGCATTATTATGTGTATTTACTATTTACACATTTTTTTCAGTGAGAGCTTTATTGGTGTGCAGAAAATAAGCTAGTGTTTGAGTTTTTTGTAGTGTGCATTTATAGCGACACAAATTATTTGTGTGAATGTGTGATTTTGTTTAGATGTAGCAGTAGCCCCCCCCCCCCCCCAAAAGCGGCAGAAAGTTTTGTATGAAGATTTGTCTGCGTAACTCATCCTGTATTAAATGATCTAAGGTAAGACCCATTTGAAAATTGGGGTTTTTTTATTTGCCTAGCAAATAAGAGACTACTCATCACTAGATGGCGTTCTTGAAAGTTAGGTGTTTTAATTTGCCTGTAAAAAGACTTGTTCCTAATTCCTGTCATATTTTCAGCCGAGCCACATAGAACTGTCAACACTATCTAGTAGAAACTTAAACCACTGCCTTTCCATAACAACCCATACGGCGGTTTTGAATCCTGTCAAACTGTACCCTGTGTCACAAGAGATTCAAAAGGAACTTCATGTGAAGGTATGTATTTATGTTCAGGGCCATTACTCCCAAACTGACCGGACGCAACAGTGATCCCTACAAAGTCTAATGAGGATCCGTAGCTAATTTTGTTGACAATGTAGATTAAGAGGGTTAAGGTTGAACTAGTCGCGGGCCCGAACTCAGAGGTGGGCGCGGCCTAAAAGCAAGCTGTCTCACCTAACATTGTGGTCGGGCGAAGTAGTGAGGTGAAATGCACGATAAATTCATACTGATACCGATTCATAGTAAAAATACGTAAAGTCCTTTGGGAAAAGGGTTTTAATACAAAAATGACTGTATTAGGCGATTAAAAATAAAGTTTATTAAAATCTTCGATAAATAAGCCGTGTCAATGAGGACTTAGTTTTGGAGAATTAACACTTCTTTTATTACTTATTTAAGCCGAAAGTTGCGTAAAAATAAGCAAAAAAAAAAAAAACGAAGCTTTGATGGCTCATCGCTTTTTATGGCTTTTTATTTTTCTATTCTGTATCTATACAGACAAAATAATCAGACAAAACGTATATCATGATAAACTTTGAATGTACAATGTCAAACAGTGAAGAAAATCCCCTCCGAAATTTATATAGAAAAAGTATCGACCAGTTCGCTTTTAAGAAATCCAAAACATATATACAGTAAGTATTGTCGCGAACGAGATTGACGCAGAATGTTCGCGAGCAAGAATTCGCGGAACTTCGTCAGAATAGTGCAGGCCTTATGTCTTTATAGCATAAAGTCTAGAGTTTTTTGCCAAGTTGCACTCACACACTCATACCGGCGCCTCGACGTTTCGGTGACATCGAAATACATTCGTCAAGTGTGTGGAATATTCGAGAATAATGTAGACCTCTATATCGGCGCATATAAAAAGGCGAATGAGTGCGCACCACGGCAGTTCAATACGAGCTACGAAAGCGATCACTTCAAAGCAAACCGAAGCGAAGGAAGCCTATTCTAGTGCGACAAGTGGAAGTACCTGCGACAACCTCGGCGAGATACCTGGACCTCAGCTGCTACGTAACTTAGACTTGTACAGCAGCAAGGCAATCTTCACGTGTCAACTTAGGGTTCCATAGTGAATAAAGACCCTCATACGAAGTTTTTCTCCAAATCTCGAATTCCAGTCTCGTAGCAGTATTATGTTCAACAATAGAAATTTACGTAGTTATGAGGAAATTACTAGGACTGGCTGGTGCGGTTGCTGTGACGTATCCAGCACCTGGCGGAGCACAGTGCCGCTTCAAATTGTGGAACAACAAAGTTTTAATCCTTCGAGACCGTAAAATACCAGAAACATGTCTAACAACTCACAACAGATAATTCGAATTTTAACAAAAAAAAAAAGAACCGACTTCATTTTCTTTCAGGAGTTTCTTCCATATATCCAAAGTTCTTCATCATGTCTTCACCAAATTAATATGGGACCAACTTGGTAAGGCTTTCGAATGCTTTCAAATAAAAAAAGAATCATCCAAATCAGTCCACGGTTGACGAAGATATCGCGTAACATAAATAAAATAAAAATATACTGGTCGAATTGATAACCTCCTCCTTTTTTGAAGTCGGTTAAAATAGCATTAATAAATGCCATGCGGGTCTAAGTAATTATTAATTTTATTTTCTTATTTTAAAGGAAGAACTAACAAGCTTCGAAGAACAACATGATCCATTAGGAATGATAACTGAAGACGCTAATGTCGAGTCAGAACTAGATGTTGATGATGAGGATCCTCTAGTGAAAACTGAAGTTGGTGATCATGATGATGATGATGAGGAACCTTCCAATGGAATTGGGACAGGTATTTAGTTGAGTTATGTAGTTTTTTGCATTAACGTTGGGACATCTGGCAGCACAGAATAGCACTCCTATGCGGCTATCCTTTTCTGTCGTTGAGAACCGTAATTTGCTAGTGTGAGAGAGAAAGACGGAACGCCGTGGATCCGTTGTGTCCGCGGAATTCCGTCTCTCTGGGATTTGTATGGAATATAAACTAATGACGTCATAGTTTTTTGGAGTCAAATAGAAGTAGCTATATATAAGCTTTTCTGCAGTAATAAATCTAAAATCACGTTGAAAATGCACGTGATCATGACAAGTGACATTATTTGTGACGTTTCATTTACTTAAGTAAAATCTTGCATACCATTTTTTAAAAACCTTGGTCTGTTGCACTGCACTCAGTTTATGTTTATGAAGTATGCATGTTTGTGTATAAGCATAAATCACTGTTTGTAAAAAAGCTTAAAAAGCTAGAGATTTATATCTACGTAATACTAAAAATCGGAATGGACTGGTTTTAGACGTTGCTCCTTAATTTGAAAAATACAGAAGTAGTTGTTTATTTATGTGTATATTAATATTCAACAAATTGCCAGAAGAACTAAAAATTTAAATGTTAAGCTCTTTAAGAAAAAAAATTATAAATGGCTTGTTGACAAAAACTTTTATAGCATCAGACCAATTTTGGACAGCTAATATTTGACAACAAACATGTTCGTTCTTCAGTATTTATTGTAAGATCTATATTGCCATGTTTTTAGCAAATAAAGATAAGATTATAATTATTTTTGACTCAGGAAAGTACCAAATTCTATTATTTTTCAGAAACACCACCCATCAAAACCACATCAATCGCACCAAAACCACTACCAGTCATCAAACTAATACGCTTACCCCCCGGACCGGTACCAAAAAACCTAAAACCAGTGCCGGTCCCGCCCAAAATAATCAAATGCGTCACCAAATCTCTCAAACCAAAGCAGAAAAAAGCAGATTTGGAATTTGATCCCGTAGAAAACGTTCCAATACAATATTTACCAAAAAATATTCCAAAAGAATACTTTCCCGAGTCGACTGGACAGAAGAACGTTAAAGTGAGAGGGAAGTATGTAATAAAGATGATGACGGAAGAGAGTTTGACGGCATTGAGAAACAAAAGATATAAGGAGGCGAGGGAGAATAGGTTTAGGTTTTTCTGCTATAAGTGTATGGAGTTTTTTAAGACTAAAACGATGTTGGATGAGCATATGGATGAACATGTCAAGGTAAGGTTTTTTTTAAAGGTTTATCTGTCGGTATTTAAATCAGTTAAATTTGACCCACTTCCCGGTTTACAATTGAGGTGTAATTAAGCAAGCATATGTGTATCGCATGACAATGCAATATTATTGTCGCGAACGAGATAAACGCAGAATGTTCGTAAACAAAAATTCGCGGAACTTCGTCAGAATAGTGCAAGCGAAACTAGGCCTTATGTCCTTATAGCATAAAGTCTAAGAGTTGTTTGGCAAGTTCCACTCACACACTCACACATACTGGCGCATCGACGTTTCGGCGACATCGAAATACATTTGTCAAGTGTGGGGAATATTCGAGAATAATGTAGACCTGTGTATTGGCGCATATTAAAAGGCGAACGAGTGCGCAACACGGCAGTTCCATACGAGCTACGAAAGCGATCACTTCGAAGCGAACCGAAGCGAAGAAAGCCTACTCTAGTTCGACAAGTGAAGTACCTGCGACAACTTCGGCGAGATACCTGGACCTCAGTTGCTACGCGACTTGGACTTAGACATCAAGAAGACCATTTTCACGTGTCAAATTAGGGTTCTGTAGTGAATAAAGACCCTCACACGAAGTTTGGCGTTTTTCTCCAAATCTCGAACCCCAGTTTCGTAACATTATAATGACATGGAACTGATCTGTTGATGGAGCTTGAAGACAACATAACCCTACCGAGTTTGGGCTCGATCGCTTCGTCTTGAGGAGAACTTTAACCTTTTTAGGTCATTATTATTGATAAAAGGTTTTTTTGAAAATATATTTTTTTTAATTTACTTGTGTTAAAATAATATTTATTGACTAATTCATGTTGTCCTTCCAATTATTCCTTTGTTTCTTTCATGCTTGTGCCGATCGGGTAGTTCCTTCGAGTTTCATCGGCACGATTCTGTTTTAATACATACAAGAAATCTTCATGTGCGGTATCCGAGCGGTATGTGATTCCCGAACATTCATCTACATATATTCGATTTTATCGTCCGACTGTGCCGATTAATACCGGCCCGAATAAGTGTGTAGCAACCCTTAGTAAGTAAAATATCTTTCTTTTTAGAGCACTGGTGACTTTGAGTGCCAAGTGTGTGAAATGAAGTTGGAAACTGAAGACTTATTGACAATACACACGAACGCGCATTTCAGGTGAGCAAACGGCATACAATACGTTTTTTTATACTAGCCATTCAGGTCCCACAGTTGGGCAAAGGCCTCAGCTTGTTTTTTTCAGCTATTTCGATCTTTAACTACTTCTTTCCAGTCCTTGTCAACAGCAGACAGGTCGTTACTCTATCTCATTTTAGGTCATCCCCTTGATTGTTTCCTGTCTCCTGGATTACACATGGCCGTTATGTGAACCCATCTGTCCGGCGCCATTCGGCAAACGTGACCCGCCCAGTCCCATTTCAATCTGTCACTCTTCCTTCCTACGTCGACCACTTGGATGATGAAGCGTAGCATAGTTTTCCTGACACGGTCTTTACGTTTCTACACTTAACATACTGCGCTCCATTGCACTTTGGCAAACCCGCAGATTCAGCTATTGTTTTTTAGTCAGCGACCAAGTTTGAGCACCGTAGGTTAGGATGGGCAAGATACACATGTCCATGAGCCAGATCTTTAGGCAAGTTAGAAGGCTGCCTTTACATAGCTCCTTCATCGATCAGTAACTTTTCCACGCGTTGTCGATCCTACGTGCGACTTCTAGTTCTTGGCGATTTTCGAATGAGACATAGTGCCGGCGCACATCTGGCGAAGCATAGCGCAGAGCATTTTTCACTGTCAAACTATTATTGAGATTGTCCTCTTTGAAATAATATCAAAAATCAATTGGCCTGTCAACTAAATAATATAAAAGTTTTGTAGATGGTTTTAATCGAAAAGATAGACCATTTTAAGAAGGTAATTTGAATAAAAAAAATCTAAGTGTTATCAGGACTTTTTAATATAATTTTAAACTTTACACCAGTAGTGACGACACACAGCAATTGAAGTATACATTTTTCCTATGCCTGCACAAAAAAAAAATTACAACGGTCATCTGTCAATGTCACCTGTTTAAATTACTTTTGATAAGTTGGTTGTAGTCGTTTGATATATTGTTGTAGGGAGATGACAGTGACAGTGGCAGTACAGTACTAAAAGCGGAAATTGCTAATCTTCATCGTGACTTCATTTCCTCAAATAGCTTGACCTTGCTTGAAAATGAAGGTCATTTGGATTTTTGCGAATATCTAAATGAATAAGTCCTTATTTTAAAATCTGATTAGAGAAAGCTTCTCCTAGAGGCTATTCCTCGAAGAGGTTTGCGAATTAGATCTTTTTTTTAATTAATTGACAAGCGAATTAACACAATACTTATAGCCTAGTCGAAATTCGCCATATGTGGGTACGGACCGAACCCTAAAAGTGACCTTTAACAAGTGATAAATTCTACATAGATTTTAACTTTTTGACTTTGCTATTTATGCACAGAATAATCATCTGCACGGTATGCTCTAAAGAGTTTTCGACGTACGACAAGTTCGTGTACCACTACAGGTGGAACCACGACGAGACGCCGATAGAGTGCAAGAGGTGCAACCTTACCTTCACGTGAGTCATTATCATCCTCCCGTATTGCATCCTCAGCGATAACGCTTCAGAGCCCGGTGTCCGCTACCTAACCAAGGAGATTCGACGAGGTTGGTTTTTTTACACAGCGCGACTGCCGTTTGACCTCCGCAACCATTGATCAGAATCAATCCTTGGATAGGATTGAGCAAACGCTGGATGGCGTTCAGAATGAACAGTTTATACGTCCTTCCGAAACACGGAATCCTCTTTTCGGATCAGGTCATTCAAGCCTGCAATATCCGAACCAGACTGGAAACAACTTTTCACAAAGTATGCTTTCCAGTGGGATTCGAACCCAGGACCTTCGGATCACAAGGCGAACGCCTTAACTACTGGACTACGGAGGCAGTCATAACCTTACCTTCACGTGAGTATCTTCTTGTATACCTTTTAACCGCGAACGTCGGATTTATCCCACAAAAATTTTCGTGCCCATTTCCGGGTTGGCTCAAAGAATTCAACCAAGGTGTTCTTGTGATTTCAGTAAGAAAATTCACTGACAGAAAAATCCGATGTTCGCGGTGTGGTTAAGAGCTGGCTTTTCTTGGTGAAGATGGAGGTGTCTCCATTTCTCTCTTGTCTCTGCCATTTTTTAAATGGTCTTCCGCTTCCCCGTCAGTCGCAATATGTAGTAGAGTGCGGGGCGCCTCGTAGATCGCCCCGTACCTCATTCCCCCGAGCGTTGGATAAGGCTTAACTCACACCGGAAGAGCAGAGGCGGGCAGCCTACTTTACTGTCAAACCATAGTCACCTTTATTTCTATCCACGAAATGCATTGAATAGCTTGAAGAAACTCGGCCGCTTGGCGCCATTGACAGTCGCGAAGCTTTTGCCTTGTTCAAGTTATACTGTGCAATGCATGAATAGAAATAAAGGTGAATATGGTCTACCGTTCCAGTGAGAGTTAGCATAAGCGGGCCTTAATATATAATTATAAAAATAGTTTGAAGGGTTATGTAGACCTTGGTCAAGACAAAATTTTAAATGATATCTACGTTTCCTTTCAAATAATTTATTTCAAATGGGGGCAGCACTGGACCATGGAAAATTTATGTATCCCCTTTATAATGATAGCATTGTTGCAGGAACAGGAAGCTGTGGAGAAACCATGCGCGGGCGCACCACATGCGGGCCGCGTGTCCGCTTTGCCGCAAACTGGTTCGAAGTGACGTCATGAAGGCACATATTAGGTAAATAGGAACTTTAGGGTCAGCTCACACTAATACGCGGTATGACGCGAAGTGGCGCGCACTTTGTAGAAACTTAGAACTTGTTTACTGCTCAAAGAGATACAAATTTCAGTGTTACATACGATTTAGTATATTTTTGTGTAGTAATCGCAAGCTTTTATTTTATTTTACCTGTTCCGATGTCTGTCTGTATGTAACGTCTGTATTTATTTAATTTACACTCCTACCAAATTTCATAAAGCTCCGATTAAAATTACTCAAGTTACCGCCTAACAAACATACATACATACTCACAAAGATACAATCGCCAAATTGTTTAAGTGGAGTAGGAAAACTTGCTCACCTATTCAATAAAACGAAGTAAATTTATAGTACATTACTGCAGAGGCCGGGATATATGGCGTTGCGGGACGAGCGGTTTTCAATGCCGAGCGTCAGTGAGGCATGTATAGTCATATGTATGTATAGAGCAGTCTTTCCCAAAGTGGGCGATAACGCCCCCTTGTGGGCGCTGGAGGCTTTAAGGGGGGCGGTAACGGGCCCAGAATAAAGTTGGGGGGCGCTGATGTGATTTAAGCAATGAGTGATTTATAACTTCAGCTATTTCATATTTTAAAATTCACTGAAATTAAAATCCTCTTACTACACAACATCCATTTATTAGTTCATATTTATATCCTTTTTTATTGTACAAATATAAACTAAAAATGTAATTAATATTTATTAAAAATGTAATTTAATGCGTTCACAACGCTATTTATATCGTTAAAGGAATCAAACACTGTAAAAATTTCGTGTTGTAAAGTTTCGCAGGTGAGGTCCCCACTTCCGATACTCTTTATTATTGTAAAATTGTATTATTATTGCTATTTTTTTTTATTAAAAATTAACAATGTTGATTATTGTTATTTTTTTATAAAAGATACTCTAATGTACTGGTGTATGTATTATTATTGCTCTCTCTTGTAAAAAAGTCTAGTTTAGAATATAGGTTGAATTAAACTACAGGCAAGACAAATATGTGATTCAGGTTTTTATGGTGAAAAATGGGGGTTAAAAATGGGGGGCGCTACAAAATAACTGATTTTTTAAAGTGGGCGTTTGACAAAATAAGTTTGGGAACCTCTGGTATAGAGGAATGGTTACAAGTCCGGCAATTCCATTTCCGCCGAAGCATTTATAGTGCTTTTCTCAATAAATGTGAGGAAATCATTAAAGAAATAACTATAAATATGCAAATATTTACCGAAAGCAATAAATGTTTCCTGCAAAGAGTATAAAATCAATGAATACGTGCTTTTAAAGAAAAGAAACTGCTTTCCCGCGTTTTTTAGTGCAAAGGAGACTTAGCCCGTCATTGAGTCCCGTCATATTTTAACCATAAAATGTAATACCGTAGATTTTTTTTTCTATCGCAACGAAAATTATGCATATTTTTGTGTGATTTCATAACAGCATTATTTTAATGAAATTGTGGTCATTAAAATATAAATAATATAATAAATAATGTTCGAAGAGTGCATTTTTATAATGTGGTTGCAATGGGCTGTATGACAAGTTATGGAATTAAACGCTTAATATCTTTGCTAAATGTAAAAACAGATCTGTCATCTGAAACGTCAGTCACTGTCTTGTCATTCTGAATACATTTTATTCGTCTTTTTGTTTTGAGCAGCGGCCAGGAATGATATTATATACTACTTTCCTGGCCTAGTCCATTAAAGTAATGCACGAGCCAAGAATTACATACTTCGTGTCTTCTTTTTACTACAATAATGCCTACATTTCCAAGCATATTTGAGAAATAGTACATTACTGCAGAGAGCGGGAAGTATGGTATTGCCGGATGAGTAGTCTTCAAAAAATTGTGGGCATATTCATATAATGCTCAAAGAGTACAGTTTTTATAATTGGTAGCGATTGGCTGTATGACAAGTTATGAAATTAAACGCTTAATATCTTTGCCAAATGTAAAATCAGAACTGTCATCTGAAAAGTTAATGTCACTGTCTTGTCATTCTGAATACACTTCTTGTCGTCTTTTTCTTGAGCAGCGGTCAGGAATGAATTTTCATACTACTTTCCTGGCCTAGGCCAGTAAAGAACTGTATGAGCCAATCATTAAACTTCGTGTCATCTTTTTAATACCAAACTTCGTGTCATCTTTTTAATACAATTATGCCTTTATTTTAATCAAGGTTTTCAAAAATATGGGACACTAAATGCCAGCACAATGAAGTCAAGTCCAATAAACTGCTTCTATTGGACACATTTGACAGAGCAAAAGAACCTGTCAACTGATGGTCCAATCACTACATTGGACCTAACGTCACTTTACTGCCATCTGGTGACACATATGTTTTAAAGCCTTCTTTGTTTTGTTTCAGAGCACACGCGCCTCAGCCGATACTGACGTGCAAAGAGTGCGGCAAGAGAGTGAGAGGTCGGATGAGACTGTACTATCACAACAAGAAGGAACATGTATGTAAAGAAAATCAAACACTATTACAGTGTTGTACTAAGCTTACTCATCAATATCATTTTAAAATCATCGATATCGGTCCGTCTGTTGCGCTTTTATAAAACATTTTATACAGAGTATGTTAGCGCGTGACGTCACACCGAGTACACCTCGCGCTCGGTTTGAAGCACGGCGTAGGAGTAGTTTGGTCATAACTTCGTCAATAGGGGTGACAACAGGGTTAGAAAAGTATAATTGTAATGAGTCCTTCTTCCGTCCGTCTTTTAATTATCCAAAATTAATGGACCCATATTTTTCAATTTTCCTAATAAGTTAAAATTCACAAAGATACGAAGCATCAAAGTTCCGGAGTGGAAGCTTGCGACGTCACCTCTATGTAAAAATCGTACGAAGTCTACGAAGCCGTGACGTCATGCGAAATTAAAATGCGCTGTATCTTTGTCATTTTTTGTTTCTCAGATAAAAGAAAAAATATGTGTACAATATTTTTTAATAATCAAACCGATGGACTGAAGATATTTTTCCAGTCGTCATGCCTATTTTATCTTAGAACAACATTTTTTGCACTGTACACAGCAAACATTTTTGGTAAAAATAACGATAAAACCACCTATTATAGGTCGCAAATCTGACAGTGACCAAAATTATTTACTTTGAATAGACATGGAATCCACTAAAGTGGGGGAAAAAAGCACGTGCTGGCTACGTAGATTCCACGTAATTTCAGTAATTGCGACTTAATGGTTATTCCACGTAATTTCTGTAATTGCGACTTAATTGTTACTACATAGGTAATGTTGGCGACGTCGATTGAACATCGCCACGGCCCACGACGTGTCATTTGGTTGCAATGTACATAATTGGCAAGACTTACCATTTTTCAACATGATTTCAACGTGTTTGTTTTTTACCATTTAATTACCCAGAAAGGTTATTTTCTTACGTTTTAATGGCTCTATATTTTTACCCGTAAGTATAAATGTACGATATGTGAATTTATGTGATGCTTATGATGTGATTTTTACTTAAATTAGTAATATATTCTAGAGCCTGGGAAAAAGCACTTAGAATGTTTGCTGGGTATGTTATGGATTTCTCAGCTCTATAAATCTGAATTCTCAACAAATTTCGTTATGGATCCTCCTTGTTCTAGTAAGTGAGCAACACTTTATTGTACACCAAAAAATATAAATCAAAAATACACACAGAAGAGACATTAAAATGTACAAAGGGAGGTCGTATCGTTTAAAGCGATTTCTTCCAGACAACAGATTGGTACGTATATATAAGAGTACTAGCTGTAACCCGCGACTTCGTCCGCGTAAAAGTCGAAAATGGTTCTAATAGGATCTTTTAAAACGTTCCCGTTCCCGTTCCCGTCATTTTCTAAAGCATAAAAGATATATGACGAAGATTCATACAAACTTGCAATCCCTATTTCACCTCTATAGGGATGTCATTTTTAAAATCTAATAAATGCATTATTATTTTCTACTAACTATTAAAATAAATAAAAAATTTCATGTTTCTCACTTTAAAAATTACGAAGTTCCATACAAACTGGCAACCCCTATTTCTCCCCCTTAGGGATGGAATTTCCAAAAAAACCTTTCTTAGCGGACGTCTCCTTGTCACAATCTACCTTCTTGCCAAATTTCATCTTCATTGGCTAAGTAGTTTTCGAGATTTCATGATGAGTGAGGGATTTTCGCTTTTATATATATAGATAAGTACAATAAATGTAGGTATATTTATTAGGTATGTGTTGGATTTTTAGGTTATTATTTTGCGCCGCAACAACATCTCTGTTTATCCTTATGGTTAGCTGGGAAAGAACGCTTAGCATTAAGCCCGTCAATTGTTTACAAATGTATCATGTAGATCAATAAAGTTTAGAAAACAGTTACTAAAATGGAGTTGCAATATGTGAAATAATGACGAAGTCCCCATGTTATAACGTGTAACTTCGGAACTACTCTGAGTGTGGCCCGATACACACTTATTCAGGTCAAATGCCATCTTTGAATGAGCTGTTAAAGTTTATAGATAAACGTGCAATTTCTATGGAAGTTAATCCCATGACTGGCAGCAAGTCTAAGAGTACAATTTTGGAGTTGAATGCAAAGCAAACAATCACTTATATTAAATTGATTTATTAGCAGACAAGGCGGGCAACGCGGTTATATATATATAAAACACGAAATTTTTTCAGTGTTTGATTCCTTTAACGATATAAATAGCGTTGTGAACGCATTAAAATAATAAATATTAATTACATTTTTAGTTTATATTTGTACAATAAAAAAGGATATAAATATGAACTAATAAATGGATGTTGTGTAGTAAGAGGATTTTAATTTCAGTGAATTTTAAAATAAGAAATAGCTGAAGTTATAAATCACTCATTGCTTAAATCACATCAGCGCCCCCCAAGTTTATTCTGGGCCCGTTACCCTTAAAGCCTCCAGCGCCCACAAGGGGGCGTTATCGCCCACTTTGGGAAAGACTGCTCTAGAATATATTACTAATTTAAGTAAAAATCACATCATATGCACCACATAAATTCACATATCGTACATTTATACTTACGGGTAAAAATATAGAGCCATTAAAACGTAAAAAAAATAACCTTTCTGGGTAATTAAATGGTAAAAAACAAACACGTTGAAATCATGTTGAAAAATGGTAAGTCTTGCCAATTATGTACATTGCAACCAAATGACACGTCGTGGCGACGTTCAATCGACGTCGCCAACATTACCTATGTAGTAACCATTAAGTCGCAATTACAGAAATTACGTGGAATAACCATTAAGGCGCAATTACTGAAATTACGTGGAATCTACGTAGCCAGCACGTGCTTTTTTTCCCCACTTTAGTGGATTCCACGTCGATTCGAGGTAAATAATTTTGGTCACTGTCAGATTTGCGACCTATAATAGGTGGTTTTATCGTTATTTTTAAAATGTTTGCTGGGTACAGTGCAAAAAATGTTGTTCTAAGATAAAATAGGCATGACGACTGGAAAAATATCTTCAGTCCATCGGTTTGTCTAGTCTAAGAGTACAATTTTGGAGTTGAATGCAAAGCAAACAATCACTTATATTAAATTGATTTATTAGCAGACAAGGCGGGCAACGCGGTTATATATATATATATATATATATATATATATATATATATATATGACGAAGGTTGACGAATATACTTCCAAATAAAAGTGATTACCTTTTTTGTTTTAAACAAAAAGTGATTGCACACGTTTAATGTTGTTCTAGCCACATCGGGTGGGTCTAAAAGAAGGCGAAGCGTACTGCCCCGAGTGCAACTTGCAATTCAAGAACAAATTCAGTTACCAGATGCATCTGAAGCAGAGTTCTAAGCACGTGCAAGAGAAACTGTAAGTATTTTTTTGAAACTAAGTTAATTTTCGGACGGTACGGACTTGGCGGATGCGGCGGGGGGCTAGGCGAAAAGAAGTGTTAAGATTTTTCCGTGTCAATTTTTTCAAACTTAGTTCCACAACACTCACGCATTTTTTTGGGGTTTCGTACAAAAATTAAAAAACGGAACTCTTATCACTCGTGCGTTTGTCTGTTCGTCCGTCTGTCTCAGCCAATTTTCTCTGAATCTACTGGACCAAATCAGGTGAAATTTGGTAAGATTGTGTAATCTTATGACTCAAACATAGATATGAAAAGTAAATATTTTTTTTAAAGTGTCGTTTTTGGGGGATAATTAGGGAGTTTTCATACCTTGCTGTGTCATATACAGTGGTCGGATAATCGGATGCATATTTACCTAAAGTTGAGATGTTGGCAGTTATGGAGTGCACTTTTGTATCTGAAAAATCCCGGCATTCCGGAATCGACAAATTTTGTTTTAATTATAGAATCAAATCGGGTAGGTGTATTACTTACGTTCGTGTGTTGGCTAATATGGAATGCACTTGATCGATTAGTGAGAAGTTTTTTGAATTTTAAAAACATGTTTTAAGAAGCCGCTTCCATAATTTCCTAGCATAAAATTAAATTTAGGCAAATATGCATCCGATTATCCGACCACTGGTCATATATCAATGAAAAGGCTCGTTATGTCTCAAACATATTTTTGTTGTTATTGTAAAATAAATGGTTTTGATTTTATTTGAAAGAAGACAAAAATTGACCATTCCCGAAACTACTGAGCTTAAAATTTTGAAAAGCTTTCAAATTAAAGTTCATTGCTTGTAGATAAAACGAAAGCTTATAAGAATTCTATCTATGGAAAATAAAGAGGTAAACTTAATAAAATACGTTTGCTTACGAAAAACAGTTCACTAAAACACCACTAGGTAGCGCTATTACTAGTTAACTCGTATCCTACTATGACGATTTCAAATGTGATATTTTCTATTAATTTAAAAACTTAGGCGTTGTACGGAACCCTCTCCACGCGAGTTCAACGCACATTGGCCGGTTTTTTACTTATTTAAACTTTATTGCACAAAACTACAAATGGCGGACTCAACCCCATATGTATTTCTTTTTCTTGCCGTTTAAGAGCTTGTTCTCGTCCTTGAAATTAAGTTTAGATGCCTCCATTCTTCTCTTTTCTCTGACATCTTTTTGATGTCAAGGATGAAGTTTTTACATTTGTTATAAGAAATTAATGCGAGAGTGTCGTGGAACACTCGGTTGGAACGAAGTTTAAATAAAATAATTTGTGACGGAATAGTCTTATACTTTTTTCACCTAGAACGAATAATGAAGTTCATTTTCGAAAGGAACTTAGTGTACAAATATTATAACGATGTTTTCGTCGAACAAACAGTTCGCCCTCATCGGTCGAACAGTTCGCGACCATCGAACGAACAGTTCACAACAATTAACGAATTTCGACCGATAGTTCGCGACCGTCGACCGACAGTTCGTTCGTTTCGTTGAGTTTTATAAATGAGTATTGAATATTTTCTCTATGATTTAACTTTCAGGCGGTGTCCAGAATGTAGCAAAGAGTTTTCTTGCGCGACGTACCTCAGGGCGCACAGGGAGCGGCTGCACGCGGCCCGCGGCTACAATTGCGAGCAGTGTCAACTGGTGAGACACTTCATCTCCCCCCCCACCAGCTTAAGACGATTTCGCTTGTTTTCTCATGCGGCGCCCCTCAAAGTACACAGGGAGCGGCTGCACGCGGCCTGCGGCTATAAGTCCCAGCAGTGTCAACTGGTGAGACACTTCATCTCACCCCCCCCCCCACTAGCTTAAGAAGATTTCGCTTGTTTTCTCATGCGGCGCCCCTCAAAGTGCACAGGGAGCGTTTGCCCGCGGCCTGCGGCTACAAGTCCCAGCAGTGTCAACTGGTGAGACACTTCATCCCCCCCCCCACCAGCTTAAGAAGATTTCGCTTGTTTTCTCATGCGGCGCCCCTCAAAGTGCACAGGGAGCGGCTGCACGCGGCCTGCAGCTATAAGTCCCAGCAGTGTCAACTGGTGAGACACTTCATCTCCCCCCCCCACTAGCTTAAGAAGATTTCACCCGTTTTCTCATGCGGCGTACCTCAATGTGCACAGAGAGCGGCTGCACGCGGCCCGTGGCTACAAATATGAGCAGTGTCAACTGGTGAGAAACTTCATCTCCCTCCCTCCACCACTAGCTTTAGATTTTGCAACACTAACAATATTTTTCGAAAAATAATAATTTTTCAAATCTGAAAACCGAACACCGAAGTGTACAAATGATTTTTATAAAATGTCTATGGGAACGCCTTTCAAAAACAAGAAGATTTTTGCGAGTAATCGGGGATCGTGCATTAAAAACATATATGTAAATACATTTGAATTGATAACCTCCTCATTTTTTGAAGTTGGTTGAAACCAAACGTCATTGTGTTTGTGTTGCCCACAGAGTTGCACTAGCAGCCGGGCACTGAGCCGTCACATCATGAAAGTGCACGAAAAGAAAGAGCCGCTCAAGGACAAGATGTGCGACATCTGCGGACGGAGCTTCGCGGTGAGTGCCCCCCCAATCACCGCGAGTCGTGTTTTTTTTTTAATTTTTGCTTTGATTTCTTTTTATCATTTTCATTTTTTTTATTTTTTATTTTTCTATTAAATTTTTTCTGTTTTTTTTTATTTATTTTTTTATTTTTATCTTTTATTTCTCTTTAATTTTTTTAATCACACATGTCAGGCTAGCCCCTAAAAACCCCAAACTAGAAAGTAAATTTTGAACTTCTGTTATGCTGTACCAACTCAACGATACTATATTTTATGATAAATACATATACAGAAAAACACCCAAGACCCAGGACGATTTGAAAAAGACCATTTTCCAAATTGAACCCTATACCTCCGGAGTGACGTATTAGCGTGTTAATTATTACGTCACGGAATCTGGCTGACACTTTAAATTTTTGTTTTTTTTACAACAATTGTACCTATTACAGGTTTTTTTGAATTATTTTTTTACAGACCACAGCAATTCTACGCCAGCACAGGAACGGGCACCTCAACATCCGGCCCTACAAGTGCAAAGAGTGTAATGACACCTTCAGCTACAGTGGCGCCATGTACACACACATCAAACTCAAACACAGGAAAGAGAAAAGAGGGAAGAAGACATAACTAATTTGAACCTTATTTCTAAAGGACTACAGTTTACAATGTTAAGAGTGCGGTAACACCTTTCAGGTACAGTTGGGCCATGTACACACATCAAACTCAAATATAAGAAGGAGCAGAGAGGAAAGAAGACATAGTTAATTTGAACCGTATTTCTAAGGCGCTACGGTTTATAATGTAAAGAGTGCGGTTACACCTTCAACTACAGTGGCGCCATGTACACACATCAAACTCAAACATAGGAAAGAGCAGAGAGGAAAGAAGACATAGTTAATTTGAACCGTATTTCTAAGGGGCTACGGTTTATAATGTAAAGAGTGCGGTTACACCTTCAACTACAGTGGCGCCATGTACACACATCAAATTCAAATATAGGAAGGAGCAGAGAGGGAAGAAGACATAGTTAATTTGAACCTTATTTCTAAAGCACTACGGTTTACAATGTAAAGAGTGCGGTGACACCTTTACAGTGGCGCCATGTACACACATCAAACTTAAACATAGGAAAGAGAAGAGAGGGCAGAAGAGATAGTCAGTTCGAACCTTATTTTTTTAAAAATGGCACTTAGAATGGTTTATTTGTGCGCATGATAGAATTTTCAATTGGTTGATGAGATAAATTATCCTCAACAAACAAACAAACATTTACAGTTTTTTTTAATAAATTACTGATCTTTTTACAAAATATAACAAAACCTGTCCGATCCATGCAGAAGCAACTCAGACCGTCAATATGAACAACTTTTCCTATGGGCCCAATGCTTGAAACTCGAAAAAAGTCGCTATTTTCCTACAAAAGTGTTCGGCCGGCCCGGCAATTTGTATGAAAATGACGATTTTTTTCGAGTTTCAAGCATTGGTTCCATACGAAAAGTTGTTCATATTGACGGTCTGAGTTGCTCCTACAAGGATCGGACAGGGTTTTTGTTACATATTGTACAAATAAAATGATGTATAGTAAAAGCGGATGTTGTGGCACATAAGTTGATCTATGCGCGGAACCACGTTTTCCGGTATCAACGGGGGAGCGGTATGAGGTCTGTAACAGATTTCAGTTATATTAAAATACTTTATGGTAAAAGAGCCCATAACCATAGCAACGTAGTGACGTAATCCTTCTGCGAACGCGCGCAGTATCTCCCTCTCCCTTCGCGCGCTCCCACGCCCCCGCTGTCTTTGAGTACAGTCGCGCGCAGTCTTTATGTAAAATTTAAATTTTCTTTTGAAAGTTGTGCTGTTTATTGGAAATTTGGAAGAAAACATGCCTCATACACAACCAACTTTGAAATGAGTGATAATGATTAGTGGGTATTCTTTTTGTCGATCATATAAAAAGTATACTGTATTTTTAAGTAATCCAAAAGATTATTATAAGTAACCCAATAGATTTTTTCAGTTATTGTTCATATTTTAATTTGATGTTAATTATAAATAAAGCTTTATTTTGATAACTGGAATTGGAATTTTAAATTGCGCGGGCAACCGCGAAGAATCCCTATTAGCACTTTTGCCTCCGACTAAAGTCTTAATTTTTAATCGAACAGAAAAAAGCTTTATGTTACTGTCAATGTGACACTTCAGGGCTTATTAATTTATTTAAAAAAAATGAAAAAGCGGTGGAGTTTTTGGCAGGAAGTCAAGGGGTTCAGTTGGAGTTTGCTTTATATAAATCGGTGTAGTTTAGTGTTATAAGTGCTCATGCTCATGGACAATATGTAGAATGGTTAAAGTGGAGACTCATAGTGCGGCTGTAGTGATATTTATTTGCGGACTGTGATGGGCGTCTTTAGGCGCCGTCTGCCACTCATTCGGCTATGAAATCCAGTGGACTCGTATAGATTTGTTGCCAGAAGCTCCCTTGAAGCAATCAAAGAACCTACACCAACCTTTGATTGTATAGTTAGGGTTACGGTAAGGATTATAGAAGTGATAAAATAAACATGGGCTCTAAAGGACTAGTATCCAGAACCGTAAAATAATTTATTTATAAAAAATATATAAAAAATCATAACTATTGTTACTTTTAAATTTTTATCTCAGTTTAAATCTTAATCTTTATTAGTTTACAAAAGGTACTAATTATAAAGTTTTTTTTTGTGACCACCAATGTTTACCTTTTTTCCGTGAGATAAAAAATTTGAGTATAGAAATTTCGGTTCAACTTACGTTTATGTTTATGGTCATAATGTTCTTGTTTTTAATAAAATTAAGCAATAAAATTTCATATTTTGTTGTGATAAATAAATATGTTTCATATAACATTAGTATTTTCCCGCGACTTTCTTCGCATGAACTCTCGTATAATATTTTGCGCCCGATTTCATTTAGGGGTTGATTCTCGGGATAAAAATATCCTTGACAACAGCTGATGACAACGATAATTTTCTTTTTGCTAATTGATGTAGCCCAAAGAACAATATAGATGTAACCCATGGATGTAACCACCCCCGCAGTAAACTTTATTCATAACTCTACAGATTAGTTTAGATAGAATATATCATACATAACTCATTAGTAACACACACTAATTTCCTTTTAGACATGATAAAATGACTATCAATGTGGTTCATCGATTTTAATAAAGTTATCTTCCTAGCAAGCACTACAGACTGTAGTCTACACAATTTTTTTTTTGCTCTTGGATCCTTCAGCCCGCCAGCTCCGCCATGTTGAAGGGGGTTATTTATTAAACTATCCGATTATTAGGAACTCTACCTAGCATCTACGAGATCCTAACCAGGAGTGCTATTTTTCATTTAAGGACTCACCGAAACACAAAACGTGTAGTTTTCCAACTCACCGGTCGCGTAAAAAACCATTTGGCCGTATTTTTGGAACCGTCGTGTCAGCTAAAAACAATATTGCTTTACGCAGAAATCTACAAAGGAGTCACTTAAGACACAATGTCACCTGACGGGAATTTTGTAATCCCGTTGAGTAACAGTAACCTAATGAAGTACTAAAAAGTAAAACCCCCACCGCAGAAACTGAAAATTTTGTTATACATATATATGTAGGTATAATATATTGAACTCATACTTAAAATACTAAAATAATATTGTTTATTTTAGTACATAATAGTCGTGTATGTATTTTCATATTTAAAGCAACTATATTTTTTTTATATATACTATATTTATATAAATAAATCAATATGTAACAAAAACCCAGTCCGATCCTTGTAGGAGCAATTCACACCGTCAATATGAATAACTTTTCCTATGGGACCAATGCTATATTTATATATATACTTCTTCTTTTACAGCCTATTCTATCCACTGCAGGATATATATATACTAATTATGTCTAAATGCTATATGAGATCCTTAACAACACATGATACCAGTGCAGATCTTTCTCCTACATTAAATTAATAACAGAAAAGACGCGTTTAAAGTTTTTTTTTTTTAACAGATATCTGTTTGAAATGGTTTTAAGGTCCTTAGGCAGGGCATTCCAGAGTCGTATAACTTGAGTGAAAGACGAGGACCTAAAGTTAGAACGAAATAAAAAAATTCTAAACGAAGTGTATGACTAGAGCCAAGCTCTAAGCTGAGGGACTCGGACTGATACTGGAATTTACTCTTCAAGTATTCGGGAGAACAGGGATTTTTTCAGAATAGTAAAAAGGGTGCAGAGCATTCTCTGCTTTCTACGTTGACGTACGGGAAGTCACTCAAGCTTAGAAAGAAAAGATGTGTAAATAATGTATGGTCTCGCTCGCTACACTCACTTGAATATTCTAAATAATTATCAAAACGGTTTTTCTGTCATAAGCCAAAATGTTTTACTTAAATAAATAAAGTAGATGTTTTTGCGTGATCTATTTACATCTATATCTGGATTTTACCTACATTTTTTGTCATGAACTCGCTTGCACACATAAAGCACAGTTTTTTTTACTTAGTTTTAGACAATACATACATGATAAGCAAACCAAATTCTTAAGTTGTGATATTTTTGACATTTATTAGGTGTTTTATATACAATTTTATACATTGTTCTCTAGTCTGTTTTCTACTTCAGGGTACTTCGGCTCAACTCACTTAACATCACCGGTTAGAACATGTGTACCGCTACTTATCACTAGATGGTTTCGTCGGGGGTTTTTAATTCGCCTGTCGAAATTCAAAATGACACTCATAAAAATCATCAATAAGTTAATTGCCTGAAATAATGGCGCTACCGGTTTTTCAATGTGTTATGGACGGTTTAATTTAGCGCGGCGAGCAGATATTGCGGAAAAATCAGAACTAAATTTAAGACAGGTCCGCCCACGACACAGATTAAAAACCAACAGGTGGCCCAATCATTTAGGCCCACTAACTTAGTTGTTGACCTTTGTAAAATAAAGTTATGATATTTCTTTATTTCGAGTGCCATACTGAATTTCGACAGTTAATTATTTCGACACAGTAGAAAAATATCTCTCTCTTAAGGTTTCTCGCTAGTGTGAATTATAAGATGAATTTGCAATTTTGACTTAGTGAGAAACCGACGTTGACAAATATCACACTCGTATGTATTCTCTCCAGTGTGCGTTTTGACATGTGTATGTAAATTTTGCTTATATGAATACTTTTTGTGACAAATATCACACTCATATGGTTTCTCTCTAGTGTGACTTCTTAGATGTACTCGTAAACTTGATCTTTGAGTAAACCGAACTTGACAAATAGTACACTCATATGGTTTCTCGCCAGTGTGAGTTCTAAGATGTGACTGTAAAATAAAGTTATGAGCGTATTTCTTGTGACAAATATCACACTCATAAGGTTTCTCTCCAGTGTGAGATCTAACATGTCTTTTTAAAAGTTGTTTTTTTGAATACTTACGGTGACAAAAATTACACTCGTATGGTTTCTCACCCGTGTGAGTTCTAAGATGTTCGTGTAAACTTAACTTTCGTGTAAACCGACTCTGACAAATTTTACATTCATATGGTTCGTCCACATTGTGTGTCCTAAGATGGTTTTGTAAACTTGAACTTTGAGCAAACAGACTCTGACAAATATTACATTGATATGGTCTGTCTCCA
This sequence comes from Acrobasis suavella, assembly GCA_943193695.1. Taxonomy (NCBI): domain Eukaryota; kingdom Metazoa; phylum Arthropoda; class Insecta; order Lepidoptera; family Pyralidae; genus Acrobasis; species Acrobasis suavella. The sequence goes on from OW971956.1 coordinate 5,503,412, forward strand.
GTGTGAGTTCTAAGATGTTTTTGTAAATGATGGCTTTGAGAAAACTTGTTGTGACAAATATCACACTCGTATGGTTTCTCACCGGTGTGAATTCTAAGATGTACTTGTAAACTTGATTTTTTAGTAAACCGACCATGACAAATATTACACTCGTGTGGTTTCTCTCCAGTGTGAGTTCTAACATGCATTTGTAAATGTTGTTTTTGAGAAAACTTATTGTGACAAATATTACACTCATGTGGTTTTCCACCACTGTGAGTTTTAAGATGTTTTTGTAAATGATGGCTTTGAGAAAACTTTTTGTGACAAATATGACACTCGTATGGTTTCTCACCGGTGTGAATTCTAAGATGAACTTGTAAACTTGATTTTGTAGTAAACCGACCATGACAAATATTACACTCGTGTGGTTTCTCTCCAGTGCGAGTTCTAACATGCATTTTTAAATGTTGCTTTAGAGCACACTTATTGTGACAAATATTACACTCATGTGGTTTCTCACCACTGTGAGTTCTAAGATGGCTTTGCAATTTTGCCTCTGTATTGAATTGACTTTGATAAGTATCGCATTCATATGGTTTCTCTCCAGTGTGAGTCTTTACATGTAATTGTAACTGTTGCATGTGTGTAAACTTATTTTGACAAATACCACACTGATATGGTTTTTCACTAGTGTGTGTTGTAAGATGTATTTGTTGACCCTTTTTCTTAACAAACCGGTCTTGACAAACTTTACATTCATTGGGTTTCTCGTCGGTGTCTTGAAGTGGGTATTCGTTTAATTTACACGAGCCGCTTAAAAATTCGTTACAATCATCGCGTTCATAGCGATTCTCGTCAGTTCGCGGTTGATTACTTCGAGCCTCGTGTTTCTCGTCACTTGATGTCCCCTCAGATCGTCTCCGTCGCTCCAGCCCAGAAATTCCGCTGTCCGCGCCACCTGCGTGTTAAGTTTTAATTACCATCTATGCCCATCAGCTTTTAAACATATCAACTATCTGCTAATGATAGGAATATCCGTTATCCAATTCTCTGGAGGACGTAGAGAATCCATACTTTAACTCCGCCAACTGTAGACTGACCAAAAACCTACCATTAAATGTTTAGAATTCGTGCAGAAACATGACGATGATAAACTATCTGCTTCATAACCGAAATTTGACTAGCAGTTAGGAAAAATGGTGAAAAACAAAACAAATCTTTAAAAGCAAACATCTGCTTTTATATTCAATTTGTCAAAAAAATTAAATATGGTCATTTAAAAGCCTTGTACACAGAACGAAATCAATATGATTACCAAATATATATGGCCTGAACTTGCTGGATAAAATTATTGGTCACCCATCCAAGTGCAGACCACACCCGGTATCAGTTAACTTGCGAAAGCGTTAGTAATGCGTACTTCCGCATTACTAACGCTTTCGCGTTAGCACTTAGCTCCTCATGCATGACATAACCTGGTACATCAAATACTAATATGTCGATCACATTTACGAAAACTATACCAAACAAATAAGAATTGTTATTATTAATGCTCATTTTTAGGGTTCCGTAGTAAACAAGGAACTCTTACAGTTTCGCCATGTCTGTCTGTCTGTTTGTCCGTGCGCGGTTTCACTCAGCGACTTTAAGTACTAGAACTAGAAAGCTGTGATTTGGCATGAGTATGTCCCCCCCCCCCTAGAAAATTAGTTTTTAGACGTTTTAAAAGGCATGAACTCAAAGTCGACATTGGTAACTACGGAACTCTACACTGCGCGTGGCCCGACTTGCACTTGGCCAATTATTCATAGTAAAATAGAAATTTAGGTAACTTTTACACTCGTATTAAGGAAATTCTACTCAACAAAACACATGTCGAATTTCCGTTATTAGAATCTGTACTATTTACTTTAAAGAGTCACCTTACCCTGGACCGAACTTTCCCATACAAACGTAGTCTACGTCTTATTTTGAAACGTCACGTCAGATATCGGAAAAATTATGTAATTTTAAAGAAATTTCTATTATCAAGGTTTATAATTGGTTTTCTACTGTAAAATTATGAGCTTAAAAGAGAATATAGTGTATTATATCGTATTTGATCATCAGTATGAAAAACTTCTACACCCTTATATTTTCTTACCAGTTCATGAGGAGCTCGGTGGCCCGGCGGGAGTGCGCATTACTAGCGCTTTCGCAAGTTGAGCGACACCGGGCGTGGTCCGCACTTGGATGGGTGACCACAAGTGGCACAAAAATTTGTCGAGCTCCTCCGTTCTTCGGAAGGCACGTATAAGCCGTTGGTCCCGGCTGTCATCATTGTATGATAGTCGTCAAGCTATGTCATATGCCTTTAGGCAGCCTGAAAAATCTGACACCAGTGTTGGCCACTTACATACACGAAAAATAAAACAACAGTTCAGAATTTTACCGTCGGAAACCAAAACCCTAGATAATTGCAATTTCTTTAAAATTACAAATTTTTACCGAAAACTGACATGTCGTTTCAAAATAAAACGTAGACTACGTTTGCATGGATGAGGGGATTCTTAAATGATACCTGAACTACATTTGTAAAATCTTGATTTACAATCAAATAAAAACAATCCCAAAAGTTACTAATTCGGCAGTGTCACGAAGTAGCAAACACTCGGTATTATAAGTGTACCTTATTTATAGACTAGGTTTATTACAATTCTAAAAAAAATATATTAAATGTTTATCTATGCCTAACTTATTGCCAAGGTCTACAGAACGCAATTTAAAAAATAATTTAATAAACTTATTAACTCGTAATAAGCTTAAGAAGTTTGACTGCCAGACTGACGGTATTAATTAAAGCGCCTCATACTACACAGCCGTTCTTAGTCAAGCGAGGATTTGATGGGTCCCCTGAACTGAATATATGTAACATAGTCACCAAAATTTTGGGAGTAGGTGTTTTCGGTGCGAACGGAAAGAATTAATATTTATTCAATTATTTACTTAAACTTTAGTTGCCAAAACTACAAGGTACAAAAAGCGGATTTAATGCTAATAGCATTGTGAACCTTCGGGATAAATAGAGAAGAAACTCGTGGTATGCGTACAAATAAATAATAAGTACTTACTAAATTATACTACAGCTTAAGTAATCATAAGAAACACTCGTAGTTACAATTACAACGGGTGCCCTTCGATACGTTTAAAATTTTTGTTTCTAATATCACTTCGCCAAACCTTATTGGCCTTAATTTGTAATGCGGTTTGCCTAATGGATGTTTTTGCACTAAAACAGATTAGCCTTACTATTTTTAGCTCCAATTTTAGAATCTCTATTAATAGATGTCCTAAAATCGTTTGGCTTTTATTTCTTTAGTCGTAACGATAACCTCGTATAACTATGTTTGAGACAATTATTACTTACTTGAATAATTAATGCAAAACTAATAATTATTCCTTAAATCTTTAAAATCCACAGATCACACAGATCCGACTTAGAGCACCCCGACTCCACGTGGCTCAAGTTTGCCCTATACTAAAGTCCTTAGCGCGGAACTACAAGTTTGCGAAAGAGGTCCTGAGAGAAATGAGGGCACGAGGTCAAAGCGTAGCAGGAGGGGGAGGTGGCAAGCGGAGCGAGCCACCGACCTCTCGAGCGGAGCGAGGTCGATCAAGCTTATTGAGAAGATCTTCATTAAGATCAGGATAACACCCAACTGCATAATTAATGATGGGTAAATTATAATGTGCTAGGGTTATCTTGGTTTTAACGGGAAGGAAATTTCTCAAACAATTAAAATACTGTAACGAATAGTTCACTTTTCTGCAGACTTCTGTCTCTTAGGTCCTCCAGCTCAACGTTAAGTCCAAAAAAAGTCCCAGACTCTTTACTGATTCACTGTATGGAATGGTTGTGTCGTTAAAAACAACAAAGGAAATTCATTTCATATCAAGTTTAGCCAGCTGCTAAACTAACTGCTTAAACTACCCATTAAAATAGCCTGGCACTTGGATGGATTTTCCTTGTTGCTGTCGGACCAAGAAGAAACTTCTTATGATTATATGGAAAAAATTGTTATGGTCTCTCGAATATTCTAAATTATCAAAACGGTTTATTTGTCATGAGCCAAAATGTATTACTTAAATAAATAAACGCGAAGTAGATGCTTTTGCGTGATCTATTTACATCTATATCTGTGGATTTTACCTATTTTTTTTTGTCGTGAACTTTTAAGCACACGTAACGTACCGAAAGAAAGTTAAAAAGTTATTAAACTATTTATTCTAAATAAATATTGTCCACGAAGCTTGATTCTGATAAATATGTAGGTACCGACTAGATATTGGCAATCAAAGCTGATACTTTGATTTCGGGATAGGGATGCGATAAAAACTATATTCGAGGAGCGGAATGAGTATTACCTTTTTTTACTTAGTTTTAGAAAGTACATAATAAGTAAACCAAATTCTTAAGTTGTAATATTTTTGACAATTATTAGGTGTTTAACATACAAGTTGACATATTGTTGACTGGTGTGTTTTCTACTTCAGTGTACTCCGGCTCAGCCACTTATCACAAGATGGTTTCGTCGGGGGTTTTTATTAATTCGCCTGTCGAAAATCAGTATGACACTCCAAATGAAGATAATTCATAACTATCTTCATTTCTATATATATATATATATATATATATATATATATATATATATATATATATATATATTTTGCCGCCAAATTTGGAGTCTCTAGATCCAGCGGTTTGGGTTGTGCGTTAATATGTCATAACTATATATATATATATATATATATATATATATATATATATATATATATATATATATATATATAGTTATATATACACACTATATATATATATATATATAGTTATGACATATTAACGCACAACCCAAACCGCTGGATCTAGAGACTCAAAATTAGGCGGCAAAGGTTCCTTATGAGGTCTAAGGGTAACACCAAGAAAGGATTTTCAAAACTCACCCCTAAAGGGGTAAAACGTGGGTCTAAAGTCTGTATTTAAATAATTATATCGACACAGTGGACAAATATCACACTCTTATGGTTTCTCTCCAGTGTGAGTTCTAAGATGTGTTTGTAAATGTTGTTTTTTAGAATACTTATTGTGACAAATATCACACTCATATGGTTTCTCTCCAGTGTGACATCTAAGATGTGTTCGTAAATGTTGTTTTTTAGAATACTTATTGTGACAAATATCACACTCATATGGTTTCTCTCCAGTGTGACATCTAAGATGTGTTCGTAAACTTGATCTTCGAGCAAACCGAACTTGACAAATAATACACTCGTATGGTTTCTCTCCAGTGTGAGTTCTAAGATGTGTCTGTAAACTAATGTTATGAGAATATTTATTGTGACAAATATTACACTCGTATGGTTTGTCTCCAGTGTGCGCTCTAAGATGTATTTTTAAATATGACCTTTGAGTAAACCGACCATGACAAATATCGCACTCATATGGTTTCTCTCCATTGTGTGTCTCAAGATGTTTTTGTAAACTTGACCTTCGAGTAAACCGACCCTGACAAATATCACACTGATATGGTTTCTCTCCAGTGTGAGTTCTAAGATGTTTTCGTAAGTGATTACTTTGAGAAAACTTGTTGTGACAAATATCACACTCGTATGGTTTCTCACCGGTGTGAATTCGAAGATGTACTTGTAAATTTGACCTTTTAGTAAACCGACTATGACAAATATTACATTCGTGTGGTTTCTCTCCAGTGTGAGTCCTAATATGCATTTGTAAATGTTGCTTTTGAGCAAACTTATTGTGACAAATATTACACTCATGTGGTTTCTCACCACTGTGAGTTCTACGATGTTTTTGTAATTTTGCCTCTGTAGTGAATCGACTTTGACAAATATCGCATTTATGTGGTTTCTCACCAGTGTGAGTCCTTACATGTAATTGTAACTGTTGCATAAGTGTAAACTTACTTTGACAAATATTACACTGATATGGTTTCTCACTAGTGTGTGTTCTAAGATGTATTTGTAGACCCTTTTTCTTAACAAACCATTCTTGACAAACTTTACACTCGTATGGTTTCTCGTCGGTATCTTGAAGTGGGTGTACGTTTAATTTACATGAGACGCTTAAAAATTCGTTACAATCATCGCGTTCATGGCGATTCTCGTCAGTTCGCGGTGGATCACTTCGAGCCTCGTGTTTCTCGTCACTTGAAGTCCCTTCAGACCGCGTCCGTCCGTCCAGCATAGAAGTTCCTCCGGACGCGCCACCTGCGTGTTTAGTTTTATGCCCGTCAGCTTTTGAACATATCAAAGGTCTACTGCATAACCGAAACTGAGAAAAAACGCATGAAAAAACATTTTTTTTATCAATAAACGTTCTGGAATAACCTAGCAACATAGGTTGCAAGCCATACTAACAAAAGGTCACCGTTATTAGTACTACATAGTAATCCAGAATGCCTACAAAGTGGCTAAGCAGTGCCTGAATAAAATACCTAGTAAGATAAGATAGTTATATGTGTTCCTTTCTACTTTATTGCACTGGCAACTTTGCAGGAAAGCTATGTCTATAACTTTAGGAATTTTATTGGGCTATGTTAGGTATTTAATAATAAACATCTAGAAAATATTGGCTTAGAATATGTGGCATTAGGTTTAATTTTCAATGTTGTTTTTTGAGATTATTACTCGTTGTCATTAAAGGTTGTATTACAGGCTGGCTGGTAAATCACGTGACATACATCAGAAAACAAAAAAAATAATGATTGATCACAAGTAATGTCAAAAAATATAAAATCAACAAAATACTTTAGGTATAAAAAGACAAATCTAATCATATTAGTTCACAGTCTCGGAATGATTGGGAAATAGCGTCCGCTACTAGTCAATACCTTACCTACCTAATTCAGCTCGTTGTTAAACTACTTATCAAAGCGCGCATCGCAAGTATCCACACTTCTTTTTTATATCGGTTAATTTGGTAAACTTTTATGGACCTATTTTTTTATATATTTGGAACGAGAATAGAGTACTGACTGGCTTATCGTAGCGCGCAACGCAGGTATCCACACTTTTTGTTTTTATTGGATAATTCGGTTAACTTTTAAGCACCTATTTTTTTATATATTTAGAACGAGAATAGAGTACTGAGTGCGTTATCATAGCGCGCAGCGCAAGTATCCACACTTCTTGATTTTAATGGATAATTCGGTCAACTTTTAAGCACCTATTTTTTATATTTAATTTTGGAAGAGAATAGAGTACTGAGTGCCTTATCATAGGGCGCAGCGCAAGTATCCACACTTCTGGTTTATATCGGATAATAATTTGGTCATCTTTGTAGCACCAATTTTTTTATTTGGAACGAGAATACAGTACCGAGTGCCTTATCATAGCGCGCACTGCAAGAATCCACATTTCTTGTTTTTATTGGATAATTCGGTCAACTTTTAAGCACCTATCTTTATATATATTTGGAACGAGAATAGAGAACCGAGTGCCTAATCATAGCGCACACCGCAAGAATCCACACTTCTTGTTTTTATTGGATAATTTGAAGAACCTATATTTTTAAACACACTGACTTTTTATTGGTTTTGGGAAAAAAATCGTATAGTAAATAAATTCCTCTATCCATATACATTATCCAAATTTACATATGACATAAGATAAAAAAGTTGCGAAAATGATTTTCGATCGTCATCACGTAGTTACGCCCGTCCAAAACTGCTGCGTGACCCCGATGAACTCGTGATCTAGCCGGCCGGCCGATATTTAGAACGAGAATCGAGTCCTGAGTGCCCCCTTTCAATATGTAACTTACCAGTCAGCTTGTAAGTCTTTGGTATTAATTACCTTCTTGGTTGTCTTCACATTGCCGATCCAGTCGGATCTTCCTCAGTGTGACATCGTACTCTGAGTCGGACGTGAACTCGCATTTGACGGCCACAGCTTGAAACAAACTAATTTTCAAAACCAAAAACTTCTATGGGACCATCTGACCAGTATTAAACAAAAGAAAATATTTTTCCAAATCGGTCCAGGCATCTTCGATTAATCAGTGAACATAATAACATCAAAAAATATATACATTCAAATTGAAACCTCTTTCTTTTTGAAGTCGGTTGAAAATTTACTTATATCTAAGTGGCTTCAGGATCTTGCGGCACTGGGTTAGTGATGTACAAGACTCGAGTCCTCGTGAGTCTTCTTACTTGACTCAGTGTCGTTTCCAGGGCTCGAATCTTTTAACAGAAGGCTCGACGACTGCAAGCTTATTTGATCCTCGGAGCGTGAGATTAAGGCTCGAGTCTATTTCTGCACCCAAGTCTTTTACCCAACTGCGAAGAGGAATGGTTATGTATTTCGAGTGAATGTATGTTCTTTAAAGGTTGGAGTCGTTGACTCAGAGAGCTCGGGCTTAACTAGACACGGGACACCAAGTCTATCAAAGTTCAACCTAGCAAATTTGACTCAAGTCTCCAAAATTAGAACTCCAGGATTCGAGGCTTGTAAATCGTGGTAAAGACACGCTTTTCCGAAGGCTCGACTTCAGAGAACTCGCGCTCGCATAGCCTCGGAACTCCAAGCCTATTGAGCTCATAGAACCCTGTAAAACCGACTCGAGTCTTCAAAATTAGAACTCAAGTACTCGAGTCTTGTACATCATACCCTGAGGTCTGTCTGCTTAGAGCCACAAGACCCAAAATGCTGTCTGGCCCATTAGGGATTAAGATATTGTAGTATATGTACTACCTTCTTGGTCGTCTTCACGTTGCAGATCCAGTCGGACTCTCTTCAACGGAACATCGCTGTCCGAGTCGGATGTATACTCGCATTTGACGTCCTCAGCCACGGCTACAGCTTGAGACAAAGCTGGAACAGATTTAATTTTTATTATTTACTAGCTTTGTCCGCGGCCTTCGCTCCCCGTGGGAATTTCGGGATGAAAACTATCCTATGTACTTTCCTGGGTCTCAAACTACATCCATACCAAATTTCATTTAAATAGGTTCAGTGGTTGAAGCATGAAGAGGTACAAACATACACACAAAGTGGGAGCTTGCGACGTCACCTCTATGTAAAAATCGTACGAAGTCTACGAAGCCGTGACGTCATGCGAAATTAAAATGCGCTGTATCTTTGTCATTTTTTGTTTCTCAGATAAAAGAAAAAATATGTGTACAATATTTTTTAATAATCAAACCGATGGACTGAAGATATTTTTCCAGTCGTCATGCCTATTTTATCTTAGAACAACATTTTTTGCACTGTACCCAGCAAACATTTTTGGTAAAAATAACGATAAAACCACCTATTATAGGTCGCAAATCTGACAGTGACCAAAATTATTTACCTCGAATCGACGTGGAATCCACTAAAGTGGGGAAAAAAAGCACGTGCTGGCTACGTAGATTCCACGTAATTTCAGTAATTGCGCCTTAATGGTTATTCCACGTAATTTCTGTAATTGCGACTTAATGGTTACTACATAGGTAATGTTGGCGACGTCGATTGAACGTCGCCACGACGTGTCATTTGGTTGCAATGTACATAATTGGCAAGACTTACCATTTTTCAACATGATTTCAACGTGTTTGTTTTTTACCATTTAATTACCCAGAAAGGTTATTTTTTTTACGTTTTAATGGCTCTATATTTTTACCCGTAAGTATAAATGTACGATATGTGAATTTATGTGGTGCATATGATGTGATTTTTACTTAAATTAGTAATATATTCTAGAGCAGTCTTTCCCAAAGTGGGCGATAACGCCCCCTTGTGGGCGCTGGAGGCTTTAAGGGTAACGGGCCCAGAATAAACTTGGGGGGCGCTGATGTGATTTAAGCAATGAGTGATTTATAACTTCAGCTATTTCTTATTTTAAAATTCACTGAAATTAAAATCCTCTTACTACACAACATCCATTTATTAGTTCATATTTATATCCTTTTTTATTGTACAAATATAAACTAAAAATGTAATTAATATTTATTATTTTAATGCGTTCACAACGCTATTTATATCGTTAAAGGAATCAAACACTGAAAAAATTTCGTGTTTTAAAGTTTCGCAGGTGAGGTCCCCACTTCCGATACTCTTTATTATTGTAAAATTGTATTATTATTGCTATTTTTTTATTTAAAATTAACAATGTTGATTATTGTTATTTTTTATAAAAGACTCTAATGTACTGGTGTATGTATTATTATTGCTCTCTCTTGTAAAAAGTCTAGTTTAGAATATAGGTTGAATTAAACTACAGGCAAGACAAATATGTGATTCAGGTTTTTATGGTGAAAAAAATGGGGGGCGCTACAAAATAACAGATTTTTTAAAGTGGGCGTTTGACAAAATAAGTTTGGGAACCTCTGTTCTAGAGCCTGGGAAAAAGCACTTAGAATGTTTGCTGGGTATGTTATGGATTTCTCAGCTCTATAAATCAACAAATTTCGTTATGGATCCTCCTTGTTCTAGTATGTAAGCAACACTTTATTGTACACCAAAAACATAATAATCAAAAATACACACAGAAGAGACATTAAAATGTACAAAGGGAGGTCGTATCGTTTAAAGCGATTTCTTCCAGACAACAGATTGGTACGTATATATAAGAATACTAGCTGTAACCCGCGACTTCGTCCGCGTAGAAGTCGAAAATGGTTCTAATAGGATCTTTTAAAACGTTCCCGTTCCCGTTCCCGTCATTTTCTAAAGCATAAGAGATATATGACGAAGATTCATACAAACTTGCAATCCCTATTTCACCTCTATAGGGATGTCATTTTCAAAATGTAATAAATGCATTATTATTTTCTACTAACTATTAAAATAAATTAAAAATTAAATTAAACCTTGCCAAATTTCATCTTCATTGGCTAAGTAGTTTTCGAGATTTCATGATGAGTGAGTGAGTGAGTGATTTTCGCTTTTATATATATAGATAAGTACAATAAATTTAGGTATATTTATTAGGTATGTTTTGGATTTTTAAGTTATTATTTTGCGCCGCAACAACATCTCTGTTTATCCTTATGGTTAACTGGGAAAAAACGCTTAGCATTAAGCCCGTCAATTGTTTACAAATGTATCATGTAGATCAGTGTAGGCGAACCAATGGCACGCGTGCCATTGATGGCATACAATATTTTGGGCACGTCGCCGATCATAAAACATGTGTAAAAATGTGTTAAGTATTTTATAACGATCGAACGCGAGTGATCCTACCTACGCTACGGAGTGTTCGGTACGCGGGGTGGGGGCGTTCAGAGATGAATAACATAAAAAAACTCGGTTAGAAATCGTTTGACAGATGAATCCAGTTCAGCATGCATTTTGCTAAAAGTAACACCTTACAACCCTAACATAAATTATTTGTCATCTAACCTGCAGCAACAGAAGTCACACTAATTTTACAGTAATTTAATTTATGCATGTAATTAAAACATTCCAAAATGTACCTTTTTTATTTAATTTATAAAAGAGTTTTGATATGTAGTATTTATTATTATTATTATTTTCCAAATAATCAGAAGCTCAAAATTATTTGATGGCACGTCAATGACCCCATTAAACATTCTTTAGAAAAAATGGCACGTTGATGCATTAAGGTTCGCCTACCCTGATGTAGATCAATAAAGTTTAGAAATCAGTTACTAAAATGGAGTTGTAATATGTGAAATAATGACGAAGTCCCCATGTTATAACGTGTAACTTCGGAACTACTCTGAGTGTGGCCCGATACACACTTATTCAGGTCAAATGCCATCTTTGAATGAGCTGTTAAAGTTTATAGATAAACGTGCAATTTCTATGGAAGTTAATCCCATGACTGGCAGCAAGTCTAAGAGTACAATTTTGGAGTTGAATGCAAAGCAAACAATCACTTATATTAAATTGATTTATTAGCAGACAAGGCGGGCAACGCGGTTATATATATATATATATGACGAAGGTTGACGAATATACTTCCAAATAAAAGTGATTACCTTTTTTGTTTTAAACAAAAAGTGATTGCACACGTTTAATGTTGTTCTAGCCACATCGGGTGGGTCTAAAAGAAGGCGAAGCGTACTGCCCCGAGTGCAACTTGCAATTCAAGAACAAATTCAGTTACCAGATGCATCTGAAGCAGAGTTCTAAGCACGTGCAAGAGAAACTGTAAGTATTTTTTTGAAACTAAGTTAATTTTCGGACGGTACGGACTTGGCGGATGCGGCGGGGGGCTAGGCGAAAAGAAGTGTTAAGATTTTTCCGTGTCAATTTTTTCAAACTTAGTTCCACAACACTCACGCATTTTTTTGGGGTTTCGTACAAAAATTAAAAAACGGAACTCTTATCACTCGTGCGTTTGTCTGTTCGTCCGTCTGTCTCAGCCAATTTTCTCTGAATCTACTGGACCAAATCAGGTGAAATTTGGTAAGATTGTGTAATCTTATGACTCAAACATAGATATGAAAAGTAAATATTTTTTTTAAAGTGTCGTTTTTGGGGGATAATTAGGGAGTTTTCATACCTTGCTGTGTCATATATCAATGAAAAGGCTCGTTATGTCTCAAACATATTTTTGTTGTTATTGTAAAATAAATGGTTTTGATTTTATTTGAAAGAAGACAAAAATTTACCATTCCCGAAACTACTGAGCTAAAAATTTTGAAAAGCTTTCAAAAAAAAAAAGTTCATTGCTTGTAGATAAAACGAAAGCTTATAAGAATTCTATCTATGGAAAATAAAGTGGTAAACTTAATAAAATACGTTTACTTACGAAAAACAGTTCACTAAAACACCACTAGGTAGCGCTATTATTAGTTAACTCGTATCCTACTATGACGATTTTAAATGTGATATTTTCTATTAATTTAAAAACTTAGGCGTTGTACGGAACCCTCTCCACGCGAGTTCAACGCACAATTGGCCGGTTTTTTATTTATTTAAACTTTATTGCACAAAACTACAAATGGCGGACTCAACCCCATATGTATTTCTTTTTGTTGCCGTTTAAGAGCTTGTTCTCGTCTTTGGAATTAAGTTGAGATGCCTCTATTTCCTCTCTTTTCTCTGACATCTTTTTGATGTCAAGATGTTTTTACATTTGTTATAAGAAATTAATGCGAGAGTGTCGTGGCATACAGGGTTGGAACGAAGTTTAAAAAAAAGAATTTGTGAAGTCTTATACTTTTTTACCGAGAACGAATAATGAAATTCATTTTTGAAAGGAAATTAGTGTACAAATATTCTATGTTTTTGTCGAACGAACAGTTCGCCCTCATCGGTCGAACAGTTCGCTCGTTTCGTTGAGTTTTATAAATGCGTATTGAATATTTTCTCTATGATTTCACTTTCAGGCGGTGTCCAGAATGTAGCAAAGAGTTTTCTTGCGCGACGTACCTCAGGGCGCACAGGGAGCGGCTGCACGCGGCCCGCGGCTACAAGTGCGAGCAGTGTCAACTGGTGAGACACTTCATCTCCCCCCCACCCCCACCAGCTTAAGAAGATTTCGCTAGTTTTCTCATGCGCCGCCCCTCAAAGTGCACAGGGAGCGGCTGCACGCGGCCTGCGGCTATAAGTCCCAGCAGTGTCAACTGGTGAGACACTTCATCTCTCCCCCCCCCCCCCACTAGCTTAATATTTCGCTTGTTTTCTCATGCGGCGCCCCTCAAAGTGCACAGGGAGCGGCTGCACGCGGCCTGCGGCTATAAGTCCCAGCAGTGTCAACTGGTGAGACACTTCATCTCTCCCCCCCCCACTAGCTTAATATTTCGCTTGTTTTCTCATGCGGCGCCCCTCAAAGTGCACAGGGAGCGGCTGCACGCGGCCTGCGGCTATAAGTCCCAGCAGTGTCAACTGGTGAGATACTCCATCTCCCCCCCCCCCACTAGCTTAAGAAGATTTTGCTTGTTTTCTCATGCGGCGCCCCTCAAAGTGTACAGGGAGCGGCTGCACGCGGCCTGCGGCTTAAGTCCCGGCAGTGTCAACTGGTGAGACACTTCATCCCCCCCCCACCAGCTTAAGAAGATTTCGCTTGTTTTCTCATGCGGCGCCCCTCAAAGTGCACAGGGAGCGGCTGCACGCGGCCTGCAGCTATAAGTCCCAGCAGTGTCAACTGGTGAGACACTTCATCTCCCCCCCCCACTAGCTTAAGAAGATTTCACCCGTTTTCTCATGCGGCGTACCTCAATGTGCACAGAGAGCGGCTGCACGCGGCCCGTGGCTACAAATATGAGCAGTGTCAACTGGTGAGAAACTTCATCTCCCTCCCTCCACCACTAGCTTTAGATTTTGCAACTCTAACAATATTTTTCGAAAAATAATAATTTTTCAAATCTGAAAACCGAACACCGAAGTGTACAAATGATTTTTATAAAATGTCTATGGGAACGCCTTTCAAAAACAAGAAGATTTTTGCGAGTAATCGGGGATCGTGCATTAAAAACATATATGTAAATACATTTGAATTGATAACCTCCTCATTTTTTGAAGTTGGTTGAAACCAAACGTCATTGTGTTTGTGTTGCCCACAGAGTTGCACTAGCAGCCGGGCACTGAGCCGTCACATCATGAAAGTGCACGAAAAGAAAGAGCCGCTCAAGGACAAGATGTGCGACATCTGCGGACGGAGCTTCGCGGTGAGTGCCCCCCCAATCACCGCGAGTCGTGTTTTTTTTTTTAATTTTTGCTTTGATTTCTTTTTATCATTTTCATTTTTTTTATTTTTTATTTTTCTATTAAATTTTTTCTGTTTTTTTTTATTTATTTTTTTATTTTTATCTTTTATTTCTCTTTAATTTTTTTAATCACACATGTCAGGCTAGCCCCTAAAAACCCCAAACTAGAAAGTAAATTTTGAACTTCTGTTATGCTGTACCAACTCAACGATACTATATTTTATGATAAATACATATACAGAAAAACACCCAAGACCCAGGACGATTTGAAAAAGACCATTTTCCAAATTGAACCCTATACCTCCGGAGTGACGTATTAGCGTGTTAATTATTACGTCACGGAATCTGGCTGACACTTTAAATTTTTGTTTTTTTTACAACAATTGTACCTATTACAGGTTTTTTTGAATTATTTTTTTACAGACCACAGCAATTCTACGCCAGCACAGGAACGGGCACCTCAACATCCGGCCCTACAAGTGCAAAGAGTGTAATGACACCTTCAGCTACAGTGGCGCCATGTACACACACATCAAACTCAAACACAGGAAAGAGAAAAGAGGGAAGAAGACATAACTAATTTGAACCTTATTTCTAAAGGACTACAGTTTACAATGTTAAGAGTGCGGTAACACCTTTCAGGTACAGTTGGGCCATGTACACACATCAAACTCAAATATAAGAAGGAGCAGAGAGGAAAGAAGACATAGTTAATTTGAACCGTATTTCTAAGGCGCTACGGTTTATAATGTAAAGAGTGCGGTTACACCTTCAACTACAGTGGCGCCATGTACACACATCAAACTCAAACATAGGAAAGAGCAGAGAGGAAAGAAGACATAGTTAATTTGAACCTTATTTCTAAAGCACTACGGTTTACAATGTAAAGAGTGCGGTGACACCTTTACAGTGGCGCCATGTACACACATCAAACTTAAACATAGGAAAGAGAAGAGAGAGCAGAAGAGATAGTCAGTTCGAACCTGTTCGTGCGCATGAAAGAATTTTCAATTGGTTGATGAGATAAATTATCCTCAACAAACATTTACAGTTTTTTTTTATAAATTACAGATCTTTTTACAAAAAATAACAAAAACCCTGTCCGATCCATGCAGAAGCAACTCAGACCGTCAATATGAACAACTTTTCCTATGGGACCAATGCTTGAAAGTCGCTATTTTCCTACAAAAGTGTTCGGCCGGCCCGACAATTTGTATGAAAATGACGATTTTTTTTCGAGTTTCAAGCATTGGTTCCATACGAAAAGTTGTTCATACTGACGGTCTGAGTTGCTCCTACAAGGATCGGACACGGTTTTTGTTACATATTGTACAAATAAAATGATGTATAGTAAAAGCGGATGTTGTGGCACATAAGTTGATCTATGCGCGGAACCACGTTTCCGGTATCAACGGGGGAGCGGTATGATGTCTGTAACAGATTTCAGTTATATTAAAGTACTTTATGGTAAAAGAGCCCCTAACCATAGCAACGTAGTGACGTCATCCTTCCGCGCAAGCGCGCAGTATCTCCCTCTCCCTTCGCGCGCTCCCACGCCCCCGCTGTCTTTGAGTACAGTCGCGCGCAGTCTTTATGTAAAATTTAAATTTTCTTTTGAAAGTTGTGCTGTTTATTGGAAATTTGGAAGAAAACATGCCTCATACACAACCAACTTTGAAATGAGTAATAATGATTAGTGGGTATTCTTTTTGTCGATCAAATAAAAAGTATACTGTATTTTTAAGTAATCCAAAAGATGGACCCAATAGTTTTTTTCAGTTATTGTTCATATTTTAATTTGATGTTAATTATAAATAAAGCTTTATTTTGATAACTGGAACTGGAATTTTAAATTGCGCGGGCAACCGCGAAGAATCCCTATTAGCACTTTTGCCTCCGACTAAAGTCTTAATTTTTAATCGAACAGAAAAAAGCTTTATGTCACTGTCAATGTGACACTTCAGGGCTTCTTAATTTATGTTAAAAAATTGAAAAAGCGGTGTAGTTTTTGGCAGGAAGTAAAGGGGTTCAGTTGGAGTTTGCTTTATATAAATCGGTGTAGTTTAGTGTTATAAGTGCTCATGCTCATGGACAATATGTAGAATGGTTAAAGTGGAGACTCATAGTGCGGCTGTAGTGATATTTATTTGCGGACTGTGATGGGCGTCTTTAGGCGCCGTCTGCCACTCATTCGGCTATGAAATCCAGTGGACTCGTATAGATTTGTTGCCAGAAGCTCCCTTGAAGCAATCAAAGAACCTACACCAACCTTTGATTGTATAGTTAGGGTTAGGGTAAGGATTATAGAAGTGATAAAATAAACATGGGCTCTAAAGGACTAGTATCCAGAGCCGTAAAATAATTTATTTATAAAAAATATATAAAAAATCATAACTATTGTTACTTTTAAATTTTTATCTCAGTTTAAATCTTAATCTTTATTAGTTTACAAAAGGTACTAATTATAAAGTTTTTTTTTGTGACCACAAATGTTTACCTTTTTTCCGTGCGATAAAAAATTTGAGTATAGCGGTTCAACTTACGTTTATGTTTATGGTCATAATGTTCTTGTTTTTAATAAAATTAAGCAATAAAATTTCATATTTTGTTGTGATAAATAAATATGTTTCAAACATTAGTATTTTCCCGCGACTTTCTTCGCATGAACTCTCGTATAATATTTTGCGCCCGATTTCATTTAGGGGTTGATTGTCGGGATAAAAATATCCTTGCAGCTGATGAAAACGATAATTTTCTTTTTGCTAATTGATGTAGCCCAAAGAACAATATAGATGTAACCCATGGATGTAACCACCGCCGCAGTAAACTTCATTCATAACTCTACAGATTAGTTTAGATAGAATATATCATACATAACTCATTAGTAACACACACTAATTTCCTTTTAGACATGATAAAATGACTATCAATGTGGTTCATCGATTTTGATAAAGTTATCTTCCTAGCAAGCACTACAGACTGTAGTCTACACAATTTTTTTTTTGCTCTTGGATCCTTCAGCCCGCCAGCTCCGCCATGTTGAAGGGGTTATTTATTAAACTATCCGATGTTTAGGAACTCTACCTAGCATCCACGAGATCCTAACCAGGAGTGCTATTTTTCATTTAAAGGACTCACCGAAACACAAAACGTGTAGTTTTCCAACTCACCGGTCGCGTGAAAAAACAATTTGGCCGTATTTTCAGACTTCTACCACTTGAGCCAGCTCAACCTTGAGTCCAAAAAAGTCCCAGACTCTTTATTGATTCACTGTAGGAATGGTTGTGTTGTTAAGAACAACAGGGGAAATTGATTTCATATTAAGTTTAGCCAGTTGCCTTGAGCTACCCATTAAAAAGCCTGGCACTTGGATGGATTGACCTTCATGACAAAACTGTCCGACCAGGAAGTAATTTCTTATGGTTATATGGGAAAATAATGTATGGTCTCGCTCGCTACACTCACTTGAATATTCTAAATTAATATCAAAACGGTTTTTCTGTCATAAGCCAAAATGTATTACTTAAATAAATAAAGTAGATGTTTTTGAGTGATCTATTTACATCTATATCTGGATTTTACCTACATTTTTTTGTCATGAACTCGCACACATAAAGCACAGTAAGAAAGTAAAAAAGTTATTAAAACAATTTGAATAAATATTGTTCAAGATGCTTGATTCGGATAAATATGTAGTTACCAACTAGATATTCGCAATCAAAGCTGATACTTTGATTTCGGGATAGGGATGCGATAAAAACTATATTCGAGAAGCGGAATGAGTATTTTTTACTTAGTTTTAGACAATACATACATGATAAGCAAACCAAATTCTTAATTTGTGATATTTTTGACATTTATTAGGTGTTTTATATACAATTTTATACATTGTTCTCTAGTCTGTTTTCTACTTCAGTGTACTTCGGCTCAACTCACTTAACATCACCGGTTAGAACATGTGTACCGCTACTTATCCATAGATGGTTTCGTCGGGGGTTTTTAATTCGCCTGTCGAAATTCAAAATGACACTCATAAAAATAAGTTAATTGCCTGAAATAATGGCGCTACCGGTTTTTCAATGTGTTATGGACGGTTTAATTTAGCGCGGCGAGCAGATATTGCGGAAAAATCAGAACTAAATTAAAGACAGGTCCGCCCACGACACAGATTAAAAACCAACAGGTGGCCCAATCATTTAGGCCCACTAACTTAGTTGTTGACCTTTGTAAAATAAAGTTATGACATTTCTTTATTTCGAGTGCCATACTGAATTTCGACAGTTAATTATTTCGACACAGTAGAAAAATATCTCTCTCTTAAGGTTTCTCGCTAGTGTGAATTATAAGATGAATTTGCAATTTTGACTTAGTGAGAAACCGACGTTGACAAATATCACACTCGTATGTATTCTCTCCAGTGTGCGTTTTGACATGTGTATGTAAATTTTGCTTATATGAATACTTTTTGTGACAAATATCACACTCATATGGTTTCTCTCTAGTGTGACTTCTTAGATGTACTCGTAAACTTGATCTTTGAGTAAACCGAACTTGACAAATAGTACACTCATATGGTTTCTCGCCAGTGTGAGTTCTAAGATGTGACTGTAAAATAAAGTTATGAGCGTATTTTTTGTGACAAATATCACACTCATAAGGTTTCTCTCCAGTGTGAGATCTAACATGTCTTTTTAAAAGTTGTTTTTTTTAATACTTACGGTGACAAAAATTACACTCGTATGGTTTCTCACCCGTGTGAGTTCTAAGATGTTCGTGTAAACTTAACTTTCGTGTAAACCGACTCTGACATATTTTACATTCATATGGTTCGTCCACATTGTGTGTCCTAAGATGGTTTTGTAAACTTGAACTTTGAGCAAACAGACTCTGACAAATATTACATTGATATGGTCTGTCTCCAGTGTGAGTTCTAAGATGTTTTTGTAAATGATGGCTTTGAGAAAACTTGTTGTGACAAATATCACACTCGTATGGTTTCTCACCGGTGTGAATTCTAAGATGTACTTGTAAACTTGATTTTTTAGTAAACCGACCATGACAAATATTACACTCGTGTGGTTTCTCTCCAGTGTGAGTTCTAACATGCATTTGTAAATGTTGTTTTTGAGAAAACTTATTGTGACAAATATTACACTCATGTAGTTTTCCACCACTGTGAGTTTTAA
This sequence comes from Acrobasis suavella, assembly GCA_943193695.1. Taxonomy (NCBI): domain Eukaryota; kingdom Metazoa; phylum Arthropoda; class Insecta; order Lepidoptera; family Pyralidae; genus Acrobasis; species Acrobasis suavella. The sequence goes on from OW971956.1 coordinate 5,523,240, forward strand.
GATGTTTTTGTAAATGATGGCTTTGAGAAAACTTTTTGTGACAAATATGACACTCGTATGGTTTCTCACCGGTGTGAATTCTAAGATGAACTTGTAAACTTGACTTTGTAGTAAACCGACCATGACAAATATTACACTCGTGTGGTTTCTCTCCAGTGCGAGTTCTAACATGCATTTTTAAATGTTGCTTTTGAGCACACTTATTGTGACAAATATTACACTCATGTGGTTTCTCACCACTGTGAGTTCTAAGATGGCTTTGCAATTTTGCCTCTGTATTGAATTGACTTTGATAAGTATCGCATTCATATGGTTTCTCTCCAGTGTGAGTCTTTACATGTAATTGTAACTGTTGCATGAGTGTAAACTTACTTTGACAAATACCACACTGATATGGTTTTTCACTAGTGTGTGTTGTAAGATGTATTTGTTGACCCTTTTTCTTAACAAACCGGTCTTGACAAACTTTACATTCATTTGGTTTCTTGTCGGTGTCTTGAAGTGGGTATTCGTTTAATTTACACGAGCCGCTTAAGAATTCGTTAGAATCATCGCGTTCATAGCGATTCTCGTCAGTTCGCGGTGGATTACTTCGAGCCTCGTGTTTCTCGTCACTTGATGTCCCCTCAGATTGTCTCCGTCGCTCCAGCCCAGAAATTCCGCTGTCCGCGCCACCTGCGTGTTAAGTTTTAATTACCATCTATGCCCATCAGCTTTTGAACATATCAACTATCTGCTAATGACAGGAATGTCCGTTATCCAATTCTCTGGAGGACTTAGAGAATCCATACTTTAACTCCGCTAACTGTAGACTGGCCAAAAACCTACCATCAAATGTTTAGAATTCGTGCAGTAACATGACGATGATAAACTATCTGCTGCATAACCGAAATTTGACTAGCAGTTAGGAAAAATGGTGAAAAACAAAACAAATCTTTAAAAGCAAACATCTGCATTTATATTCAATATGTCAAAAAAATTAAATATGGTAATTTAAAAGCCTTGTACACAGAACGAAATCAATATGATTACAAAATATATATAGCCTGAACTTGCTGGATAAAATTATTGGTCACCCATCCAAGTGCAGACCACACCCGGTATCACTTAACTTCGTAATGCGTACTTCCGCATTACTAACGCTTTCGCGTTAGCACTTAGCTCCTCATGCATGACATAACCTTTTTTTTCTGGTACATCAAATACTTATATATTATGTCGATCACATTTACGAAAACTATACCAAACAAATAAGAATTGTTATTACTAATGCTCATTTTTAGGGTTCCGTAGTAAACAAGGAACTCTTACAGTTTCGCCATTTCTGTCTGTCTGTTTGTCCGTGCGCGGTTTCACTCAGCGACTTTAAGTACTAGAAAGCTGTGATTTGGCATGGGTATGTCCCCCCCCCCTAGAAAATTAGTTTTTAGACGTTTTAAAAGGCATGAACTCAAAGTCGACATTGGTAACTATGGAACTCTACACTGCGCGTGGCCCGACTTGCACTTGGCCAATTATTCATAGTAAAATAGAAATTTAGGTAACTTTTACACTCGTATTATGGAAATTCTACTCAGCAAAACACATGTCGAATTTCCGTTATTAGAATCTGTACTATTTACTTTAAAGAGTCACCTTACCCTGTACCGAACTTTCCCATACAAACGTAGTATACGTCTTATTTTGAAACGACACGTCAGATATAGGAAAAATTATGTAATTTTAAAGAAATTTCAATTATCAAGGTTTATAATTGGTTTTCTACAGTAAAATTATGAGCTTAAAAGAGAATATAGTGTATTATATCGTATTTGATCATCAGTATGAAAAAACTTCTACACCCTTATATTTTCTTACCAGTTCATGAGGAGCTCGGTGGCCCGGCGGGAGTGCGCATTACTGGCGCTTTCGCAAGTTGAGCGACACCGGGCGTGGTCCGCACTTGGATGGGTGACCACAAGTGGCACAAAAATTTGTCGAGCTCCTATGTTCTTCGGAAGGCACGTATAAGCCGTTGGTCCCGGCTGTCATCATTGTATGACAGTCGAGAAGGTATGTCAGATGCCTTTAGGCAGCCTGAAAAATCTGACACCAGTTTTGGCCACTTACATACACGAATAATAAAACAACAGTTCATAATTTTACCGTCGAAAACCCATTATAACCCTAGATAATTGCAATTTCTTTAAAATTACAAATTTTTACCGAAAACTGACATGTCGTTTCAAAATAAAACGTAGACTACGTTTGCATGGATGAGGGGATTCTTAAATGATACCTGAACTACATTTGTAAAATCTTGATTTACAATCAAATAAAAACAATCCCAAAAGTTACTAATTCGGCAGTGTCACGAAGTAGCAAACACTCGGTATTATAAGTGTACCTTATTTATAGACTAGGTTTATTACAATTCTAAAAAAAATATATTAAATGTTTATCTATGCCTAACTTATTGCCAAGGTCTACAGAACGCAATTTAAAAAATAATTTAATAAACTTATTAACTCGTAATAAGCTTAAGAAGTTTGACTGCCAGACTTACGGTATTAATTAAAGCGCCTCATACTACACAGCCGTTCTTAGTCAAGCGAGGATTTGAAGGGTCCCCTGAACTGAATATATGTAACATAGTCACCAAAATTTTGGGAGTAGGTGTTTTCGGTGCGAACGGAAAGAATTAATATTTATTCAATTATTTACTTAAACTTTAGTTGCCAAAACTACAAGGTACAAAAAGCGGATTTAATGCTAATAGCATTGTGAACCTTCGGGATAAATAGAGAAGAAACTCGTGGTATGCGTACAAATAAATAATAGGTACTTACTAAATTATACTACAGCTTAAGTAATCATAAGAAACACTCGTAGTTACAATTACAACGGGTGCCCTTCGATACGTTAAAAATTTTTGTTTCTAATATCACTTCGCCAAACCTTATTGGCCTTAATTTGTAATGCGGTTTGCCTAATGGATGTTTTTGCACTATAACAGATTAGCCTAACTATTTTTAGCTCCAATTTTAGAATCTCTATTAATAGATGTCCTAAAATCGTTTGGCTTTTATTTCTTTAGTCGTAACGATAACCTCGTATAACTATGTTTGAGACAATTATTACTTACTTGAATAATTAATGCAAAACTAATAATTATTCCTTAAATCTTTAAAATCCACAGATCACACAGATCCGACTTAGAGCACCCCGACTCCACGTGGCTCAAGTTTGCCCTATACTAAAGTCCTTAGCGCGGAACTACAAGTTTGCGAAAGAGGTCCTGAGAGAAATGAGGGCACGAGGTCAAAGCGTAGCAGGAGGGGGAGGTGGCGAGCGGAGCGAGCCACCGACCTCTCGAGCGGAGCGAGGTCGATCAAGCTTATTGAGAAGATCTTCATTAAGATCAGGATAACACCCAACTGCATAATTAATGATGGGTAAATTATAATGTGCTAGGGTTATCTTGGTTTTAACGGGAAGGAAATTTCTCAAACAATTAAAATACTGTAACGAATAGTTCACTTTTCTGCAGACTTCTGTCTCTTAGGTCCTCCAACGTTAAGTCCAAAAAAAGTCCCAGACTCTTTACTGATTCACTGTATGGAATGGTTGTGTCGTTAAAAACAACAAAGGAAATTCATTTCATATCAAGTTTAGCCAGCTGCTAAACTAACTGCTTAAACTACCCATTAAAATAGCCTGGCACTTGGATGGATTTTCCTTGTTGCTGTCGGACCAAGAAGAAACTTCTTATGATTATATGGAAAAAATAGTTATGGTCTCTCGAATATTCTAAATTATCAAAACGGTTTATTTGTCATGAGCCAAAATGTATTACTTAAATAAATAAACGCGAAGTAGATGCTTTTGCGTGATCTATTTACATCTATATCTGTGGATTTTACCTATTTTTTTTTGTCGTGAACTTTTAAGCACACGTAACGTACCGAAACAAAGTTAAAAAGTTATTAAACTATTTATTCTAAATAAATATTGTCCACGAAGCTTGATTCTGATAAATATGTAGGTACCGACTAGATATTGGCAATCAAAGCTGATACTTTGATTTCGGGATAGGGATGCGATAAAAACTATATTCGAGGAGCGGAATGAGTATTACCTTTTTTTACTTAGTTTTAGAAAGTACATAATAAGTAAACCAAATTCTTAAGTTGTAATATTTTTGACAATTATTAGGTGTTTAACATACAAGTTGACATATTGTTGACTGGTGTGTTTTCTACTTCAGTGTACTCCGGCTCAGCCACTTATCACTAGATGGTTTCATCGGGGGTTTTTTTAATTCGCCTGTCGAAATTCAGTATGACACTCCAAATGAAGATAATTCATAACTATCTTCATTTCTATATATATATATATATATATATTTTGCCGCCAAATTTGGAGTCTCTAGATCCAGCGGTTTGGGTTGTGCGTTAATATGTCATAACTATATATATATATATATATATATATATATATATATATATATATATATATATATATATATATAGTTATATATACACACTATATATATAGTTATGACATATTAACGCACAACCCAAAAACGGGGTAAAACGTGGGTCTAAAGTCTGTATTTAAATAATTATATCGACACAGTGGACAAATATCACACTCTTATGGTTTCTCTCCAGTGTGAGTTCTAAGATGTGTTTGTAAATGTTGTTTTTTAGAATACTTATTGTGACAAATATCACACTCATATGGTTTCTCTCCAGTGTGACATCTAAGATGTGTTCGTAAACTTGATCTTCGAGCAAACCGAACTTGACAAATAATACACTCGTATGGTTTCTCTCCAGTGTGAGTTCTAAGATGTGTCTGTAAACTAATGTTATGAGAATATTTATTGTGACAAATATTACACTCGTATGGTTTGTCTCCAGTGTGCGCTCTAAGATGTATTTTTAAATATGACCTTTGAGTAAACCGACCATGACAAATATCGCACTCATATGGTTTCTCTCCAGTGTGAGATCTAACGTGTGTTTGTAGATGTTGCTTTTTTGAATACTTAAGGTGGCAAATATTGCACTCATATGGTTTGTCACCAGTGTGAGCTCTAACATGTATTTTTAAATATGACCTTTGAGTAAACCGACCCCGACATATATTACACTCATATGGTTTGTCACCATTGTGTGTCTCAAGATGTTTTTGTAAACTTGACCTTCGAGTAAACCGACCCTGACAAATATCACACTGATATGGTTTCTCTCCAGTGTGAGTTCTAAGATGTTTTCGTAAGTGATGGCTTTGAGAAAACTTGTTGTGACAAATATCACACTCGTATGGTTTCTCACCGGTGTGAATTCGAAGATGTACTTGTAAACTTGACCTTTGAGTAAACCGACTATGACAAATATTACATTCGTGTGGTTTCTCTCCAGTGTGAGTCCTGATATGCATTTGTAAATGTTGCTTTTGAGCAAACTTATTATGACAAATATTACACTCATGTGGTTTCTCACCACTGTGAATTCTACGATGTTTTTGTAATTTTGCCTCTGTAGTGAATCGACTTTGACAAATATCGCATTTATGTGGTTTCTCACCAGTGTGAGTCCTTACATGTAATTGTAACTGTTGCATAAGTGTAAACTTACTTTGACAAATATTACACTGATATGGTTTCTCACTAGTGTGTGTTCTAAGATGTATTTGTAGACCCTTTTTCTTAACAAACCGTTCTTGACAAACTTTACACTCGTATGGTTTCTCGTCGGTATCTTGAAGTGGGTGTACGTTTAATTTACATGAGCCGCTTAAAAATTCGTTACAATCATCGCGTTCATGGCGATTCTCGTCAGTTCGCGGTGGATCACTTCGAGCCTCGTGTTTCTCGTCACTTGAAGTCCCTTCAGACCGCGTCCGTCCGTCCAGCATAGAAGTTCCTCCGGACGCGCCACCTGCGTGTTTAGTTTTATGCCCGTCAGCTTTTGAACATATCAAAGGTCTACTGCATAACCGAAACTGAGAAAAAACGCATGAAAAAAATTTTTTTTTAAACAATAAACGTTCTGGTATAACCTAGCAACATAGGTTGCAAGCCATACTAACAAAAGGTCACCGTTATTAGTACTTCATAGTGGACTACATAGTAATCCAGAATGCCTACAAAGTGGCTAAGCAGTGCCTGAATAAAATACCTAGTAAGATAAGATAGTTATATGTGTTCCTTTATACTTTATTGCACTGGCAACTTTGCGGGAAAGCTATGTCTATAACTTTAGGAATTTTATTGGGCAATGTTAGGTATTTAATAATAAACATTTAGAAAATATTGGCTTGGAATATGTGGCATTAGGTTTAATTTTCAATGTTGTTTTTTGAGATTATTACTCGTTGTCATTAAAGGTTGTATTACAGGCTGGCTGGTAAATCACGTGACATACTTCAGAAAATAAAAAATCATGATTGATCACAAGTAATGTCAAAAAATATAAAATCAACAAAATACTTTAGGTATAAAAAGACAAATCTAATCATATTAGTTCACAGTCTCGGAATGATTGGGAAATAGCGTTCGCTACTAGTCAATACCTTACCTACCTAATTCGGCTCGTTGTTAAACCACTTATCAAAGCGCGCAGCGCAAGTATCCACGCTTCTTGTTTATATCGGATAATTTGGTAAACTTTTATGGACCTATTTTTTTATATATTTGGAACGAGAATAGAGTACTGACCGGCTTATCGTAGCGCGCAACGCAGGTATCCACACTTTTTGTTTTTATTGGATAATTCGGTTAACTTTTAAGCACCTATTTTTTTATATATTTAGAACGAGAATAGAGTACTGAGTGCGTTATCATACACTTCTTGTTTTTAATGGATAATTCGGTCAACTTTTAAGCACCTATTTTTTTATATTTGGAAGAGAATAGAGTACTGAGTGCCTTATCATAGGGCGCAGCGCAAGTATCCACACTTCTGGTTTATATCGGATAATAATTTGGTCATCTTTGTAGCACCAATTTTTTTATTTGGAACGAGAATACAGTACCGAGTGCCTTATCATAGCGCGCACTGCAAGAATCCACATTTCTTTTTTTATTGGATAATTCGGTCAATTTTTAAGCACCTATCTTTATATATATTTGGAACGAGAATAGAGAACCGAGTGCCTTATCATAGCGCACACCGCAAGAATCCACACTTCTTGTTTTTATTGGATAATTTGAAGAACCTATATTTTTAAACACACTGTCTTTTTATTGGTTTTGGAAAAAAAATCGTATAGTAAATAAATTCCTCTATCCATATACATTATCCAAATTTGCATATGACATAAGATAAAAAAGTTGCGAAAATGATTTTCGATCGTCACCACGTAGTTACGCCCGTCCAAAACTGCTGCGTAACCCCGATGAACTCGAGATCTAGCCGGCCGGCCGATATTTAGAACGAGAATCGAGTCCGGAGTGCCCCCTTTCAATATGTAACTTACCAGTCAGCTTGTAAGTCTTTGGTATTAATTACCTTCTTGGTTGTCTTCACATTGCCGATCCAGTCGGATCTTCCTCAGTGTGACATCGTACTCTGAGTCGGACGTGAACTCGCATTTGACGGCCACAGCTTGAAACAAATGTAATTTTCAAAACCAAAAACTTCTATGGGACCATCTGACCAGTATTAAACAAAAGAAAATATTTTTCCAAATCGGTCCAGGCATTTTCGATTAATCAGTGAACATAATAACATCAAAAAATATATACATTCAAATTGAAACCTCTTTCTTTTTGAAGTCAGTTGAAAATTTACTTATATCTAAGTGGCTTCAGGATCTTGCGGCACTGGGTTAGTGATGTACAAGACTCGAGTCCTCGTGAGTCTTCTTACTTGACTCAGTGTCGTTTCCAGGGCTCGAATCTTTTAACAGAAGGCTTATTTGATCCTCGGAGCGTGAGATTAAGGCTTGAGTCTATTTCTGCACCCAAGTCTTTTACCCAACTGCGAAGAGGAATAGTTATGTTTTTCGAGTGAATGTATGTTTTTTAAAGGTTGGAGTCGTTGACTCAGAGAGCTCGGGCTTAACTAGACACGGGACACCAAGTCTATCAAAGTTCAACCTAGCAAATTTGACTCAAGTCTCCAAAATTAGAACTCCAGGATTAGAGGCTTGTAAATCGTGGTAAAGACACGCTTTTCCGAAGGCTCGACTTCAGAGAACTCGCGCTCGCATAGCCTCGGAACTCCAAGCCTATTGAGCTCATAGAGCCCTGTAAAACCGACTCGAGTCTTCAAAATTAGAACTCAAGTACTCGAGTCTTTTACATCATACCCTGAGGTCTGTCTGCTTAGAGCCACAAGACCCAAAATACTGTCTGGCCCATTCGGGATTAAGATATTGTAGTATATGTACTACCTTCTTGGTCGTCTTCACGTTGCAGATCCAGTCGGACTCTCTTCAGCGGAACATCGCAGTCCGAGTCGGATGTATACTCGCATTTGACGTCCTCAGCCACGGCTACAGCTTGAGACAAAGCTGGAACAGATTTAATTTTTATTATTTACTAGCTGTGTCCGCGGCCTTCGCTCCCCGTGGGAATTTCGGGATGAAAACTATCCTATGTACTTTCCTGGGTCTCAAACTACATCCATACCAAATTACATTTAAATAGGTTCAGTGGTTGAAGCATGAAGAGGTACAAACATACACACACACACTCACACCCTTTCGCCTTTATAATATTAGTGTGATAGATGAGAAGCTTGGAGCTAATATGTCTATTTCACACAGTGCTGAGAGTCCATAAAGTCTTTTCACATTTCATAAATTTTTTACGGCGCATCTTTTATCATTTCACGGGGTGAGACTATTAATCAGTTGTCGTGGCATTGGGAATCGAAAATAAATACCCACAACCAAAAAGGGATGTGGATGTTATGTGCAATATGAGCAGTGATTTTTTGTCGGCTCGCAACATGGTCATGAAAATGTTTGTCGGATAAATCACTTTCGCCGTAAAAGGGGTTAATTATCAGTGAGACCTCTCCAACCAGTCTGGCCAGCATGGAGAGTGTAGGCCAAATCATCTCTGACCAAATATGCCTCTGGTAGTACAGATAGAGATGTAAAGAACTCGAGTCTTTGAGTCTTAATTCGATAGACTCGACTCAATTTTAAAAGACTCGGTGTACTAAAAAAACTCAGACCTTGTGTCGAGCCGACCTCCAGTCCTTTCTCGAAAACTCGAGCGCCAAAATAGAACTCGTATTTCAAAAAGAGCTCGAGTCTTAAAAAGAAGCTCTCGTCTCAAAAGGAACTGAGTCTTAAAAAGAGCTTGAGTGTATCAAGTCTTGAGCATATCAAGGTTGATTTATTTAAATATTTTTATTTATAATTTTATGCTGTTTCCCGCGACTTCGTATTATAGCCTATGTGTTAATCTGACGTATAACCTATATTACTTTTAAATTTTAACCAAATCCGTCCAGTAGTTTTTTTGTGAAAGAGTAACAAACATTCTCATATATCCATCCATACTTACAAACTTTCGCATTTATAAGGAGATTAAATAGGATAGGAGGATTTAATAAGATTTTCAAAAGCTAAGAATACTAGACTTTACAAAAATAACTAAATTACTATTATATCTCATAAAAGTTACATATTTTATAATAAAGGGTCTCCAAATGGAAAAGAACTTGAGCGCGACTCGTCGCGTAAAACGACTCGAGCGCGAATCAAGACCTGAGCGCCATGTTGCGCTCGAGTCTTTATGTAGACTTAAGTGCTCTAGTCTGGGGGTCTTGTTGTAACGAGTCGAGCTGTACAATTTGTCAGCCGAGCCTAAAATATAGGACTCAAAAGACTCGAGTTCTTTACATTTTTAAGTATAGAGGGTTGTGCTTCTACAGTGGAAACTAAAGAATTTTTTACGTAGACTTTGATGATGAAGAACAACTAAATAACACTCACCTTCTTCATTTTCATGTACTGTTTCAGTCTTGATTGGCACGAGGTACCCCGGGTCACTTACTGTGTTCATTTTAGCTGCAACTAAAAACACATTGATGTCAGAAAGGTAAGCTTATTGCTTCATATATCACGTCTGATTTTTTTAAATGTATTTTCCATAGGCTATTTCACATAATTTGTTTTTGGACAACATTTTATATGAATAACAGATAACTAACTTACAAGAAGCCATTTTCCGAAATAAGAAAGTAAATTGGTTACTAAATAAGGCAGCAATTATCATTTTAACTATGAGAGTGGGAGTGTGGTGGGGACATCTTGCTATCTCTTTCGTAAGCGTGACTGCTAATGACAGTGACGTCACGCATGTGTATGTGCATCCTTTTTCTGTTACTTGACAGTTTCCCCTTCTAACGGATTTGAAAGGCTTATAACTTGCTTATATTTGGGTGGAGTAAAATTATTATTTATGTTTTTGGTTTCATATCATGTTACTTTTTGATATAAATAGAAAAAAAATCGAGTCAAATACCGAATTACTTGAAAAGTCGGAATTACTTGAAGAGAAATTTTATCAAAATCAGTTGTGTACTTTGGCGTTGCAGTTGGTTTATAGTTTTGAAAAATTATTATTATTTAAAAAAGTACATAAGTACCTTCGTCAATGATTTCTTCCGCTGGTTCCAGCTTCACTAGAACATTGATCATGTCTGCTGGTTGCAAGCCTGTGTAGGAAATTTGGGTTAGATTTCGTAATTTTTGTTCAAAAATCCATTATTTCAGAAAGATGTCATTCATTTAATTAAAATTTAAGAGCAACACTCGTATTAATGGAATTTCAGAGACCCCTGGCAGGCTTTGAGTAACATGGAAGTTTGTTGTTAACAACATCTTAAAAGTAAACTTAAAATATAATAGGTATGGTACGCTTCAAAAATGGAGTCATAATTTTTCATACAACTAGTATGAGAAATTATGACTACATTTTGAAGCCTAACTGTACAGTAGGCCACATAAAAAAGTATACCACAGCTATACTATTGGTACTACTAAACTATACTATTGGTGGTTAATTAAGAATACAGAGGCAGGCTTATCACTAAGGTTTCTTTCGATTTCATCAGTAAATAGATATTTGAGTAAATTTTGGGGGTGGGGATTGAAAATTCCAGATACTCACATATAACAGGTGTTTCATTTGTCACGCTATCCAATTTATCCGCCCTCGCACCATCTGGTGACACCCCACCTCCACTCATATTCTGTGATTCTTTCTTAATCTCCAAGATATCTGCCTCACACAACCCCGTAGCCAAACACGCTCTTTTAATTGCTTCCTCTCGCGGCGCCAGTAATCCATATTTCTTCTCGTCTTCACAGAATTTGATGACTTGGAGAATGATCTTCCGAGCTTCAGTGTTAATTGGTCGACCCATTTCACTGTCATATGCGTTCACAAGTTCACATCCAAATCACAAGTATTTTCCTTTTCATATCAAGTCACAAATACTTTGATTGTGTCCTTTATGGGGTAGATACTGGATAGGTCCACTGTTGGAAGACTTAATCGAATTGCTTAACAAGGTAGTGGGCTTGTTGTATGCTGGTAACTATTTCAATTTAACTTCAAGTACAAATGTACATTAGAGATTGCTAATATCGTTGCCCGAATTTAGAATACATGGTTTAGATAGATAGGGCTCCTCACCAGTACCATTCTAATTTGCGGAAAACTGTAGTTTTCAAAATGTTCAAGTCGTAAGATTTGGTTCTGCTTGAAGGAACCTTACCTTCAACCTTTGAAAGTAGCAATAATGCACACTCAGCGAGATGAACTTATGATGTAAATTCACGACTTCTTTTCTTACAAGCTAGGCAGAACCTGGTTGCACTACGAAAGTTCGTGAGCGTAGCGCACAAATTAGACAGAATATATCCTGACGGCGTAGCGTAGACAACAGCAACACGGACAAACTAATCTATTAGTTTGAGATCTCGTAACACCTACCTACACTGGTTATGAAGTTGGTCTAGATTCGAGGATTGGAAAAAACACCAAGGCGATCGATGAAGAACGACAAAACAAAATTACGTTGAAATAATACTTTGAAACCAAAACCTTGCCAAACAAAACCAAGCAACCCAAAGAACATTAACCCATAGACACAAAAACCAAAACCCACAAATTACAAAGAAAGAAAAACCCAACACCATGCTATTTTAGCACTACTTTTAATATCAGTTAGTTTGTTTTGTTGGATGCATGATATAATAATCTTGACAATAACTATCTAATTTGTGATAATAATGTACTTCGCCGTTGGATGGAAATTTCTTAAAGGGATACGCAAAAAGTATCGATACCTCAAAGTATCGATACTTTTGTTTTGATACCAAGTACTTTTGTACCGATACACTTGAGGTATCGATACTTTCCTTCTTTTTCTTCTTCCCCCTCTTCTTCTTCTCCGTTTTCTTATATTTGCAGCCCTTAATGAAATAATTGTATTCTTTTCGTAGCATCTTTCAGTTTCTTAGTTATAGGAAAGTAATTCTCTGACATATTCCTGATACAACAAGTAGCAACAACAAAAGTACAACTCACACAAAGTTGACGTAAATGAGCGTTATAAGGCGTTTCCCTTTTTAGTTTTCCAAAATAATTTGTGATTTTTACTGTGTCATTTATTTTTAATTTAAATAACGCGATTAACGTGTAACTTAACTTAAAAATAAAAACATTATCAGTTTAATTGTTGTTTTGATGTATTATTTTCTCCAAATTTTACGTTATGTCTAACAGTTTCAAAATATTTATTGGATGTTAATCACACGGTCCTGCTAGATTTTCTTGTGAAACTTATCAACACGCGTTTCAGAAATCGCACTTCTGAAGTGTGAAAGTCAGCTAAACGTATGGTTTTTGTATGGGAAAACCATTCGTTTAGGTGACTCCGCGTTTTAGAAATCGCACTTTTGTGCTATGTTTCATTTAAGGACTCACCGAAAAACAAAACGTGTAGTTTTCCAACTCACCGCTCGCGTAAAAAAATATTTGGCCGCATTTTTGAAACCGTCGTGTCAGCTAAAAATAATATTGTTTTACGCAGAAAACATCGAAAATGTGTCTATGGTTTTCTAAGAATTTCACAATGAATAAAAAAGCAGCACGAAACGGAACGGATTTTCTGTGAAAGGTTTCTTTGACATATCTGCGCCACAAATAAGGATACGCAAATTTTAAAAGTATCGATACTTTACTCGATACCAGTATCGTTTCAAAAGAATTGTTACCAAAAAAGTATCGATATCTGAAGGTATCGAGTACTTTTTAATACTTTTACTAAAAACTTGGATGAAGTGTTGTTTGGGTTGATAAGTTTCACAAAAAAATCTAGCAGGAACGTGTCATTAATATCCAATAGATATTTAAAAACTGTTAGCAAAAATATCGCAAAAATTTTGAGAAAATAATACATTAGTTCAGCAATTCAATTGATTTTTTTATTATTTTTGAGTAAAGTTACACGTTAATCGTGTTATTTTAATTAAAAATAAATGACACGATTAAAATCACAAATTTTCGTCGGACGGGTTTTTTTAATTTGGCTAGCTAATAAAATTGCAATTTCATTATACTAGTGATCTAGTTAGCCCATAGTTTCTTTTAAATTCGCATAGGCATGTCCCTCACACGTTTTATAAGCAGATAGCATGTTAGTTACATAAGTACCAGTTTAACTCTAGACGCTAGAGTAAACAGATGGACTGCATTTTTAGGGACAGCAGACTGAGGCAACTTTATTTCTTATTATATTATCTTTACACTGCTTTCCACATACATACCATAGTATGAGTAGGTTCGCGGTAGTAGGAATATTTGCTTTATCTAAAGACCCACATTTGTATTTTCTAAATCTTTGCATATGACGAGGACTACCGATTCAAAAATGCAACCGTTTTCGCGCAAACAAAAAGAGCAAAAAAAAATTTATAGGTTCAGAAAACCATTTATTATGTGACAGTGACAAGTGATTTCAAAAATGCGTCTCCTCGGCACCGTGCCTTGCGCCAAAAGACATATTAATGGGGGTGAAAGTCCCATACATATAGTAAATTTTTCGTTTTGAACGCCGTTATCTATTAATCTTAATCCGGACTAAATATCAAAACCACTTTTAGTTATTAGTTTGTTAGAATTTGTGGAGATGTCGCACTACATGTTTTCTCATTTCTTATTTTACGGTTTTACGGTATAGTATAACCAATAATTTCGCACACTTAGTACAAAACCTGTTGGTATAACGGTTTACGCATTCGAATCTAATCAGGGATGCTATTTTTCATTTCAGGACTCACCGAAATACAAAACGTGTAGTTTTCCAACTCACCGCTCGCGTAAAAAACTACTTGACCGTATTTTTGAAACCGTTGTGTCAGCTAAAAATAAAATTGTTTTAAGCAGAAAACATCGAAAATATATCTATGATTTTGTAAGAATTTCACCATGAATAAAAAAGCAGCATGAATCGGAACGGATTTTCTATGAAAGGTTTCTTTGACATATCTACGCCACAAATGTCAAAATTACGAGTGGTCGAGACCATTCGTTGCAAATCCTACGCATACGATCATTTCAAAAATGTGCCCGTTTGAAAACGTTCGCAGAAACCATTCGTAATGTGACAAGTGATTTAAAAAAGGAGTCCCTAGGAGTCTACTGGTTCAAATCACCTCAAAGGCTAAATATACTTTTAAAAGAAATTATTCGTTTTCCTATTAATTTAGAGTTAACAGTATAAGAGATAATTTCGCGCACTTATTATCAAGTCCGATTGGCGCAGCGGATAACGCAATGGTCTCAAAATCATTGAGATCTCAGAAATCTCAGGTTCAAATCACACCTTACTGGAAAAAGAATTGTATTTGATATTTAATTTTATTAAGGAATAACATTAATAGATGACACCACATTTGCAAGCTTGCAGCTTTAATTGTTGGCAGAAAAATTATGCGAGATGGCTCTCTATTTCAGTTATACTGTAGTTTTATTGTACTCTATTATATTTTGTGGACTTCTTTTGATTTGATTGATTTATAATTTGTGCTCGCGCCTCCACAGTTTTACAGCCCCGAACAACCGTACAAAGCAAAATACCATACCTATACGGAGATAATACAAGATATATTATTTTTGAGGAAACTGAAATGCCATCAACATCAGGCATGGCAAACAATAGCGGTGAGTAAAAAAGTTGAGTTTAATTATATAAATACTTAAATTCATAGCAAAAAAATCCTCCTACTTTTTATTGTGATAAGCCCAAACTTATAGGGGTTGTGTCGTTTTCTCTCAGGGTCCCTATGGCCACCTACCAGCTCCATCGTCAGGTCAGCCTCTTGGTTCATTTGCTTAGGTATATAAATAAATGTAAACAATCTTGACATGTCTTTTTATTGAAATATACACTTTACATATCAATCTCTGCACACATTACAAAGAAAGTAGTTTTAAATTGTAATTTACAAAGGTATTGACTTTCAAAGTGTATATTTTAATAAAAAGACATTGTTTACCTTTATTTTAATATCTTAACAAATGGATTTATAGTAATATTGCTTTGTTAATCTACTTACACAAGTATGAAAAATTTCAGCTCTATCTGTTGATGATAACTGGGCGGTTACTCCATAAAATAATACGAAAGCCGTCCGTAAGTGACGTCCCATTTCTGTGTCAAACTAAATTAGGCTTTATCATTATACATTAATGCTCAATGTTACTTGACATTGAACCGCAGATACGCAGTGACGACCGTCTTGCGCAGTGACGACCGTCTTGCGCAGTGACGACCGTCTTGCGCAGTGACGACCGTCTTGCGCAGTGACGACCGTCTTGCGCAGTGACGACCGTCTTGCGCAGTGACGACCGTCTTGCGCAGTGACGACCGTCTTGCGCAGTGACGACCGTCTTGCGCAGTGACGACCGTCTTGCGCAGTGACGACCGTCTTGCGCAGTGACGACCGTCTTGCGCAGTGACGACCGTCTTGCGCAGTGACGACCGTCTTGCGCAGTGACGTCCGTCTTGCGCAGTGACGACCGTCTTGCGCAGTGACGACCGTCTTGCGCAGTGACGACCGTCTTGCGCAGTGACGACCGTCTTGCGCAGTGACGACCGTCTTGCGCAGTGACGACCGTCTTGCGTACCGCTTTTGGAGTAACCCCCCTGGTTTAAAATTGAGTTACAAGATTTGACCTAAACCACAGAATAAGTACTAGTAATCACATATCTGAACAAACATAGGTAGATACAAGATAAATTGCAACTTGCAAGTAATGATTTGCGAAAAAAACAATGTTTTTACAAAAGTGTTTGGCCGGTCCGGCAATTTGTATGAAAATGTTGATTCTTTCTTCGAGTTTCAAGCATTGGTCCCATAGCAAAAGTTGTTCATATTGACCGTCCGAGTTGCTCCTACAAGGATGTTTATTACAAATTGTAATACGACTAGATATTTTATGTACATTTATGTATATTTATGAATTTTTATGAAAGTTTTTGTATGTTTATATCTTGTAGTCCAAGTAAGTCTGCCGTTGTCAATTTACTCTTTATGTTGTTAGTTTATGTAATTGTGTGTTTTCATAGCACAATAAAGTTTTTACAAATAAACAAACAATCACTATTTGTTCTTAAAACTGCACCAAATATGTAAATATATATATTTGGACATATCACACAGATTGAGCTAGCCCCAAAGTAAGTTCAAGACTTGTGTTATGGGATACTAACTCAACGAAATCATGAATAACGAATTGATTCAGCTAGACTCAAGTCTGCTAGACTCGAGTCCTGTACTTGAGTTGGCTAGATTCGAGTCTAATAAAAGGGATTTCGAGTCAATGAGTCTATAGTAGGAATCGAGTCTGACTCGAGTAACGCCGTACGCGGCTCATCACTACCTAAGACACGCCGACTACTAGGGATATGCAAAATTTCAAAAGTATTGATACTTTACTTGATACCAGTATCATATAAAAAGAATTGATACCACAAAAAAGTATCAGAACGAAAGTATATCGATACCTGAAGATATCGAGTACTTATTAATACATAGATGGAGTGAAGACTAAAAACCTGGATGGAGTGTGGTTTGTATTGATAAGTTACACAAAAGAAATTTGCAGGAATGTGTCATTAATATCCAATAGATATTGATAAGATAATAACAACTAAACTGAAAATGTTTTATTTTTTATTATATTTAAGTAAAGTTACACGTTAATCGTGTAATTTTAATTAAAATCAAAAATCACAAATAAGTTTGGAAAATCCAAAAGGGCAAACACCTTTTAAGGGGCTACCTGAATTTTCCGGGGTTCAGTGTTGCCCCCATTTGAAATAAATACATTGAAAGGAAACAGAGATTTCATTTAAAATTTTGTCTTCATCTGACCCTTGATAACCCTTCAAACTATTTTATGAACTATCGTTTACAGTTAAAGTGAGAAAGTGAAGTTTTTCTACGCACAATTGCGTAAAACGGCCACTTTTGGCGTATGTGCGTAGAGAAACTTCACGTTCTCACTTTAAAATGTAAACAGTAGTTCACAAAATAGTTTAAAGGGTTATCCAGGGTCTGATCAAGACAAAATTTAACATGATGTCTCCGTTTCCTATCAAATGATTTATTTCGAATGGGGGCAGCACTGGACCCCGGAAAATTCAGGTATCCCCTTAACGCTGGTAGTAAGACCGCGGATGAACAGACAGACAAACAGACATGGTGAAACTATAAGGGTTCCTTGTTTACTACGGAACCCTAAAAAAGAAGTAAGAAATTCAATAGGTACTTATTATTTGTTGCAGGATCAGAAGAAACACTGGCAATGTACGTTGCAGACATTAAATGTGAGATTGAATTGGACCTGGAGTATGACGAGGAGTTGGAGGAGTTGAAGAGCACCTGCTTGGAGAATAAAATAGAAGTGAAGGCCGAGACAGGGGGAGATACCCATGAAGGTATCCTAGAAGTAGCTCCATATCAATCCATACTGATATTATAAATGCGAAAGTAACTCTGTCTGTCTATTTGTTACCTCTTCATGCTTCAATCACGTACCTGACTTAAATAAAATTTGGTATTTAAAAACCTTGGTCTATTGTCTCTTGCATCAGTGTATGTTTATGAAGTATGCATGTTTGTGTATAAGCATAAATCACTGTTTGTAAAAAAGCTTAAAAAGCTAGAGATTTATATCCACGTAATACTAGAAATCCGAGTAGACTGGTTTAAGACGTTGCTCCTAAATTTGAAAAATACAGAAGTAGTTGTTTATATATGTGTATACTAATATTCAACAACTTGCCAGAAGAACTAAAGATTTTAAATGTCAGGCTCTTTAACAAAAAAATTTATAAATGGCTTGTTGACAAAAACTTTCATAGCCTCAGACAATTCATGGACTACTAATATTTGCATGCTATTACTTCTAGCAAAACATGTTTGTTCTTTAATATTTATTGTAAGATCTATATGTATACCATGTTTTTAGCAAATAAAGATATGATTATGATTATGGATAAAATTCGAAACTAAGTACCGAATTCCCATGGGAGCGGAGCCCGCGGTTACAGCACGTATCTATTCTATATAAGTAGTTATGGATAGGAAGTCTACTGACTGCCTTCGTGGTCCAGTAGTCAAGGCGTTCGCCTTGTGATCGGGAGGCCGTAGATTCGAATCCCACTGGGAAGCATACTTTGTGAAAAGTTGTTCCCAGTCTGGTTACAATATTGCAGACTTGACTCACCTGATTATCCGAATAGAATGATTCGTTTCAAGTCTTTGGGTTGCGGAGGTCAGATGGCAGTTGCTCTGTGTAAAACCAGTAACCTTGTCAAATCGCCTAGGTTAGGTCACTTCTTAACCTAGGTGATTTGACAAGATTACTGGTTTGGAACCCAGGCTCTGGAGTGTTACCGTTGAGGATGCAACCGGGAATATGCTTGGATGATGATGGATGGCTGTAGTGTCCATCTGGTACCCAATAGCATTCCGAATATCAAAGCAAGGGCATTTTGCAGTGAACAGATCAGGGCCAGGATACTCCACTTATCAGTTATACTGGAGGTCCTGGGTTCTATTCCAGTCAGGTCAAGATGGAAAATTATCTCTTTTAGATTGACCTGGGTCTTGAATGTTGTCTATGTATGCTTTTGTTGAAAAATATTGTTAGTATCATTGAGTTAATATCCCATAACACAAGTCTCGGACTTACTTTGAGGCTAGCTTAAACTGTGTTATTGGTCAGTATATATTTATTTATTATTTATTACAATTAGTACTATATCTAAAATGCCTGTCTATAAATCCCTATAAAAATATATGTTTTAGAGTTCAGAGGTCTTCGTGAAACCCAAATAGCTTAGCTCCCAGACAGTTGGTACATGAAAGTCAATTCCCACTATTGATTGCAGATTCAAAGGAAACAGAGGCATTTGATGATGCAGACATCAAATGCGAGATTGAATCGGATCCGGAGTATG
The DNA here is from genome assembly GCA_943193695.1 of Acrobasis suavella. Taxonomy (NCBI): domain Eukaryota; kingdom Metazoa; phylum Arthropoda; class Insecta; order Lepidoptera; family Pyralidae; genus Acrobasis; species Acrobasis suavella. The sequence goes on from OW971956.1 coordinate 5,542,733, forward strand.
ACGAGGAGTTGAAGAGAATCTGCTTGGAGAATGAGAAAATGCCAGTGAAGGCCGAGACAGGGGGAGGTGTCCATGAAGGTAAGTCATAAAGTAGCTCCATATCAATAAACTTGACCGAGGGAGTGAAGTGTCTCAGTTTCGAGATTGGTCAAATAATGCATTTTCCGTCTGTCACTTTCTCTGGTCTCACTGATTCTTGTGAAATTTTGTAAGCAGGTTCGTTAATGAGATAGAATTTTGTCGATTCAGTTTTTAGATCTATTCAAAATTGCGGTTCTATGGGGGTTGAAAACTTATTAAATTTCATATTGCAGCCACTTTGAAAAATTTTCAAAAATGACTTAATAGAACCCTTTTGTTTATTACTCTTATTCTCCTCTGGTTTAGAGGTGACTGGAAGAGATCCCTTAAAGGTATAAATCCGCCGTTGCAATGTTTTCTTTACTATTTTTGTTGTGTCCTTTTTGTACAATAAAGAAATTACATATATACATAAGACGCCTATGTGAGGCTATGCAAAAATAGATTCGCGAGATTTACAGCTCACTGATACACTAGTATAAATATATGAGTGAGTTGACTAGATTATTGAGTAATGGTGTGAAGTTGTTGTTCTTGAGTCAGTCTGCTTTGAGTGTCAGAACCAGAAAGATAAGTACCTATTGTGTATTTATTGACGGACGGACATACAAGTGAGGGATCTTATCAGGGTTCCGTTTTGTGGTAACCCTAAAATAACTTTTAGTTCAGTACAGTTCTGAAAACTTTTTATACCTAATTATAATTTCTAATTTTACGGTTGTTTATCAGTTTGTCAGTCGACGCTCTACTCTAGCTAATGTTTTTAAGAAAACTGCGGGCTTGGCCGTCGTTACTTGTGACGTGCAAAAAAACAAAGGAATGCATACTTTTCCTTCTGCTAAAAGCTTGAAATGACAGCGGATAAAAAATGTTTTCCGTTGACATTATGACAGGAAGGCAACGTCGCAATTTACATATTCTCACTATTCTCCATACTGCTTGACCCAAGAACTCCGATGTACTTATCTCAAAACCAAATTCAATTGTCTGTTAATTTCCATCTCAGAGATCTTCGTTCTTCCAGCAATCTGCTTCTCGATGCCTCGCTACCGGAGTGAGTTTCTTAAACATTCATTCACCAAGCAAGCCGTGAATCGTGATGTGTGTTTGGTGTGTTTTTTAGATCAAATAAATCTATGTCTATGATGAAATTGAACGCCCTTTCATTTTCATTTCATTTCATTTATTTATTTCGATATATAATCCTTTGTGTTGAAATATAGTTTAAATGAAATTTACATAAACACAGTTAAATAATTCAATTATAATAAATAATAATAATAGAGGATAAATAATCATAAATCATAGAATAATTTAAATCAAAATCTTATATCCAAATTTGTCCAATAAAGTCACACTAACGAACTAATTTAGGAATTCATCTACTGAATAATAACACTTGTCTAGCAGAAATGCTTTTAGTTCACCCTTGAATTCATCCTTGTATAATTATGCCTTAATTTAATAGGTTGGGGAAAAAGTCTTTTCTCATTTTATATGAAAATCAAAACATTTTTTAGTATAGTTTATTTACATTTAACTAATGTATGTAGGTACCATTTTGTTCAATAACTTTTTGCCATCTTATAGGTAGGGACATGATCCCATTGCTATAGAAATTTTGGGGCTTCTGATCAAAAAACTCCGTCAAGTAGTTTTGGCAGTCCTCTCGTGATGTTAACCTGACACTGCCTAAAAAATTCTGAAGAGACCGAAACAGGTGGAAATCTGAAGGTGCCAGGTCAGGACTATACGCCCAACTAGCAAAAATTAATCTTAGAAGTGTCTCGAGACCAATATTATTTGTTCTTAGTAGGAACTTATAGGTATCTGAAAGTGTGGAAATGGGCGCAGCTACTAAGTCCATTTGCACATATGGCTTGTTTACAATGGTAGTGATTAAGTGTTATAAGTCTTACAATAATCTTGCTAATGCTGTTGTAAGAAACAAAAAACTTACAAGTGGCTTACAGTGGCACACTGTAAGATGGACAAGCCTTTGAATGTTCTTACTAATACCATTGTAAGAGTGATTCTGATCTAGTAATACTCTCCGTAAGTTCATTGTAAGATTACGGTTGAAAAAAATAACATTGTTTTCGCCATGCCATAAATATTTCAACAAAGTACCTAACTCGACTTTTACAATACATTTTACTTTAGTGACATCTTTATCTTAATGGTATAATTTAATTATTTGACAATATGTGTGTTATTAACTTATTAAACAGCTTGCGGTGTGGATTTTATCGAGTGATTTATAAATTAAATGTCAATATTTTCATGGGCCCTTTTTATAATATATCTATAATATTAATAATTTGTGTTGGGGTGCAAGGTTGCGGTGGTAGAGAAATGCCGAAAGTTATTTTAAAATATATTTATTCAAAGTTAAATGTTAGAATGCACCCGGATTTGCCGGCGTTTAGTTATGCACTGACTACGCGCTACACAGCGCGGCCCGCGGTTCGCGAGTTAGGGAAAACAACAAAAGTGTCCGGTTGCATTTATTGCACCGAACATATTCCGGGGCGGAAAAGATAAAAAGAGATTAGATAAAATCTTTACAACTACATTCTATAAAATGAAAATTTAAAACGTTAGTAGATCTTAAAGATTTAAAATAAAATTATTTGTTTTATTTAGGAAAGAAACATAAGATTATTAGTTTTAAGATAATAAGTTAATAATTAGGATTTTAGTGTCCAATGTTTTTCTTAGTCATAGGTGAGCATGCTTTGTTTTGTTTGTTTACATTATGGACTTGCACTACGCTTTGAGAACTGATTTGTTTATCCGGCACTCTGTCATGATTCGCACAGTTATGTCCACAATCACTAACACTTTGAAGCTCGATGTCGGGTGTGATGACCGCGCGCCGAGCCCTGCGGCTCCGCGCCCACCGCCACAGGAACACGCCCGCACCGGCCACGCAGACGGCCACCAGTATATACGTCACAGCATATTGATGGACATCATGTGGTGAAAGACTTTCACTTGATAACACCTCATTGTTTTTAAGCTGGTTAATTTGTGAACGAAGTGTTTCTAGAGCGCTATCAAGATCCTGTTGTTGACCAAAGTTGCTCTCATTTTGTGGTAAAGGGATGACAACATTTATAATGTGGTTTAGTTGATCAATGCGAGGGATAAAGTTATCAGAGCTGGTGTTGAGACTGTTATCGAATTGTATGTTGGAGTGTAGCGTGAAATCTCGACCTTTTATGACACATCCAGGTTCAATGTAAATTACTCCAGCTGTTTCCAGATGTTCAACTGTCACTTGTTCACCACATATAATCTTGATGGAGTACTTGTTACAGCAATAGAATAGATATTGCGAAGGGTGATTCAATGGTATCCACTGGTTGGTACAGCTGTTATCTTTTACTCTGCAATTGTTTGTTTCTTGATTCAGGTCGCAGTAACTTTTGTCACTGCTAAAATGATACACAGCTTTATTTAGATTACATATATAGGTGTCGTCTTGAGTCAGACACGTAGATAGCTCCGTTGAAGTTACAGACAAAAACGTATCTTTTTTCAGGTTCACTGCAATATATTCAGAAATAGGAACTACGCTCCTAGTTTGTTTGCCATTCAGGTGAGGAATGGGAATGATGTGGTATAATTTGAATTTATCTCTGTTGATCAGTGGAAGTGTTATTTGAAATATAAAGTAGTCTATATAAAGTATTTATTTGAAGTAAATGGTATAATTTCGAAACATCCGATTGATCGATAGGTAATGTTATGTCGTCAGATAAATGAGCAGAGATCACACCAAGTTCTTGTTGAAGTTGTTCCGGGGTTAATAGGTGGACGTTGAACTGTCCATGTCGCACATCCGTCACGATATCTAAAAGTGTTTCTTGAGTCCTTTTCAGATTTTGCAGCAGGTTAAGAGCTGTTAAAGACATTGTTAATTGATCTTGTACAAGGCTTATGTTGTTAACTGCTAGTCTCACTCCGTTAGTTTCGTTCTCCAATCTATTTAAATGGCTGTTGATAATTTTGTGTTGTTTAGTTATAGTTTCTTCCGTCCTTTTTAACAAGTTATATTCCGATTCGATGATTGTTGTTTGGTTATGTAATAGATTGCTATAATGATTTTGATTTTGTTGCAGTAGTTTAATGTCTTGAGCGTACTGTTCTGCGAAGTTGGAATCCAATACTCCGAACAGGTAGTTAGCCAGGTGCCCGACGCCATTGATAAGTCCCCGTCGCTGTCTGGAGTGCGCGTCGAATTGTTGAGTCATTAGTAACGCATTGTAGTACTCTACTTCGTTGAACTCGTGTCTCAGCTGCGGCAGGATCATGTTGCACACTCCGCTATCTGTTGTTATGCATGTTTTATTTATGTAGGTCAATACCTTATCAATTGCAAGAGTCCCTTCCAAATAAGGAGACATGTCATAATAAACAATTAAAGACCATTTTTCTCTTATGAGTTGCATCTTAGCGATCGGATCAAAATATAAAGATTGGGCTTCTTTTAACTTTGTAACGTTATGCCTTCCGTAAGTGTTTGTTATGATCGTCATAAAGAATGTTAAAGCTAATGCCATAGAGACGAAATTCGATCGGCCCCGTCTAACTGCCTGTTTTCTCGTGTTTTGTTCTTTTTCTGGTAATATTGAATTTTGTTTTGTTTCTTCTTGTTTTTCTTCTTCTTTCTCCGCTGTTGAAATAGGTAGTAGTGATAGCTTTATAATAGGCCTTTTAAGAATGCCATTTTTTGTTTTTAATGATACAACCCTTACGAGTCCGTCTTTTCCTGGGTGGAGTTCCACCACTCTCCCCATAGCCCACCTTCCTGCGGGAATGTTCTCTTCTTGGATCATTACCAAATCGCCTACTTCCATGTTTTTCTGTGGCTTTAACCATTTACTTCTTGCCGTTAGTTGATGAAGGTACTCAGATTTCCACTTTTTCCAAATATCTTCTGTTAATTTGTTGACCAAATGCCACCTTGTTCTCGCATCTTCTTTTGTTTCCATAACTGTTAGTCCTAATCTTCCTGTTAAAAAATGTGCTGGAGTTAACACGTCAAGATCCTCTATGTTGTCTGTTAGGGGGCATAATGGCCTGGAGTTTAAGCAGGCCTCAACCTGCGCTAGTATAGTTGAAAATTCTTCAAACGTGAGTCTTTGCTCCCCGATTACACGCTTCAAGTGAAATTTCAGGCTACGGACTGCCCTCTCCCAGAGACCGCCAGCCGACGGAAATTTCGGACAATTGTGGTGAAATGTTATATTCATCTCGGTAACTTCAGCCAAGAAATCATTGTTGAAAACTTGTTGCAACTGTTTATACTCTTCCTGAAGAAGATTGTTAGCACCCACGAAATTTGTCCCTTGATCACAATATAAGTGACGCGGGGATCCTCGTCTAGCTGCCATCCTCCTTAACGCAGCCAAGAAGGCGGAGCTTGTTAGATCCGACACCAACTCGAGGTGCACGGCCTTAGTGACCATGCAGACGAAAACTGCCACATATCCTTTAGTAGTCCTTGAGTTGCGTCCTTTGTTTATTTTTATTTCATAAAATCCCGTAAAATCCGTTCCTGTATGATAAAAGCAGGGTGCTTGATTAACCCTGGCATCCGGTAGATCAGCCATCAATTGATACTGTTTAGTAGGTTCCAGTTTTCGACACACAACGCACTTTCGTATCTGTTTCTTAACTACGTTGGGACCACTTGTTATCCAATACTGTTGCCGAAGATTAGCTAGTGTAACTCGAGGTCCACCGTGGAAAGTTAAATGATGTGCTTCATCTATAAGAAGCTCTGCTAGACGATTGTTATGCGGAATGATTTTCGGGTGTTTCATCTCGTTACTTATGTTCGCGTTCTTAAGCCTTCCTCCTACTCGTAAGACTCCGTCTGAATCAATGAGTGGATTCAAACTCAATAATTTACTCTTCGTGTACGTGACGAACCGTACACTCGTTGCGCTGGGTGTCGAACCTACGCCTTGCTATGCGATTTCCCACACGTTGGTCTCTTTGTTGTTTCTGTCTCTGTTCGCTGTGACACGACGCGGTTGATCGCGGTCGCTCCAGCCGTACCGACTCGAAGAAACGGGATATGTCAAAGAAATGAAATGTATCAAAGAAATAGAATAGGGGTAACTCAATGAAACACGTAGTACTCGAGAGTATACCCAGCGGTACGGCGAGCGTGAACGAAAGACGAACGTACGGGCGGACAGAGTGGCTTCCTATTTCCTATTTCCACTGTCTTGCTGTTCCCACTGTCCGATCTGTAGTCGAAGGCGAAGTGCTGCGTAGTGCGAAGTGAAGAGCGCGTGAAGAAGAAGTAGAAGTGCCGGGTGCGGGGTACGGCCGTTATATTTATCCTATAATTCGCGAGTTCTAACTATTGCGATACAAGCGACTGAACGCGCCAATGAGAAGCTGCGATGCGCTTCCCCCCGCGCGCGCCCCTCTGTCCGCGTTTCGTTCACACTCTTAGTACATAGGCTTTTATTGATAAAAACTATATACAATTTCTTATCTTAAAATAATCCGATAGAACTATTACTATGAAATCTTATCAGATTCTGATTGCTTTCAGACCTATGTTTTATTTTCCTACCTATTGCTGTCTTATCTGGCGGGGAATAAAAACACCAAAGAGAAATCTGTTTATTTACAATAACATAATTGTACCTACTATTATCTATTTACCTATAAACTTATCAACTATGGGGGAATAAAAATACTATAAATATATATTTTATTTGAACTTATAACAATTATGGCCTATGTATTATTATTTCTGTCGGCTGTCCCGTACATCCTCCCGCCGTGCGTCGTCCGCCAGGTCGTCGCATTCTTGATCTTCCTGGAGGGCAGCCGACGCCGTAGGCAGGATCACCAGTTTCTTTGTGGGTCGCCGCAGGATTCCGCCCTTCGTCCTCACGTCGACCGCTCTGGTGACTCCGTCCGGTCCGGGGTGTGTGGCGATGACGATACCACGCGGCCATGTGTTACGTGGCAGGGTCCCATCGGCGATTAGGACGACATCGCCGGCTCGGATTGCGGGGCCCTTAGCGTGGGGCTCCCGCCTGTGCTGTAAGTCTGGCAGGTATTCTCGTAGCCATCTTGCCCAAAATAGGTCGGCAAGACGTTGTGAGGCGCGCCAGTGGGGGCGCCCGATGAGGTCGCTGTCGTCGAAGGTGCCGGGGCTCGGAGTTCGCGCTGAACCACCCAGGAGAAAGTGGTTAGGGGTGATGGCCTCAGGATCCTCAGGGCTGACTGAGACGTGCGTAAGTGGCCGACTGTATATTCGGCCTCGGCGAGAAGCGTGGCGAGTGTCTCTTCTGAGGGATGTCGCTCGTGCAGGACGGAGTTTAGCGCTGTCTTCACGCTACGGACGAGGCGCTCCCATGCCCCCCCCATGAAGGGAGATCCGGGGGGTATGAACCTCCAGCTGATTGACCTCTTGTTAGCCTCTTCTTCTGTTGCCTTGGCTGCCTCGCGGAGTTCTGATGCTGTACCTCGGAGATTAGTACCATTGTCTGACCACATTTCTGTAGGGCATCCTCTTCTTGCGATGAACCTTCGGAAGGCCAGTACTGCGGAGTCTGTGCTGAGCGATGCGGCGACCTCTAAGTGTACGGCGCGCGTTGTTAGGCATGTAAACAATGCTACGTAGCGCTTCTGTGTGCTTCGCCCGACTGTAACTGTGAGTGGCCCGAAGTAGTCCCATCCAGAGTAGGTGAAGGGTCGTTTGTGATGCGCGAGTCGACAATGCGGTAGGTCACCGGTGGGCGGGGATGGCGGCGTAGCTCTTCTGATACGACACGGAATGCAGCGATGAATGATAGCCCGCGCTGTCGGCCGCAGGCGTAAAATCCAATAATTTTGTCGACACTCGTTGATTGTCGTCTCTACGCCGGCGTGATGTAGTTGTCTATGTACATATTCTATGTAGAGTCGTGTAGCGTAGTGGTCCCCGTCCAAAACCGGCGGTCTCTTCGTGCTATCTTCGACATTGATAACAGCTGCTATTCTTGACCTTATCGTTATCACTCCATTGACGAGTTCGACCGCTAGAGGGCGCAGTCGGCTATTGTTGCTCGTTTCCTTCCCGCCTGCGAGAGATGTAATTTCGCTTGCAAAACTTTCTTGCTGGCTCGCTCGTACTATTAACTTTTCGGCGGCGCGTAGTGTTGTGGCGGGAATCTGTAGGTACTGTCGCTGTTGATTTTCACTCTTCTGTATTGCGATTTTCTTCTGTGAGTTGCGTTTTTCGATGTTGCGCCACGTCGGATCTTTTTCTGTGTTTTTGCGCGTGCGCTTGAAATGCACGGATTCTGTCTTCTTTTTTCTGGTTAAATCGATGAAGTGTAGGACCCGCGCAGTGGAGCGTAGGTACCGCTCCCACCGGGAAAACCTGTGGACGTCTGGAGTGCATTCCCGTAGGGCGGCCGATGTCTTCTGTACTGTGATGTGACATGTTTTTTCTTCCCCTGTTTTTTCTATAGGCGTAGGGCTGTCGGACGGCCACGTAGACGGATTTTGGCGCAGAAACTCAGGACCTCGAAACCAGCGGTGATTGTTGTCGAGATCTTGTGGTACATCCCGCGTAGCGTCATCTGCGACGTTCAACTTCGTAGGTACCCATCGCCACTCGCCGACTGTGCTGTTTTCTTCGATCTCGGCGATGCGGTGAGCGACGTATGGCCGGTAGGTACGCGCGCCGTTCTTGATCCACGTCAGCACTGTCTTGCTGTCAGTCCAAAATGTCTTCTCGTCCGGCTTGCTGTCATGTTCTTCTGTGACCGCCGCGGCCATGCGACACCCCATAACTGCGGCCTGAAGTTCCAGACGAGGCGTTGACGTGACCTTGATAGGTGCGACGCGTGCTTTGGCGAGAACCAGTGATAGCGATATCTCGCCGTTCGGATGAACTATTCTCCAGTACAGCACAGCGGCGTGGGCGGCCTCGCTGGCATCGACGAACACGTGGAGTTCTCTTCTTTGTGCGTCGCTGTACCCCTGTAGACTTCTTGGAATGGTGATGTTACGAAGAGCGCGGAGATGACACATCCATTCTTGCCACTGCTTCACTATATCTTCATCCACTGGCTCGTCCCAACCGGTTCCTCTTCTCCATATTTCTTGTAGAAGTTGTTTCGCGCGCGTTGTCACGATGGATGCGAATCCGAGCGGGTCGAACAGAGACATAACCACCTTGAGTATCTCCCTCTTCGTAGGCTTGCTGTTGTTGACTATTTCCTGTGGTAGGCGCGCCAAGTCTAAATTGAAGGCGAGCTCATCTGTATTCGGCTTCCAAATTAGTCCAAGAGCTCTTTCAGTTTTCGACCCGTCGTGTAGACTGATGACTGTCTGTGCTGTGTTGGCTTCGCCTAAGCCCTGTAGTACGCGCGCTGAGTTCGATGTCCATTGACGCAGCTCGTAGTGTGCCCGCCGATGTATATCGCGCACGTCGCTCGCTGTCTTGATCGCCATTTCTTCACTCGGGAAACTTTGTAAGTAATCGTCAACGTAGTGGTTTCGGATGACTGCATCGTAGGCGGCCGGATGGGAATCTTGAAACTGCTTCGCGTTCATGTTCTTGACGTAGATTGCTGTAGCTGGCGATGACGTCGCGCCGAATATAAGCGAAGTCATCCTATATTCTTCCGGTGGATGATCCCCCCTCTTCGGCCCCCGCCACAGGTACCTCAGTGCGTCACGATCTTCTGTCCTTATCTTGACTTGCATGAACATTTCCTTGATGTCGGCCATTACGGCTACTGGATGCTGTCGGAAACGCATGAGCACGCCGGGTAGAGACTGCAGAAGGTCGGGGCCGGTGAGCAGGCAATCGTTGAGCGAAGTTCCCATCGTTTTCGCTGCGGCGTCGTGTACCACTCGTACCTTCCCAGGCTTCATAGGATTGAGCACGGCGAAATGGGGCAGGTACCACGTTCTTCTGTTGTCAGGCGATCTTGGCGGCGCGCGCTCGGCATAACCATTCGTGATGAGTGCGTCCATCTGTTCTTCGTACTTCATTTTGAGTTGGGGGTCCCTGTCGATTTTTCTTTCTGTAGATAACAATCGTCTATAGGCGTTGTTGTAATTGTTCGGCATCACAACATCTGTTGACTTCCAAAGCAGCGCTGTTTCGTAGTGCCCGTCGTCTCGTTGCTGTGTATTTTCTTCTAAAATGACGAGTGCTCGCTGTTTGGGGTCGCTGCGTGGTTGTTTCGGTGCTATTGTGAGGGACTCCAACGCGAAGTAATTTTTCAGCTGTTCGTCCATTCTGTTGTCGACGTCGATTTCTTCTGTGTTCCTCGGCTCGACGATGTGGTTGATATAATGTACGCGCTGTCCTAGTGTTCGCGTGTGCGCGCCGTGTAGAACCCATCCTAACGATGTAAGCGATGCGACCGGTTGATCGCGTCGACCTCTTCGAACTTCTGTGGCGAGTAACATGTGCCAGTTGTCTTGCCCGATGAGTAGCTTGGGCGTCGCATCTTGATACTTGAGGTCGTTGGCGATGTCTGTGAAGTGACTGCAGCCGGCTAGGTCCTTGTCGGTGATGCGTTGAGGCGATAAATGCAGGCCGTTGAGCGTGCGCGCTTGCATTCTGTAATTGTTGTTTGCCCCGTGGATGGTGAATGATACACGTCGCGACTGCGTAGCGTCTACTTCTGTCTTCCCGATGGCTTCTATATGTAGAGGGTCAAGCGGTCCTCTTGCGCCAATCTTCTGAGCTATTTCTTCGTCGAGGAGAGATATCGTTGAACCGTCGTCCAACAGAGCGTGGGTTGAAACTTCGCCTTTCGGGCCGGTGAGACGAACTGGAACTATTTTTAGGAAGGCGTGCGCGCACTTCCTCGATGACCATGTTGAGGCGACAATTTCACTGGGTTCTTCTTTCTTCTTTTCGAAGTGAAGTAGGCTATGATGAGAGCGTGTGCATCCGTCGACGTCACAGGATTTCTTCTCACACGTGTGACCTCGATGACGATAGGTGAGACAGCGGAAACACAATCTCTTCGACTTTGCCAGGTTCCATCTTCCATTCGGATCCGCTTCTATGAACTGTTGACATGCGGAGGGATGATGACAGGGTTTGGCGCAGACCACACACTCCTTTTTCTGTGTAGTAGGTTTCGGCGGCTCCGTCGCGGTGAATGTTTTCTGTTGACGCTCCCGTCGCTGTTGTATCCTCGTATCCGTGTGTGCAGGCATCGCCTCAGGTAGAGCATGTCGGCCGAATCTGTCTGCTTCGCGCTGTAGAAATCGCGATAGCTTGACTAAGTCCGCTTCCTCTTCACTCTGTTCCGCTTCGAAGTCGTACCAGCGGTATCGCAGCGTCGTAGGAAGCTTGTCGACTGTCTTCGTTGTGACTTCCGGGTTGTACACGTAATAAATCTTGCCGAGAGCTTGAAGCGCTGTTACGATGTTGACCACTCGAGTAGCGAAGATACAGATGTCCTTGGGCGTGTCGTTGGGGCGCGGCAGTGAACGCAGGCGCTCCAACTCGGAGATTGCGATGGTGTCCGGACGACCGAAACGGGACTCGAGCGTCTTCATGATGACATCGGGTCTTCCTGTGTGAATGAGTAGCGTCTCGACGGCTTCTTTGGCTTTCCCACGTAAGCTGCGACGAAGGCGGGCCATGTTGTCGGTATCGGAGTAATGCTGAGCTGTCTCTTGATATGCGGCACGAAACGATAACCACTCTTGATACGATCCGTAGTACGGAGGCAATTCTTGCACGTGACGGGATCCCGATCGCGCGGCGAGGGCGAATGCATTCGCGAGCTCGGTAATGTCGATGGTTTGAGGCTGGCGAACGGCTACTGTAGTGTTTTCTCCCGCCGGTGGCGAAACGGGCATCGGAGGGGCGCGCGGGGTCGGTGGGGGTGCCGCGCGCTGAACTGTAGGCTGCAACACCGGTTGTACGATGACGGGCGGCGCGACTGTGGCTTGAGCTGTTGGCGCCGTGGTGTCTTGATGCGTTGCAGGCGATGGGTTGTGGGCTTGATCTGTGATGGCAAGCTGCGGTTGACTGGTGTCCAGCCAGTCTGTGACTCGACGCGCCGTTTCTTGTTCACTGACAAGCGTTTCGTCGTCTTCTGTGTCTGTTTCCTCTTCTAAGGCGGCGACGCGGGCGGCGGCGAGTTCAACCTGTAGGCGCAGCAGCTCCTCCTTAGCCTTGATGAGACGAAGTGACTTCTTGCTCTTCTGGCTGCTTCGACGATGAGATGGGCGAGGAGAGGCTACGCGTTCTGTAGGCGGCGAGAGAGCGGTTCCCGCGGCGACGACGGAGGCGGAGGGGCGCGGCGGGGCTTCTCTCACGGCGGTGCTGTGTGTCTGTGACGACTTCGCTGTTGTAGTTGCTGTAGTTCCGTGAGACCAAGTGTGTGTTTCTTCTGTAGTCGTGGTGCCGTGCGACGACGCTATCACCTCCGACGATAGCTCGGAGTCTCGTGGCGGCGACACGGCGGGTTCTGTAGCGACGGCAGGTTGGTCCGATGACGGCTGTACGGGCGCGGCAGCCTCTGGCGCTGCTCTCGGTGTGCGCTCGCCCCGACCGGACGTCGACCTGGTGACTGGCATCTTCTATTCTTGAGTGGGCGTAGATCCAACGCTGTCTTCTATCCGGCTCCGAATGACCATCAATGTACGTGACGAACCGTACACTCGTTGCGCTGGGTGTCGAACCTACGCCTTGCTATGCGATTTCCCACACGTTGGTCTCTTTGTTGTTTCTGTCTCTGTTCGCTGTGACACGACGCGGTTGATCGCGGTCGCTCCAGCCGTACCGACTCGAAGAAACGGGATATGTCAAAGAAATGAAATGTATCAAAGAAATAGAATAGGGGTAACTCAATGAAACACGTAGTACTCGAGAGTATACCCAGCGGTACGGCGAGCGTGAACGAAAGACGAACGTACGGGCGGACAGAGTGGCTTCCTATTTCCTATTTCCACTGTCTTGCTGTTCCCACTGTCCGATCTGTAGTCGAAGGCGAAGTGCTGCGTAGTGCGAAGTGAAGAGCGCGTGAAGAAGAAGTAGAAGTGCCGGGTGCGGGGTACGGCCGTTATATTTATCCTATAATTCGCGAGTTCTAACTATTGCGATACAAGCGACTGAACGCGCCAATGAGAAGCTGCGATGCGCTTCCCCCCGCGCGCGCCCCTCTGTCCGCGTTTCGTTCACACTCTTAGTACATAGGCTTTTATTGATAAAAACTATATACAATTTCTTATCTTAAAATAATCCGATAGAACTATTACTATGAAATCTTATCAGATTCTGATTGCTTTCAGACCTATGTTTTATTTTCCTACCTATTGCTGTCTTATCTGGCGGGGAATAAAAACACCAAAGAGAAATCTGTTTATTTACAATAACATAATTGTACCTACTATTATCTATTTACCTATAAACTTATCAACTATGGGGGAATAAAAATACTATAAATATATATTTTATTTGAACTTATAACAATTATGGCCTATGTATTATTATTTCTGTCGGCTGTCCCGTACACTTCGAATCGACTTTACCCTGTTTTCGCAATAGCTCAATATCCGTTCCAAATTCTTTGTTTTGTATATATTTCACAATAATAATTTTTGCCTTGCGTAATTCATGCAGCGTAAGGTAACCCGGCAGTTGTTTACGTTTTAAAGTAGGTATCAATGCTCGTAATACCCACGCTAAAATATGTGCTATTTTTCGGAATGAGTTATGTTTATCTAAAAGTTCACCGATAATATTCCAGTTACCCTGCACAATGTTAACCCTTTGTTGATTGTTTTTGGCCTCCTCATTTGTTTCATAAGTTAATGTTTCTGTTTGGTCTTCTGACGACCATGTTTGTAGCCATTTAGGGCCCTTCCACCATAAATTATGTTCCACCATCTGAGACGTCAGTAAACCGCGGCTGGCACAATCAGCTGGGTTATCTGTCGACTTAACATAGCGCCAGCATTCGGGAGGCATCGTTTCGATTGTTTTCTTTACTCTGTTTGCCACGAACGGCTTCCAGCGGCTTGGCTCACCCTTTAACCAGCTGATAGTGACCATAGAGTCACTCCAACCGTATATTTCTAGTTGATTGAACAAACATTGTTTAATTTTTGTTATAAGTTTAGATAATAAGTACGCGGCACTCATTTCTAGTTTAGGTAATGAGAGCGCTTTCTTGTGTGGTACAAGTTTCGACCGAGCGGCGACAAGTGTTATGTTTGATGTGTTTTTGATTTTTGCATATACCACACATGCATAGGCTTCTTGGGATGCGTCACAAAACCCATGAAGTTCGATTACGTCATTCTTATGACTCACCAACCATCTGGGTATTCTGCAGTGTTTAATATTCTCTATGTCCGCTTTTATCTTAGACCACTCGTTCAGAATGTCATTTGATACTTCGTCATCCCATTGTAAATTGTTTTGCCACAGTTTTTGAAATAAAAGTTTTAATTTAGTTGATAGTGGAGTTAGCCACCCTAGGGGGTCGAATAATTTTGAAATTTCGGATAGTAGATGACGTTTTGTTATTTTGGCCTCCTGATTTGTAAAGTTATAGCGAAAATAAAAATTATCGTTTTTCGAATCCCAACATAGGCCTAGCGTTTTGAAAGTGTTTTCTTGTTTGTTGTTGAAGACCAGGTTTTCGCTCTGACTTTGATGATCTGTTGTATGAGCGATTAACTCCGGTTTGTTTGCAGCCCACTTGCGTAGGTTGAAACCGCCCGATTTTAGTAACGCAATTAAATCCGTTATAAGTTGCTTTCCTTGTTCTATCGAGTGGCTCCCATGGACAAGGTCATCCATGTAGAATGAGTTTGCAAGCACCTGGGCTGCTTCGGGATAATTGTTTTGTTCATCTACTGCTAACCGTTTCATCGTCATTAGAGCCAAAAATGGAGCGGCCTTTGTTCCATACGTCACAGTAGTCAATTGAAACGACTGTATAGGTTGTTCAGGAGAATCGCGCCAAATGATTTTTTGTAATGGCTGATCTAGTTCATTTACCACTATCTGTCTATAGCACTTTTCAATATCCGAAGTATACGCAAATTCATATTGTCTCCATTTAAGCAATAATGACTGAAGGTCTTGCTGTAGGTTAGCCCCTTTTTTCATCAAGGAGTTTAAGCTGTATCCTGATGCTGTTTTACAAGAGGCGTTAAAAACCACCCTGTATTTCGTTGTTGATGACTCTTCCCGCAAAATTCCGTGATGCGGCAAATAGCATTCCAGTGTCGCGTTACCGACAGCTGGTTTCATATGTTCTAATTCTAAATATTCTTTCATAAAAGATTTATAATGATGTTCCAATTGATCATTTTGTTGAAATTTTCGTTCTAAATTCTGAAATTGGGCCACCGCTATTTGTTTAGAAGCTCCTAATTTACTCTCCAAATCATCTTTTAAGGGTAATCTGACTTCATACCGCCCGTCCGATCTCCTGTTTGTTGTATTTGAATAGAAGTTACTACATTCTTGATCTTCCAATGATAACTCTGATTTTTCGCAAATCTCTTCTACTTCCCAGAATTTACGTATTTCGTCTAAGTTGTTCAAAACTACATTACATTGGAAGGTCTTCACGCTACCGCATAAAAGCCATCCTATTTTAGTTTGTTGCGCGATTGGCTGGGATGCATCTTCGCCCCTAAGGATACCTTCTAACATGATTTCTGCGTAAATGTCGGCTCCTAGTAATAAGTCGACGGAACGACTGAGATAGTATTCAGGGTCGGCTAAGTTAATGTTTTCAGTGAATGACCAAGAGGGTTTCTTAAATGTTTTGTTTGGCAAATGTTTAATAAGATCATTCATTATTAACGCTTCTGTTGTGAAGGAGTAATCATTATATGTTGACTTGCATGTTAGATTTGTTACACCCTTACAGTTTGCTTCGTTATGCCCTATACCAAAAACAACTCCCTTAAAATGCTGTCTTTTAAGTCCTAGTTGTTGGGCAGCATGCTCCGATACGAGTGACAGTTGTGAACCCTGGTCAATTAGGGCTCGCATAAGGTGATATGTACCATCGGATGCTTGAACCTTAATCATCGCTGTAGCTAATAATATTTCGGGGCTGTATTCCTGGGATACATGCGAGCTGTTTCCCACGTGTTCTCTAGGTTTGACGGCTTGTTTCGTAACTTGAGCGCCGGACGATGACGCAGTTGGCGGCGATTTCGTAAAAGCCTCATGAAGTAAAGTATTATGTTGAGCTTGACATTTGAGACATCGTTTTGTAGAAATGCATTTATTTCCATTGTGGCTGAACAAACAATTAGTACAAACACGTAATTTATTTGCTGTTTTTAGTTTTTGTTCGACGGAAGATTCCAGAAATGTTTTGCAACTGTAAAGTCCATGGTCACCGCTGCACAATGGACATTTGATATTAGACACGTGTAAAGATTTCGTAATGAATTTGTTTTTAGCGTTTTTGTTGAATGAATTGTTATAATTTGGATTAAAGTATTTCTTCTGATTAGGTGAAGATGATGCGTATTGATGATTGTTTGATTGATTTGAACGTTGTTGAGACGAATCTTTACGACGAGCTGTTTCTAAACTAATGAATTTGTTCTCCAAAAAATCCAAAAACTCTTGAAGTATCGGCAGATCACGGGAATTTTTTAGCGAATCGATGTATTCTGAATATGTTTCCGAATCAAGTTTTTGGGACATGATATGTACCACCATTGGGTCCCATGTTGACGTATCTATGCCTAAATTTTGGATTGCGCGTAGACTTTCTAATGTTGTATCGTGAAGCTTTTTAATTTGAGGCAATGATTGATTTTGCATGTTTGGTAAACCTAATAGGATATTCATATGTGACGAAAAAATTAGTTTAGTGTTGTTATATCTGTGGTTGAGAATCTCCCAACACACAGTGTAGTTATCCGAACTTATTTGTAAATGTTGGATAAGGCTTTCCGCTTCTCCTTTAACCTTGCTTTTAAGAAATTGCATTTTTTGGGCGTTTGACAAGCTAGGGTTGTTATGTATGGCCTCTGAAAATAAATCTTTAAAGGACCTCCAATGATTATAATTTCCAAAAAAGACAGGTATTTCTAGACGCGGTGTTGATTGTTCACGATGGGAAACGGACCACATCTTAGTATTAATAGATTTTTTCAGATTGTTAAATTGTTGTTCATGTTTGTTAAAAGTATCCTCGTATTCCCAATGTTCCTCACCTATTTCGGCGTCGATCTCCCAGTGTAGTGAATCTATTGCTGACCACCTGGACTGAAGTATTTTCAAAGCGTCCTCAAACTCCCATTTTTCGGAAATAAACTCCAGATTTATGTTTGAAACTGTTCGCCCGAACGCTTTGAAATTAGCTGACTGCTTACGTAAAAGATCATCTAGTTTGCTGTTTGTACCTTGGTGTACCATCAGTGGTTGCCGTTGTGGTGACCCGCTACTCTGTTCCTGTTCCTCTTCTTCATCGTGCGGTACCCCTGCTTCTTCTTCCTTCGTTAAATGTTGCTGCAACTCCTTCTTTGTTTTCTCCTTGCTAGTTCCTGACTCACCAAGTAGCTGCTGATACATCTGGTTGATAGTTGCTTTAATTGTTTGATAGGACTTACTGGTATTCTCGTAGCACTGTGCCTTGAAATAATCATGGCTGGGACTCTCCTCCATAGACATGCGGTCATGGTTAAATTGGTAGTCTCTCCAGTGTTGTTCTAAAGTAGCTAAATATTTCTTTAAGTTGTCGATATTTCTGCGTTCGTAACCCGTTTTTCTTAAGTTAACGCCGATCTTAAGAATATTGTTGGCTAATGTTAACTGACTATTGTAAAGGTCAGACATGTTAAGTTGTGAATAGTAAGTAAATCTCCCAGAGAAGTAAAATGGAAAGGTCTTACTTGTTTTTACGCTGTTTGCATACCACTACCTCAGAGTCAGGCAGGAGCAGGCAGGTGTTTCCAATGTTAAATTCCAGTACCACTGCAATCCTCACACTTGTTCACTATGTTATCACGTATCCATGAATGGAGTTTGACAAATAAAATGCCTTTTAATATTAATAAATGTTTTGTAATGACTTTTGACAGAAAAATAAATCCGGTTCACTTTAAGTACTATATAGATGGCGCAGAAATGAAGAGAGTAGGTAGTATAAGGGACCTTGGAGTGGTATTTGACCGTGGTTTGACTTTTCACGACCACGTTACTAGTGTTGCTAAGGATGCCTATCGCCGCTTAGGATTTGTGCTGCGAAATGCTAGGGAGTTTCAAAACCCGCAAGTCATTACAACACTGTATAATGCCCTAGTAAGAAGCAAACTAGAATCCAGCGCGTGTGTATGGAATCCGTATCATGTCACATATACACGGATGCTTGAAAAAGTACAAAAAGTGTTCCTAAGGGCCTTATATAAAAAATCATATGGCTGCTACCCATACTTGTACCCAACTAAGTTCTTGCTTGGTCAGCTAGGATATAACTCATTGGAGTTGCGGAGAATGGTACAGCTAATCACCACCTGCCTAAAGGTTCTAAGAGGTTCGGTCGACTGTCTTCTTTTACACAATCTTCTGTGCGCGCTGTCGGTGCCTAACGAACTGGAGATCCCGGTGGACAGACGCGGTCGCAGTCGGCCACATGACATCTTCTATGTGGACAGTGGCCACACGAAATCTCGCGCAATGTCGCCATTAGTACGGTCACTGGACAATCTCAATGCACTCCGTCGCGCCAACACTGAATTTGATTTTAGTTATGACAACTGGTCATCCATTGTAAAGGCTGTATTTATTTATTGTGAAAGTTTGTGTGACCAATGGTATAACACCAATAGTGGTGATAGTGAGGACGATGAATAAGTGACATTAAGTACGGATGGACGGACGTGTTTGTTATGTTTTTTTTTATTTGACGTAAGTAATTATTTTTTTGACATATATTTATTTTATATAGATTTTTTCTTAGATAATAATAATAGTCTATTCTGCATGTATGTATATCTAATAATTGTAATGTGTGATAAATGTAATTGATTCATATCGTTTTTATCACAATAAACAAATAAACAAATCACTAAGTTAATTTTGAGCAGTACACTCCACAGATTGCTAGTTCATTCCTCACAAATCACACGCGACGACGCAACGCTACTTGCAAGGTCACTCGAAGGACCATTATGTTGGGGTGCAAGGTTGCGGTGGTAGAGAAATGCCGAAAGTTATTTTAAAATATATTTATTCAAAGTTAAATGTTAGAATGCACCCGGATTTGCCGGCGTTTAGTTATGCACTGACTACGCGCTACACAGCGCGGCCCGCGGTTCGCGAGTTAGGGAAAACAACAAAAGTGTCCGGTTGCATTTATTGCACCGAACAATTTGTCTTATTAATTTGAGAAAATGAAGTAAATACAATCTTTTTATGATATAAGACTTATTGGTATACGTTAAGATAAGCGTGAGGCTAATACGTCTTATTTAATTCTTGTTAAGACATCTATAAGTCTATATTTCTTATATAACATTTACACCAGGCAAGATCTATGTGGACATTTTGAATAAAATAAAATTATTTAGGGTTCTTCTTTAAAAAACTTACAAACCAATTCACTATATTGTTTTAATTGTACATATTGTTTTTTTTTTTAACAATGAATACTTTCAAGCATTGTCAAGGTAATGGTTGTTATAATAGATGTTGACGGTTTTATGAATAAGAAAAAAATATAATGCTATAGAAGAGGAAGTGGCCTTGGAAAACAATGCACTTCTTGCAAAATGTATCATATCATGTTATTATGTATCATATAATGTATCATGTCATACCATGTTATTCTTAATGGTCCAAATTTTCATTTTTTTCTCACAACTGCAGATTTTTTCATAATCTGTTCTGTGTGATTTATTTATCTCCACTATCATTACTAGCCTCACTGTGACTTGAATCGTTTATTTATATATTTGACTTAATAACAATACATGTAAATGTTAAGGCCAGGGGGCTTTTCTACCAGTCAACCAACAGGTGATGCTGAGAAAGTAATCATCCATCTATTGATCCTCAGAAATTCTGCTACTTGTTAATTGCACGGAACCATCACACAAATTGCTAGTTGCATTTTTTCAGATATTGCCGAGACTTGTACAGACTTTGGCCGTTGTAATTTTGATTGATTTTTCTTCGGTATTCTCCAATTTTTTTAAATCTCTTCCATTTCTATAAATCCATTTTAACTATGTATGTATTATCGACGCCGACGAAAATAATTGACAAAATGGCAACGGCAGTCTTACTTAATGAAGGATTAATAAGACACTTGTTAGATAGAATGATCTTATAAATCTCTTATTGCATACTTCAGCTCTATAATAATACTTAGACAAGACAAATTAGACTTGCGTTTTGTTTGCGTTTATAACAGTTCTAGTAAATATTTTGCAAGAGCAGAAGTCTAACATAGCATGTATTGCAGACATTACTAAGAATGAGTTATCTTATAAGATGCTCTACTAAGTATAGATAAATTATCAAGAGCAATAAGTCTGATTGAATGTATTTGTAAGACTTTTGTTCTAATAAATATCTTAAAGTGACTTCTTATATTCATCTATAAAAGTACGTACTAAATCCAAATGGTCTCTAGTGCGAAATATCATATGACATGCTTTTGTAAGGTGTGTTTCATTAGTCAAAACACATATAAGCCTCTTATAAATAAAAAATAAAAAATACACACAGCATCACCTTGTTGCGAGTTAACCCGGGTTTCGCCACAGTCTGTGAAGCCTGCCGGCCTTTGACCATGACCTTTTTCGCACGTTCTTGTCGTACGTGATCCACTTTTCATCACCAGTTATCAATTTCTTCAAAAATGGTTCGGTCTCATTACGTCGTAATAAAGAATCACAAATGAGTACACGGTTCATTAGGTTTCTTATAGAGAGCTCGTGAGGTACCCAAATATCGAGCTTTTTTGTGTACCCATTTTTTTTTCAAATGCGCCAAAACTGTTTTGTGGTCAATTCCCAGTTCTTCAGCTACGTCGTAACTACTGATATGCCGATCTTGCTCCACTTTTTCAAAATAGAATCCATTTTATCTGTAACAGGGCGATCAGAGCGACGTGCATCTTTGACATCAAAATTTCCGGATTGAAAACGCTCAAACCAAATTTGTGCTACTCTCACAGACACTGCACTAGGTCGCATAAACATCGCAAATTTTTTTCGCGGCTTGCGTTGCATTTTTACATTTTTGGTAGTAAAATTTTAAAATGTATGTATCTAATTTCTTCATTAGATTCACTCATCTTGACGGTCACACTACTAATTTGAATTAGGAAATATCTTCTTTAAAATTTAAACTTTTAAATAATACCAAAAAGGGCCAGGTACAAATAGTATAGCCAAAGTGGTTTTATTACAAGTTCATACATACTATATGCGAAAAGACTTTTTCCCCAACCTAATATACAGGAAGTCTATTAAAAAAGAATACAGATCTATAATATGGACATTGTTGTACTATATTCAATCACGGTGCTCCAGCCGTAAACTAGTCCTTTCTTCTAGTTGTTTCCCGTTTTTTCCTCTGTTCATCATTTTCATGTCTATGGATATGTTTTGTAGGATTTGTTAATAGTATAAGAATATATAGAATGGGGACGGTATTTATTTCTAATTATTTAAAATATTGTCTGCATGAGGTTTGCTGGGATATACGAACCATGCCCCCCCCCCCCTCCAAAAGAGTACACTATATTGTAACTTAATTCTACTAAAGCTTAAACTCCTCAGAACATAACAAGCAGAGTTAATTTTACTTTCTACCTCCTCTGGTTCAGATTTCCAATTTAAATACTCGTCAATATGGACTCCTAAGAACTTTACAACTGCAGAATGTTAGGCTTTTTCATCCCGTATATTTACATCTAGAGTTTCTTCTTCTCTATGATTAGTCCGGAATAACATAACATTGTATTTTTTGCATTGATTTTTAAGCCGTTTGCGAAGAACCGGTCTTGAAGATCATTTATTAACAGTTCAATTTTTACATTAAGCTGTTGTTTATCTGGTGCAGATACAATTGCATTTGTGTCATCTGCATATACTATTAGTTAAGCATCAGGAATTTTATTATTAACTTGGTCAATAAGGTCATTTATGAATACTATGAAGTGTATGGGTCCCAAAATAAACCTTTGTGGTACGCCTGCTTTAACGGTTCTTTTTTTAGATTTTGTTATATTTGTGTTTCTATCATTCCCGGTATTACTGATTTCGACAAACATTTTTCGGTTGAGTAGTTTATGTGTAGAATCTCTTACTCCGTAATCATTGAGCTTTTTTAACAATAAATTGTGAATTACTTTATCGAAAGCGGAACTCAGATCAAGAAACGTACCAGCTACTTTAAGTTTTTTGTTAATAAGTCTAGTAATGTCATTAATCAGATTTTCTATTGCATCTTGAGTTCCTACATTAGTCTGGTAACCAAATTGTTGTTCATATTGATATCCGCAAAGCCCCTAGCCACTAAGCGTTTAAGAGTACTGTGCGCGCACATTATCTTCACAAAGTGCCAAAGAGTAAGTATTATATTTGTGTAGTCTATGTAGGGTTTCTGAATTTATGCAGTAACTATTTATGTATATTGTATGTAGGTTTATTTTTATACTCGTATATTATATACTATATATCTTAAAGTT
The DNA here is from genome assembly GCA_943193695.1 of Acrobasis suavella. Taxonomy (NCBI): domain Eukaryota; kingdom Metazoa; phylum Arthropoda; class Insecta; order Lepidoptera; family Pyralidae; genus Acrobasis; species Acrobasis suavella. The sequence goes on from OW971956.1 coordinate 5,565,511, forward strand.
ATTATATGTAGGTATATCTTTTTCTTCTAATTAGTACTTTCATCCAAAACTTGCTTTTATCAGCACCCCCTAGTATCCTTTACAATTACATCTTAAAACACATACTGGCGTGTAATCATATCAGTGTAATATTTGTCAAAATAAGTATTCAAAAAAGAAACATTTGCAAACTCATCTTAGAACACACACTGGTGAGAAACCATATCAGGGTAAAATCTGGCAAAATAAGTTTTCAAAAAAATCATATTTTACAATTACATCTTAGAACTCACACTGGGGAGAAACCATATGAGTGTGATTTTTGTCACAACAAGTATTCTCAAAGCCAACATCTTAGAACTCACAATGGCGAGAGACCATATGAGTGTGATAATTGTCAAGGTCAGTGTACTCAATAGGACTCCTGCCTCTGCCATATTTACTTACCATATGTGGCGTTATCCGACCTAAAAATTCTTCAAAACTTGATACACTGATTCCAAAGAAAATAAAATAACTTGTTGTGGTCTATTTTTTAGGGCATTATTACTTCTTCTTAAAATTATTCCCCTTATTCATGACTGAAAGAAATAGCCATAGATGCGTTCGCCGCCTTCTTAAAAATAACTTCTTAATAAGAAGAACTGTCTAGTGCGGCCCATTTTTCGAAATTGCCTCCAAATGACGGGTACTGGAACGGGAACGGGAACAAGAGAGTGGAAAGAGAAAGAGAACGGTAACGAAAACATGAAAAACAAAATTCGCCGGGACTGCTATGCCTTTAAATCTCTACACTACAAAATTTTGGTATATTTTATGTGTATAATAATTCATATTTAATAACAAAATTAATAACGTAAAAAGCCAATTAAAAATCCTATTAGAACCATTTTCGATTTCCACGTAGACTAATTTAAGTAAAAGGCGAGTTTTAAAAGCTAGTTACGCATATGTCCCTTCCACGCTGTATAAATGTTCCAATATTAGTGTAATAAAATATAATTAAAATAAAAAAAAATTGTTTTCTTTTTTTTTTAGTTGATTCCACATTTTAAGTCCAGTCACGAATTTTGTCATAATTGGAAATAAAAATGTGGACTGTATTTAATACGTACCTATACAAAATTATAAGAAACAATTGATTGGGGAAGGAGGTGGGGGTCACTGCTGCGTCACTTAGTGAGTTTACTTTTTGCTAACAACCGTTATACTTTGACGTGTAATTCGACTTTTAGTTCAACTAGATGGAGATATTAGTTCGAAACAAACAAGGTACTTTCGCAGTGGTGGCGGCGCTTATATAACCCCCGACAAAAAAGCGGGGTATTATAAGTTTGATGTGTTTGTCTGTCTGGAGTTCGTAGCGCCTAAACGAATGGGCCGATTTTGATGCGGTTTGTTTTTGTTTGAAAGCTGACTTGATCGGGATAAGAACCATCTCGATCAAGTCAGCTTTCAAACAAAGCTATATGTTCAGCGGTTAAAAAGTTATTGGGGTTTACGTTAGAAATCAGGGTATTTTTAATTTTCTTGGCAAATAAACTTGTTTGATATGTCACGATATAGTACATACACAAAACTTATTTTAAATGTATAATTTACCCCATAAGTGCCCTTTATATATGTGATTCATTTATTTACTTCTTTGGGCACGGACTTACATATGATGAGTATCAAATTTCAACGCAATCGGTCCACTCGTTTCGTAGCAAATTAGCTGTAACAGATGGACAGACATACACGTGTATGTCCGTGATCTTATAAGGGTTCCGTTTTGAGGTACAAACCCCTTAAATAGCCTTATTATACAATACAGACTTATTTCATATTTATAATTTTTGATTTTACGGTTTTACGTTCACCGCTCTACTCTAGCTCTTATTCTAGTTTTTAAGCAAAATGCGGGCCTGCGTCGTCGTGCCGTTCAAAAACAAACGAGTGCATACTTTTCTTTAAATAAAAGCTTGAAACGACAGTGGATAAAAGCTTTTTCTTGTGACATTACAGAAAAGCAAAAGGATTGAACTAAACGGCCTAGTGCAAGTAGGTGTCTGTTTTGACGGAACGATCTCAAGCTATTTAACGCCATCAATAAGGAATGTTATACCCCCTTTTTTACTAAAAAACGCCTCATTAACATCAACACAATCCAGTGGTCTTTTTAGTTCGATTTTCCTGTTTATAATAAGTTTAAAAGCTAGCTGATGGACATCTTAGTAATCAAAACTTTAACACGCAGGTGGTGCATCCGGCGGAACTTGTGTTCTGGAGGGACGGACGCGGTCTGAAAGGACATCAAGTGATAAGAAACACGAGGCTCGAAGTGATCCACCGCGAACTGACGAGAGACGTCACGAACGCGATGATTGTAACAAACATATGAGTGTTAAATGTATAAAAGAACATCCACTTCAAGATACCCACGAGAGACCATATGAATGTAAAGTTTGTGAAAAACGTTTTGATAAGAAAAGGGGTCTAAAAATACATCTTGGAACACACAATAGTGAAAAACCATATCAGTGTAATATTTGTCAAAATAATTTTACACATAAGCAAAATTTACAAAGACATGTAAGAACTCATACTGGCGAGAAACCATATCAGTGTAATATTTGTCAAAATAATTTTACACATAAGCAAAATTTACAAAGACATGTAAGAACTCATACTGGCGAGAAACCATATCAGTGTAATATTTGTCAAGGTCAGTTTACTTACAAGTCTAGTTTACAAATACATCTTAGTACACATACTGGTGAAAAACCATATGAGTGTAGTATTTGTCACAATAAGTACTCTCAAAGCTATAGTTTACAACAACATTTTAGGACTCACACTGGTGAGAAACCATATCAGTGTAATATTTGTCACAAGAAGTATTCTCAAAGCTATAGTTTACAACAACATATTAGAACTCACACTGGAGAGAAACCATATAAGTGTGATATTTGTCTCAAGAAGTATTCTCAAAGCTATAGTTTACAACAACATCTTAGAACACACACTGGAGAGAAACCATATCAGTGTAATATTTGTCAAAATAAGTTTACACGTAACCGTCATTTGCAAAGACATGTGAGAACTCACACTGGTGAGAAACCATATGAGTGTGATATTTGTCACAAGAAGTATTCTCAAAGCTATAGTTTACAAAAACATCTTAGAACTCACACCTGAGAGAAACATGAGTGTAATATTTATCAGAAGTCTTTAAACTTACACTGGAGATAAACCATATGAGTGTAATATTTGTCATAAACTTAAATAATCCGTTTTTATACAAATCTGTGTTTCTACATACTTAACTGTCTATTGAGATTTTCATAAGACTATGGTTTTTTTTTAAGACTATAAATATTTAAGATTTCCCTAAGACAATAGATTATATGACGGGTATTCTAATTGAATAATGAATAAATTTAATGAATCCTATTAATCATAATTATAAACTGTAAAATATAAAATGTACCCTAACGAGCTGAGACGTTAATTACTAATCATACTTTGATTTGATTATTGAGTAATGGTACGAAGTTGTTGCGGGTACCCCTCCCATCACAAGTCTTCTAACAGTCACAAAATCAGTTCTTGAGTCAGTCTGCTTTGAGTGTCCGAACCAGAAAGATAATTATTGTGTATTTATGTTATATAACGTAATTAAAAGTAGAAAGTCTTATCAAATGTAAAGTGTTGTTATATAGCAGTATAGTATATACATAATTTTACATGTTAATTGTAATAAAACGATGATTGTCAATATAATTTGAAAAGAGCTACCACAGAGTTTCTGGCCGCCTCTTCTCTGTGAGACTCAGCCTTCCGACGCGGTGGTAGAATCTTCAAATAATGCTTATCAGATTTAATATTCATATTAGCGCTATATCCTGATTGAATAAACAATATAAGGTTTTTATGTGTTTTAACTTCTTTATTAATTCACGTTACATAGGATTCCTTTAAATTGAGAGCCCAACACTAGTTCGTCATGTCACACGACATAGTTCACACACAAAACTTTTTTAAAATGTCTAATTATAACACATTTAAACAAATGGACTATAACAATTATAGTCCATTTGTATAGGTATTCAAAAGAATGTAAACAACCTTGACATGTCTTTTTATTGAAAATATACTTTTTATAAATCAATACTTTTGCAAATTACAAAAAAAAAATGTTATTAATGATTTATAAAATAAATAATTTGTAATTTGCAAAGGTATTGATTTATAAAGTGTATATTTTAATAAAAAGACATGTCAAGATTGTTACATTCTTTTAAATGCCTTAAAAGATTGATTAAGGCCATATGTGGCCCCATATTTAAAATTCATTTGTTTACTTTTTACGTCCTTTATTTTTTTTACGACGTCCAAAAAGGAGGAGGTAATCAGTTCGTCGCGATCTTTTTTTTGACTCCGCTGTCCGTCCGATTGTCCGTCCGTCCGCCTGCCCGACTGTCTCCAGGCTGTAGCGTATGAACCGGCATGGCTAGACAGTTGAGATTTTCACAGATGATGTATTTCTGTTGCCGCTATAACAAGAAATACACTAAAACAATAAAATAAGTATTTAAGTCGGGGCTCCCAACAAACGTGATTTTTTAAAGATAGATTGAACCTTCGTGCGCGAGTCTGATTTGCACTTGGCCGGTTATTCATGTATTCGAAGAAGACGCCTTGCGCGATTTGGAAAATTATTTTTTTGTTTGAAAAGTTATACTTGTCAAGTAGTCCCGTAGAAATTTTATCAAAATCGGTTCTTTTGTTAGGGTGAAGTCTGTCTTTAGTTTGTCTTAACTTTATTCCAACCAATTTTAACAGGCGGACTTAAGGCCGGCCTTTCTACCAGTCGACTGCGACACAGAATAAGTTCTAGTACTCAGACAGAAGTCTTACTCAGAAAATAAATTCAAAGGAATATCTACTTAATGCGGTTAGTGCTATGGTTTGATTTAGCTCGCGACAGAACTCCTCACCTCTTCGTTTAGATACTTAGACATCCATCGCAAGCCAATTTCATTCTTATTACTCTGGAAGAACGATCTATGTATCTGAATTTTCCTATTCGAAGTGGTCGCCGCGCGCATAGTAATAGTGTTGGTATACAATATGTAACAAAAACCCTGTCCGATCCTTGTAGGAGCAACTTACACCGTTAATATAAAAACTTTCTTATGGGACCAATGCTTGAAACTCGAAAAAAACCGACATTTTCATACAAAAGTGTTCGGCCGGCCCGGAAATTTGTATGAAAATGTCGATTTTTTCTTTGAGTTCCAACCATTGGTCCCATAGGAAAAGTTGTTCATATTGACGGTCTGAGTTGCTCCTACAAGGATCGGACAGGGGTTTTGTTACATATTGTATAATGTAATTACTTATCTTCAAAATTTTACCGAAAATATATTTCGATAATTTTATTTATATACTTATTCATAAACATACATCAAAAAAATACACAAATGTTGCATAAATTCATAAACCCTGCTTAGACTACGTAAATATTTATAATACTCTATGACAATTTCTGAAGATAATGAGCAGGTACAGCCCTCTTAAATACTGACTTACATATATATGTTACGGTAAGTGTGATTAACTGAAAATTATTAATAATTATCAACAATTATTAATAATTACCAAAATTGAAGGCAATAGTAATGAATTATTTACTTTTACCGATTATTATTAATAAATACACCTTACTGTTGGTAAATGTAATAAATTTTCAAAAATAACGTACGCTAGAAGCAGGCGGGGGTTGCCGGAACTCGCGGGGGTCACGGCAGCAACGTGTCATTACGCGTCTCAGTCGGTTCTATTGTTGTTCCGAGTGCACGCGTGCTAGCAGCTATGTTTTTGTTTATGATTGTTGCAAAAATAAATAATAGTTTTTGTCAGCTTTTAATGTTAATTTTATGATTCTTGCAAAAATGATAATTTCTGTTACTTACTTTTAATGTTAATTTTATAATTATTGCAAAAATAAATAATAATTTTTGTAAGCTTTTAATGTAAATTTCATGATTATTTAATTTTATTACATAAATTGCTAATAAATATTGATTAACACAGATTGTTTCTTGTTTGTTTTATCACTTTTACCAAACCACATAGTCAATTATTAATAAAAACCAGTCAAAGTGATGAATTTCACAGTTTTCATCACATTTACCAAATCATGAGGTAAGTATTAATAATAACTGGTTATTATTAATAATAACCATAATAATCAAATTTACTGTAACATATATACCAAACAATTCAATCGGTTCAGTCGTTTCGTAGCAAATTAGCTGTAACAGACGGACGAACATACAACTCATACAAGTGAGGGATCTTATCAGGGTTCCGTTTTGTGATACGGAACCCTAAAATAGCCTTTATTTCAAAATAGTTCTGAAAACTTTTTATAATCCGCTATTTTCCATCGAGTCAAATCAGATACTTTTTTCGAAACGTCAAACCAAAAAATGTCTATGGAATTTGTATGGAATACAAGCAGATGACGTCATAGTTTCTTGGAGTCAAATAGCGCTCTTCTTAACAGTTTTACTGCAATAATTAACCTAAAATCATTTTAAAATCGATGTGTTCATAGACAAGTGACATTATTTTGCGAAGTTTTATTTTCTTATCAGTACAAAATAACTTATTTTTGATCCAGGAAAATACCCAAATATAATTTTTAATTTTACGGTTGTGTATCCGTTTGCCAGTCACGAATGTTTTTTATAAATCTATGTCTTTGATGCAATTGCACGCCCTCCCTGTTGATATCCGCAGAGCCCCTAGTCGGCAAGCGTTTAAGAGCACGCACATTATCTTCACAAACTGCCATAGAGTAAGTATTATGAATGTTTTTAGTCTACGTAGGGTTAATGACTTTATGCAGTACCTATTTATGTACATTATATGTAGGTATATATTTTTCTTCTAGTTAGTACTTTCACTTGCTTTTATCAGCACCGCCTGCAGGTTGACTGGTAGCAAAGGCCTTAAGTCCGCCTGCTACATTTTTGTACTGAAGGTTAATAAATGAATAAAGGGAAAAGGATTGAAACAAATTGTATTTTTATAAAATAAAGTACCTATCGCGTTGACGTATCCCAGAACTTAAGTCTCGAACTTACCTTGTGGCTAGCTCAATCTGTGTGATTTGTCCGTATTTATTTATTTGTTTATAATAAATTCAGAAGCCATGATACATCTTAGTAATAAAAACTTAAACACGCAGGTGGCGCTTCCAGTGGAACTTCTCTGCTGGAGGAAAGGGCACGGTTTGAAGAGACATCAAGTGAGAAGAAACACGAGGCTCGAAGAGATCCACCGCGAACTGACGATCGACGTCACGAACGCGATGATTGTAACAAACAATTGAGCGGCTCTTGTAAATTAAAAAAACACCCACTTCAAGATACCCACGAGAGACCATATGAGTGTAAAGTTTGTCGAAATAAGTTTAAACGTAAGCAACATTTAAAAGCACACGTAAGCACTCACACTAGTGAGAAACCTTATGAGTGTGATATTTGTCAAAATAAGTTTAAACGTAAGCAAAATTTACAAAGCCATATAAGAACTCACTTAGGTGAGAAACCACATGAGTGTAATATTTGTCAATGTCAATTTACTCGAAGGTCATATTTACGAATACATCTTAGAACTCACACTGGGGAGAAACCATATAAGTGTGATATTTGTCACAACAAGTATTCTCAAAAACAACATTTACAACAACATCTTATAATTCACACTGCAGAAAAACCTCATGAGTGTAATATTTGTCAAGGTCGGTTTACTCAAAGGTCAAGTTTAAAAACGCATCTAAGAACACACACTGGTGAGAAACCATATCAGTGTAATATTTGTCAAAAAAAGTATTCAAAAAAGTATAATTTACAATCACATCTTAGTACTCATACTGCAGACAAACCACATGAGTGTAATATTTGTCAAGGTCGGTTTACTCAAAGGTCAAGTTTAAAAAAGCATCTTAGAACGCACACTGGTGAGAAACCATATCTGTGTAATATTTGTCAAAATAAGTATTCACAAAAGCATCATTTACAATTACATCTTAGAAGACACACTGGGGAGAAACCATATTAGTTTGCGTGTTTTCCCGTTGTCCCCATTAATGGGGGAACGAGATTCTAATAAAGAAAGTAAAATTACTTCCCGTTGTCCCCATTAATGGGGGAACGAGATTCTAATAAAGAAAGTAAAATTACTTCCCGTTGTCCCCATTAATGGGGGAACGAGATTCTAATAAAGAAAGTAAAATTACTTCCCGCTGTCCCCATTAATGGGGGAACGAGATTCTAATAAAGAAAGTAAAATTACTTCCCGCTGTCCCATTGCGTTAAAATTTCAAGTGAGAGTGACTTTACAGGGAGAATACATTGAAATAATTATGATTTCACTTATACATTGAAATAATTTATGTAGAAGTGGGAATCGAGTTATATTATTTTATATCATATGATAAGTGAGAAAAAAGTTAGGTACATCTATGAAACGGTTCAAAGAAGCAGGTGGGACTAGAAGAAAATATACCTCTAGAAACACATAAAATTAAAACTAATATAATATTGAAATATTATTATTTCATCGACAACGATACGTGAAATTTTAACTAACCGTTGTTCCCATTGACTTTACGTACAATGGGGACAACACTAACGAAATAGGACGTGTCCGTTATCCCCATAACGGGGACAAAATTATGGGGTCAACGGGAAAACACGGATATTTGTCACAACAAGTATTCACAAAGCTAACATTTACAACAACATCTTAGAACTCACACTAAGGAGAAACCGCATGAAAGTATCATTTGTCAAGGTCGGTTTACTCAAAGGTCTAGTTTAAAAACGCATCTTAGAACAGACACTGGTGAGAAACCATATCAGTGTAATATTTATCAAAATAAGTACTCACAAAAGCATCATTTACAATTACATCTTAGAACTCACACTGGAGAGAACCCATATTATAAGTGTGATATTTGTTAGAGTCCGTTCAATACCAAGTCAAAATTGCAAGTACGTGTTAGAACTCACACTGGAGAGTAACCATATGAGTGTGATATTGTCAGAGTCCGTTCAATACCAAGTCAAAATTGCAAGTACATGTTCGAACCCACTTTGGAGAGAAACCATTTGATTGTGATATTTGTCAGAGTCGTTTCAAAACCAAGTCAAAATTGCAAGTTCATGTTAGAACTCACAGTGGAAAGAAACCATATTATGAGTGTGATATTTGTTAAAGTCCGTTCAATACCAAGTCAAAATTGCAAGTACGTGTTAGAACTTACACTGGAGAGTAGCCATATGAGTGTGATATTGTCAGAGTCCGTTCAATACCAAGTCAAAATTGCAAGTATATGTTCGAACCCACTTTGGAGAGAAACCATTTGAGTGTGATATTTGTCAGAGTCCTTTCAAAACCAAGTCAAAATTGCAAGTTCATGTTAGAACTCACAGTGGAAAGAAACCATATTATGAGTGTGATATTTGTTAGAGTCCGTTCAATACCAAGTCAAAATTGCAAGTACGTGTTAGAACTTACACTGGAGAGTAGCCATATGAGTGTGATATTGTCAGAGTCCGTTCAATACCAAGTCAAAATTGCAAGTACATGTTCGAACCCACTTTGGAGAGAAACCATTTGAGTGTGATATTTGTCAGAGTCCTTTCAAAACCAAGTCAAAATTGCAAGTTCATGTTAGAACTCACAGTGGAAAGAAACCATATTATGAGTGTGATATTTGTTAGAGTCCGTTCAATACCAAGTCAAAATTGCAACAACATTTTAAAACTTACACTGGAGGGAAACCATATGAGTGTGATATTTGTCAATTTCGGTTTACTCGAAAGTCAAGTTTACAAATACATCTTAGAAGTCACACTGGAGAGAAACCATATGAGTGTGATATTTGTCAAAGTTAAAATTGCAACTACATTTTAGAACTCACACTGGAAAGAAACCATATGAGTGTGATATTTGTCAATTTCGGTTTACTCGAAAGTTACGTTTACAAATACATCTTAGAAATCACACTAGAGAGAAACCATGTCTGTGCAATATTTGTCAACAAGTTATTTGCCAGGCAAATTAAAAAATCCCTGACTGCCAAGAATACCATCTAAAGATGAATAGTGGAACTACCGATACGACTTGATATCCGTAGCGCCATTATATTTGCTAGGGAAAGCCCTGACTTTTAAGCGTTAACCCCCAATAACTTTATAACAACTCCGTCACCTACACACGGGTACTACTAGTTTGATACCTAATTTTACAAAATCAAACGGCTGAACAGGTTTCATCATATATAGCTAAGAACCACCGCAAGTGAACTTACTTTCACGTAAAAAAAAAACATTTTAAAATCTACAGGGTTACAAATAATAAAAAAAACGATGGGTTGCACTCCGGGAGTGCCGGCAGAAGTGAAAACTTGAATATAAAATATTATTTTTGATATTTTGGAATGGTTAGGGAATAATTTTGCACGAATTGCTTTAATTATCAGTATAAAAGTACTATCATTTATGTGGTAGAATACAATATTTATTTATTTACAGCAGAGGTTCCCAAACTCATTTTGTCAAACGCCCACTTTAAAAATCAGTTATTTTGTAGCGCCCCCCATTTTTTTCACCATAAAAACCTGAATCACATATTTGTTTTGCCTGTAGTTTAATTCAACCTATATTCTAAACTAGACTTTTTTACAAGAGAGAGCAATAATAATACATACACCAGTACATTAGAGTATCTTTTATAAAAAATAACAATAATCAACTTTGGTAATTTTATAAAAAAATTGCAATAATAATACAATTTTACAATAATAAAGAGTATCGGAAGTGGGGACCTCACCTGCGAAACTTTAAAACACAATTTTTTCAGTGTTTGATTCCTTTAACGATAAAAATAGCGTTGTGAACGCATTAAATTACATTTTTAATAAATATTAATTACATTTTTAGTTTATATTTGTACAATAAAAATGGATATAAATATGAACTAATAAATGGATGTTGTGTAGTAAGAGGATTTTAATTTCAGTGAATTTTAAAATATGAAATAGCTGAAGTTATAAATCACTCATTGCTTAAATCTCATCAGCGCTCCCCAACTTTATTCTGGGCCCGTTACCGCCCCCCTTAAAGCCTCCAGCGCCCACAAGGGGGCGTTATCGCCCACTTTGGGAAAGACTGATTTACAGCGTGCCACGCGCAAGCGCCCTGCGCCGCCTAAACGAAACAGCAGGCGCAGGCATACATTTTCGCCGCGCCGTAGAAAGAGAGGGGGATACTTCCTTCCCCTACGCCGCGCCGGCTGTCTATTCTCCATCCGTCTTACGAATTTTCGATCAGGTCACGTGTCCTGACGCCTGACGGCCTGACGCGAGTTAAACATTTTTACCCATTACAAAAAAAAGTGTACAACGCCGCTAAAGAAGTTTTCACTTCAAAAATAGACAGATCGACAGACATTAGCGTCAAACTAAAGCAATCTCATTACCTGGCTATTGCGTCTAATATCTTGATATCACTCGGTTATCATCGCTTTCCATACATTTTCGTTTGATCTCGATTGATTCCGATGATTGACGAGTGACATCGAAGTATTAAACGCACTGTACGTTGTGAAATTGTGGTATCAGCAACAGCAGAGTGGGTCTTCAGAAATGGCAAATATTCCTATCGCGAAACTACTCATACTATGGTATGTATGTGGAAAGCATTGTAAAGATAATATAATAAGAAAAAAAAGTTGCCTCAAAAAAAGTCTTCTGTCTATTTACTCTCGGCAGTCCATCTGTTTACTCTAGCGTCTAGAGTAAAGCTGGTACTTATGTACCTAACATGTTATCTGCTTATACAACGTCTGAGGGACATGCCTATGCGAATTAAAAAGAAACGATGGGCTAACTAGATCACTAGTATAATGAAATTGCAATTTTATTAGCTAGGCAATTGGTGCCGCAACAGACGGGACGCAAGTTGCATCGCCTAACAGCTACTCAATCTACTCATTTGAGTATTTACTCACTAGATTTAAAAAATAGAGTAAATAGAGCGTGCTCATATATTGACATCGCATTTGATGTCTGTTTACTTATTTTAACATCAAATTACGTCTTTGCACACCTAGCAAAAAAATGATAATTAGTCAAAGAAGCCTACTTTCAGTGTATGATTAGTATGGTATTTTCATATATTTTTAGCGTCGCATTTAACGTTTACCGACATTTTAAGACGAAGTGGTAGCTAAAGTGGAGCCCTCGTTTGAAATAAATTGTTTAAAACTAGGTAAATAAGGTGATAATTAAAAATTTGATTTGTATAAATGTCTAGAAAGACCTTTAAACTATTTTATGACTAACCTTTGAAAGTAATATTGGTAGTCCGTCTAGTTTTAAAACTGATTTTCGCCAAAAGTGGCCACTACCAGTGCAGTGCGACGGTGCCACGGTTAATAATGCGTAAAAATGGAGTGGAACGATAAAATGGTGGTAAAATTTTGAGGTTTTTCTTTCTAGGTTTCTTAGGTTTCAATAAATGCATTATGTAACTGTTAGCTAGCACACATGTAAAAGTGAAGAAAGTCGTCGTCCATATTTAAAACACGTAGATGACGCTATCTTGGATTATTGCCCGATAGTTCGTGAAAAATAACGGGTTCGTTATTTTTCACGAACTATCGGGCAATCTCTGTCACAGCTTTATCGCGATCACTTTTAGCGTACAAAATGTATGAAGCTTCGCCGTGCATTGCTTCGGGGCGATAGACGCAGGTGCAGCCGAAGCATAATTGAATTTAAAATGTGAGATTTTACCCCTTCGTGGAGCTTTGATTGAAAATTGGAACGTCTTTGGATTGAGGAATATTTATATTCCTGATCCTGAAGAACTGAAGATAGCAAAGAGAATGAAGATAGGCTCTAAAAGTCAAGGAGCTGTCATTCAGCAGTGGAATCCCATAGAAAAGTTTCTATCCAACAAACCAGTGGTGCGATTTTTCAAACGCAGAATCACTAAACGTACGATTTTTTGTATGGAAAAATCATTCGTTTAAGTGACTCCGCGTTTGAAAAATGGCACTTCAGGGGTTAAAATTCTATAGGGCACTCAATAGCACACACACAAGCAAACATTGTGCATGTGTGCAAGGGTAAAACGTCTATACAAGACAATAGACCCTGTAGCAGGGTCTATTGGAACGAAGTTCCTTACTGCAGGCTTGGAGGAGATAGGGATTTTGCTGCGCGACCGAACTGAAAAAAATGTGATAGTAAAACCGTAAGGATGACCTCGTTAAATGAGACGTGCGCAGGCGCGACAGTCGTATACACAAGCGAGTAGTTGTGTCGATTCTACATTAGCCGAAGGAACTTCGTTCCTACCTGGTGTCCCACGACACCACATTTCTTTTTTGTCTTGTATGGACCCTGTAGCAGAGTCTATTGTATGGATGAAATTTTACCCTTGCACACATTCAGACTGTTTGCTTATGTGAGAGTGCTATTGAGTGCCTTATCAAAAAATAATTTATAAATTCAAATAATACTGGCGGCACCACTTAAAATACTCATCATACGTAAAACTTCACATGGATAGGACGTTTTTAGGTTAGTTTTGATAATGGTTAACTTTTTTGTATAAATATTGGTGTGCGCCTATTGTTTCTATGATTCTATCCCGTGCAACTGTTCTATATCAATAACGATGAGTACCTAATCGTAACAATTTAAGAAAATGCGCAAGGTGTGGGAACACACGCGCTAAAGATATGAGCACCAGGTTTCCAAATCCTGGCATTGGAAATATGACAAAGTAAGTAATAATATACCTACTGTTAGAGTGTTCATAATTTTTACAAAGGAACAGCTGCAGTCCAACGACAAGATACACCAATGACATAGGTAATTGAGTTGATAGAATTAAAAGATACAGCAATATGTTCACACTGTTAATTAGATTTACAAGATAATAATGTTAGTATATGAGCTTTGCTACGTCTAAGTAATTTGGTACAACTCAGAGGTTTTATGTCCCGCAGTGGCTACAATAAGCTGTGCTAGATTGGCTTAATCTTTAAAAGGAAGAACAGTTTTTAACCAACTTCCTGATATGCATGCCATTCTCTTCGGTCTTGAGACAGGAGACTATAGGAGACTTATGCTCAACAGTGGGTGTAGAAAGATTGAAGCAAAAGAAGAAGAACTAACTTTCAAAAAGGAGGAGGTTATCGATTCATCGGATTTTTTTTTAATGTATGTTCACCGATTATTCAAAGACACCTGGACCGATTTGGAAAACTTTATTTAAAAAGGCATATTTGTCAAGTGGTCCTATGTGCATATTACACACCATGATGATTCCTAAAATAATATTGTCTATCTAAATTAAGTGTTTTGTTTGTTTTAGGCATAGTGAAATGGAGTCACTTTGAATCATTTTATGATTTGGATGAAAATAACCCAAAATTTAGATATGCTGTTGCTCCAACCGACCAACACATTCACCCAAATGTCAAGCAGCTAATGGTTAAGGTAAGCAGCACAGGTCTTCAGTCCCACTGTTGTATATGGTATATTTTCAAAAATTGGATCAAGTTAATAGACTATTTTATTTATTTGTATTGTATGCATACTAAGTATTAAATGATAGCTGTAAGGGAGGTTATTCTCTTCAATTATAAAGATAAATTGATAGATTTTTAGTAGCTAGTTGTAACCTGATTTAGAAAAGGTTATTTTGTCATGTAAATTTTATCAAAATCAGTTTAGTAGTTTTTGCATAAAATACCAAGAAACATCCATATATCCTCACAAACTTTCGCATTTATAATATATATTAGGATAGGTTTGTCATCTGTATATTTCTGTAAGTCTTTCTTTTGTTTGTTAAGTTATAAAGTTCATTTTTTCCAGATGATCCTCATGTGGAAGCTCATGCGACTGCAAGCTTTGCGGGAAAAATCTTCATTATGTAGTGGAATAGACTAACTGTAAATGTAGATGTAATGAATATGTTTTGCCATTGTATTTTGTCGGAAATGTATAAAGGTATTTTCATCTGGTACGTTTTATGAAACTAATGAAAACCTATTTTTTTTATAACTATCCACATGTTCCACAGCCGCGTATTTGAATAAAATTTTTTTATCATTTGTTGTTTATTTTTCTATTTACAGACGGAGACGGTATGCGATTGTAATCGTAATGACGAACTTATTGAAGTTTTAATCACGATTGCCATCGCAAACAGCTTCCGTCAATGACCTTTAAAAATTTTGAAAATTGTATTTCAAATATTCCCGCTCGCGTTGTATTGTATTGTCGGTGCTAATCCGCTGTAGCGCTAGTGTCTATCAGTGTGTACATCATGAAGATATAATGGTGTATATCTATGGTTATATTTTTTTTCTATGGAGAATTGGAGACGTCATTCTTCTCTTGTCAGAGAGTATTATATTCTTTGCCCTGCTAGTTTGCAAGAAAAGAGGCCGTGAATTTACTTCATAAATTCCTCTGGCCGAGTGTGCATTATTGCTACTTTCAAAGGTTGAACTTGAAGGTAAGGTTCCTTTCAAGCAGAACCAAATCTATAAATTAGAATGGTACTGGTGAAGAGCCCTATCTATCCAAACCATGTAGGTATTCTCAATTCGGGCAACGATATTAGCTATCTCTAATGTACATTTGTACATGAAGTTAAATTGAAATAGTTACCAGCATACAACAACCCCTTAAGCAATTCCATAAAGTCTTCCAACAGTGGACCTATCCAGTATTTACCCCATAGAGGACACAAAGTATCTGTGATTTGATATGAAAAGGAAAATACTTGTGATTTGGATGTGAACTTGTGAAGGCATATGACAGTGAAATGGGTCGACCAATTAACACTGAAGCTCGGAAGATCATTCTCCAAGTCATCAAATTCTGTGAAGACGAGAAGAAGTATGGATTACTGGCGCCACGAGAGGAAGCAATTAAAAGAGCGTGTTTGGCTACGGGGTTGTGTGAGGCAGATATCTTGGAGATTAAGAAAGAATCACAGAATATGAGTGGAGGTGGGGTGTCACCAGATGGTGTGAGGGCGGATACATTGGATCACGTGACAAATGAAACACCTGTTATATGTGAGTATCCAGAATTTTCAATCCCCAAAATTTACTCAATTTTCTATTTACTGAAGAAATCACCATAGTGATAAGCCTGCTTTTGTATACTTAACCACCAAAAGTATAGTTTAGTAGTACCAATAGTATAGCTGTGGTATACTTTTCTATGTGGCCCACTGTACAGTCAGGCTTCAAAATGTAGTCATAATTTCTCATACTAGTTGTATGAAAAATTATGACTCCATTTTTGAAGCGTACCATACCTATTATATTTAATGTTTACTTTTAAGATATTGCTAACAACAGACTTCCATGTTAATCAAGGTCTTGGAAATTCCATGAATACAAGTGTTGCTCTTAAATATTAATTAAATGAATGACTACTTTCTGAAATTTTTAACAAAAATTACATAATCTAACCCAAATTTCCTATACAGGCTCGCAACCAGCAGACATGATCAATGTTCTAGTGAAGCTGGAACCAGCGGAAGAAATCACCGACGAAGGTACTTATGTACTTTTTTAAAGAATAATATTTTTTCTAAACTATAAACCAACACAATGCCAAACCACACAACTAATTTTGATAACATTTCTATGGCACCACCCATAGACTTAAAAATGGGGCCACCTGACACGTATGCCCTTTCAAACAAAAAAGATTTTTCCAAATTGGTCCAGTCTCTTCAAGTTATTTGGTATTTGACTCGATTTTTTTTCTATTCATATCAAAAAGTAACATGATACGAAACCAAAAACATAAATAATAATTTTACTCCGCCCAAATATAAGCAAGTTATAAGCCTTTCAAATCCGTTGGAAAGGAAAACTGTCGAGTAACAGAAAAAGGATGCACATATACGCGTGTGATGTCACTGTCATTAGATGTCATGCAAGACATAGCGAGATGTCCCCACCACACTCCCACTCTTATATTAAAAATGATAATTGCTGCCTCATTTAATAACCAATTAACTTTCTATTTTCGGAAAACGGCTTCTTGTTAGTGTTATTTGTTATTTGTATAAAATATTGTCCAAAAACAAACTATGTCAAATAGCCAATTAGAAAATGCATTTAAAAAAATGTGACGTGATATATAAAGCAATAAGCTTACCTTTCTGACATCAATGTGTTTTTAATTGCAGCTAAAATTAACACAGAAAATGATCCAGGGTACCTTGTGCCAATCAAGACTGAAACAGTACATGAAAATGAGGAAGGTGAGTGTTATTTAGTTGTTCTTTATCATCAAAGCTTTATTCTTTAGTTAGAAGCACGACCCTCCAAACCGATCCATATTTGGTCAGAGATGATGTGGCCTACACTCTCCACGCTGGCCAGACGGTTGGAGAGGTTTTACTGATATTTAACCTTTTTACGGCGATAGTCAGATTTTTCCGACAAACATTTTCGTGACCATGTTGCGAGCCGACAAAAAATCACTGCTCGTATTGCACATAACTTCCACATCCCTTTTTAGTTGTAGATATTTATTTTCTATTCACTATGCTACGACAACTGATTAAAAGTCTCACAGTGAAATGGTTAATAAGGTACGCCTAAAAATTTATGAACTGTTAAAAGACTATGAGGCTCTCAGCGTCGTGTGAAAAAGACATATTCCGTCTTATTATAAAACCCAGACTAACTTTGTTACTAGGTTTAAACCATTATCCGCCCAAATCAAGTTGACATCTAGTATAACACACTATTTCACCTGTCAATGTCAACTTGATTTGGGCAGATAATGGTTTAAACCTAGTAACAAAGTTAGTCCTGTCTTTGTAATAAGAAGGATTAGCTCCAAGCTGCTCGTCTATCACACTAATATTATAAAGGCGAAAGTTTGTGAGTGTGTGTGTATGTTTATTATGCTTCAACCACTGAACCTATTTAGATAGTTTTTATCTCGAAATTCCGGAGCGAAGCCCGCGGGCACAGCTTGTAAATAATAAAAATAGATTTTGTTCCAGGTTTGTCTCAAGCTGTAGCCGTGGCGGACGTCAAATGCGAGTATACATCCGACTCAGACTGTGATATTCCACTGAAGAGAGTCCGACTGGATCTGCAACGTAAAGACGACCAAGAAGGTAGTACATATACTACCATATCTTAATCCCTGATGGGGCCAGACAGCATTTTGGGTCTTGTGGCTCTAAGCAGACAGACCTCAGGGTATGATGTACAAGACTCGAGTACTTGAGTTCTAATTTTGAAGACCCGAGTCAGTTTTACCGGGCTCTATGAGCTCAATAGGCTTGGAGTTCCGAGGCTAGGCGAGCGCGAGTTCTCTGAACTAGAGCCTTCGAAAAAGCGAATCTTTCACCACAATTTGCAAGCCTCGAATCCGCAAATTTGCTAGGTTGAATTTTGATAGACTTGGTGTCCTGTGTCTAGTTAAGCCCGAGCTCTCTGTGTCAACGACTTTAACCTTAAAAAAACATACATTCACTCGAAAAACATTACCCTCCGTCTTCGCAGTTGGGTAAAAGGCTTGTGTGCAGAAAAAGACTTAAGCTCTAATCTCACGCTCCAAGGATCAATTAAGCTTGCAGTCTTTGAGCCTTCTATAAAGAGTTGAGTCCTGTAAACGACTCTGAGTCAAGTAAAAGGACACAGAGGACTCAAGTCTTGTAGATCACTGCACCAGGGCCCCAAGATCCTGAAGCCACTTAGGGATAAGTAAATTTTTAACCAACTTCAAAAAAGAAGGAGGTTTCGATATGAATTTATATATTTTTTGATGTTCACCGATTAATCGAAGACGCCTGGACCAATTTGGAAAAATATTTTTTTGTTTAATATTGGTCAGAAGGTCCCATAGAAGTTTTATGGTTTTGAAAATTACTTTTGTTTCAAGCTGTGGCCGTCAAATGCGAGTTCACGTCCGACTCAGAGTACGATGTCACACTGAGGGAGATCCGACTGGATCGGCAATGTGAAGACAACCAAGAAGGTAATTAATACCAAAGACTTACAAGCTGATTGGTAAGCTACATATTAAAAGGGGGGACTCAGTACTCGATTCTCGTACCAAATATATAAAAAATAGGTGCTTAAAAGTTGACCAAATTATCCAATAAAAACAAGAAGCGTGGATACTTGCGCTGCGCGCTATGACAACGCACTCAGTACTCTATTCTCGTTCTAAATATAAAAAATAGGTGCTTAAAAGTTGACCAAATTAACGAGCCGAGTTAGGTAGGCAGGAAGCGACTAGTAGCGAGCGCGCAGTTCCCAAACATTCCGAGATTGTGCACTAATTTGATAAAATTTTTCTTTGTAATTAATAAGTATTTTGTTGATTTTATATTTTTTGACATTACTTGTGATCAATCATGTTTTTTTTATTTTTTGAAGTATGTCTCGTGATTTACATCGTGATGTCAGTCATCCTGTATAAAACAACCTAGAATTACTACGAGTAATATTCTCAAAAAATAACATTGAAAATTAAACCTAACGCCACATATTCAAAGTAAAAATTTTTAAATACTTTTTTTTTCTAATTATTTATTTAAGTCACACAAATTAATACATGCATTACATATTAAGCAATACCAACAAAAACCTTACATTGCCCAATAAAATTCCTAAAGTTATAGGCATCCCTTTCCCGCAAATTGCCAGTGCAATAAAGTAGAAAGGGACACCTACAACTTAAGGTATCCTTTTCGGGAACTGCTTAGCCACTTTGTAGGCATTCTAGATTGTTTATAATATCTTTAATACTTACTCCTACACTATTAAGTCAAGAGTCAAAATAATTTTGCTATTCAAAAAAATAAAATTTGCCCAAATTCAAAGTGCTGGCCGGAATGCGGCCACGATTTAAATTGATACTCGTAGTACTAATAACGGTGACCTTTTGTTAGTACGGCATGCAACCTATGTTGCTAGAGGTTATTCCAGAACTTTTCTTGATTACAAAAATTGATTTTTCATGCGTTTTTTCTCAGTTTCGGTTATGCAGTAGACATTTGATATGTTCAAAAGCTGATGGGCATAAAACTAAACACGCAGGTGGCGCGTCCGGAGGAACTTCTGTGCTGGACGGACGGACGCGGTCTGAAGGGACTTCAAGTGACGAGAAACACGAGGCTCGAAGTGATCCACCGCGAACTGACGAGAATCGCCATGAACGCGATGATTGTAACGAATTTTTAAGCGGCTCATGTAAATTAAACGAATACCCACTTCAAGACATTGACGAGAAACCATACGAGTGTAAAGTTTGTCAAGAACGGTTTGTTAAGAAAAGGGGTTTACAAATACATCTTAGAACACACACTAGTGAGAAACCATATCAGTGTAATATTTGTCAAAGTAAGTTTACACTTATGCAACAGTTACAATTACATGTAAGGACTCACGCTGGTGAGAAACCACATGAATGCGATATTTGTCAAAGTCGATTCACTACAGAGGCAAAATTACAAAAACATCGTAGAACTCACAGTGGTGAGAAACCACATGAGTGTAATATTTGTCACAATAAGTTTGCTCAAAAGCAACATTTACAAATGCACCTTAGAACTCATACTGAAAAGAAACCATATGAATGTGATATTTGTCATGGTCGGTTTACTCAAAGGTCAAGTTTACAAGTACATCTTAGAAATCACATCGGTGAGAAACCATACGAGTGTGATATTTGTCACAAAAAGTTTTCTCGAAGCCATCACTTTCGAAAACATCTTAGGACTCACACTGGAGAGAAACCATATCAGTGTGATATTTGTCAGGGTCGGTTTACTCGAAAGTCAAGTTTACGAAAACATCTTGAGACACACAATGGTGACAAACCATATAAGTGTGATATTTGTCACAAGAAGTATTCTCAACGCTATAGTTTACAACAACATATTAGAACTCACACTGGAGAGAAACCATATCAGTGTAATATTTGTCAAAATAAGTTTACACGTAACCGTCATTTGCAAAGACATGTGAGAAATCACACTGGTGAGAAACCATATGAGTGTCATATTTGTCCCAAGAAGTATTCTCAAAGCTGTAGTTTGCAAAAACATCTTAGAACTCACACTGGAGAGAAACCATATGAGTGTAATATTTGTCATGGTCGGTTTACTCAAAGGTCAAGTTTACAAGTACATTTTAGAATTCACACTGGTGAGAAACCATACGAGTGTGATATTTGTCACAATAAGTTTTCTCAAAGCCATCACTTACGAAAACATCTTAGAACTCACACTGAAGAGAAACGATATTAGTGTGATATTTGTCAGGGTCGGTTTACTCGAAAGTCAAGTTTACAAAAACATCTTGAGACACACAATGGTGACAAACCATATGAGTGTAATATTTGTCGAGGTCGATTTACTCAAAGGTCATATTTAAAAACTAGCTTTTACCCGCGGCTTCGCTCGCGTATAATTATGACTGTTGAAAAAAATGTTGTGTTTTTCTGAAATAAACTCAAAATTATTTCATAATTATTATGGACACAGAACAGAGATTTATTATAGGACACTGTTGTACATGATATTTTTTGTTCTCCCAAACTGCACTGGACTTGTGTAGTTTGGCCGTTTTTTCATTAAAGGGCCTAAGTATAGGCAAAAATTTTATTGTGAATTAATTACTTTCTGTTTTATTCCTATGTGTCTGCGTCATTCTTACTAATTGGCCAAGCTACACAGAGACTAAGGTTAAGGCTTTGTAGAGAACTTAAGACTGGTTAAGAGTGGTTCACGCAAACCGCTATACGATATGGTGAGAATTAGGCTCAATTTACACCGCGACGGAATCAAAGCGAAGCGATTTTGGAACGAAATTGTACACTAGCATAATGGACTTTATGTCAATCGCATAATGTTCAAACTAAATTCGTGCTCAAAAAATAGTCGCGCGTCAAGCAGCGAATTCTCGCGAGGTTGCCGGTGTCGCGCGCGATATAGTGCCGAAGTCAAGCGAACCGGCGCGAATCAGGGCCGGTCAGTCCATACAGTCAAAATAGTCGCGAGGCGAATTCGCGAGAATTCGCACGTCTTCTCGCAAAAGGGGCAAATTTGAAGCTTCGTTGCGTTTCGCTTCCGCTGCCGTGTAAATTGAGCCTTAGTTGCAATGTTCGAATTAGAATCGGTTTATTATTTCACTCAGTGATATCACATCGATCAGTTAAAACAAAAAATAACAATGCAGAACCCATTTTTTTTAAATTTACATTATTTTAGTACTAGGATTGCAGTTATGTGTCATAGCCGGAAGCCACGCCTATTTCAGGGTCCATTTGGAAAAATAAGTGATGCTTTTAATTGGAATAGTTTTGTTTTTAACCCCGGATGCAAAAAGATGAGTACTAAAAGTTTGATGCCAATGTCAGGGGGGCTACTCCAATAAATAATACGATAGTCGTCCGATAGTGACGCCCTATTTCTCTGACAAACCAAATTAGACTTTATCATCATATTATGCTCCATGATGCTTGAAACTGAAACGCGGATACGCAGTAACGTCCGTCTTGCGTATCGCTTTTGGTGTAACCACTCTGTATTTTGTCTGTCTGTGGACTCTGTGGCATCGTAGCTCTCGAAAGGGTGGACCAATTCGGTTTTTGACGTGAACGCAAGTACCTAACATTGCCGTGGTGTTTTAGCCATTTTGATAGAAATCGGTTAAGCGGTTCAAAAGTAATGGGTTTTTATTTGATACATTTTAAATTTACTATAATAGTTTTTTAACCCGAAGAACTCTGATAAAGAGACAAGTCGATAGTTACAGTTTACAGTGAAGAAATGTCAACTTCTGTACTCACAATAATACGGTTTAATTTCTTACGGGTTAGACAGGGTCTGTACTTCCTGCAACTGATATGTTAATAATGATAATGCTCATGTATGAAAATCAAATATCTGGAACCCATCTTCGTAGATCATAATTTAATTGAATACTAGGAGCACAGTTATGGGTTGGTCAAGGGGGTGGGAACTGATTATGAAATGGCATGGTCATGTTATTGACCTTACAGCTGTTTAGTGCGCTGTGCGATAGTGTTGTGCTAACGTGAATTAGTTAAAATTTTGACTAGTATTGCAAAAAAACATTAAAAATCAACAAACGGACTTACAAGGCTACACATGGCCCCATACCGTTTGTTACCGTCGTCTGATTTAGTACTCTCGATATTATTATACCCTTTCCTTACGTATATTATATTATTATTCTACTTTTCTGTATCCGCTGGGCTAATGGTTGACCGGGAGAGAATGCCATATGGCATTAGGTCCGCCTCTTGTACATTTTTTTAAATTGTGTAGTAAAGTTTAAATAAATAAATAAATAAAATCCGTACAGACTAAATTTATAATCAGACGAAACGATATCGTGTTAAACTTTGAATGATGTCAATTAGTGAAGAAAATCCCCTCCGCAAATTGTATAGAAAAGATATCGACTAGTTCGCTCTTAAGAGTAATATTTTTGCATTGTCGAAATAATTAACTGTCGAAATTCAGTATGACACTCCAAATAAAGACATGTCATATGATAACTATAATATATTGCTATCCTTTTCTGTCGCCCAGAACCGTCATTTACCAGAGCGAGAGAGAGAGAGCGACGGAACGCTTTAACACGGCGGCAGTTGCTTTAGCGTGCCATTGCTCTCTCTCGGGATTAATGCATTCTGTACCAATTAACCTTTGGGATAAATAAAGAAAAATAATGGAGTAGGCGTACAAATAAATAAATGACTATCATCCCTGTACTGTATTGTATAATACATGATGTAGGCAGGAAGACTGAGGTAAGTCCCCTACCTAAATGTTACAATCAGTGAATATTATTGGAATTTTCAATTAAAGTTCTATGAATAAGTACGTTTTAGTTTTTTTCCTGAATTTTTGTCCCCGAAGAACGAATGGGCGTACCGAGGGGGGGGGGGGGGGCTCGGTGACTTCATGGTGGGCAGAGGGGGGCAGCTGCCCCCACCTGGATTTTGTTTACGTCCCTACTTACTATCTATTTTTGGCGATAAAAGTTAAGAAAAAGAAGTTTTTGCCATTAGCAACAATTTTCAACTCTTACCGAGTTTATTTGTCTAGTCTTTCAAGAGTTCACACCCCCAATAACTTTTGAACATAGCTAAGAACCACCGCAAGGCAACTAGCTATCACTTTAAAAAAAAAACATCGATGATGTCATAAACTGTATTACCGAAGAGCCTTGAAAGTTAATTTTCAAATAGGTATAGTTTAATTAAAGTATTTAAAAATAGATAATTAATTTTTATCTATTTGATTATATGCTTATAAAAAAACCTGATTCGCCCCCCCCCCCTGGCCCAAAACCTAGGTACGCCCATGGAAGTCACTAAAAGTCAATGAACGAACTCCTGAGCCTCTGGGTCCTCCCTATGGGCCAGAGGAGCTACAAAAGTCTGTCCTATGAATGTTTGCATAGATTTAGAAGAAGTCTAAGTAGGTATGTATGTTACCCATGTAACATATTACATACCGCATAATCTTAATCCAGCAAAAAAATCTATTTGTGCCATATACACTACACATAGTTTACTCTGCCTCGAACGTTTGTGTACTTTTAAATGTTGTGGTGGCTAAAAGGCTTAAGTCCAACGCCGTAAAAATATGTAAAAAAAAACAGCTTTCTGTCAAAAATATAAACTGTCAAAAACAGCTGATTTAATTTTTCGATTTTGTTGTACCATAATTTATCAGTATAATTCTATGATATTTATTTACGAATATCGAATGAACTAGATAAATTTGCTGACTTGAAAGCGTCAGTAAAATGTACGAATCGGAAAATGCTTTAAAGAAATTGTGTTGTACGTGTTTGAGCCGCAACAGAAGGCTTTTCCAACTTTGCCGCCTTGAGGATGGTGTGAATAATTTATATTCCTTGCTGTCCTACGACGCTGAAGCTTATAAGGTAGGTACATCAATCCAATATTCTTCTGGACGGCATCCGTGGTCCAGTCGTCAAGGCGTTTGCTTTGTGATCCGGAGGTCGTGGGCTCGAATCCCATTGGCAAGTATACTTTGTGAAAAGTTGTTTCCAGTCTGGTTAGGATATTGCAGGCTTGAATCACCTGATTATCCGAAAAGAAAGATGATACCGTGTTACGGAAGGCACGTATAAACTGTGGGTCCCGAACGCCATGTAGCATTTGCTCAAACCTATCCTAGGATTGGTTTTGGTCTACCCTTTAGGTTGCGGAAGTCAGACGGCAGTCGCTCTGTGTAAAAACCAGTAACCTCGGCAAATCTTATTACTAACTTCATATTATATAAGGTTTATTATACATGGTAATAAAAAATTAGGGATTCTCTAGTGCTCCTGGTGTTAATAATTTTCACTTTCTAGGGAATCCCTGCAAGCATGACAATCGAAAGATTTGACAAACGGTGACTCATTATTGTGTTTCACTTCATGCTTTTTGGATGTAGGTACCTATTTTTTTAGTGTCTTTTTTTTATAATTATTTTTATGGCTTTTGGCATCCACCTTTTGGCCATTCTTCATTCACAATTTCTTTATTTTAAAATCTGAGTAATATTATTTTTTAAGATTTAACTTTTCATTGTTCACTAGATAGGTAAAATAATATATAAAATTTATTTTAACTCTTAAATTTTTTTATTTTCTTCCATGTTTCTTCGATTCTGTCAGGATTCTTCTTTTTTTAATTATATTAAGTTCTTTATTGCATATTTCAAATCTTTGGTTCTTAATCAAAAGTGTTCAGCCAGCCTGGCAATTTGCTTGAAAATGTTGATTTTTTTTGAGTTTCAAGCATTGGTCCCATACCAAAAGTTGTTCATATTAACCGTCTGAGTTGGTTCTACAAGGATTGGACAGAGTTTTTGTTTCATATTTTATAACATATATATATATATATATAAGGTCTAACAAAATATACTGAAACTATTTTAACAGTAGGCTCAGTCCATGATACTGAATAACTTTCCCCAAGGGACATATAGTGACATATAAAGTTTATTTTTAACATACACTAACCTTTGACCGCACATACCGCGCCGTCCGCCTATCGCCGTAATACCTAAAGGTAGGCACAAACGTAGCTAGACGCCGCGACATCACTCACGCTTTTACAACACGACTGCACAACACAATTGCAGTCAGAAAATAATTTCACCAAATTAGTCAAGTGATTTATTAATTTTCGATAACACTTTCCTTAGGCTTTAACCTTCAGACAGGGGTCCACCCCGTGATGCTTGAAGTTATCAAAATATTAATAAAATAAAGAAAACTTTGCACTACACACATAATTTTGATGTAAATGTGCCTTTGCTGGCATTTTACCACAATGCAACTAACATCTTAATGCTGTACTCTAGCCACCTAGGTATTGTTGAATACCTATACTTTTGAATAGAGAAAACATACGCGTGATGCTACATGCATCAGTTGTAACTCAAAACTGACCAGATTTTGGAAAGTTTTTTTGTTGTTTATTTTGTTTTCAGTTAGCTTTCCCACAGTTTACATTTTAGAGAGCCTCTTTAGTTCTCGCCGCGAGCACGAGCCGACTTAAATTTTATTGCATATTTTTAACAGTATTTTTGTAAACAATATGCCGACAAAAGAAACAAACAAAACATCATAAAAGCCAGCGAAAATTGAACCGGTAAATTTTTACTGCTAAATCCTTTATTTTTGTATTCAAAGAAACACCGCTTCGTGGGAATAACATGCTTTTATTATACCGTCAAATAACTTCAATTGCATTTTGTTACTCTGGTCAATAGGTACCGTAAACAGGAGTATGTGAGTTTAGTCTCCAAAATATCCGGGTGTAGTGTACATTAGATTTTTCTTCTTATTACCTATTGCATGTGCTTTACCATTGTTAAGAATGAGATGTGGTTATTAACCGTTTGAACAGTGAAAGGCTACTCCTCAAAATAATAATAAAAATCTTTATTTCTTAGGTACCTACCTAATTCAAAGTGAGTTGTGAATTGATTAAATTACATATGAGTGATTTATGAGTGAGTTGATTGAATTACCTAATGACTATACTAGGGCAACAAACTAACATGTGATTATTGGTGAATGAGTGTAATTGCAGCGTGTGTAGACGACTTTTGCTACATACAGTACAGCTGAGCGTCTCAGTTGGGCGGAGGGGTATAGTCGGGAGTAGGGCATCGAAAATAACCGAACCGGTTTTTTCGGTTTCTAACAATATTCGAAACCGAAAAACCTGTTTTTTTCGGTTTTTTCGATTTTCATCATTTTTTTCTTTTAATGTCTATTTATTAGTATACATACATACATACTGTTACTTCTTGATCCCTAACGGGGTAGACAGAACGCTTTGAGTCAATTTTATTTTATAAGACAATTTTATTAAAATTTCGTTCATCATAAACCACCAGAATACTGTTTTTCGGGATAAACATACATTGGATATTTAATTCTTCGTACTTGCAAATATGGGACAACAAAGAACTCGTATTTTTAACATAAATAAATTTCAAAGTACTAATAACATTGCGTGGCTTGATGACCATTTCCATAGAGATCTTCAAATGTGATGCGATGTCCTTTTTTTATTTCTTTAGGCTAAACGCTTGATAGATGTTTGAGAAGTGTCGTTAGATTTGTCTTGTCAGAGTGACACAAAAATTAAAGGGGGAGTTCATTTTTAGGCTAAATGATGTGGAAACGTACCCATACTACGAGATACATTATAAAAAAAAAACTATATGCCTTTACGACCTATTCACGAATACGCAATTTCGAGTAAAACGCTTATTATGTAATTATTATTTCCATAAATGATGAATGTTATCATTAAGTTTTTGAACAGAAACCACCACAAAGCTTTTAACACTCTTAAATTTTGAAGAACAAAAAGTTGGAGGATAATATTATGACTGCATTGTGTTATGAATTTCGACAGTTAATTGTTTTTGACACAGTCCCAATTTGGAATAACAATAGTTCGATATTTAATGTTTTGACAGATCGACTAGTCCGACAGAACATACTTCGACAACAAACATCTTCGAAAAACACTACTTGGACAGAACCCTTCTTTGATAGTACCTACGGGTAATTTTATTTTGCGGTTGAGTTTGTTTCCATAGTTCGCTGGTTCAAAGTACATAATTATGTCACCTATTCACATGTAGACGTGAGAGAATTGAAGTTTGAAGTTTGAAAAAATTTTCTTGTGTGTAAATTGGCCAACACTGGTGTTGGATTTTTCAAGCTGCCTGAGGCATATGACATAGCTTGACAACTACCATACAATGATGACAGCCGAAAACCACAGTTTTATGTGTCTTCCGAAGCACGGAGGAGCTCTCACCCTCAAGGTGGTCTGACGACCTGACTAAGGTCGCTGGGAAGCGCTGGATGCAGGCAGCTCTATGTCGGTATTGTCGGTCATTTTGGAAATCCTTGGGAGATGCCTATGAGTCCTATGACCAGCAGTCGACGTTATGCGGCTGAAATGATGTAGAATGATGATTGATGACTGATAACATTAGGATTTTTGAAACTCAACTATCAAAATAAGGAATCAAATATTGGGATAATTAGGGCGTTTCTCGTTTTATCATCATTGAGGCATGTCGGTTGCTGTAGTAAACCATAATATAAATGTTATAGCTGGTGATTTAGCTTTTATATTTAACGAATGTATTGATGAAGGCATATTTCCTAACCTAATTAAATGTAGTAAACTAATCCCCTTATTCAAAAAAGGGAGAAAAAACAGACCCTGGCAACTACAGACCTATATCTATCCTGCCAGTTTTGAGTAAGGTGTTCGAAAAGATAATGCTTAATCAAATATATTTTCTGCTACTTCACTTCAAGACCTACAACCTTTTCTATAACCAACAGTTCGGCTTTACTGGCGGGAAATCAACCACCGATGCGGGAGTGGCACTCATTACTCATATTTACGACGCATGGGAGAACAAAAATGATGGGATTGGATCCTTTTGTGATCTCTCCAAAGCATTTGATTGCGGAGATCATCCGACACTTTTGCTTAAATTTCGTCAATATGTTTTGACGATAAGTTAATTAAACTAATTGAATCTTATTTAACAGATAGGCTTCAGACTGTTGATTTAAACGGCATAAAATCGCACGGATCTAAAGTTAAAATCGGCGTACCACAAGGTTCCATTCTAGGACCTTTCCTTTTATTAGTTTATGTCAATGACTTGCCTTACATGGTTGAGAAACAGGCAGGTAAAGTGCTGTTTGCTGATGACACCTCGCTAATATTCGAAATTGACTGTCTTAGCACAGATGCTAGCGCGGTGAACAGCACTTTGTCTGCCATTTCTGATTGGTTTACTATCAAATGCGAAAAAGACTCAATGCATTCGATTTTATCTTCCCAATGTGAGACAAGCCTACGTTGACATACTGATAGATGTCGAAAAATTCGATCTTGTTGAAGTACTACCTTCCCAGGAATTACGATCGACTCGAAACTTTAATGGGGTGCTCATGTATCTAAACTTTCAGGCTCAGCTCTACGGCTTATGCTGTTAGAAGAATAAGACAATTGACAGATGTAGCAACTGCTAGACTAGTTTACTTTATTTACTTTCGTAATTAAATGTCTTACGGCATAGTGATATGGGGGAGTACAGCCGATGTTCAGACTATTTTCATTTTACAAAAAAGGGCAATTCGTGCTATCTACGGCTTAGGATCTAGAGACTAAGTCTGAGAATTATTCAAGGAAATAGGTATACTAACCTTACCATAACAGTATATATTTGAAAACATAATGTATGTTAGGAAAAATATTTCCTCATACAATAAAGTAAGTGATTTTACCTTTCGAAACTTCGCAATAATAGCGACTTAGTTGTTTCGTATTATAGGCTCAAAACAGTTAGTCAAACGTTTATGGGGAACGGTATACTTTTTTATAATAAGCTGGCACAATCGGTCTTTGATATGCCAGAAAAAAGTTTAAAGCTTATGTTAAGAAAGTTCTCTGTGAGAAGGCTTATTATAGGACCGATGACTATCTCAAAGACAACAAAGTCAAAGTGGCTTGAGCTTGGCGCAGGTTCTTCTTAAAGGTTTGTATACTCAGAAATGTCATAATTTGGTACATTAGGTACATACTGAATCTACTACTACTAACCACACAGTTTTACAATAAACAAACATCAAGTTTTCTCGTATGACCCTACATATATTTTTTTAATGATAAATCATGACAGCAGCGAGTAAGTTTAAAACACATATCTGACAAATACTAAGTTGCATTGTATCAGTAACAGGAAGTGTGTGCAATTCTTTTTATCTAGTATCGTGAGAGTGTTCAAAAGCATTTTATATATAATAGTAAAATACTTAATCTGTGTTTGTTACAAAATAAAGAAAAACGGAAGAAAACCCGCGGTTCCTATAGATCAACAAAATTTAGTTTTTTTAAAGAAAAGGATGTATTTAAAAATCATTCAAATGAGTGAAGAACTAAAATATCGTATGACGTCGAAAAGTTTGTACTTATAAAAAAGATCGACATTTTCATACAAATTGCCGGGCCGGCCGAACACTTTTGTATGAAATGTCCATTTTTTTTCGAGTTTCAAGCTTTCAAGCAACCCATAGGAATAGTTGTTCATATTGACGGCCTGAGTTGCTCCTACAAGGATCGAACAGGGTTTTTGTTACATATTGTATACGAGTAGCACTTAAAAACATTATGACTATTATAAGGGAGATTCTGCTCTGCGACATCTGAAGATATCATCAGTAGATACAGTTCATCTGCGTCTTCGTTAAAATCTAACCATGAGTTTACTTTTCATATAGATATTTGCGCTTGGCCAAAAATTCAGCTTATTGTTACATATGTAAACAGAAATGACCCTAAAAAAATCGAGTACATAAGCATCATAATAATTTTTCAAAACTAAAAACTGCATTTACCCACAACTACACAACCGATTTTGATAAAATACCACTTGACAAGTTTACTTTTTCAAAAATAATTTTCCTAATCGGTCCAGGCGTCTTCGAATAATCGGTGAACATACATAAAAAAAATAGATAAAAGATTCCAACGAATTGATAACATCCTCCTTTTTGGAAGTCGGTTAAAAATGGTGTTTACTAAAACCTACAAGGATTGAATTATTACGGGAAGAATTGTTGAAGGTTACAAGGAAACAGTGCACGTAACAATTTAGAACAGTTGCCATAAAACCTAATGAATCAATAAAGTGCTGTGGCCTTACATTCTCTACAACTGCCACAGCACTTTATGGTCAAATACAAACTTATCAGCGTCGTACGATAAATTCGTTCTTCACTCACTCATTTGACGATCGACGATATCGACGATTTTTAAATCCATCCTTGTACTTTAGAAAAACTATTTTTTGTTATCTTTAGTCAATAGGCGTTAACCGCGGGTTTTCTTTCTCTTTTCATTATTTTGTTACAAACTCAGATTAAGTATTATATATAAGTAATTATATATAAAATGCTATTGAACACTACCACGACACTACACTAGATAGAGAAAAAATATATTGCACCCACTTCCTGTTACCGATACAATGCCACTTAGTATTTGTCAGATATGTGTTACAGATATAACTTACTCGTTGAGAGGCAAGTATGATTAGGGCGACAAATTTTATCCTTCAAATTTGACGCATTTCGCGTACTTTACCGCAACAAACATAGACAAAATTGAGCGACAAAATAACTTTCATTCATAAAACGTATTTTATCTCATGCTTAACTCCCGTGCGAGCATGGTTTTGACAGGTCAAAGTAGACATATCGACGGTTGGTAACGTGAAATCATGTAAATTTGTCGCCGATTTGCTAGACCCACATAAGACTTAAAAAAAAATAAAAATAAAAAAAAATAAAAAAAAAAATAAAAAAAAAAATAAAAGACTTAATTAAACCATTTTTAATCGTATTTTAAACAGTTATTCTATTTAACTAATATTAAATGTATATTTACATATTTAAATGTAGGCAGACATCTTTAAACAATGTATTATTGAAGTTTACAAACTTAAAAATATATTTAATTACGAAACTATAGCGCCATCTTTTGATGAATCCTACAACCACTCCGGCGGCGGTGAATGCATACGTACTCGGCGGTGGTATTTTCCTTTATGTTGGTTGTACGACATGAGTCGAAACGTTTCGTTGCACATTCATTTTTATAACATTTTAATTTAATAATTTTAACTCTTTGGTTGCAAATTGCAATATTTTTTCTTACAGAGGGATATCTTGTCGTTACAGAGGGAAGATACGTAAAGACCTCTCAGATAAAACATCATACTAAGGTCGCTGCAGTCATAATTTATCATTTAAAAAAATATATGTAGGGTCATACGAGAAAACTAGATGTTTGTTTATTGCAAAATTGTGTTTAATAATAGGTAGCAAAATAACTGTATTAAATTCAAATGTCTGTAGTGTATAAAATATTGCAAACTATAGGGGGCCCTAAAGTTTAACGCCTAAATAAATTTAAATAGCAGTATACTAGTACTTGCGTTAAAATTTCACTTTTTTTTCAGGAGCATATTGTCGAAAACATAATATTTTTTTTAGAATTGAAATTATTTCTTTAAATGAATAACAACAATTGGAACTTTGTCGTACTATACGTATTATAATTTGATGAGTTCGGTTTACGATCACCCCATTTGTTTGTCAATAACTTAATAGTGTGGTCCCGCCATTTTGATATCATAATAGCGGGACCACTTTCTTTGTTGAATATTTTCAAATCATATGAGTGTACGAATTTTACTATGTAAGTATAAAATAGTACTAATATTGTACTAAATCCTAGTCACATGATATTCATAAAGCCGTGCGGAGTCCCGCCATCTTGACGGTCATGGTTTTTTCGATTATGAAAACCGTCCTGAACCGAACTCGAAAAACCCGTGTTTTTCGGTTTTTTTTAAAACCGGTTCGATCTCTACTAGGGAGAGTCGGGAGTAAAAGGTAGGTGATATATGAAAAAAATCGCTATGTGTTCTTTGGAGAAAGTTGTTCAGTATCACGGACTGGACCTACCGTTAAAATAGTTTCAGTATATTTTGTTAAACCTTATACATATAGATAAACATCCAAGATCCAAGACATTTTGTAAAAGGCCATTTTCCAACTTGCCCTGACTAGGGATCGAACCCGGAGCCTCTGGAAGGCGGTGGCAGACTAGCATGGTGTTTACTACGCCACGGAGGTCATCAAAGTGAACGTTATTTATTGAGTTTACCACCTTCATTTTCAATAGATAGAATTCGTATAGGTTTTCGTGTACTCTACAAGTAATGTATTTATATTTTGAATTGTTTTCAAAATTGTAGTGTTAGGTTTAGGAGATGGTTAATTTTCGTCTTCTTTCATGAATAAAATCAAAAATATTTATTTTACAATAATAACAAAAATATATTTGAGATCCTTTTAATAAGGAGTCCTTTCATTTGATATAATTATGACATAGTAAGGTTTGTAAAACTTTTTTTTTTAATAATTTTCTAATACAGCCCCAAAAAAGACCCTTATTAAGAAAAAAACATTTATTTACTTTGCACATTTGTGTTTGGCTCATAGGATTACAGCATCCAACCAAATTTCACCTGATTCGGTCCAGTAGATTCGGAGAAAATTGGCTGTGACAGATGGACGGATGGACAGACACAACAGTGATCCTATAAGGGTTCCATTTTTCATTTTTGCACCGAACCTTAAAAAGATGCTACATAAACAACTTAAAATGTTTGTAATAAAAACATTGTTTTACAGGAAGGGTTCTACAAAGACACGGCTAGCCTGCACGTCTGTTGGGAGTGCAAAGCAGTGATGTCTCGGATCAGTGCATTCCGGCACCAGGCATGCTCGGTGCAGAAGCAACTAACAAATATAGCTGACAGACAGACTGACGTAAGTACTTGAATGACCGAGGAAATCCGGCGATATTCTCTATCTCTACTTGAACAATCCAATATATGAATGTTCAACGTGCCTTAAGGGCCATCCACATATTACCTACGTCGCAAAGAAGAAGTATCTGTTAAAGGGATCGATAAAAGCGTGTCATGCATGGCAGTGACGTGCACAAATATTTTTAACAAAGTAGGCAATCTTACCTGAATTATGAGAACTGCTCTATATCAAGCAAAATATATTAAAAAATACATTTTTCGCTTTTATATTAGGGTGGC
The DNA here is from genome assembly GCA_943193695.1 of Acrobasis suavella. Lineage (NCBI taxonomy): Eukaryota > Metazoa > Arthropoda > Insecta > Lepidoptera > Pyralidae > Acrobasis > Acrobasis suavella. The sequence goes on from OW971956.1 coordinate 5,599,866, forward strand.
ACAGGGTCAGTCTATGTCACTCCCCGTTTAGGTATCGAAAATATACCTACAATATTACTATGCGCGCGGCAACCACTTCGAAGCGGAAAATTCAGTACATGAATCTTTATCCAGAGTAATAAGAATGAAATTGTCTTGCAATGGATGTCTAGGTATCAAAACGAAGAGGTGAGGACTTTTGACGCGAGCTAAATTAAACCATTGCGCCAACCACATTGAGTAGATATTTCTTTAAATTTCTTTTCTAAGTAAGACTTCTGTACGTGAGTACTAGTACTTATTTTGTGACAGGTGATAGGGTGGACAAAGTCTATGTGTCTGTATGAAATGCACGCTACTGATGCATGGGGATTGGGTTGGGGGTTCAAAAGTTGAAAATTATGTGGATGGCCCCCTACATGAGATTCAGTAACATAATCATCAATATTTCAGCTGCATAACGTCCACTGCTGGACATAGGCCTCTCCCAAGGTTTTCAAAATGACCTGTCTAGAGTGTATGACTAAATAATATTATATTTACAAATAATGTATCTCAGTATAGGTATCTGATCGAAACTATATAAAATTCTGTTAGTAAATGTGGCCATTTTTAATTAAGTTCGATTATGAGCCAAATCGGACAAGAGGTTGTGGTTGATGTTCTCGTAGCGACCTCTAAGCCACTACAAGGAGCTACAACCACAAGTACAGTGACAATGTAGTTCACAAGAAGCATACGATATGGCGCCAGCAGTATCCTACATCTCGATCTCACAGTTCGCTCGATGCGCTGCATAAATAAAATCTCCGAGGAGGATACGCCGCCGTATGTCCGGTAAAGTAGGAAATACCGTCCGAGATAAACTAAGTCTGTCACTCCAAAAAAAAAAACGACGGGTTGCACTCCGGGAGTGCCGGCAGAAGTGAAAACTTGAATATTAACGTTGTGCATTTCCATGGATGCGCGTGGCACGCTGTAACATAAACACACACGATCATTCGGCTGTCTACTCTACATCCGTCTTACGAATTTTTGATCAGGTCACGTGTACTGACGCCTTGACGTCCTGACGCGAGTTTAACATTTTTTACCCATTACAAAAAAGTGTTCAACGCCGCTAAAGAAGTTTTCACTTCAAAAACGCCGCCCTCAGAGTCGCTGTTCCCCGCGCAACACCATGCCTGGCGGGAAGATCTTCCCTTTGTGGCGGTCGAGTATACCACCTCGCTCCCGCCACTTTCTTTATGAATAAGAAATGCAAGTCACAGAATAGGTACTAGTACTAGCATACAGAAGTCTTACTAGAAAAGGAATTCAAAGAAATATCCACTTAATGTGGTTAGTGCTATGTTTTAATTTAGCTCGCGTTATAACTCCTCACCTCTTCGTTTAGATACCTAGACTTCCATTGTATGCCAATTTCATTCTTATTACTTTGGACAAACGATTCATTTAACTGAATTTACCACTGGCGAGTGGTCGTCGCGCGCATAGTAATAATGTAGGTGTATTTTCGATACCTAAACGGGGAGTGAGAGTGACACAGGCCTGTACAAGTGTAGAGATCATTTTATTGTCTTTTAGGTCCCCCTTAATATTTGCCTTTCCAACCTTAAATCAACGACCAAAGCTACCTTCGACCTCACCATATCCGAGCTGAATGATAACACAGACAACTTCATAGATTGCGGTCCATCTGATGACGTCAAAAGTGAAGATGATGATATACCACTGTCAGAGTTGCATCATAACTATATTTCTGATGACGGAAAGGTGAATGAGGTAAGATTTCTTTTTTCCCGACTGTCAGAAGGAGGGTTATGTTTTTGAGTGTGTGTACGTGTGAATGTATATCAAGGAATATACATTCCTTGATTTAATCATGGATTCAAGTTTGAGAGGTGTCATTAGTGACACTAGGTGGATATTATTTTTTTACAAAATCAAAGAAAGGTTTCCATAAAAATTCCGTAACAAAAAAGTTTTGCTGCAGTCAGACAAATATTCATTATCATCATCATTTCAGCCGCATAACGTCCACTGCAGGACATAGGCCTCTCCCAAGGATTTCCAAAATGACCGATCTAGAGCGGCCTGCATCCAGCAACCTTCGTCAGTACGTCAGACCACCTTGTGGGTGGGTGTCCTACGCTTCGCTTGCCAGTACGTGGTCGCCATTCGAGAACCTTTTACGCCCCGTCGGCCATCGGTTCGTCGCGCTATGTGTCCCGCCCACTGCCATTTCAACGAAATAATCCGCTGGGCTACGTCAGTGGTTTTTGTTCTCCTACGAATTTCCTCATTTCTGATTCGATAACGTAGGGAGACACCGAGCATAGCCTTCTCCATAGCGCGTTGAGTGACCTTGAGCCTTCTTATGAGACCCATAGTAAGGGACCACGTCTCAGACAAATATTGCTGGAGGCTTTTATCAACGCAATAAAACACAAAAAATGATTCTAATTTTTCTGACAGTCTGTTTGTGCATTTGTGCACGCAAAAAATTAAGAATTTCGATGGTTTGGAATAATTCTTAAAAATTTGTTCTTTTGGTCACCGATAGATGGTGCTGTTCAAAATTAGAACTAAGTTCTAACAAAACACTTATAAAAAAGAGGTTATTATAAGATTGACGTTAAAAATGTCCGTCTGTCTGTTTGTGTGTTCGGTTAGAATATTCTGCAGTTATCACTTGATGGGGTCGTCGGGGGTTTTTTTTATTATTTACCTAGCACATATACTTTTTACAGTTTAAAGTGAAAACGTGAAGCTTTTCTACGCACATTAGGCAAAAGTGACCGTTTTTCGCTAATTTGCGTAGAAAAACTTCACGTGCGAAGAAAAGGAAACTCTAGATAAGTCTTCGAACTATTTTATGAACAACTTGTATACCCTGTAAGTATAATTGATGAAACATGTATTACAATATGAATTACACGTTGACTTTTCATTGGTTTTGGAGCCGAAGGCCACTTCGTAAGGATCGTTAGTAAGACCTAATTAGCTAGTCAAAATAAAAATTCAGAAACAAATTATGTTGACTAAAACTCGAAAGTGAAATCGTGAGATCAATTAGTAGTACCGCCGGCCGGCTAGATTTCGAGTTCATCGGGGTGACGCGTCAGTTATGAACGGGCGTACCTACGTGGTCTCGATCGAAAATCATTTTCACAACTTTCTTATCTTATGTCATACACAAAGGATTACGTTTATGGATAAAGGATCTTATTTACTACACGATATTCCTTTTTCCAAAACCAATGAAAAGTCAGCGTGTATTCATCAATGTTGAATTTGATACATTATAAATTATAACATGTAATGCTTGCGAACGAGTTAACAAACATAAATTACGTAATAAGAACAAATATTAAGGAGTCAAAAAAATCGACTCCGAGCTGACCAGTCCCTCCTGGCAGCACCCGTTCACGAGTTGACGCACGGATCAGCCATATTAGAGGGAATCTAACGACCCGACAGGTGACGCCACCAACGCCAAGGATAGCCGCATTGCCGCCCACCATCACGCTAAGCGTGGCCTTTAGATCTTGCGGCCTCGGGCCCTGTCTACCCCGTCACGGATAAAGACCAATGAAAAGTCAGCGTGTATTCATCAATGTTGAATTTGATACATTATAAATTATAACATGTAATGCTTGCGAACGAGTTAACAAACATAAATTACGTAATAAGAACAAATATTAAGGAGTCAAAAAAATCGACTCCGAGCTGACCAGTCCCTCCTGGCAGCACCCGTTCACGAGTTGACGCACGGATCAGCCATATTAGAGGGAATCTAACGACCCGACAGGTGACGCCACCAACGCCAAGGATAGCCGCATTGCCGCCCACCATCACGCTAAGCGTGGCCTTTAGATCTTGCGGCCTCGGGCCCTGTCTACCCCGTCACGGATAAAGACGTGTTAATATATCTGTATGTTACATAATCACTTTTTTTTTCAGAAAACAACTTCAAGAGTAAAACTTAAAAAGAAAGCAAAAACCAAGACAAGCGAAAATAGCCTTTTTGCTCGTAGTTATAGCGAATATTTTACAATAACAGAGATGTCTTATGAGGAAATGCTTGGGTATAGAGATGGGATGAAAGCAGCAATGTCGGATGTGCTGTACAAATGTGAATCTTGTTTAGAAGAGTGTAAGACTGATGGTGCTTTGGAGAAACATAATGAAGATTTTCATGCTGTGGTGCGTATCACTCTCTGTTCTGATGGCGAACCAGACATTATTTAAAATAAAAATAAAAAACAAAATGGCGGAGTTTGATTGAAATTGAAATGTTTGGCACGCTCTGCAGCCTGAACGGCTCAATGGATTTTAGCTTGAGAGGGGTCGTTAAATTCGTATTTACTATGAGAGTGACACTGGGTATATCAAAATAAAAAATAAAAAACAAAATGGCGGATTTTTGGCGCCAAATTGAAATGTTTGGCACGTTCTGCAGCCTTAAAGGCTCAATGGAGTTTAGCTTAAGAGATGTCGTTAGATTCGTATTTACTTTGAGAGTTACACGGGGGAAATTTACCCCGTGTAACTCAAAGTAAATACGAATCTAACGACACCTCTCAACCTAAAATCCATCAGGCCGTTCAGGCTGCAGAGCGTGCCAAACATTTGAATTTGGCGCCGAAAATCCGCCATTTTGTTTTAATTTTATTTTGATATACCCAGTGTCACTCACAGTAAATACGAATCTAACGACACCTCAAGCTAAAATACATCAGTCTGCAGAGCGTGCCAAACAATTATACATACCTACATACATATATACATAGTAGGGTGCTTCTTATTTTTCGACTTTTGAAATGTTACCCGGTCACGTTGTGATTTGAATTTCTACTGTAAAATATGAATCAGTGTTTTTTATTTTAATTTTTAAGACCAAATTTAGAGGTCGCTACCAGTTGTCAAACTTTTGAAAAAACGTTGTATGGACATTTGACTATGGAGTCTCCTCAATTGATTAAAATTTGTGGTTATGTTACGTTTTATAGCAAAATATGTACAAAGGTCTCCTTCCTTTTTCTTCCCCATTCCTTTCTTTACCTGGAGCATGTCAAATTTCTGCAATACGAGTACACTAATTCCATGGAATTTCAGTCTTTCGACACCACTGCTATAAAAACCGGTATAAGACATTTATGTAGAATTTGTGCTCCTTTGGAGCCAAAAATAGTAAAAAGAAAACAAAATTAAAGTTGGAATCCTTAGTTGTCAATGCTAAGTGACCAATGAGTGTACAAGTGGCCACAGACAAGATTACTCTTGCGGAACAAAATAGTGGAAGTTTTTTGAATCTTATCATAATACTCTTAGCTAGAGTTACTAAATAAGGTGTTGCTGGTGATCTGCTTGACTACCCTGATGTATATACATAGCAGAAACCTAATATTGCTATATTTGTGTCCCGTTTTAGATATGAATTAGAATCGACAAAACCGATAAAGATATCTGTGAAAGAAATATATTTTTTCTTAATCATAATCTCTTTATTTGCATAAATGTAGGTACATAATATGGTACAAATTCTTTAAAAGTGCCAGTACATTTTGCCTCTGTAAGGCGTGCAAAAAATTATGAAATAAAAGTTAATATAAGTTTCGATGTGATGATATGGTAAAAATGTTACAAGCCTCTACTTGATAGTAAGCACCAGTAAATGACCTTAAGTTATGCAACCTTTAAAAAAACTAACAAAAACTGGCTACTAATTGCTTAAATTAATAGCTAGTGTATTTCATAGTTCTTAACAATAAAATTTCAGTTGATGTTTTTTTAATTGTATTTGCTAATCATAGGCTAGAATACAAAAATAAATAAGTATTATTATCAAACATATCTAAGACAAAACACTGCAGACTTTATTACTAGCAAATACTTATATTTTTGTTATATTTTGGGTTACTCATCAACATTTTTGAACGCCTATTTACAAACTTGAAACAATGATGTATTTTATAGGTACTTATATTATATATAAACATAACCATTTATTCTTTTCGACTGGTGAACCTCAGAAAGGTTTTGCAAAAAAAGGAATATAATAATTTAGTATATTGTTGATATTTACAATTTTAAAAGAGCAAAAGCAAGTTTTGTCCTTGATGATTACGGAGTATAATTGAAAATACCCTATATTAATACAAACCATTCCTTGTATCTTTTAGTAAATGATTTCAGGGTTTTAGTAATAAATATTTATTTGAAATAATATCATTTATTTCGTATTTAAATGCCCTGTGTCATCAAAAATAAATCTAATCTCTGCAGTGATTTTGAGTTTTTAACGAAAATTTGAATATTGGTAGCGACCCTTAAAATTAACTTTAAAAATTTGAAAAAAATACTAAAATAGTTTCTCAAGGTATAGTATCAAATAACGGGGTGACCTGTGGAAAAATCGAAAAAAACATTTTTTCATCGTAATAAGAAGCACCCTAATACATAGTCTCGAAAAACAACCCTCCTTCTGGCGCAGTCGGGTAAAAAGATATAGTTTTAACGATATAAGTTAAAAAAAACTAATTTCCCGACTACGGAAAGCAATATATATATTTTTGAAATGTGCTAATCATTTGATACCTCACTGGATATCGAACCAAAAATAGTAGATTGTGCTACAAGGGGCTAAGGTTGTAGGACAATCTACTATTGTGCTACAACCTTAGCCCCCGCGAGTGATTCTACAGTGGAATCCTGAGTTTAGCGAGGGATTCATATATATCGCCCGAGATAAAAATATTACCGTACCCGAGTAGCACACTCTACTTTTCATCTCCATCTATGTGAAAAACTAGCACATACAAAACAGAATATAAAGAACAGTAGAACACCTACAATACCTAACAGACTTCAACCGACAATTTAATACTAACCTTTGTTTGGTATCGTTTTTATACAATAAATACTAAGAAATATTTTTTCGAAGACCACCAACTTAAGATAAAATGTTCACTCATAACTTTGTTTACGTGGTCCTTTATATCTTTTTATTTTTATACGTAAACTTGATAACTATTCACTATTGGCTTTAACTCACGAAAAATTATTCACATTTACATAAATAATTTCATTTCAATAAAAATAACCTAAAACTTCTGTAATTACTTGATTCAAAGGGAAAAATTGCGCTTTTTAATTATACTTATTTCTTTTTCAGAAGCAAAGAACATAAAAATTTTAACCTACAATTCATCCATGTTGAAGACTATACGTTTTCCAAATTTTAAACTCACGAAATCTTTGCCAATTATTTTTTATTTTAAAACTAAATTCTTCTTTTTTTGCTGGACTGCCAACATTATTTTTGATTCTACATAGATTAAACTCGTTTTCTGTTTTCAAATTGGTTTTAATCCCTAGAGATCTTCTTTTTCACGTTTTAGTCCCGAGAAAATAACCAGTAACTTTAGCTCCAAATGTTTTGGGATGAAAACATAATTTTTTGAGTAGATGAGATGAAAAAATCTTTTTTTACTCTAACTTTTTTGTATGTAACAGTCTTTACATACATTTTTTGCATTCAAATTGTAGCCTATGCCACCCAATCAACAATTATATGTTGCCCAGGCTTAACAGCTATACAACAAAAAAAAAAAAACATTCAAATCCGTCCAGTATTTCCGGAGATTAGCGTGTACAAACAGACAAACAAACAGACAGTGATTCTATTTTTAATTCTAACTCTATGACTATGTCTCCCCAAATGTTTTTTACCCGACTGCGAAGGATGATGTTTTTCGAGAGTATGTACGTTTGTATGTATAATTGCTTGGCGCTCTCTGCAGCCTGAACGGCTCGATTTTAGCTTGAGAGGTGCCATTAGATTCGTATTTACTATGAGAGTGACACTAGGTATACAAAAAAAAAAACACTAAAAAATAACAAAATGAAAAAAGTTAGTCGGGTTTTTTGTTTTTGTAATAATTACTTGTTTAGGAAATATATTCAATGTACTGATATTTTTTTTACTGTTTTATTATATGTATTGATATAAAGGCTAATAAAAAATTGGTTTCAGAAAGAAAAGCACTCTCCATGCTGCATCTGCCTCTCTTACGTTGCCGTTGATATCCTCGACTCACACATGTCAGATCACTATAAGTTACGCACTTGTAAATGTGGGTACAGAACCACGAGTGAAAGAGACACAACGAACCATATGCGGGAACATCAGAAGGAGATAAAGAAAAAGGTATTACATACTACAAGATTTGAATTACTTTGTGTTATCTAACTAATTTATCCATAAATATTCAAAAGTAAAGTACTAACAGTGAAAACAGAATAAAAATTGGTTGAAAACCGAACGAGATATAACGATTTTACGAAAATACGTCTATCTCACTCGCAAAAACGCTATTTTCTATGGCAAATGAATAGATGATATGGACTTTGACGTTCAAGTTCGGGTGCACACGGGCTGTTGGTGGCAGGTATGCTGGGACTGAAAGTACGTGGGCGCCGGCTGGCAATAGTTTGCATGAACTGGTGGCGGAATTGCACAAAGTAATTCAAATTATGTAGTAGGTAATTTTGACTTCCGCAAAGTAACACCTGAATCAATTAACTAAAAAGGTATTAATATTTATATTACTCATAGACCAAATTTTTATTTTTAATTTTCTAGCTGTGCTCGCCGGCTCCGCTTCCCGTAGGAATTTAAAAACTATTCTTTGTCCTGCCCTGGGTCTAAAACAATATCCATTCAAAATTTCATCTAAATAGGGTCAGTGGTTGATGGTAGTGATGCACATTTTGTTTTTGAAAATTTCAAGAAATTTCCGATACGGTCTGAAAAATTTCTCACATCAGAAAAATTTTCAACAAAAATTCTATAGATATGTTAAAAATTTCCGAAATTACCGCCCTCCACATCTGTACTGTGAGTGCACTTCCGATTGTGCTACAGTGACTTCGAAGCACCCTGACGAATTTCCTCATCACATTTTACTTACGCATTTTAGGGATACATGAATTTATCGGGGTCCATTGCTTTAAAAAACATTTGAAAAATATGATTTTATAAGAAACGGATTTATCATTTAAAATTTTGGTCTCATAGGGGTCTCAATAACCCTTCAAACTATTTTATCAACTAACGTTTACAGTTTAAAGTGAGAACGTGAACGCACATTAGTGAAAAACGACCATTTTTGGCTAAAGTCAGTAGAAAATTAAACACAAAAACACATACACATACATAGACACAAACACACACTACTCTCTCACACACACATACAGACATACACACTCACACACAAACACATATAGACGTAACATGACAATTTGAGACCCCACCAACTGCATCTAAATTTTTATTTATCATTTCTCTAAAATAGCTTCATAACTTTAATTTTATAACGTTATAATAACTTATTTTTTCTGTTTTATTTATTTATTTTGTCATTATTTATGTACTGTACTTTCCATTTTTTTGACTACAAAACAAGAGCCGGGGCCTGATGTCTTGCTATACAGGTGCAAACCTAGTGCGAGCATCAGCTCCCACAAACATTAGCTGGTAGGTAGTACAACATATATATATATATTTTTGTAACCTTAGTTGTTAAGATTACCATTGTTTGTGGAGAAATAAAACATTATTATTATTATAAAATCTTCACGTTCTCACTGTAAACAGTAGTTCATAAAATAGTTTGAAAGTTTATCAAAAGCTTAGTCAAAACAAAATTTTAAATGATATCTCCGTTTCCTTCAACTGGCGGTAGCACTGGACCCTGAAAAGATCATGTATCCCCTTAAAGGGGCGTCAGCTCGAATCTCATTAGTGGCGAGATTTTTCATCACATGTTTTTAACTAGCGTTTACCCGCGTCTTCGTCTGCGTAAATGTAGTATTACTTTTGTATAGCAAATTAGGATTCCGCATACAAAGTTCCACTCCCCTTTTTATTTATTTTCTTATGGTATTTTTTTGAGACTCAGACATTATTAATAAAGCACGGGCTACTCACGTAAAGAGCCAGCTACTGGCCGACATGTTTCGACCTCATCCGGAGGTCTTCATCAGGGCGAATGTGACGCGCTCGTGCACAAAGCCGCTGCACGACACACTGATGTTAATGGTGGGTCGCGCGGGCGGCGCGAGCGATCGCTCGCTTCGCTCGTAGCGACAGTGGTGGGGATTGCTGGTTTTCTGCGTCGACGACTACCGCGCATATTTTTTTTTAGGATAAAAGCTATCCTATGACTTTGCCCGGGTCTCAAAACTATATCCACAGCAAATCCCATCTAAATCGGTTCTGTGGTTAAAGCGTAAAGAGGTAACAGAGTTACTTTTGCATTTATACACGGTGATTTTTCATTGGTTTTGGAGCCGAAGGCCACTTAAGGGGATACCTGAATTTTCCGGGGTCCAGTGCTGCCACCATTTGAAATAAATCATTTGATAGGAAACGGAGACATCATTTAAAATGTTGGCTTGACCAGGTTCTAAATAACCCTTCAAACTATTTTATGAACTACCGTTTACAGTTTAAAGTGAGAACGTGAAGCTTTTCTACGCACATACGCCAAAAGTGGCTGTTTTTCGCAATTGTGTGTAGAAAAGCTTCACGTTCTCACTTTTAACTGTAAACGGTAGTTTATAAAACAGTTTGAAGGGTTATTTAGGGCCTGGTCAAGACACAATTTTAAATTACGCCTCCGTTTCCTTTCGAATATTTTTTTTTCAAATGGGGGGCAGCCCTGTACCCCGGAAAATTCATGTAGCCCCTTAATATGGATCGTTAGTAAGACTTAATTAGCTAGTCAAAATAAAAATTCGGAAACTAAAAATGTCGACTAAAACTCGAAAGAAAACCGTGATATCAATTAGTAGCACCGGCAGCCATCAGCGGCCGGCTAGATTTCGAGTTCATCGGGGTCACGCGGCAGTTTTAGACTGGCGTAACTACATGGTCTCGATCGGAAATCATTTTCGCAACTTGTTTATCTTATGTCAGACATAAATTTAGCTAGAGAAATTTATTTACTATACGACATTTTTTTTCCAAAACCAATGAAAAGTCAGCGTGTATATTAGTAAAGAAGTGTGGATTATCCCCCGATGAAAAAGAGGGATGATAAAAGTCGTCCCATCTTAGCGCTTAAACCAACAGGCCGATTTTGATGCGGTTCCTTTTGTTTGAAATACCTTGTTCGAGATGGTTCTTAGGTATGTTTGATAGAAATCGGTTCAGCGGTTAAAAAGTTTTTGAAGCTCGAGTTTTGTTTAATTTGCTTTTTATAATTTGCGAATAATCTTGTTTATTCTTGTTTGACAGAGGTTAAAGATGACAGTTCGCAGTGCGGGAGCCAAAGCAGAGAAGAAGTCCTGCACTACTGACCAGGCCGCCTTGTACGGGGTCCAGTGTACGGAGTGCAACAAATATTTTGAGTGAGTTATTTTGGGTTTCGCCTCTTCAACCAGTGTGTTCTGCCTACGTTAATTTATGGTGCCGAGACATGGAATCTGACAAACGGAACCATGCATAAGATCGCAGTTGCGCAAAGGGCCACGGAGCGAGACATGCTCGGCACCAAAATGCAAGATCAGGTTCGCAATGTGGAGATCCAGCGTCGAACGAAAGTTCACGACCTCTAGGGTTGCGAACCTAAAATGGTACTAGGCAGGATACGGCTTTTTATTTCAATAATTCCTCGAGATTCCCAAGGGATGCAAGTGCACCCCCTGGCACCCCCCTGCCGGCGCCCATGACAACCACCAACCTGGTAAAAATAAATACAGGGTGGCGCAATAGAACCTGCATTTATTAAGTATAGGCTAAAAAAGTAAATACAAAAGGTATGGTTGAAATAAAAGATAGGATGATTAGGCAATTTAATGTAGTTTATTGTTTAAAAATCATCATCATCATCATCAGCTCTTTTTGTCTCCACTGCAGGAGCACGACCCTCTCTGGACTACCAGAGCCATACTTGGCCAGAGCAGCCAGAGGACATAGCCTAAACTCTCCTCGCTGGCCAGACGGGTTGGAGAGGTCTCATTGATGTTTGTAAGCTTTATTTAGCTTCTATTCCCTAAGTCGCCTTCTACGACATCCACGGGAGGACTTGGAGTGGCCCTATTCTACTCTGCCGGAAACCACACGGTCTTGTTTAAACATAACATCATCTAAATGACGACATCGAAAACTCTAATCGCGTATCCTGTAACAATATCCTTTAATTCAACTTTGCTATCATACCTACCTCTACTACGTCCATTCGTTGGAAGCCAGTCTGTGGCTATGTGCACCCATCTTTCTGGGTGTGTGCGGCCGACTGCCCAAACCCATTTTCAAATCCCGACAAAAAAGAAATGACGGGGCGGGATTTTTGATTGATATTTTTTTATTATTATTCCTGAAAACATATATGTTTAAAATTATAATAATTAGTGATCGGATAATCGGGCGCTTATTTACCTTGCCTCATATTCATAAAAATTTACAGATGTTTGCTAAACTTGATTTAGTTAAAACATCTTTTGCCCCTTTCCCTCTTTTTAATATTCGACATAGTAAGAACAAGACAAAACAAATTTTAACTAAAAGAGCTTTAAGAAACGTTTGTTAACTTTTATGAATGTGGGGGTTAAACTTTACGCGGCACATAACACAGCGTTGATACAACCACTAACTTGTTAAGAATAATCTTTCGCAGCATCATTCTCTACATGTAGCTGTGTGATCCACTTCTATAACCCGTGCACGACTTGTTTAAAGCTACATGGAGTTAATGTAAATCGCTAGAATGATGCTGCGAGACAATTATTTTTATCAGGTTGGTGGTTGTATCAACGCTGTGTTATGTGCCGCGTGAAGTTTAGGTAAATAAGCGCCCGATTATCCGATCACTGATAATAATAGAACCATTAAAAAAGAAACCATTAGAAAAGTTTGAAGCCAATGTCTGTCTGTCTGTGTCGTCGTAGCTCTCGAACAAATGGATAGATTTTGATGCTTTTTTTACGTGAAAGCAAGTTATAGTTAGCATATCCGTAACTTTTGTGAATCGCAGCGTAGTGTTTTCAACTCTACAACAGAAAACTATGAAAAATATAATCGACAGGTCAAAGAGCAAGCGTTGGAAGCACGTACAACGCCATCACCGTGAGGGTTACGCTTGCGACAAATGCGGGAAGAGATTCGCGTTTCGGAACAACCTCAATCGACACGTTAGGTGAGTCGAATGTTTATCTATCATTAAGGTTGAACTAGTCGCAGTCGAGTTAACTAGTTCAACCTTAAGCAGGAATATTTTTTACCAGACTGCGACAGGAGGGTTATATTTTTCAAGTGTATGTACACGCTGACGTTTCATTGGTTTTGGAAAAAAGTAATAATGTCGTATAGTAAATAAATTCCTTTATTATATGTTATCCAAATTGTGTTGTGCATGACATAAGACAAAAAATGTTGCGAAAATGATTTTTGATCGAGACCAACATAGTTACGCTCGTCTAAATCTGCCGTGTGTAGTGTTCCCGAGATCTATAGGCTTTTAGCCTTAAATTTAAGCCATTTGGCCCTTTTTTAGGGCTACGTCATTTTTAAAAGCCTATGAGCCTAAATAAGCCTTTTTTGGGACTACAGGTTTTTTTTTAGATTAATAGGCTTGTGCGATTTGCACAGGGATTTTTATAAAATGGACTGGCAATGAGAGGTATTCGTTGTCCTTCTGTAGCAATGATAAGTAAGAGATGTCTCCACTAACCTGCAGGTATCACTCACGATGAATTCCTCTCTGCCTGGGCTGGTCTTCGAACAGCTCGAAGACTGTCGGTGTGAAGTTCTTAGCAGCAAAACGTTTACTACCAGGATTCTTAAATTATCATCACGATGGGTGGCAACGTCCAACCCTTATACGGTCCCGATGACAAGTGATCGATCATCACTGCCTTAATTCATACATGAAGGATCGCCTGGTCAATTAGTGGAGCAATGTCGCGGTTACTTACATTGCTACACAAAGATCGAACAAGGCTTATGTTTAAGCTAAAGCCATTTTTAGTATCAGTCTGAGTAAGCCATCATAATGATGTATATAGGATTTATTTTATTTTTAATAAATGAAAAAAGAAAAGGAAATTTATATTTTACTTAAATATCGCCAAAACAACATCGAACCAATCCTATAAAGACTTATAGTCCTTTAAGCTTGGCCTATTCAACAAGTCTAGCCTAAGGACTAAAAGCCTTTATAGGCTTTTAGCCTGTCAAGCCCCTTAATTAAGAGTCTAGGCTTCAAAAAAAGGCTTAAAGCCTATAGTCCTCTGGCTTCTGGCTAGCCTATAGGACGATAGCATTTTTGAAAAATATTCAAAAATATAAAGCTACTAGCTTTTGCCCGCGGCTTCGCTCGCGTAGGGGTGTAATTTATCAAAATCTTTCTTAGGGGATGCCTACGTCATAGTAGCTTTATGCATGCAAAGTCTCAGCCCGATCGGTTTAAAATTGACAAACTTTCATCCCCTATTTTATCCCCTCGGGGTAGAATTGATCAAAATCCTTTCTTAGCGGATGCCTACGTCATAACATTTACCTGCATGCCAAATTTCAGCCCGATCCGTCCAGTGGTTCGGGCTGTGCGTTGATAGATCACTATGTCAGTCAGTCAGTCACCTTTGAGTTATATATATATATAGATAGATTGCCTAGTTTGGGGGTGAAGTCGGTTTTTATTTTTGAGTTTGTTTCAAGCTCATATTGTACGTCGCCTAAAATGCCCTTCGGTCATGATGCATTTAGTACCTATACTACGAGTACCTATACAATTTTAATATGAAAAATAATTAATTTACCCTAATTAAACAAATTAAAAATATGTGATGCCTTCATGGTACAGACGTGAAGGGCGTGTGTTTGAATCTTACTCGTGTATATGTATAAATTTTTCATTAAATAAGTCACTCTATTCCTCGGAATTATTAAAAGATCTGTGGCCTTAATGTTTTTTTTTTTTTTTAATTATATTACCGCTCTGGGTACTAGTCCTTTAGAGGCCATCTTTGTATTTTCACTTCTTTATTCTTACCACCTATACTAACCCTAACTTTACAATCAAAGGTTGGTATGTAGGTCCTTTGATTGCTTCAAGAGAGTTTCTGGCGATAAATCTATACGAGTCCACTGGTTTTCAGCCGATCGAGTGGCGGACGGCGCCTAAAGACCACCACAGTCCGCAAACAAATATCACTACAGTAGGCACTATGACTGTCCACTTTAAACATTTTACATTTTGTCAATGAGCATGAGCATTTATGACAACAAATTACACCAATTTCATATTAAGTCCACTAGAATAATTTGCAAAACAATTCGGTATTTGACTCGATTTTTTTTCTTATTCATATCAAAAAGTAACATGATACGAAACCAAAAACATACATAACTATTTTACTCCGCTCAAAAAAAGCAAGTTATAAGCCTTTCAAATCAGGTGGAAGGGGAAACTGTCAAATAACAAAAAAAGGATGCACATACACCCGCATGACGTCATTATCATTAGGTGTCACGCTTACGAAAGAGATAGCGAGATGTCCCCACCATGCTCCCCCTCTTATATTATAAACACTGCCTCATTTAATAACCAGTTTACTTTCTATTTTCGGAAAACGGCTTCTTGTTAGTGTTATTTGTTATTGGTATAAAATCTTATCCAAGAACAAAGTCAAATAACCTATTTAGCTAACCCCAACTAAACCCCTTGAGTTCTCGCCAAAAACTTTGTCTTTATATGATAGTTAATGTGTCATGTCACTCCAAACAGTTTGAGCTTCAGCCCCAAATTTGTTTTTATGCCAGACTGCACCAGTCCCCCCCGGCCCGCGAGCAGTGCCAGGTCTGCCAGAAGCTGATCCGCTGCGACCTGGCGAAGGTCCACGCGCGGATTCACGTGTCGCGCGAGTGTCACTCGTGTCGCGAGTGCGACAAGACGTTCGTCAGTCGCGCCTCGTACGAGCACCATCTGAAGTACACACGGGCGCATGCGCACGGAGATATACTCAAGTAAGGTATACACACGTGGGGCGTGTATCGCGCGAATGTCCTAGTTTTTGCGCTGTCGATGTGGTCGCGATATTTCCAAAGACAGTGCCAGGTCTGCCACTAGGTCATTCGCTGTAACCTGATCCAGATCCACGTGTCGCGCGAGTGTGACATGATGTTCGTCGGTCGTGCCTCGTGCGAGCACCATCTCAAGTACCCACGCAAGGGCGCATGCGCACGGAGATATACTCAAGCATGGTATAATAAAACAAGGTATTCTCTTCCCGAGTTGGAACAAGACTACGTCACGATAAGTTTTGCCACTGTTGGTCTTTTCAGTAAATTTAAGGACTTTTTCAATGCCCTTACGTTACAGAAGGATGTTATAAACGAATTTAGCTAGAATTCTAAAATCCAGACGTCATCTTGGATTCCCCAAAAAAGTTCAGATTTGGATTTCGCTCGACCCAATAAACTAAATAATATTTAATTTCAGTCAAATTGCATGCAGTTGGCAGCCATATTGAATAATAAAAACTGCATAGTGCTTGGTGGGAGTGGCTCGGCTTACGGCCTCGCGGAGGGGGGTAGGCGGTGGGAAGGACTCTAGCTTCGCCCCCTCCTTTTTTCGTAGTCGGGTTTAAGTTTTTAAAACTACAAGTAATCTTGTTTGCCCATAGACACAAATGCTCGGAGTGCGACAAAGGCTACCGGTCGCGCGGCGAGCTGCGCGACCACGTCAACTACCAACATATGGGCAAGACTCAACATAAATGCCCCGAGTGTGGGAAGGTAACGGCAAAACTTTTTGATTTTACCTTTGGTAGTACAGAGAGGGTCGAGCCGGAACAGCGGCTGTTTCAGCGGAAGCCCTAAAACTTAGAAAATATGCTGATCTTCTTGAAAATTACATTTTTGTGCCCTTCGCCGTAGAGACGATGGGTCTATGAGGCCCAGAAGCAAAAGTTTTTGTGACTGATATTGCAACGCATCTCCGCGAAGTTACAGGCGATCCAAGTGCGGGCAGTTTCCTTCCGGAGTCTAATCACCATAGTGTTAAATTGACATTGAAATTTTTATTGCGGTGCAGAGAGGCAATGCTGCCAGTCTTGTGGCTACTCTGCCTCGCGGTGATGCATTGGAGTCTCTTTTTTATTTGTAATTTTTATTTTATTTAAATTTGTAATAATGGATAATGATTGGATAAATAAACAACAGTACGAGAACGGAGAGGGTCGTGATCCTGAAGTGGAGACTAAAATAAGATCCGATGATAATTACCTTTTTTTCTATTATTTTCCCATTATATTTCCCAGAGAAGATTAGGGAAAGGAGATGATGTATATGCTATATTCAACGTTAATAAGGGTGACGAGTGTGACGACAGGGTTAGAAAAGTATAATTGTAAATACTAAATTTAGTCCGCCTTTTAGATTATCCAAAAAGAATGGACCCATATTTTTCAGGTTGCCAAAAAAGTAAAAATTCACAAAGATACGACACATCAAAGTTCCGGGTGGGGGCTTGCGACGTCACCACTATGTTAAAATCGTACGTAGCTGTGACGTCATGCGAAGTTTCAATGCGCTGTATATTTGTAATTTTTTGTTTCTCAGAGAAAAGAAAAATTACGCGTACAATATTTTTCAATAATCTAACCGATGATTTAAAATTATTTTTCCATTCGTCTTGCCTATTCTTTTCTCACAGACTAGCATGAAAGTGGAAGTATTATACAGGGTGGAATTTAATTCGTTGGCATCCTTTTAAGTATCTATTTTACCCATGATACAAAGTAATTTAAGACTAATAAAACGTCAATCATAAAAAGATAAACTCTAAACATGCGTAAGACCCTTTGATAGGTACCATTACTGCAATCACTCACGTTATAAAACTCACGAAAAAGAAATTGATTATAATAGTATCAATTTCGTCGCGTCGTAGTTACCTTACATTCGTTGCTACTTTAAACGTAACATCACCCGTCCCCACTCGATTTATAACCTTAATCACGAAACTCTTCTGTCTTTTCTTTCTTTATTCTGTATGCCAGCCGCCCGCGCCCGTTCAGTGGCTCAGATGTTGCCCACGAGCCGTGAGGTCTCTGACCTCACGGCTCGTGGGCAATACACAATACGCGCGCGTGAGCCTAGTGTTTTGATACTTTTTAATTACTGTATTAATTGAAGTGTTGTTATTGTACAAAACATCCTTAATGTAAGTATGTTTATCTACACCCATGCTATAGGTAAATCCACTTTGAAAGTTTCTGAAACAGTTAGCTTATTGCCAACATTAAAACACTCAGTGTCATAGTAACCATTATATCACCTAAACGAGTGTTATCATGTTGTACTAAATTTCATTATGCAACTCAATCTCATCAAATTGTTACATTCATTAAGAATTAAAGAAAAAAAGAACATTGTCATGTACGCGCGGTTCACTACCACAGCTCCGAAATTTAAAAAAGGAACTTATTTTTATTCGAATTCACGTCGTATCCCGCTATTTTTGTTCGATATTAGATATTAAATATAGATATTAAAAATAATATGCATCCCAATAATGGTAAGATCCAAAATTTTAATAATTATTACAATAAAGTAATTTTTATTTTTACCTATACATACATAGTTAGTTTGTATTAGATATTCAGCAAGTAAACTTACCAGGAATTTACATACAGTTCTTAACTCTGTGGATTTAGAACCTTTTATAGAGGATTCATATCATGGGTGTAGTTTTGTATGCAACGGTAATAATTAGGTATTAAAACACTCATGTGATACTATTATCACACTCAGCTTCGCCTCCTGTGATAAACCCACATTCGTGTTTTAATACCCCTTATTATACAACAGTTGCATAATAGTTATTTATGCAACTGTTGTAAAATTATGACAGTTTTTTTTTCATACAATACTTTATCTACACCCATGATATGAATCCTCTATAAAAGGTTCTGAAACCATGGGGTGTTTTACAGCGCTGTAAGAACTCTATGTAAATTCATAGCATGTATTGCTGAGTATTTAATAAAAAAAAACTATGTATAGGTAATGATGATAGAATTATTTATTGTAATAATTATTTAAATTTCTGATCGTAATTTTTTTTCCGTCACATACCCTCCGAAACCATCGTTTCAGCAACAATGACAGGCCAAATCGAAGTTTTACTATTTTTTTATCAGTATATCTAGATGATACTCTCTTTGAAAAAAATCATTACACGAGAATTTTTTATAATATCACGTTTCTGTCCATTGCGGGGCAGACAGAGCCCAGGCTAATGGGCCTAAAACCACACCCAGCACCGAAAACTGTCGCCCAGCAATGGACAGGGGCTTAAATTAAGGGATCAATTTTGCGTTGCATAGTGAAATTTAGTACAACATTATAACACTCGTTTGGGTGATATAATGGTTATTATGACACTGGGTGTTTTAATGAAGGTAATAAGCTGTTTCAGAAACTTTGATAGAGGATTTATAACATGTGTGTAGATAAATAACTATAAGAAGCTACCTGAATTTTTTCGGTGTCCAGTGCTGCCCCCAATTGAAAGAAGCTATTTAAAAAGAAACCAAGATGTTATTGAACATTTTGTCTTGATATAACCCGAGATAATCTTTCTAACTATTTTATGAACTACTGTATTTATAATATTAAATGCTAAAATAAGCTTTACGTTCTCACTTTAAAATATACACAGTAGTTCATAAAAATAGTTGGAAGGGTTATCTAGGGTTATATCAAGGCACAATTTTAAATAAATTCTTCCTTTCTTTTCAAATGATTTATTTAAAATGGGGACAGCACTGGACCCCAAAAAATTCAGGTAGCTCCTTAATAAGTTAAATTAATGCTAATGATTTCATTTGCACCCTGCATAAAATGGAAATGCAACAAAAAAAATTGTTATGTTGTGGTCAGGCGCTGGCGACGCGTCGCTGCATCACGCGGCACGTGCGGCGCGCGCACCGCGGCGTCAAGGAGAACGCGCGCGACAAGATATGCCAGCAGTGCGGGAAAGCGTTTCGGGTGCGGTTTGACATTATAAATAAAGTAAATAAATAATAAATATATAGGGACTTATTGAGCTAGCCCCAAAGTAAGCTTAAGCTTGTGTTATGGGGTACTATCCCAACGATTTTATATATTATGATAAATACGATATACACGCTGACTTTTCATTGGTTTTGGAAAGAAGCATGTCATGTAATAAATAAATTCCTCTATTCATGTACGTAATCCAAATTTGTATGACAGAAAATGATTTTCGATCGAGACCACGTAGTTACGCCCGTTCATAACTGATGCGTGACCTCGATGAACTCGAAATCTAGCCGGCCGGCGGTACTGCTAGTTGATCTCACGATTTTACTTTCTAGTTCTAGTCAACATATTTTGTTCCTGAATTTCTATTTTAACTAGCTAATTAGGTCTTACTAACGATCCTTATGAAGTTGCTTTCGGCTCCAATACTAATGACAAATCACCATGTAGATGAACACCCAAGACCCAGGAAAATTTGAAAAAGGCCGTTTTTCAACTTGCCCTAGCAACAGAACCTCCGGATTGGCGGACTAGCGTGTTGACCACTACGCCACAGAGGTCGTCAATCATTGATTTTACTCAGGCGTTTGGTAAGATACAACAGTCAGTATTTCAGGGATAAGCCACCGAAAAGATAACAAAACATGGTTTAGGATTTACAAAACTGTTTTAATGTGTAGCTATTATTTAAAAATTCTTACATGGTTATTTTCTAATCCATACAATTCAAAATTATTTTTTATTTCATCTGGTGTTCCACAAGGATCTCATTTGGGTCCAGCTCTTTTCATAATGATTATTATTTATAAACACTATTAATAGTTTGCCATTTTAATATACTGGTTTAGTTTATACTAGTATCTTCTTTCTTATTGATGTATCTCCGCGGCGTAGAAGTTAACACGCAAGGCCGTTACTCAGACGTTAAGTTAGACCCAACAAAAAAGGTTCGTGATAAGTCTCGTTTTTACAAGCTGGTATTTAACTTGCAATGTATCTTGTATGTATGTTTGTTTAGGTCAAATCTAGCAACTTAATTTTCAACCAGTTACCCTCAATCGATTGAGCTGAAATTTTGCATACTTGTGTAAGTCGGATGACAATACAATATTATGGAGTCAATAAGGTGTTCTGATGATTGAGCCGGATAATATTCGACGGAACTCAGTTATAAAACAACATAGCCTCATTGCGTAGGAGTTAGGACTCGTTTGATTTGTCTTGACAAGCACTTTATGGTAAACGATGCCTCAGGTCTGATCACGTAAAGGAAAGGGGGTCGATGGACCTCAGTAAAAAAACGACTATGGAGTCTTTGCTTATTTTATCTGTCTTATATTGGCATAACAATAAAAGCTTGAACAAAAAAATAAATTTTGCAAAAAAATTGTTAGATATTTATTAAAATAATATTATCTTTTTATATTTTTTTAATTATTAGGCATCATTTACATGTATTTGCAGGACAAGAAAGGTCTCCGCGAGCACGAGTTGATCCACACGGGCGAGCGCCCGCTGTCGTGCGAGCTCTGCGGCTGCACCTTCAGGCAGAGTGCGTCGCTGTACACGCACAGGAAACGGGTGCATAACATATACCCGCAGAAAAAAAACGTGCAGTTATTAGATCTCGATGCGTCTTGATGATTTAATTCTACAGAAAAAAACTGTACTATTGTGATAATTTACTTTACACACTCATAGGAAGCGCGTGAATTATGAAATGAACACGGAAATTATCCAAAAAATAACTTTATTTGGATAGCGTTACAGGTTAGTACTTAATAACTGAAGCGGACAGCGATAATTGATCTGCGAAATTGATCAGGACGCGTGGGTCAGCAACCAATCAGAAGCCTTGCATTTTCACCAATAGGGTGATAGAGAAAGAGACAGAAGATAAAACATCTAAGCTTCTGATTGGCTGTTCGACTCAGGCGTATCGCTATCGTTTAAATTGCAAAATTTGTAATAAAAGGCGGCCAGTCACGACCCTGTTGTTCAGTTTAGTTTTTCAGACAATTAGTAGCAAGTAAGAAAAAACAGTGTTAGATCATCACCAAGAAGAAAATAAAGTGAAATCAAGAATCAGCGGTGTTTTAATTATACAGTCCTCTACAATAACTAACTTACTTTCTGTTTAAAACTAGTATTTATTCTATTGGTCAGCGAATCCTCGATTGACGTCAATTGGAGAAATTGTCTATAAGCTTATAAGTTGTTGTCGATCGATTAAGGTTTGCTGACAAAGCGAAAAGAGGTGGGGTGCCACCCTTATCTCGTGCACAACATATACCCGCAGAAGAAAACCGTGCAGTTATTAGACCTCGACGTGTCTTGTCATGATTTAATTCTAAAGAAAAAACTAAAATTGTGATTATTTACTTTATATACTCATAGAAAGCGTATGCACAACATAAACCCACAGAAGAAAAACGTGCAGTTATGAGATAACATAATTAAAATCGTTTATTTCAGATGACAGGATCCATAATTGTTGTGAAGTTTAGGGTAGGTATACTAACCTTTAAGGTCTAACTTGTTTGGAGATTTAAAATAAACACTAGGAACCAGAACAAATGAAACGTATAATGGATGAGTAAAAACAGTACACATACAGATTGGAACAGAGATCTAGATGGGGTTGTGGGCCTAGCACTAAGTCTGATGAGTAGCCAACCAGGGCTACTTAGCTTCGTGTTGAGTCCGCCGCGTGAGGAGTCGCAAGAGACCCGCTGCAGCTGCTCCGGGCCTTATATCCTGCCTAGGCCTGACAAGGTGCATGTGATGTTTTTTTTTGTATAGAATAGATCATATGCAATGCAATGTTATTAATTAATAAATAAATAAATATCTGGCCCGGCGGAGGAGCGCGGGGCGCGAGGCACAGGGTAGAAGTACGACCACGCCACATTGTGTATAATTCCATAGAAAAAACATGAATTGTGATTATTTACTTTATACACTCATAGGAAACGGGTGCACAATATACCCGCAAAAGAACGTGCAGTTATTAGATCTTGATGCGTCTTGATAATTGAATTCTATTGAAAAAGCTGTAAATTATGTTTATTTACTTTAAACACGCACAGGAAAGTTATACTAGATATAATATCTGCAGAAGAAAAACGCGCAATTGTTGGACAATGAAAACGTATCATAATGAATAGGCATGACGAATGGAAAAATATTTTTAGCCCATCGGTTAGAATAATGAAAAATATGGGTCCATTATTTTTGGATAATCTAAAAGCCGGACTAATTACAATTATAATTTTCTAACCCTGTCGTCACCTCTATTTAATTCGATAGGATGGAACTCCTTAGAACTGTAAAGGCGTGTTCGGACGACACGCGTACGCCATGACCACGCCTAGCGCACACCTAGCGCACGCATAGGGCACGAATAGCGCGCTATAAAATTTTTGAAATTTGTTGCGCATTATTTGAGTCCTGTCACACATAATACACAATACAACTTAAATTTTATCTATCAGAGTCCGCGCGCGCGTGCCTCACGTTCACCATGCGCTCGCCTTGCCACCGCCTTGTATCCACGTTGCCTCCGCCTTGCCACCGCTTTTCCACCGCCTTGCCTCCGCTTTGCCACCGCCTTGTATCCGTCTTACCGCCGTCTTGCCTTCGCCTTACCTCCGCCTTGTATCCGCCTTGCCTCCGCCTTGCCTCCACCTTGCCTCCGCCTTACTTCCACCTTGCGCCGGCCTTGCGTCCGCCCGGCGCCCGCCTAGGTATATTGATGTGTGAAAAGACTCAAACTATTTGCAACCAATTTCAAAGCGCGCTAGGCGTGCGTTTATCTCCAATTAAACATGCGCCGACGGCCGCCATTTTGTTCATCTTACGTGCCGGGTATTGTACATATTCTCTGTTCCGTGGTCAACTTCGTAGTTTCGAGTGGGGGTGATTTACGTCACCTTTGGTTTGGTAGCTGATCGTGACGTCACGGGTTTGATTGAGCTGTGTCTTAGTTATTATTTACTTATCAAGAAAAGAAAAAGTATAATAATAAAGTTGTGTTTTGTATGCTGTGCTGTTTAAATTGTTTGAAGAAAATATGCCACATAAGTGGCACACTCAGAAAGTTTTGTGAAAATAAAAAATATCTAATGGTATTTTTTTAAGTTAAATCTTTTCAAAGTACTCTCCACCAGCCTCTATACAAGTTTCATGCGTCTGAACCTCGTTCATAGCCTGCTTAAACGCTGACAGCAGCGCATCTTCCAGCGGCAAAAATTGTATCCCTTTGAGCAGATTTTTTATTTTCCAGAATATAAAGAAGTTACAAGGTGCTAGGTCAGGGCTGTAAGGAAGTGACCCAGGAGTTTGACCGGCCTGCTGTCCAGAAAGTCCGTCGTTTTGAGCGTGGTGTGGGCGGGCGCGATGTCGTGGTGGAGCAGTAGCCCGCGGAGCCCAGTGTTTGGTCGCTTGTTGTTTACAACAGAGAAAACTTCTGGCAAGCATTTGGTAGTATACCATTCGGCGTTGATGCTTCTTTGATTCCGTAAAGGAATTGACACCAAGTAGTCAGTAAAATATAATAATATATAATGCAAAAGCTCGCTATCAAAATCTTACTAGCTTCTAGATCGCTTCGCTTTGGTAGGCGTTCATTCGTTTTGAAACACCCAAACCGTCGACTGGCGTTTCGTTTCTGCATCGTATTGATAAATTACTTGTAATGGTGTCGTAAACACGCCCAAACCATTCCACTCGGGCTTGCTTCTGAGCATCTGTGACGACCTCCGTGGCGTAGTGGTCACCATGCTAGTCCGCCACCCAGAGGTCCCGAGTTCGATCCCCGCTCAGGGCAAGTTGAAAAATGGCCTTTTTCAAATTTCCTGGGTCTTGGGTGTTTATCTATATATGTATTTGTTATAAAATATAGTATCGTTGAGTTAGTATCCCATAACATAAGTCTCGAACTTACTTTGGGGCTAGCTCAATCAGTGTAATTTGTCCCTATATATTTATTTATTATTTGCAAGGTTGTAGGTACGGCAACCATCGTGAAACTATCCTCCTCATGCGAAGATGCACGTGTAGAATCTCGTGAAAGCTTCCTGATCCAATCTGCAGGATGTGCTGAATCTCCTGATACGTAACTCGCCTATTGTCGTGAATAAAATTTTTCACTGCTAGCACGTTTTCGTCCGTAACAGCCGCCAAAGGGCGACCACTTCTTTCCTCATCCCCCAAAGTTAGTCGACCGCGCTTGAATTCGTTATACCAACGATACACGTTTGCCCTGGGAGGGCCTAACCCATAAATGCCATTTGAAGCCTATCGTACGATTCATCCGGTTTCAAGCGACACTTGAAATCGTAAAAAATCATAGCACGAAAATGTTCTCGGCTCAGATCCATTTTTCAATGTGACACGATAATTTGAATTAGTCCGCAAAAAATTAGGAGGGAAATATTAAAATTGGAACGTACCTATTTTTACTTATAAATAATTATATTTTCAAAATAGATTGTAACTGGCCAGTCTCACATACATAAAACGTTTTTTCGCAATACTTTCTGAGTGGCCTGGTACATACCAACTTTGAAATGAGTGATAGTCATTGTGGGTCATATTCTTTTTAGTCCGAAAAAATTGGACACTGTATTTTAAAGAAATCCAAATGATGGGCCGAATACATTTTTTCAGTTATCGTGCCTATTTTAATATGATGTCACTTAGAAATAAAGCTTTATTTTGATAATTTCTTTGGATATTTTAAATTCAATTCATCAAATATTACTTATAAATTGACAGAAAAGGTCTGTGACTTTTTTTCACAAATTTTCCCATATTTTATTCGATTACGTAGAGAAACGAAAGCGAAAAAGGTATGTTAATAACGTACAAATCAACACTCGGCCAAACGGGTTTTGTATAAGAGGACGAAAAAATATTATTGATTTTTAATAACATTTTTGTAGAAAGTAATTCAGTATCATAGACTAAAATTGCTCCAAAAATTTGGCGTGGGAAAACAAATTTTTATTAAGAAAAACGACGGGTTGCACTCCGGGAGTGCCGGCAGAAGTGAAAACTTAAATATTAACGTTGTGCATTTCCATGGATGCGCGTGGCACGCTGTAACATAAACACACACGAACATTCACGCAAGCGCCCTGCGACGTCTAAACGAAACAACAGGCGCACGCATACATTTTCGCCGCGCCGGCTGTCTACTCTCCATCCGTCTTACGAATTTTCGATCAGGTCACATGTCCTGACGCCCTGACGCGAGTTTAACATTTTTTACCGTTACAAAAAAAGTGTAATACCCCGCTAAAAAAGTTTTTATTTAAAAAAATTGTCTTTAATTTTGGGTAAAAAAAAAACACTTATGTTTATTGAGAAATTAGTTATTATAAATTATACAAATTGCTGGAGCCTGCTTTTAAGCAAAATTATGCTTGTGCCAGGAGAATCCGCTCTTTCTTATCTTTAAGTTTGAGTTTGATGAATAAATGAATCTTCTTTTGATGTCGGTGGTACTAGATTTTGTCACTCCAGTATCGGGCCACTTTGATAGCTAGATATTACCTATGTCGTTTGCGGCCATCAGGTCGACCCAAGTGCAGGTGTTTGGGCATCTAGGACACGTAAGTATGTGTTCCATAGGTTGTAGAGAGGAACCACTCTGGCAAATGTTTTGCGAACTGTCTATCATCTTCCACCTGAGCAAATTATCTCTACAACCGCCTACGTTCTTAATCCGTTTAATGACTGAACTAATAAATGGAAGTGTCGGGCCACGTGCTGTGTAGGGTTCCTTAGTTGCGAATGCCGACGTGAGTTCACGACTAAAACCGCCTTAAAAACTAATTTTATTGTACAGATCGCGCAAAATAACTTGACGGCTCGGAAGTTAGCTGCAAGTGACAGTGGGGTAGCTAACGCCCGGCGCGGCGCACCGTCCCCGCACACTGCATTTTATTCATCTACCTACTGCGCAGCGTTCCGCGCGAAGTTCAGCAGACCCGCCGAGTTATTTTGCGCGTACAATATTTGTTTAAATTTTTCATTTTTCGTGTACGTTTTATTACTTAGTTGATTTTAACGCTTTAATTTGTAAAACCCTACTCAGACACAATCTTTCTGAAATACTTATTCGACTACACCTCATGGTCCTTATCTCATGACCCCAGACTATGGGTTGTCGAAAAAAAAAAATGAAGTATGGGAGCTACACAAAAAAATACGATTTTATTTTGTTACGGTCGGCGATATTAATAAACATACCTACCCATGCCAAATTTCAGTTTTTTAGTAATAATAGCCTCTGAGTAAAACCGTTGACTAACAGACCTTATAAAAGGTTCCTTGCTTACTACGGAACCCTAAAACACATTATTTTCTTAATTAGCTGATAATAAACACTAATTGTACCGGTGTTTATTTTAGGCTAAACTTATCATTTAGTAGGTTACTGTCTTGTCCTCGACAGTTGCCTGTCAATTATGTATGGGCACGGTAAAATTAAATTCAAACATTAGTTAGTTTATATCTGGCATAACATTTTAGCTTCATCATCATATCACCCCCAAAGACTATTAAATTGGAAGAAGCTTATTTTGGTAAGTTTAATGTACCTATATTCCATGTTAGCCTGGGAGAAAAGAAAACATATACTTACAGGGTTGCTAGTAACAACGCAAAAGACGCCCACCATAGTCCGCAAACAAATATCACTTCAGCCGCACTATGAGTGTACACTTTAAACATTTTACATATTGTCCATGAGCATGAGCACTTAATATAACACTAAACTACACCAATTTAATAAAGTCCACTAGAATTTATTTGCAAAACAATTTAAAGCAAACTCTAACTGAACCCCTCGAGTTCCCACCAAAAACTCCAGTTTCAGAGAGTCCATTTTTTTTTTCATTGATTTTTTATTTTTTTCTTGTAGATAAATATTATGTTAGGATTCTGATTACGATGACCTTTGAAATAAATTCGCCACGGAGATCGTGCCCTTAAAGGTTGACTTTTTATCCTACTACGCCAGAAGGAGGGTTATGTTTTTCGAGAGTGTGTATGTTTTGAATCACGAGCGTAGCGAGTGATTCTACGGTGGAATCCTGAGTGAAGCGAGGGATTCATGCATATCGCCCGAGATAAAAATATTACCGTACCCGAGTAGCACACTCTACTTTTCATCTCTATCTATGAGAAAAACTAGCAAATACAGAACAGAAAGTGAAACACCTACATACCTAATCAGACTTCAACCGGCAATTTAATCCTAACCTTTGTTTAGTGTCGTTTTCATACAATAAATACTAAGAAATAAGTTTTCGAAGACCACCCACTTACGATAAAATATTCACTCATGACTTTGTTTGCATGATCCTTCATATCTTTTTATAAGTTAACTTGATACCTGTTCACTATCAACTTAACTTACGAAAAAGTATTCACATTTACACAAATAATTACAAGTCAATACAAATAACCTAAAATTTCTGTAATTTCTTGAATCAAAAAGAGAAAAATTGCGCGTTTTTAATTAATTTCTTTTTTCGAAGTAAAGAACACAAAAATGTTTACCTAAATTCATCCATTTTGACGATGATATGTATTCTAAATTAAAAAAATCACGACGTCTTTGCCAATTATTTTTTATTTTAAAACGAAATTCTTTTTTTTATTGGACTGCCAACATTATACATATTAACCAGTTACTTTAGCTCCAAATGTTTTGGGATGAAAACATCGTTTTTTGAGTAGATGTGATGAAAAGTATTTTTTCTAACGATTTTGTGTTCTAGTGATTCTTTTTCCAATAAGGTTTCAACATAGCTACATGATATACATAGATGTACGCTATAAAAAAAAACACATAAAATTAATCAAAAATTTATTCTTTAGACGTGACACACAAGGCCAGTAATAAAATGGATACAATATACAATAAAGTCAGCACGGTTGATGACGTCACTTGCGAAGGAGAGGAGCTTTCTTGGAAGCTGTTTATAAGACAGGTAGGTGGAATACATTATGTACGCGGGGCATTACTAATACGTAAAGCAACAACTTCGCGTTATGACTAATCAAATCGCGAGTAAGGTATAAAGATAGTAAGACCAACTATGAAATAGACCAGGGATCCCCAAACTATTTTGGACAAGTGACCCCTTTTTCAAAATGAACTGTTACCTCAGACCCCCATAGCCAAATTACCTACTTTTAAGATCAACCCCCTTATTCATAATGGTCTGCTAACCTTAAACAGCTGCTACAGAGTGTTATTTTTCATTCTGACTTCGGTCAATAGAAGAAGACTGAGTGAGAATTAGCAATGCTTTAAGTTAGCAGACTATTATGAATTAAGGGGGTCTATCTTTAGTTTTTTCCTATTGATACAAAATACCTAGGTACTAAGATAAGCGTCAAATAGAGAGCAAGTCAAAACACGCCTGAAAGACGTAAGCTCGAACTCATTATCTTGCACAAACTTGTCCACACAGACTTGCCGAGTTTTTCATCTTGTACGAACTTGATACTTTACATTACTACAACAATGCTATTTCTTACAAAAATATTAATTATTCTTAGTACACGTAACACAACATAAACAATACAGTACCTACCTATCTTGAAAGTTTTAAATAAGAACTTGTGTTAATTTAATAGCGGTCGATTTGCAGACCTCGTCGACCCCCAAAATCAGTTTTCGTTTATGTCGAAACCGATATCAATCCCAAGGGGTCGATATCGACCACTTTGGGAATCCCTGATATAGATGATTAGCTAGAGAGAAAAAATAATCCACAGACCTAAAACATTTTGTAACTACGTTTAATCGCTACCTAGATCTACTGAATTTTAGTCTTAAAGCCAATAGACCTACTACGATATAGATGAGTAGCGAGAAAGAATAACCGCTACCTAGATTTACCCTAGATTTACACTTATTTACCCTTAACGAGGTAGACAAACTCCATAAGGTATTCAAATTACAATATGTAACACAAACCCTGTCCGATCCTTGTAGGAGCAACTTATACCGTCAGTATAAACAACTGAGCCAAACAAATATGAGTCTATTCAGCTGCAGGTCGATCAGGTCCTGTTGGACAGGCAGAAAGATCAACAGTACATTCAGTTACTGAAGGAGAAACTTGACAGATATGAGAGCAGCGCTCGATCAAAATGCATCGAAATTAATTAAAAATTTCCCGACGGCACAGGGTGAGTCTAAACAGAGCTTATTAAACAAAGTCGTTGCAGTTGCCAAGACAAGACAGACATTGAATCCCAGGAGATAAGAGATATTTTTCGAGTAAACACAAAAGAGCCCAATAATAAAACTGTCATAGTAGACTTCACGAGTGTGCTTACCAAAGAAAGAATTATCCAAAGGTACCGACAGCACAATCGAGGCCCCAGTAAGATCGGCCAAATTGGGCGGTCCCCCAAAACCTATATTTATTGCGGAAAATCTCTCTCATAAGATGGAACGGCTATTTTTTCTTGCTAGAGACTTTGCCAAGACAAATATTTTCATGTTCTGCTGGGTATCAAATGGCAAAATTTTCTTGCGCAAGGCTCAGGGCACACCGCTTAATTTGATCCGCTCCGAAACGGACCCAAAAAAACTGACGGAACCCAAGTGACTATATCTGTGTTATTTCGTTTTGCTCTACTCTATATGCTTTGTGATTAGTGTCTCAAGTCAATATGAATTTCAAAATATTTGTTTACTTTATACTGCTTGTAATACTTTATATACTACTTAACGTAATTATTTCCCCTACTCCTCATAAATCCCCACCAACTTTTCTCACACAACCTATACTCAATCAATTACACACAATACTGGTGCTCAAATTAGTCTTATTGGGATAAAACTGCTATCAAACGATGTACTTAATAGGTTAAATTATGGATAAAGACCCTGATATTGCAAAAGCTATTGACAGCCTAGCTGTATGTGACTCTCTTTTATGCAACCCTGAGGATTGTCTTAATCACATCACGATTTATGCTGATTCCCTTAAAGTTCTTCATGTTAACATCACAAGCATTGGTGGTAACTTCAAAAAGCTTCTGGTGTTGCTTAAAAGATTGCAGATCAACTTTGATGTTCTTATATATATGTCTGAATGCTGGATTAGCAATTTGAAACTCGGAAAAAAATTCAACATTTTAATACAAAAGTGTTCGGCCGGCCCGGAAATTTGTATGATAATGCCGATTTTCTCTTAGAGTTTCAACCTTAAATATGAACAACTTGTTTAAAAAGTTGTTCATATTTACGGTCTGAGTTGCTCCTAAAAGGATCGGACATGATTTTTGTTACATAATTGTACGACTCACTCGTATGGCTAAAGTTATTTGGCCGGTTTTCGACTTAATTGCACTCACACATACCGGCGCCTCGATGTTTCCGGTCATCGAAATACATTCGTCAAGGAGAATATTCGAGAATAAAGTAGACTTCCATATCGGCGTATATAAAAAGGTGATCGAGTGCGCGTCGCGCCAGTTTAATACGAGCTACGAAAGCGATCACTTCGAAGAGAACCGAAGCGAAGAAAACCTACCTAAGTGCGACAAGTGGTACCTGCGCCTACTTTAGCGAGATACCTGGACCTCCAGCTGCTGCGCGACTTGGAACTTGGACATTAGGAAGACCGTCTTTACGTGTAATATTCTTGGGTTCTTGGGTTGGTAGTAAATGAAGACCCTCATGCGAAGTTTGGCGTTTTTCCCAAAATCTCGAACCCCAGTTTCGTAACATTACATGGAAATACAAAAGTTGGTATCTGTACGGATCTTTGTTTCGCTTTCACGCCAAAACCGCTGACCTTATTGGAATGGAATTTGG
This sequence comes from Acrobasis suavella, assembly GCA_943193695.1. Taxonomy (NCBI): domain Eukaryota; kingdom Metazoa; phylum Arthropoda; class Insecta; order Lepidoptera; family Pyralidae; genus Acrobasis; species Acrobasis suavella. The sequence continues at coordinate 5,631,779 of OW971956.1, forward strand.
CAAATAGATAGCTTATTTCCTGGATTAAAAACAGAATACTTTTTATTCCGGAAAACTGTGGATCCCGTGGGATCGTCAAAAATTTTACCACAAGCGCTTGTAATCCATTGTGCGAGAGTAACTCTGTCTGTTACCTCTTCACGCTTTAACCACTGAACCGATTTAGAGGAAATTTGGTATGGGTATAGTTTGATTCAAAGATTCAAATGTTTATTCAGTAATTAGACCTTTACAAGTACTTTTACACGTCAATAAGTATGAATTACGTTACGTGTAAAGTATATTAAAATTTAATTTATTTTTAAAGAAAAGCTACCAATACCAGCGCTTCTTAACGACCACTGCTGAGAAGAAACGCCGAAAGAAACTCATTTTCATAGTATTGGTCACCTACTCGCCAGAAGGGCTTTGTCATATTATTATTATTTGACACCCGGGTAAAGATATAGGATAGATTTTGTCCCGAAACTTCCACGGGGAGAGGAGCCCGCGGGTACAGCTAGTGAATAAATAGAGGATTTTCAAAAATATAAGACACCAGGGGGGTTACTCCATAAAATAATACGATAGACGTCCAAAAGTGACGACCCATTTCTACGTCAAACCAACATAGGCTTTATCATTATACATTAATGCTCAATGTTGCTTGATACTGAACCATGGATACGCAGTAACGTCCATCTTGCGTACCGCTTTTGGAGTAACCCCCAGGGTCGCAGCACAGTGACGTCAGGCCCAATAAGCTGCTGCTACATATTGAATACATTTGACGGAGATAAAGAACCTGTCAACTGATGATACAAATAGGTATATACTTACAATATCAGTTATACATACATATATTATATATTATGTATGTATAACTGATATTGTAAGTGTATATGTATATATATTATGTATGTGTATATCTATATGTATTATGAAATTATGATTAGTATTAAGTGTTTTAGCGTGTAAGTATTGTACAATGTTCCACCCCACTTTTGTAGTTATCTCCTCTGGTTGTAGGGTTGACTGGAAGAGATCCCTGACAGGGATAAGTCCGCCTTTGTACTATTGCGTGTTTTTTACTGTATTTTAATTGTGTCTTTTTATGTACAATAAAGAATTTATCTATCTATATGATCCAAACATATTATAATAGGGGTGACGACAGGGTTAAAAAAGTACGATTGTAATTAGTCCGTCTTTTAGATTATCCAAAAATAATGGATCCATATATTACAGTTTACCAAAAAAGTAAAAATTTACATATATACGAAGCATCAAAGTTCCGGAGTGGGGGCTTGCGACGTCACCTCTATGTAAAAATGGTACGTAGCCGTGACGCCATGCTAAATATCAATGTGCTGTATCTTGGTCATTTTTTGTTGCTCAGAGAAAAGAAAAAATACGTAATAAATAAGATTATTAATAAATATTGTATACCCCTACTCCCCTCCCCCCTCCTCCTACATCTTCCCTTCCTGAAAGGCCGGCAACGCTTCTATTACACTCCTGGTGTTGCAGTTGTCCATGGGCAGCGGTGATCATTTACCATCAGGTGACCCACTCGTTCGTTTACCGCCCTATGACATAAAAAAATACCTACATACAATATTTTTTAATAATCTAACCGATGAGCTAAGAATATTTTTCCATTCGTCATGCCTGTTTGTGAGTCCAATAACGACAGTCGATTGGACGTGACCAAAGAGTTATAAATGTATGGACCTAACGTCTCTGTGCTGCCATCTAGTGGTGAAGTCAGGCCCGATAAGCTGGCTGTAACTGATGATCCAAACATATTATAATTTGTGAGTCCAATAACAGTCGATTGGACCTGACCAAAGAGTTATAAACGTATAGACCTGACGTCTCTGTGCTGCCATCTGGTGATGAAGTCAGGTCCAATAAGCTGCTGTTATTGGATACATTTGACGGAGATAAAGAACCTGTCAACTGATGATCCAAACATATTATAATCTGTGAGTCCAATAACAGTCGATTGGACCTGACCAAAGAGTAATAAACGTATAGACCTGACGTCTCTGTGCTGCCATCTGGTGATGAAGTCAGGTCCAATAAGGTGGCTGTTATTGGATAATAAGGTGGCTGTTATTGGATACATTTGACGAAGATAAAGAACCTGTCAACTGATGATCCAAACATATTATAATTTGTGAGTCCAATAACAGTCGATTGGACCTGACCAAAGAGTTATAAACGTATAGACCTGACGTCTTTGTGCTGCCATCTGGTGATGAAGTCAGGTCCAATAAGGTAGCTGTTCTTGAATACATTTGACGGAGCGAAAGAACCTGTCAACTGGTCCAAACATGTTTATAATTTGTGGGTCCAATAACAGTCGATTGGACCTGACCAAAGAGTTATAAACGTATAGACCTGACGTCTCTGTGCTGCCATCTAGTGGTGAAGTCAGGTCCAATAATAAGGTTATTGATTACATTTGACGGAGCAAAAGAACCTATCAACTGGTATATATATCAGAACCTACAAACATGCTTATAATTTGTGGGTCCAATAACAACAGTCGATTGGACCTGACCAAAGAGTTATAAATGGATTGTGTCCCATATTATTTAAAACCCTCATTCTTTATGAAAGTTATTGTTTGTGCTTCTAGACGTTGTTAGCAAGCACCACCTGGGCCATGTTCTTCGTGTCAGGGTTGTACCTGGGAGCCCCGACGGTGTTCATCCCGCATTTTCGGCGAGAAGCCAACTCCACGACTGCAGTATCTGACGAAATGGCTTCTTGGATTTGTGAGTAGAAAGCTGTAAAAGTTGTAAAATATTTCGTTTCAGGAGCTGGAGATAATTCTCTTAAGTAAAGTTAATTTTATGCCACGACTCAGATTCGCCCCTCAATTTGACTGACATACGTGACTATAAAAGACACAAATGAGGCCATGAGTGCACTTATAATATTGCTATTCACTGACGACAGACATCGATCTCATTTGTTACGAAATTTTTTTTTCATCATCGTCATAAGTCCTTTAGTCTCCACTTCAGGAGCACGACTCTCTCTGCACTGCCAGAGCCATACTTGGCCAGAACAGCCAGATGATTTTTTCGTTTTTTTTTTTACATGTTATTAGTTTATATAGATCATGTTAGTAGTTAGTGCTTGTAAATCATGTAATTTACTCTTTCAGCTGCTGGGTCCAGCTACGGAGCCATCCCGTGGAACCTCATCGGCACAGCTTGCCTCTCCCTAATCGGGAGAAAGACCACCTTTGCCTGCTACTCCGTCGCTAGTGTCATAGTAGCCATATTTTTCTACTTCAGCCACACCCCTACCTACCTTCTCATCGCCGGAATCCTTCAGGGGCTGGCTTACTCAGCAGCAATGACTGTCTCTATACCCATTCTTGCCGAATATACTTCACCTAAATACAGAGGAATGTTCCTAACAATCAAAACAGCTACAATGTACTGGGGTATTTGGACATCTAACGCCATAGGCACATTTTTTCATTGGAGATACATTTCAATATTAGCTATAATATGTTCGTTATATACTTTATCTGTATTTTCCTGGCCTGAATCACCATACTATTTAGCTTCTAAAGGAAGATTTGAAGAGTGCAAGAAAGCTCATCGATGGATTAAAGGCAATGGGGAATCCGCAGAAAAAGAGTTACAAAATTTGCTAATTTCAAACAAAGACTTTAATTCTATAAAAGACTTTAAGATTTTCGAATTTTTAAGGCATATTATTAAAACTCTGACCTCTGAAGAATACAACAGGCCTTTGCTGGCCATTATTTTGTGTATAGCGATGTACTTTTTCTCCGGAAAAATTGTTTATACAATTTATGCCGTGGAAATGATCAAAAGGATTACTAATAGTGAATCCGCGGCGTACACTGGCATGTTGATTTTAGACGGAGCCACTGTTTTTAGCATGTATGTCGGATGTTATTTATCTAAAATATTAAAAAGACGCACTTTATTATTTACTTCATCTACAGCAGCTATTATATTTTTATTTACTATATCTGTTTACTTATATTTGATACATTTGGGCGTATTAACTGAAAATAAGTATGCATCTATTTCACTTTTAGTAGGATTTTCTTTGTCAGTGAGTTGTGGGCCTGTGATTATGGCTACATCTTTATACGGAGAATTAACACCCATAAACAATAAAAGTCTTACAGTACTTATATTTTCAATATTTTTTGCCACGATGCAATCGTTTTTATTAAAAGTTTCTCCGTTTATGTTTCGCACGCTGAAAATGCATGGGACATTTCTGTTGTTTGCTATATCTATGTCGATTTTTATGATATTATTGTACAGATATCTCCCGGAAACGAAGGATAAGACGTTGCAAGAAATAGAAGACAGTTTTAAGAATAGATCGAAAGGAGAAAAGAAAGGAGTAATTAATAGTAAAGCAAAATGTCTCGTAGGACAAGATTTTTGAGTGTTCTATGGTAAAACTCTGAAAACACTATGATGATGATATAAAACCCTTACTACAATAGCGGCATGATGGCGTACAAAGCTACGTGTCCGCTTTTCGCAGTGCCAAGCAACATTGATCGTTGCGCAATAATGATAAAGTTTGATTTGGTTTGACATAGAAGTACGACGATACAATCTAATAACAATCGTGTTATTTTAACGGTCCAGGGAGGTTACTCCAAAAGCGGTACGCAAGACTGACGTTACTGTGTCAAGCAACTTGAGCACTAGGTAACGTATGATGATAAAGTCGAATTTGGTTTGACATAGAAATAGGACGTCACTATCGGACGACTATCGTATCATTTTATGGACTAACCCAGGTTTACAACTTATTATAAGTAGACAGATAATAATTTGGATATTTTTTTTTAAAATCTAAAAACCGACTTCTCCACCAAACTACTCAACCGATTTTGATAAAATTTCCATGGGACCACCTGACAAGTATACACATTCTAACAAAAAATAATAAAAAATTTCAAATCGGTCTACGCGTTTTCGAATCGGTGAACATACACAAAAAAGATCGCGACGAATTTATAATGCCTTCCTTTTTGGAAGTCGGTTAAAAAACTCAAATTTTTGGCGAGAACACAGTTTTAAGCGACTTCGAAAAAGGGGGAGCTTCTCAACAGGGACCGGATGAACCGATTAATTTCAAAACCCTTAAAAAATGTAACCCTTTTCGAGTGGCAAAACGCGCTCATTGGCTAATTAGCAAAATGGCGCGAATACGTGAAAAAACTTTGAAATTCGACACCTGCACTTTTAAAAATTCATTTTTCCGTGTTTTGTTTTATAACTAGTAAGTATTGTATCATTTTGTGATCGTTAGGAAACATACTTAATTTTAAATTCTAAATTATGGGAATTCTACTCGTTTCTATGATGTACTTATAAATTGAATGTTAGCCTTTTTTTTCCCCGGATTTTTATATTTAAAACCAAATTTTCGTAAAACAAAACATTATATGTACATGCCAAGTTAGGCTTTTTATTTATACTGAAATAAATCCACTTTTAGTTTAAAACTTACACCATACACCATCCCGTAGTATTTTTTGTCACCATTCCCATTGAAACGCACACGTGTTAACTGCGCAATTCAAGTACGTCAGCAAAAAATACGCGCCGGCGATTGTTTATGTTAGAGAACTCGAGACGCTGAATGGGCTTTTGTTATGGCTGTAATTTATTGCTACGTTTATGAGCTTAACACAAACGAAGACTTTGATAAGCTAGAGTAACTGTACTAAGTTTTACGGACGTATTTTTGGAACTATGACTAAGATATGGGGCAAAATAGGTTGGTCTGGAAATGAATTTATTCCTCTGTTAAAACAACTTAATTTACTAATACACTTATATTTTCCTATAACAAGGGTAAATTTGAAATGCATGTGTAAAATAAAAAACATATGTTGTCTAAAAACAATATTTACAAAAAAATCACCAAATCAGGTAAAAATACGTATAAAAAATGGCCGTAATTTACTATGGAGACCCCGGCAATCGCGAGACCGCATGTAATTTAAACCGTATTTAAAATAAAATGGTGCGAATTTATGATTGTGTTTCACTTTTACCCAAAAGCTAAATATATAATTTAGCGATTACATATATATATATATCACTAAAACAAAGACGGTTTTGTTGTAAAAAAATACGAAATAATACGCGGCTGATGGTCGTGACCAGTGGGATACCCTTAGTAATTTGGATTAACTTGACAGTAAACATTCGTTTTTTAGCAAAAAATCATCTTAGACGCATAAAGTACTTACCAGGCATGATTAATTAATCGTTTTATGTATCAAAACACTGAAAACCATAACACATTTTCACTCACAAACTACGCGACCACTGCGCGGGAATCACGCGAGTTCACTGTGGAATTTCTACCACTTTTTGTTCGGAACGATGCTAATGGCAAAATTTTATTAGCATCCTTATCTATCCTACTTGCTGATATAACCGTAAGAAATAGATAGAAACAGTTTCTCTATTGTTATTAACCGCGAAAAGTGCGGGGAAGCGTTCAGACGGATTCCGTTTGCACGCCATTTAAGCGAAATATGACATCTGGTGAAATACGTCTGCGCGCCATTTCAGGGGATAAAAAATTTATGAAATGAAGTTTAGATATTTGGAAACCTCATGAATGACTTTCCTAGTAATATGAATAACCCTTTTGATTGGGAAATGCAAGCAATATCTAAAGGAATGAGCCAAGCCTGAAAGGGAAACCCTTTCTTGATTTAACTTTCCGCTTTTTAAAAGGATCTTCGTCACCAGAAACAAGAGATGTAAATGGGATATAATTCTATGGGATTATAATTTTGGTTTATAGTTTTGGCCTCTATATTCTATGTTCGTCACACACCTCCCCCGCAGTCACCGCACGCATGACTCTTGACTTTTTGATTGGTCTTTTATATAATTCCTAAAATCGCAAGGAGGCGCACGAAATGAGGTTAAATTGTTGTTAAAACTAGAACCTAAATTTGACAACATAGTTATAAAATAAGCAAAAAAAAGTCATTCTTTTCAGTGTGTCACAAATAAAATCACATATATTTATAATGAGCCGCGGCCGCGACACGTTCACCCAACAGAATAAACTAGTTGTGTAGGTACTTAGTAGGTACGGGTCGGTTGGCGTTCGCGCTAGACATGGGTAATCTCGACTCCGAGGCGTGTTTCGGCTCACTGAATCTCAATCCGCACCCGGTACTGACTCCTCTTAATGATTCCTACTCCCTTATCGGCTCCCGCTCACAGTTAACGGTTGGTCGCTGAATAAACCAATATAACCGAACGCTTTCGATTTCTCCCGAATAGCCGGCCGCGACCGACGCGACGCAGCGGACGCAGCATAAGCACGGCACGAGTCACGATCGCGACGCAAACGCGACAAGACAGGCGCCTAATCCCGGCGGAACCAAATACACGATGCGGATCTAATAACTCCCGTGAGTCGATAAGAATTGCTCGGACTAAATAAGGGTATCGGCTCCTGTTGATGTATCGGCTCATTTAAATCTTCTAGTCTGGAGTTACCCATGCCTAATTCGCGCTTAGAGCCTTGGTGCACCGCACCGCAGGATGACGAGTTGTTTAGCGCTTACGAAGGGGTTTCCCTTTCGGAATGGGTTAGTCAATCGTCTTAGCTTTTTCGTAAAGGTTGCAAAGTATTTAATTAATGATCGGAAAAGCCTTTGATAAGGTTTATTTTTTAAAGTTATCCAAATAAAATATCCAGCAAAGGCATAAGGGTTTTTAATTAAATAGAAAAACCTAGCTCTTCAAAAACCCTCAAAAGGGAAAGCGCTACCGATCCCTGCTTCTCAATTGAAATATATTTATATTTTTGAGTTCCGTATTAGTTAAACAAGGAACCCTTATAGTATCGTCATATCTGTCTGTCTGTCCGTGGTTCCACTCAGACACTTTAAGTAGGTACTAGAAAGTTGTAATTTGGCATGGGTATGAGTAAGTTATTAATCATGCCGAAAAAGTAGTAAAATAAAATAATGTTTTTTTTTCCGTAGCTCTCATACGTTTAAATTAGGAGTAAATTTTTTTTTCGACTCATCATGTTGGATATCGTTGATACGGCCTTTCAAAAATATTGTGAGTTTGTGAACATTATTTTTCGATTTGGGGATCCGTTTCTGAAACATTTGGTTTTATTGTGCAAATATTTGTCACCCCTGTATCTATTAAATGGTTGTATATAGACACGAGAAAAATTTTACGACAGTAGTATATACAACGAAATTTAAAAGAAAACTAGAGTTAAGTGAGATTTACAAATTACATTACAATTACATTTTGAATAACAAAAAGTTATAGGCGACCGCTTTTTAAAATGTTGCATTCAAAAAGTGAAGTGGAACTGATAAAGAAGACCAGAAAATGAAGCTTTGTTATTTTCAAATTATGTTTTACGTGGATAAAGGTTGACCGTAGATATGGTTTATTACATTAGAATGTAAGACTAATTTGCATTTTAATTATTGTATATATCTATTTAAAATAATTGAATCAAAGTAAAGATTAAAAATAAATTGATGTTTAGTATACATAGCAAAATGCCTGTTTTATTTCATGAAACTAGAGAAACTTATTTCTTTTTAAAGGTGCTCACACACATCAGTTATATAACGTTATATCCTCTCCGGCCGCTTTGGCAACTATGATTTACAACCAGTTGTTAAAAATGAATGAAGAATATTAATTCTTGCTACTCACCTAGTTGTCTAAAACGAAAATCTATTGTTTCAAAACAAGCGTAAAAATGACAGTTGAGTTTCGCAACCAGTTGACAAAAAAGAAATAAATATCTTTGTTTGCACCTGGTAACCAAATTATATTCTTAATTCCCATTTCACACCTAACATACTCGTAGCAACACAACGTGACACCTACATATATCATATCACAGATATAAAAAGTAACTGAACACAAAAAAGAGAAAAAAAAAAACTTTGTCTGTTTGTATGTATGTTCACGCTAATCTTCGAAACTCTGGACGGATATTTACGCGGTTTTAAAAACTAGAATCAGCTCAGAACAACCATAGGCTTTGTTTCATTGAAATCTGATGTCAGGAAAAAGTTGTCATTTTTAGGGTTCCGTAAACAAAGGGTGAAAATGGGACCCTATTACTTATACGTAGTACTTATATTATTAATTTATTACTCTGTGCTATTACTAAGACCGCTGTCCGTCCGTCCGTCACCAGGCTTGTATCCCGTGAACCGTGATAGCCAGTCAGTTGAAATTTTCACAGATGATGTATTTCTGTTGCCGCTATTACAACAAATAATAAACGGGGCTAACATAACAAACAATACATCAACCGTGATTTATTGCCGTTTAAGTATTCCTCGATATTTATAACGGGAACACGTAGACGCTTGAAATATTCACAGAATATTAAGTTGTAAAAATAAAAAAGAAATGTGGTGTCGTGGGACAACAGGTAGGAACGAAGTTCCTTCGGCTAATGTAGAATCGACAAAATTTGCAAAAGAAAAATCGTGCTCAAAGGTATTATACACTACTCGCTTGTGTATACGACTGTCGCGCCTGCGCGCGTCTCATTTAACGGTTTTATTTAACGAGGTCATCCTTACGGTTTTACTATCACATTTTTTTCAGTTCGGTCGCGCAGCAAAATCCCTATCTCCTCCAAGCCTGCCGTAAGGAACTTCGTTCCAATAATTAATAAAAACAAATATACATATTAAATAGGAACACTCCTAAAACCAATCAGCGCAAACATGGAAACAAACGAAGTTGCTCAACACGGAGCTATCAGGAACAAGTACATCATTTAAACCACCATCATCATTATCGTCAAGTAAGTTCCGACGCTACCTTACAATCATCTACACACATTGGAGCTTCGCCGTTATTCACTACAGAGGGAAGTCTTCGAGCTGGTCATACATAGTAGCTAATCAAAATAAAAAATCTGACACCAAAAATGTTGACTAAAACTCGAAAGTAAAATCGTGAGATCAATTGGTAGTGCCGCCGGCTAGCTAGATTCACGACTCCGCGTCAAATGAACGGGCGTAACTACGTGGTCTCGATCGAAAAACATTTTCACAACTTTTTTATCTTATACACAAATTTGGATTACGTATAGAAGAATTTATTTACTACATGACATTCTTTTTTCCAAAACCAATGAATAGTTAGCGTGTAGGTATATTTATTTATTTATCACGCTAAAAGTGGCCTTAGGTCTTGGGACCTTGGGCTCTGAGTTCTGAAAATGCTCTGTCTACCCCATTAGGGGATTCTGACGTGATAATTCAAGGTTTTATTACTTGTTTGTTCAAGTGCTAAAGCTAGGTACGTTCAATAAAACGTGTATGGAAACCACACAGCAGAGCATATAATTGTGCCACAATTTTCACGATTTTCAATAGGTACTATGCAATTTCGATAAGTGTGCCTAGTAAAGTTTGTATAACAGTGATGTGTTAACGTGTGATAAATTTTTATGTACATTCTTGTACACAACCATTTTTAAAACTGACGTGCAGGCTTATATTTATAGATCGTGTGTTTGAGCATTTCTTGGAATAAGCACGACGTTTTTTTCAGTTGTAAAGTAGGAATTATTAGTGCCAATGTGTGTGACTAGTTGAGGAAAACGCTGGATTGGACAGTAAAATTGAGATGAAATCGAGAAAATAACACTCTTTAAACATATATTACTTACCTAGGTAGATATTTTTGTTGCAGTATAATTTACGTAGGTAGTAACTTGTCGTCTGTAGAATTTATTTTCATCTGCATCATTTCAGCCGCATAACGTCTACTGCTGGACATAGGCCTGTCCTAAGGATTTCCAAAATGACCGATCAAGAGCGGCCTGCATCCAGCGCTTTCCATCGACCCTGGTCAGGTCGACTGACCACCTTGTGGGTAGCTTCGCTTGCCAGTACGCGGACCCTTTTGCCCTAGACTACTAACGATCCTTATGAAGTGGCCTTCAGCTCCAAAACCAATGAAAAATCACCGTGTATACATAGAAGAAGAAACCGACTGGCCGCTGGGTCTAGAACGTTCCTTAAATGGCGAAAGTGTACATTAAGAAAAGATTTTCGGAAATTCATCCCATAAGTAGAAATGAGGGTTGAAAGGTTGTGTGAAACTTGGTCAATTTTGAAGTAAGAAATGAAAAAAAATGACTGACGAGCTTGCGGTTCAAAATAAAAGTTTACAGTATCACAATTTAAAAAAAACAATCTGGGGCTAACAAAGGTAGGGGTGAAAGTTCGTATGAAACTCAGTTAAAAACGGCTAAATAGTGGAAAAATATGACTTATGGTTGGGGCAGAGGGCCGCTACAGTACTTCTACATCTCGTCCTGTCTTCAGTAACGCGCTTTACTTCAGGCCAAGATATAAAAATGTGAGGGTTGTCAAAAGTTTTCTCACGCGGACTAGGCCGTGCGCTTCAGGCCTTCAGCTAGTTGTTGTTGGTCTGCGTGTTATGCATACAAGCATATGCTTAGTTCAGATACCAATCTCTCACAATCTTTTGCAAACCATTGATGCCATTTTTCAAACGCGGAGTCACTAAACGAACAGTTTCTTGTATGGAAAAACCATTCGTTTACGTGAATCCCCATTTTAAAAATAGCACTTCATGTCCTAAGTTGCACACTGTTTTTTTTTAAAGTACCAACTTAAAAGAATTATTATAATCGAATAGAATAAACTATGCTACCTATACATAAGCTTTTTCTGATAATAAGTTATTGCTGGTTTAAGTCAGTTTACATAATAATATCAGTTTTTGAAAATGTCAATAAAGGCTTCCGCAGGACAGGCATTATTGCCTAGTGTGTGGCCACTAGTAAACATGACTAGTTTAAGGAGTTAGTTAAATATACGCATTTGTATTTGTATGTTGCTCTAAGATTGTGAAGAAAAATTTTTTTTTTTTTTTAATAGCTATCCGTAGTAATTACGGTGCCAAGAATTAAGAATGGAGTCTTGCGACAAAGAAGTTTTTACGGAAGAAGTAACTGAAGAGCAATTTTCATGGAAAATATTTATTAGACAGGTAAAAGTTAATGAATTATAAATAAGTACACGCTCTCGTATGATAAAAATAACAAGTGCCTGAAAAAACGTCGGTTTCAAATAATTTCTCACAACCTCCATGGCGTTCTGGTCACCATTCTAGTCCGCCACACAGGTTCCGGGTTCGATCCCCGGTCAGGGCAAGATGGAAAATGGCCTTTTTCAAATTGTCCTGGGTCTTGGATGTTTATCTATATAAGTATTTGCTATAAAATAGTCTCGTTGAGCTAGTATTCCATAACACAGTTCTCGAACTTACTTTGGGGCTAGCTCAATCAGTGTTATTTGTCCCTATATAGGTATATTTATTAATTTATAATTATCACGTCTTCATCTGCGACGGGGCAGGCAGAGCCCAGGCCCTAAAGAACCAAAGGTCACGCTTACCTTGAGGAAAAGGAATACTTGATTCAAACCTCGCCCATTCTCTCGCTCTGCTTTTACGATCCGCGTGGGAAGTGAAACAGTTGGTACAATGCGACACAAAAAAATTGAACAAAAATGGCGGACTTCAAAGCATTTTTGTAAAAATTCCGGACACGTAAATTGAACCAAAATAGCGGTCATCGGCGGATTATTTGTACCTGCGTCGATAACCGCCATTTTTGTTTAACCTACATAATTATGTGCCGGGAATTTATACAAAAATGCTTTGAAGTCCGCCATTTTTGTTCAACTTATTTGTGTTGCACTGTACTTTCTAAGATTTTTCTTTTCTCACAGACCAGCGGGGAAGGTTCAAATAACTATTTGTCCTACAGCGCAGGAGTCTCTTTTTGGAGGAATTGTTTAATCGCAAATCTACAACGTGTTACGGAAAGGGGGTATCAATCCGAAAGGGAGTAAACGTACTAATCAATGTGAACACTGTTTACTACGGGACCATAAAAGCCCAAAAAAAAAATTACCATCTTCATGCAAAATTAAATAAGTATCTACCGAGCCAAAATGTATGGAGCTCCAGTTTTTTTATTGTTCAGGGATGGTCCCATAGTTTAATTTTTCAACACTTAAAACCGACTTCACCCCCAAACTACACCACCGATTTTGATAAAATTTGCATGGTACCACCTGGAAAGTATACGCTTTCAAACAAAAAAAATATTGTTTAAATCGGTCCAGGCGTCTTTGAATAATCGGTGAACATAGATGAAAAAAAATAAAGGATCGAGACGAATTGATAACCTCCTCCTTTTTTGGAAGTCGGTTAAAAAGTTTTTCACATTGATTAGTATGTTTTCGGGTTGATACCCCTTTCCGTAACACGTTGTAGGCATGTTAGACTTTTTCATTTTTTTTAAATAAAAATATTTTTTTGATGTAGAAAAATATAAATTAGAAATAGCATTGAATAAACGACTGTGATCATCCCGGCGCTGAGGAGGGAAGCCAACTCTTCGGACGCGGTCAGCATCCACATGGCATCTCTAATATGTAAGTTTCTTTTTTTTTTTCATGAATACTCTCTCTTTATCAAAGCGCGTTACCAGTGTGCTGCTTCTGCTACGGGTTACGGCTTAGTCTTAACCAATGCCATAATACCAGACTGAATAGTACAAGTTTATTTGCTAGACAAAAAAAATCCCCCGACTTTCTACTTTTGACGCCACCTAGTGATAAGTAGCAGAACTACATATTTCAATGGGCATTGCTCATATTTTTTTAAAAAGCGAAAAACTGAAAGTTATTTGGTGAAATAGTCACTCTGACTGAACACTATTTATAAGTTCAATTACAACAGCAAATAAGGTTTGGATCAAAAGTATTTTGGAAATAATTGACTAATCTTCATTTGACCCTAATGACGTCATCACTTGGTAGTATAGATTGATATCTTTGCCTAGATGAATATAGAAAAACTAAATAATCTCTGTCATGACTTTTCTGTCAAGTTACATATCAAGAAACATCAACATAACCTGTTATAAACTGTTTTGTTGTTGTTTTCCAATTAGTTAGAGAAATCTACTAAATCATATAAAAATTACACAATATTCTATTATATATGTACTATGTATGAAATCTTTATCACAAATAAGTAGATATACTAAAATTAAAATCTTTGCTTCTCTTCTTTCTGCCAAACAATGTTGAGTGCTCGTCACGATGTATTCTATAATCATGATGTTATTTACTTTAGGTAGATTGCGTGAGTTGGCTTTTACAAAAGTATAACTCATGATAAATGCGTTGATAAGATGATAAACAACGTAAATTTGGAAATTTGAATAGCATATGACATTGACATTGACACATGTTAATATGACGAGCACAAATCGTTTTAAAGATGGCAAAAGAATTTAGGAAATTAGGCCTGGTGATGACGAATCACGTCTCAAACTTTAAAAATTAATAACTGCATAACTACATCAAAATAAAAAAAAATATTCAAAATTAGTTTCTTAGAATAGCCTAAATTTTCAATAAAAGGCAAAATATTTACTGGTTAGAAAATTTAATCAATGCCCATTGCCAGGCCAGCTAAACACTTGTATGAAAATGTCGATTTTTTTCGCTCCTACAAGGATCTGACAGGGTTTTTGTTACATATTGTATATCACAGACAGTAAGTCAAAGATTTTACTATAATTGATTATAATCAATACTAACTGAAAAATGTAATAAAAAATAATGGGATAAAAAAAGCCACGGGTAAAAAAATATAACACCCGTATATTTTTTTACCCGTGGCTTTTTTATCATATTCAAATTATATTAATACTTATCATAATTTTTCCAACAATAATTACAAAAAACAAATCTACATCGTCCGAGTAACTAAAGGATGTATAAGGGTTTTGGTGAGAATAAAAAGTCGATACCAATAAGTCTATAAATTAAATGTTTCAATCCCTACAAAAAAGTAACATTGTGCTATAGGATAACAGGGTCTATAAATAATAATAACAAACAGTTGCTTTATTCACCAACACTTGTTTTTCAGCGTCTGGCTGCAGCTACGGCACCATTCCATGGAACTTCATCATGCCCATCCTTCTCGCGACCATCGGCCGGAAACCCACCTCTCTCTTCATCAACACCTTCTTGGTCATCGTCAGCATTATCTTCTACTTCGCTGAAACCCCTACCCAACTTCTCATCTTCGAAGTAATCAACGGTCTTCCTCATTCTGGCACCGTCACTGTAGCCGTCATAATCTTAGCTGAATACACCTCCCCAAAATACCGAGGCATGTTTCTCATGACCAAGTCAGCTTCCATGCATTGGGGCATATGGGTTTCCAATGTCATCGGGACATTCTTTCATTGGAGATACATATCTGTTCTAGGATTTGTCTGTTCGTTGTATACTTTGTCAGCAGTTTTCTGGCCCGAATCCCCGTTTTGGCTAGCAAGTAAGGGGAGATTTGATGCGTGTAAACAAGCACATAGATGGTTGAAAGGGAATGGTGAAGCGTCTCAAAAAGAACTGCAATCTTTGCTGTATTATCAGAAAGAAGATAAACGTTCCAGACGCATTGAAATTGTAATAAATATCTTTAAAACTATTTTGTCGAAAGATTTCTATAGACCTATCTTTGTTATAACTCTGTGTGTATGTCTGTATATGTTTTCTGGTAAAGTCGTTTGCAGTATTTATGCTATAGATATCTTCAAAAGAATAACGCAAAGTGACTCAGCTGCATATACGGGCATGCTCATTCTTGATGGAGCGACGGTTATAAGTATGTATATTGGTTGCATTTTATGTCGAATCCTTAAACGTCGAACATTATTATTGTATTCGGCGATAGCGTCTATAATATTTCTATTTATTATATCATTATATTTATTTTTGGTAAAATTATCTGTAATCCTTGAAAATCCCTTTATTTCTATATCAATTTTGGCTTGTTATTCCTTTTCAGTAGGCTGTGGACCTACAATCATGGCAACTTCTTTGTATGCAGAATTGGTCCCACTGAGACACAAAAGCTTGGCTGTAGTAGTCGTATCTATAATATTTATGTTATTGTTAGCAGTATCGTTACATATTGCACCATTCGTCTTCAGATCTTTATCGATGTTTGGAACATTTTTGTTTTATGCGATATCTATGAGTATTTTTGCTATTTTAGTGTTTAAATATTTACCGGAAACGAAAGACAGAACACTGGTTGAAATCGACGAATATTTTAAAGAAAAGGAAATGAGAGTATTTTTGAATACAAGGTCAAATAGTTGATTTTAAATTTATGGTTGGTTAAGGTATAGTTTAGCTAAATAGGTTTTTTTAATAAATGTGGCAGAATTTGAAAATATCTGTAGGGTAGGGATTGACGACAGTGATGAAGTTATAGTTTAGAGAACATAGAATATTATCAAAAGAGCAAAGAAGAAAAAAATAAAAACTTTATAAGAACACAAAACTTCGTAGAAATATGAACAAGAACTTAATTACGTACTAATAATGCATAGGTTTGCAAAAGCTATATTTTAAAATAAAATAACATTAATTTTTAACTGTGTTTTATTTGAACTGCGGTTGTTAATAAAAGATTTAAAATTAAGATTGGTATCTTATTGAGTATTTAAATTTTAGAATCAACTAAAGAATTACTTTCTTCAGTATTTTTGTTAAAATATGCTTCAACTTCTTGCAAAGTTTTGTCTTTAGTTTCTGGTAAATATTTATACAACAATATTATAAGTACAGACGACGTTACACTATAAAATAAAGAAGCACCGCTTATTCCTACTGATCGAAACATATATGGAGCAAATTTTAAATTAACTGATTGCAATGATGACATGACTAGAGAAATGACGACAACTGCTAAACTTTTATATCTCAAAGGAATTAGTTCTCCATATATTGCCATGGATAACAACGCAGGTCCTGTACTAATAAATGTCGAAAAAACTGTTAATAAAAATATAGATATATACACATTTTCATTTAATATACATAATTTTACTGAAAACAAATACAAAGCCAGCATATATAAGAAAAATATACCGATTGTTGACGAAAAAAGGAGTAAAAATCTTCGGGTGACGCATTTAGAAATAATGCTAGAAATATACATGCTGAAAACTGTTGCTCCATCGATTATTAGCAGTCCCGTATACGCGGCAGATTCGTTGTCACTAATCTTTTTAATGACCTCTATGGCGTAAATATTAAAAACTATTTTACCTGAAAACTGATACAAAACTATGGGTAAACAAGCTATAATCACTGGTGTGTAAAAAGTTTTGAAAAATAAAGGTTTGAATACACGCACGAAACAGTTCGTATTTGGCACGTCTCTGATATTTGTTTGAGCGATAATCATTTTTTCCAATTCTTCTTCTGATTTTCTTCCACTACCTTTCAGCCATCGGTGAGCTTTCTTACACTCCTCGAACTTCCCTTGTGTAGCCAACCAAAAGGGAGATTCTGGCCAGAAAAATACAGTCAAGGAATAAATAGAACAAAAGAAACCTAACAACGGTATATTTATCCAATGGAAAAACGTCCCTATCGCATTTGATATCCAAATACCCCACATTACAGAAGCCGCTTTTATAAGTAAAAAAACTCCTCTATTTTCTGGAGAAGTATATTCTGCTATAATAACTATTGATGTAGTGAGAATGCCAGCGTAAGGAAGGCCTTGCATGAATTCGAAAATAAGTAGATGTGTAGTAGTTCGACTGCAGTAAAACATCGCAGTGACAAATACTGTCGAAGAATGAATTATGATGGATGTAGCCTTTCTCCCATAACGATAGAGGATAATTGGGAGAAGACATTCCCATATAAGAGATCCGTAACTCGACATAGAAGCTGAAATAAAGATATAAAGAATTCTTAAATAAAAATAGCAATAAGAGGATTTAATAATACGTTTTAAGTTTATCCATTGATAAAAAATGTGTTTTACTATGGTTTTGGCTATTATTTTTATTTTGACTTTAAAACTAGTTGTAACGCACGTATTTTTTTTTACTTTGTCACGAAATTTTGAGAAGTTGTCTAGAAAATACTTCAACACAGACCGAATATGAATAACAATTTAGTATAGGCGTACCACAAGGATCCATGTTTAGTCTTTTGTTTTTATTTTTACAATTTAAAATTGTTGACACTTATGTGTAGAGGCTGGTCGCTACTCCGTAATTGCTAAGTAACTGCACTTACTTAGTAACTGCACTTTACTGCAGACTTAAATTGGGGAAGAGTCGACAAAGTAACTTTTGGTTTCACAGTTTTGTCGCTGTGTGGTAACAATTTTCCCAGTTTAAAACCAGTCATTCACAGAAATCATTTTTTCATTCACTTACTTAACTAACCACCGAATCCAACTGAAGAATCTCCGTTTCCTTCCAAATGATTTATTTTAAATAGGGGCAGCACTGGACCCCAGAAAATTCAGGTAGCCCCCTAAAAATACTCTTTGAAGTTAAAAAATATGAAGTACGAAACCCCTGTATAATTGCTACCTTACTAAATCCAGACTTCAGACAAATAAGAAAATGTATTCAGGCTGGAAGGGCGATTACGAGTAAGTATTTATGTTGTTCGATTTGGCAAGCTATAGCGACAATATGTTTGAGAATTAAGCTTTGAGTTTCATAAAGCCTTGTTGTTTTCAGTTACGTTACAAAGTTCCGAAACATTGACGTGAAATTACTACACTTTGCGCATGTTTGTTTTTAATGTGGTAACAAAGTTACCACACGGTTACTTCACTTTATTCCCAGTTTGTACACTAGTTACAAATTGAAAGCAAAGTGTATAAAAACGTGTAAGTATACACATTTTTTCCGTTATGTGTGAACACCGCGTCAACTCACAGTTACTAGTGATTTAGTGGTCTCATTGTGTAACTGTTACTACACGTAGAAACCAAACCCCAACATAGTCGCAATGTACCGTGGCACGAAACTATTGTGACTTGTAACTGATTTGAAGATTCTGCGACCGTAACTGGTTATATGGCAAACCGTAAAGACAACGGTAGGCAAGATCGTGGACTAACATGTAAAACTTTTACACTAATAACAAAATTTAACTAACTTACACAACCATGAAGCCATTTCAATGGTGACGGCGTCGGTGGAGTTGGCGTCTCTTCTCAGCTGCGGAATGAACACAGTGGGTGCCCCGAGGTACAAGCCCACCATAAAGAACATGGTCCATGCCCCGCTCGACACAAACAGCTGAGAAGAAGTTAAATGAAATAAGATAGGTACATTGGATGTGGTTAGTAACTGAGTATGTCCAATGAAAACATTTTTCGTAAATTGGCTTTTCGAGTTCCTCCTTAAAGGATTTCCAAAAACAAAAGATTGTGTAGATTGACACATAGTTCCTCTTCATATATCAGAAGAAATTAAAATTATATTTAAAATGATGTATACTGTAGGAAGAAACAAAAGTTTACATGACAACGACATCGCCCCAAACACATTTTTAAAAAGTAGATATGTGTCGACGTATATCATTGGTATTAGCCACATTATGTGTTTCCAAGTACTTAATACAAATTAGTACTGTTACAAAGTAGCAGACCAGCTAATCAAGAGGCTCCATCCATAAACACGTGCAAATCACAAATATACTTTTCTATGATTGAATATTTCTGGAAACTTTATTGTAAATTTTAATTAAATATTTTATTGTATTGGTCATAACTCATAAATAAGCCATACTCCGACAGTTGATCTGAAACCACCGGTCTTTTCAACTACAAAGTAACTCCATATAGAAAATTATAGCATTTATTGGTTTTCGTGTCAAATATTCAAACAAGGGATAAGACACGTGGTAAGCATCTTGAAAGATTTCCGTTTGAGATATCCCCTTCTCTTCGCAAGCATATAAGAACGGACAAATGCGTACTTGCGAATCATTCTATTCTCAAGCCGACAATAGGCGCGTTGTTCTTGTACTGTACTGTAAAATTATTTCAGGTTCTAACCTTTTAGAATAGAATTTCCTTAATTGCCAAAAAAGCCCACCACAGCCACACTCTGCGAGCCTTCTGATCTGCATTGTAAGATGTTAGAAACCGACTTATTTATTTAAAAAACTGGTATGGAGACGCATTGTACATGGGGAACGAACTCGAGCCTCTGACTCGTGCCCCGTCATTTTTCCGCTGCATTCCGCGGCAGTTTTAAATACGCCGCAACCAAGTGTTGGAACAATTTGCCTCCTCCACTTCGGTGTTCGCAATCAGTTCTAACTTTCAAAACCAATTCGGGAGGCATCTTTTTACAGGCACAAATATCGCAGTGGCAGTAGAAATTATATTTGGAAAGCCCACATTGCTAAGAGTAGGTACCTACCTATGTAGGTATCATAGATTTATCAGTACTGTATTTTATTTTGCTTTCAACATACATTCATATTTATTTAACATATATTTATCTACATGTTTGATAGGCACACACACTCATACTATTTCATTTACACACAAATCACATTCGCCCGTGAGTCTGATCATATAAGATCCAGCGTCGCGGTTACATCGTGACCGTGACATATACTGAATGGGTCTTTTTGCCAAAAAACCACACCACGCTATGACAATGCTGCACAAATGTACGAGATTTAGGAGAAATTTTATCCTTATCTTACTGTTACTTTTTTCTATTAAGTGTTGTGGTGTTTAGAAGTGTGCCGCTGATATTAACATCAAATTCGTGTCCCGGAATAAATAATCTATATATCACTCCCTTAGCCACCGGGGTAGCTAACACCATTAAATCAGTTTCATCTGCGCAGGCCATCTTGGGAAGCCAGCTCTCCCCGCCACCATGCCTATGCCATGCTTATGCCAGCGGGGCGGTCACCGCAACAACATTCGTTTCATATGTTTGCCGTACCGTATTTTGTATGTGCGTAAAATTATGTAGGTAAATAAAATTAGGTTCTCGTACCTGTCTGAAGTAGAAAATTCTCGGAGTTTTGTAGTCTTCACATTCTTCTACCTCGCACTCTTTAGTGTCTATGTGTGTGTACTGACAGTCCGCCATTGTTGTACCTAGATAGTCTGCATTTTTTTTGATTATCTGGCCAGACAGTACAACACTTTCGAATGCCGCTATCCTTTTCTGTCGCTGAGAACCGTCATTTGCTAGACCGAGAGAGAGCGACGGAACGCATGGCCGGTTCCGTCGCCCCTTCTCGCTCTAGTAAATGACGGTTCTGAGCGCCAGAAAAGGACAGAAGCATGCGAAAGTGTTGTTCCGTGCTGATAGATGAGCTCCAACCCTAAACATATAGGAATTTTTATTTTAGGTATATTTAGATGTTAGTTTTTTTTTCTTTTCTTGTATGTAATTAAAACCAATTTTACAATCAAAACTTGCGCTTATTATGTGAAATTCAAAATAATGGACGAGAATATTTCTGTCCTTGCAGTGTCGATATCAAAATAACACTATTGGTACTCATATAGCAGCTGGCATATTGTAAGCAGTTTTATTTAATCAGCTTTTATTGTTTTAAGCGCTACCGCAAAAATATATAATTATGAAACAATTGGTTTCGGGTTTTGTAGATCATTGGGAACACACATACATTTCTTTGAAGTTCAGAAATTAAAAACTTTTTTAGGTAATTAGTTTTATTGACACTAGCCTTCAGGGGGGTTACTCTATTTTTTTTTATTTATTTACCAATTTATGTACTTACACGGAAAATGTATACAGAGAATACATCAAATAAAATGACGACCTCCGTGGCGTAATGGTCACCATGCTAGTCCGCCACCCAGAGGTCCCGGGTTCGATCTCCGGTTAGGACAAGTTGGAAAATGGCCTTTTTCAAATTGTCCTGGGTCTTGGATGTTTATCTATATATGTATTTGTTATAAAATATAGTATCGTAGAGTTAGTATCCCATAACACATCCCATAGTCTCGAACTTACTTTGGGGCTAGCTCAATCTGTGTTATTTGTCCCTATATATTTATTTATTTACAAATAAAAGTTGTACAAAGGCACTACTTATTTCAAAAGAGATCTCTTCCAGTAGGCATGTGAGCAGGGACAGAAATACCGATATTTTTTATCGCTATATCGATACCCGATATCGGTATTTTATATCGATATATAAAAATATCGATACAAATTTCGATTAAATACCGGTACTTATTACAAAGTATCGATATTATACCAGTATTTTATACAACATATCGATATAATACCAGAACTTAGTATCGATATATTGATATTTTGTATCGATATATCGATATTCTTGTCCCTGCCTGTGAGAGATGTTTAAGTAAGAAAGGCATACAGGCGTGTTTATACATAAAATAAAATAATACGTTAGTCGTACCATAGTGACGTCGTATGTCTATGTCAAATAAAATCAGACTTTTTTATCATGCGTTAGTGCTTAATGTTGCCTGACCAGGGACAGCGAGGCAAGTATGATTAGGGCGACAAATTTTATCCTTCAAATTTGTCGCATTTCGCGTATTTTACCGCAACAAACATAGACAAAATTGAGCGACAAAGTAACTTTCATTCATTAAACGTATTTTACCTCATGCCTAAACCCCGTGCGAGCATGGTTTTGACAGGTCAAAGTAGACATATCGACGGTTGGCAACGTGAAATCATGTAAATTTGTCGCCGATTTGTTAGACCCACATAAGACTTAATTAAACCATTTTTAATCGTATTTTAAACAGTTATTCCATCGAACTAATATTAGATGTATATTTACATATTTAAATGTAGGCAGACATCTTTAAAGAATGTATTATTGAAGTTTATAAACTTAAAAATATATTTAATTACGAAACTATAGCGCCATCTTTTGATGAATCCTTCACCTCTACGGCGGGGTGGTGAATGCATACGTATTCGGCGGTGGTATTTTCCTTTATGTTGGTTATACGACATGAGTTAAAACGTTCCGTTGCACATTTATTAATATAACATTTCATTTTAATAATTTTAAATATTCTTTGGTTGCAATATTTTTTCTAGGAATTATTACATACTTATATCATTCTTTTATCTATGGTGATTGTTTTACAAAACACGTGTTTTAATTTAAAATTATTATATTTTCTTAGCAGACATTAGAAACACTGTTTAAAACCTGCCTGCGTGTGACGACTCACTTTACTACGTATCCATTCATGAATTTTATCTTGTCGTTACAGAGGGAAGATACGTAAAGACCTCTCAGATAAAACATCATACTAAGGCAGCAGGAATATCAATATATCGACACAAATTTCGATATATCGATAAGTACTTATACTTATACTAAGTACTTGTACTATATCGATATTTTGTATAAAATACCGGTATTTTATCGGTATCAATATATTAATATATCGATATAAAATACCGATATCGGGTATAGATATATTGATAAAAAGTTTCGGTTTTCCTGTCCCTGAGCCTGACACTGAAACGCGGATACGCAGTAACGACCGTCATACCGCTTTTGGAGTTACCCCCCAGTCTGCCCGTCTGTCTACACGTGTTGCTGGTGTAACAGCTTGTTGTGTGTGTAGAGCGCGGCGCTGTGAGCGAAGGTGGCCGGGCAGCGCGTGCAGTGCAGGGGACGCTCACCCGTGTGCGTCCGGATGTGCGAGCGCAGGATCGAAAGCGTCTGCAAACAAAAGTATCTTTTCAGATAAGCTCTCAGATTTTAGATTTTAATTTCAGATTTTAAATTTTATTTATTTAATCGTACGTCAATATTTTAAAACCAGAATTCAGTATGACTCTCCAACTTTTAAAATATCGATGTATTGAACTTCGAAAATTTCTGTATGGAACTTCGAAATTTGCTATGAAGCAACTTTTGAAGTTCCATACATCAATATTTCAAAAGTTGGAATTTAGTATGACTGTCCTTATTGTCTTACTGAACTCCAACTTTTAAAATATCGATGTACTGAACTTCGAAAATGTTTGTATGGAACTTCGAAATTTGCTAAGAAGCAACTTTCGAAGTTCCGTACATCGATATTTTACGGTCATACTGAACTTTGTTTATCAAATACAAATTGTACAGAACGATAAGACAAACTATTGTATATTAATGAGATAAGTATACACTTTTCGTCTTCTTTTATTAATAAAATCAAAACTATTTATTTTACAATAATAACAAAAATATGTTTGAGATCCTGATAATGGTCCTTTCATTTGATATTAAATCGCCACAATAAGACTTGCAGAACGTTTTTTTTAATTTCCTAATTTGTCCCCCGAAAATGACCCTCATTTTTAAGAATATTTATTTATTTTGTGTTTGGGTCATACGATTACAACCAAACACTTGGTTTGATCCAGTGGATTCGGAGAAAATTGGCCATGACAGACGGACGGACAGACAGACGCACGAGTGATCCTATAAAGGTTCTGTTTGTTCATTTTTTGTACGGAGCTCTCAAAAGTACATATTACACAGATTGAGCTAGCCTTAAAGTAAATAAGTAGGTAACTGAAGAAAATGTTTTTGCCCATCACATCGTTTCCTTTTAGCAACGTATGTAGGCAAAGTTCATTAGTTAAACCTGAAGCTAAAAAATTTTTTTTTGCTCTTTAGTTAAATTATTATTTATTTTATAAATATTGGTAAGTTGTTATGTGATATATTTTCAATATTACAAAGATTCATCAGCTACAAGCTTCGTCAAAAAATTTACAAATAAGTATCCGCAACATGCTTCGTCAAAAGTTGTACTTACCTAAATACAAATAAGTATCCGCAACATGCTTCGTCAAAAGTTGTACTTACCTAAATACAAATAAATACCGCAACATGCTTCGTCAAAACTATCAATCTAATAAACCGCCCCTAATCGTCCCTGGCTCAAAGGTTAAATTATTATAAGTAAAATCCACCATTTTCCAACAAGTCAAATCAGATACTTTTTTAGAAACGTCAAAACAAACATTCTCTATGGGATTTATATGAAATACAGGCAGATGACGTCATAGATTTTTGGAGTCAAATAGCGCTCTTATTATCAGTTTTTCTGCAATAATAAATCTAAAATCACGTTAAAAGCGATATGTTCATAGACAAGTGACATTATTTTGCGAAGTTTTATTTTCTTATCAGTACAAAATAATTTACTTTTGACCCAGAAAATACCCTAATTGACTGCCTTACGAAGATACAGCGCATTTAAGCTTCAAGATAAGAAAAAAAATAAAGTAGCATAGTTAAATGTAAGTAGTACCGTGAACCCTCTTCCGCAGTGGTCACATATCTTGTTCCGCGGCGGCCGGATCTTCTCGTGAACGAAGTTGGTGTGTTTCTTTAGAGCAGCTTTGTTCAGGAACACCTGCGTTGTATTTTAGGAAACATATAGTTATTCACATCTTCTGTGCTGGTTTGGGGAACAGAAAAAACTAAGAACGTACCAGCTGCCTTTCTTCCCGCGAAGATCGAGGGAATGAGCGATTATGTGACCCATCAATTTTTTGAGTCTTTTTTTCTACCTTCTCGCCAACCTTCACCTTTGAGTCTTCCGGCCCTGGGCCTCTGATTAAAGTTGCAAGAACCATAATGTAATGTCTGCCTTATTAATTAGGGATAAAGTAAAAATTAATGTATATGTATTTAGTTGTTTTTTTTTGGATTCCTTAGTAAACAAGCAACCCTTATAGTTTCGTCATGTTTGTCTGTCTGTCCGTCCGTCCGCGGTTTTACTTAGAGACTATATGTACTATAAAAATGTAATTTGGTATAGGTACGAGTATGTATATAAATCATGGCAAAAAAGTGGTAAAATAAAATATTTTTTAGGATAGCTCCCATACAAGTAAAGTAAGAGTCAATTTATTTTTCTCGATTAACCCATCGTGTTCGGTATCGTTGAATAGGACTTTGAAAAAAATTGTGAGCTTGTGGATATATAAAATATACTCAGAGAAAGGAAAAGTCATACAAATTCTATAGAAAATTAGTTTTAAGACGTTTTTAGTGGCGGGAACTCAAAGTAGGCATTCGCAACTACGGAACCTTACATTGCGCGACACGGACTGGGCCGGTTTTTTATTGATATTTGTAACCGTCTTCCAAAAAGGTTATTAATTCGTCGAAATATTTTTTTATGTATGTTCACCGCTTAATCCTGGACTGGTTTTGGAAACTTTTCTTTGTAAGAGCATACTTGTCAGGTGATCCTATAGAAAATTTATTAATATCGGTTGTATAGTTTGGGAGTGAAGTCTGTTTTTAGTTTTGAAACATATACTCCCTGAAGCGGTGGTGGCGAGGCGGTTTAGACCTGGCTGTGCTTCTGTGAGACTAGAGTTCGATCCTCACTGTGTTGAAGAGATCGGTGGGGGGAGGAGCTGCGGGAGTGCGCAGTACTAGCGTTTTCTCAAGCAAAGCGACACCGGACGTGGCCATAAAAATTCCTTGAGCTCCTTAAGCCTATCACTGTTCGCATGTACTATGTAAAATTGTACTCTTATATTTAAAATGATAAAGCTATACCTTGGAGCATTTCCCGCATTCGAAGGTGTTCTTCTTGAGATGAACGAAGTCAATGTGCTCTAGAAGAGCGTTCTTGTTCCGGAACCGTCCGCCGCACTCGTCACACGTCACCCTGGAACAAGTTTTGGAAGTTTTTACACTTATTGGTGCCCTAAGAAGACCTCTGGTTCTCAAGGAGAACCAAAGGTTTTCAAGGAATAAAATGTTTTGACTTGTTCCCAAAGACCTGTTGAACCTTTGGTTCTCAAAGAAGACCAAAGGCTTTCAAGTCATTAAAAGTTTAGACTTTTTGGTTCTCAAAGAAGATCAACGGTTTTCAAGGAATAAAATGTTTCGACTTGTTGGTTCTTAAGGAATACCAAAGGGTTCCAAGTGATTAAAAGTTTACACTTATTGATTCTCGAACACCATTGAATCTGTGGTTCTTTAGGAAGACTAAAAGTTTTATTTTCTTAAAAAAAAATTATAACTTTTTTAATAAAATTGGTTTGCAAAGAAGACCAAAACTTTTCACGTAATAAAAGTTTAGACTTCTTGGTTTATGAAGACCTGTTGGACCTGTGGTTCTCAATGAAGATCCAAGGTTTTCAAGTCATATTAGTGGTTCACATTTTTACCTAAGACGACCTCCGTGGTGTATTGGTAACCACGCTAGTCTGACAATCCGAAGGTTCTGGATTCGATCCCCGGCCAGGGCAATTTGGAAAATGTCCTTTTACAAATTGTCCTGGGTCTTGGGTGTTGTAGGCGATGTGTCAAAAGACTAAAGTTAATGTCAAGCTAAAGTGCATTGACTCAATTCAAAAATATAAAGCCTTACTTGCTGGAATCTCCCACACGCGCCGAATGTGTGTTCAGATGACGCGTCAGATTGCTTTCCGTGTTGAAATGTCGAGGCGATGTCAAGCTAAAGAAAGCCCCATTTCATAATAGATACAGCCTAGTTTGGCACAGTTCGTGTCTTACTTGTTGGAATCTCCCACATGCGCGGAATGTGTGTTCAGATGATGCGTCAGATTGCTGTCCGTGTTTAAATGTCGAGGCGATGTGAAGCTAAAGTAAGCCCCATTTCATAATACATAAAGCCTAGTTTGGCACAGTTCAGTGTCTAACTTGTTGGAATCTCCCACATGCGCGGAATGTGTGTTCAGATGATGCGTCAGATTGCTCTCCGTGTTGAAATGTCTAGACGTTGTCAAGCTTAAGTAAGCCCTATTTTTTAAGCGATAAAACCTAGATTGGCACAGTTCAGTGTCTTACTTGTTGGAATCTCCCACATGCGCGGAATGTGTGTTCAGATGATGCGTCAGATTGCTGTCCGTGTTGAAATGTTTCTTGCACAACGTACAATACGCGTTGGTGCTCGTGTGTGCGGAGGCGATGTGGGCCACCAGCCCGGAGTTAGAGTTGTACACCTTGTTGCAGGTGGTGCAGGAGAAGACGCGGCTGGACTGCTTGTGGACGGTGCTGCGGGGAAAATGGTCTATCAGTATGTTGTAAACTAGATGCCCGAGAGAAAGAGGGAAATTGGTATCTCATCATCGACGTATTTCGAGGTAACTGCTCATAGCTAAAGCGCGCTGAAAATAGAGGATAAAATCCAAAAAAATATTTATATAGTGTATGTTACGAATAAAATCGGTGCAGCGTTGCACAACCCTAGCGGTGGGGCGAACGCGCCCTAGCGGGCGTTTGAGGAGACGCGCGTCACAGTCTTGTCTCGCCGCGGAAAAATGGCCGCGCTCTGCGTATAATTTTAATTAGTCTAATAACCGTGAAGAGGTCTAATTTGATTGTATCTATCGATGATCGATAACAAAGTATTGTTCATTGTGTGTTAAAACAGTCGGTTCGGGTGTGGATGCCCGCGAGATCGGCAAAGGTCTAGCCGCATGAAGCGTGCTCAAAATCAATTGAATTTCTAGTATAATAATGTTTTGTGTAACCGGTGAACGGAAATAGACTATTGTTGAACATTTGTCTCAAAATCAGTGTCGGATTATATCAAATCACGTCAATCGTATATAATTGTAACCTCAAACGGACATGAAGTCTAGTATATTAAAGTGAACTAATTAAATAAGAATATTGTAATAACCTTAAACAGTAGTGAAAATTGATGTACTTGTACAATTCTATCTAGTGGATTGGTGACGAACTATGTAAATTGAAGAAGTGAATTTCTCCAGACAATTTGGGAAGTGTGTATTCTTGGGGTATTTGGTGGCCGCCAACGGGGGGTTTTTAGGCTTCGAATCCACGAAAAACCTTCATGAAGAATTGGACGTAAGGTGTTCACCCAAAAGACTAAGTGTTACATTTAAGTAATTTCATTTTACCTTCAGATTAGGTATTTATTATTATTGTCGGTTGTATGAATGCATGGTCACCGACTATTGTTGTACAAGCACTATATGAATGGTTCCGGGGTTAGTGTCTTATAATTTGTAATTAATAATTCTTTAATGGGCCCAGCACTTGAACTTTGGTAGACTAAATCTCCTCTACAATCGAATGTAATAATTGGCAATTATTTTGTTTACTCACTTCGCTTAAACTCTGCAGAATTTCTACTCTGTTAAATTCATATCTACCCTATATCAAACAGTGTACATATACCTCTAATATGACACCTAGTGGCGGCTAATGGAATCACTTATTGAAAGGGATGCTTTATAGCAAAAGTGTAGCTTTTTATAGCATTTTTGCGAAAAACGGCCACTTTTAGCAAAAATGCTATAAAAAGCTTCACGTTCTCACTTTAAAATATAAACAGTAGTTCATAAAATAGTTTGAAGGGTTATCTAGGGTTATATCAAAGCCAAATTTTAAATATCTTCGTTTCTTTTCAAATGATTTATTTCAAATGGGAGCAGCACTGGACCCCTAAAAATTCAGGTAGCCCCTCTAACATAACTAATCGGATTCAAGAAAAATACAGGGGTATGTCCATGTAGTTATACATACCAATAATATAATAGCTATTGGAAGGGGACTTACTACATGTGCACGCGGAGCCCTGTCGCGTTGACGAAGGAGCTGGTGCAGAGCTTGCATTGCTGCTTCGGCTTGTGCTTATCACGGTGATAGCGGTAGCTGCGGTGCGAACTGGAGACATATCATTTTTTAACCGACTTTAAAAAAGGAGGAGGTTGTTAATTTGAATGTGTACAACGTAAAAATCGAATCACGGTCTATACTAGATCACTATAGTATAACAAAATGAAACTAACAGTCGAAAAGCAACAAAAAAATCGACATTCCCATACATATGATATACCCGGGAGCTGGGCACTTTTGTACGGAAATGTATTGTACTTTCGTACTATATTTTTTTTGTGTTTTGCCTGTTATTTTAATTTCATTGTACTATAGTGTTCTAGTATAGCTCGCGGTTCGATTTATTACGGGTATGTCCCTTCCACTTTGCATATGTTTTTTTGGGATTCCCTACCCAAAGGGTAAAAACGGGATAATATTACTTATTAGGGTTCCGTACCTAAAATGTCCGTAAAAACGGGACCCTGTTACAAACACTGTCGTCCATCTATCTATCTGTCTGTCACCAGGCGGTATCGCATGAACCGTGATAGCTGATCAGTTGAAATTTTCACAGATGATGCATTTCTATTGACGCTAAGTATAACAAAAATACTAAAAACAGAATAAAATAAATATTTAAGTGGGGCAATCCCATACAACAAACGTGTTTTTTTATAGATAATGGTACGGAACCGGTAGTGCGCGAATACGTCTCGCAATTAGCTAGTTATTTAGGGGAATAAGATTACTCACGCGGTAGTGTATCCACAGTCTCGACATGTATAACTAGCGTCGATGGCCCCGTGCTGCTCATTATAGTGTGTGACCACAGAGTATACGTTGTTGTTGCGTTTGCCGCACGCGCAGCATTCGTACCTGAAATGAGGTTTAGATATACCCTATTGATATGTTTGTTATTAATAATATGAAATAAAACTTTATGATTTTTTTTTCATAAGTATATGTACTTATTTTAATAATTATTTATATATTTTATTTAACTTCATAAACACATACAAGTGTAATGACGGACTTAAAATATAATTATCTTGGGCACACACACATTTGTAAACTAAAATAAAATATGTATACCAAATTGTAACGTGCAGCCCTGAATTTGCCACTGTCGATCATCTTCAATTCTTCCCTTCAGAGTGGGCAATTTCCAGACGAGTGGAAGAAAGCAAGGATAGTACCAATATTTAAAAAAGGCAACCGAAGTGACGTTCGCAATTTCAGACCGGTTTCCATGCTTTCCATCTTTTCAAAACTTTTTGAGTCAATCGTTGAACCTGTTATAACCAATCACCTTTGCAATCAGATAAGTCAATACCAGCACGGATTCAGAAGTAAACGATCTACACAGACAAACTTGGTAACATTGGTGTCAGATATTTCACGCGAGGTTGATTCGGGATTACAAGTAGATGCAATCTATACGAACTTTACTAGTGCTTTCGATAGGGTTAATCATTCAATGCTACTTGCAAGGCTAGAAGCAAATGGTATTTATGGCTTCCTTTTAAATTGGATCAAGTCATACCTAGAACGAAGATCTCAAATTGTCGCGGTCCTTGGTTATGAATCTCAGGTTTACTATGCGGACTCCGGAGTCCCACAGGGTTCACATCTTGGGCCCATTCTGTTTTTCCTGTTTATTAGTGATTTGCCTGACGTTATCTTAAACTCTAAATGTTCGATGTTTGCCGATGATACAAAAATATATAAGGTTGTAAAATCTCCAACAGACGCTGATCTTTTACAACATGATCTGGACCGACTAACAGCTTGGTGCCGTGCTAATGATATGTCAATCAACATAAAAAAATGTCATCATATTACATTTACAAGAAAAAAGAAACCCATAGTCACAACATACAAAATAGGATCAGAAGAATTGCAAAAAGTAAACGTTGTCAAGGATCTTGGAGTTTGGCTGGATTCTAAACTCACCTTTGTTGAGCATTTTGATAACATTATTAGGAAATCAGCGCAAATGCTAGGCTTTCTTAAAAGAAATTCTAAGCAACTTCGTTACGCCGAAACAAAGATTATCCTTTTTAACTCGTTGGTCAGGAGTAACTTAGAATACGCCAGTGGTGGAACCCTACCTACGCAGTACACTCTCAGCGAATCGAACAAATACAAAGAGCTTTTACCAGGCATCTCGCGTTTTCAGCGCCTAATATCTCTCATCGGTGTCCTTATAACGAGCGGCTCAAGCACTTCAATATGATTTCATTGTTTAATCGAAGAAAAATTCACGACGTTACATTCCTGTATAAAATATTTAATAACCATTTAGACTCTGGAGACACATTATCGTTTCTTAGTATTAAAGTACCACGTAGACCGCCGCGTTATCCTGTATTTGCAATACTTAGTGGACCGCCGTCTAGAACCAATCTGGGTAGACAAGCTCCAGTTAACCGTATGTGTAATACATATAATACCTTTAATCGCGGCTCAGTGGATTTGGACATATTTTGCGATAGCTTGAAGGTCCTTAAACATAAGATGCTGAATCTTCTTAATAATTGAAAATCACAAATTTAGATAATTTTAAACTCTCGATATGCTTATTTTGATCTTTTAGTCAATGTCGTGTATACCTGTCATTGGTATTTACATTAGAACCTAAGTATTATGTGTGTAAGTGTGTATCATGCTCGAATGTTGTATGTAAATACTGTTGGTGTACCTTATCCAATAAAATAAAATAAAAACGTTGCTGCAAAATTTATACAATCACTACATTTGCTTGCGAGCTTTGCTCCTCGTGGGAATTTCGGGATAAAAACTACCCTATGTCCTTCCCTAGGTCTCAAACTATATCTATACCAAATTTCATCTAAATAGGTTCAGTGGTCGAGGCGTGAAGACGTAACAAACAAATAGACAAACTCGCTTTCGCATTTATAAGTTTATATTTATTATAGTTTTTAAAATCATGATAAGACCAGTTATGCTCTACGACTCGGAATGTTGGACGACAAAATCAGCAGATGAGAGATGTCTCCACGCGGTAGAAATGAGGATGCTACGTTGGAAGTGAAGCGGATGGACAAAGTGTGAAATGAATATGTAGGGGAAGTATCAAAGTAGCTTCACAAGCTCCGATATTAGATAAGTTGAGAAATTATCGACTTTCATGGTTTGGGCACGTCAAGAGAGGAGGCTCGTGGTGATGACTGTGAGTGTAGAGGCAAAGAGGAAGACCAAAAAAAAAGATGAAAGGAATGCAAGAAGAAATGATATGAAAGCCCGGGATTACATTAAGGTATGACTCGCAATAGAAAAAATTGGAAAGAAAAGACATTTTGCGCCGACTCCATAAAAATATATGGAAAATGGTGAGAAAGAGTAAGAAGAATAACGTTGCTGCTCATGTCATGATGCTGCTAAAAGTCATGATAACTTCATGCTATCCACCTTATTTTTAGAAACTATATTTCTATTTTATTTCCTAATTTTTGACTCATTTCATAATTCATATCATATCCCTATCCCTAAAGTATCTTTTTGATTAAAATTACTTAGTTATAACTCACCTTTTGTAATGTCTTTTCACATGTTCTTTATAAGAGTTATCCGAACCCAACACGGATTTGCAGATATTGCACACGAAATTCTTCTTTTTCTGTTAAAAACGGATAAATATTTAAAAAATATATATATTATTTTCCGAGAATGATTTTATATTGACGATTTCGGCATGGCACAGAATGAGTGTACTAGCACTCAGGTACAGAACTCTAACTCAGCAAAGAAATTCAAAGAAATATCTACTAAATGTGGTTAGCGATATGGTTTCATTAAGCTCGCGTTTGAACTCAGCACCTCTTCGTTTAGATACCTAGATATCCATTACAAGCCAATTTCATTCTTTTACTTGGGACAAAATCGAAAAAAAAGTAATTAAATCTCTAACCGCACCGTTTAAAGGAGATTTTTATAAATTTAGCTTAATTTACGTACAAACAGAATATGTACGATATATTAGAATACAATATTCCCTTGGTTCTCCGTCGCAGATCGACCAGCTCGTTTGACATTATGCTGAGGTACCTTTTCACTGTCTACCTCCCAGAACCATCGCATTGCACTACCACTTTTAAATATTAATTAATTATGTGCTTTACTCCTGTGCCAAAAAAAAAACTACCATTATAAACTAGAAGAGTCTGTAAATAAGGCATATAATACATACATATAATGTATATAATACATAGATCACAGAATCGTGATATTTTTATAATTTTTCAAAACTAAAAACCGACTTCACCCCCAAACTACACAATCGATTTTGATGAAATTTCCATGGTACCACCTGGAAAGTATACCCTAT
Organism: Acrobasis suavella; assembly: GCA_943193695.1. Lineage (NCBI taxonomy): Eukaryota > Metazoa > Arthropoda > Insecta > Lepidoptera > Pyralidae > Acrobasis > Acrobasis suavella. The sequence goes on from OW971956.1 coordinate 5,665,687, forward strand.
CAAACAAAAAAAGTTTTTTTTTAAATCGGTCCAGCCGTCTTTGAATAATCGGTGAACATACATAAAAAAAAATAAAGGATCGCGACGAATTGATAACCTCCTCCTTTTTATGAAGACGGTTAAAAATGCAGGTGAAGCAATTTTATTTGGAATCGGAATAAACCCTCTGCTGTAATATTTAGGTATTTGTATGTATTTTATATAGTAAGTTATGTATATTATACGTATGTGTATATTTATATATTTTGTATATGTACATAGGGCGCACTATAAGTTTCCGGAACTGGCCACTTACATAAACAATATTTAAAAATTTATTGCAACATTTGAAAATAGAACTCTTTGGCTGTAGAATGCAGTTTGTTTCATCTGACTGTCTTTTGTTTTTACCTTGTGGCGCCATTTAAAAAATTGTGTGTCTGCATCAACATGGATTTAACTCGGGAAAATTTTCGTAGTATGATTTTCTACGATTTTAAGTGTAATTTGACAGCTCAACAGAGCATCGCTCGGCTTGAAACAGCTTTTGGCATTGAAGCACCATGCAAGACAACTGTTTATAGCTGGTTTGCAGAATTCAAGCGTGGTCGTATCAATCTCAGTGACGAATCTCGCGATGGTCGGCCGTCCACCGCTGTGACCAACAAAAACATCGATGCTGTGCGCCGTATGATTGAAACAGACAGGTATGTGACCTACCATGAAATTCGCGCATCCTTAGAAATAGGCATGAGTCAAATACAATTAATCCTACACAAACATTTGGGTGTGAGAAAGCTGTGTTCGCGGTGGATCCCACACAACTTGACCGAGGCTCAAAAAACGGACCGCGTCACTTGGTGCAGTGCCATGCTTACCAGATTCAACGAAGGTGCGTCAAATTTGGTGTGGGACATAGTTACAGGTGACGAAACATGGATTTATTGCTACGATCCCAAAACAAAGCAGCAATCGAGCGTATGGGTCTTTCAAGATGAGCCGAAACCAACCAAAGTGGCGCGCGTGAAAAGTGCATCTAAGCGTATGATTGCTTCTTTTTTTAATAAAACTGGACACGTGGCTACTGTTGCTTTAGAGAATCGTCGTACAGTGAATTGTGACTGGTACACGACCATTTGTTTGCCGGAAGTTATTGACGAACTCCGTAAAAATAACCGTAAACGCCGTATCATCCTGCACCACGACAATGCTAGTTCTCACACGGCCAGACAGACAAACGACTTTTTGAAGGCGAAAAATGTAGAACTCATGAGTCATCCTGCATACAGTCCTTACCTGGCATCTTGTGACTTTTTTCTGTTCCCAAAAATTAAGAACCAATTACGCGGTCAACGATTTTCATCACCAGAAGAGGCTGTCGAGGAGTATGAAAAACACGTTTCAGAGGTCACCACAGAGGAGTGGCACAAAAGTTTTCAAAACTGGTTTCATCGAATGAAAAAGTGCATAGACGCCAAGGGAGATTATTTTGAAAAACAATAAATTAATTTTGTACCTTTAATAGTATTTTTTCATATTCATTCCGGAAACTTATAGTGCGCCCCATATATGTATCAGTATTTATTTCAAAGGTATGTTTTATTTTATTATAACAATCAATATTTGTATTATATTAGATGTAATATTATATAGGTATTGTATTGACAATATCACAAGTTGGCTTGCCACACTTGCACCCTTATTCCAATCTCTCACCATGTCCCAAAGGCAAACTGGTAGATAATGCATTTAGCATTAAGTTTGACCCAATGTAATCAATCCGTCATAAGATTGTGTGCAATAAACTTAAATAAAATAGAATAAAGAAATAATATAACGTGGAAGGGACATAACCGAAATAAATCTGACGAAAGGCTACACTAAATCACTAAAGTAAAAAGAAATTAAAAAAACAGTCAAAACACGAAAAAAAGAATTCGGCTTACTCAAACTAATTGACCGCGGCTGCACACTTTTGTATGGATGGCCGATTTTTTTTTTACTGTTATTTTCATTTCATTATATGTACTATAGTGATCTAGTATAGCCCGTGCTTTGATTTATTACGGGTATGTCCCTATCACGTTGTATAAAAAACATATTACTCCTGTGTCATGTATTAAGTGAATAAAGATTTCTATCTACATACAGTTAGAAAGGATTAGATACCTGTCCATGTCTTTTCTCGATATGGTCCTTTAAATTCATGTCATGGTCAAAGCCAGTGATGCAATCCTCACACCTGTACGGCAGTTTTAAAAAGCTCGCTTTGTTCCTATCTCTTTCCCTCTCACTCTGCATCTCCTCTTCACTTAGATGGACCACCCGAACTTTGCCGTCGTATTTCTCTTCAATTTTACTCTTTTTCTTTACTCGACTGTTGAAGGGTGATATTTTGGTTACGCTTTTGCGCTTAGGGCGGGTTGAAACAGCTAGAATTAAAATAAACAATATTTATTAACAAAAAAACGACTATAAATAGGGAAGATGCATAGTTTATTTCTGTGCCACTAAAAGATTGGAAAGAGATAAATAGGCACGTCCAAGAAAAAAACTACTTCGCTAATCCAAAATCTCTTTAAGATATAAAGGTAACAAAGTCACGTCCGTCTTTAGACGGCGTCTCCGAGCGCCTTAGAAAGACCGGACAGGAGAGACGTCACTTATGTCGCATTTATAGGTGTATTGTAAAACACATGTTCGGGTGCTATGTTAAATATTGCGTTTACAGGATTAGCCTCATGACAAAAGTAGCTTTAATTTTGTGAAAAAATCCTATGGTAATATTATTTTTTAACATTTTTTAACTTCTAAAATTGACTTTTTCAATCAACTAATAACCAAGATAATTTATAAAAAAACATTGTGCTTAATGGCCTTAATTAAAAATTATTTTACGTAAATGCTTACAAAATCAGAGACATTTATCAAAATCTACTTATTATGCATCTTCTCTATTCTGTTTACTTAGTCAGTTCCACTTTGCCGGTACACACTTTCTGAATGAAATAAGCTGGAGCATTTCGGAATACGCGGTAAAATACTTTTGTTATTCAAATCTTACTTTGACAATAGAAAACAGTTTGTAGAACTTAAGACAATCGAGGGCGAGAGTGAAAATATGATCAGATCAAAATCACTTGCAGTAAAGAGAGGAGTCCCTCAAGGATCTATTTTAGGACCTATTCTTTTTCTTATATTCACAAATGACCTGGTATCATATATTAAAAATCTCCACCCTGACACAAAAATAGTCTTATTTGCGGACGACACAAATGCGGTAATATCTGATGAAAATATCAATAATCTAAATTTTAAAATCAATAAAATTCTTAGTGCATTCAATGATTGGTTTAGTGCCAATAATTTAAAATTGAATTATAAAAAAAACAAAGTTATTCTTTTCAAATCGACATCACGTAATTCCGAAACACTTGACATCAAATTAAATGGAAATAAGGTTGACATAGTAAATAATACAAAATTTTTGGGTATATATATAGACGAATTATTAAACTGGAAGAAAGAGCTAGAAGCATTGGACGATTCTATTTCGTCGACTTGTTATGCAATCAGAAGTCTCCGAAATGAAATTTCTACAAACAATTTGAACAAAGTATATCACGCTTTAGTAGAATCCAAATTACGGTATAGCATCAAACTGTGGGGGAAAAGTTACCTTTATAATCAAAACAGAGCCTTCGCTATTCAAAAAAGAGCTATACGGGCTATGGTTGGTATTCCGCCTTGGAAATCATGTGAAGAGCATTTCGTTAAATTAGGTATTTTGACTGTTCCGTGTTTGTACCTCTTTGTCCTACTGACTGATTTCAAGAAACAATTGCCTACGATAGAGACAAATAAAGAGAAACAGTCACGCGAAGAAACTCGGAGAATGGATCTCAAGCATGATACCATTCCCAAGTTGGAAATTATGTAACACAGTGCTCAGTACCAAGCGTATAAGGCTTACAACAAATTGCCTAAAGAAATTAAATGTATTAATGGCCTTAAGCCTTTTAAAAGGAAACTTAAAACATATCTGTTGGACAAAGCCTTTTACTCCCTTGACGAATTTTTCAAGTGATGCTTTAAAATTATAATTTTATTTTTATATGTTGACCATTTTAGTTCTTTTTTTTTTCGACATTGTTTAAAGTATATAGTTAAAATTATTAAATTATACATAGACAGAGTAAATGTAATTAATGAGTAGTATAATAATGTTAGTTTTAAGTAATTCCAACACAATGTAAAAATTGTTAAATGGAAATAAATGAATGCTAAAACATCAAAATCCCTACATGTGTGCATGATATATTTTAACAGAAAAGGTTTTTGTTATGAACTAAATAAATGAAATTAAATTTCCCTCGAATTCTCGAGGATTCCATCATCAGATCTTCACCTGGTGAGGCTGGTGACAATGGGACCAAAAACAGAGAAGTTATTGAGGATCATACATTTAAAAAAAAATACTTATTACATTCGAATTGAGAAGCTCCTCTCCTTTTTTAACCTCCGATACAAAAAGAGGGGTTGTCATAAGTTTGCCGCCAATTTCTGTCTGTCTGCGGGCATGTAGTTCTCAAACGATAGACCGATTTTGTTGCGGTTTTTACGTGAAAGCAAGTTTCCTTGCGGTGGTAAGTATAGCTATGTTTGATGCAAATCGGTTTAGCCGTACAAAAGTTATTGGGGGTGAACCCTTGAAAGTCGGGGGTATTTCAATTTGCCTGGCAAATAAAGAGAGAGAGAGAGAGAAACTTACATGCAATTTCCTTCTTAATTTCCGACAGCGGGACATCTACATCTGACTCGTGCTCAACCTTCACTTCCGTCACAAAGTCTTCAAACGTGAAGTCCTCGTAAGTCGCGTCCTCCTTTATAGGCTCTGTACTGTCCGTCGTGTCTATGGACGAGATCTGCAGGTGCTTGGTTGCTGAGGGCGGGTCTAACTCGAAGGACTGAAAAAAAGTATTTTTTATTATTATCAGCACCACCTGTAGGTTTACTGGTAGAAAAGGCCTCGGGCCTTAAGTCCGCCTTTTACAATTTTTGTCATAAAGTTTAAGAAATTAAAATAAATACGTATTAATATTATTTTTTTTTCAATCAAATCTCACTCAGCAAAGAAATTCAAAGAAATATCTACTCAATGTGGTAAGCGCTATGGATTTATTTAGCTCGCGTCAGAACTCAGCACCTTTTCGTTTAGATACCTAGAAATCCATTGCGAGCCAATTTCATTCTTATTTATTTATTTTATCAAACTTTATTGTTCCAAAGTACAAATATAGGTACTTTTAACAAATGGCGGACTTAATGCTAAGAGCATTTTCTCCCAGTCAACCATAGGGATAAACAGAGAAAATTATGCGGCGCAAAAAAGCAATACATATACTTACATTATAAAATATTACTATATAATATACAATTACATTATACAGGGTGTTTTTTAAATCACTGGCATCCTTTCTACTGGTGAAAGTACTCATGAATATGAGCAACATTTTGTATGGGACCAACTCAATCCAACCGAAAAAAAATCAGCTATTCCATACTATTTTACAATACTTAGAATCCCAAACTGTATGGAACAGCTGAATTTTTTTTCGGTTGGATCGAGTCGGTCTCATACAAAAAGTTGCTTATATTCATGAGTACTTTCACCAGTAGAAAGGATGCCAATGATTTTAAAAACACCCTGTATACCTATTATGTATCAATTTCAAAATTAATATCTACTTATACAATACTTACATATACTAACATATAAATAACTATAAAGAGAAAACAAAATAATTTTGACTTTATGAGGAAAGGGAGTTTAAAAAGTGGGCGTAAACTTTTCTTTCAAGAGAGAATTTGGTAGAGATTTCTCTGATGTCAACGGGTAAAGCATTCCAGAGCCGTGAGGCTTGAAGAGAAAAAGAGTTAGACATAAAATTTGTCCGGAAAAGGGGGATAAAGAGCTGACGTGTCTCATTAGAGCAAAGTTGTCGATCATGAGTGTCTGAAAGATATTTAAATTTACATTTTAGATATTCAGGATAGTCAGGATTTGTGAGAAAAAGAGTGCACAGAAGTTCCCTGCGTTGGCGGATAGGAAGCCAATTAAGTTCAGAACGAAAGGAAGACACATGATCAAGAATATCAACATTGAGGTCAGGAAAACACACATCAGCATAGTCAAAGATAGGAAAAATTATTCCTTTATTACTCTGAACAAACTTAATAAAATAAAATTAACCTGGTCCTTGAGAAAGGCGAAGCTTTCTTCAGCTTGCCGCCGGAACAACTCGATCTTCTTCAAAACATAGTGGCAGTTGGTGCACACCAGCAGCTCAGCAAATTCCACCTAGGTATAACCGTTTTTTTTAAGCATATTAGTAATTTATTAATTGAATATTAATATCCGCATGCTTGTCCTACGACTAGTTACTTCAATACTCTTTCTAAATAAATGAGTGAAATAAAACATGTAACTAGCAATACTTACTAGATATAGTAAAAAAATAAACATTTGACTTGGCAGCCATCTTGTAACCAGATGCCAATCTTTGATATCATCACTATATGTATGATTTTTCCACAAATACACGCAAATTTGGCGTGGATTGTATGAATAACCATAACTACGTGACACTAGGTGTTTATTTCAGTTGTAACTTACCTTAACTTTAAGGAAATATTCGAAAAAACTGGCATGTTTACATTTAGACAAATTGACAAACGAGTCATTTTGAGTTAAACAAGTAACGCAAATATTTCTAGATTTTAATCTTTTGAATAATTGTGTATCTAGAATGTATTTTGAATCACATTTCAGTTGATATTCAGCCATTGTGAAATTTAATAAAATAAAACATAGGTATTGCAATTTTCGCAAACTGTAGCCAATGCAAGAAAAGAAGCAAATGGTACAACGTTCCTTTATTTATACGTACTATGATTATAGATATTTAAAAAAATATGTTATGGATTTAAGTTGATGTTAAACTGCTGCAGTAATTTAAGGTTCGAGTGAATTATATGCGGCCTAACTATGCAGCACATGCCAAATACCCATGAAAATGTAGTTCTCCGCAGGATAAAAATATAGTATTTTTAATCTGAAACGCAAAATGCTTGAAATGGATTATAAAACGTTTTGTTTTTTCATGTAATATTTGAATTTTTATACCAGGGAATATTTAATTTTTGAGAAATATTATTTGAATATTATATGTACATTTCTCTACATCCACTAACGTTTATCCATAAAATAAATATAGGAACATTAATAGAAAGTAGAAGCTATTCTAATAAAGTCATGATTTCACGAAGGAGACTTGCTAAAAATATCCAAAAGAAATCGATGGGTTAAATTAGTTATAAACTATAAACAAAACAAAACGCTCTTGACTTGACACTGACATTTGTTATGTATTCTGTTCTGTCTAATTTGTGCATTTGTTTAGCATCCAAGGTTTTGTTGTAGATGTTTTTATTTTTGTTTATAAATTTAGAACGATGTATTTATAAATAAAAGTAATTGTTATTTTAAAGAAGTATAATCTAAAAGTCTAATAAGATGTCTGCAATATCTGTATGTTGTGGCTGCTTAAATAGCGACCGAAAACTATCCCTCATAGAGGAGTTTTGGAAAAATCATTATTTCTCGCAAATAATCAATGAATTGAAGGTAAGAAACTATCGGAATACTTCACCTTTAACGTAAGTATCTTCAAGCAACAAGATCGTGAGCCAACGATTTTGATTTCCTTTGAATCAAGTCGAATCAATGATATTTCATGTACATGTCTCTCTCCTCATAACTGTTACTTTGCACCTCACCTCTTTTCGTTGAACGATGTGCAAGTCCCTCGATAACCTGGAAGTGTTGTTGTAGTTGTTATAAAGGTTGATTTACATTAATACAGTAGCTGGCACTAGCGATCACTAGATTCCAGTGTTGGATCAGCACTGTATCATTGTGAACATGTTTCAGTCCAGTCCAGCTTCCAGTATCAGTACCAGTGCAGCCCTGGCGCCAGTGATGCTAGTGCCAGTTACTGTAACAATGTAAATCAGAAATGTGATATCTGTGATAAAAACATTTTAGTCTGAAACTGGTAACAGTAAAACAGAAAATTGTCTTCCTATGTAACTGGTTACAAAACATAACATAGGCGGCTGAAAGGGATCCAATCTATATTATACTAGCAGCCTGCTCTGGCTTCACACGGATACCTTGTAAACCTTATTGAAGAAATGTTCCACCTTTGAGTGACACAAATCTAGGACTGTATAAACATAGGTCCTTGCTCAATAGCTGGCCGGCGGTAAATGAGTAATCCCGTTATTCATAAAAATAACCATTTATTTTTTAACTCATTAATTTATTTTTTAAATTTTTTTATCAAATCAGTCGTAGCCATTCAAAAGGAGTAAACCCACAAACACACAAACAGAAGATATAATAGTATAAAAATAAGATGGATATATTAAGATTATCTTTAAATAAACATCCGAATTTTATTTATGTATTTGTCATTAAATATAGTAGTTGAGTTAGTATCCCATAACACAAGTCTCGAACTTACTTTGGGACTAGCTCAATGTGTGATTTCTCCATATATATTTACATTTATTTATTTATATAATATTGAATTTTTTACAAGCATTTATTTAACTGTTAAATCTTGCAATTCAATTTTTAACTAGTTTTCCATAACTGATTGAGCTGAAATGCATACTTGTGTAAGTCCAATGACAATATATTATTAGGAATTAAATGAGCTTTACTGATGATGGAGCCGGGAGATATTTGACAGAACTCAGTTATAAAACAATGCAACCTTATTGAGTAGGACTCATTTGATTTATCTTGACAAGCACATTACTGTAGATGATGTCTAGGGTCTGATCACGTAAAGGGAAGGTGGTTATTGGAACTCAGTAATAATACGATGCAACTCTATTGAGTTTAGGCTTACTTTATTTGTCTTAATAAGTACATTCGCCACATAATAAAAACGCTTGTAAGGAATAAATGGAAATTAAAAAAAACTTATTAGCTATTTATGCATGCATGCTCAAAACCAGATGTACAAACTACAAACATAGATACCGGTAGTATTCTCAAACGCCATTTTCCCATAAAAATAGTTTTATCTTCAGTGAACAGCTTTAAAAACAGACGAAATAAACGCAAGATTTCCAAACATTAAGACGCACATGCATCAGCTTAATAAGCTGCTAGTGTGTTCTACAATAAATCATAATAATATCTACTATTAGTTCAATTGGTAATTATAATAATTACATTGCACAGATGCCATTTGAGCTGAGCGAGCCTCCGCAACTGTGCTACGAGTGCAACGCCCTGCTGACCAAGTTTATCAAGTTCCTGCACCGAGTCAAACATTCTTATACTGTTTTATGTGACTACTCACAGAAGGTTTGTTTGTTTGTAAAATCTTTATCATACAGTCAAGTGCTAAAGTCCATTCATAGTTGAAAAATGTTTATCGCTATTTATTGGCTTCCAGATTATCAACTCACAAAAATGATTTCTGCATATTTATCGCTATTTATTGGCTTCCAGATTATTAGCTCACAAAAATGATTTCTGCATGTGAATTATGTGGAAGCCACATAATTAACCCACATAAATTATTTGTTCAAGTGAATTATGTGGAAGTCAAGAAATAGTGATGTACATTTTTCAACTATAATGGACTTTTGCACCTGACTGTACATAAACACAGGACAAAAATACAGATTAGAACTAGAGAACAGTACAAAGGCAGACTTATCCCAGATAGGGACCTCTTCCAGTCAACCTTGAAATATGAGGACATTTTACAACACAGGGTAGAGAGTGGGTACAATATATAGATAAAAGGTATCATATTTTCTTAATCTTATTAGCGATTTGAAAAATCACCCTGTAGTAATTAGTTACATTGACAAATTTATTTGCCAAGCAAATTAAAAAAACCACCGACATGGAAAGTTTCATATGTATAATTATTAGTATTATGATATTATACACACCAATTAGGCACGAAACATAGCAAGCGCCCAGTACGCTCGGTTACTTTATATAGAATAGTATGTAACGAAACATAGCAAACGTCCGAGGCGCCACGTCGCGCCTCATTTTATTGGGGTTTTTGTAGAGATGGTGGTGCCATCTATTGTTTCTCAAAATAGTTAACTTGAATGATATTGGAATGGAAACCTAAATAGCGCTATCTATAAATAAATATATAATAAATATATAGGGACAAATAACATTGATTGAGCTAGCCCCAAAGGTCGAGATTTGTGTTTTGGGAAACTAACTCAACGATACTATATTTTATAACAAATACATATATAGATAAACACCCAAGACATTTTCCAACTTGCCCTGACCTGGGATCGAACCCGGAACCTCTGGGTGGCGGACTAGCATGGTTATCAGATCACTAAGCCACGGAGGTCGTCAATTTTGTTAGATCCTGTATTATTAGTAAAACTTTAATATTTCAGAACATCAGCACCATAGACCCAAAACCACCCATACTCACGATAAACCATAAAGTCTACGACATCTCTCTTCTTCCCGACTCAAACATCGAAGAGGAGAAATTAGAACAACTCGTTAAAGAAGAGTCATTAGAACTAAAAGAAGAAGACAATACATCGATCTATTCAGATAACCATGAGGACGAAACGTTGGAGTTGAATAATATTCTTCCATCGACAAAAAAGAAGAGGAAAGCTAGTGTCAAAAAGAAAGAGAATGAAATGTATAGAGAAGTAGAGTTAAGTGGAGAAGAGTTGGTGGAAGAGAGAAGACTGTTGGCGCTGTCGGATGAGTTTGTGAATGCGATGTTTAGGTGCGAGAGTTGTGTGGTGTCGTTTCCTAACGCAGACGATTTAGAGGATCATGTGAAGCTGAAACATGAATTGGTAAGTTGTAAACTTATTATTGGCACAGAATAAGTACTAGTTAGTACTCTCGTACAGAAGTCTTACTCAGAAAAGAAATTCAAAGAAATATCTACTTAATGTGGTTAGCTCTATGGTTTAATTTAGCTCGCGTAAGAACTTCTCACCTCTTCATTTAAATACCTAGAAATCCATTGCAAGCCAATTTCCTTATTATTACTCTTTACAAACGATTCATGTAACTGAATTTCCCCTTTCGAAGTGGTCGCCGCACGCATAGTAATAATGTAGGTATATTGTCGATACCTAAACTTATAGTGACACAGGCCTGCTTTTGGCTGCTTTGTATGAAGGCTAATTTTCGTTGGTTGTTCTGGCACGCATTCAGGGTGCGAGAGATTTCTGCAGAAATTTTATCAAATCGGTTGAGTAGTTTGGGATTGAAGTCGGTTTTTAGTTTTGATAAATTATATTAAGGGGCTACCTGAAATTTTCGGGGTCCAGTGCTGCCCCCATCTGAAATGAATCTTTTGAAAGGAACGGATATATCATTTAAAACTATTTTATGAACTACTGTTTACAGTTTAAAGTGAGAACGTGAAGCTTTTCTACATCACACAAGCATAATTGTGAAAAACTGCCACTTTTGGCGTATGTGCGTAGAAAAGCTTCACGTTCTCACTTTAAACTGGCAATGGTAGTTCATAAAATAGTGCCTGGTCAAGACAAAATTTTAAATGATGTCTCCGTTTCCTATCAAATCATTTATTTCAAATTGGGACAGTACTGAACCACGGAAAATTCAGGTATCCCCTTAATAATATATGAATCGAAATACGCGGGAAGAAAAGCAGCTGGTACGTTTTAAATTTTTCGACAGTCAAAAGCTTCGTGAATAAATCTACACACTAGCCCCCTTATTCTTGCAAGTTTATTTGCTAGGCAAATATAAAAATCTTCGACTTTCAAAAACGCCATCTAGTGATGAGTAGCGGAACTACATATTCCAATTGATATCCGTAGCGCCATCTATCATTTGCCAAGAAAAAACAGACGTTCAAGCGTTAACCCCCAAAAACTTTTAAACGGCTGAACCGATTTTCAGCAAACATAGCTAAGAACTACCGCTAGGGAACTTGCTTTCACGTAAACTGCATCGAAATCGTTATATTTGTTCGAGAACTACGATGTGACAGACAGAAATTAGTGTCAAACTTATAACACCCCTCTTTTTACCCGATTGCGCCAGAAGAAGGGTTATGTTTTTCAGTTTTTCAGAGTATGTGTGTGTGTATTATATAATTGTTTGGCACGCTCTGCAGCCTGAACGGCTCGATGGATTTTGGTATACATAAATATACTTTTATACATCACACACACACACACACACACACACTATTTTTGCAAAATTGCTTCCCTTCAAAACTTATCACCCATGCATTTTTAATTAAAAAGAAAATTGTTGTATATATATCCATTCTAACTGTTTTCTCTAAACATAGTTTTTTAATATTTTAATTACAAAATGAGAAACTGTAATTGGCAGTAATAGTTCATAAGATAAAATAGTAATATTGTAAAGTGCTGTAGATTCTGCAAAGAATTAATTTTAAAAAAACTGGCCAAGTGCGAGTTAAACTCGCGTGGAGAGGGTTCCGTACAATATCAAAGATTTTTCGTAAGTGAACGTATTATATTGAGTGTTCCACTTTATTTTCAAAACTTAACATTGGAGTTAAAAAATATGTTCTCCCACACATTCCACCTGCAAATGTAAGTTGGTACGCACAATATTGAGTGATTTACCATGTTATTTTAATATCATGGACTTCTTATAGGTTTTCCTATAATCTATAAGGAGAAAACTAATTTCTGTATTTTTTTCAAAATTTTAGGTTCAGTAGTTTCGGAGATAAGGGGGGGGGAATGGTCAATTTTCGTCTATTTTCTTGAATAACTCGGAAACTATTTATTTTAAAATTACAAAAAAATACATTTAAGATTTTCTCGACAAGACCTTTCATTTGATATGCCACACGATGCAGTTTTCAGAAATTTTTTTTTTAATTTTCCCCTTCCCCCCCAAAAATGACCCCCCATATACAGATTTCATCTGCTCACGTCACACCTCTGTGTTTGGGTCACAGGAATTGATATGTGTACCAAATTGCAACTTAATCGGTCTAATAGATTCGGAGATAATTGACTGTAAGCGACGGACGGACAGACACACGAGTGATCCTATAAGGGTTCCGTTTTTGTATTCAGACGTACGGAACCCTAAAAATGGCCGTCGGGTTATTTGTTATTGTAATAATTACTTGTTTGTCGGGGGTTATTAAAAAATACAAACGTTTAAAGTGGCCTTTGAGTCCTTCGGCCCTGGGCCCTGCTTAGAGCCCTAATACCTAAACTGCACTGTCTGCCCCTTTAGAGTATGTATGTATGTTTTTGATTGTTTTCAGCACGCTCCCCACCACAAATGCGACGTGTGCGAGCGAACCTTCAGCTCCGAAGTGTCCTTCAACTATCACACAAGCAAACACACACGGCGGTACGAGTGCAGCGTATGTCTGAATAAATTTCATAGCAAGAGGGCGGCAATGAAGCATTACGACCGGACGCATTGTTGTGGGTATGTATGGCTTTCATGAAAAAAAAATCTCGAATACGCTTAGAATTGTGGACGTTATTGTAGTAAAATGAAGATACGAAGTTTATGATTCTTGGCATTACTTTACCGGCCTAGGCCAGGAAAGTAGTATGAAAATTTATTGCTGGTCGCTGCCCAAAACTTTTTAATTCATCTATCTAACTTGAATTCTGTAACTTGTCATACAGCCAATTGCTAGCACATCATGAAAAATGCACTGTTCGAGCATATATATCTATATATATAAAAGAAGAAACTGAATAACTGAATGACTGAATGACTGACTGACTGACTGACTGACATATCAACAGCCGTAACCGCTGGGTCTAAAGACTCCAAATTTGGCACATAGGTTCCTTATGAGGTCTAGGTGTGCACTAAGAAAGGATTTTAAAAAATTTTCCCCTCTATGGGGGTAAAACGGGGGTCCAAAGCTTGTATAAACAAACAGGATTAGTTTGACCATTTTTTTTCAAACTTCGCAAGAGTACTCCCGGCGGTAAATAAGTAAAAACGCATTTCAGGATTTTTAAAAATTATTCCCATAAGGGCGTGAAACGGGGGTCCAAAGTTTGTATGGAGAAAAAAGATTAGTTTGACCATTTTATTTGAAACTTCGCAAGAGTACTCCCGGCAGTAAATTAGTGAAAACGTATTTAAGGATTTTTCAAAATTCATCCCCTAAGGGGGTGAAACGGTCCAAAGTTTATATAGACAAACAAGATTAGTTTGACCATTTTGAAGCGTTCCGTCGCTCTCTTTTGGTCTAGCAAATGACAGGAACGGGAACGGGAACGGGAACAGGGTACAGGGAACAGGGAACAGGGAGAGGGAGAGGGAGAGCCCTAAAAGAACCATTTTCGACATAGACATGGCTAATATAGATAGATAGAGACTAATCGATCAACGCGCAATGGAAACCGCAGGGTCTAGAGACTCCAAATTTGGCACATAGGTTTTTAATGAGGTCTAGGCTTAGATCATTTAATACAAGATAAGCCTTACCTGCGCGCTCCCCTCTGCCAAAGTATAAGATTAAAATTCTAATACGTTCATAAAAACTAGTTGCGTTATCGATTATGATCATTATGTGAATCGGTAAGGCATCGAAAAGACGTCTAAAAGTGCTCCGTTAAAAATGCCATGTTATGCAATTTCCTCGTGTAAAAAGAGGTCAAACACATTTAATCTTCAACTTTCATTAGTAAATATTTTTTTTTTTATTAACGTTGTTTTCTATTTAAATGTGATTTCTGAAAATGGAAGAAATATCTATTAGTATCGATTACGGAAAAAATAATAGAATCACGTTTGCAACTGATTTCCTTCCAGCTCTTAAAATAATCTAAGATCGCACACGAGACTAGTTCATTAACCCCCGTTTTAAATGTATCAATTACATTCCTAAGGTTCTGTAATAAGGTTCCAATTTAAAAAAACGATTAGTTGACGACGTAGGCGCACTCCCCACGAGACTATAGCGCACAGCTGCGCACTCCTCACGAGACTAAGGCGCACTCCTGACGAGACTATGTATTATTATGTGTATTTACACATTTTTTTCAGTGTGAGTTTTATTGGTGTGCAGAAAATAAGCTAGTGTTTAGGTTTTTTGCAGTGTGCATTTATAGCGACACAAATTATTTCTGTAAATGTGTGATTTTGTTTAGATGTAGTAGTAGCTTACCGGCACAGAAAGCGGCAGAAAGTTTTGTAAGAAGATTTGTCTGCGCTGCGTAACTCATCTTGTATTAAATGATCTAAGGGTCTAGTAGTACACTAAGTAAGGCTTTTTTAAAAACTCACTTCCCAAGGGGGTCAGACGGGGGTCCAAATTTTTATGGAGTGACAAGATTAGTTAGACTAATTTATTCGAAACTTCGCAGGAGTACTCCTGGCGGTAAATAAGTAAGTATGTATTTCAGGATTTTTCTAAATTCAACCTCTAAGGGGGTGAAATTTTGAAGCGTTCCGTCGCTCTCTCTCGGTCTAGCAAATGACGGGAACGGGAACGGGAAGGAAACGGGAGAGGAAGCGGGAGAGGGAGATTCGCCGTGTCTGCTAGGCCTTTAAATCCCTACGTTATAATAAAAAATGTTTTATTTTATAAGTATTCAAACATTTTAACATATTTCATATGTTATCGCAACACTAATAACGTAAAAAAAGATTTTTTTAAATCCTATTAGAACCATTTTCGACTTCTACGCGGACGAAGTCGCGGGTTAAAGCTAGTTATGTATAAATTTTATTAAAATATTAAAGTGTAAAATTACACGAAAATATGCTTAATTTTCGTTGCGAGCAAAAAGAATAATAATCTACAGAATTCCCTTTTTTAGCGTAAAATATGACTGGGCTATATGGGCTATGTTTCCTTTTGCACTAAAAACGCAGGAAAGCTGTTTTTTTCTACTTTCGGCTTTGCTTTTTTGTCTACTTAATATTTTTTACTACACAATTTATATTTGTTTACTTGTTCGCAAGCATTATAGTTAGTTAGTTTATACAATAAGTATTTATTAATTAAGAGACAATAATAATAATAATATGACAAAACCCTTCTGGCGAGTAGGCGACCGATACTCTGAAAATGATTTTCTTTCGGCGTTTCTTCTCAGCAGTGGTTGTTACGAAGCGCTGGCATCGTTATGTAACAAAATACGTGACACCAGATGTCAGCACAGTGACGTCAGGTCCAATCGACTGTTGTGATTGGACCATCAGTTGACAGGTTCTTTTGCTCCGTCAAATGTATCCAATAGCAGCAGCTTATTGGGCCTGACGTCACTGTGCTGCCATCTGATGTCTATTTTTAAAAACCTTCATCCAATCAATTGGTTTCAGACCAGAAGTTTCATACAGAGCATCAAAAGTGGATAAAAATGGCGAAGCCGACGACAGGTAAGCATTGTTACGTACCTTTTATGTGTTGAGAGTCACTTGTCAGTACAGAACTTGTATGTTGGAACTCACTTTTCTGTCCGTCGCTCTCTCTCGCTCTGGCAAATGATGGTTCTGAGCGACAGAAAAGGAAAGCAGCATAGAATACAGCGTATCATAAAACGCGTACTTACTTAAGTCACAGAATAAGTATTAGTACTCACGTACACGGAAGTCTTACTTAGAAAAGAAATTCAAAGAATTATCTACCCAATGGTTTAATTTAGCTCGCGTCAGAGCTCCTTCTCTCTTCGTTTAGATACCTAGACATCCATTGCAAACTAATTACATTCTTATTACTCTGAACAAACGATTCGTGTAACTGAGTTGTCCCCTTCGAAGTGGTCGCCGCGCGCTTAGTAATATTGTAGGTATATTTTCGATACCTAAACGGGGAGTGACACAGGCCTGCTTTAGTACTTATTTAGGCTAGGCAAGGCGCACTCCGCAGTTTGTAAGCGTCAGGACCCCTGGACCACCAGCGACATTTGATATTTTAAAAATACCAAAGTATACTACCTTTTTACTACTTTATTACTGTCGTGAAAAAATGCCTAAAGAAAGTGTCCAGACATTCTGACATCAGGATGCAAGGGCGGATCCAGGATTTTTGTCACGTGCCCCCGTGCCATTGTGTGCCGACGTAAGTGACATTCTTTTTCTTCAGGCGAAAGTCTTTTTTTATAAAATTGTAAACGGTGGACTTAAAGCCTTGGGCTTTCTCTACCACTCAAACGACAGGTGAGACCAAAATAAAATTTAAGTATGCGTGCGGCGTGCAAACTGAATGGGACTTTAGTGCGCTGTAACTGGGTTTAATTTAGCAAATTTCCTATCCACATGTAGTCTTTTTGAACCGTTATAGGTGCTAATAACGACAGGGGTGACGATAGGGTTAGAAAAGTATAATTGCAATAAGTCCGTCTTTTAGATTATCCAAAAATAATGGACCCATATTTTTCAGTTTGCCAAAAAGGTAAAATTCACAAAGATACGACGCATCAAAGTTCCGGAGTGGGGACTTGCGACGTCACCTCTATGTTAAAATCGTACGTAGCCGATACGAAATATCAAATTACGTGTACAATATGTTATAATAATCTAACCAACAGACTAGGATTTTTTTTCTATTCGTCATGCCTATTATTCTGTCATGAAAAACTCGATGGCCACATTTAGCCTGACGGTAGGCGAGACAGTGGAAATAGAGAATCAATATAGTTGGGGGTTGCATAGGATGTATCCAGAAGGAGGTCACAGGGGTCCGTACCGTCCATTGAAAATGTTTAAAATAAAAAATAAATCCCTAAATACAGGAATTCCGATCCGTGGGGCGACAGTTGGCATCATCATACTTTGGTAACTATCAGTTAGTTACCAATGTATAAAGAATTACTATAAGTGTTTTTGCTACTTTTTTCCCCTTACCTTTTTTTATTTATATGTAAAAAGACTCAAGGGATCGGACCCCCGACAAAGAATGTATTTGTTTCTTTTTCAGTATAAATCAAGAAACGTTTCCGTGTGAGCTCTGCCACAAGACCTTCCGGTGGAAAACGTCGCTCCGGAAACATCTGGAGACGCACAAAATTGAGACGGGACAGAAGAGAAAGCCTTATTGCGAGCCCTGCAGGTGAGAAAGCAACAATTAAGGCGCGGTACCGGATGATAAGCGGAAAAACTGTGTTGCTAGATCAAATCTTTTGATATTTTCGATTAAGGAACAGTTTTTTAGGGTTCCGTACATAAAATGAAAAAACGGAACCTTTATAGGATCAGGCGTCATGCGTCTGTCTGTCCGTCCGTCTGACACAGCCAATTTGCTCCAAATATACTGGGCCAAATCAGGTGAAATTTGGTAGGAAGGTGTAATCCTATGACCCAAACACAGATATGTCAAGTAAATAAATATATATTTTTTTAAAAGGGTTATTTTCCTCATTTCCATCCTCCTCGAGTTTGGAAAAACCTCGCCTTAAGAGCATTTTCACCTTTGGTTGGGTGTCTCGCTCGCACAATCAAACATTTTTAAAGATTATTAAAAAATGTGACTCATTTGAAGAAAAGTATTTCATAAACTTTTAATATATCATATGTTAGATATTGTAGACTTGTTTTTTTTTATTGTTTATGTGTGTGTGTATCGAGAATATCTTACATAATATAATATATTAAAAAGTTTAAAAAACACGTTTCTTCAAATTAGTCACATTTATTAATAATCTTTAAAAATGTTTGATTGTGCGAGCGAGACAGCTAGAAATATTTTTCTGAAAACACGCAAACACAAAAAAAGCAGAAACTAGCATGTAGCAGAAAGTACCGAATAGTGCTTAAAATAAAGTATATTGCCTTATATTTACAGATTATCATTCACGACGACTGCCAACCTACAGAAACATGTCAAGACCAGTTCAAAACACCAAATACAGTTGAAATTGAGGTAAGTCTGTGGGAATTCCACCTGACCCAGCTAGTAGGTGTGCTCTCACATGAATTATGTAGATTCAAAACAGTCGTAGGCCAAGAGAGACACGACCTGTCCGATCCTTGTAGGAGCAACTCAGACCGTCAATATAAATACCTCTTCCTATGGGACGATCAGTACGCTCGCGAGTCTTTCTGTGGCGGGACGTGTACCGGGCTCTGAGTGCCGAGCTAAAATTGATGTAAATTACAATTATTCTTGTGATAGACTCTAAACCTAATTGCTACTGTCCTTACGGATACTATTACGTTGGCGCGTTTCTGTCGCGTGTGACCGTTGTTAAGTAGGTACCGTGCGTTAGTGCTGCTACTGTTATGTGTTAAGTACCTGTGTGGGAGCGGGATAGCTGAACAAGTTTTGCCGGTTGATCACCACCATCACAACCATCTCGAATATTCACGTGCCCTGTGCGTGATTGATGCGTTCGTTTATGTAAATAGCGGTACTGATCTACTTTTATACAGGTTCCTCGTCTATTCTCTAAAACATGAATAGTCCACCTAAGAGTAGAATGGGTTCCTTGCAAGACCTTTCTAGGATTCGTGATGGATCGCCAGTAGGCTCTCAGCGAAAAAGGAAAGAACGACCTTGTGACTGCGATTATGAACAGCTGTTACTCGACGTCGAGAGAAAACTATCATTCTCCTTTAAGTCCTCCTTTGACGAACAAAATTCATTGTTGAAATCAGCCTTGGATGCTATCCGCGAGGATGTCGGAGGCCTAAAATTGCAGATGATTGAGCTTCAGGATAACCTCAAAAAGCAATCGGACGAACAATCAACTCTTAAAAGTGAGATTTCATCTATGAGAGTATCCCAACAAATCAACACAAAGAAAGTAGAATCTCTCGTAAAGGAGGTCGCGGAAATTAATTCAATGACTAATAGCTTATCTGATGAGCAACGACTTAAGGAGCAGCAGGGACGGGCAAATAATTTAGAAATTGCTGGGGTACCTGTCACAAAGAGTGAGAATTTACTGGACATCGTCCACAGGATTGCTCAGAGGGTCGGTTTTAACCTATCACCGGGTGACATCGATTATCTTCACCGTGTCCGAAGATTTATCCCGAAACGCGACACAGATTACCGATACGAACGAGACTTCGTCCCGCGATAGTTCATCTAGCATTCCTAACATAATAGTTAGGTTTGTCCAGAGATCTCGTAAATCTCAAATGCTGGCTGCAGTGCGTGCGCGCCGCGGGCTGACGACGGCGGATGCAGGTCTGGATGGCGGATCCAACCCAATCTTTATTAGTGACCATCTCACCCCTCAGAATAAACTGTTACATCGGCAGGTGCGACAGCTTGCTAAGGATAAAAGCTATAGATACGTATGGCTCTCGGACTGTAAAATTCTAGTCCGAAAAAGTGACAACACCAAAATCATACACATTGCTAGTGAAAGGGACCTCACTAAGATAAAATGACTAACTGTGGTTAACTTTTTTGTACACCGTGTCTTTACTTTTTTTTTTCTACACATCTACTATTTTTTGTCGATATGTCGGTACAACTTGGTTAGATTCCTAAGTAGCTTTTATTTTTTAATGATTATATCACTTGTAAGTATTCTTGGTGGAACTAGTAAAACTACCTTAATAAACAATATTTCCAATTTTATAATTCGATAACATTAATTTATCCGTTTATTATCAAAACGTGAGAGGCTTACGCACTAAATCTCGTGAATTTCTAAGTAGTGTATTATGCGGTGACTATGATATAATTTGCATCACCGAAACGTGGCTAAATAAAAATTTTTATGACTCTGAATACTTTGACAGCAGATACATATTGTATCGTTGTGATCGCAATTATAAGGACGACAAAGAGGTAGGAGGCGGCGTGTTGATAGCGGTGCGGCGTGAACTGTGCTCGTTACATCGTGTGGACTTGTGTGCGCCGCCGGTGCCTGCCGAGGAAGTGTGGATCTCTGTGCCGCTATGCAGCGCCGCGGGATCAGCTGCGGCCGGCCCCCCTCCGCACGCCTCCACGCCCCGCTACTTGCATCTAGCGGCTACCTATATATCGCATGGTGACAACCATGAGTTACTTTTATCATCTTTCTACGATCGAGTTAATGAATTTATCGACTTAAATCCTAATGATTTATATCTGGTACTCGGTGACTTCAACGTCACATATGCGTCATGGCTTTATGACAATGCGACAGGTTGTATGGAGATACAGACTAATGAAAATAATTTGGCGTGCCTTACTGCAGATTTTATGTCTATATCTTCATTATGTCAGTATAATGGACAGTTTAATGTAAGTAATAATAGGCTTCTTGACCTTATTTTCTGCAACAAAAATGTAAACATAAAGTCTTCCGAGAATCCTATTGTGTCAGAAGACCCTCATCATAAATCTTTGGATATCCTGCTAAAGCTGTCCCTTCCTAAGCCACTGGAAACAGCTGGGACTGCGAAAAAGCTGTTTTTTAAGGCAGACTATGAATCGATAAAAACTGAACTGAAATCTATAGTTTGGCAAGAGGTGTGGGGTACCACGAGTGATGTTGAAAAGATGACCAATGACTTTTATAATGTACTGAATTCTCTTATAGATAAATATGTCCCTACACGCAATTTTAAAAATGAAAATAAATATCCACCGTGGTATACTAGACCTCTTATTAAAATTCTTAAAGAAAAAAGTAAGTTTCATAAAAAATGGAAATGTTACGGAAATTTAAAAGACTATCAGACTTTCTCATTATTACGACATAGATTTAAAAAAATGGAAGAAGATTGTCACAAAAAATTTATTGATTTAGCTGAAAATAGTATACAAACGGATCCAAAATTTTTCTGGTCTTTTGTAAAATCAAAAAACATGAGTAACGATATTCCGGAAAAAATGATCTATAACGATAAAGTTATTTCCGGTGGAGGTGAAATTTGTGATGCATTTAACTCGTATTTTCATTCAGTTTTTGTGACTCCTGCGACTGACCAATCTCATCTTCAAATTGCTAACATACACGACAAAGATAATTCGACTGTTAATATAAATTCGATAAATATTAATCTCGATATTGTTCTTAGGGAACTGCAGCAAGTAAATGTACATAAAAGTGCTGGATCCGATGGAATTCATCCTATATTTATTTTTAAATGTGCTGCAGAATTGGCCATACCTCTTACAATTATTTATTGTGCCTCTGTAAACTCTGGTATTTTTCCAAGTATATGGAAAAAATGTTTAATAACACCTATTCCTAAGAACAAGAACACTAATCAAATAACTGAGTTCAGACCAATTTCTAAGTCGTGTATATTAGGTAAAATCTTAGACAAAATAGTAACAGCTAATATTTGGGATTGCGTCCGCAACCACATATCTGAGCAACAACATGGTTTCTTTAAACGCCGTAGTGTGGATACTAACATGGTTTCATTCACAGACTTTCTAGCACAATCTATGGAGGAGAACCTGCAGGTGGATGTCATGTACACCGACTTCTCCAAAGCATTTGATAAACTTAATCATAATTTGCTTATTCAGAAGCTAAAGGCGGTCGGTGTGCACGGCAGCCTTCTCAGGTGGGTGCAGTCTTATATAACAAACCGTAGTCAAGCTGTTTGCGTTAAAGGTTACACTTCTAGCTTTTTACCCGTACCATCTGGAGTGCCACAAGGCTCACATATCGGTCCCTTGCTCTTCTCCCTTTATATTAATGATATTGGACATGTACTAAAGCATAGTCACCATCTACAGTATGCTGATGATACAAAGATATTTAGAGTTATAAGAAATACTGACGACTGTGAAAAATTACAGGAGGATTTGCAAGCATTATGTGAGTATTGTTCTGATAATCAATTGTTTTTAAATAGTGATAAATGTTACATAATGACTTATACACGTAAAAAAAAGGTTATAAATTTTGACTATAATGTAAACGGCACAAATGTACTAAGAGTTACCAGCGTTAGAGATCTAGGTATAATAATGGATTCGCAATTGTCTTTTAAACTACACTATGAACATATACTAAATACTGCATTTCGACGACTTGGGTTTATACTAAGAATCAGTAAGGAATTTAATAAAATAACAACACTTAAAGTTTTATATTTTTCATTTGTACGATCTATTTTAGATTACTGTTCTGTGGTATGGAACCCTTGTTATCAAGTGGATGTGAATAGAATAGAACAAGTTCAAAAGAAATTTATTAAAAACCTTAATTACAGAAACAATTGCCCATCTGAATCATACGACGAGTCCTTAAATAGGTATGGACTGCTATCACTCTGCAATAGACGTAAAATTACTGATATATCATTCCTCTATAAAATTGTAAACAACCTCATAGACTCCTCTACACTGCTAAGCAAGATTAACTTTGTAGCCCGTGTTCGTCTGCCGGTGCGCCCCTCACGTTTACATACACTTTCAGTTTTCGTTCCCCCGCAGCTAAGTAAAATATACACAGCTAACTCTTTCATATGTCGTTCCACCAATGAATATAATACTCTTTTTAATGAATTAGATATGTTCAATATGTCTTTAAATAGTTTAAAGAATAAGTTAAAGATAAAACTCAGCCCATAGTTTATAATTAGTACTTGCCATAGTTGTAGAAATAGTTAAACTAACCAGTTTAATAAGTTTTATAAGTTTTATTTGTTTATTTGCTCATTCACTAGCTTTCCTCAACAGATATTTTTTTTCTTTTGTCTTTCCGCTGAAAAAAAAACTAAGCTATAATATGTATCAAAGTTTACCTACTCTTAACATACTATCCAAATAACTGTTACCCTTATTTTTTGTGTTTTCTCCTTTTTAGTAAGGCACTTAATGCTCATTCGCTTCTGCTACAGTAGATTCTTACAAAAAATAATATTGTTAAAATACCGAAATTACTGGCACTGTTTAGGTCTATTATGTAAACATTTTTTTATTTATATTGTTATAATCTGTATATGACTGTTTGTTGCCATTAATAAAAATAAATAAAATAAATAAATGGGACCAATGCTTGAATCTTTGGAAGCCTTGCGCCTACAAGGATCGGACAGGGTTTTTGTTACACATTGTATATTTAGTAAGGAAGTAAGTATATGTCACTTGCACATTATATAAAATATTTACAGAAAACTTCAAGAAACGATGCCAGAAGACTCCACTACGGAGACGCAAGCCGTGGAGCAAATCAAGAGCGCGGTGTCCCGCTCGATGCAGCAGTACCGGTGCCCGCAGTGCGACAGGAAGTTCCAGTGGAGGGGGAACCTGGCCAGACATCTGCATAGCCACGCTGCCAGGTTTGAATAACACACACACACCAACACACACATAAACACACACATAAACACACACACCAACACACACATCCAACACACACACACGCCACAAAGACACACCCAACACACACACACTTCCACTGTATCCATATGAATGGGGCTGACTAAACTAACCCTCCTATCTTACTACCTAAGAAGGAAGAAATCGCTTTAGTAATAAGTCAGCCTTTGTACCTACTAATATCTTAAATCTTCTTTCGATTATTATTATACTTAAAGTCTGTTCGTGGAGAGTTTACAAATTCAGGGCTTCGTAACACATTAAAAATTGCGACCCGCTAATAGGGTAGTATCCAGGGTCAAAAATAAATATTTATTTTTTTCTGATAAAAGAATAAAACGTCACAAAATAATGTCACTTGTCATTGATCATATACCTTTTCAACGTGATTTTAATTGCAGAAAAACTGATAATAAGAGCGCTATTTGACTCCAAAAAAACTATGAAGTCACGCCATGTGCTATTTCATACAAATCCCAAAGACAATAGTATATTATGCAATTAGTGAATAAAGGTCGGATTTACTTCGAGGGCCATAGATGAATCACGAGCAGGTGAAGGATTTTAACGACTGAATCACGACACGAGCGTAGCGAGTGATTCAAGTGTTAGAATCCTTAGCAACGCGAGTGATTCATGGCCCTCGATGTAAATCCGCTTTATTCAAAAATTGCATACTATACTTTATACCATGACTACGAGAATAATTTTTCAAAACTAAAAACCGACTTCGCCACCAAACTACACAACCGGTTTTGATAAAAAAAATTATGGGACCACCAGATTCTTTTTTAAGGGAATACACAGGTATTCCCTTTAAAAAGAATATTCTAAATCTGTACAAACGTCTTCGAATAAATCGATCAACATATATAAAACATAAGATTCCGACGAATTGATAACCTCCTCTTTTGGAAGTCGGTTAAAAAGAAAAGTTTAAGCGAAAATAGACATTTAATGAAGAAAAAAGAAGGTTAAAATGGACATTAGAATTGGAACAATTACTAAAATTAAGAGTAAATTGTTCTAAATTCAAACATCAATATAGTGAGTAAAAGTGCATTTTATTCACTGTTTTCAGTGAATAAAATAAACTTTTGAAAGGGGGAATGGTATAAATTTTGTTTTGACGTTTAGAAAAATGTTTTTCATTTGACTTGTTGGAAACTAGCGGATTACTTAAAAACTTTATTTAACTAATTATTTATAATATTCATACAGGTCATTATTACACATTGCACAATTATTCTCATTAAGTTTTACTACTTATTACAATATAATTACAATGTATATTTAGAAATTTCAAAAGATAAATTATAATATAATGTATATATAAATTAAAATTAAAAGTTGTCATTCAGAAAATCAGATATCTTATAGTAGCATTTCTCCACTAGAAACTTTTTCAGTCTTTTCTTAAACAAACCTATCTCCAATTCTTTTAACTCTTCTGGAAGTTTATTATATACTTTTGGTGCCATACATACCACGCTCTTTATTTATTACAAATACATAAATAGATACGTATCCGAATTCCAGGTCATTCTGAAAAAGATCATTGTCCATCTTGACCTGACCCCGGGACCTCCGGTGTGACAGCGTGGCATAATGACCACTAGGCCACGGAGGTCGTCACGAACATCAACATCATTCATCATTTCAGCCGCATAACGTTCACTTCAGGAGATAGGCCTCTCCCAAAGATTTCCAAAATGACTGATCTAGAGCGGGTTACATCCAGCGCTTTCCAGCGACCTTAGTCAGGTCGTCAGACCACCTTGTGGGTGGGTGTCCTACGCTTCGCTTGCCAGTACGTGGTCGCCATTCGAGAACCTTTTTGCCTCATAGGCCATCGGTCACGAACGAATAAAAATGAAACGAGAGGTAGTTAGAACGAGGCAACATATTTTTACTAAAATTATTATTTACTCGTTAGAGCCAACGGCGAGCTGGTCTGCGCGCCGTGTAACAGGACCTTCTCGTCCATTGCGACATACAAACAGCACATGAAGATCAGCAAGAAACATGTCAGCGAAAACGATTTCAAGTAAGTTTATGTTATCCGCCAGTGTGTCTTCATCTTATGCATAAGATTATTTGCTTATGCGGTAATTTCGCTATTATACCGCCATCTATATTTATTTAGGGAAAGCCCTGACTTGCAAGCTGTAACCCCCAATAACTTTCAAGCGACTGAACCGATTTTCCTCAAACATAGTGTTAGACACAAGCGCCATCTATATGGCTTGCATTGCATTAAGTAGGTATTAAGTACCCTAGTATTGAATATTGTATCAATGCTTGATGCTTGTAGCATGTCATATTGTACTAGTATAGATAGTATAAAAGGAAATTTGGACAATGTCCGGTCTCTGTTTCAACGCGCCTTAGCTACTAAGCAGTTACAAATAAATAGATATATACTAATTTCCCTCTTTCTCTCGGGCACCTACTTTACACATAGCTAAGAACCACCGCAAGGGAACTTACTTTTACGTAAAAAAACCGCATCGAAATCGGTCCATCCGTTTGAGCGCTACGATGCCACAGACAGACAGACAGACATTAGCGTCAAGTTTAGAACACTTCTCTTTTTTTTCTGGTTAATATAATCCGCACAGGCTTTTATTGTGAGGCCAAAGTACTATTAAGACAAATGAAATAAGTAAGCCCAAACTCGATGGAGTTGCGTCGTGTTACTACTGAGTTCCATCGACCACCTTCCGTCTCCGTGACTGATACTAAGGTCTGAACCTTAGGAATCGTTTAACGTAAAGTGATCGTCAATAAAAATCGAACGAGGCCTACTCAATGAGGTTATGCTGTTTTGTAACTGAGTTCTGTCTAATATCTCCCGGCTCATCACCAGAACCAGGCCTGTGTCACTCCCCGTTTTGGTATCGAAATATACCTACATTATTACCATGCCCGCGGCGACCACTTCGAAGGGGAAAATTCAGTTACATGAATCGTTTGTCCAGAGTAATAAGAATGAAATTGGCTTGCAATGGATGTCTAGGTATCTAAACAAAGAGCCGAGGAGTTCTGACGCGAGCTAAATTAAACCATAGCTCTAACCACATTAAGTAGATATTTCTTTGAATTTCTTTTCTGAGTAAGACTTCTGTACGTGAGTACTAGTACTTATTCTGAGCCAGAACAGCTCATTAACTCCATAATATTGTACTGTCATCCGACTTACACAAGTATGCAAAATTTCAGCTCAATCAGTTGAAGCTAACTAGTTGAAAAATGAGTTGCAAGATTGCAAGCTAACCTAAACCACAGAATAAGTACTAGTACTCATAATCACGTACCAACACAAACATATGAGGTAGATTCAAGATACATTGCAACTATAGCAAGCAATGATTTTAAAACTATGCCGGTAATATATAAGTCAATGATTGCAAGCTAATTCTTAAGTAGTAGAGCACCTTTGCTATTGGATAAAGACATTGGAAGTTAACTAAAAGCTTGTAAAACACGAACGTTTGCTAAACCTATTTTAGTCAAAACATGTTTGTAGCTCCCGACAAAAAAGAGGGAAGTTATAAGTTTGACGCCAATGCCTGTCTGGCATCGTAGCTCTCGACCAGATGGACCGATTTTGATGCGGTTATTTTTACGTCAAAGCAAGTTTCCTTGCGGTGGTCCTTAGCTTTGTGTGATGGAAATCGGTCCAGAGGTTTAAAAGTTATGAGGGGGTGAACGCTAGAGTCGGGGTTTTTTTTTTTAAATTGCCTCGCGAATAAACTTGTCTTATTCTTGCAATGTCAAATATTGAAAAGTGTGTGTGATAGTATTTATATCTTGTTAGATAAAGACGCGATAATGGATATACCTATGTCTATATAAATTATTAGTTTTTAACAGCATTACAATGCTCTGATTATTAAAATTAAAACATGTGATGAAAAATTTCGCCACGAGTGGAATTCGATCCCGCGTCCCTCACGTTAACGCCATGAGTGCACTACCAATTGTGCTACCGTGCGTGACTTCGAATCACCCTGACGAATTTTCTTATCACATAGTACACACTACACACGCATTTAAAGCATGCGTTATTCTTTACTACTACCCACTATTTAGAAGTGTCGTATTCAACTTAATTTAATTTAGATGAATTGAAAGTTGATTAAAGTGAAGAAGGCTTTTGTTTATATTATTGGTTTTTAACAGCATTACAGTGCTCGGATTATTATCTAAATTAAATTCGTTAAGGTGCTTCGAAGTCACGGTAGCACACTTGGTTGTGCACTCACGGCGTTAACGTGAGGGACGCGGGTTCGAATCCCACTCGTGGCGGGATTCTTTATCACATGTTTAAATTTGTATGTCTGTATGTGTGTCTGGGTACTCAGGTACATGTGCAGCGATTGCGGCAAGCGGTTCGCCAACAAAACGCGGCTGAAGGACCACATCGACTGGGAGCATCTCAAGAACTTCACGCACACCTGCCCTGTGTGCCAGAAGGTGAGAGTACAAATGATTGAACTTATTTATGTATTGTTGGGCACCTAATCTTTCTGGTTCGGAGACTCTAAGCAAACTGACCCAAGAACTGATTTTGTGACTGTAAGAACACTTTTGATGGGAGGGGACTTGCAACAACTTCACACCATTACTCACTCATCAAAATAAAGTATAATTAGTAACTAATTACTAAGCAAACGTACATATTATATTTTATAATTCATAATAATTATTAATAGGATTAATATCATTTATAATATATATAATTACAATTAAAATTACATCCATATAATTAGTCTTATTAAATTTAAATTATTTTTTTAATTAGTTTTAATTATATTCATATATTTTAAAATTAAGAATTCTAATACATTCATATATTTTATTTATAGATAATAATTAATGATTAATAATTATTGATGAAACAAAATTTTCTAATCTAATTACTTATTCTTCTAATTTGGTTCCGAAGATAAGACATGCCAGTAGATCCAGCATCCAACAGTATTACAGAAAAGTAATAGGTTTTGATTGCGAAAGTGTTTGTAGTGTGAACATAAATAAAGAAGAAAAAAAAGGTATACATATATTTAAAAAAAAGAACGGTGGAAGTCGGCTCAAAAGATGCTTCAAGGGGAGGGGTAAAATAGGCCGCGAATATTTAAAAAAAAACTGCGTTCCATAGAAACTTAAATCAGCTGATTAGTCAATTGGTATAGAAGGCACCAATATTTTTACTACTTATATTTTCTTACAGCATCGTATACAAACGTCCAAGTAGAAAGAGAACTTCGCTCATCCGTTCAATCATTTATCAATTGTTACTTCGTCAGGTATTCAAGAGTCACACGTCGCTGTACCTGCACAGACAAGTGGTGCACAAGAAGGATGGCGTCGACCACCTGTGCGACCATTGCGGGAAAGCTTTCCCGGTGAGTAATAGTACATTATTGCAGAGGCCGGGAAGTAAGGCATTGACGGACGAGTAATAAATAATAAATAAAATAAATATATAGGGCCAAATAACACTGATTGAGCTAGCCCCAAAGTAAGTTCGAGACTTGTGTTATGGGATACTAACTCAACGATACTCTATTTTATAACAAATACATATATAGATAAACGTCCAAGACCCAGGACAATTTGAAAAAGGCCATTTTCCAACTTGCCGTGACCGGGGATCGAACCCGGGACCTCTGGGTGGCAGACTAGCATGGTGACCACTACGCCACGGAGGTCGTCAAAGTAGTTTTAATTACATGTCGTTGACAATAATTACAAAGCCGGCAATCCTATTTCCGCGGAGCGTTCACCCTACGCTGAACCGATTTCCATAGCTGAGACCCATCTCAATCAAGTCAGCTTTCGAACAAAACAACCGCATCAAAATCGGCCCACAGATACACAGACACGTCAAACTTATGACACCGATCTTTTTGTTTATTTATTTACTAGCTTTAACCCGCGACTTCTTCCGCGTGGAAGTCATAAACATATGAATTATTATGTAAAAAAATTAAAATGTTTCAAATGCTTGTGTCCGCTCCCGCTCCCGCTCCTGTTCCCGTTTCCGCTCCCGTTCCTGCTCCCGTTCCCGTTGCCATTACTGTCATTTGCTAGAGCAAAGGAGAGCGATGGATCTATTTATCACAATTAATTTGTCTCCTACTCAAAAAATTACGAAGTTCATAATAATATAAATTTGCAACCCTGGGGATGCAATTTTTGAAATCCAATTAAAGGATTATTATTTTTTACTAACCACTAATTCAAAAATGTCATGTGTCTCGCTTCAAAAATTACGAAGATTCATACAAACTTGCAACCCCTAAATCTAATAAATGGATTATTATTTTTTACTAACTACTAAAATAAATTAAAAATTTCATGTGTCTCACTTTAAAAATAACGAAGATTTATACAAACTGGCAACCCTTATTTCACCCCCTTAGGGATGGAATTTCCAAAAATCCTTTCTTAGCGGACGTCTTCTAGTGACAATCTACCTTCCTGCCAAAATTCATCTTTATTGGCTAAGTAGTTTTCGAGATTTTGTGATAAGTGAATGAGTGATTTTCGCTTATTATAGATAGATAAAATCTTTATTGATCCAACATGAACAATTGTTTACAATTGGCGCACTTAAGAGCGGCCTTCCTGTCTTACTTTTCATACAAACGCTCGTACGTGATTATGGCGTTGTATCTGATCTTTCTTGAAAACTTTTGAACTCACAGGTATCTTGGGTGCTATTTCTAGGTTTCTATTGAAATAAAAAATTGAAATTTTGGAAAACAAACTCAGTATAAGCCTCAAAAATCTGCTTTTTTGCACAAATTTTAGCTGAACTTCGACCGTTCATAAAGTACTCATAAATTGTAAAAGTAAAGAAAATATTTCGATACAAACCTCGCAAATATAATGAAAATTTTGAATACAAAACATTTATTTCACATACTTTTAAGGCTTACTGATAAACACGTATCTCCTGGAACAAGTTATATGAAATTTTCGCACCCTATGAATAGTTAATATTCGTTCAATGGATAGTTAATAATAATACTAATTTTATTTAATAGAATGCAAACCATGCCCTTAGGCGCTATCTCTCTTTTTTTGGTTTGCCTCTGTTTCTAGCATTGCCCTGGATGAAACACCAAGCTTTTCAAACTATGCTCGCGTTGAAAACAGAGCGGCCGGAAAGGGCCGCCTTAACGCTAAAACCGTTCTCTCAAAGTTCTCATTTTTTCGTCGGGGTTTAAATAAAATTAATAATAATTTCTATATGCCATCTTGGATTCCAAAAAAAGATATTCGTTTTCCACCATCCAGAAGAGCCATGTACCTACATGTGATTTGACTGTAACTCAGTGAGTATGCAGTTGAGAATCGGCGGCCACTTTGGTTAATGAAAAAAAAAACTTTTCAACACACTTGCTCGCAAAGTGGATCTAATTTCACTGGTTTTAGATATATAAAGCAGCTCATAAAACACGCGTGTGTTTTAAATGCAAATAGTATAGTATATTATGCAATTAGTGAATAAAGGACGGATTTACTACGAGGGCCATAGATGAATCACAAGCAGGTGAAGGATTCTAACGACTGAATCACGACCGTAGGGAGTGATTCATAATGATTATGAACAAATCGATCAACATATATAAAACATAAGATTCCGACGAATTGATAACCTCCTCTTTTGGAAGTCGGTCAAAAAGAAAAATTTAAGTGAAAATAGACATTTAATGAAGAAAAAAGAAGGTTACATTAATTAAAATGGACATTAAAATTGGAACAATCACTAAAATTAAGAGTAAATTGTTTTAAATTCAAACATCAAAATAGTGAGTAAAAGTGCATTTTATTCACTGTTTGCAGTGAATAAAATAAACTTTTGAGAGGGGGAATGGTATAAAATTTATATTCTACAACGTGGAAGAGACATACCCGTAATAAATCGAACCACAGGCTATACTAGATCTCTATAAAAAACATGAAACTAAAATAACAGCCAAAACAAAAAAAAATCGGCCTTTCCATATAAAAGTGTGCAGCCGCCCAGGCAATTTGTTTAGGAATAAAGATTTCTTTTTTTTTTTTTTTTATAATATAATATGAGTGATAGTATAGCCCGTGGTTCGATTTGACGGGCATGTCCCTTCTACGTGTTATAAGACCGCACTATTTGCTAAATTCTTTTCTTTTTCAAATTTTGAACAAGCCCACCCTTCACTGCGCAGCGCCAGCCAGTACTGTAGGAAAGGGGCAGTGTACATTACAGTGGTCGAGTTTATTTAATATCAAAGAATTCAGTTCATTACGTATTTTTCCTCGCAATTGTGTTGAAAAACGTCGTGCGATGTACATGCGTATATTAGTTAAACACACTCAGCTCTATTACGCCCTCGCTTGCGGCTCGGGCTGAAATTTCACCTCGTTTGTTATAACCACCATAACGTACTTATATCGTAATGTACTATTATCACATTTATTTCTAGAACCACGCGAAGCTTCGCAGCCACATTACAGCGCTCCACAGCGGGGCGGCGCCCTACCGCTGCGACTCGTGTCCGGCCAGGTTCAGCTGGCACTCCTGTCTGTCCAGACACGTTAGAAGAGCTCATCCGAGGAGAAAGCGAGACGAATAATCTTTAAATTCTGTATTTTCTATGTAACAAAAATGTCAATACGGGTCAAAAAGTCGAGTTTTTAGTTAAAAGACCACTCATTCTAGGCTGGACAAGACGAGTTTGGGAAAATAGACCTTATTTATTGTCGACATTCAGTGTGTTTTTTTATAGTGTAACAAATGTCGATAAGTGTCAAACTCGTGTATTTATGTAACAGCCACTTGTGACGAGGTTTAGCTCGCACCGTTGTCTATCCGAACACGTCAGAAGAGCTCATCCTAGGAGGAAGCGGGATGAATGAGGACCTTACTGTTGTTGAGATTAAGTGTGTTTTATATGGTATAACAAATGTCAATAAGGGGCAAACTCGAGTATTTCTGTAACAGCCACTTGTGTCCGACGAAGTTCAAGCTGGCACTCCTGTCTGTCCAGAAGTTAGAAGAGCTCATCCCAGGAGGAAGCGGGACGAATGAGGACCTTATTGTTTGTTAAGATTTAGTATGTTTTCACAGTGTAACAAATGTCAATAAGGATCAATATTGCATATTGCAGCGGCGCAGTACCCTACCGCTGCGACTCGTGTCCGGCCAGGTTCAGTTGGCACTCCTGCTTGATTAGACACGTTAGAAGAGCTCATCCTAGTAGATAGCGAGACGAATGAGGACCTTATTGTGGTTGAGGTTGAGATTTTGTGTGATTTATATAGTGTAACAAATGTCAAGGGTCAGACTCCTGTAACTATGTAACAGCCACATGTGCATGTATCCCATGAATAATCTTTTAATTCAGTATTTTCTATGTAGAGTGTAACAAAAATGTCAGTACGGGTCAAAATTGTTTTTAGTTAAAAGAGCTCTCATCCTAAGACAAGCGGCTAGACAGGATGAGTGAGGGAAAATAACCTCATTAATTGTTAACATTCAGTGTGTTTTATATAATGTAACAAATTTAGATAAGGGTCAAACTCGTGTATTTATGTAACAGCCACTTGTGTCCAACGAAGTTTAGATCGCACAGTTGTCTATCCGAACATGTTAGAAGAGCTCATCCTTGGAGAGAGCAAGACGACCTAACTGTTGTCGAGTATTCAGTGCGTTTTATATAGTGTAACAAAAGTCAATACCGGTTAAAAACTCGTGTATATATGTAACAGCCCCTTGTGTCTGACGAGGTTAAGCTGGAACTGCTGTCTGTCCAGACACGTTACAAGAGTTCATTATAGGAGGAAGCAGGACGATTGAGGACCTTATGTTATCGACTTTCAGTGTGTTTTGTATACTGTAATAAATGTCAATAAGGATCAAAATCGTGTGTCATATAGGTCGTAACTGGCGGAAAAATAGACCTTATTGATTGTCAACTTTCAGTGTATTTTATAGAGTAACAAATGTCGATAAGGATCAATGTTCATAAGAATGCAATTAACGAGTATAATTTATTTGTTTTTATATCTTCTTATCGAGTCGAAATGGTTTCAGTGTATAATCTTTGACTAGTATGTGGTCAGAGTGAAATATAATTATATATAAATTTATTAAATGAAATTTTAATTTAAAGTTTTATCTACATAATTACAAAGTAGGTATTTCTACAATACAATACAATACTATACAAAAAACTTTATTGCACCAAAAAACATTTACATATTCGAAATACTTACAAAGGGTAACATAGTATAATGAGGTACAAGAGGCGGCCTTATCGCCGAAGCAATCTCTAACAGGCAACCAAAAAGAAAAGGAGTGCGATCTATATAATAAGATAACAGATACAATTTATAGTATGAGTTGATTTGATCTAGTTTTTATTTTTAAGCTTTGACTGAACGATACTCATAGATTTAAGTAGTAAATATAACATGAAAAATCAGGAGAAATCCTCCGTTCACGGAAATTTCATTCCTAGAAAATTTCGGAAATTTTCCACGTTTCTCGAGAATTTTTATTAAAAAATGTCTTGCGAGTAATTTCGCTAAAATTTTTCTAACCATTTCGGAAATTTCTCGAAATTTTCAAGAACAGCACGTCACTATTTGACGTGTGTCGGTTTAAAAAATACGTATTTTGGTATGAAATAAATATCTTTTGCATTTCATATATTTTTCCTTTATTCTACCTTCCTTTTTTCTATCCTACTCTTCATAAATTTCGTTCTGAAGACAAGTAAGTATCTACCTACGTAGGTATTTACAACAAATACATAGAATAATATTACGCAAGTTATTGTAGGTGTATTTTTATCAATATGAAACGAGAGAAAATGATAATCATAATCGTCATAGGAAATGATAATTCATTCCGACAGAAAAAATGAAAAAATTACAAATCAATAAATCTATATATATAAAAGCGATATAAAATCACTCATCACGAAATCTCTAAAACTACTTAGCCAATGAAGATGAAATTTGGCAGATAGGTAGATTGTGACTAGGAGACGTCCGCTAAAAAAGGATTTTTGGAAATTCCATCCATAAGGGGGTGAAATAAGGGTTGCCAGTTTGTATAAAACTTCGTAATTTTTAAAGTGAGAGGCACGTTTTTATTTTATTTTAGTAGTTAGTAGAAAATAATAATGCATTTATTAGATTTTGAAAATAACATCCCTGTAAGGGTAAAATAGGGTTGCAAGTTTGTATGAATTTTCGACATTTTTGAAGCGAGAAACATGACGTCATTGAAAGTGGGCGCGGTAGCGGTAGCGGGAGCGACAAGGTTCGTCGGGTCCGCTCGCTAGGCCATTAAATCCCTAACTTTTATAAAGATTGTTATATTGAAGAAGTAATCAAACATTTTAAATTTTTAACATAATAATTTATATGTCATACATAACAAAATTAATAACGTAAAAAAACAAATACAAATCATATTAGAAACATTTCCTAGACTTCTACCCGACGAAGTCGCGGGTTACAGCTAGTACCTATATAAATGTAACCAATAACCCAAATTACATGGGTTACATTTGTCGTTTGTATCTATTACAGTTATATTGAGGAGCTCGGTGGCCCGGCGAGAGTGCGCATTACTAGCGCTTTCGCAAGTTAAGCGACACCGGGCGTTGTCCGCACTTGGATGGGTCAAATCACAAGTGGCACAATTTCTCGAGCTCCACCGTGCTTCGAAAGGCACGTATAAGCCGTTGGTCATTGTCATCATTGTATGGCAGTCGTCAAGCTATGTCAGATGCCTTTAGGCAGCCTGAAAAATCTGACACCAGTGTTGGCCACTTACACACACGAAAAACAACAATTACAGTAATTACCTAAGTATAAACGTATGTAGGTACGTGCCATTTTTAGACCCAGACAAAAAGAGGGGTGTTGTAAGTTTGACGTTAATGTCTATAGACAGACATTAAGGCGGCCCTTCCCGGCCGCTCTGTCGTCAACACGAGCATAGTTTAAAAACCTTGTTATTTTATCCAGGGCAATGCTAGAAAAAGAAGCAAAGCAAAAAGGGAGACAGCGCCTGAGGGCTCGGTTTACATACTATTGAATGAAATTATTATTATTATTAACTATCCATTGAACGAATATTCACTTTTCATTGGGAGCGGAAATTTCATAAAACTTGTTCTAGCTGATACGTGTTTTTCAGTAAGCCTAACAAGTGTGTAAAATAATATATTTTTATTTAAAGTTATCATTTTTGCAAGGTTTCTATCGAAATATTTTTATTATTTTTACAATTTATGAGTACTTTATAAACGGTCGAAGTTCAAGTAAGATTTGTCCAAAACAGCAGTTTTTGGAGGCTTATACTGAAGTTGTTTCTCCAAATTTAATTTTTTTATTTCGATATAAACCTAGAAATAGCGCACAAGATACCTGTTAGTTTAAAAAAATACAAGAAAGATCAGTTGCAACGTCATAATCACGTACGAGCGTTTGTAAAGTAAGACGGGTAGGCCACTCTTAACGTCAAACTTAGAACACCCCTCTTTTTGTCTTGTTTTTGTCTGTCTCTGTCATCGTAGCTCACGAACGGATGAACCGATTTCGATGCGGTTTTCTACGTGAAATAAACAAGTTACCTTGTTACAAGTGGTGGCTGGTATAAGGTTCTAAGCTATATTTGATGAAAATTGATTCAACCGTTTAAAAGTCATTGGGCGTTCGAAAGTCGTTTCTTTTTAATTAACTTGGTAAATAATAGATGGCGCTAAGGATATCTCGCTAAAGAAACCAAAAATAGTTGTTCGAGCCTAGCTTTGAACTCGCGAACCCAGTAACTCAGCATCTCCTCGACCGATTTTGCTCTTATTAAGATATAATTGTGTTTATAATAGAAAAAATGTATTTTAAACAAGTCATTATTTAAAAAAAAAATGCGAATACCCCGACTCCCTTTTTATATAGGTACCCAGTGTCACTCTCAGAATTAAGACGAATCTAATGACACCTCTTAAGCTAAAATCCATCGAGCCATTCAGGCCGCAGAGCGTGCTAAACAATTATACATAGGTACATACTCTCGAAAAACATATCCCTCCTTCTGGCGCAGTCGGGTAAGAAAGGGGTAAAGGAAAAGGGCCCAGAGAATTGCATTGCCTAGGGGCCCTGATGGGGTTAATCTAGCCCTGCTTACAGCCAGTACCGTCTTCACCATAACGGGGCCCGAGCCCAGGGCCCCCATCCTCAGGGGGCCCCGAAGGACCGACAATTTCTCTCATACATTTATTCTCAAAACATCGGGCACATTACACTTTTTTCCCGAAAAAATCCCGAAAGAAACCATTATTGTAATCGTAACCAAAAAACCAGCAGCATTCTAATATCATTAATGACATATTATATCCTACTGTATTTGATTACAATAAATGGTCATACTTAGTAAAAAAAATGTTATTATACTTCGCTTTTTTACTTCCAAAAAGAGCCCAAAATTCTTGGGTGCCCAAGGTCCCCAGCCTAGTTTAAGACGGCCCTGCTTACAGCTACTTAAATAGAGGTAATTAAAGGTCAAATAAAGGTTTTCTATTTCTATTCATATAAAAACTTGGATTGAGCTCATCGGCCAACTAGATTCTATGAAACAACAATTTATTTGCGTATTTAGATACAAGGTGTACAGTAACATGGATTGAATCCTTCAGATAGTTCCAGCCACAGACATATATTTCTGTGGTTCCAGAATATTTTCTAAGACCATGTTATATAGTTCGCTGAAATGGTGTGCATATTGTCGACGTACCACAAAGGCCGTTTCTTTTTAGGGTTGAGACTTATTTGGTAGCGGAACGGCACTTGTCTGTCGCATGACGCATCAGCATTGCCATTTCGCGGCGTTCCGTCGTACTTTCTCGCTCTGGCAAATGACAGTTCTGGGCGTCAGAAACGGATAGCAGCATAGAAAAATGCTGTTACGTGCTGCTAAATTAGTCCCAACTCTTAAAAGCGCCGACATTATTTTAACACTATTGAACGAATTAACGGTAGACGTCATACGACGAAAAGCAATGTGAATAAAATATACTTGAAAAAATAATTTTCGTATTTTATTTCCTCAATAAACGTCTCAAGCTATAAAATAAAGTAATTTTATTTATCTTTATATTGGATTGCAACATTGTTAATATGCTTAGAGGTCATATTTTTGTGAGAAAATGTTAGTGCTGATATTATTTTTACAAATCTTAGGTAAATATCGAATTTAAATAGTACTGCTCAGTAATATTCTAAAATGCCCAACTGTTCCTCGCGTCTGTCTGTCCATTTGCTTACTTCTACAGCCTTTAAAGATCACCTTTGTACTTAGTAGGTACAATGCGACACAAATAAGTTGAACAAAAATGGCAAACTTCAAAGCATTTTTGTTGTCAACTTATTTGTGCCGCATTGTAGAGATACCTATTTAAGTCATCAGATCAAATCATACGTTTTAAAACTTTCAAAGGCCGGTTATGTTATGACCAAATCAACTAAGTATATACCTAGTAGGTACTAATTTATTAACTACTAAGTAGTTAGGTACTGATTTAATAAAAGCAGAGTTGACAGATAGGGTGCATAGCACTAAGTTTTAACAAACTTGAAAAAGTGTGTTATCAATTCGAATGTATACAAGTGGAAGGGACATAACCGTAATAAATCAAACCACGGGCTATACTAGATCACTGTAGTATAATGAAATTAAAATAACAGTCAATTTTTTGACTGTTATTTTAATTTCATTAGGTATACTATTTTTATTATGTTGGCAGTATGGTTGATCTAAAGAAAATAAGTTATAGGTCTATGGCTAGGAGTATCGTTTTGGCGAAATAACGACACATGTGCTATTATATTAGGAATAGACTATAGACTTTTCTGAAATCAAATAGTCTATGTTCTTATATTAGTGTTCGGGACCATTTAAAAGACAGATAACAGTACAGGAGTAGAAAAAAAATATTACGGGTATGTCCCTTCCACGTTGAATATTATGTTGATTTTTAAGTATGTTCCCCGATTATTCGAAGACGCGCATGGACCAATTTAAAAAATACTTTTTTTGTTTAATAGAGCATACTTTGAAAAAGTGTTACATTTTTAGTTCTGAAACGTTATATTATTACTATATATACATATAGGTTCCTTTTTCTCATCCGAAGTACATTTATATAGTCTTTTAAAATCTCTTGCAGTTTCAGGATCTTTATCGATAGATCCGAGGGATGTACAAGTGACTCTAGAAACATCCTTTGTATTTAATGAGAAAGATCTCAAGAAGCAAAACACGGTGATTAACGGACTTAAATCGTTACTAGCCGGCTTAGAAAATCATTTCCGATCACGGAAGTCTGACACACCCATATTGAGAGCCCAAAACTCAGAGGGAGAGCTTACCACATTCTTCAGAAATTTAGGGTTAAAGTTAATCGAACAAAATGACGATTATCTAAGAAATTTCACTAAAGTTTTAATAAAAGTCATTGAAGATTATCATAAACGATCAAAGTTCAACGTCATGTTCGATGATGAGGGTGTGAAAAATTACGTGCTTAACAATAATCTTAATAGATGGATTCACTTTCCACCAGAAATTATAAGAGCAAACATACAATATGCCCTTGACACTGACGACACAATTTTCCATAAAGTAGTTCAGTTTGCTGATCGAGTGTACAACGAAACAGATAGAGCACCGTTGGAAGAAATTGCTATAGATCTGACAGGAGGTAATAAAAAACGAAAGAATATTGCTAAAGTTATGAAAGGAGCCTTTAATTTTATCGTTTTCAAAAAATTTTATAGTTTATCTGACGACAAAAAAGATGTTTTGAGAAAAGCGTTGAGGAAATTGGTTTACGGTTATAATAAACTTGATGAAGATTTCGAAGATCGTAATTTAGATACTAACATCAAAATTAAAGTTGATGGTACAGGAATAGCAGCAGAAATAACTAAACCCTCTGAAGCTAAAACAGAAATAAATGAACATGCTGCAGATGAGAAAGAAAAGCTTTCGGAGGTAAACGAATGGATTCAAAAAGGGAAAGAAAAAGTGTTAGAAATAAATGAAACAGCAAAAGACGGGACAGCGGATCGTTCAGGAGTGTTAACTATAAAAGAGAAAGTGCGAGATTCAGAAATAAATGAACAGGCTGAATATAAGAACGACAAACATCTAAAAATAAATGAACAAGCTGACGCCGTAGAACACAAATCTTCAGAAAAATATGAAAAGAATAAAGAAAAGAAAGAAAAATTTTCAGAAATAAATGAACAGGCTGAATATGAGAAAAAAGAGAAGTCAGAAAGATATACAAAGGAGTCAGAAACTCAGAGCGCAGAAAAGATAAAACGTGAGGGGGAAGAACTGTTGACACAGGTGCAAAATGAATTTAGGAGAATGATTGCATCATGAATTAAATAAAACAATGAAAAGTAAACTTTTTTATTTGTACATTTAATTTTTTTAATATTTTCTGCTCCACAGTCCCCGCTATCCCCAGCTTTCATACATGTAATGGGTACGTTAAATACATGTAAGCCTTCCCGGTGAAATTCTCTGTGCTTAGTAAAAACCGCATTAAAATTGGCCCAATAGATTCTGAGATACTATTTGTCGAACTGTAACTTCAATGTCAAACCCTCGGTTCGATAGTTTCTGAGCGAGCGATTTCAATGATTAACCATAGGCCCAGTAGTTTCTGAGGATCTATGGTGTCGAACTGTTTCAATGTCTAACCAAAGGCCCAGTAGTTTCTGAAGTTCTATCTGTCGTACTATTTCAATGTCTAACTATAGAGCCAGTAGTTTCTGAGGTTCTATCTGTCGAACTGTTTCAATGTCTAACTATAGGCCCAGTAGTTTCTGAGGTTCTATCTGTCGAACTATTTCAATGTCTAACCATCGGCCCAGTAGTTTCTGAGGTTCTATCTGTCGAACTATTTCAATGTCTAACCATCGGCCCAGTAGTTTTTGAGGTTCTATCTGTCGAACTATTTCAATGTCTAACCATCGGCCCAGTAGTTTCTGCGGTTCTATCTGTCGAACTGTTTCAATGTCTAACCATCGGCCCAGTAGTTTCTGAGGTTCTATCTGTCGAACTGTTTCAATTTCTAACTATAGGCCCAGTAGTTTCTGAGGTTCTATCTGTCGAACTGTTTCAATGTCTAACTATAGACCCAGTAGTTTCTGAGGTTCTATCTGTCGAACTGTTTCAATGTAAAACCGTCGGCCCAGTAGTTTCTGAGGTTCTATCTGTCGAACTGTTTCAATTTCTAACTATAGGCCCAGTAGTTTCTGAGGTTCTATCTGTCGAACTGTTTCAATGTCTCAAACCATCGGCCTAGTCGTTTCTGAGGTCAGCAACAAGTGGTTTCTGAGCGGCCACAGTACTAAGTACATAATCTGTGAAGATTTTAATTATTTATTTAATGCCATTATAAAGATTGAGTTAAAAAAGCTGAAAAAAATACATTAATCGATGACGACCCCCTTTAATTTTTAACTGTATCTTATTTTATAAATATTTGTTGACCACAGTAGTACATAATCCCACCAAAATATAAATACGAAAATGGGAGTCAAGTTCAAATTCCAACAGTAGAATTGAGATCTAAATGGCCGCCAAGTTCTGTAGAAAATAGACGCTTTACAAAATCAATTAATTGAAGAATAAAACCAAGTCTACAAATTTCACTGTTTTTTATTTTTCCTTTGTATACGCGTAATCGTCTACCTTTATGCCAAATATCAACTTTCCAGGTCATATGAAAGTAGGTTTAACTTTTTGATCATGGATATGTGGTCAATTATATTTTTTAGAGTTTTTAATCGTTATATTAGTAACTGTTAATAAAAAAACTTAATTATTGAACTTTGGCTTTAAGATGAGCTGGAGAACTTAAATGTTTGTGTATTTAGGTTACATAGGTTTCGAGTTGCTCCAAAGGGGTCCAAAGTAGCTCGAAACGGTTTGTGTAAATATACAAATAGCTGATGCGTCGCCAGTTCCTTTCTTTGAACTTGGCTGTGACACGCTGCCGCGTGTCTAGATCGGTGATAAGTGTCTAGATATTACAGTTCAAAAAATACAGGCCTGTGCCAGACCGTCGCGCCGGACAGACAGCGAAGTCTCTGTAATAGGGTCCCGTTGGCACCCTTTGGGTACGAAACCCTACAAAGATGCGTACCTTAAATAGGTAAACATATATATGTTACAGTTAATTAAATATTCAAAGTCAATTTGGTATCTAATAAAAACATAA
The DNA here is from genome assembly GCA_943193695.1 of Acrobasis suavella. Classification (NCBI taxonomy): domain Eukaryota; kingdom Metazoa; phylum Arthropoda; class Insecta; order Lepidoptera; family Pyralidae; genus Acrobasis; species Acrobasis suavella. The sequence goes on from OW971956.1 coordinate 5,708,306, forward strand.
AAATAATCTTAGCTATAGAAAAAGAAAACACCTGCAACTTTGATATAACCTTACCAATATACCTACCTATTCAACTTGCATAGCAAATAAGTATAGGGAAAATATGTGTACAAATTATTAAAAAACATTGTGCTTTATTTTACAGACTGTACTTAATTATTTACTATTACATACGTTCTTATTATTATTAATACTTAGATTATTATAATTAGTCCCTTCCACGTTGTTTAAATGAAATCGGAAACAGGAATTATCTGAAATTAAATTTTAGCGTTAACGAACGGAAACTTCCGAGCTTTTATTTTTCGAAGCTTCTATTGTGTGTGTGTTCTCTTTTGTGGAGGCCCCGGGGCTGTAGCCCTAAATCCGGCCCTGCTAAGCAGAAAACGGCCTAGGGACGTCGAAAAGGGAATCAAAATAAATATGGGTCGCCACATCATCTATTAAACTTAGCCGAATTTTCGCCCAATTTCTCAATTGGCGATCTGCGCGGTAAGAAACGGCTGCTAAGTAACTAAATTTTTTTACCTTTTAACAGTTTTAACAAGTGTTTGGAAAATCAATTTTCTGTTTTTCTTAGCCTTAGTTTTTTTTTTTATAAAAGCAAAAATTAACAAAGTTTTAGATATTACAAATATTACCCATCTCTGATTTGTAAATTTAAAGATATTCACAAAACATGTCATTGGATCGTTATCGCTTAATCAATATTTATACAATATGTAAAAAAAACACTTCATACAAATTGCCGGGGCGGTCGAACACTTTGGATTAAAATGTCGTTTCTTTTTTTTTTCGAGTTTCAAGCTTTGGTCCTATAGGAAAAGTTGTTAATATTGACGGTCTGAGTTGCTTCTACAAGGATCGAACAGGGTTTTTGTTACGAATTGTATAACCTAAGAAAAGATTTGTAGGTATTTAGCAGTAACGCTCCTAATTAAATTAATTAAAAAAATTAAGGAAATTAAAAAAATTGGATAAAAAGCTTTAATTATTATTAAACCCTTTAAAAATATGACCCTTTCACATAACCCTTTTACCGCAAACGACGGATTTATCCGACAAATATTTTCGTGTCCATTTCGGGAGCGTCGGATATTTCCGACAAAAAATCAGTGCTCGTATTGCACATATCCACCCCTTTTTGGTTGTAGGTATTTTTTTTCGATTCACTATGCGTCACGCGCTGGGAACTCGAATAATGATATAAAGTCTTGCGATGAAAGGGTTGTAAGGAGAGAGAAGACTTTCACATATTAATAAAAAGCCCTGGGCAATTATTACCCAGGGCTACAAGAAGCATAGGGCTCGATAAAGACTTGAGTGATTATTAATCACATTTATTTACATTTATTACTTAAATAAATATATAAGTTAAAATATGTTACACAGACATAACCTACATATGTACATCAAAGAATATTATTGCACCTGTAATTCAGTTATACAAAAAATATAAATTAACAGTTGGCGTTAGTATACGTAAGTACTTATAGTCCATTTGTTTAGGTACTTAAATACAGGTAAATAATCTTGACATGTCTTTCTATTAAAATGTACACTATATAAATCAGTACCTTTGCAAATCACAAAACAATGAATGTATAATTATGAATTGCACTCTTAATATGTAATGTGTAAAGATATCAATTTGTAAAGTGTATATTTCAATAAAAAGACACGTTAAGATTGTTTACATTAAATTAAATACCTAACCAAACGGACTATAACTCCCAATCTTTTTTCTTAACTAAATATTGTAATATTATCAAAAAGCCAAGGTGCAATGGCCCCGTCATTTAAACTTAATTATTTAATCGTTAAATAATAAAAAAAATTGACCGCGTTAATATTTAGATAATTGTAGCTTTAGTATGCTATCATATGGTATGTGTAGGTAGGTTACGTGTACCTACAGGAGATAAATAAAATAGCGTGTTCTTAGCTCCTTAGTAGAAAGTCGAATGCATGATTTTTATTTATTTATTTTTTTTTTCGAACAAAGATTACGCTGTATGCTGGAAGCATTCTACAGCTCACCGGACGCGACGGAATTTAAAAGGCGGGACCAACATTTGCCGGAATGGCAAGATGTTGTCCACACCGGAAAAAGTGACAGCGCAAAGGGCTCCCACAGGGTGGGAACGAACCTCGGCTTTGGGCGTCACTGAGATCGGCTTTGACCAAGTGTCAAGCGCCTGAAGGGCCGACCGGCGAAAAGCGTCCGGGTACCGTTCGGTACCTCGTGAACGCGCCAGTCCTACTCCTATTCCTGATCCGCACTCGCCGGCGAGTGGGATTTGCGATCGAGCTAATAAATGATTTATTTACAAGATTTGGGTTTATATACAATCGTTATGAGACGAAACAATGGCCTAATATGATTGTGTTCCCGTTCCTGTGTTGTGATTGGTTGGCGCGACCGCGACTGCTCTGCGGTTCTGTTATATTCTCTAATTTGGTAATGAGAGGGCGCGGGCGAGTGCTACTGTTGATGGCCGAAAATGGAGATGTATTGTAGCTACGCGATGATGATACTGTAATGTGGCTAAATAATCATTTAAAATGTCTGTTTCCTCTTCACGCTTCAACCACTGATTAGCTTTAGGAGGGAATAATGAAAAGGGATGTGGAACTGAGTATGGGGAATGCTATTATGCCTTGCAAAAGTAGACTTTATTACAAAGTGCCAAATTTACGCAGACGAAGTCGCGTGTAAAAGCTAGTAGGTACTTTATAAATCTGGGAGCACGACAATTCCCCCCGCTCAGATACCTTAAAAAAAATACTGGTTGAGGCAGTCTGGTAACATCCGTAGCACAGCTGTTTTCACCGTTAATAGTTTTGAGATCATATCTAATCATCATGAAAACCACTTTTGTTAAAACTAGTGGATCTGTAAGCTTTAGACCTCGCGAGTCTACTGTCATCACACCCCTGACCGCTTGTTTTTCTAAAGTTTTTCAGATACAAAGTTGTTCGGAAAAAAAAGTTGCGTCGTGATACAGGTAAAAAAAAAAGTCTAACGTATGACATATTTAACCATTTTGAAAATGACTAAATATTTTCTTTTTTAAGTTTTCAAACCCTTTACTTCCGGCATTTTAAAAATTTTCGAAAATCTCAATTGACTAAGATATTATTATCAAACCTGCTCACATAATTTCACGAGTATCGGTTGAGAAATGCGACCGAGAACAGCCGGACTTCACAAAAGATTTTTGCCGAAGCTGTCAGAAATCTAGGTTTTGAGGAATTCAACAACTGAAAGAGGCTATTTGGCAATGTAAATTATTTCATTAATTTAGTCACTTCTTCAGTCTTTGTAACAAAATCGTCTTTAAAGTATTTTTCTATTTCTTGTAATGTCTTATCCTTGGTCTCAGGCAAATACAAATACAACAAGTAAGTGTAAACAGCCACAGATAGACCATAAAACAAAAATGCTCCATGGAAACCAAACATTTTAAAAATCATCGGACTTAATTTTAACAGTGTTGACGAGTAAACATTGAAAGTAAAAGCTGTCACTATCATCGCCGTACTCTTATACTTTAAAGGCATTATCTCCCCAAATATTGATGTGGCGAAAATGATAGGACCACAACTTAAACAAACGTTAAATGCAGCTAATAACAACAAAGACAATAATTTACTTTCAGTTATCACAGATATCTTAACTAAATACAAATATAAAGAAATAGTAATTAAGAAAAAAGAACCAAGAAATGACGACGTTAAATATAAAGTCCTCCTTTTCAGAAATTTGGATAACGCTGACCCGAAATACATACTAAAAACTGTCACTCCGTCTAGAATTAACATGCCAGAATAAGCTGTGCTTTCGCTCGACGTCATTTTCTTAATAATTTCTATCGCGTACATGCTGCAAACGAATTTTCCAGAAAAATGAAATTGCGTCATCATCAGTACAGATAAAAGCACAGGCTTGTAGAACTCCTTTTTCTTAACCATTTCTACAAACCCGATCTCTTTCTCATTTTTACTCTGTTCTTTGATCAATTCTTCTAGTTCTCTTTCTGATTCTAAACTAACTCCTTTTAACAATCTGTGCGAAGTTCTACATTCTTCAAATCTCCCTCTACTGGCGTACCATATCGGTGATTCTGGCCAGAAGAAAGCAGTTAATGGATATAAAGAACATATAAATCCAAAAACAGCAATGAATTTCCAATGGAAAAACGTGCCTATAGCGTTAGCCACCCAAATACCCCAAAAAACTGAAGCAGACTTTATTGTTAGGAATAATCCTCGGTATTTGGGTGATGTGTATTCACTGACGACTATGACAGATATGGTCAAAGAGCAGGCTTGTATGACTCCCAATAAAATTTCGCTGATTAGCAACTGAGAGGTGATTTGGCTTGTGTAGAAGACGATGAAGGCAATGACCACGGTGGCTGTCACGATGAGAAAAGGGATTCTTCGGCCGACATACTTTGTGAGGATGGAGAGGAAGATTATCCAAGGTAATGCGCTGTAGCCCAAGACGGAGGCTGAAAAGAGAAACAGAAGAACAATAGTATTTTGGTTAAGTGTTTTATTTGCGGGTTAAGGTAACACACAGGCACAGAGTGTCTACTAATTTGTAAACTCTAACCACGTATCCCAAATTCTACAAAACAATTTTAGCTAAATGACTACACTACTTTCAGCCATCTGATAAAACGTTGCGCACAATGACTTGGCTAGTTTTCCTTCAGCCAATGAATTGGATGCCGGCTTTTATAGAACGGGCTAGGCGTACAGTTAGCTGTCTCCAGATTTCCGGAATTTCAGAGGGCTCCAACATCTGCATAGCACGTCGCCATCCTTGCTTGGCTTGCTCAGACTCCAAGGCCACTTCAAGCATGATGGTGGTCGAGAACAACAGAATACCTTGTCCGTGGCGTAGTGGTCACCATGCTAGTCCGCCACCCAGAGGTTCCGGGTTCGAGCCCCGGTCAGGGCAAGTTGGAAAATGGCCTTTTTCAAATTGGGTGTTTATCTATTTATGTATTTGATATATAATATAGTATCGTTGAGTTAGTATCCCATAACACAAGTCTCGAACTTACTTTGGGGCTAGGTCAATCAGTTTAATTTGTATCAAAAGAAAAAAAAAAACTTTATACTAAATTAAAGGAGATATATTAAATTTATTTCTTGATTTTAACAAGTAAAAAAAAAAAAGAATGGATAACTGTGACATGTTTCAGGTTTCCCACCTAAACAAGTTAAAAACAGAATAAACGTATGGATACCTGTGATAAGTTTCAGGTTTCCCACCTGATCTGGGACTCTTAAAAGCTCCTACACAGTGGGTGATCCGAGGGACAAGCCCCAACGAAGTACACGCACCTAACGATACAAACTAATATCAGAACGATCAACTTACACAGCCAAGATGATATGTCATCTGTGAGTACGAAGGTCGAGTTGGTTTCCCGCCTGATCTGCGGCAGGAACACAGTGGGGGCTCCCAGGGACAACCCCCCCATGAAGTAAACGCACCATACCGCACTCGATATGAATAACTGGCGAAATCAAAAATTTTTATTTAATCATATTTTCGTGGTAACACATTTTTAAGTCGACTGCCAATAGAAGGAAAAGAGACGTGAACTAAAAAAATATTTTTGGCTTTTTAGAAAGATTATTAAAAAGTTTGGTAAGTATTTGTTTTCTCTTATTAGCCGCATCCGCATCTATTCTTTTCTCTTATTAGCATCCGAAGAAGCCCTGAGCATACATACATAATATCACGCCTGTTTCCCACAGGGGTAGGCAGAGACTATGGACCTCCACTTGCTACGATCCTGACAAACCTCTTTCGCTTCATCTACACTCATCAATCTCTTCATACATGCCCTTCGGTTACGGGTACTTTTTACCTCTCCTTTTTTCAGAATGTCTGGAATCTGATCGCAGATGTTCGCCGAGGCCGACCCTTTCCTACTGTTCCTTTCACATTTGCCTTATAAATGTTTTTTGTTAATATATTTACATCCATCCTTTCTACATGCCCAAAATACCTTATATCATCCCTTTTTCTATTTTTGTCACAAAGTTCTCTTTCACTCCACACCGCTCCCTTGTGACATCATTCCTCATTCGATCTTTCAAATTGACACCACCATACTCCTCAGCGCTCGCATTTCAACTGCATTTATTCTACTTTCATACAAGCCCTGAGCACGTACCTAAAAATGCCATGTAGTGGAATCCCCAAGGAAAGTCGGCCGCCCTAAACAGACCTGGCGGCGTACCGTGCTTGAGAAATTAAGAAAATCGGCAAGACCTGGAGTGAAGATAAGCGCATGTAGCTCAAGACACATCGAGATAGAGAGTCTTTGTGGACGCCCTCTGCCCCAGATAGGGGACATAGGACCATAAGTCTTATTAGCAAATAATAACGAAGATACAGCTCATTTAGATTTCGCGTGACGTCACAATTAATTACAAATTTTTAACCAAAGGTGACGTAAATTATCGCCTCTCCGAAACTTCGAAGCGCTTTATCTTTGTGAATTTTTACTGCTCTGCTAAACGTAAAAAATATGGGTCCTTTATTTTTGGATAATCTAGTTGATGAACTAAATAAAATAATATATTTTTTACATTTTCCATATCTCTATTGGCGACAATCTCTATTGTCGATTACACTAACCATTATTGTCTGCCCAAATAAGAAGACCTAGTCCTGCAATTTATGTTCGAGGGTCATATTCAAAAATTCTTCTTCATAAGGTGCCTCTCCAAGTGAAGGATTCAAGATTCATATTCAAGCATTCATTCATCCACCCTGTTCGCCACCACCGGGACCATTTTGTAGGAGGTTACCATACCATAGCTCAGGCCGTGGCTCGGGGGGGTCATGAATCTGCACTTGATGAACATGCATGACACATTGGATCTGCACTTGGTCTGCCTTTTAATCAAAATAAATATTATAAAGTAGCTCCCCAAATATAGATGTGGCGAAAATGATAGGACCACAGCATAAACAAACGTTCAATGCAGCTAATAACAACAAAAAAAAAATACTTTCAGTCATAACAGACATCTTAACTAAGTACAAATATAATATAGTTATTAAGGAGATAGTTTAATTTTCGGGCTTCCAGTGCTGCCCCCATTTAAAATAAATCGGTTGCCTGGAAGAGATTGCAGTTGCGATAAGGCCGCCTTTTGACATCTGTTTTATGTTATCCATTTTTATGTAACATTATGTTTTGGTGCCATAAAGATTTTAACTAACTGACTAATTAAATTACTTGAAAGGAAACGGATATACTCGTAGGTATCATTTAAAATTTTGTTCGCATCACGCTCTAGATAACCCTTTAAACTAGTTTATGAACTTCTTTTTACAGTTTAAAGTGAGAACGAAAAGCTTTTTCGCGGTCCAGTATGCCCCCATTTAAAATAAATTAATAAAAAGAAAACGGAAATATCATTAATAACTTTGTAAATGATAGTTCCGTTTGAAAGGGTTGTCTAGACCTTCAAACTATTTTGCGCACTACTTTTTACAGTTTAAAAAGAGAACGTGAAGCTTTTCTACGCGTATGTGTTAGAAAAGCAGTTTTTCGCAAATGTGTGTAGAAAAGCTTCATGCTATTACTTCTCACCTTCTTACCCCAAAAAAATCATGTATCCCCCTTAAGAAAAAGCACCAAGAAATACAAACTGTTACGCTGTCTAAAATTAACATGCCAGTCTATAAATAAAAAACTAAAACAGCAACTAACCTGTCTTAAGAATGACCTCCAGTCGAATTTCTCATCCATTGTTGTCGATCACAAGTCACAACAATTCGTTATTTAGTAATCTTAATTTTTAAATTTAGTTTAAGTTAGATTATTTTTCTTATTTTGATTTAATTAAGACTTTACATAAATTTATTAGTTTTATATTATCCATTTATAGTATAGATTACATAGTTATCTTAGTTTGATTATAATTGAACATTTTAATGTATTTATACTTACTTTAATATGTTTATAAATAAGGATTACTTTATCACAATACTAAAATACAAAAAAATGAAACTAAGTTTTATTATACATTTACGTTGTAGAAAAAAAACTGCGTGTGTAATTTAGTTTTTTATAATACAAAATCTTGATGATATCAAAATTTATTTACAATAAAAAATAAGATTTATTTAAATTGAGTTTTTGCACTAATTTGTTTTAAATTAGGTACTTATTTCAAAATCTAGACGTTTATTTAAGTAAAGTATAAAATAAAGTACAAAGAAATATTTTATCTTTTTTTAAAATTAAATAAGTCATTTGGAAGGTCGAAGTATCTACTTAAGTACTGAGAGAACACTGGTGACAGACTGATACCAACGGAAGACTGACACATATTAAAGTATAACACGTCGTGTACACGCGAATCGTAAAAATAATATTTATTATGATACCGACCATTCTTGGACTATTTATCCTGTCTAAGATTGTGTACAGTCGGTGAAAAAAGAAACTATACAGTTTACCAATCCGCTATTTTCCAACCAGTCAAATTAGATACTTTTTTCTAAACGTCAAACAAACATTTTCTGTGAGATTTGTATGAAATACAGGCAAATGACGTCATAGATTCTTGGAGTCAAATAGCGCTCTTATTATCAGTTTTTCGCAATAATAAATCTAAAACCACGTTAAAATGAATATGTTCAAAGACAAGTGACATTACTTTGCGACGTTTTAATTTCCTATCACTACAAATCATTTATTGTTGTCCTTGGAAAATACCCAATTACTATAGTAATTGGTCCCGTAACGGTGACGATATTTCCCTAAAATGTTAGGGGTACAAAGCAGAAAATCGAGAGTAGGTATTCAACCCATAGACAAATGTTCTCATTTTTTTTCTATTTTTAAACGAGCGAGCTAAGTTCTACGAGTCCACTTGAATTTTGATCAATCTGACGTTTGTATGTATGTTTGTTTGACGATAACCTGAGTACCTATCTTTGATCGGAGCATTCGAAGCTAAAGTAAATTTGATAGAAATGTAGATATGACCAATAGAATTTTTAAATACCAAATCGGTCATGTTTGTGTACTTAAATCCAACTTGCCTTGACCGGGGATCGAACCCGGAACCTCTGGTTGGCGGACTAGCATGGTAACCACTACGCCACGGAGGTCTTTAAGGATAGCCAAGATAGGTTAATAATTAGTTAATTATTAATTTAGATTAAATATTAATTTTCACTCTAGACGTGATGTGCCCGTCTGTACAATAAAAAAATAAGTATAAGATTATTTGCATAAAAAACGTGTGTTATTTTAAATCTAGATATTCTATTTTTCGCAATCTAAATAGGTACATTATCCATTCTTTATTAGACACAATAAGCTATTTAATACATTTATGATATTGAAGCATGTTTTTCCTTCAAACATGATTCCAGTCACAGAGCGTATGTGAATATAAATAGGTATATTACTTTGTTAATTTACACTTAGTTAATTTCAATTAATTATTTTTAACAATCTTTTATTATTATCTGACTGAGCCTGAACGATAGGGTTTATGTTTTTCTTGTATAGATATGTCTCATTGAGTAACAAGCCAACGTATGTATATTTCTTTGGCAGGCTCTGCAGCCTAAATGGCATGAGTGGAGATGAGGTGCGGGGCGATCTGCGAGACACCCCGCAGGCATCAAAATTTTGCGACTGACTGAGAAGCTGGGAGGCAGAGTTTGAACGCGAAATGACCCGGAATGTAGATTTTATCGGTTTTTAATTGTTAAAAAAAGGATAAAAGATAACTCTGCGAATTCATCTAAAAATATTTAGTGGCTATTTTTCATTAAATTCTTTAGCTCAAGACAAAAGAATTTAATGTAAAATATCGGTATTTTTGTCATAATCTTGAAAAAATATTACAAAAAGGGGTTGCTTCGGCATTTTTTTATCGAGTGATTTTTGGTTACCAAAAAGCCTCAAACACATAACGGCGTTGTGGTATGTTGCGGGGGATTAAAACAATCCCAAAGCAACCCCTTTTTACTCGACTACGGCAAAGCCAAGAAGAAGGGTAATGATTTATGCATTCTAGGTATTTATGTCTAAACAATCGGAATTCTAATCTATTTTAATGCAGAATAACACGCAAACACTTATAGTACCTAATGAAAAACGAAGCCTACTCGCTTTAGGCGGTATACACGCTTTGGGCCCATTTTCCCTATTTATGTGTTTGTTCCACCATAGCATCCGAACCGCTTATCCAATTTTGTCAAGCGAGATGTCAATCGATTCGTCTTTACAAGCGGAAGCAAAAAAAATACATTTCGTTGCGATATCGAGTAGGTTATCACATGAAAGGTCGTAATAAGTACATTTCAAATATATTTTTTTATGTTATGGTACACCTGAAGGTAAGTGATCACCGCTGCCCATGGTCAACTGCAACACCAGGGGTGTAACAGAAGCGTTGCCGGAGATTTAGGAAGAATCCGGTCCTGCATTAGTGCGTGTCCCGGTACTGTAGCGGTATCTTTTCAGTACAAAATTAAGTTTTAAAAATTCATGTAATCGAGTTTGCGTTTTTTTGTTTAATTACTTGTTTACCATATTATCTTAACAGGTTATGGGCCCGACACATTCGCCTGCACTACTTTCTACACTAAACAAACAGACTGACTTTATGATTACCAGACATTTTTTTAAACTATTTGGCACATAATAATAAAATACTTTCAATAATATACCTACGCTTAAATATTTAATGTAAAAATATGTATATTGTAAATGGTTCGCCAATAACTCCCCAGTTTTAGACCGATTTAGAAAATTCTTTTTTAATTGAAAAATGGAATCGAGGAGATATTTTAACAATTATGGCCCTGGCTGGTAGTACAGAAGGTCGTACTCCTGGAAAGAAAATAAAAAAAAACCTGATGATGAAGATGATTTGAAACGAAGTCGTTCCATTGTCACAAGGTCTTGTGATGATAGAATTCTCGAGAAATCAAGAAAGTCAAACATAGGATATAGTACATAAATAGTGATTTTCTGTATATGTATTTATTATAAAATATAGTATCGTTGAGTTAGTATCCCATAACACAAGTCTTGAACTTACTTTGGGGCTAGGTCAATCTGTGTGATTTGTCTTTCTATATTTATATTTATTTATGTATTGATTTCTATTAATGTCCTTCCACGCTGGTCTGGGAGAAAAAGTATTAAAAATGTATTTGTTTATTTATATGAGCTATTGTTTATTAACTTTATTACAAAAATGTAACAGGCGGACTTAAAGGTAGGTATACCTGAATTTTCCGGGGGCCAGTGCTGGCCCCATTTGAAATAAATCATTTGATAGGAAACGGAGACATCATTTAAAATTTTGTCTTGACCAGGCTCTAGATAACCCTTCAAACTATTTCATGAACTCCTGTTTACAGTTTAAAGTGAGAACGTGAAGCTTTTCTACGCACATACGCCAAAAAGGCGTATGTGCGTAGAAATCAGAAATAGAAAATGTCAGTCGTCCGTATGTCACAGCCACTTTTTTCCGAAACTAAGAGCACTATACTGTTGAAACTTAGAAAGTAGATGTATTCTGTGAACCGCATTAAGATTTTCACACAAAAATAGAAAAAAACAACAAATTTCGGATAACTGAAACTCATAACTTTTTTTTCATCAAACCCGTACGTGTGGGGTATCTATGGATAGGTCTTCAAAAATGATATTGAGGTTTCTAATATCATTTTTTTCTAAACTGAGTAGTTTGCGCGAGACACTTCCAAAGTAGTAAAATGTGCGTCCCCGCCCTCTGTAACTTCTAACATAAGAGAATGATAAAACAAAAAAAAATATATGATGTACATTACCATGCAAACTTTTACTGAAAATTGGTTAGAACGAGATCTAATAAGTAGTTTTTTTTAATACGTTTATTAAAACATCGATCAAAGTTACAACTAACTACAAGAACTTTTATATTATGTTACTTGCTGCTACGGAACCCTCATGGGCGAGTCCGACTCGCACTTGGCCGCTTTTTCCATCTTCTCGCCCACCATCACGCTAAACGTGGCCTTTGGGTCTAACCCTGGACTCTGTCTGCCCCGTTATTTATTTTGAAATACGTGATTGAAAAATATTTTTTTACTACTACAACTAATAAATACTTACCTGTATTTAAGATCGTTTTACAGCCCTCTCGCTAAACATCTATCTCGGCAAATACGTTGATAGGCCGTACCTTATCTACTTTTCTCTTCCTTGTTTATAGAGATTCTCATGAAGATTATATAGGTATATAGTGTTTACAGTGCTTATCGTCAGGGCCGTAGCTAAGGGGCGGGAGCATGGGGGGGCAGTGCCCTACCTTATCAAATAAAAAGTTATGAGTATATAGCCAAATGCTGGAATTAGGCGGGCAGGCCTTCACTATTTTTCCACCCCCGCTCCTAAATAATTGTACACCGTTTCGCCTACCTATCTTAAATTTAACTCTATTATAGCTACGGCCCTTGGGTATATCAATCTGTACATTGTTTATTTGCTTAAGGACTGCGATCGAAATTTAATTTTTTATCTTTCTAAAGATGCTGAAAGTTAAGGTCTACTTAAAAGTGATTATTGTGAAATTATCATGTACGTCTACGTACCTATTTAGTATATTATGTATGAATTATTATGTGATAGTTATACTAAGGTATATATGGTTATTATTACGAAAAAATATTTTTCATCTCATCTACTCAAAAAACGATGTTTTCATCCCAAAACATTTGGAGCTAAAGTTACTGGTTATTCTCTCGGGACTAAAACGTGAAAAAGAAGATCCCTAGGGATTAAAACCAATTTGAAAACAGAACACGAGTGTAATCTATGTAGAATCAAAAAGAATGTTGGCATTCCAGCAAAAAAAGAAGAATTTTGTTTTAAAATAAAAAATAATTGGCATAGACGTCGTGATTTTTTAAATTTGGAATACATATCGTCTTCAACATGGTTAAATTTTCTATGTTCTTTTTGAATTCTTCCCTTTGATTCAAGTATTAATAGATGTTTTAGGTTATTTGTATTGAAATGTAATTATTTATGTAAATGTGAATATTTTTCGTGAGTTTAAGCCAATAGTGAATAGTTATCAAGTTGACTTATAAAAATAAAAAGATATGAAGGACCACGCAAACAAAGTTGTGAGTGAACATTTTATCTTAAGTTGGTGGTCTCCGAAAAAATATTTCTTAGTATTTATTGTATGAAAACGATACCAAACAAAGGTTAGTATTAAATTGTCGGTTGAAGTCTGTTAGGTATTGTAGGAGTTCTACTGTTTTTATATTCTGTTTTGTATGTGCTAGTTTTTCTCATAGATGGAGATGAAAAGTAGAGTGTGCTACTCGGGTACGGTAATATTTTTATCTCGGGCGATATACACGAATCCCTCGCTACACTCAGGAATCCTTCGTTTCGCTCTGAATTCAAAGTAGCGCCCTCGCCTTCAAAACATTACCTTATCCCCTTGTAGCACAATCTACTATATACTCGTATATTACCTATGTAGGTACGTTTAATACTTATTGAGGATGAAAAAAATCACATTAACCATTAATTTCTCATATAGGTAGGTGAATATAAGACTTTTAGGGACGAAAATTGAAGGGATTTCTTATGTTTGAGATTGATGATCAATTATTTTGTTTCTGTTACTGGTATACATAATATGGTTAGAGAAATAATGTGTAGAAATTTTATCATTCGTAACTCTGATGAGACGGCGCTGCTCGCGGTGTCTTGCGTCGCTGCGTTGGCTGCGCAGTGCCGGCGATACGGGCGCGGTGCGCTAGATAGCGATAATAGTAACTTATACGAGTATATAACAGGCAACCCTGGCTAACTCAATCGGTTTTCTGCTGGTACCTACCTATTATGAACCGTTTGTTCAGAGTTATAAGGATGAAATTGGCTTGCAACTGAAATTCTAGATATAAAAACGAGGAGGTGTCGATTTTTGATGCAAGCTAAATTAAACCATATCTTTAACGACATTGAATAGTTATTTCTTTTTAGAGTAAGACTTCTGTACGTGAGTACTTGTACTTATTCTGTGCCCCAGTGGTGGCAAATGGAATGGATTTTATTTGATCCATAGTTATGTTAAATCTGATGATTTTAAAAGTATATTTTAAGGAGAAAGGATAAGAGCTCTATGAATATTGGAATAAAAGTTACTTACATGTTTGTCAAATCGTTTATATTGGTAATACGTTTTTAAAAATCATTGTTGCTATTCTACGGGGATGAAATAATGAAATTATATATGTTTCATTTGCTACCACTAAGGCCAAATAGACATTAAAAAACGAAACATCCCATTCTTCACCACTGAGGACAAATGGGAATTGTAATGGAACTGTGAAATAATAGTCATTCCCATTCGTGCCGAGTGGAGACGAGGAGCTGGTGACAATCAAAAACCCACAACAAAAAATTGTTCCATTTCTTCCCAGTGGAGATTCCGGACTCGTGTCTCCCCTGTTTGTTGGCTCCCCTGGAAGAGACATCAGGATTTTTTTAGTTCTCGTGTCTCCCTAGGTCAGGGAGACATCAGACCTTACTTTTTAATAATATGTTGAGTACTAGTGTATCCGTGTCAACAAAGATTAAGAGTTTAGATACATATAAGCAATCAAGGGGAAGGGGGGACCGAGCATGTCCAAAGTAAACTCTCCTTGGGAATGCAATTGTGCAAAAAGTTTTTCAACCGGCCTCTGCCAAAGGTTAACCCTCCTTGGGAATGCAGTTTTGCTAAAAGTTTTACAAACGGCCGCTGCCCGACGTTAACCCTCCTTGGGAAAGTAGTTGTGTGAAGATTGTGTCCATCGTTCTTGCATTTTTGTATGAAAGTTCCCGTTTTATTATTTATTATCAGTTATAATAACGTTTTCTTTATTTTTCCCTCTAAATATGATCCTTGTAAGGAAGTTTTAGTTTCGATTTCGGTCGTAAAACTAGTTTCGGTCGGACACTACTTATATGTATCTAAACTCCTAATCTTTGTTGACAGGGGATACACTTGTACTCAAAATATTATTAAAAAGTAAGGTCTGATGTCTCCCCGACCTAGGGAAGACACGAGGACTAAAAAATTCCTGATATCTCCCCCAGGGGAGCTAACAGGGGAGACACGAGATCGAAATCCCAGTGGAGACTGGAAACGAATGGGATATACACCGGCCCTGCTAATTAATTCAACGTAAATCTACAGTTTACTGTAGCTTAACTTAGTATACTAATTTCAAGTCCTTGACTGATAACAGAGTTTTTCGCGTGTGTATTAACGCGTAGGTAAACATTTTCTTTAGTTATTTTATTAACGTGACTTGACTTATTAACGTCAGATAAATATTCATTATAGACGTCTATAAAATTCGGTAATCATTAATTACTATGATGCGGGCTGTTTTTCTTAGTTGCATAAAAAAAGAATAATCGGGCAAGTGCGAGTCTCGCGCACGAAGGGTTCCGTACCATTAACTATAAAAAAATACGTGTGTTGTATGGGACCCCCCCCCCCCTAAATATTTAGTTTATTTTGTTTTGAGTATATACAGGGCATAGAATAATAACCAATAGAGGCATCCCTTATCTCTGATACAGGGTGAATTTTTACCAAAGATATCGAACGCCATAGAAACTATAAGAGGGCCCGTAAATTGGCAAAACTGTAGTTGCGAGTGGGCACACAGAAATGGCAGCACACACGACTAGAAAGTGACAAAGAAAGTATTGAATATGCTTGAAAAATATTTATTGCATTTCATATAATAGAAGTCAAATTAATTAGAGTACTACTTGATTTAAATAATAGTAATAAAAGATTTTAATGTTTAAATAAATAACTATAGCACCATCTAGTGAAAAGGAAGATAAATAATTGTTTATAAGGCGATGGGTAGGCATGCTTTTTACCCACCAGCCAAATTGGAGCAAGTTTAGTCCGTGATACTATTATAAAAAAGTTATTAAAATCGATCAAACATTTTCGGCCGAGCGCTTATTTGTATGGGAAGCCGTATACTTCTTTTCATTTCGCCTTGTTTTTATGGTAAGTATAAGTTTATTAGGTATCATAGACAAGACTTGCTACAAAAATTTGACTGGTCTTTAAAAAAATTACTATAGTCGGAATGGCCGACTAGGTTTTCATGACCACGACTAGTGGCCGCAACGACCAAACTAACAAATGAAACCATATGAACGTCGCAAGTTGGCCGTTGCAACCCATGCTTGAAATACCGATATTTATGGGAACCGGTAGGTACCTTTGACCTTGGTGCGGTACCGGTGCCAGGCATAGTACCTGTACAATCTGTACCGGTACCATTTTTCCGTCAGTATCAGTACTATACCGGTAGCAGTACCGGTAAAATCACGCCAGAGTAAGAAAGCAGATTCCAGCAGGTACAGGCATAAGTAGATAGCAGCAGATACCTTGGTGCGGTACCAGTGCCAGACATAGTACCTGAACTATCTGTGCCGGCACTATTTTTCCGTCAGTATCGGTACTATACTGGTAAAAATCACGTCAGAGTAAGAAAGCAGATTCAAGCAGGTACAAGCAGAAGCAGATAGCAGCAGATACCTCGGTGAGGTACCGGTGCCAGACATAGTACCTGTACTATCTGTACCGGTATTATTTGTCCGTCAATATTAGTACTATACCGATAGCAGTACCGGTAAAAATCACGTCAGAGTATGAAAACAGATAGTAGCAGATCCCTTGGTGCGGTACCGGTGCCAGACATATTACCTGTACTATCTGTACCGGTACTATTTTTACGTCAGTACAGTACTATACCGGTAGCAGTACCGGTAAAAATCACGTCAGAGTAAGAAAGCAGATATCAGCAGGTACAAGCACAAATAGATAGCAACAGATACCTTCATTAGGTACCTGTACTCTTAAGGAGTACCGGTACCCATCTAGAACAGGTATCCAGGTACCAAAATGAAAATAACCTCTAAATACCGGTGCAGAACCTGTACTTTTGGTACCGGTTCCTAGCCTTGGTTGCAACTTGCGACCAAATGGCGACGTACATACGGAGCATGCGTACAGTCATACACACATGCGTGATAATGAAACCACGAAATTCTTTCTCTATAATTTATTGCACAGTACAAAATCAGTCACTACGATCTCTTAATTAAACTAATTTTTTCGTCATTAACATCAAGAAAATAAATACAGTGGCCTCATTTATCATACTGTTCTTTAATTATTTCATTTATTATACAACCACGGGCTGTACTAGATCATTACAGTGTAATGATATTAAAATGACAGTCAAAAACAAAAATATCGGTATTTCGACAAGAAAATGTACAATTAAGAATGTCACTTGTCATTGATCACATACATTTTGAATGCGTTTTAGCCTTTTGGCGTGTTAGGTCTTATTACCGGAATATCGGTACATTAGGTCTCTTTTACAGGTATAATAGGTTTACTTTTGATCAGTATTAAATAAGATTTATTGATACTGATCAAAAGTACCTCGAAATGGTTCGTATAAATATACACACAGCTGCTGTGTCGCCAGTTCCTTAGATCCTAGATATTGAGAGAGCTATTTTACTCCAAAAAACTATGACGTCACACTCCGGTATTCCACACAAATCCCTTACCAAATGATCTTTATTATTCATCAAATATAAATTGTACAGAACAACAGGCGAATTCAACGCTAAAACTTGGCAAAATGTTTACAATATGTAACAACAACCCTGTCCGACCCTTGTGGGAGCAACTCAGACCATCAAAATTAACAACTTTACCTATGAGACCAAACTTAGAAACTCGAAAAAAAATTGACATTTTCAAACAAGTGTTCGACCGGCCAGGCAATTTGTATGAAAATGTAAATATTTTCTTCGAGTTTTAAGCATTGGTTCCATAGAGAACGTTGTTCATATTGACGGTCTGAGTTGCTCCTACAAGGATCGGACATGATTTTTGTTACGTATTATATATGGCGACCCATGTCCAGTTACTTCTGCCGACGGGAGAGAGCACGCGGATCGCGGGGGTGGGCAGACGGAAGGGGCCGAGATATTTATGTAACTATCAATGTTAAGAGAGCTATTTTACTCTAAAAAACTATGACGTCACACTCCGGTATTCCACACAAATCCCTTACCAAATGTTTGTTTTGACGTTAAGAATAAAACATCTCATTTGAAAGTGGCACACTAGAATAATTTCTTTACACATACCTATCGCTGGTATAGTAAGTGTGTCGGTATGTTTCTATAGGTATACCGACATCTGTGCATCGGTTGGCGTCATCTATGGCGACGGTGGTCTCTTTTGGTAGCTCGATGACGGCGGCCCGCGACTTGGTCACCGCTGGGTTTTAATTTTTACTAAGGATTTGGACAACTGAGTTATACATTATTTCGCGTTAAAATTAACAATGTCACTTGTTGATGATCACATCCATTTTGAACGTGATTTTACCCTTTTGGCGCGTTAGGTCCTATTACCGGAGTGTCCAGTCGGTTCATTAAGTCTATTTCCCTGAACGTCTATTCCCCGAATGTCCACTTACCCGAATTAGGTTTACTAATACATATATTAAGAGCGCATATATTTGACATTACATATATTTGACTTCACAGTCCGGTATTTCAAACAAATCCCTTAGCAACTGTTTGTTTTGACCCTAAGAAAAAAACATCTCATTTGAAAGTGGCACACTAGAATAATTTCTTTACATATATCTATCGCTGGTATAGTAAGTGGGTCGGTATGTTTCTATGGGTATGTCGACGTCTGTGCATCGGTTGGCGTCCTCCGCTATGGCGACGGCGGTCTCTTTTGGTAACTCGCCGGTTGCGGGCCGCGACTTGGTCACCGCTGGTTGGCTGTTCCGTCGCTTCGACTTCATGTTCAGCCTTTTTTAGCTTTTTGGCGTGTTAGGTCTTATTACCGGAATATCGGTACATTAGGTCTATTTCACAGGTACAATAGGTTTACTTTTGATCAGTATTAAATAAGATTTATTGATACTGATCAAAAGTACCTCGAAATGGTTCGTATAAATATACACAGAGCTGCTGTGTCGCCAGTTCCTTAGATCCTAGATATTGAGAGAGCTATTTTACTCCAAAAACCTATGACGCCACACTTCGGTATTCCACACAAATCCCTTACCAAATGATCTTTATTATTCATCAAATATAAATTGTACAGAACAACAGGCGAATTCAACGCTAAAACTTGGCAAAGTGTTTACAATATGTAACAACAACCCTGTCCGACCCTTGTGGGAGCAACTCAGACCATCAAAATTAACAACTTTACCTATGAGACCAAACTTAGAAACTCGAAAAAAAATTACATTTTCATACAAAAGTGTTCGGCCGGCCCGGCAATTTGTATGAAAATGTAAATATTTTCTTCCGAGTTTCAAGCATTGGTTCCATAGAGAAAGTTGTTCATATTGACGGTCTGAGTTGCTTCTACAAGGATCGGACATGATTTTTGTTACATATTATATATGGCGACCCGTGCCCAGTTATTTCTGCCGACGGGAGAGGACACGCAGATCGCGGGGGTGGGCAGACGGAAGGGGCCGCAGATATTTAGATATTTATGTAACTATCAGCGTCCGGATCAAGACTTTTTGAGAGGGGAAAATGTATATATGGCGACCCATGTCCAGTTACTTCTGCCGACAGGAGGGAGCACGCGGATCGCGGGGGTGGGCAGACGGAAGGGGCCGAGATATTTATGTAACTATCAATGTTAAGAGAGCAATTTTACTCTAAAAAACTATGACTTCATGTTCAGCCTTTTTTAGCTTTTTGGCGTGTTAGGTCTTATTACCGGAATATCGGTACATTAGGTCTATTTCACAGGTACAATAGGTTTACTTTTGATCAGTATTAAATAAGATTTATTGATACTGATCAAAAGTACCTCGAAATGGTTCGTATAAATATACACAGAGCTGCTGTGTCGCCAGTTCCTTAGATCCTAGATATTGAGAGAGCTATTTTACTCCAAAAACCTATGACGCCACACTTCGGTATTCCACACAAATCCCTTACCAAATGATCTTTATTATTCATCAAATATAAATTGTACAGAACAACAGGCGAATTCAACGCTAAAACTTGGCAAAGTGTTTACAATATGTAACAACAACCCTGTCCGACCCTTGTGGGAGCAACTCAGACCATCAAAATTAACAACTTTACCTATGAGACCAAACTTAGAAACTCGAAAAAAAATTACATTTTCATACAAAAGTGTTCGGCCGGCCCGGCAATTTGTATGAAAATGTAAATATTTTCTTCCGAGTTTCAAGCATTGGTTCCATAGAGAAAGTTGTTCATATTGACGGTCTGAGTTGCTTCTACAAGGATCGGACATGATTTTTGTTACATATTATATATGGCGACCCGTGCCCAGTTATTTCTGCCGACGGGAGAGGACACGCAGATCGCGGGGGTGGGCAGACGGAAGGGGCCGCAGATATTTAGATATTTATGTAACTATCAGCGTCCGGATCAAGACTTTTTGAGAGGGGAAAATGTATATATGGCGACCCATGTCCAGTTACTTCTGCCGACAGGAGGGAGCACGCGGATCGCGGGGGTGGGCAGACGGAAGGGGCCGAGATATTTATGTAACTATCAATGTTAAGAGAGCAATTTTACTCTAAAAAACTATGACGTCATACTCCGGTATTCCACACAAATCCCTTACCAAATGTTTATTTTGTCGTTAAGAAAAAAAACATCTAATTTGAAAGTGGCACATTAGAATAATTTCTTTACACATACCTATCGCTGGTATAGTAAGTGTGTCGGTATGTTTCTATAGGTATACCGACGTCTGTGCATCGGTTGGCGTCATCTATGGCGACGGTGGTCTCTTTTGGTAGCTCGATGACGACGGCCCGCGACTTGGTCACCGCTGGGTTTTAATTTTTACTAAGGATTTGGACAACTGAGTTATACATTATTTCGCGTTAAAATTAACAATGTCACTTGTTGATGATCACATCCATTTTGAACGTGATTTTACCCTTTTGGCGCGTTAGGTCCAATTACCGGAGTGTCCAGTCGGTTCATTAAGTCTATTTCCCTGAACGTCTATTCCCCGAATGTCCACTTACCCGAATTAGGTTTACTAATACATATATTAAGAGCGCTATTTGACTTCACAGTCCGGTATTTCAAACAAATCCCTTAGCAACTGTTTGTTTTGACCCTAAGAAAAAAACATCTCATTTGAAAGTGGCACACTAGAATAATTTCTTTACATATATCTATCGCTGGTATAGTAAGTGGGTCGGTATGTTTCTATGGGTATGTCGACGTCTGTGCATCGGTTGGCGTCCTCCGCTATGGCGACGGCGGTCTCTTTTGGTAACTCGCCGGTTGCGGGCCGCGACTTGGTCACCGCTGGTTGGCTGTTCCGTCGCTTCGACTTCATGTTCAGGTGTACCTGTTCACATTTTTATTTTATTTAATTATTTATCCTTATATTCATAAATATAAAATGACTGCCTCCGTAGTCCAGTGGTCAAGGAGTTATCCTTGTGACCCGGAGGTCATGGGTTCGATTCCCACTGGGAAGCATACTTTGTGAAAAGTTGTTTCCAGTCTGGATAGGATATTGCAGGCTTGAATCACCTGATTATCCGAAAAGAAAGATGATTCCGTGTTTCGGAAGGCACGTAAAACTGTGGGTCCCGAACGCCACCTAGCGTTTGATCATCAAAATACCCAAGGATTGGTTCCTGGTTTACCCTTTGGGTTGTGGAGGTCAGACGGCAGTCGCTCTGTGTAAAAACCAGTAACCTCGTCAAATCTCCTTGGTTAGGTAGCGGACCCCGGGCTCTGAAGCGTTGCTGCTGAGGATGCAACCGGGAATACGCTCGGATGATGATGATATTCATAAATATAAAAACCGTTTGATAAATCTATCAAAGTCAAAAAAGAAATGTCCCTTTTCATCTTTTTAATATAGGTCATTGAAAGAACGAGACAAAACATATCTTAACTAAAATAGGTTTAGCAAACGTTTTTTAATTTTCATGAATTTTTATCTTTTATTAATTTATTCATCAAATACAAATTGTACAGAACAACAGGCGAACTCAACGCTAAAACTGAATCAATGCCTGATCAAGTTTTTTTGGGAGGGGCAAAATGTAACAACAACCCTGTCCGATCCTTGTAGGAGCAACACAGACCGTCAATATGAACAACTTTACCTATGAGACCAATGCTTGAAACTCGAAAAAATCTACATTTTCATACAAAAGTTTTCGGCCGGCCCGGCAATTTGTATGAAAATGTAAATATTTTCTTTGAGTTTCAAGCATTGGTTCCATAGAGAAAGTAGTTCATATTGACGGTCTGAGTAGCTCCTACAAGAATCGGATATAGTTTTTGTTACATATTGTACATGGCGACCCATGCCCAGTTATTTCTGCCGATGGTAGGGGACACGCGGACTGCGGGGTGGGCAAACGAAAGGGGCCGCAGATATTTATGTAACTATCATTGTTCAGATCAAGACTTTTTGGGAGGGGCAAAATGTATATGTGGCGACCCATGTCCAATTGCTTCTAGCAACGGGAGGGGACATGCGGACCGCGGGGTGGGCAGACGGAAGTGGCCGCAGATATTTATTAACTATCAATGTCCGGATCGTAGGGTTCGATATGTATTAAAAATATTTTTCTACTCCTGTACTGTTATCTGTCTTTTAAATGGTCCCGAACACTAATATAAGAACATAGATTATATGATATCAGAAAAGTCTATAGTCTATTCCTAATATAATGGCACATGTGTCGTTATTTCGCAAAAACGATACTCCTAGCCGTAGACCTATAACTTTTTTTCCATACTGCCAACATAATAAAATCGTTATTTAAACATATGGTGCCATTTTTCAAACGTGGAGACACTGAACAAACGGTTTTTTTTTGTATGAAAAACATTCGTTTAAGTGACTCCATGTTTCAAATGTGGCTCTTTTGTCAGTAGAAATACGTCAATAAAAAAAATTAAGTCTTCCATAGATACCTAGTATCTACCAAACATATGGTAGTATTTCGTACTTTTCTTTGTTTATGTTTGTATTTATTTTAGTAAATGTAGTCGTAGAAAAAGTATTGTATGCAACGTTGTATAAGTAGTCAAAAAATGCTCGATGGCGTCAATTTACGATGCTCGCCAAGGCTCGCTTCGTAACCTGCGCCACTCGCATTTTTTAACCCTCCTTATACAACTGTTGCATAAAATACTATTATTGCATTTCATATAAGTCATATTTAATAAATAAGAGTACATCTTTATTTAAACAAAAGTAAACACCTATAGCGCCATCTAGTGACGAGGGAGGAGAAATAATGATATTATAACGCTGGGGCCGCACTTGCACCTATCGTCACGAAGCTTCGTGCTATTACACGATACACGCAAATGTGACCGGCCGTTATAAGTCGTCCCGTAGATCATCCCGAATATTCGGGCTGCGTCTTCGTTATCGCGCGGGTGGCGGATCATCAAAGGGTTTTAGCGCGCTAACATTTCGCTCTGCGTGGTCGGACTCACGTTGTTCATTTTGACGTTCATTTTCAACTTGTTCAGACGCGTACTGTGCGACGGTGCTACGGTTGTTAATGCGTAAAAATGGAGTGGAACGATAAAATGGTGTTAGAATTTTTAGGTTTCTCTTTCTATGTTTCTTTTTAGGTTTCGATAAATGCATTATGTAATTGTTACCACACATGCAAAAGTAAAGAAAGTCGTCGTATATATTTAAACGCATAGATGACGCCATATTGGATTATTGCACGATATTTCGTGAGAAATAACAAAGCCGCTAGTATGACCACAGCTTTATCGCGATAACTTTTTAGTGTACAAAACGTACGAAGCTTCGCCGCGCATTGCTTCGGGACGAGAGACGCAAGTGCGGCAAGCATAAGCTATGGGTAGGCATGGTACGGTGCACATACCTGTCTGTTGTGCTTGTACAGGTTGGACTGCTGCGAGAACATGGTGGGGCAAAACTCGCAGATGTAGGGCCGCTCGCCCGTGTGCGTGCGGATGTGCGACTCCAGCTGCACTTTGGTCTGCAAACAAACACCGTTTCTCATCTCACCTTGTAGCTTTTCTTTTAAAATAACGGCTATAGCCGGTAAGGAAACAAGAAATGCCCCTGAACTTAATAGCTAATGAAATATGTCTTGCTAATTGGTCATAATGCTAATTATTAATCTGCCAAATTTTATCTCGTAATTATTGACAGTTTTCTTGAAATGACACTTCAGTTTTTTTTTACTTTTCAAAATATTTCAAAAACTAGTAATTCTTTTTTTTTGTAATTAACGTATGTTGTTAATGACCAGAAGAGGTATAATATTGTAATAAAAAAACCAGACTTTTCAACCTTAACTTGGTGATTTTGATGTGGAATATTTCAAATGTTTTTTTTTTTTACACTTGTGAGTCAGCTACATCTACCACTTTTTTACGCTAATGTGGCATATCTTTTCGTACTATTAGGTTGGGGAAAAAGTCTTTTCGCATATAGTATGTATGAACTTGTAATAAAACCACTGTGGCTATACTATTTGTACCAGGCTGGTTTTGGTTTAGAAAAATGCGTGATTTTCATTTGTTTTTCTTACCGTCAAGATGAGTGAATTTTATGAAGAAATTAGATACATTTAAAAATTTTACTACCAAAAAGGTAAAAATGCAACGCAAGCCACGAAAAAAAATTGCGATGTTTATGGACCTAGTGCAGTGTCTGTGAGAGTAGCACAAATTTGGTTTAAGCGTTTTCAATCCGGAAATTTTGATGCACGTCGCTCTGGTCGCCCTGTTACGGATAAAATGGATGCTATTTTTGAAAAAGTGGAGCAAGATCGGCATATCAGTAGTTACGACGTAGCTGAAGAACTGGGAATTGACAACAAAACAGTATCGGCGCATTTGAAAAAAAATGGGTACACTAAAAAGCTCGATATTTGGGTACCTCACGAGCTCTCTGAAAGAAACCTAATAAACCGTGTACTCATTTGTGATTCTTTATTACGACGTAATGAGACCAAACCATTTTTGAAGAAATTGATAACTGGTGATGAAAAGTGGATCACGTACGACAAGAACGTGCGAAAAAGGTCATGGTCAAAGGCCGGTCAGGTTTCACAGACTGTGGCGAAACCCAGGTTAACTCGCAACAAGGTGATGCTGTGTGTCTGTGGGATTGGAAGGGCATTATTCATTATGAGCTGTTACCACCAGGCAGGACCATCGATTCAGAACTCTACTGCGAACAACTGATAAGATTAAAGCAAGAAGTTGAGAGAAAGCGGCCGGAATTAATCAACAGAAGGGGTGTGGTTTTTCATCATGATAACGCTAGACCTCACACATCTTTAACCACTCAGCAAAAATTAAGAGAGTTTGGCTGGGAGGTGTTAATGCATCCGCCGTATAGTCCTGACCTGGCACCTTCAGATTTCCACCTGTTTCGGTCTCTTCAGAATTCTTTAGGCAGTGTCAGGTTAACATCACGAGAGGACTGCCAAAACTACTTGACGCAGTTTTTCGATCAGAAGCCCCAAAATTTCTATAGCAATGGGATCATGTCCCTACCTATAAGATGGCAAAAAGTTATCGAACAAAATGGTACCCACATACTTTAGTTAAATGTAAATAAACTACATTAAAAAATGTTTTGAATTTTCATATAAAATGCGAAAAGACTTTTTCCCCAACCTATTATGTTTGTCTCAAATCAATCGGCTTTTAATATAAACTACACGTAACGTAATACTTATTGACGTGTCAAAGTGCCTGTAAAGGTCTAATTACTGAATAATCATTTGAATGATGAATATTGAACCCTCATTCGCAGAATCATAGATAGATGCTTCCATGCTGGTCTGGAAGAATCAAAAAAACTTAGAATGTAGATAGATATCTAGTTTGTATGTATATGTAGATATAAAGGGTCAAGATACATCATACACATAGTAATAGTATTGTCGCGAACGAGATAGACGCAGAATGTTCGCGAGCAAGAACGGCGTAGAAATACGTCGGTATGGTGCAAGCGAAACTAGGCCTTAAGTCCTTATAGCATAAAATCTAGAGATGTTTGGCAAGTTGCACTCATACACACATATCGTCGCTTCGACGTTTCGGCGACATCGAAATACAATCGTCAAGTGTGGGGAATATTCGAGAATAATGTAGACCTGTATATCGGCGCATATAAAAAGATCAACGAGTGCAAACCACGGCAGTTGATTTCGAGCTACGAAAGCGATAACTTCCAAGCGAAGAAAGCCTACTCTAGTGCGACAAGTGGAAGTACCTGCGACAACCTCGGCGAAATACCTGGACCTCAGCTGCTACGTGACTTGGATTTGGACATCAGGAAGACCATCTTCGCGTGTCAACTTAGGGTTTCGTAGTGAATAAAGAGCCTCATACGAAGTTTGGCGTTTTTCTCCAAATCGAACCCCAGTTTCGTAACAGTATGAACGTCACAGTAAAACGCACCTACTATAACACTGTAACAGACACGCCCACCTCTTTTCCAGTCTAAATTGAGTAATCGCTTAGTTCGTCCGTTCTATTTTTAACTTTGTATTTTTATGGGTACCAGAAGGGCATAGACGCAAGGGTAGACCACGAAAGGGATGGCAGGATGACATAGACTCCTTTATGAATGGATGTAAGAAGCCTACAAAATAGGGGGAGGCTTTTTTCCAGAAGTGGGACACAAAATCAAGCTAATTAAAAACAAGTTAATTTGCAGGCAAAACAAAAACCCCCGACGACACCATCTAGTGATAAGCAGCGGAACTACATATATTCTAACTCGTAGCGCCATGTATTATTTTCCAGGTAAATTAAAAGTCTCAGTCAAGCGTTAACACCTAATGTGTTTTAAAAGACTGAAACGATTTTCATCAAACAAGGCTGAGAACCACCGCAAGGGAAGTTGCTTTCACGTAAAAAAAACCGCATTCAAATCGGTCCATCCGTTCAAGCGATACGATGCCACAGACAGACACACACACGGACAGACAGACAGTTTGCGTCAAACTTATAGCACCAGGTTTTTTTTTAGGTACTCAAAAATATATCAAAAATAAACAATAAACAATCTCTTTTCTTTTTTCTATACTTCCAGACCAGCATAAAAGTAAGTAAAGTATCGTGGGACACTCACAGGGAATCCCTTGCCGCAGAGATGACACATTTTGTTATTCGGTCTGCCGCGGTGGACGTTCCGTATGTGCTGGTCCAATCCAACACGATTCTTGGAAGGCTACAAACAAAAATTACATAACATAATTAAACTGGGTATTACATAACATTGGGTACTAAATTACATAACATAATTAAATTTTCCTGAGTTAAAGATAAATTATTTTGTACCGATAAGAAAAAAAAAACGTCGCAAAATAATGTCGCTGGTCTTTGAAAATATCCATTTTAACGTGATTTTAGATTGATTATTTCAGAAAACCTAATAATAAGAGCGCTATTTGACTCCAAACTGTGACGTCATCTGCCTGTATTTCATACAAATCTACAATGCGACACAAATAAGTTGAAAGAAAATGGCGGACTTCAAAGCATTTTTGTACAAATTCCCGACACGAAAATTGAACCAAAATGGCGGTCGCCGGCGCATTATTTGTACCTGCGCCGATAACCGCCATTTTGGTTCAACCTACGTGCTGAGACATTTGTACAAAAATGCTTTAAGTCCGCCATTTTTGTTCAACTTATTTGCGTCGCATTTTACATAGAAAATGTTTGTTTTGACGTTTAAGAAAAAGTATCTGATTTGACTTGTTGGAAAATAGCGGATTATAATGGTTTTAGCAGGATCACGCAGGATGGAACCCTAATTCACGATATGCCTTAGTCACACGTAATGCACGTGACGCACACTAATTGACATTAAAAGTTAAGACGAAGTGGTAGCTAAAGTGGCGCCCTCATTTGAAACAAATTGTTTAAAACTAAATATGGTGATTATTTAAAATTTGATTTGTATGAATGTCTAGAAAGACCTTTAAACTATTTTATGAATAACCTTTGAAATTATTACTAATAGTCCGTCTACTTTTTAAACTGTTTTTCGCCAAAAGTGGCCACTTTTGGCGAAAAACAGTTTTAAAACTGGACGGACTACCAATATTACTTTAAAAGGTTATTCATAAAATAGTTTAAAGGTATTTCTAGACATTGATACAAATATTTTTTTTAATTATCACCATTTTTATTTTTAAACAATTTATTTCAAATGAGGGCGCCATTTTAGCTACCACTTCGTCTTAAGGTCATTTCGCCTCGCCTTTTAGCTAAGCGTTGGTCCAGATAATTTAACGATAGACTGTGAAACTAAAGGTACGACTCCGGTAGGTCGGTTCAATTTATTTTATTTTGCTTCTCTTATTTTTCTGTTTTTTTTTTTCCTTTTTTTCTGCTTTTTTCTTTCGTTTTTTTCTTTTTTTTTTATATTTTTATTTTTCTTTCTTTACATCACCTGGTCCCACTTTACGCAGTTTACGTCTTAAAAAAACACGAAAAACAAAACAACTGAGTAAGCCTGTACTCACCTTGAGACAAATATGGCACTGGTAAGTTTTATGCAGATGCTTCTCTTCGATGTGGTCCCGGAGCTTGGTTTTGTCCGCGAAACGTTTCTTGCAATGGTCGCATTCGTATCTGTTGGACATAAACAATATGTATTATGAAATACAAACAAAATACACGTGTCAAAATCAGGCAATGGCTGTGTGATAATAAAATAAAATAAATAAAT
Source organism: Acrobasis suavella (assembly GCA_943193695.1). NCBI lineage: Eukaryota > Metazoa > Arthropoda > Insecta > Lepidoptera > Pyralidae > Acrobasis > Acrobasis suavella. The sequence continues at coordinate 5,737,196 of OW971956.1, forward strand.
AAATGCGGACAAATCAAACTGATTGAGCTAGCCCCAAAGTAAGTTCGAGACTTGTTTTATGGAATACTAACTCAACGATACAAAAACCCTGTCCGATCCTTGTAGGAGCAACTCAGACTGTCAATAAGAACAACTTTTCCTATGGGACCAATGCTTGAAACAAAAATCGAAAAATCTCCATCAATTTGTTTGACAGAGACGGTACAGGACCCGTAAAGTTTCTACTTTTGGCCACTACGAGCGCTACGATAGATTATATCACCCCCAACACGTACTTCGTACGTAGCGAATAGACTGCTTGAAAATTTGATACCAGTGTCAGTCTTACCTCTTACACACAAACAAAACAAATAAGACAAAAACTTACTTTCGTTGGTCCTGCGCTACGTGTTTGAGACTGTTCTTCAAATGCCTTTTATATGAACACACGGACGAAAAATTAATTTTACACTCTGAACAGTAAGCCGCTGCAGATTGTGCGGGTTTGCTCTGAAAAAAAAAAGTAAAATAAAAAATTGTAACAATTTTTAACCATATCTGAAAAAGTAAAACGTATATTCTTTTTTCATTAGATTCTTATCAAAGGGCAAAAATATTAACGTTCTCAAAGCGATAATCTAACATAAAACCCATCTTGTGTCTCTTTCCCTCTTATGGGATTTTACTGTTGCAAGAATGAGACTTCGCCAAACGTCAAAAGTGAAAAAGTAACCTGTTCGCTGCTTAATGACAATGACATATGCTTAGATAACTTTTCTATTTAGTAGTAGTACTGGCGTATTTCATACAAAAAAGTTTATTTGAAAAATCAAATTAATAAACCCCCAACCGATAATGTAAGTAAAGAACGCCATCTTGTGATGAATAACGGAACTACTAACTAATTCCGCTATTATAGCGCCATCTCATTTTTTTTAGGGAAAGCCCTGACTTTAAATTTGTAACCCCCAATAACTTTTAAGCGGCTGAACCGATTTTCCTCACACATAGCTAATAACCATCGCAATGGAAATTGCATTCACGTAAAGAAACCGCATCGAAATCGGTTCATCGATGCCACAGACAGACTCACAAACATTAGCGTTAAACTTATAACACTCCTCTTTTTTTGTCGGGGTTAAGAATACGCCACGACGATTCAAAACAGGTTATACTTTTTAACCGAATTCCAAAAAAGGAGGAGGTTATCAATTCGTCGTGATCCTTTTTTTTTATGTATGTTCACCGATTATTCAAAGTCGCCTGGACCGATTTAAAAAACTCTTTTTGTTTGAAAGGGTTTACTTTCCAGGTGGTACCATGGAAATTTTATCAAAATTGGTTGTGTAAATTGGGGGTGAAGTCGGTTTTTAGTTTTGAAAAATTATTATTAGACAAAGCGGAATCTTTGTTCCTCCTATATCTAAGATTCTTACGTAAAAATATTAAAAACAAGACGCGACGTGACGTGACGTGGCGACTACTCAAACAGATTAGTAATTTCAGTGGAACGTAAAGCGGGCTCTCACTGAAATTAGTATCTATAGTGCGTTTGTTTAGGTATTTAAAAGAATGTAAACAATCTTGACATGTCTTTTTATTGAAATATACACTTTATGTTTGAGAAGGTATTGATTTATAAAGTGTATATTTCAATAAAAGACATGACACAAGTGTATACTTGGCAGGTGGTCCCATTGAAATCTTATCAAAATCGGTTGTGTAGGTTGTGAAATCAGTTTTTAGTTTTGAAAAATTATCACCTATATATTATTTAAGAGATCACAAACAAACAAACAAACAAACAAACAAACAAACAAACAAGAATAACGTTACCTTGTCATGTTTCTCCAGATGTCTCTTGAGGCTGGTCTTCCACCGGAACACTTTGCTGCAAATCGTGCAGGGGAACGAGTTGTGGAGCTCGTGAACCGCGCTGCAACAAAATATTCATCAGGCTCTAAGTGGTCTCATGTGACCGGTACAGTTCATTGTATAATAAACCTTATTCCCACAGTTAAAACTCTAATTTGGAATCGCTGCTGACGTCACTTACGCTTGCAGTCACCAAGCGGTCTTATAAGACGTTTGGGTCTCACTAGTACCATCGCAACACCATTCCCCTTTGCATAATGAATCTTATACCCAAAGTTTAAGAGTCTAATTTTGAATGGCTACTGACGTCGTTTACGCTTACAGGCACCAAGCAGTCTCATGAGACCGGTACACGCCATTTCAACAATCACATAATGAACCTTATTTTGCACGGTTTAGAGTCTAATTTTGAATGGATGGCTGCTGACGTCGCTTGCGCGTCGCACGAGGGGCTGGGAAAATATTGTTAAAAAACAATGAAATCTTAAACTGTGGGAATGATCCCACAGTTTAAGAGTCTAATTTTAAATGGCTACTAACGTCGCTTACGCTTACAGGCACCAAGCTCTCTCATGAGACCGGTACACGCCATTTCCTTTTTGAACCTTCCATTAATGAACCTTATTTTCACAGTTTAGAGTCTTTATTTTGAATGGATATCTGCTGACGTCGCTTGCGCGTCAGACAAGGGGTCGGAAACAATATATGTTAAAAACCAATGCTAAACCGCAACTGTTGTTTATAGGTATGATATAGACCACATCAATAAAAGAGGTATACCGGCGTGTCTGTGTTTAGTCTGTAGTATCTAAAAGGCTTAACCGAGTTTGATTCAAAAGTCAAAAAATATTTTTTAAGAAACTAGGCTACTGAAGACACATTTTCATTATCAATCATGAAAAATGTGTCTTTGTATTTACATTATGAATTATAATTAGGTGCATGTCTATGATGATAAACATAGACAACAAACACTCAGTCTATGGTTCATGAGCATGCGTGTCTTTGTCGTAGCGGTACCTGTCTGTGGTGATAAACAGAAACAGCAAACACTCACAGTCTATGGTTCATGAGGCCGGCTCTGTGTGTGAACGTCTTGTCGCACTCCGGACACTGCACGCGGGCCTTGTGTGTGTCTTTGTGGTAGCGGTGCATGTCTATAGAACTGAAAAAAATAATTAAATCGTTATTTACCTACCTACATTAAAAAAACTGAATAATAATTTTCAAAAATGTGAAGGTCCTAAGATAGACCTTTGAGGCACTCTTTCTTTCCATTTACAGATATGACAAAACTAAATTCATTCAGAGTAAAAAATGGGAGTGTTGGCCGGAAACCACGCGTTTCCGAATTTTTTTATAATAAAATGATGGTTTTATTAGTAGAATTGACTTTCTCAATTAATTCATATCATGTAATAACGTGTCCAAAGCATCGTTTAGTTCGTATATTTTAAGGTATATTTAAATCATCTGCTAGTATGGAATTTGCGCTTAGAGCCTTTTTTGCGTGCAGGTTAAACTTAGAATGTACCAGCTGCTTCTCTTTCCGCGCAGATCGTAGAAAATCGAAAATGCGAATCATGTCAATTGGCGATGCGGCTAGCAAACCATCCCTATTTAGATTCCTTTTTCCACCTTCTCACCCACCATCACGCTAAAAGTGGCCTTGAGTCTTGCTGTCTTGTCTGGTTAGAGCCGCAAATCTCAAAATGCTCTGTCTGGGCGAGAAGTTGGAAAAAGGAATCAAAATAGTATTGAGTCGATAGTTGCTTCACGTATCAACATGATCGACTATTCCCTTAAAGCAGCTGGCACCAGTGCCAGATCTAGACCTATTTTTAGGAGGGGCAAATCTAAATATGGCGCCGCAGCATCCCACTTATTTCTGGCGACGAGGGGGGGGGGGGGGGGGGGTAGAGGGCGGGTAAGTATTGGCGCCCGGGACGGATGCCCCGGTTTGCACCCCTCTTGATCCGGGCCTGGCTGGCACATTCTAAGTTTTGACCAGCATGGAAGAAAGATAACTAATCAAAACTAAAAACAGACTTTTCCCCCAAACCAAACAACCGATTTTGATAAAATTTCAATGGGACCACCTGAAAAGTGTACTCTTTCAAAAATATTATTGTACAAATCGGTGCAGGCGTCTTCGAATAATCGGTAAACATACATTTAAAAAAAAAAGATCGCGGCGAATTGATAACCTCCTTTTTGGAAGTCGGTTGAAATTAGATAGAAATGTAGATACTTACTTGGAAACATGTGGACAGAGCGGACAAGAGTATTGCTTGAGAGATATCTGGTGCGCGGAGTAGTAGTGTTGTTCCATCACTTTGATGTCTAGCGCGCGCTTCTGGCATAGGCCGCATTGGTACCTGTAAAAAAGTTTCACGGTGACAAACACATCATCATCATACTCCCTTATTTCTGGTTGCATCCTCAGCGGTAACGCTTCAGAGCCCGGAGTCCGCTACCTAACCTAGCTGATCTGGCGAGGTTACTGGTTTTTGCACAGAGCGACTACCGTCTGACCTTTGCAACCCAAAGGGTATGCCAGAACCAATCCTTGGATAGGTTTGAGGAAACGCTAGATGGCGTCCGGGACCAACAGCTTTTCGTGCCTTCCGCAAAACGAAATCATCTTTCTTATCGGATAATCAGGTGTTTAAGGCCTGCAGTATCTTAACCAGTCTGGAAACAACTTTTCACAAAGTATGTTTCCCAGTGGAATTCGAACCCACGACCTCCGGATCACAAGGTGAACGCCTTGCCCACTGGATGACGAATGCAGTCAGCAACACGCTGGTGGAGTTTTTGGCAGGAAGTCAAGGGTTTAAGTTGGGTATGCTTGTGGACTTTATGACATGAAATTTGGTTTGGTGTTTTTTAATGTAACGGCTGTAGTGATTGACGATCTCCGTCCGTGGCGATTACCATATTAGTCCGCTACTCAGAGGTTCCGGGTTCGATCCCCGGTCAGGGCAAGTTGGAAAATGGCCTTTTTCAAATTGTCCTAGGTCTTGGGTGTTTATCTATAAATATCGTTGAGTTAGTGTCCCATAACACAAGACTCGAACTTACTTTGGGACTAGCTCAATCAGTGTAATATGTTAAAAAAAAGGATATTTATTTGCGCACTGTGTGGTCTTTAGGCGCCGTCCGCCACTCAATCGGCTAAAAACCAGTGGATTCGTATAGATTTGTCGCCAGAAGCTCCCTTGAAGCAATCAAAGGACCTACAACCTTTGATTGTAAGTTAGGATTAAGACAAAATAAACGAAGAAATAAAGATAGGCTCTATAATACGCCTATTCAGAGCCGTAAAATAATTCTTTAAAAAAGTTTATTTGCCAGAAAAATTATAAAAAAAAACCCGATGACACCATCTAGTGATAAGTACCGGAACTACGTATTCTAACCGATGTTAAGTGGAATTGATATCCGTAGCACCATCTCTTATATTCGCTAGACAAATTGGGTATTTTCCTGGGTCAAAACTAAATTATTTTGTACTGATAAGAAAATAAAACGTCGCAAAATAATGTCACTTGTCTCAAAGACAAGTGACATTATTTTGCGACGCAACACATCAATTTAGACGTGATTTTAGATTTATTATTGCAAGCAATGCAATGCAATGCAAATTGCAATTAAGTCTAAATTGATGTGTTGCGTCGCAAAATAATGTCACTTGTCTCAAAGACAAGTGACATTATTTTGCGACGCAACACATCAATTTAGACGTGATTTTAGATTTATTATTGCAGGAAAACCGATAATAAGAGTGCTATTGGACTCCAAGAAACGGTGACGTCATCTGCCTGTATTGACGACCTCCGTGGCGTAGTGGTCACCATGCTAGAAGGCCACCTAGAGGTGTTCGATCCCCGGTCAGGGCAAATTGGCAAATGGCCTTTTTCAAATTGTCCTGGGTCTTGGATGTTTATCTATATATGTATTTGTTATAAAATATGGTATCGTTGAGTTAGTATCCCATAACACAAGTCTCGAACTTACTTTGGGGCTAGCTCAATCAGTGTTATTTGTCCCTATATATTTATTTATTTATTTCATACAAATCCCATAGGTTTTTGTTTTGACGTTAAGAAAATAGTATCTGATTTGATTTGTTGTAAAATAGCGAATTAAATAAACCCCGTCTTTAAAGCGCTAACCCCAATAACTTTAAACGGCTGAACATAATTTCATCAAACATAGACCAAGGAACCACCGCAAGGAAATTTGCTTTCGCGTAAAAAAACCGTATCGAAATCGGTCCATCCGTTCAAGAGCTACGATGCCACAGACAGACAGACATTACCGTCTAACTCATAACCATAGATTTAGAAGGTACAAATGGATATAGCGTGTTGTATAATGTGACCAGAAACGGAATATTTTTGTGTGACCTTAAGTTAAGAGTCTCCTTACCCTAGACAGAATTTTCCATACATACGTAGTCTAGTTTTTATTTCGAAGCATCTCAGATATTGGCGAAATTATGTCATTTCAAATAAATAGTAATATAACTAGTTTTCACAGTCAAAGTGAGAACTTAAAAGAGAATATAGTGTATCATATCATATTTGATCAACAGTATGGAAAACTTCTACACTCTCATATTTTCCTTCAAGTTCATATTTGACTGTCGAAAACTAGTTATGTGCCTGGATATATGCAATTTCTTTAAAATTACAAAATACTGTCGAAATCGCACATGTCATTTCAAAATAAAAGCAAGACTACGTTTGTATGGAAACTTCTAGGGTAAGGGGATTCTTAAAAGGTTGTATTTGAATACATTATTGTATATGTACAGTCAAATATCAAGATACCTGACCAGGCCCTCTACTTATATCTTGAATTTTCTCTTAATTTAAAAATATAATTAACATGATAATTTACATTCAGAAAGACTTAATCAAAATCTGTCTCAATAAAAATTTTCATGTTAATATCATTTTTAGTTTAAGAGAAAATTCAAGATATAAGTAGAGGGCCTGGTCAGGTATCTTGGTAATTGACTGTACACGAACAATAGGTAAAGCTGCAAGATCTTTCCAACGCAAGATAACTTACAAATTTACACAGTTAACAATTTGAAAAATCCAATTTTTGTGTGACAATGTTCGAGCCAGGCCGCTGATGGGAAAGATTTGTATGAGAACTTGTCTCGTTGTCAAGTTGATCGCTAACTCTTTTGCTCTTGTGAGGACAGTAATCGTATTATCTATCGCTGGTGCGGTCTTTTTACGCAGTAAAAAAAATTAAGAGGCATTTCACATTTGTTTGGATGTCCCGCTTACACAATCAAACATTTTAAAGATTATTAAAAAATGTGTCTCATTTGTAAAAAAGTGTTTCATTAACATTCAATATAATGATATTGTGGATATTTAAGACTTGTTTGTATATTGTGCAGAAAATAAATCTACATCGAAAATAAGGTCATCAAAATTTTTAATTTTTGATGACCTAATTCTCGATACACACACACACATAAACAATAAAAAACATTTCTACAATATCTAACATATAATTATATTGAAAGTTAATGAAACACTTTTCTACAAAACGAGTCACATTTTTTTAAAATCTTTAAAAATGTTAAATTGTGCGAGCGAAACAGCCAACCAAATGTGAAATGCCTCTTAAATATAAATATAGAAAGACAAATCACACAGATTGAGCTAGCCTCAAAGTAAGTTCGAGACTTGTGTTATGGGATACTAACTCAACGATACTACATTTTATAACAGATACATATATAGAACATCCAAGACCCAGGACAATTTGAAAAAGGCCATTTTCCAACTTTGCCTGACCGGGGATCAAACTCGGAACCTCTGGGTGGCGAACTAGCATGGTGATCACTACGTCACGGAGGTCGGCAAAATCTAGGTCTATGTTGATGACACCCCTCTTTTTTGTCGGTGGTTAAGGACTGACCTTCTCATGTGCCTCCTGTAATGCGTTTGGAACGATTCCACCGTTGGGAACACCGTTTGACAGATAACACAGCTGTACTTTCCATTGTCCTGAAAAAGAAATGGGATTTTACGATACAGAGACATCATCACATCTTAATCCCTCACGGGGTAGACAAAACCCGTAAGATCCAAAGGCCTCGCTTAGCGTGATGGTGGGCGTTCAGATGGATAAAGAAATCAAACTAGTAATAGATTGTTCATAAGGTTGAACTCGTCGGTCGGAACTCTCGGTCGCGGGCTCGAACTCACAGGTAAGCGCGGCCTAAAAGCATGCTGTCTCACCTAACATTGTGTTCGGGCGTAGCAGTGAAGTGAAATGCACGATAATTCGTGGCAAACCGAGCGTTAAAGCATAAAAGTATACGTAAAGTCCTTTGGGAAAAAGGTTTTATGCAAAAACTACTGCATAAGTTTATTTAAATCTTCGATAATAAAGCTATTTCGGTACGGACTTTGTTTTGGAGATTTTACACTTCTATCTTTTATTACTTACAAAATTCAAATGTTTATTCAGAAATTTGACCTTTACAGGCACTTTTAAACGTCAATAAGTATCATTTACATTACGTGTAGTTTATATTGAAATTTAATTAATTTTAAAGAAAAGCTACCGATACCAGCGCTTCGTAACGACCAACTTGCGTAAAAATAAGCAAAAAAAAACTAATCTTTGATGGCTTATAACTTTTTAATGGATTTTTATTTTACTGTTCCGTAGTCCGTACAGACAAAATTCATGATGATACAAACGATATAATGTTAAACTTTGAATGTGCAATGTCAAACCGTGGAGGAAATCCCCTCCGGAATTTTTATACAAAAGGTATCGACTAGTTCAACCTTAAGGGTTGGACTACATCTGTCAACATGGAACAGCACTTGTCTATGCTGGTAACTTTTTCTGTCGCTCTTAACCGTGATTAGCTAGAGCGAGATAGAGCGACGAAACGCTTCAGCACCGGCCATGCTGATGCATACTCCCTCTCTGCTAGCATCTGCTCGTATGACAACACGATCTACACTCTCTCTACATTCTAACGGAAATTACAAAGCTTTAAAACTCACCGAAGAGTACCTGGTGGCCATATGCGAAGTATAGCTGCTTTTATAATGGAACCCTAAAAGGCAACTGTCACATCTGAGCTCCGCACGAATGTAGCTGTCCGTCTTACGGCAAGTAAAGAGCTTTAAAACTCACCGGAGAGTACTTGGTGGCCAAATGCGAAGTAAAGCTGCTTTTATAATGGAACCCTAAAGGCAACTGTCACATCTATGCTCCGCTCCACACGAATATAGCTGTCCTTCTTACGTCAAGTACAGAGCTTTAAAACTCACCTTAGAATGATTGGTGGCCATGTAGGTAGTATAGCTGCTTTTATAATTGAACCCTAAAAGGCAACTGCTACATCTATGCTCCGCTCCGCACGAATGTAGCTGTCCTTCTTACGGAAAGAACAGAGCTTTAAAACTCACCGGAGACCGCTTGGTGGCCATATAGGTAGTATAGCTGCTTTTATAATTGAACCCTATAAGGCAACTGCCACATCTATGCTCCGCACGAATGCAGCTGTCCTTCTTACGAAAAGTACAGAGCTTTAAAACTCACCGGAGAATGCTTGGTGGCCATGTAGGTAGTATAGATGCTTTTATAAGGCAACTTCCACATCTATGCTCCGCTCCGCATGAATGTAGCTGTCCTTCTTACTGAAAGTACAGAGCTTTAAAACTCACCGGAGAATGCTTGGTGGCCATGTGAGCAGTATAGCTGCTTTTATAATTGAACACTATAAGGCAACTGCCACATCTATGCTCCGCACGAATGCAGCTGTCCTTCTTACGAAAAGTACAGAGCTTTAAAACTCACCGGAGAATGCTTGGTGGCCATGTAGGTAGTATAGATGCTTTTATAAGGCAACTTCCACATCTATGCTCCGCTCCGCATGAATGTAGCTGTCCTTCTTACTGAAAGTACAGAGCTTTAAAACTCACCGGAGAATGCTTGGTGGCCATGTGAGCAGTATAGCTGCTTTTATAATTGAACACTATAAGGCAACTGTCACATTTGTGCTCCGCACTAATGTAGCTGTCTTTCTTACGGAAATTACAAAGCTTTAAAACTCACCGGAGAATGCTTGGTGGCCATGTGGGCAGTATAGCTGCTTTTATAATTGAACACTATAAGGCAACTGTCACATTTGTGCTCCGCACTAATGTAGCTGTCCTTCTTATGGAAATTACAAAGCTTTAAAACTCACCGGAGAATGCTTGGTGGCCATGTGGGCAGTATAGCTGCTTTTATAATTGAACCCTATAAGGCAACTGTCACATTTGTGCTCCGCACGAATGTAGCGGTCCTTTTTTGCCTCCCTCTCCCTCTCTGCTAGCATTTGCTCGTACGACAGCTCGATCGTGATGATCTCGCACGGTTTGCTGTTCAGGTCGAAGGTCACCGGAGTTTTTTTTGTGACCTGAAATAATATCACACAATGTATTCTATACACTATTACGCCTTAATTAGATGATTTTATATAACTTAGAGTGTATCTTGTATGTGTCTTGCTTGTATGTTTGTTTAGGTCAAATCTAGCGACTCAATTTTTATCAGTTAGCCTCAACCGACTGAGCTGAAATAAAGCTCCATAAATTTTGGCACGGTAGGTATTTAATTTTGTATGAAGGTGAAGATTTTTTTTACGATTTCAGCGATGCTCCCATAGTAAAAGTTGTTCACATTGATTAGCATGTTTACTCCCTTTCGGGTGGTAATAATATTTATTGATAACCCATTTCTGTCACACTTTGTATATGTTAGAATTCATCTGATTCTAAAGGTAAGGGTTGATCTTAAACCTTTACCTCTTCAGTGGATATTGATAAACGAATACATGAACAAATATACTTAAACAGAAGTTGTTTTATTTAAATTGGGAATATGTATAGTTTTTCGTTGTGCTATCGAAAGTGTTCCTCAAAATAGCACGTGCAAGAAAAAACTACCTTGCTAAACCAAAATCTCTTTAAGATATAAAGATTACAAAGTCACGTCGGCCTTTGGACGGCGTCTCGGAGCGCATTAGAAAGATCGGACAGGAGTGACGTCACTTATGTCGCATTTGTAGGCCTGGTGTAAAAACACTTGTTCGGGTGCTATGTCAAATATTGCGTTTACAGTATTGGCCTAATAACAAAAGTAACTTTATTTTTTTTAAAGTCTATGGTAATATTATTTTTAAACATTTTATTTCTTGTAATATTGACTTTTTTAATCAACTAAAACCGAAAGTTTATAAATGGATAAAAAAATATAATTGTGCTTATAGGCCTTTTTACGTTACTTGTTACTGCTTGTAATGCTTACAAAATCAGAGATATTTATCAAAATCTGCTTATTATGCATTTTCTCTATTAACAGTTGTATCATCATTATCACCATTTCAGCCGCATAACGTCCACTGCAGGACATAGGCCTCTCCCAAGGGTTTCCAAAATGACCGATCTAGAGCGGCCTGCTTATATAAGTTGTATACTTGCATCAAATTCAGTCTTTTTTAATTTTATTTTACTTTTTTAGAAACAGAATACAATCACATCAGGACCAGGAAAATATTTAATTTCTACATATCTGTTCTAGACTGTACTCCAAAACTGTGTTTACAGCATTTTTATACATAGTTGTTCATTTGTACCTACTTTATAAATATAAACATTGAATTAACTAACTAATAACGACGACCTCCGTGGCGTAGTGGTCACCATGCTAATCTGCCACTCAGAGGTCCCGGGTTCGATCCCCGGTCAGGGCAAGTTGGAAAATGGCCTTTTTCAAATTTTCCTGGGTCTTAGATGTTTATCTACATATGTATTTGTTATAAAATATAGTATCGTTGAGTTAGTATCCCATAACACAAGTCTCGAACCTTCTTTGGGGCTAGCTCAATCAGTGTTATTTGTCCCTATAAAAAAAGCGTTAAATACGTTCCCGTTCCCGTTTCCGTTTCCGTTTCCGTTTCCGTTTCCGTTTCCGTTTCCGTTTCCGTTTCCGTTCCCGTTCCCATTAACGGGCCCGTTCCCGATCCCATTACCGTTATTTTTTGACTGTCACTCAAAAATTACGAAGTTTCATAATAATATAAATTAGCAACACCAAGATGCAATTTTTTAAAATCCAAATAATGGTTTATTATTTTTTACTAACAACTCATTGAAAAATGTCATGTGTCTGAAAAATGTATGCTTCAAAAATGACGAAGATTCATACAAACTTGCAACCCCTATGTCACCCCTATAGAGATGTAATTTTCAAAATCCAATATATGCATTATTATTTTCTACTAACTACTCAAATAAATTAAAAATGTCATGTGTCTCACTTTAAATATTACGAAGTTTCAAACAATCTGGCAACCCCTATTTCACCCTCTTAGGGATGGAATTTCCAAAATCCTTTCTTAGCAGACGTCTCCTAGTCACAATCTACCTTCCTGTCAAATTTCATCTTCATTGGCTAAGTTATAGTTTTCGAGATTTCGTGATGAGTGAGTGAGTGATTTTCGCTTTTATATATACATAAATGAAGAAATCTGACAAACTATAAGTATAATAAATTTCAATAATGTGTATAATAAACGTTTAGTCAAGATGGTATCACATAAGTAATTATTTGAAAACATTATTTTTCTTTAAAGTGAAATATAAATTATCTAAAGAGGGTTCAACACTTCTCTTCAACAATATTACCCTAATACTTGCCTTCTTTTTACATTTCCTCTTCTTCTTCACTTTGCCCTCATCCCTTCTGATCTCCAAGAGGAGCGATTGTATTTTCTCTTCAATATATTTCTCATTGTCGGACACTGGGGCGTCAGAGTGGGGGTCGTCTAACTGTGTGTCTTCATCTGAGAAGAGATATACCTGTTTCTTAACAACATTTTAATGCCCGGAATATTAAAAACAAAATATGACGTCATTACAACTTACGGAGAGCACAGAACTTGTTTGCAGGCATTACATGTTATTATGTGTCAACATTGTATTATAAGTATTTATCCAGTATTTAATAATTAAAAGACATAATAATAATATGACAAAGCCCTTCTGGCGAGTGCGCGACCAATACTGTGAAAATGAGTCTCTTTCGGCGTTTCTTCTCAGCAGTATTCGTTGCGAAGCGCTAGTACAGGTGGCTTTTCAACTATTTAATTTTAATATATACTCTATACACGATACGTAAATTATACTAATTGACGTGTTAAGTGCCTGCAAAGGTCTAATTACTGAATAAACATTTGAATTTCAGAACTTGATTGTGAGGATCAGTTCTAGAGGGTCGAACCATCATCTTCGCCACAGGAAATCCACTGTACATAGGCCTCCCCTAAGGATTTCCAAACGACCGATCGGAAGCGGCCTGCATCCAGCAACACCTTGCTCAGGTCATCTAACCACATAGCAGGTGGGTGTCCTACACTGCCATTCACCTTTCTGCCCCATCGGCCATCGGTTCTTCGCGCTATGTGCACCGTTCAACTGCCACTTCGATCCGCTAAACTATGTCAGTGACCTTTGTTCTCCTAGGAATCTCATTTCTGATCGTATCGCGTAGAAACTCAGGGTCTAACCAAATCTTACTTTATCTCACATTAGCTGCATCTTAGTGCAAGTTGTATAAAATATTCCTGCAATTTTTTTTTCATTAAGTTATTTTACGGCTCCGGATACTAGTCGTTTAGAGCTCATCTTTATTTTTCACTTCTTTATTCCTACTACCTAACCCTAACTATACAATCAAAGGTTGGCGTAGTTCCTTTGATTGCTTCAAGGAAGCTTCTACAAATCTATACGAGTCCGCTAGTTTTCATAGCCGATTGAGTGGCGGACGGCGCCTAAAGACGCCCACCACAGTCCGCAAATAAATATCACTTCAGCCGCACTATGACTGTCACTTAAATATTTTACATATTGTCCATGAGAATGAACATTTATTACACTGAACTACACCAATTTTATAAAGTCCATTAGAATCGATTTTCAAAAACAAACTCCATCTGAACAATTTGACTTCCCGCCAAAAACTCCCTTGCAATGTTTTGACTTTTCGAACACTGTCACACTTTTTATTAATGCTTTAACATTAATGTCACATTTGACTCCCCCTATCGCTACCCCTGCTGCTGTGACGTAATAATATAGATGCCCACTTGTCCACTAATTGATCAAGAAGATAACTTACCCTGTTCTTCGTTCTTCAACTCGTCTTTTACATGAACATCTTCATCGTTACCACAATCCGTTTGTTTCATGTTTTTATCTTCTACGGTGTTACTTGATTCTCCCTCTCTCAATTCTAGTGCTGGGTGCAGTGGGTTGGCTTCGATTTCCACTTCCACTTCTGCATGAAATACAAATATGAACTAATGTGAGATGCAGACATTTTAAATAGTACCCTACCCAGGTGACCGAGCTTCACTCTTTGTTCAGTGAAAATTCCAAAAAACCTGCCAAGCGCGAGCCGGACTCGCGCACGAAGGGTTCCATACCATTATCTATAAAAAATTATCTATAATCTATAATGGTTTGTTGTATGGGAGCCCCACTTAAATGTTCACTTTATTCGGTTTTAATTCTTTGTTAATTTAGCGACAACAGAATAAGATACAGCCTGGTGACAGACAGATGAACGGACGGACGGACGGACAGCGGAGTCTTATGCGGCTTACACACGCCACAATTTTAAATACAATCTGCAGTAACCATCTGGTGCTGTGCTGCAGACTGTGATGTGCTGTAGACGTTTTGTGGGCGTATCCCAGCAAATTGCGTGTCGGCTGTATCCGACCGCTGCTGTGCAGCAATTTGTATCCGTGTTGCAAGCTGTGTAGCGCGGTTAGTATGTTGAATGCAATTTGCCTCAGTCGCGCGCGCATTCTTAAAACGGCAACGTGTTATGATACGGTTCTCTAAATACCTAGTCTTTGTTTTGAACTTTCGTTGCCTACCTACGTTTGTTAATTAAATATGAACAGCAAGGAAAATAGAGTGTGGTTACGAGTAACTATTTTAGAACTTTATAAAAACTTGCCACATTTGTGACACAAAAAAAAATATAAAATTAGGACAGAGGTAGTGCTCGAGAAACCACGGACGAAGTTGCTAATTATTATCAGTTTTTTTTTTAATATTTCAGTACAATGTTCCTTGTGGAATGTAGCAACTAAAGTTAGCTAAATTGATTTTTCCCCAGAACCCCTTAGATAAGTACTAAATTTCATCTAAATTATTATAAAATATTGTACACGTATTTTTTCTTTTCTCTGAGAAAAAAGATTAAAGAACGAATGAACAAAAAATGACAAAGATTCAGCGCATTAAAATTTCACATGACGTCACGGCTAGGTACGATTTTTACTTAGCGGTAACTTTTTGCGAACTGAAAAATGTGGGTCCATTATTTTTGGATAATCTAAAAGATGGACTAATTACAATCATACTTTTCTGACCCTGCCGTCACGTATTGAACATCTGATGCAGGACCATAATGGCACATCAAAACTACAAGATACGTAAAAATGATGCCTTAGCAAAAGTTGTCCAGCCTGATGATCAATTTTTTGTTGAGGTATAAAAATCGAAGATCTGGAACATCTGATGCAGAACCATAATGGTCCAGCTAAACTATAAGTGATATAAAAATGACGCCTTAGCAGAAGTTGTTCAGCCTGATGAGCATTTTTTGTTGAGGTATAAAAATCAAAGACCTGGAACACCTGACGCAGATTAGGCCGGAGTCATAAAGTCCACGCGAACGAAGTCACAGGTTTCAGCTAGTGCATACATATACGTATACAAGAATTGCTTTTTAAAGTAATAAGACTTTTATTTTTAAGTTAATCACAAACAATATGAAACAAAAACCCTGTTCGATCCTTGTAGGAGCAATTCAGGCCGTCAATATGAACAACTTTTCCTATGGGACCAATACTTGAAACTCGAAAAACTAAATCGACTTTTTCATACAAAAGTGTTCGGCCGACCCGGCAATTTTTATGAAATGTAGATTTTTTTCGAGTTTCAATCATTGGTCCCATTGAAAAGTTGTTTGTATTGACGGTCTGAGTGGCTTCTACAAGGATCGGACAGGGTTTTTATGCAGTAGCAGCAGAAACTCTAGCGCTGACCTTGCTTGCTCAGAAGTCAATAATAAGTACCATACCCATATTACCCATGCGCAGTATCCTCTCTACATTTCGCTTAGCGCTAAACTTGCGTGCCGCTACACGGCTTAATTCCAAGATTTCCATATAAGTAATATTGAAATCTTGGAATCAATACAAAACAAAATCTAAGAATGACTTTGGGGTCGGCTCGCCAGCCGCCCGGTAGCAGGCGGTGGAGAAGTACAACTAATAAATAAAGTTTGAAAAATAACAACTTCACCTTTATTTTTATAGGGTTTTTAGGCATTCATGATGTAGTACAAAAATAATCAAACTAAATAAAATACCACGTGAGCGGGGGATTGAACCAGCGACCTTGGTCTTGATACGACCATGTTCTTACCAACTGAGCTATCACGTGTTCAGTCGGTAAGAGCATGGTCGGATCAAAACCAAGGTCGCTGGTTCAATCCCTGCTCATATGGTATTTATTCACCATTTCTTATTTCGTTATTTGGTTTGAGAACCTCACCTTTATACTCGTATTCGTTCTTAAACTCCTGCTTCACGCACACTTCCTCTTCAACATCTGTGTCTGCATCCGTTGGTGTTGTAGATGCTATGTCTACGGGGTCCAGAGTGTGTACGCGGAGCTTCGGAGGCCGCGTCACGTCGCTCAGGAGGAACTCTGTTAGGGTCTGCAAAGAGAAATCAAATAATGAAAAGAAAAATTGTGAAGTGTGATATGCTTGACAGCTGTCAACTAGCAACAACATTTTTTTTATGCTCCTTGATCTAGTCTGCTTTCTGTGTTTCTATCATGCAAACTACTGCCGGCCAGAAGTGCCATTTTTGAAATGCGCTGTCACCAAAACGAGTGGCTTATCGATACAAAAAAACCGTTCGTTTAGTGATTCCGCGTTTTAAATAGGCACCACACAGCGCCCACACACTACTATTAGGCCCAGCGCCACATAATTAATTAAAGTTTTACATAAAGTACGGAATCTCTTAAGATCCGTCCCCCGTCCCCGCACCTTTCCCCCGCTCCGTAAGGAGGGTGTTTAGCGGGCGGCTGCAGGCGCCTCCAGCCGCGTCCGCAAAGCGACAACGGGGGAGAGGTCCGAGGACGGGAGAAGGGGACGCATATTGCGCGGCATCTTAGGAGATTCTGTTCTGTAAGTAATACTTTAATTCTGTGCCAGCGCAGCTGCTGCCAATAACTGATGCATGCCAGGCCAGGTGCACTCCGCAGTTTAAGCATGAAGCAAAGCTGGCCTTCCATGTCTTCCAACGTGGCGTATTCATAGACACAAGGTTGAAATTTTTGAAAAGTTTAACGCTATACGTAACATACATTTTGGCTCGTTCAGTGTGGCGTGGTCGCCCGGAGCAGCTGCAGCCGGTCTCTTGCAACTCCACACGCGGCGGACTCAACACCAAGCTAAGTAGCCCTGGTTGGCTACTCATCGGACCTAGTACTAGGCCCAAAACCCCTATCTAGATCTCTGTTCGTATCTGTGTGTGTACTGTTTTTATTCATTCATTATACGTCTCATTTGTTCTGGTTCCTAGTGTTTATTTTAAATCTCCAAACTAGTTAGACCCTAAAGGTTAGTCTACCTACCCTAAACGTCACATCAGTGCACACTAGGCTGATAAATCGAAAGTCATATGCGCTGCGTGCAAACTGAAAGGGACTTTAGTACGCTGTAACTGGGCTTAATTTAGCAAATTTTCTACCCAAGAGTGATTCTCTCAGACCAAGGATGTTCGATACTTTAGTACTGTTATCTCTCTAACGAACGCCTGTGGGAGAAGTGCCGGGAAATGCCAATAGACAAGCAGATCATGCGCCGCAAATGGACATGGATAGGCCATACTCTCAGGAGGGAAACACACACATCCCGAGACAAGCCCTAGAGTGGACCGCCCAGGGCAAGCGAAAAGTTGTCCGTCCCAAGCAGACCTGGCAGCGCACAGTTACGCAAAGATGAAGAAGATTGGGGTAACCTGGCCCGAAGTGAAGCGCATAGCCTAAGGCGCCGAGTCTCCTCCGCGTCCCTTTCATACAAAATATATAGAAGCGTCGCGAGGCAAAACACACAGGACGGACGGGACACCGACAGGGCACAGACACGACGCTTACTCGTCTGCATCCTATTGTAATATACAAAACGGACGGGGCACGGGCGCGTCGCCTGTGTTGCCATATCTACGGATCTGTCCGCATCTGTCACGTCCGTGCCTCGTCTTTTCTTTATGATTTCAAAAGTCGCGACGGCGCCCCGTTTGTGCCCTGTCCGCGCCTTTTCTTTATGTCCAGCGCTTGAAATCAAACGCAATAGCGAAATTCAAAGAAATATCAACTCAATGTAGTTAGCGCTATGGTTTAATTTAGCTCGCGTCAGAAGTCCTGACCTCTTCGTTTAGACACCTAGACATCCATTGCAAGCCAAGTTCATTCTTATTACTCTGGACAAACGATTCATGTAACTGAATTTTCAAAGTGATCGCCGCGCGCATAGTAATAATGTAGGTATATTTTCGATACCTAAACGGGGAGTGACCTGTGTCACTCCCCGACATAGTACCTGTACTATCTACACCGGTACTATTCTTCCGTCAGTATCGGTACTATACCGGTACCAGAGAGAGCAAGCAAATACCAGCAGGTACAAGTATAAGAAGGATAGCAAGCAGGCACCTAAATTAGGTACCGGTACTAGTACCTGTACCTGGAGGAGTAGCGGTACCCAGGTACCGAAATGAAAAGAACCTCTAAAGACCGGTACAGAACCTGTTTTTGGTACCAGTTCCAAGTCTTGCCTCTAACATACAACCAATGGAACCAATGGCATAACATGCCGTCCAAAGCGCAGAAAAGCTCAGATCATCTTTTTGGTTGCCTGTTACAGATTGCTACGGCGGTAAGGCCGCGTCTTGTACCTCATTGTATTATGTTACCCTTATGTTATAAGAATTCAGAATATATAATAGGTTGGGGAAAAAGTCTTTTCGCATTTTATATGAAAATTTAAAACATTTTTAGTATAGTTTATTTACAATTAACTAAAGTATGTAGGTACCATTTTGTTCGATAACTTTTTGCCATCTTATAGGTAGGGACATGATCCCATTGCTATAGAAATTTTGGGGCTTCTGATCAAAAAACTGCGTCAAGTAGTTTTGGCAGTCCTTTCGTAATGTTAACCTGACACTGCCTAAAGAATTCTGAAGAGACCGAAACAGGTGGAAATCTGAAGGTGCCAGGTCAGGACTATACGGCGGATGCATTAACACTCCCAGCCAAACTCTCTTAATTTTTGCTGAGTGGTTAAAGATGTGTGAGGTCTAGCATGATGAAAAACCAAACCCCTTCTGTTGATTAATTCCGGCCGCTTTCTCTCAACTTCTTGCTTTAATCTTATCAGTTGTTCGCAGTAGAGTTCTGAATCGATGGTCCTGCCTGGTGGTAATAGCTCATAATGAATAATGCCCTTCCAATCCCACCACACACACAGCACCACCTTGTTGCGAGTTAACCCGGGTTTCGCCACAATCTGTGAAGCCTTACCGGCCTTTGACCATGACCTTTTTCGCACGTTCCTGTCGTACGTGATCCACTTTTCATCACCAGTTATCAATTTCTTCAAAAATAGTTCGGTCTCATTACGTCGTAATAAAGAATCACAAATGAGTACACGGTTCATTAGTTCATTTTCTTTCAGAGAGCTCGTGAGGTACCCAAATATCGAGCTTTTTTGTGTACCCATTTTTTTTTCACATGCGCCAATACTGTTTTGTGGTCAATTCCCAGTTGTTCAGCTACGTCGTAACTACTGATATGCCGATCTTGCTCCACTTTTTCAAAAATAGCATCCATTTTATCCGTAACAGGGCGACCAGAGCGACGTGCATCTTTGACATCAAACTTTCCGGATTGAAAACGCTTAAACCTTTGTGCTACTCTCACAGACACTGCACTAGGTTCATAAACATCGCAAATTTTTTTCGCGGCTTGCGTTGCATTTTTACCTTTTTGGTAGTAAAATTTTAAAATGTCTCTAATTTCTTCATTAGATTCCCTCATCTTGACGGTAAGAAAAACAAATGAAAATCACGCATTTTCCTAATTTGAATTTGGAATTATCTTCTTTAAAATTTAAACTTTTAAATGATACCAAAACCAGCCAGGTACAAATAGTATAGCCAAAGTGGTTTTATTACAAGTTCATACATACTATATGCGAAAAGACTTTTTCCCCAACCTAATAAATGATTTTGGGTGCAATAAAGTTTTTTGTATTGTATTGTATCATCTCACAGTAGTTTTATTGAAGTGAGCGAAGTTCTAACGGTCTATTCGAACAATCCGGCATATGTATGTTTGTTAGACAACAACTCGATTAGCTTCGATCAAATTGTCATGAAATTTGATAAGCGTGTAAAAATGGCCAATAGAATTTTTTTAAAAGTTAGAACATAAACCTAATCGGTTAAGGGATTGCCGAGATATGGGGTTTGCGAGTCCACAAATCAGGGCTATAGTCCAGCTACTTCGTGCGCGACCTTCCTGCGGGGTACAGACGTTAGCGAGGAAGATTCTCAAGGCGTCAGCGGTAGCGGATGATGATGATGAGCGCTGCAGCATCCGTAACCCGCTGACACCTTGAGTATCTTCCCCGCTAACATCTGCAGGTTCTGCTAACACAGGAAGGTCACGCACGAAGTAGCCGGACTATGACCACTAGTTTAATATAATAATAAATCACCACACCCTAAAAGGGTACATGTATTAGTAGCAACAATATTTTGTCTTCTTAAACTATATGTTAGCGATTAATAAATGAGTAAATAAAAACATGCGGTAACATCTCACCTCGCTGGTGTAGGCCTGCAGTATCCTGTAGCAGTCCTGCACCTGATCCCGGAAACATACGACCTTCCGGAGCTGTGCGGAGCACTCCATGCAAAGCCTCAGGCATTTTATTGGCGTGTTGTATAGCTGGAATAGACAATTTTATTGAAAACCATGAAATCATGAATGATGATGTTGTAAGGTACATATGGTATTGCTTCACCCAACCAAAAAGCAAGTGACCCCAACAGCTCATGAGCCGAGCAAGTGAAGTGAGTTACTAATACAAAAATTATAAAAATTGTCTGTTATGAAGAAAAAGTTCTGGAAAAAAATATATAAATATTACTTGTTCTTGGTAGTACCAGTAGTAATAAACAAAATATGATCAATCACTATGTATTATGAGCTCCATTGGTAGTAATATAAATGTATAAAAAAAAAAGTACGAAATATAAAATTAATAAGAGTGATTATTATGAACACTAGTCAGTTGTAAGATATAGAATTTTACGTGAGCCAATATGGACCCAAATTTCGGTTACTAAATCATATGAAGAGGGAACGGCAAAATAGTGTAAAATAATTTTTGAGTGGTATACATGGGATCACACCTGGATGAGAGCAGCACAGGACCGTACTGCTCTCATCCAGCTGGTGACGGGTGGCATCAACAAAAAGAGGGCTATGCTTAGCAGGGGGCAGAAAAAGGGCTGGGATGATGTAATGATACAAGTGAAGGTCAGAGAAAAGACACATAACAGGCAATATCATAGACAATACACGCTGACTTTTCATTGGTTTTGGAAAAAAAATGTCATGTAGTAAATAAATTCCTCTATCCATAAACATAATCCAAATTTGTGTAAGACATAAGATAAAAAAGTTATGAAAATGATTTTCTCATAGTTACTCCCAATCATAACTGACGCATGACCCCGATAAACTTGAAATCTAGCTGGCCGGCGGTACTACTAATTGATCTCACGATTTTACTTTAGAGTTTTAGTCAACATATTTTGTTTCAGAATTTTTATTTTGACTAGCTAGCTTAGGTCTTACTAACGATCCTTATGAAGTTGCCTTCAGCTCCAAAACCAATAAAAAATCACCATGTTTACGCCAGGTAACAGGAAGTCTTGGCACAGAGTGGTACAACGTTGAAAGGAGTGAAAGTGGCTGGAAGCTAGGGGAGGCCTTTTCGAAAGGGCAATCATACCTGTAGAAGGTGAAAACCTGCAGAATGGCAAGAATAAGAGTCTGAAAATAAAAAAGGATACTAAAGAGGTGGACACACGACCTGAATCTCACAGCAGGACATCACTGGAGAAGGGTAGCGTGAGACAGAAAACAATGGAAAATGCTAGAGGAGGCCCATGCCAAGAGGCACACTGAAATACGCGACATTATCTAGAAAATAACTATCTGTAAATATATAAAATTTAGAATAAAGGGCTTATTATTATATTATTAAAACTCGTCTTTATCGCTTGCGGGGTAGACAGGACTTCATGCCATTATGCCCAACAACAATGAAATAAAAATAATGATGGGATGCTTCTTCTTTTCGTGTCGAATGCTTAAAGAAAATCATTTTTTTTCCCTCCAATTGGGTTGCTAGCCACATCACTTATTGAATTGATTCCCAGAGTTTCACTCATTCACTTAATCGGCTCCTTAATTCCTATCAGTGCAGAAATAGAAGCTTCTTTCATAAATACTACTTATCTCATAAATATAATTTTGAACTTATTTTGATGCAATGTGTGCATATCAATTTATTTCTTTTTTTGTTTATAGACTTACCGGTATTTCCTTGATGATATCCAGATAGCATTGCTTGAGTTTCTCTTCCCGTAAAGGCTGCAGTGCCCGGCCGAAGCAAAGACAGCCCATGCATATTAGTTTGTAGGGAGATTCAATGTCACTCTCAACATCCATTTTTTGTGTTTTAGTTCTTAACAGTCATAGTTTAAATACTGCTACACTTACTTAATAATACGCTTAGTCATAAATTTTATATATTATGTATTATTTTAAGACATTTTCACATGATTTTCACACAACTTAAGAAAGTTCTTTAACGGGCAATAAGACAATACAAAAATTAATGATTTTGACCATTTTAAGACATTATTGAAATAATTATAATGTTCACTGGTTAAGCAGATAATGACTGCTGCCAAAGGCGTAATTTCGATTTCATACTAAGTCATTTTTAGACGATTTCTATATTTTATCAATAAACAACAAAACCAAAACAAACCATGGCCATTTTGACATTTTTGACACTAGTGATGAGCCAAAATCAAAATCGACTAATAATGCTACGAAACCGGTTTTTTGAGTTGAGCTATTTCAAAGATATAGTATGAACAAAACTAAAAATTTTTTTTTTGCTCTTTGAGCTTCCTATTTTACGTTTCTAGGGGTTGTCGATGGAGTATTGCCATTTTCTTGATTTAAAAACCTACCACCTGAGTTAATTTACTTTTGTAAAATATGCAACAAGTAGAAAACACGTTTGTTTAATTAGACTTGTTGACGTTGTAGTTTAATATTTTGTAAGGTAGAAATAATCATTAATATTTTATGAATTTATTCAAATATTCATTTTGGAAATTAAAAAAATAAACTAAAACAAAACTACTACATTTTCAGGTATAGTAACACCGGGTAAAGCAGCCATTTTGTGGTGTCGTAGCCGTCTTGATCGTTCTGCATCAAAATTTGTCTATTTTACATGGAAGTATTACTTTTTGTTGTGGTTTGATAACCAATCAAAACATTATTACAAAATTCGGCTAATCATTTTTATACTACTATAAACGATTCAAAATGGAACAAGACGTGGATAATGACTACAAAACCGTGTGCAGTGCGTGTCTGAGTAGCGATAGGGATTTGTATTCAATTAATAACTTCCAGCAGGTTTACCAGATGTTTCGGCTGATTATGTACGATTTCGCGGGTGATCGGGTGAGTTTTGAAAGTTTTACAAACTTAAACATGCGTCTTGCATTTTGTGAAGTGCATTCTTCGTTACGTAAATAGGTCGGCTGTCTATTATACGGGTCATTGCACTTCTATAGTGAGCTAGAGTTAGGTATTACTGCATAGTGCTATTCTTTATACTAACTTATAGTAGGTAGGTATTCTATGTAAATTGTAAAGATGCAAACAAACAGCAGGAACCGAAAACGCTAAGATGACAGAGAAAGGTTGTCACAAAGAACCTCTCCTTGCATAGATAATAATTGGTAGAGGGAATCATATATAACATATGACTTCACAGACTTCAAGTCCTTCCAAGGACCACGAGTGGTTCGTAGACCACAGGTTAAGAACCACTGCTTTAGAAGATGTAAATATCCTATTTAATTATTATAAATAAGTACTAAAGTTTGTATGGATGTTTGTTCAACTTTTATACGAAAACGGCTTAACGGTTTGAAATTAAATTTGATAAATAAATAAATAAATATATAGAGACAAATGACACTGATTGAGCTAGCCCCAAAGTAAGTCCGAGACTTATGGGATGCTAACTCAACGATACTAAATTTTATAACAAATACATATATAAATAAACATCCAACACTCAGGACAATTTAAAAAGGGCCATTTTTCTACTTGCCTTGACCGGGGATCGAACCCGGAACCTCTGGGTAGCGGACTAGCATGGTGACCACAATGCCATAGAGGTTGTTGTGATGAAATGAATGAAATAATAAACTTTAACCTGGATTAACACATATGATACTTTTTATCCAGGGAAAATTCATACCACATCAGATTGTATGTCAATAAATAGTAAAATGTCTATTTCTTTCTTTTATTAATACAGGACTTACCGCAATTGATAACATTCGATGGTTGTTTGCTAAAATGATGCGGTAAGTCCCGTAGTACTAATAACAGTAATTGTGACCGCAAAAGCCTAAGTATATATATATATAGATATTTATGTATACTTAGTCTTAGTTTTGTTTAAGACTATTTTTTTGTCATTAGCTGGGTGACACACTAGGAGACATAGAACAGCTGATATGCTGGGAATGCTTGGCAGTGATGAAGAGGCTCGCCCGATTCAAGAGACAGGTGCACAATGCGCAAGAGCATTTAAGAGTGCTCGCCATGAGCCGCTCGCAAGAGGTAACAATTTCTCTACGAGTTAAAGGTCAACTAGTAAGTTAGTGGGCCTGAAATGATGGCACCACTGGTTTTAAATCTATGCTATGGGTGGTCATGTTAAATTATGTTCTGGTTTTTGCCACAGGCGAGGCCCACTATCTTTGTAACAATATAGGGTAAAACGTATTTCTTTATTTTTTTAATGATTCTATTCTCATACTTCTTTAAGCTCTCAAACTTATAGTAACTTACTTTTAACTGTTAATTATATAATTTATACTTGTCGTGTCTCTCTCGATCTCTTGCTCTACGACAAAAATCTGCATATATCATGTTGGAGCCCACCTACTGAGCTGAGACAGGTGGAGTTCCCACCAGGGATGTAACGAATGTCAAATTTTCTACATTCGCGAACGCGAATACGAATGTTTAGGCTGCGAATGTGCGATAGCGAATGCGAACGTTGACATCAAGTATTACAAATACACATATGTATAAATATTTATTATTATTATATTATTTAGACGTAAAGAAAGCCACATTTCACTTTTCTTTCCCGGTGCCTAATTTTTAACTAATGAGATAAACAAATATGTTAAAATGAAATGACAATTATCAAGTGATAGAAATATCCAAACATAAAAAATGATTTTTGACTTTGTTTATCTAAATAAGCAATTACTACAAACTGCAACTAAAACAAAACAAAAAAAAAACACAGACTGCAACTAAAACAAAACAAAAAAAAAACAAAGAACTCACGAGAAATTAATGTTTCCTATTAAAGGAAATCATTGGCTAAAGACCCAAGAGCCAAGCTGACCCGACACTATACCGAAGATATCCCGGATATCAGACGAGTACAGGAGCAGTGCACGAGGGCTATTCAACTGCAAAGAGGTGTAAGACAGGGAGACGTTATATCTCCGAAACTGTTCACTGTTGCACTGGAAGATGCCTTCAAGCTTCTGGACTGGGAAGGATTTGGCATCAACATCAATGGTGAGTATATCACTCACCTTCGATTTGCCGATGATATCGTTGTCATGGCAGAATCGATGGAAGACTTAAGTAATATGCTCGGAGACCTAAATCAAGTTTCCCAACAAGTGGGCCTTAAAATAAACATGGACAAAAGGAAAATAATGTTGAATGCCCATGTCGCGCCACTACCTGTTTGTGTTAGGAGCTCCACCCTCGAAGTTGTAGACCAATACATCTACCTGGGTCAGTTGATCCAGGCAGGAAGTTCCAGCTTCGAGGAAAAGATCTTTCGACGAATCCGACTCGGCTGGGCAGCGTTCGGCAAGCTACGCAGTGTCTTCTCGTCCAAAATACCTCAGTGCCTCAAGACGAAAGTGCTTAAGGGCTACATGAATTTTCCGGGGTCCAGTGCTGCCCCCATTTGAAATGAATCAATAGATAGGAAATGGAGATTTCATTTAAAATTTGGTCTTGATCAGACCCTAGATAACCCTTCAAACTATTTTATGAACTACTGTTTACTGTTTAAAGTGAGAACATGAAGCTTTTCTACGCACATACGCCAAAAGTGGCCGTTTTTCGCAATTGTGCGTAGAAAAGCTTTACGTTCTCACTTTAAAGTGTAAACAATAGTTCATAAAATAATTTAAAGGGTTATCTAGGGCAGTCTTTCCCAAAGTGGGCGATAACGCCCCCTTGTGGGCGCTGGAGGCTTTAAGGGGGGGTAACGGGCCCAGAATAAAGTTGGGGGGCGCTGATGTGATTTAAGCAATGAGTGATTTATAACTTCAGCTATTTTATATTTTAAATTTCACTAAAATTAAAATCCTCTTACTACACAACATCCATTTATTAGTTCATATTTATATCCTTTTTATTGTTCAAATATAAACTAAAGATATAATTAATATTTATTATTTTAGTGCGTTCACAATGCTATTTATATCGTTAAAGGAATTAAACACTGAAAAAATTTCGTGTTTTAAAGTTTCGCAGGTGAGGTCCCCACTTCCGATACTCTTTATTATTGTAAAATTGTATTATTATTGCTATTTTTTTATTTAAAATTAACAATGTTGATTATTGTTATTTTTTTATAAAAGATACTCTAATGTACTGGTGTATGTATTATTATTGCTCTCTCTTGTAAAAAAGTCTAGTTTAGATTAAAGGTTGAATTAAACTACCGGCAAGACAAATATGTGATTCAGGTTTTTATGGTGAAAAAAATGGGGGGCGCTACAAAATAACTGATTTTTTAAAGTGGGCGTTTGACAAAATAAGTTTGGGAACCTCTGATCTAGGGTCTGATCAAGACAAAATTTTAAATGAAATCTTCGTTTCCTTTCAATAGATTTATTTCAAATGGGGGCAGCACTGGACCCCGGAAAATTCATGTAGCCCCTTAATCAATGTGTGTTACCAGTGATGATTTATGGATCTATTACGTGGTCCCTTACTATGGGTCTCATAAGAAGGCTCAAGGTCGCTCAGCGCGCTATGTAGAGATCAATGCCCGGTGTTTCTCTACGTGATCGAATTGGAAATGAGGAAATTCGTAGAAGAACAAAAGTCACTGACATAGCCCAGTGGATTAGTTCGTTAAAGTGGCAGTGGGCGTGACACATAGCGCGAAGAACCGATGGCCGATGGGGCAAAAAGGTACTCGAATGGCGACCGCGTACTGGCAAGCGAAGCGTAAGACACCCACCCGCAAGGTGGTCAGACGATCTGACCAAGGTCGCTGGAAAGCGCTGGATGCAGGCTGCTCTTGATCGGTCGTTTTGGAAATCCTTGGGAAAGGCCTATGTCCAGCAGTGGACGTTATGCGGCTGAAATGATGATGATGAATAATCACGTTATACGCGAATCATCGAAACGCCGAGAACAGTTGCGGCGCGGTGGTGCGTCCGCGAGGCCGATGGGCATTACATGACATGACCTGCACACATTGGCACTCGCATAACATTCGCATTGATTGATGCAAATGCGAATGTTCAAAACGATGCGAACCATTCGCATACACGAATGCGAATATTCCTAACATCCTTAGCTCCAACAACGTGATTGTTAACTTTTAGGCTAATTTTAGTGTAGACTGAATAACAGCTGTCTAACCCTTTACCCTGCATTGTATAACTTGGGTACAGAAAATAATACTGGTTTATATTAGTTTGCATATTAAACCAGTATATGCAAACTAATATAAACCAGTATTATTTTCTTTATTATTAATATAATGCTATTTTACAAAGCAATAGTTATAAAGAACAAATATATTTGTTTGGCTCAGTCCGTTGTCCAAGAAGGCCAGTGCTATCCTTACCTTCTATGATGGTAAGGATGACACTGGCTTGTAGTCCTGTTGACTGTTGTTTCTTAGGTTTTACCTGATTATAAGACTACCTACTTAAGATTATGTAACTGCATTTATGGTTCCACGGAGCTCATATCAATTTAAAGGAATGCCTTTTGGCTTACCTTCTCACCACATTTACATTTACTTTTTAAATTTTTTATATTTGTGTGTGTTCATAGCTATGTTAGTTGTTGTTAAGCTAAGGTTGGCTACACACGACACAACTTGGCACACAATCTGGCGCTGTACTTGCAGATTGTAATGTGTTTAGACCTGTTGTTCTGCAATCTGCAGAACAGCAACAGATTGCATGCCAGGCTGTGTCGTGTGTAGCCAACCTAAATTTAACATCAGCCACGTAGCTCCAACAACAGTGACTAATAGTGTTAATTAATTTATTACCATTTTCAACCGACTTCAAAAAAGGAGGATGTTATTAATTCGAATGTATATTTTTTACCCTTATAGTTTCGCCATGTCTGTCTGTCTGTCTGTCCGTCCGCGGTTTTACTCAGCGACTATTAGTACTAAAAAGCTGTTATTTGGCATGGATATGTATAATAATTAGGCCGAAAAAATGATAAAATAAAATATTGAAAATAAACAATTTTAGGCTAGCTCCCATACCAGTAAAGTGTAAAGGCAATTTTTTTTTCTTGACTAACCAGTCATGTTGAGTATCGTTGAATACGTCTTTCAAAAATATTATGAGGTTGTGAACACTGTTTATCGATTTAGAGATCCGTTTCTGAAATATTTGGTTTTAAAGTGAAAATTTTTGTTTGTGTCAAGTGTCCCCCCCTCTATCTGCTAAACGTTTATATAAAAACACTTGAAAAAATTCACAGCTAAAGTATATATAACGAAATTTAAAGGAAAACTATCACAGCTAAGTAGGGTTTACAAATTAAAAAGTTATAGGCGATCTACTTAAAATGTACTAGCAAAGTGAAAATTTCACACAAATTCAATAGACAATTCGTTTTTGGACGTTTTTAGTGGCATGAACTCAAAGTGGGCATTCGTAACTACGGAACCCTACACTGCACTTGGCCAATTATTTATGAATGTTGGACCATTTTGGGAAATTCTTTTTTAATCGGTGTACTTGTCAGGTGTTCCCATAGAAATATAATCAATGTTGGTTGTGTAGTTTAGTGTTGAAGTCATTTTAGTTGTGATTTATTTTATTCTTCCTCAGAGTATGGATCACACATACATGTCACAGTCCCTCTCGTCCCTGGAAATGACCACAAAGGTGGACTACGACAAGATCTACGTGGACTACTACGCGCAGGAGTGGCCGGAGACGTTCAGCCTGTCTATCACAACCGCGGAAGAGGTTAAGAACGAACACTACGACGTGGCGCAGGCTGTGAGGGACAATATACATTTAGATATTGACGAGCATATGTTGGAAGGTAATTTTTTAATAGATATTAATGTTGATAGGAGAGAAACGTTATTTTATTGTCATATTTATTCATACGTTTGTGATTTCTAGGGCATTTGACTTTTTTTGTACTTAGATAATAAAAAAAAGTCTTTTGGTGAACACCAAGAAAATGCCGCAATTAGCATTTCAAATATTAGTATAAAGAAAAGTGAGACCGTGGTGACATCTCGCTATCTCTTTCGTACGCGAAACCCAATTAATAGAAATAAATATTCAAATAACGTAAGTAAAAAAGAATAATAAATTAATATATACCTATAGAGACAAATAAAAAATAATCTGACTGCCTCTGTGGTCGAGGCGTTCGAAATAAAAAATAATAAACTATATTGGTCCAAACACACTACCCTGTGACACCCGCTACTGTAATTTCATTAATCTATACCTGAATTTTGTTTCAGTGCCCGAAATAGTCCTAGAGAACCCTGTGACAGGCGTGATGTCCCACATCGTAGTGGAAACCGATGCGATGGTGTCGCGGAGCGTTCAACAGACTAGCAACATGCTTACTGCCGAGTGAGTTCATTTTCGTTAGCTTAGAAACCATTTTGGGGGGGGGAGGGAAGTTCATGTCAAAAAAAACTAAATTTGGCATATAGGTTCCTTATAAGGTCTATGGGTGCACTAACAAAGGATTACTCAAAACTCACCCCCTAAAGGGGTGAAACTGAGGGAGGTCCAAAGTTTGTATGGAGAAACAAGATTAGTTAGACCATTTTATTTAAAACTTCGCTGGAGTACTCTGGCGTTAAATGAGTAATTACGTGTTTCAGGAGTTTACAAAATTCAACCCCTAAGGAGGTGAACCGGGGATGCAATAATTGTATGGAGAAACAAAATTAGTTTGAACATTTTGAAGCGTTCCGTTGCTCTCTCTCGGTCTAGTAAATGATGGGAACGGGAACGAAAACAGGAGTGAGAGGGAGATCGTATTACACCCATTTTCGACTTCGGACGAAGTCTCGGGTTAAAGCTAGTAAAAAATAAAATCTAGCGCCTCCCAAAATAGGCCGGTACATTCGCCTCGGCTTCTAGTGTAAATCCAAAAAAAATATTGTATTTTGTTTCAATTTATCTATTTCCTGTGATAATATAACCATTCATTTTGATTTACTCTCACAGACCTCTGGCAGCACCGGAAATCGGCACCATGATAACCGTGCTGCCCAAGATGGCCACCGTGAAGCAGGAGACGGGAAGCAAAGGAGGATACACCACGGAGTATCTCACGCAAGCGCAGATGTTAGCTGTCAGGTAAATTACATAAATGTATATTTATGGACAAATCACACTGATTGAGCTAGCCCCAAAGCACAGAATAAGTACTAGTACTCACGTACAGAAGTCTCATTCAGCAAATAAATTCAAAGAAATATCTGCTCAATGTGGTTAGCACTATGGTTTAATTTAGTCAACTCGTGAACGGGTGCTGCCGGGAGGGACTGGTCAGCTCAGCTTCGCTTTTTTGACTAATTAGTATTTTTTATTACTTAATTTATGTTTGTTTACTTGTACGCAAACATTACATGTTATAATGTGTCAACATTGTATTATAAGTATTTATTTATTAAAAGACAATAAAAATACTATGACAAAGCTTTTCCGGCGAGTAGGCGACCAATACTGTGAAAATGAGTTTCTTTCGGCGTTTCTTCTCAGCAGCGTTCGTTACGAAGCGCTGGTATCGGTAGCTTTTCTTTAAAAATAAATTAAATTTTAATATACTTTACACGTAACGTAAATTATACCTATTGACGTGTAAAAGTGCCTGTACACGTAAAAGTTTAATTATTGAATAAACATTTGAATCATTGAATCTTTAGCTCGCGTCAAAACTTAGCAGCTTTTCGTTTAGATACCTAGAAATCCATTGCAAGCCTTCATTCTTATTACTTTGGACAAACTATTCATATAACATAATTTCCTACTCCGGAGTGGTCGCAGCGCGCATAATAATAATGAAGGTATATTTTCGATACCTAAACCGGGAATGACACAGGCCTGCCCCAATCAAGATTAAACTTGTGTTATGGGATACTAACTCTAATTACTTGCGGTGGTTCTTCCGTTATAAGTTATTTATGGGTTAACGCTTGAAAGTCAGGGCGTTCCCTAGCAATTTAATTCAATTCAAATATATCTTTATTATCATAGGATATTTATAATATCTCTTAATAATCGTCACTTTGTTTTGTTGCACAATAATTGTTGACGTCAAAAAGTTACTTAGAGCTAAGTTTACTGCCGCCTCCAAAGCGCTAGTGCAGAAGAAGCGGTAACAAACTGCACTGCAGCATTTTCTCCAAAAATGTCAACTCACAATGAAATTAATATTTATAGTTGATATGTGGACATTGTTTGTTATCATAATTTAAATTATTTTTTTTAATGTCGAAATTTTAAAGTAATGTCAAATCAAGTTGTAGATTCAGTATGTACCTAATGTACCAAATTATGACCATTTCTGAGTATACAAACCTTTAAGAGGGACCCGGGCCGAGCACAAGCCAGACTTTGTCTTTAAGATAGTCATCAATCCTATAATAAGCCTTCTCACAGAGTACCTTCTTTACATAAGCTTTAAACTTTTTGTCTGGCATATCAAGGACCGATTGTGGCAGTTTATTATAACAAAAGTATACCGTTCCCCATAAACGTTTTACTAACTGTTTTGAGCCTATAATACGGGGCAAATAAGTCACTCTTATTGCGTAAGTTTGTAACGGTAAAATCGCTTACTTTATTGTATGAGGAAATATTTTTCCTTACATACTGTATGTTTTCAAATAATTACTGTGATGGTAAGGTTAGTATACTTTTTTCCTTGAATAATTCTCTAAGTGAGTCTCTAGATCCTAACCCGTAGATAGCACGAATTGCCCTTTTTAGGGTTCCGTAGTAAACAAGGAACCCTTATAGTTTCGCCATGTCTGTCTGTCTGTCTGTCTGTCCGTCCGTCCGCGGTTTTATTAAGCGACTATAAGTACTAGAAAGCTGTAATTTGGCATGGATATGTATATTAATTATGCGAAAAAAGTAGTAATATAAAATACTGAAAAAAATTTTTTTCGGGCTAGCTCCCATACAAGTAAACTGAAAAGTCATTTTTTTTTCTCAATAAACCAAGCATGTGGGTTATCGTTGAATAGGTCTTTCAAAAATGTTATGAGCTTGTTAACGTTTTTCAATTTAGCGATCCGTTTTATAAATATTAGGTTTTTAAGTGAACATTTTTGTTAGAGTCAAGTGTCCCCCATCTATCTGCTAAACGGTTATATATTGACACGTGAAAAAATTTACAGCTATAGTATATATAACGAACTTTAAAGGAAAACAATCAGAGCTAAGTAGGGTTTACAAATTAAAAAATTATAGGCGATCAACTTATAAAATGTACTCGGAAAAGGAAAATTTAGTACAAATTCAATAGAAAATTAGTTTTTAGGCGTTTTCAATGGCATAAACCGAAAGTTGGCATTCGTTACTACAGAACCCTACACTGCGGGTGACCCGACACGCACTTGGCCAATTATTTGTTAAATGAAAATAGTCTGAATATCGGCTGCACGGGGGGACCATAGCAGTATGCCGTATGACATTAAACTATGAAAGTAACTAAAGTATATTAGTCTAGCAGTTGCTACATCTGTCAATTGTCTTATTCTCCTTACAGCATAAGCCGCAGAGCTAAGCTTATTTGAAAGTTAAGATATGTGAGCGCCCCACTGAAGTTTCGAGTCGATCGTAATTCCTAGGAAGGTAGTACTTTCAACAAGATCGAGTTTTTCGCCATCTATCAGTATGTCAACGCAGGCTTGCCTCAGCGGAGCAGAATATAGATGGCGCTGCGGATATCAAGTGTTATTGGTACTCATCACTAGATTGCGTTCTTGACAGTCGGGGGTTTTTTAATTTGTCTAGAAAAAAGTATTTTTGTTTAGTTTTCAAATATTGTTTCAGGGAGGAAGCGAGACAGAAGGTCACATATGCAAGTTCTGTGTACAAATGTGAACTTTGCATCATTGGGTTCTACACGCAGCAGCAAGTCAAAGACCACTTCATATCGGCACATAGAGCGGTCAGTGGTTTCTCCTTTACTTTTCTTTTTAAGCCCCATTTTTTTTATTTTTTGGGCATTCCTTAATAGCCCCCCAAAAGTCAGCTGCTTGCAATTTAGCAGATTTTTTTGGGGAGCGGAATCCATATTAAACATTTTGTTTCTGGAATTCAAGATGGTGTCTTGATTTTAGAAAAAGAAACAGTCTCACTGGGACTGGGTAGGGGTCTGAAATTCTGTATGTGGGGGTAAAGTACCCCGCGGTACTTGAAACTGCAATCAGATTTTGAATCCAAGATGGCCGCCCACAAATTTTTTGATGTTTCCTTAACTCACTACAGTTTTTTACCATTTTTTCAACTGAAAACATACCTTAGTCTACTTCAACAACTGCACGAAAAACCTTGGGCTGCTTGCAGCCTATGCAGAAAAGCTAGTTTCTAATTTAAAATATAATATGATATTTTGTAAAAAAGAATACCCCAATCGCTACATACAACTGCCTATATTTACGCAAAATCGATAGCTTCTTTTTTTAAATAATTTAAATAAACAACATTAAGGCGATAAGTGCTTCTTGTACTTCATTGTATTCCGAATATGTAAATGTCTTTTGGTGCAATAAAGTTTTTTTTGTATTGTAACATTGATTTCTTTTCTGTACAGAAACCCGGCAAATCGGCGTGCAAGATCTGCTACGTGTACATAGACGACGCGGAGCTAGCGTCGCACACCGACACGCACTACCTGCGGCACACGTGCTGCACGTGCTCGCACCGCGAGCAGAGCGCGAGGCTCATGCAGCTGCACGTGGAGGGGCACGCGCGGGGGAGGGACTGCGTCAACGCCGGCAGTGTGGGAAAGGTACAACAAGACAAGCATTGGTCAGTTTTTTATTTGGGGGGGGGGGTATCGGGGTAAGTGGAGGTCCATGAATAAAATACTAGGATAATGTTGATGACATCGACGCAAGTGTCTTTATTTCTGGGGAAGGGTTTAACCCCTAGAACTCTCCTCGGTACGGCGGATTTACCTTAGCGTCGAAAACAGACACACTACCTGCGGCACACTTGCTGCACGTGCTCGCACCGCGAGCAGAACGCGAGGCTCATGCAGCTGCACGTAGAAGGGCACGCACGGGGGAGGGACTGCGTCAACGCCGGCAGTGTGGGAACCCTAGAACCCCCTTCGGTACGGCGGATTTACCTTAGCGTCGAAAACAGACCCCCCTCGATACGCCTCTGGTGGATTTACCTTAGCGTGGGAAACAGACACGCACTACTTGCGGCACACGTGCTGCAAGTGCTCGCACCGGGAGCAGAGCGCGAGGCTGATGCAGATGCACGTCAAGGGGCACGCACGGGGGAGGGACTGCGTCAACGCTGGGGATGTAGGGAAGGTAAGTTTACAAGCATTGATTGGTTTTTTTTTGGGGTGAGGGGGAGTGGAGGTCCATGAAACAAAACACTAGGTGAATGTGGTTGACATTTACAGCAAGTGTCTTTATTTCGTTGGGGGAGCAGGGGGGGGTGTTTCGACCTCTAGAACCCCCCCCCCCCCAGTGGATTTACCATAGCATCGCATACAGACACACAATACCTCCAGCGCACATGCTATCCACATAATTACGTCACACACAATTTTGTCTTGTCGAACCCTTTCTCAAACTTCTTACGCCCGGTCGCTCGGTGGCAAATCTATAACTACTTGTACATACTATATTATTATTATATACATATATAGTACAAGAAATGCTCGTTTAAAGTATAGGATAAAATGTTTGCGCAGAGTCGGAAGAAGAAACCAGAGAAGGAAAAGCCGCCGCCCAAGCCCGGGGACCTTCGGAAGCTGCTGTCCAAAACCACCATAGAGGGCTACCAGTGCTTGGAGTGCGACATGTTTTTCAAGTAAGTTATCCTACTTGTACTAGACGCTCTGTGATCTGTAGACTTTGCGAGTCACCGTTGAAGTTTATCGGATAAATAATTTTTTAAAACTAAAAACCTACTTCACCCCCAAACTACACAACCGATTTTTATAAAATTTCCATGGTACCACTTGGAAAGTATACTCATTTAAACAAAAAAAAAAGAATTTTTCAGATCGGTCCAGGCGTCTTCGAATAATCGGTGAACATACATTAAAAAAAAAGATCGCGACGAATTGATAACCTCCTCCTTTTTTGGAAGTCGGTTAAAAAGGTGGTCAGACAAAAAGTTGCATCTTAAGACTTAGTATTAATTTCAAAGGTTATTCATAAAATAGTTTGAAGGTCTTTCTAGACATTTATACAAATTAAATTGTTAATTATAACCATATTTAGTTTTAAACAATTTATTTCAAATGAGGGCGCCACTTTAGCTACCACTTCGTCTTAATAAAAATAACAAATAAGTTTTATGACATTCTTGAACATTTTTCAAAATGGTTGATTTATGATTTATACAATGTGTATTTTTTACATAGATTTAACGAAGTAAAATTCTTGGTCTATGAATTTTTATACTTGATCAAATGAAATGTGCGGATATTAAACAAAACACTATCGACAAAAACGAAAAAAAAATCGTTGTGTTAGTTATTTCAAAAACCCAGATACTTTAATTTTTTCGTCAATTATTTTTAACTAATTTCCTGTTTGGTATTGTTATTTATTTTTTACTTTCTTAGCTTTTTAAACTTTGAAGTTTTCAAATGAGACAAATTTGAAGAAAAAGAGCCGTTTACTTAAAGAGAAAAAAAATATCGAAACACGACTATTAGAAAAAAAATTAAGTGTTGTTTTCTTTCCGGTTTTTTTTATAGATAATATTTCGTCCAATATCCGCAGATTTCGTTTAATCAAGTATAAAAAAATACACATTGTATATTTTTTAGGCATAACAGTTTTTTGAAAAAAAAAATTATGTAAAATAAAACTAACTAAACTATCAATCCCCATATGATAGCCATTTTAAAAAAAAAATATTGGAAAAAATTAAATTTAAAGTAAAACAAATCTAACTAAACTTTCAATTCCCATATGATAGCCATTTAAAAAAAAAATATTGGAAAAAATTAAATTTAAAGTAAAACAAATCTAACTAAACTTTCAATTCCCATATGATAGCCATTTAAAAAAAAAATATTGGAAAAAATTAAATTTAAAGTAAAACAAATCTAACTAAACTTTTAATCCCCATATGATAGCCATTTTGAAAAATTTCCAAAAACTAAATCGACAGCATTCTGTATATAGAAATGGTTTTCGAACTTGCTCACAAAATTTTACGAGAACCGATTGAGAAATGCGACCTGTAGACAAGAACATACTGTCTGACTGACAGACGGACAAAAGCATTTTTTTGCCAATCTCGAAACAGACGCTTCGCTCGCACGGTCAATCAGATATGTACTTTTTCCTTAACGTCAAAAACAAACGTTCTCTATGGGTTGCCGCTATAACAACAAATACTAAAAACATAATAAAATAAATATTTAAGTAAGGCTCCCATACAATAAACGTGTTTTTTATAGATATACGGAACCGTTCGTTTGCGAGTCCGGCTCGCACTTGGCCAATTATTCTGAACTAATATATCTAAAATCACGTTGAAAATTAATACGATCATTTATTTATGTATTAAAACATTATTGCACAAAAAAAGTGTACGAATGGCGGACTTAACGCCAAATGGCGTTCTCTGCCAATCAACCATTGGACCAAGTGGAAAATAATTTGGGTGGTGCGACAGAATGTGTAAACTAAATAGAAAACCATAAATTAAATATCTTAAAGAATACAATAAAATTATTAATTCAATTCAATTCGTTTATTGCTTCCTTAATAAATATTACATATATATACACATATATGTATACCAATACAATTACTATAGATAGAATAAACATATAATAAATATCAAATAATACATAAATACCTAAAATAATATATACGCATAAATAATTAACATATGGATGGCTACTAGTTACTGCACAGGGACATCATGAGAAGAGACTTCTCGGAGAAAACGTTTATGAACCGCCCGTTTGAAGGCTAAACGACTAGGTGCACGCCTAATGGATTCCGGAAGAGCATTCCAGAGGAGAATGGCATTAATTTGAAAGGATTTGTTCATGAAATCAGTATGATAAGCAGGTACAGATAAAGTTAAAAGATTAGAAGAGCGGAGATTTCGCGAATGTGTAGAGCTAAGAAGAGAAAATTGAGACTTGAGATAAGCTGGGAAGTTAGGGTCATTGAGGATAGCATAAAGCATGCATAGGATTCTGGCGTTCCGACGCGGGGGGATAGGGAGCCAGGCCAACTGTGAACGAAAAGAGGAAATAGGGTCGTATTTACGAAGCCCATAAATGAATCTTATGCAGTTGTTAGCTAGTTTTTAGTTTACCTCATTCATATCATAGTTTAGATCATGACATTTTGTGCCGTTTTATTCTCTCAATAGTACAAGATAATTTATATTTGATACTGGATACATCTTTTGACTTTGACTTGCATACCATCGTCATCATCGCAGCCGCATAACGTCCACTGCTGGACATATGCCTCTCCTAAGGATTTACAAAAAATATAAATACATATGTTTTTCAGAAATTCGAGAGCTCGCAAGAACCACGTCGCCCGCTATCACAGAGAAGGGCTGCAGTGCGACCACTGCAAGAAGCGGTTTGTGAACAGGACCACTCTGGCTACGCATTTAAGGTAACTATGTTTGTTTGTCTGTGTCGAGAGCTCGCAAAAACCACGTCGTTATTGGACGACGACCTCTGTGGCCTAATGATCATCATGCTACGCTTCCACACCAAAAATCCCGGGTTCGATCCCCGGTAAGGTCAAGATGGAAAATTATCTCTTCCAGATTGACCTGGGTCTGGGATGTGTATCTATATATGTATTGGTTATGGGTCTGGGATGTGTATCTATTATATGTATTAATTTTATTTTATAAATATAGTATCGTTGAGTCAGTAACCCATAACACAAGTCTCGAACTTACTTTGGGGCTAGCTCAATCTGTGTGATTTGTCCGTATGTATTTATTTATTACTTTTCTTAATGTTATTCCTAGATCTCAGATCCCAAAATGCTTTGTCTGTGTTATTGGGGATAAAGACGTGATAATATTAACCGAATTCCAAAAAGGAGTAATCAATTCGAATGTATGTTCACTGACTAAAATTGTATGTTTATTTCAAAATTCCCCCCCTTTTATTTCAGGCTGCACGAAGGCCCTCTGCCCAGAGAGGAATGCCCCATCTGTCACAAGATGGTGCGCGTCATACAACTTAAATACCACATCCAGAGGCATCAGAACAAAGCTCGATACGAATGTGTGGAATGCAGGAAGGTGTTCTCACACCTCGCGACGTACCAGGTAACCCTTTATTTCAGAATGCCCCCCCCCCCCCCCCCCCAATACCACAAAATTACAAAATTGTGCGCGTGATACATCTGAAGTATCACAGACCACAGACATTAGAATAAGGCCAGATACGAGTGTCTGGAGTGCAGGAAGGTGTCTTCACTCCTCGCGAGGGACCAGGTAACCCCCACCCCACCCCCACTTTATTTCAGAATGCCCTATCTGTCACAAGATGGTGCGCATCATACAACTAAAATGTCACATCCAGAGGCACTAGAACAAGGCCCGATACGAGTGTGTGGAGTGCAGGAAGGTGTTCTCACACCTTGCGACGTACCAGGTAACCCCCACCTCCCATTTTCCTCCCATCTGTCACAAGATGGTGCGCGTGATACAGCTGATGTACTAGGTAACACCCGCCCCCCTTTATTTCAGAATCCTCTATCACAAGATGATGCGTCACTCTTTTATGCTTACACAGAAAAATATTCTCTCATCTACTCTATTTTAGTTACACACATTCGAAGGCAATATGGTTTGCTAAAGATTAAGAGGCTTTTCACATTTGGTTGGCTGTCTCGCTCGCACAATCAAACATTTTTAAAGATTATTAAAAAATGTCACTCATTTGAAGAAAAGTGTTGCATAAACTTTTTAATATATTATATGTTAGATATAGTAGACATGTTTGTATATTGTGTAGACATTGACTACATCGACAATTAGGTCATCAAAATTTTAAATTTTTGATGACCTTATTCTCGATACTCACACACATAAACAATAAAAAGACATGTCTACAATATCTAACATATAATATATTAAAAAGTTTATGAAACACTTATCTTCAAATGAGTCACATTTTTTAATAATCTTTAAAAATGTTTGATTGTGCGATCGAGACACCCAACCAAATCTGAATAGCCTAGAGTAAAATTGACTTATTGATTTTTTATCAGATCTTTTGCTACAGCTATGGTGGTTTTATATTTTCAATTTTATTTACAGGCCCATCTTAAGTACAGCAGAGCGCATGCGAGC
This sequence comes from Acrobasis suavella, assembly GCA_943193695.1. Classification (NCBI taxonomy): domain Eukaryota; kingdom Metazoa; phylum Arthropoda; class Insecta; order Lepidoptera; family Pyralidae; genus Acrobasis; species Acrobasis suavella. Next base: position 5,777,454 of record OW971956.1, read on the forward strand.
GATCAAGTTTTCAAGTGAGTTTAAGATTATAATTTTTTTACTAACGAAGTGAACGAAAATATTAGATGTTATAATTTTGCCCCGCAGTGAAACAGTATAGGCTGAAAATAGAAATTTAATGTTTGTTTCTCGTGAGTGTAAGTGGCGAACACTAGTGTCAGACTTTCAAGCTGCCTAAGGCATCTTACCGATGGCTTTACGTGCCTTCCGAAGCACGTAGGAGATTATTAATGTCACTTGGGTCAGCCATCCAGAAACTAGAAATCAGGGACAGGAATACTGATATTTTTTTATCGATACCCGATATCGATATTTTACCGATATATTAATAGATCGATACAAATTTCGGTAAAATACCGGTATTTTATACAAAATATTGATACAATACCAGTATTTTATACAAGATATCGATATAATACCAGTACTTAGTATTGATATATCGAAATTAGTATATATAAAAATAATCGATAAAATACATATCGGGTATAGATACATCGATAAAAAACTATCGGTATTCTTGTCCCTGCTAGAAATTGAATACATTATTATAACGAAGCAACAACTACCACTTGGATTTTTGTATAGTTGTTGAGTATGAAATTGAGAGATATACGTAAATTACGTGAGGCATTTAGAAGGGGACGGGTCAAATCGTATTTCACCGTTCATGCATCCAACATTTCACAGAACACAGATTGTCGTCGGCAAATATCACCAGCTGAATCTGTGAGCATAAAATAATATTTATTTCTTAAAAAGTTTAATATAATAATGATGTAACTACTTTTTTCTACTCCGGTACTGTTATCTACCTTTTAAATAGTCACGAACACTAATATAAGAACATTGATAATATATAATTTCAGAAAAGTCTATTCCCCATAACAGCACATGTGTCGTTATTTGCCCAAAAAGATACTATTAGCCATAGACTTAAAACGTTTTTTCTTTAGATCTACCAAACTACCAACATAAGCTACACGTTTTTTAAACATAGTCAATTGGAAAACGTCAATTAAAAAAATTAAGTTATATCATAGATACCTAGTATTAACCAAACATGTCAAACATTTATATAATTTTCTTTGATTATTTTTGTATATTATTTAGTAAATATAGTCGTAGAAAAGTATTTTTTGCAACGTTGTATAAGTACGTAAAAAAATGCTCGCCAAATCTCACATCGTAATCTGCGCCACTCGCAATTTTTTCCATACCTTTTCTGTTGCTCGGAACCGTCATTTGCCAGAGCGAGAGAGAGCGACGGAACGCTATACGAGTAGCACGGCCGGTGCTTTAGCGTACCGTCTTAAGTGCTGCTCCCTCCGTGCTGACAATTGAGATCCAACCCTTAACTACTTTTAAAATATCGCGTTGCAAAATTATGTATAAAAAACGTATTTTTTTAAAATCCTGAAACACGTACTTACTTATTTACCACCAGAAGTACTCCTGCGAAGTTTCGAATAAAATGGTCTAACAAATCTTGTTTCTCCATACAAACTTTGGACCCCCCTTTCACCCCCTTAGGAGTTGAGTTTTAAATAATACTTTCTTAGTGCACCCCCAGATCTCATAAGTTATCGTTGTGCCAAATTGGAGTCTCTAGACTCAGTGGTTTGGGCTGTGCATTGATATGTCAGTCAGTCAGTTTCTTTTATATATTTAAGAGATATTAATATTAACGGAGGTCAGACGGCAGTCGCTCTGTGTGAAAACCAGTAACCTCGTCAATCACTTAGTTTAAGTAGCGGAACCCGGGCTCTGAAGCGTTACCGCTGAGGATGCAACCGGGAATACGTGAGGATGATGATGAGACGACCTCCGTGGCGTAATGGTCACCATGCCAGGTCGCCACCCAGAGGTCCCGGGTTCGATTCCCGGTCAGGGCAAGTTGGAAAATTGCTTTATTTTTCAATTTGTCCTAGGTCTTGGATGTTTATCTATATATGTATTTGTTATAAAATATTGTATCGTTGAGTAAGTATCCCCCCAAAACTCAAGTCTTACTTGGGGGCTAGCTCAATCAGTGTTATTTGTAACTATTCGTATGTTTATTTTTATTTTATTTATTAATGTTGTGTTCAGGTTCCCGTGTCCGATGTGCAACAAAGGCTATCCGACCAAAGAGGCCATGCAAGACCACTTCAACTACCAGCACTTGGGGAAAACTTCGCACAAATGTCCCGTCTGTGATAAGGTAAAAGCGGTTTAACAAGTTGATTTGCAGGCAAATTAAAAAAACCCAACGACACCCTCTAGTGACAAGTAGCGGAACTACATAATATTCTAATCAACAGCGCCATCTATTATTTTTCAGGTAAATTACAAACCTAAGCTTTCAAACGTTAACACCTAATAACTTTTAAAGGACTGAACTGATTTTTATCTAACATGGCAAAGAACCACCGCAAGGGAAGTTGCTTTGAAGTAAAACACACATTGAAATCGGTCTGTCCGTTCGAGCGCTACGATGCCACAGACAGACAGACGTTAGCGTCAAAATTAAAACATCTCGCTTTTTTGTCTTTTAAAAATTAAATAAGTGATGAAATAAAATTTAAAAAAGCCTTTAGTTTTACTTCCTATCCTGTGAAATAGTACTAAAATCATAAATTTCAAAGCTAACAAGATAATTAAAATTTTTAAGTAATCCCCGACATAACTGTAGCTAAAAGAACCATCTCGATCATGTCAGATTTAACCCTTTCACCGCGAGACTTTATATCATATGTCGTACTCCCAGCGCGAGGGGTAGTAAATCTTAAATACCTACTACAAAAGAAGGGATGTGGATACTTAAGTTATGAGCAACACGAGCATTTTTTTTTCGGAAATAGCCGTCACTCGCGGATTGCGCACGACAAAGCTTGTCGGATAAATCCGACGTTCGCGGTGAAAGGACTAAAAAAGAACCGCATTATAATCGGTACATTCAATCAATCACAGGCAGTCACAAGTCAAACTTATAACATGATTTTTTTTGCGTCGGCGGTTAAAAATAGACTTGATTAATTTAATTTAAAAAAAATCGATCAGTGTCATACCATCCGTTTGGATCAGACATGCATCAGAGCATGCCGCGTCCGCGTATAAAAGAGTTAGGAAAAAAAGCGTGACTGGGGTAGGTGGGGGTCAAAAATTGATTTCGTGTGACGTCACGTAATATGTGGTCCGCCCCTGAGGATATACATCAGGGAAAACAGTCATTTTCCGGAGTCCAGTGCTGCCCCCATTGGAAATAAATTATTTGAAAGGAAACGGAGATATCTTTTAAAATGTTGTCTCGACCAAGCCCTAGATACCAACCCTTCAAACATTTTTATGAACAATTGTTTATAGTTTAAAGAACGAACGTGAAGCTTTTCTACGCGCATTTGCGAAAATCGGCCACTTATGGCTCATCTAGGGCTTGGTCAAGACAAAATTAAGGCGCAGTAGGTTCACAGCTCACAATCTTGTGAATGTTTCTTTAAAAATTACTGTGATTACTCTTCTACTATTTATTTCGTAGTTCTAAAACTCATTAAATGCCTTTCTTTTGACGTGATAACATCTTATAAATCGATGAACGCCGGCTGCACGCACGAAAAATTGTCACGTTCCGTTTGGGCCGAGCGTGCAAGCGCGAAACGAGCGTTAGAGTAGAGGCACGATCGGCCTTAGCGTTCGGCTTGTTACGCATCTATCATCATGAATCATGATGTTATCACGTTAAAATACAACCTCCGCGGCGTAGTGGTCAACAAGCTAGTCCGCCACCCAGAGGTTCCGGGTTCCATCCCCGGTCAGGGCAAGTTGGAAAATGGCATTTTTCAAATTGTCCTGGGTCTTGGATGTTTATCTATGTATGTATTTGTTATAAAACATAGTATCGTTGAGTCGGTATCCCATTACACAAGTCTCGAACTTACTTTTGGGCTAGCTCAATCAGTGTGATTTGTCCCTATATATTTATTTAATTATTATCGTTCGTAAGCCGACTGTACAGACAACCAATTTTTCTTCTATACTTTCAGCCGATAGCGTCTCGAGCGAACGTGGAGAAACACATAATGCGGGTGCACGGGGAGAAGAAGGACAAGCCTAGGACCCACGTGTGCAACACGTGCGGGAAGTCGTTCACGGTAAGTTATATGTTTTGAAAGACTTCCTTTATTTGCGCGTACCTCTTGCAGCGGCGGTTGGCCAAGCGGTTTAGGCATTGGACTTGCGTCTGTGAAACACTAGTTCGATCCTCACCAGGCGTTATTTGTGCATTTTTTTCATGGTCCTGTGAATGTTAGTTTATCACTTGTTTATAAATAAATATATAGGGACAAGACTTGTGTCATGGGATCCGTCCCTTTATCTCGCTCTGTTAAATGACGGTGCTGAGCGACAGAAAGAGATGGCAACATTGAAAATTTCTGCTTCGTGCTGGCAATTGAGATCCAACCCTAACCCGACCATGAACAAAATATACGTAGTATCATTAATATGTCTTCCTCTTACGCCCGGTCGCTCGGTGGCAAATCTATAAATAAATAAATAAATATATAGGGACAAATTACACTGATTGAGCTAGCCCCAAAGTAAGTTCAAGATTTGTGTTATGGGATACTAACTCAACGATACTATATTTTATAACAGATACATATATAGATAAACACCCAAGACAATTTGAAAAAGGCCATATTCCAACTTGTTCTATAACTACTTGTAAATACTACCTTTGATTTTTGCAGGACAAAAAGGCGCTTACGCAGCACGAAGTGATTCACTCGGGCGAGCGCCCTCTTGTGTGCGAGATATGCAACCAAACGTTTAAGCAGAAAGCGTCCCTTTACACGCACAGGAAGAGAGTTCACAAGGTGTACCCCACGAAACGCGTCGTCGAGTTTATGGACACGAAGGACACGTTGACTGGATAGATAGAGTCTAAAAACTGAACTAAAATTAGCCGTAACCTCTTAAGGTTGAACAAGTCGATACTTTTTCTATACAAATTTCGAAGGGGATTTCCTCCACTGTTTGACATTGAAATTGTTAAAAAAGAATATTTAATAAAAGAAGTGTAAAATCTCCAAAACAAAGTCCGCACCAACGCGGCTTATTTATTGAAGATTTTAATTAACTTTATTTGTAATTGATTTATGCAGTTGTTTTTGCATAAAATCTCTTTTCCCAAAGGACTTTCCGTATGTTTTTACGCGCTCGGTTTACTATGAATTATCGTGCATTTCACCTCACTGCTTCGCCCGAAAACAATGTTAGGTGAGACAGCATACTTTTAAGCCGCGCCCAACTGTGAGTTCGAGCCCGCGACTAGTTCAACCTTTAACCTCATATTTTGGCCACCCCTTGTCAGAATTGGCTCATATTTGGCCTTAAACCGTCTTCTGAAGTGACTAACTTTATTACGTCGAGTTTATGAACACAAAGGACACGTTGACTGGATAAACAGAGTCTAAAAACTGAACTAAAATTCGCCGCGACCTCTTAAAGCCGATATTTTGTTCACCCCTTGGCAGAATTGGCTTATATTTGACCCTAAGCCGTCTTATAAAGGTACTGATTTTATAACATCCAGTTTATGGACACGATGACTGGATCACGACAGTCACGACAGTCTCAAATCTAAATTGTCGTATTTCGCACCTCCTTCTAAAGGTTGACTGGAAGAGATCCCTATATGGGATAAGTCCACCATTGTATATTTGCTCTTTCGATTTTTTTGTACTTTATTTAGTTTTTTTGGTACAATAAAGTTATTACAAACAAACAAGACTTATTCTCGGCTTCGCCAGTGGGTTGACGGTAAATGAAGCCTATATGGCTTTAAGTCCGCCTATTTCATTTAGTAATAAAGTTAAATAAATAAATAAAACTGTACGGGAATATAACCATAAAGTGACATGTGGCAAGTTTTGGCACAAGAAGTGTCTGTCGTTATCCGCCGTAGCACAGAATAATTACTAGTACTCATGTACAGAAGTCTTACTCAGAAAATAAATTCAAAGGAATATCTACTTAATGAGGTTAGCGCTATGGTTTAATTTAGCTCGCGTCAGAATTTCTCACCTCTTGGTTTTGATACCTATACATCCATTGCAAGCCAATATCATTCTTATTACTCTGGACAAACGGTTCATGTAACTGAATTTTCCCCTACGAAGTAGTCTCCGCGCGCCTAGTAATAATGTAGGTATATTTTCGATACCTAAACGGGAAGTGACACAGGCCTGGCCGTAGTTCAGGGAAAATTATAAAATCAGCGGAGGTAACTCGTGCAGTTTTGAAAATCGGCTATTTTCCAACAAGTCAAATCAGATACTTTTTTCTAAACGTCAAAACAAAGATTTTCTATGTAGAGTTGTATGAAATACAGGCAGATGACGTCACAGTTTAATGGAGTCAAAGCGCTCTTATTATCAGATTTTCTGCAATAATAAATCTAAAATCACGTTAAAATGGATTTGTTCAAAGACAAGTGACATTATTTTACGACGTTTTATTTTGTTATCAGTACAAAATAATTTATTTTTGACCCTGGAAAATATCCAAATGCAGTTATACCTTGTGGTGTCCGGATGAATATACTTAAAGTCCTCAAGGGTGAGGGGTATCTCATGAGCATGACTCCTTAACGTTTACATTGTAAATACATGTTATTGGTAATTTTAACATTTTTTAATATTGCAATTAAATGTCATCTATTATATGCTTATACAGGGATTTTTAGTCCGCAATTCGAAGAGAAAGTTCAGTCCTAAATCCTGGTTTTTATCATTTTACGAAAAATTTAAAAAAAAAATACATTTTTAAAAGCTTTGTTGAGCCAAATGCTACAATAGGCAGACTAAATGATAAAGCCTTATCTGCCTGTTAAATATTTGAAAAAGAAAAACGGATAATGAATTTGGCGTCATAACAGAGAAGAATACAATATCCAAATAAACAAAAGATTGTACATAAATGTGTCTTCTAACCAACTGCGGTTTTGTATAGGAATTGGGATAAGTATTATGTTTTTATTTTGACTTATTGTTTGTGCGCAATGTACAGTCAGAGGCAGACAAAAGCTACCCCCTGCCGTATGGCCTTTAAAGTCAAGGGGGTCAGGTTTATCTGCCCTCGACTGTACTATGGACTGAATTTTTTATTTTTCGATTTTAAAAAATAACAGTTCATTTTTATCTATGTAAAAAATACACAAATAACTGAATTCAACATACCCGTAATAAATCGAACCACGAGATAGACTAAATCACTTTAGTATAGTGAAATTAAAATAACACTCAAAAGGCAAAAAAAATTTGGCATTTCCTTGAAAAAGTGTGCAGCCGCTAGGGCAATTTGTATGGGAATGTCGAATTTTTTTTTGTTGCTTTTTGACTGTTATTTTAATTTCATTATACTATAGTGATCTAGTACAGCCCGTGGTTTGATTTTTTTTTGGTATGTCCCTTCCACGTTGTGTATGTACTCGTATAAATACAATATACGGCCAAATTCAACACATTAATTTAAAGTATTATTTGTATTTAAGGGATTGATTACATATATTTTATTAACGAATAAACGTTCTTTTAACATTAATAGGGTTTTATTGCAAAGTTCTCCCCTCTTTTCCTCCACAGTTCGTTGGTTTTTGTTCTCGAATCTCGACATTCAAATATTTTACCTCCCAATCTCGTTCTGCATTCAAATGTACGGTCGCAAGCAAAAGTTCATATATGGGATACACATACATAACAAACAAAATCTCCCTTTATCCTTATGGATCACTGGAAGAGAACACTTTTAGCGGTAAGTCTGCCAATAAGCACGACGAATGGGAAAAAAAGCCTTTAGCCCATCGGTAAGATTAAACAATTGTTTATTGTAGATCAATAAAGTTTAGCCAAGAAGTGCGATTAAAATCTTTAAGCTATGAATGGGCTTTCGCTCTTGACTGTACAAATGCAGAGTAATAGGAGCGTGTAAGTACATTTTATAATACTGAACAATTCTTACAGAATATACGAAGAAATATGAAGTGAAAGAGTGGCCTTTGAGTCTTGCGGCTCTGTCCTTTGCCTGCTTAGAGCCGCAAGATGCTCTGTCTGCCCCAAGGGATAAAGAGAAATAGAGTAAATACTATTTGATTTGAATTACTTTGTGTTACGGTCGAAATGAACGCCGAACAATCAACAACTTGTTTGGTGCCAGCGGATGCCTCGGTATGCTGGGACACGTGGGCGCCGGCCGGCAATAGTTTGCACGAACTAACTGGTTGTGGCGATAAGATTTATTTAAAAGAAACAATATTAAGAATACCAAACTCTTGAATTTAAATTTTAACCATTTAGGTAATGAACACTGAAAATAGTCTCAGATAGGGGTCGGTGGTTAGCAGGCCACGAGATTCGTCGATCCAGGATAATAGGAATTACTCAGCTTTGGTGTACTGCTGCCCGGCTTCACGAGTAGTCGAAAAAGGCCGCGGTGCAGCTCGCTACCGCTTTTATAGGGCGGCGCGGGGTGCGGTGCGGTGAGGTGCGGTGCAAGAGGGCCATCGTCACATGGTGGCGGAATTGCACAAAGTAATTCAAATGTAACTTTGACTTCTGCAAAGTAACACTTTTGACTAAATAGAGTAAAATAACAATTTATATTGTTTATAAATATTTTATTCAAAAATTGATAACGTTTACAAATCCGATAATAGTCGTATAATTAAAATAAACTCACTAATGTTCTTATACTACATACATTAAATGCGAAATCGTGGTTCATATCGTTCATTTCCACTAGTTTTTTTTCGTAGATTTATGAGTTATTAAGGCTACATTAGCTCAGTGGCGTCATCATTTTAATAAATGATTTTCTGCAAAACGAAGATGAAAAACAAATGAAAATGTAGAAGATGTAAATAAAAATAAACCTTTTGTTACCTAATTACCAATGATCGGGATAGGTTGATTGTTTTGGAGTCAATGAACTGAAACGTAGTTATTAATATAGACATGCCTCTAGGATTTGTAAATTATTCAGATTTTTTTCCGGAATCACAAAATTGTTACATGTAGGATGAAAAATATATGAGCAAGAAGTTTTACACTCTTTCAACATCATTTAACTGGATAAGTGACTGGCCTTCTAAAGCAAAAATAATAATAATAATGGCATGGCAAAACTTAAAGAAAAAATTTGCAAGAAAGACAGGAAAGAATGCAAGAGATGGACACACTGCACCGACTGCGAATAAATTGGGAAAAGGAAACCCGAAACGAAATCCCGGAAAACGGCTTATCCATGTTGTGATTTCTATGACAGTTCATGATACAAGTACATAAAATCTATCTACCTATTCCGATCACTGCTAAGCTAATTACCCATAACATAACGGACGAGGCAATTTTCTTTTTAATAGTTGTTTTGGCTCTTTAATTACATTATTCAAAAGTATGGTATACATATTTTTTTCTCCTGATTAGCAAATAATGACCTTTGTCATTATTTGCTAAAATAAATTTGAATGCGCTGTATCTTTATACAGCGCATTCAAATTTCGCGCGCCGTCACTATCAGGTACGATTTTCAACAGAAAGTGACGTAAACTTCGATGCGCTATATCTTTGTAAATTTTCACTACTTAGTTTAACGAAAAAATATGGGTCCATTATTTTTGGATAATCTATAGTGCGTTTGTTTAGGTATTTAAAAGAATGTTAACAATCTTGACATGTCTTTTTTTTTAACATGCGCTTTATAAATCAATACCTTCGCAAATTAAAAATTATTTATTTTACTAATTGTAAATTACATAATTTATTTGCAGAAGAAATGGACTATAGTTAAAATAAGACGAATCTAACAACTTACGATAAGATGGCATGAAGCCTTTTAGGCTACTGAGTGTGCCAAAAAATATACATACACTCGAAAAACATATCCTACTTTTGGCGCTTCTGGTGCAAAAATCATTTTTAGAAACTATTTAAAATGATGGCGCCACCGGCGTCATATCTAACCTTTGTAGGTAGTAAAATCATAGTATATGTTAAGGCACATTAGATATTGCTTGTTGTATTGTACATGCTAACACTGATAAAAACACATTTGTACATTAATTCATTACATTCAATAACTTGAAACAAATCTTTTTTTTTACAAGGAAAACTGGCGCTATTCATTTACTTATTGCCTTCCTAACCAGTTAAGAAACAAGTCATTGTTAAAAAAAAAAAAACATAAAACGGACTGCCTTTTTATATATACCCAGTGTCACTTTTAGAATTAAGACGAATCTAAGGACACCTCGCAAGCTTAAATCCATTGAGCCGTTCAGGCCGCAGGGCGTGCCAAACAACGATACATATGTACGGTCAGGCTTGAAAAGTGAAGTCATAATTTCTCATACAATTAGTATGGGAGATTATGACTGCATTTTTGAATCGTACTGTACATACAGATGCTTGAAAGACATAACCCTCTCTCTGGCGTAGTCGGGTACAAATATCACAAACGGCCGACTCCCACCCCCAGTTCAAAATATTCAAAGTACTTAATCCTAACTGCGCATTTTTGTAAGAACTATCAAGACTCCCTCCCACATTTTCGAAGAATAAGAACACATGGTCAACACCCCCCCCCCCCCCTCCCCCTCCCAATCATCTTACGTAATAAATGAATGGCGCCACTAGCGTTATATAACACAGATTATTTTTGCCAAAATAATTCAAATCATGCTTGGCCGAAAAATACAGTAATTTTTTGGACATTATTTTTACTTTTTTCTGGCAATATGTATGGAGCTCGTTGGCTCAATGGGCAAACACTTGTTGAGCAACCTTTGGCGTGGTTCATTATTAGATTAAATATAAATGTATACGGGCAAATCACACAGATTGAGCTAACCCCTAAGTAAGTTCGAGACTTGTGTTATGGGATACTAACTCAGCGATGCTATATTTTTATAACAAATTAATATGTATAGATAAACATCCAAGACCCAGGTCAATCTGAAAAAGATAATTTCCATCTTGACCTGACCGGGGATCGAACCCGGGACCTCCGGTGTGACAGCCTGGCATGGTGACCACTAGACCACACAAGTCGTCTATAGTGATCACAAGTAACATTTGATATATCTAGCTCCTACATGCTAATACTTATAACACGCTAAAGTATAAATATTTGAATACAATCACAATACTTATTTCAAAGTGTATACTTAGCACTTACACATAGATTTGTTTTGAACAACACGTTAGATACTCCATTAAAAGTAGTGACATATAAAAGCACCTAGAAGTATATGAAAATACTAACAAAGATAATATAATTACTAACGTAACAGATACCCAACGCCATATAAACTATTGGAGGGCCCGAAAGTAGGCAAAATTAGTACCAACTGCTCTCACAGAGATGGCAGCACGAACGACTAGCAAAAAAGTGACAAAGAAAGTGTTGAATATGCTTTAAAAATATTTATTGCATTTCATATACGTCATATTCAATTAATTAAAGTAATATATCTAAATAAAGGTAATAAAATATTTCAATGTTTTAATTAATACCTATAGCGCCATCTAGTGACGAGGGAAGAGATATAATGGTTTATAAGGCGATGGGTAGGCATGATACTTGTAAAAGTATGTCTCGGCGCAACAGGCCACAACAAATCGCGGCCACCGACTGCTTTAATACCAATTTTGTGGCCGCCATTAGTGAGAAGAATATACTACATATAAAGAAGTTGTTTATCTTAATAAACTCAGTATCCTACGTGCATCGGTTGTATCATTTACAACGGATACGGAGGTTATAATTCATCTGAATCATTTTTTTATTTATATATTAAGAATTTTCCAAAACATACAATTTCATGAACATACATTCATGAAATTGTATGTTTTGGAAAAATCTTTTTCCAGCAGCCAGTGGTGCAATTTTTTAAACGCGGAGTTCCTAAACCATTCGTTTAGGTGTCTCCACCAGGGCGCAGCTAGTAAATTATATAGTGTAACAGTCCATATAACATTTGGTGAAAATCGGCTGGTTACCTTGCTGCCTTTCATAATATTCTTATAGTCATTTTAATCTTAAAATGCATAATACTCATAACTTGAACACGTGTGATAATATTATAAATGGTTATAATATAAATGGTTATAAAATTATATACTGTTACGAAACTGGGGTTCGAGTTTTGGTGAAAAACGCCAAACTTCGTATGAACCCTCATACGAAGTTTGGCGTTTCCACCTCATTCACAACGGAACACATCACATTGTACACGTGAAGATGGTCTTCCTGATGTCCAAGGTCGAAGTCGCATAGCAGCTGAGGTCCAGATATATCGCCAAAGTTGTCTTAGGTACTTCCACTTGTCGCACTTAGGTGTCCTTCGCTTCGGTTCGCTTCGAAGTGATCGCTTTCCTAGCTCATATTGAACTGGCGTGACGAGTACTCGATCACTTTGATTTTCTCTTCTTTCGATATAAAGGTCTATATTATTCTCGAATATTCCCTTATTTGACCAATGCATTTCAATGTGGGGAAACATCGAGACGCCGGTGTGTGTGTGAGTGCAATTAAGTCGAAAGCCGACCAAACATCTAGTCTTTATGGTAAGGGCATAAGGCCTAGTTTCTCTTGGACTATTCTGACATATTTCTATACGGTTCTTGCTCGACATTCTGCCTCTATCTCATTCGAGACAATATCTATAAACAGACTAATCAGTTTCATTAATAGCAGCATAGTCACAGAACAAACAAAAGGTTGCAAGGAGATTTTGAATCTCGGCTCGAACACAACAAGGTATCGGTACACTCGGTACAGTCAGCGGCAAAAATATGTCACCAAACAAGCGTTCACGCAAAATATACACAGAAAAGAATCTCTTCTTAGAAGTCTTATCGCTGAAGGCGATTTCTCCCAGACTTGGTTGGAGAGAATATATTTTACTGCTGACTTTACCTTGTTTTATAATAAAAAATCAAAGATAAGAGCCGACAAATATAATAAAATATAATACCGTTAATCTCCCATTTGAATGTCACATGTAAGGTTATCAACACCGAGAATCAGCAATTCTCTCTAAATAGGTTTATTTTTGGTTAAACTACTAATAATATTAATTACCTCAAATAATACTTCCACAAATATAGCTTTTAATTTTTCTATGAAATCCTTTCAGAGAGACATCATGAGACATTAACCACTAAAACGATTGATCTAACAGATATTTAAATAAATTAAAAAATTATGTCTGCTTGACATGGTATCACATATTATTAATATATTTTCAATGGTTGTCATGTTCTAATGCAAACAACTATAAAGTATTATTTTTATCAATTCCTCAACATACAATATCAATATTTAACTTCCTATCTGGTTAAAATTATTTTACCTGTGTCTGAATAAGGCATGACCATGAACTCTTTAGTTTTAGGGCTAATTTACACAGAAATGGCAGCGGTTGGCAAAATACATACTTTACCATCAAACCATATTCACCTTTATTTCTATCTATGAAGTGACCGATTTTTAGCGGGACTACTAATGTACAATGGTGAGCAGTGGCGTGCATTCCAGACAGACAAATAGCAATTTGTCTACCCTGCGCCACCCTAATAATGACGGCAAAGTGAGAAATTTACCTATGTTCTTCGATATGGAGCCGTTTTTGTAATTTAGGTAGTCATACCTTATTTACAAGAACTGCTCCATATTTTATAGGGTAGGCACTGATCACAGAGTCTTCCCTATTAAAAAAAGCAATGCTGGCTAGCTAGCTAAGCGTCCCTGGGTGAGCTTAACATAATGTTAAGCAATCCACTGTCGTACATGGCAAAAGCCATCTACCTTTTCTTGCGAGCTGTGATGGCGCACAAAAGTTAGATAATACTATATCGAAGTCCCCCATGAGGCTGGCGTAGTCAGACCAAGTGAACTGAAGACTCAGTAAAGTAAAATTTAAAAAAAAAAGCGAATAACTTGAAAAAGACCTAGCCGCCGTGGACGCGCGGCGCCGCTGGCAGGCATGAGGCTTTTGTTTTCCCAAGCTTATACTGTGCATTGCGTAAATTAGCCATGTGAAACAGATAGAATTTTATGAAGTAAAAACATTTTCGTAAATAGGAATAAAGGTTTGACAATGGAAGTGCTACCAGTCATTGACAGTTTGACAATGAAAGTCTTGCTGTTTCAGTGTGAATTGGCCCTTAGAGGTGAAGTTAGTCCGAATGGATACTAAGTAAACTCATATCATAAAAATTTGTACCAAACATTAATAATTTGTTGTACTTTGACTGCAATTTGGGCAGTTCTTAGCTTGCACTTCTAACTGAGCGATGCGCTTCTGTAAATGCATAATTGTTGCATCTTTCTGCTTTATTTTCATCTTTAATGTAGATATTGAGTCTTCTAATGCTCCGTACACGGCTTGGACTTCTGGCTGGTACGTAAACACCTGAGGAGGCTCATCTAGACAGAAAAACTCTCGAATCACAGGATGATTCGGCAACTTCTTTAGTAATTCATTAACAAAAATCTGTAATCCACGAACTCTCTCTTCCAGAAATGCAGGCTCGAAGTTATCTCTGAACCATCTCTTGCCAGGTAATGGAAGCAGCATATTAGGCAGTTCTGCTTTCAGTCTAGAATATAACCTAACAAAATCTGTGTACCTTCGAAAAACAAGCCAAGATTGGTCCCGTTTGTCATCTTCAACTTTGAGTTTGTAAATCGTGAACTTTGCCCGTTCCTCCATGACTTCGTAGCCAACAATTGGTATTTGTAACGATTCAAACTTTTTGATTTCTGCACTGTGTAAGCTTAGATCTATATTGCTTATGCTATTTTGTACTCTGCTAAAATTCTTATTTGTATTAGTTCTGTAAGCTTCATGAATGTTGCCCATGCTTTTATAGTGGCTCCGTGACTGTATTGGCCTCCATGGCTCAGCTTCATTGTCCGATACAGTTGTTTCAGCATACCTGGTTTTGTAGAAGTTGTTGAATTTTCCTATTGGGTCGTTTTGATGTTGTTCATCGCTGGATGAGGACACATCGTTATTCATTTCATCACGCCTCATACTGGTCCCGTTTTTAGGTCTTGTTTCTGGTTTTTGTACTATCTCCATTTTGTACTATGTTATTACAGCTGTAAGATATAGACAATTGTCTTGTTAGGCAGAGAAACTTCAAGAAAATCTCAAATAACTTTGTTCAAATCAAAATTTGGATTTTTTACATAAGTACTTACTCACTGGAGGAAAGGAATTATTGGGAAACTTTTTATAGAATAAAACATATGCAGGCATATGTTTTATTCTATAAAAAGTTTCCCAATGCAATAGTACAAATATGTGTTATGCCCCTAGGCGAAAAACTCTTTGTATTTCAAGTGATGACACGATAATGGGATGACCCCTAGATGATATACCATCCATTCAGATGAAATGAATTCATAACAGCAGAAAAAACTACATACATACTAATCTAATATCTATTCTGGGTTAGACAATGCCTAGGAAC
Source organism: Acrobasis suavella (assembly GCA_943193695.1). NCBI lineage: Eukaryota > Metazoa > Arthropoda > Insecta > Lepidoptera > Pyralidae > Acrobasis > Acrobasis suavella. Next base: position 5,792,972 of record OW971956.1, read on the forward strand.
ATGAGACCTAAAGGCCGCATTCTGCTAGTGGGCATATACTTAGGTGAAAAAGGTATCAAAATAGAAACATTACCTATAACTCGTTTTTAAGAAACCAATGATGTCCTTTTCTGTTACTTTATGCACGAATACAATGTAAAGCCCCACACGATACCACAGTACATGACAAATTACAGCATGTACTCTGGATTTCCTAATAAGATCTAGTTTAACCTTTACACATAATTATTGCAATGAATTGAATAATACTTACTTCACGTTATCCTAATAGTTGCACAATGTAATGCACTTTATGAAGACACTAGACCACAATACCCCTAATGAAGATCGTGTATAGCACCACACAATAACACAATAGATATTTTAATACAGTTTTTGAGACACATTTCACTAATGCTTTTCGGTGTTTATTAAGACGGTTTAGCACCGTATAATCCAACTGTAGTAAGATGTTGAGCAAAATTAATCAAAACTCACGAGATTTGAGCTGAAAAGTTGTTTAAAAAATTAAAAATTAACAGTATGTAAACACGATACAACAATAGGCACACACAAACAATATGGGAAATTATTGAAATTATTCAGGGAAAAGTAAAACTTGGTGACGGACAATTTGACATTGACAGTTACTTTTTTGCGGAATCATTGATTCGTTTTGTTTTTACACATTTGCATTGTGAATAGGGCTGGCGTGGGGCTGGCTGCCTTTTCACACAATTCATACGTCATAAAACAATAAGAAAAAATATTCCATAAAGCTTATATTTATGACACTGACATTGACATTTAATTGTTTTTCTTTTTTGCAAACGACGAAAGGCTTTTTTCTTGATTTTCAAATATTGTTATGTTTTTAAATAAATTTGGTAAGAAACAAGTTTAAATACTTTGAAAATTTTAACTGCTCAAATTGATAAATTCGACTCCTTCCTTCTCAAATCTAAGAATGAGTGAATTAACCCCGATAACGACTATAAAATGCAAACAACAAGTTGTGCGTGCTGTGCGGTTCAATGTAGACGGCACATACTGCCTCACATGCGGCGCAGACAAGAAAATAAAGCTTTGGAACCCACATAGGCAACTCCTCTTAAAAACCTATGGTGGACATGCTAACGAAGTGCTTGACGCATCAGGATCCTGTGACAGCAGTCATATCGTTTCAGGAAGTGCTGATAAATCAGTAATTTTATGGGATGTCACTACTGGGCAGCCTGTGCGTCGATATCGAGGGCAAGCAGGGTCAGTGACCTGTGTAAAATTTAATGAAGAATCAACAATGGCAGTTTCTGGATCCATAGACAATACTGTTGCTTTTTGGGACGTTGTGAGCCGAAGACAAGAACCTGTACAAGTCCTAAAAGATGCCAAAGACACTATAACATCTGTACAAGTTACAAACTATGAGATTTTAACTTGTTCCGTAGATTGCCATGTCCGATTATATGATTTGCGAGTTGGTAAGATGATTTCAGATTATATTGGGCAAGTTGTTACTTACGGAAGCATGACACATGATGGCCAGTGTTACATACTTAGTTGTTCAGATGGAACCATAAAATTATTTGACAAAGAGTCTGGAGAATTGTTAAATACATTCAAAGGACACGAGAGCAAAGACTACTTATTACAAAATACTGTTAACGAGAAAGATAGTCACATAATATCGGGTTCTGCCACAGGCGAGATATTTTACTGGGATTTAATATCAAGTTCCTGTACACAAAAATTGGTACATTCAAAGAATAAACCCATAGTGACTCTGAGTCATCATCCAACTGAGAACTGCCTTTTGTCAGCATGTGAAGATGAGATTAAATTATGGGGAATCCCAAGCATAGAGGAGTAAATGTTCAAGAAAGTAAAATTAAAAAACACAATTTTTCTTTTATGAAGGATAATAATTAGTAACGGTAGCCTCACTTAAATATTTCATGAGATACAGCCTGGTGACAGGCAGACAGACGGATGGACAGACAGATGGGCAATGGAGTCTAAGTAATAGGGTCCTCATTACGCTTTAGATAGGGAACCCAAAAAAAAAAACACAGATGAACTATTTATTTATTTGTATACTAAGATAATGAGTTATTTGTGGATAGTTGACTATCATCCAATTTGCTAAAAAGAAATGTACTGCAATGGCTAATTAGGGATGGTACAAATGAAAGGATGCAAACAATGTGTTTTGAACCCGTCAGCTTCCAGATGGTCGGATCCGACCGAGAGAACAATTGATAACAATGGGTTTGCAAAATTGCGGTTGTTGAAGAGTTAAAAGCTTCTGATAATTATTACGATAACAAAAATAAGGATGTTAAACTTTATTAAATAAACAATATTAAACATTTATTTTATTTTATTGGAACTAAACAATAATCTGAACAATATTACTTTTAGAAAAGGTGGGCGGGGTTTAGGGGGGATTAGAAAATCCAAACCCATCCTTCATTGGGTCAGTAAACGGCTACATTTAGATACTCTGTGATCTCTTTAAAGTATGTGGGTCAGTACTCAGGGCTGCTTGGTGAGTGTTTTATAACACTACATTGTTTTATGAACATAGTCTTATGATTATGCTGATGTGTGTTTTCCTGACCTCAATGTTGATCTTCTTAATAAAATTGATTGACTCCTTAATAACTGCATTCGTTTTATCTTCTGTCTTCAAAAATATGATCATATGTGTCTTCCTTAGTTCTGAACTTTATTGGCTTCCTATCCGCCAACGCAGGGAACTTCGGCTACTGTGTACTCTTTTTTTTCTATTACAAATCCACTACCTTGAATATTTAAAATGTAAATTCTCTAATGAGACACGTCAGCTCTTTGTCCTCCTTTTCCAGACAAATTTTATGTTTAACTCTTTTTCTCTTAAAGCTCTGGAATGCTTTACCCGTTGACATCAACGAATTTAATTTCTACCAAAGAAAAGTTCACGCCCTCTCACACCTTTTAAACTCTCAAACTGGCAACCATAGAATTATAAGGGCCTCACCACACGGCGTATGTTTTAGCGCGTATACGCGCGTCATCTGCGCGTCGTCGGTGCGTTAAAAATACGCCGTGTGGTGAGGCCCTAACATCTCTTATCTCTGCTGGCAACCATAGCTTTATAAGTAGTATCTCTAATTAGTCTGTGCTTTAGAAGAAATTTCTAGGTCTATGCTGGCAACACTGTATGGTTATACGTCAAATAAGTAGCGTCACTCCGTTATAAACCGCATTTTTTAATTTTTCATGAAAATAAATTATTTTCCTTATTGAATAAACATCTTATGTTGTCCCTAAAATGGGTGCTAAAACCCCCACAAAGCTGAAGCTCCGGCGCCCTACGTACAAGTGTCATATTTGTCAAAGAAAGTTGCTGAGCGCTCAAGCATTGAAGACTCACCAGTATTGTGTACACAAAATTCAGGATTCTAGCGATAGAACTGTAAAACCTAAAGCAAAAAAAGTGGAGAAACCAGTGATCAAACCCAAGCCGACACCAATTATTCGTGATGCAACGGAAGAAAAGGATTTATCGTCAGGGAATGTGTCCGACGTCCGAAAGATTGAATTTGAGTGCCCTGTCTGCAATGTGATGTTTCCTGCGTACTTTCCAGCGTACAGGCACATTCAAAAGACACATAGTGTCAATGTAAGAGGGCATAAAGTGTAAGTACTTATATATTGCACAGAAAGCTTATGCATGACAGACAATGCTTTAAGCTACTTGAATACTTTTAATTCAAAGGGAAACAGACCAAAGATTACATACTTATAGTCCATTTGGTTAGGTATTTAAAAGAATGTAAACAATCTTGACATGTCTTTTTATTGAAATATACACTTTATAAATCAATACCTTTGCAAATCACAAATTATTTATTTTTGTTTATTTTTATTACAGTTATTGCAGGTGTTTGTATGCTAAGTACTCTTTCATATTCCTAAGTAAAGTACTTTACTTTTTTTTGTTTACTGAGACATATATATTACCATGAACATTTCCAGACAGTCTACCTCCGTGGACCTAATCAAGCCTCTCCGCGTAGAAATGTGCATCAAATGCAACAAGCGCGTGCGAGCAAACGAGATGCACTCCTGCTTCGAGATGCCTGTTCTGGCCGAGAGCGGCTGCGGAGTCGATTACATGTGCACTGGCTGCCAGCAAAAGTTCAGCAGCATGCAGCTGTTTGATCTGCACGTCTCTGGCTTGCACTCAGAGGGTGTTGAGAGCATGTTCTTTCCCAACATGAACGGTAAGTTCCAAGGTCTTTTCTCTTCTTTCTGGCTACATAGTCAAGTACATGTGCACCGGCTGCCAACAAAAGTTCAGCAGCATCAGCTATTTGATCTGCACATCTCTCGCTTGCACTCAGAGGGCGTTGAGAGCATATTCTTTCCTAACATGAATGGTTAGTTCCAAAGTCTTTTGTCTTCTTTCTGGCTATGGAATGGAGTACATGCCCGGCTGCCAGCAAAAATTTAGAAGCCTGCAACTGTTTGACCTACTTGTATGGTTTGCACTCAGAGGGGGCGTTGAGAGCATGTCCTTTCCCAACTTGAATATTGAGTTCTAAGATCTGTCTATTTCTTCTTCTTTTCGTAGATTCTTTTCGTAGATTAAGGCTCCATCTTTTCAAAAGGATGTGTGATGATGTGTGTGTCGGGATGATAAATGAGCGTGGACTGTATTACTCAAGGGCTGGTTTATTACTTCACCGTAAAATACAAAATTAGCACACGACAATGTTCGCGGTGGTCTTGAATAGCAAGCAAGTGTGTTCGGTTGGTGGGAGGGCCAGTGTCCCCGGACCCCGCAGCTGCTCCGCTGGAGGGGCGAGATAACCTCTACAGGATGATTTTGCCAATGTCAAAGTTGAAGATATTGTTATAAGTATATTGTTGCAAAAACTAAATTTATTGTCTTTCTTCTTTTTTTGCGTGTAAGAGGCCATGGTGTCAGATTTATTCAAGATGTCAAAAATCATCTGACATAGCTTGACGTCACTTCCATACAGTTACCAGAGCCGGGACCGCGAGCGAGATATGAAAATGTTTCTATCTCGTTCGTTTTTGAACCAATTTTTATTTTGTTTTCACTGTTAGTAGTTTTCTTTTGAATATTTATGGATAAACTGGTTAGATAACACATATTTTTTCACGCATATTCCCTAAGAAGTTCTAGTCTACCTGCATAGTTCCATACTTAAAAGCAATTTGTCTAAAAAAAGTGCTTCTACTTCCATTAAACAGTTTTTGTTCTACAATTCATTTCAATTTAAGAGCGACGCTCTGGTCTGCAGAGTTTCTTCCATGCCTGTCCATCTTCAGCCAGCTTTTTAACGTCGACTCCACTCCTACTGTGTCCTTTATTTGCTTAATGAAGCTATACTAATGTAGTCAAATCTCATTTTCAGAATTCCTAACATGGAAACTGCAGATGCAAAAAAATACCAACATGAACTACCTGATCCTAGGTAAGTGCAACACGAAGCAGACGTACCGCTGTACCTACCTGCCGCCCTCAGAGACCATGGGACACAACAGCGTCTCCCACATCTGCCCATCCAGCATCGTAGTCCAAGAGTTCACCAAAGGAATCCAAGTACATTTCTACAAAAAGCATCACGGTCACCAAGTCCCAGAGTACACATGCCCAGAGAAGTTTAAAAAGTTTTTAATAACATCACTCATGCAAGACAAAGGAGGTGAATCATATGATGTAACATATGACGAGAGGGACATGTATTGTCAGTTCAAAATCCTCCTCGAAAGTATTATAATAGAAGCGGCCAAAGTGAAAATTGCTGATTTGAAACTTATGTTGGAGAAGGCACTAGAAATGACTGCCATTTTAAACAATTATGATGAAGATGATGATACACTTACAAACTCAAGTAAACAGCATCTCCGCGACGAAGATGTATCAAAAGCATTAGACAATTTCAATAAAAGAAAGGCTGATGTTGATTATTTTGAGCCGAAGAAACAAAAATTTACTCCTAAAATTATTAACGCTTTTTCAATGGCCGACAAAGACGAAGCGAAAAAAGAAACAGTGAAAAAAGCAGAACCAAGAAATAAAGTTGAAGAACCAAAGAAAAAAGCTGAAGAACCAAGGAAAAAAGCTGAAGAACCATGGAAAAAAGTTGAAGAACCAGTGAAAAGAGTAGAGGAGGTTAAAAATGAGGAACTACCAACACCGAGAATATTAAGAAATAGCCAGATACAGTCACCCACATTCAATGACACATATCAAGACTTTGTCAAGAAAAACTTTAAGAAAGCAGGTGGGGACGATGCTGTTAATATTAAAACTTATACCCGAAGCCCTAAAAAGAGGCAAAGTCCATTGCCAACACCGGAAATCATAACAAAAAATTCAGTCGGGATTCAAAACAAGGATAAAGGATTGAGACTTAGGCCCTTAAGCAAGTTGATTGAACCTAGTGAAATTGAGAAAGAATTAGAGAAAGATTTTATCGAAGTTCCTGTTCCGACAGTTATCAATAAAAACCTCAATACTGTTGACCCTAATATATCTAAAATAGGTGCTGGTGTCACGGTTAAAAGAATACTTCCTAAAGAGAACAAAGCACTTAAAGAAGAAACAAAAAAATCCGATGCTGACACTGATACACCTGAAGTAAATGCTAAAGCCGTAGGTCCAGTAATAAAGAAAGACTTCACCCCAAAAGTGAAGGAAACGAAACCTAAGAAACATGTAATGAAGACTAAAATAGGACAGTTCAAACGAAGCATATCCCCGAAAAATAGTATTTCTCCTAAACCCAGTATATCGCCGAAGAAACCTGACTCGAACAGGAGTTTTGAGAGGATCAAACCAGATATCGAGTACGAAGTGATGGAACAAGAAAATGACTGTAATATACTGATTCTGAAAATATAAATGAATGCATTAGCTTGTATCAATTTGTTTTAGCTTCTATGGAGCTTAATCTAATGACAATATACTTTCTGGCTTTCTACAAAACGCGAGGGGACTTACCGCCATATTTATAAAAAATCTGCCCGCTTAAATCAGTCATAATGAGAAATCTACCAATTGTTGGAGTGCAAACTTTAAATGAATTTGACAAAAAAAAACCGGCCAAGTGCGAGCGGGCTTCTGCAACGAGGGTTCCGTACAAACCTGTAGGTATAGTAAGTTTAAAATTATTAAAAATAATTTTTATTATATATCGGAACAAAAAATTTACAGTTTTCGCAATTTTTCCTTTATCTGTGCTATAAGTCGTTGCTTCGTACCAGATTTCAAGATTCTGAGTTAGCGGGAAGTACCCTGTAGGTTTGGATTCCCTTGTGAGTGTCGAAAATGTGCGGCATAAACGGCTGTATCTTTTGATTGCATTGGCTTAGAAGTTTTATTTTTTCACAGCTCCAAGGGACAGTAGACCTGAGTATTTGATATAATTACCTCCACGCTATATAAAATACCTCCACGCGTTCCTGAGAAAAAGGTCTTGACAGACAGACGGACGGACAAACAATAAAGTGATCCTATAAGGGTTCCGTTATTTCCTTTCGAGATAGCCTTATTCGTTACTACTGATTTAACGAGTGCAGTTTTTTATGAATACGGCGGTTAGCTAGTATTAAAGGGTCTAGCCGTACTTTCATAGCGAAACTGCCCCCGATAGGAACCTATATCGTAACCTATGTTATATTGTACAGGGTACTAATAGTAGTTGATCGAGGAGATATTAGCTCTATATCTTAGTCAATTGAGGAGCTATTTGAAAAAAAGTGTCTGGAGGCGACTTTTTTCAAAATGGTATATTTTTGTTAATATTAAAGCTAGAATAATGAATCCAATTCCGTTTGCTATCGTAAATTTTACAGATTATTTTAAAATTATTTGCTATGAGCCAGCCCTAAATAACGATATGAAAAAATGAAAAAAAAAAAATTTTTTTAATTAATTTCTATCAGATCGAATTGAATTACCACTTAGAGAAAAATATATAATAATTGTCTATACCTTGCCTAACAGCATGCCAAGTTTCATTAAAATCCATTAGGTGCAACATGTTAAAAAAAAATAATAAATATAAGTGGACCGTCTATGACCACTTTGTTGACGCTTCCGAATTGTATTGAATCGGACTTTGCCCGCACGTGCATGTTCCTACTCGATCACAGTGCATAGTCGTGGTACGCTTCGTTGTTATTATTTGCGCAGTTTACAAATTCCTAATTCTGGGACGTATATATATATATATATATATATATATATATATATATATATTTTTAAACATGAACTATATATTTATTGGTTATCCAGTAAATATAGCAGTGACCTAAAAATATATCGACTATGTCTGGGAGATGTAGTAATTGTGGTTTTATATTGCGGAAGACTGGAAAACGAAAGAAAATATTGCAAACGGAAGATGAAGTGTGTAAATACAACGTTCCTCAAATGAAGCTATTTAAAGTTGGAGATGTTCTGTGTCATAAATGTCGATTAATTCCGTATTCTAAATCACCGGCTACTAACAACAATACACACGCCCAGGACCTTCCCATATTGATGTAGAAACAGAACGACGTGATATTTTACAATTTGAGAATGAAAATTTCCAGTCTTCCGCAATATAAAACCACAATTACTACATCTCCCAGACATAGTCGATATATTTTTAGGTCACTGCTATATTTACTGGATAACCAATAAATATATAGTTCATGTTTAAAAAAAAAAAATATATATTTTTTTTTTTTTAAACGTGAACAAACAATACGTCCCAGAATTAGGAATTTGTAAACTGCGCAAATAATAACAACGAAAGCGTACCACGACTATGCACTGTGATCGAGTAGGAACATGCACGTGAGGGCAAAGTCCGATTCAATACAATTCGGAAGCGTCAACAAAGTGGTCATAGACGGTCCACTTATATTTTTATTTTTTAACATTTTGCACCTAATGGATTTTAATGAAACTTGGCATGCTGTTAGGCAAGGTATAGACAATTATTATATATTTTTCTCTAAGTGGTAATTCAATTCGATCTGATAGAAATTAATTAAAAAAAATTTTTTTTTTCATTTTTTCATATCGTTATTTAGGGCTGGCTCATAGCAAATTATTTTAAAATAATCTGTAAAATTTACGATAGCAAACGGAATTGGATTCATTATTCTAGCTTTAATATTAACAAAAATATACCATTTTGAAAAAAAGTCGCCTCCAGACACTTTTTCTCAAATAGCTCCTCAATTGACTAAGATATAGAGCTAATATCTCCTGGATCAACTACTATTACTACTCTCTACAATATAACATAGGTTACGATATAGGTTCCTATCGGGGGCAGTTTCGCTATGAAAGTACGGCTAGACCCTTTAAACCTTTGCCTACTTAAAGCAACTGACATCATCGGGCGTCACTCACTACTAAAGTAAGTCTGCGCTTTATAGACTGTAAGCTACGGACTGCAATGATTTCCTGCAAACAAGAGGTAACAATGCTAAAATGTGTTCCTCCGCTAGTCCATTGCGCAATGGAGCATATCTCACTGACAATGCGTGACAAAAATGATGTTGTTTGTTTTTTACAGTTTTAAAACACGTGGTTTATGATTTTTTGCATAAGATTCATTTACATAGTGCAACTTTCTTGCCCGTTGCATACAATTTCATTTAACCTTTAATAGGGCATCGTAGGTATATTTTTTTCATTGGTTTTGAACTTTATGTCAAAGGCATAAGGTACAAAATTACGTGTAACTATTTTACATTGCCCTATTAAGGGTTTAAGCCATGGTTTGTAAAATTGTCTTCTTAAGGTGCTTCTCCAACTAGTGAAGGTTGGCAATCAGCATGGTGTAGTCTTCTTTGTTCTTAGCTCTGTGAAATAGCTCAGCAGCGCTCGCTATCCCGGTCCACTCTCGGATGTTTCGTAGCCAGGATTTCTTTCTCCTTCCCAACTTTATTTTCACCGCGACTTTGTTTATGACCCAGGTATGAAATTTTACCTTTAGCATAAGAGTGCGCTTTTGGCCAATGTAAAGTTGTGGTTTTGTTTAAAACAGCAGACATTCCACCGGTGTTTCATGCCGTTAAAAACTTTTGAGTGATAAAGTTATCACATTTTTTTTTATCTAGCCATTTAGGTCACATAGTTGGGCAAAAGCCTCCAGTTGTTGTTTCCAGCTATTTCGATCTTTAGCTGCTTCTTACAACGTTTAGCTTTACTTTCATCATCATTATTTCACACAACGTCCACTGCTGGACGTAGCTCTCCCGAGGATTTCCAAAAAGGCCGATCAAGAGTGTCCTGCATCTAGCGCTGTCCAGCGACCTTGGTCAGGATGTCTGACCACCTTGTTGGTGGTTGTCCTACGCTTCGCTTGCCATTCGAGAACCTTTTTGCCCCATCGGCCATCGCTTCGTCGCGCTATGTGTGCCGCCCACTGCCACCTCAACGAGCAAATCCACTGGGCTATGTCAATGACTTCTCCTACGAATTTCCTCATTTCTGATACGATCATGTAGAGAAACACCGAGCATAGCCCTCTCCATAGCGCGCTGAACGACCTTGAGCCTTCATAACCTTGAACTTCAGCTTTACTTTATTGCTATGTTACCATTATCCGCCTAATGTAATTGTAATGGCGAAAGAAGTAACTGGCATTTAACGCGATGTCAACATGTTTTGGTGGATAATGTTTTAAACCTAGTAATAAATTTAGTCACTGTTTTATAATATGATGCTTAAATATTTTTTTTTTTTTGTTGAAAGAAGGTTAAAGTTCTGTAAAGACTAGAATTAAAAGCAATAATTATTTATAGAGTTTAAATACATGACTCTTTGCGAAAACCGGCCACTTTTGGCTAATGTGCGTAGAAAACCTTCACGTTCTCACGTTCAACTGTAAACAGTTCACGTAATAGTTTGAAGGGTCATCTAGGGCTTGGTCAAGACAACATTTTAAACGATATTTCCGTTTCCTTTCAAATAAAAAATTCAAGTATCCTATTAATGCATTATTAAATGTGGCCATAGAAAAGTTATGAAATCATGAGTTTTGGCTATGTCTGCAATTTACATGTAAATATAGTAAATAAATGTAAAATAAATAGTGTATGTACATTACACCTAGGCCGGTTCATCATGTTCATGATGTATCAGATCGCACGAATTAGCGTGTTAATTGTTTAACTGTTTTTATTATTTATACGTAGTCTTAACTAAGGTCGCCCGACCGTCATGGTGTACCTTTGTATCATCACTCGATAATAGGGGTGACGACAGGGTTAGAAAAGTATAATTGTGATTAATCCGTCTTTTAGATTATCCATATAACAAAAAACATGGATATTTTTCAGTTGGCCAAAAAAGTAAAAATTCACAAAAATACGATGCATCAAAGTTCCGGAGTGGGGGCTTGCGACGTCACCTCTATGTAAAAATCGTACGTAGCCGTGACGTCATGCAAAATTTCAATGCGCTGTATCTCTGTCATTTTGTTTTTCAGAGACAAGAAAAAATACGTGTACAGTATTTTTTAATAATTTAAACATACTACATGATTTGAATTACTTTGTGCAATTCCGCCACCAGTTAGTTCATGCAAACTATTGCCGGCCGGCGCTCACCCACTACTGTTAGTCCCAGCATACCTGCCACCAACAGCCCGTGTGCACCCGCCACCAACAGCTGATGCATGCTCCCTCCGATACTGCTGCATCCGCTGCGGCTGCAGCAATATCGGACACCGCATACGCGACACGTGTTTCGCCGTTCCACGAGGCATCTTTAGGCACCAAACAAGTTGTTGATCGTTCGGCAGTCAAGCGTCGAATGATAAAACTACACCGTATTGCCATCCTTTTATACTGTTAGAGAAGAGGGTGGGGGAGCGGAGTTGCCGAACCTTCTATAGTAAAAATATTTAATAAAGGGGAATTATTTACCTCAAGCTGTTTATTTATTAATTGAATATTAGATTTTTTAAATTTATTTATTTCTAGTTGCTCCCAAATACTCAATTTTAACCCTTTTTCTTCGGAGAGGCGAAACACGTGTCGCGCATGCGGCGTCCGATATTGCTGCAGCCGCAGCGGATGCAGCAGTATCGGAGGGAGCATGCATCAGCTGTTGGTGGCGGGTGCACACGGGCTGTTGGTGGCAGGTATGCTGGGACTAACAGTAGTGGGTGGGCGCCGGCCGGCAATAGTTTGCATGAACTAACTGGTCGCTGAATTGCACAAAGTAATTCAAATCATGTAGTATGTAACTTTGACTTCCGCAAAGTAACACCTGAATCTATTAACTAATAATTTAAACCTAAAAATATTTTTCCATTCGTCATGCCTATTGTCAATTTTTATTTCGATTTCATAAAAGTGGTTGAGCGTCGCGTTAGAGCGAGTCCACAGGGCACGATGCGTCGACGCGGCGTCGCTGCGTCGTTACTTAGTAGGAACCGTAGTTGCGCTGCGTTGTCACAACGTCCTTGTAGACCCGCTCTTGATCAAAAATATGTGACACTAGATAGCAGCACAGTGACGTCAAGTAAAATCGACTGTTGTCACTGGACCATCAACTGACAGTTCTTTTTGCTCCGTTAAAAGTATCCAGAGGTTTTTGGCGGGAAGTCGAGGGATTCAGTTGGAGTTTGCTTTAAATTGTTTTGCAAATTGATTTTAGTGGACTTTATAATATGAAATTGGTGTAGTTTAGTGTTATAAATGCTCCTGCTCATGGACAATATGTAAAATGTTTAAAGTGGACACTCATAGTGCGGCTGTAGTGATATTTATTTGCAGACTATGGTCTTTAGGCGCCGTCCGCCGCCCAATTATCTATGAAAAGCAGTGGACTCGTATAGATTTGTCGCCAGAAGCTCCTTTGAAGCAATCAAAGGACTTTTTTTTTTTTTTACGGAGGAAAGATCCCTGTTACGGATACCCGTCAGCCTGCAGGGGAGGCTGTCGGGTTATGTGGGACTCCACGCCCGAGTGACGTGCCTACCCACTAAAAAACCTTCGGAGTTCCATCACAACCACTTTTGCCGGGGACACGGGAACGGAAATACAACCGCGAACCCCGGCGCTGCTGGCCGCCAAAGCGGCCTCTCCGCGGGGACGTCACAGCGCCCCCCCCACTCACCAATTCGGCGCGTCCGGAACTCACGGACGCGCCGTACCTCCTCGGGCCAATTAAGAGGCGGCGGACTCCCACGCAGTCCACCACCTGTGGACCCATGGGAGCCAGATAAACTGGCTCCCAGCGGCGGAGAAGATGAAAGGCTCCGCCGCTTGCCTCTCGCCGCAAACGCGGTGCGGCACCGCTCGGTCGCGGAGGATAGGGAGAGCGGCAACGTAACACCGACACTCCTCCTCCTCCGCGACCGATCTCTAACCACAACCACGGCGGTGTGGCCCCGCCTGAAGCACCGGGAGAGCAATAAAACATTCCTCTCCCGGCGGCCCCATCACGGGTGGGGGGAGAACTTCCCACTCCCCAGCCGCCCCATTGGGCGCATCCCTACAGGCTCAAGGCCGAAGCCGAGCCCGCGGGAGCGCCCCTCCCCGGGTGGGGGGAGAACTTCCCACTCCCCCGCCGCCCCAATGTGGGCGCTCACTGCTGGTGGAACAAACAGCAGGAGCGCCCCCTCGCGGGTTCCTCTTAGCTTCCCCGTGGCTCGAGGCTACCACGGGTACTGAGCCCCCCCGGTACGACAAACCGGGAACCCATTGGGGGGGAAGCAATCAAAGGACCTACACCAACCTTTGATTGTATAGTTATGGTTAGGGTTAGGAATAGAGAAGTGATAAAATAAAGATGGCCTCTAAAGGACTAATATTCAGAGCCGTAAAATTTTTGTAAGAAAATGTATCCAATAATAGCAAATTTTTTTACCTATTTAGGGCAATTGTTAATTCATTTATTTTCAATATTAACAAGGATTCGTCAGCTACAAGCTTCGTCAAACTTATTGGATCTGACTTCACTGTGCTGCCATCTAGTGTCCAATATTTTGTAAAATAAGCATGTCTGTAATTTATATATTATTTAGGTTAGAAAAACATTTGTTGTATTGTTTTCTCGTCATGTTATCAATATGTGTACATTTTTGCATAGACATATCCATGAAAAGTATTCATGGTTATGTTTTTGATCAATTATAAAACATTGGTTATTGAAAAAGGACGCTGCAGGGTTTTCCATATCCCTGTGCCATCTTTTTTCGAACGCCCAATTTTTAAAACGCTGTTTTCGATTGGTTTTTGACCAAATTCAAAAAAAGGAGGGGGTTTCCAATTCGTCAGAATCTTTTATTGTTTTTATGTATGTTTCCTAATTACTCGAAGACGCCTGGACCTATTTGAAAAATTCTTTTTGTTTCAAAGGGCTAATACTCTCCAAGGACTGTCATACTGAACTCTTTAAATACCGATGTACGGAACTTCGACAGTTGTGTATGGAACTACGAAATTTGCTATGAAGAAACTTTCGAAGATCCGTACTTCCATACATAAATATTTTGAAAGTTGGAGTTCAGTATGACAGTCCTTTCCAGGTGGTCCCATATAGACATTTTATCTAAATTGGTTGTGTAGTTTGTTTTAAAACCAAAAAAAGAATATGTCGTCTAAGTATATATTTTCTGTGTCTGCCACTGGCACTGAAGTTGGTTTTTTGCTTAGAATAACTTTGGGGGATAAATAACTTTATTTTATTTGTACTTATCATATTTTTTTCATGTAATTATTTTGTTGTTTGTCCTTCGAATAAATGTTATATCTATCTAGAATAAATATCAATAATTATTTTCATACAAAATACCCCGCTTTTTAAATCCAAACATCTTCATTTTTATTCTATTAGCATAGCATTTGTTTTATTAAAATTGTAAATATATACTAGGGAGTGTTTGTTGAGAAAATGTGAATTTGTAAAGTAGGTAGTATGTATTGGTATTTTGTACCGGTTAGGTGTAGAATTATACATAGTTTAAAATAAAATGCATTGAAATTATTGTTTTTCTTTTTAAATCGCACAACAACCCATAGCCTTCGGAGCATAAAATGTTTCGTCAGACAGTTTTTATCTATAAAAATCTTAGATCATTTAATACAAGATAAGCCTTATCTGCGCGTTCCCCTCTGCCAAAGTATAAGAACAAAAATCTAATACGTTCATAAAAACTAGTTGCGTAATCGATTATGATCATTATGTGAATCGGTAAGGTATCGAAATGACTTCTAAAAGTGCTCCGTTTAAAATGCCATGTTATGCAATTTTCTGTGTAAAAAGAGGTCAAACACATTTAATCTTCCAAAAGATGGCATAACCTTTCATTAGTAAGTATTTTATTTATGTTGATTTCTGTTTAAATGTAATTTATGAAAAATCTAAAAAATACCTATTAGTATCGATTACGAAAAAAATAATCGAACCACGTTTGCAACTGATTTCCTTCCATCCCATAAAATAATCTAAGATCGCATACGAGACTAGTTCATTAACCCCTGTTTTAAATGTATCAATTACATTCTTAAGTTTCTGTAATAAACTTCCAAATTGAAAAATGATTAGTTGATGACGTAGGCGCACTCCCCACGAGACTCGTGCGGTGATGCGCACTCCTCACGAGACTAAGGCGCACTCCTCACAAGACTGTATTTATGATTTACAACCTTCGTCTTTATTCCCTGTGCATTACAGTTGATATATATTTTTTTTGTCTTCTCTCTTTTTCTTGCCAAGAGTATTATTATGTGTATTTACACATTTTTTATTGGTGTGCAGAAAATAAGCTAGTGTTTGAGTTTTTTGTAGTGTGCATTTATAGCGACACAAATTATTTCTGTGAATGTGTGATTTTGTTTAGATGTAGTAATAACTTACCCCCGCACCAAAAGCGACAGAAAGTCTTGTAAAAAGATTTGCGTGACTCATCCTGTTTTAGATATAAACAACGTGGCATGGACATAATACCCGTAATAAATCGAACCACGAGCTATAGTAGATCACTACAGTATAATTAAATTAAAATAAAAAAACAAATATAATTAGCTTTTCCATACTAAAGTGTTGCTGCCGCCAATTTGTATGGGAATGCCACATTCTTTTTTTTGACTCTAATTTCATTATACTAGGTATAGTGATCTGGTATATCCCGTGGTTCGATTTATTACGGGTATGCACCTTCCACGTTGTATAGTAGGTAAGAGTCAAGCTCGTCCCTCCATCTCTTTCCGGGCCTACCGGGCTTCCGTTTTGAGGAATATATTGTATACAGGGGAGGGAGGGGAGAACCCATTCATCCCCAGTAGGGACAAATGGGATTTTTTTTTTAGGTTTGTGTGTTTTTATTGTCACCACCGCGTCTTCTCCATGACCAATATGTCAGAGAATTACTTTCCTACAACTAGGGAAGTGAAAGATGCTTTGCAAATAATGGAATAATTGCATTATTACAGTTCCTTCGTAAAAAAGCTCCTGAAACAGTCAATATAATATAATGGTAACACACATAAGTGCTTGGTAATGAGTCGGAATTCCCTGAAGCATGCCTTAGTGTTTTTTTTTTAAATATCGATTATGTAATAAATTTCAATTTTTTTATTGTTTATTTATAAGAAATGAGGATAAGAAGAAGAAGAGGAAGAAGAAAAAGGAAAGTATCGAAACCTCAAAAGTATCGATGCCAAAAGTACTTGGTATCGAAACAAAAGTATCGATACCTTGAGGTATCGATACTTTTTGCGTATCCCTATCTTTATATACTTTGCATAGACCTAGTGGGTATATAAAATACTACTATTAGTCCCATACATGAAGCGTAGATGAAGCGAAAGAGGTCTATCAGGTAACAAGTGGAGGTCCATCCATAGTCTCTGCCTACCCCTGTGGGAAACGGGTATATGCTAAACAGGCGTGATAATATGTATGTATGTATATCTCATACATTGTAATAAGCATAGTCTCTTAAGTGTGCAGTAGGCAGACGAAACCAGTAAAGCTGACTTTTTGAATGATTGTTTTAAGACATTTCAATTTTCATAAACAAGTCCCACCTAACTTTTGCAACAGTCGGTTAAAACTATTATGTTATGGGACTTATGGGGCATGGGCATGGCTTGTTAAAAACATATCCATGAAAAAACTTTCAGTCAGTGACAGCTTCAGCCTGTTGTCAATGTTGTCCTGTCAAGTGTCGATCCTGATTCCTGTCAATGTCATTACAATATAAACAAAAGTTTGAAAATTCAACGGACAAGCGGACAAGCAGGGACTTTGTTGTTTATTATTTTTGTTTGTAATAAAAAAATTGTACTGTGTACCGTGTGTACGAGATTTAAAAGTGTGCAAAATGCAGGCGGCACCTAGATCTAGTAAGTATTTTTATTTTCACGGCTATATTATCAATAGTAATCAATAATCATATTCATACCTATGCCTAACACGAATTTAACATTGTCACATGATTTATCAATATAAATCGCTACCGTCTCTTGTTATTCAAAGTAATATTTAGGTAAAGCTAGCAAGCTTCTCTTTCTGCGCTCAGGCTGTTGTATTTTAGTGATAAATATACGAGTATGTGATGGTAAAAAACAAGTTCAAGTTGGACTCGCGCACCAAGTGTTCCGTACCATCATCTATTTTCAGTTTTTAGTATTATACAGTGGCAACTAAAATACATCATCTGTAAAAATTTCAACTGTCTAGCTATCACGGTTCATGAGCATAAACATGAGCCTTGTTTTATTATATTTTTATTTAAAACCTTTATTGAGCCAAAAGTTACAATAGGTGGACTTAATGATAAAGTATTCTCCCCTGTCAACCTTGTGACAGACAGGCAGAGGACCGTCAGATACGGAGTCTTAGTAATAGTGTCCTGTTATTACCCTTTGTGTATGGAACCCTAAAAATACCATGTGAGCGCTTACATGGTTTTTTTTTCTTGTGTGAGTACTACAATACTACATCTGGAATACCAAAAAACCTTATAAAAGTTATAGGAGGCATTGTCTGTCACCTCTATCACCTTCTCATTATGTGGTGATCGTCAAGCTATGTCAGATGTCTATAGCCTGAAAAATCTGACACCAGTGTTGGCCACATACAAAAGAAAAACAACGGACCTCCGTTCAGAATGTAAATTATACTTATTGATGTGTAAAAGTGCCTGTAAAGGTCTAATTACTGAATAAACATTTGAATTTTGAATTTCAGCTAAGGGTTTCCAACAGTGGTGTTGTAGGAGACTTTTGGCTTGTACAGCTATATAACTAACTGAATACCTAACTAATAAGGTTCTATAAAGGGTAATAAGCGTCAGGCTTATAATTCAAATATTTTTCTTTTTATTAACTTAGTGTCTCTGAGCGTGTTTATACAAAATTTATCATTGTGAGTGTATTTGAATAACCAGCAAAAATTTTCGTATTTTGAATATGTTGGTGTGTGAAACCCAGTCATGCTGCTAGTTATCGCTTAGGAAATTAGTAAATGGACATTTTATAGCGTGTTGTGCCTATGGTGCCTCGATATACGTAGATTATAATTGTTATTACTAATAAATGCTTATATACATATAAGAAACCCCTAAAGGAACTCGGGACATTAGATTCCCTCTAATATGGTTGAGTTAAACAATGGCTGATTCGATAGCTGATTCTTGATGGCTGATTCGTGCGTCAACTCGTGAACGGGTACTGCCGAGAAGGGCTGGTCAGCTCATAGTTGATTTTTTGACTATTTAGTATTTCTTCTTATTACGTAATTTATGTTTGTTAACTCGTTAGCAAGCATTACATGTTTAATGTATCGACATTGTATAATATTAAAAGTATTTATTATATATATAAAAAATTATAATAATATGACAAAGCCCTACTGGCGAGTAGGCGACCAGTACTGTGAAAATGAGTTTCTTTCGGCGTTTCTTCTCAGCAGTGGTCGTTATGAAGGGCTGATATGGTAGCTTTTCTTTAAAATAAATTAAATTTCAATATAAACTACACGTAATGTAAATTATACTTGTTGACATGTAAAAGTGCCTGTAAAGGTCACATAACTGAATAAGCATTTTTGAATTTCGGTGGGAATTGGCTTCTAAGGAGGCTTACTGGCAGACCATCACACAACAAAAATATTAGCATAATAATATTTTTGTATTAATTTCAGAAATATTAGAGCTTGAGACAATACTGAAGCGGATGTCAGTGGACATGTGCTGTGTGATGGCTCTCCCGGAGTTTGGCATCCGCTGGCGGGACGTCTCCAAAGCTGTGAGAAACGCTCGGCTGCCGATGACTGCTCCGAGTGTGGCAAGGGTGCTGTGCAGACATGTAGCCAAATCCCTGCCCCTGGAGGAGGTTGAGGATATTATAGCTAGACTAAGACTCAAGTGTAAGTACCAACCACAGCTTAGGGAACACTTATACCCCTTCGTGACCGTCCTTAGTATACACAAAGACATCCTCTAAGTTTTCACGTTGCAATTCATAAATAGGGTTTTGAAAAATGTTTGCAAAAAAAAATTAAAGTATAATTTTATAACAGTATAACAAATATAACAGTTTGCTTGCTGAACGGAGCCAAGAGTGGTGCATATCTAATTATCTATCATAATATCCAATTACAAACGAAAAAAAAAATCATCTCTTGTTCAAACATTATGGAAAAGTTTTCATTAATTGGTTTATAAGTATGCTGTAAGCTTTAATCATTTTATCGCGAGACTTTATACCAATTGCCGTTGCCCCCAGGGCTTGGTGTAGTAAAAAAATAAAGCTACAACCAAAAAGGATGTTGATACTTAAATGCGAGTATTTTTTTGACGGATATCCGACGTTCGCGGAATGGGCACTTGACAGTTTAAAAACATTTCAGTGGCAGCCAGCCAGAGTCGCACATGGCACGTCATAGAGTTGTCGGAGAAGATATCAGAAGACTCATCAGCGATGATGATCCACACCGTGGAGAGCAGGGTGACGCAGGCTCTGAGGGGCCGTAGCAGGAACATGAGGCCAGAGGTATGACTTGTACTCGTTTTTAAACCCCGAGAGGAAGGATGTTATTATGGGTTTACAAGAAAACTACAGTCTGTAATTAAACTATGCAAAAAAGTGTCTGTTATGTTATTACTTTAGTATGACCGGTAACGGGACGGTTACCGCGATTAATATCATTTTAAGCCAGATATATCGACGCTTCTTATCGCAGTTGGAAGTTTAACGCTAATGTCTAAATCATCATCATCGTATCAGCCACAGGAAGTCCACTGCGGCCTGCATCCAGCGCCTTCCTGCAACCTTCAGGTCATCTGACCATCTAGCAGGTGGGTGTTCTACGCTGCGCTTGCCTTTACGTGGCCGCCATTCGAGGACCTTTCTGCCCCATCGGCCATCGGTTCTTCGCGCTATGTGCCCCGCCCACTGCCACTTCAATGAGCTAATCCGCTTGATGATAATGAGCTGATTCGATCGCGTAGAGTAACACCGAGCATAGTCCTCTCCATAGCCCGTTGAGCGACCTTGAGCCTTCTTATGAGACCCATAGTAAGGGACCACGTCTCTAATGGATGGACGGATTTCGAAGCGGTTTTTTTTACGTGAAAGCAAGTTCCTTTGTGGTGGTATGTATTCTAGTTAAGTGGTCACATAGATTTCTTTATCAAAATCGGTTGGGTGAACTCGGTTTTTACTTTTGAAAAATGGTGTACAATAAGTATTTGTCACACCAAGAGAACTGAATCCTCAGTAAAATAATAGGTTAAAATAAGCGGCCAAGTGCGAGTCGGATTCGCGCACGAAGGATTCTGTACCATCTAAATATATATAACTCAAAGGTGACTGACTGACTGACATAGTGATTTATCAACGTACTGCCCAAACCACTGGACGGATCGGGCTGAAATTTGGCAAGCAGGTAAATGTTATGACGTAGGCATCCGCTAAGAAAGGATTGTAATCAATTCTACCCCCAAGGGTATAAAATAAGGGATGAAAGTTTGTATGAAACTTTGTCAATTTTAAACCGATCGGGCAGAGATGCTTTGCATGCATAAAGCTACTATGACGTAGGCATCCCCTAAGAAAGGATTTTGATAAATTACACCCCTACGCGAGCGAAGCCGCGGGTAAAAGCTAGTTATCTATAAAATTCATTTTTACTGTATGTGAGCCCCATTAAAATATTCATTTTATTCTGTTTTTATAGCGGCAACAGAAATACATTATCTGTGAAAATTTCATCTGTCTAGCTGTCACGGTTCATGAGATACAGCCTGGTGACGAACAGACAGACGGATGGACGGACAGCGGAGGTTCCAGTTTTTACCCTTTGGGTACGGAGTCCTAAAAAATCTTTTCATACAAATAGTGCTCAGCCAAATGGTATTTGTATGAAAATTCGAAATTTTTGTTTCGTTTTTCTATATTTGTTTTTATGGAAAGTAGTTCAGTATTGTGGACTGAACTTGCTCCTAAAAGAAAGAAAGAAAGAAAGAAAAATATTTTATTCTGTGCAAATTAGTATACATCTATAAAAGGTTGATCTTGTTTTAAAAGTATTTCTAATTGCAGGTACAATCGGTGTTCCTCGGCGACCTGATGTACATCAGCATCCAGCTGGTCTCCGACGCCAAGTCGGGCTCCGTGCTGTTCGCGGCTACGCCCCCGGGGCAGCCCGTGGCGTTGGTCAGCTCGCTGGGACCGAGCACCCTCATAAAGGGCCTTGTTGAAGGTATGTAAGACTTTTAAAAAAAAATTAACCGACTTCGAAAAAAGAGGAGGTTATCAATTCGAATGTATGTATGTTTTTAGGATTCCGTACCGAAAGGGTAAAAACGGGACCCTTTTACGTAGACTCCGGTGTCTGTCTGCCTGTCTGTAACCAGCCTGTATCTCATGAACCATGATAGCTAGACAGTTTAAATCACAGATGATGTATTTCTGTAGCCGATATAACAATAAATACTAAAAACTGAAGAAAAAAATATTTAAGGTGGGCTCCCAAACTTGATTTATTATAGATAATGGTACGGAACCCTTCAAACATAGCTAAGAACCACGGCAAGGAAACTTGCTTCCACTTACAAAAACCGCATCGAAATCGGTCCATCCGTTTGACAGCTAAGATGCGAGAGACATACATTGGCGTCAGACTTATGACACCCTTCTTTTTTTGTCACCGACTTCAAGACCTCAAACCTAAACTACACAACCGATTTTCATAAAATTTCTATGGGACCTCCGGACAGGATATGCGCTTTCAAAAAAAAAAGAGGCGTCTTTGAGTAGTTTAGAGTTCGGGGAAAGTACACAAAAAAAACTACCAAGTGCAAGACGGACTCGCGCACGAAGGATTCCGTACAATAGTCTAAAAAAAATTACGTTTGTTGTATAGGAGCTTAAATATTTAATTCTGTTTTTATAGCGGCAACAGAAATACATCATCTGTGAAACAACTGTCTAGCTATTAAGAATCATAATAGATACAGCCTGATGACAGACAGACAGACAAGACAGACAGACAGCAGAGTCTTAGTAATAGGGTCTCGTTTTTACCTTTTGGGTACGGAACCCTAAAAGGTATGTTTCGCGTTAATTCCTGTATGCAGTTTAGTAATGATGCAACATGATAGTTTAAAAGTAGTCGAATTCCTGTTTTTGTCTTTTTTTTCAGGCCTCGGCTACAAGAACTACGAAAACGCCAGTCTCTACGGACGAGACATCAATTCCCTCCTCCGAATCCATGACCGTGGCTGGAATGAGAACGCTGATCATCTCACCCAACTACCAGACTACCAACCAACCCCTATCATCACCACAACGGGCATAGACTACACAAATAAAGCCTACAACAGTGAATACGTAGACACCCTCCTCGGTCCAGACCCACCGTTGTTGACGGATCTTAATATAAAAACAACTAAATCATTCTTCGATCCGTCACGGTTGAATAAGCGGATGAATTTGACGGTCACCTTGAAGAGTGAGGATGTAGCGAAGACATTGAAGTCTTGGGTGATGAAGAGTGCGTTGGATCCAACGTCAGATTTCTTCTACATCTTCCATCAGATTAAGTCGAATAAGGTCACTTACTGTCAAGAGGAATCTGATTGATAGTTTTTTGATTCTGTCTTTTTTGTAAGTTTTAATGAAATTGTGACGCGCGTGACAAGCAAAGAAATTATAAAATTATAATAAGTGATCGGATAATCGGGCTCTAATTTGCCTAAACTTCACGCGGTTACATAACACAGCGTTGATACAACCACCAACCTGATAAAAATAAATATCAATCACTCTTAATACAACTTTGCTATTATTGTTTATCTTTAAACAATAGATACTATCTAGTTGTACATGGAATTACTATTCGTACCTAGTGCTGACTTTTGGAAAATGTTTCCTAATCCGCTATTTTCCAACAAGTCACGTTAGATACTTTTTTCAAAACGTCAAAACAAACAGTTCCTATGGGATTGGTATAAAATACTGGGTAATGACGTCACAGTTTCTTGGAGTCAAATAGCGCTCTTATTATCAGTTTTTCTGCAATAATAAATCTAAAATCGCGTCAAAATTGATATGTTCAAAGACAAGTGACATTATTTTGCGACGTTTTATTTTTCGACCTAGGAATATACCCAATTATATATTTTTTTTTAGAAGTGATTGGGACTAAATAATGTTTTAATTGAATACTGCTTACGTACTTTCAATGGGGCTACTTCCAAACGAGTTTTTACCATAAAAGCAATGTTGCATTCAGAGAGATTGATATTCATTTTTATCTGGTTGGTGGTTGTATCAACGCTATGTTATGTACCGTGTGAAGTTTAGGCAAATAAGCGCCCGATTATCCGACCACAAATTATAATATAATCTAGAATGACTACGATAATTAAATTATTTAAAGTAACCGGCCAAGTGTAAGGTCGTACTCACGCACGAAGGCACCACGAAGGGTTACATACCATTTTATCTATTAAAAATCACGTTTGTTGTATGGGATTAAAATTTTTATTAATTTAAATTCTGTATTTAGTACTTGTTATTATAGCAGCAACAGAAATAATTCATCTGTGAAAATTTCAAGTTAAAGAATATTTAAGTAACAGACGTGATTTTTTATAGATAACTAGCTGCGCCACGCGGTGTTACCCGCGCCTAAAGTGGCCTATGTGTTAATCCAGGATGGTAGCTTCCTACATACCAAATTTTTTCGAAATTGGTCCAGCCGTTTGCGCTTGAAGAAGTAACAAACACACACACTTACAAACTTTCGCCTTTATAATATTAAGTGTGATGGTAGGGGACCCTTCGTTATAATTTCTTTGGTCAAAACTGAAAATTGCAATGTTAAATATTTTGACGTTTAATAAGCCTTCCATGCTGGACTGCGAGAAAGAAAAAAACGTAGGTTGTGCCTGCTGCTTCTCTTCCCGCGGAGATCTTAAAAGCCGATCGAGGCACGACATCTACAACTAGCAATTAGCAGTGTCATATATCGATCCAACTTCTAGTGGTCATCATGCCAGGCAGTCACACCGGGGAGATCCCGGGTTCGGTCCCCGGTTAGATCAAGGGGATGTTTTTCAGATTGACCAGGATCTTGGATGTTTATTTATATATGTTTTTGTTATAGAATCGTTGAGTTGGTATCCCATAACAGAAGTCTCGAATTTACTTTGGGGCTAGCTCAATCAGTGTGATTTGTCTGTATACAATATGTTACAAAAAACCCGTCCGATCCTTGTAGGAGCAACTCAGATCGTCAATATGAACAACTTTTCCTATGGGACCAATGCTTGAAACTTGAAAAAAAAATCTACATTTCCATACAAATTGCCGGGCCGGCCGAACACTTGTAAGAAAATGTCGATTTTTTCCCCAATGAGGACGAATGGTATATTTTTTGGTTTCGTGTCGACTGTCACCGACGCGTCGTCCCCACTGGGACGAATGGGACAGACTTTCCTTGTACGTATTAAAATCCAAATGGTGCCAAACAGACCCGAAAGAACTACCCGATCGGCACACCTGTCAACGTCACAATGAAGCCGAATGTGGTTGTTCGACAAATACTGGACCGACAGTGCGGGCTCGCTATCTGTGGGATCATCCATAAATTACGTCACACATTAAAGGGGAAGGAGAGGATGATCGATCGATGAAGTGTGACAAGGGTTGTGGGTGGGTCAATTCGTAACGTCACAATACAAAATCTATATCTAAGCAATAAAACAAAATTTTACTAATATCTAATAAATAAACAAAATATATCAAAATATTTCCAGCTTTATCAGTTAAATATTTTGTAGCTTTGCTGGTATTTTTATTAAGTATTAAAACGGTATCTTTGACGTCATACGTCTCAAAATTCTGATTAACTGTGACAAGGGGGGAGTCAGTCATCAAATTCGTGCGACGTAATTTATGGATGGCCTAGGAAATCTAAAGACCCTGTATTTTGTAAAATTGTTAGGTGTAAATAAAACGAGTGTACCCAAAAAACGCTTTTTATTCAAATCACAATCGAAACCGGCTCGACCGACCGGCACTTACTTAGGGCTTGGCCGAAATTTACTTAATTTTACTTCGCGATCACATGTATCTGGTATTTTTATAACAAATGAGAATAGTGCCTTTCACCGTGAACGTCGGATTAATCCGACAATATTTTCGTGCCGATTTCGCGAACGTCGTCCGTCGGATATTTCCGACCAAAAACCACGTTACTGCTCGGTTTGCACATAAGTATCCACTTCCCTATTTGTTGTAGGTATATATTTTCGATTCCTCGCGCTGGGAGCATGACAACCGATATAAAATCTCGCAGTGAAAGAGTTAAAGACATTTGAATTTTTTTTTAAATCGTAAACATGGTGATAATTACCAATTTGAATAGTATTAGGCACTAGATGGCCTTTTAATTATTTTATAAACGATTTTTGATTCTATCTAGTTTTAAAACCTGCTATCGCCATTTTAGCAGAAAAACGTTTTAAAGCTAGAAAAGGACTACCAATACTTTCCCGAGGTTATGTATCAAATAATTTAAAGGTCTTTCTAATGTCTAACTCTTTTTAAAATGGTTATCATCACCACAAAAATATTTCGGTACAGATATGTTTTCATAAACAAATTAAAAATACCAAATACATCCAACCAGTCTTATTTCTATTAGATTTATGAAATACGGCAAGAGGACTACCTATGATTCACCTATCTATCCTTTAGTGCTAAAATTGTAAATAAATTGAGCTTCCCACTACTGAACGGTCAGGATGAATAATATCCAATTTTGCCCAAAGATTATCTTTTTTTAATAACTTATGTGAAATGGGGGTAAATGTGAATGGTGTTGTAAATGGAAACGTAGGATTATTTTTCGTCAATTTTTTAATATTTTAGAGGGGCAACAAAGTCAGCAATTACCATTTTCCCCCTCCGTGACTTGAAAAGGGTGGTAAATATCCGATTTTAGAGAGCCACAAAATCCATCACGTTGGGACAAGGGTACCGCATATTCTGCTTGCGGGAGACTTATGTCCAGCAGACTTCCTGTAGCTGATAATGATGATATTTGGTTTAGGTTTGCAAAGTCAAGCAATGAACTCCAGTGAACATAGGTTAGAGACTGCAAAATATCTAAAACCGCCTCTGCTTCATCT
Organism: Acrobasis suavella; assembly: GCA_943193695.1. NCBI lineage: Eukaryota > Metazoa > Arthropoda > Insecta > Lepidoptera > Pyralidae > Acrobasis > Acrobasis suavella. The sequence goes on from OW971956.1 coordinate 5,819,641, forward strand.
GCCGCCTCGTACGCTGCGTTAGGCGGGGCCACGCGACGCGTTCAGTCTATCTCTGTCATAAACTCTACGTGCGAAAGAGATAGCAGAATACGTCGCGAAATGCCGTCTCTGTCTCACGTAGTAACAGAGACTGAACACGACGCGTAGTCACGCTTAAGAGTAGCCTCCCCGTCTCACTTTTCATACAAACGCTCGTACGTAATTATAGCGTTGTAAGTGATCTTTCTTAAAAACTTTTAAGCTAACAGATATCTTGTGCACAATTTCTAGGTTTCTATAGAAATAAAAAATTTAAATTTGGTAAAACAAGTTTAGTATACGCCTCCAAAAATCTGCTGTATGCCCCAATTTTACCTGAACTTCGACCGTTCATAAAGTACTCATAAATTGTAAAAACTATTTTGATAGAAACCTCGCAAATCTAATGAAAAATTTAAATAAAAATCATTTATTTCACACACTTGTAAGGCTTACTGACAAAAACGTATATCCTGGGATAAGTTTTATGGATAGTTAATAATAATACTAATTTCATTCAATTGAATGCAAACCGTGTCCTCAGGCGCTATCTGTCTCTTTTTGGTATGCCTTTTTGTCTAACATTGCCCTAGATGAAAAAAACAGCTTTTCGAACTATGCTCGCGTTGACGACAGAGCCGAAGGGCCGCCTTAACACAGCGTACGCGCTTAGTTTGCTCCAAGATGTAAAATTACTTATATTTGTAAAATTTACTCTGACTTTATATGCAGTGTTATTCACATTTACCCACATTCACCATGCCTACTTATGTTTAAAACTACATCTTTAGACTAGAATACAAACAAACTCAACATAAAATATTGGCTAGTTATGCGTTATAAATCGGTGTTCAACCGAAAGTGGGGGTTTTCCTAACTCTGGCAATTAGAGACACCATAAGTCAGAACATTTCATTTATAACATTTTGAAATCCACACATTGTAGTTTAACCGATATTTATAGATTTAATTATTCTATTGACTACAGAAGAATTCATACGTTTGACAGCATATTATTTCGAGATGCCTGAATCTTTACTCCAAAAGTGACACGACATATGTACGTAGTCTGTACGCCAAAAGTTGATAAATATTATAATTCGTCGCAGACTAACGGCTCTCGCTTAACCTTTTGTGTGTTGCAAAAACCAGACACAATAGTAAAACAATTGATTTATAACGGAATCCGGTATAGACACACACAAAAGGTTAATGATCGCAAATCGTATGGCGGCCGTCGCTTGTCACCCGCTTTCGCCGTTTGCGTGGTACGAGGCACGCAGTTGATGTCAACCGCGGCCCGTACGGACGAGCGGACGCGGCGGCCATATTTAGCCATTCCGTTCTGGAATACGCTTCGAATGAGTCGTTTGGGTGTTTGCGTGTTGTTTTGTTTTATACATTTAATAATTGTTTAAAATTGTATAAAAGCCCTGAATGTGTCAACTCTCCGCGAACAGACTTTAGCTACGAGCCCGCGTGGCAGTGTCAAGCAACAATGAACTCTACAAAATGATGATACAGTCTAATTTGGTTTGACATTGAAATAGGTCAACACTATAGGAGGGATGTCGTGTCATTTCATGGAGTAACGGTTGGACATGTATGATTCAGCCACTATTTTATAGCGTCCTTATAATACTTTTCTCAATATTAAAAATGGATATGAATGTAAGGGAAGACAAAACTAATTTCAGGAATTTGGAATAATTTTATAGCTCCATCCCTCTCACATTTAGGCCGCCTATACACGACACAATCAACAGTACAGCACCAGATTACTGCAGTTCGTATGCCAAATTGTGTCGTGTGTAGCCACCTTTATGTGTATTATGCCACCTTATGGCAAGAATGGCTATATAAAATGTCTGAAACGCGTAAATATTGATGAAAATAGCATTTTTTATGAGAAGCATCCATAAATCGACTAGCGCAACCTTTTTTTTACACTTATAAAACTTAATTAACTGACAGATCTTAAAAGAATTATTATTAGCTAATCAATAACTTAAAATACCTCAATTCCATAACAAAAAACATAAAAGATTGTATTTAATTATTTAAATATACGACTTGGTTTCCAGATCAGTCAATAGGCGGATAAAGATCTCTAACATCCATTGAAATAAAATAATAATCACTAACATATGAATTTAATGCATGCATTTTCATAAAGGCCTATTTATTTACAGTGCAAATCTCTTGCCTGTTGCATACAATTTAAACAATAGATGTTTCATGGTCTAAACGCCACGCAAACCATACAATCACTTAATATATACTAACCCCTATATTCATAAACATTAACAAAGATTTGGCAAATCTCTTTTAGTTAAAATACGTTTTGTCTTGTTCTTTGAATGTCAAATACTGAAAAGAGGGAAAGGGACAAAACATGTTTTAACCAAAACAGGTTTAGCAAACATTTGTTCATCTTTATGAATATGAGGGTAAGTAAATTAAGTTAAAATATATACGGACAAATCATTCTGATTGAACTAGCCCCAAAGTAAGAAACTAGTGTTACAGGATCCTAACGCAACGATACTACTATATTTTATAACAAATATATACTCGTATATTGATAAACATTCAAGACCCAGCTCAATCTGAAAAATATCATTTTCCATCTTGACACGATCGGGGATCGAACTCGGGACCTCCGATGTGACAGCGTGGCATGATGACCACTATACAAATCTATTGCTTCAATTAATTTGTATGCAACAGGCATCTTGCGTGTAGATGGGGCTGAAATGCTTACTCCTAAGAGATTTATAAAAAGAAGGGGTAATATAAACATAATCTATACATGTGTGTGTACACATGGGAAGATTGTTTTTGTCTTTTAATACTTAAATTACATTATGAACACATTTTTAAAACTTCACAACAAACAAATTTAATTTACAATTGTTTATACTTGCCCCTAATTGTTTATATTTACCCCACTTTAACTAAACAACAAGCGCTTGCCGACAATGTAAAATAAACCAACAGGAAAATACATTTTTAATTCAATATTTGCATGTTTACATTTTTATATATTTGAGATATATATTGTAAGATTGGGACCTTTACTCCATAAGTGACACGACATATGTTTGTAGCTACGTGCATCGTTGCAGTATCAAGCAACATTGAGCTTTACGTAATAATGATATAGTCTAATTTGGTTTGACATTAAAATAGGACGACATTATCGTACGACTGTCGTGTCATTTAAGTAAGGGTGCAGGTGACGTTAGTTAAACAATTTTGCCTGTTACTAACAATGAATCGAAAAACCAAGTCAAACTAACAACTATTTAATAATAAATGAACAATTTTCTTAATAAGGAACAAGGAATATAATTAATTAATTAAAATTAATTAATAATTACACAGAACACAAAGAGGCTTTTATGTATTAACATTTTCATTAGGGCTTAGGAGACTCAGATGCGGAAACGGCGTGAAATTTGTATGAAAAGCTGTAAAACTGCGAGGTTATGTTAATCAGTTACCATCTGGGTTGGACTTTACATGAAAAGTAGCATTGAATCAAATAACTCAAAACCAGAAGAAAGCCTCTTTTATACAGGTGCCTTTTTAACCACCATCTATGATACCAAACAAATTTCCATAAAAAATTACGAAACATGAAAAAAAAACGATTTCCCATACAAATCCCCCATTCGACCCAACTGATTACGTATGGGAGGACGAATTTTTTTTATCGATTTTTATATTAAGTAGTTCAGTGTTATAGACTGAATTTGCTCCAAACATTTGGCTGGTGGGTAAAAAGTCACCCTATATACATTCACACAAAAGCACAGATTAAATCAATAATTAAAATAATATATTTATGGCAACACACATTGCACCAGAACCGATGACACGAAATAGAGATCAATTCGATGGATCAAAACCGTTACTCCATAAAATAACACGATGGTTGTCCGATAGTGTCTTCTTATTAATATGTCAAACCAAATTAGACTTTTTTACTATTTAGACGCCATTTTTGTTCAACTTATTTGTGCCGCATTGTAGCTACGTCGTTGCAGCGACTCGAGCAATTACGGTGTGACACGAGACGGCAGCACAGTGACGTCAAGTCCATCATTGGACCATCAGTTGACTGGTTCTTTTGCTCCGTCAAATGTATCCAATAACAGCAGCTTATTGGTTCTTGGACCTTTTTTTTTGGACTTTACTGTGCTGCCTCTCGTTTACTATATTTAAAAAAAAAATCTATGATAATTCTTATTTGGTCTGACATTTAAATAGGACGATACTATCAGAATGTCGTGTTTTTCATGGGGTCCAGTTATACAGTGATGGAACAGGCTGTATAGGGTGTTCATTTCAGATAATATTAAATTTGTCGTATAATATATGCTTTCAAACATTTGAACACCCTGTATGTTTATTAGATTGAAGCAATAGCGTGATTCTAAGCAAGCTATCGTCTTTTTCACTTTATGTGTGATTTAATGTGATATTTGACAGATTTCAGGCGGAGCCAGAAGTGACGCCCTCAATTTAAATAAATTGTTTAATCGTAAACAAGATGACAAGTAACTAACATTTTACTAATTAGGTAGATCTTTAAATTAGTATTTCGATTAGCTTCAAAACGAGTTTCCAGGAGAAGTGGCAACTTTTGACGTTGTTGCACGTTGCGCCACCTAGTCTAAAAGCTTAGTGCTACTACTAGTTCTAACAATGTTTCATACGCGTGACGCCTACGGGCAACATCTTTCACTGAGCGTTTTTAGTAAATTTTCATAGTTGGCGTTATGTTTGTATAGATGTCACTATGACAGTAAGCCACCACAGACAGTTCCTTCGATAAGAAAAATGTGAATGAAGAATGGCTAAAAGACGGACGCCAAAAGCCGTAACAATTATTATAAAAAAAAAACAGTTCCTTCGAAATACAAACCTGATCAAGGCAGCACATTTTTTATTTTATCTTCCGAAATACGAAGAGAATTAGAAGCGTAGACAGGCGTATTTCAAATGAGGGCGCCACTTATATAGTGTGTTCGGACATAAACTAGCGATAATTCAAGGACTGCTGGATAGAATATTACGAATAACAGAATATGCTGTCGACATCTATACAAACAACTTTAACCAAGGGAAAAATTGCGAAATCGCGAAGAAAAAAAGAACGCTGCTTCATTCATTTTATGCAATAGGTATGTAATTACTGTGGAGCAGCGAATCTCGCGATTTCTTAATTTTTCGACACGATTCGATTTGACGACAGCATATTCTTGAATTATCGCAGGTTCATGTCCGAACACTAGTTCAATGTGTAAACCCTTGCGCCTTGATTTATTTATTGAATGGCAAATAACATGTTTTATCACGTTGATAGTAACAGCGACGCGTTTCATATTGCACTTTGCACTTTTTAGTGCTTGTCATGCATGAATATTCCACTGCTAACTCACAGCAAAGCAAAATAATAAGTATTTATATCTGTCGGTACACTTTGTTCAGTTACTTTACGGTATACAGCATATCCATAAGGCTGCCTGCCCACATCCGATAATCGGTGACCGATGTTTTGTAGAAGAAAAATAGAACGTACTGGTTGCAAAATTGCAACGCACACATCCCTACAAAAAGCGGGTCGGAAGAAATTCATAAAAAAAAAGAATCGGCTCGACCATCGCTCCTACAAAAAGTCGGACGTGGGCGGGCACTCTGAGGCAGAGAAAGTCTGCGGAACCCGCGTCGATAAATAAATACGAATTTTATAATTGTTTTGCTGACGTTCCGATACGATACTTTACGCCGACCACACAATTCATTGCAATAATATAATATGGTATTATACACGGCCTAACACTTTTTTTTTTAATTTTTGCTGTGTAATAACGGTGTCATATGATGCATGACAGACGATATTCCAAAATGACTAGCTCATTTTAAATGGCGTTGCAAGTAGAACAGACCAGCGTTATATACATTGAGGCAAGTTTTCAACAAATTACAATATTCGAGACTCACGATTAAAAAATTCTTTTGAAGACTGAGACACATTCGCTTTTAGCGAAAAATCGACTCGCGCAATTTTTTTATTAAGAAACTTTGCAATGAAAATACTTTCGACTTACTGATATTTATAACACTCAGTGGGCGAGCACCATTACTTACCCCAATAAAAGAACGCAAGTCTGTAATGAAAATGCTTAAAGCATTCAAAAAGGCATTTTATGTCCACTTATAAATTTAAAAATATAGCAAATTAACGTCAAACGTCTTTTTTTAAATATTTTAGAAACATTTTCATAGATATTCTTATTCTATGGCGCCGATACTACAAGCAGCGGTATTTATTTTAAATTATTTACTAACCAGCCCTTTGGTCACTACACTCGAGATAACTTTTTAAAGTCCCTAAATTTGGTCAGAACCCTAAATCACCGCTGGTAGGATTGACGCCTAAACTTAAATCTTGAATTTGGATATATAACCATGTATAAAATACAAAATTACATTTCTAAATCCATGAAACCTACCATTCAATTAAAATATAACTTATTAAATAATTATAGATCAAAAATATTTCTATAATAACTAGATTAAAATAACTAGAAGCACCACATGTAAAACAATTAAAAAAAAAAACAGAATACCTCAGATCGGTACTAAAACTTTTCGATATTGCAACTGCCTAACCACAGATTAAAATTTAAAAAATCCACAACACCCCTTCCATAGACGGCTCTTCCGAAACTCTTATTCTACAAGACGACTAAAATTTAATTTACTAAAGAGATTTTTAAATAGAATTTTGTACTCAAAACGGCCGAGACATTCTTTCTACTCCCGCCATAGAGAAGACGATTTGACAGCTGTCAAAAGATATTGTCTATGACAAGACTTCCATTCTAACCTACAATCACATAATGCCTTCGATCACAGATATTTGACCCTGCCTTAGCCAAATTACTATTGTCTTGGTATCAAATTGTAGCCAATTAATTGTATATTTAAGGATTTTTAATATTTTAGCCAATAACTTTTAATCTTAATTTACCTTTTGATAATAATTTAAGTTTTCAAAGAAAATTTTATCCATAAAACTTTTTAATAAACAATTTTTCTACAGTCTTAAACAACATAACATTTTTTGTTATACCTACCAAGACAATAGCACATTTTCATACGACTCATCTATCCATCCACGCTTATTAAAATTTGGTGCCAAAATTATCACCCAATCAAATATAAATCTATGCTATAATAATGGAACGCGACCAGCACTTAATCAAACCAGACATGGAAACCCTGGTCAGCCCGGGTAAATGTAAACAGGGGTAATAGTAAACATGACGTTATCAAGACGTCCCAAAGTGGTATCTCTGTCCCATAAGGGACAAAGTTGTTACATGTAATGTATGTATGACGTTTCATTGGTGTAATTCTACAGGTTGACTAGCAAATCACTAGAATGTTTAAGAGCAAGTTTACCAGGACCCTTACTCCAAAAGAGGCACGACATGCCTACTTAACTATATGTCGCGTTTTTGTTTCAAGCAACATTGTGCATTACAAAATGATGATAAAGTCTAATATAGCTTGACGTAGAAACATGACGATACCATCGGACAACTATTGTGTTATTTTATGGAGTAACGTCCAAAGTCTTTACCTAAACGACTACATGAGTGTCAACCATACTACTCGGAGAGTGGCAGAAATCGGGGCAGACCCAAGCTCATGTGGTTAGACTGTGTTTAGCAAGACTTGAAGAATATCAACAGCCGAGGCTGGACACAGAGAGCCCAATTAAACTAAACTAAAGCCCAAAAATATACTAGATTTTTTTCAAATCAGATTAATATAATTTTTGTGTACTTTTTAAGTATATTTTAATATCAACCATTACTTTTCCTATTTTAAAGTCGTACATAAACACATAAAACGAGTCCAAAAGGCCTTCACTGCTATCAACCTTTAATCATCTGAACTAATTGGCCCAATCGAAGAATTTACTTCGTACGATAAAGTGAGTTTAATTGATACACTAAACATATTTACAACCTAACAATATTTCTGATTCCTCTTTCCACCTTCTCGCCCACTATCACGCTAAAAGTGGCCTTTGGATCTTGCGGCCCTGGGCTTTTTTTCAATTCGAATACATCTTTATTATCATAGGATATTTATAATATCTCTTTATAATCTCTGGCTCTGTCTGCTTAGACCCAAAATGCTCTGTCTGCCCCGTTAAGGATTAAGACGTGATAGTATTTGTAAGTACGTTTACAAGCTAATCTTTAAAATACCATATATTACCATTTCCCCTTGTTTACATTTACCCCATATTGGCCATACTGCCCGGGATATGGCTAATAATGGCTATAGCCACCATTCTTCCACATGTATACAACGTGGAAGGGACATACCCGTAACAAATCGAACCACGGGCTATACTAAATCACTATAGTATAATGAAATTAAAATAACAGTCAAAAAGCAAAAAAAATGATGACATTTCCATACAAAAGTGTGCAGCCGATCGGGCAATTTGTACGGGAATGTGTTTTTTTTAAATATTTTTGACTGTTATTTTAATTTCATTATTCTATAGTGATCTAATATAGCCCGTGGTTCGATTTATTACGGGTATGTCTCTTCCACGTTGTATAAGGTCTAACAAAATATTCTGAAACAATTTTAAGGGTGGATTCAGTGCATGATACTGAATAACTTTCCCCAAGGAACACGTATTGAAATATGAAAAGTAATTTGTGGCCTCCCATACAAGTTGAAATCAGAGGTTGTATGAACAGCTAAAAATTATTTTTCATATTTCGACACATTTTCTTGGGGAAAGTTGTTCAATACCACGGACTGAAGTCACCCTTTAAAAAGATCAGTATACTTAGACCTTATATAAACGGTATTTTTTTACGAACCACGAAGTTTGTAACTTGTTAGGTGGAATGAGGGGTTTCTAAAATATGGGACGCCAGATGGCGGCACTGTACAGTCAGGTCCAATAAGCTGTTGTTGATACATTTGACGCAGCAAAAGAACCTGTCAACTGATGCTGCCACAGACACACAAAGGGAAGGAGACCAAACATTGAAGACCTATTCAAGTTTGTCATTCTCCACATCACCCGTTTGGTTTACTGGTAGATAAGGCCATAGGCTTTAAGTCCGCCATTACACTTGTATTTGTGTATGAAGTGAAATAAAAAAAATAAATAAATAAAAACATTATTTACTTAGAACGCGTGGCAATTTTCCACTCGTATTTTTTTTTATTGCCTAAATAATATATTTATAAACAGGTATTGCGGGTGTTTGTGTACTAAGTACTCTTTCACATTCATAAGTATGGTACTTTACTATTTTTGTTCCAAATATTAACAATTATGTTCAATGAAATGGAAAGGCGCCACTTTAGCTACCACTTCGTCTTAAGCGTAAAGTCATGCCACGCGGCAATCCTTGCATTATACAATTATGTTTAGTCTGCTTCCCTTTTATATGTAACAAAAACCCTGTCCGATCCTTGTAGGAGCAACTCAGAAAGTCAATATGAACAACTTTTCCTGTGAGACCAATGCTTGAAACTCGAAAAAAAAATCATACAAACTGCCGGGCCGGCCGAACACTTTTGTATGAAATTGTCGATTTTTCCGAGTTTCAAGCATTGGTCTTATAGGAAAACTTGTTCATATTGACGGTCTGAGTTGCTCCTATAAGGACCGGACAGGGTTTTTGTGTTTATGTCTGTGGATGGTCCAACGACAACAGTCGATTGGACCTGACGCCTAGACGAGGTATATTCAAAGCTCTTAGACCTGACGTCACTGTGCTGCAATCTTGTGTCACACATTTTCATAGCCTCCTTCGCTGCGCAGGACTGTGCTGTGTGAAATGTTAGTATATAGATATTACCACTGACGAATTGTGTCCGGTTGCGTTGCTCAGGTTTGGTCTTTTAGTACACCTTGTGCGTCATGGCCATGTGACGTCTGAAATACAAATAAAAGTATATGACGCACATATATCGAAGAAGCTCTAATATGAGGGGATTTATGTAGGTCTCCTACGAACTGCGCCGTTGTTGGGAACTCCGCCGTTGCTGGGAACTCCACCGATGCTGGGGATACCGGCATTGCTGGGAACTCCGCCGTTGCTCGGAACTCCGCCGTTGTTAGTAACTCCGACGTTGCTGGGGATTTCGCGCTTACCGGTACCAAGATTAGATAAGAAAGGAATAGAGTTGCTATTTCTTAGCCGGTCTTGGGACCGGTAAAGTGTGTACTCGCCAACTCGCAATGGCCAGCGCGACGTTTTAAGGCAATTCAACCTTCATGGAAAGTTCGAGATAAGTAAACATCATGGAGAGGCTTATACCCAACAATGGCTGAATAAAGGCTTCTTTTTCAAGAAGAGAAGAAATAGAAAAGAACAAGAGAAAAAGAAGAGAAGTAGACGTACCTTCTCAAGCTATATTCAAGCATATTTTTTTCTGACCTAGGTAGACGATTGCCATTCGAAGCACGGCGGACCTCGAGAAATTTTAATCTCACTTTTGGACACCCATCCAAGTGTGGACCACCTCCAGTTTAGCTTTACCTGCCAAAGCGCTAGTATTCGCTCAAGACAAAACACTTACCTCAAGCCCCTGTCACCTCGGAAAGCCGCGCCGCACAAACTACAATTCTTCCACTCCCACGTCTGCGAGCTCTCCTTCCCTGGCTTGTCTATAGTCTCTTTCTTATCTATGGTCTTCTTGTCTATGGTCTCTTTCTTATCTATGGTCTTCTTGTCTACAGTCTCTTTCTTATCTATGGTCATCTTGTCTATAGTCTTCTTGTCTAGCTCTTTGCTCGTCTCTATGCTCTGGAGCACGACAATCGGCTGCTTCTCTACGAATTCAACGAGAGATCCTTCTGACTTTTGCGGCGTATCTTTCCCGACCGATTCAGAGGGAGTGTGCTTTTCTTTCTTCTCTTGTTTCGGTTTGAGATCTGTTGAAGAATAATATGGTAAGTCATTTTGAGAAATAGACCTAGGATAGGACCAAGTATTTTTTTTTATGTTATAGGGCGGCTAACGAACGAGCGGATCACCTGATGGTAAGTGATCACCGCTGCCCATGGACAACTGCAACACCAGGGGTGTAACAGAAGCGTTGCCGACCTTTCAGGAAGATATAGACTCGTTTTTTGAAGGTTTCAATGTCGTATCGGTCCGGGAACACTGCTGCAGGAAGTTGATTCCACAGTTCGGTCGTACGTGGTAAAAAGTTCCTCTTAAAACGTACGGTAGTTGATTGCCAACTATCCAAGTGGTGTGGACGTAATTTTAATTTCAGGCGGGTGGTGTGGTGGTGAAATTTTGCAGCAGGTATTAAGTCGAACAATTCTTCAGAGCATTCCCCATGATAAATTCGATAAAAAATGCACAAGGATGCAACATCCCTACGTACAACCAGAGGATCGAGACGGCCGACGAGAGTCACGTCGTCGATTATACGAGTTGCGCGATTTTGAATACGGTCAAAAGGAAGAAGTTGGTATTTAGGTGCCCCGGCGCCCCCGGCCCAGAAATGGTAGTAATATTCCATATGCGGCCTAACTTGTGCCTTATACAGCTGAAGGCGATGTGACGACGTGAAATATCGCCTTGCTCTACCGAGGATACCCAGTTTTTTAAAAGCCAACTTACAACTTACTTTAGTAAAAGGCGGCTACAGAACAACGTACAATTATCTGGTAAAACAACTGTATTTCTAAGGGATGACGTCGATCGGTCAGTTGTAAAACTCTTTTCATAAATATATTTATGTCCACTTCTACGATCTATGTGGGGGAAAGCAACTTACGCGGTTAATGTTTTTTTTTTAAGTTACATGCGCGGCTTCCAATCAAGTCAATGAGCACTTTTCCGCGGCTGAAAAATAATTAAATAAATATACACGGACAAATAACACTGATTGAGCAAGCTCCAAAGAAAGTTCGAGACTTGTGTTATGGAATATAACTCAACGATACTATATTTTATAACAAATACATATGTATATAGATTTCGAGACTTGTGTTATGGGATAGGTACTAACTCAACGATACTATATTTTATAACAAATACATATATAGATAAACACTCAAGACCCAGGGCAATTTGAAACAGGCCATTTTTCAACTTGCCCTGACCGGGGATCGAACCCTGAACCTCTGGGTGGCGGACTAGCATGGTGACCACTACGCTACGGAGGTCGTCGAATCTAAAGATTGTGTGAAAAGTTTTACACGCGACGTTACCTTTAGTGACGATGACGATATTCAGCACCCCAGCTTCGTCGTCTGCCTGCGTGTCCATGTCCACCATCCTGCTGAGAGGGAGCGCCTCGTCACTGAATCCATTGGACTCACTAGCGTCACTGACTGACGAAAGATTGCGTGAAAAGTTTTACCTTTAGTTACGATGACGATGTTCGGCACACCCATCACCCCAGCCTCGTAGACTGCTTTCGTGTCTATATCCACCATCCTGCTGAGAGGGAGCGCCTCGTCACTGAATCCATTGGACTCACTAGCGTCACTGACTGACGAAAGATTGCATGAAAAGTTTTACCTTTAGTTACGATGACGATGTTCGGCACACCCATCACCCAAGCCTCGTCGTCTGCTTTCGTATCTATATCCACCATCCTGACGAAAGATTGCGTGAACAATTTTTACACCCGTTACCTTTAGTGCAGTGTAGATTGCATGAAAAGTTTACCTTTAGTGACGATGACGATGTTCGGCACACCCATCACCCAAGCCTCGTCGGCTGCTTTCGTATCTATATCCACCATCCTGCTGAGAGGGAGCGCTTCGTCACTGAACCCATTGGACTCACTAGCGCCACTGACTGACGAAAGATTGCGTGAACAATTTTTACACCCGTTACCTTTAGTGCAGTGTAGATTGCATGAAAAGTTTACCTTTAGTGACGATGACAATGTGCGGTACACCCATGACTCCAGCCTCGTCGTCTGCCTTCGTGTCCATGTCCACCATCCTGCTGAGAAGGAGCGCTTCGTCACTGAATCCATTAGACTCACTAGCGTCACTGACTGACGAAAGATTGCGTGAACAGTTACAACCGTTACCTTTAGTGACGAGGACGATGTTCGGCACACCCATGACCCCAGCCTCGTCGTTCGCCTTCGTGTCCATGTCCACCATCCTGCTGAAAGGGAGCGCCTCGTCACTGAATCCATTGGACTCACTAGCGCCACTGACTGACGAAAGATTGCGTGAACAATTTTTACAACCGTTACCTTTAGTGCAGTGTAGATTGCATGAAAAGTTTACCTTTAGTGACGATGACAATGTTCGGTACACCCATGACCCCAGCCTCGTCGTCTGCCTTCGTGTCTATGTCCACCATCCTGCTGAGAGGGAGCGCTTCGTCGCTGGAGCCATCGGAGTCGCGGGCAGCGCTGGGCTGGTGTTTCTTGACTCGCTTTCTGAATCTAAGACAAGTATTAAATTAGTTAAGAGGCTTTTCACATTTGGTTGGCTGTCTCGCTCGCACAATCAAACATTTTTAAAGATTATTAAAAAATGTGACTCATTTGAAGAAAAGTGTTTCAAAATATGTTAGATATTGTAGACATGTTTTTTTATTGTTTATGTAAAAATTTAAAATTTTGATGACCTAATTTTCGATGTAGTGTTGTGTAGACATTGATGTCTACATGTCTACAATATCTAATTCAGGTGTTACTTTGCGGAAGTCAAAGTTACATACTATATGATTTGAATTACTTTGTGCGAGTCAGGGAAGAGCATGCATCAGCTGTTGGTGGCGGGTGCACACGGGCTGTTGGTGGCAGATATGCTGGGACTGGTGGCGGAATCGCACAAAGTAATTCAAATCATATAGGAAGTATTAAATTCAATAAAGTCGGGAATTCCTTTCTTGTTGGTCTGGGAGAAAGGAAAAAACTTTGAGTTAGAATGTACCAGCTGCTTCTATTTCCGCGATGATCGTAGGAGCCGATCGAGGAAATGGGCGGAAATGTTAATCATGTTATTTAGGGGCCGCATCCGCTCGCCTGTTAGGGCCGCGGTTGACAACAACTTCGTAACTCGTACCGCGAAAGCGGGATAAAAAGCGACGGTCGCCATCCCTCTTTATTTGTTTATCAGCCTTGTACGAGCTATCATCTCATACAGGGCTGATAAACAAATAAATTATGAAAATGCCTTGCTTGCCATGCCTTCAAAAGGCATGAAAATCTGTAGGTCTTGAACGCCATTTAGCGTTTGCTCAAACCTATCCAAGGATTGGTTCTGGTCTACCCTTTGGGTTCCAGTCGCTCGTGTAAAAACCACTAACCTCGTCAAATCACCTACATTAGGTAGAGGACCCCGGGCTCTTAAGCATTACTACTAAGGATCCAACATGGAACACGTAAGAATGATGATGAAGCGAAAAAAGATGAAACCAACCTCTTCTTAGGCCGCTTTTGCAGCACCACTGGCTTCTTCACCTTCTGCTCCTCATTATTATTGATGTTGATGTACTTCTCCACTTTCTCAGCGGACCGGTCCTGCTCCACGTCCGTGCTGCTGGATATGGAGCTCTTGTCGCAGGCAAACAAGTCCGTCTCATTGCTGAGTTCGTTGCTGTCTATTTGGTCACTGAAAGAATAATATGTAAAGCTCGCCAATTGTACACTTTGAATGTGAAATAAAGTTTAATTAACTTAATCATGTGGTTAAAACAAGTACTAGTACTTATTAATACTTCTGTGGTACTAGCAGGCCTGTGTCACTCCCCGTTTAGAAATCGAAAATATACCTTCGCGCGGCAACCGCTCTGGAGTGGTAAATTCTGTACTAAATTCGCCGCTATCGGTTTTGTGATTTGTGTAAGTACCTACAGGAGTAATAAAAATGAAATTGGCTTGCAATTAATTTCTAGGTATCTAAACGAATAGGTGCTGAGATCTAACGCAAGTTAAATTAAACCATATCACGAGTTAAATTAAACCATATCCATATCGCTAAGACATTAGAGTAGATATTTCTTTGAATTTCTTTGCTGAGTAAGACTTCTGTACGTGAGAACAGTTACTTATTATGTAGTACTAGTTAGTCAGCGTTGTATTACTAGTGCCTCAAAAAAGGAGTGTAATGTTTAGGTTTGTATATAGGTTAAGAACTAAGTTAGTGGGCTTGAAACAATAGTGACACCAGTTGTTTTCAAGATTCCATACCCGAAGGGTAAAAATGGGATTCTATTACTAGGACTCCGTAGTCCATCTGTCCGTCCATCTGTTTGTCAACTGGTGTCACCAGGATTGTATCTCATGAACCGTGATAGCTAAAGGTTGAAATTTTCACAAATGATGCATTTCTGTTGCCGCTATAACAAAAAATATAACAGAATAAAATAAATATTTAAGCAGACTCCCATACAATAAACATTATTTTTTATAGTGAATGGATAAGATTTTATCACCTCTACCTGTATATTCAAAAAGCAATCTCAAAAAAAAGTTAAATTTAAATATACAAACAAGGCTGCATGTACAAGATAACCTTGCCTCAACAAACATTGGCATTGTGTGTATAAATTTAGCCTTCAGTCCCCATTGCCACATGTGTTAAAATTGCTTGTTTAGTGAATTTTAATGACAAAATATTAAAACGAGATGCAAATAGGAGTTTTGCCCACCCCTTTGCCTGTGTCACTCCCCGCGTGTCACTCACTTCTCTTAGGTATCAAATATATACCTACATTATTACTATGAGCGCGTGGCGCAGCGACCACTCGAACACTCAGAGTGGGAATTTCAGTTATGAATTATTTGTCCATAGTAATAAGAATTAAATTGGGTTGCAATGGATCTCTAGGCTAAACGAAAATGTGTTAAGTTCTAGTCTGCGAAAAGCTAAATTAAACGCTAACCACATTAAGAAAATATTTCTTTTAATTTTTTTGCTGAGTTACACTATTTTGTGAGTACTAGTACTAATTGTATAGTTATGTATTTTGCCGCTATTTATGTATGTTCATCTATTCCCTCATAACTTCTATGATATCCAAAGAACCTTTTAGGAACTCCTAGTAGGTAAGTACCCGTGCACTAGCTGGGACAGTTGGAGCTCCTACATTAAGAGGTAGGTAAAGTACGTAGTGAGAAACAGCAAGAGTTATTTTATTTATTATAACTTCACAATATTGATGTATACAAATTTACAATACTGATACAGATGTAATCAGCTCGAGAGATGGTAGTGGAATGAATCAGAATGATGAGGAAGGAATCTAAAATGTAAAAATTGAATTTGGAAATTAAATGATTTTTTAGAAAACGGAAAAGGAGGTAAACAGGGACATGAAGGATGAGGTTTATTGTAACATCGTTACAACCTTAACAAATAAAGTATTGTTGGAAGTGTATTGGCTGTGCACTGGTTATAATATAGCTCCTTTTAGAGGCCAAAAAGTAAGTAATAAAAAAATTAAATAAATCAAATCATACTATCAAATGAAAGGGCTCGATTAGTACATTTCCAAAAATATATACATTACTAGCTGTTTATCCCTGCTGTGCTTGCATTTACTGGATAAGCTTACTTTTCAGTAAGAATCTTCCCATAGTCGGGTTTTAGTTTTTTAAACTATATCTTGTTCAAAGATTAGTTCTTTGCCTGAAACTTAGTACAAGTGGTGCCTAGTGACGACAAAATTATGTATCACAGACAGCCACTTTTATAGCAATACCATGCTAATGCATATAAGAATCTGATAGGAATTTATTTTACCTAACATTTTTTGTAATCAAAAACATTTCATTGAAACACCAATGGTAAATAACCTTAATTTACTTTTTTCTTCAGAAACTAATTACAAAAAATCAAACCTCTGGTCAGAGATCTCGCTTTGGGTAGCAGTCTCAAGCTTCTTGATTTGAAAAGTTATGTTAATTCTCTTGTAAATCTCCTCCGTTATATTTCGGCATTTCTCATACTTTGAATTCACTCCTTCGCTGTTCAAAGACCACAGTGGCCTTGTGTTTTCTATTGCAGACATTTTTAGTTTTAATATCCGTTTATTAGTTTTTTATCGCCAATTTCCCGCCATGCGGGGCGCCTGATTGTCGACGACTGTTGAGCAATAAGCCATGTCCGCACTAGCAGTAAGGTTGCGAAACACTATAATGAATAACACTAGAAAACGGTTTTAAAAGCCTCAAATGACTGGTTTTTACACACAATTCTTCGAATAAGACACCAATTTCACCAATAAGATTTGGTCTACGCCAGTAAGTACGGCGAAACCCCGCAAAAACCACTATTTTCAAACAAAGGATCGTCAATCAACAATTTTATGGCACTATAAAATCAGGGCTTTGGATTGCGAGTGAAATACAGTAGATATATCTAGGACTAGACAAGATTATGGTTGCAGCACTCTCCCTTTATATGTTTTTAACAATAATTAAACAAATAACAATAAAAATAAATAAAACTATTGTTGCCTTTGCGGCTTTTTTGGATTTTTTGACATTTTCAATTAGTGTTGCTTCTATAATTGCTCATAAATTCATAATTTTAAAAATAATGATTCCACAGACAACTTGATGGGATTTGAAAAGAAATTGTCACAAAAAATATGGGATGTAATGATAAAACAATGTTATTTCTATAGAATCAAAGAAATAATAATAAATTAGTTGATTTTAATTTATTTACAAAATAAAAATTAGATTTTCATTAAATCTCTATGAAAAAATATTTTTATAATGGCAATTTTTATAACACCTAAGTTGCCAGGATAATTTACTTTTACCCCACTTTTCAGATTTTATTTCACACATAAGGTAGTTCATACGACATAATTATTTATAACACCAAAATATTATTTAAATACCAATGACTCTACGAGCTTACACTGCGTCAATCAGGACCATGAAATTGAGCTAATGGCAGCGTTCCAAATTTGTATAATTGTAAATACAGGCTATTTGAGGATGCCATTTTTGTCAACAAAACCAAAAATATGATCATAATAGTATGCATGCTGTCAAATAGGATCCCACATGATCGTAGACATGGTGAATCATATGTTTCTACTAGCTTTAACCCGCGACTTTATCCGCGTAAAAGTCGAAAATGGTTGTAATAGGATTTTTAAATGTTTTTTACGTTATTAATGTTGTGATAACATTTGAATTATTATGTTAATATGTTTGAATACTTATTACATTTACATTATTACATCTACATTTTTTTTATAACGCAGGGATGTAAAGGCTTGGCAGACCCGGCGAACCTTCCTCTCCCTCTCCCTCTCCCGTTTCCATCCTGTTCCTATTTGCTTGACTGAGAGAGAGCGACGGAACGCTTCAAAATGGTCAAACTAATCTTGTTTTTCCACTACAATGGAGAATAATGGACCCCCATTTTTGGGGTTGAATTTTGAAAAATCGTGAAATACATACTCACTCATTTACCGTCAGAAGTACTCCTGCGAAAGTTTCGAATAAAATAGTCTAACTAATCTTGTCTCTCGATAAAAACCTTGGAACCCCATTTCACCCCCATAAGGAGTGAGTTTTGAAAAATCCTTTCTTAGTGCACCCCTAGACCTCATAATAAACCTATGTGCGAAATTTGGAGTTTCTAGACCCTGTGGTTTCAGCTGTGCGTTGATCGATCACTCTCTATCTAACTATGTCAGCCAGTCAGTTTCTTCTTTTATATAAAGAATTAAGCAATTAAGCCGGGTCCGCTGCCACCGTTTTCAAACATAACATTATTAGAAAACATGAAATTGTATTCATTAGGGGCGTAGCCTAAATGTTTAGTTCGTTCAAAACACTTGAACGTGTCTGCCGGAGTATGTGTACAAACAGTACCGGATCTAGAATTGTTTTTAGGCGGGGCAAAATATGTGAATTTGCCGTCCCCTGCTTAGTTTTGCCTACTTGATTACTAGTACCTGAACAGTACGAGTACACTTGGTGCAGACCAAGGAGCAAATTTTGCTCCGTGGTGCAGACAGTAGGTACTTTTATATTTCTTGAAAAATAAACCAGTCGCTGCCCTCATATCGTATCGGTAGCATAAGAGCATAGGAGGGGTGGATATGTTCGATTTTGCCGCCCCTCGGACTTCGCCACCCGGAGCATGGACCCCGGCTTGCCCCCCCCCCCCCCAAGATCCGGGGCTGTGTACAAACAATCTTCATGAACATTTTTGTTAAAAACATTACCCGTCCGGTGCGACTTTCAGCAATGTTTGGTAAACAAAAGTTTCCTAACAAAACTTCACATTTAAATAAATGAGCTTTTAAATTTTTATTAGAAGTTGCGTCCCAAATCTTAAATCACGCGCCGATCACGTGATCGGCGCGTTATTTAAGATTTGGGAGTGGAATTCAAAGATATCTCTGTCGTAAATCATGTTAATACGTATTAACATGATTTACAGCAGAGATATCTTTGGATTCCACTCCATAATCCCATCAAAACCACTTTAAATTATTTCGAGCGGAATGTCTTGCTGCTTCAAATTCTAACCTAAAATAAAAGACCCCTCCCCCGCCCCTCGCGCAGACGAATGTGGGGATGTTATCCACACACTCTGGCAATCACGTTCAAGTGTTATAACAATTTAATTAAACATTTAGGTCATGCCATTGTTTTCTAACAATGTTATGTTCAAAACGGTGGCAGCGGACCCGGCTTAACACTGTAATAGGTTCTACATATTTGTATGAGTCCCACAAATATGATCATATTTCTTTGATAATGTAATATCAGCCTTACCCATCCATACACCCTACCTACCTATCCCAATTCTCAATAGAAAATGGTCTCAAACATTATTGGTAAAATATGTGTATGGAAAAAAGAAAGAAATTATGGTTGGAGTATGGATTGACCTTTTAAATTGGCAGCCAGTCGGATTGCCAGTGTCGGCAATGTCAGCAACGGCACGGGCGCGGCACAGCCGGTGCGGTGGCACTTGGCATTCATTGTCAAGTTGAGTTCATGAGCTGTCATTTACTCATCACCATCAGTAGTTTTGTTTCCCGTGAGCAGGAAGGCTACCTTTAGAATTGGGAAATAACTAACCTATAGCAACACTTTTATAAACACAAGTTCCCGCCAAAACAACCAAACGCCATTTTTTATTATGGTTGATGTAAATCGGAGAAAGTTTTGTAAAATGTAGTTTTAAATACATAATTATGCGTGTTATTTGTACACATTTTACTGAGTAAAGTGCTATGCTTTTCATTTGTACTCCATACTATAAAAAGTGTGATTTAACTACGCTAAAATGTCTGTGAAAAGGGGTGCAACAAAATCGAAACTTGTAGCCAAGCTTGTGACTGATGAAAAAGGGCCTTGTGCCTTTTGCCAGCGCGATGTGGACGATGAATTAATTTACGGCAAACTTTATGCTATTGGCAGCATAAAATGCCATTACTTTTGTGTTGTAAGTAAAATTCCTAACCTCACATCTATTTTAGTTATTATCTACCATATTTAATGCTCTTTTGTTTTATAATATACTGCTATTGTTATATATATACTGCTATATGTTTTATAATAAACGAGAAAGTCGTTCATGAGATTATGTTAAGACAAGGTACCCCTTGTACGAAAGATGTTTAATCATCCGTTATTATCACTCATATCAGAAATCTCAATACGTGCTCCAAAGCAGCCAGAGGACTTGGACTACACTCTCCACGTTGGGCAGGTTGGCGAGGTCTCATTGATGTTTCTAAGATTTGTATCTGTAGTAGTAGTAAATTCTTTATCATCACATAACACTAATATTACAAAGGCGAAATTTTATGAGTGTATATGTGTTTGTTACTTCTTCACGCCCAAATAGCTAGACCAATTATGAAAAAATATGGTATGCAGTAAGCTGACACTTTTCCATGGGTAACACTGCGGGGTGCAGCTAATTGTACATAAAAAGCAAATTAAAATACAATAAAAAACAATAGGACAAAAGTGGAATTTTCCCTGTCAGGGATCTCTTCCAGTCAACCCTACAACCAGAGGAGATAATGACAAAAGTGGAGTAGAATGTTGTATAATACATACATGCTGAAACACTTTAGGCTTGTATTCCTTAATTTGCCTTCTACAATATCCATACGTGGAATGACTTAGAGTAGTCTGCTGGAAACCACATGGAATAACTTTAACTTTACTTTTTCAGCTTCTATCATGTTGCCTGATACAAAAGGGGAGGGATAAAGATGGGCTGTTTGGTTTCCTGTACCCTGATATTGTGGCTGAAATTCAGAGGAGTAAAAAACATGTGAGTAAGCCTTGGAGTTTTGAAACAAAGGAGGTTTAAAGTATTAAAGGTGTTCTTTCCCTGCTGGTCTGGGAGAAAAGAAAGAAGAAGCTGAAATAGGGAATGTGCAATAATGCAAATCATGCATTACTACCTTCTTGGCCACCTTGATGCTAAAAGTGGACTTTGAGTCTTGCTGCCCTGGGCTTTGTCTGCTTAGACCTGTAAGATCCAAAATGCTCTGTCCGCTCCATTAGGGATAAAGACATGACAGTATGTACAATACCTGGCACGTAAGTTGAACAAAAAAGGCGGTCATTGTTGTACGTTGTTTGTCCGTTTAGAATCACATTTCTATCAGAACTTCAGATTTGAAGAAAGACCAAAACATCTCTTTTAACACCTTAATCTCCAATTAAACATGCGCCGACGGCCGACATTTTACGTGCCGGGTATTGTATGTATGTAACAAAAGCTTGTACAAAAAGTATGTAATTGTTTCCTTGTAGCATGATTCTTCATTTTAGAGTGTGCCAACTTGTATCCTCAGGTGTGCTGTTTCAAGAGCCCAGGGTGCACTCTCGTGCACGTTTTCTCTTTTCCAAATAATTTTATTTATTTATTTGGGAAACAAACACTAGCTTTGTTCAGATGATGCTGAACATGCAACATTGAGAAAAAATTGCTGTATTTACTTCTAGCATGATTATTAAGCAATTGACTGCTTCCGTGGTCCAGTGGTCAAGGCGTTCGCCTTGTGATCTGGAGGTTGTGGGTTCGAACCCCACTGGGAAGCATATTTTGTGAAAAGTTGTGTCCAGTCTGGTTAGGATATTGCAAACCTAAATATCTAAAAGACGATTCCGTGTTTCGGAAGGCACATATAAACTGTGGGTCTCAAAGGCCATCTAGAGTTTGCTCTCGAACCTATCCACGGATTGTTTCTGGTCTACCCTTTGGGTTGCAGAGGTCAGACTGTAGTCGATCTGTAAAATCTAGTAATCGCGTCAAATTTCTTAGTTTAGTTAGTGGACCCCAGCCTCTAAAGTGTTACCAGTGTTACTGCTGAGAATGTAACCGGAAATACGCTCGGATGATGATGATGATTATCTAGCAATTAAAGGTGTGACATATGTTTCCAGAAATGTTCATTCTGCAACAAAGAGGGTGCCACACTGGGATGCGCTGTCATCCAATGTCGAAAGCAGTTTCACTTGCCGTGTGGGAGGGAAAAGAATGCTGTATCCCTGTTCTTTGGCTCTTACAAGTAAGCTTTTAAATTGTGTTTTTTTTATTTTTATTTAGGGATCTGTTTCAGAAATAATTGTTTCTTGGTGCAAATTTTTGTTTAACTCAAATGTCCCCCCCCTCTATCTGCTAAACAGTTATATATGAACAGTGAAAAAATGAACAGCAGTAGTATATAACGAAATTTAAAGCAAAGTTATCATACGTGGGGCGCACTATAAGTTTCCGGAATGAATATGAAAAAATACTATTAAAGGTACAAAATTAATTTATTGTTTTTCAAAATAATCTCCCTTGGCGTCTATGCACTTTTTCATTCGATGAAACCAGTTTTGAAAACTATTGTGCCACTCCTCTGTGGTGACCTCTGAAACGTGTTTTTCATACTCCTCGACAGCCTCTTCTGGTGATGAAAATCGTTGACCGCGTAATTGGTTCTTAATTTTTGGGAACAGAAAAAAGTCACAAGGTGCCAGGTCGGGACTGTATGCAGGATGACTCATGAGTTCTACATTTTTCGCCTTCAAAAAGTCGTTTGTCTGTCTGGCCGTGTGAGAACTAGCATTGTCGTGGTGCAGGATGATACGGCGTTTACGGTTATTTTTACGGAGTTCGTCAATAACTTCCGGCAAACAAATGGTCGTGTACCAGTCACTATTCACTGTACGACGATTCTCTAAAGCAACAGTAGCCACGTGTCCAGTTTTATTAAAAAAAGAAGCAATCATCCGCTTAGATGCACTTTTCACTCGCGCCACTTTGGTTGGTTTCGGCTCATCTTGAAAGACCCATACGCTCGATTGCTGCTTTGTTTTGGGATCGTAGCAATAAATCCATGTGTCGTCACCTGTTACTATGTCCCACACCAAATTTGACGCACCTTCGTTGAATCTGGTAAGCATGGCACTGCACCAAGTGACGCGGTCCGTTTTTTGAGGCTCGGTCAAGTTGTGTGGGATCCACCGCGAGCACAGCTTTCTCACACCCAAATGTTTGTGTAGGATTAATTGTATTTGACTCATGCCTATTTCTAAGGATGCGCGAATTTCATGGTAGGTCACATGCCTGTCTGTTTCAATCATACGGCGCACAGCATCGATGTTTTTGTTGGTCACAGCGGTGGACGGCCGACCATCGCGAGATTCGTCACTGAGATTGATACGACCACGCTTGAATTCTGCAAACCAGCTATAAACAGTTGTCTTGCATGGTGCTTCATTGCCAAAAGCTGTTTCAAGCCGAGCGATGCTCTGTTGAGCTGTCAAATTACACTTAAAATCGTAGAAAATCATACTACGAAAACTTTCCCGAGTTAAATCCATGTTGATGCAGACACACAATTTTTTAAATGGCGCCACAAGGTAAAAACAAAAGACAGTCAGATGAAACAAACTGCATTCTACAGCCAAAGAGTTCTATTTTCAAATGTTGCAATAAATTTTTAAATATTGTTTATGTAAGTGGCCAGTTCCGGAAACTTATAGTGCGCCCTATGTAGCTTAGTTATAGGCGACCAACTTATAAAATGTACTTGAATAGAAAATTCATTTTTGGATGTTTTTAGTGGCGTGAACTCAAAGTCGGCATTCGCAACTACGGAACCCAACATTGCGGATGGCCCGACATGCAATTGGCCAGTTATTTCTTTATTTATTATTACCAAGCCTTTACATTAATTCTTACAGTTAAATAACATTTTCCGCAAATTCAAACTTAGAAATACTGCAAAGATTTTAATCTAAATTACTAAGAACTGTAGTTGAAAGGGAATTCTCCTTGGTATATGACCAATGAACTGTTACATTATGAATAACAATTCATACAAAATTACAGAAGTGCCCAAAGGAAGTATTTTGGGGCCACTATTATTTCTATTATATATAAACTATCTTCCAAATGCCACACCGCATAAATGTATTATTAAAGGTGTACATAAAACAAATATACATTCTTTTCAGATCTTTCTGCCAGCTCCACACTCCTAAACAAAAGATAGCCGAGAATGTGATGGCCAAAGCTAAAGTGCGGATGCTGGCTGATCGTAAAAGGAAGAAGATGCTGAAAGAGGGGCTAGTTGCGGAGGAGAGTGCAACTGGTATGTGTACTTCTTTTTTTAACTGTCAGTCCCAGTTCTACTGATTTTTCCATGCAGAGATTTTTCGGAACTTGATTCGATTTTTTTTTGATGAAGTAACATCTGAAAGCAAAAACAAAAATATATCTTTTTAAACTGCAAACAGAATTAAGTTATATTATAAGCGTCGCAAATCTGGTGGAAAGGGAAACTGTCAAGCAATAACTTCCGAAGCGATTTTCATCAAACAGCTAACCTTAAGGCAGCTAAACTTGCTTTGTTGTAAAAAAAAAAATTCTTATCGACATTGGTCCATCCGTTCGAGACAGACATTGGCGTGAAACTTATAAAACCCCTCTTTTTTGTCGGGGATTTAAAAAAAAAAATTATGCAGATGGATGTCCGTATATTCAATAGCAATGTGGACTAGAATTTTTTTTTTGCCTCATTAGATTGTTACTATTTTCCATATATGTATAAATATATGTATGTATGTACTAGTATATAGTTATATTTTAGATATATATATATATATATATATATGTATTGTATTTATGATAATAAAAGTAATTAAGATATCTGGTTTTTATTAAGCAAATACTGACGAAGTTACAGCCCATTTAAATTTCTCGTGACGTCACGATCAGCTGCGGTTTTTGACCAAATGTGATGTAAATCACCACTCACTTTTAAGTGAATTTATACTACTTTGCTGAACGAGAAAATATGGGTCCTTTATTTTGAACAATCTAGTTGACTGACTAAATAAAGTAATATATTTTTTACCCGGTCTACATCCCTATTGACAAGATTTTGTTTATTTTATATTTTTATTTTGCAGAAAACTTAGACCCTGAATCGGTGTGCGTGATCTGCTACGAGCCTGTACAGGCGTACCCAACGATCCAAACTTTCTGGCCTCCGTGCTGCGCGAGAGACGCTTGGTTCCACAGGACATGCTTGCAGGTAACGTGACATCGATTAAGGAATTAATGAACCGCTAAGTGCGAGTCGGTCTGGCGCACTAAGGGCTCAGTACCATTCATCTATAAAAAAATCACGTTTGTTGTATGGGAGCCTCACTTAAATATTTATTTTATTCCGTTTTTAGGGTTCCGTAGTAAACGAGGAACCCTTATAGTTTCGCCATGTCTGTCTGTCCGTCCGCGGTTTTACTCAGCGACTATTAGTACTAGAAAGCTGTGATTTGGCATGGGTATGTATAATAATTATGTGGCAAAAGTGGTAAAATAAAAGATTCAAAATTTTTTTTTTGTGTAGCTCCCGTGCAAGTAAAGTTAAAAGTCAATCCAATTTTCTCGACTAACCAATCATGTGTAGTATCGTTAAATAGGTCTTTTAAAAATATTATGAGGACGTGAACACCGTTTTTCGATTTAGGGATCCGTTTTTGAAATATTTGGTTTTAAAGTGAACATTTTTGTTAGAGTCAAGTCCCCCCCCCCTCTATCTGCTAAACGGTTATACCTATATGGACACGTGAAAAAAATCACAGCTATAACGAACTTTAAAGGAAAACTATCAGAGCTAAGTAGTGTTTACAAATTAAAAAGTTAAAGGTGATCAACTTGTAAAATGTACTAGGAAAAGGAAAATTTCGTACAAGTTTAATAGAAAATTAGTTTTTAGACGTTTTCAGTGGCATTGTACAGTCTGCCAACTAGTGTAAATGTTTGTATGTATGGGTGTGTGTCGCTGTTGGTCGCACTGGCAAACTGTACAGAAATAAATTACCAGGAGAGGGCGAGAACTCCCTAAAAGCCCATAAGTGTATTTACCTACAGCCTATCACCTAACCCTACACAGCCCTAGCCCTAACCATAAAGTGTGATATATAAATATATAAAGTGTCCAGGAAGTCTGCGCCGTGAGACCTAAGGCCACAGACGGATGGTGGGAAGGAATCAGGGTAGTTGTACACGAGGTGCAATGTGTACAGGACAAGATTTTCTCACTGTCGGTCAAGCAGACTCACAAGACCGTCACTGGCTAAGGGTGTCTTGGCCACAGTGAGAGGATGCTACTAGGCATCAGCGGGTCAACCGCTACGCAGGAGATAATAACAACTCGACTGCCGATGAAAGACAATTTTATTTACAATTTGCCTAACTATATATACAAATCCAAGATACACACACTTATTACAAAAATTCAATGTGAGTCGTCTGTGTATAGTGTCGTTGCAGCAGAATCTTGCAGTTTCTGCATCTAGGTCGCACGTTCGTCGCGTGATTTGCTGACCGAATGTTCAAAGGTTGAACAGGCATGAACTCAAAGTTGGAATTCGTAACTACGGAACCCTACACTGCGCGTGGCCCGAAACACACTTGGCCAAATTATTTGTATATCATGAGATACAGCCTGGTGACAGACCGATAGACGGACTAAGTCTTAGTAAAAACCGGCCAAATGCGAGTCGGACTCGCGCACGAAGGGTTCCATACCATTATCTATAAAAAATCATGTTTATTTTATGGGAGACCCTCTTAAATGTTTACTATTTTTGTTTTTGGTATTTGTTATAGCGGCAACAGAAATACATTATCTGTGAAAATTTCAACTGTCTAGCTATCACGGTTTATGAGATACACAGACAGACTGAGCGAGGGACAACGGAGTCTTAGTAATAGGGTCCCGTTTTTACCCTTTGGGTACGGAACCCTAAAAATTTTT
Organism: Acrobasis suavella; assembly: GCA_943193695.1. Lineage (NCBI taxonomy): Eukaryota > Metazoa > Arthropoda > Insecta > Lepidoptera > Pyralidae > Acrobasis > Acrobasis suavella. The sequence continues at coordinate 5,846,985 of OW971956.1, forward strand.
ACCTGGCATATCATATTAGAATGCGCCTCTCCGGCAGGCCTCGTTTGCATATTGTTAGAAAGAAGTTCTTTATCGGTATTTAGGAGGTTTACTCCAAAACCGGTTCGTAAGACGGACGTTACTGCGTATCCACGTTCTAGTGACGAGCAACATTGAGCACTAACATATGATGATAAAGTCTAATTTGGTTTGACAAAGAAATAGGACTTAGAGAAATAGGTCACCATCGTACGACTAACGTATTATTTTATGAAGTAACCCCTAGGTTACGAGGGCCGATTCGATTATGCATTTCGCGTTACACGTTACGCACGCAACGCAAACGAATTGACATTTCGTAAATTAATTGACAAAGCATTTAAAGTGAAAATTAATTTCGCCTCGCCTTTGCCTCGCCTTGTAGTGAGAAAGGAGGTCCAAGGTTCGAATCCGGTAAATAAATAAAATAATAAATAAATATATAGAGACAAATAACACTGATTGAGCTAGCCCCAAAGTAAGTTCGAAACTTGTGTTATGGGATACTAACTCAACGATACTATATTTTATAACAAATACATACATAGATACATATCCAAGATCCAGGACAATTTGAAAAAGGCCATTTTCCAACTTGCCCTGACCGGGAATCGAACCCGGGACCTCTGGTTGGCGGACTAGCATGGTGACCACTACGCCAGGGAGGTCATCATATCGTCGGTAGGTCGTACATTTTTTTATTTTTGTATTTTTTTACAGCGCATGGCTCTCAGTGCAGGCATGCACTACTTAAAATGCCCGTTGTGCAACGATAAGGATAATTTCTACGATGCAGTCGTCAGTCAAGGATACTATGTTCCAGACAGGTATGTGTCTGTTTGTTTGTTTGTTTATTGTTTTATTTCGAACAAAAAAAATACAAATGGTAGTTCACGTGTCTGATTTGAACATAATTTGCAATCGGAGATTTGGAACAATATGGCCAAAACTGTAATGTGTTATTAGTGGAACTAACTTAAAATTACACCAATTCACTACCAATTATCAGGCTATACTGCAGAAACAACATTAAAATCAAAATATGGTCCATACGGGTTGATTTTGTAACCCCTATAATCCATTTGTTCAGGTATTTAAAAGAATGTACACAATCTTTACATGTCTTTTTATTGAAATAATAAATCAATGCCTTTGCAAATCACAAATTATTTATTTTATAATTATAATTTTTTTTTTTTTTGTAATTTGCAAAACTATTGATTTACAAAGTGTATCTATATATACAAAAGAAGAAACTGAATGACTGACTGACTGACATATCAACGTACAGCCCAAACCGCTGGGTCTAAAGACTCCAAATTTGGCACATAGGTTTCTTATAAGGTCTAGGGGTGCACTAAGAAAGGATTTTTCAAAATTCACCCTCTAAAGGGGTGAAACGGGGGTCAAAAGTTTGTATGGACAAACAGGATTAGTTTGACCATTTTATTTGAAACTTCGGAAGAGTACTCCCGGCGGTAAATAAGTAAAAACGTGTTTCAGGATTTTTCAAAATTCATCCCCTAACGGGGTGTTTTTCTGAAGAAACAAGATTACTTTGACCATTTTATACAAAACTTCGCAAAAGTATTCCCGGCTCTAATTGACCAAAAATGTTTATTACACCTGAATTAGTAGGGAGTGATGCCAGGTAAAGAAAAATAACCTGCTGACTTAAAAATATAACTTTGATAATTCGGCATTAAAAAATGTCATAACATTTTAAAATTTTAAAATATAAAAAAACAAAGTTTAAAATTTATCTTTTTCTAGGTAAAACACAAAAATGTATCAAAAATTAAATTTTTTATTGCCATAAAATGGGTTCCCTTTTTAGTTGGAGAGCTTTTTTAGTAGCAATACTTGTGAAATATCAGAATTCTACGGAATAAAAAAACGATGGGTAGACATGGCTGACATAGATAGATAGGGACTGATCGATCAACGCACAGCTGAAACCGCAGGGTCTAAATACTCCAAATTTGACACATAGGTTTTTTATAAGGTCTAAGAGTACACTAAGAAATAATTTTTTAAAACTCACCCCCTAAGGGGGTCAAACGGGGGCCCAAAGTTGTGACAAGTGACAAGATTTGTGTTGAGTGACAAGATTAGTTAGACTATGTTATTCGAAGCTTCGCAGAAGTACTCCTGACGGTAAATAAGTAAGTATGTATTTTAGGATTTTTCTAAATTCATCCTCTAAGGGGGTGAAATGGGGGTCCGAAGTTTGTATGGAGAAACGAGATTAGTTTAACCATTTTGAAGCGTTCCGTCGCTCTCTCTCGGTCTAGCAAATGATAGGAACAGGAACGGAAAGGAAACGGGAGAGGGAGGTTCGCCGGGTCTGCTAGGCCTTTAACAAACGTTATAATAAAAAATGTTATATTTTATAAGTATTCAAACATTTTAACATAATAATTCATATGTTACCACAACATTAATAACGTAAAAAAACAATTAAAAATCCTATTTGAACCATTTTCGACTTCTACGCGGACGAAGTCGCTAGTTCAATAAAAAGACATGTCAAGATTGTTTACATTCTTTAAATACCTAAAAAAAATGGATTATAGCTATGCTTAAGATAGATGCTGAGTTTGGGATAGTTGAAATAGGACAAGGTAGATATTAGACAGAATATGTATTTTTCATTTTGCTCAAAGAGTATTGTTTGACTCTAATAATTTTTTTTTGAATCCCATATAGGGATCTCTTTCAGTCAACCTGCGATAAATTGAGATTACTTTGAATATAGGTAGGACGGTTTAAAATCTCCTGTATAACTCTGCAATGCTGATATTATTGTAAATTATTTTAGAGACGCAGCATGGGAGTTAGAACAGAACGCGTTTGCAGACATCTACGAGAGGCCCCTCCACTGTGACATGGAACAGTGCCTGTGTCCGATGGGCAGGGGGCATGATTCAGACTCCGGGTAATTATATACTTCTTAAACAACAAACTTCACTCCGGAGATGTTTGTGGACATTTAAGAGAGACCCCTCCGCTGTGACATGGAGCAGTGTCTGTGTCCGATGGGCAGGGGGCGTGATTCAGACTCCGGGTAATTATATACTTCTTAAACAACAAACTTCACTCCGGAGATGTTTGTGGACATTTAAGAGAGACCCCTCCGCTGTGACATGGAGCAGTGTCTGTGTCCGATGGGCAGGGGGCGTGATTCAGACTCCGGGTAATTATATACTTCTTAAACAACAAACTTCACTCCGGAGATGTTTGTGGGCATTTACGAGGGACCCCTCCGCTGTGACATGGAGCAGTCCCTGTGTCCGATGGGCAGGGGGCATGATTCAGACTCCGGGTAACTATATACCTACGTATTTCTTAACCTCTTGGCCCCCAAACGGTAGCCGGTTGTGAACAAACTTCACTCTGGAGACGTTTGCGAACATCTATGAGAGACCCCTCCACTGCGACATGGAAGTGTCTGTGTCCGATAGGCAGGGGGCATGATTCAGACTCTGGGTAACTATATACTTATTAAACAACAAACTTCAGTCTGGAGATGTTTGTGGACATTTACGAGAGACCCCTCCGCTGTGACATGGAGCAGTGCCTGTGTCTGATGGGCAGGGGGCATGATTCAGACTCTGGGTAACTATATACTTATTAAACAACAAACTTCAGTCTGGAGATGTTTGTGGACATTTACGAGAGAAACCTCCGCTGTGACATGGAGCAGTGCCTGTGTCCGATGGGCAGGGGGCATGATTCAGACTCCGGGTAACTATATACTTATTAAACAACAAACTTCAGTCTGGAGATGTTTGTGGACATTTACGAGAGAAACCTCCGCTGTGACATGGAGCAGTGCCTGTGTCCGATGGGCAGGGGGCATGATTCAGACTCCGGGTAACTATATACCTACATAGTCCGTGGTTCGATTTATTACGGGTATGTCCTATCAACGTTGTACATACACATATAGGGTAACTTTTAACCCACTATTCAACTTATTTGTTTCGCATTATACTCCTCCCTAAAAGTGCAATGGCAAAATTTAAAATTCATGTTATAAAAGTTTTATTAAATAATGCGTACTATACTATCAATGATTATTTAAGAGATAAAAACGCGTGGATACTTCCTAAACATTTTTTCTTACACTCCACACATGAAACATAAAATAGCTGCATTTTCTGTTACCATAATAAGCTTACTGTAAAAACATGTAAATGCTCTGCGATCAATAGGTGACCAACATATAACTAATATTTTCTCTTGATAAGGTCTGCGAGTTCGGGTTTTTCATGCTCACTAAAATGTCCAATCCGGTGGTGGCGTCGCTGGTCGGGTCGTTGGGTTCCCTCTAATATGGTTGAGTTTAACGATGGCTGATCCGTGCGTCAACTCGTGAACGGGTGCTGCCGGGAGGGACTGGTCAGCTCGGCTTCGCTTTTTTGACTACTTAAATTTTTTTATTTTTTATTACGCAATTTATGTTTGTTTACTTGTTCGCAAGCATTATATGTTATAATGTGTCAACATTGTATTATATTATAAGTATTTATTAATTAAAAGACAATTATAATAATATGACAAAGCCCTTCTGGCGAGTAGGCGACCAATACTGTGAAAATGAGTTTCTTTCGGCGTTTCTTCTCAGCAGTGGTCGTTACGAAGCGCTGGTATCGGTAGCTTTTCTTTAAAAATAAATGAAATTTTAATATACTTTACACGTAACATAAATTATACTTATTGGCGTGTAAAAGTGCCTGTTACAGGTCTAATTAAAGGTCTAATTACTGAATAAACGTTTGAATCATTTGAAAAAGTGCAGGCACCTAATTTAGGTACCTGCTCTTATCTGCTTATACTTATACCTGCTGGTATCCGCTTTCTCACTTTGAAGTGATTTGTACCGGTACTGGTACCAGTATAGTACTGATACTGACGGAAAAATAGTGCCGGTACTGATAGAATAGGTACTATGTTTCTCTCCGGTACCGCACCAAGGTCAACGGTACCGGTTCCCATAAATACCGGTATTTCAAGCCTTGTTAAAAAGTCACCCTGTATATCTGGCCAATAGAATTTTCAAGTCGAACATGAGGAAATACGGGGTTCGCGAGTAGGGATAGCAATCTGGTCTCATTTTCAATCCGGTCGTGTTCGACCGGATTTCCATCAATCAGGCCAGATTGTACAGAAAAGGAAACTTTTTTTTCGTTCCAACATGAAACCGTTGGTGAAGTGTTAAAAGCAAAAGATACAAAAATTTTAGAAATCAATTTATTATTATGGATTGCTGATTTTTAAAAGAAGAAATGCTTAGTTTCTCAGTTTTAAAACTAATTTAATCATAAAAAAGTCACATCAATTAAAATCTCACTGTGCATTCCGCGTTCACACTTAAAATTTTCCTTTTTTTATATCATACATTTATTTTACTGTCCCCACTGCAGGTTTCCGGTGTTATTTGTCCCTGTATATTTATTTATTGTATTTAAACTTTTGTTTCTACGGCCACTAGGAGGAACTACCCGAGGAACTTCCCTTTGTGCAAACTGTAGCGGGAGCGAGATGATATGCTCGACCGCCACAAAGGGAAGATCTTCCCGCCAGGCATGTTGTTGCGCCTGGGAAACCGCGGCTCCGACGGTGTATCGTTGGAAGTTGTATATATAAAGCGAATGGGGTGAACTTTGAGATCGAGATGTAAGATACTGCTGGCGCCATCTCATATGCTTCTTGGGAACTATAATAATAATAATATAATAATTCATTTATTTCAGGCAATAGTATTGAACTTACAATTATGTACAATACCAGAGACCCATATTATAAATACCTTATAACTAGCATACATATTAAATATCCTATATCACACGTAGTGCCGGCGACGTGTGACGTGCAGTGACGTCAGGTAGCCGACCTCGGAACCTCCGAAATACGACTCCCTGCGGCCAAAAGTCCTCCTTCATGAAGGTTGGCAGATGATGCGTCGGCACTCTCACCACATAAGAATTGAAATTCCCTTTGTGGCGAGACTGCAGACGTCCAACCCTCAAGGTGAAGGTGGTGGTGGTATTGTCGGTTGTCTCTTGATTTGTAGTTCCTCCTAGTGGCCGTAGAGGTCGCCACAAGTTCATAGTTCGGGGCGAACTACTAGTTAAGTGTTGGTTTTGTTGTGCAGCATGTGGGACATAAAGCTGTGCCTGCTGTGCGGCAGCAGCGGTGCGCACGCGCAGTGTCTGCGTGCGGCGGGCCGCGGCCGCCTGCTGTGCGCGCCGTGCTGCGGCGCCGGGGACGTGGAGAGCCTCGCCGACACCGTGCAGGCGGGTCAGTCGACTAGTTTGTACAAAACTTGTTGTACAGCAAGTGGGACGTACAGCTGTGCATGCGTGCTGCGAGCCGCGGCCGCCTGCTGTGCGCTGCTGCTAAACGAATGGACCAATTTTACTGCGTTTTTTTTATTTAAGAAAGCCTCGTCAGTTGTCTGTCGAGATGGTACCATCTTAGCTGTGTTTGATAGAAATCGGTTCAGCCCTTCAAAAGTTATTAGGGGTGAACGCTTAAAAGTCGTGTTTATTTTTAAATTAGATTTTCCTGCCAAATAGACTTGTTTAAATAAAAGATCCTTGATTCCAACCGTGACGACCTCCGTGGCGTAGTGGTCACCATGCTAGTCCGCCACCCAGAGGTCCCAGGTTCGATCTCCGGTCAGGGCTAGTGTTGCAAAAAAACAGTTTTTTTTTCTAACATGAAAAAAACTTGAAAAAAAAAACATGACAAAAATAAACGTTTTTTTTTTCTTGAGCATGCTATTTTTAAAGAATTCAGAATTCAAAATTGATAAGGCAGTTTCCGTAAAAGATTAATACTTAACCGTTTATAATTAGAGTTTTTTATTTATTTATGAACCTACCATAATTTTTTGGTGGAATAGTATCAAGTTTACATGAATATATTGGCAACGTTCAAATTGCGCACCGGGATGCCCGGTACAACTTGGTACGAACATAAACCGAACGGGGATTTCCCGGTCCGGGAGACAGGGACATTAATTAATAATGACCCAATTAAACACAAAGTTAGTCTAAAAAAATAAAAAAGTCTAAATTAAGTAATTTGGTAATTTTAGTAAAATGAGAAAAAAATAAGAAAGCTATGAAAACAACAATCAATATATTATTCAATTTTCTATAATTTTTTTTTCTGAATAAAAACCAAGTTTAGAAAAAAAACAAGGGTACTAAGTTTTTTTTCATTTTGCATCCCTACTCAGAGCACGTTGAAAAAAGGCCTTTTTCAAATTGCCCTGGGTTTTGTATGTTTATCTATATATGTATTTGTTATACAAATATAGTATCGTTGAGTTAGTATCCCATAACACAAGTCTCGAACTTACTTTGGGGCTAGCTCAATCAGTGTTATATATCCCTATATATTTATTTATTATTCCAGTGATGGCCAAGGAGCAACAACAGAAAGAGTTAGCCAGCAGAGCCGAGCGTCGCCCAATGATGCCGAGTCGCATGTCACTGCGACGTACGAAGCAGCGAGTAGCTTACAGCGGGTGAGTTGTCACGACTTCATCGTCTGCGGAGTGGACAGAGTCAGCTGGCAGAGCCGCCCAATGATGCCGAGTCGCATGTCACTGCGACGTACGAAGCAGCGAGTAGCTTACAGCGGGTGAGTTGTCACGACTTCATCGTCTGCGGAGTGGACAGAGTCAGCTGGCAGAGCCGCCCAATGATGCCGAGTCGCATGTCACTGCGACTTACGAAGCAGCGAGTAGCTTACAGCGGGTGAGTTGTCACGACTTCATCGTCTGCGGAGTGGACAGAGTCAGCTGGCAGAGCCGCCCAATGATGCCGAGTCGCATGTCACTGCGACGTACGAAGCAGCGAGTAGCTTACAGCGGGTGAGTTGTCACGTCGTCATCGTCTGCGGAGTGGACAGAGTCAGCTGGCAGAGCCGCCCAATGATGCCGAGTCGCATGTCACTGCGACGTACGAAGCAGCGAGTAGCTTACAGCGGGTGAGTTGTCACGACTTCATCGTCTGCGGAGTGGACAGAGTCAGCTGGCAGAGCCGCCCAACGATGCCGAGTCGCATGTCACTGCGACGTACGAAGCAGCGAGTAGCTTACAGCGGGTGAGTTGTCACGTCGTCATCGTCTGCGGAGTGGACAGAGTCAGCTGGCAGAGCCGCCCAATGATGCCGAGTCGCATGTCACTGCGACGTACGAAGCAGCGAGTAGCTTACAGCGGGTGAGTTGTCACGTCGTCATCGTCTGCGGAGTGGACAGAGTCAGCTGGCAGAGCCGCCCAATGATGCCGAGTCGCATGTCACTGCGACGTACGAAGCAGCGAGTAGCTTACAGCGGGTGAGTTGTCACGTCGTCATCGTCTGCGGAGTGGACAGAGTCAGCTGGCAGAGCCGCCCAATGATGCCGAGTCGCATGTCACTGCGACGTACGAAGCAGCGAGTAGCTTACAGCGGGTGAGTTGTCACGACTTCATCGTCTGTGGAGTGGACAGAGTCAGCTGGCAGAGCCGCCCAATGATGCAGAGTCGCATGTCACTGCGACGTACGAAGCAGCGAGTAGCTTACAGCGGGTGAGTTGTCTCGTCGTCATCGTCTGCGGAGTGGACAGAGTCAGCTGGCAGAGCGGAGCGTCGCCCAATGATGTTTGTTTGGGTGTGTAAGTGGCCAACTCAAGCGTCGGATTTTTTTAAGCTGCCTGTAGGCAATTGACAGTTGACATGAGCTGGGACCACTGCTGTAACGTGCCTTACGATGCACGGAGTTTGATATGATGCTGCTACCCTGGTTGTCAAAACTTACAATGTACTAGCTGCTTCTCTTCCCTCGCAGATTGTAAAAGCCAGTCACCAGTGTTGGGCTCAACTGGTGTCAGATTTTTCAAGCTGCCTCAAGGCATCTCAAATAGCTTGACAACTGCCATACAGTGATGACAGCCGGGACCAACGATTTGTACGTGCCTTCCGAAACACGGTGGAACTCGTGATTTTTTTGTCACTTGTGGTCATCTATCCAAATGCGGACCACGCCCGGTGTCGCTTTACTTGCGAGAGCGCTAGTAATGCGCACTCCCGCCGGGCCACCGAGCTCCATCACACTACAAGGGGCCTTTGGGTTGCTGATTGAGATTAGGTATATACAACGTGTTAAACGGAAAAGAGGTATCAAGCCGGAAGGGAGTTAACATACTAATCAGTGTGAACAACTTTGACTATGGGACCATCCCTGAAATCGTAAAAAAATATATGCAGCTCCATACATTTTGCTACGTTAGGTTTTTAATTTTGTATGGAGGTGAAGATTTTTGTACGATTTCAGGGATGGTCCCATAGTAAAAGTTGTTCACACTGTTAGTTAGTATGTTTCTTTCTGGTCGACACCCTCTTTCCGTTACACTTTGTAGATGTAATTGTGTATATGTATTTACAATATGTAACAAAAACCCTGTCTAATCCTTGTTGGAGCAACTCAGACCGTCAGTATGAACAACTTTTCCTATGGGACCAATGCTTGAAACTCGAAGAAAAAATCGTCAATTTCATACAAATTGCCGGGCGGCCGAACACTTTTGTATGAAAATGTCGATCTTTTTTCGAGTTTCAAGCATTGGTCCCATAGGAAAAGTTGTTCATATTAACGATCTGAGTTGACCCGGAGGTCATGGGTTCGATTCCCACTGGGAAGCATACTTTGTGAAAAGTTGTTTCCGGTCTGGATAGGATATTGCAGGCTTGTATCACCTGATTATCCGAAAAGAAAGATGATTCCGTGTTTCGGAAGGCACGTAAAACTGTGGGTCCCATACGCCACCAAGCGTTTGACCATCAAACTATCCAAGGATTGGTTCCTGGTTTGCCCTTTGGGTTGTGGAGGTCAGACGGCAGTCGCTCTGTGTAAAAACCAGAAACCTCGTCAAATCTCCTTGGTTAGGTAGCGGACCCCGGGCTCTGAAGCGTTACTGCTGAGGATGCAACCGGGAATACGCTCGGATGATGATGATTAACGATATGAGTTGCTCCTACAAGGATCGGACAGGGTTTTTGTTACATATTGTATGTTCCTTGAAGAAAGTAGTTCAGTGTCACGGACTGACTTCGCCATTCTAATATTTTTAGCATATTTTGTTCTACCCTGTATATTTTAATGAAGTTTTCATTGTTGTTTCAGTGCCGGTAGTTCAAGATCTCAAGACACTACAACCACGGAAGAACAAGTACTAGGTAAAATATTAATTGGGGACATTGGAACTGGGTATGGTTTTATTTAGTCCGTCAACTAAATAATCAAAAAATAATGGACCCATATTTTTTTCGTTTGGCAAAGTAGTCAAACTTCACAAAGATACAGCGCTTCGAAGTTTCGAACTGGGGTTGGTTACGTCACCTTTGGTTTAAAATCGTAACTGATCGTGACGTCACGGGAAATTTAAATGCTCTGTAACTTTTTCATTATTTGCTAATTAGAGAAAAGAAGAAACAAGTATACCACACACATGAATAATCTATCTAACAAGGCAATTTTTTTAGCCGTATCCCTATTATTACGTCACGCTGTAATTTGACTCTTTGAAAGGAAGAACCCTTGTACTATCACACAGGAGGGGTCTCACCCAGGGAATACCGATATTTTTTTATCGATATATCAATACGCGATATCGGTATTTTATCGATATCTTTTTATCGATACAAAAATATCGGTATTTCTATCTTTGGTCTCACCTAAACTCCCTTTTCCCCCAATCCCGATGACGTAATATGTGGATAGCCTCTTGCCAGACATAATAACGATTGAATTATATGTTGGTGACTATTTAACCACCAGAAAAATTTTTAAAGCAAGTTTATTCCGTAATACTGAACTATTTTCCATTAAAACAATTAAAAAGTAATAGGCTTTCCATACAAATCGGCGCTCGGCCAAACGGATTTTGTATGAGAGGATTAAATTTTTTAATCGATTTATAATATTTTTTTTATAGAAAATACTTCAGTATCATGGGCTAAACTTGCTTCAAAAACTTAGTTGGTGTTAAAAAAATTCATTCAGTCACCCAGCTGGCTGCAGGTGTCTCAGATAGTGTTAAAATAAAAAGTACATCCTTTTACAGATGTGGCCTCGAGTCGCGAAGATCTCAACCTGAAGCCACCAAAGCGCCCTTCAGACAGGAGCCACGTACTGAAAGACATACAGAAAAACCATGTCTTCAGAGACATACGGACAAAGCTGACGTCACCACAGAAGGCGCTAGAACAACTGTACGAGAAGATATCAGCGTACGAAGTGGACAGCACGCTGTTGGAGCAAGTTAGAGAGACGTTCAGGAAACCTAAGCCGCTCAGTGTCAAGAGGAAGATCGTAGAGTGAGTGGATCTTTTTATTTCTCATCTTTTTTCTTTTTATTATTCTTTTTTATGAAACAACCTCTATGGTCTAGTGGTCATCATGCCACACCTTCACACCGGAGATCCCAGGCTCGATCCCCAGTTAGATCAAGATGGAAAATGATCTTTTTCAGATTGACCTGGCACTTGGATGTTTATTAGAAGTTTATTTAGGAGAAAACATACTGCGCCGACCCCAGTTGATGGGATAAGGTGAGGCAGATAATGATAAAATATAGTATCGTTGAGTTAGTATCCCATAACACAAGTCTCGAGGTCTTATTTTTCTTTTCTTTTTCTTTTTAGGGTTCCGTACAAAAATGAAAAAAAAAACGGAACTCTTATAGGATCACTGCGTCTGTCTGTCTGTCCGTCTGTCATAGCCAATTTGCTCCGAATCTACTGGACCAAATCAGGTGAAATTTGATAGGATAGTGAAATCCTATGACCCAAACGCAAATGTGCAAAGTAAATAAATATTTTTTTCAAAGAAGGTTTAAGTTCGGAGTACAAATAAGGAAATATAAAAAAAAAAAAGTTTTGCAACCCTTGCCGTTTCTTATATCAAATGAAAGGGCTAGTTATGAGGATCTCAAATATATTTCTATTATTATTTTAAAATACATAGCTTTGATTTTATTCATGAATGAAGACGTAAATTGACCATTCACCCATGATCTCTGAATCTGAGCTTAAAATTTTGAAAAAAAAAGTTACGTTAATTGCTTGTAGATTACAGGAAAACCTATAAGATTTCTATCAGTTGAAAATTAAGTGGTAAACTCAACTCAAATTTCCATAAATAAACGTATTATACGTTCATTTACGAAAAATAGTTCACTAAAACACCACTAGATAGCGGTAAAAGTAGACACTCGCGTCTTACTGTGAGGATTTCAAATGTGATACTTGGAATTCATTTAAAACCTTTGGTATGGTACGGGACCTTTTCAGGCGAGTTCAACTCGCACTTGGCTGGTTTTATACCAGTCTAGAGTGGCTAGCTAAATTTTAATAATCAGTTGAGGAGCTCGGTTTGATTACACATTGCAAGCGCTTGCGCAAGATAAGCAACTCCGGACATGGTCCGCACTTGGATGGGTGACCACAAGTTGCATGAAAATATCTCAAGCTCCTTACTTCAGAAGGTACGTAAGGCCGTTGGTACCCCCGGCTATCATCATTGTATAGCAGTCGTCAAGCTATGTCAGATGCCTTTAGGCAGCTTTTAAATCTGACACCAGTATTGGCCACTTACACACACGAAAAACAAACTGTATGAAGACATACAGCCAAAGCTGACGTCACCACATAAGGCGCTAGAACAATCGTACGAGAAGAGATTAATATTTATGTACACAAAAGACAAACAGAGTAAGAAAATTGGGCACTTAGGTGCGGCCTATATATTTGAATTTCAGAAATCTAATCCAGCAGACCCAGGAGAGGTTAAAAGAGAAAATTATTTATTATTTATTTGACAATTTATGTACACGGAAAATGTATACAGAGAATACATCAAATAAAAGTTTTTAAAATTAAAGAGATCTCTTCCAGTAGGCCTGTGTTTATTGTTTTTATTTTATTTTTGCAGTAACCTTCTCGACGACATCCTCAACAATTTGACGAAGGACAAGTTAAAGAGCAAGGAGCCAGTCAAAGAATGGTGTTCGCCAAAAAAATGTGCAGACATCACATCAGGTATTGAGGTAAGTAACCGCCTATTTTTAAATATTCACTTCTCCCTCTACCCAAAGGTTGACTGGAAGAGATTGCTATGCGATAAGTCCGCCTTTGTATCATAATTCTGTCTTCTTTTTTTCTGTTCATTGTTTTTCCTTTTGTTTATGTATGGTGCAATAAAGAGTATTTGTATTGTATTGTGTTGTAAGTACACAGAAATTATATAATTATACTTACTCATAATTTGCGAGCCACTAATATCTGGCTAACCAGCAGGCAGATTAATCCTTCAAGACCGTTATATACCAGACAAAATAAGATAACAATACAAAATGGCATTTATAAATGCCATGCGGGTCTCAAGGAATGCACTAGGAAGAATTCCTACCTCTGAATGATCAGATATTAGGGGGAAGTCTGTCGATGCACCCCAAGGATAGAAAAAGACAGTTCCACAAGATAATGTGCACGCACTGCACTCTTAAACGCTACACATGTACGATATGTTTCTGATTTCTGTCAACAATAGTTGTTTGGTTTTTTTAAAGTTTGGGAGGTTGTTTATAATAGATACATAATCAACTTATATCTCTTTCACATAATCAACTAATATCTGTTTCGTTTTACAGGAAGCCAACCCCACTGGATTGTCAAAAGGAGCGATGAAAAGTCCCTACAAGTCTCCTAAAAAGTCACCTATCAAAATAGTTCTGGAAACATCGTCTAAAACCACCCATAAGAATAATGAAACTTCTGACCAAGGAATTGAAGATAAATTAACTGAAATTTGTAATTCTCCTGACAAAGAAAATGATAATGGTAATAAAAATGACGTAGTAGTCGAAAATGATAAAGTAAACATCTCTGATGATGAATCCTCACGTTCTACTTTTCAACTGCCGCCGGAGTTCATCGCAGACGACAGCAATGAAAGTCTACCAATCTTCGAAACGCTCAAACTCAAAACTGTCGACATCAAAAAAGATTCAAGCCTCGAAATATCCGAAAGTGACGAAGTGGTGAACGTCAAAGTCGTGGAAATGGAACAAACATCGCCTAGTAATGATTTTATAAAAAATTTGAACATAAAAAGTCCCGTGAAAACTAAGAAATGTGCTTTTAAATTAAGTCCTCTAGATCACGAGACGTTAGAAAAGGATGACATCGGTTTTGATCTAGAAAGTTTTAAAAATCGATATTTGAATGAAGTTGCTAGAGATTTGAAATGTGAAAATTCTGAACAATCTACAGACTTGTCCACGGAAGCGTCCAGCGGACGAAAGAGGTCTAAAGGAGATAGTAAAGATGTTCCTAATAAGAAAAGAAAAATTGATAAATCAAAAAGGAAGAATCTTAAACGAGGTAAAGAAGGTTTGAAGAAAAAGCTTAAACGTAAATTAAGAAGCACAGACATAGAAGTAAGCAATGGTGATAAGAACGTAAAACTATTATTAAAAGAAAAGAGAAAGAAAAAAAGAACTAAAGTGTCATTAAAAAACAAAGAAATTAAGGTCAAAATCCAGTGGAAGAAAAAAAGGTTACAAGTGCAAATATCCGAGTCAAAAGTTAAAAAAGTGAAAAAGCAGAGAGTCAAGATCGCTAGCCCGTTGCTGAAACAATATGTGTTGAAGTACAAAGATATGAATGAGCCGGTGTTGGAGAAGCCACAGTTTGATGTGACTCCGTTAAAAAGGAAGTACGTAAAACAGGAGAAGTCACCGGATAATTTGAAGCAGACGACCATTGAGAGCTTTTTCAAGATTAATTTTCCTAAATAATTTTTCAAACTATTTTTTGTACAAGCTTTTATTGTAAGGTTTATTAAGACAAATGAAATTAACCTGAACTCGATGGAGTTGCGTCGTTTTATAACAGAGTTCCATCGATCACCTTCCGTCTTCGTCTACTAGACATTGTCTACCATACAGTGATTGTCAAGACAAATCAAACGAGTTCTACTTAGGGGATACCTGAATTTTCGGTGGTCCAGTGCTGTACCCGTTTGAAATAAATCATTTGATAGGAAACGGAGATATCATTTAAAATTTTGTCTTGACCAGGCTCTAGATAATCCTTCAAACTATTTTATTAACTACTGTTTACAGTTTGAAGTGAGAAGATGAAGCTTTTCTACGCACAAAGAAAAGCTTTACGTTCTTACTTTAAAATGTAAACAATAGTTCATAAAATAGTTTGAAAGATTATCTAGGGTCTGATCAAGACAAAATTTTAAGTGAAATCTCCGTTTCCTTTCAATAGATTTATTTCAAATGGGGGCACTAGCATTGGACTCCGGAAAATTCAGGTAGCCCCTTAATGAGGTTGTTGTTTAATTACTGAGTTCTGTCGAATATCTCCCGGCTCCATGTCCATCATCAAAACAGCTCATTGACTCCATAATATTCTATATTGACTCCATAGTATTCTATTGTCATCCGACCTACACATGTAAACACAATTTCAGCTCAAATAGTTGAGGATAACTGGTTGAAAGTTTAATTGATTTGACCGAAACAAACATTCATATTCATTTATTCACATAAAATTTGTAACAAGTACACATGCACATTTCATTACATTGTCAAAAAAGGTATTATTTTACAAATTTTACCTTTATAAGGCACTGTGAAGTCGATATATTACACAATTTAGCAAATCAATTTAACTTAAACAGAATTGTTCAATAATTCTTAAATAATCTATATTTACATGGAAATGGAATACATACAAGATACATTGTAAGTAAAATGAAAGCTTGTAAATAACCGAGTTCAACATAACTACACAACCAATTTTGATAAAATTTCTATGGGACGACCTGACAAGTATGACCTTTCAAAAAAAATTCAATTTTATTTTGCTCCAGGCGTCTTCGAGTAATCGGTGAACATACATAAAAAAGAAAACAGATTTCGACTAATGTATAACCTCCTCCTTTTTAGAAATCGGTTCAAAAGAGAGACTTGTGATAGAGATGTAGATACGATTTTTCGGTTCAAAAATCCACCTTTTTACAAAGTTTTAAAAATTACGATACGAACATAAAAATCGATTATTTGATTTGAAAAGGCAGGAAGTATTGTAACCGCTGCCTGTGTCGCTACTTTGATATTTTGAAAAAAAAAATGCGAATAAGCAACACACCTAAAATAAGAAGATACATTTAAAAAATAATTTCATAAATTATTGTTAAGGACTCTAAAGGACTTGTTTCAGGAGCCGCAAAACAATTTTAAAAATATTAGAATCCAAAGATGTGAATGGGATTAGAATTGAATATTGTTCACAGAACTTTTTACAATTTTTTTGCAAGTTAAAAATGATAATCATGAAAGTTGTAAATATAATTTTTTTTTTAATTATTGGACTTAAAATATTTAGAACTTGTTTTGAATTTCGCGGCGTTGTTAAATGTGTTGCTAGTGTGATAAAAAACTACTATTTTAGTAGTTTATGTAACTCATTGATGTTATATACTTTTAAGATTTTGCTTGCTAAATATTCAATTAACAAAGATTTAACTTTGTATCAGTTAATTGCTGAATATTTACTTTTTTAAGCAAGGTGACCTCCCCGCGACTGATAGCCGCTGCTGGTGACAAGAGGGCTGGCTGCCTTTGCGCTCAACAAATCAGCATTGTTAGCCAGCGACGGAACGCAGCCAACCTTCTTGCTTCCATGCAGCATGGGCAAGAGGACTTTTGTTAATTTAGTATAGGTTTATATTCATGCCTACCCATCGCTTTGTAAACTTAATTATCCTGATAAATATACTTGTCACTAGATGTTAACCCTTTCACCGCGTGACTTTATATCAGCGGTCGTGCCCCCAGCGCGATGGGTAGTAAATATAAAATAAATACCGAAAAGGGATGTGGATACTTCAGTTATGTGCAAATGGGCAATTTTTTTTTGGGCATCCGACGCTCCCGGAATGGGCACGACAATGTTTGTCAATGTTTCTAGAAATACTCTTGTACTCTTTGAACAGGATTGTATGTACATACAAGTCTCAACTTGTTTGCAAAGTTGCATAATATTTACTATCTAGTAAACTTTCAAAATTGAGGTAAAATACTCTGTAATATTGCAACTTTGTGATTAAAGACTTTGATAACAGTTCACTATACAATGATTTGTCAAAGTCTCCAATTTCAAAGAATCTAATTGGACTTATATGTATCATAAAAAAATACATTACAATAGAAAATAAGCCTTTTTTTCAGCATTTTCTATAGTTTTGCTTTAGATCTTTTTCAACAGTGGACAACTTGTTGCTGGTCGCTTTCCATCTAGGGTTGTCATCTCTTAAAAAAAAGCTGGACTGTGCTGATTAAGGCTGGACATTTAGCCCCAAAAAGGGGATACAGTGACGGGCCAAGATCAAAGTTATGTTAAGCATTGCCCAAAAGCCTGACAGGCCAGATACGCGAATATTTGGCTGGACGTGACCTGACAAAGTCCAGTTAAAGCTGGACAGATGGCAACCCTATTTCCATTTGATGGTAGCAGCATTTATAGTTCCCCAAAGTAGAGAGACAATACATTAGCTTATTTTATCTTGGAATAATTATAATATTAAAACTGCTCAACTATCAATATTCGGTCATAAAAGGCATATTAAACTGAGTCAACTCATGAGTCATGATATGAATGACCAATTTTACAAGTCTTGTTTAAAAAAAATTACCTAGAAATAGAATTGGTTGACTCATTTAAGTACTTTTAAAATATATGCACTTTTTTGCTTGATATATGGTGTATGGAATGGAAAAAAAAATGGAAATTATGACTCCATTTTATTAGCCTGACTGTACATTATGCGCTCAACAAATCAGCATTGTTAGCCAGCGACGGAACGCAGCCAACCTTCTTGCTTCCATGCAGCATGGGCAAGAGGACTTTTGTTAATTTAGTATAGGTTTATATTCATGCCTACCCATCGCCTTGTAAACTTAATTATCCTGATAAATATACTTGTCACTAGATGTTAACCCTTTCACCGCGTGACTTTATATCAGCGGTCGTGCCCCCAGCGCGATGGGTAGTAAATATAAAATAAATACCGAAAAGGGATGTGGATACTTCAGTTATGTGCAAATGGGCAATTTTTTTTTGGGCATCCGACGCTCCCGGAATGGGCACGACAATGTTTGTCGGATAAATCCGACGTTCGCGGTGAAAGGGTTAAAACATTAAAATCTTTTATTACTAATAAAGTAGTATTCTAATTAATTAAAAATTACTCATATGAAATGCAAATTATATTTCTAAATCATATTCAACACTTGTTGCCATCTCAGTGTGCTCACCCGCAACTCCAGTTTTGCCTACTTACGGACCCTCCATTAGTTTCTGTGGCGTTGGGTATCTGTTACGTAAGTAATTATATAATCTTTGATATAGTTTAGTTAAGTTTTTATTTACCTATTTTTGTTGGCAGAATTAAATTATTTTATTTGTATTGCAAGAAAAAATAAGTTGATTTGTAACATAAAGCATAATAATTTTAATATTGCATTTTACAATAAACGTATAACATTTAAATTATACTAGCTGAATTCCACGGCCTTGCCCGCGAGGTCAAATTTTTTACAATCCTTACATATTACCGCTGTTTAGCCGTTTTTAGCTGAGTTTCATGCAAACTTCCAACCCCTTAGAAGATGAATTTTTAAAAATCCAAGAAACATTTGTGCAAAATTTCAGGCTTCTAGACCCAGCAGTTTCAGCTGTGCGTTGATCGATCAGTCAAAGCCAGCCAGTCAGTTTCTTCCTTCATATATATATAGATTTTATAAAAAATTAAAATAAAATATCAGTTTGAAGGTAAAGTGTCAACGGCTGTATTGTGTTGAAAGTGAACCTAGATCTTTTATTACTGTAGCAAATATATTTTTCTTTTTAATTCGCACGCCCAAATCGCCCACCCAAAAGGTGGCCTTTGTTACGGCATAATGTATGTGTAACAATTATAATTAAATAAGTTGAAAGTAAACAACATCACACAAACCTTTGTTTTATTACGGTATCCTAGCTTATCCCAGGTAATCACAATTCCCGCCAGACTTTTTATCAGTTGTGTCCCAAGCGCGAGGGGTAGTAAATCTAATATTAATACCTACAACCAAAAAGGTATGTGATTCGAGCATTTTTATGTCGGAAATATCCGACACTCGCGGAATGGGCACGAGTACAATGTTTGTCTGATAAATCCGTCGTTCGCGGCGGAAGGCCAGCTCACACAGACGATGCTTGAAGAGGCATGTGGTTCGCGACGCGCAGCTCGACGTCGCTTGGCGCCGCGGAGCATTCTTAACTCTCCCGATAAAATGTGTTTCTTATTGCTTAGCAAATAAAGTTACATTTTGTAACACTATTTTAAATCTGCGCGATGCGACGTTGCTTGAAGTGGAATGCGGTTTCTCGCTGCACCGCGTGGCGTAGCTGGAAGTAGCTCCGCGAAGCGTCGCGGAAACACCAGATTGTTCAAGTAGTCTCGGAGAACTTTGCTCGCTCGTTCAATAAGTATACATATATTTTTGTAATTATATAATCCTTTTTTCGGCATACAGTTGACAGCGGGATATGCGGAGAGTGCGGGGCCCGTTTTAGCGTACGCCTCAGAATGTTAAATCAAACTACGAACCGATGTCATGTTTGCAAAAGTTATAAAATGTTAGTAATTATTTTCCATCAGTGTAGCAGCACTTAAACAATAACAATGTCTAACATTTGTTAGTAAATATTTTTGTGTTAGTAGAGCATTGTGGGAGCAAGCACCACAACGATAAAGTTTTTAATGATCCCTTTAGGCTGCAGAGGGGGCGGGACAAAAAAATACTACATTCGAAATAAATAATCCCTTTTTGTATCGCTCTATAAAAAAGATTTTACGAAAATGTAGTAGTATTTATTTGTTCTTGACTGGCAACACTAATACGGATTGTTTACATCCCGTCGCGAACGAAACAAGTTGTTCAAATCAGGTTTCAGTTGTTGATCAGCTTCAGTTATTATAATCTTAGCATAAGTACTTGCTTAATAGTTTCGACACGCATTATTATTAGAGGAGTATATTATAAAGTGCATAATAAACAATACGGAATACTGAAAGACATAGAAAGTAAACAAAAAGTTTCAATCCTTTGTTCAAAGTAGGCGTTGTTGCCGTTCTTACATACGACTTTTCTAATAGGATTTTTTCTTGAAAAAGTGTAAACCAGGAGTTAATATCGTTGTCCCTGAACACTGTGCTAACATTTCAAAGGAAAAATTATAAAGTTATGCTTGAACTGATTGAAATGTGTGATTTTGAACATTATAAAGTGTCTGACGCAATAGCAATTTGGCAACAGCGCACGGAGTCGGACTGAATTCAAAGTTACTGATGTATTAACAAAACCAATCAAATACCCTACATTTTTGACACATTTTCGTCTCTTTATGAGGTAAGTTATTTTTAAATAATTTTACACTAAGAAAAGATTTTATTGCATTGATTTTAAAATAAAAAGGAAGTGTATAAGTATATGTATTTGCGGTTTCGTTTTTCCCGCGCATGACGTAATTTCAAAGCTGCAGCAGCCATCTTTTTTTGGACAACCAGTCTTCTGTCAAGCGCTTTAGAATTTGTTCGTACGGGGTGTGAAACAAAAAATTATAGCTCATAAGGAGTTTTTCACGTTAAAAACCGCCACGGAAGCATCCGGGTAAGTGACAAACCGCAATTACATATTAATTTTCCACTTATGATTATATTTTCTGTATTTATTCATCTTTGCTTGGCATTCTAACCTACCTTTGTTCAAAGCCAGTTTTAGGTCAGTCAGTGTCATTTTAAGGCGAAAACTTCTTATTTGCTCGTTTATATTTGCATATTTAACCGCCTGGCACCTTTTACGTCTGCGAAATCCTTGTTTATGAAGTGTTTTAAGATGTAGAAAGTTGAGAGGGATACTGGGCCTCCAATACTTGTTCCTTCATCCTCCAAATTAGTTTTAGTGGCCTATAAAGTATCATCGTTGATATTTATTCTCGAATTTCTGGGTGTAAAGTTACTACAATGTTTCTAGAAATACTCTTGTACTCTTTGAACAGGATTGTATGTACATACAAGTCTCAACTTGTTTGCAAAGTTGCATAATATTTACTATCTAGTAAACTTTCAAAATTGAGGTAGAATACTCTAGAGATCATTACTCTGTAATATTGCAACTTTGTGATTAAAGACTTTGATAACAGCTCACTATACAATGATTTGTCAATGTCTCCAATTTCAAAGAATCTAATTGGACTTATCTGTATCATAAAAAAATACATTAAAATAGAAAATAAGCCTTTTTTTCAGCATTTTCTATAGTTTTGCTTTAGATCTTTTTCAACAGTGGACAACTTGTTGCTGGTCGCTTTCCATCTAGGGTTGTCATCTCTTAAAAAAAAGCTGGACTGTGCTGATTAAGGCTGGACATTTAGCCCCAAAAAGGGGATACAGTGACGGGCCAAGATCAAAGTTATGTTAAGCATTGCCCAAAAGCCTGACAGGCCAGATATGCGAATATTTGGCTGGAAAGACCTGACAAAGTCCAGTTAAAGCTGGACAGATGGCAACCCTATTTCCATTTGATGGTAGCAGCATTTATAGTTCCCCAAAGTAGAGAGACAATACATTAGCTTATTTTATCTTGGAATAATTATAATATTAAAACTATTAAGGTTGCATAGCATACACTAAAAAAAAAAGTAAAATGTCTATTAAAAACGAAGAAAATGTTGTTGCTATGTTACCAAAAATTGTCTGAAATAAACTACTCTGTCATGTGTGTCAACTGAATTTTACTGTTTAAGATAAATCTTATATCTTGGATATTTTCCTAGTTTCTTTCTAGTAGATCAAGAACGCGGAACTCATGAGCGCGAGCACCATGAGTCGAGGGAAAGCTCGAATAACGATGATGATGATGATTTTGTTGACGCTGACCAAGGGCAATTGGAAATAGAAGAGCCTCTGACGGAAACGGAACCTGTGTTAGGTGAATCCGTGGCCGAATTGGAGCCTCGATAT
Source organism: Acrobasis suavella (assembly GCA_943193695.1). Lineage (NCBI taxonomy): Eukaryota > Metazoa > Arthropoda > Insecta > Lepidoptera > Pyralidae > Acrobasis > Acrobasis suavella. Next base: position 5,869,145 of record OW971956.1, read on the forward strand.
AACTTAAGAGATAGATCATCCATTACACGTCCTAAGAAGTTTGACGACTATGTGTGTTTTGTAGGTACGGAAAGATTCCCTGAAACCTATAATGAAGCTATCTCAAGAGAAGACAAAGCTGAATGGCAGAAAGCCATGGCAAATGAGCTCAAGTCTCTCAAAGAGAACCAAGTTTGGACGTTATGTGATTTACCGTCAAATAGGAAACCGCTTCCGTGTAAATGGGTTTTCACAATCAAACGTCATCCAGATGGCTCAATTGATAAATATAAGGCGAGGCTTGTAGCAAAAGGATTCAAGCAACAAAAAGGGATTGACTATGAACAAACTTTTAGTCCGGTGGCCTGGATGGCTACGATAAGAGCCTTGTTAAGTGTCAGCGCTAAAGAAAAGCTACATCTGATGCAATTTGACGTGTCAACTGCATTCCTAAATGGCAAGATCGACGAAGAGATTTATATGAAACAGCCTGATGGATTCAATGATGGCACATCAAAAGTCTGTCGTTTAAGAAGAAGTCTGTATGGACTAAAACAGGCACCACGGTGTTGGAATTCTTGTTTTGAAGAAATTCTGTTAGAGAAAGGTTTTGAACAGAGTACTGCTGATAGCTGCCTATTCACCAAGAATGTTAAGGACAAGAAAATCCTAATAACACTTTATGTGGATGATGGCCTTGTGGCATCTACAGATAAAGCTTTAGGACACCAATTCCTAGAGGAATTAGGTAAAACCATAAAAATCACAACGAAACCAGCATCGTATTACCTAGGTATGGAAATCCAGAGAGTTGAAGACGGTTCTATATGTATTAAACAAGAAGCTTACACAAAAAAAATCTTAGACCGCTTTGGGATGTCTGAGTGCAATGCAGTGTCAACACCAATCGAGAAAACTTTGACTAATGAAAGAGGGAAAGTTTCAGATGGAAACTCTGGAAAGAAATTTCCTTACCGAGAGGCGGTAGGTGCTTTAGCGTACCTGATGACAGGGACACGTCCTGATATTGCGTACGCTGTTGGGGTCGTTTCCAGAACGTTAGAAAACCCCACTGAACAGGACTGGCTGAGAGTAAAAAGGATATTTCGATACTTAAAAGGAACTATATCCTACGGCATTCGATACAATGCAGACTCTGCCAAAGCCATTATCGAAGGCTATAGTGACGCAGATCATGCTGGCGACGACCTAACTGGACGTTCTACTACTGGAGTCACTTGCCTTTTTGCTGGAGGAGTTGTTTCCTGGCTTTGCCAGCGTCAACCATCAGTCGCGATATCAACAACTGAAGCAGAGATTGTTGCAGCAAGCGAAGGTGCGCGCGAGCTAGTCTGGCTCCAAAGAATCTTTAGCCAACTTACAAACTTGGAAGGGATACCAACTTTGAGAGTGGACAATGAAGCAGCCATACGCCTTGCCAATAATCCAGAGTTTCATAAAAGGACAAAGCATATCCGAGTACGACATTTTTTCGTTCGTGAAACTGTACAAGAGGGCCTTGTTGATATCAAGAAGACAAGCTCAGCTGACCAGTTGGCTGATCTGCTTACCAAGGCAGTCCCGAAGCCCAGGCTTAATAAAATTAGAGCCGACTTGGGTATACAAAACTTTTCCTGTTAATGAGGGAAAGTATTAAGGTTGCATAGCATACACTAAAAAAAAAAGTAAAATGTCTATTAAAAACGAAGAAAATGTTGTTGCTATGTTACCAAAAATTGTCTGAAATAAACTACTCTGTCATGTGTGTCAACTGAATTTTACTGTTTAAGATAAATCTTATATCTTGGATATTTTCCTAGTTTCTTTCTAGTAAAGTCAATTTTTCCTTCCACACTCTGCTGTGTAAAAAGCTATAACAAAAACTGCTCAACTATCAATATTCGGTCATAAAAGGCATATTAAACTGAGTCAACTCATGAGTCATGATATGAATGACCAATTTTACAAGTCTTGTTTAAAAAAAATTACCTAGAAATAGAATTGGTTGACTCATTTAAGTACTTTTAAAATATATGCATTTTTTTGGGTGATGTATGGTGTATGGAATGGAAAAAAATGGAAATTATGACTCCATTTTATTAGCCTGACTGTACATTATGCATGATCAATAAAATAAGATTAATACTAAAAGTTTGCTCATTACCATTAACACATTGGACCACACATATACTGTGGGAGTAATTAAATTGTTATTTCTATTGTGTTTGGCTAAGTGTCCCCGAATGTGTTAAAATACTTTACCATACGACAATTTTCATAAAAATGATATTTATGGTTTTACAAACGCCTACTCGTACGACTGGCATGCGAAGAGAAAAATCAGGGATAAATGGAGAGTTGAGACGGAGGCATTAGCCCAAAAATTGCATGTACTCGGCTCTTAACTTAAATTTAAAAACTCGAAAAAAACTGATTTTTAAAATCCGAATATACATGGTTTTGACTGATTACATATGTACATATTTTTCTTCATTTCTGATGTGTCCGTATTTAGGCCACTGATAACACCAGCCTCATTTCAGTTACGCTTTTTAGTTTTTGCATTTATATATTCTATTGAAATGACTACTATGTTAAATTACCATTTCAAATACTCACTTATAGAGTTGGTCCTTCGAGCCAGACACTGCTAGATATAATTTAGGTATCGAAAATATACCTGCATTATTACTACGCGTGGTGACCACTTCGAAGGGGAAATTCAGTTGCATGAATCGTTTGTCCAGAGTAATAAGAATGAAATTGGCTTGCAATGAATTTCTAGGTATCTAAACAAAGAGGTGAGGAGTTCTGACACGAGCTAAATTAAACCATAGCGCTAACCACATTAAGTAGATATTTCTTTGAATTTATTTTCTAATTAAGACTTCTGTACGTGAGTACTAGTACTTATTTGGTGCCTCATTTACTCTTTGCCAAATGAACCATAAAGCTTTTGTAATTTGGGAGTTACTGAAGTATTTTATTAAATTACCATTTCAAATACTCACAGAGTTGGTCCTTGGAGCCAGATTCTGTTAGATATAATTTATGCACAGTTATAATTCATTGTATGCAGGCCTCATTCTTTACCAGATCTATGCGCCCTCGTTACTCTTTGCCAAATGAACCATAAAGCTTCTGTACTCGTAATTTGGGAGTTACTAAAGTTTTTTTTTTATTATTTTGTTTCCTTCTTCCTCCTTCTTGCCCACCATCACGCTAAAAGTAGCCTTTGTGTCTTGAGACTCTGGGCTCTAAGCAGATATTATGGATAAAGATGTTATAGTATGTATTTTTTAACCGACTTTCAAAAAGGAAGAGGTTATCAATACATTGCAATGTTTTTATATGTATGTTCACCAATTATTCAAAGACTCCTGGACGGATTTGTAAAATTCTTTTTTGTTTGAAAGGACATACTTGTCAGGTGGTCCAATAGAAATTTTATCAAAGTGAGTTGTGTAGTTTGGAGGTGAAGTCGGTTTTTAGTTTTGAAAAATTATATTTTAGAAGAAAAAATATACAATGTGTCCCGTCATTAGTGTCGGATAGGGCAATTTTTATCTACAAATCACCTATAATAATTTGTTTTTCTTTTAATGTTTTTTTTTTATGAAAGTTTATTTATTTCTCTAAAAATGTATGCAATTTTTTAAATTGTCCTTATTCAAATTGTAATAACTTCAAAATTTTCTCACTGAAAGCAAAGGTGTATAAATTTATTTTACAATATATTCTCTCGCGTCGTTTTAAAATTAAAAAAACAAGCAGTTTTATGGCCTAGTTTTTTTCCAAAAAGCCAAAGAAATACAAAAAAAATTAACGATATTTTTTCGCTTAGATTTTTTTTATTCTATGGGAAATTTAAACATGTTTGCTGATCAATTATTGTCGTCTACATGTTAAGCTATCAAATGACAGGTATTTTATAAGTATAGGTTCTTTACACGAGTATTTATGGTTGAATTATTATAAGAGTCCTGGCCATGGTTTCCAAAAAAAAAACAAAATGGCTGCCATCTTACTACAGTAGAAAAGAAAAAGTATATGGGGTGATTTGTTGATAAAAAATGCAGTAGGTATATCATATCACTAAGGCTCCGACACCGATTACAGGACACATTGTATATTTCTATGTTCAGTTATTAAAACTGCGAGTCTATTGGTTGTTAAAGGTCGCACTGGTCCCGTTACTTACACTAGACGTTTCCATACAAACGTAGTCTAGCTTTTATTTCGAAATGACAAGTGAGATTTCGGCATTATTTTGTAATTTTAAAGAAATTGCACATATCTAGGTAGAAAGAAAATGTGAGTGTTGAAGTTTTCCATACTGAAGGTCAAATATGATAAGATACACTATATACCTATCTCTTTTAAGTTCATATTTTGTCTGTAAAAACTAGTTATCTGTCTTAATATATGCAATTTCTTTGAAATGACATAATTTTGCCAATATCTGACATACTGTTTCAAAGTAAAGCTAGACTACGTTTGTATGGGAAAGTCCTATTCTGAGTAAGGGGACTCTTAAAGACCGCACGGGTGCGCTCACCTGCAATCGAATCTAACCCTAAAGGACTGATAATGGCGCATTATTAAATCCGCCTGTTTCTAGCCCCCGTGAACACGGTTCGCCATCAATTGTTACGCAGCGATCGTCATAATTATTCAATTGTAAGCCATGCGACCTCATTGATATTTGCGGGGTCTGCAACGCAGTTGCTGTGCCACCTTTGCAAATAGAGGGAATTGCGTCGTAGAAAGACATATGTAAAATAATAACATATGCAAAAGTTATCATTTTTACGTCCTCTTCTTTTTGGCGAGTTGTATAGGCACACAAACAGATTACAGGCAATACAGATCAAGACAATTTTGTAAGCACAAAGAAACAAAACTAGTCAGTAATCCACTATAGCGTACACAGCATGGCCAAATACATGAGAGCAAGTAAGATTTAACAACAATTTTTACAAGATAAGATAGTGCAGGTAAGTCATCAAAACAGGCAGGTAATTGTGATTAAGTTTACATATCTAATGAAGCAACAAGTGATCTTTTAAATTGAGAAAAACTTGGATTGAAGATATCAAGATCAGCGTTACATTATTTCAATTCATCAAAATCGTTTTGATAGATTTGGAACAGTGTGTGGTCGTACATACTCGCCTGCCTCTAGCAAAGTTTAAGTCGTCTATTGTAAGTACAAGGTGTTGGGCAGTTGCAAGTGGAGTTTCATAGTCCCTGCCTACCCCTGTGGGCAGTTGGGTACGACAGCTGGTGGGTCATAGTTTAAACAGCTCCACAGTTACAACAATCGTTATTTGAGAAACCCCACTTGACTCTGTTTTCATGGCACTTCTCAACACCATTCTGGAACCTATTTAAGGGCTTCCAGACTGCCCAGGGGAGATACCTACCTGGTGGGAGTTTTTCAACAGCTGGGAGATTTGATGGTAGCGGGGAGAATTTATTTTTCCATCATGCCTACCTATTATCTTGGGCTTCACTTTTTGGGATAATTGGCCGTCTGAGAAAATGTATACGTAGTAATCAAGAAGGAACAATGATAATGAATAATACATAACTCCCTCTTCGTTTCTCCAATCTCCAATCCAAATACACCTAAAGTTGCAGGTTATGCACATACGCATATTTTATTTACAACAACATAACTAACCCGAAGATTTCTTCATCAATTTAAAATTAAAAACTTCATGAGCGTGCGCGTTTTTGTAATAAGCCTTGAGGTGACGTCATGCCGTCATGCAGTGTCGTATGAACGCCAGGTGTTAAATTCGAGTATGGAGAGTAAACGAGGGTTTTTTGCACAGCGATGGTATATTGTTACATTTTTTGGTTTGATTAAATAACTAATCCATTGGAAATTTACTGACAACACAGTCAAATGCATATGGCGAGTACCATGCGGAAGTAGCACCGTAATTAAAAATAAATTGTTTAACGAACAATAAGATCAGGCTTAAGATAAGCCCTTTAATTTTATTTTGAAAAACAATTGAAAGCATCGTTGGTAGTCTAGCTTTAAAACCAACGCGTTTTTGCTAATAGTCTTTTGGCAGGAAAGACGTCATCAAATGTTGTATGTGGACGACATTTCGTAGCCATTCTCTTGTAATTTAAGAGAAAACGTACGACCTTTTATTCTTTAGATAAAATGTTAGCTTTTTTTAAGTGTTATTTCTCTAATCGCTGGAGTTAAGTGGAGATGCCTCCATTCCTGTCTTTTCTCTGCAATTCTTCATTTATAGCCATTACCAGATTTATAATATAAGCCAGACTTATTGAGCATGCCTTCCAAGAGCATGGTCGTTATGTAACCAAGCCGATAAATAAGCTGGCAAAAAGCGGACCATCTTGATTTTTTTCCCGATAACCGCCATAGTAGATCGGATACATGAGTACATGACTTGTTTTGCGGAAGCATCACGCCAAGTCTTTATGCCTACAGATACCAAGACATTTTGACAAGAGAGCCTATATGCCCTTTCTAATTCCCTTATTTTTCTACACGCCCCTTCTCCGACCTTCTGCCAGTCGCATATAATCTGTCTAGGTCGTAAAGTCATCTTGTCCTCGGTCTGTCCCTTACGCCCGTCTTGAATCCAATATTAGACATTTCAGACTAGGCGGGAATAGCTCCGCTAATCGTGAGGCAAATGTGACTTGTGAGGTTTAGGAATCCAAACAGTTGTACCACAAGAAGAACCAAGTATAGGGTTTAGATCACCCCCACTTCTGAGAAGCGGGAAATGTTTTCTCAATACTCAGGATAGCATGGTGGAAAAAGTCTCCAAAAAGCATCCAAAAATTTCAGAATCTTTCTACATAGGTAGATATAGGCGAAGGCACGTCCGTCTTCCCATTTTCTCCGACTCGGATCGCTCTAACATTATTTCTGGATTAAGTTTCACAAAAAACAAACTAACAAGTATTGATTTGGAACTTTCTAGGTTGCCTCTTCTGTTCTGTCATCCGTTTTGACACGTCTGATATAAACACACTGTTTTTTTACCATGTAACGTGTTACCCATAATTTCTTTTAGAATCTCACAATAGAAAATTCTCGGATGGTATTTTTAGCGGTGATTTTCTACGCTTTGATAGTCTAACCTTCACTAACTCACTGTCAAGTTCATTATCTGTCTTTGTGGCAGTCGATATCTTCTAAAATATCCGGAGCTTGTTTACATAGTCATTCATTAATCTCTATCCATTAGTCAACCGGCACTTACGCATAGGTAATAGTAGAGAAGTTGCAATGAATTAGAATGTTGACTGTACAGCTACTGTGCATGTTAGGAAAACGGTACAAAGTGCTTTTCTTCAGGGTATACATAACTTGTCGCTAAAGTACTTTTATTCTACTTAAGATGTCACGACTCTTCAATAATTACAACTTCTGTCACCATATTCTCATTATCTTCTAAGCGTGTCCCCGGTTATTCTCGACTATGCGCTTCAGATCCCGGGTATTGCTTTCCGGCTTTTTCTTCTCCAAGAAGAATATGCATGTCATTACTCATAGTCACCCTAAGATATAAAAGATCGTGCGAAATGGAGATGAAAGCCGGAACGCTTAAAACGTCTTTAAAGTTACAATATCTATGTCTTCTATTGTATACCTAATGCATTGCTGCTGCCTATACGCCGTCAATACTTTCTACCAGGTGTGCCTTTACATAAGAGGCTTTAAATGACACTATAGCAACGGCCTGACCTTGTTTGCCCACAAACACAATTCGCACCACAATGTTACTTATCGTTTTCAATCACTCCCGTAAATTTCCGTCGTGCACGTTGATAAGTTCGGTTACAGTGAAGGTCGTTCAGTTACACGTTCTAGATTTTCATTTTTTGTTTGTTTTGGCAAAAAATGAGTGTACTTTGTCAAACTATCGGCAAAGTGCTATATTATCAAAGCTCACTAGAATTTTGGTTCTGCAGCAACTGACTGAAATCATAAGCTGTTTCTGATGTCGTCACATTACGTGCTGCGCTAAATCTGTCCTGTATTCCTTTTTTAGGTCTATATTAATCCATTTCTGGACTAAAGACCTCTTACAATAAAGGGAGGACTTGCCCATAATCACCACCCTAGGTCCACCCACGGGTTGAAGATCGAAGAAGATGGTATCGTCATCATATTAGCAACAGGAAGTCAACTGCTGGACTCTAGCCTAGCTAGAAGATATATAGATTGTCTTTGCACAGAGGACACAGCTCCTATACCTTTTGACCTACATCTGGCAGCACGGAATAGCACTTTTCTATGCTGCTATCCTTTTCTGTCGCTCAGAACCGTCTTTCATTAGAGCGAGAGAGAACGACATCAGCATCGGCGATTCCGCGGCGTTCCTTCTTACACCTCAGGGAGAGAAAAGGCTTAGTGACAATTTGTATTGTACTTTACCATTACCACATGACTTGAATTCCTAATATCAAGACGCACAAAATACATTGCAGTGTTATTTTTAGTGTTTTTAAATAGTCTACGCGTTCAAAAGCAATAGCTCGCAATGCGGGTCATGATAATCAATTGTGTTGTCATTCGTATTCGGCATCGATTGCTGGGTCAAGGGAAGGCCCCTTAAGTGAAGAAGCCACTTTGTAGAACATTTTACATACTGGTTTTATTTTTATTTCCTTTTTATGGCCCTATAAACTTGTTCAGTGTGTATCTTTCCAATGTGCTGTTGGCCAACACTGTTGTCTGATTTCTCAAGCTGTTTAAAAGCATCTGACATACTTGCAAACTTGACGACGGTCATCTCACTATAACATCTGCGACTTGTAGTTGTTTGACCCTCCGCAACTGTGATACTCTTCAATATTTTGCAATCATTGAATCCAATCTGCTGTTGGTTGAATATAACATTGTGTCTAGGATTTCAAGCCATCTTTTGTTCAGTCTTTCTCGCCAAGTATCGTAGAATTTGTAGAAGATCTAATAGTAAGTACTTACTTTGTTTTATTTATTAACAAATGTTTTTTTAATAAAATTATGAAAACACAGTTCTCGTCAGTGTGACTTAGTGTTAATTAGTCATCATCATCATTAACAAATATTTTAAAAAGTAAGCGATATTCGTTCATGATAGTCTTTTGTGGGATGATGTCATAACCGTTGGATACTTACGCTACAATCGAATCACCTAGATCGACGCGGGCTAAAAAAGCTCTGGGCAAGCGTCCATGGCTTTGACTCAGACAAGAGCGTCTGTTATTCATAAAGCGAGGTTATTTCTTAAGGTTACGTAATATTTACTAAGTTGCAAAGATAAGAGTTAGCTTTTAATGACTAGTATTGTTGTTCTGCGCTTTCTTTTCTCGTATCTCAATTATACTCGTATCTACTCGTATTTCTTTTATTTCTATTTTCAGCCTATACCTGCTGTCCCACCACAGAGCAAAAAGCTCCCTTCCAGCACTCTCCAACTCTCTTGATCGTGGGCCTTCGAGGCCCCAATCCCTGCAGTGGTCAATTTCGTCCTACCATTTTTTCCGATTTCCAAAATGTTGCGCTTCTCGTGTATAGTTTCACTAGGTTCTAGTGGAGCCTTGTGCTTGTTTAGTGACACTTCATCTTGAGCATATCGGCGCTTCCAAAAGTGTAAAGCCGTGAGGCTCGGAGACCTGTAATAGTCAAAGTCAATATCACATTCTAGAACACGACTCACACGAGCTATTAAAAACTAATAACGCAATAAAAAAGGGGGTTCTTTTGTCACTGTCACTGTCATTTTGGTGAGTAATGGTATAAAACTGCTTTAAGTCCTAAAGTAAGTTGCGTTTTATTATAAAACGAATGATAAAGTTTGTACCAGTAGTAGGACATGCTATAAATGGTTTAATTATTCTCTTCCTATTATTATTATTCAATACTTCGCCATTTGAGAGGCTTGTGTTAGGTGAAGATAAATGTACGGTGAACATTTTGTCCAATGCTTAATTTGAAGGCTATAAATTACATTATGATATCATCATAAAACCGTCATTTTTCTGGGTTGACGGAAAAATAAGCTATTTCACCATAATACCATTAGGTTAGATCACTTTATGTATTTTCCGCGATTAGAGTAGGTAAATATTTAATATTTTATAATAAAATTCACTTCGATTCCTGACCACGATGTCGCTACGTGACCTAATTCTCTGCGCGCGCGCACCTCGCGTCACGCGTACCCCTATGACCTTGTATGGAGGCTGCGAGACGCGCGAGCGATGCGATGTGACTTTGACGCGGTGTAATTTTTAAGTTTGATTCTCTTTAGCTTGTTCGTGTGTTTCTTTGCTTCATCCTATTATTTTTTTATATAGAAAAAAATGGTCCTGAAAGAGAGAAGGGAAAGATTATTTGTCGAATCGAAATGATTTCTTATAATGTTTAATTGTACTTATAAGGATTCCCATACAAATTGTCCTGGCGGTGGCGGCTGAACACTTTTTTATGAAAAAAGACGATTATTTTGTCGAGATCTTCATATCCTGCAATGATCCTATATTTTATATCAAAATTACTATTGTTTTGTGCTGTTTTTGATGTCACTCTTTCCAAATCACAGAAATTTCTGAATCGTCATAAAAATGATGATAAACACGTGATTTTAAATCCAATTTACGTTGCTGGTTATTTCGCGAGTATTTCACTCGCGCAAGCATCACGCGTGACGTCACGCGACCTCCGGCAACCTCACGAGGCTTCGCGTCTTGGCGACTGACAAGAGCTGATATTAACCTTGCTAAGGCTTTAAACTAAGGAATAGCGGATTTAGCAACTGTTCATTTATGTATATGAATGGATTTAGAAGTTGTATTTATAAAATATCTAAGTACCCTTTTCAAATACAAATGCAATAGAAACGTTTTTACAGAAAATCTAAACATATTACGTTATATAAAAGAGGTTAGCGAAAGTTTGAGACACTATTTGACTTCCGTTAAAAACTATGATAGCCCAACAGGATAAGAGTAAGGTCCTACCGGGAAATTAAAAAGAATGATAGAGAAAAACAAGCTCTTAAAATACAAAAGTGATATCCAACATATTAACTAAAAAGTAAAAAAGGTCGTATCTTTTCTGTCTTTCTGATTGACTTCTTGGCGATGATATCCTAAGAAAAAAGTTCAACGCTTCCGTTATTCTGGTCAAGGCAACGCACCCGGTTATTTTTAACTGTCACAGAGTGAACTTGACGCGGCGATACTGTTGGTTATACAAATAAACCATCGTTTATCAAATTATTCCAGAAAGTGATTCGAGAACGAGGTCTGTTTTAAATATTTCTGCATTTGAGTTTATGAGTGTGACTGTCGGTCGAGATGGTGAAGATCTCTTATTTTGGGATAGATATGTGGAACACGATTAAATATTGCGGCATGTGGGCTGTGGGTAGGTGAAAACTACGTGGATTCAGAATAATGACGTTTGTGAAAAGGCTATAGACGTTAAACAATGTAAAGACTTTAGTCATATTCTTGAGCCCATACTACACGATCTTTGACAAACTGAGGTTCCTTAATCGGGATTCATCATGTTAAAAGTCTATATCGTGCTTTTAAGTTTTGCATTTGTCACGGTAGTTTTTGGCCATGATCATATTTTTTGGTCCTTCTAAGAAGGCGATCTATTAACAGATCGCTCTGTTTGAAAATAATTGTACAAAATAATTTATAAGAAAAGATATATTTATAAAAAAATAGTGTTGCCAGGCGTCCGGATTAAGCCGGACATGGGCTTTTTGATTGCGTGTCCGGCCAAAAGAAACGGTGTCCGTCTTGTCTGGATTTTGTTAGGCTTTTTACATTTTGCAAACGAGCGAGCACTGAGTCCCAAGCGCAGGTGATGAGTCGATTATCGGTGGCTCCCGCATAATTTAAGAAGAATTAATAAAATTTTAATAAATGAATTTTAATCAAATTTGAGGATAATTTAAAAAAGTTGGTAAATGCTTACCAAGAATTTAATTTTGACTGATTAATAATAAAGTGAATTCATTTATTATTAATTCATTAATTAGAATTCAATATGATTTATGGTAATAATCAAACGGCTTGATTTTTTATACAATTTTTTGTCGTACATACCTATTGATACTGACACACGAAATCCTCAACAATGTAAAGTGTCCGGCCATTTTACCCAAATATCCGGCCAAATTGGCTAGTTTGTCTGGCTATTATTAGCTTTGGTGACCTGGCAACCCTAGATGGAAGGAATGCATAGGGAATGATATGAAAATCCTAAGTCGTCAAATAAAAGACATTTTGCTCCGACTCCATATTCATAATTTGGGAAATGGTAAGAAAGAAGAAAGCGACATATATTCTAATTCTTTGGAATTTTAAGTGAAACTATTTTATATTTAAAGAAATGAGTCAAGACAACAGTAGATCTGCAAAAACGTGTAAGAATAGAAACGTCACTGCGTAAGCAAACAATAGGCGGCTGAAGAAATAAGACTTCTATTGTTCCCTTGGATCTTGTTACGCCTTTCACGTGGATTGACGTTTAGGAAGTCCACTTCACGTTTAATAAATTTGTTAGTAGCTTAACAGGTCCTTCTCCTAACTATGGAAAATGTCCATGCTACACGTAGGGTGGGTGTCACTATTATCTGTCATCAATTCTTGTAACATTATTTTTACCCATATTTTCCTTCACGGATAGAATGCTTTGTTTTTGGCTTTCATCTGTTACTGCATTTGGTAGCATTCATTTTTAATACTTTTCTAGAATTTTCTAACATTTCTAAATAATTTATCCTTTCTACTATTACGTGACTTCTATGTCACCTCTTCTTTAACTGCTAATAATTTCTGTTTTTATTCACAAACGTTTAAGACTACGTCATAAACCATTTCATCCCCTGTGACTTCAGGCACCTAAGATTCTTCACACAGAAACACAGGTTTGGATTTAATCTGAAGGAACGCACACACGATATCGAGTCAAACGAACTTTATCATCTTGGTCAGACGACCGGATTTTCTATCAACGATATAGATTAGAAACGGTGTCACTTGGACCTGATAAAACGCGTATCATAATGTTTATCCTACATATATTATTGATTCATGGCTTCATAGGTTTATGTTTCTCAGTTCAAGGCGTTTAAAGTTTTATTTAAAAGATATTTCTCCTGCTAAAGTGTCATTGCAAAATTTGTCTTGGCATATATTCTCATCACTTTATCAATTCATAGTGTGGTCATCTCAGCCCACTTTTCGTATATTCAAATACGAGTACTTATAAGAATTTAAGCGAGTATTGGTAATCCAAATCAAAATTTAGACATAATAAATAGTATGATAGGAAGAGAGCCTCACTCTAGCTTCACTGGCAACGACTTAGGTATCTTGTGTATTGTTTGTCTGCTTGCAAATGTCTACAGCCGTTAGCAACTAAATCAAATTGATATTCTGCCCTAAAAAGCCTTTCCCGCCGCCCGACTTTCCCGCCAATAATCGCCAGAAATAGACATTCGAAATTAGAACGCGCCGCCATCTTTGTTGTAACGGAAATCGTCAGCGCGTATGGTAATTTACTTGACCGTTTTGTTGACTTCACTGCTTCACTGTTATAATGACGCTTTGTGGTCGGTTTAGAGTTTATATTTTTGAAATAAGTTACGTAGGAACCTGTAGACGTTTTATTTTCGGGTCTCCAAGTTGTGGTTTTTCACATTGAAGTTTCTAATTGGGTAAATTTTACAATCGTACTTTCAAATCAAGTTAACCTTTGTCGTTAGGTATAGGAAGTATGCTTCGGAGTTTACGTATTCTGCTTAATGTCCTCGCGTTTGTTGTTAAATATACAAAACAAGGTTGTTTCGTTTCGGCTACAATATCTATATACTTACATGTTAACATTTTCAGGGTGGTAAGTTCATTTCTGATTTATTTTTATTCTGTCAAGTGTATGTTTTTTTTTTAAAGAACAGATAGGGGAAACCTCTATCAAAATGAACTCCACCGACAAGACCCCAGCTCTTAAATATAAGACGGAGAATTAAACACCGCGTAAGTAATAGTAGATGTGTCGTTTATTGAAAATTTACATCTATAGTAGTTTTTATGATTTAGTACTCAATTGGTTAAGGGTACGCACAAACGGCGTAGAAAAGCTTCACGTTCTCACTTTAAACTGTAAACAGTAGTTCATAAAATAGTTCGAAGGGTTATCTAATAGTGCCTGGTCAAGACAAATTTTGAAATGATGTCTCCGTATCCTATCAAATGTTTTATTTCATACGGGGTCAGCACTGGACCCCGGAAGATTCAGGTATCCCCTTAAGCGTCCGAGGTCCTTTCTCATCTCCTTTACTAACAAAGTAGTGGATTTTTTCACAAATAGGTTAATAAGACTTAATTTCAATTTAAAAAATCGCATCATGTAAGCATACTTCATTTGACAAAATTATCCAATAGATTTTCTCCCTTTCTTCCTACAAGAATAATTATTTAACCGATATTGAATCGTATCGTCGCAAAATGTCCCTTGCGCAAAATGTCCCCTGGTAGCAAAATGTCCTTCGACAAAAGACATTTCGCGAAAGGGACATTTTGCGAAAGAGACATTTTGCGACGATACCTATTGAATCTTGTAAAATAAACAAGACATCTTAAGATCAACGACATAGTAATGTTTGTTGAAGGAAACTTGGCAAATTGTTACACATTATGTGTGAAATTTCACAACGCCCACCGCGTAACTAGTAATTGTTAATAAGTGTTTACGCAACTTCCCTGAGTATTTTGCTAAGAGTCGGACACCTGGAACGAAAGGGAAATTAATAATAACTGTATATCGAGCCAAATATTTTTGCGTCATCCGTCGTTCTTCCATCATCGTCAATTCTGACATCATACGCCTTCAAAGTTAATGTCATCTTCCAATAGTTACCAAAAAATAACAGGCCAAGTTCGAGTCGGACTCTCGCTTTAAGGGTTCCGTACCATTATCTATAAAAATCACATTTGTTGTATGGGAGATGATGTGCAGCCTGGTGACGAACAGACAGTTAAAATCTATCTCCTAAACATCTCCCTAAACTCTAAAAGATTTAAGTTCTTAATATTTCTCTGCCTTCTCTATTTTCCTTCTTCCTTTTCGGTTGCGTGATCTTGTTACTTTCCTCTTAGAGTTCTTCTATTCTTTAGAGCAATTGGGTACTTTCCAAGGTCAAAAATCGGAAGTCATTAGTTATTTCATACAACTCTACATAGAAAATGTTTGTTTTGACGTTTAGAAAAAAGTATCTGATTTGACTTGTTGGAAACTAGCTAATTACTTGTCACGACAGCCTTGTTTAAAATCTTTTCTTTATTACAATGTTCAAAACGAATATTTCAATATGTTCTTTTTCTTCCCAACACAATGCCTTGTAATAAAATATCTGCATTATTACAGTGATTTCAATCAATACCATCAACAGGTTTACCCCTTACACGAACAAGTCTTCACAAACTTGGATTGTTACACAAGCTTTCTTCTGTCTGTAATCAAATTGTCCAAGTTCAATTCGACCCATTCCCGGTTTCCGATTGATCTGAAATTTTGACTCATATCGCTTGACAATGCAATATTATGATGACATGGAACTGATCTGATGATAGAGCTGGAAGGTGGCCATAGGAACTCTGTAATGAAACGACGCAACTCCATCCAGTTTGGACTCATTAAATTGGTCTTGATGAGTACTTAGGTTAGGTCTCACAATAAAAGATTGTAACGATGTTACAATAACCTCATCCTTCATATGCCCGTTTACCTCCTTTTCTGATTTCTAAAAAATAATTTCATTTTCAAATTTAATTTTTAAATTTTAGATTCGTTCCTCATCATTTTACATTCATTCCACTACCATCTCTCGAGCTGATGACATCTATATCAGTATTGTAAATGTATATATATCAGTATTGTAAAGTTATAATTAATAAAATAACCCTTTGTTATTTCTCTCAAGCGCACTACGTACCTTACCTACCTCTTACTGTAGGAGCTCCAACTGCCCCAGCTAGTGCGCAGCTAGTGCTCCCTAGTAGGAGCCCCTACAAGCTAGTACGAAAAAATGATATTTTTTTTTCAAAAAACTACTTTTCACTTGTTGCTAACCGTTTACCCAAGTGCGCGGCTTGTTTACTGATCCCGCTTAAACAGAACTCCGGGGTCATATGGCAGAAAGCTGTTTGTAAACTAGTAGGACGTTGAACCCGCGCTGAGTTGCGCATGCTTCATTCAGACACAAATTCAGATATAGTTTTACAATATTAATGTGGTATTGTTGCGCCTGGAGAACCGCGGCTTCGACGGTGTATCGTCGGAAGTTTTATATATGCAGCGAATCGGGCGAACTCTGAGATCGAGATGTAGGATACTGCTGGCGCCATCTCTTATGTTCTTGTGAACTATATTGTCGGTTGTCTCTTAATTGGTTATTTGTTGTAGTCCTCGTAGTGGCCGTGGAGGTCGCCACTAATTAATCGTTTTAAAGTGGCTGTTGAGTCTTGCCCCGACCTGGGCACTGTCTGCTCATACCCGTAAGACCCCAAATGCTCTGTCTGTCCCATTAAGGATAAAGGCGTGATAGCACGTATGTATGTATAAATATACGTGTGGTTTCCGGCAGAGTAGAATAGGGCCACTCCAAGTCCTCCCGTGGATGTCGTAGAAGGCGACTTAGGGAATACAAGCTAAACATCAATGAGACCTCTCCAACCCGTCTGGCCAGCGAGGAGAGTGTAGGCCATGTCCTCTGGCTGCTCTGGCCAAGTATGGCTCTGGTAGTACAGAGAGGGTCGTGTTCCTGCAGTGGAGACAAAAAGACCTGATGATGATGATGATGTATAAACAGTATAAGGAGATTCTCACACGCACGCGCGTAACGCGGGGCCGCCATACAAAAATCACGCGCGCAGACGCAGAGTCAGTGCGTGTAGTACTATATAAATCGAGGTACTTGCATACAATCCGGCCCCGCGCTACGCAGCGGGGTGCGGAGCAGTGTGTGAATCGCCTAAATCGTTCTTTGCATCGAATTTATGTTATTTGTGTATACCCCCAACTGTGAACTCGCGAGTCGCGACCCGTTTCCAACACCATATTTCGGCAGCCCTTAGGCGCTGGACACACAGAAAAGATGTAAGACGTGGACTGGGCGCTGATATATGTATGTCTGCTCCGCGTCCGTTTCACATAAAATGTATAGAAACGTCGCAAAGCAGAACACAGAAAAGACGGAGCACCGACGGGGCGCAGGCATGACGCTTACGCGTCTGTGCCCAATGGTAATGTAACACACAACGGACAGGGCACAGGCACGAGCAGGCGAAGGGGGTGTGAGCGGGTGTGGGGGAACTCAAGCGTCGCGGTGTTGCCATAGATACGGATTTGTTTGTATCTGTCACGTCCGTCTTTTCTAATTATTAAAAAAAGTCGGGACGGCGCCCCTCTTTTCCCTGTCCGTGCCCCGTCTGCGTCTTACGTCTGTTCTTAGTATCCAGCGCCTTAGACGGAATTCGATTGTGTATTCGAATTTAAGAATGCGCCCTTACCAAAGAATTTTCCATACAAACGTTATCTAGCGTTTATTTTGAAACAACATGTCGAATCGGCAAAATTTCTTAATTTTAAAGAAATAGAGGTGACGACAGGTTTAGAAAAGTATAATTGTAGTTAGTCTTGTCTTTTAGAGTATCCAAAAATCGGTCCATCCGTTCGAGAGCTACGATGCCACGCACAGACAGACTGACAAATAGATAGATAGACATTGGCGTCAAGCTAGCAAGGACCTCAATTTGTATGGAGCAGGAGATGTTGGCAGATAGAGTGGTTCTGCTCTATTAAAATAATGTATGCCAGATAATGGGACGCTTATGGGCACGGTAATACATGGGCCAAAAAAGCTGACATATTGAGTTGTTAAACAAGAAATATTCCATTCGCAATACTAAATTCTTATCGAAATAGGTAGTACGATAACATAGCAGATCGTCGACTTTAAAATCCATAAACCTTTGTTATTCAGCATAATGAAGAATAAGGCGTAGATTATTTTATGCGCAGAACTTTGCAATTAAACGGTAAGTAAAATAATGTCTTAAAACTATAGTCCATTTGTTTAGGTATTTAAAAGAATGTAAACAATCTTGACATGTCTTTTTATTGAAATATACACTTTATAAATAAATACCTTTTCAAATTACAAATCAATTATGTAATTTATAAAATATATAATTTGTTATTTGCGAAGGTATTGTTTAATAAAGTGTATATTTCAATAAAAAGACATGTCAAGATTGTTTACATTCTTTTAAATACCTAAACAAACGCACTATAAAACCTGACTTAACACCTAAACTACCCAACCGATTATGATTTTTTTATGGGACCACCTGACAAGTACGCCCTTACAAAAAAAAAAGATTTCTTCGAATAGTCGGTGTACATAAAAAAAAGATACCGACGAATTGATAACCTTCTCCTTTTTGAAAGTCGGATAATTATTGAACGCGCGAGCTAACTTGTCCAAATCTACGCATACATACCTACAATCACGCCTGTTTCCCACAAGGGTAGGCAGAGACTATGGAGCTACACATGCTACTGATATTCATAGTATTAACACTAGAAATAAAAATAAGTTAGCCATCTCAGTTTTTCGGTTACAAAAACCAAAACAATCTTTTGTGGGTCTCAGCTTGCGTCTCTATAATAAAATTCCAAATATTGTGGTAGCGTTACCATTATCTAAGTTTAAAACTGCCGTTAAAAATCATTTATTAAAAAAAATATTTATCTGATCAAAATTCTTGGAAATAGTTGACTGCAAACTTAAATTGTATTGTTTAGATGTATAATATAATGTATACTGAGCTTAAGTGTAAATCTGTATTGTAACTGTAACATAGCCCATCAGGCTGGGTAGGGACCAATACTGAACTGGGTTTCTTTGGCGTAATCTTTCCAGCAGTGGTCGTTCCAAAACGCTAGTAGTTTTTAGCTTTTGCACTAAAACAATATTAAAAAAATGACCTTCAATAAGAGATAAATTTATCCTACATTGAAACATTTTTTTTTGACTTTGACTTTGACTGCGATCCTGACAGACCTCTTTCGTTTCACCTACACTCGTCACTCTCTTCACGCATGCCCGCCGGTTACAAGCAAATTTACATAATCCGCATGAACTGTAACGCCTCAAATATTTCCAAATTTGATACAGATGATACGCTATAACGAACCTAAGGCGTACGACCCGAAAATCCATTTAGAGCTTGATGGTTGAGGAAAAGGAAAAGAGAATCGAAATAAAATTATTTCGGTAATCATGCCTACATAATAACAACTGTTTTTACTGTTATAATAAGCTAGCGTCGCATAGCAGCTGTCGTCCATATTTCACCACGACTTTCACTGACGATATCGTACGCATAGCGACGTCCGAATGCCTGCTGCAGCGAGATTAGCGCTTGCGTATCACGCGTAATTTGCGTTTGTATGTTTATAACGAGCGTGGTTTCACATTTCTGGAATACGTTATATTATTCTTCTTAAACCGCAACTTTTTCATCTTGCCGCATTCCCGTTAGCATCTTCAGCCAGCTGTGCTGTGTTGCTTCAAAGCCCGGTGTTCGCTTTTTACCGCTTTTCTTCTCCAAATATAATGGCATCCTTGGCGTATTGGAATAACAAAATTTTGTTCTTGAGTCGACCACACGATAAGAAAACTACGAGTACATCCTCAGAAAGAGTTGGAGGGGTTAGGAATAGTGATCCCGAGGACAATAGGCTTTTAGCCTTTTTTTGAAGCTTTTTTTGTTAATTAAGGGGCTTGACATGCTAGAACTGAGCTACGAGTAGGGCTGTTGAATAGGCCAAGCCTAAAGGACTAAAGGTCTTTATAGGCTTTTGGTTCGATGTTGTTTTGGCGATATTTAAGTGAAATATGATTTTCTTTTCTTTTTAATTAAAATAAATCCTTTATTCACAATTATGATGCATTACTCAGGCTGATACTAAAAAATGGTTTAAGCCTTTTACACACATGAAAGGCTTTTTAGGCTCATAGGGTTTTAAAAATGACATAGCCCTAAAAAAGGACCGATAGGCTTAAATTTAGGGCTAAAAGCCTATAGTCCTCGGGAACACTAGTTAGGAAGCCCGACGGTTAAAATCCTATTTTACAATCATGTTTTACACTATCTTGTAATCTGTGTTGATTATTCATTATCAATAGTCATTCAGCTGTTTTCGTACTCACATTCAGCCAAGTCAACGATCTGATTACGTAAAGGCGTGTGCGCTACTTGCGCGTGCCGGGTCAGTGAATAGATAACACGCAGTAAGTAGGTGCCTGATACATAAACTATAACGTCTTTGTTATGGGTATACATGAATTTTTCGGGGTCCGGTGCAGCCCCATTTGAAATAAATAATAAATAAATATACACGGACAAATTACCCTGATATAATAGTCCCAAAGTAAGTTCGAGTCTTGTGTTATGGGATACTAACTCAACGATACTATATTTTATAACAAATATATACAATATGTAACAAAAGCCCTGTCCGATCCTTGTAGGAGCAACTCAGATCGTCAATATGAACAACTTATGGGACCAATGCTTAAAATTAAAAAAAATCGACATTTTCATGCAAAAGTGTTCGGTCAGCCCGGCAATTTGTATGAAAATGTCGACTTTCTTTGAGTTACAAGCATTGGTCACATAGGAAAAGTTGTTCACATTGATGGTCTGAGTTGCTCCTTCAAGGATCGGACAGGGTTTTTGTTACATATTGTATAATAGATAAATAGCGAAGACCCAGGACAATTTGAAAAAGGCCATTTGCAAATTGTCCTGACCGGGGATCGAACCCGGGAACTCTGGGTGGCGGACTAGCATGGCGACACTACGCCACGGTAACTAACTGTACTGCAGCATTCTCCAAGGATGTCAACTCAAAATGAAATTAATATTTAAAGTTGATATGTGGACAGATAATACATTCTTTGTTATGTCATAATTTAAATTATCTAAAAAAAAGATCTAACCGAAAACAACAGAACCACCTCCCGTTTATTTTAAAATTCTAATTCATTCTCACTTTCTATGCACTGTAGAATCAGCATAATATTATGATTTGGTTACGTCATAGGTTCGTTGCCCTTATCATGTACAACATAATCGGGTGTTTGCAAAGTTTTCTAGGCGCGTGTTCTAATTACATGTTGTTTTTAATGTGGCTGCCGTAGTCGTAGTTATAGTTATTTCGCGATTGCCCCTGTGGATATTTCAGGAGCACTAAACTTCACTGAAATAAAAATATCAGGTGTAAGTAAAATATGTAGGTATTAACAAAAATTTAGTCAATGGTCAATCGATCAAACCTGAAAGTTTGTAAAAATTAAGTTAAATTTTCAGGCAAATTAAAAAAGCTCGCGACTTTCAAGCGTTTACACCCAATAACTTTTGAATAGCTGTACGAATTTCATCATAAATAGCTAAGAACCAACTCGACCAAGACAGCTTTAAAAAAAAACCGCATCAAAATCGCAAAAAAATGTGTTGTAAAATTGTCCTCATGTTTCAAGGTTGACTGGAAGAGATCCCTATCTGGGATAAGTCTGCCTTTGTACTGTTCTCTAGTTCTAACCTGTATTTTTGTCCTGTGTTAATGTACAAAAAGAAACAAACAAAATCGGCACAATCGTTTGTAGCTAAGATGCCACAGACAGACAGACGCGCAGGCACGCCAAACTTACAACATCTCTCTTTTTGGAAGGGGGGCAAAGAAATGCGGTTCTTGCGGAGTAAATTCAGATTTTAAACGAAATTCAATTTTAAAAAAATTGAATTAAAAAAGTTTTAAACTAAATGTAATATTCGAAATAGTCTTAACGCAAGTTTCGATGTTATCTAGCCAGTATTGATATATTTTTTTTCCATAAGTGCGTATTGTAGTGACGTTGGTATCTGATAAATAAGATTAGAGTCAAGGGTTGAGAATATGGTAAACCGTATACTACATTCTCACCTACCTAGATTTATGCAACCTTTGGATTAAATTTGATCATAGTATTAATTCTATTAATAATGAATTTTCTTACTCCGCTTAAAACTATAATAACTAAGAATATGCTTAACAAAGTCGATTTGATATTTTGATTAATGATGCTTTGAATGCAAAAAAAAATTGAACGTAGTAGATTAACCTGTTTTGACAGTTGCGTCACTTGATAAAAAGTATAAACATAAAACAATGATCACTAAATAACGCGATAACAATTGGCATGCTTGAAAACGTGCCTTTGCGAAGATACGGAGGCATATGTAGTATTCAGTAACCGGTGTTTGTAATTGTAATAAAGATTTGAGACCACACCCCATAAAACAGCTTCTTAGCAAAAAAAAAACAAACAGTTGTCAGTTGGATATAGTTCGATCACATAGCAAGTCGTTGTGAATTAATTGAAGAGTATTTAATCACAGTAAAAATAAGTAAATTATATATCACTATAATTAAAAACATGAATGTGGAAAAGTGCGCGAATTGTTTGTTTTTGTTCGTACATGTAAGTTAAACGCTTGTGTAATCATATTTGCTGCTCTCACGCACACATAACAGTCTTGTTTGTACGTTTTATCGCCAAATCTTTGTGAATGTCAAAGCGACGACCTTCTGATATTTTAAATTCATATTTTTACACTTATATCTTGTTAAAATCTCCGCAAATTAAAGATGTATGATTTAATAATAAAGTATGACACTGACTGGTCTATCACATTTTGGTTATATTAAAATGTTTGGGAGTGTAAAACTAGGTTTTCATGAACATGTAATGTCATATATGTCATTTATAATAATATAATTTACAGGTATCTGTAACTACTGCTAAACATTTATTGTTATTATATCCCTGTCAAGCGACCCGTCTCACTTGCTGTGAGGAACCCTCGGAGGTTCACATAAAAATAGTATTAAGGGTGCTCCACCCAGTGTATACTAAGGGTCAAGGGATTGACCGTGGCATTTATCAAAGTTTTTCCTAGACTTTAGTGTCGTTGTGCCTTGTTCTGCGAGCGCAACGTACTAGGCCTACAGCTGTGTTCAACCACTGCTGTACTTGTATCTGACTCTTGCGAAGAGGCGCGAAAGCGGCTGGGCAATCGTCTTTCAACAAGGCATTGCACCCGGTAGCTTGACGAGCTTATCCCAAACAATCCCAAGTCCTAGATTTTATCTATTACTTCACCCATATCCAATTCACCAAATCTAACCTAGTCAAAGTCCTTAATCGACTTTATTTCCTAGTTATTTTATTCCAAAGATATTGTTTCAGTTTTCTCATAAAGAATCTCGATAATATATACCAAATCCAAAAAAATATCCTGAAATTTTTCCTAAAACCTTAACTTCGTCTACCTAGACGACGCTATTCCCGCTCACCGCCCTCAAACTGTCACTACTCAGCGGCTTAGGCTGCTGTGTGCTGACCAAGCGTCCTCTTGTCAGGTACTAGGGCCTCCGCGCCCGGTCGCTCAAACCGTCGGGTCGACGAGCCGTGGGGGGATCGGCGCGGGCATATACAACGACGATTAGCCGCTGCTTGCTCCTGTGCACACACTTTGGTAAGTCAAAAGTTGATCATTAAAAGATTAATGTTTAAGCTAAAACCATATTGACAATGTATGTATGTAATTTATACCGTTTACTGGTTAGCTGTGCTGTGTGTGAATAACATTAAATAGTTAAGGCATATTTATCTGTGTACAATTAGACTGTTATTACTTAACAGAATATTAATTGATTACCATCAATACTTCAGAGCAGAAAATAATATGAATATATCCAAAAATATTTGCAGCTTTTGTACAATTTTTACTTATTAACTTGCCGCTAGGGTTTCCTTTTCAACTCTTTATGTTAGGACTAACTAAATTAAAGACAGGAATGTTTTTATAAAGGGAATCAATAAAGATTTAATAAATAAATAAATATTCAGACTGCTGTTGTTTATAGGTGCCGATTCACTCACCGCTCGCATAGCCCGATCATGTTGAGAACGGGCGCGAGGCACCCGGATGCTGACGAGAACGCAGCCGTCGCATCCACGTCGCGAGACGACGACATGCAGCTGTACGCTACGCTCAACGAGTACCTGCAGCTGGAGCAGAAGTTCCAGCCCAGACTGTGCCTGCCCGCCGACTCGGAGGTCAGTCCCTCGATAGTCTTTAATTTCTTGAGTTCATGATGAAAAAGTCCCAGGATAGAGAATTGTGAGAGGAAAGCCGTAGACTTTTGCCTAGCCCTCTGGAATGTCTTCCATTCCTCGACTTCTCAATTATGTGACATAAATATGAATCTTGACTGGTGTTACGATGAAGGGAAGGAAAGATAGCAGGGAAATTAAAAGGATCAGGTAGACCGAGGCATAGCGGCTTAGTTAAAATAATATGAATTCTCATTTGATTACACAACAATGTTTAACACCAAACGCCAAATTCATAAATACGTAGTATCCACGACCCACTTCGATATTACCCAAAACGCGCGCGTTTGCGTCCCCATCAATACTATCAACTCTATGACATTGAAATAAGGTTTAAAATAAACACACACAAGGTGAAACTCCTTGTATGGACGGGTGTGATATTTGCATACGGCGAAGGCCGCGATTCGATGCGACTCGATGGGGTTTTAAGTGTATGTTAGTATTATTATTTTTATTTGGAGTGTTGAATATTTCTAGATCTTTTCCAATGTGGTGGATGTGTGGCCAGAATTGGTGTTTCATTTTCAAAATGGCTATTGGGATGTGACGCATATTGCGCGGGACCTTAGAAGATTCCGCTCTGTATGTTCAACACTTATATTCATTCTCTGATGTGAGTACTACCACAGAATACGTACTAGTACTCACGTAAAGAAGTCTTACATAGAAAAGAAAATCAAAGAAATATCTACTTAAAGTGGTTAGCGCTATGGTTTAATTTGGCTCGCATCAGATCTCCTCACCTCTTCGTTTAGATACCTAGACATCCATTGCAAGCCAATTTCATTTTAATTACTCTGGACAAACGATTCATGTAACGAATTTTCCCCTTCGAAGTAAATAAATAAATATATACGTACAAATTACACAGATTGAGCTAGCCCCAATGTAAGCTTAAGCTTGTGTTATGGGATACTAACCCAACGATCCTAAATTTTTTAACCGACTTCAAAGAAGGAGGAGGTTATTAATTCGACTGTATGTTTTTTTTTTGTATGTATGTTATTCGATATCTTCGTCAACCGTGGACCGATTTTGATGATTCTTTTTTTTGTTCGAAAGCTTGTAGCACCTAGTTGGTTTTAATGTTAATTTGGTGAAGATATGATGAAGAACTTTGGAGATATGAAAAAAAATTTAATATTGAATTATATCATAAATACATATATAGATAAACACCCAAAACCCTGGACAATTTGAGAAAGGCCATTTTCCAACATGCCTTGGCTGGGGATCGAACCCAGAAATGTAGGTAGGTTTTCAATACCTAAACGGGGAGCGACACAGGCCTGGTAATAGTACTTATTCTGGGATTTGGTTGACAGAATGGCGAGACAACGATGCGCGCGCGCGATGGCGCGGCCCACGTGCTGCGCTGCCTCAAGGTGTGGTACGACCTGCCCGCCGACGTGCTCATCAACGCCATCAACCTGTTCGACAGGTGAGTTCGACGGCGCAGCTGGTGAACGGCTTTGTGACCAACACTATGCGGAATAACTTGCCTTAGGAGAATTGGTAGAAATGACTGCTGGTATAGCTCCCGGTATAAGGAGGATTTACCCGATATAGGGTGGTGAAGGTGACTCTGTTCTAAACATAGAGTAACTTCAATAAGTCAACCAATTCTATTTCTAGGTATTTTTTTTTCAAACAACACTTTTAAAATTGTTTAACTTGCCGTAGGAGAATTGGTAGAACTCCACTGCTGGTATAGCTTCCGGTATAAAAAGGATTTGCCCGATATAGGGAGATGATGGTGACTCTGTTCTAACTACAGAGTAACTTGCCGTAGGAGAATTGGTAGAACTCCACTGCTGGTATAGCTCCCGGTATAAAAAGAATTTGTCCGATATAGGGAGGTGACTCTGTTCTAACTACCACTAATGGACTAGGTTTCTACTAAAAAAGGATGTTTTAACAAATACATTAGCCCATAAACACAACCTTCGATGCTGGTCTGGGAGAAAAGATAAAACTTACAATGTACTAGCGGCTTCTCGTTCCACGCAGGTTGTAGAAGCCGATATGAAGAAGAAGCCCCCCCCCCCCCTTCTTCTTCATATCGGCTTCCTATTGATAGAGATGGTTTGAGGAGTAGTTGCAAGTCTTACAAATTATGTTTTTAAGTCCCGACAAAAAAAGAGGGGTGACAATTAGTTTAACGTGTCTGTCTGTGGCATCGTAGCGCTAAAACGAAGGGGCCGATTTTGATGCGGTTTTTTTTAAAGCTTTTTATGTTGTTGGTTGCCACTGTCTGGACTCCGACAGACTGTAGAAGGAAAAGAGGCAGACCAAGGACAAGGTGGTCGGATGAGTTGAGAGTGTTTGATAGGAATTGGGAAGGGAAAGTGAACAACAGAAGTGTTTGGTAACAAAGAGGGGAGGAAAAAAATGTTGGATGGAAATCGGTTTAGCGGTTCAAAATTTATTGGGAGTGAACGCTTGGAAGTCGAGGGGAATTGTTAACCCCTTACCTGTCACTGGGACGAATTCCTCCCAGGTCAATTGTTTATCTATTGTTTTATTATTTGCAACAGATGAAGAGTTAATATTAAAAATGCCATTTGTGGTTTGGCAGGTTCCTGACAAAAATGAAGGTCCGCCCGTGCCACGTGCCCTGCATCACCGTGTCCTGCATGAACATCGCCATCGAGCAGTACGCCGAGGACACCAAGACTCCCAGAAAGGTGTCCGTGGAAGAACTTGGTGAGTACACAGGACCAATATAACCGTCTAAGGTCGAAAGATGCTAAGCTGTTCACTTTCTATAAATAAATCATCATCATCCGCGCGTATATTCCCGGTCGCATCCTTAGCAGTAACGCTTCAGAGTCCGGCGTCCGCTACCTGACCAAGGAAATTTGACGAGGTTACTGGTTTTTACTCAGAGTGACTGCCGTCTGACCTCCGTGACCCAAAGTGTAAATCATGACTACGAGAAAAATAAAGATTTAAGCGAACATAGGCATTGAATGAATTAAAAGGAAGTGGGTTAAATCAATTAAAATGCACATTGAAATTGAAATAATTACTAAAATTAAGAGTAATTGTTCTAAACTCAAACAACAAAATAGTAATTAAAAGCTTTTTATTCACTGTTTTCAATTAATAAAATACATAACCAAAATAGTGAGTAAAAGTCCTTTTTATTCACTGTTTTTAGTAAATAAAATAAATACCCAAAATAGTGAATAAAAAAACTTTTTATTCCCTGTTTTCAGTGAATAAAATAAATAACCAAAATAGTGAGTAAAAGTCCTTTTTATTCACTGTTTTCAGTAAATAAAATAAATACCCAAAATAGTGAATAAAGGCCTTTTGATTAACTGTTTTCAGTAAATAAAATAAACTTTTGAGAGGGGGAATGGTATAAATAAACTTTTTATAGGGGGAACGGTATGAATGTATGTCGTTGTTGCAGTGTCGATCTCCCAGTCGGCGTGCACGGCGGGCGACGTGGCGCGCATGTCGCGCGTCATCGGCGACAAGCTGTCGCTGGCGGCCGGGCTGCGCGCGCGCACCGCGCTGCACTGGCTGCGGCTGCTGCGGCGGATCGTGGCCAACGCCGCCAGGCAGCTGCACGTCACGCTGCCCAACGTGCCGGTACGACACACTAACCTTCCCCGACATATAATACCATTGTGAGAAATAACTATTCTTAAATGCATTAAAAGTCGTATAGTCCAATAGGGAATATGCACTTTTTTTTTTATTTGCTTAATAAAATCCTTATTATCCATAGTAAACAAATATGAAAGAATTTATAAAATATCTTAATTAGCGACGAACATGTGATACTTTAAAGTTTCAGTTAGAAAAAAGTC
Source organism: Acrobasis suavella (assembly GCA_943193695.1). Taxonomy (NCBI): domain Eukaryota; kingdom Metazoa; phylum Arthropoda; class Insecta; order Lepidoptera; family Pyralidae; genus Acrobasis; species Acrobasis suavella. The sequence continues at coordinate 5,897,253 of OW971956.1, forward strand.
AAAGTCCATATCATCTATACATTTGCCATAGATAATAGCGTTTTGCGAGTGAGACAGCCATATTTTCGTAAAATCGTTTTATTCTGTTTTTACTGTTAGTACTTTACTTTTAAATATTTATGGATAAACAGTTAGATAACACATATTTTTTATGCATATTCTTTATTGGGTACTTTCCTGGGATAAAAAATTATTAATAAAACTATTTTTTAAAACAAGCTTTTATCTTAAATAATAGACTTAAAAGTTTAAATTGCTCCTCAACACGAATCAAACGAACCCAAACTCGATAGGGCTGTGTCGTTTCATAACAGTGTTCCTATGGCCACCTTCCAGCTCCATGTCATCATCATATTGCATTGTCACGCAATATACGTTGTGCGTGCAAAATTTAAGCTCAATCGGAAATTGGGAAGTGGGTCAAATTTAACTTGCAAGATTTGATTACAGACAGACAACGGAACTGGTGAAACTAAATAAAAGCTTGCAAATTGTACTTATAAGAAAATAAAAAGTCCTTAAATAATGTCATTTGTCTTTGAACATAACCATTTTAATGTGATTTTAGATTTATTACTACAGAAAAACTGACAATAAGAGCGCTATTTGACTCCAAGAAATGATAACGTCATCTGCCTGTATTTTATACAAATCCCATAGAAAAATGTTAGTTTCGACGTTGATAAAAAAGTACCTGATTTGACTTGTATATAATCAAATAAAATAAATATATAGAGACAAATAACACTGATTGAGCTAGCATCAAAATTAGTTCGAGACTTGTGTTATGGGATACTAACTCAACGACAATATATTTTATAGCAAATACATAAATAAATAAACATCCAAGGCCCAGGGCCATTAATTTGAAAAAGGCCATTTTCCAATTTGCCCTGACCGGGGATCGAACCCGGGACCTCTGTGATAATATATTGTTTGTTGTGTTTCAGGAGAGTGAGCTGGTGAACCAACTGGAGATCTGCGCGTGCGACGCGAGCTGCGTGAACGCGCGCGTCAGCGAGCTTGCCTTGGTCATCGTGTACCAGAAACTTGGTGAGTGCTTTACGTAACACCTTCAATTAGTAATTAAAGTAACCCTAACTACTTATTGATTTAACTTATACAATATGCAACAAAAACCCTGTCCGATCTTTGAAGCTCCAACTCAGACCGTCAATATGAACAACTTTTCTAGAACCAATGCTTGAAACTCGGAAGAAAAAAATCGACATTATCATATAAATTGCCGGGCCGGCCTTTTGTATGAAAATGTCGATTTTTTTTTCCAGTTTCAAGCATTGGTCCCATAGGAAAAGTTTTTCATATTGACGATCTGAGTTGCTCCTACAAGGATCGGACAAAGTTTTTGTTACATATTGTATATTCCTTTGCACCACCGTTATTTCTGACGTGCCTACATTCCTCTCCGTCCACCGGTTGTCTGGAAGAGATCGCTCTAAGCGATAAAAACGTCCATTGTATTTTAAATTGTAAAACTTTTTTTTTTCTGTATTTTTTTGTATTGGTGCAATAAAGAGTTCATTCATTCGTTCATTCAATTGAAGGGATACAAGTATTTTTCGAGGTACAGTGCTGCCCCTTGGAATAAATAGGGTAGTATCCAGGGTCAAAACTTAATGATATGAGAATAAAATGTCACAAAATAATGTCAATTAATTATCATCGATCATATTTCTTTTCAAGTTATGTTTTTCGAGAGTATGTATAATTGTTTGGCACTCTCTGCGGCCTGAATGGCTCGACGGATTTAAGACGAAGTGGTAGTTTTAAAACGGGTTTTTGCCAAAAGTGGGGCCACTTTTGGCAAAAACCCGTTTTAAAACTAGACGGACTACCAATATTACTTTCAATGGTTATTCATAAAATAGTTTAAAGGTCTTTCTAGACAGTGATACAAATCAAATTTTTGATTATCACCATATTTAGTTTTAAACAATTTATTTCAAATGAGGGCGCCACTTTAGCTACCACTTCGTCTTAAGCTTGAGAAGTGTCATTAGATTCGTCTTAATTCTGAGAGTGACACTGGGTATAAAAAAAGGCAGTCTGTTTTTTATTTTATTTTAATAATGACTGTTTTTTTAAGTACGATGTATAATTTCTCAGAGCAACAGTTGGTGGAGTGGTCCCGCCGCGTGTCGTCTGAAGGCGGCAGCACCGAGCAGGCCTACTACTTGCACGAGTTCGCTGCTCAGCTGCAAGCACACTGCCAAGTGAGTACCACCTAAACCCAGCCTACTGTTTTTTTTATTTATTTAACCTTTACTGTTCTTCAAATACAAACTGAACAGAAAAACAAGCAAACTGAATGCTGAAAGCGTTATTTAAAACACGGTTTCGATCCGATACGATCATCCTAAGGGCGAGTGTTGTCTTCGAGGCATTGAAAGCTTAAAGCGTTGTCTATCAGTCAACTGTTGTCAACCTTTGCGTTGTACAAAGGTGGACTTATCCCTTTAAGGGATCTGTTCCAGTCAAACCAAAACCACAGGAAAGAATGACATTTAGTAGGGTGGCTTGTTTATCTGTAATGGTATATTGTTGTCTTATAGATGTCGGAAGCGTCCCTGCTTGCGACGCGCAACACGGTGCTGGCTGTGCTGGAGCGCTACGAAGCGCGTGCTGCGGCCCCCACCCGCCAGCGGCTCGTGTGGAGGCTCTCCGAACGCACGCTCAAGGTATGCCTTATTTTCAACCGACTTCCAAAAGAGAGTGTTCAGTTCATTGAACAATACGTATAATAAGTGTGTCAGGCAGATGCCGACATACGGTCGGATCTCATTTTGCAGCACGGAGCAGCAATTTTTTATGCTGCTTTCCTTTTCTGTTACTCAGAACCGTCATTTGCCAGAGCGAGAGAAAGCGCAGAATGCTATAGCACGCTATCGCACGGCCGGTGCGATAGCGTTCCGTTTTCTCTCTCTCGCTCTGGCAAATGACAGTTATGAGCGACAAAGAAGGATAGAAAAGTGCTGCTCCTTGCTGACAGAGATCCAATTCTTAGTAGTTTCCATCTTTTGATGAATCCTACAACCACTTCGGCAGCGGTGAGTGCATACCTGCTCGAAGGCTGCTTTTTACTTTATATTATCGGTTGCATATTTATTTTAATAACATATCATTTTGATTATTTTTAATACTTTTTGGTTGCAATATTATAAAAGTATTCGGCCAGCCCGGCAATTAGAATGAACATGTTGATTTTTACTTCCGAGTTTCAAGCATTGGTCCCATAGGAAAAGTTGTTCATATTGAGTGTAAGTTGCTCCTACAAGGAGCGGACGGGGTTTTTGTTGCAGGTTGTATAATTCTTTTATCTAACGTAATTGCTTTACAAAACGCATGTTTAAATTTATTCTATTTTCTTAGAAAAATCTGAGACAAACAGACATTAGAAACACTATTTTATAACTGCTCCGTGTGACGACTCATTTTACTTCGTGTCCATTCATGAATTTCATCTTGTCATGTACATTTTTACAGAGGAAAGATATGTAAAGACCTCAGTTAAAACACCATGATAAGGCCGCTGCAATTATAAATTATTAATGTTCTTATATTAGTGTTCGTGATTTCGTATATAATTATGTAACGAATTAAATACCTACCTAATTCGGTTCTATAAAAGTTTGTAAGCCGTTTAATAACCGCCTCATAATTCGTATATTTTTATTGACATAGTGTGAGTACAAAATACGTCTCTGAGTGTGTTTATACGAAATTTATTATTAATAGTAAATATAAATAAATAATAAATATATATGGACAAATAACAATGATTGAGCTAGCCCCAAAGTAAGTTCGAGACTTGTGTTATGGGATACTAACTCAACGATACTATATTTTATAACAAATACATATATAGATAAACATCCAAGACCCAGGACAATTTGAAAAAAGGCATTTTCCAACTTGCCCTGACTGGGGATCGAACCCGAGACCTCTGGGTGGCGGATTAGCATGGTGGCCACTACGCCACGGAGATCGTCAAATTATTGTGAGTGTATTTGAATAATCAGCGACAACTTTGGTATTTTGAATCTGTGGGTGTGTGCAATCTTGTCATGCTGCTAGTGTACGGCTTATGATAATAGTAAATGGACATTTAAATGCGCGATGCGCTGATATGCGTAGGTTAATCCTTTCACCGCGAACGTCGGATTTATCCGACAAACATTGTCGTGCCCATTCCGCGAGCGTCGGATATTTCCGACAAAAAAAATGCCCGTTTTGCACATAACTGAAGTATCCACATCCCTTTTCGGTTGTAGGTATTTATTTTAGATTTACTACCCCTCGCGCTGGGGGCACGACCTCTGATTTAAAGTCTGGCGGTGAGAGGGTTAAAATTACTATTAGTAATAAATGCGTATATATAAGAAAACCCTAAGAGGAACTCGATGGGAATCGGTTTCTAAGGACGCTCCATTTCTGAAAGACAAAAAAACAGTACAGGAATAGAAAAAGATGTATATTGACATTGTCTTATGTTTTCCCTCAGGTGCTGCGTCCCACGGACCGGCTGACGTCACTGCTGCCCACCATCGAAGAGCAGCAACATCTGGCACACGACAAGGCGCCACGAAACAGGTACGGCTATATTTTGCGAGCTTTGTCATAGCTCGGATTTCATCAAGCTTCGAAAGATGCTTTTAAGAAGTTTAAAAAAAGTAGAAACCCGTATTATCCTCCACACAAAAAATATATAATTGAAAAACGAAAACCCTTCTACGGGATGATTCTTGCTGAAAAGTATGATTATCTAGTGAATGCAAGCACAGCAGCGAGAATCAAGTAGTAATGTGCTAATTGAGCTGTTTCATTTTGTACCAAACACGGCATGTTTTTAGTTCATTACATTAAGGCTTATAGAGGGCGCCATAATGAAAACAGTGGACAGCCATACGCTTTCATACCTCACTTTTAAAGTGCCATGTATATCATAGGAGACACAAAGGAACAGACGAATATACACATAGCAGCGAAACACATAACCTTCCTTTTGGCTTCGCCGTAGTCGGGAAAAAAAGCGTCATAATACGGCTCGAGTGCTAAATATGTTATCCGAGATACTTTTGTGATTTAAGTTTATTTTACTACCCATTTTTCAGGAAGTGGCTTGCGGAGAAATACCACTTTTTGGCTAGCTAAATTGCTTTAAATTATGTTAATTTTGCTCTCAGATCTGGCAGCGAGAGCAGCGAAAGCGAGGAGACGTCGGACTGGCCGCGCAGCCCCGTGCTGCCCGTCTACTGCGACAACTAGCGCCGCTATTGGCTGTATAACACGCCGCTTGCTTCACAACGGCGGAATCCTTGGCGGTATGTCGCACTTTCTGAGCCTCGGTTGTTGAGATACGTTGGCTGTATGAAGTTACTTCCTTTGCCTCGAAGAACCTTGGCTGTACTACAGGAAATTTGGCAGGACGACAATCTCCTCTTGCCTCGAGTGTGAAGAAAAGGCGGTATTATCTTGTTTCCATGGCCATAGAATGTTGATAAGTGAAATTTCCAATCTGTAAAATAATATTCCATTTTCAAATCTCAGTGAAAACTGGCCAGTGCTATTTTAGTACCTACATAGTTTTTCTCATTATTTGGTCTCATATTGGCCGCCATCATTCGTATTTTTTGAAATCTAACTGCTCTGGCTTCCAGGTATTTTAGCATATTGTTTTTACAGATTGTAAATGAAGGCAGCTATTGCGTGCGCGGTCAGGTGGTTGGCTTGTATGTGTGTGTGTGATCCCAATTTTGAATCGTCAAAACACCGTGATCCATTTAGCGTAGCGTTTAGTCGATATTCCGAATGATTTATTACCGATATACATAATTATAAAATGATTAATATTTATTAAAAATTATTCCAATATGATTATTAAAAATAGTCGTATCATTTTACCAGTAATGATTTTGTCTGCATTTTATTTGTGTACTAAGAGTATGAAAACTATTAAATTAATTTTAATAAAACATTGCAATACTTAAAAACAAAGTTTTTATGTTTATAATTCTAGTTTTAATATACGTATATGCCGGTGAGAAATCATTTGGAAAATGGACGTTGTTGCATCGCCGTCTGTGAGTCGAAGCATGTCAAAGTAAACTAGTTGTATGTTAGTTTGGTGCAATCTGAGAATGGTCGAACCACTTAAAATAAAAGGAGTATTATAATAGTTTAATATATCGTTTCTGCTGAGCACACGTGGGGCATTTCGCTAAAATACTTTGTTTAAATGAGTATATTATACACGTCTAGCAACTGTGAGGTGAATAATTATATTTTATTATTAGAAAATTAAATCGCAAGGGAAGTTTTTTTTCCAACTCGCAAATGTTAACAGTAAGTTGTCCTTGATATAAATTTGGAAATGGAATTTTCATTCGTTCCGCGTTAAATTTAGATCAGAAGTTATTGTACAATACAATACCCGCTATTACACAAAATTAATAAATACAGAACATAATTATCTTAAAAACTAGGAAATGCGCAAAAGGCGGCCTTAATGCTAAGCAATTTCTTCCAGGCAACCTCGCAATATTGAAAATAGTAATGAGAAATTAGGTTGTGTGGAAAATTAGGTAATTTGAATCGAAGACTAAACTTTCTGTAAGAATTGCGCGTTGGTTATAATATCCTTTATTCTTTTATCATTTTACACTCGGTTTTATGTCAGAAAGGTGCAATACAGCTTTAAGCTACCGTTTGGGTCTATTCGAGTTTACGTGCATGCCCCTCGGGTGGTCCGCCCTGTAGACGCGCGACGCCGCTTCTTCCTCGAAGATGGCCGAAGCTTTACTACGATACGTTAATTTTTAAGAGAAGGCACAGAAGGAGCAAGCGACGCCGCGCAAATTTCATACTGTGATTTTTACAAGAGAAAACGTTACAAATAAAAAATTCCATATTTCCTAGATTTAAGTCTTCTACGTCTGATCGTACGTCTGATTTTTGTAAAATAATAGTTTAAAAATATTTTTACGTGATCGGGCCTAATGTTTTTTTGTTTTTAAATAACCCTAGAGTAAGCCAAGGTTTTGCGTAAAAAGATTTTATTTTAACGATTTTTTTACTTAAATTAGATTTGTGCCAAGTGCGAGTGGTCAATTTTAAAGCAGTAAATTGAAAAAAAAATACTATTCCACCGAAGTTTTTTTACAATAATGCTATAAATAAGTATTATAATATTTTAATAATAACTAATATATTATGCAATTCTTCTGACTAACTCTTTTCTAGAGTTTGAGGCGTCAAAATTTATCACAATTAAGTACATGATAATTATTATAAAAAAATGTTGGCATTATTTTTTCATTTATTATTATTTCTTAGTGTAATAGTAATATAATGTTCGATACTTATTTCTTAATTGTATCTAGGTATAAATTAATAAACGACAAAAAAAATACAAATCTTGAAAAAACCGAAAAAAATGATCTCAGGTACGTCATAGTAGAAAAAAATGTAAAAGCAACAAAAAATATTTTTCATTTAACTCTAGAGGGCGTAAACTGCATCAAACGAGACCAGGCGACGCGTTCAGTCTATCTCTGTAACAAACTACAGAGACACGGCATCACGCGACGTATTCTGCTATCTCATTCGCATGTAGAGTGATAGACCGAACCCGTCGCGTAGTCCCGCTTAACGCAGTTTACGCCCTGAAACAATATTTTTAAATGTATGATGTGTATGGTGTGTGAATTCGCATTTTTCTTACTGCTTCTCGATGTGTGGGATTGAAGTGAAAAAGCATTTCTTTTTATATTTTCAATTCACACATAATGTGGTCTTTTTCTATCGAATTTTCTATGTAGTGAATTGCTTGTGTAAAGTATGTGGCGGAGGTTGGGTGAAGCTGGGTGAGAGAGCGGTACAAGTTCTGATTGCATAGGCCCTGTATATACATAAGAGACTGTAATACCGACATTTTATATCGATATATCGATACCCTATACCAGTATTATATCGATATTTTGTATCGATAAATCGATTCATAATACTGGTATTATATCGATATTCTGTGTAAAATACTGGTATTCCATCGATATTTGTATCGATATATCGATACATAATACTGGCATCGAGAATCGATATATCGATACAAAACATCAGTATTACAGTCCCTGAGGCCCCTTAAAACGGTGCGAGTTACTTGTCTGTTGAATACCATTTTACTGAGGCAATAAATGGTTTGTATTGCTGAAGTTTAGTTTTGACCATGCCAGTAATTGTATTATTAGTAAATGGTATGCAACAGCGGGACACTTGCATCTTCTAAATGAGCCTTTAAAGTCTATATTAGAACATACAATGTGAGCCGTTAAGAGACAAAAAGCTCTTCGGCTTTCGAAACCATAGTCTCAAAACAGTTACGAATGAAGAATAAATCATCCGTCATGTACGAAACCGGTTTCGATCTAAGAATGTGAACAGCCAGCTTCACGAAAATCCCCGCGACATTCAGTATGTCCGAACACGACTCTGTGATATCGTACCGTATAAAATTGGCGCATATTTTAAGATCCATTTTATAAAATGCCGCGTATAACTATATCTTTTTCAAACTCGACAATTCTGTTTCTATAACATGCAAAAAAGTCCTATTTTTACAAAATTGTGACATTATTTTTAACTAGCGAAATTTTTTAATTTTTTTACCAATTTTTGCAGTAAGTTAAGTCGGTGATACTTAATTACTTTATCCAAGAAACATGGTTAAATTGCATATATTCTAACCACGTCTAGAACTCCCAACGGAGAAGACAGGGTCAAGGGCTGAAACACGTCATAAAAAATCGATTTTGTATTAAAAATATGCTGATCGCGCGTTTTTATATGAAGTTTTTTTGTTGTAGTTTTGGCCACATATTCCATAGGGAAAGTTGCACAATATCATACTTACTTGCTGCAAAAATTAAGAAATAAAACTAGCTTTATATTAGTAAATATCAATATCTCGTACATATCCTAAGAATTGTCGAGAGCATTTACATCGTCTGTGTCGTGTGTGTGACGCGGCGAGTGTTGTGACGTCAGAGTTGTAAGTACAAGCAAAAAATGATAAGTTTTTGTTTGTATGAGATGTGTTTTGTTTGTTATAAAAATGTATGCAAATCTTGTTCTAGCAATGTTTGTATGGCAGGTTTCAGTGTCAATTTTGATGCAGTTTTAAAATTATGTAAAGCATGAAGATTACAAAAGATTTTTTACTCTTTAAAATGTGTAACACAGTGACGTCATATCCAATCGCCTGTTGTCATTGGACCATCTGTTGACAGATATTTTTCTTCGTCAAATGTATCCAATAACAGCAGCTTAGTGGACCTGACGTCACTGCGCTGCCATCTGGCGACAATTAATCATATATTTGAAAACCCTCAGTCCTTTTAATCCGACAACAAAACTTGGGTAATGTTTTTATGCAAAAGACGTCAAAAATTCCGTAACCTTCATGCTATGATTTTTGAAAACCCTCGTTTACTGAAAATTTTCACTAAAATCCGCTTCACTGTCCAGTGCGCTCGTTATTTGGAATAAGAATATTGTAAAGATCCGTATGTATGTTTGTTATTTGTTGTAAACCAGTAAATTAACGTTGTTTGAAATGTGGCGTCACAAACGCACCGCGGTTGCTTGTGGAATCTGAAAACTCGAATCAATGAGAGAATAAACGTTGGACTCTTTATTTCTTGGCTTTTATTGACACTGAGCGACAGAAAAGGATAGAACGTAAGAAGCGCTGTTCCGTGCGGACTGGTTCAATCATAGTCCAAAAATTTTTTTTTTAAGTCTAAAAATGGGAACATCCGTCCATCATTTTTAAACCTGCACCACCACACATAAATTTTATTAAAAATATTAAATAACCACACATAAATTTTTAAACCTGCACTAAAAAGTTTGGAGACTGCAAGTTTGGAGTACAAATTATTGCAGAAAACTGCGATTAGGTAGGTCCTCCTATTCCGCTGGTCCGGTGATACTGTCGTAAAAAGTATATAAAAAAAAAACAGTTTCTGCCCGTATAACCTAGTGTCTGAATAAATTATTGGTTTTTTAACAGCATTACAATGCTCGTCATAATATCCAAATTAAAACGTGATGAAAAATTTCATCACATGTTTTAATTTGGATAGTAATCCGTCTTTTAATTACTTTAAAAAACCAATAATTTAAACAAAAGCCTTCTTTACTCTAATCAACTTTCAATTCATCTAAATTGAATTAGGTTGGATATCACACTTCTAAGTAGTGGGTAGTAGTGAAGAATAACGCATGCTTCAAATGCGTGTGTACTATGTGATGAGAAACTAGTCTCTGACCTTTATACTTGACCTCTATGGGTTATAATTCTATGATACTTGACACTTGATGGCGTTAAACGCAAAAAAAAACAAATTCGCATTAAATCTACCTAGTACCTATATGTTAACACGAGTGCGTTACTCTAGCAAGAAAGTAGCTCGTAGAGAGATATGAGTGGTATTTTTATTTAGTACCCAATATGCTGTAAATGTGCCCGGCATAAATAATTTGTGGGGGTTGTCGTTTAGGAAAAAATCGGAAAAAACGGTTCCTGCTAAGGTAACGTTGTTCCAGCAGGAAAATTCTAAACTACTGATCGGAGGGAGAAACAATGTGCATGGACACACAGCACAGATAGCTTATGTATGTGGAGGAATGTGCGGCGAATATGGAATTAGTGACGGTTCAGTTTATGAAGATTTTGAGCTTCCTACTAGGGTAACGTTTAGCCAAATCGGTGTGCTCTAAAACCGTTATATGTGCGCATGTAGAATGAATTTACATGATTGGTGCGCATGGCACACGTAATTAGATTTAAGAAAGTACTTATAATTTTCGTTACAAGAATCGTTTGTCTAGAGCAGGCCGCTGTCTTGAGGTATCGAAAAATATCTACATGCGTGCGGCGACCACTTCGAAGGGGAAAATTTTCATACATGAATCGTTTATCAAGGGTAATAAGAATGAAATTGGCTTGCAATGGATGTCTAGGTATCTAAACAAAGAGGTGAGGAGTTCTGACGCGAGCTAAATTAAACCATAGCGCTTACCACATTGAGTAGATATTTCCTTGAATTTCTTTTCTGAGTGAGACTGCACGTGAGTACTAGTAATTATTCTGTGTCCAGAGTAATAAGAATAAAATTGGTTTGCAATGGATGTCTATGTATCTAAACAAAGAGGTGTTACTTAAGTTCTGACGCGTGCTAAATTAAATCATATTAGCGCTTACCACATTGAGTATTTTTTTTTATTTTTTTTTCTGAGTGAGTCTTCTGTATGTGAGTACTAGTACTCATTCTGTGCCGTGGGCTATGGCCAACATATGCTCTCTCTATGTGGCCAATTGCGTTTATACACATTTGTATAATCCTGTTTGTAGCACAAGCCGCGCTTATTAGTTATACCTACTATTAGTATGTAACAAAAACCCTGTTCTATCCTTGTAGGAGCAACTCAGACCGTCAATATGAACAACTTTTCCTATGGGACCAATGCTAGAAATTCGAAGAAAAAAATTGTCATTTTTATACAAATTGACGGGCCGGCCGAACACTTTTGTACGAAAATGTATTTTTTTTTAACTACGTATATAAAATATGTAACATATTGTATATACCTAGTTATAAAACTTCCTTAATTCAAGAACTTCTTAAAAAAATGACATTTTTATATACCTGCACCACAAAGTTTGGAGACAGCGCTCTATTGTAGAAAACTGAAAGGCATATTTCAAAATAGTCGTAGTTTTATTAATATAATACAAATTCAAACCATCTGAACTAATATTATTATGCGTTCGTTTTCGTGCTTCAAAGTAGGAAGAACAACTAGATTTACAAAGTTTTGATGTAGTTACTTATTAGTAATTTGTGGTTTTGAGTAGATATTGACGAAATACTAACATCGGATTATGCTTTTAAGAATCTGATCACTTTTTCAATAAATAACTCATACAGGATAAGCCTTACCTGCGCGTTCTTCTCTGCCGAAGTAAAACATCAAAAATCTAACATCTTCATAAAAACTAGTTGCGTAATCGTATAAAATTATTTCGTAAATCGGTAAAGCATCGAAAGGACGCCTGCAAATGCTCCGTTAAAATACCATTTTGGACAGTTTCTTTGTGTAAAAATCGTCAAAAAAATGGCATAACCTTTCATCTGTTAGTAGTTTTTTTTTTAAATTTATTATGTTTTCTATTTAAATGTAAATTAAGGAAAATCGATGGAACATCGTTTAGTATCCATACCGAAAAAAATATTCGACTCAACTTTGTCACGCGTTTCGTTCCATCCCAAACGATTTTCTCCCTTATTAACTGCCAAACCACAGCAAAAAGATCTATAATCGCATAACACAAATTTGACATATTTAATTTTTCGATGTTATCATTTTTCCACAAATCACTATCCGTCGACACAAGCCAGTTCATTAACCCCCGTTTTAAATGTATCATTAAGATTCGTAAGATTCAAATTTGAAAAACGATTAGTATATGACATAGGCCGAGACTACCATTTTATCTTCGTTTTTATTCCCTGTGCCTTAGATTTGAATATAGATTACTAATCCCTTTACCTTCTCTCTATTTCTTGTCAAGAGTTTATTATTATGCGTATTTACACATTTGTTAAGGTGTGAGCTTTACTGGTGTGAAGAAAATAAACTAGTATTGTCATTTTCTGTAAGTGTGCGTTAATAGCGACACTAATTATTTTGTGAATGTGTGATTTTTTTAGTTGTGGTAGTATACCCTATCCCCGCATCAAAACCGACAGAATATTTAGTAAGAAGATGTGTTGACGTAACTTAACCTGTATTAAATTTTATCTAAGATAAATACAGGTTTTTACAAGAGTCGGGCATTTGTCACTTTTTTGTATGTAGTTGTTTTTGGGAGATTCACTAAAAATATAAAATAAAAGACGCAAGAACGTTACAACAAATTTTATTCTCGTCAAAATAGATTGCGAAACATTGTGAATATCAAATTGTATCCAATTACAAATCTTATTTACACTGGTGATTCAAAATGGCGTTATTCTCAAATCAAAATTAACCTAAGCGTTAGACATGGTAGACCAATAGACCTTTTTTTTAATCTTCTGGTAGACCTGATTATTATTCTTTGTGGTAGACCTAGGACTGCGTTTCTTCTAAAAGCAAGACTGAATGGTCTAAGAGAATAACTATATAGCAATTAGGTTCTATACTTGTTCCATATCGCGAAAAGAACGATAACAGTCAAGTCATACTTATTCCAAAATGGTACAACATTTGAAACAGTAAAAAAAAACTAGGTCTATGGTTGAACATTTTTTTAGGTTAGGTCACAGCTAGGTAAGTTTTCGTCAACTTTACAATTATGAAAAAAAAAAAATAGTATACCGCCGCACTAGCAAAGTATCTCAGAAATTAAAAATTTAGGCAGAAAATATGACCAATTGTATCAGAATTTACGCGGAACAAAAAATTTTGCATCGAACTTCGGTCGCTTAAAATCTGCTGGTGTGGCGCGATACAAAGTATCTACTATCATGCTATCATAACGAATCTGAGCTGAAAAACTTAATAACTAACAAACTTAACTACAGACTTCTATACCTAAATAAAACAGTTAATACCTTTTCGAATCTCTGCAACCTCCTAAGTTTTGGTATTTCCGCAGCGCACTAGGTTTTTGGTACTTTTATGTCTTAAAACAAACTTTGCATTTCCGTATGGTTTTTGATGTTTCCTAGGAATTTATCGCTGCATACTATTCATGTCAGCTATCTTAGCTTTAGGTAACTAAACCAAAAACATGTATAACTAAGATTTCGGTCGCATATTGAGCACATAACAACGCTTTTGTATCGCAATTTCGATTGCAACGGTCCTTATTCTATGTTAACTTAATCACTATTATTTTTCTGTTAACGTATTCGTAAAAAGTAATGTACGATGATATATACAAGACAAATATAACCAATCATAAGTTTAAAATGATGTACTTAATTCTACTTTTGCAAAACGAAACGTTTCTTCTTTTTAAATTTTAAAATCCATGAAGGTTACGTTCACAATTATCTGACACGGACAACGTTTTTTTTTATCAGTAATTATGCTTTCTTCTTAAATAAAGAGTAAGCTTTGTGCTTATAAATTACAATCATCTGTTGGAAAACTTAAAATAAACAAGTTCAGATCAAAAATGTAAAAGAGATCATGAAAAATATGATGATGTGCAATCGACGGTAAGAAATAAATATAACATTGACGGGGAGATCTAAATCGCGATTTTGGGGTATATAAAATTACCTTATACCTATCTTACAAGCGATTGTGTGTCTTATTCTAATTGTTATATGGTGCAACTTTTTGTTTATGATTTTAATCTCGAAGAAGGTACTTTAAACTTAATTTTCATAGATTTTATTTTCTTTTCTGTACTTATAAAAATAGTAAAACAATCAAGATATAATTTGATTACAATGTTTAAAATCTTTGTAGATTACAACTTGAAAAAGGCACTTTATTCTTAAACTAAGTTAAAACGAGTTGTCTCATAAGAGTCATAAAGACAGGGCATCTTCTTTAGTAAATTAAATACTTTATGATGCTTACATACTTTTCCAATAAAATATCTTTTTACCGATTGTGACTCATCTTTTACCACATAAGAAAAATACATTTTAAACACATAAGAACGTAAGTTTGACCAACATAGCACTGGATATTAAAGAATTTTTTTATTTTAAAATATAGTTAGAAAATTACTTAGGTATTTATTCTGCAAGTAGTGATTTTTTATACATTTCCACTAAAACATATTGATATGTTGGTCAGACCTAACTATACGAAAAAAAGTTACGAAATATACAGGTCCCAAAATATCGGGTTCGTACACCTAGTTTTCCAAGAGTCAGTATCAATTCTCCACTTTCAAAACCTTATTTTATCTTTTTCTATGTCTACCGGTAGATGGCGTCATTAGCGTAATGGTTAACACGTTAGTCCGCCACTCCGGAGGCTCTGGGTTCGATTTCAAGCCACGGCAAGTAAGATGACCTTATTCAAATAATCTTGGGTTTTACTGGGTCGTATCGTATAAATAAATTTAAACCTTTATTTGAGGCTAGCTTATAATATGGGTGATTTGTTTATAACCATCTCTTTGTAAAACTAGATGGACGAAACCATATGTTTTAAATTAATTTAACGTTGGGCAAGATAAATGTTTAGAACATTATACGAAATGATTAAAACTAAACACAACCGAATGAACGCGTTTTGTGAAGAACATACTAAAACTGATATCTATAAACTAGCACACGACGACAAAGTATAATCCAACTTATTTAAGTTGGACAAAAATGGCGGACATCGGCGCATTATGCTTGTGCCGATAACCGCCACTTTGGTTCAACCTACATGCCGGGAATTTGTACGAAAATGCTTTGAAGTCCGCCATTTTTTTTCAACTTATTTGTGTCGCGTTGTACACTTTTTTATACATATACAGGGTTACTTTTGAAATGCCAGCAACCTTTTTGAAAAAACGGAACAAAAATTTTGACTCTTCATACAAATTAGCGCTCAGCCAAATGGATTTTGTGAAAAGTCAAAATTTTTGTTTCGTTTTTCGATTATTGTTTTTATGGAAGGTAGTTCATTATCATGGAGGTTGCAGATGTTTTTAAAGTAACCCTGTATTCGTATTAATTCCTTAAAAATTAATGATAAAAATAGGCACTTTGACCTAAACACATAATGATATATCAAAATATAGTTATACAAGTTAAAAAATTAAAAACGTAGAAATTTATGGTGACGTAAGTAATATGTGAATGGCCCCTTAATAGAGAATTCTAAATACATATAATATGCAGAGGGCGTGGCCTCAGTACCTTACTGCACTTAAAATTGATAACATTGGTACATATTAATTTTCACAAGCATATTGTAATGTGTCGACTTTGTCTGAAAGGCTATTCCTTTAACAGACGCCTTCAAAATGGTATTTCTTCATTGAACAATTTTCTGTCCGTAAATAAGTAAAAATAATTGATTTCTTGATTTCGGACTCGTGTCCGTATCTGTTTCTCAGTCCCGATGTCTTTCCTAGGTCGGGGAGACATCAGACCTTACTTTTTAATGTCGAGTACTCGTGTATGTATATGACTCATGCGGCATGAGTCATATATGAACAAATCATGAGTCATGTCACAGTTAGTGTTAACAAACCAGGGACTTAGCTAGAGAAGCAAAGCCGCTCTAGAAAATAATTTCCAATCCCATAAACAGTCAACAACATAAAGATACCCAAATTCACTGCAATTTCGCCGCTATTACCGATGCATAAAGGTGAGTGAAGGGTTACTTATATATTGTTAACTAAACAAACGAGCACACTGTACCTTTTCTCTTGATAAAACCAACTCCTTAAAGAACTAATATAAGTATTACATAGAGAACGAATCTTCTAAGGTCCCGCGCAATATGCGTCCCCGTTCCCCGTCCCCGCTCCTCTCCCTTTCTCACCTCGTCGAGTGTGTTGGGAGGCGAACACACACATTGATGTGAAAATAAAAAGATATGAAGGACCACGCAAACAAAGGTATGAGTGAACATTTTATCTTAAGTTGGTAGTTTTCGAAAAAATATTTCTTATTATTTATTGTATGAAAACGACACCAAGCAAAGGTTAGTATTAAATTTTCGGTTGAAGTCTGTTAGGTATTGTAGGTGTTCTTCTGTTCTTTATATTCTGTTTTGTGTTTGCTTGTTTTTCTCATAGATGGAAATGAAAAGTAGAGTGTGCTACTCGGGTACGGTAATATTTTTATCTCGGGCGATATATATGAATCCCTCGCCACACTCAGGATTCCACCGTAGAATTACTCGCTCCGCTCGTGATTCAACTGTGGAATCCTTTGTTTCGCTCTGGATTCAAAGTACCGCCTCGCCTTCAATATATTTCCTTAGCCCCTTGTAGCACAATCTACTATTTGACTTTGACTTTGGTCAGAAAAATATTATTCTGTTTAGTCCGTTAATTAGATTATCCAAAAATAATAGACATTTACGATACATCCAATTAGTAAAAAATAACAACATACAGAGCGTCTAAGTTCCGGAGTGAGGGCTTGTGACAGTTGTGACGTCAGTTAAATTTTGAGTAAAAATTGTACCAATAGGGATGTCGACAAAGACATTAAAAAGTATACTTATTTTGCCTTTTCTCTGGTAAGCAATTAATGACGAAGATATAGCGCATATAAATTTTAACCAAAGATGACGTATCACCTCCACTCCGAAACTTGGAAGCGCTGTATCTTTATGAATTTTTACTTCTTTGCCAAATGAAAAAATACCGAGTCCTTTATTTTTGGATTAAGTATTTTTTTATCCAACCACATCCTTATTGTACTTTGACTTAGCGCGAACTTGAAATGCGCTGTAATTTCGTAATTTTAGTTAGTCAAAGAAAAGAAAAAATACGTGTACAAAATTTTTTACAAATCCATCTTGTAGGCCAATTAGAATTAATCATCCTGCCTTCGTGTAAAACAGTATTCAATACATGATGATGAATTTTAGAGTAATGTTCAGCCAATTCCAGTTCACCTGTGAAAGTCATACTTAGTTACGGCATTTCTTGAGGAACTCGAAGACCTCGTGGGGGTGGTTCTGGCGGAGCGGGGAGCGGGTCGCCTCGCGCGCGTACTCCAGGGGCGTTTTAGAGCTGTCGACAATCAGAAATGTTGAAAAATTTTAATCCAGTCGCAGATTATAACAATTATAGCGACAAGTAAAGTACTAATAAAACCCATTGGATCTGGTTCGACCCATCACCGTCTACAGGCCAGGAGTGGCAACGGGATAATGGATCATTTATTTGAATTATGCAGAATATTTATACTAAAACATTGTTCAGTGCTATATTTAATCTACACGTCCAGTTAGAATGTGGTGTGCTAATTTAACAAAATAAATGATTTGCTTATTAATGATATATATATCATTGTCCATCACGTTGGCTTATAAAGATGCTGACATAACAGACATGATAATATTTTAAAACTAAAATCCGACTTCAGCCCAAAACTACACAGCCGTTATTGATAAAATTTCTACGGGACCACCAGACAAGTATAATACGCTTTTAAACAAAAAAATAATAATTTCAAACCGGTCCAGGCGTTTTTGTATAACGGTATCAACCGACTTCCAAAAAAGAGGAAGTTACTCATCCTTTTTGGAAGTCGGAAAATCGTCGGTTATCAATTCGTCGCGCTTTTTTACCCGACTGCGCCTGAATTGTTATGGAGGGTTATGTTTTTCGAGAGTATGTATGTATAATTGTTTGGCACGCTCTGCAGCCTGAACGGCTCGGTGGATTTTAGCTTAAGAGGTGTCGTTAGATTTGTATTTACTGTTAAAGTGACACTGGGTATATTAAAATCAAAAAACACAAAATGGCGGATTTTTGGCGCCAAATTCAAATTTTTGGCACGCTCTGCAGCCTCAACGCCTCTATGGATTTTAGCTTGAGATATCTCTTTTTAATACTAAATAATTTAACCTTGTCACCAAGATGGATTTTAGGATGACACAGGGTAAATAAAAAAAAAAAACAAAAAAAATTAGTTGGGTTTTTTGTTTTTGTAATAATTACTTGTTTGTGTATGTTCACCGATTATACGAAAACGCCTGGACCGGTTAAAAATTTTTTTTTGTTTGAAATCCTACCAAAGCTGTTCTGAATGTTCTGATATACCTTTAAATTATAACGTCTTTATGCCTAACGGGATAGATGGAGTATTTTGCGTATTACGGCTCTAAGCAGTCAGAGCCCCGGGCCGTAAAGCACAAAGGCTTGTTTTTTTAAAATATATATACAACTCACACAGATTGAGCTAGCCCCAAAGTAAGCTTAAGCTTGTGTTATGAGATACTAACCCAACAATATTATATTTTATGACAAATACATATATAGATAAACTCCCAAGACAATTTGAAAAAGGCCATTTCCCAACTTGCCCTGGCTGAGGATCGAACCCAGAACCTCCAGATTGGCGGTATAGCGTGTTGACTATTACGCCACGGAGGTCGTCAAATGATGGTCGTCGGTTGATGATGGACACGAAGGTTGAAAAATAAGCTGTTCTTATGTTTTTGAATAATTATTAATTTCCACCTAATCTTTTTGCGTTTAAAGTTACAACCGCTGGACTGCTTCAGAGCCCGGAGTGGGTTTTTTTGGAAGGAAGTTTCTTATCGGACGGTACGGACTTGGCGGATCGCTTGGTGAAAAATGTGAAAGGTTTTTCCATCAATTTTTTCGTCACGTATTAAAGTGAAGGGTAATTTCACAGATTGACTATCTCGTCGATACCTCAGTTGCGGAGAGCGTATGCTAGAGACGGTCGATGTTCCCGGTATAAGCCCACGCCAATATTTCAATTATTATTTTTTTATTTATTTATCTTTAATACAAATGTAATAGGCGGACTTAAAGCCATATTCTTTATCTACCGGTACATTATTATTATCAATAAAAAGTTACTTTTGGTGACAAGATTAAATTATTTAGTATTAAAAAGTGATTTTTCATGAATAAGTTTTGAATAAGGAGGTGGAGGAGACCTTTAACTATCAGTGGGATAACGTAGGTGAATAACCGGTCAAGGGCGTGTCGGACTCGCCCACTAAGGGTTCCGTACCATTATCTATACAAAATCATAATTTGTTGTATTTTGCCTGTTGAAATTGAACCCCTCTTAAATTATAATTATTTTAAAGTATACAACTTAATATTCTATGAATATTTCAATCGCCCTGTTGCCGCTATTAATATCGAGCAAAAGTGGCAACGTTTGTTATATGGGAGCCCCCCTTAAATATTTATTTAATTCCTTTTTTGACCGACTTCCAAAAAAAAGGAAGTTATCAATTCATCGCGATCTTTTATGTAAGTATGTTCACCTATTATTCAAAGACGCCTGAACCGAACTGAAAATTTTTTGGTTTGGTAGTGTATACTTGTCTGGTGGTTCCATAGGAATTTTATCAAAACGGTTGCGTAGTTTGTGGGTGAAGTAAGTTTTTAGTTTTGAAAAAGTATTAGTATTTGTTGTTACAGCGGCAACAGAAATACATCATATGTGAGAAATTCAAGTGTCTAACTGTCACGGTTCATGAGACACAGCCTGGTAATAGAAAGACAGACGGACAGCAGAGTCTTAGTAATAGGGTCCCGTTTTTACCCTTTGGGTACGGAACCCTAAAAAGAGTTGGCACTCACCACATGTTGGGCAGATGCGCCAGCTTCTTCCAGCTCTTGCGGTCCACGTGTCTGAACAGTAACATCACGAGGTGCAGGTCGCAGCTCTTGGAGTTCACCGCCAGGTGGAGCGCCGTATCACCGCTCTTCATGTTCTGGAAAGACAAACATTTTCTTTTATTTAAAAAAAAAATTGACAACTTCGAACGGGTTTTTGGCGGGAAGTCAAGGGGTTCAGTTGGAGTTTGCTTTAGATTGTTTTGCAAATTGATTCTAGTGGACTTTATAATATGAAATTGGTGTAGTTTTGTGTTATAAGTGCTCATGCTCATGGACAATACGAGTATGTAAAATGTTCAAAGTGAACACTCATAGTGCGGCTGTAGTGATATTTATTTGCGGACTGTGATGGCGTCTTTAGGCGCCGTCCGCCACTCAATCAGCTATGAACCAGTGGGCTTGTATAGATTTGTTGCCAGAAGCTCCCTTGAAGCAATCAAAGGACCTACATCAACATTTGATTGTATAGTTAGGGTTAGGGTTAGGAATAAAGAAGTGAATAAATAAAGATAGGCTCTAAAAGACTAGTATCCAGAGACGTAAAAAAATTATAAACAAAAACTCCAAAAGGCTAAAAAAAAACCTATGAAAATTGTTTTCATTTATTTTATTTTCAAAACTAGTTTTTATTGTGAATGCGCTCGACTTCAGTTTTAAACTATTTATTTATTTAACCTTTATTGTACAACATAAATTTTGTAAAGCACAATAGGCGGTCTTAATGCTAAAAGCAATATCTAACAGCTAACGTTTGGGTTGTAAGAGAAACTTAGGAGGGTGTAAAATAAAAGAGAGCAATTCGGTCGATCTACGGACTAAAATCACGCGATTCCTTAAGAGAGTTATTTAAATCTATAAATATTCTTACTGTGACATCTCAATTTATTTACGACAATCTTCTATTTGTTAAATCTAGGTTAAATAATTTCAAGAAAAATAGTGATGTTCACAGTTATAATACTCGCAACAAAAATCAGCTTCATACGCCTAAATTTCGACTTGCTAAAACTAGAAAGTCACTCTTAGGTCTGGGTATAACATTATTTAATAAACTTCCCGAAGCGATCGTTAACCTACCAATGGCAAAATTTAAAACACATGTTAAAAAAGTTTTATTGAACATTGCGTACTATACTATAAATGATTATTTAAGAGATAAAAACGCGTGGATACTTCCTAAACATTTTCCATTACACTCCACACATGAAACAAATAGCTGCATTTTCTGTTACCATAATAAGCTTACTGTAAAAACATGTAAATGCTCTGCGATCAATAAGTGACCAACATATAATTAATATTTTCTCTTGACAAGGTCTGCGAGTTCGGGTTTTTCATGCTCACTAAAATGTCCAATCCGGTGGTGGCGTCGCTGGTCGGGTCGTTGGATTCCCTCTAATATGGTTGAGTTTAACGATGGCTGATCCGTGCGTCAACTCGTGAACGGGTGCTGCCGGGAGGGACTGGTCAGCTCGGCTTCGCTTTTTTGACTACTTAATATTTTGTATTACGCAATTTTTTTGTTTGTTTACTGGTTCGCAAGCATTACATGTTATAATGTGTCAACATTGTATTATATTATAAGTATTTATTAATTAAAAGACAATTATAATAATATGACAAAGCCCTTCTGGCGAGTAGGCGACCAATACTGTGAAAATGAGTTTCTTTCGGCGTTTCTTCTCAGCAGTGGTCGTTACGAAGCGCTGGTATCGGTAGCTTTTCTTTTAAAATAAATTAAATTTTAATATACTTTACACGTAACATAAATTATACTTATTGACGTGTAAAAGTGCCTGTCAAGGTCTAATTACTGAATAAACATTTGAATCTTTTGAATCTTTAGGATAGGTAAAAGGTAAAGTGATTGGGTATAATATAACCAGATAACGGAATCACTATTACTATCAAAAGTATGGATAGACTTAAAGTTCCGGGATTTCTCAAGAATCTAATTGGGTACTAAGTAAATGAAACAATCGTAATTATGTGATTTCAGGATAAGTATATATTTTTTTCCGATTAAAATATATCCTGAAATCACATAATTATGATTGTTTTATATATAGATTATATAGTCATATCCATACTTTTGATAGCAATAGCATCCGTGATTCCGATCTCTGAATATAACTACTATCTGAGACTAAAGTGTCTGTCAAATCCAAGCTTAAACTTTTTGAGGCTTGCGTTACTTTATATGTTTTTATCAAAAAATATAATATCGTTGAGTTTAGAATCCCATATCACAAGTTTCAAATTTTCTCTGGGTTTATATGTTTATTTCTTTCTAAAAGTCAACCATTTGTACACTTTTACTATACTTATACTAACCGGCCAAGTCGGACTCGCGCACGAAGGGTTACGTACCATTATTTAAAAAAAAGTTGTATGGGCGCCCAACTCAAATATGTATTTACTTTATTCTGTTTTTAGTATTTGTATAGTGGCAACAGAAATATTCAGCTGTGAAAATTACAACTATCTAGCTATTACGGTTCATGAGATACAGCCTAGTGATAGACAGACGGACGGACGGACAGCGGATGCTTAGTAATAGGGTCCCGTTTTTACCCTTTCGCTACGTAACCATAAAAAACAGTGGCACTCCAGAAGAGCTGATAGAAATGGGGTTACGGTAACAGTGTCACGAGTTCAATGGTTATTTCCATATCAAAAAATGCCCATCGCGCCTAAAAAAGTTTTCACTCCAATAAGCGGTGTCCAATGAAAAAGTATTGTACTCACCCCCTTCCATATGTCAGCTCCAGCATGCTCCAATAGAACATGGACAGTGTGGAGCTTCGATGCGGAGGCGCTGTGCTCGATGCAAGCCACGTGCAAGGCTGACAGACCTGGAACAATGTGGGGTAAATGTGAACAGGGGTAACAGGGAACACTTGACTTGTTCGACAATTAAGTGAAAGTGTTTTGGTTTGGCTATCCTGCAAGTCAAAACAAAACAGGAGAGAAGGTTATCAATTCATCGGAATCTTTTTTAGGGTTACGTACCTCGAAAGGAAAAAACGGAACCCTAAATAGGATCACTTTGTTGTCCGTCCGTCTGTCTGTCTGTCAAGACCCTTTTTCTCAGGAATGCGTGGAGGTATCAAGCTGGAATTTATATCAAATACTTAGGTCTACTGTCCCTTGGAGCTGTGAAAAAATCAAACTTCTAAGCCAACACAACCAAAAGATACAGCCGTTTATGCCGCAAAGTTTCGACACTCGCAAGGGAATCAAAACCTACAGGTTACTACTACCCGTGAACTCAGAATCTTGAAATTTGGTACGTAGCAACGTCTTATAACACAGATAAAGGAAAAAAATGCGAAAATCGTAAATTTTTAGTTACATCAAGATATAAAAATATTTTAAATAATTTTAAACTTACTACCCCTCTCGATTGTCGTGATGGGTGAACTTTTACTTATATAGTTACAGGTTTGTACGGAACCCTCGGTGCGCGAGTCCGACACGCACTTGGCCGTTTTTTTTTAATGGTTGTTCACTGATTATTTGAAGACGACTGGATCGATTTGAAAAATTATTTTTTGGTTTCAAAGGGCACGCTGGTCACGTGGTAAAATCAAAATCGGTTGAGTTGGGTTGAATCGGTTTTTTGAAAATAATAAATAATACGTAGGGTGTCTAGGGCAGTCTAGGCAGTTATTAGTGCTCCTGGACACGGCGCGCATTATCCCTAGTTTCTCTCTCTGCGGCCCTAACCACCGATAGCTTGGGCCTTGCCCTGTTGCCAACGGGCATCTGATCTGGGTTAGGAATTTTTAATATGTTTTTGATTATAAACTTGCATCGTACATTGAAACACTAAAGGGAATAGTGTACTGTGTTACAGCAGAATCAAAAGCTTGTAAAGTACATATTTGATAGGTAAAATATTATATATTTAATCCTTACACTTGTTTTCTTTTAGATTATAAGATTTTTTTATGATAATTGTTCTTCGTAGACACGTGTTTTTGATTGCAACCAGTTTTAATGTTTTTTTTTTTTCAGTGTATTTTTGTAATAGTTGTAATTTGTTTCGTGTGATAATAAAACATAATAAAGGTATGTTTATATTTTGTAGTAGGTTTTATGTAATTATTTGAAAACACGTAGTCTCCTTTTCATTCATAACGACTACTCATTTGGTAAGAATTTCATTGCGATAGGAAAATGTTCCCTTTTACGTCAAAAACAGGAATAATCGTTATAATAACAAATGATTCACAGACTGAATCATATGAATTACCTATTTTTTATGTTTTGACGTAGTCATTGTTACATAGTGATAGCTATAAAAGGATATACGTATGTAAAATTATTTATTGTCCAAAAAGTGTCACAAACGATAGAAGTTAATAATTAATCAAAAGTTAATAATTAATACTAATCCAGGGGTGGAAGTGTTAAAGGGCACAAAGCCGCGAGTTACTTCGGAGAAAGCGTAGCACACCTCTCGAAACCCTGAGTCGCATGCACCGGTGTTGCTCCTCTGCCGGCAATTATTGTCGGCGCGTTTGAGGGACCCATCTAGTGGGCGGCAAGCCACCACCTGCCTACAATAGTCAGTAATCATGATTATGGCAGGTGACGTTGCTATTGCAATATCCCAGCATCAGTCCATCTCAATCTCATTCCATAACCAATGGACCTTTCCCTTTTCTTGCAATAGATCTTTCTCCTGCCGATACCTATTCAAGGGTACACCTTTCATATGTATATTCAGGAATGGGTTTTGGCTGGAGCGCCACATAACATCAACTTCTCCAAAGGGCGTCTACGTGTTGGATCTGTATCCCCACGGAAGCCTCTCAAAGGACCGGGGTGAAAAGACCCGTGAAACTAAAGGAGAATCATAATAAAATTACCTATCATATCACGAAAAAGTGTGTTTGTCTATCCCTTGCGTCATAACATTTGTGACTAGAGGATTTACGGCACATCTAACACATCAGTTAGTTAATATTGATTCAAGAAGTTTCTAGGGATAGTCATAAACGATATCGCATTCGGGGAGAGTTTTTAATTGTAAAATGCCCCTTTAAAAAAAGACAAGGAGTATTTTTTTAAAGTTTACAATTAAGCATAATCTTAGTTTGTTATTTAATTAGATTGTAGGATTTATACGATAGTTTGTTTTACACGTTTTCCTGTTTATTATATATATGTACATTACGAAATGATCCCGCATCTATGTATAATGACAAATAAATAAAATCCGTCGATGATCGACTAAGTACGGCACGCGATTACCAGGAAATACCGTTACCTTGGATCAAAGATCTTTAGAATTGTTACCAGTAGCTTTAATAATAAAAACAACTTAATATGCAGAATCTAGAAACATCAGCCTTGATGAAGTGACTAATGATAAACATCATCATCATCTGCATCACTTATCCCATCACCTCGAGTCGGCGCAGTATGTATTTCCTTCCTCAGTCCTTTATTTCCCGTCATATAATGATTAACAGCCTAACTTAATAAAAAATCAAGATAATTCTACTGATATTTTAAATGCAAGTAAACCACACCTATGATTGGTTAATTCATCATCATCATCGTCATATCAGCCACGGGAGGTTTGAAAACGCTCTTCCAATCGGTCGCTTTGGAAATCATTGGCGGAGGCTTATGCCCAGTAGTGGACTTCCTGTGGCTGATTTATTAATTATCAGAACCACAAACGGTTTTTTACGGCTCTAGGAGTTTGATGGTTCAGCAGTATGATTGATTTGAAATTTGTCAGTAAAATTATATAGTTAATTTATATTTAAAGTCAAATCTTTGTTTGTGATTTAGAGTCTTAAAAATTGTCTTTTCAAAGTTTTATCTAGTAGCAACGTCTGTTATGTAACTATATCCACGTGTCATTATAGTCCCTACTAGCCAACTCATACATATTTAATTTATAACTAATACATAAACCAGTTGGTTCTAATGACACCTTCTAAAGGAAACTTGTTACAGTCGTTGACAAGAATCTACTTCTAATATGAGTTGCAACAGCTAAAGATTCGTTTTTTATACAAATAATTAAGGGGGTAAATGGAAACACTAATTGCAATAGGTAGTATCCTTGGTCAAAAATAACTTTTTTGTATTGTTAAGAAAATAAAACGTAACAAAATGTTACTTCTCATTGATTATATCTGTTTGAACGTGATTTTAGATTTATTAATGCAGAAAAACTATAAATAAAAACGCTATATGACTCCAAGAAACTATGATGTCACGGTTTGATTCTATAGAAAATGATTGTTTTGACGTTAAGAAAATATTGATTTTACTTTTTGTAAACTAGCAGATTTCATGTTTGAATTGGAACAAAAACATATATAGGTACATACATATTAAGCATGTCTATATTCATAAGGGGTAAAGAGAGCCCAAGTTCTTAAGAATAGCCCAGGTTATACTATCTATATACTGATGTTCTCATGAGCGCAAAAGAAATTAGTATTTATTTATAATGACGTTGTTTTAAGTAACTCAGTTTTAAGAAAACTCTGGCTAGCTTATGTTTGCTTTTCTTAATCGCACCCATCATCGATTAACCAACTAGATTGCTTACCATCAGCGTTGACGTGCTCCAGTCTGAACAGCGGCTTCTCTCCGTCTTTCGCGGTCGTCAGCTCGTACAGGACGTCGGCGTGGGTGTCTCCAGCCCGGGCGCACGCTATGACCAGGGTGTCGCTTTGAGCATCGACCTAGAAATAAATAGTCATAATTATAATCAAAACTCAATATTTATGGCTTTCCAAATATACAACACCCACCCACAAAGTGGTCAGACGACCTGATCAAGGTCGCTGGAAAGCGCTGGATGCAGGCCGCATTTGGTCGGTCATTTTGGAAATCCTTGAGAGAGGCCTATATCCAGCAGTGGACGTTATGCGGCTGAAAAGATGATGATGATGATGAAATATAGAATACAGGTGTTACAATTATGTGGATCAATAAAGGGCCCTGGCGGGCGCTGCAATGGGAGAAGGGCTACATTCAACGTTGTGTTTTTTGCACTTCAAATCGGATCTCGCTGGTTCACACAATATTTTTTTATAGGCATGTGAACTGGGTTCGAATTTTTTTATTTATTTTGGTCCGACAGTTAGATAATCATGGACCCATATTTTTCGGTTAGCAAATTAGTTCAAATTCACGAAGATACAACGCATCGCAGTTCCAGAATGGATTAACGTCACCACGTCACCGTCAAGAGAAAATCTTACGAGATCGTGATGTCACGCAAAATTTAAATGTGCTGTATCTCCGTCATTATTTTCAAAAAAATACCTTATTGTAAAACATGTTTTTAATAATCTACCTGATGAGTCAACACAACAGGATAATAAATAAATAATCTACAAAATGAGCAGTAACTGGCCTCGAGAAAAGATACTAGGCGAACGTTTACATCAAAGTACCCATGTTTCAAATTACCCCGACAAGAACGTTTACATTTTTACGTTGAAGAGTCAGGGGTAATTGTAATAACTTACGCTAAAAGTAGTAGCCTTTGGGAGGCTCCATCACTGTCAACCCTGTTAAGCGCCGGACACATTGAAAAGATGTAAGATGTGGACGGGGTGCAGGCATGTCTCCTCCGTGTCTTTTTCATACAAAATGTATAGAAGCGTCGCGACGCAGAACACATAGGAAAGACGGGGAGCCGACAGGGCGCAAACACGATGCTTACTCGTCTGTCTCCTATGGTAGAACATACAGAACGGACGGGGCACGGGCGCGAGCGGGCGAAACGGCGTGACGGGCGGTTTGGGGGACTCGCGCGTCGCCAGTGTTGCCAAAGATTTGTCCGTATCTGTCACGTCCGTGCCAAGGGAGGAAAAATGAAAAAAAAAATTGTTTTTTTTTTCATAATGTTGAAGAAAAAACATGAAAAGAAACTTAGTACCCTTGTTTTTTTCTAAAATTGTTTTTTTTTTTTTTCAAAAAGAAAAAATCTATAGAAAATTTAATAATTTATTGATGTATGCTTTCATTGCTTTCTTATTTCTTACATTCTACTAAAATTTCATAAGGAATTACTTAATTTAGACTTTTTTGATGTTTTAGACTGAATTTTTGTTTAATTGGTTCATTACTAATTAATGTCCCTGTCTCCCGGACCGCGAAAATCCCCGTTCGGTTTGTGTTTATACCAAGTTGTGCCGGGAATCCCGGTGCGCAATTTGAATGTCAATAATATATTTATGTAAACTTAGTACTATTCCATCAAAAAAATATAGTAGGTATGGGTACTATTCCACCAAAAAAGTATAGGCGTAAATAAATAAATAACTCTAATTATAAACTGTTAAGTATTGATCTTTTACGGAAACTGCCCCATCAATTTTGAATTCTGTATTCTTGATAAAAACATGCTCCAGAAAAAAAAACGTTTTTTTTGTCATTTTTTTTTCAAGTTTTTTTCATGTTAGAAAAAAAACTGTTTTTTGCAACACTATCCGTGCCTCGTCTTTTCTATATGTTTTCAAAAGTTGCGACGGCACCTCCCGCTATGCCCTGTCCGTACCCCGTCTGCATCTAACGTTATTTTGTCCAGCGCCTAAGTTATAAAAACAGGATAGTATGACTTACCTCATGGAACACCGACTCCCTGTCGCCGACCAAGCTCGGGTCGCTCCGGATGGCGCTCCGCACGCACTGCACGAGATACCTCGTGAAGATAGGCCGCCGGAAGCAGCGCAGAGCAGCTGAGCCCAAGAGGTTCAAGCCTGGAAGAGATACTTCATGATAAAAGGGCCTGGGAGACCTAATTTTGCTCGACGAATAATTTGTTTCAAAATTACATATTTTGCGCCTCC
This sequence comes from Acrobasis suavella, assembly GCA_943193695.1. Lineage (NCBI taxonomy): Eukaryota > Metazoa > Arthropoda > Insecta > Lepidoptera > Pyralidae > Acrobasis > Acrobasis suavella. Next base: position 5,926,470 of record OW971956.1, read on the forward strand.
GTCACCAATGGGTTGACTGGTAGATAAAGTCTATGGCTTTTAGTCCGTCTATTACATTTCTGTAATAAAGTTAAATAACTTGATAAATAAATAATACCGGAAAAAAGTTCTCTAAAAATGACTCATTGAACATATAGACCTAGAATTTTTTTACTGTCTTAATTCTATGATTGAACATAATTGTTATATGTTATTTATTTTACAACTTTTTAAACCCTGACTCTCTGGCGATACACGGTGAGGTTTAAAATTACCCCTCACAATTTTGTTTTGGCACAAATAATTAAAAATTACAGAATATTATATTGAATACACGCACTTATCTAATATAATTAAATCGCATTTCAGAAGAAATAGCAGGTTCAACGAAAACGTTATTAAACGTAAACAAAAATAAAAATGAAACTATTGTGATATTTCGTGATTTCGTGTGAGGTCTTTCCCAAGGGGCTATGTAAAATCAATTTTGACTTTATCACCATACGTTAGTGCTCAATATTGATTGACACTAAAACGCGGATCCCAGGAACATCCATCTAGCGTACTGCTTTTGGAGTAACCGCCCTGGACAGAGAATGAGTATACACGCGCGCGTCACTTTCGGCTACTTACCGAAGTCGCCTACAAACAGCGAACCGCCCTGGACAGAGAATAAGTATACACGCGCGCGTCACTTTCGGCTACTTACCGAAGTCGCCTACAAACAGCGCTGGTTTCTGCGCCATCACCTTCTCGCAGACCAGGCAGAACAGCGCGTGCTGCACGTCTTCCATGTCAGAGCCTTGGGACAGGCTCAGGAGAATGTGCTGAAGTACACTGCAGGGGAAATACAAATGCACTATTAGGAGCAATTCGCATATTACGTTAGGTTTAGCGTTTAGCGTTAGGGGGGCATGCCAAACAGACATGATAAGGGGAGAGGTTGAAGTCGAAATGTTTTCTTTCGTTCTTTCTTTCATTAATAACTTCTCCGTTTATAAACCGATTTAGAATTTTTTTTTTTATTTGAAAAGGTATACATCTTGGAAGGGACATACCCGTTATAAATCGAACCACGGGCTGTACTATATCACTATAGTATATTAAGATTAAAATAACAGTCAAAACACAAAAAAAAAGTGTGCAGTCGCCCGGGTAACTTGTATGGGAATGTCGAATCTTTTTTCGGTTTTTCTTTTGTTATTTTAATTTCATTGTACTGTAGAGATCTAGTATAGCCCGTTGTTAGATTTATTACGGGTATGTCCCTTCCACATTGTATATGCTTGGTCTCATTGATACCAGGTGAGGATCTTATGATAGAATCTTCAAGAAATCAGAGGAACTCCTCAAATATTCTATGCACACATACATATAGGTAGTGATTTGATGTTTGTCCATAAATCAACATTTGCCAGAAAGTGTGTTTGACAAAAAAGAGGGGTGTCATAAGTTTGACGCTAATGTCTGATTGTCTGTGTGTCTGTCTGTGGCATCGTAGCGCTCGAACGGATGAAAGCAAGTTTTCTTGCGGTGGTTCTTAGCTATGTTTGAGGAAAATCGGTTAAGCCCCTTAAAAGTTATTGATAGATGGCGCTATCACAGCGGAACTACCGGAACGATATGACATCACCGGTAGTTCCGCTATTCATCACTAGATGGCGTTCTTGACATTTTCGGTCGGGGTTTTTTTTATTCGATTTTTCTAATAAACTTGTGGTGAACTGGATCTGAAGAAGACCTAAACTGAAGTCGAATTTTTAACCGACATCCAAAAAAGGAGGTTATCTTCGTCGTAATCTTTTTTTTCATGTATGTTCACCGATTATTCGAAGACGCCTGGACCGATTTGTAAAATTCTTTTTTTGTTTGATAGGGCATACTTGTCAGGTGGTCCCATAGAAATTTTATCAAAATCGGTTGTGTAGTTTGGGGGTGAAGTCGGTGTTTAGTTTTGAAAAAAAATCTATTTATCAAAACTGTGCTCCGTAAATTAGCAGCTTTATATTATGAAACCGATTAGAGTGCAGATTTTTTATTAATTCAGCTGCTAGAAACCAATAAACTTAAAATGCATGAAACGACAACTTAACTAATTGAATTTCATACATTTTTTTGCCACTCGAAGGCCAATTTCAGTTTTTTAATCAGATCGTGCGTTAAAAACGACGTCAATTGCTTTTTTGTTATTTTTATTAGCTACTTACCGAATATAGTTATTTGTTTTTATTCAGTTTTACAGCCGGTCATTGACCTACTAAGATTTTTTATCTGAGGTTTCGTATACCGTACTTAGGAATCAGTGGCGTAGCGTGCCTTGGAGGGGCCCCGTATAAAAAATTGTTTGGGGGCCCTTAGGAAGGGTAAAGATTTCTCACAAAAGGAAAAAATGTTTGCATTAATTTAAAATAAATATTTATTCATCATTATTACCTATCTGTCACTTTTCTAAATTTTTTTCTAACAATACCAATTAAATAATACACACGCCTTGCCTTTTTTCGGCAAACTGATTTATTAAATCATTTATAGCCGTAGCCTGAAGTAAATGTTGGGTGTTGCCAACTTTTGAACACACGTTTTACGCGGAAAAAAAAGAATTTGCTTTTTTTGACTTCTGTCATTTCTGAAATAAAATAAAAATTGGGAAGATTTTATAAATTTTTGCTAACGCACAATAGGGCCCCCTGCCCCCGGGGGCGGGAAAGGGGGGAAATTGACATAGCAGATACTGCGGTAGCTACGCCTCTGCAAGAAATATAGTACACATTGAAATGAATGTCGGAATTAACAGTAAAGCTAAAGTGAACAAAAACTATATTTACTCTACATTTAAAATCTGGCGTTACTGTCGGATAAAAAAATGAATATGTTTAAGAAAAAAAACCATCGACTTATATGACTTGAGCCTGAAACGTTCAGTGGGTATTTTGATTACAAATTGTATTATATTGTTATTTATTATACTTCAGTAGTCGAAGCTGAATTTAATCTTTTAAAACGCACCGAATCTATTGTAAACAAAAATTATAAATTGATTCACAGCAGAATTAGTGCTTTAGAAGATACTTTCGGTCAAGTAAAAACGAATCTTCTAAATCTCTCTCATATTCACGATTTTTTAGCAACTTCTTTACTCGCAAATAATCTCTTGTTTAGTCTGAAAAATGTGCAGCAAACTCTATTGGAGGCTATAACTAACGTTTACAATGGCAAAATCAGTTTTCACCTCCTAACACCCGATCAATTAAGACATGAGCTGGGAGTCAACAATATATATAATATAATATATCAGAACAACTTCCTAAGGATTTGTATTTACCAGCAAAGAAGTCTGACAGTCTTTCAGAAATATACAACTTACTCCAAGTCCGAGCAAGGGTGACTGCAAGCTATATAATTTTTGAAATTAAAATCCCACTCATAGGTGACGTCATGTTTGAAATATCAAGATTAATCCCGATACCTCGTGTAAACAGCAATGATAATGAGATATCAGTCTTACCGGTGTCTGACTACGTCGCCGTCAATTTAAGACATGACGCTTTTATTACGATGACAGAAATGGAGTTGAGATCTTGTCCTCAGCATGTCGAGTTGAGTCTATGTCGCGTCAAGAGACCTGTGAGCGTCATCAAGGATGATCAGAGTTTCTGCGATACATTACCCAAAACAAGAAGATGCAAGACAGTCACGAGTGCCTGTAAAAAATAGGTGGACAGAACTCTACAACTTAAACACATACTTTTTCTTTGCTTGCGAACAGTATCAATTAAAACTTGCATGTGACGACAAAATTACGTTGGTACAAATAAACTCTTCAGGAATATTTCGCGTCAATCAAGGATGCACTTTAAAATCAGCCGATTCTCTGGTTTATTCACATAAACCAGAATTTATCAATAGCATGAATATGAGCTCAGACATTGTAACTCCCAAAGTGTCGCCTATTAATTACCTTATCAATATCACAATACCATCAGACAATCTCTTAAACGACGATTTATTTAACTATACCGATCAGCTTGTTAACATCGAACAAAAATTAAAAAGCATGTCAGAAAATGAGCCATTGTTATCCGGTGTCTCTTCCCACGATATCCACCACTACGTAGCTATATACGTCATGATTGCTGGAGTCGCTTTAGGAGCAACCTTATGGCTTGGAGACGATGGCGGCGTGACCCGGTGGCCGGGGCGCCCGCTCCAGCAGTGGAGTGTCCGCGAGCAGCGTCGCAATCTCCATCGCAGGAGGCGGCTATGAGTATCAGTAGTGATCAGTGCGGAGAAATGTTTGAAATGTCTGGCAGAAGTGCGCGAGTGTCCGTTAAGCGAGCAAGCACACTACCGTATGTTCACCGTGTGCGAGTTTCTACGAAAGAACAAGGTTCGTCCCCTATCGTGTTTGCGTCGGCATTTAGCCTTCCAGACGATTGTGTGTAGTGTAATGTCAAGTGAAATGGACAAAATAATTCATTTGGATCACTTTTAAAGCATATTGTATCAGTTCGCTATCATCTTGTAAATCAGTACTAACCTTTAGTTCATAGATACAATTTGTTTCATAGAATAATGTATCACGCAGCATCCGATCTACTAATCCCATCTTTCCCGCCCGGGAATATGTACGAGCAAGTCGTACAATAAAATGCTACATCAGCCCAAGTGGTTCGATGCGCATTTTTACGTAATTTAAAGCAGTTCGCAATTAGCCGGCCATCAAGAGCGTCGCGCGTACTCACTTCGTATCCCATCAATATCCATACTTAGTTAAATTAAGTTTCACAGAATATAGTTGCATTTCAGTTATCAGTGACTTTTATTATCACCTCATCAGTCTATACCGGGATCTTCCGGTACAGTAGGTAATATTTTTGCTATACAAATTGCTTTTTAATTAAGTGCAAATATTTAATGGGTTATTCAGATCATCACTTTGAACAACTTTTCCCAATAAATATATATTAAAAACGAAAATAAAAATTAGATTCTCATATAAACCGAAGTACTCACGTGATCTAGTTAATATGGATACTGAAAACTTTTTTATTGTATTCTGATATAATTTTACAGGGTAAAGTTATTCAACATTTTGGAATAAATCACGCTTAATGGGATATATGAATTTTTCGGAACACTTTAGTTGCAAAACGATTTACAAGGTTTGGCGTCAGAAAAGTAAAGGGGATACATGAATTTCTCGGGGTCCAGTGCTGCCCCCATTTGAAATAAATTATGTGAAAGGAAACGGAGATATCAATTAAAATGTTGGTATTATAAAGAGCTAGATAACTGTAACCTAGTAGTAGGTTACTAGCCCATCGCCTATTAGGATAGACCCCCACTTCTTTGGTCGTCTTCTACGACCTCAATGAATAAAAGGAATATAAGAAGCAGCTTTCATATACCTAGGTAATATGTTTTTTTTTAAAAAGATTTAAAAGAAAAAGGCCAAAAGTGGTCGTTTTTCGCAAAAATAATAAGAAAAGCTTCACGGTCTCACTTTTAAATGTAAACAGTAGTTCATAAAATAGTTTGAAGGGTTATCTAGAGCTTTATGAGATCAACATTTTAAATAATATCTCCGTTTCCTTTTAAATATTTTATTTCTAATGGGGCAGCACTTTACCCCGAAGAATTAATTAAATTATAAGGGTGAAAGTTTCTGAGTGTGTGTGTGCTGGACCAATTTTGATGAAATTTGGTATGCAGGAAGCTGACACCCTGGATTAACATATAGGCTACTTTTCCGCGGGTAACACCGCGGGGCGCAGCTAGTTTAAAATACAATAAACAATATAAGCAAGCAAACCTATCCATAAGTGATATAAGTAGCGTTGCCAGGCGTACCGACTTGAGCGGGACGTCCCGATTTCAAGGGGTATACGGACACGTCCCGATTACACTTTGATCGGGACGCCAAATGTCCCGATTTTTTGGCTGGTCGCAGAAATTTATTACAAGGTTATAAAAGTTACGAGATAGTCATTTTTAACGTTTTTGTAACGTTGGACAACTCCAATATATATAGATAGATAGTCTTTACCTAGTTATTCGTTCATTAATTCAGTCAGACTTATTTTGCCGCGACATTAGTTTTAAGGTTCCGTACCCAAAGAGTAAAAACGGGACCCTGTTATAGTCTATCACCGTTACCTTGGTGATGGTGACAGACAGCTATTGATGTTTTTAAATGAAGATTTTTAAGTTCCTAAATTGTTCTTATTATATCCCGATTTGGAAGCCATGATCCCGATTGTTTTAAGCTCCTGTTCCAATTTTCAGCTATCTACATCTGGCAACGCTAGATATAAGTATTATTAGTTATTACAAATAATTTAATTAAGTACTTAAATTTCCTCAAACATGTACATATATAATATACTTATCACATCTAAATATTAGGTAACTAGGTTTGAAGTATGTACAGTACAATAAAATAATAATTATTATCATACATAATATAAATTGAATTAGGTATGTATACAATATCGCCAGTAATTTGCTAATATTATTAATAAGACAAATGACATTAATAACCCTACTGTAATAAATAATACTCAACAGTAATTAATCTGAGTTTATTTAGCCTTTGCATTATAAGTAATATTAACGTTTGTACATATAGGTACCTATGATTGAATATAAGTAGGTACCTACTTGGTGCCAAAAATCCGCCATTTTGGATTTATAAATAATTAAATATTTTGTTTTCTTTTTATTTTTCTTATTGACTGATTGAGCGAAGCGTCTTGGTCGATGAGATTGGCTAAACATTCTTTGGTCTGGCTGTCAGTTTGTCTATAACAAATCTTTATTGTTAACCCGATGCAACTTTTTTGTTTTCACTGACTTCGTCGTTTTTGAAGTCAGTTAACCTAAAAGGTTAATCACCTTCTCCTTTCATGGTTTTTTGAAGAGAAAACTTCTATAAGCGCGTTGGACATTTTTTGAGATAGGAAAAACCCATGGAACTCGTGACACTGCTACTGAAATCGACACCAGGTTTTACTTCTGCCGGCACTCCGGGAGTGCCACTGTTTTTTTTTATGTATGTTTACTTGAAGACGCCTAGACCAATATAGAAAATTCTTTTCTGTTTGAAAGGGCATACTTGACAGGTGGTCCCATTTATTCATTAGGTATACCGAGTCCCATAGAAATTTAATTAATTTCGGTTATGTACAATGCGACACAAATAAGTTGAACAAATATGGCGGACTTAAAGCATTTTTGGAAAACAGCTAGAACCTAAATGGCGGTTATCGGCGCAGGTACAAATAATGCGCAGACGACCGCCATTTCGGTTCAATTTACGTGTCGGGAATTTGTACAAAAATGCTTTGAAGTCCGCCATTTTTGTTCAACTTATTTGTGTCGCATTGTTGCTTGGTGTTTAAAAGGGAATACTTGTCAGGTGGTCCCATAGAAAACGGTTGTGTAACTTGGCTGTTGAAGCCTTCTTGTATATTCTAGATCTTTGGTTGAAGCCGGTTTTTAATTTTGAAAAATTATATCCGATTGACTTCTACAGCCAGAGACACTAGATATCAAAGACATAAAAAAAATGTATGCTAGATACAATATTTGATTACACAAATACCATACAGATGAATTTTTAAAATACTTGAGAACGACACCACTTTTATTTAGTACTATTGAGTATTCTGTGACGACACCGCTTAAACATATAGAAAAATATTTATTTTCAGACAATGGGAGTCCATACATATTTTAGTTTTGACAAAAAATAATACTTAAATGAAAGTTACATCGACAGACGATTCACTGATTGTCATGTAAAACATGCAATTCAGTGAACCTCCTTAAGATGGCTGCATCCAATCCTATCCGCTATCATAATCAGGTCTTTGTTTCTGCTCCCCCGCGCACCAATAATGACATTTTCTTTCGCATAATAGCAAAAAAGTCGTCTACTGCTGCATCAGCGAACAGGCCTGAGGCGCTGCAGAAGCGACGGAGCCGAAACAATGCCCTGAAGGTATTATTGTGTTGCACCCGCTAGATACCGTATGACGCTTGAGTAAAACTTGACCAATCAATCTTGACTTAAGCACAGAAAAACTACAAGTACTCACGTACAGATATCTTACTCAAAAAAGAAATTCAAAGAAATCTACACTTATTACTCTGGATAAACGATTCATGTAACTGAATTTTCCCCTTCGAAGTGGTCGCCGCGCGCATAGTAACCATGTAGGTATATTTTCGATATCTAAACAAGGAGTGACGCAGGCATGGCTTAAGCTAAAATCCGTCAAGCCGTTTTGGCCATAGAGCGTACCAAACGTCAAACTATGGGCAAACCAAAGGTCTATGAAAGTTTTTCTTTGCTAGACTGTGTGTAGGCCGTAGAGTGTACCAAAGGTCAAACCATGGGCAAACCAAAGGTCTACGAAAGTTTTTTTTGATAGACTGTGTGTAGGCCGTAGTGTACCAAAGGTCTACGAAAGTTTTTTTTGATAGACTGTGTGTAGGCCGTAGTGTACCAAAGGTCAAACCATGGACAAACCAAAGGTCTACGAAAGTTTTTTTTTGCTAGACTGTGTGTAGGGCGTAGAGTGTACCAAAGGTCAAACCATGGGCAAACCAAAAGTCTACGAAAGTTTTTTTGATAGATTGTGTGTGATTTATGTGTATATTTTATATGAACCCTTAGGTAATGAAGCTAGAAGAGAGTACAAGGAAACTTACCCATAAGCACTTTTCAGCTCCATACCCGCCACTTTGTAGCACAAACTCGCTCGTTCTTCTTTCTTTATCTTCTGCATATACTCCTGGAATATCTGTTTGCACTCCTTTTTATTTACTCGACAGCAATCCTTCTTGCTGAATCCATTCGACAGCTCTTTCTGTAAGTCTTTGTACTGTTTCATATGTTTCTTGATAGACCCAGTCGATGTTGTTCTGTCTCTCTTAATTTCAGTTTTTTCATTGTCATTCCCAGAAACAGAGATTGGGCATTCAAAATCAAAGTCAGATGGACTTGTCAATGCTGGTATATCTTGATATACCTCGCCGTCACTTATGTCAATGGGGGATGATCGCTCAGGGGATAAAAACATAGAAGCTTGACTGTCAGACATAGGACTAGCTACTTCCATCGAATGTGGTGGTGTTGGATAAGGAAATTTGTTGTAATCAGTGTATTCATTAGTCTTATTAAAGTCAACAAAGTCATTATTAGTTTGATTATTGTCAATCATATCGTTAGACATTGAAGTCAAGATGTGGTCATAATTATTAAAATCAACGATATCATTTTCTATGTTCAGATGGTTCATATTAGTGAATTCTTCAATAGGATTTGGTGTGGGTTCGGTGGGTACACTAACATTGAAGTTAAATTCAGGTATTTCTTGCGTTTGGCAGAATTCGCTTAAGTTTAGTTCGTTTTCTAGACCATATTTATCTATGATTTCGTTGACGGCGTCGAAGAGCCACTCTTGCCCGTTCTCGTGTTGTGATTGCTGTGTGGTCTCCTGTACTTGTTTCAGAGCGATCTCGATCTCTGATAGGTTTTCTGTGGGTCTGATTGGGGTGGGATTCTCGATCACTTGGCCGCCAGAGAAGATTTGCTTGTTGACTTGATGGATCTGAAATGAAAAGCAATACTTTCATTTGAAGAATTCGAAAATTTGAAGCTAGTCATTGAATCAAATATTGTATATAGAATGAGATATTTGTCTCAATTGATAACAGTAGTACTATTAGATAAACTTATAGAAGTATTACTGAAAATATGTTCTTTTTGTTTTCTAAACCAGGATCAGGGATGATTTTTTTTTTAAATAAATCCTAATTTCTACGAGATGGGGGTTTTTATATGTCAGAATCTTTCGGCATTTAGGCACCTGGGAACAATATGAACGACTCAACCTTCTAACTTATTTTTGTTTTGTTTTTCATGCGAGAAAGTCGCTTATCCTGGTGTCAAGTTTTTCAAGCTGAATAAAGCTTGACAACCGAGGCTAAAGACTAAAGAAGAGTGGTACTGGTCGTCAGCTGTCCAGTTTAAAACGCCTTCTCACAAATGACTGTCAATTCAAACAAGTTTCCCAATCATCATCTTCCTTACCGTTTCCCATTATCTGGGGTAGGCGCAATATGTCTTGTCTCCATATCGCTCTATCCCCCGTCATATTTCCTTTCATCCACTCCAACTATGCCCATATCATTCCTTACGCATTCCACCCATCTCTTCTTAGGCTTACCCCCAACAATGCACCCCCATTTATGTTTTTTTTTTACTCTTATTTTTTAGTGGCTTAGGCTTTGTTTTAAGTGGCTTGAACTCAAAGTGGGCATTATTAACTACGGAACCCTACACTGCGCGTGGCCCGACACGCACTTGGCCAATTATTATAACCTGTTATTAAATAAAATTTTGAGTATATATAAAGCTTTCAATTTTAGTGTAAGGAACTTCATTCTCACCGGTTGTATCACGACACTCATTCCTTGTTTTGCTATGTATTATTCGGCTTAACTCACACCGGAACGGCAGCGGCGGGCAGCCTTTTATACTGTCAAATCATAGTCACCTTTATTTCTATCTGTAAAATGCATAGATCAGCTTGAAAAAACTCGACCGCTTGGCGCCGCTGGCAGTCGCGAGCATTCGCGAGGCTTTTGTTTTGTACAAGCTACACCGTGCATTTCGCAAATAAAGGTGAATATGGTATGACAATGAAACTGCGCTGTCCGCTGCTGCCGTTCTGGTGGGAGTTAAGCCTTCTTCTGTTTTTATATGTCCGTACCAAGCCAATTTCTCTTAAAGTCCTAACCTTATCATTTACTTCAAGCTTTTCCTTAGACAAGTAACCCAATGTAATGCTATCTAATATGTATCAGTCATCAGGTACTCGCGCTATCGTACCAACTTTGTATTCCAATGTCACCTGATGTGTGAATCTTTTAAATAATTACGTCATGCAAGCGGAAACCAAGCCTATTACACTAGTTATATTGTGACGTCAATTTGGGGAATTGCCGCTACTAAGGAAGTGTAAAGAAAGAATACATTATATTTACCAGTTGTCTTTCCCGAAGACGGTAAGACTATAAACTCATTTATGAGTTCGATAACGTAGCAGGGGTACGCATAATAAGTGCTTGCGGATGCGAAGCAACTTCGGGTGTTCCTAGAGATGTGCCGCTGGAAATATGTATAACTTTACGGGAATTTTCTCATTGAAAATTTAAGAGAATATTCCCGATATCTCCGTAAATGTTCACATAACATTCTATTTTTAGGAATATTGCGGGGAATGTTTAGGGAAATATTTTAAGTTTCTAAAATTCCCGGGAGTGTCAACCGTCGACCAATGTTCGCTATGACGCAGCGTCATGCAGCAGCCACGGATTGGTCCAGCAATAAGCGTGAAGTACCATCCATTATTGGCGAAAAAACTAAATAAATATACTAAGTATTTAGGGTTCCGTAAAGACGGTACCCTACTACTAAGACTCCGCTGTCCGTTTGTCCGTCTATCTGTCTGTTCGCCTGTCTGTCACCAGACTGTATCTCGAGAACCGTGATAGCCAGACAGTTAAAATTTTCACAGATGACGTATTTCTGTTGTTATATGTAACATATAACAACAAATACAAAAAAAAAACAGACTAAAACCCTCCCATACAGCAAACGTGATTTTTCATAGATAATGGTACGGAACCCTTCGTATGCGAGTCCGACTTACACTTGGCCGGTTTTTTAAGTTTTTAAGTAGTTTTTTGTGCTTGACCATGCTCTCATAGTTATTATAGTCTTCTGGATAAAAGTCATCATAATCCTCACGTATTCCCGGTTGCATCCTCAGCGGTAACGCTTCAGAGCTCTGTGTCCGCTACTTGACCAAGGAGATTTGACGAGGTTACAGGTTTTTACACAGAGCAACTGCCGTCTAACCTCCACAACCCAAAGGCTAGACCAGAAACAATGATAGGTTTGTGCAAACGCTAGATGGCGGTCGGGACAAATAGTTCTTCGTGCCTTCCGCATCTCGGAATCATCTTACTTTACGGATAATCAGGTGATTCAAGCCTGCATTATCCTAACCAGACTGGAAACAACTTTTGGGGCCGGCGCACATATGGCGAAGCGCAGCGCAGAGCATTTTTCATTGTCAAACTATTATCGACATTGTCTTCTTTGCAATAATATCTAAAATCAATTAACACAATACTTACGCACATATGGCGTATTTCGACTACGCTATAAGTATTGTGTTAATTAATTTTGAACAGTGAAAAATGCGCTTCGCCATATGCGCACCGGTTCTTACAAAGTATGCTTACCAGTGGGATTAGAACCTACGACCTCCGGATCACACGGAGTCAGTCTCCGCTGGATCAAAGTTACACTTTATCAACATCGCATGCGCATGGGATTTCTTTTCCTCGAAGGTACGCGTACTGGTATCTAATTTAAAATATCCTTCCATTGTCCTTGTGTTGGCATCTTAAGCCTGTTTCCTTACAAGAATATTTTCCCAGCCTGACGTCATCACAAAGGTACAATTATTATCAACATGGTTTTTACAAGATAGAATTCTTCGTCTGGTAACAAGTTCAAACCTGACGGGGTAGACAGCGCCTAAAATCATCAATTGTTAGGGTTCCGTAGTAAACCAGGAACCCTTATAGTTTTGCCATGTGTCTGTCTGTCCGTCCGCGGTTTTACTCAGCGAATATAAGTACTAGAAAACTGTGATTTGGCCTGGGTATTGTAACGATTCGCAAATACGCACTCGTTATTTCCATTCTCAAATACTTTACAAACTTGCAGGAATGTATTTATCCTTTTTTCAGTCGGATAAAATATTATAGTCATTGACAAAAGAGAAGAAATTCGAGGAAATAAGAAGCTGGTTTCAAAACTGACAGATAGTATTTGAATTCTCTTTGCTGACAGAGAAAAATAGTTTTGTTTTGGGATTAGTAATTTTAGCATGGAAAATGAGAATGGATAAATAAAACGACCTGAAATAGGAGAATGTGGACATTATAATTATTACAGGACTTGGACGCTTTCCAGGTTTAAGTATCCACGGATTAAATACTTACTTACCAAATTTGGTAAGGTTTTTAATGTATACTATTTGAAGCAGAGAATTATAAAGGAAGGATGTTTAGACCAATTCCAATCTTATCACCAAGTCAACCCTATTTTGATACGCTGTTTGCGTTGAAAGTATGTATGTCAACTAAAATGAGAGAGTTAGAATCTTTCTCCCAGCCTTTGCCCTACGTTGGACATAGGAAAGCCAATATGATGATGAGACCTATGTGGGACATTGTAAAGATGACAACAACAATGTATGATTCCGATGTGGAATGAATTAATCAATATATGTCTATTTCCTGTGTTTTCTCTAATCTGAGTTAATTATAGCTTTGTTTAATAAAAGCCACACGTAGAGTTTACGATGAGATGATATGATCTATGAGGATTCACCTAATTTGTAAGTGATTTGTACTAACAAACTCTGTTGTGATCTATAGGCTGGATTACGGTCCAAGGACCTTAGATTCTTATGTTCCAAAGGAACCTGAACAACGTTTACATTCTCTGAAGATAACATATTTATTCCAGTCATTGACTTGAAGATTTCACTGATGTGTTTAATGTTTACTGATATCGTTATTAACTACTTCACCTCACGAATACTTATCCTTCCTAGAATATTGCCTTCAAAGCTGGAGTTATGTAAAATGATTCAATTTCAGAAAGCAATAGCTTTGTTATTATACTTACTTACTCTGGTTGACTGGCTTGTTCAGTGGAATGGTGATTTGTCTTGGAAAAGTCGAGACTTGAAGTTGGATTGAATAATTCTGATATTTATCTATATATTATTTTAGACCACCTAAACAGGCTGTGTTGTCACTTTACTGAGTTATGCTAAAGTCACGCTCAGAGGGTTTGTTTCTCACTGCAGAGCAAAGAAACTCCCTTCGTCATCGTCAGTGTTATGTACACACTTGTTTAGAGAAGCCTATTTCGTCATAAACATTCCCTTTGGACATAGAAAAGTTATGATCTGGAATGAAGTCTACTGACTAAGAGACTTATATTATGTGAACAACATTTATTGGAATTATCTGAACCGATTCTGGTTGAGGCTTATCTTTGGACATTGTTGCCATGGCCTGTTGAATAAGCTTAGTCTTAACAGACTTTTAAATATGCATTCTAATTGCTGTTTTATCATAATATCAAAGATATTATGATGTTCTATTAAACACGGAGAAGTCCTGTAGAACTAATAAAACTACCTACTGACAAAGAGGTATTTCTTAAACAATATTACAAATTATGTATACTATGGAATTAAGCTTCTATTGCTGTCTGAAATGAATCTACTCATCTCATTAAAACACTTTGTATTAACGCAGTATTTATTTATTGCTGTATTTATTTATTACCCTCATATTTACTGACAAGACAGACTAGAACAAATATTTGTAGAATGCTCTTCCAGCAATCAGTTTTCAGTTGATTTAATATAATACTTTGATGCTCAGACCGGGATACTGTATAAGTACAGATCTCGAAGCTGCTGGAAACGCTTGGCGAGCTTTACTCGCATTCCTCCCTCTGTCTCTTGCCTGAAAAGGCTTATTAGAGTTAATATTTATGTATGATGCTGAGCATTTGCAGTCCCTCGGATGGAGAGTATCAGTCTGGGTCGAACTCACAGGATGACGCGGAATTTGGCGGGGCGTCTCCTTTATCCGTAATAAAATAATGAGCGAATGTCTATAATATAAATGTATATGTAAGTCCATCCTTCTACATAAAGAACAAAACATGCTACAGAACTTCATCTCTCTGATTCTCTAATTTTTGTTTCATTATTTAATACAGAATCCTAAATACAACTGATTTATATGAACTATGAGTAGTGGAACGGAACGTGCTGCGCTAGAATCTGAGTTACTGCTTTGTACAACTTGGGTCCACTACAATGACGATCACCGCCTAAACTCGGGACTCACCAAGCTCAAGATATAGAATTATAGTAAGAGAGATCATGGTAAATTAAGGTATTTATAATTTATTTATTAAGTTTATAGATAATTAAAATAGGTAGCGTTTAGGATGTTACATCTTGGTGCTAAGTGCCCAGGATGTATCATCCAGGTTGTTACAGTATGTATATTAATGATGCGGAAAAAGTGGTAACTTACTCTTTAACTTATTTAGCCGAAAATGGTTGTCGTATTTGGATAGGTCACACAGTCGGATTGGACACACATCTAATTTTAATAACAGTATAATTGTAAGGTTGACGTTTTTGGAGAAAATGCTGCAGTACAGTTTGTTGCCGCTTCTTCTGTACTTGCGCTTTGGAGGCGGCAGTAAACTTAGTTGTAAGTAAATGATCTGACGTCAACAACTAACTATTAAGAAATCGAAAGAAAAAAGAAATGACAATTATCAAGTGATATAAATATCCAAGGATAAATTGGATTGGAAGTAAATAAATGATTTTTGACTTTTTTGATTTTTGGATAAATTGGATAATTCATACTTTTCAGTTAGAATTTTCCCGTAGACAGGTTTAGGGAATATGCATGAAAAAAATGTGTTAACTAACTAGTTTATCCATAAATATTCAAAAGGTACTTACAGACAAACAAAATAAAAATTGGTTAAAAAACAAACAAGATATAACGATTTTACGAAAATATGTCTATCTCACTCGCAAAAACGCTATTATCTATGGCAAATGTATAGATGATATGGACTTTGACGACACCAGTCCATATCGGACTTCTCTTTCTAATTGAAACTTTGAAGTATCACAGGTTCTTCACTAATTAAGATATTTTATAAATTCTTTCATATTTGTTTACTGTGGTTAATAAAGATTTTATTAAGCAAATAAAAAAAAACTTGCATATTCTCTGCCTATTGAAAAAAATTAATAATGACAGGCTTTTAACATCTGCCTCAGTTCTACTCCCACATAATAACTCTACGTATGAGGAAAATCTAATTTGAAAATATGCCAAACATTATCTTCTTACGTAATAGTATACTGTATACTATAATAGATCGTAATTTACATAATTGGAAATACCGAAGGAGTTGAAATGATATACGGTTTTTATTTATTGTAAAACCCTGGTAATAAAACACATGGGTAACTAATTAAGTTCGGTATTAATAAATCATTCGTATAGTTGGCCATATTGTAATGCTTCGGCCGCACCTGTGCCTATCGTCCCGAAGCGATTCGCGGCGAATCATCGTACGTTTTGTACACTAAAAAGTTATCGCGATAAAGCGCTGGTCACACTAGCGGCTTCGTTATTCTTCCAGAATTATCTGGCAATAATCCAAGATGGCGTCATCTACGTGTTTTAAATATGGAATGAGAGAGAGAATGAAACCTAAAAAGAAACCTAGAAAGGAAAAGGATAAGGAAGACGAAGTCCGAATATTCGGGACGATACCCGATAACAGGCCGGTCACATTTACGTGTATCGTGTAATAGAACGAAGCTTCGTGACGATAGGCGCAGGTGCGGCCCAAGCATAATAGAAATAGAACATCATAGACAAAACTTACACGGTAGACATAGTGACGTCACGTGTGAATGCTTACTTTTTAAACGATTTTCAAAAAGGAGAAGGTTATCATTTCGTCGGCAACTTTTTTTTGTTTGTTCATCGATTATTCGAAAACGCCTGGATCGATTCGAAAAAATATTGTTTTTTATTTGAAAAGGCACACTTGTCAGGTGGTCCCATACAAATTTTATCAAAATCGGTGCATTTTGAGGGTGAAGTAGGATTTTAGTTTAGAAAAATTATTTCATAGTAACTCAATGAGATGATTGCTCTATTTGTTTTAAAAGCTGCTATTTCTTGTCGATTTTGCATGGTGCTCGCCTTAGACATCCTTGGGTAACCTTTAGCCCAGAAGATGGAGAAGCCTTTAGCCCAGTGGACTGATACAGCCTGGAAATAAGAAGTATTATAAATATTTACCTGCCGACATGATCCGTCTTGCGCGACAGGGTACGGCCTAGCAGGAGCAGCATAGCTTTTCTTATTCGTCATAGGCCCTCTAGGAATAACCACCGTCTGAACCTTCTTCTTCTTCTGTCCATCATCTTTACCAATCGCATCTTCATCAAGCTTCAAGTCATTTAGCTCATCAGCCAAATCTTTCTTGTCATCAACGAAACCACTGTCTTCCGAAGAGTGAGAGTCAATTCTCTCACTTCTCCCTTCTTCGTCTACAAGTTTGCAAGAGAATTGTTCAAATTCATCGACACTCGAATTCTCCGATTGGTCAACAACTTTCTTTACAAATTCACCTTCAATACTTTCTTTGTCATAATCAGTTTTCTTCTCGATTTCGAGTTTCTTGAAGTTTTCAAGCACATCTTGGACGCTGACTGTGAGTTTTGGTTCTGTTACTTTTTTCGGTTCATCCTCTATTCTTTTGTCCTTCTTTTTGTCTTTCCTAAACAAACCTTTGATGTCTTTGAATATTTTCGTTATGGTTTTTTTATCTTCCGCCATTGGTGCTTGTGGTTTCGCTGAGTACACTTTAGGACTACCCATTGTAGATGTTAAATCTTCTTGAAGAACTTTTGCGTTCTGAAACAAAGAGAAACATTTTAAGCATTTGGTTTTAACTTTCATACTGGTTTGCGAGAGAAACAAACGTAGAATATACCAGCTGTCTTTCGGGGAGAGATTCAGTTTAGCCGACGCGGCTATCTATCTTTATTTTTATTTATTTTTCTGCTTTCACACCCACCTTTGGCCACGAGTCCTTTGGGTTTAAAGGGGTTAAATATTTCGTTTCGAAAAATGGACAACTTCAGCCTCTGTCTACATACATTTTAGTTAAAGAGTTCTTAACCCCTTACCTGTCACTGGGAGGAATTCCTCCCAGGTCAATTCTTTATCTATTGTTTTATTATTTGCAACAGATGAAGAGTTAATGATAAAATTTTTGACATTTTTGACATTTTGAGCGTCATTTAGTACAATACATACATAACAATTTAGTTGCAAATCGATCGCATGACTGAGACGCCGGATGACAACTAAAGTTGTCTTAAACTATGTTCACTAGGCTTGGCGTTAGGGTAAAAGCAACAAAAGTGGACAATGACGCAAAAGGTTAATTAACGGCAAAGAGGGCACCACTAAACCAACAGTAGGCCTAATAACAAAGTTGACATTTAGACTTATCTACTAGTTAGCACACAACTGTCTATCTGTGACTGTGACGCACGCGCAGACATATCAACATAAACATCGCTAGTAGTGTTATTGTGTATAGTAGAGTTAAGAGTATTTTTGCGGAACCACAAGATTGCAGACAGCGCGTGACGTGACGCGTCATTCGCAAGACGAAAATACAACCGAATTACCGAACTTATTTCACTCATGCGCATAGCGTTGCAGGCCAAGATGAGTTGCAAAAAATATAATAACGCAAGATATAGTAACTGTACTGTACAGTATTTCTCTTAACTTATATAGCATATACAGTTTTAAAGAGGACAAAGATCTGGGCTTGACCTCAATTTGATTCAGTGTGAGCCTATACCTATTGATGTAGGCCGAAATTAGAATGTCAAACAATGAAAAAGAAAGAAAAAATACATAACAGAATTATTACAAGCAAGACTAAGATCGGAGAATTGTTATAAGTAAAGCATAGAAGTTCCCGCACTCATAATAAGTTGACAGTGATTACAGTTAGGTAGATACTTATATACCTATACATACATATACAATATGTCTGATGACCTCCGTGGCGTAGTGGTCACCATGCTAGTCCGCCACCCAGAGGTCCCGGGTTCGATCACCGAGCTCCTCTACTGATCGTAAAAAAAATATTCACCTCCATAAAAAAATTATTACTTACCGTGCCAAAATGTATGGAGCTTCAGATTTCTTTTTGCGATTTCAGGGATTGACCCATAGTAAAAGTTTTTCACATTAATTAGTATGTTTACTTTCTTTTGGGTTGATACATCCTTTCCGCTACACTTTGTATAACGTCCAGCAAAATTTACTGAAACTATTTTTAGTGTAGATTTAGTTCGTGAAACTGAACAACTTGCTCTAGGAACATGATATATCGAAATATGAAAAAAAAACTTTTCTTAAAAACTCTGATCAAATTATCGGTCAACTAGAACGAGAAGCCATATAAATTACATAATATTTTTCGTTTAGATAAATAACTCTTTATTGTACACCAAAAAGAGTATTATTATACAGTGTGTTCGGACATGAACTAGCGATAATTTAAGGACATGCTTTCGTCATCAAAACGAACAACTTTTACTAAGGAAAAAATTACGAAATCGCGAAATAAAAATTTGTTGCTCCATACATTTTTATGCGATAGGTATGTAATTACTATGGAGCAGCGATTTTATTTGCGATTTTCTAATTTTTCCCTCAGTAAAAGTTGTTCGTATAGATGACGACAGCATGTCCTTATATTATTGCTAGTTCATGACCGAACACCCTGTATATATTACACTTTCGAGGACCTGTACAACGCCAGTCTAATGCAGTACAGGTAGCTCAGTAGTGGGCCCAGAGTAATATTTCGATTTGAGTGGACATCGACACGCAAAGAAGGAAGGTGTACAATAAAGAGTTATCTATCTTAAAAGAAACTATATTTTTCGTATTTCGACATATGTTCCTTGGGGAAAGATGTACAGGAAAATAGACTGATTTTAGTCATAAAATAGTTTCAGTATTTTTTTGTAAAGTAAAGTAAATACAGGGTCTAACAATATTGACAATGAAAATTTCAATCTTTGATTTGAATCTTTGAATCAAATAAATAACAAATAAGGATATTTTGAACAGATTAAAAGAACGGTTTTTAGAATAGTGAGATTATGCAACAATTGCATATTTTAACTTCGAAAATGAAACAATTCAAGAAGTTATTTATATTAAATATATCATTGTGACGTTGTGAAGGTGGTGGGCGGGAAGCGCGCTTTGATAACACTAGTATTGAACGATGATTCAATTTATTAAGTAGGACATGTAAACAAAATGGCGGACAAATAGCAGATTATTGAATTCAGTATTTTGCGTTGCATTTGTGCGTTGGAAGCGACACTAAACTTATTTGGAATTAAATACAGTATTCCTTTATTTGACGACCTCCGTGGCGTAGTGGTCACCATGCTAGTCCGCCACCCAGAGGTCCCGGATTCGATCCCCGGTCAGGGCAAGTTAGAAAATGGCCTTTTTCAAATTGTCCTGGGTCTTGGATGTTTATCTATATATGTATTTGTTATAAAATATAGTATCGTTGAGTTAGTATCCCATAACATAAGTCTCGAACTTACTTTGGGGCTAGCTCAATCAGTGTTATTTGTCCCTAATAGATATTTATTTATTTAAAATTTTACAAAACCTACATACAATTAAAAGAGAAGGTGTTTAGGAATGTGGTTAGGAAAATGTAACAAATACAACGACAAAAAATAATTATTGCAATTTTGTCAATTTGGAAAGAGAGAGAGCTGCAAATTGTAGACAGTGCTAAATATAAGGTTCCATTTTTAAGCCACATAAATATAAGAGTCATTCTGGGACAATGGCCCAAGTCAGCCCTGTATCACTCCCCGTTTAGGTATCAAAGATATACCTACATTATTACTATGCGCGCGGCGACCACTTCGAAGGGGAAAATTCAGTTACATAAATCGCTTGTCCAGAGTAATAACAATGAAATTAGCTTGCAATGGATGTCTAGGTATCTAAACGAAGAGGTGATGAGTTCTGACGCGAGCTAAATTAAACCATAGCGCTAACCACATTACGTAGATATTTCTTTGAATTTCTTTTCTAAGCAAGACGTCTGCGTGAGTACATATTCTGTGCCCAAGTATAAATACATTCCAACTTTGTCAAAATTAAATGGTGACAGTTGGCGACGGGCCATCGAGAATAATCAATTTCAATAAAGTTTTCCTCAAACGAACCAAACCCAAAATGGATTTGGTCTCAACCCACATAACTTTGGATAACAAGTGTCGTCGAGAAAGATGTTAATGATACGTCAATGCCATTGTTGACAATATTGCCAAATTTTTCAACGTGGCCCGAAGTATTGCGGGCAATGTTACCATTGGTTTATTATTATCCGAACACATTCCTATTTTGCTCTGAGAGAAGAGAAAAAGTTAGAGCAATTAAATGTATGATAAATAAATTGTGACAAAAACCATAACACATTTTTTGGCTTTGACATTGTCGGGTAAAGTGTAGGGCATAAAACTAGTAGGTACTTAAAAATTAACCAGCCAAGTGCGAGTTGGCTTCGCGTACGAAGAGTTCTGTACCATCCTTACTTAATACTTATAATATTATAAATGTGAAAGCGTGGATGTTTGTTACGCTTTCACGCAAAAACTACTTGACGAATAATCATGAAATTTTGTACACATAATCTGGGAGGTACTAGAAGTAACATAGGGTACTTTTTATTAAAAAATAAAAATATTTAAAAAAAAAATAAAAAAAAAATTGTCAACAAATATCAACATTTTGCTACTTTAGCGCCATCTAACATACAGTAATGAAGTTCAAACCCTAAATATGATGTGAAAGCGTGGATGTTTGTTACGCTTTTACGCAAAAACTACTTGACGAATAATCATGAAATTTTGTACACATATTCTGGGAGGTACTAGAAGTAACATAGGGTAAAGCGTAAATCTACACTATCCAATTATTTAATGGATTCGATGCGAGCGAAGCCGCGGGTAAAAGCTAGTTATCTATAAAAATCACGTTTGTTGCTAAATATTTATTTTAGTCTATTTTTAGTATTGTTCTTTTAGCGGCAACAGAAACACATCTGTGAAAATTTCAACCGTCTTATTATAAAACACAGACTAACTTTGTTACTAGGTTTAAACCATTATCCGACCAACAAGTTGACATCTAGTAATATCACACTATCTTACCTGTCAATGTCAAATTTATTTTGGGTGGATAATGGTTTAAACCTAGTGTAACAAAGTTAGGCCTGTTTTTATAATAAGACTGCAACTGTCTAGCTACCACGATTCATGAGATACAGCCTGGTGACAGACAGACAGGCGGACGGACGGACAGTGGAGTCTAAGTAATAGGGTCCCTTTTTTACCTTTTGGGTACAGAACCCTAAAAACTATTTAATTTTGTTTACTTGCATTTCCGCTATGCCCATTTCGCGGAACCTTGGATGTCGATTGGAAGTCATACTTTATCTAATCATTCGTTTAGTAAACACAACTACTCAAAGATATGATATCGATTAGGTCATAAATTATTTATAGATTGTTCGTCAAGTCGAACAAGTTGTATTAGTTAATTACAACTTGTTCGACTATCTGAATTTTTCGGGGTCCAGTGTTGCCCCCATTTGAAATAAATCAAAGAAAACGGAGATATCATTTAAAATTTTGTTTTGATCAGACCCTAGATAACCGTTCAAACTATTTTATGAACTATTGTTTACAGTTTAAAGTGAGAACATGAAGCTTTTCTACGCACAATTGCGAAAAACGGCCACTTTTGGCGTATGTGCGTACAAAAGCTTCATATTCTCACTTTAAACTGTATTCAGTAGTTCATAAAATAGTTTGAAGGGTTATCTAGGGTCTGATCAAGACAAAATTTTAAATGATGTCTCTGTTTTCTTTCAAATGATTTATTTTAAATGGGGGCAGCACTGGACCCCTAAAAATTCATGTAGCCTCTTAAGAGCCGCTGGTCAAATGAGGGCTGGCTCATATCTCGCGCAGAGGATTGTAGTAGCTATTCAACGGGAGAATGCAGCCAGTGTCCTTGGCACCATGCCAAATGAAACACATTTAGATTTTTAATGTAGTTTAATTTAGATTTAATCTAAATTTTGATTAGCATTTTGTTTTTTAGTTTAATTGTAATTCGTTATACTTTTCTATTGAATTATAATAAACCTAGTTTATTCAAGCTTAATGCAAGTTTAACAGGGAATAGCACTTAAAATATGTTACAAATTTTTTTTTAAGGTCTGATTAATTAAATTTTATTTGATACCCTATCCTAAACGGTATGATAAGATTTTTTTAGATTATTACATAATTTCATTATAAGAAAGTTCATCTGAGGACGCCATATTTAATTTACTGTGACGTCACATAGCCTATGCCAGCGGTGAGCGGACCAGACAAGACGCTTCCAACATAATCATTTGACGAGGTATCATGGCAGAGATGAACATACATAGCGGCGAAAATCGAAGTAATAAAAAATACTATATATAAAAATATTAATAGTATAAAAGGTAATAAAAATAAACGGCATAGTACAAGCCGGAGTCGCGCACAAAGAGTTCCGTATCTATAAAAAATAACGTTAGTTGTATGGAAGCCCCACTTAAAATATAGGTATTTTATTCTGTTTACAGTATTTTTTATAGTTGTAGCGGCAAAAGAAATACATGATCTGTGAAAATTTCAACTGTGTAACTATCACGGTTCATGAGATACAGATGCCTGGTGCCAGACAAGACGGACGGATGAGCAGCGGGGTCTTAGTATTAGAGTCCCGTTTTTATCCTTTGGATACGGAACCTTTAAAAGCCAGCCAGCACCCTGGGCTCAGAAGCAACAAGCGGATGTAACCGGAAATACGCTAAGATAAAGCCACTTGGATCCAAAACTATAACAAGAATAACATAACTCTGTACATTCAGCTCAGTCGGGTAACCGATTAACAACTCGAGGCCGCCATCTTGGACTAATGCCAAAGTTCGCGATGTAAAAATTTATCTGTTATGTTGGCGTTTTCTACGAAACGATATAGATTTCTGTGTTTTTAGAAATTATTCCGCTTTTCCACGTACAGTCAAGTACCAAGATACCTGACCAGGCCCTTCTACTTATATCTTTATTTTTCTCTTGAACTAAAAATGATATTAACATAAAAAAATATTCAGACAGATTTTAATTAAGTCTTTATGAATAGAAATTTTCATGACTGTACCTACTACTTAGTATTTTTGTATGAAATGAAGAAAAATTAATCCAATTACCGGTGTATATTTATTCATTTTATGCATTCATCATGACATTCCTGTTTTAATATTTTTGAAACTATTAAAAAGAATGTGGTCCAATTTACCTTGAGTAAATTTTTTTTTTAAATCGAACCACGAGACGGCTATGACTTTCAAGCGTTAACCCCCAATAAGTTTTAAACAGCTTAACCGATTTTATCAAACAATTTATGTAAGTAAGAACCACCGCAAGGAAACTTGCTTTCACGAAAAAAAGACCGCATCGAACTAGGTCCATCCGTTCGAGCGCTACGATGCCACAGACAGACAGACGAACATGAGCGTTAAACTTAAACACTCCCTTGTTTTTCGTGGGTTAAAAAAATAAACGTATCTTGTAGAACAAAGGACAATGTCATGTTTCCATATAAGTCTAGACCAGTGACCAAATTACATAATTTAACAGATAAATGTTATATATAGAATCGTTGTAAAACCGGCGTGAGTGAACCCGGATCAGTCAGATCGACTGTGAAAGTGCTACCTACTACTACTTAGTACTTGTCGTATTTACTTGTAAATGTAGGCAGACCACAGTCCACAGCCATGCCTATGGAGTATAAAGAAATTTAAAAACCGCATCGAAAACGGTCCATTACTTCGAGCGCTACGATGACAAAGACAGACAAAGATAGCGTCAAACTTATAACACAAAAAACAGGGGGATTTTTGTAGGGGATTAAAAAATATACGTATCTTGTAGAACAAAGGACAATGTCACGTTTCCATACAAGTCTAGACCAGTGACCAAATTACATAATTTAACTGATACAGTTATATTGAATCGTTGTATAACTGGCGTGACCCCGGATCAGTCAGATCGACTGTGAAAGTGCTACTTGGTACTTGTATTTACTTGTAAATGTAGGCGGACCACAGCCACGCCTATGGCGTATTAAGTTTATTTATTAAGTACTAGTTGTATCCCGCGCCGTTGCCCGCGTTTTGAAAGATAAAATATAGCCTGTTACTCGCTGATAATGAAGTTTTCTATTGGTGAAATAATTTTTGAAATCGGATTAGTAGTTTTGAGTTTATGCCTTATATACAAACAATCTTTTCCCTTTATAATGTATTTATAGATATTCTCAAGTATTCGTGTGTATTTTTCAACAATAAAAAATAGCCAATGAAAAAATCGTACAAGCCGATTGAAGGAATGAGCGAAAATGTGCGATGCATAGCTAAATATGAAAAAACAAAGTGAAATATTTTGTAATTTTAATATCTCAAAATTAACACCGCCCGATTCCTTATTCTTTTAGTTGCCTCAGGACATCCTCAAGAGGTTAACTGTTATATTTACCACATTACTATTATTGGTATATAACGCAATTGTATATTATATAGTCACATTTTATCATGTAAGTATGTATTGCTTTTCTGTGCCGCATTTTTTTTCTCTGTTTATCCCTATGGTTGACTGGGACAAAATGCTCTTAGCATTTAGTCCGTCATTTGTCAAAAGTATATTTGTACTATGAAATAATAAAGTTTGATAAATAAAATAAATTACGCCCGTTTCTTTCGGGGTAGGCAGAAAGACCTACACTTGCTACGATCCAGACTTACATAGTAAAAAAAAATCAGACAGACCTCTTTCGCTTCATCTACACTCATCAGTTTCTTAAGACCCACAGTACTAACCTCTCCTTTTTAGGGTTCCATATTTTAACGTCTGCAATCTGCTCGCAAAATCTATCTAAATCTAAAATATATATAACTCAAAGGTGACAAGGTGACTGACTGACATAGTGATCTATCAACGCACAGCCCAAACCACTGGACGGATCGGTTTAAAATTTGGCATGCAGGTAGATGTTATGACGTAGGCATCCGCTAAGAAAGGATTTTGATCAATTCTACCCCCAAGGGGATAAAATAGGGGTTGAAAGTTTGTATGAAACTTTGCCAATTTTAAACCGATCGGGCTGAGACTTTGCATGCATAAAGCTACTATGACATAGATATCCCCTAAGAAAGGATTTTGATAAATTACACCCCTACGCGAGCAAAACCTAGTGTTCAATAAAACAACACTTTGCGACAATAAATATTAATGATTTTGATGATAAATGTGTTGTATCGAACAGACTAAAAGTCAATTGGGGTTAATGTCGTATCAGATAACCGGTCCAAAGTGTATATTTATGCTATTTATGCTTGGAAACTTTTGAGAACATATAAACTATATGTAAACACTAATGTACCATATAGGCATTTTAAAAACCCCGACTCAAATATAATAATGATAATCAAGGCTTTGTTTCTCACCTTCATCAAGTGTTCGTTAATCGTCACCAAAAACTTCATCAGTCATTACTAATAAACTAGTAGCGTAACTAAAAGTAGTATGGCAACAGATGCTGTACGGGAGGCAAACGCCAACAATCCCGTATCCACTGTGGCTCCCAAAAGCACGAGAAGAAGATGGACATCAGAAATGAACACGTTCAACTGGCGTGTATATCTCGAAATAACAAAATTAGAAACAGATTCAGGCCCGTATTTAGAGAAACAACATGATCGATTTCTTAGAAAATTCCCTGAAGTTAATGTATCACGACAAAGAATAGGCGATCCAAGACAAGCAATAGTTAGGAAACAGATGATTAGTCAAACTATAATGGATGAAATAAGGAAAGAAGTAGAAGACAGCCTTCATACACACAATACCCTAGCACACAATCATCAATCAGTCACTTTAGCTACTCCGTCTCCCAACGTACTGACTTTCACAAATAATCGCAGAAACACAAACATGAGATGGTCAACCAATATGAATGAAAGTATAATTAAAATATATTATAGAATCACTAATTTAGAAAGGAATACCATGGCATATCGACAACAATTATATACAAATTTTATTGCAGGATTCCCAGAACTATCTCATTTGTCAGAACAAAGGTTAGCAGACCAACGAAGAGCTATTATCCATAATAAATATATACCAGTAAAAAAAATTCAAGAAATAAAAGAGGAAGTTGAAAAAGAACTTCAAGAAAATAATACACATACCAATCTTACAACACCACAAAACACTTTTGATATACAATTACCATTATAATTTCAATGCTCGCCTCCAAATATACCGCAGTCATGTAATATACAAGACACTCCTAATTTGACACAATCCACAGACATTATACTTAGAAGTTTGACAACTGACAATACCAAAGATATAAACCCTAAACACTACTCGTGACACTGACTTTACACTACTGAACGAAGACATTAGAAACACAATATAAGAAACCTTTACAAATAATTTAGACAAATTTATTAATACTCCCGCAACCGAAAGACCATTTATACCAAAACAAAAATCGACTAAAAAGTTAGATCTCATAACACATTACATTGATAATGCAATTTTATTTACCTAAATATCTACAAACGGAACCAGACTTCAACTATTTACATGCTTTGATTTCTTGTTCAGCATATACAGCTGCTACCTGTAACGGCATGCGAATTAACGAAGACACCTCGACAAAATTTAAAACCAACCTGGCAAAAAAGGTTAGAGAAGAAAATAGCACAACTAAGGAAAGATATAGGAAGAATGTCACAATACATACACTACTGGAAATAGAAGCAATAGTTTACTTTTTCACATAGAAAATATTAAAGCGAGATATAAAACGCATCCGCAATACGAAAGCCCGAACACAACTCCAATAGAATTCTTAGATACTCTTAAACAAAAACTAGCAGCAACAGCAAGTAGGCTTAGGCGGTATAAGACATGTACGCTTCGGAAAACACAAAACTGTCAATTCATTAATAATGAGAAACGATTCTACAGAAGCCTTAATAGTAATACAACTAAACTCCAATACGCAGAGCTCGCCATGTGCACAACAATATAGCTTTTGGTCTAATATATGGACAAACCCGGTAGAACATAATAAAAATGCAAGCTGGATAAATACAATTAATAACAGTGCAGAAAAATTTACAGAAATGACATTTGAATCGGTTCCCGTTACGCTTTTTGACCAGGTTATTGCAAAAACGCAGAATTGGAAAGCCCCAGGATCTGATAAGATTCATAATTATTGGTTTAAAAAAGTAACGACTACCCACACACATATCCATAAACATATTAACAATTTTATACAAGCAAAGAATACATTACCTTTATTTGTAACTCACGGCATTACTTACATGATTCCCAAAGACCAAAACATTTCTGATTCTGCAAAATATAGACCTATTACTTGCCTACAAACTTTTTATAAGATCCTTACAGCCTGCATAAATAAAGTTATTTATAAACACCTTGATGAAAATAACATTTTATCAGAACAGCAGAAAGGTTGTCGCAAAAATAGTCAGGGATGCAAAGAGCAGTTAATAATAGATGCAGTGACAATGAAACAAGTATACTCAGGTAAGCGAAACCTATACACTATGTTCGTGGATTACAAAAAGGCGTATGATTCGGTACCTCATAGCTGGCTGATCGAAGTCTTTAAGATATACAAAATTAATGAAACAATAATTCAATTTCTTTCCGAGACAATGAAAAACTGGCAAACAACTATTAAAATCACTAACAATAATATAGACATAACTACTGAACCGATTTATATACAAAGAGGTATATTCCAAGGTGACGCATTAAGCCCACTTTGGTTTTGCCTAGCTTTAAATCCGCTTTCAACTCTTCTTAATAACACAGATAAAGGTTTCAAACTCACTTTCAACAAAGAACATTTAAAAATAACACATTTGATGTACATGGATGACATCAAATTATATGCCAGTAATAAAGAAGAAATATTTACACTCGCTTAAAAGACTGAATCATTTTCTAACGATATCCAAATGCAGTTTGGCGAATTGCCTGCCTCCGTGGTCCAGTGGTCAAGGCGTTCGCCTTGTGACCCGGAGGTCATGGGTTCGATTCCCACCGGGAAGCATACTTTGTTAAAAGTTGTTTCCAGTCTGTCTGGATAGGATATTGCAGGCTTGAATCACCTGATTATCCGAAAAGAAAGATGATTCCGTGTTTCGGAAGGCACGTAAAACTGTGGGTCCCGAACGCCACCTAGCGTTTGATCATCAAACTATCCAAGGATTGGTTCCTTGGTTAGGTAGCGGACCTCGGGCTCTGAAGCGTTACTGCTGAGGATGCAATGGATGTCTAAATTAATTGATCACAAACAGGCAAAACTTCATCTATCAAAATCTTTTCGACATCGGTTAACACAGCTTATGAAAAGTCAATTGAACTCTTGAAATTTAATTAAAGCTATAAATACGTATGCTATCCCAGTCCTTACGTACTCTTTTGGTACGAATTCATTGGTCCAAGACAGATTTAATAAAATTACAGACGACAATTTATGTGTTTCTTACACAGTATAGAAAACATCACCCTAAATCATGTATACAAAGACTTACTCTACCTAAACGGGATGGTGGCAGAAGCATTATAGATATTCGTAATTTACACAATAGACAGATAACGACATTACGCCAATATTTTTATATGAAGGCTGAAAAATCTGATTTACATAAATACTAGCGATGCATCCGATACCGATACCGATACCGATATATCGGCGATACTTTGAGTTAGCCGATATATCGGTATCGACGATATGTTTATGACCGATTCAACGATACTTTTTTTTTTAAATCGCCTTTCTCCGCAAAACTTAAATAAAAATGTTATTATTGTTAATTACTAAAATTTATAATAATTATCCAATATCGACCTATGTAACTACTTTTCATATTAATAAAAAAAAATCCGACTGGTGATGACGACCTCCGTAGCGTAGTGGTCACCATGCTAGTCCACCACCCAGAGGTCCCGGGTTCGATCCCCGGTCAGGGCAAGTTGGAAAATGGCCTTTCTCAAATTGTCCTGGGTCTTGGATGTTTATCTACATATGTATTTGTTATAAAATATAGTATCGTTGAGTTAGTATCCCATAACACAAGTAACGAACTTACTTTGGGGCTAGCTCTATCAGTGTTATTTGTCCCTATATATTTATTATTATAATTTATTATCTTCATGTTTGATTCAATTAACGTATCAGTATCGGTATCGGTATCGCCGATATTTGTATAAGAGTATCGGTATCGTATCGGCGAAAAGGCGTATCGATGCAACCCTAATAAATACATTACACTTATAGACTTAAAGTTTTCCCCACTTAATTTAAATAATAAAAGTACTCAACCCAACAAAGAACAGATATCTATCATTAAAAAAAAAAACAAACTTGCTGCGCAGGTTTCTGTTTTGGACTTCACTAGAAAATACAAATTGATCTCTGAGATATCTAGGATAGGTAGGATTGAATAGAATGGAGTACAGTAAAGAAAAGGATATGCCAATCACGTCGTAGTCGAATCGGGAGCCACTTGATTATTTTCCTTAAAAGGATACATGGATTTTTCGGGGTCCAGTGCTGCCCCCATTTGAAAGGAAACGGGGACATCATTTCAAACTTTGTCCCTTCAAACTATTTTCCTGCCTTCTAAAGCACAGAGGACCTTGAGCAATTTTTATGCCACTTGTGGTCCAAGTGCGGACCGCGCCCGGTGTCGCTTAACTTGCTAAACCGCTAGTAATGCGCACGAGGAGACCAGCATGGAAGCTAGCTTTAAACTAACTCGAAATAAACAAATGCAACGTAACAACCCGACGCCCACCACTCATTTAACAATCATGGCTAATTTGCTTGCCATTTGCGACCGTAGAGGGGACCAGGATGTTTCTAATAAAATCAGCTATACAATACTATATAACAAATTACTATTCAGTCCATAGCACATACATTGGCAGATTTATAGGCTAAGCAGTGTATTATTTTTTTTGCAAAGTTATTGTAAAGTTTTAACTATTAGGAATGTATGGAACCCATAATTAATAAATATAAAAAAATAAAACAGTAAAAGAAAATGTGTCTGTACATAGAATATATTTCCAAAAAAAATTGGGGCGATGGAGACATTATGACAGAGTAAGAAAAAAAAAGGTCTGTCTGTTGTACACGCTAATCCCCAGAAATACTGGAAGTTACTCCATGAAATAATACGTTAGTCGTACTATAGTGACGTTTTATATCTATTTCAAACTGATTTAGACTTTATCATCATACATTAGTGCTCAATGTGGCTTGACACTGAAACGCGGGTACGCAGTAACGTCTGTCTTGCGTACCACTTTTGGAGTAACCCCCCTAGACGGATTCAAATGAAACTTTTTTTGTTATATAGCTGTTAAGCCTGGGCAACATATAGGTTATAATTGATTTTGGAAAATGGTACACCTAATACAGAACCATAATTTTCCAGCTAAACTATAAGAAATATAAAAATGGCTTCTTCGCAAAAGTTGTTCAGCCTGATGAGCAGTTTTTGCTGAGGTATTAAAATAGAAGATCCGGAACACCTGATTCGGATCAAGTTAAAAAGAAATAAAAAAATATTTATTGACAACATATACGCTTCTGTAAGTATTTATATTAATACACCGGAGTCATAAAGTCCACGCGAACGAAGTCGGGCATCAGCTAGTATACAATAAAATACCAAAGCAATATAAATTAATTAATTTAAATACGTTTAAATAGGTTGTTTTTGAACGATAAATGTTTTTTGTTTTATCAAATAACACTGATTGAGTTAGCTCCAAAGAAGTTCGAGACATGTGTTATGGGATACTATCTCAACGATACTATATTTTATAACAAATACATACATAGACAAACACCCAAGACCCAGGACAATTTTAAAAAGGCCATTTTCTATTACGCCACGCCACCATCTCTAACACTACGACACGGAGGTCGTCTGATTATTGTTTTACAATCAAAGAACCCTTGTAGCAATTGAACAATGCAAGAAAGTCAACCTTCAACAAAAGTATACCTGAAACCCTGGCCCGACCCGAACTCTTTGGGGGTTCCCATTGTTGAGAGACAAAGCACGCAACCAACAGATTTATTATCATCATTTGTTAAAATAGGCGTGCGCAGGGGAGAGCGCGGGGGAGCATCCGCTCCCCCCAATCCGTGGTGCCGCCCAACGCCACCGTCACTCTCATGCTCCAAGAGTTTTTGATACTGCCGGTAACTACCTGCTCCTGTGAACGCGTCTTTTCCAAATTAACCGTAGTTAAAATAAGCTCAGAAGTGCCAGGAGCGACTGGAACACCTAATGCTGCTCTACGGAGCAAGGACTTGCCACTCATGTGCCAATTGCGGACATAATTGACGCATTTTAACATGAACAGTGCGGAGCGCCGCATAACCCTTTGGTTATGTAAATTAAAAAAAAATACTTGAAATATAATAAAAATATATGACAGACTATTTTAAGTCTTTGATTTTTGTTACTTAAAAGTTTAAGTTGGAAAAATCGGTGTTGCCGCCATTTTAGTCAACTCCCGCTCCCTCCAATCGATGACCCTGTGCACGCCTGTGAGTGTTTGTCAATATATTTAACTACCTAAACCTGCTTCATTGTAAATAACCGTAACGATGCATGCTGCTATCTACCTCATTCCTTTATCATCTCATCCCGTTCGAAAGCATTACATTTTATAAGTATTTGTAACTTGACAGACCGTATAAAAAAGCTCTTACGGCACTTAGGAGATCAAATCTGTTAATAATTTTTCAAAATTAAAAACCAACTTCTTCCCCAAACTACAGAACTGATTTTGATAAAATTTCCATGGTACCACCTGGAAAGTATACCCTTTCAAACAAAAAAAAAATTGTTTAAATCGGTCCAGGCGTCTTTGAATAATCGGTGAACATACATAAAAAATCTCCTCGTTTTTTGGAAGTCGGTTAAAAAATGAGTTTTTTTTTCGGCGTTGCTTCTTAGCAGTGGTCGATGCCAAATGCTATAATCGGAAGCATTTCTTTAAAATGATTAATTAATTATACACGTAATGTATACAAAACTTATTGACGGGTAAAAGTGTCTGCAAATGCCTAATTACTGAATAAACATTTGAAATTAATAAAATAATGATCACACTATCTCACTTAAACTGGCCTTTAGGTCTAGGTCCTATTTATACCAGAGGTTCCCAAACTTATTTTGTGAAAAACGCCCACTTTAAAAATCTGTTATTTTGTAGCGCTTTCACCTTAAAACCTCAATCACATATTAGTCTCGCCTGGAGTTTAATTAAACCCATTTCACCGTGCTTTATACCGTGTTTGTATATTGTATTCGATAGGTTGGACTACTTTACAAATAAAATGAAAAAAAGTCTACTGCCGCTTACACTATGAAGCGCCATGTGCAAATTAAATGACATCACAGATCCACTTACGAATAACAACACCGAGTATCTTTGATCGAAAATCAACCTTATAACTGACACACATAAGTTCAAATTCTCTTGCATATATAACATATTTAGATTCTGTTTTGAAATGGATCGTGAAAGAAAATAATGCCACTGTATCATAAAAATAAGGTCGGAAATTGCATGTGGGATGGATGCGTTGTTTGTTCGCAAAGGTACTTTACCTGAATGTATTTCGAGAAGTGAATGTTGTTCTCAGGAGCTTTTGAAAGTTTATTTTTAGTGTTCTGGCACCTTGCATTTTGTTTTGCACCCCAAACAAACAAACAGGCATGGCACTTCATAGAAGCCGAGTATCATTTATGCCTGCTACTACAAACGAAACTATATATCCGTGCACACGACAGTGTGTGTGTGTTCGCCCGCCAACACACTTGACAAGGCGAGAGGTGCGGGGACGGGGAACGCGGACGCATATTGCGCTGGACCCTAGGAGTTTCAGTTTTGTATTTTGTATTCGAGCTCCAAAAAGGAGATTATCAATTTACTTTTTTGATGTTCACCGATAATTCGAAGACGCCTGGACCGATTTGTACAACTCTTGTTTGAAAGAGCATACTTGACGGTTGGTCCCACAGTAATTTTATCAAAATCGTTTCTGTAGTTTGGGCTCGAAGAATGTTATTAGTATTGAAAAAAATATGTATGTAATTCTGTGTGTCTTAATTACTACTTTTTTGCATGTGTAAGGGTTGGATCTCACTTATCAGCACGGAGCAGCACTTTTCTAAGCTGTTATCCTTTTCTGTCGCTCAGAACCGTCATTAGCTAGTACGAGAGAAAGCGAAGGAACGCTATAGCACGGCCGGTGCGATAGCGTTCCGTCGCTCTCTCTCGCTCTGGCAAATGACGGTTCTGAGCGACAGAAAAGGCTATTATAGCGGCATGGAAAAATGCTGCTGCGCGCTGTGTGCTGACAAGTGAGATCCAACCCTAAGTGGTCAACACTGACTAACAGATTTGTAAAAGCTTTATAGAGTTTCGAAGTCTTTGACTAGGAACTCTTAGTTTTGGTATATATGTCTGTCTGGTCGCGGCTTAGCACAGAGACTGTTAGTACTCGAAAATTGTAATACTACCTGATATAGATAGCTTGTTTTATATGCCATTTGCGGTCACTGTCACTCCTTCCTCTGTAACACGCCAATTTTTTAAACTTTATTTAATACTAACCCTACAAACTTAAGTCATCTTAAAGATTTTGTCCGTGCGGCATGGTACCAATAACGTTGACTGCGTTTCGTTTCATAGCTATGCTAATTCGTTGAGCAAAGTGGCAGCCAACCCTCTTGGCACCAGCGGTTTGGTGCAGAGATCTCTGAGAAAGGCAATATACAAATGATATGTGGATTATCACGGAGAAATCGCGTGAAAAACACCCGCATCCGCGGCAGCCTTCATGTCTGTAACATGGCAGACAAACTGCAGGAGAGTCGCCTACGCTGGTACGGTCAAGTCTTGCGGAAGCCGGCAAGTTACGTGGGAAACAAATGTATAGTCATGCCGCCTCCGCCGGGGCCCGGCAGGCGTGGAACCCAAGAAGTGCTGGCTTGATGTCGTCAAGGATGATATGCGTGCTATTCGTCTTACAACCAAGGATGCTCAAGACCGTGCGAAGTGGAGAAAAGAAAGTCTGAAAGCGGACCCCGGGCTTCGCAGCATTACAGCTGAAGATGTAACTGGGAATACGTTGAGATGAGAGAGAGAGAGAGATCTCTGAGGAAGGCGTCCAAAGGTATCCACATCAAACAACACAAATACGTAGTTAAACTTACGGGTACCTACATGTCCGCCATTTTGAAATAGCAAAATATGTAATTTATTTTCCTGTACCTCCAGATAAGAGTATAAATAGCATTTTGCTCATACGACGCCTGTCACACAATGGAGGTTTTGTTATTAAAATTTATATTTTACATAATAAAGAATGAATTTTCATTGGCAATGAAAATTCATTCATAAGAAATGTCTTAAGGGGATACCAGAATTTTCCGGGGTCCAGTGCTGCCACCGTTTGAAATAAATTATTTGATAGGAAACGGAGACATCATTTAAAATTTTGTCTTGACCAGGCTCTAGATAACCCTTCAACCTATTCTATGAACCATTTAAAGTTAGAACGTGAAGCTTTTCTACGCACAATTGCGATAAACGGCCACTTTCGGCGTATGTGCGTAGAAAAGCCTCACGTTCTCTCTTTAAACTGTAAATAGTAGTTCATTAATAGTTTGAAGGGTTATATAGTGCGTGGTCAAGACAAAATTTTAAATTATGTCTCAGTTTCCTATCAAATGATTTATTTCAAATGGGGACAGCACTGGACCCCAGAAAGTTCAGGTAGCCCCTTCACGTATCTCCCGGGCGCCGTTATGTTATTAATTTATTTTAAAATTAATATAAATAAATCAGGAGCTTGTGGCCCGGCGGGCGCGCGCATTGCTTGCGCTTTCGCAAGTAAAGCGACACCGGCGTCGTCCGTACTTGGATGGGTGACCACAAGTGGTATAAAAATTTCTCGAGCCCCTCCTTGCTTCGGAAGGCACGTATAAGCCGTTGGCCGGCTGTCATTTTTGTATGGCAGTTGTCAAACTATGTCAGCCTGGAAAACAAAGATATAGGAAAAATTTTTTTTTGCTCTTTGCTGGAAAATTTTCAGGCAGGCAATATTGGCCACTTAGATACACAAAAAACAACAAACCAAACTAAAATACAAAGGTTTTCACCAACTACAGTGTCTAGATTCTCTTCATAAAAAAATCTTCTCCGCTGCGCTCTTCTCTGTCTGAAATGGCCCTTAGAAGAAGGGCTAGAATAAAGCTGAAAACACAGTTTCTTCTTTTAGTTGTAGAGAACTGGGGCAAAAATAAATTAATTGGAACAGTTAATAAAATAAAACGTCACATAGTGTCGCTTTACATTAATCATATCTACTTTTATGATTTAAGATTTATTCATGCAGAAAATCTGATATTAGGAGCGTTATTTGACTGCAA
The DNA here is from genome assembly GCA_943193695.1 of Acrobasis suavella. Taxonomy (NCBI): domain Eukaryota; kingdom Metazoa; phylum Arthropoda; class Insecta; order Lepidoptera; family Pyralidae; genus Acrobasis; species Acrobasis suavella. Next base: position 5,962,933 of record OW971956.1, read on the forward strand.
GAAACGATAACGTCATTAGCCTGTATTTCATACGAATTCCATAGGAAATTTTTGTTTTGATATTTAGAAAAACGTATCTGATTTGACTTGTTGTCATCTTTTTATTATTATTATTTTACGGCTCTGGATACTACTCCTTTAAAGCCCATCTTTATTTATTTACTTCTTTATTCCAAATCCTACCTAACCCTAACTATACAATTAAAGGTTGGTGTAGGTCCTTTGATTGCTTCAAGGGAGCTTCTGGCGACAAATCTATACAAGCCCACTGGTTCATAGCTGATTGAGTGGCGGACGGCGCCTAAAAACGCCCATAGTCCGCAAATAAATATCACTACAGCCGCACTATGAGTGTCCACTTTAAACATTTTACATATTGTCCTTGAGCATGAGCATTTATAACACTAAACTACACAAATTTCATATTATAAAGTCTACTAGAATCAATTCGCAAAACAATTTAAAGCTAACTCCAACTGAACCCCTTGACTTCCCGCCAAAAACTCCACTTGTCATCTTGCGGATTAGCACATGTCATTTTGTGGAAATTAACATAAATAAAATTCTTGTAAAACCCCAAACAAATGGTTGATTGTTTGATTTTTGATGGACCTTGTGGCAAATATACTCGTGTCTTATGTACTTATACTTATATAAGTATATGTTATGTTAATGTGCCAAATGTCATTGGTCAGATTAGCACATACGGAGCGTCGACAAATATTGTAAACTTGTTTGCATAATGTATGCGAAAATCTGCGTTATACGGGCTACTCGTTTTTTTGTCATGTTCACATTATACAGGTGACGTTACCAGCCAAATGATTGGACCAAGTTCAGTCCATTATACAAAAGTAATTAAAAAAAAATAATAACAAAATAGGTAAAAAAATAAAATAAAACTAGGCCAGCTTTCTTGGCACCGTGTCGTATGGACAAGGTTTTTTAAACTTACTAAATACTTACTAAAGTTCTTTTTTCAATTGCAAATTATTTTAACTATTTTTACACAAATCAATATATTATACCATGATTAAACTAAATATAACTTATATATCTAAGTATTAATAAACTTAACTAGGCATAAATGCTTTAAATAACATCAAATCATAAAAAAAATTGAGCCTAAAGCGCTCGCAGGGTATGGTGCCCAAGAGGCTGGCGGCATTTCCGCGTTGAATGGCTACGCTTTGGCCAAAATCAGTTTATTCGATTCTTAGCTTAGATAACATGTATATAACTCTAAAATTATGTAGATTAAACTAACAATACTTAAAAAATTGGCAGTTTTTTTTTTAGTTTTTGTAGTCAGTTGAAAATACACAGAGGCAATTCATCGTGTATTTTTTTATAGAGTACATTTGAACATATATGTATATATATGGCAAACCGGGTTTTTGGACAGCCAAACATGTTTTGTTATTGAGGAAAACGACTCCACAAGGCGAAGGTAGCACAAGTATTAATATATGTATATGTTATACATAGGGTATTTTTCCCATAGGATATTCCTATGTAAACATCCTGGGGCTCTTTTAGGGGGTTCTACACTATTATTGTCGACCTCTGTCGGGGTCATCATGCCAGGCTGTCACACTGGAGGTCCCGGGACTCCCGGGGTCGTTTTATGGTCAGGTCAAGATGGATAATGATATTTTTCAGATTGATTTATTGACCTGGGTCTTGGATGTTTATCATCTTAGAGCTGTTAAAAACAATATATATAAATCATAAATATAAATAAATATATATAGGGACAAATTACACTGATTGAGCTTGCCCCAAAGTAAGTTAGAGACTTGTGTTATGAGATACTAACTTAACGATACTTTATTTTATAACAAATACATATATAGATTATATAAACATCCAAGACCCAGGTCAATTTTTGAAAAAGGCCATTTTCCAACTTGCCCTGACCGGGGATCGAACCCGGGACCTCTGGGTGGCGGACTAGCATGGTGACCACTACGCCACGGAGGTCGTCAAAAACAACGTAAATATACTACCTGAGCAGGGTGCCAACCTAGCTTCATATGATAAGACAGTGTATATTTTAGGCCCAAAATTATACAGTCATTTACCAGACAAATTGAAAGACCTCAGTGGAAAACAAATTAAAAATAAACTAAAAACAACATTATTAGAAAAGTACTATTACAGCATTGATGAATATCTATCGGATAAAATTAATTGTTAATAATGTAATTTGATTATTTACCCATATCACATTGTATCTTTGAATTAAGTAACTTAATATTCACTTAACTTTAATTGAATTAATTAATGAAATGATTTTGTGTATAATTTTAATTTTGCACACCTTTCCAAGGTAAAATATATTGGTACTAAAATTGTTAACATCACATGTATTTTTACCCGACTGCGCCAGAAGGAGGGTTATGTTTTTCGAGAGTATGCATGTATATACATATAAGTTTGTATGTATGTATAATTGTTTGGCACGCTCTGCAGCCGCTGCTGCAGTCGTTAGATTCGTATTTACTGTGAAAGTGACACTGGGTATATCAAAATAAGATAAAATAAAGAAAAGAACAAAATAAAAATGCAGTCGGGTTTTTTGTTTTTGTAATAATTACTTGTTACACGCATGCAAATAAATAATTTGATTATCTATACATATATGTGTTTGTTATAAAATATAGTATCGTTAAGTTAGTATCCCATAACACAAGTCTCGAACTTACTTTGAGACTAGCTCAATCTGTGTAATTTGTCCGTATACACATATTCTTTATTAATTATCAAATTTTTTTTAAATATTTTTTCTTGTAAATTCACAACCTTTTGTTATGAAGTGGCAGTTTATGTCATCCACTTCTATGTATGTGTCTCACTTAAAATTTCAATGGCCCATTAGTCAAAGCGTTATAATGAATGATAATGAATCGTTTAACATTTAAGTACTAAAATTAATCACGTTCCTAGTTATTACAATAATGTTTAACTACTTCAGTTACCTATTGTAAATACGTAGAATTGACGCATTTACCACATGTCCCTTTACACGTATGATAAATAAAATAAATAAATATATTATAGGGACAAATAACAATGATTGAGCTAGCCCCAAAGTAAGTTCGAGACTTGTGTTATGGGATACTAACTCAACGATACTATATTTTATAACAAATACATATTCCAAGACCCAGGACAATTTGAAAAAGACCATTTTCCAACCTTGTGAACACTAGTGGCTCTGGAATCTGTAGAACTCGCGAGTCACCCGAGGATAAAAAAAATGTTCAGACAAAAAAGTTACGCCTTATTAAGGGTAAGAAAAAAGACTATCGGAGCGTCTTAGAAAGACCGGACAGGACTGACGTCACTTATGTCGCATTTGTAGGCGTGATTTAAGAACATTTGTTCGAGTGCTATGCTAATTATTGCGTATGAGAAATTTATGATGTTTTTAGAACTGGCTTAAATAAGATATTTATAAATTTTTCAACTCCAATATTTCCGCCATTCAGAAAAATTTCGACTAAACTGTATCAAGATAAAAGTTATATATGTAATTTTCAAACCTTTTCACAAAACTTCACGAGAATCGGTTGAGAAATGCGGCCTGTAGGCGAGAACAGCCGGACAGACAGCCGGACAAAAGACAAGCAATTTTGGCCAAAACGGCACTTTTGGCCAATAATGTGCGTAGAAAAGCTTCACGTTCTCAATTTAAACTGTAAAAAGTAGATCATACAATAATTTGGTTATCTAGAGCATGTTCAGACCAAAATTTTGAAAGATACCTCCGTTTCCTTTCAAATAATTTATTTCATATGGGGGAGCACTGGACCCCGAAAAATTCAAGTAAGGTATGCCTCAAAAATGGAGAACCTATCCTCGTAACACGCTTAAGGCGGCCCTTCCCGGCCGCACTGTCGTCAACACGAGCATAGTTTGAAAAGCTTGTTATGTCATCTAGGGCAATGCTAGAAAAAGAAGCAAAGCAAAAAGGGAGTCAACGCCTGAGGGCTCGGTTTACATACTATTGAATGAAATTATTATTATTATTACCTATCCATTGAACGAATATTTACTTTTCATTGGGTGCGGAAATGTCTTAAAACTTGTTCCAGGTGATACGTGTTTTTCAGTAAGCCTTACAAGTGTGTGAAATAATTTATTTTTATTTAAAATTATCATTACGTTTCTATTATATTTTTTTTAATTTTACAATTTATGAGTACTTTATAAACGGTCGAAGTTCAAGTAAAATTTGTGCAAAAAAGCCGATTTTTGGAAGCTTATACTGAATTTGTTTCTTCAAATTTTAATTTTTTATTTCGATAGAAACCTAGAAATAACGCACAAGATACCTGTTAGTTCAAAAAAATTCAAGAAAGATCAGTTAAAACGTTATAATCACGTACGAGCGTTTGTATGAAAAGTAAGACGGGAAGGCCGCTCTTAACGATGGTTGCATGTTAGTTAATAAATTACGAAATGCAAAACTTGTTATGTGTACGATTCCGGCTTTTGGCCTAGATGCAGTACCTTGTCCCGATGTCTGTCTGTCTGTATGTAATCAAATCTTGCAAGTTAAATTTGACCCACTTCCCGGTTTCCCATTGAGCTGAAATTTTGCACGCATGCAGATATCGCGTGACAATGCTATATTATAATGGCATGGAGGTGATCTAATGATGGAGCCGGAAGGTGGCCATAGGAACTCTGTAACGAAATGACGCAACCCCATCGAGTGTGGGCTCGTCCGAATCGTCTCGAGGAGCACTTTTAAGTTAGATTAAAGCTTGTTTTTTAAAACATTTTTTTTAAATAATTACTGGTTTATCATTTAATATTCTAAACTGAGACTAACTTTAGCAGAGTATAGGCTAATAGGTACCTAAGTTTTTTTTTTTAAATTCTATAAGATGGTACGCGGCCTATCTTTAGTCGTAGGTAACATAAAAAAAAAACATAAAAAGTTTTGATATCATAAGTGACCTCCGTGGCTTAATGGTCACCATGCTAGCTAGCCACCCATAGTTATATGTATATCCCGGGTTCGATCTCCGGTCAGGGCAAGTTGGAAAATGGCCTTTTTCGAATTGTCCTGGGTCTTAGATGTTTATCTAATATGTATTTGTTATAAAATATAGTATCGTTGAGTTAGTATCCCATAACACAAGTCTCAAAATTACTTTGGGGCTAGCTCAATCAGTGTTATGTGTCCCTATATATTTATTATTTATTTATAATTATTTCATTGATGTATGTTCCCCGATTACTGGAAGACGCCTGGATCAATTTAGAAAATTTGTCTTTTTTGTCTGTATGGGCATACCTTTTCATGTGGTACATGGAAATTTTATTGAAAAAATCGGTCGTGATCGGACTTCAACATCAAATTATGTTAAAGTCAGTTTTAAGTTTTTAAAAATTGATAGTTTTTATTTGTTTAATCCTAAAACGTTGAACGTTGTCGTGTTCGAAACATAAGGGTTCTTTTAATTTTTTTTTATCAGTATTTTTTTTTTATTTCCCAGAATTGCTTGTATAATATAATAATATTACACAATAGATAGAATCCTAAGTCAAAATAAATCATTTTGTCCAAGAGAATAAAACGTCACAAAATAATGCCATTTGAAATTACTCATTATCATAAATCATATCAATTCTGAACGTGAGCAGAAAAACTGATGGAAAAAGCGATAATTGAAACCAAGAAGTTTCTTGGTCTCAAATATCGCTCTTAACATCAGTGACGTCACGGTTGTTATTTCATCAAAATCTCAGAAAAAAAGTATCTGATTAAAGGCCGTAACAGACGCGGCGCAAGTTGCGCCGCGTAACAGCTAGTGATGGGCGATGCATAGGTAAATACTCAATCAACCCATTTGAGTATTTACTCAGTAGATTGAGTAAATACAAAATAAATATCCTTATTTATCCATTTGGTAAGTAGATAGATTTATATTAGTTGCGACTCATATTTATATTCATATTCATTATTTCATGTTTTCATGACAATTTTGAAACTTAAATCTTTATTCTTGTCGGAAAGTGTGTGCGTACGCCATAATATGCTTAAAATGTAGATAAACGTTATATGCGACGCTAAATTATATGAAAATACCATACTGATCATACACTGAAAGTAGACTTCTTTGACTACAGAGAGGTATGCATAGACGTAATTTTACGTTAAAAATAAGTAAACAGACATCAAATGCGATGTCAATATATGAGCACGCTCTATTTACTCTATTTATTAAATCTAGTGAGTAAATACTCAAATGGGTAGGTTGATTACTATCCACTGCCCATTTCTGGCTGTTACGCGACGCAACTTGCGCCCTGTCTGTTGCGGCACTTAAGTTGTTGGTAACTAGCGGCTTGGATAATAAGAATAAATAAGATCAAGATGTTAAACACAAACGGCCATTTAGAGGGCAATTGCGATAATTTTTATTAAAAAACAGTTTTTATCCATCACCTCCAAAGTTTTGCCGCCGTTTTTGACAACAACGAGTTCAAAAACGGCGTTTTTTAAACTCGTTTTTGTGAATCGTTTTAAGAAAACCACGTTTTTTAAAACGACTCACAAATTGATTTTTTTATAACTATACCGCCAGACAAGCCAAAAAGACCTAGAAGTGAGACCTAGACAGTCTAAAAAACTAGTCTATCTATTTGTAGGTACATTGCGAATGATGCGATATCACGTGGACGGGCATCGAACTTCGATCATTGAAAAGAGTTGACTATTTTGTAAACGACCAAACTGGTTTCAAGCTGCTTAGAACGAATGTTAATTTTATAATTAGATCATTTCGTAAGCTTACCGAGGGGGGGATCGGGGGGTTCAACCCATCCAGCCCCGCCAAAAAAACCTTTTTTTTTTAAATTGCCTAAAAAGTGGATTTTTCATATAAACAGTCATACTAAGTGGTCTCATTCTTAACATCTGAAAAAAGTTGATAAACAAAATAACTAAATAAAATCCTAGTGTTTGGCTTGACATGGACCCCCCCCCCTGACTGTCATAACTCATATATCACTTCCAAGAGCAAAAAAAAACTTAAGGTCCTATATCTTTGTATTACTTACAAGAGCCAACACCGCCCCCTCTCCCGAGTTCCCGACCTCCCGATAAATTGGTCTGGGTATGCCTAAGATCAGTTGTGATGATGATGCAAACCATCTTTTTTTGGCGGCTTTCCTAAGGTTCTACAGTTAGCAACAACATTTAAAACCTTCTCACCTGATCACATTTTTCATGACGATGTATTTGTATGGATTATCTTATCAACAATGTATCAATTGCAAACATAATAAAATATGACGCACTTCTGACGGCAGTATGGGTGTTGCCTGTGGGGCTCTTATCTATAAGGTGATAAGGCTGAGTATTGGGCAAAATATTAGTGATATAACTTGATACATAATATGTTCTTTGCATCCTACATTGTACGTATAGCCACCTGACAAGTTAACAACACGAATAAAAATAAACTGAAATGAAAAATCTTTATTGGGGAATAGGAAATTCATAAGACTGTAAACATTGGCTAACGATGATACCTGCAGTAGTTAAAACTAACTGTGTCGCAGTCAACGCCCACCTCCGAAATGAAGGTACAATTTTTCCTAGTTCTTAATATGGACAATATTTAGAACTTCATAATCCGCTATTTTCCAACAAGTCAAATCAGATACTTTTTTGTACACGTCAAAACAAACATTTTCTATGTAGAGTTGTATGAAGTACAGGCAGATGACGTCACAGTTTTATGGAGTCAAAGCGCTCTTATTATCAGTTTTCCTGCAATAATAAATCTAAAATCACGTTAAAATGGATATTTTCAAAGACAAGTGACATTATTTTGCGACGTTTTATTTTGTTATCAGTACAAAATAATTTATTTTTGACCCAGGAAAATACCCAATTACAAGCATTAGAAACATACTGACTGCCTCCGTGGTCCAGTGGTCAAGGCGTTCGCCTTGTGACCCGGAGGTCCTGGGTTCGATTGCCACTGGGAAGCATACTTTGTGAAAATCCTATCCTCACTCGGCCACGGTACCTATCCCTGCAAAAGCGCTTACATGCCTCAACTAAACGGCTGTGCGTCACCGAAACCCTTATTAACCTATTCCGATAACGGTTACTGTTACCCTTATTGTGTGGGTTAACCGAATCAAAGGATTAACCGAAAAAGGGTTAACCGGTATAACCGGGTTACCGTTATTAATGGGTTATCCGAACACTGCGATTAAGGCCTTTTTAGGGTTCCGTAGCCAAATGGCAAAAAACGTAACCCTTATGGATTCGTCATGTCTGTCTGTCTGTCCGTCCGTATGTCACAGCCACTTTTTTCCGAAACTATAAGAACTTTACAGTTGAAACTTGGTAAGTAGATGTATTCTGTGAACAGCATTAAGATTTTCGAACTAAAATAGAAAAAAAATTTTGGGGTTTCCCCATACTTAGATCAGAAACTCAAAATTATTTTTCATCAAACCCATACGTGTGGGCTATCTATGGATAGGTCTTCAAAAATGATATTGAGGTTTCTAATATATATATTTTATACTGGATAGTTTGTGCGAGAGACACTTCCTACTTCCAAAGTGGTAAAATTGAAAAATCTACCGTACATTACCATGCAAACTTCCACCGAAAATTGGTTTGAACGAGATCTAGTAAGTAGTTTTTAGGGTTCCGTAGTAAACAAGGAACCCTTATAGTTTCGCCATGTCTGTCTGTCTGTCTGTCCGTCCGCAATTTTACTCAGCGACTGTAAGTACTAGAAAGCTTTGATTTGGCATGGATATGTATATTATTGAGGCGGTAAAAGTGGTTAAATAAAATGTTGAAAAAAAAATGTTTTTAGGGTAGCTCCTATACAAGTAAAGTAAAAAGGCAATTTATTTTTCTCGACTAACCAGTTATGTTGGGTATCGTTGAAAAGGTCTTTCTAAAATATTAGATTGTGAACACCGTTTTTCGATTTAGGGAACCGTTTCTGAAATATTTGGTTTTAAAGTGAAAATTTAAAAGCTAAACGGTTATATATAAACACGTAAAAAATTCACAGCTATAGTATAATAATGAAATTTAAAGGAAAACTATTAGAGCTAAGTAGGGTTTACAATTTAAAAAGTTATAAGCGATCAACTTATAAAATGTACTCGCAAAATGAAAATTTCCCACAAATTGAATAGAAAATAAGTTTCTAGACGTTTTTAGTGGCATGAACTCAAAGATGGCATTCGTAACTACGGAACCCTGCACTGCGCGTGGCCCGACACTCACTTGGCCAATTATTTATTAAGTTTATTAAAATATCGATCAAAGTTACAACGAACTACAAGAACTTTTATATTATGTTACTTGCTGCTACGGAACCCTTCATGGGCGAGTCCTACTCGCATTTAATAATAAGACTGTGAATATCTTACCCTACGTCACCAGAGCATAGAAATATTACGTTTTTATACGTAACGTACCATATATATATATATATATATATATATATATATATATATATATATATATATATATATATATATATATATAGGGACAAATTACACTAATTGAGCTAGCCCCAATGTAAGTTCGAGACTTGTGTTATGGGATATTAACTCAACGATACTATATTTTATAACAAATACATATATAAATAAACACCCAAGACCCAGGACAATTTGAAAAACGCCATTTTCCAACTTGCCCTGACCGGGGATCGAACCCGGGACCTCTGGGTGGCGGACTAGCACGGTGACCACTACGCCACGGAGGTCGTCGACTACCAACTACACTACCAACGAGCAAAAACCTATATCTGTTACCACGTACCATCCAAGCACGGAGAAAGTCGAAAGAAAAAGTCGAGATGGGTTAGAAAAAAAAGAACGATTTTTATTGAACTGTTTCGGAGTGACGTCAAATTACTTCCATTGATGTCATACAATTGCTTGAAGTATATTATTGACCTGTGGGAACTGGGGACCATAGAGCTTTTTTTATCGCCAAACCAGTCTTTCAAGTAATAGTATAAATTTTAAAAATAAAATTTTGCGGGTATCAGCTATTAGAATAATAAATAGATAGGTACTTAACAGATATATAGCATAATATTCTATGGATGTAGGTGTTGTACAAATAAAAATAAATAATTGGCCAAGTGCGTCTTAACCACTTCGTCTTAACCTGTTACTTCAATATTTTATGTGATATTCCAACAATATGATGACGTTGTTGCAACATGGCATTTTTAACGAAGCACTTTTAGACGTCTTTTCGATGCTATACCGATTCACATAATAATCAAACATAATCGATTACGCAACTAGTTTTTATGAACGTATTAGATTTTTGATCTTATACTTTGGCAGAGGGGAACGCGCAGGAAAGGCTCACCTGTATCAAATGATCTAAGATCCGGTGCATATACGTAGGCAAAAATATATTATGCAAACTGATAGATACAACATCAATTTTAATGCCTCACATAGAAAAGACATAAGACCTAATGTTGACACGATTCATCCACTACGTAAATTATGGAGGCAATTTACTTCGCATTTGTCTTATCAAGACAATATGCGTGTTGTCAGGAGGTAAAACATGTCATTGTTCAGTTGATTGATACCTATTTATTTATGTTATTACGTCAATAGCACTGATCCGGTCGAGACTCTATTAAAGCAGCGCGTGGAAGTGCTATGTTTTTAACCACTGACGCAAAAAAAGAGGTGTTATAAGTTTATCATCGACAATGTCTGTCTGTGGTTCTCAAACAGATGGACCGATTTCGATGCATTTTTTTTAAATGAAAGCCAGTTTCCTTGCGGTAGATCTTAGCTATGTTTGATGAAAATCGGTTTAGCCGTTTAAAAGTTATTGGGGATCATGAATCTTATTTAAATTGAAGAAACATGCTTGGTCATAAAATGTTTCAGAACTATAAACAGACTTCACCAAAGTACACAACCGATTTTGTTATAAAACATAGAAATTTTTAAAACAAAAAAAAACTAATTCCGAATTAGTACAGGCGTCTTCGAGTCGTCGGTGAACATACATAAAAAAAGTACATTCCGACAAATTGTTAACCTCCTCTTTTTTTGAAGTCGGTTAAAATTACTAATCAAGATTGACCACGCGTGAGGTGCGTGGTTGCATACGTTTGCAATAAACGACCTTGAATTAGTCACAAGTTTTCAAGCATGAATCTATCCCTTTCGCTCTTACGCACCCACATATCTCCATCTCTCATTGTTTGTCTCTGTTGCGTCAAAGCTCTGTTTATGTTGCTGCCTCGCTCTAAGCTTCCGAGATTATAGATATGGCTGTATCTTCATAGTTGTCTTTGCGTCAATTTATGGTTTTATTGCCAGGAAAAGGAATTGTTTTCCTTTTATGAGAATTTTAATTCTGCTGTTCTTAGTATCTTGTGTTGTGCCACGCCCTGGTTATTTCTCCTTAGGTCATATCATAACAAAATAAAATAAAATAGGTAGTTTTATCCATTATCTATTCAAATACCGAAAAAGTCAAGGTTAAAAATATTTATCTTTGGATATTTTTATCACTTGAGTACATATTATTATTGTCAATTTATTTGTTGACGTCATCGCAACGCAAGTGCAGAAGAATAAGAAATATTTAATTATATGAGATCTGCAGAAACGAAAATATAAAGGAATTTGAATATGAAGGAATATTTACTTAATCAAGACCGGGAATTATTGCATATCTTTTTTTAAAGTAACACACATGCAATAATAACACTAGGCGGAATAAATGCTTAAAACTTGCTTAATCCTTTGGGTTAATGGAGCATAAGTGTAACAAGTTATTTGAAAACCAAATTAAAAAAAAACCCCGACCGAAAATGTCAAGAACGCTATCTATTGATGAATAGCAAATAGCGGTTTCGCTACTAAAGCACCATCTATAATTTTTTAAAGAAAATAATAATGCATATATTTTTTTCGAACTTTCATGCTGTAACTCCCAATAACTATTAAACGGCTTAACTGATTTCCCTCAAACTATCTGGTGACAGACAGACGGACAGTGGAGTCTTAGTAATAGGGTCCCGTTTTTACCCTTTGGGCACGGAACCCTAAAAATCATAGTAACACCTAAATGAGCAACATAATCTAGTTCTACACGCTTATATCAGAAAAAGTTGTCGTCCATTCATCGACACGATAATGGAAACCGCGAAAATGACACCGAATATTTTTTTCGAATTGTTTAGATATTTTTAAGTAGGTAGCAGATAGAAAACAACATGCAATTATTTAACATTTTATTAACCACCGACAAAAAAGGGGTGTTATTTTGACGCTAATGTTTGTCTGACTGTGGCATTGTAGCTCTTGAACGAATAGACCGATTTCGATGCGGTTTTTATGTGAATGCATTTTTCCTTTCTGGGTCTCAGCTGTTTGATGAAAATCGATTCAGCTGTTCAAATGATTTTAAATTTGCCTGGCAAATAAAGTTTTTTTTTATAATTATTTTACGGCTCTGGATACTAGTCCTTTAGAGCCTATCTTTATTTTATCACTTCTTTATTCCTAACTTAACCCTAACTATGCAATCAAAGCTTCTGGCGACAAATATGAGCATTTATAACACTAAACTACACCGATTTCATATTATAAAGTTCACTAGAATCAATTGGCAAAACAATTTAAACTCCAACTGAAACCCTTGACATCCCGCCAAAAACTCCGGCAAATAAAGATGTTACACGTTTATGTCAGAAAAATTCATCGACACGATAATGAAAACCGCGAAACGACACCGAATATTTTTTGCGCGGTTTGGAAGTAGGTATTTTGCGGATAGAAAGGAAACGGTATAAGGTATTTTACAACATTTTGTAGAAATTGGATTGTGTAACTAATCAATATTCAAAACAGAGCACCAAATCCTTTGTAAATCGACTGTGTGACAAAAATTCCACAACTATGGTGTGACATGACACATTTTTAGGGTTCCGTACGTCTGAATACAAAAACGGAACCCTTATAGGATCACTCGTGTGTCTGTCCGTCCGTCGCTTACAGTCAATTATCTCCGAATCTATTAGACCGATTAAGTTGAAATTTGGTACACATATCAATTCCTGTGACCCAAACACAGAGGTGTGACGTGAGCAGATGAAATCTGTATATGGGGGGTCATTTTTGGGGGGGAAGGGGAAAATTAAAAAAAAAATTTCTGAAACCTGCATCGTGTGGCATATCAAATGAAAGGTCTTGTCAAGAAGATCTTAAATGTATTTTTTTGTAATTTTAAAATAAATAGTTTCCGAGTTATTCAAGAAAATAGACGAAAATTGACCATTCTCCCCCCTTATCTCCGAAACTACTGAACCTAAAATTTTGAAAAAAATACAGAAATTAGTTTTCTCCTTATAGATTATAGGAAAACCTATAAGAAGTCCGTGATATTAAAATAACATGGTAAATCACTCAATATTGTGCGTACCAACTTACATTTGCAGGTGGAATGTGTGGGAGAACATATTTTTTAACTCCAATGTTAAGTTTTGAAAATAAAGTGGAACACTCAATATAATACGTTCACTTACGAAAAATCTTTGATATTGTACGGAACCCTCTCCACGCGAGTTTAACTCGCACTTGGCCAGTTTTTTTTCTTTATTCCTAACCCTAACCCTAACTATAAAAAGGTGTAGAGTAGATCCTTTGATTGCTTCAAGGGAGCTTCTGGCGACAAATCTATACGAGCCCACTGGTTTCATAGTTATTGCGGACGACGACTAAAGACGCCCACCACAGTCCGCAAATAAATATCACTACAGCCGCACTATGAGTGCCTACTTTAAACATTTTACATATTGTCCATGAGCATAAGCATTTATAACACTAAACTACACCAATTTCATTTTATAAAGTCCACTAGAATCAATTTGCAAAACAATTAAAACAAACTCCAACTGAGCCGCTTTGACTTCCCGCCAATAACTCCCACGTGACACATTCATTGTACAACCGCGTGATGTAAGTACAACCTAAGTGAAAAACCGAATTAAATGACTAATAAATGTAACACATTGAAAGTAAACAACTTAGAAGGTACCTATTTACCGCAAACTAGGTACCTAGTGTGTATTTAGGTACATTACGTATCTACAACAGTAATGACGTAGTTTGGATATATGTACAATGTACATATACTTCGTTTTATAAACCGATAGGTTCCTACCTAGGTACTAAATATGTACCTATTTCTGAAAATGTATGAAGGAACTTAATATAAATATTTAGTAGGTAATTAATATTGTATACACGATACTAATTTAAATGAACATAATAATAATAAGAAGAATATTGAATATTGTACCAGATTTACTCAAATACATAGCAGCTGAAAGGTCGAACGACTTTTCCAAAAAAAAAAAAACTAAATCTGCGCATGTGACACAAGAGGTACGGCACTCACATAAAAAAAAATATTTTGCTCTTTGTCACTGCCTGTATGGGTTATAATAATAAACTTCGCTTGATACTATTTCGCGCTATAGTTTTTCACGTTTTATAAACTCGTGCATGGCTAAATACGCAACTGCGTCAAACCAAAACAAAAAAAAAGTAACTATATGTCTTATTTTCTAACAAAATATACTGCAACTATTTTAAGGGTGCATTCTATCCATGATACTGAACAACTTTCCCCAAGGAACTTACATATCAATTACGTAGTCTGTGCTTATATCAAATTATAAAACAAAAATTTGCTTCTCATATAAACTTGAGTTAGCTGATCAGTAAAAGTGAACGGAAGACTAAAAAATATTTTCCATATTTCTATATATGTACCTCGGGGAAAGTTGTTCAGTATAAAGGTTTGAATTCACACTCAAAAAAGGTTTCAGTATATTTTGTTAGACCCTATATCACAGTCACAGACAGATTACTAGGTACGAGTCATCACTTCACTTCTCTACAAAATGGCAAATGCCTTTTGCCTATATAGAAAGCAGTCGCGGGGCCTCATTAGAAGCCGATTCCTATCGAGTTCTCTTAGGGGTTTTTAATATTCGCATTTATAACTAACAACAATTACAACTTGCGTTTACTGGCGCACTAAAATTCATCGCGCATTAAAATGTCCATTTACTATTTTCATAAGCGGTGATTAGCAGCATGAATGAATTGCACACATCCACATATTCAAACAAGTAATTATTACAAAAAACTTTCACAGTAAATACGAATCTAACGACACCTCTCAAGATAAAATCCATCGAGCCGTTAAGGCTGCAGAGCGTGCCAAACATTTTAATTTGGCGCCAATAATCTGCCATTTTGTTTTTTTTTATTTTGATATACCCAGTGTCACTTTCACACTAAATACGAATCTAACGACACTTCTCAAGCTAAAATCCATCGAACCGTTCAGGCTGCAGGCAGAGCGTGCCAAACAATTATACAGTCAAACATACTCTCGAAAAACATAACCCTCTTTACGAAATTTTTCACTGGTTATTTAAATACACTCATGATATAATAAATGTAGAAACACGGTCAGAGACATTACTTACACTAAGTAAAACAAACATATGCGAATATGCAGCGATTGAGCTAGCCCCAAAGTAAGTTCGAGACTTGTGTTATGGGATACTAACTCAACGATACTATATTTTGTAACAAATACATATGTAGATAAACATCCAAGACCCAGGACAATTTTAAAAAGGCCATTGTTCAACTTGCCCTGACCGGGGATCGAACCCGGGACCTCTGGGTGGCGGACTAGCATGGTGACCACTACGCCACGGAGGTCGTCATAAGTACCTATTTAATTCTTTTCATGGTTTATAGCTCTACTAACTAGACCAAATTCTTAACCAACGCTACTGAAAGACAGAATACTTAAATGATGTCATTCACATAGTAAATGTATTTATGGGTTTTTGATCAACCTTAACAAGGTTATATAATTTAGCACAATGGTCTATTTTATGTTCTATGGCCGTAAAAAATCTATTCTAAATTAAACGCCAGTCATTTTGTTTCAATACGTAAGTTGACATTGTTGATCGTTGCTATAGATCTAAAAATAATTATAGGTACTTATGTTCTTTACAGTCTTTATTAATCCAATGCTGTATCAAAAAAGCCTCACTCAATTTTGGGTAAACGGTTGAAAGTCAGTTTTAGGGTTCCGTAGTAAACAAGGCAGCCTTATAGTTACGCTATGTCTGTCCGTTAGTCCGTCTACGGTTCTACTCAGAGACTATAAGTACGAGAGAGCTGTAATTTGGTCTTTTAAAAATATTGTGAGCCTGTAAACATTATTTTTCGATTTAGGGATCCGTTTCTGATATATTTGCAAATTTTTGTCAGAGTCAAGTGTTCCGTCTCTATATCTACTAAACGGTTGTAGGTATACACATGAAAAAATTCATGGAAGAAGTTAGTATAATAATATTCCGAAGTTTAAAGGAAAATTAACAGAGCTAAGTAGGGTTTACAAATTAAAGATATACAGGCGATCAACTGATAAAATGTACTAAAAAGTAAAATTTCATACGAATTCAAAAGAAAATTATTTTTTAAGATGTTTTTGTTAAACTCAAACTAAAACTAGGCATTTGCAACTACGTAACCCTACACTGACCGTGGCCCGACACGCACTTGGCCGTCTATTTTAATTATCCTGGCAAATAAACTTGTATCACTAATTCAAAGTAATACAACAGATTTTACAAATAAGTTTCTACGTAAGTACCTAGTACTTGCCATATTTGGCGAAGAGATAACACTAATCTCACACGCAGAAGGTTATCTTCCATTGATGTAATGCTGCAGTATGATTTCAGCACATAATAACTGTCTTATTTGTTTAATAAACATAGTCTGCTGTCTGTTAGACAAATACAGGATATTCATATCTTCTCTGATAATCAATTGGTTGCTCTATTTGTCCCTTTTTAACCTCTGACGGAAAAGACAGGTGCTGTAAGTTTAACGTGTCTGTGTTGTGTATCGGTGTGTGGCATTGTAGTGCCTAAATAAATGGGCCGATTTTGATGCGTTTTTAGGGTTCCTTACCCAAAGCGAAAAAACGGGACCCTATTACTAAGACTCCACTGTGCGTCTGTCACCGGGCTGTGTCTCATGAATAGTGATAATAGACAGTTGAAATTTCTAAAAACAGAATAAAATAAATATTTAGATGGGGCTCCCATACAAAAACGTGATTTTTCATAGATAATGGTACGGGACCCAGCGAACACGAGTCCAACTCGCAGTTTTTCACATATAGGTAAAGGTAAATCAGTGAAAAAAAAAACAAAGGAAAAGTTGTTTACTAATGTTTACTAGTCGGAATTTGAAAGATTTTTTGCCCTGGTTGCCTTCCCCAAAATCCGGCCTAGGAAATAATAGTTTTTGACCTATTGTGAGAATGGAAAGTGACAAGTGATATTTGAAGAAATATAATAGCATATTATGACAAACATTGCTAATAGAAGGAATTTCAAGAAATAAAGATATAAGTAATCAGGGTCAATTATAATATAATGTTTTAGATAACACACTACCTATACTACCTAATGACTAACAGATAAAGTTGTGTCACACCAAACAATATACAGTTGATAAAATGTTGCCTACTTTATAATAAAGCCATAACTTACTACAAAATATTAATTACTTCATAATGAAGTTGCTACAATTATTTTATAAAAATAAAATTGGCTTCTTTCCTGGGTCAAAAATATGGTATAGTTCTATTAAAACCACAGAATACATACAAGTACTCACGTACAGAAGTGTTACTCAGAAAAGAAATTCAAACAAATATCTACTTAATGTGGTTAGCGCTAAGGTTTAATTTAGCTCTCATCAGAACTCTTCACTGGTTCATTTAGATACCTAGACATCCATTGCAAACCAATTGCATTCTTATTACTCTGGACAAATGATTTATGTAACTGAATTTTCCCCTTTCAAGTGGTCGCTGTGCGCATATTAATAATGTAGGTATATTTATGATAACTAGACACGGAGTGAGTGAGACAGGCCTGCCCAAGCATGCAGATTTCCGACTTAATTTTGGCATGGGTTGGGTAGGGATGGAGGGCATGCATGTCACAATTTTGTAAGTACCTATCTAGTTTATCTACCTACAAAATACTTGGCTGTCAGGAATTTCCAACCCAACCTGTTAAGAATAAATTAAGTGATAAAATCATTCCAATATAAACTCTACTACAAGGTTATAAAACTGATAACTCTTTAGCGCCAATAGAGAAATTCATTTTAAAAAAAGAACTTAATACGCTTTGTTTATTTTTTTTTTCATTAATAGCAAAGTAATACCCATGAAGTTGATTGAGAGAAGAAAGCCACTAGGCTTTACTAATTTTTTCTTACAATACGCTTATAAAAAACTGCGAAGGCTTTTTTATAGGCCACTCACCTCTGCCTGACGAACATAGTGGATTACCGAAGAGCAAAAAATCCAATGTTTTTTCACAGTTAGAAACACACTTTCACCGCATCCATGTATATTCACTTAGTCACAATTTGATAACACAAAGTAAATCCTACAATATGTTGTCAATCACTGAACTCAGTTCTAGGAAAATTGTTGTTTGCGAAATAGACTTCTTTCGCAAAATATGTGAGACGTCGACTCGCGAAAACCTATGCGCACGAGTGGTGGCAGGTAGTCGGTGGTGTTGCCAGTGTGTTATTTAAAATTGTAAACAAGTATTTTATACTCACAAAAATACTACTTAGAAATAAAATTATATTAAAACTTGAAAAAAAAATGACTGTTTACTTTTGTATATAATATTCAAATATAGAAACATGTCTGCTGGTTGATGATAATATTTTTGACTTCAGGTAGAATTAGATTTATGATTTATCTAGCTGAAAAAATTGTCACACATGCCAAAATAACAAATCTTAAACGAGCAGGACGGTTTTCTCTCCATGCTGGTTTGGAAGAAAAAAAAAAATACAAATTACCAGTTGTTCTCTTTCCGTGCAGATTGTAAAAGTCGATTTAAGTAATGGGCAAAACATTTAATAATTTTAATAGGCGATACGGCTAACAAGCAACTCATTTCTAGTTTCATTCCCTTATTCTACCAAGAATTTGTACAATTAATTAACTTTAAATCCCTTAATTATTGTGAAAATAATTTGTTGACTGTGGAGAAATTGATTAATGACAGTAGGTACAATCAAGATACACTTGACTCATTAGTTCAACAGTGTACCTGCGGGCAGTTCAACCAGCCTATTGTCAATATTTCCACGTCAGAACTCTCTCCTTGTGGCAGTAATTTGTCTATATCTGATGTTGTGGACTCCATAGACTCTCCAGCAAATACAGTGGTGTTTTCAGACAGTGTAGGTCGCAATATGGGTCACATGTTTTATGAAAACTTAGAGCATCCTTGTATTAATTATTGCTTACCCAATACAACCTTTCCCAAGTTCATAGAGAAAATCAAATCATCAAAATTTAACCATAATTCCACCATTGTATTGCTCGTAGGTAATAGTAGTAAAATAGGAAAGAAAGATATAATTCAATGTATAGAGACTTTAAGTAAACTAAATGTATGTAAAATAATACTATGTGCGTTTCCTTATTTGAGTTGCCAGCCCCCATCAATAAATAAAAACATTCAATACCTTAATAAATTATTACATAACTTGACATGTCATAGTGACAAATTAGTGTTTTTTGACACTAATAATTTTATAAGTGAATGTTTTTTGACAAAAGGTAATATATACCTATCCAAATATAAGAAATTAAAAATTGCTACATTGGTAGCTTATACTATTAAGTTTTGGACGAGTTTACATTGTGAACAAACTACTAGTTGTAAGATGTCTACCGAGTTACCAGGAAATTGTAATAGTAATTCTGTAGACTTGATAGCAGATTTAAACTGCACCTCCAGACAACGGAAAGGCCACTAGAACTAAGAGTAATTCATCAAAACATACAAGGCCTTTCCAGCAAAGAACTACTAGTTGAACTAGTATTAGAAGAATTAGATATAGATATTTTGTGTTTGACTGAGCATTGGCTGCATGAGAGTGAGATGATGTTCAGCCTAAACAACTACGACATTGTTAGCAGCTTTAACAGAAAGTCTACTACTCGAGGCGGTTCTATGATATTTTCAAAAAATGGTGTCCGTGGCAAGGAGCGGAATGACATAGTTAGACTTTCTGTTGACCGCTGTTGTGAGGTGGCCTGTGCCGAGCTAGAACATCATTTAATTGTATGTGTATACAGTCCACCTGATAGCGATTTTAAGGGATTTTTGAAAGTAATGGATCAGGTTCTTAAGTTAGCTTCAATTAGTAAAAAGATTTTAATTATTTGTGGTGACTTCAATGTTGATATTCTTGTGCAGAATACAAGGAGTACACAATTCTTAAACCTCTTTAAATGTTATGACTTAGAAAATGTTTTTCTTGAACCTACTAGAACCACCGCTACATCTGCCACATGTCTTGATAATTTCTTTACCGATATAAGTTATTTTCACAAATCTGTTTTTAACAAGTTGCCATCTGATCATTCAGGTGTATTTGTATCTTTTGTCAAGAAGTCCACCCGCTGCTTGAAAGACGATAAAATCATGTGTAGGCCAATTACTTCCAAAAAGATTCGTAAGCTCAAGAAGAATTTAGAAAATAAATTATGTTCAGTCGTATACACTGGAAGTAACCCTGATGATCACTACAATAAATTGTTTAGTACCGTGTCTAAGGAATATTCGGCAACATTGGATCAAAAAAAAGTTAATGTTAATAAAAGGTTAAAATTTAATGAATGGGCTACTACAGGTATTTATATAAGTAGAAGAAAGTTATTTGATTTATATGCTCAAAAACAATTTAATTTTAACCCTAGCTTTGTTGATTATGTTAAAAATTATTCAAAATTATTTAAAAGAGTTTGCAAAAAGGCTAAAGCTATCTATATTCGTAGAAAAATCAATAATGCACCAAATAAAACAAAAGAGACATGGAATGTCATTAATAAAGAAACAGGAAAAACTAAAGCGAGAGAAAATATTCGTGAAATCAAATATGCTGACAAAAATATTACCGCTCCTAAAGACATAGTAAATGTATTCGATAATTTTTTTACCAATATTCCCTTGACACTTACTGCTGATGTCAATTCAAGTCCTCAACATGCTGAAGCCTTACTTAAAGATAATATAGCTCCATGTAATCATAAGTTTCAATTTAAACATATTACCCCCAAAGATATAGTTGATGCATTTAAACAGCTAAATTTAAAAAAGTCTGAAGATCACTGGGGTATGTCCGTTAATGTAGTAAGCAACATTATAAATATCATTGCTGCAGACCTAGCTTTTATTTTTAATGAATGCATTGATAAAGGTATTTTCCCAAATTTAATGAAATGTAGTAAATTGATTCCTTTATTTAAAAAGGGGGTAAGAACAGATCCTGGTAATTATAGACCTATCTCCATTTTGCCAGTTTTGAGCAAAGTGTTTGAAAAGATAATGCTTAATCAAATGCAACATCACTTTATCACCCATAACCTTTTTCATAGCCAGCAGTTTGGTTTTATTGGAGGGAAATCGACCACCGATGCGGGGGTAGCGCTAGTTACTCACATTTACAACGCATGGGAAAACAAGCATGATGCAATCGGTTCTTTCTGCGATCTCTCAAAAGCATTTGACTGCGTAGATCACCCGACACTTTTGCTCAAATTCCTAAATAGAAGATAAATCTATAAAACTCATTCAATCATATTTAACGGATAGGCTTCAGACTGTTGATATAAATGGCATAAAGTCAAACGGATCTCTTGTCAAAATGGGTGTACCTCAAGGTTCTATCCTAGGACCGTTCCTCTTCTTAGTGTACGTCAATGATTTGCCTTACGCGGTTGAAAAACAGGCTGGTATTGTGTTGTACGCCGATGACACGTCTCTTATTTTTGAAATAGACCGTCATAGCGAAGATGCTACTGCGGTGAATGACACATTATCGGCCATTTCTAATTGGTTCTCTGCCAATAACCTTCTGTTGAATGCAAACAAGACCCAATGCATTAGATTCAGTCTTCCTAACGTGAGGCAGGCCAATGTTGATGTGCTACTAGACGGTCAAAACTTAGATCTCGTTGATAATACTACTTTCTTGGGAATCACAGTAGATTCAAAACTTCAGTGGGATGTCCATATTTCTAAACTCGCTAATAGGCTGAGCTCAGCGGCTTACGCTATTAGAAGAATCAGACAATTGACAGATGTAGCAACTGCTAGACTAGTTTACTTTAGTTACTTTCATAGTCTGATGTCCTACGGGATTCTTCTCTGGGGGAGTGCTGCTGATATACAGACTATTTTTATTTTACAGAAAAGGGCAATTCGTTTTATTTATGATTTAGGATCGACAGACTCCCTAAGAGAATTTTTTAAGAAAATTGATATACTCACTGTACCATCCCAGTACATATTTGAAAATATAATGTATGTGAGGAAAAATATTGCCCTATTTAATAAAACAGGTGATATTACGGGTAGAAACTTACGTAACATAAATGTTTTAGTTACCCCGTATTATAGGCTGAAAACAGTCAGTACATCGTTTAAGGGAAACTGTATAAAGTTTTATAATAAATTGCCAGAATCGGTCCTTGATATGCCAGATAGAAAATTTAAAGTTTATGTAAAGAAAGTACTTTGTGAGAAGGCTTATTACGGAACCGATGATTATCTTAAAGACAAAAACGTCTGGCTTGAGCTTGGCGCGGGTTCCTTTTAAAGGTTTATATTTGTACACTCACAAATGACATAATTTGAGTACAATCAGTACATGAATTTTATACAAATTGACATTAATTTCAAATTTGACATTTTGAATTAATAATTATGACATAGCAATGTATTCTCAGTCCATATATCTAATTTTAATATCAGTATAATTGTAAGGTTGACGTTTTTGGAGAAAATGCTGCAGTACAGTTTGTTACCGCTTCTTCTGTACTTTGCGCTTTGGAGGCGGCAGTAAACTTAGTTGTAAGTAAATGATCTGACGTCAACAACTAACTATTAAGAAATCGAAAGAAAAAAGAAATGACAATTATCAAGTGATATAAATATCCAAAGATAAATAAATGAAAAAAAAAAAAAAAAAAGATTTTATTTGTATGTAACTTGCCATGGTAGGGGGGACTACATAAAACAAAACACCATTTGTCAAAAACATCTTTGCAGGTTAGTATTTTTTGTACATATTTTGATTAAAGATTTTACTGCGTTAGAGGTAGCGTTATATGTACTTCAGCGTGCTACCTACACTTTTAAAATTAATACCGTCTTATTATAAAACACGGACCAGCTTTATCACCAGGTTGAAACGATTATCCGAATTAAACAAGTTAACAATCTAGTAAAATTACACTATGTCATCTATCAATTTAAACTTGATAATGGTTTAAACTTAAACCTGTAAAGCTTATGCTTCTTTTTATAATGTTCCTTACATTATAAAGCCGAGGAACTCTTGTTACCGTTTTAACCCCTTATTATGTATGTGTCGTAGCTGAATTGTATAATTCGCTGTTTGACAAAACCTCTAGTTGTTTGGCATAACAGTTAGGTTTTGTAAAACTGCTGAAAACCGTTTAGCTGGATTGTCTGAACAAAACAGCTAACGTTTAAATTGCTTATTGGTGTTTTATGATGTTGGAGACTAGATTAAATAGTAAGAAGATGACTTGAAGTTTTATTTTCATTCTACGCGTGATTAAAAAAATTAAGAACTACTATTGCCTCGTCATGGGTGGGGCAAAAGTGGAAGAAAAGAACAGAATAAAAAAAAAAGCTTACCGTAACACGGTTTATTTTATTCCATTCAGTGTACAATGCCATTTGTTACATCAAGTTTTGAAAATGACATCAGCATGATGGCAGCCATCAGCAGCGCTGCAGTGATGAAGGCGATTTCTGAAATCTTTAACAACCTTCCGGCACATTGAAGTGGGTATACTGGTAGTTATTTCCTCCCTTATTCTCATCTTAAAGTCGTCAAAACTGTCGGGACAATTTTCTTTAAGGGACAAATTACACTGTTTGGGCTAGCCCCAAAGTAAGTTCGAGACTTGTCTTATAGGACACTAACTCAACGATACTATATTATATAACAAATACATACGTAGATAAACACCCAAGACTCAAGACAATTTAATAAAGGCCATTTTCCAACTTGCCCTGATCGGGGATCGAACCCGGAACCTCTGGGTGGTGCACTAGCATGAAGACCACTACGCCACGGAGGTCGTCATATACAACAATGTTTGAAGACTTTTTATTTCAGGTAATCCCAAAGAAAAAAGTCACAAATGCTCAAATCTGGTGAGCGTCGAGGAAACTCCAAATCACCTTTGAAAAAAACCAATCGCGCAGGGAACATTTGTCTCAATTTCAACATTGAAATTCAATCTATGCGTACTGTCGCCCCGTCCTGCTGGAACCATGTGACTCTTAAATTAAATTGAGTTAGGTAACCACCTAACTCAATTTTTCCAGTTCTGGTTGAAAATTTTTAAACGGAAGGTTGTTGAATATTTCAGAAATTTTGCCCTTCAAAACTGATGCATATCTTTTGTCTCACCTTCTATTTGTTGGATTACTACAAAGTTTTGTTTGATCATGGTAACCCTACACGTGGTCTGAACGTGTGGTTTTCTGTTTTGCTAAACGTAACACTTTGACAATCCAGCTGAACAATAATTTAACTATTTCAGAACTAAGACAACGCGTAAACAATATTAAAATGTATAATCCCTAGTATCGCCGTTTTTTGGATTGTAAAATTCTGGTTAAATTAAAACTACCCAAACTGTACAATTTTATTTTACTAGCAACACTGAAGGCAAATACGTCATTGCCCAAAGTGCAATTGAGAGAACGTCAAATCAAAAGCGCTTCGGCTCTGTCACACGTCATACACATCACATGTCAGAAAGAGATGCATGATTTAGGTAGTTTCCAGCTGGTAAAAATAGAAATTTATCAAAATCGGTTGTGTAGTTTTTGTTTCGTGTTGAAGGCGGTTTTTAGTTTTGAAAAATGATAAGTAGTTTATAATAATTCAAAACTAAGGTGACTTCAACACCAAACCACACCGAATTTGATAAAATTTCTAGGGGACCACTTGAGAATTATTTTTTTCGTTTGAGATGGCATAGGTACTTGACTTATCAAGACTCAAAAAAAAAATTCTAAATTGGTCTAGGCGTCGAGTAACCTGTGAAATTATATAAAAAATAGAATCCGACGAATTGCCGATTTTGAAATCGGATAAAAAAGTTTGAATGGCTTTCAAAATAAAATATTTTTTTCTCAAAGGCCATCAAAGATTGTATTCGTTTTGAAAAATTATAACATAACCATCCACCATCGATCAGAGAATAGTCTTTTTGGCTCCCTGGACCATGTCTACCTCGTATGAATAAAGATGGGATTAGTAAGTATATGAATACTTAAGAATCCCCCTATGAATACTTTTCCATACAAAAAAAGTCTAGCTTTTATTTTGAAATGACATGTGGGATTTCGGTATTATTTTGTAATTTTAAAGAAATTGCATTTACCAAGGCATATAACTAGTTTTTGACAGTCAAATATGAACTTGAAAGTAAATATAAGTGTGTAGAATTTTTTCATGCTGATGGTCAAATATGATATTATGATACATTATATTCTCTTTTACCTAAGTCCATATTTTGACTGTGGAAACTAGTTATATGCCTTAATACATGCAATTTCTTTGAAATTACATGATTTCGCCAATATCTCACATGCCGTTTCAAAATAAAACCTAGACTACGTTTGTATGGGAAAGTCTGTAAGAGGACTCTTAAGTACGTAACATAAAAAATATGATAATATACTAACCAACCTAGCAACTGTCGATGACCTAAAATAAAAACAAGTTAGGCGTAGGCCAGTTCGCCTTGCAAAGTTGCAATATGGTAAATGCATAATTATAGCAGTTATTTAGGTAACTTATTTACTAGCTTAGGTGTTATTGACTCACGGGCATATATATATACATTAATGGGGGGTTTGTACATCAGTATTACCCTCTCCCACAACTGCAGTTTTTATTATCAAAATTAAAACTCTCTCCGTCTTATTATAAAACCCAGACTTAACTTTGTTGCTAGGTTTAAACCATTATCCGACCAAATCAAGATTATATCTAGTAATATCACATTATCTCACCTGTCTATGGCTCAACTTCATTTTGGGCGGATAATGGTTTAAACCTAATAGTAACAAAGTTACTCTGGGTTTTTTAATAAGACGGTCTGAAACGTTTATTTATTTAACTTACACAAATACAAATACTCAATTCAATTCAATTCAAATCATTTATTGCATTTCATAAAGTACAACAGTTCTAACTACTAAAAGTCACTGTCTTCTATAATAGGTACACTATGAACCCTGTCGGGTATCGCAATACTACCAGTCAACCGAACCGGTGATGTGGAGAATAAGTGGAGAATGACAGGGGTGGTGCAAAACTTTTACAATCTAATGACACAGATCACTAAAAGAAAAAGTTAAGTACTTACTATGTAAGCGTAACTAATTATCTTTTTTTTTTCTAAATAATTTATATTATATATTTGCTTTTAAAGCCGAAAATTATGAAGTAAAGTTCAAAGTTCTTTACTGAAAAAAGTAGATACTAGATAAGTAGGTACAATGCGACACAAATAAGTTGAACAAAAATGGCGGACTTCAAAGTATTTTTGTTTAAATTCCCGGCACGTAGGTTGAACAACAATGGCGGTTATCGGCGCAGGTACAAATAATGCGCAGACGACCGCCATTTTGTTTGGTTCAATTTACGTGTTGGGAATTTGTACAAAAATGCTTTGAAGTCCGCCATTTTTGTTCAACTTATTTGTGTCGAATCGTAGGTATAACAATATTCCAAAGTTATTATACTTAAGAAACTTCTAATAATAAATATTACGAAAATGGCAAGGCTGCAACTGGGTTAGTATGAACCACCGACCTCCATATATATCTACAAGTATATATAGAGGTCAGTGGTGTGAACCATGCAATATACCTATGTATATCAATATGGAAAATATTGCTATGTTAAAAACGTATTCTTCCCTTTATGTGAGTAAATGGGTTTATGGAATAAGCACCTGCCTATATTTAGGTAAGTAGGTACCAATATATATAGTGATTTTCTTCAATTTTACAAAATGTGATTTTTCCATCAGGCGTACCTTTTGTGTTGGGTTGGTATGTCAACGAGGCAGTGGCGTACTTACTATACATTTAAGAAAATAAAATTGGTCTATGGTACTTACAATCGAATATTTCCCAACCCTCCCCTTTTCCTTTCGGATAAACTACTGCCGTGAATGTTTTCGCGTGTCGATACGCATACTCCGCATACATATGGAAGCTACCATAAAAATCTATATTTTATTTTACCAGTTTGTCGGCGAGCATATACATTCATTCTATACTTATTCCAATTTACAACTTTCTAGTTTTCTGAGTAGAATCGCGGACTGACACACTTGGCGAAACGAACGGAATCTTAAAAATTCTAGGTCTAGGTAGGGTCCTAGTGTTCAAGCATCACCCTTCTTCTATTCTAGCTACACCATCATATTTTGGAAGCAAGCAAAGCTGATCCTTTTTCCTCAACAAAAAGCAGTAATTCCACATCCTGTCTCGAATTAGGTTGCACTTGCGTCAGAGAGCCCAACCCAAAAATTTAAATGCACATAATATGAAATTTGAAGTAAGTTAAGATGTAGCTCCTCGACAATTGAATGGTGGGAGAAAAACGGGATGATTTTTGACCCACGACAAAAAGAGGGGTGTTATAAGTTTGACGCCAATGTCTGTCTGTCTGTCGGTCTTTCTGTCTGTGATATCGTATCCCTTGAAGACCGATTTTGATGCGGGTTTTTTGCGTGAAAGCAAGTTCCCTTGCGGTGGTTCTAAGCAATGTTTGATGAAAATCGGTTGTCGTTTAAAAGTTATTGGAGGTTGACGATTAAAAGTTGGGGTTTTTAGTTTGCCTAGCAAATAATAGATGGCATGGAATATGTAGTACCGCTTCTCATCACTAGATGGCGTTCTTGACATTCGCGCTTTTTTTTTATTTGCCTGGCAGGTAAACTTGTTGCAATATTTTTGCATGCGTACTGAAGATTTTAGTGTCGGCAACCATCTGTTGATTTCGATTGATTCCGAAGATTGCTGAGTGACATTAAGATATCAGACGCACTAAAAGGACGATTTATATAGTTACAAATGTGGCCGAAAGCGATTTTTGACCCTATTTTTCATACATACGAGTATAATGCCATTTAAACCGATATACCGTTAATTCTCACAAGTATTAAAAAAATTGGAGATTTTTTTGATGGAAAAGTGGTTCATATTGACGGTCTGAGTTGCTCCTACAAGGTTCGGACAGTGTTTCTGTTACATTGTATAATATATTATATTAAATAATAAACTAAGCTTCTATTTAACTCTAAAATTGATTTCGAAACGAATTTGTCACTTTTCATGCATTTGAATTCATTCATGAGCTGATATTTTTGCAAGGGTTTTAATTCAGCGCAAACCTTAACCTAATTCCGTAAGGAGAAAATAACATTGGTGTGTGTTGGTCGCCAATTTTAGGCCCACCAACTAGCCAAGCATGGCCTTTGTACTGGTATCGGTAGCTTATCTTTAAAAATAAATTCTAATATATAATACAATACGTAATGGAAATTATACTTATTGATGTGTAAAAGTGTCTGTAAAGGTATAATTACTGAATAAACATTTGAATTTTGAATGTTGAGTAACACACACACTCGTTAAGAAAGGAAGAAATAAGTAAGTTGTAATAAAAGTCTGGACTAACGGCACAGAATAAGTACTACCTAGTACTCACGTACAGAAGTCTACTCAGAAAAGAAATTCAAAGAAATATTTAGGTACTTAATCTGGTTAGCGCTGTGGTTTTATTTAGCTCGCGTCAGAATTTCTCTCCTTTTCGTTTAGATACCTAGACATCCATTGCAAGTCTTTCTTATTACTCTGGACAAACGACTTATGTAACTGAATTTTCCCCTTCGAAGTGGTCGCAGTGTAGGTATATTTTCGATGTTTCTAAGCTCGAAGGAACTTGAGATAAACCGTACCAATCTCATGCAACAAGTCGTCACACCAGTGCAAGTACATTATAAAAATCATTATTTATTGTACGGTTTCAAACCAGTCGTACAAGGAAGCGGCCATCTTTGTTTTCAAGGTAGTCCTGTATTTAGTAGCGTAGGCTTTCTAACCTTTCTTTTTTATAAGAGAAGCAAGTAATTTTATTTATAATAATGTTAACAATTTTATTTATAATAGACCATCATAAAAATATTTTTAAAACAAGCTTTTATCTAAAACAATGAACTTAATAGTTTAAAGTGCTTTTCAAGACGAATCAAACGAGCCCAAATTCGATAGGGTTGCGGCGTTTTAATACAGAGTTCGTATGGCCACCTTCTGGCTCCATCATCAGATCAGCTCCATGTCATCATAATATTGTTATGTCTACCGATATAGGTACTTATGCGTCCAAAATCGTAAACCGGAAAGTGGGTCAAATTTAACATGCAAGATTTGATTAAAGACAGACAAACATTGGGACAGGTGAAGCTAAACTAAAAAGTCTTGTGAAAAGATAACTAGCACCGGACTGGTTTAATGCTATACACACAAGCTAACGTTTGACCAGTTATGGTCACGGAATGTCACGTAGTGAGGAGGGATAAGGAGGGTTCGGACGGGTTAGGTTAACCTAATCGAAATAATCCGTTACTAACCCAATTGAAAATGGGTTAACATATATTTTGGTTAACCGATTTATCCTGTTAACCTATAATTGCGGTTAACTTTAACCGAATCGACATATACCGGTTTCTGCATGATACCACACGTTTTTCATTCGTCGTCACTCGGTCACGGTACCTATCCCTGCAAAAGCAGGGATAGGTACCTATCCATGCAAGGGTGCATGACTCAACCAAACGGCTGAGCATCACCATAAACCTAATTTACCCATTCAGATAACGGTTACTGTTAACCTTATTGTGTGGGTTAACCGAATTAAAGAATTAAACGAAAACGGGTTAACCGATATAATCGGGTTACCGTTATGAATGGGTTTTAAAAAACACTGGGGATAACGAACACCTGGCTAAGAGAATACGCCATCTGGAAGTAAATGGCTGTAGAGGAAAAGTAAAGGCCGAGAAAGACTTGAGGAGAATATGTGTGGACAGATATAAAGGTACCTACAAGGGGCTGGTGCAAATATGGTTCATGATAGAAAGAAATGAAGAGCCGACCCCAAATAACGAAAAGACGAGGCCTTACTTGTGGCTCTACTCTAAGCAGTCAGAGCCCAGGGCCGCAAGAGCTAAAGGCCCAAACACTCTGGGCTATGGAGTGTGAGTTTCAACTACAAAAGCCTGTGTGGTTCCTGGCCGAAATCAACGTGCATTTGTAACCTCACTTGATTCATATTTACTTACTCCAATAACATGTGGGGTTCGGCCGTCGGACCGGCCGAAACGCTCTGGGGTTTGGAGTGCGAATTTTGACTACAAAGGCCTGTGTGCTTCCGGGCCGAAATCAACAGGCTTATGGAATGTCACAGTATCGTATCCTAGCCACATCGCTTACGCGAACATGATTCGCATTTTTACGCGGCATACGGCTTTTAAAAACGATCTCTGCTGCAGACGGACAAAGTAAAGCAAATCTTTATATCTAATCAAATAGAATTTATTTATTTGGAGCATATAAAATAAAAAATACAGAATATAAAATATTATTGATAAAATATGTCACTAAAATGGCGTCTCTACAGGGTTTCTCTCAGCTCTTGCGTCTAGGCCTTTCTTATCTACTTCTTGTTAAAGAAGTCAAGAGATAATAAATAAAAACAAAGCAAAGTATGAATGCTATAACTTTATTTCAAACTAAATACTAATACATATAAAATTCGTTTCGGGTCCGCCATTTTGAAATAACAGATCGTCGCCATCTTGTCTTCAAATCCTCAGGGACTGTCGCACGTTGTATGGGATGTCAGATACGTGGTCGTAGCAGACGCAGATCTTTCCCTTTGGACGGAATGGGCCGAGAGCGGTATGTCCAGCTGGGGCTAATGCTGAAGAAGCTGTGGATGTAAAAGTACATATTATAAAACATACTAGTTATTTATATTAATTCTGAGAATAAACGTTCACTTTATGTCATAAGCTCTTATTTAACTCGCAATGTATCTTGTATGTTTGTTTAAGTCAAATCTGGCTACTCAATTTTCAATCAATTGAGCTTAAGTTTGCATACAATACTCGGCACGTAAGTTGAACAAAAATATCGGTCGTTGTTGTACGTTGTTTGTCCGTTTAGAATCACATTTCTATAACATTTCTATCCGAACTTCAGATAGAAATGATTTCGGCTTTGAAGAAATACCAAAAAATCTCTTTTAACACTTTTATCTCCAATTAAACATGCGCCGACAGCCGCCATTTTTGTTCAACTTACGTGCCGGGTATTGTACTTCTGTAAGTCGGATGACAATACAATACTAGGCAGTCAATGAGCTGTTCTGACGATGGAGATATTAGACAGAACTCAGTTAGAAAACAACATAACATAACTTGCAATAAAAATCTGAATCTGAATCTAACCCCATTGAGTAGGTCTCGTTTGATTTGTCTTGAAGAGCACTTTATGGTAGACGTTGTCTAGGGTCTGTTCACGGAGACGGAATGTGGTCCATGGAGCTCAGTAATAAAACGACGCAACTCTAAGTTAGGGCTAATTTGATGTCTTAATAAGTACTTTGGCCTCACTATAAAAGCTTGTAAAAAATTAATTTTTTCCGAAAACTGTCGCTTCTCGGTCTGAGCTGACCCTAAAAAATTTAAGAATATAGGTATACCTGAGGAAGAAGATGCACTGCTGGAGCTTGCTGCAGCACCGTGGCTGTTGGCAGCAGCAGCACTGCTGCTAGATGATGCAGCAGCTAAAAAAGCAGGACTTATCAGACAGTGTTTAGATGTAGCTAATACAATTTTCAAGTTCAAACATGAGCTAAATCGGTCAAGGGGTTGCTCAGTTATGTTTTGCGAGTTCAGGCGAATTACTTAAATGATTTGATATCTACCGATATTGTCTCTGTCACCATGCTGGACTGGGGGTAAAGAAAAACCTTAATATGTGTCAGCTGCTTCTTATCCCGTGCAGATCGTAAAAGCCAATCGAGAATGTGGATAAAAAATGCTTAAAATGCCCCTTACCCTAGACTTTTCCATACAATCTTAGTCTATGTTTTATTTTGAAACGACATGTCAGATTTCGGTAAAAATTTGTAATTTTAAAGAAATTGCAATTATCTAGGGTTATAATTGGTTTCTTACAGTAAATTATGAACTGGAAAGAAAATATAAGGGTGTAGTAGTTTTCCATACTGATTGTCAAATACGATATAATACACTATATTCTCTTTTAAGTTCATAATTTTACATAGTTTGTCGAAAACCAATTTTAACCCTAGATAATTGCAATTTCTTTAAAATTACATAATTCTTCCCATATACGACATGTCGTTTCAAAATAAAACGTAGACTACGTTTGTATGGGAAAGTCTGTTTCTGTCCAGGGTACGGGGACTCTTAAGGTTGAACTAGTCGATACTTTTTCTATACAAATTTCAAAGGGGTTTTCCGCTACTGTTTGACATTGTCGTTTTTACTCATTTAAAATTTTGTTTGTACGGATACAGAATTGAAAAAAAAAACATTGAAAAGTTAAAAACCATCAAAGATTCGTGTTTTATTTGCTTATTTTTACGCAATTCTGGGCGTAAATAATAAAAGAAGTATAAAATCTCCAAAACAAAGTCCGCACTGACATAGCTTTACTATCGGAAATTTTAATAAACTATTTGTAATTGATTAATGAAGTAATTTTTGCACAAAAACCCTTTTCCCAAAGGACTTTACGTATTTTTACGCGCTCTGTTTACTATGAATTATCGTGCATTTCACTTCACTGCTTCGCCCGAACACAATCTTAGGTGAGTCAGCATGCTTTTAGGCCCCGCCCACCTATAAGTTCGAGCCTGCGACTAGTTCAACCTTAAAGGTGATAATGACAACAACCCATCACTGTTTCGATTCCTTTTTCTATCTTCTCGCCCACGCTAAAAGTGGCATTTAAATCTTGCGGCTTTGGGTTTTGTCTGCATAAGGCCACATGACCCAAATGCTCTGTGTGTCCCCTAAGTGATAAAAAAGTGACAGTGTGTTTGTATTGTCTCTTACCCAAATATTATCTTACCCAAAAAGGACCTGGATTTATTAAGAATATCTTCCAAATTAGAAATGAAGAGAAATGAACAAAAAGAAAACATGTAGAAGCTATTTGAAGTGGTAATGGTCGCGTCGCAAAGTGTAACGAAGCATTGCACCTAGAAGAATTTTTTTTGCTTATAGGCAACTTAAAAAAATTACACTTTTGTGTTATTTCTGTCACTTAAAGACTTACAAGCAGAGTTTCCTGGGGTTGGTGCAACTGGGCCTGGAGCAACTGGGCCTGGGGCGACAGGACCTGGTGCGACAGGGCCTGGTGCGACTGGGCTAGGTGCTACTGGAGCTGGTCCTGCTGGTCCAGAAGTAGCTGTAATAAAAAAAAAATAGTAAATAACTTTGTTGACATAAAACTATTAGAAATTGTAGTTTATAGGGACATCCCCTATTTTTTTAATAATTGCTGACACAATCTTTTGCAATGTCCTAAAGGAGAACGGTAGACAAATCATCGTATTAAGTACCTTTTGTACTATTATCTTTTAAGTGCAATAAATATTAAAAGGGATTTGTATGAACGGAGTGCGTGCTATACTACGCACTCCGTTCATACAAAAATAGCGGACGATGAAAACTTTTTTATCTCCTAAATGTTACCTGATCTTAATGCTTTTTAGTATGTTGTTGACACAATAAAAAACAAAAGTATCTTTCCCGTTCTTAGATTATTCTAAACATTTACCTGATGAGCTGGAATGGCTTGATGCAGAGGTGACTGGGCCTGGTGCAACAGGGCCTGGGGCAACTGGGCCTGGTGCAACTGGGCCTGGGGCAACTGGGCCTGGTGCAACTGGGGCTGGACCACCTGGTCCGGAAGTAGCTGCAGCTGTAAAAATCATCATAAGTAAATTTAAGAACTAGGTTCTAAACGGTGGAGTATTTTTTATGTTTGTTAGACCTAGCTGGTCCGGAAGCAGCTATAATACAAAAATTGGATCAATGACTTTGTTCACAAAAACTTCATTTTTATAGGTCTACAGGGACAAACCAGATTTTTTTTAAATTAATTGTTCATCACAATCTTCTCCTACATCCTAAAGGTGAACGAGTAGATATTGCTTAGCATTAAGTATTTTTGGTTCAATAATTGTAAGATATAAGTGCAATAAATATTAAACAAATAAATACATACAAATTAAATGTTTAATTGTTTACATAATGAAAGGAAAAGTATCCTCCCCGCTTCTTAGATTATTCTAAACAATTACCTGATGAGCTAGAATAGCTTGATGCAGAGGCGACTGGGCCTGGTGCTACCGGGCCTGGGGCTACTGGGCCTGGTGCAATTGGGCCTGGGGCAACTGGGCCTGGTGCAACTGGGGCTGGACCACCTGGTCCGGAAGTAGCTGCAGATGTAAAAATCATCATAAGTAAATTTAAGAACTAGGTTCTAGTCGGTGTAGTATTTTTTATGTTTGTTAGACTTCGCTTCGACACGACTTTCCATTTTTTTTGTCTCATCGACGAATGACCTTCTTAGTCTTCGTTTTTCATTCCGAACCAACATCTTCTCTTTTATGTTTTCTATGAACTTGTCGAGAATTATGTAGACGTTTGTAAAAATATATATTTGTTGTGGCGCGGTAGGAGTAGCTAGCGGTTTCGCAAGTTAAGCAAAACCGGGCGTGGTCCCAAGTGGGGACCACGAGTGGCAAAAATTTCAAGAGCTCCTCTGTGCTTTGTAAGGTTGTGCTTAAGCCGTGTTGGTCGCAGTTTGAACAATCTGACAACAGTGTTTGCTGAAAAACAAAAAACATACACGTCAAATATACGTATTGCAATGAACGGTCACCGAAGTTCTAATAATATGAGTTTTCAATATTTTAAATGACTTTCAGAACCTTTAATAGTCTATACCTGTAGAACTAGATTTGCTTGATGAAAAGGCACTTGAGCCTGGGGTAACTGGTGCAACTGGGGCTGGCGCAACTGGGGCTGGAGCAACTGGGGCTGGTGCACCAGCAGTTGCGGTGCTTGAGCTAGTCGACGAAGAAGATGCAGTCGAGGCTGGTGCTGGTGCAACTGGCGCTGGCGCAACTGGGGCAGGTGCAACTGGGGCTGGTGCAACTGGGGCTGGTGCAACTGGTGCAGGTGCAACTGGTGCTGGTGCAACTGGTGCTGGGGCTACTGGGGCTGGTGCCCTAGCAGTTGCGGTGCTTGAGCTAGTCGACGAAGAAGATGCAGTCGAGGCTGGTGCTGGTGCAACTGGCGCTGGCGCAACTGGGGCAGGTGCAACTGGGGCTGGTGCAACTGGGGCTGGTGCAACTGGGGCTGGTGCAACTGGTGCAGGTGCAACTGGTGCTGGTGCAACTGGTGCTGGGGCTACTGGGGCTGGTGCACTAGCAGTTGCGGTGCTTGAGCTAGTCGACGAAGAAGATGCAGTCGAGGCTGGTGCTGGTGCAACTGGCGCTGGCGCAACTGGGGCAGGTGCAACTGGGGCTGGTGCAACTGGTGCAGGTGCAACTGGTGCTGGTGCAACTGGTGCTGGGGCTACTGGGGCTGGTGCCCTAGCAGTTGCGGTGCTTGAGCTAGTCGACGAAGAAGATGCAGTCGAGGCTGGCGCTGGCGCAACTGGGGCAGGTGCACCTGGGGCTGGTGCAACTGGTGCTGGTGTAACTGGTGCTGGGGCTACTGGGGCTGGTGCAACTGGGGCTGGTGCACTAGCAGTTGCGGTGCTTGAGCTAGTCGACGAAGAAGATGCAGTCGAGGCTGGTGCTGGGGCAACTGGCGCTGGCGCAACTGGGGCAGGTGCAACTGGGGCTGGTGCAACTGGTGCAGGTGCAACTGGTGCTGGTGCAACTGGTGCTGGGGCTACTGGGGCTGGTGCCCTAGCAGTTGCGGTGCTTGAGCTAGTCGACGAAGAAGATGCAGTCGAGGCTGGCGCTGGCGCAACTGGGGCAGGTGCACCTGGGGCTGGGGCAACTGGTGCTGGTGTAACTGGTGCTGGGGCTACTGGTGCTGGTGCAACTGGGGCTGGTGCACTAGCAGTTGCGGTGCTTGAGCTAGTCGACGAAGAAGATGCAGTTGAGGCTGGCGCTGGTGCAACTGGGGCAGGTGCAATTGGGGCAGGTGCAACTGGGGCTGGTGCAACTGGTGCTGGTGCAACTGGTGCAGGTGCAACTGGTGCTGGTGCAACTGGTGCTGGGGCTACTGGGGCTGGTGCCCTAGCAGTTGCGGTGCTTGTGCTAGTCGACGAAGAAGATGCAGTCGAGGCTGGCGCTGGCGCAACTGGGGCAGGTGCACTTGGGGCTGGTGTAATTGGTGCTGGTGTAACTGGTGCTGGGGCTACTGGGGCTGGTGCAACTGGGGCTGGTGCACTAGCAGTTGCGGTGCTTGAGCTAGCCGACGAAGAAGATGCAGTTGGACCTGCTGCAACTGGCGCTGGTGCAACTGGGGCTGGTTTCACTGGAGCAGGTGCAACTGGGGCTGGTGCACTAGCAGTTGCAAAGCTTGAGCTAGTCGACGAAGAAGATGCAGTTGGAGCTGGCGCAACTGGCGCTGGTGCAACTGGGGCTGGTGCAACTGGGGCTGGTGCAACTGGGGCAGGTGCAACTGGTGCAGGTGCAACTGGGGCTGGTGCACTAGCAGTTGCGATGCTTGAGCTAGTCGACGAAGACGATGCAGTTGGGGCTGGCGCAACTGGCGCTGGTGCAACTGGGGCTGGTGCCACTGGGGCTGGTGCAACTGGGGCTGGTGCAACTGGACCAGATGAAGCTGTAATGAATTGTGTATTATATATACTTGGAAAACTACTATCAAACTACAAGGTAAATTATGTTAGAAAAATATTTTATTTTCTGAAATGAAATGTCATTATTCTTAACAACTTTCTCAAATAAGTGAATGCCACAGAAAGCTTGCAGGAAAACGCTGGATGCAGACCGCTTCGAGTTTTCAATCGTTTTGGAAACCAAAATGGCGGAAAGTACATGACTTTTCGAGTCTGACATTAATCAAAAAAGCTTTTTAGTTTTTATTGTAGTTTTGATTATCATATTACAATTATGTAAGTATTTTTTCCATCCTCACGTCTACCATCTTGCTAAGTGTGATCTTCGAGTCTTATTGCCGGCTCCGTCCGGTCCATTAGGGATAAAAACATGATAATGGGTTTTATATTTTTGATTTAAATGTGGCTACAGTAACCCGGTCAATTACCTCATTGAGATCTGAGTTCCAGGTTGAAGCTTGGCATCGGGGACAGTTTAAATGATATGCCATTAATTGTATATGATGATGATGATAAAAGAATAAATTCATCATCATCATAATTTCAGCCTCATAACGTTCACTGCTGGACATAGGCCTATCCCAAGGATTTTCAAAATGACCGTTGTCTTCCAGCGACCGCCGTAAGGCCGCCTGACCACCTTGTGGGTGGGTGTCCTACGCTTCGCTTGCCAGTACGTGGTCGCCATTCGAAAACCCATCTGCCCCATCGGCCACCGGTTAGTCACGCTATATGTCCCGCCAACAAAAAAAATATGTGGAAAGATATTATTTGAGTTCTAACTTGAAGAACTAGACGTGCTTGATGAGGAGGCACTTGAGACTGGTGCAACTGGGGCTCCTGGGGCAAGTAGGGAAGCTAGTGATCCTGGGGCTGGGCCAGCCGAACTGGAGGAAGCTGCAATAGTTTGTGTGTTAAATATACTGGCTCTCGTTAAATGCTGCTAGGGATTTCCAAACAGTCTGTTTTAAAATGATAATGTAGGAAATTTTCACGTGTCTGACATCTTTGCTGTAATTTTCTTATTTTCTTGTTGAAAATAAAAAAAAGAGATTTTTGTTAAATTTTTGATCATAATGTGGCTATGAGAACTGCTTGGTCATTTAAGATGTGCCATGCACTGGGTATAATGATGTCGAAAATACGAAAAAACAAGATTATTAAAGGCAGTATTTAATACCTGAAGAAGTAGATGTGCTTGATGAAGTGGCCTTTGAGCCTGGTGCGCCTGGGGCCGGTGTAGCTGGTGCTGGGGCAACTGGGGCACCTGGTGCAACTGGATATCCTGGCGCGACTGGTGCGCCTGGTGTAAGTGGTGCTCCTGGGGCTGGTGTTGCTGGTCCAGTAGTTGATGAAGCTGCAATAATAAAATCTAAGATATCGAATTTGAAAGTTAATGTTTCTTTTCATTTATTTGCATTTGACCTTTTTATATAGCTTTCTAGTCTTGCGACCTATTACTCTGTCTATCCCGTTGGGGATAAAACCATCCTTTTTTTCCGCTTCCTGCACACTAGTTTACACTTTGTACAAATGACTGTCACTAGATGACAGTCAGAACATGTCAGAACTTGAAAATCTAACCAGTGCTGGTAATAACATACTCAAAAACAAGTAGCAAAAGTAGAGTAGACTCCATAGGTACCTGAAGAATTAGATGAGCTTGATGCTGAGGAACCTGGAGCTGGTGCAACTGGTGCTCCTGGAGCAGCTGGAGCAACTGGGGCTCCTGGGGCGTTAGTCACACTTGTGGTAGAAGTGCTTGTTGTCGACGCGCCTGAAAATATGTCAAAAATGAATAACAAGGAAGTCTTTAATGTATCTATAGGCTGACCGCTTTAATGAGTATTCGCGTGCGGGGTACAGGCGTGAAAAGCTAGATACACTATTGCATCTCCCTCACTATATTAGATAAATATATATACCTACCGCTTCAATGCCTGAATACAGGGGCGCGGGGAGCCCCTGTACCCCGCAGGCGAAAAGGCATTGAAGCGGTAGGTTTAGGATGACAAAAACTTTGGTTGATTTAGTAAATAAAAAAAGTTACTTTTATTTACTTTTTGACACTTTGCTAGAAGTAACGATGGATGATGGAAAAAGGCTATCACAGAGTGATACCTTAGGAATGGGAAACAGAGTGTAGGGTGTCTGGCAGCTAGGTGGGTCGATAACATTGAACGTATTGCTGGAAAGAACTGGATAGCTAAGGCTTAGGATAGGTTTCAAATGGCGTAGATAAAAGGAGGCTTATCGTTAAAAGCTGACGACGATAATAATACTTTTATGTTATATAAATGATGAGTTTTTGTAGTTTATAACTTCGCAAATTACACGAACTCGACGCCAAAGGCTGTCCAATTCCACTCAGTGTCACATTGAAATGTGAACTTTATACTGTTGCTTATGTAGGAATGTCCATTGCATCGACCACTCTTGGCTTCTTTGAATTATTTTTGAAAATCAAACGTATGTAAGTCCCACGGCATAAAGCTCATATTTCATTATGATTCGAGTTGGTGTAGCAAAGAGTTGATGTAATCGGCGAAGAGTGGCTTAGATTAGATAGTGAGTACGTGTCAACTAGCCCACTTTGTGACTTAAAA
The DNA here is from genome assembly GCA_943193695.1 of Acrobasis suavella. NCBI lineage: Eukaryota > Metazoa > Arthropoda > Insecta > Lepidoptera > Pyralidae > Acrobasis > Acrobasis suavella. Next base: position 6,002,759 of record OW971956.1, read on the forward strand.
GTCCATGGGCCAGGAGACATGTACTAAGTTTCTTTCGAGAAAAAGGCCCAAAGTAGTGACACTTCAAATTCTTCGACTGGAAAATGCTGGAGATGCACTATTTTGGGCCTCCGAAGCAGTGCCTTCTAAGATTTTTCTTACTGGCAAATGCTGGAGGAACTGAAGCTGGAGCCAATGGTACAGCTGGGGACGGTGCCAGTGGGGCCGGTGCAACTGGTGCTCCAGGGAGAGTGGTAACAGTTGTAATTCTTGAGCTAGAAGCTGGGGCTGGTGCAACTGGGGCTGGTGCAATTGGAGCCGGTGCAATTGGCACTGGTGCAACTGGGGCTGGTGCAACTAGGGCTGGTGCAACTGGGGTTGGTGCCACTGGAGCCGGTGCTGAGGCTGGTGCTCCAATAGTTGCGGTACTTGCACTTGTTGACGAAGAAGATGCTGTTGAGGCTGGTGTAACTTGGGCTGGTGCAATTGGGGCTGGTGCAACTGGGGCTGGTGTGACTGGGGCTGGTGCAATTGGGGCTCGTGCAACTGGGACTGGTGCAACTGGGGCTGGTGCCACTGGAGCCGGTGCTGGAGCTGGTGCTGCTGGGGGTGGTGCCGCTGGGGCTGGTGCCACTGGGGCTGGTGCCACTGGAGCCGGTGCTGGGGCTGGTGGGGCTGGTGCTCCAGCAGTTGCGGTGCTTGCACTAGTTGACGAAGAAGATGCAGTCGCAGCTGGTGCAACTGGGGCTGGTGCAACTGGGGCTGGTGCGACTGGGGTTGGTGCAACTGGGGCTGGTGCCGCTGGGGCTGGTGCTCCAGCAGTTGCGATGCTTGCACTAGTTGACGAAGAAGATGCAGTCGCAGCTGGTGCGACTGGGGCTGGTGCCACTGGAGCTGGTGCTAGCGCTGGTGCTGCGGGAGCTGGTGCTTTTGGGGCTGGTGCCCCTGCAGTTGCGGTGCTTGCACTAGTTGACGAAGAAGATGCAGTCGCAGCTGGTGCAACTGGGGCTGGTGCAACTGGAGCTGGTGCAACTGGGGCTGGTGCAACTGGGGCTGGTGCAACTGGGGCTGATGCGACTAGGGCTGGTGTGACTGGGGTTGGTGTAACTGGGGCTGGTGCGACTGGGGCTGGTGTAACTGGGGCTGGTGCAACTGGGGCTGGTGCCACTGGAGTTGGTGCTCCAGGAATGGAGGTAACAGTTGTAGTGCTTGAGCTAGTAGATGCTGCAGATCCTGGTGCAACTGGGACTGGTGCAACTGGGGCTGGTGCAATTGGGGCTGGTGCAGTTGGGGCTGGTGCTAATGGGGCTGATACTATTGGGGCTGGTGCCACTGGGGCTGGTGCCACTGCGGTTGGTGTGATTGGGGCTGGTGCGAGCGGGGCAGGTGCAACTGGGGCTAAGGCCACTGGTGCAACTGGAGCAGACACTGGAGCTCCTGGGGCTCCAGAAACGGTAGTTACAGTTGAGGAACTAAAGCTAGATGAAACTGAAACCAATAATAGTAACAATGCGTGGTAATTACAAGATTATTGTAAATAGCACTCATTGTCTGTCAATGCTTCGGGTTTTCTGGAACTAATACTGTGAATGTGCCTAACAGAATCATAGGTAAGGTTGCCATTCGTCCGGGTTTCCCCGGATTTGTCCTAGTTTAAAGGCCATCGGGGGACCGTCCGGGTGAAGTTTCATTTGCAGTCCGGCTTTTTTTTCTTGAATTGACATACATAGGCTGCCACGGATGGCATTTCCTACTTCGTCTAGGTTTAAATATGTTTAATTATAATTATTTTGCGTTAAAAGAGTTATGTATCTCAAAAATTGTAAGATTGAATACTAAAATGGTCTCAGTACTTTAAAGATTTTTGTTCAAAAAAATAATTAAATAATGTTAGGTTTAACATTTAAATAAGGTTTCGTTTTCATAACAGAGTGAATCAATAATTTGTGTTATATTTTAAAAATAAAAAAAAATTCTGGTTATTAAAATAATTTGTAACAAAATAAGATTCTGTATTGTCAAGTACATTCGAAATGATGCTAAAAGATGACTTAATTGGATATTAAGATCTGAAAATAAATAAAATGGTGATTTACATTTCAACTGTTTTTCAATTACACTTTGTTTAAAAAAAAAAAACAGTTTTTGGCAGTAGATCCACATAATATCAACTTCTCTAAAGCGCCTCTCGTGTTAGATCTGTATCCTCACGCAAGCCTCCCAAAGAACCGTGGTGAAAAGACCCGTGATTCCAAAAGGAGAGATAATTAAATATGTATGAGTTCTTACTTGCGCTTGGGGCGGGTGCAACTGGACCTGGGGCTACTGGGCCTGGTGCTCGTGGAGCTCCGGAAGTTGTCGCCGTTGACGTACTTGTACTTGATGAAGACGCACCTTAAATGTTCGGATTGTTAGGCTCAGTAAATTAAATATGAAGATGGTGTAGAATACTAAATTATTTTACTACAACTGTTCAAAATTTTTGGCTTCACCCTCTTCACCATGTATATTAATGAGATTTATGAAATAAATTACCCAACTGTCACATTTCTATAAATAAATAAATAAATATATAGGGAGAAATTACACTGACTGACCTAGCCCCAAAGTAAGTTCGAGACTTGTGTTATGGAATACTAACTCAACGATACTATACTTTATAACATATACATATATAGATAAACATTTAAGACCCAGGACAATTTGAAAAAGACCATTTTCCAACTTGCCCTGACCGGTAATCGAACCCGGGACCTCTGGGTGGCGGATTAGCATTTACTCGTATGCCGAAATTACTGCACTTTTTATTCATGGAAGCAAATGGCCTGAAGTTTATGCTCATGCTAAAACTGCTCTAGTGGAGGTAAAGAAGTATCTTAAAAATAATATTTTAATTTTAAACCTCGACAAAACGAATTATATTGCATTTGGCTTAAGAGCTCCTTCACTACTCTGTTCTAATAACTTTATCCTGAGAGCACATAACTGCTCTAACCCCACCCCAAATTGTACTTGCTTCATTGTCACTAGAGTCACACACACAAAATATCTTGGAATTCACCTTGACTTAGCACTTAACTGGTAACCAACAATCAAAATGACATATTCAGCTTTGTGCCAGTTTTTTTTCGACATATTGCTTTACGGTTTGGGGTGGCGCTACTAAGACCACACTACTGCCACTGGAGAGATCACAGCGTGCTGTTCTTAGGATCGGAAACCATACCGCTGTCCGACCTTCCAACTTTACTCCGACACTTCAGTGCTAACAGTCAGGCAGCTCTTTGTACTTCAGACAATTCTCAAAAAACACCGTCTTATTAGGATAACATGAGTATAACTATTGGAATTAGATTAAAAACATAATGACGCAGGCTAAATGGGTTTTGTTAAGGTTTTTTTTGAAAAGCTGACGATTATGACTGGAAAGTGCTCTTACTTGCAGAAGAGCCTGGTGCTCCTTTGGCGGATGAGTATGCACTAGCTGATGAAGTTGCTGAAATACAATACAATAATAAACACTTACAAAGCAAAATGTTTCAGAAACCAAGTAGTTAAACACCTTGACTGCCAGCGTTGCAGACACAATAGATTTTTAATTGTATGTCATTGTTAAAGAAGGTAAAATATGGTAAAATTTTGTATTATTTTAGGTATAATCTTCTTTTGATGTATTATCTTTTGCTTGTTTCATCACAGATTTTAAAGCTAGGAAGAAGTTACTTAAATTTTTGACTAATTAGTAGCAGGGTTCATTTAACAACAAGTTAATGATTATAACCATCTATCCATTCTAAAGTTACGTTATGGTGAAAGATTTAGAGAAAAAACCAGTACCAAATTATTTGAAGAATGTCAAAGTATTCCCACAATTAATAATTGTACACTATTCAATGAAGGTATATGTTTTTAAATATTACCTGAAGATTGGGTGACGCTTCGGAGGAATTGCTCTAAGAAAGTCAATAGTTCTTCAGCTGTAGCGATTGCCGATGATTCGGCTGAAACAATGTAAAATTAAAATATTAATGATGTTTTGAACAAAGACCAAAATAAAAAGACGATCGCACCAAAAGCAATAGTTCAATAGAAGTATAGTGCTTCTATTAAACTATTGCTTTTGATAGAGATTTGATTAATGAACAATGTTTCATCGATACATTCTATTGAAAAAAAAGGGAAAACTCCGATTAAAATATACTGATGAATATGATCATCATTAAATTGATCATCCTTCTTTAAATTTATTTATTCTTTTTCTTCTTCGTGCGACAGAGACAGGTAACCCGCGACGGATTCTAGTATGTCTTTTGTGACAGAGATATACTGAAACCCGCCGCGTGCACCCGTGTCACTTAGCGAACTAGTTTAACTGTGGTAATGCCACATATTTACGTAAAAATGTGAAAGACGAAGCTGATGTTCCAGATAATATCAAACCTTGTAAAACCGGAGCCGGTGCTGGGGCTGGTGCTCCAGCAGTTGCGGTGCTTGCACTAGTTGACGAAGAAGATGCAGTCGAGGCTGGTGCGACTGGGACTGGTGCCACTGGAGCTGGTGCTGGGACTGGTGCTGCTGGGGCTGGTGCTCCAGCAGTTGCAGTGCTTGCACTAGTTGATGAAGAAGATGCAGTCGCAGCTGGTGCAACTGGGGCTGGTGCCACTGGTGCTGGCGCTGGTGCTACTGGACCTGGTGCTGGGGCTGATGCTGCTGGGGCTGGTGCTCCAGCAGTTGCAGTGCTTGCACTAGTTGACGAAGAAGATGCAGTCGCAGCTGGTGCAACTGGGGCTGGTGCAACTGGAGCTGGCGCTGGTGCTACTGGAGCTGGTGCTGGGGCTGGTGCTGCTGGGGCTGGTGCTCCAGTATTTGCGGTGCTTGCACTAGTTGACGAAGAAGATGCAGTCGCAGCTGGTGCAACTGGGGCTGGTCTCACTGGAGCTGGGGCAGGTGCCACTGGAGCTGGGGCTGGTGCCACTGGAGCTGGTGCACCAGCAGTTGCGGAGCTTGCACTAGTTGACGAAGAAGATGCAGTCGCAGCTGGTGCAACTGGGGCTGGTCTCACTGGAGCTGGGGCTGGTGCCACTGGAGCTGGGGCTGGTGCCACTGGAGCTGGGGCTGGGGCTGGTGCACCAGCAGTTGCGGAGCTTGCACTAGTTGACGAAGAAGATGCAGTCGCAGCTGGTGCAACTGGGGCTGGTCTCACTGGAGCTGGGGCTGGTGCCACTGGAGCTGGGGCTGGTGCCACTGGAGCTGGGGCTGGTGCCACTGGAGCTGGTGCTGGGGCTGGTGCACCAGCAGTTGCGGAGCTTGCACTAGTTGACGAAGAAGATGCAGTCGCAGCTGGTGCAACTGGGGCTGGTGCAACTGGGGCTGGTACCACTGGAGCTGGGGCTGGTGCCACTGGAGCTGGGGCTGGTGCCACTGGAGCTGGTGCTGGGGCTGGTGCACCAGCAGTTGCGGAGCTTGCACTAGTTGACAAAGAAGATGCAGTCGCAGCTGGTGCAACTGGGGCTGGTCTTACTGGAGCTGGGGCTGGTGCTACTGGAGCTGGGGCTGGTGCCACTGGAGCTGGGGCTGGTGCCACTGGAGCTGGGGCTGGTGCCACTGGAGCTGGGGCTGGTGCCACTGGAGCTGGGGCTGGTGCCACTGGAGCTGGTGCTGGGGCTGGTGCACCAGCAGTTGCGGAGCTTGCACTAGTTGACGAAGAAGATGCAGTCGCAACTGGTGCAACTGGGGCTGGTGCAACTGGAGCTGGTGCCACTGGAGCTGGCGCTGGTGCCACTGGAGCTGGGGCTGGTGCCACTGGAGCTGGGGCTGGTGCCACTGGGGCTGGTGCTGGGGCTGGTGCACCAGCCGTTGCGGAGCTTGCACTGGTTGACGAAGAAGATGCAGTCGCAGCTGGTGCAACTGGGGCTGGTGCAACTGGAGCTGGTGCCACTGGAGCTGGCGCTGGTGGCACTGGAGCTGGTGCTGGCGCTGGTGCTGCTGGGGCTGGTGCTGCAGCAGTTGCGGTGCTTGCACTAGTTGACGAAGAAGATGCAGTTGCAGCTGGTGCAACTGGGGCTGGTGCAACTGGGGCTGGTGCAACTGGGGCTGGTGCAACTGGAGCTGGTGCCACTGGAGCTGGCGCTGGGGCTGGTGCTGGGGCTGGTGCTGGGGCTGGTGCTGGGGCTGGTGCTGGGGCTGGTGCTGGGGCTGGTGCTACTGGGGCTGGTGCTCCAACAGTTGCGGTGCTTGCACTACTTGACGAAGAAGATGCAGTCGCAGCTTGTGCAACTGGGGCTGGTGCCACTGGAGCTGGGGCTGGTGCCACTGGAGCTGGTGCTGGGGCTGGTGCTGCTGGGGCTGGTGCTCCAGCAGTTGCGGTGCTTGCACTAGTTGACGAAGAAGATGCAGTCGCAGCTGGTGCAACTGGGGCTGGTGCAACTGGGGCCGGTGCCACTGGAGTTGGGGCTGGTGCCACTGGAGCTGGTGCTGGGGCTGGTGCGACTGGGGCTGGCGCTACTGGGGCAGGTGCACCAGCAGTTGCGGTGCTTGAGCTAGTCGACGAAGAAGACGCAGTTGAGGATGGTACTACTACTGGTTGTCCGTTAACGATCTTTACTTGTTGTCCTCCTTTTACAACAATTACTTTAGCTCCAGGTCTAGCTTCGATCCTCCTCACATTGTGTTCTTCAACAACTTGAGGTTGTTCTTGGCGGGCAACTTCGTGTTGTGATTGTTGGTATTGGTATCCTGGGTATTGGTACTGGTGATAAGGTTGGGCTGGCTGCCAAGAGTTGGCTGGTTGTTGGTAATGCTGGTTGTTCCTTGATGATGATTGGGAAGAGGATGAGCTTGAGGCTTCAGATCCGCGAGCTGTTTAAAAAAAATATATAAATACGTAAATTCTTTAAATATTTGAATCATAAATTAGTAGTTTTAGTGTAACAAAGGTAATCATAGCGAGTATAATTCCTAAAATTACCTTGATCTTGTAAATCTAGTATTATATTACTTTATTGTAAAAAGCAAGATAAATAAATATAAAAGCTTACTTTGACACTCGGATATATTCATATGTATTGGAACCCCATAAGGTGCTGTTCTTGGTCCGTTTCGTTTTAAAATTTATAGTTTTTTTGTAAGTATAACATTAGTAGGGTTTTGATAATAACGCAAAATAATTTTAAATAGGAAACAAATGTTTAGTACAGGTTTCTGCACAAATTAAGCAAGAAATGTTAATCTACTTACCCAGCGGTATAAACATCGAACTTGTAAGAGGCCTACCATTTTCAATAATGTGGTACTCTCTTAAACCTTTCCCAGCCGACTCATCTGCAAAAACATTTACTTGTGATCGTAGAGATAAAGTTCTCTTAGATCGATAAAACCCATATCAAATATTATATCAATTAAATTGTTTGTGATCTTTATTTCGAAACGAACCAAGGGCACCTCTTTAAAGTTTAACTACAATTCAATACTTCACTAAAACTGACATATCTACTCTGTCATGATGTCCAGCTGTCCATATGCTGGTTATGACAGAGTGGATATGTCACAACCCCTTTCCTCTAGCTCGGATATCGTAAGAAGCGACTAAGGGAGGCATAGGTTACAAAGGATGAATAGCAGCGCTCTCTCTGGCATAAATTATACCATCTACTTCGATCCCCAATCCATCTGCTCAGCTTGGTGACTCATCATTTTCATCATTCAGTCGCATAATGTCCACTGATGGACATAGGCCTCTCCTAAGGATTTCCAAAATGACCGATCTAGAGCAGCCTGCCTACATGATGATTACCTATGTATAAATCCTGAGCTTTCTTGGGGCTTCTCTCAATAAAGGGAGAATATATAAAAAGTTCAGCAGTCGATCTTTATAACGGCTGCACAGATGCACTTCGTTGAAAGCGTTAAAAACATCAAAATCTTACTTGAAACAACTTGTTCTTGTGGGTACGTGTTGTGCACTGTTTGTACGGTCTGTGGGTAAGAGTTCTGAACTGATTGAACGTTTTGAACATGCTGTACGTTGGTCTGTGCATTTCTAGCTTCTTCAGCTTGATGGATGACGTTCTGATATCTTGAGGCTTCATTGTTGTTGTTTACTGCAAGAATGACATTGTTAACCCTTTCTCGTACACTTACGGGTATAGAGGGAAATCAATTTTCACTTTTATTGTGCTTGTTTTAGTGCCCGCACATTTTGGAGGGTTAACATTACGTCAAATTTGCTTTTGTTAGGCGCACCTCATGTCCGCTAGTATTATTTGGATCTTACTTCAAATTAAGCTCAGGCATTACTTCTGTCTGTTTAAATTTAAGAGCAAAAAGCTTGTTGGTGTTATTAGATAGATAACTATTCATTGTAATAAAAAATATATATAGATTTTACAGGGCAAATGAAGTAGTTCGCAGTTGCTTTCTTTTAAGAGCATGACTTGACTTGACTTAAGGTCCTATGGCCCCCATGTGGGGCAGAGGGCTTCAACAGTGCTTCGCCATCGCGATCGGTCTTGGGCTAGACGCTTTACTTCGGGCCAGGTTAGCCTAATCGTCTTCATCTCCGCCGCAAATGTGCGCCGCCAAGTCTGCTTGGGGCGGCCAACGTTTTGCTTGCCCTGGGGAGTCCACTCCAAGGCTTGCCTCGGGATGTGCGTGGGCTCCCTCCTGAGAGTGTGGCCTATCCACATCTATTTGCGGCGCAAAATCTGCTTATCGATTGGCATTTCCCGACACGCCTCCCACAGGCGTTCATTGGAGATCTTTTCGGGCCAGAAAATGCCAAGAATTTGCCGCAGGCAACGGTTGATAAAAACCTGGATTGTTTTTTAAAGCATAATATGCAATAATTTTTCAAAAATCCGACTTTACCCCCAAACTTCACACCGGATTTTGATAAAATTTCTATGGGACCTCCTGACAAGTATGCCTTTCAAATAATCGGTGAACATGCAAAAAAAAAAACACAAAAGATTCCGATGAATTGAAAACTTCCTTTTTTAAAGTCAGTAAAAAAAGGCGAATACGCTGTTTACCGAATATTACCTTCGCGGAGAAATCGCAGAGGTCTACAGGAATTTTCAGTAAACAATAGTTTTAGACACATGGTTTTTTCGAAATCTACTACGTGTAACCGAAAGGGAGTATATATACTAATCAATGTGAACAACTTTTACTATGGGATTATCCCTGAAATCGTAAAAAGAAATCTTCACCTCCATACAAAATTATATACCTACCGTGCCAAAATGTATGTAGGGATGATCCATAGTAAAAGTTCCCATTGTATAAAATTACACATACCGGTAACAACGTTTTCTTGAGCCCTGTGATTGTTGTTTTGCCAGGCTTGGCTGTTGCTGTTTGATGCTGAAATTGAAGAGATTGAAGTAAGATTTCCATGTATTTTTCGAAAGTTGATTTAAGACTGTTGTTCAATGGTGACGTTTCATTATAATGCCAAACATTTCGTTTGGTTAGACTACGTATATATCATCATTTTATAAAATTATCGTAAAAACCAGTAACCTCACATCAACACACAAGTAGTAGAGGACCCCGGGCTCTGAAGCGTTACCGCTAAGGATGCAACCGGGAATACGCTCGGATGATGATGATGATAGATGTAATAAGTATTTTGAATTAAAATAAACTATTGTTTGTACAACTTTTTATTGTGGGGCCAAATTGATAAGACAAATGAAATCAGCCCGATGGAGTTTCGTCGTTTCATCACTGAGCTCTATCGACCACCTTCCGTCTCCGTGATCAGACCCTAGACATCGTCTACCATAAAGTGCTCGTCAAGACAAATCAAACGAGTCCTTCTCAATGAGGTTATTTTGTTTTATATCAGAGTTTTGTCGAATATCTCCCGGCTTCATCATCAGAACAGCTCATGGGCTCTATATTATTGTATTGTCATCTGACTTACACAAGGTTGCTTAATTAAGCTCAGATGGTTGAGGATAACTGGTTGAAAACTGAGTCGCAAGATTTGAGCTAAACAAAAATAGATATATTTGCATTGCAAGTTAATATAGGTAGCGGCACGAAACTCTAGCGCTGACCTTGGCTGCGCAGAAGTCAAAAAATAGTACCGTACCCGTGCGCAGTATCCCCTCTACATGTCGCTCAGCCCTAAACTTACGTGCCGCAACGTGTAAAAGCATGTAAAATACGCTTACATGCAACGCTGTTGGCCCTTTGCTCTGCAGATCTCTGCTGTTCCTCGGCATGACGAACTACGCTCTGGTATTGAGAAGCTTCGTTGCTGTTAGCTGGAATAGCCATCATCATTTGAATTATAATCATTATAACAATATCATCCGGAGGGTATGAATGAAAATAGTAATGAGTGTTGACGAAGCAAAAGAGGTTTGATAGGATCGTAGCAAGTAAAAATCCATAGTCTCTGCCTACCCCCATGGGAAACACTAGCCCTTATATTCATAAAAATTAACAAACGTTTGCTAAACCCATTTTAGTTATAATATGTTCTGTCTCGTTCTTTTATCGTCAAATATTAAAATGAGGGAAAGAGACAAAACATATTTTAAGTAAAATAGGTTTGCAAGTGATTGATAATTTTTTTGTAAAAATATCTATATATGTGTATCACAACCATAGATACAAGAGTGTGAGAAGAAACTGACTTTGCGGAAAAATAGCTTAGAACTAAACCATTGGAAAGACTCGGCTGTGATTTTAGAACCGTCAACTCTCCTAGAAATTGAAGTTTTCGGAATGTTTTACAAATAACCCACGTCCAATGCTACACTTTGTAGTTGTAGCAAGAGATATGACATGTCCTAATCAAGGACATATACACACAGCATTGTACAGTCAGGCTTCAAAAATGGAGTCATAATTTCTCATACAATTAGTATGAGAAATTATAACTCTATTTTTGAAGCGTTACTGTACATCATCTTAATGTCCTTCATATTCATTATCATCGTCAGGTTCTTTTTAGTTTCCATTATATGCACGAGCAAGCCCCACTCTACTACCAGAGCGATACTTGGCCAGAGCAGTCAGAGAATTTGCCCTACACTCTCCACGCTGGTTGGAAAAGTCACACTGATGCCTAAGCTTTGTTTAGCTTGTCATATTGCATGACGAAAAAAGAATGACGCTGTCTTCCTCGACTATAAAGTGTAGTTGTAAGAGGGGCCTAGGTACTGAAATCGCCAACAAAACTAGGTCAATCAGCTGGTCAGAACCTTTTTGATAATCTGATGTATTCTTTCCAAGTCTTTCGCGGTCTTTTACTTTCTCTAAATCCGAGGATTCTGAATAGTGAAAACATTGGATCATATGGGTCTGATCCCCGGTCAGGTGATCAGGTCAAGATGGAAAATTATCTTTGTCTGAATGTCCTGGGTCTTGGATGTTTATTTATATATGTATTTGTATTAAAATAAAATATCATTGAATAAGTATCCCATAACACAATTCTGGAACTTACTTTGGGTCTAATTTGTGTGATTTGTTAAATTAACTAACTTAATCATTATTCAACGGATTTGTCCTTATTTATGTATTTATTTATTTATTGATATACCTGAGACGACATTAGCTCTCTGTACATTTGCGTATCTGGAGTGTTCCTCAGCTTGGCGGGCTGCGTTCTGCCAGCTGGCTGCGTTGCTCTCAGCTGAAAGGAATCATTATCATAATTATCATCATTAACATCACCATTATAACCATCATCACCATCATCACCATCATCACCATCAGCATCAATATTACTATTATCATCATCAAATTAATTCATCAGTCTACTGGTATCACTCTCCTGGATCTCTCCAGGATGACAAATTGACCTATGAGAACCTACATCCAGCGTTTTCTAGTGACGGATGTAGATGTGTACTTTTATTCTACAAGTATGTACATTTTTAGCAGACTTCAAAAAAGGGGAAGGTTTTCAAATCATCTGCTTTTAACCCCCCAACCAAAAACGGGGGTGTTATAAGTTTGACGTAATGTCTGTATGTCTGTCTGTCTGTGTGTCTGTATGTGATATCGTAGCTCTCGAACGGATGGACCAATTTCGATGCGAAGATTTTTACGTAAAAGTAAGTTCCCTTGCCCTAGGTCCTGGCTATGAAAATCGGTTCAGTCTTTTAAAAAGTTATTGGGGGTTAACGCTTGAAAGTCGGGGAATTTTCAATTTCAATAATCTTGGCAAATATAATAGATAGCGCTACGGATAGCAATTGTAATATGTATCTATTTCCGCTACTCATCACTAGATGGCGTTCTTGAAAGTCGGGGGATTTTAATTTGCTGGCAAATATATTGTTTTGTATGTATGTTACGCGATATCTTCGCCAATATTATTCTTAAATTCTCAAACAAAGACTTTTAATCCACGTGTTGAAATATAACAGTTGAAGTCTTCAACTGTCCTGTTAATTAATAAAGAAGGCTTTAGAAGAGCCGTATATATTTGCGTCTTTTGCCGTGGAAATCTTGGGGCCTTGGGGTGCGGAAACCCAGTCAGTTGTTCAAGGAGATTGTCTCATCGACGCCTCAGGAGATTCAAGGGTCGGCGCGCATTTCGGCCAAACGTTGAGCCTGGCCATTCAACAGGGGGAATTCCGGTCGCCTCTCGGTCACCCTATCCTGCGAGCGCAGCGATTTGAGGTCCATATTTTGTATTATTTTATTTTATTTTTAGTTGAGTACTAAATAAAGATTTTGTGATTAAAAAAAAGTAAAGCGCTAAAATCAGAGACATAAGAGAGGTCATATGCTGGGGCCGCACCTGCGCCTATCGGCACGAAGTTTCGTGCTATTACACGATACACGCAAATGTGACGGGCCGCTGTCGGGTATCGTCCCAAATATTCGGGCTGCGTCTTCGTTATCGCGCGGGTGGCGGTACATAATAGGGTTTTAGCGCGCTAACAGAACGCTCTGCGTGGTCGCTAGCGTTGTTCGTTTTGGCGTTTGTTTTCAACTTGTTCAGACGCGTGCTGTGCGCTGGTGCCACGGTTGTTAATGTGTAAAAATGGAGTGAAACCATAAAATGGTGCTAGAATTTTTAGGTTTTTCTTACTAGGTTTCAATAAATGCATTATGAAATTGTTAGGACACATGTGAAAGTAAAGAAAGTCGTCTATATTTAAATGCCTAGATGACGCCATCTTGGATTATTGCACGATAGTTCGTGAAAAATAACGAAGCCGCTAATATGACCACAGCTTTATCGCGATAAATTTTTAGTGTACTAAACGTACGAAGCTTCGCCGCGCATAGCTTCGCGGCCCAATTCGATAAACGCAGGTGAGGCCCAAGCATTAGACAAACTTACCAGTCGCCGCGGATCTCTGCTCATTCTCTGCGAACGAGTTGTAACTCCTCTCTTGTTCAGAGTAGGACTTCTCCTCTTGGCGGACAGCATTCTGCCAGTGCTCGTTGTTCACTGGAATATTAACACATATAAATAAATAAATAAAAAACAACGTGAGTAGAACACTCGGTTGGAACGAATTAATTCGTGAGGGAAAAATCTTACATAAACTAAACAATAAAATTTGCGTGTGCTGGGTGATGGGTTTGAACCAGGAACATCGACCATCTGAAGCATACGCTCTACCAAGTGAGCTATGAGATAAAATAAAGATAAAAGATAAAGATATATTTATTTGCAATAAAACACATCATTTACAAAAAAATATTGCATCTGTAGATAAAGTCATGCAGTGTGCTTTTACCCTAAGAATGGTATGCAAATATGAGATAGTAAAATTTGCGAAATTACCTTTTACTTTAATTCGTGACGGAATAATCTTGCATTTTTTATATAATCTTGTACCGTTCGAAAAGAAACTACGTTCCGATATACAGACAAATCACTCACATTAAGCTAGCCCTAAAGTAAGCTCGAGACTTGTGTTATGGGATACTTACTCAACGATACTATATTTTATAACAAATACATGTATACATAAACATCCAAGGTCAATTTAAAAAGATCATTTTCTTTCTTGACCTGACCTGACCTGGAATCGAACCCGGGACCACTGGTGTGACAGCCTGGCATGATGACCGTAAGGCTACAGATGTCGTCAAATACATCCATTATCTCCATACAGAAACCGGCAAGTTAAGTGCAAAACAAATGTATAGCCATGCTGCCTCCGCCGGGCCCGGCAGACGTGGTAGACCCAAGAAGTGTGTTAGCTTGACGTCGTCAAGGATCATATGCGTGCTAATGGTCTTACAACTAATGATGTGCCGCTCCTGAACATTTCCAGAAAATTTCGAAACGGTCTGGAAAATTTCCAAAAAAGTTCCCGCAATAAATTTCTTTAGGATTTTTTTTTCATTTAAATTCTCAAAAATAAATTTCCGAGATCAGAAAATTTCTGGCCGGCACATCACTACTTACAACCAAGGATACTCAAGACCGTGCTAAGTGGAGAAGAAAAAGTCGGAAAGCGGACCACGGGCTTCACGCCTTTACTGCTGAGGATGCAACTTGAAAGAAGTCTTCCTTTAAATGGTCTAACAAAATCTCTGCGTATCCCCATACGCAGAGATTTTGTTAGACCATTTAAAGGAAGACTTTCTTCCATGCGCTTTTTAACCCCCCATAAAAAGAGGGGTGGTATAAGTTTGACGACAATGACTGTCTGTCTGTCCGTGGCATCGTAGCTCTTGAACGGATGGACCAATGTCGATGCATTCTTGTTATTACGTGGAAGCAAGTCTCCTTGTGGTGGTTCTTAGCTATGTTTGATGGAAATCGGGTCGACGGTTTTAAAGTAAACTCTTGGACGTTGGGGTTTTATGTGCCTGGCAAAAATCTTGTACCTGTATTATGACCTCCATTATTAGATGAGCTAGAAGAAGATGAACTGGAGCTCTCATTTTCCGAAAATTGCTGTTGTTCGCTACTTTGCTGATAGTTTTGAACACTATTGTGCCAGTTCTGGCCACCGTTGTGCTCGTACTGGCCACCGTTCTGCTCGTACTGGCCACCTTTCTGCCAGGTCTGTCCGTTCTGGACACCGTTCTGCCCATTATGGACACCACTGTCTAAAAAAAGACCAAAGAATATCAATACGCCACGTAGGTCGACATGAGATGTCAATTCGTGTTGCAAGCAATAGTATAAAATATCGATACTATCGTGGCCTTGTAAAACAGTAACAATATCGATAGTTTCGATATTTTCGATAGTATCGAAAGTTTTTAATTAGGTAGTACTATCGAAAGTATTGATAGTATGGATAGTAAAGGTACTATTTGTATTAAAAACTATCGATAATAATTTAGCGATCGATAGTATTTCGTACAATAAGTAGTTACAGTAACGATACTATCAATAGTTTTACCGTTCATCCATAGTATTGACAATCAATAGTATCGATAGTGTCGATACTATCGAGAGTCCTGTCAATATTGTGACTGTTTTTCGAGGTCAACTATTAATAGTTGTGCAACCCTAATGTGAATATATCAGCATTTCAGAAGTTAAATGGAATGATGGAGGATATTGGAGGACAAATAAATTGTATTATAGGGAGCAAGGTGGTATGTTTGAAAGCTACAAAGGGAAGATCGTCCCGAAGATCGTGGTGGCGCGCTTAGGGTAATGGGCCTCTGACGATATTATTGTAGGTTCCTATTGAAGAAACTCTGATATCGAGATTTAGGATATGACTGTCAGCGCCATCTCGTTATTTTTTCTTGTAATTCTCTATAACAGGTACTACTGATAAATATGTCATATAACCCCATTTATTACAAATAAATGTCTTTTTTTCTTCTTGAGATTACCTATTAAAATTTTACGTGTAATGTAATTTTTTAATCTAATATAGAAACATTTTACTTCTTGAATTGAGAAATGTGGCATTGGATTATGAAGGAGCCTGATTTCCATACCATAGGCAAAGATAATATAATTACGAACGTAACACGCCATACAAACGGCCCGAAAGTAGGCAAAACTGGAGTTGCCGCTAGGCACACAGTGATGGCAGCACACACTAGCAGAATATGCTTTAAAAATGTTAAATGCATTTCATATAAGTCATATTTAATTAATTATATTACTACTTTATTTCAATAACATTAATAAAAGATTTTTATGTTTTAATAAATATTAGCTATAGCGCCATCTAGTGACCAGGAAGAGAAATATTAATGTTAATAAGGCGATGGGGAGGCATGCCACAAGAAAACCTACTGTGGGAATCAGCTCAACACAATATTGTTGGCTATATGAGCCGCAGACCTCGCGCCGCGCGTCACTAAGACCGTCACAGATAAAAAAGATGTTCACACAAAAAAGGTTGCGTCTTTTTTGTGTGAACATCTTTAGTGACATTTTAGTGAACAAAGTTTAGTGACATTTGTTGACATTTTTTTTCGGAATGCTGAAATTTTTGTATATTTAAAGTTTTCAACCGCATATAAAAAACAAATTTTATATTCGGTTTCGACAAAAGCTAAAGCGTATTTTTTTAAAGGATTGTTATGTAGGTAAGTAACATAAAGAAAAAAAATAGGTAATTACTTTGGTGACCAGTAGCTGGATGAACTGTAAATAAAATAGAGCAAAATTTATTTTAAATCAAAAACCATCAATTAATTAGGTACAATAAAACTAAAAACTAAATTTATAATCTAAACTATTGAAATAAAAAACGACTTGCATTCCGGGACTGCCGGCAGAAGTGAAAACTTGAATATTAACGTTGTGCAGTTTTGATATTTTGGAATGGTTAGGGAATAATTTTGCACGAATTGCTTTAATTATCAGTATAAAAGTACTGTCATTTATGTGACCTAATCAAGCGCCCTGCGGCGCCTAAACGAAACAGCAGGCGCAGGCATACATTTTCGCCGCGCCGTAGAAAGAGAGGGGGATACTTTCTCTCCTACGCCGCGCCGGCTGTCTACTCTCCATCCGTCTTACGAATTTTCGATCAGGTCACGTGTCCTGACGCGTGGCGGCCTGACGCGAGTTTAACATTTTTTACACATTACAAAAAAAGTGTACAACGCCGCTAAAGAAGTTTTCACTTCAAAATAAAGCTATATGTATAAGAACCATATACAAGGTGGAAGGGACATACCCGTAATAAATCGAACCACGGGCTGTACTAGATTACTGATATAGTATAATAAAATGAAAATATCAGTAAAAAAGAAAAAAAATTACATTCCCAAAGAAATTGCCCGGGCGGCTGGACACTTTTGTATGGAAATGCCGAATTTTTCTTTTGTTTTGTGACTGTTATTTTAATTTCATTATACTGTAGTGATCTAGTATAGCTCGTGGTTTGATTTATTACGGGTATGTCCCTTCCACGTTGTATATAGTTATTAGCAAGGTTGTAAAAAAATATAAAATATATAAATACCTTGGTTAGGTGCTGCGTTTACACTCAGCGCCTGAAAACATAGACAGAAATACAAATAAATATCTATGTATTATAAAATTAAGGATCGGGAAAAGTTTGGCGCGACATATATATTATACGAGTATTTTGCCGGGAACTTGGATTTCGGATAAAAATATGTCCGACAATTCCAGCGAATCGCGGCAACTCTATTCATGCATAGATGTTTATACCCTAGACCACCTCCGTGGCGTAAAAAATGGTAGCGCTAGTCCGTCAATCCGGAGGTTCTGGGTTCGTTCCCCAGCCAGGGCAAGTTGAAGTTTTTTTCACATTGTTATGGGTCTTGGGTGTTTATCTATATATATCTATTTATTAATCATAAAAATATATCGTTAGTATAACATAGCACAAGTTGGGCCGGTGCAAATATGGCGAAGCTCAGACAGAGCATTTTTAATTTTCAAACTATTATATAGACATTGTTATAATATCCAAAATCAATTAACACAATACTTATAGCGTAGTCGAAATACGCCATATATGCGTAAGTATTGTGTTAATTGATTTTAGATATTATTTCAAAGAGGTCAATGTTGAAAATAGTTTGACATTGATAAATGCTTTACGCTACGCTTCGCCGTACTCGTATGTGCGCGGGACCTTCGTTTACTTTCGGGCTAACTCTATATACTTATTTATTTCAACCTATAATTTTTGTATAAAAATGTCTGAAAAAGCCCTTGTAGTAATATACATCATCATCATTTCAGCCGCATAACGTCCACTGCAGGACATAGGCGTCTCCCAACGATATCCAAAATGACCGATCTAGAGCGGCCTGCATCCAGCGCTTCTCAGCGATCATATTCAGGTCGTCAGACCACCTTGTGGGTGGTTGTCCTATATACAGGGTTGGTATTTTAACATACAATAAAACAGTAAAAATCTCGGGACTGTACCGTTAATACCTATAATTATCAAAAAATGAGTGTGAGCGATAAGAAGAGAGTAACAGAACACAAAAAATACTTTTTTTTGTGTGTCTGTATGTATGTTCTCGCTAATCTTCGAAACTATTACGGGACGGATATTAACGCGGTTTTCAATAATAGATTAAGGAAAAAAGTTGTCTTCATTTTTAAATTCTACACGAACGAACGACGACCTGACCAAGGTCGCTGGAAAGCGCTGGATGCAGGCCGCTCTAGATCGGTCATTTTGGAAATCGTTGGGAGAGGCCTATGTTCTGCAGTGGACGTTATGCGGCTGAAATGATGATGATGTCACGAACGAAGTTGTGGGCACCAGCTAGTAAAGATTCAAAGAAGTAAGTCTTCCTGATATCTGTTTATTAGTAGGTACTTATGTTATATATATTTATATATATATACACATTATATATTATTGTATGTATGTAAATATATAATATGTTTAATAGTTTATTCTTGTATATATAATACCTATGTAATAAAACCCTATCCGATCCTTGTAGGAGAAAGGCAGACCGTCAATATGAACAACTTTTCCTATGGAACCAATGCCTTAAACTCGAAAAAAAAATCATCATTTTCAAGGTTCGGACAGGGTTTTTGTTACATATTGTTTATATGTACTTTGGGGTAAGCATACTTATGTGATATATTTATATTAAGTTTACTTATTCGGGAATTTCATCACGCCCCAGACACACATATTTTCAGCTTGATTCCAATGGTTGACCGGGAGACAATGCCAAATGGCATTAGGTGAGCCACTTGTTTTTTTTTTAAACTGCGCAATAAAGTTTAAATAAATAAGTAAGGAAAAAATATGAAAAACTTACACTGAGCGCGCAAATGGAGAGAATAACAAAGGAACGCATCTTGGCCCGGTGGATTCAAACCTGTGACCACTACTAGCAAGCTTTAACTTGACTATACCTCTGACCGAAATTTCCTACATTTTATACCGAAAATGAGTGACTTAATCAAACAGTAAGTTGCTATTAATCATTAGTCCATATGCGTAAATGTATTGTATTTGATCACTATAAATTTTGTAAAGCAAACAGTTTGACATGTTTTCTTCTGTGATATATATAAGTATGACGTCTAGGTATCTTCAATTTTTGTTCTAGAATACTGTAGAAGATATTAGTCACGCCCTTTCTCATTTTTTGGTAGGCAGAACACCCTAAGGCGACGTTATGCGTGATTCCATAGGAAAAGACGTTAGACGTTTTCGCTAGGCCAAGAGGAGTCCCATACTTGGTGTCGAATGACGCTGAAGCGACGCACGTTATGGCGAAAATATTTCAGCGTGGTACACTGGGGCGAAATCTTACTGAAACGAATTTCACCGAGTCGAATCAGACTGCAGCGAAAAACAATATGGCGAAAAAATGTTGTTATTACATATTATTATGTGTTAGTTAAAAACGTTAAAGGCGTAATGAAACACAAAAAGTTTAGTTAAAAACAGGTGATAACTCGTAGGTACAGGATACTTAAAATCTTACTTTTATTTTTTGTTGATTAAAATAAATCTTTTACTTTTGTGTTTCATTTCGCTTTTCATAAGTAAGGCAGGGCTTGGGGTCATAAGATCCAAGGATTGGGATGGGTAGCTAGCAAGTAGCAAACCTTCACTATTTGATTAATCGTACCTATGTTGTACCAGTAAATAAATAATAGTAATAATAAATGTATATTTATTTTCCTCCACAGTAAAAAAATCTTACAGTAACTTAAAAGGTAATCAAAATAACATATTTGTAATTAGATAAACAATAAAAGATGTGGAGAACTGGTGCCTATGATAGGTTTCTGAAGAACCTGTGTTACGGGTCACCAGGATTCGCCATCAACATAAAACTAATGAAATTCAACATGTTAACTACAGAGTAATAAAAAAAACAATATAACACTTTTTTTTATTTACTAACATATTACAGAATAAATATAACATAACATTACACAACATTTCTATAAACCACTGAGGTTTGTAGTGAAATGCTTAAAAGTTATTCTACGTACAATATACTTGTAGGTAACTTACCATGTTCAAAATATATATGTATACACACATATCATAATTTACTTATATTAAATATTAAAATACACAAACAAGAATATATATAATAGTTTATTTCATTATAATAAATAATAAATAAACATGGTACCTACATACTTATTACGGAGAATGTAAAACGTTAAGAGAGAAAAAGAAAACCTAAAATCAAGAAAGTGCAGTTGCATATATGTATACTGTATAAAGAAAAAATAAATAAATAGAAACTAGTGGCTAGCATCCATCGTAAATTCGAGGATACATGAATTTTTCAAGGTCGAGTGTTGCCCCTAAATCAAGCCCTGGATACGAACTGAGTAGCCCTTCAAACTATTTTATGAACTTCTGTGTGTGCGAATGTGATGCTTTTTTTCTGTAATATGCGAAGAAAAACAAAACATAATATGAAAAAATATTTTAAAAGGTGATTCAGTTCATAATTTCGAACAGCTTTTCCCAATAAATTATAGGCAAAATACAAAAAAAAAAAACGCTTCTGATATTATCTGGTGATGTGTAGCTAGTGACATTAACACTTTAAAGTAATGGTCTCTAACACATTTAAAAGAAAGAGTATGTGTTGTCTTGCTAAGCCAGCAGTTTCTTCTCCAGTTATTTCATTTGCCTGCTTTTTTATACTTGCAATAAAAAGTGACAAAGAAAAAGAGTGCATTGAGCATAGACATCTATTTAATGAAGTGTATGCTAGACTTGCTGTAAATTGAACAGAAGAAAGGGGTCGATCTGAATCCGCTATTTTCCAACCAGTCAAATTAGATACTTTTTTCTAAACGTCAAAACATACATTTTCTTTGGGATTTGTATAAAATACAGGCAAATGACGTCATAGATTCTTGAAGTCAAATAGCGCTCTTATTACCAGTTTTTCTGCGAAAATAAATCTAAAATCACACTCAAATTAATATGTTCAAGGAAAAGTGACATATTATTATGCGACGTTTTATTATCTTATCAGTTTAAAATAGTTTTTTTTGATCCAGGAAAATATCCAATTGCCAAATAGCACGAAGAACCGTATGAACAGAAGGTTTTTCGAATGGCTGCCACGTACAGTCAAGTACCAAGGTACCTACCTGACCAGGCCCTCTACTTATATATCTTCAATTTTCTTTTAAACTAAAAATAATATTAACATGAAAATTTTTATTCAGAAAGACTTAATTAAAATCTGTCTGAATATAAATTTTCATGTGAATATCATTTTTAGTTTGAAAGAAAATTCAAGTAGAGGGCCTGGTCAGGTATCATGGTACTTGACTGTACTAGGGGGTCAGACGACCTTAGAGAGGTTGCAGGATAGCCGTTTCTAATCGGTTGTTTTTAAAATCCTGTCATCATGTTGTAATGGCATGTTACTTATTGCGGAAAGGTACACTACATATACAGAGTATAAAAACTTAAATAGGTAGATACTAATTTGATGGTGGTAATTTAAATGACAGTGTTGGTAGTAGAGTGGGGGAACCAGACGAACTGACTGCACCGGAGCCAAACTAGGTCCAGCCTGTATTTTGGAGGGCTGCCCATCCACCAGTCCTCACACCAACCCACCACCATTCATACATTTGTATACCTTAATCCTTAATGCTAAAAACTGGGAACACTTATTTCCCAAACTAGTTTTACTGTTATTTGGGATTAAGACTTAGGTATAGGATTATAACAGGAATATAAACCTGGCAAACACTTTAAAATAAACTTTGTTTTACATGTGATGTGATTACTGCACGAAACCTAAACATTTAAATAGTAGGTTTTTTAACCAGCCTAGCTAGCGGTGTTGGGTTTTTCCTAGGTCACAAATAAACTATTTTGTACTGAAGAAAACTCAAATATTGTACTTTTAATTTTAAACGTCAAAACAAACAATTTCTATCGGATTTGTATAAAATATAAGTAGATGACGTTATAGTTTTTTGGAGTCAAATAACGCTTTTAGTATCGGTTTTTCTGCAGTAATATATCTTAAATCAAATCTAAAATATTAATAGAGAAAGATTTCTTTATACCAGCATACACACATATTATCACGCCTGTCCTATTATAAGATTTCATTATACTTAATTCAAGTAAGAACATGTTTAAACATTTTTTGATATTTTGAATTCGTTTAGGTACCTAAAGTTTGTTTTTACGGCCATTAACATTGGTAATCACTTATTTACTGATTTTATAAATGGTATCAAATAATGCCTTTTTAAGGCTAAAGTAATAAGTACATAACTGAACTATTACTGAGGCCAAAATCTCATCACTATTTTATTCCCTTACTCTATATTCACGTCCGCCAATTGCCAAAGAAAACGAAGTCGACAATTTTTTTGTTAAAAAATTATAGTTTGTCTAGTAGAAAAAATAATTAGATCTATGTATTATTAAAACAATAATATTATTGCTTGACACTCAATAAAGTAGAATACTCGTATATCGTAAAACGTTATTATTTATTATGCAAATAAAGATTCGACACGCCATTATTTAAACCGACACGGTTGTTACAAATAGTGTACAGAGCAGCTGAGTACATATAATTAATTATTATTTTATCCGACTAAAGCTAAGCCACAAGGAGGGTTATGTGTTTCGCCATTCTGAATGTAGGTTATTGTTCTCTTCCCTCGTAACTACTATGTTAAGCATGGACTTCATGGTACCTTAACAATTGAGGTATCGTTGGCAGCGTCTTGGCTTTACGCTTGTTTAGGCTACGTGACGTCACAATAAATTCAATATGGCGGCCTTTATAGGTCAAAAAGTAACTAAAAATGAAACTGATCAAATCCTACCGTGTAGGGTATTAAATGAAAGGCTTAAAAGGCTTAAAAGCCAGCACATTTCAACAAGTTTATTTAACAGAAAAATTAAAAAATGCGACGGCACCAGTAATGAGTAATGATTGGTGTGGTGGTGACAGAAAATGGACATGTTCAAAGACAAGTGACTTCCGTGGCGAAGTGGTCACCATACTAGTCCGCCACCTAGTGGTCCCGGGTTCGATCCCCGGTCAGGGCAAGTTGGAAAATGGCCGTTTTCAAATTGTTCTGGGTCTTGGATGTATATGTATGTATCTATATATGTATTTGTTATAAAATATAGTATCGAGTTACTATCCCATAACACAAGTGTCGAACTTACTTTGGGGCTAGCTCGATCAGTGTTAATTGTCCCTATATTTTTATAAGTGACATTATGTTGCGAAGTTTTATTAAAATTTTCTTAGCAGTACAAAATAATTTATTTTTATCACAGCAAAATATCCAAATGCCCTGCAATACGGGATATGCGATGGGATAACGCCCAGCAAAATCGAGCATTTTGAATTCAGAACACATGTCATGCAAATGATAAGGAATGAATTCGCGACACATGCCCTTGAACAAGCCGGCCGCCAGCCAAAAGTGTTGCCAGGGACTATTTCTTCACTTTTTACGAATTTTGGACCTCACTTAATAAAATAGCTATAATATAAATAAAGAGTTTATTATTTTTTATTTTCGTATAAACATAATTTTTAGGATGACGTAAAATTAAAGACAAATATTCTTTTATTTAGTTGACGAACTAAATAAAGAATATTTCGTTTACCCAATCCACATCCATTTTGTTAACCTTTGTTTGCCGAAAACGTCTGGAAATCTTTAAGAAATGTAAGCCATATGGATAACTTTTGGACTTACGCGCCTGGCAACACCGTCTAATCAGAAACCAAGTTGAAGAGTCACTGCGTCACCAACTGGACACTTCATATTGAACACAATACATTTTTGCGAATTATCACAAAATAGATTTCTGAAAGTTTTAGCGCCGTTTTTCATTGAAACACGTATTACTTTTTAAAATATGTCGGACAACATGGCCAGTTCTTCAAAATCAGGGACTCCGACTGGTAAGCATTCTCTTTCTTGCATATCGTGTCTTAGTAGTTATGTTATGGTTACCATCAGAGCTAATAGATTGTTAACCTCCATTGTTCCATATTCCATGAAAAATTAATGATTGTTCCATGGAAAATTAAAGTTGTCTAAATTTTTACTAGGCTAGGCGTCGGGGGTAGAGTAACGTAAACAAGCGTAACGTACCTACTAGCTATACCATGCACACCAAGTGCATGGTATAGCTAGTAGGTACCATTGGTATCAGAATGAAAAATTGGTATCAGGTTAGAATAGGACAACTCCATCTTTCTGTGGTAGTCAGGACAAAAAAAATTACAGCCGAATTAATAACCCTCCTTTTTAGGGTTCCGTAGTAAATAAGGAACCCATATAGTTTCGCCATGTCTGTCTGTCTGTCCGCGGCAGTGACGTGCACAAATATTTTTGACAGTGTAGCCACTCCTACCTAAATTACAAGAGCAATACTATATTTAATGATAAATACATATACAATATGTAACAAAAACCCTGTCCTATCCTTGTAGGAGTAACTCAGACCGTCAATATCAACAACTTTTCCTATGGGACCAATGCTTGAAACTCGAGGAAAAATTCGACATTTTCATACAAATTGCCGGGCCGGCCGAACACTTTGTATGAGAATGACGATTTGTTTTTCGAGTTTCAAGCATTGGTCCCATAGGAAAAGTTGTTGACATTGACGGTCTGAGTTGCTCCCACAAGGATTGGACAGGGTTTTTGTTACATACTTGTATAAAGCTAAATGACTGCCTCCGTAGTCCAGTGGTCAAGGCGTTCGCCTTGAGACCCGGAGGTCATGGGTTCGATTCCCACTGGGAAGCATACTCGTACTTTGTGAAAAGTTGTTTCCAGTCTGGATAGGATATTGCAGGCTTGAATCACCTGATTATCCGAAAAGAAAGATGATTCCGTGTTTCGGAAGGCACGTAAAACTGTGGGTCCCGAACGCCACCTAGCGTTTGATCATCAAACTATCCAAGGATTGGTTCCTGGTTTGCCCTTTGGGTTGTGGAAGTCAGACGGCAGTCGCTCTGTGTAAAAACCAGTAACCTCGTCAAATCTCCTTGGTTAGGTAGCGGACCCCGGGCTCTGAAGCGTTACTGCTGAGGATGCAATATGCCGGGAATACGCTCGGATGATGATGACTTGTATAAAGCTAAATACATTTTTCGCTAAAATCCGATATTATATATGTTAGGGTGGCACAGGGTAGACAAATTCTATTTGTCTGTTTGAAATGCACGCCAGGTTATACTCAGAGACTATAAGTAATAGAAAGCTGTAATATGGCATAGGTTATTAATTATATTTAATTGATAATGCAGGCCGCTCTTGTTCGGTCATTTTGGAAATCCTTGGGAGAGGCCTATATCCAGCAGTGGACGTTATGCGGCTGAAATGATGATGATGATGATGAATTAATTATATTAATCATGCCGACAAAGTGGTAAATTTCTTTTTCGCGGCTTCCCTTCGTGTGGGATATAGTTGAAAAAGTCTATTGTGAGTTTTTAAAACCATTTTTCGATTAAGGTACCCGTGTCTGAAACATTGTAATTTTTTGTTAGATTCAAGTGTCTCCCCTCTATATATAATAGGATTAAGGACCCCTGTATATATTTACGGCTGTAGTATATACAGGATGTTATTTAAATCACTGGCATACTTTCTACTGGTGAAAGTACTCATGAATATGAGCAACATTTTGAAAAAAAAAATCTGCTGTTCCATATTATTTTACAATACTTAGAATCCCAAAATGTATGGAACAGCTGATTTTTTTTCGGTTGGATTGAGTCGGTCCCATACAAAAAGTTGCTCATATTCATGAGCACTTTCGCCAGTAGAAAGGATGCCAATGATTTTAAAAACACCCTGTATAACGTAGTTTAAAAAAAAACTACCAGTGCTACTTGTAAGTTGGGCTTACAAATATAAGACGACCAAATAATAAAAAGTAGGTACTCGGGAAATGAAAAAATACAAAACAATAAAAACAATTTTGGCGCTTTTAGTCGTTAAACCGTGAGGCGTGAACTCAAAGTCGGCATTTGCAACTACCGAACCTTACACTGCGCGTGACCCGACACGCACTTGGCCGGTTAAGGTTAAGTCTTTCTAAGGAGGAGCCTACTTGTGTCATTGCACTTTCAGCCACAGATATATTGCTTTCAGCCATTTTACATACATACTATATGGTTTGAATTACTTTGTGCGCTTCCGCCACTACTTAGGTAGTTCATGCAAACTATTGCCGGCCGGCGTCCACCCACTACAGTTAGTCCCAGCATACCTGCCACCAACAGCCCGTGTACATCCGTCACCAACAGCTGATGCATTCTCCCTCCCATACTGCTGCATCCGCTGCGGCTGCAGCAACGTCGGACACCGCATACGCGACACGTGTTTCGCCTCTCCACGAGGCATCCTCAGACACCAAACAAGTTGTTGATCGTTCGGAGGGCAAGCGTGTCAACGCTGTTATGTTGCTGGCCCATATGCTGGGACTAATAGTTGTGTGTGGGCGCCGGCCGGCAATAGTTTGCATGAACTAACTGGTGGCGGAATTGCACAAAGTAATTCAAATCATGTAGTATGTAACTTTAACTTCCGCAAAGTAACACCTGAATCTATTGATTATTTCAGCCATTTTGACTTGAAAGCGGAAGTCAACTTTTTAGCACTTATTAGTAGCATTAAATATAAGAATTTGACATTAAATATTTATATGTACACATTGCAAAGTACCAGGGTAACAGAGGTTTGCTCGATGAAACCACCAGAAAATTAAGCTTATCTATAAACGAAACCTAGCTGGATCGATGTTTAGGACCCAAAACCAATATATAGAATTTCATAGAAATCTTTAGATTAGATCCTTATATGTATCATCATCAATTCAGCCGCATAAAGTCCACTGCTGGACATAGGCCTCTCCCAAATAATTCCAAAATGACCGATCTCGAGCGGCCTGCATTCAGCGCTTTCCACTTACCTTGGTTAGGTCGTCTGATCTCCAACGTATACTTATTTACAAGAATTGCACTGTTAATAAAAAAAAAAAACTTATTATTATATTATTTCAGATGCCGATCAAGTAACTAGGCAGATGGAAGAATTGACTGTCAAAGAAGATAATGGAAATTCAGTAGCACATGCAAGCAACGAAACAGAACATTTAGAAAACACAACACAAGCCGTGCATACTTCTAAAAACTTGGTTGATTTTAATCAAGATACTCATAATTCCAATGGAATTTCGAATAATTCTTACGAAAATGTGAACATTTCTAATGAAAAATTGACGGATTCTAAGGAAAATGTAAATGATTTCAACGAAAATTTGAATGACTCCAACGAAAATTTGAATAATTCTAACGAAAATTTGAATAATTCTAACGAAAATTTAAATAATTCTAACGAAAATTTAAATAATTCTAACGAAAATTTAAATAATACTGGGTTTACGTGTAGCAGATGTAACATAACGCTATCATCTCCGAATCATTTACTAAGACACGGTCTCAGACAGCACGACGAAGCTGTAACTCTTCTAGATACTAGTGATTCTTCTATCAATCTCAATGATTCTGATATAGTTACAATTGCACCAAATAATGATAACTGTCCTTTCTGTTATAAAGAATTTACCAAAACGAATAACCTAATAAAACATGGTGCGAATGAACATGGTGTGAAGTTTGCTGTAGAAGGCTGGAAAAAATGTCCCTATTGTGATTTTTATTACGAAACAGATGACAAAATCAACGCGCATATAAGAAGTGCTCATACTGATGTTTTCAAAGAGAAAAATTTACTTTTGTAAATCATATAACTGATTTTTTAAATTATTAAATTAAGTTTTAAAAAAGCATTCCTTTATTGTGAGTCCTTAAAGTATTATTAAGACAAATGAATAACAAACTAGATGGTGTTGCCTCGTTTTATAATAGAGTTCTTGAAATTTGCACTCAAAATTTCCTTCAAATAAATTTACTTTCAAATTTATTTGAAGTTTGACTGGTAGTGAATGCTATTAAGATTAAGGAGGCCCTTCCCGACCGCTCAATCGTCAACGCGAGCGTGGTTTGAAAAGCATGTTTTTTTCATTCAAAGCAATGCTAGAAAATGAAGCAAAGCAAAAAGAGGGAGATAATAAGAAATTATTATTATTATTAACTATCCATTGAACGAATATTCACTTTTCATTGGGTGCGGAAATTTCACAAAACTCGTTCCAGGTGATACGTGTTTTTCAGTAATCCTTACAAGTGTGTGAACTAAATGTTTTTTATTTAAAATTTTTATTAAATTTGCAAGGTTTCTATCGAAATATTTTTTTACCTTTATAATTTATGAGTACTTTATAAACGGTCGAATTTCAAGTAAAATTTGTGCAAAAAAGCAGATTTTTGGAGGATTATACTGAATTTGTTCCTAAAAATTTTTAGTTTTTATTTCGATAGAAATCTAGAAACAGCGCACAAGATACATGTTAGTTCAAGAATGATTATTTACAACGACATAATCTCGTTCGGGCGTTTGTATGAAAAGTAAGACGGGAAGGCCGCTCTTAAGTCCGCCTTTTGTACCTACCATGTATTATTGGTAAATATATACCCGTCTTATTATAAAACCCAGACTAACTTTGTTACTAGGTTTATAAACCATCATCCGACCAAATCAAGTTGACATCTAGTAATATCACACTATCTCACCTTTTAATGTCAACTTAATTTTGGGCGGATAATGGTTTAAACCTAGTAAACAAAGTTAGTCTGGGTTTTATAATAAGACGGGTAAGGTTTTAATCACTATCCTTACGTAGTCTCGGTTGCCCCAGCGGTAACGCTTCAGATGATTTGATGAGGTTACTGGATTTTACACAGAGCGACTGCCGTCTGACTCCCGCAACCCAAAGGGCAGACCGAAACCAATCCTGGAAAAGCAACGCTAGATAACGGGACCCACAGTTTAAACGTACCTTCCGAAACACGGAATCATCTTTTTTTTCGGATTTATTATCCTTTCCAGACTGGAAAGTTTTCACAAAGTATGCTTCCCAGTGGGATTCGAACCCACGATCTCCGGATTACATGGCGAACGCCTTGAACACTGGAGGACGGAGGCAGTAAATAAATACCAGCAGTAAATAAATAAAATAATCATCTTTGCTCGATAAACGTTTTGTTCTTTAGGAGATTTAAAGCTGACGTAATTTGCATTGGAGACATTAATTTTAGGCATTTTGCTTCGTAGACGAATAAAAAGTTAGACACTCTGATCAGAGAGGACAATAATATATTAACCAGAGATCGGAATCACGAGTGCTATGGATATGACTAAAAGTTCCGGGATTTTGAGAATCTAATTGGGTACTAAGTAAATAAAACAATCATAATTATGTGATTTCAGGATAAGTATATTTTTTTCGATTAAAATATATCCTGAAATCATATAATTATGATTGTTTTATTTAAAGATTATATAGTCATATCTATACTGTTGATAGCAATAGCACGCGTGATTCCGATCTCTGATAATAACCTAACCTAGTGCTGTGCTGTTCCTAAAACTAAAATCCTTATCTTTTTTACCGATATTAACCGGTTTGTTACTTCACTAGTAGGGAAATCCCCAGAGTAATTCGACATTTTATCTCGTTCTGTCAAACATGTGATTGGTACGCTAAAGATAGAGACGGATAAAGATTTAAATATAGAACGTACAGTCGGCAGCACCAATCCATTGCGATATTTTTGTTACCTACTTACCTACATGCTGCATGCTGCCCATTCACCTCATTTTCATCCTGTTCGCTTGTCGAAATTAAATTTCAGATTTCATTTCAAACTCCATTTTCAAATTATTTTTTCATTATATCCTAATTCAAAATTTTCTCTGTATGATTTATTCCACTTCAATTCCTTCTGGAGTCTTCTATTTCAAAGGCAAATTATTTCGATTCGTCTTCATTAAAATAAAAATTATATAAAAATGGTCAGTTTCTTGAGTGCAAAGGTGGATTCACGAATAAGAACACTACTCGCTAGTTTTCATAATTCGTCAGTTTCGCTAGCTGGTCAGAATCTGCGATAGGTCGTTTAAAAATCGCTAATTCGTCACTTTGCCGGATTCGACACTAAAATGATCTGGTCAGTATAAGTATCTCGACAGTGGATTATGACAAATGAAACAATGATAACATTTAAAAAATTTATTAAAAAAAACTTAAAAATATTACTTCTTAAGGCACAATAGTTTGACACCTACCCAAGATGTTTATACTTCTAACGATAATACAAATCAACGAACTTAACGATTTTCCATGATAATGAACAACTTTCCCCAGGGAGCATGTAACATACGTAAAACTAATTGTTCTTATAAACTCTGATCAACATTGTTAGGAAGTTTCTCTTCACTAGTGGTGTAGTGGTCACCATGCTAGTCCGCCACCCAGAGGTGCCGGGTTCGATCCCCGGTCAGGGCAAGTTGGAATATGGCCTTTTTCAAATTGTCCTGGGTCTTGGATGTTTATATATAATATATATATGTACTTGTTATAAAACATAGTATCGTTGAGTTAGTATCCCATAACACAAGTCTCGAACTTACTTTGGGGCTAGCTCAATCAGTGTGATTTGTCTCTATATATTTATTTATTTATTATTTACTAGATGTTCGGGAAAGTTGTTGAGTATTATAGAATTAATTAATGTATACTAATTAAAATAGTTTCGTGTATTTTTTATTCGTAATATATATCCGTAATAAATCGAACCACCGGCTATACTAAATTACTAAATCACACCGGCTATAATGAAATTAAAAAAAAAACAGTCAAAAACAAAAGAAATTGACATTCCCATACGAATTGCCCGAGCGGCTGCACACTTTAGTATAGATACGACAATTTTTTTTTAGGTTTTTGACTGTTATTATTTGCATTATACTTAAGTGATCTAGTATACCAGTATAGTCCCTTCCACGTTGTATTTGGCATTTCAAATCATAGGTACGTATATTTTTGTATAGGTACTTATAAGCCTAAAATTTAGAAATTCGAAAAAAATGGGGGCATCCTTAAGCCATACATATTTTTTATAATTTTATCGGTCAACAACCAAGTTAGTGGCCAATTTTTTTTACATTGTAAAAAGAACCACACTGGCCTAGTACGACAGATAACACTATAACTGTCATCCTCACAAGAGCAAAAGAGATAGCGATCAATTTGACAATGAGAAGATTTCATACAAGACATATGACCCATTATCACCCTGGCTCGAACGTCGCCACACGAAAATTGGATTTTTCAAATTATAAACTGTGCTAACTTACAAATCTTACCTTGGGAATATGATATCCTATGGCCTTACCAATAGTTCGTGTAGGTAAAAATACAACCTTTTAAAGTCACACAAAAAATTTCCTTACTGGTCACATTTTACAATACGCTATATCCATCTTTTACCTTTTAAATCCATGGTCAGTAAATCTGTAATGACAGCCATGTTTAAATCTGTTTTGGGGGAAGCCATGTTAAATTTCGTTCATATTTTTTCCGCAACATAGCGAGGTCTTCTCATTTTTGTCAAGCTGTTATTTCACTTGTTATTTATGTTTGTTTGTATTGTTGGAATATTTTATTATACAAAAGTAATGCTAAATTAAAATGGGACTGTGTGGTCACGTCTGTCGAATGCGAACCGAACTATGGGCCAAAACACTTTGTGGACCCCAACTAACGGACATCGACGTCCTGGAAGACCTAGGCGCAGATGGCGTGACGATCTAGACGCCTAGTCGGAGGACTGGCACGCGAAATGGCAAAACAGAGATAGATGGAGAGCCGAGAGGGAGACCTTTGCACAACAATGGGATCTAATGGGCTCTTTACTTATACAAAAGTAAACTTAATTACATCATCATCATCCTCACGTATTCCCGGTTGCATCCTCAGCAGTAACGCTTCAGAGCCCGGGGTCCGCTACCTAACCAAGGAGATTTGACGAGGTTACTGGTTTTTACACAGAGCGACTGCCGTCTGACCTCCACAACCCAAAGGGCAAACCAGGAACCAATCCTTGGATAGTTTGATGATCAAACGCTAGGTGGCGTTCGGGACCCACAGTTTTACGTGTCTTCCGAAACACGGAATCATCTTTCTTTTCGGATAATCAGGTGATTCAAGCCTGCAATATCCTATCCAGACTGGAAACAACTTTTCACAAAGTATGCTTCCCAGTGGGAATCGAACCCATGACCTCCGGGTCACAAGGCGAACGCCTTGACCACTGGACCACGGAGGCAGTCAAACTTAATTACAAAGTACTAAAACTCATACGAAGTTTTGGGTAGTAGCAACTAAATAATTCGAAATTTGTTCAAAATGGAGTTTTGCTAGACTAAATAGCCAGACTATAGAGTCTTTATATCCACCAGCCGAATACTTGGGAGCTATTTCCAACCATGATATAGAACTACTTTCAATAAAAAATAATAAAAAAGAAAAAAAAAATCGTCTCATCCATTCGGCTGCGCGCTTTTTTTTGGGAGGTCCAAATATTTTGTTTATTATTTTTAAGCAAAGTAGTTCAAAGTGTTATGGGTGGGCTCGCTGACTGCACGAGTCTTTTCGATTTGCCTCTGGCGTCAACTCCATGGGCGAGAGAATCGTGTTGATATAAGTCCATAGTCCATACATCAATTTGCCGCGATAATACAATGTGTATTTTTTATACTTGATCAAACGAAATGTGCGGATATTAGACGAAATATTATCGATAAAAATCCGGAAAAATAGACGAAGTGGTAGCTAAAGTGGCGCCCTCATTTGAAATAAATTGTTTAAAACTAAATATGGTGATAATTAAAAATTTGATTTGTATAAATGTCTAGAAAGACCTTTAAACTATTTTATGAATAACCTTTGAAATTATTACTAATAGTCCGTCTAGTTTTAAAACTGTTTTTCGCCAAAAAATGGCCACTTTTGGCGAAAAACAGTTTTAAAACAAGACGGACTATACCAATATAACTTTCAAAGGTTATTCATAAAATAGTTTAAAGGTCATTCTTACATTATATATTTAGTTTTAAACAATTTATTTCAAATGAGCTACCACTTCGTCTTAACACTTTATTTTTTTTTGTAAAGGTCATGTTTCGATTTTTATTTTTTTCTCTTTATGTAAACGGCGTATTTTCATCAAAGTGGTCTCATTTGACAGCTACAAAATTTAAGAAGCTAAGAATGTAAAATATAATTAACAATATTGAACAGGAAATTTGTTAATAATGAAAAAGTTAAAGTGCCAAAATTTTTTCAATGACTAACATAACGATTTTTTTATCGATAAATATTTCTTTAAATATCCGCACACTAAGGGGCTACATGAATTTTTAGGGGTCCAGTGCTGCCCCCATTTAAAATAAATCATTTGACTGAAAACGGAGATATCATTTAAAATTTTGTCTTGATCAGAACCTAGATAACCATTCAAACTATTATATGAACTATTGTTTACATTTTAAAATAAATGAGAATATGAAGCTTTTCTACGCACATACACCAAAAGTGGCCGATTTTCGCAATTGTGCGTAGAAAAGCTTCACGTTCTCACTTTAAACTGTACACAATAGTTCAAATATTAGTTTTAACGGTTATCTAGGGTCTGATCAAGACAAAATTTTAAAATAATATCTCCGTCTTCTTTTAAAAGATTTATTTCAAATGGGGGCAGCACTGGACCCCGAAAAATTCAGGTAACCCCTTAATCAAGTATAAAAAATACACATTGTATAGCCGTGTGGAGACACGTTCATAGAGTCACGGAGTTAGGTGACACGACTGAAATATCGTCGCGATTCTCACGCCCTTGGACTTGAAGTTGACGCTCTGTGTTGCCATTTGCTGTCACATATTTTTGAAAACCCTCATTGGCTTCATTTATCATCGAAATCAATATTTACTAGTAGTCAGAGCTACTGGAACTGTCATAATAATAATTCCCATTATAATTATCTTCAGTCTCCATATCTTCTTCTTCCTCTTCTTCGTCTTGTTCTTCAATTTCCTCTTCCCATTCGTGTCTGTACCTGAAATACAAAGGACATAATTTTTTTATTTACATTTTCATAATTAAAAAAAAAAACTAACACAAAATTAATAACCTAAAATTACTTATAAATAAAAAAGCTCTGGCCAATCGCTGCGTCATGGTAACGTGACCAGAAGGCAGGCAGCATTGCCACGTTGTATGGCAATGCTTATCTTTTGAGCCAGACAAAGGCCAGCCCTCTGGTCACCCGTGATTTTAATCAATTTTCGGGCGACAGTGTTATATTATATTTTTTCTACTCCTGTACTGTTATCTGTCTTTTAAACGGTCCCGAACACTAATATAAGAACATAG
The DNA here is from genome assembly GCA_943193695.1 of Acrobasis suavella. Lineage (NCBI taxonomy): Eukaryota > Metazoa > Arthropoda > Insecta > Lepidoptera > Pyralidae > Acrobasis > Acrobasis suavella. The sequence goes on from OW971956.1 coordinate 6,037,511, forward strand.
ATTATATGATTTCAGAAAGCACATGTGTCGTTATTTCGCCAAAACGATACTCCTAGCCATCAACCTATAACTTTTTGTCTTTAGATCTACCATACTGCCAACATAATAAAATCGTTATTTTAACATATGGTGCCATTTTTCAAACGTGGAGTCACTGAACAAACGGTTTTGTGCATGAAAAAACATTCGTTTAAGTGACTCCATGTTTTAAAAATGGCACTTTTGGTCACTAGAAAGACGTCAATAAATAAAATTAAGTCTTCCATAGATACCTTGTATCTAGCAAACATAAGGTAGTATTTCATACTTTTCTTTGTTTATTTTTGGATTTATTTTAGTAAATGGTGTCGTAGAAAAAGTATTGTATGCAACGTTGTATAATTATGTCAAAAAATGCTCGATGGCGTCTCCTTACGACCTCGGGCATTTTTTGACAACCTGCGCCACTCGCATTTTATGAACCTTCTTATACAACTGTTGCATAAAATACTATCATGCGCCGATGGTCAAGCAAGCCCCAACTGAAGTAAGGAAATAGTAAGTTGATATTTAGTATATTTTTTTTTAAAACTAAAAACGGATTACAACACTAAACTACACAATCGATTTAATAAAATTTCTATCACCTGACAAGTTTACCCTTTAAACAAAAAAAAAAGAATTTTCCAAATTGGTCCAGGTGTCTGAGTAATAAAAAAAAAAGATTCGAATGAAAACCTCCATCTTTATGAAGTCGACTGACTATAATTAAGACTGTACTTTAAATGATTGTTCAAAATTATGACCTGTATCACCTCTTTTAATTATTTGTACGGTAACTACTTAAAAATATTGTATAAATAAAAAAAAAAAAAAACTGTTTTGGTGCACGCTTACACTGTCTGTCTCATATCTGTCTTTTAAAGGTTGAAATAAAAACCTAGTAAGTGGACTCTGTCCACCCCGTAAGGGTTTTCAAGACGTGATGGTGTTTATTCTGCAATATGGTGGTCTATTCTCCTACTTTTGACCTGTTGTAAAAAAATCAAAACGATTTAAACTTTTGGTTTCATGAAATTTAGTTACATTTAAAAGAACTAGATGGCGTTGTACATTTTTAAAACGCGCTATGGTTATTTTCTCAATAACTACTTAGGCCTACCTTGTGACCTGTAACAATTAGAATGTACCAGCTTTTAAAGCTTTTCTTATAATCACTTTTTGAGGGAGATAGTGCATTTATTTGCATTAACTCCTAATTAATAATAAAAGCAAATAATAAATATCGCTCGTATTGGAAATCCTTAATGGAGGCCAATGTTCAGCAGTGGACTTGATGATGAATTAAGACGAAGTGGTAGCTAAAGTGTCGCCCTCATTAACCTCATTAGAAATAATTTGTTTAAAACTAAATATGGTGATAATTAAAAATTTCATTTGTATCACTGTCTAGAAAGACCTTTAAACTATTTTATGAATAACCGTTGAAATAATTACCAATAGTCCGTCTAGTTTTAAAACGGGTTTTCGCCAAAAGTGGCCACTTTAGGCAAACTATATCGTCCCTATCTAGTCCCATCTAAAGATTCAAGATTCAAATGTTTATTCAGTAATTAGACCTTTACAGGCACTTTTACACGTCAATAAGTATAATTTATGTTACGTGTAAAGTATATTAAAATTTAATTTATTTTTTAAAGAAAAGCTACCGATACCAGCGCTTCGTAACGACCACTGCTGAGAAGAAACGCCGAAAGAAACTCATTTTCACAGTATTGGTCGCCTACTCGCCAGAAGGGCTTTGTCATATTATTATAATTGTCTTTTAATTAATAAATACTTATAATATAATACAATGTTGACACATTATAACATGTTATGCTTGCGAACAAGTAAACTAACATAAATTGCGTAATAAAAAATATTAAGTAGTCAAAAAAAGCGAAGCCGAGCTGACCAGTCCCTCCCGGCAGCACCCGTTCACGAGTTGACGCACGGATCAGCCATCGTTAAACTCAACCATATTAGAGGGAATCCAACGACCCGACCAGCGACGCCACCACCGGATTGGACATTTTAGTGAGCATGAAAAACCCGAACTCGCAGACCTTGTCAAGAGAAAATATTAATTATATGTTGGTCACTTATTGATCGCAGAGCATTTACATGTTTTTACAGTAAGCTTATTATGGTAACAGAAAATGCAGCTGTTTATGTTTCATGTGTGGAGTGTAATGGAAAATGTTTAGGAAGTATCCACGCGTTTTTATCTCTTAAATAATCATTGATAGTATAGTATGCATTGTTCAATAAAACTTTTTTAACATGTGTTTTAAATTTTGCCATTGGTAGGTTAACGATCGCTTCGGGAAGTTTATTAAATAATGTTATACCTAGACCTAAGAGTGACTTTCTAGTTTTAGCAAGTCGAAATTTAGGCGTATGAAGCTGATTTTTGTTGCGAGTATTATAACTGTGAACATCACTATTTTTCTTGAAATTATTTAACCTAGATTTAACAAATAGTAGATTTTCGTAAATAAATTGAGATGTCACAGTAAGAATATTTATAGATTTAAATAACTCTCTTAAGGAATCGCGTGATTTTAGTCCGTAGATCGACCGAATTGCTCTCTTTTGTAGCACAGAGATAGCATGTATGTTAGCCGCTTTACCCCATAAGAGCAAGCCATATGACATTATGCTGTGAAAATAACTAAAGTATACTAGCCTAGCAGTTTCAACGTTAGTACACCGTCTGACCCTCCTCACAGCATATGCTGCCGAACTAAGTTTCTTGGCAGTGGCCTCAATATGTTTATCCCATTTTAAGTTCCAGTCTACAGTTATGCCTAAAAATTTGGTGTTGGGTACCCATTCTAGAACTTGACCATTAAGACTCAAAGGTATGTGAGTATTAGGTTTATTCAATAGTGAAAAATTAACGCACTTAGTCTTTTGTGTGTTTAAGGCCAGATTATTAGTCGTAAACCAACTAAGTACTTGAGACATAGTATTGCTTACATCGTCATAGTTTGTGCATTTTCTGTCAACCTTAAAAAGTAAAGATGTATCATCAGCAAACAATACTACTTCACACAACTTTTCTGCAAGACAGGGGAGGTCATTAATATAAATCAAAAACAAAAATGGACCAATTATTGAACCCTGAGGCACACCCATGCTCACAGGTGCACTATCTGAGGATACTCTGTTGATTTCAACTCTTTGAGTTCTATTATCAAGATAAGATGAAATAACAGAGAGTGCAGTATCAGTAACGCCATAAAATTTTAGTTTATTTTTTAATATTATGTGATCGACACAATCGAATGCCTTCGACAGATCGCAAAAGATACCTATAACGTCTTGTCGATTCTCCCAGGCTTCGTAAATAATTTTAACTAAGGTCGCTGCTGCATCAGTGGTAGAGCGCCCTTTTGTAAATCCATATTGGCGACAGTGAAGTAATTTATTAATATTAAAATACGATACTAGCTGGTCTAATATAATTTTTTCAAATATTTTACTTAAAGCCGGTAATATTGAAATTGGTCTATAATTGTTCGGATCATCTTTGGATCCCTGTTTAAACAGTGGTATAACTTTACTTGCTTTCATTAAGTCAGGGAAAACACCTTCTGAAATACATTTATTAAATATTAAAGTTAAGTGAGGAGCAATCAGGTCGATGATACTGCTCAAAACGGAAACCGAAATACCCCATAGGTCCTCAGTTTTTTTAGTATTAAGAGCCTTGTAAGCCGAGATAATGTCATATGGAGTTGTGCTAGTAAAGGTAAAAGTTGTTTTGGGCGTAGATGAATTACTTTTCAATAGTTCATCGGCGGCGTTCGGACATGAAAGCAATGACTGGGTGATATCTTTGGAAATGTTAGCAAAAAAAGTATTGAATTCATTAGCTACTTCGATATCCGAGTCAGCGGTTTTATCTCCAATTTTTAATGTGAATGTTGAGTCCCTAGTATTGGTTTTTCCTGTCTCATTATTAATAATTGACCATGTTGTCTTAACTTTATCTTTAGAATTTTTAATTTTGTTCGTTAGATGTAATGCTTTCGCAGCCAAACACACCTTTTTGAACAATTTAGAATATTTTTTAACATATGCCAAAAACATATGTTAAAAAATATTATCTATTTCGTGGTCTACCCCTGCGTCTGCGTACTTCTGGCACCCATAATGTGATTTTTTGGACCCACATGTCCGGCTGCATACGGGCTGGGCATGTGTATGCCCAGCCCACTCCCTCTTGAGTTTTTCCGTCTTAAGAGTCCCCTTACCCTGGACAGAATCAGACCTTCTCATACAAACGTAGTCTACGTTTTATTTTGAAACGACATACCAGATATGGGCAAAATTATGTAATTTTAAAGAAATTGCAATTATCTAGGGTTATAATTGGTTTCCGACTATAAAATTATGAACTTAAAAGAGAATAAAGTGTATCACATTTGACCATCAGTATGGAAAACTTCTACACCCTTACATTTTCTTTCAAGTTCATAATTTTACCGTCGCAAAACAATAATAACCCTAGATAATTGCAATTTCTTTAAAATTACAAATTTTTACCGAAATCTGACATGTTGTTTCAAAAGTAAACGTAGACTAAGTTTGTATGGAAAAGTCTAGGGTAAGGGGATTCTTAACTCCTACATCTACGATCCTATTTTTAACCGACTACGGCAAAGCAAAAGGAGGGTTATGATTTTGACTGGCTATGTATGTATGTATGTATGTATGTTCATCTGTTCCCTCGTAACTTCTAAACTTCTTATCAGAATTCGACAAATGACACATCATTAGAAGCGTCTTAATTGTCCGCTGGTTATAGGCTATATGGGGTTTCACAAAATCTAATGTGGCGCCCTCTAGCGGACAAAACATACAGAGTAAAAAAATAAAGTTAAGATAAATATGCCGTGTTTGGTATCATTTGAAAGCGCTTTACTTGTACATTTGGAATATATATATATTACTAGCATTTGCTTGTGACTTTACCTGTATACATGGGCTGATTGCATATAATTCACATAAAAACTAAACAAAAAAACTAAAACCCAACTACGACAAAAAACGACGCTGAAAAAGTATAAAACTAATAAAAAAAAAAAAAATTCATGTTTGGAAAGGCGTAGTCACACGTTGCATATACCTACCTACCTACCTACCGTAGCACTTTGACAACGTGTGACTGCGGTTTTCCAAACATGAAAATTTATCTCTACATAGTGAATATTGCATACTTCAGAATAGTATTGTATGACATTATTGTCAATTTACAACGAAGGCATCTTGGTAGAGTCTACTGTGTCCATTTACTTGCAACTACATTAGCAACTTTGTTCAGTTCAGTATTCTGAAAATCTTGTTTTATACTTTTTCAGCGTCGTTTTTTGTCATAGTTGGGTTTTAGTTTTTTTACTTTTTATTATTAGTGCGCAGGTCCGTATTCGGTACCCTATCTATTCGTCGAACTCCCAGAATGCTGCGTTCCATTGCCCGTTGGCATACCTTGAGTCTGGACTTCTGTGCCTCAGTCAGTGACCAAGTTTGAGCATCATAGGTAAGAATGGGCAGAATACACATGTTGAGGAGTTGACATATACATATAAATATATACATGTGGGATTGGGGTTGAGGAAGATCCACAGAAAGAAATACTTGTGTTTGAGAATAATATAAACTGCTATATTAGTCTTGATAAACTTAACTTTACACATCCGTCTTTCGTCTTATTAATCTTTAAACTTATCTTTAAAACACGTCTTACATCTTATTTCGTCTTTTCGTAATCTTTTTCTCTCCAAGAGAACTTAAACTATTTTTTTCACACATCCTTCCAAATTCAAACTTTCCGCGCGTCTATCCCTTTCTCTTTCACACCATCTTACTTGTATCGTCTGTCCTTCTCTTACAAACCGTACATTCCTTTCAATGCATAACTCTTTCATCCTACATACATAAATTGCTTAATCGTCAAAGGAACCGGAGTAAAATTTCGTTTCGTAACACGAGATTTCAAATAATTTGCAGAGGGTGCCATCTTTATATCCAACAGAAGTGAATTTACGTTTTTAAAACCCTTATGGGTTAGAGCAGTCTTTCCCAAAGTGGGCGATAACGCCCCCTTGTGGGCGCTGGAGGCTTTAAGCGGTAACGGGCACAGAATAAAGTTGGGGGGCGCTGATGTGATTTAAGCAATGAGTGATTTATAACTTTAGCTATTTCATATTTTAAAATTCACTGAAATTAAAATCCTCTCACTACACAACATCCATTTATTAGTTCATGTTTATATCCTTTTTTATTGTACAAATATAAACTAAAAATGTAATTAATATTTATTATTTTAATGCGTTCACACGCTATTTATATCGTTAAAGGAATCAAACACTGAAAAAATTTCGTGTTTTAAAGTTTCGCAGGTGAGGTCCCCACTTCCGATACACTTTATTATTGTAAAATTGTATTATTATTGCTATTTTTTTATTTAAAATTAACAATGTTGATTATTGTTATTTTTTTATAAAAGATACTCTAATGTACTGGTGTATGTATTATTATTGCTCTCTCTTGTAAAAAAGTCGAGTTTAGAATATAGGTTGAATTAAACTATGGCAAGACAAACATGTGATTCAGGTTTTTATGGTGAAAAAAAATGGGGGGCGCTACAAAATAACTGATTTTTTAAAGTGGGCGTTTGACAAAATAAGTTTGGGAACCTCTGGGTTAGAGAGAGCCAAGGGCCATAACACCTAGGTCCGCTTACTTTCTGAGTAAGACTTCTGTACGTGAGTACTAGTACATATTCTGTGCCGACAGTGCCGGATTCGGACCGCTTATCTGTCCAGCAAGGCTAGTGCCAGACCGGTGATATTACCGCCACCCAGAGGTCCCGGGTTCGATCCCCGGTCAGGGCAAGTTGGAAAATGGCCTTTTTCAAATTGTCCCGGGTCTTGGTTGTTTATCTTTATATATGTATTTGTTATAAAATATAGTATCGTTGAGTTAGTATCCCATAACACAAGTCTCGAACTTACTTTAGGGCTAGCTCAATCAGTGTTATTTGTCCCTATATATTTATTTATTATTTATTATTACTATGCGCGCGGCGACCACTCCGTAGTGGAAAATTTAGTTACATGAATCGTTTGCCCAGAGTAATAAGAATGAAATTGGCTTGCAATGGATGTCTAGGCATCTAAACGAAGAGGTGAGGAGTTCTGACGCGAGCTAAATCAAACCATAGCGCTCACGACATTGAGTAGATATTTCTTTGAATTTCTTTTCTGAGTAAGACTTCTGTACGTGAGTACTAGTATCTGTCTAGGCTAATGACAGACCTGTGTCTCTACTCACTCCCCGTTATGGTATTAAACGTACCTATACCTACATTATTATTTATTACTATGCGCGCGGCGACCACTCCAGAGTGGTAAATTTAGTTATCCTCTCATCTGTGAGCAGACCGGAATCCGGTCGACATGCATTGTTTTACTATTGTGTCTGGTGTTTTGCACAGACATCAAGTTATATGAATTGTTTGTCCAGAGTAATGAGCATAAAATTGGCTTGCAATGGATGACTAGGTATCTAAACGAAGAGGTGAAGAGTTCTGACGTGTATACATTAGACCATAGCGCTAACGACATTGAATAGATATTTCTGTGAATTTTTTTTCTGAATGAGACTTCTGTGCGTGAGTACCTACTAGTACTTATTCTGTGCTAGTGCCTACCCCCATGAAAAAAGCGTATGGTATGTATGTATGTATTACAAACAAACCTCTTATAAAGCTCCACGACGGCTCGAGCGTCTTCCACGGAACTGTGTGCTCCTTGCTGGATGTCTCTGCCAAGGAATATATTCACCAGCTCCCTCAGAGATGGGGTTGTTCTGTTCTTACGAATCTGGAATTATATAAAACAAGTGAGTACCTAATTTATAGTGTAGTATTGCACTGTGAGCTTTAGACAACGCGAGTCACCCCCAAACCAACCCGTAGAAGTTTATTCAATAAATCATTATCATCATCAGTCCTAGCCATGGTCCCATTTCATTTGGGATCGGCTCTCCTTATCTTCTTGCGCCAGTTTTCCCTTTCATAATTTATGTCCGGAGTTACACCCATCGTCTTCATGTCTTTTTTAACGGTACTGGACCACGTCGTATCCAATAAATCAGTTGATCAGAAAATAAAGTTGCGTCTTAATAATAATAACAAAAAGTTCTCTATGACATCTATGAACATTTTCCGAATTATGATTTTTTTAAATTTTCAACACCCCATATTTCCGCCATTTTGAAAAATGACGAATAAGTGAATTAACAAAAATTCTATGTGAGTATCGAATCTGCTCACAAAACATGAGAATCGATTAAGAAATGCTACCGGTAGGCGCGAATTGACATACAGATAGACGAAAGCATTTTATTGCCGATCTCGAAACTGAGACGAACTTAATATTACTAAAAGTAACGTGAGATGACATTACTAAATATATATACAATATGTAACAAAAACCCAGTCCGATCCTTGGAGGCACAACTCAGACCGCCAATATGAACAACTTTTTCTATGGGACCAATGCTTGAAACTCGAAGAAAAAAAATCGATATTTTCATACAAATTGCCGGGCCGGCAGAACCCTTTTGTATGAAAATGTCGCTTTTTTTCGAGTTTCAAGCATTGGTCCCCTAGGAAAAGTTGTTCGTATTGACGGTCTGAGTTGCTCCTACAAGGATCGAACAGGGTTTTTGTTACATCTAAATATACAGGGTTACTGGTAACTAACTCATAACCTCTTAACATCGAAATCAGACTCCCCAGCACATTATAGATCTGCAAGAAAAAAGGCGAAAATTGCAGAAAAAAAATTGGCCTCCCATACAAATTCACTGATCACCTGGTCGAGTTTCTATGAAGAGTCCATTTTTTTCTTAGATTTTTTTTATTTTTTTCTTGCAGATCTATATTATGTTAGGATTCTGATTACGATGTTAAGAGGTTTTGCGTTAGTTACCAGTAACCCTGTATATGACTCAAAGGTGATTCGACTGACTGACTGACATAGTCATCTATCAACGCACAGCCCAAACCACTGGACGGATCGGATTGAAATATGGCATGCAGGTAGATGTTATGACGTAGGCATCCGCTAAGAAAGGATTTTGATCAATTCTATCCCCAAGGGGATAAAATAGGGGATGAAAGTTTGTATGAAACTTTGGCAATTTTAAACCGATCGGGCTGAGACTTTGCATGCATAAAGCTACTATGACGTAGGCATCCCCTAAGAAAGGATTTTGATAAATTACACCCCTACGCGAGCGAAGCTGCGGGCAAAAGCTAGTATTGTATAAAAGCGGTTTTAATTCTAACGGTTTAATGATCGTCTAAACCAGTCTTTCCCAAAGTGGGCGATAACGCCTCCTTGTGGGCGCTGGAGGCTTTAAGGGGGGCGGTAACGGGCCCAGAATAAAGTTGGGGGGCGCTGATGTGAATTAAGCAATGAGTGATTTATAACTTGAGCTATTTCATATTTTAAATTTCACTGAAATTAAAATCCTCTTACTACACAACATCCATTTATTAGTTTATATTTATATCCTTTTTTATTGTACAAATATAAACTAAAAATGTAATTAATATTTATTATTTTAATGCGTTTACAACGCTATTTATATCGTTAAAGGAATCAAACACTGAAAAAAATTCGTGTTTTAAAGTTTCGCAGGTGAGGTACCCACTTCCGATAATCTTTATTATTTTAAAATTGTATTATTATTGCTATTTTTTTATTTAAAATTAACAATGTTGTTTATTGTTATTTTTTATAAAAGATACTCTAATGTACTGGTGTATGTATTTTATTATTGCTCTCTCTTGTAAAAAAGTCTAGTTTAGAATATAGGTTGAATTAAACTACAGGCAAGACAAATATGTGATTCAGGTTTTTATGGTGAAAAAAATGGGGGGCGCTACAAAGTGGGCGTTTGACAAAATAAGTTTGGGAACCTCTGGTCTAAACCGATCGAAACTTGTCGACCTTTTCCGACTACACTACGTAAGTAAAACCGTTGTTGTATATTTAGTTGAGACGAACTTTTAGTTATAGCAAAATTGTTTAAAGTGTTTCGGCTATTTCTTCACGATTTCCGTGGCGTAGTGGTCACCATGCTAGTCCGCCACCCAGAGGTCCCGGGTTCGATCCCCGGTCAGGGCAAGCTGGAAAATGGCCTTTTTCAAATTGTCCTGGGTCTTGGATGTTTATCTATATATGTATTTGTTATAAAATATAGTATCGTTGAGTTAGTATCCCATAACACAAGTCTCGAACTTACTTTGGGGCTAGCTCAATCAGTGTTATTTGTCCCTATGTATGTATTTATTTATTTATTATTTCGATGGTTTTCCGCGTCCTTAGGTGACCATTTTCATGCATACTTATTATTATTTGAAGAAGAAAAAGCGGGAATTCGCACCCCGGGCTCCGAAGAAGCACGGCTGAGGATGCCACCGACAACGAGCTAGAGATAAATAATTTTCCAAAAACTCAACAGATTTTAATAAAATTTCTGTGGGACCGACTGTTAAGTATGCCCTATTGAACAAAAAAAGAATTTTGGAAATTATTTCTGGCGTCATCGAGTTATCAAGGAAAGTACATAAAAAGAAGTTGGCAGGTATGCTGGGACTAAACAGTATTTAGTGGGTGGGCGCCGGCCGGCAATAGTTTGCATAAACTAACTGCATGGTGGCATAGAATAAGTACCTACTAGTACTTACGTAAGTCTTACTCAGAAAAGAAATTTAAAGAAATATCGCGGTTGGTGCTATGGTTTAATTTAGCTCGCGTCAGAACTCCTCACCTCGCCGTTTAGATACCCAGACATCCATTGCAAGTCAATTTCATTCTTATTACTCTGGATAAACGGCTCATGTAACTAAATTTTCCCTTTTGAAGTGGTCGCCGCGCGCATAGTGATATAATGAAGGTATATTTTCGATACCTAAACGGGGAGTGATGCAGCACAGGCCTGCTGGTTGCGGAATTGCAGAAAGTAATTCGAATTGCGTTTTTTTTATAAGCCTATATTGTTTCACTGCTGGGCAAAGGCTACCCCTCTAGTACGCCACTGATCTCTATCTTGCGCGATGGATGTCCAAGACTTGTCAAAAAGCGCCAGATCATCACACCACCGACAAGGTGGTGTGATGATCTGGCGCTTTGGGCGACCTCTCTTGCGACGCCTGCCTGCCGGCACCCATTCTTCAGCAATCTTGGCCCACCTATCTGGGTGCATCCTACAGACATGCCCCGCCCAGTTCCATTTGAGTTTGGGTACTTTTTTCCCAAAGTCTATTTTCTGAGTTTTGGAGTGAATACTGGTGTTATGTAAATGATCTGTTTGAATTACATAGTATAAAAAAAATGTTTACATAGCCTTCAATCGTCAAGTACCTTCGAATTGATAACCTCCTCCTTTCCGGAAGTCGGTTAAATAAATATACGATGGCCGTTTGTTATAATTATCGTTCTCTACCGGTCGGGAACTTGAGACCAAGGTATCCATTCATAAAACCACCTAATTTCGACCGTATTGTCTAATACTCAAATTACAACACACTTCAAGGGGGCACGTTGTGCATGGTAATGCAAGCTTTGCGACTATATTATAGTCCAGTCTTTCCCAAAGTGGGCGATAACGCCCCCTTGTGGGCGCTGGAGGCTTTAGGGGCGGTAACGGGCCCAGAATAAAGTTGGGGGCGCTGATGTGATTTAAGCAATGAGTGATTTATAACTTGACAATGTTGATTATTGTTATTTTTTATAAAAGATACTCTAATGTACTGGTGTATGTATAATTATTGCTCTCTCGTTTAGAATATAGGTTGAATTAAACTACAGGCAAGACAAATATGTGATTCAGGTTTTTATGGTGAAAAAAATGGGGGGCGCTACAAAATAACTGATTTTTTAAAGTGGGCGTTTTACAAAATAAGTTTGGGAACCTCTGTTATAGTCTGTTTTTAAATGAGGATATCTGACCAAAGAATGTTTGCATGGAATGTTTATGTGTAGTGAGTAGTGCTAGTGACCCTTGAACCTGTGTTTGAGCCGACCGAATAATAGGCCAAGTGCGAGGCGGACTCGCACAGGACGGGTTTCGTATCATTTTTTTTATAAAAAATCATGTTTGTGGTATGGGTGCCTCACTTAAATATTTATTTTATTCTGTTTTTAGTATTTGTTGTTATAGCGGCAACAGAAATACATCATTTGTAAATAAAATCAACTGTCTAGCTGTCACGGTTCATGAGATACAGCCTGGTGACGGACAGACGGACAGACGGACAGACGGACAGACGGACAGACCGACGGACAGACGGACAGACGGACAGACGGACAGACGGACAGACGGACAGACGGATAGACGGACAGACGGACGGATAGACGGATAGACGGACGGACAGACGGACAGACGGACAGACGGACAGACGGACAGACGGACAGACGGACAGACGGACAGACGGACAGACGGACAGACGGACAGACGGACAGACGGACAGACGGACAGACGGACAGTGGAGTCTTAGTAACAGGGTCCCGTTTTTACCCTTTGGGTGCGGAACCCTAAAAACGGATACATACAAAGAAATACGTATTTAACGTAGCAAGGCATATCAGATACAACAGCGAGACGAATGGAAAATTATCTTAGCCCATCGGTAAGATTATAAAAAAATATTGTCCACGTACTTTTTCTTTTCTCTGATGCTTGGGCCGGACCTGCGCCTATCGTCACGAAGCTTCGTGCTATTACACGATACACGCAAATGTGACCGGCCGTTATCGGGTATCGTCCTATTCGGACTTCGTGTTGGTTATCGCGCGGGTGCCAATACATCAAACGATTTAAGCACGCTAACAATTCGCTCTGCGTGGTCGCACTTGCGTTGTTTATTTTGATGTTTGTTTTCAACTTGTTTAAGACGCGTGCTGTGCGACGGTGCCGCGGTTGTTAATGCGTAAAATGGAGTGGAACGATAAAATGGTGTTAAAATTTATAGCTTTTTCTTTCTAGGTTTCTTTTTAGGTTTCAATAAATGGATTATGTAATTGTTAGCACACATGTTAAAGAAAAGAAAGTCGTCATCCATATTTAAAACACGTAAATGACGCCATCTTGGATTATTGCCAGATAGTTCTTGAAAGATAACGAAGCCGCTAGTGTGACTAGCGCTTTATCGCGATTACTTTTCAGTGTACAAAACGTTCGAAGATTCGCCGCGAATTGCTTCGGGACGATAGGCACAGGTGCGGCCGAAGCATGAGAAACAAGAAATTACAATGGTACAGCGCATTGAAATTTCGCATGACGTCACGGCTACTCGTACATACGACTTTTATGTAGAGGTGACGTTGCTGCAACCCCCCACTCCGGAACTTTGATGCTTCTTATCTTTAGGAATTTTTACTTTTTTGGCAAACTGCAAAATATTGGTCCATTATTTTTGGATAATCTAAAACATCGAACTAATTACAATGATACTTTTCTAACTCTGTCGCTACCCCTAGTTCGAACTTTATTACAACGCAATAAGGTCCAACTCATGTGGTTTCTTACTTCTGCCCCGTAAAGTATCTAGGCACTTACAATTTTAACATTTAGCCAGGCACCACAGCTGCAATTTTGAACTTTATTGTAAAGTTAAAAGGTCCAATTTAAAATGGCTATACCTAATGTACAGTAAAAAAAAAATAAGTAGGTACTTACCCATCGAAACCTACTGTAAAATACAGTATCCCGCCAGATGCAGTTGATGTCGTCTAAATCGTCGTAACTTATATTTAGTACACTCAAATCATGGTGCAAGGAATGACCCACTGTAACGTAAGTACTCGTTACTTAAAAATTATATAAAAAAATAAATAAATAATTAAACCTAAATATCAAAATAATAACTTAACTTAAACCTAAAAATAACTTAAAACTATAAATAACAATAAAATAATATACATACCTAAATCCCAAACTAAAATTAAACCTTAACTTATTATTGTACAAGTTTCATTCTGTTGACTGTACCGAGTTGGCGTTCTATTGTCCTCACAATCGGCTCCCATTGGTCCTCACCCATCGTATGATCCATTACGTCATCGATCAGGCGATCGCGCTGCGACCGGCGCCCGCGGCCCGCGCTCCCCGAGGCGGCCCGAGCCTCAGCCAGCCTGAATGTCGGCAATCATAAAAACATCTCGTAGCGAGCGGCACGTATTGCGCGCTCCGCGTCGGGTTTGGTTACTTACGTCATAAACGTCTTCAAAGTACCTATACCTAAGTCTCTCGATGAGCATTGCTTAATTTAATTAGAAGTTTCATTGAAATCATCGTACTTGTGAAATACGTGGACACCAGTGTTGGCCACTTACACACACGAAAAACAACTAAACAAACGTGGATTTAAACCCCTAATTGGGTAAGTGTTGAACAGATATCAGTCAGTAGCTTAGCTGTAGTTTGTAAGTGTAGATTAAGTGTGTATTTTGCAAGCTAAATTCACCACTATGTATCACTCATCTCTTACTGGCTGTCAATGTAAAGAAAGCATCTGATCATACCTGCCAAGCTGATTTTGCATCTCACAAAAATAATAATCATATTGTGTCACTTATCACTTTCATCCTTTATGTTTGGGCTTTTCATCTCATAATCACAAATCATTGTAACTCGCTGTCTGCTAAAACAAAACCGCTCTGATTGCCACTGACACTGCACCTTCTACACATTTGGTACTTCCGATAGCTTATCGCCGCCAGCCATCAGTGTTGCCAATCAGAGTGGGATCTGGGATACATTCCTTACCCGTACTATTATTTATAGGGTTCAAGATTTGGGGCATTCTGCTCCCACGATCGACATCACGCACCGAGCTACCGCCCGTCGTAGATTCTTCGTCGCACGGGGCTACGCTGACCTACCCCCGGAATACCTACTCGCTGAGCTGCCGACCACCAGGAGCTGCTATCACCGTCCGCACCCGGGAAGTACCACCGTTAGCGAACAAAGTGAAAAAGTGCAAACAGACGGGCCTTCCGCCCACGACCTTTCTCTAAATTTTAAATAAATTTCTAGTCGAAGCCTTTCGTTTTCTTTTAAAACCCGGCTCTGCGACAGTGGCGCCAACGTGGTTATTTTAAAGGTCTGTTTTTTTTTCACTTTGTTAGCAGTAGTTGTGTGCATGTGTTTGTTTTTATTTTCATTTTTGTGAAACGTCCTTTTTATTTTTCTTTCATTTTCATTGAAACTAACTAATTCGCACTTAATTTAACCCTGCGACCATTGCATTTGTTAAAACTAAAATTCTTCCGTACTAAAAGTACAGTCGGCAGGATATAAAATTGTACAAGTGTGAATTAATTAATTTTTAATCATTTTTCAGCTTTCATTTCTTTTCCTTCTTCATGGTGTTGATTTATATTTTTTTTCACAATCATTTTTTTTATTTGCAAAGACGTTGTAGTTTTTAACGCTGGTTTGTAACAGAGCAGGTTATTTATCGATTAGTATTCGTAGCTTAGTCAAGATTATACCGAAATATTTTGTTCAACACTTACTCAAGGAACACACGTTACTTATATTTTTTTCTCTGACTCTTTTTCCTTTTATTAAAAAAAAACATGGCCTATCACATAAAACTTTTGTCACTAAACAAGGCTGAGTTGGAATACGAAGTAGGCGTCAGAGGTGAAACGCCAACAGTCGAATTCCTGAGTATTCTCAAAACGTCTGCCCGTACATTCTTGGGCAATTTACCGCCTACTAACATATCTTTAGTAATACCACTGATTCTGGTATTATAATTCAACACTCTAGCCTCTTGGCGGACATATTTATCGTAAACACACTGCAAATTGTTGGCTACAAGCGACACACGGGCAGCGCTCCGTTTGTGCCCTGGCGCCACTGCAACCATTTCGACATCTAGGCCAAATACTCTCATTATTTCCGACACAAAAGATCCTAATTCCACAAAATCAACACTTGATCAACACGGCTCAACAGTTTGACAGATGAAAAACAAATGCAAATCAACAAAAACGATAAAAACAGGTCTGGTATGTACTTGGACCTACTTGAATGACAGACAGAATGACCTTCTTCTGAAGTGTAGGGCTGTGCCGTTATCGAGTTTTACGATTGAACCGGTTTTTTCTTAACCGATTTTAGAAGAGTTGTGTGTATGAGAGAGAAATAATTACGTAATTTCATCGTATATTTTATAGTAACATTTTGAAATATTCCCAGCTATTTCCAAGCGGGTCCACGGCAATTAAAAATAAGTTCCAACGGCTCCACGAGGCCTTTAAGATCATTCAGCTTCAGTTATTGTTAGTATTTTTTAGTTGACGACCACCGTGGCGTAGTGGTCACCATGCTAGTCCGCCACCCAGAGGTCCCGGGTTCGATCCTCGGTCAGGGCAAGTTGAAAAATGGTCTTTTTCAAGTTGTCCTGGGTCTTGGATGTTTATCTATATATTTATATGTTCTAAAATATAGTATCGTTGAGTTAGTATCCCATAACACAAGTCTCGAACTTACTTTGGGGCTAGCACAATCAGTGTTATTCGTCCCTATATATTTATATTTATTTATAATCTAAAAAGTATGTCTACAATAATGCCTACAAAAGGATTTTTATTTTCAATTAAATACAACAAATTGATTTGAAATTATACATTTTATTAAATTCAACTTGAGAACTTTTTAAAAACTTTATAAAAATAAAATAACAACAAAAAACTTTTCAATTTTCTAAAATTGTTTAAAATGAGAAATGGTGTATAACATAATTAGCGATAGCTATCATCGATTTAGATTTTTATCTATGTTCACCGATTCGCCCTTCGAACCTTAGTAGGGGAAGTAAGTAGCTAAATATTTTGTCCTGCTCACATTGTAGATAACGATAGATATTACAGGTAGCGGCACGAAACTCTGGCGCTGACCTTGCTTGCGCAAGTTGTGCAGAAATCAAAAATTAGTACCGTAATCGTGCGCAGTCTCCCCTCTACATGTCGACACAGTATAGACATATATATATCTTTACCGTGATGTCGATCAGCGCTAAACTTACGTACCGCAATATTCATCAGATTATACCTTTAAAGACTTGCTGACGACTCGGACACGATATTATTCGGACACACTGTCCGAATTGACACTTTTTAATTTTAATATTTTTTCACTTACGATTCGGACACCATCAAATTTAGTACAGTCAGATAGAAAACGTTTTAACTATGGAAAAAAAAGCGTTACTAGATGAAAAAAATATTTTAAAGTGGCTTTAATAAATTGCTTCGTGGAAATAGTCAAGTCGCGCGTTTTCGATTGGTCACTTCTGCACTTTAAGCAAATCTACTACTGCCAGGCTTTGACTTTCTACTACCACCAAATATTGTTAAATCTCATGTTAAAACTCATGATGACCAAAAAATATCCGGTGGAAAACTGTTTTTTTACAGCTTTTGTCTTTTAAAGTATCGTCGGAAATTTCTGTCTAACTGTACAAAACATTTTTTTTTATTGGTGTCCGAATTGTCAGTGAAAAAATATTAAAATTAAAAAGTGTCAATTCGGACAGTGTGTCCGAATAATATCGTGTCCGAGTCGTCAGCAAGTCCCTTTAAATGATTGCTTGTTTGAAGTCGATATCGCTACGCGACAGTAGACTGCCGAACGGCAATACAAGACTTTGGAATTTTCATTGAAATTGAAAGCGAATTCATATGGACGAATGTAAAAGGTGATTCTGTGTTAGTTTATTCTGCCTCACTGGTAATAAGCATCCCACTAAAATCATTTTCATGTAAAAATGTTGCCAAGACGAATCTACATCGCTTACCCTGTGAAAAAGTTATCAGATCTCGTATAAAGCCAAGCTCTAAAGACTACGCGCTCTAAACCTACAAGCTCTACACTACACCTTAATCGAAATCTATGAAAAACTGGTCAGATCTCATGTAGAGCCAAGATTTTTGATCTATGCGCACTTACTTTACCAGGCTTAACTTCACATACTCTACATTTTAGTTAAAACGTGTGGCTTGGCCGTTTTATTTCACACGATGAACGAATGCCTATGAAATCTTCGTAACGGTAGCAAAACGGCCAAGCATCACGTTTTGACTAAAATGTAGAGTATGTGAAGTTAGGCCTGGTAAATCTGACCACTTTTTCATAGATTTTGATTAAGGTGTAGTGTAGAGCTTGTAGGCTACACGCTCTAAACCTACAAGTAGTAGGTTTAGAGCGTGTAGTCTTTAGAGCTTGGCTTAAGGCTTTACATGAGATCTGATAACTGTTTCACAGTGTAAGCTATGTAGACTCGTCTTGGCAACATTTTAACATGAAAATATTTTTGGTTGGATTTCATTTATTTTTGTAAGTTGGTTAATGGACTTTTTTGAGTTTAATAATATTTTTTTCACTTATCTAACTTTTCAATAGATATTATTACTGCATGATTTATGTAGTTAGTGCAAATATAGTGCAAGTCTCATACAAACTTCCACCTCCTGTTCCGAGAGCAGGGCCGGATTAACCCTATCAGGGACCCCTAGGCAGTGCCATTCTCTGGGCCCCTTTCCTTACTTTTACTTACTTTTCTTACTTTTTAGGGTTCCGTACCCAAAGGGTAAAAGCGAGACGGTCCCGTTTTTACCCTTTGGGTACGTCCCGTCGGGACCCTATTATTTAGTTGTATATTTTAAAAATAAATAATTAAATTCAAATAATAAAGATTATTCAGGGGGGCTCCCATACAACAAATGTGATTTTTTGCCGTTTTTATAGATAATGGTACGGAACCCTCCATGCGCGAGTCCGACTCGCACCTGGCCAATCTATACTATAGTAAAAGAGTAAAAAAAATGTGTCTGTACATTGAAAATTTTTCAAAAAAAAATATTTGTGGCGAAGGAGATATAGTAATAGAGTAAGAAAATAAAAAAAATGTCTGTCTGTTTGTCTGTTTGTACACGCTAATCTCCGGAAATACTGGACGGATTCGAATGAAACTTTTTTTGTTATATAGCTGTGAAGCCTGGGCAACATATAGGCTATAATTGATTTTGGAAAATGGAACACATGATGCAGAACTATAATGGTCCAGCTAAACTATAAAAAATATTAAAATGCCGCCTTAGCAAAAGTTGTTAAGTCTGATGAGAACTTTTTGTTGAGTTATAATACAACTGGCCAAGCGCGAGTCGGACGCGCGCGAAGGGTTCCGTACCATAATCTATGAAAAATCACGTTTGTAGTATGGGAGCCCCCCATAAATACTTATTTTATTCGATTTTTAGGGTTCCTTACCCAAATGGGTAGAAACGGGACCCTATTACTTAGACCGTCCGACTGTTAGTCTGTCTGTCTGTCACCAGGCTGTATCTCATGAACCATTATAGCTAGACAGTTGAAATTTTTATAGATGATGTTTTTTTGTTGTCGTTGAACAAAAACATACTAAATCTATTCTACAAATAAAAGAGTAAAAAAATGTGACTGTACATTGAAAATTTTTCAAAAAAAAAGTTGTTTCGTACGAAGAAGAACTTATAAATTATATTAGAACTTATAAAAATTCTTGGATATGAGAACGCGCCATATTGACAACAAAAAATTAAAAATCAATTATTATAGAACTTATGACGCAAATTATTGTTAATTTCTTGGATAGAGTTGTTGACGACACCACCAATTATCCAGTTGAGTTTCTTAATTCACTTGCAGCAAATGGACTCTCGGCTCACAAAATAAGTATTAATGTCGGAGGGCCAATAATGCGAATGCGCAATTTGACTCCGCCGAAACTGTGTAACGGAACCCAACTTAGTGTCTCAGCACTGTATGCCGAAGTTCAGCGGCTGAATTTCAGCCAATGCATGCCTGCAATGTTATTTGCATTACTAGCAACACATAATGCCGAACTTCCGATGCTTTTGCCTGAATCGGACCTGTACCCGTACCCGTACCTGTACCCGTACTCCCTCTTCCGCTCCCGCCGCCGCCGCCCCAGCCGCCGCCGCCGCCGCCTCCGCCGCCGCCGCAGCCGCCGCCGCCGCCGCCGCCGCCGCCGCCGCCGCCGCCGCCGCCGCCGCCGCCGCTCCCGCCGCCGCCACTGCCGCCGCTGCTCCCGCTCTCGCCGCCGCCGCTACCGCCGCTGCCACCGCCGCCGCCACTGCCACCGCCACTTCCGCCGCTGCCGCCGCCGCTGCCGCCGCCGCTGCCGTTTCTGCTCCCGCTCCCGCTTCCGCTCCCGTTCCCTCTTCCACGTACCCGTTCCCGTACCCGTTCCGCTCTCGCTCCCACTCCTGCTCCCGCTCCCGCTCCCGCTCCCACTCCCGCTCCCGCCGCCGCTCCCACCGCTGCCGCCGCCGACGCCGCCGCTGCTGCTCCTGCTCCCGCTCCCGCTCCCACTCCCACTCCCGCTCCCGCCGCCGCTCCCGCCGCTGCCGCCGCCGACGCCGCCGCTGCTGCTGCCGCCGCTCCCGCCGCTCCCGCCGCCGCCGCTGCCGCCGCTCCCGCCGCCGCCTTCACCGCCGCTGCCGCCGCCGCCGCCACTGCCGCCGCCGCTCCCGCTCTCGCCGCCGCCGCCACCGCCGCTGCCACACACTTCAGCTCTTTTCATATTGGCTCCCGAAGGAAAGAATTAAAATAATATTGACTTTTAACTCCTAACACTGTTACAAGTACTTTCTTATCTCTCTCTATCTTTCTCTCTTATTAGTTGTTATTTATATTAATACGCCGGAGTCATAAAGTCCACGCGAACGAAGTCGCGGGCATCAGCTAGTTTTTAAAATACATGTTTTCGTTCAAAAAAGTCGAGTCGAACAGATTGACTCCTTTGGTATTCTGTTACTTTAATGTCTTATGTGATATGGAAACAATCTTGACATGATGCTACAACATCACCTTATACGCCAGACTCTTTTCTTTTTGCTTTTATTAAATTTTTCTTAATGACTAGGCCACAGTTATAGATTACCAGGGGCCCGATTTTTGAATCTCACCGGTGACTAATTGCCATCATTGCAAATCGGTCATTTTGGTGACAATAGTTACTCGGCCGTATTCAACCGGGGCCAATTCAACCAGGCCGTACCAAGCCTGATTGGCTTGGTACTAGGTTCAAATCCCACCTCACTAGAAATAAATTTTGTATTTGATATTTAATTTTATTTAGGAATAACATTAATAGATGACACCACATTTGCAAGTTTGCAGCTTAAATTGTTGGCAGAAAAATCACGCGAGTACTCTATGGTCATAACGTACATACACTGAGATACAATGCGACACACGCAAGTTGAACAAAAATGGCGGACTTCAAAGCATTTTTGTACAAAATCCCGGCACATAAATTGAATTAAAATGACGGTCGTCGGCGCCTACAAATAATGCACCGGCGACCGCCATTTAGGTTCAATTTAAGTGCCGGAATTTTGTACCAAAATGTTTTGAAGTCCGCCATTTTTGTTCAACTTATTTGTGTCGCATTGTACTTTAATTGAATACTAGGTATTTCGTTAATGGATATCTCTTTCTCTCTCTTAGAAGGCGTTATCATGCCGAGCTTTATACGAGAGGGTGCACTTTAGATAAAAGACTTTCAGTGGTCCGACTTTTTACACATTCAGAGAAATGGAGTACTCGAGTGCAATCAAATCAAGGGAAAGAACCGTGGTGTGATTTTGTAACGTCACCCCCTCCCGTGCCCCTCGAGCGCACACAAATAGTCGCTCGGCGCGGCTGCGTGGATAAAACCGGTTTTTGGTGCCGCTGCTACCACTTACTTGCCTTTAGGAATGGAATACATTCATGGTTATTCACAGAGCAAAATAATCGTACTCAACTAAAAGTGTCAATGCAGTAAGAACAGTACATCAACGCAAGCCTTTTCTTTACGCGCTCACTTTCTACCTATGAAAAATATCACCTGAAAAGCTACAATGGTTTGGCCAACATTATCCAAAAACCAAAACATAGTTGGTACCTAGGGACAGATTTTTAGCTCTGGGTGGTCCTGCTCGATAAGACCCCGAGAGTATGCAGGACCTTGATTACGTAGATCAACTACCGGAGGCACCGATATAGACATCGCATCGCGGATAAACAAGGCAGAAGGTGCCTTTCCAAGCCTTCGCCCCGTGTGGCGGTCCAAACACCTCTCTAACTTTAGGTGAAACTAAAAATCTTGAATACCAATATGAAATCGGTGCTGCTATATGGGTGTGAGACTTGGAAGGCACTGAAAGACCTGACTCATCAACTGCAGGTCTTCGTTAACCGATACCTGAGCTACATAATGGGTATTTTTTGGCCGGACACAGTTATCTCAAACGAGGACTTGTGGAATCTATGCCAGGAAGATCCAATTGACGTAAATATTCGTAGATGCAAGTGGAGCTGAATCGGTCCTCCCTGAGGGTTCCTTAAGGGTTCCTTGATTGCAACCTACAGGGAAGGCGTAAACATGGCCACCCCAAACAAACTTGATGCCGTACCGTCATCTCGGAAGCTAAGCAGATTGGATTATCCAAATCAAGAGCGCAATGGTTGACAGATTCAATTGGCGATGTGTTGTGTGTGCCCTTTGTCCCGACAGGGGCATGTCCACCTTCGGAAACGAAGAGAGATCCCTACAGACAAATATTTTAACCTAACAATTTTTCCTGTTTTCATCATGTTATAATCCCCACATGAGGTTTCCTGTACAAATACTTAAGTTCGTATTGAACCTTGCCGTAGCTTTTGTTACCGATTACGCACACGAATGTAAGAACAAAAAGTAATTTAATTTCCGCCCGTCCTTTATTAAAAATGCCCGGCATTTATTGGGCAGAAATGGATTTTAATCCAGCGGTGGATTTAAATCCGGGCGTTTACCCATCACTAATGAAAATGCCCGGAATCTTTTTTTCTTTCTAATGCCCCCTCTTTTTGAGCATTTTTTACACTGCGCGAACATTTATTTATACTGTCTAATTAATTACTTCGTCCATCATATACACTTCTGTGTGTGATGTGATCAAAGGTTATCAACAACTTGTAATCACTGTTCTTTCTAATGTATCAAATTCGACGCAATGTCAGGTAGGTAAAGATTTTAATTGTTATGTATCATCATATTTGCTACATTGCCTCATTCAGAGGTATTTGCTTTATTATACAAAAATAAGAAAAGTAATTTTATAATCATTTTATAATATCAAAATAAGCATCACAATAAACTCTTAATATGCTTGTAATATTCATAACGAAATAAGTATTCATTTTTAATTTTTAGCAGTATTGTTCGCCCAAAATATAAAATTTTTCCTTAAATAATAACACTTTACCTAAAATACAAGTTTAACATAGTATAATTTATATGAGATCAATATTTATACATCAGTGAGTCTTAATTTGGTATAATTTTTCCAATTTACTTTTGGTACAAATTCATTATTTCTCGTATGATAGTCAGAAGCAATTACGTTCTTGTGACAGACACAGTCTTAGTTTACATTAGACACATTGGGTATATTCATATGTATCTGGCATAGTATCATATGCAACTGCAAACTTAGTGTGCTGCAACGCTTAGTGTACGTGTTGCAGTGGCGGCTTGTGCCGCCGCTCTCGGAATTATTCCGGTCCGGCTGCACACTGCAACTGCACGTCCCGCAACTGCATGCAGCCGCAGCACGTGCTGTTGGCAGTTGCATTAGATCATTACGCAGACAAATTTTCTAACAAAACTTTCTGCCGCTTTTGGTGCGGGGGTAAGCTACTACTACATCTAAACAAAATCACACATTCTTACAGAACCTTAAGAATGTAATTGATACATTTAAAACGGGGTTAATGAACTAGTCTCGTATGCGATCTTAGATTATTTTATGGGCTGGAAGGAAATCAGTTGCAAACGTGATTCGATTATTTTTTCCGTAATCCAGGGCCGTATTATCCATAAGGCGGAAAAGGCAACTGCCTAGGGGCCCCGCATCGACTAGGGGCCCTGTGCGTGCGCACAAAGAAAAAAGATACATCTCTTCATACATGCCCTTCGGTTACGGGTACTTTTTACCTCTCCTTTTTTCAGAACGTCTGCAATCTGGTCGCAGAATGTTCTTTGAGGCCGACCCTTCCCTACTGTTCCTGTCACATTTGCCTTATAAATATTTTTTGTTAACATGTTTTCATCCATCCTTTCTACATGCCCAAACCACCGTAACATCCCTTTTTCTATTTTTGTCACAACATTCTCTTTCACTCCACACCGCTCCCTTATGACATCATTCCTCATTCGATCTTTCAAATTAACACCACACATACTCCTCAGCGCTCGCATTTCAACTGCATTTATTCTACTTTCATGCTTTCTCTGCCATACCCAACTCTCACTACCGTACATTAAAGTAGGTATTAGTACTCCTTTATGAACAGCAAGTCGTGCATTGTGTGATACCTTCCTACTGCTCATAAAGGAATGCAACGCTCCATTCACTTGGTTACCCGCATTCACTCTTTTTTCAACATCACCCTCGTGCTTGCCATCTTTCGTAAACATACATCCCAAGTATACAAAAGTACAATCACTGAAAATATTCAAAGATTTTCTTACTAATATCTCTTTACTTCTTTTCTTATCACTAGCTACTTGTATTTACTTTTCTCAATGTTCGTACAAATTTTATAGTTTATGTATTTATATTACTTTATTGTTCATGTTATAGTATGTGCTCCTATTATTTATTGGTATACTTATATTCTTCTACACTGTAATACTCTAACTGCGCCAACTCCCCCACATCTTTTATAGCTTTCTCTACCCAAAGGTTGGCTGGAAGAAATCGCTTTAGTGATAAGCCCGCCTTTGTACCTACTAGATTTTAAATGTACTTTTGTTTATTGTCATACTTAGTTGGTACAATAAAGAAATTTAATCTTATCTTATCTTAACCCACACAATAATGACGAACTCCGTGGCGTAGTGGTCACCATGCTAGTCCGCCACCCAGAGGTCCCGGGTTCGATCCCCGGTCAGGGCGAGTTGGAAAATAGCCTTTTTCAAATTGTCCTGGGTCTTGGATGTTTATCTATTTAAGTATTTATTATAAAGTATAGTATCGTTGAGTTAGTATCCCATAACACAAGTCTCGAACTTACATTGGGGCTAGCTCAATCAGTGTGATTTGTCCCTATATATATTTATTTAATAAGGGTAACAGTAACCGTTATCTGAATAGGTTAATTTTTTTACCTTTTGTAGGAATAGGTACAGTGACCATGTGACGAGGAATGAAAAACGTGTAGTATCATGCAGAAGTCTATATGTCGATTCGGTTAAAGTTAACCGCAATTATAGGTTAACAGGCTATTTCGGTTAACCAAAATATATGTTAACCCATTTCCAATTGGATTAATAACAGATTATTTCGGTTAGGTTAACCTAAACCGTCCAAACTTGCTCGGATCTGTGGCCGGACAATGAGCATGAAATAAATGTCAAGCGTATAATTATTCAAACTTTTATTTTATACTTAGTAGTTGTGTTTTGTTTAACCAAGGGAGAATGGAGATGCGGCATTCGTTTGGAGGCTGTAGACGCCAGAAGCCCTGAAAAAAATAAATGGTTATACAGTATGTTACAGTTTATAGTGCGTAGTGTGGGTAATTTTTTTCAAAAAATTCGGTCTATTACTGTTTTACCTAAGATGCGACCAATTTGCATGCGTACATTTCCTTGGAATTGTATACAGTTCCTGAATATAACACATTTCCTATAAAAGTCAAAGTCAAAAATCATTTATTTATCTTTGGATATTTGTATCACTTGATAATTGTCACTATTTTTCTTTCGTTTTCTTAATAGGTAGTTGTTGACATCAAATCATTTACTTACAACTAAGTTTACTGCCGCTTCCTAAGCGCAAGTACAGAAGTAAGAAGCGGTAACGAACTGTACTGCAGCATTTTCTCCAAAAATGTCAACCTTACAATTATTATACTAATATTATAGTCAGATATGTGGACTGAGAATACATTGTTATGTAATTTATTTAAGAATGATGTCAAAATTTAAATTAATGTCAATTTGTAAATAAAGTACATGTACAGATTGTACTCTGATATTTGTGAGTGTACAAATACAAACCTTTAAGAGGGACCCACGCCAAGCTTAAGCCAGACGTTTTTGTCTTTAAGATAATCGTCGGTTTCGTAAAAAGCCTTCTCACAAAGTACTTTCTTTACATAACCTTTAAATTTTCTGTATAGCATATCAAGAACCGGTTCTGGCAATTTAATATAAAGCTTTATACAGTTTCTCTTAAACGATTTACTGACTGTTTTAAGCCTCTAATACGGGATAACTTAATAATTTATGTTACGTAAGTTTTGCCCTTCCGTAAAATCACCTGTTTTATTAAATAAGACAATATTTTTTGTTACAAACATTATATTTTCAAATATGTACTGGGATGGTATGTAAAGTGAGTATATTAATTTTCTTGAAAAATTCTTTAAGGGAGTCTCTTGATCCTAAAGCGTAATTAAAACGAATTGCCCTTTTTTGTAAAATAAAAATAGTCTGTATATCTGCTGCACTCTCCCATAGAAGAATCCCGTAGGACATCTGACTATGAAAGTTACTAAAGTAAACTAGTCTAGCAGTTGCTACATCTGTCAATTGTCTGATTCTCTAGTAGCGTAAGCCGCTGAGCTAAGCCTATTAGCGAGTTTAGAAATATGGACATCCCATTGAAGATTTGAATCTACTGTGATCCCCAAGAAAGCAGTGTTTTCAACGAGATCTAATTTTTGACCGTTCAGTAGCACATCAACATTGGCCTATAACATATACAGATACAGATACATTTTACGTCTGTATCTCTGACGGGGTAGACAGAGCTCAGGGCAGTAAGACCCAGAGGCCACGCTTAGCGTGATGGTGGGCGTTAAGAAGCTACCAGAATTTTTCGGGGTCCAGTGCTGCCATTTGAAATAAATCATTTAAAAGGAAACGGAGATATCACTTAAAATTTTGCCTTGATCAAGCCCCAGATATAACCCTTCAAACTATTTAATGAACACAACAAACTATTTTGTTTTATGAACTTCAAACTTTTTATAGTTTTTAAGTGAGAACATCAGGAGCTCGGTGGCCCGGCGGGAGTGCGCGTTACTAGCGCTTTCTCAAGTTAAGCAACACCGGGCGTGGTCCGCACTTGGATGGGGTGACCACAAGTGGCACAAAAATTTCTCGAGCTCCTCGTGCTTCGGAAGGCACGTATAAGCCGTTGGTCCCGGCTGACATCATTGTATGGCAGTCGTCTAGCTAAGTCAGATGCCTTTAGGCAGCCTGAAAAATATGACGCAAGTGTTGGCCACTTACATAGGTACACGAAAAACAAAAAAAACAACAGTGAGAACATGAAGCTTTTTTTGCATTTTTGCCAAAAGTGGCCGGTTTTCGCAAAAACGCTTAAAAAAGCTTTACGCAATGGATCCGAAAAAATCAGGTATCAAAATAGTGATGGGTTGCTATCCGCATCGCCTATTACATATAAATAGAAGTAATTACCCAGTTTTGGGGACGACTCCCCCCATGGGTAGGGTAGCCGGTCCCTGGCATTCCTGGTTGAGAGCGTCCTCATAGTCCTCGCACTGGACGCCGGTGAAGCCCCCGCTGGTTAGGGACTCGGCCCAGTAGAATACGGCCCTGGGACAACAATTTTATTTATCTTCAAATTTGTGTGTACATACACACAAGATAAAAATAAATAAGTAAAATAAATAAATATATAGGGACAAATAACACTGATTGAGCTAGCCCCAAAGTAAGTTCGAGACTTGTGTTATGGGATACTAACTCAACGATACTATGTTTTATAACAAATACATATAAGTCAAAGTGTCCTGGGCCTTGGATGTTTATCTGTATAAACATCCAAGGCCCAGGACACTTTGAAAAAGGCCATTTTCCAACTTGCCCTGACCGAGGATCGAACCCGGGACCTCTGGGGGGCGGACTAGCATGGTGACTACTACGCCACGGAGGTCGGCAAAAAACGTTTAAAAAACTATTACCCGACTACAGGAGCCATTTACGGGCAACAATTATATATTTTATAAATGTTCTTATTAAGTACTTTCATTTGATACCCCACTCGATATTGGAAAAAAAAATATATTCGTTTGTAGTATTATCGTAACAAATACGTAATATTCGTTATAATACATTTATTGAATACAATTTGTAGCCTATGTGACCCGGACAGTAATGACCAGAGGTCGGAATTAGGTAGAGTTATTTATGTACTTGCATCGAAATGTTGATATTAATATGGATCTTCCTGGGATTTCTAATGGACAATCCCATGTTGCCAACAATATTACAAATAAATAATCATAAAAACCTCAGAGATACGAGTACATAAGACAAATAAAACAAAGATAATTACATATAATTTTATTAGTATTAACGTTCGAATTTTTATTTGTTTTTACTTATTGGCAACGTCGCGCGTGCAGTGGTTTAAATTGTATAGAAGTTAATAACTTTTTATTTAAGAAATTACGGGACTTTTTTGCTCTTTAAAATTAATACCGGGATTTGAGGCATATCCACTTTATTCTTACGCTTTATAAAATCAGTGTAAGTACATAAATAACTCTACCTAATTCCGACCTCTGGTAATGACGAATCGACTAACATCTCATTTATCAAAATTGGATAAATGGTTCGGATGCTACGGTGGAACACACATAGATATCCACAGACATATGTACATACTTACAATTTCAAACATACTTACATACATATTTACAGACATACGTACATACTTACAAACATTGACTGCTTAAATCAGTAGGAACCCTTCTTCTTGTCTTTGCCGTAGTCGCGTATAAACAGAAACACAACATTCAAAGTACCTAAGAAAATTGAGTGCATATATTTTAATCAAGTCATCATCATCCGAGCGTATTCCCGGTTGCATCCTCAGCAGTAACGCTTCAGAGCCCGGGGTCCGCTACCTAACCAAGGAGATTTGACGAGGTTCCTGGTTTTTACACAGAACGACTGCCGTCTGACCTCCACAACCCAAAGGGCAAACCAGGAACCAATCCTTGGATAGTTTGATGATCAAACGCTAGGTTGCGTTCGGGACCCGCAGTTTTACGTGCCTTCCGAAACACGGAATCATCTTTCTTTTCGGATAATCAAGTGATTCAAGCCTGCAATATCCTATCCAGACTGGAAACAACTTTTCACAAAGTATGCTTCCCAGTGGGAATCGAACCCATGACCTCCGGGTCACAAGGCGAACGCCTTGACCACTGGACCACGGAGGCAGTCATATATTTTAATCAAGTATCTACCTAAATTTTTTTTGTACAAACTATTTTAAAAAAGATTTTTTTGTACAAAACAATTGTAACCCACTAAGTTACGCTCATCTCAGTGGGTTTTACAAATTATGTGGGTTTAATGGTCAACATGGATGGACAATATTTTATTTTATTTTATTTTATTTTATTAAACTTTATTGTTCCAAAGTACAAATATACTTTTAACAAATGGCGGACTTAATGCTAAAGGCATTATCTCCCAGTCAACCATAGGGATAAACAGAGAAAATTATGCGGCACAAAAAGAAATACAATATACGTACTTACATTATAAAATATTACTACATAATAAACAATAATATTATATATGAATATCAGAATAAATATTTACTTATACAATACATACATACATTTAATTATACTAACAATAAATAGCTATGAAGAGAAGAACTAAACAATAATGACTTTATGAAGAAAGGGAGTTTAAAAGGTGGGCGTGAACTTTTCTTTTAAAAGAGAATTTGGTAGAAATTTCTCTGATGTCAACTGGTAAAGCATCCCAGAGCCGTGCCGTGAGGCTTGAAGAGAAAACGAGTTAGACATAAAATTTGTCCGGTAAAGGGGGATAAAGAGCTGGCGTGTCTCATTAGAACGAAGTTGACGATCATGAGTGTCTAAAAGATAAATGAATATTGGTTAATGTTAAGAAATTTAAATGTATCCTCTTTGCTAACCACCTCTTGAAAGGTGCAAAGAGGAAAGGGGAAAAGAGAGGGGAAGGTGGAGATACGAGAAGATGTCAAGATGTGATGGGGATTGGGACTATTGGTATCTCAATCCTCCGAAGTGAGAAAGGTAATATGGCAATTTTGCGAAATAAAAACCAACTGAATCCCCAAAATACACGTCCGATTTCGATGAAATGTCTGTGGGACCAACGGACAAGTATACACTTCCAAACAAATTTTTTTTTCGGTAACCATACATAAAGAATATCGCGAGGAATTGCTAACCTCCACCTTTTTTGGAAGTCGGTTAGAAATGAGAAATGAGGAAGCATGTAGTGCGACATCTCTACGAATTTCAACAAACTAATAACTAAAAGTGGTTTTGATATTTAGTCCGGAAAAAGATTAGATAACGGCGTGAATATTGTAGGTGGAGGGGGGGGGGGACCAATAGTTAATCAATCGTCTGAAAGGGAAAAGGAGAGCGGAGCCTCCTCTATTAAAAGAAAAGGGGGGATAACTAACCTGTTCCTATCACAGTCATCATCGCGTCCACAGCCGGGCATGTTAAGCCCACCGTTGGGGTAGAAGTCCACCTGTCCCATAGGTTTGATGAAGCCCAGGTTGCCCACGTTGGTGTGGACCACTTCGGTGTAAAGTCCATCGTTGGGCCGCAAGACTGGGAGCAGCTCGAGGATATACAACCCGAAGGAGGGGTCCAAAGCTGAAATTAAGTAAGTGTCTCAGCCAGCATCCATTTTTTTTATAGTTATTTTACGGCTCTGGATACTAATCCTTTAGAGCCTATCTTTATTTATTCACTTCTTTATTCTTAACCCTAACCCTAACTATGCAATCAAAGGTTGGTGTAGGTCCTTTGATTACTTCAAGGGAGCTTCTGGCGATAAATCTATACGAGCCCACTGGTTTTCATAGCTGATTGAGTGGCGGACGGCGCCTAAAGACGCCTACCACAGTCCGCAAATAAATATCACTACAGCCGCACCCGCACTATGAGTGTCCACTTTAAACATTTTACATATTGTCCATAAGCATGAGCATTTATAACACTAAACTACACCAATTTCATAATATAAAGTCCTCTAGAATCAATTTACAAAACAATTTAAAGCAAACTCCAAATGAACCCCTTGACTTCCCGCCAAAAACTCCGGTAGTGTTCTAGGAAAGAAATTGTCGTGGGCAGAGAATTTCTCGGTTACTGTGTCTCAGTCCACGCAGTGTTCGCGCTTTCAAGCAATTATAGTACATTTATGCAACAGTTGTATAAGGAGGGTCAAAAATGCGAGTGGCGCAGGTTACGATACGAGCAACATACTTGACGAGCACCGCCAGGAGACACCATTGAGCATTTTTTGACGTACTTATATAACGTTGCATATCATACTTTTGTACGACTATATTTACTAAATTAAATACAAAAATAAACAAAGAAAGTATGAATACTACCATATGTTTGGTAGTACTAGATATCTAT
Source organism: Acrobasis suavella (assembly GCA_943193695.1). Taxonomy (NCBI): domain Eukaryota; kingdom Metazoa; phylum Arthropoda; class Insecta; order Lepidoptera; family Pyralidae; genus Acrobasis; species Acrobasis suavella. The sequence continues at coordinate 6,069,155 of OW971956.1, forward strand.
GGTAGATTTTTTTTTATTGACGTCTTCCTAGTGACCTGAAATGCCATCTTTGAAACATGCAGTCACCTAAACGAATGGTTTTTCATACAAAAAACCGTTCGTTTAGTCACTCCACGTTTGAAAAATGGCACCATATGTTAAAATAACATTTTTATTACGCTGGCAGTATGGTAGATCTAAAGAAAAAAAAGTTCTACGTCTATGGCTAGGAGTACCTTTTTGGGCAAATAACGACACATGTGCTGTTATAGGTAATAGACAATAGACTTTCTTGAAATCATAAATAATTAATGTTCTTATAATACGTGACAATTTTAAAGACAAATAACAGTACAGGAGTAGAAAAAAAACTTAATGATTTAAAAAACTTTCTTTTTACCTTCTTTTCAGTGCAATTTTTCCGAGGACGGTGAAGTCATGAGGAATTATGATGTATGCAGGCATATTTCATTTATAGGGTTCCGTATCCAAACGATAAAAACGGGACCCAATTACTAAGACTCCACTGTCCGTCTGTATGTTTCTCCGTCTGTTCGTCTATCTGTCTGTCACCAGGCTGTACCTATCTCATGAACCATATTAGCTAGACAGTTGAAATTTTTATTTCTTTATAGGTGCCCCTCTTATATAAAATAAATATGTAAGAGGGGCACCTATACAACAAACGTGATTTTTGATATACAATGTCCTTTTTAATTAGGTACAAATATTTTAAGGGGTTATTCAGTCCATCATTTTGAACAACTTTGCCCAATAAATGTATATCGAAATACGAAAAAAAATTTAGGTTCTCATACAAATCGAAGTAGTCACGTGATATCGTTACTATGAAAAATGCAAAAAAAAAAAATTCGTATTTCGATATATATTTATTGGGAAAAGTTGTTCAAAATGATGGACTGAATCACCTCTTAAAATATTTGTACTTAATTAAAAAGGACATTGTATAATGGTACGGAATCCTCCATGAGCGAGTCTGGTTCGCAATATCTTGCAAGCAAAATGTCTGGCGATAGAAAATATGACGAAAGATTCTTCGAGAGGAGGAAGCCGTTTACTCACCGACAATAAAGCCGACTTCCCTACTGAGCAGTCTGCCGATGACGCCGACCTTCAGACCAGACAGTCCGAAGCCGACCAGCGTTACCTCACTGAGGGGTTGCCCTGAAGCATCGCTCAGCCATTGGGCAAATCTGGCGATGTTCACAGCTGTAAGAAAATCCTTCTATTATAGTATTATATACATGAGAGCAGTGAAATAAAGTATATCTTAATTGAATAAATCCAGTCGGCTACTTATTTATTTATTTATATAACTTTATTATAATACATGTAAATGGCCGACTTAAAGCGGCCCTTCCCGGCCGCTCTGTCGTCAACGCGAGCATAGTTTGAAAAGCTTGTTGTTTCATCCAGGGCAATGCTAGAAAAAGAGGCGAATCAAAAAGAGAGAGATAGCGCCTAATGGCATGGTTTACATTATATTGAATGAAATTAGTTTTATTATTAACTATCCATTTAACGAATATTAACTATTCATAGGGTGCGAAAATTTCATACAACTTGTTCCAGGTGATACGTGTTTATCCGTAAGCCTTACAAGTGTGAGAAATAAATGTTTTGTATTCAAAATTTTCATTACATTTGCGAGGTTTGTATCGAAATATTTTCTTTACCTTTACAATTTATGAGTACTTTATGAACGGTCGAAGTTCAGCTAAAATTTGTGCAAAAAACAGATTTTCGGAGGTTTATACTGACTTAGTTTTTCCAAAATTTTTTTATTTGGGTAGAAACCTAGAAATAACGCACAAGATACCTGTGAGTTCAAAATTTTTCAAGAAAGATCAGATACAACGCCATAATCACGTACGAGCGTTTGTATGAAAAGTAAGACGGGAAGGCCGCTCTTAAGGCCAGGGGCCTTTTTTACCAGTCAATCTACAAGTCATGCTGAGAAAGTAATTGTTTGGAGTAAGTACAACAGAACTTAACTTATAACACACACACATCCAAAAAAATGGTACTCTTTCAGTCAGCTTTCTCTTAAGACGACGTACGTAGAGATTGATGGAAGTTTGCCATTCATGAGATCTTTCACAATTGTCGATCCGTCTTTTGACTTTATTTTCTTCACGATAAGAACAAGTCGAAATCCCTAATGACCAAAACAGGGCGTTTTGAGAATGCTCTGCTAGTTCTTATGCGGCTCTAAGACGTATGAGCTATCATCTCATACATTTTAGCAAGCAATTTATATCTACATAAGTAACAATATTTTAAGCTACATTTTTACTATATGCATAAGCAACTTAGCGATTAAGAATTCCCTTACTCTAGACTTTTAAATACAAACGTAGTCCACATTTTATTTTTAAACGACATGTCAGATATCGGTAAAAAAAAATAATTTCAAAGAAATTGCAATAATCTAGGGTTATAATTGGTTTCTGACGGTAAAATTATAAACTGGAAAGAAAATATAAGGGTGTAGAAGTTTTCAATACTGATGGTCCAATATGATATAATACACTATATTCCCTTTTAAGTTCATAATTTTACCGTCGGAAACCAATTATAACCATAAATAATTGCAAATTCTTTAAAATTAATTTTTGCCTATATCCGACACGTCGTTAAATAAAACGTAGACTACGTTTGTATGGGAAAGTCTGATTCTGTCCAGGGTTAGGGGATTCTTAAGCAATCTGGTCATTATGTCAATCAAACAGTGTTCTTAGCGTTTACGTGAAATCAATAAATCTAGTCTAAAGAAATTACTCAACGGGTTTGGTTATATTCTCTTTGTAGTTCCTTCCGCTTAGCTAGTATTTCTTCAGCTTAACTTAACTTTCTGTGAGGTTATCACGCGGATAGTGCCGATCGCAAGACTCAAAGGCCACTTTTGGCGCGATTGTGGACGAGAAATTAATCAAAATAATGATGGTTTGCTAGCCGTTAAAATACTCACAGGACATAGCAGCGTACAGGGAGCTGATGACGGGGCGGGAGTTCGCTCCCTTGCTCCAGTCTACGATCACCACGTTTACGTCAGCGGCAGCCAGGTACGCTGGAAAAAACATTTTAAGTATTTAATACTATAATGTATGAACACGCCTGTATGCCTCTCTTACATAAACATCTCCTCTCACAGGCCTACTGGAAGAGATCTCTTTTGAGATAAGTAGTGCCTTTGTACAACTTTTATTTGATGTATTCTCTTTATTAATTTTCCGTGTACATACATAGGTTGATAAATAAATATATCGGAGAGTTCAAAATAAACTAGACATAGAGAAAGTCTGTCTGTTGCTATAGCGCATAACGGCTAGATTTTGAAATAAAGAAATACGTTGCAAATACAATAAAACCAGTCGCCCTAGCGGCGAGTGATCTCCATCCGATATATTAGGTGTAGAACCAAGGACGTACTCAACGATCCGGACTATTCCGGACGACCCCAACCATCTTAATGACTACATAAATTTTCCGGGGTCTAGTGCTCCCCCATTTGAAATAAATCAATTGATAGGAAACCGAGACATCACCTAAAATTATGTCTTGACCAGGCACTAGATAAGTCTTCAAACTATTTTATGAACTACTGTTTACAGTTTAAAGTAAGAACGTGAAGCTTTTCCACGCACATACGCCAAAAGTGGCCGTTTTTCGGAATGGTGCGTAGAAAAGCTTCATGTTCTCACTTTAGACTATAAACAGTAGTTCATAAAATAGTTTGAAGGGTTATCTAGAGCCTGGTCAAGATGAAATTTTAAACGATATTTCCGTTTCTTTTCAAATGGGGGCAGCATAAAACGCGAACTAACTTCAGTACTTGGTTTAAACCATTATCATCCCAAAATAAGAATACCCTCCGCAATGTGTCACCTTCTCTTTGGTTACTGTCAACTTCATATGGGTGAATAATGGTGTAAACCAAGTCCTGAAGTTAGTTCGTTTTATAATAAGACAGCATAAGTCGTGCGATTCCCCATGCCTGTTTTTACTTAGTACTATAAAAAAATTGGTCGTTAGAGATTGAGAACTTACCAGGCACCAAAACCAGGTTCGAGTTGGTCGTAGCCGAGCCCTGGTACCCGTGGATGAGGAAGACGGTGGGTCTGGAGGGATTAAAGTTGGAAGCTGCTAACACGACCTCATTGTCGAGGAGTAGTGGCTGGCTGACTGTGGGGTTGGCCCTGCAATATAAAGAGGTATATTTTTAACTAGCTGATGCCCGCGACTTCGTTCGCGTGGACTTTATGATTCCGGTGTACTAAATCAGGTGATCCAGATCTGATTTTTAAACCTCAACAAAAAATGCTCATGAGGCTGAACAACATTTGCTAAGGCGTCATTTTTATATTTCTTATAGTTTAGCTGGACCATGATGGGTCTGAATCAGGTGTTTAATTTTCCAAAATCAATTATGCCTAGTGATCGGATAATCGGGCGCTTATTTGCCTAAAGTTCACGCGGTAAATAACACAGCGTTGATACAACCACCAACCTGATAAAAATAAATATCAATCTCTCTTAATGCAACTTTGCAATGATGGTTTATCTACAGACGCTATAGTCCATTTGTTAAGGTATTTAAAAGAATTTAAACAATCATGACAAGTCTTTTTATTTAAATATACACTCTATATAACCATACCTTCGAAAATTACAAACTATTTACTTTATAAATTATAAATTATATAATTTATTTGTAATTTGCAAAAGTATTGATTTATAAAGTGTAAATTTCAATAAAAAAACATGTCAAGATTGTTTACATTCTTTTAAATACCTAAACAAAAATACTATAAAATACTATCTAGTTGTACATGAAATTACTATTAGTACCTTGTGCTGACTTTTAAAAATGTTTCCTACTTGTATTTTTTTAGAAGTCAACTAAATAATAATATTTTAATTGAATACTGCTTACGTTCTTTCAATTGGTTACTTCCAAACGAGTTTATAACCATTAAAGCAAAGTTGCATTTAGAGAGATTGATATTCATTTTTATCAGGTTGGTGGTTGTATCAACACTGTGTTATGTACCGCGTGAAGTTTAGGGAAATAAGCGCCCAATTTTGCTATGTCTACATCGCCTTTCGTTATCACCACACATTTTTTTTTTACTGATTTATTATATGTTTGCATTGTAATATTTGGAGAAGAAAAAGCTAGCTAGCTATGGAGCTTCGAAGCAACATCATGCAACCAGCGCCTCCTCTACATCTGAGGAGAAAAGATGATGATGCTATCAAAGTTTTGTTTTTTGAGTGTGTAGGTGGCCAACACTAACGTCAAATTCTTCAAGCTGCCGATCGTCATCTACCATGGCTTGACGAAGCTATACAAGAATAACAGCCAGGATCAACGGCTTTATGTGGCTTCCGAAGCACGGAGGGCCCGAGATTTTTTTATGCCATTTGAAGTCGAGCGCGAAATATTTACTCTACCATAATTTTACTGGGCAGGGCATTCCAAAGACGTACGGCTGTGTCAGCAAAAGAATTAGAGAGAAATCCAGTACAGTGAGAAGGGATAGAGAGAGTTAATTTTTCAGAAGAGCTTACCTGGTGAACAAGTGGTACTCATTGTCCCTACTCGGCACATAGATAGGGAGGTCTTCCAACCCGATCCTGGTCAGCCAGGTGTCCGACAGCTTCAGCTCTCCGTTGTCGTCCTCAAAGTACTGGTAGCGAAGGTCAGACCCCATCGTGCTGAGAACCACATCTTCAGGAACCGCTGAAAACAAGTTCATTTACTAGACAAATTAAAAAACCCCTGTCAAGAGCGCCATCTAGTACATATTATAATTGATATCCGTATTGCCATTTCATTTGCTAGGAAAAACCCTGACTTTTAAGCGTTAACCCCCAATAACTTTTAAATGGATTGGATGAAATCGATTTTTATTAAACAGCTTAGAACAACCACAAGGAGACTTGCTTTCACGCAAAAACTCGATGTACTGGACTGGTAGCGAAGGGCAGACCGTACAGAGTCTCCACAGTCTCATCATTATCGGAGACGGGAGGGGTTAGATATCACAGATGTCACCCTAGAATGTCAAAGACGTGCGAAGTGGAAAAGAAAAGGAAAATCCGGAATCATAATCTTCTTTTTTTTCTCTACTTCTCACGTCTATGGCATTTTGGGTGACCACAGATATTCAAATAATATCATCTTCAGAGAAGAAAAACACGAATGATGTATTCTCACACTAGGCCGGAGACCACTCGGCAATTTATTTAAAGATAACATAAGTATGACGCTACGAGTTATAACAACACACTGATTTTATGGATATTCATAAGATATCACACGAAATAATATCGACTAATAAGCGTCATTATCGTGTGTGTGTGAGTAAGTGACCAACATTGGTGTCAGATTTTGCAAACAAGTTATAAAGGCTCCAGATTGTTTTAAATATTTAATACATGAAAGAAAACCATAATAAATTATTCGCTTATTACGTAGACATCGAAATATTTGAGGTTAGTATATTAAATATTTCGATAAGGTTATCTATCAGATATTCAGATTAATTGATTAGGTTGTATCCCCTGTGAGTGTAATATAATATACCTACTTTTCTGAATCATCTAAATTAATACTTAGCGAATGTGCAAATCGTTAAATATTAACCAATCGTAATAATCGCCATTGAGCCAAGGAATGTTTAATTTTGGGAATTTAACGTTCCTTTATTTAAGAGGTAATTTGCAATAATTAACCCGATGTGAATTGAAGGCTTACCCCTCATATTTATAAAAATTTGCCAATGATTTATACAGTATAAAGCTACTTATAGATTTAAAAAAGCGTTATTTTTTCTGTCCATTGCATAAAACGGTCATCCTTTGGCCGTATTTCCATACACAAGCCTCTGATTCCTCGCCAGATAGTGCCAGTAGAGCAATGATTTATTTCAAAAAATCTTTGGATTTATTAGCATATCCCTATGCTTGCCTTTTTTTCATAATATTATTGTTAAAAGAGATACAAACCTCCATAAATCAAAAAAATTGTTAAGTTTTTCCAATGGATTTCAATATCTAGCAAACAAAAACGAGATTATAATAATATTACTAAAAGAAAACATACCAACACAGCCAAAGCTGTGTTAAATACTAGGATACGTTAATTTTGTGTACTTTACCATATTATGTACATTCGGTCCGACCTGCATTTGTCTATATTGCACATCGTGACGGTTTGGGCACACACAGCGCAACAATAATACATTTTACAAATACCTATTTTTCAATTATTCTCTCAAAGTCAAAGTCAAAAATCATTGTTTGTATAACTTGATAATAGTATTTTTTTCTTTCGATTTCTTAATAGCTTGTTGTTGACTCAGTCAGATCATTTACTTACAACTAAGTTTACTGCCGCCTCCTAAGCGCAAGTACAGAAGAAGCGGTAACAAACTGTACTGCAGCATTTTCTCCAAAAACGTGAACCTTACAATTACACTGATATTAAATTTAGTTATGTGGACTGAGAATACATTGTTATGTCATAATTATTAATTTAGAGTAACTCTCAGCCGTGTTTCCTCTTAAAACTAAAGCCGTTGATTCGCCACCTCATTGTGAGAGTGCGCTGTACGGGAGAGTTGCAAATATTCGATTTTGCCGCCCCGCTGACCCCTCTAGATCCAACTTGCCCCTCCTTCCTTCATTAAGGATTGTGGATGCAATCGGAAACTTTCTAAGATAATAAGAAGAAAGATACCTGTCGCAGCAGCGAAGCACAGAACAGCAAAAACAGCGAACAGCACCATATTTGTAACTGATGTCGCTATATGAATAAATCATCAATATATATTGATACTTCTTACTGCGATAAAAGTAATCTACTGATTAGTAGTTTTGATTGAGTTTCCTTCTCTATCTGTGGTCGCCTTTACATAACTAACATATTGCTATTTCGATACCAACTTTTTTATCTGTTTATCTTTTCCTAAAGGTTGACAGGGAGAGAATGCTTTAACATTAAGTTCACCTATCGTAGCTTTAGGCTCAATAAAGTTTTTTTAAATAAACAAATTTGTAATTTTCATAATTGATGAATGCTTCTCTGTGCCAAGTCTTTCCTGCCACATTGCTTTTGCCGTCTTCCCATCTCATCTTTGGTCTCCCTCTCTTTCTATGTCCATCTCTTGGATACCAGTCAGAACCAATTTTACCCCACTTTGCTTTCCCTCTTTCTAGGTATATGACCGGCCCATCGCCATTTGGATCTTATGTTTTGGGTGATGTCTTGACTTTTGTTTCGAATCATAATTGATTTTACTCTATTAGATTACCGAATTTTCCAGCCTACTTCTTTCCATGGCTCGTTGCCATGCGGTGAGTTTATTCGTGAGTTTTTTCGACGCTTGGCAAGTGTTTTGTCTTTTATCTTCATCACATATGATAAAACTACTTACTTACATAAATATACTTATATAAGGCCGTGTTTAGGAGAGGGAAAATGTTAGGACACCTAATTAGACATGATGAATTTTTAAAAGTAATATTGGAGGGGAAAATAGAAGGAAGAAGAGTTAAAGGAAGACCTAAAGATAGTTTTATAAAACAACTAAAGGATCAAATTAATGTTTTAACCTACAAGGATGTTAAGGAGTTGACTTTAGACAGAGAGAGATGGAAGGCATTGGTTGCTCCACAGACAAGAGCTTTAGCTCTTTAATAATAAGAAGAAGAAGGCCATGTAGTCTTCAGCACAGTCTTCAACCATTAATAAGACCACCCCATCTTCCTGTGAATGTTGTAAGAGGTAACTGAAGGACTGAACACTAGCAATTAGTGCTACAACTGCATTCACAAGGTTCGGGCGGAAGTCGGTTGTAAAAATTTGCACACAAATTTGTTTCCAAGGAGGGTTGACGTCAAACAGGGGGCCGGTCGTAAATATAAAGTCAATTTGTTTAAACGATTCCTGGTTTTAGGAATGCAAGTTAGTGTAGATTGAAAAAGAGGGAGGGCCGAAGTAACGTTAGCAGGCCGAAAGGAACTCCTTCGTTAAAGGAAGTGAAGAGAACATAGTGAGGAAGGGAGTAAGGACTAAATTACTAAAAACCGTGGGCCCTCCCAAGGTAAGGTTAAAGCAGAAGAAGAATCTTTCACGAAGTACAATGTACGCAATACATTACAAATCTATACTTCGAAGGAAAAGAAAAAGACCAAAAAGAGATGGGTAGATGACCTCAATTACGAAGAAAAAGAATGGAGAATAATAAGTAAAAACCGACATGTTTGGAAAAAAAATGAGGGTTTTGCCCTTGGGACATAAATATAAACGTAGTAAATTTTGTGGTAGTAATAAATACGTTTTGATCATACTTGCGCATTTGCTACTAAATTTGCAGTAGGTGTAAGTGTATGGAGTACTTTTACTTGTTTGGTATAAAGATCGGAATAATATTTATTCATGTAAATTTAAATAACAAAAAGAGATTTAAATTACTAAACTAAAATTAAAAACTGAATTTAAATCTCAATTAAATAAAAAAAAAAAGAAAAAGATAAAAATAAAAACGTCGTGCTGATCAATGCCTTGCGATAGAGTATCCAAAAGGCTGGCGAATTATTATATTTATTGTAATAATAATTATGAAGATTATAACAGCATTCCTTTTTTTATTGAATTTGTTGCGAAACTTGGCATTTTTGGCTCTGGCTGAGCCTACCCCGAGTCAGAGGGAGGAAGTTGATACAAAATATTTTTTTTAGTATAAATTACCACTATCGTAATACAAAATACAAATACAAAATACAAAATCATTTATTTAACGAGAGAACACTACACTCCATGCTTATCAAAGATTCCCGCACTAGGTACAAGCCTGTATCGCGGGCAATCAGAAAGATTAACAAAAATATAAAGCACTTACAGTTTAGGGCGAGCGGCGGGGAAAAAAAAATAAGTTTAAAACTAATTATTACTTACAAAATCATCAGCTACAGAAAGAACTATACTACTCAATTATGAAGGGGAAGAGGAAGGATAAATGTGTGTGTGGGTGTGTGTGTGTGTGTGTGTGTGTGTGTGTGTGTGTGTGTGTTGTTCATATGACCCTTTTGAGCAGCGATTCTGTCTCATCATAATTCAAGGTCTTAAGCCAGGAGCAGATCGTAGATTTCGCTTGAGCTATACTTTTGTCGCGAATGGTGCATTGGTTGAGGACCTTACTATAGATGTAAGGGAAGGAATAGTTGCGGAAACGTTTTGCAAACTCAGTGCGAACTTTTGGAGTCGAAATATATAGTAATCGCTTTTGTCTTTGGATTTCAAATACGTGGGAGTGCAAAAGAACCTTGTGGTAAGCAACGGCCACTTTAAATATGTAGAATTGTCTAACTGTCAAAAGATTAGCCTCTCTGTAGAGGGGAGTCGTACGAAACGTAAATGGCTTCCGGAACATTACCTTAATTATTGATCTTTGCGCTCTTTCTAATGATATTAAATGCGTCTTGGCAGACCCACCCCAGGCAGACACACAGTATGTGAAAAGTGGTTGGCACAACGATTTGTAGACTAATAACAAAGTTTCTTTATCAGCTGCGTCTCTAAGTCTCTTAAATACCCAAATAAACCGGCGCGTCCTGTCTGCCAGAGCAGTAATGTGTTCTTCAAAAGTAAGTTTCGCATCTATGATGACTCCCAAATATTTAATACTGTTAACTCGCTCAATATATCCACACGAGCAAGATGAGGCTTGATTTTGACGGTCACAGAAGTGGATCTTAATCCTCTCAATATTCATAGGTGGTTTGCCACGGATTTTAAAATATATAAATTTCGTCTTATCGATGTTGAGAGTGAGCAAATTCAACCTTAGCCACTTGATGATTATAGACATTCCCTTTTCAAAATCCTTGACTACTTTCTCCCAAGAGTTGTTTTTAAATACAATGGCCGTATCATCTGCATAACAAAGAACTTTGACATTGTCATTATTTTGAAATAGGTTTAGAATATCGTTGACATATATCACAAAGAGTGTGGGACCCAGTATGCTGCCTTGAGGAACACCATAAGCAATTTGACGCTCGGTACTGCAGTAGTTTCCAACTTTAACCTGTTGGGTTCTATCAGAAAGATAACTTTTAAACCAGTCAAGGGCAACACCCCGAATACCAAGACGTTCCAGTCGTTTCAGAAGGATGGCATGTGAAACTGTGTCGAACGCTTTCCTAATGTCTAGAAATGATCCAATGCAAGCATGTCCTTTGTCTAAAGTAGAAGAGATCTCGCTCAAAAGAAGAGTTACAGCATCTTCAGTTGATTTATTTTTCCTAAATCCGAATTGAGTAGGAGAAAGTAAGATATTTGTTTCTAAAAATTTGGCTAAGCGGTTATTTACTATTTTTTCTAGAATTTTTGAAAAACAACTTAATAATGATATTGGCCGAAAATTTGATGGATCAGTTGCGGAGCCAGATTTATGGATAAGTATCACAGCAGCACGTTTCCAACATTTTGGGAATTCTCCAGTTGAGAGACTCAAATTATAAATATATGTAAGAGGTTCCAAAAAAGTCGGGTAAATCTCTTTGAGAAGCCTATTGTGAATTCCATCTATGCCCGGTGCACTGTCGGATTTAAGAGATTTAATTATACCATCTACTTCATAAACATCCGTAGGAAACATGAAGAATGAGTGTGTTGAATTTGAAGTTGTATCAATCTCCTGAGCCAACATAGTTTCCGTTTTCGCAATGTCCTTTAGAGTTTTGCTTGCCAAGTTTTTACCTATTGATGCAAAGTAATCATTACAAAAATTAAGAGATTCTATGGGATCCTTTTTAAGTGAAAGTAGGCATTGGTTTTTATTATTACGCTTTTTAAGTTCACAAATATTTTTAATACTGCCCCAGAGTTTCTTCGGGCAGTTTTTATTTTGTTTCAATTTGTTACTATCATGTAAGGATTTCAGGTTTTCTATTAATTTATTATAAAAGTTACGGTATCTGATGTATGTCATTTTAAGGGCTTTATCATCAGGATTTTTTCTAACCTTCAAATGGAGGTTATCTTTGTGTCTCGCACATCTCAGTAGTCCCGGAGTCATCCATTCCTTTATAACTAAATTACGCCTACCAACCCTCTTTTGACAAGTGTGTTTCTGAATAGCCTTATCTACGGAGTTCATGAAAATCTTCGCTGCTTCAGATGAGTTCCCAGAATTAAAGACGTCTGACCAATCGTGTCTATAGAGCTCATCCACAAGTGATTCTAGCTCAATTTTCGTAACAATGTTTTGACATTGTGGTGGACTACTTAAATTTTTAAAGTTGACGCCTGCCATGGTCATATCATGATCTGTAACAACAGTTTTGCAGACCACGCCCACTGATTTTAAATTAGATTGAACATAGATGTGATCCAAACATGATTCGCCACGAGTATTTGTGGTAATTACAGGAGAATATCCAAGTTCAGAGGTAAGGCAGAGTAAATTGTCAATGTATTCTTTTTGTTTTTTGCCAAGAATATTCAAGTTTATATCACCCGCTACCACGGTAGAGCGATGAGCAGTTAAAAATGTGTTTAGACTAGAAATAAAGCCATTGGCGTTTTTGAATGACGGCGAGCGGTACAAAGCCAGTATGGATATCTCAGTATTTAAGGTAACCAATAATTTATCACAGTCCAGGAGATCAGGTTCATTCGCAGACGCCAAGCCAAACGTTGATTTAACATAGACCACTATGCCACCAGCCTGGTTACTAATCTTGTTAGTAGAGAAGTAAGTGTACCCATCCAAGGATCTGATTTGAGGACAAGTGCCTAAATGACATTCTGTAAAAATGATAATATCGAAATCAATCTTAGTGCGAGCTAATATAACATTAAAGAAGTCAAAGTTTTTTTGGAGACTTCTTATGTTGAAATTTAATATTTTAAGACCATAAGTAGACAAATAGGTTGCGCAAGATTCCGGAAGATCACAAACGTGACTCTTAACTAAGAGAGTAGCATCAAAATCTTTTTGAAGTTCTAGATCGGCCACTTGTGAAAGAGTTTTAAATTTGTACAATAGTATAACTCTAAAAAGCTTAAAGTCACGCTGTGATAAGAGTTGGGTTGCTGACTTAAATATAGAGCCTGAGAATGTGATGAGAAGTCTGTTAGATGCAGATTAGTGTGAAAGTGTGAAATTAATTGAAATTGAGTTGAGAAGTGTGTTGGTTGTTGTCGAGTGTGAGGGGATGAGATAAATTGAGTAGAAGAGATGTAAATGCCTATAAATATTCTATAAATTAAAATATTAACTAAAAATAAGATTATAACACTAGTGTTTTTGTGCTTCTGCGATCGTATCTTGTGATGGAAGAGTCCTGAGATGCTCGTCAAGGTCTGTTTGTGTCTGTAAACGTATCGCAGGGCTGCCTTCCCTTCTTCGAACGAACACATGGCCATTGCTGGTCCAGCAGAATTTGAATCCAGCAGCTTGGGTTCGGCTGCGGGCCTCGCGAAATAACTGCCGATTCTGGCTAGTGAGTCTCTCATTTATGTAAATTCGATGTTCCACATCTCCGATATTTAAATCTTTAGAGCTTAAGTTCTTCCTGGTTCGACCCGATTTTAGCAATTGATCCCGATTTGATCTTCTCAAAAACCTGGCAACAATAGGTCGTGGGTATTTACTCAAAGAGTCCGAGTTCTTCTTCGGACCTGCCCTTACAGCCCAGTCGATGTCTGACTCAAGGATAGTAACTCCTACCTTAGCTGCGGTAAGCATTGTGATGTGGATTAAGTTTTCATTTGAGGTTTCAGGGATTCCTGCTATCTCTATCTCATTTCGGACCGTTGCTTCGGCTTGGGCGTGCATCTGGTTTTGCAGGGCTGCCACTTGAGATCTGAGATTAGATATTTCCAGGTCTTTAATCTCATTCTCCTTAACTTTGTCTTCATACTTTACTGTTATTTCTTCTATGCGACTATTCATTCGCGATAAGTCTTGCCTCATTAATCTTATTTCATTGGCTAGCATTCTCAGTACATTGCGCGGTGGGTCACTGTCATCATAAATGCTGTCATCGTTCAAATCGAATTCATGTAACTGAGATATTTTTTGTGATTTGCCGCGGTGGGTGATGTTATTCTGAGAATCGGCTGCATCTTGATTACGAATCGGGGTCGATGAGTTATCCCCACCCCGCTTGTTATCACAGCGACATTTCATGCAAATCCACTTTTGATCACCAGCAGGTTGGTCTTTACTGCTGCACATACCATTTCTGTGATAGGCTCGTTTGCAGTTGGGTTCGCAACAGATTGAGCGAGGTTCCTTCGGTTTAAAAACTTCTAAACAGGCGCTACAAAGCATAGGTATGTGTTTATCCATGTTTAGATAGACAGATTATAAAAATAAAAAAATAAAAAAAAAAAGAAAACAAAATCAAGAGATGCCGTTTCGCCGGCTCGAACCGGTACGCCCGGAGTCACAGTTGCACACTTTACCGCTGCGCCATCGATGTTCGTGCGTAATTACTCGAAATAAGGTATCAGTAGCAGCAGCGACGCAGTTGCGTCGAGTGCATAACTCGCTAGGAGAGGGTGATGAGTCACTCCACGGCGCACTCCGCTGCGCAGCAATTACACAGCGTAATTGAAGGTAATTTACAATTACAAAGTCACTTTTTTTGTACAAAATGGTTATAGACACTGGAGTTAGTAGGCACAATATAAAGGATTACTTCTTTTATAGTTCAAAGGATAACAGGAACTTTGGATCGCGTTGTATTTTGCTAGTAAGTGTTATTTAAAGATAAAGACGGTGACAAGGACGCGTCTACACTAGTTAAGCGCTCCCCGCGCACTCCCTTAATCATCATCATCATCATATGTTTCTATTCCACTGTTATTGCTTCATTTCATTCATTCAAATTTACATTGTGTACTAAACACATTAATCACACGCATTTTGATTTATTGTATAATATAATTTAATATGTAATACTTTAGACAATGTGTCACGAAAAAAAATTGTCAGCATAACATAAAATCTAGACACGCGGCAGCGTGTCAGAGCCAAGTTCCAAAATAAAAGGAACTGGCGACGCCGTGTGTATATTTACACGAACCCCTTAACAACTCGAAACCTATTTGAGCTAAATACATGAAATTTTGCACATACATCAAAGTTGTCTAGCTTATCTCGAATCCAAAATTTCAATAATGTAGATCAAACAATTATTGATATAATAACGTTTAAAAACCCTGAAAAATGTGATTGACCACTTATCCATCATCAAAAAGGTAACCTACTTCCATATGACCTGTAAAGTTGATATTTGGCATTTAGGTAGACTATTACGCGTATACAAAGTAAAAATTCAATTCAATCAGGATTTTCGTAAATTTGATTATTTTTTAGTAATCGATTTTATTAGGTAAAGCGGCCGACAAAATTATTTGAGCAAGCATTCCTTCTTTCTGTTACTGATGTGCAAAAAGTAATGATGTCCACCAAAAACATAAATGTAAAAATGGGAGCCGGAGTAAAGATTGTCGGATTTTGAACTTGGCTCCATTTTCACATTTATGTTTTCGGTGGGATTATAATTTTAGAGCTTCAATGGAGTAGAATCCTTTACTATATAGATATATTTTTAGTCTTTTCTTAAAAGGCATTAAGGTCATTAGTACATTTAATTTTTAAGATAATTGGTTGTAAGCTCTATAATGTGCTTGGTATTGAGCAGTGTGTTTCATAATTTCCAACTTGGGAATGGTATCATGCTTGAGATCCGAGTTTCTTCGAGTGAGTTCTCCCTATCGTTGGCAACTGTTTCTAGAAATCAGTCAGTAGGACAAACAGGTACAAACACGCTATAGTTAAAAGGCGGAATACCTACCATAGCCCGTATAGCCCTTTTTTGAATAGCAAAGGCTCTATTTTGATTATAAAGGTAACTTTTATCCCATAGTTTAATGCTATACCGTAATTTGGATTCTACTAAAGCGTAATATACTTTTTTATTTGCATGTCGAAATTTCTTTTCGGAGACTGCGATGGCGTAACAATCCGATGAAATAGAATCAACCAATACTTCTAGCTCTTTCTTCGTTTTAGTTTAACCCGTCTATAAGTAAATTTAAAAAATTTGTATTCTTTACTATGTCGAACTTATTTCCATTAATTTGATGTCAAGCGTTTCGGAATTACTTGATGTCAATTTGAAAAGAATAATTTTAGTTTTTTTTGTAATTTTTTTCAAAATATGAGTAAGTTCCCCAGAATACAAGCCATCCACTTGAGTCTTGCGTCTTACAAAATCAGTTTCGATTAGTGATTTTTTTGATAGGCTTTGATATCATCCCTATAAAACAAATAAATACTATGACAAGGACAAATAGTGCGGTAAAAATAATCAAGTCAGTTTGAAAAAAAAATATATTGGTACATTTTGGTATTTAAAGCGATAAATAAATAATTGAGCATTAAGATCCATTTACTCAATCTTTTCCTGTTGCATACAATTTAATTGTATTATAAATAAATTTGTACGAAGATTTCATGGTTTTTTAGACCATGCAAGAATTGCATCAATTAAATTGTATGTAATAATTAAGAATTGTGGAAGCATTGTGGTAACGGCCCTCTAGTATACAACGTGGAAACGACATACCCGTAATAAATCTAACCACGGTCTATACTAGATCGCTGTAGTATAATAAAATTAAAATAACAGTCAAAAACAAAAAAAAAAACGGCATTTCCATAAAAAAAGTGTACAGTCGATTTTTTTTGTCATATGGTTGTTGTTTTAATTTTAATATACTAAAGTGATCTAGTACAGCCCGTGGTTCTATTTATTAAGGGTATGTCCCTTCCACGTATGTACTCGTATGTAACTTAGATTTTAAACACAGCGGTGCGCTAATAAATCGATTAAAAAAGAAGGATTTTTTAAATACATGTGCACCGATTATTCGAAGACGCCAGGACCGATTTGGAAAATTATTGTTTTTGTTTAAAAGGGTTATACTTGTAGTTGTCCTGGTCTCATCAAAATTTTATCAAAATCGGTTGTGCAGTTTTAGATAGAAGTCGGTTTTTAGTTTAAAAAAATTATTTAGCATAACATATTTTCGGTTATACGAGATTTTGAAAGACTTCAAATTCAACTTCAATACTTTTTTGAGGGTTTAAGTTTTTAATGTCTAGCTTGCAATATTCTAGGACCGCCAGCGAATTATTATTACTATGGAAGAGTAACTTTAAATATTATCATCGCGCAAAACGGACCCACAAAATCTATATTAAAAGCTTTTATTTAACTTTAAATGTATCTTGTATTTAGTATGTTTGTTTAGGTCAAATCTCGCAACTGAATTTTAAACCAGTCCATAACCGATTTAGATGAAATTTTGCATACTTATGTAAGTCGGATGATAGTAGAAGTGCATTATTGCTTTGGACAAGAAGCTGCTCTGACGTAAAGCCGGGAGGTGGCTATAGGAATCCTGCGTTGATTTTGCTGATAAATTTTCGTGAAGACATAAATGACGACAATGGCAGAAAAAGAGATGTAATGTACTTAGTTTTAAGTACCACGTACTTAAATCTACTTTTGAAGGATACAATTTTGCGTATATTTATGCTTCTATAATATATTTCGTTGAGGACTGCTTCGTGTAATGTATCAGGTACTGTTATTTTTATTTAAATCGTCTTTGTGTCTCCGCTTAACCCATGGAGAAAGGTGGGGCTTCGTTGGTCTCCAAGTAGTAGATGCCAGACGAACTGGAAAAACAAGAACATAGTTCGTTTTAATGTTGTTATATATGTAGAATATTAGATGTTAATGATGTTATACACGGAAATTAACGTGCAACATACATTATTTAAGCAAAAAATGGGAAGTAGAGTGATATGGCTGACATGTTTTCAGGGCAAATATGACAACGTGCATACGATATCGAATCGCCTCGAGCCACACGAAACATACCAACTTTTATTATTTGCTGATGATACAATCATTACACCGACCGTATGTCTCAGCATGATTCACGTTACGTACATACATTTTTCGCGTTCATTCCCGTGTATCATCAGTAATCATCATCATCTGAGCGTGTTCCCGGTTGCATCCTCAGCAGTAACGCTTCACTTCAGAGCCCGGGCTCCGCTACCCAACTATTTATTATACTACCCGACAATTTTTATTTAATCCCCGTGTGATAATAATTTATAATCATTCGTTTCATTTAATAGTTCTGCAACGCAATAGTTTAGAAATAGTTTGGGCCGGATTATCCATACCGCGGATTAGGCAACTGCCTAGAGGCCCCGCATCGACTAGGGGGCCCTTGCACGCACAAAGGAAAAAAAAACGTACTTTAGAACGCTTTTTTAAATTTGTATATACCATATTTGGAGTCGATCTGATCGACTCGACTTTTGTAATAGGAAAAATGTATTTAAAAAAGTAAGAAAACGGTAAACTATACGGGCTCAGAGAATTGCATTGCCTAGAGGCTCTGATAGGGTTAATCCAGCCCTGCTAGTCAGAAGTTGAGTAGGTAGAAAACTTACCCAGTCTTGGGCACGAGTCCTCCCATCTGCAGGTTGCCCCACAGGAAGCAGTTGCCAGTCATGGCAGTGGGGACGGTGGCGCAGCGGCGGCCGGTGAAACCTCCGGTCAGGAGGGACTCGGCGAGGTAGAAGTAAGACCTGGAATGGGGACAACATTACATTTAAGTATAGGAGATGGGTGATGACAGACTTGTGAGATGAGATGGGAGGTAGAATGTAAGATGAGATAGGAACTGGGAGATAGGAGATGGGTGGTGGTATGAGATGGGAGATTTGAAATAGGAGATGGAAGACGGATAATGGGAGGTGGGAGGTAGGACGTGATAGATGATAGGTAGGAGGTGGGAGGTGGTAGGTGGGAGGAGGGAGTTCGGAGATGGGAGGTGGGAGGTGAGAGGTGGAAAGTGGGAGGTGGGAGGCGAGAGGCGGGAGGTGGGAGGTGGGAGGTGGGAGGTGAGAGGTGGGGGGTAGGAGGTGGGAGGAGATGGGATATGGTCGGACATGACAGATAGCATATATTGGAGATGGGAGACATCTATTACCTGGAGTGATCACAAGCCTGCGAGTCACAGCCCGGCATGTTGATGCCACCGTTGGGGTAAAAGTCGGCGTGGCCCAGCGTGGTCAGGTAGCCCAGCACTCCAGCGTTGGTGTGGATCACCTCCGTGTACAAGGAGTCATCCTCCCTTAGCTTGTCGTCGTGAGTGATCCAGCCGGGGAAAGCAGCTTCTAGAGCTGATAAAGATAAATCAATTTTGTTTAACTGTATTGATCTATGGCTTGCACTTACTTGACTCAGATTGCTGGAGATAAGAGATGGATGATATAAGGCGGGAGATGGGACTGGGAGATGGGAGATTTGGGATTCGTTGATGAAGCAGAAGAGAGAGCTACTCACCAGTGATGTAGGCGATGTCGCCATCCACGTTTCTACCAATGATGCCAGCCATGTGCGCGCCCAAGCTATGTCCAACGATGTGGTAGTGCATGGGGGAAGCTCCTGTTACGCCATTCAGCCAGTCGATGAAGCGCGCCACACTTTCACCTGTAAGAATAGTAACAAAAGCTCACTAACGAAACCGGAAAAAATGGGGTTCTTAAACAACGATCGTTGTGACTGGAACTATTCAAACCATAGCCCACCTACTGTAATGTCTCAACTACCTAACACTTTGTACAACGAAAAAGCTACCTGATTTAAACGCGAAGGTTGCGTGCAAAACTAAGCTGATTCAGAATCGATATGTCCGATCTAACCACCATCTCCACAAGTGGGATTTCAAAATATCTTCAGAGTGCGACTGTGAAGCTATCGACCAAACCTAACAGCATATCACTGAAGAGTGCCTGCCGTTTCCCTGGAGGACTTATGGTTGGGCTACATCTGGCAGCACTTCTCTATGCTGCTATCTTTATCTGTCACACCGAACCAACTTTAGCTAGAGCGAGAGAGAACGACGGAACGCTTCTAAACTATTCCCAAGTTGTCTGCACCGGGCATGCTTAAGCGTTCCATCGCTCTCTCTTGCTCTAGCTAATGGCGGTTCTGAGCCACAGAAAAGAATAGCAACATGCCAAATTGCTAACAGATGCAGCCCAACCCTTAGCGAACTTCATAGTTTGACCCCGGCAGCCGTAGACTGGCTAAAAATCCATTCAACCTACCTTTCACTATTCAGGATTAAAGGAATACCTGAATTTTCCGGGGTTTAGTGCTGCCACCATTACAAATAAATCATTTGATAGGAAACGGAGACATCATTTAAAATTTTGTATTGACCAGACACTACATAACCCTTCAAACTATTTTATAAACTACTGTTTAAAGTTTGAAGTAAGAACGTGAAGCTTTTCTACGCACAATTGCAAAAAACGGCCACTTTTGGCGTATGTGTATACGTGTTAATACAGTAACGTGCCATACGAATTCGTCATGGTGATGATACATCTATTAATCGTCAAATCCTCCCTTTATTGGGAGAGACATTTGACCCCTCAGTGGACTAGTATACTAGTAATCTTACCACAAGTAACGGTGTTGGTGACGGCTGCAGCATAGTTGAGAGTGCCACCACCAGCGCTCCAGTCCAGCACGATGACGTTCAAGTTTTCAGCTGCAAGGTAAGCTGAAACAAGAATAATATAAATTTATTGGTTATATGCTACTCATGTCATTCTAACAAATAGCTATTCCCAAGTTGTGAGCTCGTTGCGTCATGTTATTTATGGATCAAACTGGGAAAGTGCTTAGCGCTAAGATGAGGAGACATACGAGACGTATAAAAGATTTAAAATTCAAGATTGAAAGTTCGAAATTCAGGATTCAAAATTCAAAATTCAAGATACAAAAATTTATCAAATGTACCGGGTACTAAAACTGTATTGATGTCAGAAGTGGCAGTGGATCTCCAGCCATGGATGATGATGATGGTGCGTCTTATGGGGTCGTAGTCCGTGAGGCCGAGGAGCCCGGTGTTGCCGATCAGCATAGGCTGGCTGACTGTGGGGTTGTTTCTGGAATTAAAGTCGACGAACTCTTAGAACCTTCAGTAGTAAATAACCGAATTCAATACAGGAGCAGCTAGGTGGTCAATTCGTCATATTTTTTTCTATGTTCTCCGATTACTCAAAGACGCCTTGAAATTTCTTTTTTTATTAAAATTCCTTTACTATCTACTTCGTCCCATATAGATTTAGTGAATATTTATGATGTGATGAAGAATGGTTCTTTGTGACGTTACAAAAACAAGGTACCTGGTGAAAAGATGGTAGACGTTCTGTCTGTCAGGATCGTATCTAGAACTTTCTTCATCGTCATTCTCCTTGACCCACAGGTCTACCAGATGCGAGACACCTTCGCCATCAACCACCGTTTGGTAGCGGTCTTCATCGAGCTTCCTCACAACTCGATCATTGGCTTGGTCAGTGGGGAGAGCTGGAAGAAAAACATTAAAATTTTGCATGGCTTCTACACTTTTAATTGATTTTCAACAGACATACTATCACGTTTTTATCCCTGACGGTGTAGACAGAGTATTATGGGTCTTGCGGCTTTAAGCAGATGGAGCCCAGGGCCGTAAGACTCAAAGGCCACTTTTAGCATGATGATGGGCGAGTTTGCTAAACTCTCGATAGATTTTTATGATCTGCGCGAGAAGAGAAGCAGCTGGTTGATACATTTAATTTTTTTGGTCTCCCACACGTTCTTCAGACTTAAGACTCCAGACGTTCTTGTTTTGACGACCTCTGTGGCGTAGTGGTGACCATACTAGGCCGCCACCCAGAGGTTCCAGGTTCGATCCCCAGTCAGGGCAAGTTGGAAAATGGCCTTTTTCGAATTGTCCTGGGTCTTGGATGGGTCGTTATATGTATTTGTTATAAAATATAGTATCGTTGAGTTAGTATCCCATAAAACAAGTCTCGGACTTACTTTGGGCCTAGCTCAATCAGTGTTATTTGTCCCTAAGTATTTTAAATTTATTTATTTTATTTGTTACCACTTCACGCTTTAACCACTGAACTAACTAACCACTATTTAGATGAAGTTTGGTGTGGATATAGTATGAGACCCAGGGAAGGACATACAATAGTTTTTATGCCGAAATTCCACGCCGAGCGAAGCCCGCGGGCCCGGTTATTAAGTGATAAACCGTATATTCATTAATCTTGAAGAATACTATTATTAAAACTTTATATAAGTATGTATATAAACTGGACTTAGCACGAACATTTTTTAAGACTGCTATCACGAAGGATGCTTCTTCTAACATCAATTTTTTAAAACTTACTTCACTCCCAAACTACCAAACCGATAATATTGCAAAAATAACAAGTCGGTCCAGGCTTTTTTAGAATAATCTGTGAACTACATAAAAAAACCGCCGCCAAGTGCCGTCGGACTCACGCACAAAGTCCGTACCATCCAACTTTATATATATTATATATAATATAATCCCAACTAATAATATAATAAATGCGAAAGTGAGTTTGTATATTTGTTTTTTTGTTACCTTCACGCTTCACCCACCGAACCTATTTAGATGGATTCAGGGCTTTTCTTGGGTCCATCTAAATAGGTCCAGTGGGTGAACGTAAACATAGGATAGTTTTTATCCCGAAATTCATGTTTGTTGTATGGGAGGCCACTTAAATATTTATTTATTCTGTTTCCAGTATTTGTTGTTATACTCGTAGCGGCAACAGAAATACATCATCTGTGAAAATTTCAACTGTCTAGCTATCACGGTTCATGAGATACAGCCTAGTGACAGACAGACAAAGGATGGACGGACGGACGGACAGCGGCGTCTTAGTACTCGTAATAGGGTCCCGTTTTTACCGTTTGCGTGATAATCCTCTCCTTTTTGGATGATCTATTGAAAAACAATATACTCGTACCTATACGGTGGAACCTTTGTACTATAACGGTTTTTCTCTACGCGATCGAATCAGAAATGAGGAGATTCGTAAAAGAACGAAGGTCACCGTCATAGCCAAGCGGATTAGCTCATTGAAGTGGCAGTGGGCGGGGCACACAGCACGAAGAACTGATGGCCGATGGGGCAGAAAGGTACTCGAATGGCGGCCACGTACCGGCAAGCGCAGCGTAGGACACCCACCTGCTAGATGGTCGGATGACCTGAGCAAGGTTGCAGGGAGGCGCTGGATGCAGGCCGCTTCCGATCGGTCGTTTTGGAAATCCTTGAGGAAGGCCTATGTGTAGCAGAGGACTTCCTGTGGCTGATATGATGATGATGATACTCGTACCTAAATAATACTACTTATTGGCCTGAGAATACGAAGAGAAGAATAAGAATTACCTGATACAGCTATAGCTCCCAGCAACAACAGGCTTCCTAACACCTTCATGGTTCACCTTGGAATCGGTGAACAACAAACCAATTTGCCTATTTATCATATTTAGATTTTCGATATCTATTAAATCGAGTCAGTAATCAGAAAGACTGATTGCGGAATCTAATCGGCCATCTTTCGCGATTTTTATATTAGTTCAGCTGCGTACTGAGGGGGGGGGGATCTGGGGGTTCAAGGCGTACCGAGGAAAGAAACTGAGGGTACAACCCCCTTCCCCCCCTAAATAAAGTCACCGCGGTTTATTTAAAGTCTTGGCAACAAGAAACGTGAATTTCTTAAAGCATTCACATCTATTACTAAGTACACTTAGTGCCGCAACAGACGGGGCGCAAGTTGCGTCGCGTAACAGCTAGAGATGGGCAGTGGATAGTACTCAATCTACCCATTTGAGTATTTACTCACTAGATTTAATAAATAGAGTAAATAGAGCGTGCTCATGTATTGACATCGGATTTGATGTCTGTTTACTTATTTTTACGTAAAAGTACGTCTATGCACACCTCCCACCAAAAAATGATAATTAGTCAAAGAAGTCTACTTTCAGTGTATGATTAGTATGGTATTTTCATATAATTTGTAATATATAACGTTTACCTTCATTTTAAGCATATTATGGCGTACGCACACACTTTCCGACAAGAATTGCAAGTGTATACTAGATTTAAGTTTCAAAATTGTCATGAAAACATGAAATAATGAATATGAATCTAAATATGAGTCGCAACTCATATAAATCAATCTACTCACCAAATGGATAAATAAGGATATTTATCGGGTATTTACTCAATCTACTGAGTAAATACTCAAATAAGTTGATTGAGTATTTATGCATCGCCCATCACTAGCTGTTACGCGGCGCAAGTTGCGCCGCGTCTGTTACGGCCCTTAGATGTTCTTTGTAGGGTTCCGTACCTCCCCTCTACTATGCTCCCATACAAAACGTGATTTTTTATAGTGGTACTGAACCCTTCGTACGTGAGTCCGACTCGCATTTGGCTGGTTAATTTTGTTTACTTACTTAATTTATGTAAAAATTACTTCAAAAAGTCATAAAGTATGTTTTAATTGACGAATAAAAGTTTACTTTATAAGTCGTTTTGGTTACAGAGCAGTGAATGAAATATACTTATACACCACTCAAAAACACATCTTCTGACACGCTCAGGTAAAAATAAAAGATCTTTTTTATATCTATGATGATTATAGGTTGAGATCAGGGCCGAATTAACCCTTTCAGGGCCCTTAGGCTATGCAATTCCCGGGCGGGGAATAACCATTCTTTGCTTTACCATTTTCTTACTTTACTTATAAAATACATTTTTTCTATTACAAAATTTAAGTCGATTAGATAGACTCCAAATTTGGTATCCTGTTATTTCAATGTCTTATGTGATATTGCAACAACAACAATCGTGGTCTACTTTTTATAATCACTTGTTTTAGTTCTATTATGTATGAAGTATTTCATCAAATGACGACATGCGTCGAAAAAAGGAATAAAATTATTATAGAGAAAGTATACAAATAAAAAAAAACAGTCGCTCGATTGTCGATCGTTGTTCGATTGTTGATCGAAATGTTTTTTTTTTTTGTGCGTGCACGAGGCCCCTAGTCGGTGCGGGGCCCCTAGGTAGTCGCCTAATCCGCCTTACGGATAATCCGGCCCTGATGGAGATTAAAAGATAATTGGTTTCTGACACAAGTATATGCTCCCGATGGATTAAGTACCACTTTGTTTGTACAGATAATATTATCAAAATGTTATCGCTTAAGACCTGCAAATTAATAAATAAAAGAATTATTGTGTTAAATTGATTCCGATCGATATGGTGCCATCCGCTGGTCTTCTTTTACTGGGTATAGCGGCTGTGTCAGGTACTTTTTATTATTTTAAAATTAAACATATAATTTAGGATGTCGCAGTTAACGGGTACATGAATTTTTCGGGGATTGGTGCTGTCCCCATTTATAATAAATTATTTGAAAAGAAACGGAGATACCATTAAAAATTATCTGCATCGTGCCCTAGATATAATAATAACCCTCAAACTATTTTATGACCTAATGGTTACAGTTTTAAGTGAGAACACATTAGCCAAAAGTGGACCTTTTTTACCCTCGTCAAAAGAGAGGGGTGTTTAAGTTTGACGCTAATCTCTGTCTGTCTGTCTGTAAACGTAGTGCTCGAACGGATGGACCGATTTCGATGCGGTTTTTTTACGTGAAAGCAAGTTCCCTTGCGGTGGTTCTTAGCTATGTTTGAGGAAAATCGGTTCACCCGTTTAAAAGTTAGTGGGGGTTACAGCTTAAAAGACAGGGCTTGGGACTAGGGAAATAATAGATGGCGCTATAATAGCGGAACTAGTCAGTAGTTTCGCTATTCATCACTAGATGTCGGGGGTTTATTAATTTGATTTTTCAAATAAACTTGACGCTGATAAACGAAGAAAAGCTTTAAGTTCTAACTTTAAACTGTAAACAGTAGTTCATCATCAAAAAAGTCCACCTATTGTGGCTTCTGGCTCAATAGTCTTTAAATAAAATAAATAAATTCAATGAGATAGCGAGTTTGGCAAAGCTTTTAAACTTTCAAGTTTTCGACACTGGGGGACGTATGCGCTAGTAGCCACCAAGATCACATTAAATAATAATAAATAATAATATATAGGGACAAATTACACTGATTGAGCTAGTCCCAAAGTAAGTTCGAGACTTGTATCATGGGATACTAACTCAACGATATAATATTTAATAACAAATACATATATAGATAAACATCCAAGACCCAGGACAATTTGAAAAAGGCCATTTTCCAACTTGCCCTGACCGGGGATCAAACCCGGGACCTCTGAGTGGCGGACTAGCTTGGTGACCACTAAGCCACGGAGGTCGTCAACATAACATTAAATTTAAAGTCGGTTAGATTAAAAAATATTATACACGTATTTTTTCTTATCTCTGAGAAACAAAAATTACAAAGATGAAGCGCATTGAAATTTCGCGTGACGGCTACTTACGATTTTTACATAGAGGTGACGTCGCAAGCCCTCACTCCGGAACTTTGATGCTCTGTATCTTTGTGAATTTATCCTTTTTTGGCAAACTAATAAATATGGATCCATTATTTTTGGATAATCTAAAAGACGGACTAATTACTATTATACTTTTCTAACCCTGTCGTCACCCCTAATTCGCTCGCTTGTTAGAAAGAAGGAGCAAAGTAAAATTATTACTGTATCTCTTACAGCCCTCCCCGCAGACCCAGTCCTACGTAAATACGACGATGGTCTCCGCTACCAGTACATGGTGGGACCCGATGGAACCCCCCACCTGGTAGACCTCTGGTTCAAAGCCAGCGACGCAGCCGAAGTAGCCAGATACCAGCCTGACCTCCAGAACCAATACCATCTTTTCACCAGGTGTGCATTTATTACCTCTCGACAATAAGTTGATTTAAGGTAAATTAAAAATCCCCGACGCCATCTAGTGATAAGCGTTGGAACTACATAATATTCTAACCTGTAGCGCCATCTATTTATTTCCCATGTAAATTAAACAACACCGAAAACACCTAAAAACTTAAAAAAAACTAAACCGATTTTTATCAAATGTAAGCTAACCACCACAAGGGAAGTTGCTTTCACGTAAAAAAAACCACATTGAAATTGGTCCATCCGTTCGAGTGCTCGGATGCTACAGACAGTTAGCAACAAACTAATATAATAACACCCTGCTTTTTCATCGGGGGTTAAATAAGATATGAAGTATGAAAATTATCGCGATTCAAAGTAGGATAACTATAAATCTTAAAAAATAATTACTGACGATAATAAACTTATCTGAAAGAGATTGCCACTATCTCAAGCCAATATTTGTGTGGTATAGGCGTGGAGCTCAGTGGCGCGGCGGGAGTGCGCATTACTAGCGCTTTCGCAAGTAAAGCGACACCGGGCATGGTCCGCACTTGGATAGGTGACCACAAGTAGCATAAATATTTCTCAAGCTACTCCGTGCTTCGGAAGGCACGTATTTAATAAGCTGTTGGTCCCGGCTGTCATCATTGTATGGCAGTCGTCCAGCTAGTCAGATGCCTTTAGGCAGCTTAAGAAATCTGACACCAGTGTTGTCACCGTGTGTGTAAGTGTAAGAACAAACAAATCTGTATGGTAGGAAATACGCTATCACGTCTTTATCCCTTACGGGTCAGAGCAGTTCGAATCTTGCGGCTCTAAGCAGAGAGAGCCCAGGATCGCAAGACTCAAAGGCCACCTTTAGCGTGATGGTGGGCGAGGTGGAATAACCGGACAAAATCGACTCGACCTCGCGCACAAAGTATTCTTTACCAGTATCTATAAAAAATCACGTTTGTTATATGGGAGCCCCACTTAAATATTTATTTTTATTCTGTTTTTAATATTTGATGTTATAGCGGCAACAGAAATGCATCATCTGTAAAAATTTCAACTGTCTAGCTATCACGGTTCATGAGATACAGCCTGACCGACAGACGGAAGGACGGACGGACAGCGGAGTCTTAGTAATAGAGTTCTGTTTTCACCCTTTGTGTACGTAACCCACAGACTACTCAATATGTGGTCTGTGACGTAACCCTAAAAAGCAATAAAAAACGTGATCTCGAACGCAATCAGATATATTTTTCTTAACGTGAAAACAAGCATTTTCTATTGGATTTGTTATAGGATAAATACAGGCTAATGACGTCATATTTTCTTAGAGTCAAATAGCCCTTTAAATATCAGTTTTTCTGCAATAATAAAAATCACAGGAAACAGTCCATTTTATTTCTCCCTGACGAGCACGGAAGAAATATTAATTTGGAGAAAAGATAGCATTTGCTTCTCTTTTGCCATGCCTTTTTAACTCCCCCATTAAAAAGAGGGGTTTAAAAAGTTTGACTAATATCTGTCCATTTGAAGCATCATAAATTCGTAATGCTCGAATGGATGGATCAATTTCAATGCGGCTATTTTCACGTGAAAGCAAGTTCCCTTGCGGTGGTTCTTAGCTATGCTTGATGAAAATCGATTCAACTGTTTAAGGGTCAAGCAAGGGTTAACGCTTGAAAGACGGGGTTTTTTTAAATTTACTAGGCAAATAATAGATGGCGCTAACCAATTCCACTTAGCATCGGTTGTAGTATGTACACGACTAGCAGAAAAGTGACAAAGAAAGTGTTGAATATGCTTTGAAAATATTTATGTCATTTCGTTTAAATCATATTTAATTCATTATAGTATTATTAAAATAACATTAATAAAATATTTTAATGCTTTGGTTATTCTAATTCTGTTATTTTAATTCATCTGATCTAGTATAGCCCGTGGTTCGATTTATTACGGGTAGGTCCCTTCCACGTTAAATGTCTGTATGTATGTGTGCCATGCCTTGCCCCGTTAGGGTTGGAACACATCTGTCAGCACGGAACAGAACTTTCGTATGCTGCTATCCTTTTCTTAGTGTCCCCAACTAAGGGTATTTTACCCTAAATTTGGGCCATTTTTACGCGTTTACGGTACTTTTTAGGGTAGAAAATAATTTGGGGTATATTCTTGGTACATTATGCAGACATTGAGTGTCGAATATACTATGCTTTTAAGGAGTCTTAAACATTCTAATAGGGATGCATTTCAGGAATATTTGGAAACGATGTAGTAGTTTAGCTATTAGCTTATTAATAAATACGTTAATTGATACATTTATACGTAAATTGATGTTTTTTTAAATACAAGGATAAAAGTGTTTAATTTGAGATAATTTTGCAGACCGTTAGGGTAAAAAAATCTGAGTTGGCAACACTGCCTTTTCTGTCGCTCTTTCCTGAACCATCATTGTTCTTCCGTGCAGCCAGATACAGACCAACTCTTGTTTAGGGCCGGCTCAGTCCTGATCAATGGATCTACTGAGAATAAATCGACTTTTTCAGAGCAAACCCTTCAGTGAGCCAGCCCCTCCTTCTCAATCAGGACGGTATCTTGGGTTCTACCAACTATGATGCTTCCAAAAGAACAGTCTTCATCCTTCACGGGTGGTTGGACTCTGTCACTGCTGACGTCAACACTGTGTTAGTTCCAGGTATGAGATAAGATACATATTCATAAAATCACTTCTATGTAGACGATTCCGTGGCGTAGTGGTCACCATGCTAGTCCGCCACCCAGAGGTTCTGGGTTCGATTCCCAATGAGGGCAAGTTGGAAAATGGCCTTTTTCAAATTCTCCTGGGTCTTGTATGTTTATCTATATATCTATTTGTTATAAAATATGGAATCCTTGAGTTAGTATCCCATAACAGAAGTCTCGAACTTACTTTGGGACTAGCTCAATGAGTTTAATTTTTCCTAAAAACAAAAACTTCTTTTTTCCTGACGGAATAGACAGAACCCAGTGCCGTAACACCCTAAGGCCACGCCTAGCGTAATGGTGGGCGTTAATATAGAATAAAACTGGCGAAGTGTGAGTCGTACTCGCGCACGAAGGGTTCCGTACCAGTATCTATAAAAACACATTTGTTGTATGGGAGCACTTAAATATATATTTTTTCTGTTATTATTAATTGTTTTTATAGCGGCAACAGAAATACATCATTTGTTAAAATTTCATGCGTCTAGCTCTTACGTGATAGACGGACACATGGACAGCGGAGTCTTAGTAATAGGGTCCCGTTCTTACCCTTTGGGTACGGAACTCTAAAAAGATCGCGACGAATTGATAACCTCCTCCTTTTAGGAAGTCGGTTAAAAATGAATGACAGATCCGGAGTAGAGCCTATAATTTACTCAAAATGTAATTTCCAGCTTTCCTGGCTGCGGAAGACTTGAATGTGGTAGTAGTTGACTGGAGCGCTGGTGGGGGCACCATCAACTACGTTGCTGCTCTCGTTAACACCGTAACTTCAGGTAATATGAAATAAAATTTTAATTTTAATTAACACCCGACACAACTGCACTTAACGAGTTTATTTGAAAAATCAAATTAAAAAGCCCCCGACCGAAAATGTGAAGAACGCCATCTAGTGATTGTTCATCACTAATGAGTGGAACTAGTTAGTAGTTCCCCTATTATAGCGCCATCTATAATTTTTTTGGAAAAGCCACGACTTTAGGCTGTAATCCCCGATAACTTTTAAGGGGCTACCTGAATTATTCGGGGTCCAGTGCTGCCCCCATTTGAAATAAATCATGTGAGAGGAAACAGAGCCATCGTTTAAAATTTTATTTTGACCAAGCCCTAGATAACCCTTCAAATTATTTTATCAACTACTGTGAACGTGAAGCTTATCTACGCACAATTGCGAAAAACGAAAAGCTTCACGTTCTCACTTTAAAATGTAAACAGTAGTTCATAAAATAGTTTAAAGGGTTATCTAGGGTCTGATGAAGATAAAATGTTAAATGATATCTCTGTTTCCTTTCAAATGATTTATTTGAAATGGGGGCAGCACTGGACCCCGAAAAATTCAGGTAGCCCTTTAAGTGACTGAACCGATTCCTAAAACATAGCTAAGAACCACCGCAAAGGAACTTGCTTTCACGATGCAACAGACAGACAGATAGACAGACAGACCGACAGACATTAGCGTCAAACTTATAACACCTCTCTTTTTTGTCGGGGGTTACAAAACTGACTTTAATACCATATACTGAACCGATTTGAATAGAATTTTCCTAATTGGTCCCGGGGTCTTTGAGTAATCGGGCAACATACATACAAAAAACATATATAAGTACATTCAAATTGATAACCTTTTTGAAGTAAGTTAAAATGTAGTCTTATTCCAGGTGAAAGTGTAGCCCGTTTCATCAACTGGCTGAACGCCGCCAGTGGGTCCACTCCTGAGCAGTACCACATTGTGGGACACAGTCTGGGGGCTCACCAAGCTGGTATCATCGGCAGGAATATCCAGGGGGATATCAACTACATCACTGGTAAACAATTTCACCTTCAATACTTTTTGTTGAGAGAGGAAATTAAATTTTGAGCTATTGTCTATAAGTTGTTATAAGAATAGTTGTTTTAGACAAAGTTGTTTCTTTTTTTGCTGTTCTTAATGTCCAATTAATCTAAATTCCAAAAAAATTGGACCATACGGCATGGTACCTAGAACGCTGACAGTGTTTCTTCTCTGAATAGCTATGCTTATTGGTTGGGCAAAGACGCAGCCCTTTATGGCCAGCGGCGGTGATCAGGCGCGGAGTTATATATTTTTTGTTTAAAGTGATTATTATTGTTTGTTTTTTTATTGCATTATTCTTTTGAAATTCAATTCAACCCATTTCAAATAATCTTTATTATCATATGATATTTGTAATATCTCTTAATAATCGTCACTTTGTTTTGTTGCACAATTGTTGACGTCAAAAAGTTTCTTAGAGCTAAGTTTACTGCCGCCTCCAAAGCGCTAGTGCAGAAGAAGCGGTAAGAAACTGCACTGCAGCAATTTCTCCACGGCCGTCAACTCACAATGAAATTAATAAATTAATAATTTAAAGGTATTAAGTGGACAGAGCATACGTGTGGACGAAAATGGTCTAGTCGAAAAGAATAATCTTCTAATGTACAATCTGCTTCTCTTCGCGGATCCTAAAAGTCGATCAACCTCGATTAGCTAAGAATACTATGAGATTCAATATCTTCCAGGCCTGGACCCCGCCTTCCCCGGCTGGATCACCAATGACGACAAGTTCAGAGAAGACGACGCGACCTACACCGAGATTATCCACACCAACGCTGGTCTCCTTGGGTATCTATCTACCCTGGGCCATGTGGACTTCTACCCTAATGGCGGCATCGACATGCCAGGGTGCATTTCGCAAGAGTGCGATCACATCAGGTGAGTAGGTTAAAGGTATTTTAAGCTGCAGCACCTAGTAGCTTTAACCTTTTACTAGAAAGCTAAGGGTCTTTGCTATTGGGTGAGTTGACTACTGTACTATCAACGGCAGACTGTCACAACAGGAAAGCAGAGTATGACAGCAAGAAAGGCTGCAGTAAAGAAGGAAGCAACGGCGAGGCGGCAGGTTCAAGGTCAATGCTGCAGCCAATCATTTAAAAAAAAATCCTCGCACTTTGATCCTTATTGTGAGCACTACCATTTACTCCATAAAACATTGCCAGCTACCACCAATACCTTTACGTCCTCCCGTCTGGGGGAAACCCTTGAATCATGATAGATAATGCTCTATCCATTTACAATACCAACGCCGGTCTCCTCGGATATCTACCTACCCCACCTGAATCATGTCGACTTCTACGCTAATGGTGGCATTAACATGCCCGGGTGCTCTTCGCAGGAGTGCGATCACAACAGGTCAATGGTTCCAAGGTACCTTTAAGATGGAGTACCTAGCAGCAGAAGGCGAGAGCTACTTTTGGTTTTTATAAAATTGACGGATTCTTGGCTGCAGCCAGCAATGAAATTGACATTAGTAAAATCCTCGCACTTTGACCCCAATTTTTGAGCATCCACCACAATTTACTTCATGAAACCTTACTAGCCACCAATTAAAATCTGTAAGTCCTTCGCAACTTAAGTGACATTGGGTGTAGTTCGCTCTTAAATGGATCACCAAAAGTGGAATATAAATTTCTCGTAAAAGAACAAAAGTGGCTGAGAAAGCACAGCGGATTATTTTATTAAAAAAGTAAAATGATTAAATAAGTTAAGAGGCATTTCACATTAACTACATCGGGAATCAGAACAGGGATCGGGAATCAGGGCAGGTCATAAAAATTTTGATGTTCATGATTACCAGATTCTCGATGAAGTCAATGCGTACACAATATAAAAAATATCTAAAATATTCCCGATATAATCATCTAGGATGAAATAATGAAACACTTTTGTATAAATTAGAGATTTTTTTTAATAATCTTTAAATCGTTTGATTGGCGAGTGAGATAGCCAACTGAATATGAAATGCCTCTCCATTCAATCGCCGAGGTCAAATTTCCTCATGAACTGAATTTTATGTCGATGCAATAAATTTGAGGTTCGTCCGTGTCGACTTGACTGATGGGGCCGTTTGGGAATAAAGGGTCCCTGATTTCCTGTTTCAGATGCATTTTCTATCTGGCGGAGTCCTTGACAAGCGGGGGCTTTACCGGCCGTCGCTGCGCCACGTATATCACCGCCATGACAGGCACTTGTTACCTGTGGGGAACTCTGCCCATGGGAGGCCTGACGCCGAAGATTGGGTGAGATTGTGTGGTCTTTAGACTCTGTTTACCTCGTCGCTTAATCACTTATATCACCGCCATGACCGGTACTTGCTTCCTGTTGAGGACTCTGCCCATAGGAGGCCTGACGCCGAAGATTGGGTGGGATTGTGTGGTCTTTAGACTCTGTTTACCCCGTCACAGCATCACTTAAATCATCGCCATGACTGGTACTTGCTTCCTATTAAGGACTCTGCCCACAGGAGGCCTGACGCCGAAGATTAGGTGAGATTGTGAGGTCTTTAGACTCTGTTTACCCCGTTGCTGAATCACTTATATCACCGCCATGACCGGTACTTGCTTCCTGTTGAGGACTCTGCACAAAGGAGGCCTGACGCCGAAGATTGGGTGAGATTGTGTGGTCTTTAGACTCTGATTACCCCGTCGTTGCATTACTTACGTCACCGCCATGACCGCTACTTGCTTCCTGTGGAGAAATCTGCCCATAGGAGGCCTGACGCCGAAGATTGGGTAAGATTATGTGATCCTTAGACTCTGTCTAACCCACTTTCTACGTCACCGCTATGACCGGTAACTGCTTCCTGTGGGGAACTGTACCAATGGGAGCCATGACGCCGAAGATTGGATGAGATTGTGTGATCTTTAGACTCTGTCTACTTTGCCGCTGCACCACCTAGTACGCCACCGCCATGACTGGTACTTGCTTTCTGTGGAAACTGACCATGGGAAGCCTACCGCAAAAGATTGGGTGAGATTGTGTAATCTTTAGACTCTGTCTACCCCGCTTTCTACGTCACTGCCATTAGCGGTACTTGCTTCCTGTGGAGAAATCTGCTCATGGGAGGCCTTCCGCAAAAGATTGGGTAAGGTTGTGTGGTCTTTGGACTCTGTTTACCCCTTTGCTGCATCACTTACATCATCGCCATGACTGGTACTTGCTTCCTGTTGAGGACTCTGCCCATAGGAGGCCTGACGCCCGAAGATTAGGTGATATTGTGAGGTCTTTAGACTCTGTTTACCCCGTCGCTGAATTACTTATATCACCGCCATGACCGATACTTGCTTCCTGTTGATGGCTCAGTCCATAGAAGGCCTGACTACAAAGATTGGGTGAGGTTGTGTGTTTTTTAGAATCTGTGTACCCCGTCACAGCATCACTTAAACCATCGCCATGACTGGTACTTGCTTCCTGTTGAGGACTCTGCCCATAGGAGGCCTGACGCCAAAGATTAGGTGAGATTGTGTGGTTTTTAGACTCTGTGTACCCTGTCGCAGCATCACTTACATCACCGCCATGACTGGTACTTGCTTCCTGTTGAGGATTCTGCCCATAGGAGGCCTGACGCCGAAGATTGGGTGAGATTGTGTGGTCTTTAAACTCTGTCGCTGCATTACCGGCATGAATGGTTTTCTGTCGGGAACTCTGCCCGGGGATGGCCTGACGCCGAAGATTGGGTGAGAACTAACCAGACAAGGATAACGACGTGCCTGTGTGTACTATCGTGCTGTCGCGCTATGAGTATTTCACCTCACCATTAATTGAAAACAGGCGGCATTTATTAATAGAAGTGCGCATGTACTTGATTTCCCATATAGCTGAGTTTTATACTCCTCCCTTCACATACATACTGTAGGGAACCCAGATGAAATTAAACGACTATCCTAAAAATGTGGAATTTTCAAATAAGCAGGCAACGCCGCGGCAACGGATGGATTAAAATATACACTGTCACGTCTTTATACCCAACGGCGCCATCAGAGACGGGTCTTGCAGCTCTAAGTAGACAGAAGTCCTAGAGCCGTAAGATCCAAACGCCACTTTTAGCGTGATGATGGGCGAGAAGTTGGTAAAATTAGACGGAATATTGATGGGCTGCTAGCCGCATCGCCTAGTAACGTGATTCGCATTTTCGGCCATTTCCTCGATCGGCTTTTACGAGAAAAGCAGCTGATACATTCTACTGAAATGTTTCTTTCCCTCAGACCAGCACAGAATAAGAAAGATTCTGATTTGTAGATTAATGTGGATTTGCCATGTGGTTTCCGGCAGAGTAGAATAGGACCACGTCCTAGTTTTCCCTTGGATGTCGTAGAAGGCGACTTCGGAAAACATACATACAAAATTACGCCGGTTTCCCACAGGGGTAGGCAGAGACTATGGACCTCCACATCCTGACAAACCTATTTTGCTTCATCTACACTCATCTATCTCTTCATACATGCCCTTCGGTTAAGGGAAATAAATCTTATAAACATCACTGAGACCTATTTAACCCATCTGGTCTGCATGGAGAGAGTAGGCCAAATCCTCTGGCTGCTCTGGCCAAGTATGGCTCTAGTAAGTAGTACAGAGGGGGTAGCGTGCTCTTGCAGATGATGATGAGATTTACGTAAATTCTGAATTATCTATTTTTACAGGTCTTCGGGAATCTTCCACTTGGTAACCAACGCTTTTCCTCCTTTCTCAAGAGGGTGAAGAACTTACTTCTCAAAATATAAAAATCAATATAGCAACGAAATAAATATTTTTGAAATTTGTTTTTGAAAATGTACAATAAAGATTTTTATTTATTTGCAAGTGCTTTTTTAAAATAATAATAACATATTCCTTATCCCCACGCAAGCCTCTCCAAGGAC
The DNA here is from genome assembly GCA_943193695.1 of Acrobasis suavella. Lineage (NCBI taxonomy): Eukaryota > Metazoa > Arthropoda > Insecta > Lepidoptera > Pyralidae > Acrobasis > Acrobasis suavella. The sequence goes on from OW971956.1 coordinate 6,105,432, forward strand.
CGGCGTGAAAAGACTCGTGAATCTAAATGAAATACATTATAAGACCCGCAGGGCAGCTTGTGTTGAGCAGTTGGTAAGTAACGATACCACGGACCTGAGTGCTCGAATGACTCTCAGCTCTGCATTGTCCTCAATTGACAACATTTCAAAAATTTTATATTCATATTTTATATTTTTTCCTTAAAGAACTTCAAAAAAAGGACATACGTATTTTTTCTTTTTCATTTCTTTTCATTATTTCTCCTAAAATTAAATTGTTTAAAATCTCTCCATTCTAAAAGAGCGTAAGTACAAGAGTTAGGATGTAACGAGTTTACATCTTTGCCATACATTATAATTAAAAAATAAAGCTTTTACTGACGTCTATAGAGTTGTGTTTTATAGCATATCGATACAAAAACTTATTTATCGTAAAATAGGGTTACTTTGATTAATTTAAAAATTCAAACGCTTTTATCTCAGCTATTTTTGGCATAAAAATATAAATAAATTGACGACTTGGTATGTGGAAAACAAATGGCATAAAAATTACGCTTGTAATACTCGACAAAAAAAATTTGCCCTATAATCTCTGTACTTGAAATGGTATTTTTGGGTAACCCACGTTTTTTAACAGATTCTCATAGTCGCCCCTTACAGAAATTAAAAACAAAGAAAAAATGTTTCACTTTTTACTTTTTAAGTTACAGCGTTTTAAAGTTAATTGGGTTAATTTGACTGAAAATAAAAACAAGGGCTCCGGCGTACACGCGTTCAGAAATTTGGAAGACTTAATTAAAAAACCAAAAAAAAAAGCTATCATAAAAGTCACCTTGTGTTTTGAAAGTCGCCCCATTTTAGGGTAGCATTTTTCCTTACTTAATTTTTTTTATAGTTTTTAAGACCTGGATGTCAATATTATTTTTATTTAACCTGAAATATCAATCATATAAAGGAAATATTAGCATTTCGTCACCAAACTATGTAATAATTTTAATGCATGTGTATTTTTTCCAATCCTAATTCTACTTTACTGAAAAAACTATCGAAATTAGATGGTCTTCCTATCGAACTGATACTTCTATGGACAACACTACTATTATCTCTCTCTCTCACTCGTGATGTCAGTTGTCAGATTGACGCACACGTCAATTGACAGCTGACAGCTTGACATAATTTTTTCACTTTTAGATGTTCAAGCAAAGGCGTAACCTGTTAAATGCCTATATCCTTGTACTTTTGAGTTTTTTTCATTTATTTCTAAAAATATAACTCAAAAAAATCTGAAAAAAAATTTTACGTGTTCAGAATTGCTAAATCTCGAAATGATTCTCGAATTTTCATACCTTTTAGAAAATGAAATGTTGTCAATTGACAACATTTCAAAAATTTTATATTCATATTTTATATTTTTTCCTTAAAGAACTTAAAAAAAGGACATACGTATTTTTTCTTTTTAATTTTTTTTCATTATTTCTCCTAAAATTAAATTGTTTAAAATCTCTCCATTCTAAAAGAGCGTAAGTACAAGAGTTAGGATGTAATGAGTTTACATCTTTGCCATACATTATAATTAAAAAATAAAACTTTTACTGACGTCTATAGAGTTGTGTTTTGTAGCAGTAAGATATCGATATCGACACAAAAACTTATGTATCGTAAAATAGGGTTACTTTGATTAATTTAAAAATTCTAACGCTTCTATCTCAGCTATTTTTGGCATAAAAATATAAATAAATTGACGACTTGGTATGTGGAAAACAAATGGCATAAAATATACGCTTGTAATACTCGACAAAAAAAAATTTGCCCTATCATCTCTGTACTTGAAATGGGGTTTTTGGGTAACCCACGTTTTTTAACGGATTCTCATAGTCGCCCCTTACAGAAATGAAGAACACAAAGAAAAAATGTTTCACTTTTTAAGTCACAGCGTTTTAAAGTTTATTGGGTTAATTTGACTGAAAATAAAAACAAGGGCTCCGGCGTACACGCGTTCAGAAATTTGGAAGATTTAATTAAAAAATTAAATAAAAAAGGTATCATAAATGTCACCTTGTGTTTTGAAAGCCGCCCCATTTTAGGGTAGCATTTTTCCTTACTTCATTTTTTTATAGTTTTTAAGACCTGGATGTCAATATTATTTTTATTTAACCTGAAATATCAATCATATAAAGGAAATATTAGCATTTCGTCACCAAACTATGTAATCATTTTAATGCATGTGTATTTTTTCCAATCCTAATTCTACTTTACTGAAAGAACTATAGATATTAGATGGTCTTCCTATCGAACTGATACTTCTATATACTATTATCTCTCTCTCTCACTCGTGATGTCAGTTGTCAGATTGACGCACACGTCAATTGACAGCTGACAGCTTGACATAATTTTTTCACTTTTAGATGTTTAAGCAAAGGCGTAACCTGTTAAATGCCTATATCCTTGTACTTTTGAGTTTTTTTCATTTATCTCAAAAAAATCTGAAAAAATCTGAAAAAATATTTTACGTGTTCAGAATTGCTAAATCTCGAAATGATTCTCGAATTTTCATACCTTTTAGAAAATGAAATGTTGTCAATTGGCTGTGCAGAGAGGAGTTATTTAGAGCTGTCGCTATAGGGATGGAAGTGTTAAAGGGTATCACGCCGCGAGTAAATTCGGAAAAAGCGCAGCCACCTCTCGACACCCTAAGTCACCTGCACGGGTGTTGCTTCTTTGCCGGTAACTATTGTCGGCTCGTTCGAGAGGCCCATCTAGTGGGCGGCAAGCCACCATTTGCCTATAGTCAGTAATGATAATTATGGCAGGTGACTTTTTTATTGCAATATCCCAGCGTCGGTCCATCCCAAACGATGGCCCATAGACCTTTCCCTTTTTCTTGCAATAGGTCTTTGTCTTGCCGAAACCTATTCAAGGTTACATTTTTGTACAAATTCCCGACACGTAAATTGAACCAAAATGGCGGTCGTCGGCGCATTATTTGTACCTGCGCCGATAACCGCCATTTCGGTTCAACCTACGTGCCCGGAATTTGTGCAAAAATGCTTTGAAGTCCGCCTTTTTTGTTCAACTTATTTGTGTCACATTGTATTCCCATGAAGGGGTTTTGGCGGGAGCGCAATCAACTTCTACAAAGGGCTCTACGTGTGGGATCGGTATCTTCACGCAAGCGTCTTAAAGAACCAGTGGCCTTAGTATGATGTTTTATCTGAGAGGTCTTTACGTATCTTCCCTCTGTAAAAATGTACACGACAAGATAAAATTCATGAATGGACACGTAGTAAAATGAGTCGTCACCCGCAGGCAGGTTTTAAAAAGTGTTTCTTATGTTTGCTTAGAAAATATAATAATTTTAAATTGAAACACGCGTTTTGTAAAACTATCACCATAGATAGAAAAATGATATATATGTAATAATTCCTAGAAAAAATATTGCAACCAAAGAGTATTTAAAATTATTAAAATGAAATGTTATAAAATTGAATGTGCAACGGAACGTTTCAACGCATGTCGTACAACCAACATAAATTAAAATACCGTCGCCGAGTACGTCACATTCACCGATGATTCAATATTGAATGCCTATAGATATACTATAGGCATTAATCGAATAACTGCGCGTGCGTACTTAATGTAACATAGAGTTAATAAACTTATAGAGCATAAAAAAAGTAAATTTTATGTAGGTTACATATTCTACCTAAACTTTTCACGAATTCGCTCTGCCAACGCTCAGTTAGCAGCGCACGCCGTAAAATGTTTTGAAATGGTCGCAGTTTTAATTTAATCTAGTCGATAACAATTTTTTTATATGTTGCATTAAAAATAGTGCGGGCGGAAAATGTTATTGGTATCAAATGTTTTTCTGGTTTGTCTGAGTGAGTATATTTTGCGATTTCTCTTTACGACACAGATCAATACATACAATATAATAGGGACTTACCCGTAATAAATATACTAGATAACTATAGTAAGTATAATGAAATTAAAACAACAGTCAATACACGAAAAAACTTCGGCTTTTTCCTATAAAAGTGTTCAGCCGCCAGGGCGATTGGTATGGGAATGTCGGAATTCTTTTTACAAGCTTTTATTTACTTTCACCTAGCCCGTTGTCTGTCGGGCTGTCTGTCTGTCTGTAATCAAATCTTGCAAGTTAAATTTGACCCACTTCCCGGTATCCGATTGAGCTGAAATTTTGCACGCATACGTATATCGCGTGACAATGATATGGAGGTGATCTGATGATGGAGCTGGAAGGTGGCCATAGGAACTCTGTAATGAAACGACGCAACCCCATCGAGTTTGGGCTCGTTTGATTCGTCTTAAGAGCGCTTTAGATAAAAGCTTGTTTTAAAAAAATATTTTTTTATATAATTACTTGTTAGCTTTTTGACTGTTATTTGAATTTCATTATACTATAGTGAGGGTCTGTCCCTTTCAAATTATATATTGTATTAAAACAGTAAAAATGGCGTGTCTGTACATTAAATGAATTAGTGAAAAAAAGAGTGTGCGCGATATAAAAAAGTAACTGAATACATAAAAGACAATATTAAAAAATGTAGTCTGTCTGTATGTATGTTCACGCTAATCTTCGAAACTACCGAAAGGATATTTACGCGGTTTTCAGTAATTTTCAAATATCAGCTCGAAGCAACATATAGGCTGCTTCATTCAAAAAATTTTTATCAATTACATAGATTTTTATTGACTTAAGTTCCTAAGGCCCCTAGGTGGGGCAGAGGGCTTCAACAGTCTTTCTCTATCGCGAACGGTCTTTGGCTACGCGCTTTACTTCGGGCCAGGTTAGCCCGATTGTCTTCATCTCCGCCGCAACTGTGCGCCGCCAGGTCTGCTTGGGACGGCCAACTTTTCGCTTGCCCTGAGGGGTCCACTCTCGGGCTTGCCTCAGAATTTGTGTGGGCTCTCACCTGAGAGTATGGCCTATCCATGTCCATTTGAGGCGCATGATTTGCTTGTCTATTGGCATTTCCCGGCACGCCTCCCACAGGCTTTCGTTGAAGATCTTCTGGCAGCGGTTGATAAAGATTTTTATTAATGTATCTAAATACTTACTGTACTTGAAATATCTATATTTAAATCATAAAATTAATTTTTTTACGTCTTCTCCGGAACACGTTATCACTTCATCTACTTTAATGAATACATTTTTATGGACGTGGAGAAGTGCCAGTCCGGTAAGACGTTCTTCAACAATTGAAGCGTTTAGCCACAAATTGATTTTTCTTAACTTAGAGAAAGATCTTTCCGCTTTCTTTACACAAACAGGTAGTGTAGTCATAAAACATAAAAATATCTTATATTAAAATAAGGTCAGAAATCGACTGCGGTATATCCTGACTCCGCTGCCACGTCACCATCCACAGAGAAGTGGCAGCGGAGTCAGGAAGGACTCAGCCCAGGTCATGACCCCGTAACCCTCCCTGTATCCGCCGTCACCCAGCACCAGGGCTGTAAGACTCAAAGGCTACGCTTAGCAATGAGTCCTTGATATGAGAAGTACAAGTTTTTTTGTCATCTTAGCGCGTTCAGGTTACATTCTCAGCTGTGCTACTTCGGAGCCCGGGGTGCCTTTTCCGCTTTTTTTTCTCCAAATATAATATGCATGACAATGGTCATCCAAGGATGCAGATTAGCTTGGGAGAAGAAATATTGGCTATTATTTGTTACATTCCCATCTAAACCTACTTACTTCCATTTGTACTATCGTGGTTGATCAAAAGTCAAAAAAAGTCAAAAATCATTTATTTATCTTTGGATATTTGCATCACCTGATAGAGAGACGTCAGACCTTTTGTAGGACCGGCCGTCAGACCGATTATTTGTATGAATTTCTGATATACTTTTTGAAGGGACGTATGCGTAGCAGTTTTGCAACTAATACGTTTGTAGCGAGAGCGAGGTGCTATGCTCGACCGTCACAAAGGGAAGATCTTCCCGCCAGGCATGTGTTGCGCCTGGGGAACCGCGGCTCCGACGGTGTATCGTCGGAAGTTGTATATATGCAGCGAATCGGGCGAACTTTGAGATCGAGATGTAGGATACTGCTGACGCCATCTCATATGCTTCTTGTGAACTATATTGTCGGTTGTCTCTTGATTGTAGTTCCTCGTAGTGGCCGTTCTATTTTTCTTCTACAAAACATCGGTCACCGATTATCGGAGGTGGGCGGGCAGCCTAATAGGTAGTTGTTGACGTCAGATCCTTCTGCCGCCTCCAAAGCGCAAGTACAGAAGAAGCGGTATCAAACTTTACTGCAGCATTTTCTCCAAAAACGTCAACCTTACTACTGATTTTAAAGTTAGATATTTGGACTGAAAATACATTGTTATGTCATAATTGTTAATTAAGAATGATGTCAAAACTGAAATTAATGTCAATTTGTAAATAAAGTACATGTAACGATTGTACTTAAATTATGACATTTACAATAAACATATCAATGAATACCAAACCATCTCTTATGAGAAAGACAAGACCTAGGCCTGTAAGATCCATAAACTCACCCTTGAGTGTGATTATGACATGATTCGGATTTCTTTAAGCATGTGAATACAAGTTTATTTTATCAGACAAATTAAAAACACCCCCGACGGCGCCATCTAGTGGTGAGCGGCGGAACTAAAGTGGAATTGATATCCGTAGCGCCATCTATTATTGCAAGGGAAAGTAAAAACTCCGACTTTCAAGCGTTAACCCCCAATAACATTTAAACGGCTGAAACAATATTTAGCAAACATATTCGCTAAGAACCATAGTCTATCTGTGTGTCTATCTGCGGCAGTGAAGCTCTTGAACAGATGGACCGATTCCAATGCAATTTTTTTACGTGAAAGACAGTTTCTACATTAAAACAGCCTTACGATGGCTTCGTTATGTTCGATGAAAATCGGTTCTGCTGTTTATAGGTTATTGGGGGTTAACGCTTTAAGGTCAGGGTTTCCCCTAGCAAATAAATAGATGACGCTACGGATATCAATTTGAATATGTAGTTCTGTTACTCATCACTAGATGGCGTTCATCAAAGACGAGGTTTTTTTATTTGCCTAGCAAATAAACTGATATGACATTATACGTTCGTAAACATTTGTTTATGTAGACCAGTAAATTTTATATTACCATTTTTCTAGCGTTCTTTTCTACAATAAATGAAAATGAAGCCGACACGCAGGAGCTCAGTTCCAAACAACGCAACACTAATGACAACAGAGAGGTTCTCAAGAAACTGGTGGAGCTACTGAACAGGAATGACAGAACAAATACGAATAGTGGTGAAACAGGTGGGTACATCCGCGCCTTCAATGAAACCTGAAGCTTTTATTTATTTACCAATTTATGTACACGGAAAATTTATACAGAGAATACATCAATATACATCAAATAAAAATTGTACAAAAGTGTAGCGGGAGCGAAGTGATATGCTCGACCGCCACAAAGGGAAGATCTTCCCGCCAGGCATGTTGTTGCGCGGGGAATTGCGGCTTAGACGGTGTATCAGTTGTGTATATGCAACGAATTAGGCGAACTCTGAGATCGAGATGTAAGATACTGCTGGCGCCATCTCATATGCTTCTGTTGAACTATATTGTCGGTTGTCTGTTGATTGTAGTTCCTCGTAGTGGCCGTAGAGGTCGTCACACAAGCACTACTTATCTCAAAAGAGATCTCTTCCAGTAGGCCTGTGAGAGAAGATGTTTAATAAAGGAGAAGGAAAATTAAAATGACATAAAACCACACTAACTACAAATGAACATACATATACATACATATATTACACATATACTTAAATAAATATACCTATAATATAATATATATTATACATATGGTCATATTAAGTATATAATATATATATATATATAATATATACTTAATATGAACATTATAAGTTACAATTAAGATGATTCCAATAAATAATGATCTTTTACTCGTATTTTAAATACAGAAATAGTTTAAGAGTCACGAATAGCAGGTGGTAATGAGTTCCATAGTCTGACTGCATGTACCGAGAAGGAGTAGGAAAAGGTAGCAGTGTTGTGAGGAGGGAATTTACTTTTCTACGCACATTAGCGAAAAAAGGCGACTTGTGGTTAAATAAACTACTACTTCCGACTTCCACTACTTCCGGTGAAGGAAACCACTGTGAGGAAACCTTTACACTAGTTCACCAGAGTGAAAGAAGTTTGTATTTCATTCACTACATGAAAGTTACTGATATACAATACAATACAATACGATACGATACGATACGATACAATACAGTACAATACCCTTTATTACACAAAATAAATAAACACAGGACATAATTATCTTAGAAAGTAGGAAATGCGCAAAAGGCGGCCTTATCACTAAGCAATGTCTTCCAGGCAACTTTATACAGAAAAAAAAATCAAAATTAAAATCCGACTTTACCCCAAAACTATTCAACCGACTTTAATAAAATTTCTATGGGACCACCTGACAAGTATGTTCTTTCAAACAAATAAAGAATTTTTCAAATCGGTCCAGGCGTCTTCGAATAATCGGTGAACGTACATAAAATAAACGACGATTACGAACGTGGCAGTGTGTAGGATCACACACTGCAACGTTCGTAATCGTTCGTTTAAAAAAAATATATAATGCAAATTACATACAAGAACATAGCGCGACGAACCGATGACTGATGGGGCAAAAAGGTTTTCGAATGGCGACCACGCACTGGCAAGTGAAGCGGTAGGACACCCACAAAGGTGGTCCGACGATCTGACCCAGGTTGGTGTACAGCGCTGGATGCAGGTCGCTTTAGATCAATCATTTAGGAAATTGTCTACGCCTTGGGAGCAAGGCTTGAAATACCGGTATTTATGGAAACCGGTACCATTGACCTTCGTGCAGTACCGTTGCCAGACATAGTACCTGTACTATCTGTTCCGTTACTATTATTCCGTCAGTATCGGTACTATACCAGTTCTCGTAAGAATTCAAATCACGTCAGAGTGAGAAAGTACTGGAATGAAAAGAACCTCTAAATACCAGTAAAGAACCTTTACTTTTGGTACCAGATTTGAGCCTTGCTTGGGAGAGGCCTACGTCCAGCAGTGGACGGTATGCGGCGGAATGGATGATGATGATGTTATCAGTACGTATGTATGTTTTAGTTATTAGCATCCTCGACGGCATCGACATACGGAACTCCGACGAAATGAAGACGGTCATGAAACATCTGCAGAAGAACTACGACTATAAGGAGTATATAACAGAAGCCTTGAAACTCAACGATGCCAGGATACATATCATTGACAACCCTGAGGTCCTGGATGACTTCATCGAGGATTTGGGAAGGACAGTGTAGGTATTTATTTATCCTTTTGTTCTATTTTATGATAAGAAGTAACTATATACAAAAATATTTCCAAATCTAGCTCTTATCTATAACAATGACCTAAAAAGTTAAAGTGGAAAGTCTTTGCTAGGACATGACAAATCAATCAATCCCCAACTCGTTGGGTTTATGTTGTTTTATCACAGAGATGCCATGACCACCTTTCAGATGCATTATCAGAACAGCTTCTTAAGGGGCTACATGAATTTTCCGGGGTCCAGTGCTGCCCCCATTTGAAATAAATCATTTGATAGGAAACAGAGACATCATTTAAAATTTGACCTTGATCAGACCCTAGATAACTTTAAACTATTTTTTGAACTACTGTTTACAGTTTAAAGTGAGAACGTGAAGCTTTTCTACGCACAATTGCGAAAAACGGCCACTTTTGGCGTATGTGCGTAGAAAAGCTTCACGTTCTCACTTCAAACTGTAAACAGTAGTTCATAAAATAGTTTAAAGGGTTATTTAGGGTCTGATCAAGGCCAAATTTTTTATGATATCTCCGTTTCCTTTCAAATGATTTATTTCAAATGGGGGCAGCACTGGACCCCAGAAAAATTCAGGTAGCCCCTTAATCATATTACATTGTCACGCGTTATACGTATGCGTGCAAAATTTCAGCTTAATCGGATACCGGGCCGGGAAGTGAGTCAAATTTAACTTGCAAGATTTGATTACAGACGGACAGACAACGGGTCACTAAATAAAAGCTTGGAATCAAAAAGGATTTCCGTATCCAGAAAAGCGTATGCCAGGATTGTGCTGAAAAAAAAATCAAATTTCTCGCAAGTTATGTTAGCGAAACACAAAACTTGTACTTATTTTTCCAAAAACTTCAACATTGAGTAAAAGCAGCGTAGAATGGTACGAATTCTCCATGGCAAAATACGAAGGTTTCTTTGACGTATGTACAAGTACGCTACAAATTTAAAAATAACAAGTGCTCAAGACCGCAACACATCTTGTAGGTGAATACCTACCTACAAGGTGGTCGGATGACGTGAGCAAGGTCGCTGGAAAACCCTGGATGCAGACTTTTTTATATTGGAAATTTTGGAAATCCTTGGGTGCGGCCTATGTTCAGTGAGCGTTGAGCGGCTAAAATTATGATTATAGATGATGAATAAGATAGCTTTGTTAAATACTGAGTTCATCTAGAGCAAATAACATCGGTGTTGCTCCTTTACCGGCAACTACCGCCGTGTGATTTCCGGCAGATTAGAATAGGGCCACTCCAAGCCCTCCCGTGGATGTCGTAGAAGGCGACTTAGGAATACAAGCTAAACAAAGCTTATAAACATCAATGAGACCTCTCCAACCCGTCTGGCCAGCGTGGAGAGTGTAGGCCATGTCCTCTGGCTGCTCTGCCTAAGTATGGCTCTGGCAGTACAGAGAGGGTCGTGCTCCTGCAGTGGAGACAAGAAGACCTGATGATGATGGTATACACAACCCTATCAAGCAATCAATTAATCATTTATTCGTCAAATATAGGTAAAACAAATGTTGGAAAATCTGTTCGGTATTGGCTAAATTAAAATATAATTTGTCTGGTGAAGTATGGAATTTTATTGTTTTTACTTTTACTTGAAAGTTTTTATGTCTGAAACCTAACACACAGCATAGCATAGAGAAGAGAAGATGACATAAGTGGGGGTCGCCAGCACCAAAAAGTATTGCCATCCATAGTACAAGAATAAAGATTGATTTTTGCAATTAAAATAATATAAATCAACAACAAGAGATAAGGGATGTTTGGGTACAATGCTACAGATGTTACGATATAATATAAAAGTTCGCTATGTGTTGCCATATTTATTTAACGTACAAATATTTAACTGGAACAAATAAAAAAGTCATTAGATTACTTTAAATTGGATCTACAAATAACAACGTCCAAATTTGAATACACAAATCAATAATATTATTAATTTAACATTTACTTCTTAGGTAAATGTCAAGGCAAACATTATCATATTAAGGGCATATATAAATTATGATCCTTGTTGGTCGAAATAAAAAGATTCTATTTTATTTATTATTAATTTTTAGGGGACCAGTGCTGCCCTCATGTGAAATAAATTATATGAAAAGAAACGGAGATTTAATTCAAAATTTTGTCTTGAGTAAACCCGACCCCTGATAACCATTCAAACTATATGGGGGCAGCACTGGACCTCGAAAAATGCATGTTATTCATGTATGTATAAAGGATATACATATATAATGATAAGTAATGGCACATAATAAATAGGTAGTCTATAATCATCGGAAAATGTCAAAAACTATAGATTTGTTATATACTGAGTTCATCAATTGCAAATTACACTGTGAAATTATCTTTTAAAAATTCTTTTACATAATTATCTATTAGTCGTTTTTCGTTATCTTGCCAACAACACCCAGCTTATGTAAAGACAAGTCATCGACATAAGTGCCTATTGTCAATGAGACTGCTCTGTCATGTAATTAATTTGCTTACTATTTGCACAAATGTTCACGAAGGTTAGTAAGGAACGTATGGTTATTTGTGTCTTAATGTTTACTTTAAATTAGTTTGTCGTCGTTTTGCCATGGGTTAAATAGAATTGCTCATTTGTAATAGTGCATAGTAGTAAGTAGTTTACAGGATAAAAGTTTATTTGTCATGCAAATTATAGAAACACCAACTTTCAAGGGTTCACCTCCAATATCCACCTTTTGAACTGCTGATCCAAATTTGCATTATATTTCAGTCTTCACCCCCAAACTACCCAACCGATTTTGACAAAATTTGGGACCCTTGTATCTCTTTTCCCGCAAAATAAGAATCATCAAAATCGGTTCATAAACGACAAAGTTATCCGCGAACACACATTAAAAAAAGGTCGAATTGAGAAACCCCCTCCTTTTTGAAGTCTTAATCTACAAATTTAACCCTTTCATTTAATACCCCACTAAAGGCATTTTTTGCATACTTTGGGTTGCTCACCCCCACTTTCACCTCCCAAAACCTGAAGGTGCCTCATGTAGAGGTGACATACGCGTCGCGAGTTTGACAGCTAATGAAGCTGCAGATGCGAAAGTCAAGTCGAAAATAATTTATTTATCTTTGAATATTTGTATCTCTTGATAATTGTCAATATTTCTTTCGATTTCACAATAGGTAGTTGTTGATGTCAGATCATTTACTTCAGCTAACTTTGTTGTATCTATATCATCATATAACTTATGTATCTTCGACATTTTTGTGAGTCAGAGAAAAAGCATGTGTACGATATTTTTTAATAATCTAGCTAATGTGAGTGGAAAAGTGGGTCAGAGTCTTCCTCGATGCACATGTTACGATTTCCGGATCGTCTGTGTACCACATGTTTCCTCATTCGGGTACTTTTAAATTAGAACCTGGGAGCTCTATAAGTCTTATTTATTCTGTATTGGTCTCATAAATACATTTCAATACTTTTACCGAAATCATCTCGAGTCCTGACAAAAACGCGGCAATCATTCTAATGTCCAACTTGACAGTTGACAGCAACGTGGCCGGTGTTTCTCACATTTTAGGTTGCCAGTATTAATAAAATAACGGCTGATTTATGGAAAGCTAACACACGTAATTCGGCCAAATAGCGATATTTAAAAAAAAGGAGAGGTCAGAAGTACCTCGCAACCGCATACATGAAGAGAGTGATGAATGAAATGTAGATGAAGTGAAAGAGGTCTGTCAGGGTCGTAGCAAGTGTTACGATCTCCGGATCGTCTGGGTACCTACTTCCTCATTCGGGTACTTTTAAATTAGAACCTGGGAGCTCTATAAGTCTTATTTATTCTGTATTGGTATCATAAATACATTCCTACACTTTTACCGAAATTATGTCCAGTCCTGATAAAAAACGCGGCAATAGTTCTAATGTCCAACTTGACAGTTGACAGCAACGTGGCCGGTGTTACCATTTTCTCACCTTTTGGGTGGCCAGTATTAATAAAATCACGGAAGATATTTAAAAAAAGGAGAGGTCAGAAGTACCCTCAACCGCATAGATGAAGAGAGTGATGAATGAAATGTATATAGATGAAGTGAAAGAGGTCTGTCAGGATCGTAGCAAGTGGAGGTCCATAGTCTCTGCCTAGCCCTGTGGGAAACAGGCGTAATAATATGTATGTATGTACATAATCTTTCTGATGGACCAAATTTTCATGTCATTATACGTGTGTGTCATAAGTTTGACGCTAACTTCTGTCAGTCTGTCTGTCTTATCTGTGGTATCGTAGCACTCGAACGGATAGACCGAATTCAATGCGTTTTTTTACGTGAAAACTCCCTTACGGTGATGCTATGCTTGATAAAAATTCTTAGCTTTGTTTGATAAAAATCGGTTCAACCATTTAAAAGTCATTGGGAGTTAACGCTTGAAAATCAGGGCTTTCCGAAGCACAAAATAGATGGCGCTACGGTATCAAGTCGAATCACTAGTTTTGCTTCTCATCACTAGATGGCGTTGACAGTCGGAAGTTTTTTAATTTGCCTAGAAAGTGTGAATTTGAATTCATTTTTTGCTTCTCACATTATACATGACTTCACCTGTATTCGAAAGTGTCTTTAGTAGTCCGAATGTCCGGGAAATTGTTCAAATGTTTCTTTTTTCTTCAGATCGACTGCAGTCACAAGAGATCCTAGTGTTATTGAAAGCACTGTTAGGAGACACGGGGACTTTGGTCTTGGAAAGGGTGGGGGTAAGTATCATAAAATGACTAACGAAATGGCTGATGGAACAATTGCAAACAAACCTATTGCAAATCAAAACGAAATATTCTTTGATATTATTGTAACTTATATAACTTGTATTTCTTAGCTAATTACTACGAGTTTAAATTAATTTTAAACGATAACAATGTTTGCGTACCTGTCTGCAGGTTTATACAATATGCATATTAACATTTACTAAAAACTCAGAAATCGATTGTATAATGCAAATAAATGATTCTTGATTCTAAAAGTACACTTGATGTGGTGACTCAGACCCTCAATTGTCTTCCTCTCTGGTCTGGGAGAAAAGAAGTTACTGTACCAATTGCTTCTCTTCCCGCGCAAATAGAGGGCTTAGGAGAAAATGCGATTCGAATCTTGATGGATTGTAAAATCCATCAAGATTCTTGAATTGATGGATTGTTAAATCCATCAAGATTCGAATGACATAGCCCAGCGGATTAGCTCGTTGAAATGGCAGTGGGGTTGTCTCATTAGGGATAAAGAAGTGACAGTTTATTATTTGGTTCAAAATCTACAACGCTTCATGTACCTACACGTTAATTTCCATTGGTTTTGAAGCCGAAGGCCACTTCATAAGGATCGTTAGTAAGACCTAATTAGCTAGTCAAAATAAAAATTCAGAAACAAAATTTGACTAAAACTGGAAAGTAAAATCGTGAGATCAAATTAGTAGTACCGCCGGCCGGCTAGATTTCGAGTTCATCGGGGTCACGCGTCAGTAATGAACGGGCGTAACTACGTGGTCTCGATCGAAAATCATTAACACAACTTTTTATCTTATGTCATACACAAATATGGATAGAGGAATTTATTTACTACATGACATTCTTTTTCCAAAACCAATGAAAAATCTGCGTGTGGATACATTGACATGATATGATTTATATCCAGGGTTACTTTTTAACCGACTTTTCAAAAAGGAGGAGGTTATCAATTCGTCGGAATCTTTTTTTATATATGTTCACCGAATATACGTAGACGCCTGGACCGATTTAGAAAATTATTTTTTTATTTGAAATGGTATACCTGTGAGATGGTCCCATAGAAGTTTTATCAAAATCGGTTGTTTAGTTTTGGGGAGGAAGTGTGGGGCCACCACTGTAGAGGATTTTCATTACATACTTTTTACAATAATTAAGTATTTGACTGAACTTGCTCCATAAAGGTTTATTGGTGTTTAAAAAGTAACCCTGTACAGTTTGAATATTTTGTTGCAGCAATATCAAATGAAGCCCATAATAACCGAGGTTCCATGAAAAGAATGTCAAATCGACAAAAATTCGATAGTAGGGAACGCTTTGACAACCGAAATAATTATAAAAAGAAAAATCATAATGATAATAGAGAAAATTATGACAATATTTATGATAGGCAAAACAATTTTGAAGGTAGAGAAAGATATAGCACTTATAATATGAAAAATAATTTTGAAAACATAGACAACTATAACAAGAAAAACAATTACGATAAAAGAGATAGTTTCGATAAGAAAAATAGCTTTGGTAATAAGGAAAGGTACGAAAATCAGGAAAAATATAATGTCAGAGACAAATATGACAGCAAACAAAAGTATGGCAGTAACAAAGATGGAAACAGACATTACTTTTCTAGAGAGAAATTTAACAAAAGACAAAAATTTAATCCTAGAGACATTTTTGATTCCAGAGAAAAGTATGGCAGCAGAAATAAATTTAATAATCAAGAAAGAGATAAAACTACATTTAGAACAAATAAAAACTTATCATCTAGAATCCGGAGCAGAGATGACGAACAAGATACGCAAGGCTTGAACATTCCAGAACACAATTTCGAAAAACCGAAAGTTATAACTTTTGATTTGGGCAAATCCGATGAAAAATTCAAGAAAAAGATAGATGGGCGTCTACATGATAATTTTTATGTGTCTAAAACTACTAAAGATTGGGGGGGCTCATTCGAACGTAGGAAAAAGAAAGAAAAAGTTAATACAGATAATTATAACAGTCCTGATATAAGATTCCCAAACAAAGGATTAGACTGGAGTGAAGTAGGTGTGGAAAAGAAAAGTAAGCCGAAGAAATATTATGATGATGACATGCCGGGGAGCAGAGGCGTGATGAAGCCGGAAAAACCTGCCGACTGGAGCGAAGTTGGAGTCGAAAAAAGGACATCAAAAAAGAAGTACTTTGAGGATGATTTTACAAAAAGAAAAGAGATTCTTGAAGAATTTACTACAAAATTCGCGCCTGCGTTTGTAGACAAGGAAAATACTGATATGACGTCTAGATTCACTTTCTCTACGAGGAAACAGAGTGACGATTGGGAACAACCAGCCGTTCATTATGAAAATAAGTACAAAAACCACATGGAGAAACTATACCAGTACGACTATAGTCCGAAGAAGAGGCCTGTGATCCGCAATGACGGGTATGGGTTTTCTTTTGGCAGAACGCCCATACCATTCGTTGGTAAAAGAGGTATATATGCTGATAATTAAAGTAAAGTAATTTGTTTTTTTTGTTTTATTTGTAATTTGTAGTTATTTATTGTCCCTAAAATTATTCCTTATCAGCAGTGACGTGCTCTAATATTTTTGGTAGGGTAGGCATCTTAGCTAAATTACGAAAGTGGCTGCCAACCACGCAAAACATATTTTTCGCTAGTATTCGATATTATATTAGGGTGGTACAGGGTAGACAAATTCAATGTGTCTGTATGAAATAAACGCTACTGCATCAGTAATAGATTCTTGAATTTTATTGGCTACCAAAAAGAGTTTAAAGTTCGAATAATTACACTGTTTATTACGCAATCACTGAAAATAAAAATGTTTTCTTTTGAAATAAGTCAATTGATAGGAAACGGAGACATCATTTAAAATAAGTTCTCTTTTTTATTGGGGGTTACAAATTTGTTCAAATTTTAAATAGCACCATCTCTCGGTGACCAAAAAACTAACTTTAAAGGATACACCAAAACCATCGAAATTCTAATTTTTTGCGTGCACAAATGAACAGAACACCAGACAAGACTTTCAAAAATATTTTTATTATGTTTTATTGCGTTGATAAAGCCTCCAGCAATATTTTTCTCATTATCTTCCATGTACAGATTATTGCCTCTAAATACAGCTACGACTGCAGCGACACTTTTATGTTACGGAATTTGTATAGAAACCTTCCGTAGTAAATTATTAATTCATGACGGAAAAAAGGGCCAAAAGTTTTTCACTTTTTCATTAATAAATAAAGGATATACATAATAATAAATTAAACAATAGAAATTAACAAAAAAAGAAACATGCGTATGCTGGGACTTGAACCGGTAATATCTAGTATACAAGCTCGCTCAATCAACTGAGCTAAAGACGAGTTACACACACAAGAATAATGGTTTTTTCTTATCGCAAAACAATCAAATGCTCATATAAAATATACTTATCGAAAAAAGTTAAAATGCTTAGATTTTCAATGACGTAAAAATGTGTGCAGGATTTTTACGACTTTTATATTTTACTTTTGGTAAGTATACATAAATCCGACATTTTATATTATATTTTAACTGAATTACCAGTGTTCCAAAAGGCACGTTAAGCCATGTAATGATCGAAACAAATGGAGGTCTGGCCCTTGTCCATCGGTGGGATACTGTAGGCTAATAAAAAACAAACGAAAAAGTGAAATTTTGTCACTTTTTTCTCTCTTTTCCATGCCGTCTCATTTGAGGTCTGCCGAAAAAAATGTGTACACCAATCCGTTGTATAGGCCCAAATTCAATTATATAAATATTACATACATGAAAACTCCTAGGGTCCCGTGCAAAATGCGTCCCCTTTCCCCGTCCTCGTCCTAGGGCAAAAGCCGGATAGTTGGCAGCTTTTGTTATATCAGTCGATGTCGTCCAAGCTGATGATATCCAGTTTCTTGTATTTATCGTCATTGCTCCAAAGAAAACGCTCAATCTTGGCTTTGACATGTTTTAAAAATAGGCTATTTGACTTAGTTTGTTTTTGGACAATATTCTATACGAACAACACTAACAATAAGCCGTTTTCCGAAAATAGAAAGTTAATTGGTTATTAAATGAGGTAGCAATTATCATTTTAAATATAAGAGTGGAAGCGTGGTGGGGACATCTCGCTATCTCTTTCGTAAGCGTGACAACTAATGACAGTGACGTCACGCGGGTGTATGTGCATCCTTTTTCTGTTATTTGACAGTCTCCCCTTCCACCGGATTTGAAAGGCTTATAACTTGCTTATTTTTGAGGGGTTTAAAATTATTATTTATGTTTTCGGTTTAGTATCATGTTACTTTATGATATGAATAAGAAAAAAATCGAGTCAAATACTGAATTCTTTCAGCATTCTTAGCTCTAACAGAATGCCGGAAGTACGACATAGATGGGGAAGCACAGAAATTGTATGGAGAAGACCTAAAGGGGGCGCTGAAAACGTTCAGGAAATCCTACGACTACCTACAAATTTTGACAGAAAAGGTAATAAAAAAAAGTTTATTCAATGTACTACTCATTTCTCTGATTATTTTTAGGGTTCCGTATCCAAAGGGTAAAAGCGGGACCCTATTACTAAGACTCTATTGGCCGTTTGTCCGTCTGTCACCAGGCTGTAACAAATTTGAAATCATTTAGACAATTTGAAATTTTCACAAATGATTACAACAATTACAAAAAACAGAATACATGAAATATTTAAGTGGGGCTCCCACACAACAAACCATGTTATTTATAGATAATGGTACGGAACCTGGGGATCTAAATAATATTCGCAATCATCAATTGTTCAAGTCCAAGTGGCGTGATCTTCTTTTGAAAAAGTGTTGCTACTCTATTGACGAATTGTAGACTTTTAAGATACTTATTGACATTCTTATTATTAATATTATTTAACTATTTTCTAATTCTGATTTAAATCCTCATGTATTATTTATATGAAATTTTAAATTATTAATTTTTATAAATTTATAATTTTCGAGCGCAATGTACAGTCAGGCTTCAAAAATGGAGTCATAATTTCTCATACTAGTTGTATGAAATATTATGACTCCATTTTTGAAGCGTACCGTGCATTGTTCAAGAAATAAAGAAATTGAAATTTTAAACCCTTCGTGCGCGAGTCAGACTCGCAACGGTTTCCGGTTTCATTTACATGATTTTTGTGCAAAAGCTACAAATTATTATCAAATAATGACCTACCTTACTCTCTTATTAAGTGCCGGAACAAATGGGGCGCAAGTTGCGTCGCGTAACAGCTAGAGATGGGCAGTGGATAGTACTCAATCTACCCATTTGGGTATTTACTTACTAGATTTAATAAATAGAGTAAATAAAGCGTGCTCATATATTGACATCGCATTTGATGTCTGTTTACTTATTTTAACATATAATTACGTCTTTGCACAGCTCCCAGCGATGAATGATAAGTCAAAGAAGCCTACTTTCAGTGTATGATTAGTATGGTATTTTCGTATATTTTAGCGTCGCATTTGACGTTTCCCTACATTTTAAGCATATTCTAGCGTATGCACACACGTTCCGACAAGAATTGCAAGTGTAAACTAGATTTAAGTTTAAAATTGTCATGAAAACATGAAATAATGAGTATAAATATAAATATGAGTCGCAACTCAGTAACAGCTAGTGATGGGAGTTGCATAAATACTCAATCAACGCATTTGAATATTTACTCAGTAGATTGAGTAAATACTCGATAAATATCTTAATTTATCAATTTGGTGAGTATATTGATTTATATGAGTTGTGACTCATATTTATATTCATATCCATTATTTCATGTTTTCATGACAAATTTGAACCTAACTCTAGTTTACACTTGCAATTCTTGTCGGAAAGTATGTGCATACCCTATAATATGCTTAAAATGTAGGTAAACGTCAAATGCGACCATAAAATATATGAAAATACCATACTAATCACTCCTGAAAGTAAGCTTCTTTGACTTATTATGATTTTCTTGCTGGGAGGTGTGAAAAGACGTAATCATATGTTAAAATAAGTAAACAGACATCAAATGCGATGTCAATATATATGCGCACGCTCTATTTACTCTATTTTTAAATCTAGTGAGTAAACACTCAAATGGGTAGATTGAGTTCTATCTACTACTCATCTCTAGCTGTTGCGCGACGCAACTTGCGTCCCGTCTGTTCCGGCTAATGTCATGTAGTTTCCTTTCTGAGAAATTCTTCCCGTGAATGTACAGGAGTCGACGCGGCGCGAATCGCTATATTTTTTATGTACGAGTATGTTCACCGATTATTCAAAGACGCCTAAACAGTTTTGCTTTTTTTTTATTAGAATGTGGTCCCAAAGATATTTTATTAAAATCGGTTGTGTAGTTTGGGGGTGAAGTCGGTTTTTAGATTTGAAAAATTATTTTCCTTACTTATCTTTTTCGGATTATCTTTTCTGTGTACATATGTATTTATTTTATGCATGTTTGTGTTACATAGTATGTATCTATGTCAATTCATATTTACGTTAGTCGTGTAAGTATATTTATTGATCGTACCTCCACCATTTTTTTTCTACCCTTCTTATAACTTTGCACCTCATCTGTTTTAGCCAAACATCTCCAAGTACTTTGGTGGCCTGCAAGAGATTGCAGTTGCGATAAGTCCGCCTTTAGACATCTGTTTTATGTCATCTATTTTTCTATATCATTATGTTTTGGTGCAATAAGATTAACTAACTACTACAATGTGACACACATATGTTGAATTTCAAAGTATTTTTGTACAAATTCCCGGCACGTGGGTTGAACCAAAATGGCGGTTATCGGCGCAGGCGCAGCTACAAATAATGTGCCGATTACCGCCATTTTGGTTCAATTTACGTGTCGGGAATTTGTACAAAAATGCTTTGAAGTTCGGCATTTTTGTTCAACTTGTTTTTGTGATGAGCTAGGCGGTATGGTATGAGTATATTTTTACAGAAAGCTGTTTTGGAGCTAGAACTGATGGATTCATATATCTACATAGAACAATTCTATCAATCCCAAATACTACCAAAAGTTCTGGAGATGTTGGGAGTAAAGGACGAAAAAGGGGAGGAAAATAAGTAAGTCTAAATACGTTAAAAAAAAATTTAAGTCTATGGTCTGAACACTTTATCAAACACTACAGGCACCAAACAATGGTGCCTGCCATAGATATAGAAAAGTAAGAAAAAAAATTTAAGTCTATGGTGCCTGTAGTGTTTGTGTCCATGAAATAGATACATACGCTGTCTCACTCACACAAGAAGCGGGCGCTAAACATGACGTAGTACGGCAGGCTTCGCAGTCGGATGGCTTAGTCTGGGAGTGGATGTCGTACAGTGCGGACGTCTTGGTGTGAAGGTGAGCTAGTGTCATAGGGGGCAGGGGGCAGGGCGCAGGGCGCAGGGAGCAGGACGCAGGGCGCAGGGCGCAGGGAGCAGGACGCAGTTCGCAGGGCGCAGGGCGCAGGGGACAGGGCGCAGGGGACAGGGGACAGGGGACAGGGGACAGGGGACAGGGGACAGCGAACAGGGAACAGGGATTTTTCAAAACTCAGCCCCACAGGGGTTCAAACGGGGTCCAAAGTTTGTATGGAGTGACAAGATTAGTTTGACTATTTTATTCGAAACTTCGCAGGAGTACTCCTGACGGTAAATGAGTAAGTATGAATTTCAGGATTTTTCTAAATTCAACCTCTAGCTCTCTCTCGGTCTGGCAAATGACGGGACCGGGAACTGGAAGGAAACGGGAACGAGAGCTGGAGAGGGAGGTTCACCTAAAGCCAAAGTCAAAATTTTTTATTCAATGTAGGATAAATTTATCTCTTATTGATAAATTTATCCTATTGAAGGTCATTTTTTTTTAAATATTATTTTAGTGCAAATGCTAAAAACTACTAGCGTTTCGGAAAGACCACTGCTGGGAAGATTACGCCGAAAGAAACCCAGTTCAGTATTGGTCCCTACCCAGCCTGATGGGCTGTTTTACAGTTACAATACAGATTTACACTTTAACTAGGTATACATTATACTATATATTTAAACAATACAATTAAAATTTGCAGTCATCTATTTCCAAGAATTGGGATCAGACGATGATAAATAGTCATTTACATGATAATACGCATTTTTGATTAAATGATTTTTAATGGCAGTCTTAAACTTAGATAATGGTAACGCCTAGGCCTTGGAATACATTATAATTAATGATGTTATTGTTTAAAAGTATTCAATTATTTTAACATTATAATTCATATGTTATTGTAACATTAATAACGTAAAAAATCAATTAAACCATCCTATTAGAACCATTTTCGACTTCTACGCGGAGTATACTATAATTTGAATAGATGTTGTTTTTATCGACAATTTCCCTTAGTAGGCCTAATTCCCCCTCGCTCTCCTAAGTTCTAACATCAGTTTTAAGGTACTGTATACTAACGGATTGCATCCTAGTTATCTAGAATAAAAGAATTGAATTGAATTTAAAACTAGGAGGTATTTCCAGGCCCATAGGTCGTCAGAATGCTGAAGAAGAAAACGTAGTGGACGAGAAGACAGACGTGCAGATTCTGGATGAACATCTAGATGGTCAAAGAATCTTGAATGTGCAAGAGATCAACTCATTTGTAAATGCTGGGTTTGAGTTTGCTGGGTATGTATATGTACCATACCACAGAATTAATATAAAGTAAAATATGAAATTACTTGTATCCGCAACACGCTTCGTCAACATTTTCACATTTAGTAATCCGCAACACGCTTCGTCAAAATATTCACAGTTGGTAATCCGCAACATGCTTCGTCAAATTGATTAATCTAATAGACCACCCCTTATCGTACCCAGCCCAAATTTTCTCATGATACTGGCAGCATTGCCGCGCTGTATGGCAATGAAAATCCTTTGAGCCAGATAAGATAAGGAGCGTCTATCATTTGCCTGTCTAGATATTCTCCGTCTTATTATAAAACCCAGACTAACTTTGTTACTAGGTTTAAACCATTATCCGGCCAAATCAAGTCGACATCTAGTAATATCACACTCTCACCTGTCAATGTCAACTTCATTTTGGGCGGATAATGGTTTTAACCTAGTAACAAAGTTAGTCTGGGTTTTATAATAAGACGGTCTATGTCCATGTTCATTTATAAATGTCCTTGCCTCGGTTCCTCAAACACCCGTGGTTTCAAAGGCCAGAGGCACAAAAAAAGGTTAGGTTAGGTTTCAAAATTGATATTTTATGTGCTTTGACTTGAAGCGTTTTCAGCTGCTGCACCTACACACCGAATGGTATCTTTTAATCCTTTCACCGCGAGACTTTATATCAGTTGCCGTGCCCCCAGCGCGAGGGTTATGAAATCTAAAATAAATACCTAGCTACAACCAAACAATACGAGCGGTTATTTTTTTTGTCGGAAATATCCGACGCTCGCGGAATTGGCATGACAATGTTTGTCGGATAAATCCGACATTCGTGGTGAAAGGGTTAAATGTGACGAAGCAAATGTGATCACACACATCACAACCCAAAGCAGACACCTACCTCTTTGCCAAGGCACCAGCGTTAAGTCCTTAATTAATATAATTACATACAGCGCGGAATCTCGGTCCCGCGCAATAAGCGTCCCCGTTCCCCGTCCTTGCACCTCTCCCCCGTTCTCGCCTTGTCGAGGCGGCTGCAGGCGTGCAGCCCGCTCAATACCCTCCACAAAGCGGAAGAGGTGCGGGGACGCATATTGCACGGGACCTTAGATGATTCCGTTTTTAATGTAATATTTATACAACGTTAAGGGACATACCCGTAATAAATCAAACCACAGGCTATACTACTAAATCACTTTTGTATATGACATTAAAAAGACAGTAAAAAAATTGGCATTTCCATACAAAAGTGTGCATCCACCGCACACTTTTGTATGGAAATGGCGAATTTTGTTTTTTTTTTTTTAAGTGAAAACTTCTTTAGCGGCGTTGTACACTGTTTTCGGAATGGGTAAAAAATGTTAAACTCGCGTCAGGGCGTCAGGACACGTAACCTGATCGAAAATTCGTAAGACGCGCGGCGCGGCGTAGGAGAGGAGGTATCACCCTCTCTTTTGCGCCTGCTGTTTTGTTAAGGCGGCGCAGGGCGCTTGCGCGAATGTGTGTTTATGTTACAGCGTGCCACGCGCATCAATGGAAATGCACAACTTTAATATTCAAGTTTTCATTTCTACCGGCACTCCTGGAGTGCAACCTGTCGTTTTTTTTTTGGGTTTTGGCTGTGATTGTAGTTTCATTATACTATAGTGAGAATAGCCCGTGGTTCGATTTATTACGGGTATGTCCCTTCCACGTTGTAAATCCGAAAATTTTTTTTGGAAAAATCATTGATATACTGACTAGCCTTTCTGCCGAGTAGGCGACCAATTCTGTGAAAATGAGTTTCTGACGGCGTTTCTTCTCAGCAGTGGTCGTTACGAAGTGCTGGTATCAGTAGCTAGTAGATAAATTAAATTTTAATATATTTTACACGTAACGAAAATTATACTTATTGACGTGTAAAAGTGCCTGTAAAGGTCTAGTTACTGAATAAACATTTGAATCTTTGGGAAGAACTACGTTTGTATATGAATACGACCAAACAATTTCCTTAACCTACCTAAATTTTCCGGGGTCCAGTGCTGCCCCCATTTGAATTAAATCATTCAAAAGGAAACGGAGATATAATTTAAAATTTTATCTTGACCAGGCTCTAGGCTCATTTGTATGCGAATGTCGAATTTTTATTTTGGTAATTTCGTTATTATTTTAATTTCATTGTACTATTGTGATGTATAACAACGTGGAAGGGACATAACCGTAATATAAATCGAACCACGGGCTATACTAGATCACTTTAGTATAATTTTCGATATTCCCATACAAATTTCCCGGGCGGCTGCACACTTTTGTATGGAAATATCAAAAAAAAATTTTTGAGTTTCGGCTGTTATTTTAATTTCATTATACTATAGTGATCTAGTATAGAACGTGGTTCGATTCATTACGGGTATGTCACTTACATGTTTTTGTATAAGCATTGTGGTTCTTAATTATGTTTGATGAAAATCGTTTTAGCTGTTTAAAAGTAAATGTTTTTTTTAATTTACCTGGCAAATAATAGATGGCGCTACGGATATCAATACGACTTAACATAGTTGGATTATGTAATTCCGCCACTAATCACTAGATGGCGTCTCGTCGGGGTTTTTTAAATTTATCTGGCATATAAACTTGTCAGTGACTATGAATTTTATGAATACAGCGATTCACTGTATTCATAATCATCATCATTAATATTGTGGCCGCATAACGTCCACTGCTAGACATAGGCCACTCCCAAGGATTTCCAAAATGACCGATCAAGATCATCGAGCGCTTTCCAGCGACCTTGGTCAAGTCGTCTGACCACCTTGTGGGTTGTTGTCTTGCCTGTACCCGGTCGCCATTCGAGAACCTTTTTGCCCATCGACCATCGGTTCGTTGCGCTTTGTATCCCGCCCACTGCCACTTCAACAAGCTAATCCATTGGGCTATGTCATTGACTTTCGTTATCCTACGAATTTCCTCATTTCTGATTCGATCACGTAGGGAAACACCGAGCATAGCCCTCTCCAGAGCGCGCTGAGCGATCTTGAGCCTTATGAAACCCAGAGTAAGGGGATTTACTGTATTTATCAAATTAGTGTCTATTTTTAACCGACTTTCAAAAAGGAGGAGGTTATGAATTCGTCGCGATCTTTTAGGTATGTTTTGTTTTTATGTATGTTCACAGATTATTTGGAAAATTCTTTTTTTGTTCTAAAGGGTATACTTTCCAGGTGGTCCCATACAAATTTTATCAAAATCGGTAGGGGATGAAGTGTCGGTTTTTAGTTTTTAAAAATTATATTAAATGAAAATTTTAAAAAGTTGCTTGAGCCTTCGTTGTAAGCGTTTGTAGGTACCTAAATTCATTCAGCGGCTAAATTCTCAAACTTTTTCAGGAAAATGATCCATGGCATCATCAGTAACATGGGGGGCAACCCATTGGAAGCTGATGAAGCAATCATTAAATCCACCAAGTTTGGCGGGGATCCCGACGACAAAGTGATGTCGACGAAGGCAGCGCATGATCATTCGGTAAGAGAGCCATCTATTAATAACTTGAGGCATTAACCGTCTTATTATAAAACCCAGACTAACTTTGTAACTAGGTTTAAACCATTATTCGACCAAATCAAGTTGACATCTAGTAATATCACACTATCTCACCTATCAATGTCAACTTCATTTTGGGCGGATAATGGTTTAAACCTAGTAACAAAGTTAGTCTAAGTTTTATAATAAGACTGTAACAGTCTTATTATAAAACCCAGACTAACTTTGTTACTAGGTTTAAACCATTATCTGACCAATTCAAGTTGACATCTAGTATCACACACTATCTCATCTGTCAATGTCAACTTTATTTTGGGCGGATAATGGTTTAAACCTAGTAACAAAGTTAGTCTGGGTTTTGTAATAAGACGGTAAGAGACTTAACCTAGACAGAATCAGACTTTTCCATACAAACGTAGTCTAGCTTTTATTTTGAATCGGCATGTCAGATACTCGTTATAAATCGAACCACGAGCTATACCAGATCAATATAGTAAAATAAAAATTAAAATGATAGTTATAAAAAAACAACAAAAGTGTGCAGCCGCCAATTTGTATGAGGATGTTTCTTTTTTTACTTTTACTATTATTTTTATTTCAATATACTAAAGTGATTAATTATAGCCCGTGGTTCTATTTATTACTGGTATCTCTCTTCCACGTTCCTTAGGGAAAGTTGTTCAGAATCATGGACTGAATTCACCCTTAAAATAGTTCTAATATACACGCTGACTTTTTATTGGTTTTGATAAAAAATGAAGTATTTTAAATAAATTCCTCTATCCATATACGTAATCTGTGTATGACTTAAGATAAAAAAGTTGCGAAAATGATTTTCGATCGAGACCACGTAGTTACGCCCGTCTAACTGCAATGCCACGTGGCGTGACCCTGATAAACTCGAGATCTAGCTGGTTGGCCGTCGCGCCGCTAGGTGCCGCCGGTACTACTAATTGATCTCACGATTTTACTTTCGAGTTTTAGTCAACATTTTTTATTTCAGAATTTTTATTTTGACTAGTTAATTAGGTCTTACTAACGATTCTCATAAAGTGGCCTTCGGCTCCAAAACCAATGAAAAATCACCGTGTATTTAGTTAGACGTTCTTTAAACCAAATGCACCGAATATTGTCCAAATCAATCGACGTAACCTACAAATAAAAAAATTGGTTGGTTGCTTGGGCTCACAACCTTGTATTAAGTATCTTCTTCTTCTCCAGGTAACGAACGAAGGCCAGTTCATCAGCACTTCAGTAACAGAGGTTACGAACGAGAAGGAAGATAAATTCGCGTACCGGGCTTATACTTTGTCAAACACCGAGTAATATATATCTAAAGCGGTTTTATAAGCTTTTTTTTTACAAGTATTTTCGGGTTCCGTACCCAAAGGGGAAAACGGGACCCTATTATTTATTTTTGTTTATTTAACTTAATACACAAATACAAGTGTAATGGCGGACTTAAAGCCTAAGGCCTTATCTACCAGTCAACCAACGGGTGATGTGGAGAATGTCAGGAGTAGTGCAAAACTTGAATAGGTATGTGGCGAAAAAAAAAAGATGATATGTCAAAACAATAAACTACATACAAAAATATGCACAAAATTAAGTATATACTGTGATAAACAATACCTACATATACTACATAAATACACTATGATCTATCTGACAGTTTTTGAAGAAAGTGTGCCTTCACCTGTTTCTTAAATGTAAAGCGGGTTTTAGCCTTACGGACATCAACTGGTAAATCGTTCCATAGTTTGATAGCTTGGACGATGAAAGAATATGTAAAGAACCCACTCCGGTGAACTGGCCAAAATAGGTAGAAATTGTTATAGGAGCGAAGATCTCTGAGATGGGTATTACCCTGAAACTGAAAATATACACATGAGGTCAGCAGGAGTAGCGGGTTCAAAAAGAATCGAAAAGAGAGTTGTAAGGATGTGCAAGTTACGCCGTTGACGAATTGGTAACCAATGAAGTTGGGAGCGGTAAGACGACATATGATCATACTTACGAAGACCAAAGATATAGCGAATACAGTCAAGTCCGAGTAGCACACATCAGCATAAATTGATTTGTCATGAAGAGCACTTCAAACTTTTTAAATATATATTTACGGACAAATCGAAGCGCTGGTATCGGTAGCTTTTCTTTAAAATAAATTAAAATCAATACAAACTACACGTAATGTAAATAGCTAAGATAGGATAATTTACATATTTACAAATAAAAAAAAGTGAAATACCTACTATAAATTTAATCTAAAAAATCGCGCCCATGCGGCATAGTGCTAAGATTAGGTACTCAGATTGAGCTAGCCCCAAAGTAAGTTCGAGACTTATGGGATACTTTTACTTAACGATGCAACGATTTTAGCTCATTGTTGTAGATGTGGTTTTTCGTGTGTGTAAGTGGCCAACACTGGTGTCAGATTTTTCAGGCTGCCTAAAGGCATTTGACATAGCTTGACAATGCACTAGAATGATGACAGCCGGAACCAACAGCTTATACGTGCCATCCGAGCTGGAGAAAATTTTATGCCAGTTGTGGTCACCCATCCAGGTGCAGACCACGACCGGTGTCGCTTTACCTGCGAAAGCGCTAGTAATGCGCACTCCAGCCAGGTCATCGAGCGCCTCGTAATGTTATAGATAAAAGCATGTTTAATTTTTTTATTGTTTATTTTAACCCTTTCAAGCGACATGATTTTTTCGGAGTCCATTGCTGCCCACATTTGAATGAAATTTTGAAAGTAAACGGAGATAGATACAATTTAAAATTTTGTCTTTATCATGCCCCAATAACCCTTCAAACTATTATATGGACTACTGTTTACAGTTTAAAGTTAGAACATGAAGCTTTTATTCGCACATTAGCGATTTAAGGTTGAACTAGTCGCGGGCTCGAACTCACAGGTGGGCGCGGCCTAAAAGCATGCTGTCTCACCTAACATTGTGTTCGGTCGGGCGAAGCAGTGATATTAAATGCACGATAATTCATAGAAAACCGAACGCCTAAAAATACGTAAAGTCCTTTGGAGAAAGGGGTTTTATGCAAAAACTACTGCATTAATCAATTACAAAAAAAGTTTATTCAAATCTCCGATAATTAAGCTGTGTCGGTGCCGAACTGCCGACTTTGTTTGGTAGAATTCACACTTCTTTGATTACTCATTTACGCCGAGAGTTGCGTA
Source organism: Acrobasis suavella (assembly GCA_943193695.1). Classification (NCBI taxonomy): domain Eukaryota; kingdom Metazoa; phylum Arthropoda; class Insecta; order Lepidoptera; family Pyralidae; genus Acrobasis; species Acrobasis suavella. The sequence continues at coordinate 6,134,902 of OW971956.1, forward strand.
AAAATAAGCAAAAAATAAAAGCGTATCTTTGATAGCTCATAACTTTTTGATGGCTTTTTATTTTATTATTCTGTATCCGTACAGACAACATTTTTAATGAGCCAAACGATATCATGTTAAACTTTGCATGTACAATGTCAAACAGTGAAGGAAATTCCCTCCGAAATTTGTATTGAAAAAGTATTGACTAGTTCAACCTTAAGGTTAGATTTAGGCCCAGCGCACACCATAAGAGGCGTGGCGAAGATACTAAAAGTTAAAAAATTAAGTTAAACTCTAATTCTTAAATAATAAGATTGAAAATACCACGAAAACATAAAAAAGAGCAAGCGGTCACGAGAGTCGACGCGCGACTGCTCCTATCACTGCCGCGGACGCCCGACCGGTCTCATTGACCCATTTTCTTTTTTTATTCCTTTTCCTCTGTTCTTCTTCATCGGCAAGTGCAGCTGCAATAATAATAAAGTCCCTGCCAGTCAACATCATGACATCTGTCCTGTCTAAAGTATCGAACAACCAACGCTAGCTATCTATTCTATATAATAGGTCTTTACCTATGAAATTGCCGTTCTGCAGTACTGGCCATTTCAAATCAAAATAATGTTTGTTTGGCTAAGAATTCTATTTTCAAATTAATTTTATTTTAAAAACATGGAATTCTTTTTCCAAAAGTAGTCATTCGTTTATTTATTAGTGTTACATTTTCATCGCATTTCAATCTTTTTCGTCATCATGGATACGTTAAAAATTCGAGTAATTATGGAATATGAGTACCGTCGTGGCAGCAACGCGGCTCAAGCGGCACGAAACATCAACGACGTTTACGGAGCTAACACTACAAACCAACGCACCACCTGTTATTGGTTTGCTCGCTTCCGTTCTGGAAATTTCGACCTGAAAAATGAACCTTGCGGTCGACTAAAGGGTCGACATTGACGAATTAAAGGCGATTGTGGAAGCTGATGATACATAATCTACGGCTGAATTAGCAGCAGCTTTCGACGTTAGCGTCAAAACAATATTGGTCCATTTGCTTCAAATTGACAACATTTCAAAAATTTTATATTCATATTTTATATTTTTTCCTTAAAGAACTTCAAAAAATAGGACATACGTATTTTTTCTTTTTCTTTTCTTTTCATTATTTCTCCTAAAATTAAATTGTTTAAAATCTCTCCATTCTAAAAGAGCGTAAGTACAAGAGTTAGGATGTAACGAGTTTACATCTTTGCCATACATTGTAATTAAAAAATAAAACTTTCACTGACGTCTATAGAGTTGTGTTTTGTAGCAGTAAGATATCGATATCGATACAAAAACTTATGTATCGTAAAATAGGGTTACTTTGATTAATTTAAAAATTCAAACGCTTCTATCTCAGCTATTTTTGGCATAAAAATATTATATTGACGACTTGGTGTGTGGAAAACAAATGGCATAAAAATAACGCTTGTAATACACGACAAAAAAAATTGCCCTATCATCTCTGTACTTGAAATGGGGTTTTTGGGTAACCCACGTTTTTTAACGGATTCTCATAGTCGCCCCTACAGAAATTAAGAACACAAAGAAAAAATGTTTGACTTTTTAAGTTACAGCGTTTTAAAGTTAATTGGGTTAATTTGACTGAAAATAAAAACAAGGGCTGCGGCGTACACGCGTTCAGAAATTTGGAAGATTTAATTAAAAAACCAAAAAAAAAGCTATCATAAATGTCACCTTGTGTTTTGAAAGTCGCCCCATTTTAGGGTAGCATTTTTCCTTACTTCATTTTTTTATAGTTTTTAAGACCTGGATGTCAATATTATTTTTATTTAACCTGAAATGTCAATCATATAAAGGAAATATTAGCATTTCGTCACCAAACTATGTAATCATTTTAATGCATGTGTATTTTTTCCAATCCTAATTCTACTTTACTGAAAGAACTATCGATATTAGATGGTCTTCCTATCGAACTAATACTTCTATTGACAACACTACTATTATCTCTCTCTCTCTCACTCGTGATGTCAGTTGTCAGATTGACGCACACGTCAATTGACAGCTGACAGCTTGACATAATTTTTTTACTTTTAGATGTTCAAGCAAAGGCGTAACCTGTTAAATGCCTATATCCTTGTACTTTTGAGTTTTTTTTTTCATTTATCTCTAAAAATATAACTCAAAAAAATCTGAAAAAATATTATACGTGTTCAGAATTGCTAAATCTCGAAATGATTCTCGAATTTTCATACCTTTTAGAAAATGAAATGTTGTCAATTGGCAAGGTAAAAAAGCTTGACAAATGGGTGCCACACAAATGAAGGCATTTTGAACCGCATTGTTACCTGCGATGAAAAATGTATTCTGTTTGATAACCGCAAGCGCTCAGCAAGTTTGTTGGATCCTGGTTCAGCACCTAAACAATGCCCTAAATGAAAACTTACCCCTAGAAAAGTGATGGTCACTGTTTGGTGGTCTAGCGCCGGTGTGATTCATCACAGATTCTTATCAAACGGGGTAAGCAATACTGCAGATGTGTACTGTGAAGAACTGAACACAATGATGTACAAAATGCCTTTGAAGAATTTGTTGCCTCCCGTCCAGCTGATTTCTTTAAGAAGGGCATCAATAAACTGCCACTGCGTTGGCAAAAATGCGTTGATTGCATGGGTGAATACTTCGATTAATACAAGTAAAAAATACATGAAAAAAATTCGTTTAAATTTTTTCATACAAAACAGCAATTTCATAGGTAAAGATCTAATAGTAGTAAGTTAGTCAACGTGCGCCCGCGTCGCTCGGTGTCTCTTCGCCGCGCTCGGAGTCGCCGCGCCTCTCCTGGTGTGCGCTGGGCCTTAAGGCTGTAAGAATAAGGTCTATTTGTGATATGGTTTTAGTAGCGCTTTGCAGTCGCATGCTACGTCTACTGAAAGGTCTACTTACACGCTGGTCTGGGAGAAGAGTAAAAACGTGAAATTTACTAGCTGCTTCTCGATCCTCGCAAATCGTAAAAGCCGATTGAGGTAATGGGCGAGAAAATGAAAAAAATGTTATTAGGTGACGCGCTTAGCAACCTGTTACTAGTTTTTAGGGTTCCGTACCCAAAAGGTAAAAACGGGACTCCAATGTCCATCTGTCTGTCTGTATGGATGTATTTCATGAACCGTGATAGCTAGAAAGTTGAAATATTTACAGATGACGTATTTCTGTTGCCGCTATAACAACAAATACTAAAAACAGAATAAAATAAGTATTTAAGTGGGGCTCCCATACATCAAACGACGACCTCCGTGGCGTAGTGGTCACCATGCTAGTCCGCCACCCAGAGCTATATATTTATTTATTTATTTATATTAAACGTGATTTTTTGTAGATAATGGTACGGAACCCTTCGTGTGCGAGTTCGACTTGCACTAGGCTGGTTTTATATATAAGCATGACCTTTGGGGCTCTGTATCTGTAAGATATACAATCTTTAAGATGAGATGCCGTAAGGCGCTGAACACACAGAAAAGACGTAAGACGTGAAAGGGGCGCAGACATATGTCTGCTCCGCGTCCGTTTTATACAAAATATATAGAAGCGTCGCAAAGCAGAACACACAAAAAAGACGGGGCACCGACGGGGCGCAGACATGACGCTTACGCGTCTGCTATTAACGGACGGGGCACTACGCGAGCGGGCGAATCGGGGTTATGGGCGGGTGTGTCTTGTATATTCTAAATCTTTGGTGTGAGGGGACTCGCGCGTCGCGGTGTTGCCATAGATAAGGATTTGTTTGTACCTGTCACGTCCGTGCCTCGTCTTTTCTATGTGTTTTCAAAGGTCGCGCGCGACGGCGCCCCGTCTGTGCCCTGTCCGTGCCCCGTCCACATCTTTTCTCCAGTGCCTTAGACCCATGTCCATGTATTTATCTCTGAACGTGTAGACCAGAGGTTCCCAAACTTATTTAGTCAAACGCCCACTTTAAAAATTAAGTTATTTTGTAGCGCCCCCCATTTTTTTCACCATAAAAACCTGAATCACATATTAGTCTTGCCTGTAGTTTAATTCAATATATTCTAAACTAGACTTTTCTACAAGAGAGAGCAATAATAATACATACACCAGTACATTAAAGTATCTTTTATAAAAAAATAACAATAATCAACATTGTTAATTTTAAATAAAAAAATAGCAATAATAATACAATTTTACAATAATAAAAAGTATCGGAAGTGGGGACCTCACCTGCGAAACTTTAAAACACGAAATTTTTTCAGTGTTTGATTCCTTTAACGATATAAATAGCGTTGTGAACGCATTAAAATAATAAATATTAATTACATTTTTAGTTTATATTTGTACAATAAAAAAGGATATAAATATGAACTAACAAATGGATGTTGTGTAGTAAGAGGATTTTAATTTCCGTTAATTTTAAAATATGACATAGCTGAAGTTATAAATCACTCATTGCTTAAATCACATCAGCGCCCCCCAACTTTATTCTGGGCCCGTTACCGCCCCCCTTAAAGCCTCCAGCGCCCACAAGGGGGCGTTATCGCCCACTTTGGGAAAGACTGGTGTAGACGGAGCGTATTAATGTCACTTTGGACCTACTTTTTATAGACGCAAAGACACGTAATTATTTAAATAAGCCGTGCAATTGCATTCGTTTCGTTATTTAAATGCCTTATCTAATTTGCGTCATTTCAACCAACTGAATAAATACTTTATATATACTTTAATTAAGCTATGTACCTACTTAATATATACTTTAATCAAGCTAAGTACCCCCAGTACTACACGAAAAAAGACGACCTACCGCGACGCTATCCTACAAGGAAGTAGAACATGTTAGCTATGCCGAATTCTATTCGTAATTTAGAAATCTTTAACTCTGGGCCGCTTTCAATGTCAATAAAAGTCTATAACACCCTCCCAGATCTGCTAAGAGCAGAGACGAAGGATTCCATATTTAATAAAAGATTAAAAACATTACTTGTAGATAAAAATTATTACACATTGGACGAATTTTGAATGATAAAGATTTGAAAAAATATAAAATAAATGAAGAATGAAATTAATAAATTGACATTTAAAGTAATTAATATAACAAAATAACTTGACATAGGTAATAAATAAATAAATAGAAAAGTACAAATATATATATATATATATATATATATATACGTCTTTTCACGTCTATATATATATATATATATATATATATATATATATATAGACGTGAAAAGACGTGAGTGTTTCCACTGAAGCGGAGCGGAGTGGAGTAGAGTGAAACGGAGGAAGGTGGAGTGGTGCTAAACCGAGTAGAGCGCGATGTAGCGGAGTAAAAACAATACCGGTGCATATCAGTTACAGTCAATTTTTCAGAGAGACAACACGCTATGTTGTCTTTAAAAAAGAAAAGCAATTCTTTCATACTTTTTTGTACTTGAAAATAAAGAAAACTAATCAGATGAAGTGACATTGACTATTTCGACCTTTTAAGATTCAAAGAGAAAACATAGATTTTGGATTCGACAACTACCATTCTTAACATGGGGAATTTTCAACTGTCTACCAAAGGTAATAATGCTACTAAAGTGCAATGCGCATGAATCACGCTACGCGGCATCACATCCCACTGCTCGAATGTCCCTCTGTTCCGCACTGCACCGCTCCGCCCCGCCCCGCTCTGGTCCTCCTCGCACCGCCCCGCTCCACTGGGATTGGGCGGAGGCCTCCATTCAATCCGCCCGAACCATGCATGCTCTTAATTTTATATTAGAATCCGCTCTGCTCCGCTCCACTGTTTCGATTGAAGCGGTGCGGAGATTTCGAGTATTGTGATTGGTCAATTCATGGACCGCTAAGCTCCTCTCCATTCCGCTTCAGTAGAAACGCAGTCTAATTATTGTGGTCACGTGGCAATTTTGGACGGGCGTAACTACGTGGTTTCGATTGAAAATCATTTTCGTATGTTTTTAGGGTTCCGTAGTAAACAAGGAACCCTTATAGTTTCGCCATGTCTGTCTGTTTGTCGGTCTGTCGGTCTGTCTGTCTGTCCGTCCGCGGTTTTACTCAGCAACTATAAGTACTAGAAAGCTGTGATTCGGCAAGGTAATATATATTAATTATGCAAAAAAATGATAAAATAAAATTCTGAAAAAAAGTAAAGTGAAAAGTAAATTTTTTTGTCAATTTTAAACCAAGCATGTGGGATATCGTTGAATAGGTCTTTCAAAAATATTATGAGCTTGTTAACACCGTTTTTCAATTTAGCTATCCCTCTTTGAAATATTTGGTACTTAGTCGGAAAAGGAAAGTTTCGTACAAATCTTTTTAGGCGTTTTCAGTGACATAAACCCAAACTTGGCATTCGTTACTACAGAACCTATACCCACCCTTACAACGTTATGTAATAAAACAAATGAAGGATAAAGTAAAATGTTTTACAACAGCAAACATTCAATTGAAATATGGCTTGTTTGGACAGGTTCATTAAAAATGCTGAGCAAATAGTAACAGCTTTTAAATTGGGAGACTTAATTTTGAATTCAAGGACAAAGGCATGAAGCGGAGTTGATGGTATCTAAGTGGTTGGTAACCACCGACTATGGACTTTGAAATTTTTTTAAAACTAAAATGCAAATGGACTATTGCATATTGTCTCAGAATAAGTACTAGTACTTCAAGTACAGAAGTCTAGCTCAGAAAAAAAATTCAAAGAAATATCTTCTCAACGTGGTTAGCGCTATGGTTTAATTTTGCTCGCGTTAGAACTCCTCACTACTTCGTTTAGATACCTAGACATCCATTGCAAGCCAATATCAGTCATATTACTCTGGACAAACGATTCATGAACTGAATTTTCCCCTTCGAAGTAGTCGCCGCGCGCATAGTAATAATGTAGGTAAATTTTCAATACCTAAACGGGGAGTGACACATGCCTGATATTGTTTACCCGACTGCGTCTGATAAAGGGATGTAAGTATGTATACAACGTGAGAGGATGATGACTATATTATAATGAAATTAAAATAACTGTCAAATAACAAAAAAAAGATTGGCATTCCCATACAAATGGCCCAGGCCGCAGCATACTTTAGTATGGAAATGGAAAATTTTTTATTTGTATCTTGACTGTTATTTTAGTTTCATTATATAGCCTGTGGTTCGATTTATTACATAAGTCTCCTCCACGTTTTCGGTATAAGTGGCGTTCCGCGCATAAGGGTAGGTACTAGACGTCGGCATTTAGTTTCCAAGTTATTTGCGTTTGTGTAAAATCGGGTAAAAATAGCCACATTTTGTGATTTTTACTGATTATTAATCTACCACAAAGCTACAATTTTATACAATTAACATCTATAGATAACATTTCTAAGCACATTTTTAACCGACTTCCAAAAAAGGAGGAGGTTATCAATTCGTCGCGATCCGTTATTTTTTTTATGTATGTTCACCGATTATTCAACGACGCCGGGACCGATTTAAAAAATTCTTTTTTTGTTTGAACGGGTATACTTTCTAGGTGGTACCATGGAAATTTTATCAAAATCCGTAGTGTAGTTTGGGGAAGAAGTCGGTTTTTAGTTTTGAAAAATTATATTTTAAAGGAAATGTTTAGTGAAAAGACTAGATGTCGGTAGGTCTTATAAAATGTCGATATTTTTATAATTAAGTTCAGCTTTGAATTATAATACTATTTGTATATTGTCAGTACAGTATCGGTTCTGTTAGTGATTCATTGTTCATTTAAGGTGTTGGGTGTTAGCCAGGAATTGCCGAGAATGGGGGAATCACCAACTGAGAGAGAGTTACAATTGATCATCTTTTAACTTTCTGTCATTTTGAATGTAATGGAATTCATAAAGGACACATGCTTTGTTTTAAAAATATACATATTATCCGCCATTTATAACACTCAGGCCGAGTGTGCAGCCATAACCCATGCAGCAACAGAAAAGTATTAGGTTGGTCCATCCGTATCCTGACAGAGAGCTCAGCGATTCTTCTTGCCCTGAAGAGAGCATACGTGGACTCTGCTTTAGTACAAGAATGCCACAGCTCCTTGGATAAACTCTGTTAGTGCAACAAAGTCACTCTCCAATGGATCAAAGGCCACAGTAAATATGTACAGTAAACAATGTGTACGGGACAGCCGACAGAAATAATAGTACATAGGCCATAATTGTTATAAGTTCAAATAAAATATGTACTTATAGTATTTTTATTCCCCCATAGTTGATAAGTTTATAGGTAAATAGATAATAGTAGGTACAATTATGTTATTGTAAATAAACAGATTTCTCTTTGGTGTTTTTATTCCCCGCCAGATAAGCAATAGGTAGGAAAATAAAACATAGGTCTGATAGCAATCAGAATCTGATAAGATTTCATAGTAATAGTTCTATCGGATTATTTTAAGATAAGAAATTGTATATAGTTTTTATCAATAAAAGCCTATGTACTAAGAGTGTGAACGAAACGCGGACAGAGGGGCGCGCGCGGGGGGAAGCGCATCGCAGCTTTTCATTGGCGCGTTCAGTCGCTTGTATCGCAATAGTTAAAACTCGCGAATTATAGGATAAATATAACGGCCGTACCCCGCACCCGGCCACTATCGATAGCGTACTTTAACGCAGACGGAATTAAAACCAGAACCAAAGACCAGCGGGATGAAATACGCCAGTATCTCATCAAATACCAAGTCGACATTCTACTAGTGCAAGAGACCTTTCTCAAGCCTAGCATGCGCACACCGCGCATGGCGAATTACGACTCAATCCGCAGGGATAGAGATGGCGCCTTAGGCGGCATCCTTATCTACTTCAAACGGTCTCTCCACTGTGTTCCCTTGGAACCCCCTACACTCACCAACATCGAGTGCGCACTCCTCCGGATTGGCATGGCTGGCCACCCAGCCATCAATATCGCATCAATCTATTTACCTCCGAACAAACGCTTGATCAGATCTGATCTTGCCGCTCTCTTTGAACTAGGAAACTCCACCATTCTGGCGGGAGATTTCAACTCGAGGAACACCATTTGGCACTCCAGCTCCACATCCACAAACGGGATTACACTAGACCACCTCAGGGAGGACCTAGAGTACGAAGTTGTGGCTTCGGAGGCCCCGACCCACTACCCGAAAATAGTAGGTCAAACTCCCAGCGTCATTGATATTGCACTTCTCAGAAATATCGCCCTTCAGGTGGTATCACTAGAAGTACATTCGGAACTCCATTCAGACCACCGTCCTGTACTCCTACAGTTAGGACCGACAGCAAACGGACAGACAGCGTTCACGAGAACGGTGACGGATTGGCGAAAGCTGAAAGACGCTCTAGACCAACCCACGTCTCCTGAACTAGACACCATACCAGATAGAATAGTGACCCCTGACGATACTGACAAGGCTATCGCTGGTCTCACAAATCACTTGCAGAAAGTCATCAGTGACTGTTCCAGGCAGGTCCCATCGCTTGACCCTAGTCATCGATTTGAACTGCCTGAGGATATGCGCGATTTGCTGAGACGCAAGCGTGCCGCGACCAGACGTTACGATGCGTACCCCACCGAAGACGCTCGATTAGAGTTACGCGACCTCCAACGTCAAGTTAGAGATCGACTAGCCGAGATCAGAGACGAACGATGGGGTAACACTCTCTCAGAGTTCCAACCTGCTCACACAACCTTCTGGAAGATTGCGAGAGCACTGAGACTCGACAGGGTAGAACCAACCCCTCCTCTCAAACACCCCGACGGCTCCGTCGCCTTTGACGACGACGAGAAGGTTGAATGCTTAGCAAACAACCTGGAGATGCAATGCTCCCCTTGTCTCGAGCCCGTAGAACAAGCGCACTCAGATACAGTCAACGAGCAAGCTGAAACCCTCAGCCTCTCACCTGACTCCCTCCCCCTACCAGACATTCCCCTCCGACCGACCACGCTCGAGGAGGTGGAAGAAATCATAAGGTCCAATAGCCCCCGGAAAGCTCCCGGAGCTGACGGCATTTCTAACGGTGTCCTCAGACGCCTCCCCGAAACCCTCCTGTTGCTAATAGTATGCATTTTCAATGCAGCTTTAGCAAACTGCACTTTTCCAGCCGCCTGGAAAGACGCAGTGGTTATAGGGATTCCAAAAGCAGGCAAAGACCTGAGCAACCCCTCTTCATATCGACCCATAAGTCTACTTAGCACTTTGGGAAAGATATACGAACGCATCATCCTGACGCGGCTCAAGGAATTTTTAGATTCCAAGCCCTCCATAATACCTCCCGAACAGTTTGGTTTCCGCCCCAAACATTCGTGTATCCAGCAAGTGCACCGCCTCACGGAGCACATCCTCCACCACAAAAACTCAGGTAGGCCAACCGGAGCGGTCTTCTTTGACATAGCAACGGCCTTCGACAAGGTCTGGCATGAGGGTTTGGTTTCCAAACTCGTCCGCATGGGCATGTCAATCAATCTCGTGCGCATCATACGAGATTTCCTGTCGAACAGGACGTTCCGCTATCGTCTACAGGGCTGCTTATCTAGGCCGCACCCTATCAGAGCAGGAGTCCCGCAAGGCTCCGTACTCTCTCCGACTCTCTTCTCGCTGTACACCAGTGACATTCCCAAAGCTCCAAACGTGGAGTACGCCCTATATGCCGACGATACGGCAATCTACTACTCCCATTATCGGAAGGATTATCTTTCCAGCAAACTCCAAAGAGCTGTCACAGCACTTGGAGAATGGTTCAAGAAGTGGAGAATCACCGTGAACCCGTCCAAAAGTACCGCAGTGTACTTTAGCGACGATCACGGTGCCACGACCCGCCCTCGTAGGGGGGGCTCCACTCCACTTCTCAGAACTCTGTCCCTGTTCGGCCAGCCCATTCAATGGGCAAAGACGGCCAAATACTTAGGCGTAACTCTCGACAGTGGTATGACCTTTGGTCACCACATAAAGAGAGTTAGAAATCGCGCAGCCCACTGCCTCTTCAGGCTATCCCCGATGATCAGTAATCTTAAAATGTCACTCCGTAACAAGTTGACATTATACAAGCTGTGCATCCGCCCTATAATGTCGTACGCCAGCGTATGCTTCGCACACGCTGCCAAAACGCACATAAAATCCCTCCAAGTCATACAAAAGACTCCTCCTTCCTCAGGAAGGCCACCCAGGCGGAATGGGGCACCCGCACTGTGGACCTGCATCGCGAATTGGAGCTCTCCTCCATCATTCGATTCTTCAAAGAGACCGCTTCACGATCCTTTGAACGCGCCCCCACACATCCAAACCAGTTGGTAGCGAAAGCTGCCGACTACGACCCATCCAACTTCGTCAGGTGTAGGAGACCAAGGCATGTACTCCATGATCCGGACGACCCCATAAGTCGTGCGATTCCCCCTTCGACAGAGTCACCTGCGCAACGCAGGCACAGAATCACAATTAGCTCGATCGCAAATCCCACTCGCCGGCGAGTGCGGATCAGGAATAGGAGTAGGACTGGCGCGTTCACGAGGTACCGAACGGTACCCGGACGCTTTTCGCCGGTCGGCCCTTCAGGCGCTTGACACTCAGTCAAAGCCGATCTCAGTGACGCCCAAAGCCGAGGTTCGTTCCCACCCTGTGGGAGCCCTTTGCGCTGTCACTTTTTCCGGTGTGGACAACATCTTGCCATTCTGGCAAATGTTGGTCCCGCCTTTTAAATTCCGTCGCGTCCGGTGAGCTGTATAATGCTTCTAGCATACAGCGTAACCTTCGTTCGAAAAAAAAAAAAAAAAAAAAAAACCCCGCACCCGGCACTACTTCTTCACGCGCTCTTCACTTCGCACTACGCAGCACTTCGCCTTCGACTACAGATCGGACAGTGGGAACAGCAAGACAGTGGAAATAGGAAATAGGAAGCCACTCTGTCCGCCCGTACGTTCGTCTTTCGTTCACGCTCGCCGTACCGCTGGGTATACTCTCGAGTACTACGTGTTTCATTGAGTTACCCCTATTCTATTTCTTTGATACATTTCATTTCTTTGACATATCCCGTTTCTTCGAGTCGGTACGGCTGGAGCGACCGCGATCAACCGCGTCGTGTCACAGCGAACAGAGACAAAAACAACAAAGAGACCAACGTGTGGGAAATCGCATAGCAAGGCGTAGGTTCGACACCCAGCGCAACGAGTGTACGGTTCGTCACGTACATTGATGGTCATTCGGAGCCGGATAGAAGACAGCGTTGGATCTACGCCCACTCAAGAATAGAAGATGCCAGTCACCAGGTCGACGTCCGGTCGGGGCGAGCGCACGCCGAGAGCAGCGCCAGAGGCTGCCGCGCCCGTACAGCCGTCATCGGACCAACCTGCCGTCGCTACAGAACCCGCCGTGTCGCCGCCTCGAGACTCCGAGCTATCGTCGGAGGTGATAGCGTCGTCGCACGGCACCACGACTACAGAAGAAACCCACACTTGGTCTCACGGAACTACAGCAACTACAACAGCGAAGTCGTCACAGTCACACAGCACCGCCGTGAGAGAAGCCCCGCCGCGCCCCTCCGCCTCCGTCGTCGCCGCGGGAACCGCTCTCTCGCCGCCTACAGAACGCGTAGCCTCTCCTCGCCCATCTCATCGTCGAAGCAGCCAGAAGAGCAAGAAGTCACTTCGTCTCATCAAGGCTAAGGAGGAGCTGCTGCGCCTACAGGTTGAACTCGCCGCCGCCCGCGTCGCCGCCTTAGAAGAGGAAACAGACACAGAAGACGACGAAACGCTTGTCAGTGAACAAGAAACGGCGCGTCGAGTCACAGACTGGCTGGACACCAGTCAACCGCAGCTTGCCATCACAGATCAAGCCCACAACCCATCGCCTGCAACGCATCAAGACACCACGGCGCCAACAGCTCAAGCCACAGTCGCGCCGCCCGTCATCGTACAACCGGTGTTGCAGCATACAGTTCAGCGCGCGGCACCCCCACCGACCCCGCGCGCCCCTCCGATGCCCGTTTCGCCACCGGCGGGAGAAAACACTACAGTAGCCGTTCGCCACCCACAAACCATCGACATCACCGAGCTCGCGAATGCATTCGCCCTCGCCGCGCGATCGGGATCCCGTCACGTGCAAGAATTGCCTCCGTACTACGGATCGTATCAAGAGTGGTTATCGTTTCGTGCCGCATATCAAGAAACAGCTCAGCATTACTCCGATACCGACAACATGGCCCGCCTTCGTCGCAGCTTACGTGGGAAAGCCAAAGAAGCCGTCGAGACGCTACTCATTCACACAGGAAGACCCGATGTCATCATGAAGATGCTCGAGTCCCGTTTCGGTCGTCCGGACACCATCGCAATCTCCGAGTTGGAGCGCCTGCGTTCACTGCCGCGCCCCAACGACACGCCCAAGGACATCTGTATCTTCGCTACTCGAGTGGTCAACATCGTAACAGCGCTTCAAGCTCTCGGCAAGATTTATTACGTGTACAACCCGGAAGTCACAACGAAGACAGTCGACAAGCTTCCTACGACGCTGCGATACCGCTGGTACGACTTCGAAGCGGAACAGAGTGAAGAGGAAGCGGACTTAGTCAAGCTATCGCGATTTCTACAGCGCGAAGCAGACAGATTCGGCCGACATGCTCTACCCGAGGCGATACCTGCACACACGGATACGAGGATACAACAGCGGCGGGAGCGTCAACAGAAAACATTCACCGCGACGGAGCCGCCGAAACCTACTACACAGAAAAAGGAGTGTGTGGTCTGCGCCAAACCCGGTCATCATCCCTCCGCATGTCAACAGTTTATAGAAGCGGATCCGAATGGAAGATGGAACCTGGCAAAGTCGAAGAGATTGTGTTTCCGCTGTCTCACCTATCGTCATCGAGGTCACACGTGTGAGAAGAAATCCTGTGACGTCGACGGATGCACACGCTCTCATCATAGCCTACTTCACTTCGAAAAGAAGAAAGAAGAACCCAGTGAAATTGTCGCCTCAACATGGTCATCGAGGAAGTGCGCGCACACCTTCCTAAAAATAGTTCCAGTTCGTCTCACCGGCCCGAAAGGCGAAGTTTCAACCCACGCTCTGTTGGACGACGGTTCAACGATATCTCTCCTCGACGAAGAAATAGCTCAGAAGATTGGCGCAAGAGGACCGCTTGACCCTCTACATATAGAAGCCATCGGGAAGACAGAAGTAGACGCTACGCAGTCGCGACGTGTATCATTCACCATCCACGGGGCAAACAACAGTTACAGAATGCAAGCGCGCACGCTCAACGGCCTGCATTTATCGCCTCAACGCATCACCGACAAGGACCTAGCCGGCTGCAGTCACTTCACAGACATCGCCAACGACCTCAAGTATCAAGATGCGACGCCCAAGCTACTCATCGGGCAAGACAACTGGCACATGTTACTCGCCACAGAAGTTCGAAGAGGTCGACGCGATCAGCCGGTCGCATCGCTTACATCGTTAGGATGGGTTCTACACGGCGCGCACATGCGAACACTAGGACAGCGCGTACATTATATCAACCACATCGTCGAGCCGAGGAACACAGAAGAAATCGACGTCGACAACAGAATGGACGAACAGCTGAAAAATTACTTCGCGTTGGAGTCCCTCACAATAGCACCGAAACAACCACGCAGCGACCCCGAACAGCGAGCACTCGTCATTTTAGAAGAAAATACACAGCAACGAGACGACGGGCACTACGAAACAGCGCTGCTTTGGAAGTCAACAGATGTTGTGATGCCGAACAATTACAACAACGCCTATAGACGATTGTTATCTACAGAAAGAAAAATCGACAGGGACCCCCAACTCAAAATGAAGTACGAAGAACAGATGGACGCACTCATCACGAATGGTTATGCCGAGCGCGCGTCGCCAAGATCGCCTGACAACAGAAGAACGTGGTACCTGCCCCATTTCGCCGTGCTCAATCCTATGAAGCCTGGGAAGGTACGAGTGGTACACGACGCCGCAGCGAAAACGATGGGAACTTCGCTCAACGATTGCCTGCTCACCGGCCCCGACCTCCTGCAGTCTCTACCCGGCGTGCTCATGCGTTTCCGACAGCATCCAGTAGCCGTAATGGCCGACATCAAGGAAATGTTCATGCAAGTCAAGATAAGGACAGAAGATCGTGACGCACTGAGGTACCTGTGGCGGGGGCCGAAGAGGGGGGATCATCCACCGGAAGAATATAGGATGACTTCGCTTATATTCGGCGCGACGTCATCGCCAGCTACAGCAATCTACGTCAAGAACATGAACGCAAAGCAGTTTCAAGATTCCCATCCGGCCGCCTACGATGCAGTCATCCGAAACCACTATGTTGACGATTACTTACAAAGTTTCCCGAGTGAAGAAATGGCGATCAAGACAGCGAGCGACGTGCGCGATATACATCGGCGGGCACACTACGAGCTGCGTCAATGGACATCGAACTCAGCGCGCGTACTACAGGGCTTAGGCGAAGCCAACACAGCACAGACAGTCATCAGTCTACACGACGGGTCGAAAACTGAAAGAGCTCTTGGACTAATTTGGAAGCCGAATACAGATGAGCTCGCCTTCAATTTAGACTTGGCGCGCCTACCACAGGAAATAGTCAACAACAGCAAGCCTACGAAGAGGGAGATACTCAAGGTGGTTATGTCTCTGTTCGACCCGCTCGGATTCGCATCCATCGTGACAACGCGCGCGAAACAACTTCTACAAGAAATATGGAGAAGAGGAACCGGTTGGGACGAGCCAGTGGATGAAGATATAGTGAAGCAGTGGCAAGAATGGATGTGTCATCTCCGC
Source organism: Acrobasis suavella (assembly GCA_943193695.1). Lineage (NCBI taxonomy): Eukaryota > Metazoa > Arthropoda > Insecta > Lepidoptera > Pyralidae > Acrobasis > Acrobasis suavella. The sequence goes on from OW971956.1 coordinate 6,150,671, forward strand.
GCTCTTCGTAACATCACCATTCCAAGAAGTCTACAGGGGTACAGCGACGCACAAAGAAGAGAACTCCACGTGTTCGTCGATGCCAGCGAGGCCGCCTACGCCGCTGCGCTGTACTGGAGAATAGTTCATCCGAACGGCGAGATATCGCTATCACTGGTTCTCGCCAAAGCACGCGTCGCACCTATCAAGGTCACGTCAACGCCTCGTCTGGAACTTCAGGCCGCAGTTATGGGGTGTCGCATGGCCGCGTCGGTCACAGAAGAACATGACAGCAAGCCGGACGAGAAGACATTTTGGACTGACAGCAAGACAGTGCTGACGTGGATCAAGAACGGCGCGCGTACCTACCGGCCATACGTCGCTCACCGCATCGCCGAGATCGAAGAAAACAGCACAGTCGGCGAGTGGCGATGGGTACCTACGAAGTTGAACGTCGCAGATGACGCTACGCGGGATGTACCACAAGATCTCGACAACAATCACCGCTGGTTTCGAGGTCCTGAGTTTCTGCGCCAAAATCCGTCTACGTGGCCGTCCGACAGCCCTACGCCTATAGAAAAAACAGGGGAAGAAAAAACATGTCACATCACAGTACAGAAGACATCGGCCGCCCTACGGGAATGCACTCCAGATGTCCACAGGTTTTCCCGGTGGGAGCGGTACCTACGCTCCACTGCGCGGGTCCTACAGTTCATCGATTTAACCAGAAAAAAGAAGACAGAATCCGTGCATTTCAAGCGCACGCGCAAAAACACAGAAAAAGATCCGACGTGGCGCAACATCGAAAAACGCAACTCACAGAAGAAAATCGCAATACAGAAGAGTGAAAATCAACAGCGACAGTACCTACAGATTCCCGCCACAACACTACGCGCCGCCGAAAAGTTAATAGTACGAGCGAGCCAGCAAGAAAGTTTTGCAAGCGAAATTACATCTCTCGCAGGCGGGAAGGAAACGAGCAACAATAGCCGACTGCGCCCTCTAGCGGTCGAACTCGTCAATGGAGTGATAACGATAAGGTCAAGAATAGCAGCTGTTATCAATGTCGAAGATAGTACGAAGAGACCGCCGGTTTTGGACGGGGACCACTACGCTACACGACTCTACATAGAATATGTACATAGACAACTACATCACGCCGGCGTAGAGACGACAATCAACGAGTGTCGACAAAATTATTGGATTTTACGCCTGCGGCCGACAGCGCGGGCTATCATTCATCGCTGCATTCCGTGTCGTATCAGAAGAGCTACGCCGCCATCCCCGCCCACCGGTGACCTACCGCATTGTCGACTCGCGCATCACAAACGACCCTTCACCTACTCTGGATGGGACTACTTCGGGCCACTCACAGTTACAGTCGGGCGAAGCACACAGAAGCGCTACGTAGCATTGTTTACATGCCTAACAACGCGCGCCGTACACTTAGAGGTCGCCGCATCGCTCAGCACAGACTCCGCAGTACTGGCCTTCCGAAGGTTCATCGCAAGAAGAGGATGCCCTACAGAAATGTGGTCAGACAATGGTACTAATCTCCGAGGTACAGCATCAGAACTCCGCGAGGCAGCCAAGGCAACAGAAGAAGAGGCTAACAAGAGGTCAATCAGCTGGAGGTTCATACCCCCCGGATCTCCCTTCATGGGGGGGGCATGGGAGCGCCTCGTCCGTAGCGTGAAGACAGCGCTAAACTCCGTCCTGCACGAGCGACATCCCTCAGAAGAGACACTCGCCACGCTTCTCGCCGAGGCCGAATATACAGTTAACAGTCGGCCACTTACGCACGTCTCAGTCAGCCCTGAGGATCCTGAGGCCATCACCCCTAACCACTTTCTCCTGGGTGGTTCAGCGCGAACTCCGAGCCCCGGCACCTTCGACGACAGCGACCTCATCGGGCGCCCCCACTGGCGCGCCTCACAACGTCTTGCCGACCTATTTTGGGCAAGATGGCTACGAGAATACCTGCCAGACTTACAGCACAGGCGGGAGCCCCACGCTAAGGGCCCCGCAATCCGAGCCGGCGATGTCGTCCTAATCGCCGATGGGACCCTGCCACGTAACACATGGCCGCGTGGTATCGTCATCGCCACACACCCCGGACCGGACGGAGTCACCAGAGCGGTCGACGTGAGGACGAAGGGCGGAATCCTGCGGCGACCCACAAAGAAACTGGTGATCCTGCCTACGGCGTCGGCTGCCCTCCAGGAAGATCAAGAATGCGACGACCTGGCGGACGACGCACGGCGGGAGGATGTACGGGACAGCCGACAGAAATAATAGTACATAGGCCATAATTGTTATAAGTTCAAATAAAATATATATTTATAGTATTTTTATTCCCCCATAGTTGATAAGTTTATAGGTAAATAGATAATAGTAGGTACAATTATGTTATTGTAAATAAACAGATTTCTCTTTGGTATTTTTATTCCCCGCCAGATAAGCAATAGGTAGGAAAATAAAACATAGGTCTGATAGCAATCAGAATCTGATAAGATTTCATAGTAATAGTTCTATCGGATTATTTTAAGATAAGAAATTGTATATAGTTTTTATCAATAAAAGCCTATGTACTAAGAGTGTGAACGAAACGCGGACAGAGGGGCGCGCGCGGGGGGAAGCGCATCGCAGCTTCTCATTGGCGCGTTCAGTCGCTTGTATCGCAATAGTTAAAACTCGCGAATTATAGGATAAATATAACGGCCGTACCCCGCACCCGGCTCTACTTCTTCACGCGCTCTTCACTTCGCACTACGCAGCACTTCGCCTTCGACTACAGATCGGACAGTGGGAACAGCAAGACAGTGGAAATAGGAAATAGGAAGCCACTCTGTCCGCCCGTACGTTCGTCTTTCGTTCACGCTCGCCGTACCGCTGGGTATACTCTCGAGTACTACGTGTTTCATTGAGTTACCCCTATTCTATTTCTTTGATACATTTCATTTCTTTGACATATCCCGTTTCTTCGAGTCGGTACGGCTGGAGCGACCGCGATCAACCGCGTCGTGTCACAGCGAACAGAGACAGAAACAACAAAGAGACCAACGTGTGGGAAATCGCATAGCAAGGCGTAGGTTCGACACCCAGCGCAACGAGTGTACGGTTCGTCACGTACACAATGGAGTAAAAGGTAACAATGCAGCGGACGAGCTAGCGCATCGAGGATCGAGCATGTCACCGGAGGCACCCTTACCGATGGCTCCGATTCCCTTCACGCAGGTTCACTCCTGGATCAGAAATCGCATTAGCGAAGAACAATCTTAATCATGGCAGCCGACATGCCCGAAGGGATTGCCCTTCGGGCATGTCGGCAGGTTAAGGAGGCGCTACGCCAATGGGACAGCCGCTTATCCGGACATCTGTTAGCACTGCCATGGAGGAACCTATGCCATTTGATTGACATCATTACTGGTCACTGTGCTCTAAGTAAAGACCTTTTCACTCTAGGTCTAAATAATAGCCCCCTGTGCAGAGCATGTATGGAGGCTGGAGAAACTGCGGGCCATTTTCTCCTGGTATGCGATAGGGTCGCACACATAAGAAGAACTTCCTGGAACTCCCGGAAAGCATGCTGGAGGCGTGCAGGGCGCCAGCAGGCGTCCTAGGCTTCCTGCAGGAGCTGGGTTGGTTCAAAAACTAAGAAGTAAGAAGTCTTACATACTTAACGGAATCTCATAGTGTCCCGCGCAATCCTCGTTTCCCGTCCCCCCACCTCTCCCCCATTCGCGCCGTATGGAGATATTAAGAGGGCGGCTGTAGACACCTGCCACTGCCTCGACAAGGCGAGAACGGAGGAGAGATGCGAGAACGGGAAACGGGGACGCATATTGCGCGGGACCTTAGGAGATTCCGTTATGTAGGTAATTTCTGTGACGTTTTTCGCTTTCCTTTCCTCTGTTCATAGGAACAGAGGAAAGGAAAGCGGGTAGTGCAACACTAGTATTATTTCCGATTACTACGCCACCGTCTTTGAAAGGTAAAGTGAGCTTTGTTCAGGAATTTTCGTCAAGATGTAAAAGCCTCTTATTGGATTAAAGATATCAAGATCAGCTTTACATTATCTCAATTCATCAAAATCGCGACACATTCTAACAATGCGATTAAAAAAGCGGCCAAGTGCGAGATGGACTCGCCCATGAAGGGTTCCGTAGCAGCAAGTAACATAGTATAAAAGTTCTTGTAGTTCGTTGTAACCTTGATCAATGTTTTAATAAACATGTTTAAAATAAAACTACTTACTACATCTCGTTCAAACCAATTTTCGGTGGAAGTTTGCATGGTAATTAATGTACATCATATATTTTTTTCATTATCATTCTCCTATTTTAGAAGTTACAGGGGGACCACACTCATTTTACCACTTTGGAAGTGTCTTTCACGCAAACTATTCAGTTAAGTAAAAAATGATATTAGAAAGCTCAATATCATTTTTGAACACCTATCCATGGATACCCCACACGTATGGTATACTTATCACTTAGAAAACTGACAGCGTGTTTTCTTCAATAAGATAAAAAGCATATGAGACTCTACTTCTGTTAGAGAACGATAACCACTGGGATGAAACGGGATTCCTTCTTTAAGCATATTTGTGTTTTCATAATTTATTCGGCATACCAGTTTTGGCATAAAATATTTTGGCATAATACTTCCTAGGCATAATTTTTCTGGCATACTTACATTTTGGAATAATTAACTTTTGGTATTATTTGTTTTGGCATGATGTAAATTCGCATAATCTCCGTAGGCATACAGTAGGAAACCAAATTATGTTATATTGAAGTGTTTATTTTCAGTTCTCATGCAATAAATATATAACCAAAACATTGATGTTCCGGGTGGTCATAAATTTATTGCATGAGAATTAAAAATAAACAAGGGAAATTAGGTAAGATATTTTTTTCTTATGACCAACCGGAACAACTGTGAGTGCAGAAGGGAAGTTAGGTCCAAGTTATTTTTTTATGACCCGAACAACTGTGAGGGCCAGAAGGGAAGTTAGGTTTAAATATTTATTATTACTACCCAGAACATTTGTGGGGTTGGAAGGGAAGTTAGGTTCAATGAATTTTTATGACCACCAAGAACATGGAAGTTAGGTTCAAGTAATTTTTTTTATGACCACCCGGAACAACTGTTAGGGCAGAAGAGAAGTTAGGTATAAGTTTTTTTTATGTACAGCCAGAACAACTGTGAGGGTAGAAGGGAGTTAGGTTCCAATGTTATGCCTTGATAAATGATGGTTTGATATCATTATGTTTAAATAAATTTAGGCTGTATAATGTTATGCCTAAATATAATTATGCTAAGATAAATTGTGCTTCAGATAATTTTGCGTAAACTGTTATGCGTAATAACATTATGCTTAAAAATCATTATTTATTCATTTATTTATTATGCCAAAATCAGTATGCCATGTTACATTATGGATTTGTATGCTTATGGATACGGATCCTGATGAAACTATGGAAAAAGCCGGACAAAATTAAAGAACTTTATGGAACCCTAATATCATGTTGCGGCATTTCCATTCTTCAAACACTTTCAGATAAGTACGAAGAGCAAAAGATACATTGCGGCGGTTGCCGCAATATATCTTTGCAGGTACATACAAATATTACTTTTATTGACCATATTTTTAAAGAAGCGTCGATAAAAAATTTAAAAAGAGGGTTATTATTACAATGGTGGAAAAGAAACTACAATATTTTGTAACGAAAACTCAGAACGATTACACGAAATCACTTCGATGATGAGATTGTCGGGGAATTAAACTATGATTTCACAGCATAGTAACAGCAAATCACCAAATTAGTCACTTAATTGCTATACGAACCAAATTACGGTTTTCAACCGTAATTCAGGCCTTGAACGGGACTCTTCAGAATTTAAAAGACAGTACAGATGTTATGGAGAAGAATAGTAGTTTTATTGGCTGGTGACCCGACAAACTTTAGCAGTGATCCAAAGACGCACACCAGCAGATTAAATCTAAGCCTGTCTGAAGTTATTCAGCTTATACATAGGTTAAAAATCCAGTTAAAATCAGTTTAACGACAAATATGACAGGGCACCTCTATAATGACATTGATGACGCACATACGGGACATCATTGCGCAGATAAGAAAAGGATGCATTTTGTTCACTCGGGTTTACTGCAATTTGGTGGAAAATAATCCGAGTTTCAACAAAATTCAACTTTAATAGCGATGCTTGGCTATGTGCAAGAGTTATTTTTGCGCTTAAATGATCCCACCAATTTTTTTATGAAAAGTAATGCCAAGACCGTAGGTAAATATTGCTTACTTTATAAAAACGATCAGATTTTAATGGAGTGCAAAGCTTCTAACTCTACACGCCCTAAACCAACACCCAATAAGGCTAAATTTACACGGCAGCGGAAGCGAAACGCAACGAAGCTTCAAATTTGCCCCTTTTGCGAGAAGACGTGCGAGTTCTCGCGAATTCGCCTCGCGACTATTTTGACTGTATGGACTAACCGGCCGTGATTCGCGCCGGTTCACTTGACTTCGGCACTATATCGCGCGCGACACCGGCAACGTCGCGAGAATTCGCTGCTTGACGCGCGACTACTTTTTGAGCACGAATTTAGTTTGAACATTATGCGATTGACATAAAGTCCATTATGCTAATGTACAATTTCGTTCCAAAATCGCTTCGCTTTGATTTCGTCGCGGTGTGAATTGAGCCTAATTCTCACCATATCGTATAGCGGTTTGCGTGAACCACTCTTAAGGCTAGGTATTCCCAATGTAACATCACTTTGGCTCAATAATAAACTAACAAGTAGAAAGTTATGAAAGTCAAAAAAATATATACACTGTAGTTTACTTTATGTACTTGGACTATTTGTGGTTCAAAACATGATATCGATAACTTTCCTCGATCAAAAAAAAAATCGGCAGCGGAAGCTAATTCGACGATTTTTGAATGTTTTATTGATTATTAGATTATTACAGACTTTATGGAAACTTTACTTGCAAAAAAAAATGACAAAAAATGGTAAATTACATATACCATAACTATTTCTGGTCACTTTCTGGAAAATGATTACTTTATTATAAAAAAACAGATAAAATCTACATTTCGCGTCCTTTCACGTTCTTTCCCCGCCTCCCGTTCCTCAGTTAGACGAGATATACGTAAAAGTCAGCGGAGTGCCTCGCACCTCATCCGAGAGGGCCGTTGGACTACGGGGCCTTAACCAGTCTTAAGTTCTCTACAAACCCTTAACCTTAGTCAGTGTGTAGCTTGGCCAATTCGTAAAAATGACGTAGACACATAGGAATAAAACAGAATTTGCCTATACTTAGGCCCTTTAATGAAAAAACGGCCAAACTACACAAGTCCAGTGCAGTTTGGGAGAACAAAAAATGTCATGTACAACAGTGTCCTATAATAAATCTCTGTTCTGTGTCCATAATAATTATGAAATAATTTTTAATTTATTTTAGAAAAACACAACATTTTTTCAACAGTCATTTATACGCGAGCGAAGCCGCGGGTAAAAGCTAGTAGTTCCTATAGTTTTGGAAAAAAGTGGCTGTGACATAAGGACGGAAAGACAGACAGACATGACGAATCCATAAGGGTTCCGTTTTTTGCCATTTGGCTACAGAATCCTTTTAGCTTTTTTAATTTTAGTTTTATTTAAATACTTTTATTAAAACATCGATTAAAGTTACAACGAACTGCAAGAACTTTTATATTATGTTACTTGCTGCTACGGAACCCTTTATCCGATTGACGACTGCCGTGGCGTAGTGGTCACCATGCTAGTCCGCCACCCAGAGGTCCCGGGTTCGATTCCCGGTCAGGGCAAGTTGGAAAATGGTCTTTTTCAAATTGTCCTTGGTCTTGGATGTTTCTTTATATATGCATATGTTATTAATAGTATCGTTGAGTTAGTATCCCATTACACAAGTCTCGAACTTACTTTGGGGCTAGCTCAATCAGTGTTATTTGTCCCTATATATATTTATATTTATATTGATACGGAGTCCGACTCGCACTTGGCCGCTTTTTTGAAGTCACGCAAAAAGCTATATTTTTTTACAGATTTTCAATAATGACATTCTTTTGGAATTGAAAAATACTTAAATATTTGAAAATAAGTAGGTAGGTAATAAAATATGTACTTGCCTTCGCACTCTTTTGTTTAAAAACACATATGCATAATTAATAATTACATACTTATGAAGATTAACAACGCAAAAACTCATAAATTGAGTAAAACTATTTGGAAAACAACTGTTTCAATAGTGTCTAAAGTAAATATCCAAATTTTCGTATAAATAGGCAAAATTTTCTGAAAAATTTACTCTTTTGGGAGGCGTCATAATGGTTAGCGCGAAGGTTCTAGTTCTTCTTGCAGTGGTAAGTTTTTTAAAGTATTTTTTTCCTTTTTTCCATGCTGATTTGGGAGAAAACAAACAAGATATAGTTTTTAAAACTAAACCCCAACCACAGGATAAGTACTCGTACTCACGTACAAAAGTCTTACTCAAAAAAGAAATGCAAAGAAATATCTACTTACAATGCGACACAAATAAGTTGAACAAAAATGGCGGACTTCAAAGCATTTTTGTACAAATTACCGACACATAAATTAAACCAAAACGGCAGTCGTCGACGCATCACTGGTAGCTGCGCCGATAACGCCATTTTGGTGCGACCTACGTGCTGGGAATTTGTACAAAAAATGCTTTCAAGTCCGCCATTTTTGTTCAACTTATTTGTGTAGCATTGTAATAATAATAGTGCTCCAGAGAGCCGGTCAGAGCCCTCGTCCCCGACGTGTCTTCGTCGGTCGGGGTGGAGACCCAAGAGGGCTCGCAGGGCTCTCAGCTCTGCATTGCCTTAATTGGCCGTGCAGAGAGGAGTCGTTAGAGCTGTTGCTCCAGGGGTGGAAGTGTTAAAGGGCATAACGCCGCGAGTAACTTCGGAGAAAGCGCAGCACACCTGTCTACACCCCTGAGTTGCCTGCACCGGTGTTGCTGCAGCGAACATAAGTGACGTGCTGTAGAAACGCCGTAGCCCGAACGACCTCCTAAACGCGGCATTGTACTGTACGCGAAGCGTAGGGCGTCATATGCCCGCTACGTGAAGTTGACCCAAAGACCGCACGTGTAAAACGATTGACAGCAGGCTTTGAAAAGCGTCAGCTTGGCTTGTTTACTACAGCGTGCAAATCTGTAAATCAACATATTACAGCGAACAGAACAGCCCTACGCTCTCTCTCAATATCCACCGTGTCTGACAAGTTCAATGTGGTTAGCGCTATGGTTTAATTTAGTCGCGTCAGAACTCCTCACCTCTTCGTTTAGACACTTACCCTCAAATTCATAAAAAATTACAAACGTTAGCTAAACCTATTTTAGATAAAACATGTTTTGTCCCTTTCCCTCTTTTTAACATTTGTCATAATGAGAACGAGACAAAACATATTCTAACTAAAAGAGGTTTAGCTAACGTTTGTAATTTTTTATGAATAAGAGGGTTAGATATCCATTGCAAGCCAATTTCAATCTTATTACTCTGGACAAACGATTCATGTAACTGAATTTTTCCCTTCGAAATGGTCGCCGCACGCATAGTAATAATGTAGGTATATTTTCGATACCTAAACAGGGAGTGGCACAGGCCTGACTACGGGAAGATTCTTGCTGAAAATTACGTTTATCACAGATGAAAATTATGTTTGCAAGCACAACAGGGAAAAACAGCTAGCAGTGTACATATTTTTGAAATTCGCTTTTTAAGCCCTTTCATTGGATAGGACACGGTATGATTCGATTTATTTTATAGATCAAGTTTTTTTCAAAGTTTTGTCAAAGTATCGTGGATATCTTTGAAGATACGAGGGAGCACATGAACATACATAGCGGCGAAATACATAACCCTCCTTTTGGCTTCGCCGTAGTCGGGTAAAAAGTCAGAATGAACCAGTCGCTTCTCTTCCTATCAACCGATGGGATGCCACGGTGAAAAAGACATGTCACAGTGCATACATAGACTGCTAAAATCATTACCCTACGTCTTAATAGTAGCGGACCCCGGGCTCTGAAGCTGTACCACTGCGGATGCAACCGGGAACATGCTATGATGATGACGAATTGATGATATACCTATGTTCTTATTATATCATAAATAAAATAGGTAGAGTTAAGAGGAGTTGATAAATATGGGTCTAAATCAATCTGTGTGATTTATCTAGTGACGTACAAGACTCGAGTCTTCGAGTTCTAATTTTGAAGACTCGAGTCGGTTTCGCAGGGCTCTATGAGCTCGATATGCTTGGAGTTCCGAGGCTAGGCGAGCGCGAGTTCTTTGAGCAACGACTCGAGTCTTTAAAAGAGCTCAAGTTTTAAAATGAACGTGAGATGTTATTGAAAGCTTACAAGGACTCGAGGCGTGATTTTAGATTATTTTAGTTATACAAGGTATGCAAGCAAACATTATTTCAACTTATATTGTAATCAATCCTTTTTTATTTCTTATTGACAGATCAGTTATATAAATGAAAAATCATTGCTTTAAAACACACTCGAAAAACATAACCCTTTCCTTTTCGCAGTCGGGTAAAAAGACACGGGCGCAGTAAAAGCCTCGGGTGCAAAAAGAGACTCGAGCTCTAATCTCACGCTCCGAGGGTCACTTAAGGGGCTACTTGAATTTTCCGGGGTCCCGTGCTGCCCCCATTTGAAATAAATCATTAGATCGGAAACGGAGACATTATTTAAAATTTTGTCTTGATCAGACCCTAGATAACCCTCCAAACTATTTTATGAACTATTGTTTACAGTTCAAAGTGAGAACGTGAAGCTTTTCTACGCACAATTGCGAAAAACGGCCACTTTTGGCGTATGTGCGCAGAAAAACTTTATGTTCTCACTTTAAACAGTAAACAGTAGTTCATAAAATAGTTTAAAGGGTTATCCAGAGTCTGATCAAGACAAAATTTTAAATGATGTCTCCGTTTCCTTGTAAATGATTTATTTCAAATGGGGGCAGCACTGGATCCCGGAAAATTCAGGTATCCCCTTAAGCTCGCAGTCGTCGAGCCTTCCGTTAAAATAGTCGAGCCCTGTAAACATCTTCGAGTCCTAAGTAAGAGGGCTCGGAGGACTCAAGTGTTGTACAACACTAGATTTATCCGTATCAATTTTAATTATTTGTAAAATAAAACAAAATTTTTATGTTATCAGGTTGCGGTAGCGGCATCCAGCCCTGCCCCCACACCCACGTTTGGGCTTGCCAGAGAAGTCCTGAAGTCAGTGGGAAGGCCATGGTATCATGACGGGAAGCACAAGAACAAGTCAGGACACAGACGCTCATACTCAAAGGTTCGGAATGTCTCCTCTGCTTTATCAGACTCCGTTGTTTGGTGATTTCGAGTATGTAAGTGGCCAACACTTGTGTCAGATTTTCAAGCTTCCTGAAAGCATCTGTCATAGCTGACAACTGCCTTACATTGATGACGAAGAGATGAGAAAAAAATCATTTTTTTTTCATTTGCCTTTTTTTTCCCATTAGGTTATTTTTTGTTTTTCTTGCACTTCAAAAAAAGAGAAGGGTACCATCGTATGTATATACGTTTTTTATGTATGACCCCTAATAGGGAATATGCACGCATATTTTATGAAAAGAAATATAAAATATCTTAATCAGCGACGAACATGTGATACTTTAAAGTTTCAAATAGAAATAGAAGTCCGATATGGACTGGTGACGTCAAAGTTCATAGCATCTATACATTTGTCATATATAATAGTGTTTTTGCGAGTGAGATAGACACATTTTCGTAAAATCGTTACATCTCTTTCGTTTTTTAACCAATTTTTATTCTGGTTTCACTGTTAGTACTTTAATTTTGAATATATATGGATAAACTGGTCAGATAATACATATTTTTAACTGACTTCAAAAAAAAAGGTTATCTATTCGACTGTATGTTTTTTTTTATTTACGCGATATTTTCGTCAACCGTGGACCGATTTCGATAATAAATTTTTTTATTTGAAAGCCTTTACTACCTAGTTGGTCCCATTTCAATTTTGTGAAGATATGATGAAAAACTTCGGAGATAAAGAAAGAAACTCCGGAAACAAAATGAAGTCGATTGTTTTTTTTTTAATTGAATAAATTTCATGCATATTCCCTATTCTCGAAGACGCTTGGGCCAATTTGGAAAATTCTTGTTTGTTTGAACGGGCGTAAGTACTAGTCAGGTGGTCCTATAGAATTTTGTCAAAATCAGTTTTGTAGTTTAGTGTTGAAACATTTAGATAAAATGGTAAAAAATCATTTATTTCTCAAAAAATCGCACAGGGTAGATACAAAATACAAGTACATATATAAATGTTGCCAGCATCGACTTAAGGAGTCCGGAGACTGATGAAGGAAGGCCTGTGTCACAGTTCTCAAGTGCTCCCGTCTTTGCGTATGACATACCTACACTGCCACAGAATAAGTACTAGTACTCACGTACAGAAGTCTTACTATGAGAAGAAATTTAAATATCCCACCCAGACATCCATTGTAAGCCAATTTCATTCTTATTACCTCTGGACAAACAATTCATGTAACTGAATTTTCCACTTTAAAGTGGTCGCTGCGCGCATTAGTAATATAATGTAGGTATATTTTTGACAGCTAAACGGGTAGTGACACAGGCCTGATACTGCTTAATAATACCAAACATAATTTATGAGAAGTGAAAACAGCATCTTTTTTTAATTATAATTAAAATTACATTCAACTTGTTACAGGGTGAAAGACCTCTGGAGCCATTAGGTATGTATTTCTTCACATAATCCTACAATCAATAATGTAATAATAATATTAAAAAATATATAGGGACAAATCCCACTGACTGAGTTAGCCCCAAAGTAAGTTCGAGACTTGTGTCGATGGGATACTAACTCAACGATACTATATTTTATAACAAATACATATATAGATATACATCCAAGACCCAGGACAATTTGAAAAAGGCCATTTTCCAACTTGCCATGACCGGGGTTCGAACTCGGGACCTCTGGGTCTAACGTGGTGCCACTACGCCACGGAGGTCGTCAAATGTTGAAAAAATGGCGGCGACACGTAGAAACGTAAATTGAACCAAAATGGCGCTTGTTCATATGTATTTCGATTTAATTTAGACTTAACATTTATTTAGATAATTGTAAAAGTACACATGAATCTTGATTAGGTTGGTACGGACAAGTGATATTTCATAATTTTTTTCTCCTTCCAAATCATTGATTATATCATATAATTCAATAAATATATTGTTTTGCAGAATACCTCGCAAACGGTTTAACTGGTAAGTCTACATTTTTTTATTTGGTATGTTTATACATGCAGTTTATTTACTATATAAAATATAATACATTTAAAGTATTTAAAAAAATATTTGAAATTCATTCAATAAAATTCTTCGTTTCAATTTAAGTTGCATAGTTTATTTGTTAATAAAAAAATAAAATTAAAATTAAAAAAAACATATTTTACAAGTTCAAATATATTCACAGTCGCCAAGTAAAAGCTTTAAAAACTTTTAAAGGTAAGTAAAGACAAAATGTAGGCCAAGACTCTTCGCTATAAAACCGTTCACTCATAGGGTATTTTTTTTATTTTTTGTATTTCAGACTTGGCTGGCAATGCTGGTGACATCTTGAAAGACGTCGCTGGACTTAGTAAGTTGATTTTTTTAACGCAACTCCCTCATATTTTAAGCTGGGTTGCTAGTTCTTCTATGCCGGTCTGAGAGAAAAAAAGAACTCAGAATGTACGAACTGCTTTTATTCCCGCGCAAATCGTAAAAGCCGATCGTAGGAATCTGAATCATGTTAGTAAAAGCAACTAGCAAATCTCGATTTTGTTCTCGCCTATCATAATAGGGGAGATGAATATTTTGTTTTTGTTGTGCTATGGAAAGAGTTCCTAAAATAGGTACGTAGGTAATGTAAGAGCATTTGTTCGGTTGCTATGTCAAATATTGCGTTTACAGGATTGGCCTTATAACAAAAGTAGCTATAATATTTTAAGAAAATCCTGTGGTAATATTATTTTTATACTCTTTATTACTTCTAAAATTGACATTTTCAATCAACTAAAAACCAAATTAAATGAATCGATACAAAATATAATTGTGCTAAAAGCCTTTTTTTACGTCAATGCTTACAAAACCAGTGCAAAAAATTTACAAGACCTTTATCAAAATCTACTCATAATGCATCTTCTCTATCAATTGAACTACAATCACTCAACGTTTAACAACTTGGCGTATTGAAAGTCGGCCGTTTGAAGATGACTGACCAAGACTCAGCCAAGTGATTCAAATTTAGTTCAGATTTTTTCCACTGCAGCGCTAGTAGTCTCCAAAACCAATATGGCGTCAACAGCGCAAACAGCTTTGAGTGCAAGGGCCTGACACGCTTTAATAGAGCGAGATAGTCTTATTGAGATTTCTAAAAGAAGAAAAAGAAAAGAGTGCCATGTTTTGTCACTATCACCGACCCAACATTTTTTCATGGTCGGGTTATAGGCACACTTCAAATTGCATATATTTAAAGTGTGCCTATAACCAGACCATGAAAAAAAAAATGGAGCCGTCACGGGACGCCTGGTAGATGTGAAACATCGACGTTATTTCGTAAAAGTAGTATGCAGAAAAGAACAGATTGTGGTAGGAACTAAAAATGTCAATGAGTACTGTAATAAACAGAGTATACATTATAGGTATCCGAGCTCAGTGGAGCGAAAGAGATGGCTTAACGCCGGATCGAGTGAGAGAGAAACGCACAGTCGATTGCGCGTGGCGACGCGTCGCCACGCCAGAAATCGGTCTCACGTGCGCCTATACGAGTAGATGTTTCACATCAAAAATATACGTAGAATCATTAATATGTCTTTCGCTTACCCCTGGACGCTCGGTGGCAAATCTACACTACTTGTATATTCTAAATCTTTCATGTCAAAACATTTTTATTACGCTTCCCTATGACTTGTTACTTGTGATTAGTAAAAAGTTGTCGTCAATATCAGAAATTCATAAATATTCAATTGACTAAATGATTATGCTTACTACGTTCAGTCATCTTCGCTGTTTCCTACAAGTCAAATCAGAAACTTTTGCCTAGTCTAAACATCAAAACAAACGTTTTCTATTGGATTTGTATAAGTGTATTTATGGATTTTTATGGACGGATGACGCCATGGTTTTTTTGAGTCAAAAAGCGCTCTTCAATTTCAGTTTATATGTAATAATAAATCTAAAATCACTTTTAAAATGTGTCGACGTCTCAAAAGAACGAAACCTTTTAACTAGTGTAATTTAAAAAATACAGTGATATTATAGTGCATTGATGTGCCAATAGAGACACAAGAACAAAGTGCCTTCCTCTTAATAGAGACAGTAAAAAAAGTGCCGATGGACACATTCTTAGACAATAACGTATAAAACTAGGTCAATGTTAAATTACTTGTTAGTCTGAGTTAAGGCAAGATTGTAATATTATTAGCGTACTTATTTACTTTTGTAGGTACGTTAAGAAATGAAAAAAAAAACTTTTAAAACAGATTGATCAATGTCAACTGACATTGTTTTGTGACGTAAATACCATATAATTTATTTTTACCCAAGAAACTATCCAAGCGAGCTGAAATAATAAAAACTTTTTTCTTCTCAGGATTCCCCGCTACTTTTGATGACGCTTTGAATGCTGTTATCAGCGGTAAGTACATAACTATCTTTATGAAAGATCTTTTTTATAGCACGCCTGAGTTGCGTTAGTCCTGCGTTGAGGTAGTACTCTACTCTCAACATGTCGGGGTCAAGAAGTTTCATTTTGAAAATGAATATCTAATTCAGCTTCGTTAAAATATAATAATAATGTTTTTTTTTTGTATTTAGTCTTTTGGATTTTCCAAACTTTTCAATAGTGGATTATGTATAATGTACCGGTAATATAATGTACCGGTGAATAACTATGTGTGCAAATATTTTCAATAATAAATGAATATAAACGTGTCTGTATCTCTTTACCTTTGCCTGTAACGATTTCCGGATAAAACGACGAAAATAGAGTGGTCCCTTCATTGTCGTTATACCCGAAATCCACTGTACTAAAATCTCTATTGATTGTACGAACATGCCTGTATAGTTGTATACCTTTCTTACATAAACATATCTCACATGCCTACCGGAAGAGATCTCATTAGAGATACTTGCATGACTTTGTACAACTTTTATTTTATTTATTTTCTGTATGAATTGTGAATAATATGTGACGAAAAACTTCGTTACAAGTGGGATTCGAACCCACTCACTCACGTTTGTACCAAGAGAGGTCAACTAACTGACCCGGCGTGTTTCGAAGCATTTTGATTTTTGGGTTCACGCATTTGATGCATGTAAACATGGCACGCGTGGCGATTTTTTTTTCATAATTCTTCTTCATCTTATCGACTGTGTAATAGCTTTTTTCTTTTTTTCCTAAACTTACTTTTATTTCGAGTATTGATATGTACATAAAACAAGTCAGCCAGTGCTAACTTGTTTTATATACGTATAAATACTTGTTTTATATCCGTATCAATACTCAAAACTGCTACAGTTAGCACTTTGGAGTTTTCAGTGGACTGTTTCTAGTATATATTTACTCTTTTGTTGCCTGAAATCAATTAAATTAAAATTGATTGATTGATAAAAACAACTCATCAACTCAAATTTCAGTAGCAACTTTTATTAAAAGTTCATTGTCAAAATCACATTCGTCAATGAGATATAAACATTAATCTCAATTAAACATGAGTTTGTTGTGGACTGTATTTTCTGGTACATTTAATAGAACTAAGAGAAGCGCGGCAAGTATGTGGTTTGTTGCGTTGAAACAATGCGAACAACTGAATTTGGTAATGTTGCCTTCACTGAAATGTTAAATTAGTGTTAGTTGTAACAAGCACATATAAATAATTTTGTCTGTTTGCAGTGGGCAGAGCTGCTGGTGGTATTGTCAACGCTGTCATCCCTGGATGTAAGTGCTTACATTTTAATAAAAAATACATTGTAATTAGAAATCCTATTTTATCTAAATTGGTACCCTAAAATTACTAAAATAAAAAAGCTTGAGGTTTTTTGCAACATAAATTTATGGTATTAAATAAATTTAAATATAAGTAAAAATATGTGGTGACCTCTACAACGCTACTACGAGGAATTACAACCACAACAATGAAGCGACAACATAATATAGTTCACAAGAAAACTATGAGATGGCGCTAACAGTATCCTACATCTCGATATCAGATTTCGTCCGATTCGCTGCTTAGAAACAACCTTCTAGAATACATCGTTGGAGCCGCGGCACCCCGTGTAATACTATGCCTGGCGGGAAGATCTTTCCTTTGTGGTGTTCGAGCATAATATAAATACCTCACTCCCGCTACACCTACCATAGTTAATTATACTCGACTTCCATATGCAATACTCGACTCGACACAGCCAGACTGGCAGAGGATAGAGCTCAGTGGAGATAGCTGGAAAGCGCCTATTAAAAAAGGCACCGAGAACTGCAGGACATTTTTAAAATAATCAGTTTTCAATCTCAAAAATCGAATTGTAAAGGCTTTATAGCTTTATAAAGCCTTTACAATTCGATTTTATATATATAGCTTTATACATAGTGTATATAGCTTTATACACTAGCTGCGCCCCGCGGTGTTACTCGAGAAAAAAGTAGCCTATGTGTTAATCCAAGGTGTCAGATACCTGCATACCAAATTTTATCAAAAATGGTCATGCCATTTGCGAGTGAAGAACACACACACATACACCCTCACACACACGCACATACACACAAAATTTCGCCTTTATAATATTAGTATGATTATAACATATTTAGGTAACACTTAAATTGTGTATTCTATTTTTTTTAACGCACATTTTTTGCGTTTTTCAGTGGGATCTGTTATTGGAGACCGTAAGTAAACCTATTCATATATTTCTTATTTTTAAAATCATAGGATCTAGTTGCAGGGGTATTTAAAACCAGCGTACTTGCCACCATATAATTTACGTTACGTGTAAAGTATATTAAAATTTAATTTATTTTAAAAGAGTTCTAGTCATATTAACATTGTTTATTTTTGAACAGTCATCATCGCCGTTGCCAGGATCCTCATCTGTGTGTTGGGATCTCCTGGCGTCACTGGATCACTCTTCAATGACCGTCGTGGAGGTATGTTTTTTCTGGAATCTCGTTAATTTTAGCGCGTTCTCGGTTGCATCCTCAGCTACAGTGCCAATTTTATCAATATCAGCGCCTTGGGCGAGATTAATACGGCTCCCCCTAACTGCATCAAATGTTAAAATGAAGTAACCATTTATAAACTTAAATAACCAATTTTAAAAAAAGCTTGATAACAAATTTCTTTTCTAGTCTTTCTATCGGTGATTTCTTTTAGTAGGTCGATTAGTATGATATCATTCTAATCCACCAATAAAACTATGAAGCTGCACTGCTTCTTTCGCTTTTATAATATTAGTGTGATTTGTGTGACAATTTTACCAACGCACTTACAGTAATTATATTAGTGATTATTATATTTTTAGTCTCTAATACATATTACTTTTTGTTGAAATTGAACTTATCACATTTTTTTATATAATTTTGACGTAGATGTTTTTTATCTAATCTATTATTTCTAACTATTGACATTAATTTAATTTACCTACCGCTTAATTTATATTAATTCTTTTTTTCTACTTTAACAATTATATTATATAAATACTATTTTTATTATATAAACACAAGACAAAGACATATAAATCCGCAACACCCTGCCAGGGCTACCTTAGTAGACTTATTTACTAACCATCTTCTGTATGAGTGCATGTAAGCGACTAATGAAGAAATAAATAAACAATAATAATAATATTTATTATATTATATTGTTATTGTAATGTATTATACTATTGTGATGATGTGATTATGATTTTGACACTGCAACGTGAACACGAAGCTATGTACGTCTGTTGTGCCACCTGACACAAGTGGTGGCCATTTCCACAGACAAAAAATATAAATACTTTTTTTACAGGGTATGGAAACTCCAGAGACATCCCAGCTATCTGCCACAAGGATTATGGACAGAAATACGGATGCAGACAGTACAATGGCAAATACGGGTAAGTGTTTTGAAAATGATACAAATTTTAAAAAAAACTAGTTTATTTGCTAGGCAGATTAAAAAAACCCCCAACGACATCTAGTGATAAGAGGCGGAACTATATAATATTCTAACTAATGTTAAGTGGAATTGATTTCCGTAGCGCTATAATTTGCCAGGTTAAGTACTAACCTTGACTATCAAGCGTTAACACCCAACAACTTTTAAAAGTCTGCATTGTTTTTCATCAAACATAGCTAAGAGCCACAGCAAGGGAATTTCCTTTCACGCAAAAAAAACCGCATTAGATAGAATCGGCCTATCCGATCGAACGCTACGAGGCTGCCCAGCGTGCCAAACATTTGAATTTGTCGGCAAAAATCCGCCATTATGTTTTTTTTATTTTATTTTGATATACCCAGTGTCACTCGCACAGTAAATACAAATCTAACGACACCTTTCAAGCTAAAATCCATTAAACCGTTCAGGCTACAGAGCGTGCCAAACAATTATACATACATACATACTCTCGAAAAACATAACCCCATGGCGAAGACGGGTAAAAATACGTGCACCATAATCTTTTAATAAATCTATCTAATGAGCCAAAAAATGGATTTTAGTACACATCCCTATTTCTGAAGCTGTGATTTTTTTCACAGTTCACCACAAGACGTCATCGACTTCTACGACCTCGGCAACTGCAGGTCCAAGATCAATGACATGGTCAACAAGGCCACAAACGGAAAGGGCGTCAGTGGACTGTCTGGTAAGAAGATAAATAATAACCCAATTGCCATAACCATTTAAAAAAAATTGTTTTTTCAAAATTATGCGACACCATAATGGCAGCACAGTGAAGTCAGGTCCAATTAACTGTTGTCATTGTGCCACAGTGGAGTTGGGTGAGACTTTGGGCTAGTACAGCTATAACACTACGAAACAAATTAAATATTATATAAGCCTTACGTCCGGCTTATACTCCGCATATTTTCATTTTTACTGAGTTAGTATGGGCAATGTCTGTGACCGTGTTTATCTATATAAAATTTACCATTATGAGTGTTCTATTTGAATAACGAGGAAAACTTTTCGTATTCTGAATATGTAGGTATTTACAATCAAGTATAGTTTACGGCTTATGAAATAGTAAATGGACATTTCAATGCGCGATGCGACAATATATGTAGTTTATCATTGCTGTTAGTAATAAATGCGTAAATAAAATAGAATTCCCTAAAGGAAATCGATGGGAATCGGTTTCTAAGAAGGCCCCGCGACGGTTGGACCATCAGCTGACAGGTTCTTTTGCTCCGTGTTCGTAACAGCAGCTTACCTGACTTCACTCTGCTGCTATTTATAAAAACTCTCATTGAAAATAATGAAATTATCGAATCTGCTCACAAAATTTAATGAGAATCGGTTGAGAAATGTAATCTGTAGAGGAGAACAACCGGGCAACCGGAAAGATGGACACACACTCTAACTGGATTCTGACTGATGGCTATAGGAAGAGAGGAAGGCCTAGAACAAGATGGTCAGACGACTTAAAAGTTACGACAGGAACTGGAGAGAAAATACACAGGATAGAGAATTGTGGAAGGCAAGAGGCTTTTGCCCAGCAGTGGGACACAAATAGCTAATAAAAAAATATTCTCATTTGGTACCAAACCAAAAAGGTAATGACTGGATTAGAAAAATGTTATTCTGTTTGGTCCGTTTAGATTTAGCCAAAAATAATGGACAATTCACAATAATACAGAGCAAGTTCTGGGGGGTTACTCCATAAAATAATACGTTAGTCGTACGATAGTGACGTACCATTTCTATGTCAAACCAAATTAGACTTTATTATCGTACGTTAATGTTTAATGTTACTTGACACTGAAACGCAGATACGCATAACGCCCATCTTGCGTACCGCTTTTGGAGTAACCCCCCTGAAACGAAGGCTTCTGACGTCAGCTTCCATTAAGATTTGTGCGTGACTTTTTTTTATTTCAGGATCCGACAGGGTTATTGTGGAACTGCTTCTGAGCGTCAGCGCGAAACTTTCAAGTAAGTTTTTTTTTAACTTAAGTTATGGACTGTAGGTTTTAAATATATTGTAGGCCAGTAAGATTCAAAGATTCAAATGTTTATTCAGTAATTAGAAATTTACAGGTACTTTAACACGTCATTAAGTATAATTTACGTTACGTGTAAAGTATATTAAAATTTAATTTATTTTTAAAGAAAAGCTACCGATACCAGCGCTTCGTAACGACCACTGCTGAGAAGAAACGCCGAAAGAAACTCATTTTCACAGTATTGGTCGCCTACTCACCAGAAGGGCTTTGTCATATTATTATTATTGTCTTTTAATTAATAAATATTTATAATATAATACAATGTTGACACATAATAACATGTAATGCTTGCGAACAAGTAAACAAACATAATAAAAAAATAAACAATATTAAGTAGTCAAAAAGCAAAGCCAAGCTGACCAGTCCCTCCTGGCAGCACCCATTCACGAGTTGACGCATGGATCAGCCATCGTGAAACTCAACCATATTAGAGGGAAACCAACGACCCGACCAGCGACGCCAAGACAGTAAACTAGCTCACCTAGCTGCAAAATTGCCATCTGGCTGACACATAAAATATGAGGAAATTTAAAGAAAAACTAATATTAAAAAAGATTTGAGATGCATGTTTTCTATAGCCCCGGGCTCTTCAAGTAACCATCTACAACCCAAGATGAATCTTGTATGATTCCAATTGGGAGTTTAAATCGCTGGTGAGCAAAAGAGCGGTTATTGTTATAAAACGATCAGGCACGTTTTTATTTTGATATACATGCTTATAGTTATATGGCATAATACTACACAAAAGACAACTAAACATAGCTTTATGTGGTTGAGTTCTGCACATAATTTATCTATAAAAAACTTTCCCTGTCACATTTGTACCAAGTCCTATTTATCTAAATAAAAAAACAAAATTAAACTAAAACTACTGCATAATATTAAATCTAAAATGTATTCACAAAAAAAAATATAAGAAAAATTAAAAAACTTAACCTAAATTATATCTTTATGCGACATAGGTCTTCTCACAGACTTAAAATATATCATTGCAATTTCTTTATTCATTATTCAATCAAATATTTATCGTTTGTCCCATTAGATTCATTAGTATTTTCTTATTCCCTTGCAATGCGTCATATATTTTAATATCATTTTATTTCTTCTAGACGGCAGTAATAACAAGTGGTCTCAAGATGATATTGTTAGCATCAGCGTTGACGGTAAGTTTACAATGACTTGATATCATCAGTAATCATCATCATTATTTCACTCGCTTCCCAGGGAGCGATTTCGAAGTTTTTCTTTAAAAAAGAAATATTTTACGGACCTGGATACGAGCCTTGTAGATCTTTAGTTTTTTGTTTCTTTATTCCTAAATATTTCGGCCAGTAGCCAGCAGCTGACTCACTACTAATAATGTCTGTGTCCCACGTTAGTTTTCATCATAAAATGGTTTTAATCTAGTTATTTTAATGTAATTAGGAAGTTTATTATTAAAGACAACGTCTCACTTATAGAAGAGTAACGAAAAGGTCAAAAATTAAAATAAGATTGTTTATTAATTTTAGTGTAGGCCACTGTCTAGAGAAGTAAGGAAAGGTAGAAACGCCTCAGTGTGTATACCTATAGCGACAGTCCCTATCCCTTTATATCGGGCGCAAAATTTTTTCAACCTTACGTTTGTCAATGAGCCGCCTTGTGAAGCAGCTAGCTTCATACCTAAACCACGGAATAAATATGAGTATTACATCATCGTCATTTCAGCCGCATAACGTCCACAGCTGGACATAGGCCTTCATACAGAATGGAATCTCCTACGGTCTCGCACAATATGCGTCCCCGTTCCCCGTCCTCGCACCTTTCATCCGTTGTCGCCTTGTCAAGGTCTTGAGCGGGCCACACACATTGCTGTGTGCACGGATGTATAGTTTCCTTTGTAGTAGTGAAAGCATAAATGATACTCCGCTTCTACGAAGTGCCATACCTGTGCTGTACCAAACTTCGGAGTACCCCTGACCTGTTAAGAGTGATATGTTTTTTATTTTATTTTTATTATTATTATTTTTTCAGTGGGCGTCATGCTTGGTGTCATTGGTAACGGCTACAGCGATGGCTGTAAGTACACTTTCTTTTGTGTAATATGTTCTCAATCTTTTTAATTATTTTCACTAGAAAATCTAATACTTTATCCTTACATTACAGATGGGCCCGACCTTATTGAAAGTAAGTATCACAGTCATGATGATTATTAAATTATTTTTAAACGTAACTCGTATTTTTTGACCGACTGACAAAAATAAAGAGGATCTTTTTTTTTTTTTTTATGTATGTTCACCGATTATTCGAAAACGCCTGATACGATTGAGAAAATTCTTTTTTTTTGTTTGCAATGGCACACTTTCCAAGTGGTCCTATAGAATTTTTATCAAAATCAGTTGTGTAGATTCAGATTCAGATTCTTTATTTGCAAGTCACAAGTAAAAAGGATGTCACATAAATATAAATAAAGAACAAGTGACGCCCTGCAAGGGCACAGCAAACATGGGGGCAACTAGATGCTCGAGTGTGAGGGTTAAGCCGGATTTTATTTTGAAAAATTATATATTATGAATATTTTTAATTTTTTTCTAACAACACTTTCGGAATTTTGCTAATAGAATAATGGTTTTAGCAAACTGGCAAGTTAGAAAAAAACAGGAAAGCGGACCATAAGTTTCAGCATTACAACTGAGGATGCAACTGGAAATACGTAATTAAAAACAACGGCCTTACTTTAAAAATAACACGATACCGCCTCTTATGTTATCTATGTGCTGGCGTTTAACCCTTACACCGCGAGACTTTTATATCAGTTGCCGTGCCCCCAGCGCGAGGGGCATGAAATCTAAAATAAATACCTACAACCAAAAAGGGATGTGGATACTTAAGTTAAGTGCAATACGAGCGGTTTTTTTTTGTCGGAAATATCCGACGCACGCGGAATGGGCACGACAATGTTTGTCGGATAAATCCGACGTGCGCGGTGAAAGGGTAGTCGTAGTCAGATTGGACGAATCTAGGCGTGACTAAATTCACGTTAACATTTGATTCTTTGCGAAAAACGCTTTGTTTCAATTCTTAATTTTAATAAATTTAAAATTAAAAAAAAGTTTTGCGGTTTTTGATTCAAAAATGACTAATAATCTTTATATTTTTACAGGCCTGATCGACTTTGTTGGACCTGCCTTCAAATCTAAGGGACTGGGTTAGTATTGTTTAATGCGTAAATATGATAAAGGAAAAAATAAGTCACCTAACAGCCACTTAACAAACAGCTTTATGAAAATAATATACTATATTCTGCTGGTTTAATATTTTATCCTCTTTTATGTGTATTTCTCTTAATTTTATTTCAATTTTTTTTAGATCTCAGCTCTCACGAAAATGACATCAAGAAGAGGATTTCAAAATGTGGAAAATACAACTTCGGTGGAGCTCTCAACAATAACGACAGTAACGGAGGATCTGGCAACAATGGAGGATCCGGCTACAACGAAAACTCTGGCAACAACGGGGGCTCTAACGATGACAACAACAGCTCAAACGACAACAGAAATTCAAGCAATGACAGCTCAACAAATAACAACTCACGCAATGACAGCAACTCAAATGAAGACCGCAACTCAAGCAATGATAGCTCAAGCAATGACAGTTCAAGCGACAACAGCAACTCAAACAACAACAGGAACACCAGCAAAGACAGCTTAAGCAAGGATAGCAACTCAAGCAAGGACAGCAACTCAAGCAAGGACAGCAACTCAAGCAATGACAGTAGGAACTCAAGCAATGACAGGAACTCAAGCAGAGACAGATCAAGCAAGGACAGCAACTCAGGCAAAGATAGCTCAAGCAACAACAGGAGCTCGAGCAATGACAAAAACTCAACCAAAGATAGCTCAAGCAAGGACAGCAACTCAAGCAATGACAGCAGGAACTCAAGCAATGACAGGAACTCAAGCAGAGACAGCTCAAGCAATGACAGCAGGAACTCAAGCAATGACAGAAACTCAAACAATGGCAGCTCAAGCAATAACAGGAACTCAAGCAATGACAGGAACTCAAGCAGAGACAGCTCAAGCAAGGAAAGCAACTCAAGCAATCACAACAGGAACTCAAGCTACGGCAGCAACTCAAGCAAAGACAGCTCAAACAAGGACAGCAACTCAAGCAAAGACAGCAACTCAAGCAAAGACAGCTCAAACAAGGACAACAACTCAAGCGAAGACAGCAACTCAAGCAAAGACAGCTCAAACAAGGACAACAACTCAAGCAAGGACAGCAACTCAAGCCATGATAGCTCAAGCTATGGCAGCAACTCAAGCAAAGACAGCTCAGGCAAGGACAGCAACTCAAGCAATGACAGCTCAAGCGACAACAGCAACTCAAACAACAACAGGAATTCAAGCAACGACAGAAACTCAAGCAATGACAGCTCAAGGAATAACAGCAATAAAAACTCAAACGAGAACAACTCAAATGACAGCTCAGACGACAATAATTCAAACGACTACAGCAATTCAAATAATTCTAACGACTATTCAAACAATTCTAATGATGATGACAACGATGGTACTTCTTACGACTACTCTAAATCGTCTAAGAACTCATCAAGTGACAATGCGAAGAATTCGTCAAACAATTCTTCAAATTCTGCCAAAAATAGTTCCTCATCTTCAAAGAACGGAGTTAAATCTTCGAAGAGTAACTCATCAAATGATAAATCTTCCGATGATAATTCTTCCAACTCTTCCAAGAACGATTCGGAATCAAAAGAATCTAAATCGTACAATGATGGAAATGGATCATATTCTGAAAAGAATTCCTCATCTTCTGATAACGCTAAATCTTCAGACTCAAGCGATTCAGCTAAATCTAGTTCTAACGAAGAAAAAAGTAGCTATTCTTATGGTAACAATGATGATTGTTAGACGTTTTGTTAGACGGAAGTTTTATTGCAAACCATTTTTACTTAATTTTCACAATAAAAAGCCGATTTTAAAGTCAATTTTACGCAAACAATCATTTTTAAGCAATCTTGCCTTTTTTAAGCAAGTTTTAAAATGTATTTGACAATGACATCATTTTGTTACGTTGTACGACCGAAAGAGGCCTACTCTATAACCAAGCAGCTAAGCTTACGTAGTTACGATATGCCGATGACATCTCATACGAGACATTTCAGAGTAAATTTTCTTGTTACAAAATAATGTTTTTTGTTGTTTACCTCTAAAATATAACATTAATTGTATAGTATAATAATAAATATATATTGCATTTTCTAAAGATTTTTATTTCACACCTAAGTTCCTTCGTCAATAATAAGAAAGGTCAACCAATGCTTATGACTATAAAAGTCATAGATGTGATCATAACACCAAACTCTTCACTTAGTAAGAGCCAGGCTCGCGTCAGTGTCAGAGTATGGAAAGAAATATAAGACTTTGTTTCGCCGGAGAGGTGTATTGAAAAATAAAAGTAAAAAATTGCAATCAGTATTTGAAACACAATATAAAAAAAATTTCAATAGGGAGGGGGGGGCGGTTACGAGAGGGTTTGAAAATTATAATTGTAATAAGTCCATCTTTTAGATTATCCAAAAATAATGGACCCATTTTTTCAGTTTGCCTAAAAAGTGAAAATTCACAAAGATACCCAACATCCAAGTTCCGGAGTGGGGGCTTGCAACGTCAACTTTATGTAAAACTCGTACGTAGCCGTGACGTCTGTTTTCAATGTGCTGTATCTTTGTCAGTTTTTGTTTCTTAGATAAAAGAAAAAATACGTGTACAATATTTCTTAATAATCTACCGATGGGCTAATAGTAGATTGTGCTACAAGGGGCTAAGTTAATATTTTGAAGGCGAAGGCGCTACTTTGAATCCAGAACGAAATGAAGGATTCCACAGTTGAATCACGAGCGGAGCGAGTGATTCTACGGTGGAATCCTAAGTGTAGCGAGTAGCGAGGGATTCAGGTATATCGCCTCAGATAAAAATATTACCTTAACCGAGTAGCACACTCTACTTTTCATCTCCATCTATGAGAAAAACCAGCACATACAAAACAGAATATAAAACAGTAGAACACCTACAATACCTAACAGACTTCAACCGACAATTTAATACTAACCTTTATTTCGTGTCGTTTTCATACAATAAATACTAAGAAATATTTTTTCGAAGACCACAAACTTAAGATAAAATGTTCACTCATAACTTTGATTGCGTGGTCCTTCATATCTTTTTATTTTTATACGTAAACTTGATAACTATTCACTATTGGCTTAAACTCACGAAAAAGTATTCACATTTACATAAATAATTAGAATAACATTTCAATTCAAATAACCTAAAACATCTGTAATTACTTGAATCAAAGGGAAAAATTGCGCTTTTTAATTACACTTATTTCTTTTTCCGAAGCAAAGAGCATAAAAATTTTAACCTACTTTCTGAACTGCTGTCTGTGCCAATTATTTTTTATTTTAAAACAAAATTCTTTTTTTTGCTGGACTGCGTTAACGTTAATTTTGATTCTACATAGATTTAAACTCGTGTTCTGTTTTCAAATTGGTTTCAATCCCTAGAGATCTTCTATTTCACGTTTTAGTCCCGAGAGAATAATCACTAACTTTAGCTCCAAATGTTTTGGGATGAAAACATCGTTTTTTGAGTAGATGAGATGAAAATATATTTTTTCCATTCATCATGCCTATCAGATATGAAGTAAAGAATATATTAATGATTTATTTAACATTACCCCAATTCGAGATTTGAATTTACGCTCACGTTTGTAGTGTATGCGACACAAATAATTTTAACAAAAATGGAGGATTTCAAGCATTTTTGTTTAAATTCCCGGCACGTAGGTTGAACCAAAATGGCGGTTATCGGTGCAGGTACAAATAATGCGCCGGTAACCGCCATTTTGGTTACCTAACCTACGTGCCGGGAATTAAACAAAAATGCATTGAAATCCGCCATTTTTGTTAAATTTATTTGTGTCGCATATTACCGTGAGTGCACTTCCAATTTGTCCTATTGTGTCTTTAATCACCCGGCGAATTTTCACATATCTCATTTGAAGCAAAAAAATAAATCACATATTTGTCATTTAGATAAATTGACCAATCAGAATAGTAAAGCTACATTATTAGCGAGTAACTTAGGCTATATATTACCTTTCAATGAGTTATTGCTAAAAAAAATACATTTTTATACAAGTTTTTATTGTAAGGGCAAAGTACTTATTTATACAAATGAAATAACCCCAAGCGGAAGGAGTTACATCGTAACTAAATATTTAAAAATCGTTTTACTCACGTAGTGTAGTCGGAAAATGCCGACTAGTTTCAATCGGTTTAGATGATCATCATCAGAGCGAGTGTTGTTAATTGGGACGACGACGCGACGGTTTCGCTGTCCTCAACGCACTGAGCGTAGCCTCGCGTGTCGTACCCATGCCGCCGCCCGCGCTGCTCTATTGGAAACGACTATTCTAATTCTTTTCTAAGTAAGTTTTCTATTCTATTCAAAGTTACGTTGTTTTACTGCTAAATTCTAAATTTCGTCTCCTTGATCAGACTCGTGACATCGTCTACCAGAAGGTGCTCATCAAGACAAATCATAGAATCCTACTCAATGAGGTTATGTCGTATAACTGATTTCTTTTGAATATCTCCAGGCTCCATCAACAGAACAGCTCACTGACTCTACAACTGTCAACTGACTTACACAAGTATGCCAAATTTCAACACAATCGGTGGTGAATAACTGGTTGAAAATTAAGTTGCGAGATTTAACCCGAACAAGCATACAAGATAGGTACACAGAAGATACATTGTATTAAGACGAAGTGGTAGCTAAAGTGGCGCCCTCGTTTGAAATAAATTGTTTAAAACTAAATATGGTGATAATTAACAATTTGATTTGTATCAATGTCTAGAAAGACCTTTCAACTATTTTATAAATATTGGTAGTCCGTCTAGTGTTAAAACTGTGTTTCGTTGTAAAACTGTGTTCGTAATTAATTTAAAAAAAAAAACGACTTTTAAGCGTTCACGCCCCATATCATAACTATTTGTTGGAATATCTGTTCGGTATAGGCAAAATTAAAATACTATTTAACTGGTGAAAAATAAAATTATAGAATTTTCACTTTTACTTGGAACTCTTGGAAGTAAATGTGTCTGACACCTAGCGCAATCAGGCGAACGAAGAGATGACATAAGTAGGGGCTGCCAGCACCAAAAGTATTGCCAGGCATAGTACAAAAATAAAGATTGATTGTTGCATTTAAAATAATATAAATCAAAACTTTTGAACAATTAAACCTAATTTTATTATTTTCGATTTTTAATTGTCAGTTTTTTATTCGGAACATCAATTTCTAGATCAATATAGTATAATTAAATTATAAAATAAATAAATAATATCAAGTATAATTAAAACCCGCCCTGTATTGTTTCTGGTGCAAAAGTGCCTAAAACGCTAGCTGCATTACCACGTTGTATTGCAATTTCTAATTAGTGTTGCCTATCGGTATTTTAAGCAAAACCGATAGTATCGGTAGTCTATAGCTAACCAACAATACTATCTATAGTATGAATTCTGCCTGACGACAAACAAACTATCAATAATATTGCTTTTCATTATACATAAACTATCGAAACAATCGAAAGTACATATACTATCGATAGTATCAATAGTTTGTTCATCGTCAGGATAGAAACTATCGATAGTAGTGAATATGCACGTATTATTTTTTCTTAACAAAATCCTTATTAACCACCGAAAACAAATATGAAAGAATTAATAAAATATCTTTATCAGCGACGATCATATGATACTTTAAAGTTTCAATTAGAAAGAGAAGTACGATATGGACTGGTGACGTCAAAGTCCATATCATCTACATATACATTTTCCATAGAAAATAGCGGTTCAGCGAGTGAGATAGACAGATTTTCTTAAAATCGTTAAGTATATCTCGTTCGTTTCTCAACCAATTTTTATTCTGTTTCCACTGTTAGTACTTTACTTTTGAATATTTATGGATAAATTGGTTAGATAATACAATTTTTTTTCATGCATATTCCCTATTGTAAGAGTATCGATTGTTTGAAAACACTATTTCTAATTAGATATTAGTAATATTAATATCTAACTAGAAATATTAGTGGTAATTAATTATGAATAACTTCAAAGCGCGTTTTAGTTCCATATGTAAACATTAAGACGCCATCTAGTGATGAGAGGGGAAACTACATATTCCAATCGATATTAAATGGAAGCTACGCAGTGTCTTTTCGTCCAAAATACCTCAGTGCATCAAGACGGCTCAAGGTACTCAAAGGAGTATGGAGAGGGACGCTCGGTGTTTCCTTACGTGATCGAATCAGAAATGAGGAAATTCGTAGGAGAACGGAAGTCACTGACATAGCCCAGCGGATTAGTTCGTCGAAGTGGCAGTGGGCGAGACACATATAGCACGTCGAACCGATGACCGATTGGGCAAAAAGGTTCTCGAATGGCGACCGCGTAGTTACTGGCAAGCGAAGCGTAGGACGCCACCCACAAGGTGGTCTGACTACCTGACTAAGGTCGCTGGAAAGCGCTGGATGCAGGCCGCTCTAGATCGGTCATTTTGGAAATCGTTTGGAGAGGCCTATGTCCTGCAGTGGACGTTATGCGGCTTAAATGATGATGATGATGATTAATGATGAGTTATGATTAAGGGATTAGAATAAAATTTTACATAAGTACGGATGGTTTATTACTCAGATTACCACAAAAGTTGCTTTTCATACCGAAAACACCTACTGTTCCCGAGGGATGAGCATGAGCTTTTTACTGTTTTATTATATTGTATGTAAGTACTTATTATATGTATTGAGTTCAAAATGTTGAAAAAAAATAATTTTTAGGGGAATTATCCAAGGAAGAAAATTCCTGTCACTGAATTTTCCTTTTTACGCACATACGCCAAAAGTGGCCGTTTTTCGCAATTCTGCGTAGAAAAGCTTCATGTTCTCAGTTTAGACTATAAACAGTAGTTCATAAAATAGTTTGAAGGGTTATCTAGTGCCTGGTCAAGACAACATTTTAAATGATGTCTCCGTTTCACTTCAAATGATTTATTTCAAATGGGGGCAGCATTGGACCCCGGAAAATTCATGTAGCAACTTAAATGGTAATCATTTTGTCGACGAAACCACCGAAGATGAATTCTCAGATGATGATTCTGTCGTAGAATAGTCCATAGTAGAAAAGTTCTGTCGTGGAAACTTTTAATAGTGAAACATTCTGTCTATAAACCGTGTATAGGCGAAACATTTTGACGACGAATTACTCAAAATAGAAATTGTCCTGTTGGTGACCAGTCCAAAGGAGAAACAACTGTCGGCGAAAGCTGGTATAATCCTAAAAGGCAATAGGGAACTCGTTAAAAAAAGCATCTCGTCTAACTTGCAGGAAGTTCAAATTTAATTCAACTGTATCTTATCATGCATTAGCATAAGTTTTTGTCAACAATTTTTTCTATTAAAGTTTTTTAAGTAAAGATGTTTAAGCTGCCAACATTGTTTTATAATGTCCCGATTTTGAAGCCATGATCATGATTTTTTTCAGCTCCTGTTCCGTTTTTTAGCTGTTGAAACCTGGCAGCGCTATTTCTAAGTGATGTCTTATGGCAGCCCTTCCCGGCCGCTCAATCGTCAACGCGAGCATGGTTTGAAAAGCTTGTTTCAACCAGAGCAATGCTAGAAAAATAAGTAAAGCAAAAAGAGTGAAATAGCGCTGAGGGCTCCGTTTGCATTGTATTGAGCGAAATCAGTATGATTATTAACTATCAATTGAACCAATATTAACTATTCACAGGGTGCGGAAATTTCTTAAAACTTGTTCCAGGTGATACTTATTTATCAGTAAGCCAAGTGCAAGTTTGTGAAATAAATGTTTTTTTATTTTAAATTTCATGACATTTGCGAGGTTTCTATAGAAATATTTTTTTACCTTTATAATTTATGAGTACCTTATGAAAGGTCGAAAGGTAAAATTTGTACAAAAAAACTGATTTTTGGAGGCAATTAATTATTATTTTTTTGTTTCGATAGAAACCTAAAGATAGCGCACAAGATACCTGTTAGTTCAAAAGTTTTAAAGAAAGATCTGTTACCACGCCGTAATCACGTACGAGCGTTTTATGAAGAGTAAGACGGGCTGTCCGCTCTTAAATCGTAACTTACGCAACTCCCACTATCTCCGTCTTAAGTCGTCTACTCTTCCATATACTACTCAAAGTCCTCCGTTCAATCTGTTCGACTTTTTTTATTTAAGCTTATCTATACAGTGTGTTCGAACATGAACTAGCGATAATTTAAGGACATACTGTCGTCATCAATAAGAACAACTTTTACTATGAGAAAATTCGAAATCGCGAAAAAAAATTTGTTGCTCCATACGTTTTTATGCGATAGGTATGTAATGGAGCAGCGATTTTTTTTTCGCGATTTTTTGTTTGTCCCTTCGTAAAAGTTGTTCATATAGATGACGACAGCATGTCCTTAAATTATTGCTAGTTCATAAACGAACACACTGTATTTATCTTGTATGTATGTATTTAATATGTTTGTTTAGGTCAAATCTTGCAACTCAACTTTCAACCATTTATCCTCAATTTACTATACTGCGGTGCCCATCTCAAATATTCACTTCTCTTCCTACCCAAAGATTGACAGGAAGAGATTGCTAGTAGGTCCGCCTTTGAACCGTTTTTATTAATTCTAAAGATAAAGTTAAGACATCATGGTCAATTATTAATAATGAGACAGGAAAAAACAATACTAGGGACTCTACATACACATTAAAAATTGGAGATAAAACCACTGACTCGGATATCGAAGTAGCTAATGAATTCAATACTTTTTTTGTTAATATTTCCAAAGATATCACACAGTCTTTTCTTTCATGTCGACCGCTGCCGATGAACTATTGAAAAATAACGCATCTACGCCCAACACAATTTTTACGACATTATCTCAGCTTACAAGGCTCTTAACTCTAAAAAAACTGAGGACTTACGGGGTATTTCGGTTTCTGTTTTGAGCAGTATCATCGACCTGATTGCTCCTCACTTAACTTTAATATTTAATAAATGTATTTCAGAAGGTGTTTTTCCTGACTTAATGAAAGCGAGTAAAGTTATACCACTGTTCAAACAGGGATCCAAACATGATCCGAACAATTATAGATCAATTTCAATATAATTAAATGTTAAGTAAAATAGTATCATATTTTAATATTAATAAGTTACTTCATTGTCGCCAATATGGCTTTACAAAAGGGCGTTCAACCACTGATGTAGCAGCGACCTTAGTTCAAATTATTTACGAAGCTTGGGAGAATGGACAAGACCTTATAGGCATTTTTTGTGTAGTAAAGCTTTAGACTGCGTCGATCACATTATATTAAAAATAAACTAAAATTTCATGGCGTTACTGATACTGCACTGTCTGTGATTTCATCTTATCTTGATAATAGAACTCAAAGAGTTGAAATCAACAGAGTCACCTCAAATAGTGCATCTGTGAGCATGGGTGTGTCACAGGGCTCAATAATTGGTCCATTTTTATTTCTGATTTCTATTAATGACCTTCCCTGTCTTGCAGAAAAGTTGTGTAGAGTAGTATTGTTTGCTGACGACACATCTTTACTGTTTAAGGTTGACAGAAAATCAACAAACTATGACGATGTAAGCAATACTACGTCACAAGTCCTCAGTTGGTTTACGACTAATAGTCTGGCATTAAACACACAAAAGACCAGGTGCGTAAATTTTTCACTCTTGGGTAAACCCAATACTCACATACCATTGAGACTTAATGGCCAAGTTCTAAAATGGGTCTCCAACACCAAGTTTTAGGCATAACTGTAGACTGCAACTTAAAATGGGATAAACATATTGAGGCCACTGCTAAGAAACTTAGTTCGGCAGCATATGCTGTGAGGAGAGTCAGACGTTGTACTAACGTTGAAACTGCTAGGCTAGTTATATTTTAGTTATTTTCATAGCATAATGTCGTATGGATTGTTCTTTTGGGGTAAAGCGGGTAACATAGATACTATTTCTGTGCTACAAAAGAAAGCAATTCGGTCGATTTACGGACTAAAATCACGCGATTCCTTAAGATAGTTATTTAAATCTATAAATATTCTTACTGTGACATCTCAATTTATTTACGACAATCTCCTTTTTATTAAATCAAGACTAAATTGTTACAAGAAAAATAGTGATTTCCACAGTTACAACACTCGCGACAAAAATAAACTTCATACGCCTAAATTTCGACTTGCTAAAACCAAAAAATCACTCTTGGGTCTAGGTATAACATTATTTAACAAACTTCCTGAAACGGTCGTAAACCTACCCATGTCAAAATTTAAAATACAGCAATACATAAAGTTCTTATGTTTTATGTGCTGTAACAATAATTAGCTTACTGTAAAACATGTTAATGCTCTGCGATCAATAGGTGACCAACATATAACTAATATTTCCTCTTGACAAGGTCTGCGATATCGGGCTTTTCATGCTCACTAAAATGTCCAATCTGGTGGTGGCGTCGCTGGTCGGGTCGTTAGATTCCCTTTAATATGGTTAAGTTTAACGATGGCTGATCCGTGCGTCAATTCGTGAACGGGTGCTGCCGAGAGAGACTGGTCAGCTCGGCTTCGCTTTTTTTGACTATTTATTTTTTTTTTTTTTACGCAATTTATGTTTGTTAACTCGTTCGCAAGCATTACATGTTAAATGTGTGAACATTGTATTATATTATAAGTATTTAATTATTAAAAGACAATAATAATAATATGACAAAGCCCTTCTGGCGAGTAGGCGACCAAAACTGTAAAAATGAGTTTCTTTCGGCGTTTCTTCTCAGCAGTGGTCGTTACGAAGCGCTGGTATCGGAAGCTTTTCTTTAAAAATAAATTATATTTTAATATACTTTACAAGTAACGTAAATTATACTTATTGACGTGTAAAAGTGCCTGTAAAGGTCTAATTACTGAATAAACATTTGAATCTTTGAATCTTAACCCACAATGGGCCGATTTTGATGCAGTTCTTGTTCGACATGGTTCATACAGGGTGACTTTTTACCCACCAGCTAAACTTTTAGAGCAATTTCAGTCCCTGATGCTAAACTTCTTTCCATAAAAAAGTTATTATAAATCGATAAACCTTTTGCGTCCTCCCATACAAAATTAGTTGGGCAGAGCGAAATTTTTGTTTTCGTTTTTCGTTAATTGCTTTAATGAAAAGCAGTTCTCTAAAAATTTGGCCGGTGGGCCAAAAGTCACCCTGTATAGGTGTATATTAACAAAATGTTTGATGAAAATTTGCTGAGCTCTCAAATAAATCTGGTCTGAGCGTTCTCTGTTTTTTTTTTTTTATGTAATAAAGAGTATTTGTAGTTAAGCCAAGTTATTTTTCGACAGACATTGTCTTTGAAATCAGAAATAACTCGAAATAATGTACGTATGAAAGCCGTTACTATTTATTCAGTAGTTACGCCGGCAGATACCTGTCCAAAAAACCCATCATAAGAAGTTTTGAATAATACACGTCAAAAAATTATATTATCTTGGTCCTTCATTTTTAACCCCAATTCTACTCGAACTCACCAAACCCGATTCGAATTTCATTTTAACGCTTTCGCAAGTTAAGTGACACCGGGCGTGGTCCGCACTTGGATGGGTGACCACAAGTGGCACAAAAATTTCTCGAGCTCCGTGCTTCGGAAGGCACGTATAAGCCGTTGGTCCCGGCTGTCATCATTGTATGGCAGACGTCAAGCTATGTCAGATGCCTTTAGGCGGCGTGAAAAATCTGACACCAGTGTTGGCCACCTACACACACGAAAAACAAACAAACCCCGATGAAAAGGAAGGGTGTAATAAGTTTGACGTGTGTGTGGGTTTGTCTATGGCATCGTCGAGCCTAAACGAATAAGCCGATTTTTTGTTTGAAAGCTGCTTTGATCGAGATGGTTCTTAGCTATGTTTGATGGATAAAGATAAAGATATATTTATTTGCAATAAAACACATAATTTACAAAAAAATATTGCATCAGTAGATAAAGTCATGCAGTGTGCTTTTACCCTAAGAATGGTATACAAATATGGACAGAAAATGGGCGGCTGAAAATTAACTAGTTATTTATAATATTCATACAGGTCGTTATTACACATGCACAATTATTCTCAGTAAGTTTTACTACTTATTACAATATAATTACAATGTATATTTATAGTATAGTATAGTATATTTAGAGATGTCAAAAGATAAATCTAAATATATATAACTCAAAGGTGACTGACTGACTGACATAGTGATCTATCAACGTACAGCCCAAACCACTGGACGGATCGGGCTGAAATTTGGCATGCAGATAGATGTTATGACGTAGGTATCCGCTAAGAAAGGATTTTGATCAATTACA
Organism: Acrobasis suavella; assembly: GCA_943193695.1. Taxonomy (NCBI): domain Eukaryota; kingdom Metazoa; phylum Arthropoda; class Insecta; order Lepidoptera; family Pyralidae; genus Acrobasis; species Acrobasis suavella. The sequence continues at coordinate 6,187,478 of OW971956.1, forward strand.
CCCCTACGCGAGCGAAGCCGCGGGCAAAAGCTAGTTATTTTTATATAATCGGTATAGCCTTTCAAAATTTTATTATTATTGGCCTGGCGAATAAACTGGTTCTGGTTTTCCTCTGTTTTTAGGGTTCCGTACCCAAAGGGTAATAATTGGCCAAGTTCGTGTCGGGCCACGCGCAATGTAGGGTTCCGTAGTTCCGTATTCCAACTTTGAGTTCCTGCCTGAGCTCGTTCCGCACATGTAAAAGAGGTTGACAAAGCTTTTAACGATTCATGCCGAACCATCCCAGGCACTCTTAAGCCCACACTACGGTCCCACCTGTACACCCTGTCAGGTATTGCTCCTCCAAGTGTCAGACGTGATGTGGCATATGCGGTAGAAAAAATTAAGCAGCCAACCGATAAGAGGCACCTTCTCTACGGACAGACTCCGGCACCTGCACGTCTCAAGAGTCGTAACAGCTTTCTCAGGCAGTCAAACATACCAGCCTCAGAAGCTTCTGATGCAAGAGTTGCGCAATGGATAAACAAATATCCACCGTCCGGGCCAAATCTACCACCTGCAGAGCATCCCCCACCTGGTAGAGACCTCCCCTGGTCAGTCTGGAAGTCTCTCAATAGACTCCGGGTGGTGTTGGGAGATGTCGAGAAAACCGAGTCAGGTGTCGTCACGCTGATAACGTCCTTTGCGACTGCGGTGCCATTCAGTCGATGGACCACCTTCTATCGTGTCCGAATTGCCCTACGTCGTGTACCATCGAGGACTTGGGCAGTTGGGACTAACGACAGAGGGATCGCCGTGCCCACATACTGGTCAAATGTCATTTGAATTAGAAACTATACTGGAACCATTTTGACTCGACACGAAGAAGTTCCTGTCACTAAAAACGTCTAAAAATTTATTTGTATGAAATTTTCCTTTTCCGAGTACATTTTATAAGTTGATCGCCTACATATAATTTTGAATTTGTAAACCCTACTTAGCTCTGATAGCTTTCATTTAAATGTCGTTATATATACTATGGCTGTGAATTTTTTCACGTGTCTATATATAACCGTTTAGCAGATAGAGGAGGGGTGACGAAACTTACCTCTAAGAAACATTTTCACTTTAAAACCAAATATTTCAGAAACGGATCCCTTAATTAAAAAACGGTGTTTTCAAGCTCATAATATTTTTGAAAGACCTATTCAACCATACCGCACACATTATTGGTTAGTCGAGAAAAACAATACTTTTCACTTTACTTGTATGGGAGCTACCGTAAAAAAATTATTTTCATTATTTTATTTTACTACTTTTTCCGCATAATTAATATACATATCCATGCCAAATCACAGCTTTCTAGTACTTATAGTCGCTGAGTAAAATCGCGGACAGACAGACATGGCGAAACAATAAGGGTTCCTTGTTTACTAAGGAAGCCTAAAAACGGGAGCCTATTACTAAGATTCCGCTGTCCATCTTTCTGTTTATCACCAGGCTGTATCACATGAACCGCGATAGCAAGACGATTAAAATTTTCACTGATGATGATTTCTGTTGCCGCTATAACAACAAATACTAAAAACAGAATAAAATAAATATTTAAGCTTCCCTACAAGAAAAAAGATTTTTTATAGATCATGGTACGGAACCCTTCGTGCGCGAGTCCGACTTGCACTTGGCCATTTATTTCGTAATTCCCTTTGTAATAAAGAGTATTTGTTATTTATCAGCCAAGTTATTTGTTCTTGAATTCAAAAATAACTCGAAATAATGTACGTATGGTAAGCTGTTATATTGTTGGCATTTACTTGTTCAAACAACTTACATACCATAAGTTGTTTTTAATAACACTAATAAAACAATTATTTTCACTTTTATTTTCGTTTTAATACTATTGCATGATATCTTTGAGCTGTTTTGTATTTCAAGCTGTTTAAACTTTTGGAACATAGCTGAGAACTAGTGGAAAGTGGACTACCGCAAGGGAACTGGCTTTCACGTATAAAACCGCATAGAAATCGGCCTATCTGTTTGAGAGCTACGATGCCACAGATAGACAAACATTGGCGTCAACGTTTTAGCACGTTTTTCGGCGGTTAAGATCACGGACTAACTTTACCTCTACTTACTACCTGTGCCCGTGGACTGCTCTCTCTGAGGACACTTCCTATAAATTCAAAGTGGGGGGGGGGGGCTAGGTTACCGATGTATGTAACCAAAAACTAGCAAGCCGAGATATTGTTTTATTTCGTGCCAAATTTTCCTTACGGATATTTCGAAACGTAACATCTCCGGCACTGCGGAAAGTGCAGCCCCTTCACCCTTGCGTAAGAAAACGCAGGCTCTCATGCTCACCTTCGCAGCTTGCTTCGGCTTGCTGGTCGCTTTAGGCGCCTAGCTTTAGCCGTCCCGGCTCGCATTGTACCTGCGTTTTCTTACAGCGGGCGGAGGCTGCCCTCTCTCCGCGCTTCTGGCTGTAAAAAACACTCGAGTATAGGGCAAACAAGACTACGTGAAGTGGCCAGTTCGGATTTGTCCATAACTTTCATGTGAATAAAATTGGTTCTGTGTTCTGGCACCATTTCTGTCATCTATCCTGTTCAAGTTGAGCTATCTCTATCGAGGTGGGGTTCCTCAATCTTTCAGTAGAGCCACCAAAAACTTTGGGTTCTCCAGTCTCCTCATCCTCCGATGAACGATCGCACACTCACGCTAAATCGTGCAGTGCAGAGGCTATTTTCACGATAAACAAATATGAAATTATTTAATTTACGTGCTAAATTATGATATATGATGGCTAATGAGGCTTGTATTGTATTTTTTGAGGAGCATGTATTGAAGGTGTAAAACATAAAATAGTGATTAGCTGTTAAATCCGGGGCTGAGTTAGTAAATTTGGTGGCAATGTATAAATTAGGAGGACAACTTAAAATAATTGCTGATCTTTATTTATTTGATTTATAATATTTAGTTGGCGTCGTACAAAAGACGAATTAGTTTATTAGAGGCTATCTCATTTTCCCGTTACTTAAATATAAATTAAGAAAATATTATGTTACTTGACTTTTAAATAAATACAATACAATACAATACAAATCAACTTTATTGCACCATAATAGACACACAAAAATTACAAAACAACAAGAAACAATATAGGCACAAAGGCGGACTTATCGCTATAAATGCAATCTCTTCCAGCCAACCTTTGGGTGGAGGAAAAATTTATTTGAAATAAGGTGGGCGCAGTACTAATTCTATTTTACCTACTTACATATGAATATATACCTAAATACATATACACACATATATAATACATAATAAAATATACATAAGCATAAATAATACATACTTATATGATACATAAAAATATTTACATAAATACATATAGTAACACTGAACAGAACTGATTATATCGTCAGGTAATATTTATAAAGGCGATTTTTAAAGATTGTTTTAGTCTTAGCAGTCCGAATTTCAACAGGGAGAGCATTCCAGAGATAGACAGCTTGTACTGTAAAAGATTTGGAGTAGAATCCGGTCGAATGAATAGGAATGTTTAAACGTAAGGCATTAATACTCCGCGTGGGACGGTTATTATCCTGATGGAGAAACGTAAAACGCTCCTTTAGATAAGGAGGAGAAGATGGCATAAAAAGTACGGAGTATAAAAGTGTGAGAACGTGATAGTTACGTCGAAGTCGGATTGGGAGCCACTTGAGCTGTGTGTGTAAACATTTGAATCTTGAGTTTTGAGGGGATTTCGGGATATAAACTGTCCTATGTCACTGGGTCTCAAACTATATTCATACCAAATTTTATCTAAATAGGCTCAGTTTTGAAGCGTGAAGTGGTAACAAGTAAACCAATATACAAACTCACTTTCGCATTTATAATATTATTGCTAACAATTATACATACATACATACGTACTCTCATACGAATCGAAGCATAACTCTCCTTCTGGCGCAGTCGGGTAAAAAAGGCCGGAATCTTTGATAAAAAAGGCAGACTTTTGGCACAAAAGACCGAAATTGAAATAAGAACTAATTTTAATGGCTTAAAGGATTAAGGACAAGTTTATTCATAATCATAAGCACTTTACAATGCGACTAAAATAAGTTGAACAAAAATGGCCGACTTCAAAGCATTGTACAAATTCCCAGCACGTAAGTTGAACCAAAATGGCGGTTATCGGCGCAGCTACCAGTAATGCGCTGTTATTAGCAAGTAGACATCTTGACATCATCAATATAGCAACCACTACTCGACATAGGCAGGCCAAGGGGGGTAATACCAGGGTTGACAGATGGCCGGGAATTCCGAGATTGTCACGGAATTTGGCCTGTGGTCCCGTGCCCAATAATTAAACTTTAGTCATCATCATCATGCTCACGTATTCCCGGTTGCATCCTCAGCAGCAACGCTTCAGAGCCCGGGGTCTGCTACCTAACCAAGGAGATTTGACGAGGTTACTGGTTTTTACACAGAGCGACTGCCAGGAACCAATTCTTGGATAATTTGATGATCAAACGCTAGGTGGCGTTCGGGACCCACAGTTTTACGTGCCCGAAACACGGAATCATCTTTCTTTTTTCCGGATAATCAGGTGATTCAAGCCTGCAATATCCTGTCCACTCTGGAAACAACTTTTTTTTCACAAAGTATGCCAATGGGAATCGAACCCATGACCTTCGGGTCACAAGGCGAACGCCTTGACCACTGGACCACGGAGGCAGTCGTAATTACACTTTAGTGTCCCAGATATATAAACAATACTTTTCTATTTGGTACCGAATACTTCTTCTGTATACCAGATATGTGATGCATCTCTCGTGTTCGTAATCATTATAAAAATAAATAGGTTATTTTTAGGTAACTTTGCTTCTTTTTAATTTCCTAACAAAAAAAAAATCTGAATGAAGTATTTATTGTTTTGTCGGCAATTTTTTTGAATTGTAAACTGGCCTCCACAGGACAGGCATGTTGCCTAGTGTGGGGCCAAGAGTGTAAAATTTGTGTAACAATGAGTCAAAGAAATTTCATTTCATTCATTTCATTCATTCATTTCATATTGATGAAAAAATATTTTTTCCCCCCAAATTACGGCGACGCAACAAAAAAAATATTGCCGCGGTCTGTAGATATGTGTTGTCGGTCGGGTCACATAACATATGCTATAAACTAATTCTACTTCTGCATTTACGATCGAAATTTCTACCTTAGTATCTTACTTTATGAAAAACATTTACATGCACTTTGAAGTCTTTGGCTGACAACATCTTTTTATGCTTGGCACTATTGGCGTGAACCTACAACTATGCAATGCAATACAAAAAACAATACAATTATTGTGATAATGGATAAGCAACCATACAAAAGCAATGACCGTACTTAAATAATTACCTACTTTTACATTTCACTCATCCACCGTAAAAAATTGACAACTAAATCAAATTTAAAACATAATAAATATACCTAACCTTACTAATGTAAAGTAATTTAGTATAGTAGTTAGAAATTGCAGGGAAAAAATGGGCAAACACTGCAAAGGAAAAAGACGAATTTAATGACCTGGAGGATGCCTTTACCGTCGAGGAGTCCAGCTGACGACATTAACTTAAAATTTGTAATGGAAGACTAAATTATTATACTAAACTAATTTAAAGAAATGAATTTAAATAGTATATAGTTATCAGATTAAGAAATAATAACAAATATTAATCATTAATTAATTATGTTACGTCATGTAAATTATTTTTTTTAATCAGAATTATAAAAAACGTTATTCATTATAAGGTTTCCCATATATAATGTTTTAGTGCTTTTATTTTGTGTTCTAGATATAATTCGCATGATGTACCTCATTGTGATTGTAAAACGATGTATGTATTTAGTCACTGGAATAAATAGGCTTTTTAACTAGTAATTTTGTAATATTTTTTTCTATTGTCCTTCCAACCATCCGACAGCCAACATTTTTTGTTGGATTTCGACTCAAACTTTGCCCGTCCAATCGGCCTGTCAGTTTTTTTTAAACATGAATAAACGATGCCAATAAAAAAATAGAAAAACGATGCCACAGACTCGTGAAACTTATAACACTCCTCTTTTTGTCAGGAGTTAAAAATGAAGGACCAAGATAATATATTTTACGTGTATTATTCAAAACTTCTTATGGTGGGTTGTTTGGACAAGTATCTGCCGGCGTCACTACTGAATAAATAGTAACGGCTTTTCATACGCACATTGTTTCGAGTTATTTTTGATTTCAAGGACAATGTCTGTCGAAAAATAACTTGGCTAAAATACAAATACTTTTTATTATAAAAATAGTTACAAAAACGTTCCTGAGAACCGCATGTCAAACGAGGAAAAACAAAAAATTGCTTCAAAATCGGTTCAAAGGCGGACGTATTAGCAATCTCTTCCAGTCAACCTTTGGGTAGGGAGAGAAATATACTATACGTATAATAAGACAAAATATTTTTACTGTTTTATTATACGTATAGATTACCTAACCTTTAAATTTTGAAGTGGTTTGGTTGTCCAGCTAAATAATGACCGGCAGATAGGGGTTAAAGAAAATAAATTAAACGTGACAAGAGCCCAGCACTTAAATATAAGAAGTAAGAAAGTGTTATAAGTAAATATGTTAAGTTGGGTAGGTAGGTATATGTTAAATTTATGATGACGATATGTATGAGTGTTTCAGAATTGTATGGAGGTGTATGTACAGTCCGTTATATGACATATGTAATCAGGCTAGTATGCAGGTCAGCGCCATCTAAACGTAACTTGTAATATTTCAATCTCTGCTGTAATGTTTTTTTCTATACCTGCACCTAGATGGCACTACTGTCACATAAATTCTTTTTTTTATTAGGCACAGATAACACTGATTGAGCTAGCCCCAAAGTAAGTTCAAGACTTGTGTTATGGGATAATAACTCAACGATACTATATTTTATAACAAATACATATAAAGCATAACATCCAAGACCCAGGACAATTTGAAAAAGGCTATTTTCCAACTTGCTCTGACCGGGGATCGAACCTGGGACCTCTGGGTGGCGGACTAGCATGGTGACCACTACGCCATGGAGGTCGTTTAAACATCATTTCATATATTTCCATACTCCGATGAAACTCTCCAGTGATCCACCCAATCCACCTTACGATAACGATTGATACCTACTCGTTTAACGCAGTGGTTCTAATATTCTCTTTGTCTCGTTAGTCATTCTTCCATTTCTGATTTTTGGATTTATTCTTACGCTTTCATTCATATTTCTCAAAATACCATCCAAAAGTAATTGTTTAAAATTTGTTATCATGTCACTGGAATCGAACCATGAACCCATCATCATAGGCCGTCAGTGGTGTCCACTTATCCATAGGACTAATTACGTAGGCAGATGAAATTATGAACTAGTTGCATCACAAGATAGGAAGTCAACAACGACGATGCAAAATTACAATTCAACACCGTAAACTTTATTACCTGGTAATAAGAAAAACATTTCTATCTACTCCACAATGAACAGATAGGACATAAATGGCTAACGTCATTACAGAGTAAAGTGTGGTCGTCTGAATAATTAAAAATTTACAAACCACCCTCATTTACTATCTTTGTTCAATATTCGTCGAACGAACTATGAGAATGTCTATACCACTATTATTATAAAACGTATCATTTAACAGCGTTTGAAAAGAGAAAAAAAAATGTTATTTGGAGACAACAAATCTATTAATGAAATTGTTCGTAAATATAATGCATTAACGGTAAGTTAAATTTTACTATTAGGTACAACGTTGCTTTAACTTTAGTATTTTTATTAGTATATATGATTGCAGTTTATTTTTTATTTATATTAATAACGTTCCCATATATTTTGTTTGCAAAATGTTGACAGAAACAACTAACCTTAGCTTATTTGTTTACAGAGAAAGACTGAAATTTCGGTTAAAACGATACGTAAAAACTGGGGACAAAAGATGTGGAGGTTTCGACCCTGTAATGTTTACCCTACAATCTACGCGCCACCGTGAAATAATAATTGCAAGACACAAACATCCTTTTGCGTCTACCAGAGAGACAGCTGATGCTGAGTGCACAAACATGCCGCTGAGTTGGATTCTTCGGTCATATAAGGCCGAGTGAAATTAAAATTTATAAAACTCGTTATCTTCTCGTGAAGCACTATGCGTGGTAATGATTTGTGTTTCAATATGGTAAACGGCATAAAAAGTTATTGACTCTGCCAGCAGAATTTTACGGTATTAGAATATTTTTTTACACATAATGTTTTTTTATTAAACAGTTAGGTCACTATATAGGTAGACTTTATAAAATATTATTGTAGGTATTCAGGGTCCACCCCTTATACTCAAAAAATTTCATTCCATTTTTTATTTGTGATTTTTTTCGTTTAACTGTTTTGAGTAAGTGCCCAAGTGATGTTATTGTATTTTACATGGAAATTTAACGTTTCTATCGAAATAATTACATGTCAATTCACTGTGCGCTTACATTAATAAATACTCCACACTGATTATCATTGAATACGTAACTTGTTTATTTAATTATGCATATAAAAACTACAGAATCATTAATCATTATCATTGATAATTAGAGTGTTTCTAACTACTCATTTACTAAGCAACAACAACAAAGTTACAACTTAACGCCGTCAATTCATTATTTCAAATGTTCAAACACAACATCATAAGTTATTTCTTTCACATCAACACGACGATATTGTTTATCAACATTAACCAGTGTGGAGTTACAGGGAAAGATGATACTAAAAAAAGTAATCCAAACAATTTTTTAAACTAAGATTTTTTGTTATTAACGTTAGTGTTATCTAATGAAAATATAAAATAAACTAGCTTTTGCCCGCAGCTTCGCTCGCGTAGGGGTGTAATTTATCAAAATCCTTTCTTAGGGGGTGCCTACGTCATAGTAGCTTAATGCACGCAAAGTCTCAGCCCGATCGGTTAAAATTTGACAAAGTTTCATACAAAGTTTCATCTCCTATTTTATCCCCTTGAGGGTAGAATTGATTAAAATCCTTTCTTAGCGGATGCCTTCGTCATAACATCTACCTGCATGCCAAATTTCAGCCCGATACGTCCAGTGGTTTGGGCTGTGCTTTGATAGATCACTATGTCAGTCAGTCAGTCACCTTTGAGTTATATATTTAGATATCAAAGTTCGATGTTAATTCATCATGAGACTTTTAACCGATTTCATTATATATTCACTTGTAATGAAAATTTTATTTTGAATATAAATAAATCTTAACATTTAAATATTTACAAAATATTTAAATGTTTTTTATTTATATCCTCAACAAGTAACTGTAATAGTAGTTTACTTTTAATAGTAAATACCCATGTGATGTGTGTGATTTAAGTCCACCATTACACATGTACTTGTGTATAAAGTTAAATAAATAATTAAGAAAAAAAAACATAAATAATTTTGGAAAGTTATTAGTGTTACCATTTTAAAATATCCTCAAGTTCAATTGCGCGTTCAAAATCATGGAAGTGTCTTGCTTGCTAAAGAGATGCATGTGTGGTTTTAAATTCCCAAATTATACACCATCTATTGACGCCTAGCAAAGATTCAAAGATTCAAATGGTTATTCAGTAATTAGACCTTTACAGGCACTTTTACACGTCAATAAGTATAATTCATGTTACGTGTAAAGTATATTAAAATTTAATTTATTTTTAAAGAAAAGGTACCGATACCAGAGCTTCGTAACGACTACTGCTGAGAAGAAACGCCGAAAGAAACTCATTTTCACAGTATTGGTCGCCTACTCGCCAGAAGGGCTTTGTCATATTATTATTATTGTCTTTTAATTAATAAATACTTATAATATAATACAAAGTTGACACATTATAACAAGTAATGCTTGCGAACAAGTAAACAAACATAAATTGCGTAATAAAAAATAAAAAAAAATATTAAGTAGTCAAAGACGGGAAGGCCGCTCGCGCTGACCTGCCTAACTAACCTGATAACATATGTCATATTCTGCCTGTACATTGTACGTAGAATAACTTTACAGGCAAATGCCATTGTAAACCTCAGAGGTTTATAGAAATGTGTAATGTTCTGTTATAGGTACTCAATTTGTAAAATAAATTTAGTAAACAAAAGAGAAGAAGGTATTAATTTTGTATTAAAGAAGAAAAGAATGCCAAAATAGTAAAAAAGATACCTTAGATTAAAAAGTATTTATTGCTCTCCTTGCGATCCATCACCAAAGTCACAGACGTGAATGTCACCGCCGCTAAATTAAAATGGGACTGGACTGGTCATGTCAGCCGTATGCCGAACGAACTATGGGCCAAAACTCTAACTCTGTGGACCCCAACGAACGGACGTCGGCGTCCTGGAAAACCTAGGCGCAGATGGCGTGACGACCTAGATGCCTAATCAAAGGACTGGCAGGCAAAAGTGCAGGATAGAGAGAAATGGAAAACCGAGAGGGAGGCCTTTGCCCAACAATGGGATCTAACGGGTTCTAAATAATAATAATAATAAATAATATTGCTCTCCATAGAATCTCACAAGAAAATAAGTACATAGATAGTCTCGAAATATTCTTTAGGGCTAGCTCAATCTGTGTGAATTGTCCGTATATATTTATTTATTGTCATATACCCAAAACTTCAACACATCCAAGAGCCGCAGCTGCGACAACAGAATCATCTAAACAGAGAAAATATTCAACCATTTCAAATTCTTACATTTAATAACGGTGTCGCTTGAGACATTAGGTCCATGGGGACCAGAGGCCAAAATATTTATAAAAGACTTGTCTACGTGACTGGTTGAGGCAACAGGAGACTTCAGAGCTGGTAGCTTCCTTGCCCAAAGAATTAGCCTTGCTATTCAGCAAGGCAACTGGTTCTGGGTACTTTGCCTCAACCAGATGCATTTCAAGAGATATTTCAAATTTAGTTTCTTTTATTTTATTTTTCTTTAGGTTTTAATTTAAATTTAATTAATTTAAGTAAGTTTTTCTTGTTAAAATATTCATTTATAATTAATACATGTTATTTTAGTACAATTTTTTTTTATTTATATATAATAAGCGATGTTTGAAAAGGAATGGTTGAAAGTGGCACACAATCGAGATATTTGGAAGGAGATGGGGGTGACCTTTGCCCGGCAGTGAGACAGTAGAGGTTAATTAAAAAGCGATGTTTAACACTGACAAGAAAAGATAGAATTACCTAAAAACGAATATGTAAGAGGAAGTACAAAGTTGGCCACAATGAAGGAAAAGCTAAGAAGCAGTGGACTACGATGGTATGGACATGTCATGAGGAGAGAGGAGAGCCACGTTACAAAAAAGATGCTAAATTTGAAGATTACTGGACATAGAACAAAGGACGGCCAAAGAAAAGGTGGATGGAGTGCGTTAAGGACGATATGGATAAAAAGAATTTGACAAGTGCCTTGACAAAGGATAGAGAGAAATGGAAAGGACTCACATGCTGACCCGGCCCTACATAGAGTGGGATAAGGTGATGAGGAAGAAGAATTGAAGTTTAACACAAATAATGTGTTATGTTTCCAGATAGATTCGAGGAGACTGGAGAGTGATGTAGGCCGAGCGCCTGTATTACAGTTCTCCAGAGCTCTCCTATCTGGATGAGTGGTGTTAAGGCGGCCATCCCCAACCGCTCTGTCGTCAATGCGAGCATAGTTTGAATAGCTTGTTGTTTCATCCAGGGCAATGCTAGAAAAAGAGGCAAAGCAAAAAGAGAGAGATGATGAATGAAGTTAGTATTATTATTAACTATTATCCATTGAACGAATATTTACTATTTATAGGTGAGGAAATTTCATAAAACTTGTTCCAGGTGATACGTGTTTATCAGTAAGCCTTACAAGTGTATGAAATAATTGTTTTGTATTCAAAATTTTCATTACATTTGCGAGTTTTGTATCGAAATATTTTCTTTATATTAATAATTTATGAGTACTTTATGAACGGTCGAAGTTCAGCTAAAATTTGTGCAAAAAAAGCAGATTTTATGAAGGCTTTTACTGGCTTTGTTTTTCTAAATTGACGACCGCCGTGGCGTAGTGGTCACCATGCTAGTTCGCCACCCAGAGGTCGATCCCCGGTCAGGGAAGTTGGAAAATGGCCTTTTTCATATGGTACTGGGTCTTGGATGTTTATCTATATATGTATTTGTTATAAAATATAGTATCGTTGAGTTAGTATTCCATAACACAAGTCTCGAACTTACTTTGGGGCTAGCTCAATCAGTGTTGTTAGTTCCCTTTATATTTTATATACTTTTTTTTTAATTTAACTTTTTGTTTTCGATAAAAACCCTATTGCGCACAAGGTACCTGTTAGTTCAAAAGTTTTCAAGAAAGGTTAGATACAACGCCATAATCACGTACGAGCGTTTGTATGAAAAGTAAGACAGGAAGGCCGCTCTTAATGATATTCCTACAAGTTTATTCGCCAGGCAAAAAAAAGGGGTCCAGTGCTGCCCCCATTTGAAAAAAATTGAAAGGAAACGGAGACATCATCAAAAATGTTGCCTCATACGCCAAAAGTGGCCGTTTTTTGCAAATGTGCGTAGAGAAGCTTCTCGTTTTCACTTTAACCTGTAAATAGTAGTTCATAAAATAGTTTGAAGGGTTATCTAGGGCCTGGTCAAGACCAAATTTTAAACGATATCTCCGTTTCCTTTCAAATTATTTATTTCAAATGGGGGCAGCATTGGACCCCGGAAAATTCAGGTAGCCCCTTAATACCTTGTTTGGCTAATTTAATAAAGTTCTTTTTATAATAGCCATTTAGGTCCAATTGCTGGGCAAAAGCCTCCCCTCTTTATTTCCACACGTCCCGTTCCCTTGATATCACCCTCCACTTCTTTTCAAACTAGGTCAAATCTTAATTTGATCTTCCTGAAAGGCCGGTAACGCTTCTGTTACACCTCTGGTGATGCAGTTGTCCATGGGCAGCATAGATCACTTACCATCAGGTGACCCACTTGCTCGTTTGCCGCCCTATAACATAAAAAATAAGCCTACTTTTTTTGGTCGTCCCGGTTTTCTTCGGCCATTGGGTACCTAATTTGTAGAAATGTGTGCCCATCTTGGCGAATAGGCCTCGCCCGAAACTATTATGGAAACCTCTACGCCACTACGAGGAACTACAACCACAATAAAGAAGATGGAGATGGATCTCTTTTTCAGTTAATATTATAGTACTCTTATGTTTTTTTTTTTCTTTGTACTCTATGGTTAAAACCCAATAACTTTACGAGTTTGACTTTGACTTTGACTGAACCGATTTTCATCAAACATGACTAAGAACTACCGCAAGTGAAGTTGCTTTCACGTTATAAAAAATGCATTGAGATCGGTCCATGCGTTCGAGCGCTTCGATGCTACAGACAGACAGATTGACAGACAGACATTAGCGTCAAACTTATAACACCCCTCTTTTTTTGTTGTGGGTTAAAAATATAATACGCCTGTATCCGAGACAAACAAACTACAATCTAGAAATAACGTATATCGCTCGGTATAGGAGCTCGGTGGCCCGGCGGGATCTTTCTAGCGTTTTCGCAAGTTAAGCGACATTGGTCGTGGTCCGCACATGGATGGGTGACCACAAGTGGCTTAAACATTTCTCTAACTTCTCCGTGCTTCGGGACGCACGTGTAAGTCGTTGGTCCCGGTTGTCATCATTGTGTGACAGTCGTCAAGCCATGTCAGATACCTTTAGGCAGCTTGAAAAATCTGACACCAGCGTTGGCCACTTACACACACTAAAAGGAAACATCTGTATTGCCCACGTAGCGTACGTAACACTTAATTAAGTGTTTATGAATTACGAAACAGATGGAAAATTTCAAAGTTGACAATACTAATAAAATAATTGGCAAAGTGCGAAACGATTTGCGAGCTGAGTTCCGTACAGAATTAGGTAATATAAGATAGATAATAAAAAATAAATATACAGGGAAATTACACTGATTGAGCCAGCCCCAAAGTATGTAAGTTCGAGACTTGTGTTATGGAATAAAGCCCGGACAACAAAAATCTCGTCAAGATTTATCACAATTCACAATAATAAATATTAATAATATAAATAATAATAAACAATTGACGACCTCCGTGGCGTCGTGGTCACCATGCTAGTCCGCCACCTAGAGGTCCCGGGTTCGATCCCCGGTCAGGGCAAGTTGGAAAATGGCCTTTTTCAAATTGTCCTGGGTCTTGGATGTTTATCTATATATGTATTTGTTATAAAATATAGTATCGTTGAGTTAGTATCCCATAACACAAGTCTATAACTTACTTTGGGGCTAGCTCAATCAGTGTTATTTGTCCCTATATATTTATTTATTTATTTAATTCACATGTAATTACAGTGCGGCAGTTGTAAAGGAAATGGAAACGATTCTTTCGTCGCGGTCGTTTCTTTCGGTGCGGATAGATATGCGAGGCCTTAAGACGAAGTGGTAGCTAAAGTGGCGCCCTCATTTGAAATAAATTGTTTAAAACTAAATATGGTGCCAATAAAAAAATTGATTTGTATCACTGCCTAGAAAGACCTTTAAACTATTTTATGAATAACCTTTGAAATTATTACTAATAGTCCGTCTAGTATTAAAACGGGGTTTCGCCAAAAGTGGCCACTTTTGGCAAAAACCCGTTTTAAAACTACCAATATTACTTTCAAAGGTTATTCATAAAATAGTCAAAAGGTCTTTCTAGACAGTGATGCAAATCAAATTTTTAATTATTACTATATTTAGTTTTGAACAATTTATTTCAAATGAGGGCGCCACTTTAGCTACCACTTCGTCTTAAAAACTTCGATTGATTCGACGCGTTCGGCTCGGATATGTGCGTTCACCATTATAGAGTGACTACAGGTAGCAAAAACATAAAATAGCATGAACAAACAAAATTGGTTACCAGACATTGACAAGGGAAAAGCAAAATGAAGGATATAGATGGGAAATAAGTTAGGATATAAATAAGTATAACATACATAACGGAAAGTCCTACCGTCTTATTATGAAACCCGGACTAACTTTGTTACTGGGTTTGTACCCTTATCCGACCAGATCAAGTTGACATTTAGTAACATCACACTATCTCACCTGTCAATGTCAACTTCATTTTGGGCGGATAATGGTTTAAACCTAGTAACAAAGTTAGTCTGGGTATTATAATGAGACGGCTAAGGTCCCGCGCAATTTGCGTCCCCGTTCCCTGTCTCCGCACCTCTTCCCCGTTCTCGCCAAACATACATACAAAAGCCGGATTGTTCAAGTAGACTCAAAGAACTTCGCTCATTATTCAGTACAGATGTGGGCTAAAAAGCTTTATTTGGCAATACTCATTAAATAGATTTATCAAAAAGTATGGTAAACGTAATATACCATCCTTTTTGATAAATCTATTTGGTTATTATATGGTTGTCTTTTTCTGATTAGAAAATAACATCACAAAGATACAGCGCATTAAAATTTCGCGTGACGTTACGATCAGCTACGATTTCTAACCGAAAATGACGTAATCACCCCCACTCCGAAAATTCGAAGCGTAGTATTTTTGTATTTTTTTTTTCTATTTTGCGAAAAGAAAAAATATGGGTCCTTCATTTTTACCCGACTGTGCCAGAAGGAGGTGATTATGTGTGTATGTATAATGTTTGGCATGCTCTGCAGCCTGAACGGCTCGATGGAGTTTAGCTTGAGAGGTCTCATTAGATTCTTATTTACTGCGAAAGTGACACTGGGTATATCAATATCTACTGTGAAAGTGACACCGGGTATCTCAAAATAAAAATAAAAACAAAATGGCGGATTTTCGGTGCCAAATTCAAATGTTTGGCACGCTCTGCAGCCTGAACGGCTCGATGGATTTTAGCTTGAGAGGTGTCGTTAGATTCGTGTTTACTGTGAAAGTGAGACTAATAATAATAAATAAATATATAGGGACAAAAAACACTGATTGAGCTAGCCCCAAAGTAAGTTCGAAACTTGTGTTATGGGATACTAACTCAACGATACTATATTTTATAACAAATACATATATAGATAAACATCCCAGACCCAGGACAACTTGAGAAAGGCCATTTTCCAACTTGCCCTGAACGGGAATCGAACCCGGGACTTCTGGGTGGCGGACTAGCATGATGACCACTACGCCACGGAGGTCGTCAAACCCTGGGTATACCAAAATACAAAAAAACAAAATGGCGGATTTTCGGCGCCCAGTTCTAATGTTTGGCACGCTCTGCAGCCTGAACGGCTCGATGGATTTTAGCTTGAGAGGTGTCGTTAGATTTATATTTACTGTGAGAGTGACACTGGGTTTTTAGTTTTACAATTAGTTGTTTTATAACTAGTTGACGGATTTAATAAAATAATATATTTTTACCCAGACCTTATCACTTTTATTAAATAGGCCTTCACCCACCTACAGATGGCTGGCCCAACCAAGAAGGGTTACAGGAAAGCAAGGAATAAAAGCCGCTACCAAAACGCCTTGGTGGTCTATGTCCAGCAGTGGCCTTCCTGTAGATGTGATCATAATTCGGTAGTTGCTCGATCTTTTTTTCTTATTCATGTTAAAAAGTAACATGATACGAAACCAAAACAAAAATAATAATTTTACTTCGCTCAAAAATAAGCAAGTTATAAGCCTTTCAAATCCGGTGGAAGGGGGAACTGTCAAATAA
Organism: Acrobasis suavella; assembly: GCA_943193695.1. Classification (NCBI taxonomy): domain Eukaryota; kingdom Metazoa; phylum Arthropoda; class Insecta; order Lepidoptera; family Pyralidae; genus Acrobasis; species Acrobasis suavella. Next base: position 6,204,223 of record OW971956.1, read on the forward strand.
CAGAAAAAGGATGCACATACACCCGCGTGACGTCACTGTCTTTAGATGTCACGCTTACGAAAGAGATAGCGAGATGTCCCCACCACGCTCCCACTCTTAAATTTATAATGATAATTGCTGACTCATGTTATAATCAATTTACTTTTTATTTTCGGAAAACAGCTTCTTGTTAGTGTTATTTGTTATTCGTATAAAGTATTGTCCAAAAACAAACTAAGTCAAATAGCCTATTATGTCGTAGGTAATCAGTGACAGACCGATTTTAATAAAAAAATTTTGGGCCTACCTGAAAAGTATGCCCTTTTAAACTGAATAAGAATTTTCCAAATTGTTCCAGGCGTCTTCGAGTGATCGGGGAACATACATTCGATTTGATAACCTCCCTTTTTACAAGTCGGTTAAAAAAACAAAGATTTGTCCATAATGACTACGCTGGTATAAGGCAGGCTGATGATCGCAAAAGATGGCTCTAAAAGGAGAAATTAAAGTCCGTGTTAATTAAAAGCTACTTCTGTGTCATCAATAGATGGCAGTAGTCATGCTTAGTACGCTTGAAATAGCTTTGATAAAAAAAGCTCATAGAAAAAAAAGGGCTGTTAAAAGTCATTATTTTTGCAGATCTTCAATGGCGATAATTTCATAAAAATAAATATGGAAATCATTTCTGAAAAATGGTATAGTTACGTACGTATTCTTTTGTCCAAAACACAGATATGTTATTACTAATTATTTAAAGATATACTTAATTAATTCAAAAATTAAACATGCAATAAGTGAATTAATTCGAAAAACAACTGTTTCAACAATATTTAAAACAACAGCCAATTTTTCGTATAAATAGCCCGACTTTGCAACGAAAACTTATTCTTTTCGGAACAGCCAAAATGGTTAGCGCAAAGATTCTGGTCCTGTTTGCACTGGTAAGTTCATATAAACTTTTTTTACCCGATTACCGAGGGTTATGTGTTTTGTTGCTATTTGTAATATGTTCTTATGTTCCCTCGTATCTTTTATAAAATCTATATGTCACATTAATAAATGAGGTATCATATGAAGCGTCTTTAATAATCGAGATATTAGAAAATATTTATAAATTTCCATCGAATTAATCACGTGATATCGTTATTATGGAAAATAAAAATAAATTTTCGTATTTCAATATAAGTACGTTTATTGGGGAAGCTTGTTCAAAATGATGAACTGAATCACCCCTTAACATATTTGTGCTTAATAAAATAGGACAGTCAAAGTGAGTAATCATGACTATGGCAGGTACCAGAGTATATATGTATTACTATAGATAGCCCCATTTTTACTTACATATCGTTACAAAATAATTAATGTGAAAGTGACACCGGGTATATCAAAATAAAAAAAAAACAAAATGGCGGATTTTCGGTGCCTAATTAAAATGTTTGGCACGCTCTGCAGCCTGAACGGCTCGATGGATTTTAGCTTGAGAGGTGTCGTTAGATTCTTGTTTACTGTGAAAGTGACACTACTAATAATAACTAAATATATAAATTTTCGTATTTCAATATAAGTACGTTTATTGGGGAAGCTTGTTCAAAATGATGAACTGAATCACTCCTTAAAATATTTGTGCTTAATAAAATAGGACAGTCAAAGTGAGTAATCATGACTATGGCAGGTACCAGAGTATATATGTATTACTATAGATAGCCCCATTTTTACTTACATATCGTTACAAAATAATTAATGTGAAAGTGACACCGGGTATATCAAAATAAAAAAAAACAAAATGGCGGATTTTCGGTGCCTAATTAAAATGTTTGGCACGCTCTGCAGCCTGAACGGCTCGATGGATGTTAGCTTGAGAGGTGTCGTTAGATTCTTGTTTACTGTGAAAGTGACACTACTAATAATAACTAAATATATAAATTTTCGTATTTCAATATAAGTACATTTATTGGGGAAGCTTGTTCAAAATGATGAACTGAATCACCCCTTAAAATTATGTGCTTAATAAAATAGGACAGTCAAAGTGAGTAATCATGACTATGGCAGGTACCAGAGTCCTAATTACTATAGATAGCCTCATTCTTACTTTCATGTCGTTACAAAATAATTAAAGATAAAATTATAATTAATTAAATTAAAGTATAGTTCATAATTTTTAAATTTGAACTAATTAAGAACTAAAAGTACGTACCTTAAACAAAAAAATTATGTAGTCCCACTAAAACATCACCCCTCGGCAGCGTGGCCAAAAAGCTGGCAACATTGCCACGTTGTACAGCAATGCTGATACTAATTAATTAAGTAGGTATATCTTTCAATAATTTATTAATTAATAATATTGTAAATGCGACAGCTGAACGGATTTGAATGAAATTTGAGATTTGATGTTGAATTATCACGTGATAAGCTAACAAAATAATTCACATAGGATACTTTTTACCCTGGGAATTATTATAATATTTGTACCCAAGTATTTTTTACTCACTGTTAGTATTTTGTAAGAAAATGTTATCAAGTACCCTTAGATAACATTTTCTTACAAAATTCCTATTTGTGACACCTTTTTTCCACTTTTTCCCCCTTTCTCCCCCCCCTTCGGTGACCATGTGTAGTATATGCCAAAACCTCCCCCTCTAGTTTTCACGTAAAAATTCATAAATATGGTTTAAAATCTTATTTGCAAACAAAATGTATTAATAAAAAACATAATAAGTCTGCTTGCCGCGTGAAGCTAAGTAGTGCGTACATATATATCATATCCAATTAGAAATGAAGAAATAATATCATAAATGTTTGACCAAAAATATTACGGAAAAAATCTTCATCAAATGCATATGTGCTTGTAAGTTTTAAAAGTGCTGAACGCTGTGCGCTATAATGAACATGGCTTGACAAAGCTTTAGATTTCCATAGAGGATATTGGCTAAGTAACGAAGACCTACCCCCCCCCCCCAGTCACAGAATAAGTACTAGTACTCACGTAAAAAAGTCTTACTCTGAAAAGAAATATCAACTTAATGTGTTAAGCGCTATGGTTCAATTTAGCTCGCGTCAGAACTCCTCACCTCTTCGTTTAGATACCTAGACATCCATTGCAAGCCAATTTAATTTTTATTACTCTAACTAACTGAATTTTCTCCTTTGAAGTGGTCACCGCGCGCATAGTAATGATGTTGGTATATTTTCGATACCTGTATACCATTGTAAGCCAATTTTATTCTTATTACTCTGGACAAACGAGTCATGTAACTGAATTTTCCCCTTCGATATTCGGTCCCCTTCGGTCCCCTTCGGTCCCCTTCGGTCCCCTTCGGTCCCCTTCGGTCCCCTTCGGTCCCCTTCGGTCCCCTTCGGTCGCCGCGCGTATAGTAATAATGTAGGTATATTTTCAATACCTAAACGGGGAGTGACACAGGCCTGGGCCAGTGACGTGTATTTGCTTCTATTCCTCTACTACCTTGCTAAACATCATTGCAATTATATAATAATTTGCAATTGTAAATTTCTTAAACCAAGTTTATATTTCAAAATCCTTTTTTAAGGGATGCCTACGTCATGGTAGCTTTATGCATGCAAAGTCTTAGCCAGATCGGTTTAAAATTGACAAAGTTTCATACAAACTTTCATCCCCTATTTTATCCCCTTGGGGGTAGAATTGATCAAAATCCTTTCTGATCGGATGCCTACGTCATAACATCTACCTGCATGCCAAATTTCAGCCCGATCCGTCCAGTGGTTTGGGCTGTGCGTTGATAGATCACTATGTCAGTCAGTCAGTCACCTTTGAGTTATATATATTTAAATAGAAGATAGAAGATAGATATAGATCAGGCCGAACTACTAATACTAAAGTAATTATAATTTGCAATTAATTATACTTTTAATATTTTTATTTATTTGATACATCTTAATTTTGTTAAATTAATTGAAATTTGTTGAATACTGTTGCTTTATATAATTTGAAAATGAATTGTAATAATTTAATCTAACATCGAAGTAACATGGCATCTAGTGACCTCTCATGTTTGCTGTGGCCTTATAAGGCGTCAGTTGTACTAGGTATTATAATATAATGTAACACCTTGTAAAACAGTGATGTTCAATGATGAACAAAATTCTGATAATGATTGTTTCTTACATATTGATAAAATTTTGTTACAGTAAAACTTAGTAACATACATCACATAAGTATACATAAGATTAGGAATAAACAGGGGCGTAGCTACCGCCGTATATGCCGTATCAATTATACGGGGCCCCCGGGCCACGGGGGCCCCCGACGTGCGTAAGCAAAAATTTATAAAAACTTCCTAATGTTTTATTATTACAGAAATGACAAATGTAAAAAAAATAAAAATTTTTCTTGCTTGAATCGTGCATTCAAAAGTTGCCAACACTCTAAATCGGTTATCGCGGGATTTCCTCGTTTAAGTCATTTACTTCAACGAGGGAATCCCACAAAATTTTGGAAAAGTTACAGATAGATAATTATGATGAATAAATATTTATTTTAATTTTATGCATACATTTTTTTTCTTTTGTGAGAAATCTTTACCCTTCCTAAGGGCCCCCAATTTTTCTATATGGGGCCCCGCCAAGGCACACTACGCCACTGGGAATAAATGTCATATTTCATATTTTACAATTACTATCATCGAATTAAATACATCTCATTGGCAAAGTTCGTCAAATGAGTGGGGGGCTAGTTCTATCAGCCATTTTTTAACTTTATTTTTAAAGATATTAATGTTATCAGCGGCCCTGATCTCCTGCGGCAACCGATTATACACTGTCGGCCCATGACGTGCGTTAATTTACCTGATTTTTCAAGTGTACATGAGAATAATGCAAGTTTGTCAGCGTTTTTAATTCTTATTGTCAAATTATTATCACCTCTTTTGGGGAACGATTTTTGGGGAATCTTTTTAGTATTGATACTGATAATAACGTGCATAAATATTTTTGACAGGGTAGGCACTAATTACGAGAACGGCTGCTTAGCAAGCAAAAAATATTTTTCGGGCCGGCCTTTCACAATAACTTGCCGGGCCGGCCGAAAACTTGTATGAAAATGTCAATTTATTTTCGAGTTTCAAGCATTGGTCCCATAGGAAAAGTTGTTCATATCGACGGTCTGAGTTGCTCCTACAAGGATCGGACAGGTTTTTTGTAACATATTGTATATTCATTATTTATTTATTTCAGGTTGCGGTGGCGGCTGCCAGCCCCACCCCCACGCTTGGGCTCGGCAAAAGCATCATCAATTCCGTGCGCAAGCCGTGGTGGCCTTCGTGGAAACACAAGGCAGGGGACAAACATACCTACTCAAAGGTAAGGTATCTAAATGACAAATATGAGATAAATTTTTTTTTCGCAACGAATGAATTCGAACTATGTCTAGCAGTTGCGTTGGGTGACAATTTGGGCTAGTACGAACCAATTAAATAACTACCTAAAAAAAACCGAAACCAATTAAATAACTACCTAATTAGGATCTACGAATTATAAGCCGTTCGATGTCCGGCTTATAATTCGCATATTTTTAATGTTATTGAGTTAGTGTGAGTAATATGTTGGTGAGCGTGTTTATATAAAAATCATTGTAAGTGTATTCAATAATTTTTCGAAAAGCAAAAATTTTCCTATTTTGAATATGCAATCGAGTCATACTTAACTGAGGGACTAAAAGTGAAGAAGGCTTGGTTTTAATTTATTGATTTAAATAGCATTATAATCTAATGTTATGCTTTTTTTATTGTCTTGTCTGTTTCTTTTCCACCCCCTACAAAACAGAGGTTTGTTATAAGTTTGACGTGTCTGTGTCTGTCTGTGGCATAGTAGCGGCTTAACAAATGCGCCTTTTTTTTAAGCTGATTAAATTGAGATGGTCCTTAGCTTTGTTTAATGGAAATCGGTTTTGCGGGTTAAAATTTATTAAGGCAAAAAATTGCCAGAATAAACTTTTTTATATGATTGATTTAATCAATCAATTTAATAAGATGACCTCTGTGGCGTACCTCGTGGTCACCATGCTAGTCCGCCACCCAGAGGTCCCGGGTTCGATCCCCAGTCAGGGCAAGTTGGAAAATGTCCTTTTTTCAAATTGTCCTGGGTCTTGGATTTACACATTGGCACATTTTATATATCTATATATATAAAATGTGCCCTATTTTAAATAAGTTTCAAACGTTTATATTATTTTTAACTAATATACATATATTAACTTGTTACAGGATGAAAAGCCTTTGCAGCCAATCAGTATGTACCTAAAACCATTTTTTTTTTACTATCCCTATTCTTCCCTTCAAGACTGCCATAGGATTGCTACTCCATAAAATGTCACGACAGTCGTCCGATAATGTCGTAATATTACAATTCAAACCAAATTAAACTTTATCAAGATTTCGTAGCACTCAATTTTGCTTGACACTGCAACGTGGACATGTAGTTACCTACGTATGACGTGCAGTTAGGTACCAAGATACCTGACTAGGCCCTCTACTTAAATCTTGAATTTTCTCCTAAACTAAAAATGAAATTAACATGAAAATTTACATTTAGACAGATTTTAATTAAGTCTTTCTGAATATAAATTTTCATGTTAATATTATTTTTAGTTTAAGAGAAAATTGAAGATGTATGTAGAGGGCCTGGTCAGGTATCTTGGTACTTGACTATACCACTCGTAGAGTAAGGGCCTTGGACACTCACTCCAAAAGCAGACAAGAAAAGTATCTATAGTAAGAATAACTAGCACTTTCGCAACACCGGGCGTGGTTCGCATTTGGATGGGTGACCACAAGTGGTACAAAAACAAATCGAGCTCCTCCGTGCTTCGGAAGGCACGTATAAGCTGTTGGTCCCTGCTGTCATCGTTGTATGGCAGTTGTCAATCTATGTCAAATGCCTTGGCAGGTTTAAAACTCTGATACCAGTGTTGGCCACTTACATATATGAAAAACAAAACAACAAATAAGATTTCAATTTCAATTAAGGATTTTGATTCACTTAAAGTTGGATCTCACTTGTCAGCAAAGAACAGCACTTTTCTATGTTGTTATCTATTTCTGTCGTTCAGAACCGCCATTTGCCAGAGCGAGAGAGCGATTAAACGCTATAGCACCGGCCGTGCAGAAACGTTCTGTCGTCTTGTCCTTGGCTTTGACAAATGACGGTTCTAAGCGACAGAAAAGAATAGCAGCATAGAAAAGTACTGTTTCGTGCTGACTAGTGAGATCCTAGGAAGGAAGATCTTAGGTACATTAAAAGTACACTACACGCTGCGCCCCGCGGTGATACCCACGCCTAAATTAGCCTATGTGTTAATCCAGGGTGTCAGCTTCCTGCATACCAAATTTTAATAAAATTGGTCCAGCCGTTTGCGCGTGATGAATTAACAAACATACATACACTTTTATATTAAACATACATATTGTGTTTTTAAAAGTTCTTAGTTAGGTACACAAATATGATTTTTATTATTTATCAATATAATTAAATAAATTTACCTTTTTGCAGATTACCTCGCAAAAGGTGTAACTGGTAAGTCCACAATTATTCATACTGTACTTTTACTATTACATATAATTTATTATTAATTAAAAACAAAATTTAAAATCTAAATTAAAATCTCAATTTGAAAACTAATTTAAGTAAAGGTTAGATTTAAAAAAAATAGATAAAAAACGTTGGTTGTCTATGATTACTGTATATTCTAAAATCTTTAATAATTACTTATAATAATTTTTTAGTCGAGACTTAAGACGTTCAGCAATAAGCATGACAATTGTTAATTTATTTTTTCATTTCAGACCTGGCTGGCAATGCTGGTAACATCTTGAAAGACGTCGCTGGACTTAGTAAGTACTTAGAATGATTTGATACTAGTAGTACTTCAATAGAGAAGATGCATAATGAGCAGATTTGATAAATGTCTCTGTTTTTATAAGCATTTACGTTAAAAAGGCCTTTAAGCACAATTAATTTTTTTTATTGAAAAAGTCAATTTAAAAGAAGTAATAAAAAGATTAATAAATAGTATTACAATAGGATTTTCTTAAAAAATGGTAGCTACTTTTGTTATGAGGCCAATATTGTAAACGCAATATTTCACATAGCACCCGAACAAATGTTTTTACATCACGCCTACAAATGTGACATAAGTGACGTCACTCCTGTCCGGTCTTTCTAAGGCACTCCGAGACGCCGTCCAAAGGCGGACGTGACTTTGTAACCTTTGTATCTTAAAGAGATTTTGAGTAAGCAAAGTAGTTTTTTTTCTTGGACGTGTCTATTTTAAGGAACTCTTACTTACTAAAACAAAAATAAAAAAATTATGCATCTTCCCTATAATTTTATATTATATATATATATAAACATTTTGTGGTGTCCGGCCAAGAATAGCAGCACTCGGCGGAATTATACTAGTAATCACGTACAGAAGTCTTACTCTGAAAAGATACGGGGAGGCCTGGCTCAAGACAGAACGATAAATGCTGATGCATTCCGTCAGTTCTCTTACTCTATCTAATGACGGTTCTGAGCGACAGAAAAGTAAAGCAGCATATAAAAGTCCCGCTCCGTGCTACCAAATGAGTACTCTTAAGGTCATAGGCCTTACTCCGAATGCTAGCCGTCATGAACAACCTCCCTCCTTTTGACGACCTCCGTGGTCACCATGCTAGACCGCCACCCAGAGGCTCCGGTTTCGATCCCCGGTCAGGGCAAGTTGGGAAATGGCCTTTTTCAAATTGTCCCGGGTCTTGGGTGTTTATCTATATATTTGTTATAAAGTACTATACTTTCGTTGAGTTAGTATCCCATAACACAAGTCTCGAACTTACTTTGGGGCTAGCTCAATTAGTGTAATTAGTCCCTGTAAAAAAAAATTTACATGCCGGCCCATGTACGTTATCATAAAACATTTTTTTCTCTTTACAGGAGTCCCTGCTACGTTCGATGATGCTCTGAACGCAGTTATCGGCGGTAAGTAAAAAAAAAAACCACTTCAAGTCATCATACGCAGAAAGGAAACCATAGACACAATCATACCTATTCTGGTACTAAATTGCAGAAATTTAAAGTTATTAATTTTTTACGGGATTGCCTATATGTATATTTATTTATTTATTTTAATTAACTTACGGACACAAACGGAAAATAGTTTACTAAAACGCCGCACGATATCATGTTAAACTTTGAATGTACAATGTCAAACCTGAAAAAGGTAAAAAATAATTAGACCCTTTTTACTTCAATATTCAAAAGCTTTTTAATTTAGGCTTAATTTTTTTTTTAATTCCAAGATTAGTTTAAGTTTTAGATGACTACTTTTGGCAACTTCAGTGATAATGATGCACAAATGAGTTTTTAAAAATCATCGAGATAATTTATTACGTTTACTTCATGCTCTTCCCTATTTTTTATTGTGGGTGCGCTTCGAGGAATAAATTTTTTATATTTTTTATTGTTATTGGGAGCGCTCCTAAAAGGTGCGCTTCGAGGAATAAAAAAGGAGCGCCTCATCAGGTGCACCTCAAAATGGTAGCGCTTTGAGGAATACCTCACATTGTCGTGCCCATTCCGCGAGCGTCGGATATTTCCGACAAAAAATGCTTGTCACATAACTTAAGTATCCACTTCTCTTTTTGGTTGTAGGTATCTTTTTAAGATTTAGCCCCTTGCACTGGCGGCACGACAACTGATATAAAGTCTCGCAGTAAAAGAGTTCCTACTTTCATTCAAATGTTGGTTCGAGTATTATTGCATAACAGGTTTGCTAACTTGCTTTTCAACAAACAAAACGTAATTTTTTATGTTCACAGTGGGCAGAGCTGTTGGTGGCATTATCGACGCTGTCATCCCAGGATGTAAGTACTTACATTGAATTAAAAAACACAAACTTGAAAAAAAAGCTGCCTTAACATTCGAAACTGCTAAAATTAGTTCGTCTTATATACAGAAGCTCAATGTTTTGCGGCAATATTTTAGCTTTCAGTAATAAAGCTTAAGTGCCAGCTTTATCTCAAAAATCAAGTTCCAAATAAAAAATAAAGGCTTTATTATTAGATGTAATATTTAAATAACTTATTAAATAGTACGTTTTTATTTAGTAATGCAAATTCTTTTTTATTTACAGTGGGATCAATCGTTGAAAGCCGTAAGTACAATTACGAGTTCATATACTTTTCATTTTCCTAACTATAAGATCATAATTTTTTGATATTCGAAATGTTTTCCCTTTTTTGAAAAAACCTTCTTTTTCGGAAAGGCTCTTTTGCAGGATTGTAGACCAGTGTATGGTCACACTTCCTCTTTTATCATTAGAACTTTAGATCTATTGTAGAACGATTTGGGTAGTTGGGGCATGGTTTGAACAGCTGTAATGTTTCTAGCTTTTTTTAAGAAGGACCAAGTCTAAATATTCCGCCCCGAAGTTATTACTAGAGATGGGGTAGGGTCTTTAAGTTTGCCAGCCGTCGCCTCCTTATAGATTGCCGCGGAGGTGGGCAGAATGTGGAGGATTGCAAAAGTTGGATTTTGGTGCAAGGGATCTGGAGGGATAATGGGTGTAAGGTATTTTGGATCTAGAGGGGTCTAGATCCAAGGCTGCACCACAGTCTGATATCGTTGTCTTAGATGCCCCATTTGGCTCAGTTCTCGTGACATCTCTCAAAACGATTCGAAGTTACCGAAATGCATACTTTAATTTAGGTATTTTCCTTTTTAACAGTCATCATCGCCGTTGCCAGAATCCTCATCTGTGTGTTGGGATCTCCTGGCCTCACTGGATCAGTCTTGCGAGACCGTCGTGGAGGTACGTATAGACATTAAGCCTGAAATATATAGCTGTGAAGTTTGATACGATTTAAGCAAAACTGCCTATACAACGTTCGGTTATATGCTTAAGGGTAAAGTAAGAACGTGAAGCTTTTCTTCTCACATTTGCAGAAAACTGCCACTTTTGGCTAATATGCGAAGAAAATCTTTACGTTCTCACTTTGAACTGTAAATAGTAGTTCACAAAATAGTTTGAAAAGTTATTTCAAAGTTAGGTAGTTATTAAATTTCCCATTACTATTTTCTATATAGCGAGGTTGCCTGGAAGAAATTGCTTAGCGATAAGGCCGCCTTTTGCGCATTTTCTAGTTTTTAAGATAATTTTGTCCTGTATTTATTTATTTTGTCCAATAAAGGGTATTGTATTGTATTGTATCCATGGCTTCAAGACCAAATTTTGAATGATATCTCCGTTTCTTTTCATATAATTTATTTGAAATGGGGGCAGCACTGGACATCGAAAAATTAATGTATTAAACATAAAAAATATGCATATTTTTTAACAGGATATGGAAACTCCAAGGACATTCCAGCCGTCTGCCAAAAGGACTATGGTCAGCAATATGGTTGCAAACCGTACACTGGTAAATACGAGTAAGTGTTTTGAAGATTATACAATACATAACAAATAAATAATAATAAATATACACGGACAAATCACACAGATTGAGCTAGCCCCAAAGTAAGTTTGAGACTTATATTATGGGATACTAACTCAACAATACTATACTTTATAACAAATACATATATAAATAAACATCCAAGACCCAGGTCACTTTGAAAAGATCCTTTTCCATCTTGACCTAACCGGGGATTGAAACCGTGGTCATCCGCCACAGAGGTCATCGAATACAAATTAAAGTAACCTAGTCAAATCACCTAGGTTAGGTAGCGGACGACCTCTGAAGCGACGCAGCTAAGAATACGCTGGGAAGATGATGATAATTAAAAAAAAAAAAACTAGAACAACATACAATAATATCAGAACTGTGTACTCACGGCTCCTTTATCTTGGAACATAGCTTGAACAACCTTAATTTAATCGACAAGCAATTTCATGAAGTATTGATGAAACAAGTACAGTCATTAGTTTGTCTTATCATCGATTTTGAACCGTAAATCTATACGACGTCTTTATCCTCAAGGGACAGACTAAGCAGCAGGGACAGGAATACCGATATTTTTTATCGATATATTGATACCCGATATCAGTATTTTATCGATTTTTTATCGATATATCGATACAAATGACGTTAAAATACCAGTATTTTATACAAAAAATCTATATAATACCATTATTTTATAAAAAGTATCGATATATCGATATTTTTTATCGATATATCGATATATCGATACAAAATATCGATAGAATACTGGTATCGAGTATAGATATATTGATACAAGATATCGGTATTCCTGTCTCTGCTAAGCAGACAGAGCCTAGGGCCGCTGTTTAGCGTGATAGTGGGGAGAAGATGGAAAATAATCAAAATAGTGATGGTTTTTCGCTCATATCCTAGATCGGCTTTTACGATCTTTGCGAAAAAAGCAGCTGGTACATTCTAAGTTTTTTCTTTTCACCCAGACCAGCATGAAAGAAAACTGTACAACATGTATTTTTCATACTTGATCAAACGTAATCTGCGGATATGAGACGAAATATTATTGATAATAGCCGGAAAAAAATCGCTATTAACACTTTAATTTTTTTTTTGCTATAGGTCATGTTGCGATTTCTTTTTCTCAAGTCAAAGGCGTATTTTCTTCAAAGTTGTCTCATTTGAAAACTACAAAGTTTAAGAAGTTAAGAAAGTAAAAACTAATCAATAATACCAAACAGGAAATTAGTAAAAATTTTTTTTTTTTTTTTACTATATATTGGTTTAGGCATTTGTCCTCAATCTCACCTGATGGAAAGCGACGATGAAGACTAGGATGAAGCATGCCTATCCAAAAGATACCCATTCAATCTACTTTTGAATGTCCCGGGGCTGTACTTCTCTGGGAATATAGACGAAAAAATTAAAGTGCCTGTATTTTTTAAATAACTAACATAACGTTTTTTTTTTTAGTTTTTTGTCGTTATTATATCGTCTAATATCCGCACATTTCGTTTGGTCAAGTATTAATAATACACAATGTATAACAATTTCTAAAAGTGTGAATCTTTTCTCAGCTCTGCACAGGACGTCATCGACTTCTACGACCTCGGCAACTGCAATTCCCAGATCAACGATATGGTTAACAAGGCTACCAATGGAAAGGGCGTCAGTGGCCTTTCAGGTAAATAAATAGATAGTATTATCATCATTTCAGCCGCATAACGTCCACTGCTGGACATAGGCCTCTCTCAAGGATTTCCAAAATGACCGACCAAGAGCGGCCTGCATCCTGTGCTTTCCAGTAACCTTGGTCAGGTCGTCTGGCCTTTCGAGTGGGTGTCCTACGCTTCGCTTGCCAGTATGTGGTCGCCATTCGAGAACCTTTGTGCCCCATCGGCCATCGGTTCTTCACGCTATTTGTCCCGCCCGCTGCCACTTCAATGAGCTAATCCGCTGTGGACAGTTTAGGTGCGTCAATTTATTGACTGTGCAATTATTAATAAATTTTGTTTTGTCTTATTCCAGAATCCAACAGGGTTATTGTGCAACTTATTCTGAACATCAGCGCGAAAATCTCGAGTAAGTATTTTTTGTAATAAGTCCAAGTGTATATAATTTTTCAAAACCCTAAAACAGAATTCAACACAATACCTCACAATTTATTAAGATTGAATTTGTATGAGATTGCATGACAAGACAAGTATATCCTTCCAATTAAAAAAAAGAATTTTCCAAATTGGTCCAGACGTCTTCGAGTGCGTCTTCGAGTAATAATAATAATAATAATAATAAAACTCTTTATTGCACCAAGAATTCACTATAGTAACTTTAATTGGGGAACACACCTTAAAAACCTTTTATATTCAGTTAAAAACAAGTACTTCCTTTCAAATCTTTATTTCTTATACATAATTTGTCAAAATTCTCGGCTTTTTCTTTCTTTTATTTCCTCTTTTTTGTAACCTGAGTTTTACTCTTTAGCCATAATTGAAAGTCCCGTTCGATTCACAACATATACTTTTTTCATATGTAAACAGATTAATTATTTCGCAATGCGTCATTTAATACCAATCTTTTCTTCCAGGCGGTGGCAGTAACAAATGGTCTCAAGATGACATTGTTAGCATCAGCGTTGACGGTAATTTTGCACTAACTTTACATGATCGCTTAGCATCTTCATATTCTTATTATTACCGGATTTTTCTTTTAACGATATTCGTATCAATGGAGGCGACATCTACGCCACTATTCAAGAACTACTGAGATAAGGAATAGTTCACAAGACGCACACGCGATGGCGCTGACATACCTATCCTACATTTCGATATCAGAGTTCCTGTTATTGATTGTTTAAATACAACCTTCTATAATACATAATTGGAGGCGCGTTTTCCCGCGCAACAATGCCTGGCGGGAAAATCTTCCGTTTGTGACGGTTGAGAATATCAATAATCACCTCGCTCTCACTTTATCAATCCATAAACTAAGAGCGAGTTAAGTCGAAAAGAAAATGCCAGAACTATTATTATAAATAACCACATGACTCTTGAAAATATCACTCTATTTTTTTTCAGTGAGCGTCATGATTGGTGTCGTCGGTAACGGCTACAGCAATGGATGTAAGTACCATTTTTAACACCATTTTTTGTCTCGATACCTTTTTAATCAGTTAATATAGTCAAATATTAAACGGCTACCAGTTTATGCAGTAAAAACGTCAAAAATCGTATATGTTATTCTTGTGTTTTGTCAGGCTTATTTATTTTATTTTAATACTTATTTTTACATTGCAGATGGACCCGACCTTGTTGACTGTAAGTATTACTGTTACGAATAATGACTTTATCATCAGCATACCAGGAAGTCTACTTGCTGGACATTGGCCTTCCCGAGGATTTCCAAAAAGACCGATCGAATTTATGATAAATCACCAACTAAAGCCCACGACCTTGCCTGCGTGGTAAAATAATCCTACTGTTCTGTTTTTAACTGAGTTTCATCCAAACTTTCAGCACTATTTTACTCTATTAAAAAACGCTTTTTGTTTTAGAACAGTGACACGCTAATCTTTTGTTTTGAACCGTTAACTTATAAGTCATTTCTTACACTTATAACTTCAAATTCTACCATAAATAATTGAAGTTTATATTCATTACATATATTTAAACAATATAAAATATTTTAATTTTACAGGCCTGATTGACTTCGTTGGTCCTTCCTTCAAATCAAAGGGACTGGGTAAGTATTTCAAAAACAATTAATCTTATCAACTGCTTCTGAATACTCCTAATTACTCCTGATTATTATTAGTCTATAGACTAGGTAGCTGAGTATCCTAAATAATTAGCCAAGTGCGTGTCGGGCCACGCACAGTGTAGGGTTCCGTAGTTACGAATGCCACCTTTGAGTTATTATTGAACCTATTGAATTTGTATGATCTTATCCTTTTCCGAGTACATTTTATAAGTTTATCGCGTATAACTTTATAATTTGTAAACCCTACTTAGCTCTAATAGTTTTCCTTTAAATTTCGTTAAATATCCTATAGCTGTGAATTTTTTTACGTGTCCATATAAAACCGTTTAGCAGATAGATGGGGGGGAGGGGGGGACATTTGACTCTAACAATTTTTTTCACTTTAAAAGTAAATATTTCAGAAACGGATCCCAAAATCGAAAAACCGTGTTAAAAAACTCACAATATTTTTAAAAGACCTGTTAATCAACGATACCCAACATGATTGGTAAGTCGAGAAAAAAAAAATGATTTTTCACTTTACTTGTACGGGACTACACTAAAAAAATTTTTTTTCAATATTTTAATTTACCGTTTCTTCCGCGTAATTTATAAACATATTCATGCCAAATTACAGCTTTCTAGTACTTATTGTCGCTGAGTAAAACCGCGGACGGAGAGACAGACAGACAGACATGGCGAAACTATAAGGGTTCCTTGTTTACTACGGAACCCTAAAAAGGAGGTTACACAATATGACGTTTGGCTTAAACTTCATGTCCTCAAACATATTTCCTTCATCCATCATTGCATTCTGTTCAACTTTTTCAATTTTTTTTTTTCTAAATTCATTTTATAGACACAATCTTTCCTGATAATTCTGACTCATTCCTCCACACCTCTCATACAAGCAACTTGTAATTGTTGAATTATATAATTTTATCAGTTCTGACAAATAAATGTATTAACATTTGTCGTATCTCTCTCTTGCTCTACGACAGTTTGGATCTGCAAATTTAATGTGCAGATCTAAAAATAAATTTACTAGTCGAAAAAAGTAATGATAACGTAAAACTCAACGACTGACTAACTAACCAACTGTACCTAAAATCAACTCTCATACTTAAAAAAAAAATGTGTTTACAACAGCCTTTTTAAAAACATACTTTCTTGTTCAACTGTCTCTCCCAATATATATTTTTTTCTATTTTATTAGATCTGAGTTCCCACAAAAATGACATCAAGGATAAGATATCAAAATGTGGAATATACAACTTCGGCGGAGCCCTCGACAATAATGGAGAATCTGGAAACAACGAAGGATCCGGCAACAATGGAGGTTCTGGCGGCAATGGAGGCTCTGGCGGAAATGGAGGCTCAGGTGACAAGGGAGGCTCTGGCGACAAGGGAGGCTCAGGCAGCAAAGGAGGCTCTGGCGGCAATGGAGGATCTGGCGGCAATGGAGGCTCTGGCGACAAAGGAGGCTCTGGCGACAAGGGAGGCTCGGGCGGCAATGGAGGCTCTGGCGGCAATGGAGGCTCTGGCAACAATGGAGGCTCTGGCGACAAGGGAGGCTCTGGCGGCAACGAAGGATCCGGCAACAATGGAGGTTCTGGCGGCAATGGAGGCTCTGGCGGAAATGGAGGCTCAGGTGACAAGGGAGGCTCTGGCGACAAGGGAGGCTCAGGCAGCAATGGAGGCTCTGGCGGCAATGGAGGATCTGGCGGTAATGGAGGCTCTGGCGACAAAGGAGGCTCTGGCGACAAGGGAGGCTCAGGCGGCAATGGAGGCTCTGGCGGCAATGGAGGATCTGGCGGCAATGGAGGCTCTGGCGACAAGGGAGGCTCTGGCGACAAGGGAGGCTCTGGCAGCAATGGAGGCTCTGGCGGCAATGGAGGATCTGGCGGCAATGGAGGCTCTGGCGACAAAGGAGGCTCAGGCGACAAGGGAGGCTCTGGCGGCAAGGGAGACTCTGGCGACAAGGGAGGCTCCGGTGACAAGGGAGGCTCTGGCGGCAAGGGAGGCTCTGGCGACAAGGGAGGCTCCGGTGACAAGGGAGGCTCTGGTGGCAATGGAGGCTCTGGCGGCAAGGGAGGCTCTGGCGATAAGGGAGGCTCAGGCGACAAGGGAGGCTCCAGCGACAAGGGAGGCTCTGGTGGCAATGGAGGCTCTGGCGGCAAGGGAGGCTCTGGCGATAAGGGAGGCTCAGGCGACAAGGGAGGCTCTGGCGACAAGGGAGGCTCTGGTGACAAGGGAGGCTCAGGTGGCCATGGAGGCTCAGGCGACAAGGAAGGCTCTGGCAACAAGGGAGGCTCAGGCGACAAGGGAGGCTCTGGCGACAAGGGAGGCTCTGGCGGCAAGGGAGGCTCTGGTGGCAATGGAGGCTCTGGCGGCAAGGGAGGCTCTGGCGACAAGGGAGGCTCTGGTGATAAGGGAGGCTCTGGCGACAAGGGAGGCTCTGGCGGCAAGGGAAGCTCTGGCGGCAAGGGAAGCTCTGGCGACAAGGGAGGCTCCGGCGACAAGGAAGGCTCTGGCGGCAAGGGTGGCTCTGGCGACAAGGGAGGCTCTGGTGGCAAGGGAGGCTCTGGCGACAAGGGAGGCTCTGGCGACAAGGGAGGCTCTGGCGAAAAGGGAGGCTCTGGCGACAAGGGAGGCTCTGGCGACAAGGGAGGCTCTGGCGGCAAGGGTGGCTCTGGTAGCTCTGGCGGCAAGGGAGGCTCTGGCGACAAGGGAGGCTCTGGCGACAAGGGAGGCTCTGGCAACAAGGGAGGCTCCGGTGACAAGGGAGGCTCAGGCGACAAGGGAGGCTCTGGCGACAAGGGAGGCTCTGGCGGCAAGGGAGGCTCTGGTGGCAATGGAGGCTCTGGCGGCAAGGGAGGCTCTGGCGACAAGGGAGGCTCTGGTGATAAGGGAGGCTCTGGCGACAAGAGAGGCTCTGGCGGCAAGGGAAGCTCTGGCGGCAAGGGAAGCTCTGGCGACAAGGGAGGCTCCGGCGACAAGGAAGGCTCTGGCGGCAAGGGAGGCTCTGGTAGCTCTGGCGGCAAGGGAGGCTCTGGCGACAAGGGAGGCTCTGGCGACAAGGGAGGCTCTGGCAACAAGGGAGGCTCCGGTGACAAGGGAGGCTCTGGCGACAAGGGAGGCTCTGGCGATAAGGGAGGCTCTGGCGACAAGGGAGACTCTGGCGGCAAGGGAGGCTCTGGCGACAAGGGAGGCTCCGGCGACAAGGGAGGCTCTGGCGGCAAGGGAGGCTCTGGTGGCAATGGAGGCTCTGGTGGCAAGGGAGGCTCTGGTCACAAGGGAGGCTCAGGTGACAAGGAAGGCTCTGGCGAAAAGGGAGGCTCCGATGAGAAGGGAGGCTCTGGCCACAAGGGAGGCTCCGGTGAGAAGGGAGGCTCTGGCCACAAGGGAGGCTCTGGCGACAAGGGAGGCTCAGGTGGCAATGGAGGCTCTGGCGGCAATGGAGGCTCTGGCGGCAAGGGAGGCTCTGGCGACAAGGGAGGCTCCGGTGAGAAGGGGGGCTCTGGCCACATTGGAGGCTCTGGCGACAAGGGAGGCTCAGGTGGCAATGGAGGCTCTGGCGGTAATGGAGGCTCTGGCGGTAATGGAGGCCTGGGTGACAAGGGAGGCTCTGGCCACAAGGGCGGCTCTGGCAACAAGGGAGGCTCTGGTGGCAATGGAGGCTCTGGCGGCAAGGGAGGCTCTGGTCACAAGGAAGGCTCAGGTGACAAGGGAGGCTCTGGCGAAAAGGGAGGCTCTGGTCAGAAGGGAGGCTCTGGCCACATTGGAGGCTCTGGCGACAAGGGAGGCTCTGGCGGCAAGGGAGGCTCTGGTCACAAGGGAGGCTCAGGTGACAAGGGAGGCTCTGGTGAAAAGGGAGGCTCCGGTGAGAAGGGAGGCTCTGGCCACATTAGAGGCTCTGGCGACAAGGGAGGCTCAGGTGGTAATGGAGGCTCTGGCGGTAATGGAGGATCTGGCGGCAATGGAGGCTCTGGCGACAAGGGAGGCTCTGGCGACAAGGGAGGCTCTGGCGACAAGGGAGGCTCCGGTGAGAAGGGAGGCTCTGGCCACATTGGAGGATCTGGCCACAAGGGAGGCTCAGGTGGCAATGGAGGCTCTGGCGGCAAGGGAGGATCTGGCGGCAATGGAGGCTCTGGCGACAATGGAGGCTCTGGCGACAAGGGAGGCTCTGGCGACAAGGGAGGCTCCGGTGAGAAGGGAGGCTCTGGCCACATTGGAGGATCTGGCCACAAGGGAGGCTCAGGTGGCAATGGAGGCTCTGGTGGCAAGGGAGGCTCTGGTGACAAGGGAGGCTCTGGCGAAAAGGGAGGCTCCGGTGAGAAGGGAGGCTCTGGCCACATTGGAGGCTCTGGCGACAAGGGAGGCTCTGGCGGTAATGGAGGCCTCGGTGACAAGGGAGGATCTGGCCACAAGGGAGGCTCAGGTGGCAATGGAGGCTCTGGCAACAATGGAGGCTCTGGTGAAAAGGGAGGCTCTGGCCACAAGGGAGGCTCTGGCGACAAGGAAGGCTCTGGCGATAAGGGAGGCTCTGGCGACAAGGGAGGCTCTGGCGACAAGGGAGGCTCAGGTAGCAATGGAGGCTCTGGTGGCAATGGAGGCTCTGGCGGCAATGGAGGCTCTGGCGACAAGGGAGGCTCTGGCGACAAGGGAGGCTCAGGCGGCAATGGAGGCTCTGGCGGCAATGGAGGCTCTGGAGACAAGGGAGGCTCTGGCGACAAGGGAGGCTCTGGCGGGAATGGAGGCTCTGGCGGGAATGGGGGCTCTGGCGGCAATGGAGGCTCTGGCGACAAGGGAGGCTCTGGCGACAAGGGAGGCTCAGGGAGCAATGGAGGCTCTGGCGGCAATGGAGGCTCTGGCGGCAATGGAGGCTCTAGCGACAAGGGAGGCTCTGGCTACAAGGGAGGCTCAGGCGGCAATGGAGGCTCTGGTGGCAATGGAGGCTCTGGAGACAAGGGAGGCTCTGGCGACAAGGGAGGCTCTGGCGGCAATGGAGGCTCTGGCGGGAATGGGGGCAATGGAGGCTCCGGCGACAAGGGAGGCTCTGGAGACAAGGGAGGTTCAGGTGGCAATGGAGGCTCTGGCGGCAATGGAGGCTCTGGTGACAAGGGAGACTCTGACGACAAGGGAGGCTCAGGTGGCAATGGAGGCTCTGGCGGCAATGGAGGCTCTGGCGATAAGGGAGGCTCTGGCAAAACCGGTGGTTCAGGCAATCATGGAGTATCTGGCAACATCGGTGTTTCTGGCAACGTTGGCGTTTCTGGTAACCATGGAGGCTCTGGCAAAGGCTCCGGCAAAGGCTCTGGTTCTAACAAACATTGATAGACATTGTGTCAAACGACAATTTAATGATCAGCCATTTTTACCAAATAATAACACAAACGAAATGCCAGTTTTCAGTTTAATTGTACGCAAACAATCATTTTTAAACCACCTTGCCGCTTATAAGCATATTTTAAACACAATTTGACATAAGCATTACTTCGTTACTTTGTATGACCGTTAGGGGACTCTATGATGTCCTAGCTTAGCTCAAATTACTTCGTCTCTTAATTTATATCGGCGGTAATTTTCAAACGAAACTTTTCAGAGTAACATTAAATTATTTACTGTATGCCTCTCTAATGTTTATTTATAATAAATGTTTATTGCATATTTCATGTTTTTTTTTTCTTACTCCTATACTTTTACCTGTTTTTAGTGGTCACTAACGCTAGTACAACGGGGGTATCAACCCGAAAGGAAGTAACCATAGTAATCAATGTGAACAACTTTTACTATGGGGCCATCCCTGAAATCGTTAAAATAAATATGCAGTTCCATACATTTTGGCTCGGCAGATATTTAATTTTGTATGGAGGTCAAGATTTTTTACGATTTCATGAATGGTCCTGTAAAGTACTAGTACTCACGTACAGAAGCCTTACTCAGAAAATAAATTCAAAGAAATATCTACTGAATGTGGTTAGCGCTATGGTTTAATTTAGCTCGCGTCAGAACTCCTCACCTCTTAGTTTAGATACCTAGACATTCATTGCAAGCCAATTTCATTCGTAATAGGTTGGGGAAAAAGTTTTTTCGCATTTTATATGAATATTCAAAACATTTTTCAATATAGTTTATTTACATTTAACTAAAGTATGTAGGTACCATTTTGTTCGATAACTTTTTGCCATCTTATAGGTAGGGGCATGATCCCATTGCTATAGAAATTTTAAGGCTTCTGATCAAAAAACTGCGTCAAGTAGGTTGATGTTAACCTGACACTGCCTAAAGAATTCTGAAGAGATCGAAACAGGTGGAAATCTGAAGGTGCCAGGTCAGGACTATACGGCGGATGCATTAACACCTCCCAGCCAAACTCTCTTAATTTTTGCTGAGTGGTTAAAGATGTGTGAGGTCTAGCGTTATCATGATGAAAAACCACACCCCTTCTGTTGATCAAATCCGGCCGCTTTCTCTCAACTTCTTGCTATAATCTTATCAGTTGTTAGCAGTAGAGTTCTGAATTGATGGTCCTGCCTGGTAGTAACAGCAGCTGAATAATGCCCTTCCAATCCTACACACACACACAGCATCACCGGCAGCAACCCGGGTTAACTCGCAACAAGGCGAGTTAACCCGGGTTTCGCAACAGTCTGTGAAGCCTGACCGGCCTTTGACCATGACCTTTTTCGCACGTTCTAGTCTGACGTGATCCACTTTTCATCACCAGTCATCAATTTCTTCAAAAATGGTTCGGTCTCATTACGTCGTAATAAAGAATCACAAATGAGTAGGTACACGGTTCATTAGGTTTCTTTCAGAGAGCTCGTAAGGTACCCAAATATCGAG
Source organism: Acrobasis suavella (assembly GCA_943193695.1). NCBI lineage: Eukaryota > Metazoa > Arthropoda > Insecta > Lepidoptera > Pyralidae > Acrobasis > Acrobasis suavella. The sequence goes on from OW971956.1 coordinate 6,226,230, forward strand.
CTTTTTTGTGTACCCATTTTTTTTCAAATGCGCCAATATAGTTTTGTGGTCAATTCCCAGTTCTTCAGCTACGTCGTAACTACTGATATGCCGATCTCGCTCCACTTTTTCAAAAATAGCATCCATTTTAGATTCAAAGATTCAAATGTTTATTCAGTAATTAGACCTTTACAGGCACTTTTACACGTCAATGAGTATAATTTATGTTACGTGTAAAGTATATTAAAATTTAATTTATTTTTAAAGAAAAGCTACCGATACCAGCGCTTCGTAACGACCACTGCTGAGAAGAAACGCCGAAAGAAACTCATTTTCACAGTATTGGTCGCCTACTCGCCAGAAGGGCTTTGTCATATTATTATAATTGTCTTTTAATTAATAAATACTTATAATATAATACAATGTTGACACATTATAACATGTAATGCTTGCGAACCAGTAAACAAACATAAACTGCGTAATAAAAAATATTAAGTAGTCAAAAAAGCGAAGCCGAGCTGACCAGTCCCTCCCGGCAGCACCCGTTCACGAGTTGACGCACGGATCAGCCATCGTTAAACTCAACCATATTAGAGGGAATCCAACGACCCGACCAGCGACGCCACCACCGGATTGGACATTTTAGTGAGCATGAAAAACCCGAACTCGCAGACCTTGTCAAGAGAAAATATTAATTATATGTTGGTCACTTATTGATCGCAGAGCATTTACATGTTTTTACAGTAGGCTTATTATGGTAACAGAAAATGCAGCTATTTATGTTTCATGTGTGGAGTGTAATGGAAAATGTTTAGGAAGTATCCACGCGTTTTTATCTCTTAAATAATCATTGATAGTATAGTACGCATTGTTCAATAAAACTTTTTTAACATGTGTTTTAAATTTTGCCATTGGTAGGTTAACGATCGCTTCGGGAAGTTTATTAAATAATGTTATACCTAGACCTAAGAGTGACTTTCTAGTTTTAGCAAGTCGAAATTTAGGCGTATGAAGCTGATTTTTGTTGCGAGTATTATAACTGTGAACATCACTATTTTTCTTGAAATTATTTAACCTAGATTTAACAAATAGAAGATTGTCGTAAATAAATTGAGATGTCACAGTAAGAATATTTATAGATTTAAATAACTCTCTTAAGGAATCGCGTGAATTTAGTCCGTAGATCGACCGAATTGCTCTCTTTTGTAGCACAGAGATAGCATGTATGTTAGCCGCTTTACCCCATAAGAGTAAGCCATATGACATTATGCTGTGAAAATAACTAAAGTATACTAGCCTAGCAGTTTCAACGTTAGTACACCGTCTGACCCTCCTCACAGCATATGCTGCCGAACTAAGTTTCTTGGCAGTGGCCTCAATATGTTTATCCCATTTTAAGTTCCAGTCTACAGTTATGCCTAAATTATTACAGCCTGGTTACAGTTTTATCCGTAACAGGGCGACCAGAGCGACGTGCATCTTTGATATCAAAATTTCCGGATTGAAAACTCTTAAACCAAATTTGTGCTACTCTAACAGATACTGCACTAAGTCCATAAACATCGCAAATTTTTTTCGCGGCTTGCGTTGCATTTTTACCGTTTTGGTAGTAAAATACTAAAATGTATCTAATTTCTTCATTAGATTCACTCATCTTGACGGTAAGAAAAACAAATGAAAATCACGCATTTTCCTAATTTGAATTTGGAATTATCTTCTTTAAAATTTAAACTTTTAAATGATACCAAAACCAGCCAGGTACAAATAGTATAGTCAAAGTGGTTTTATTACAAGTTTATACATATTATATGCGAAAAGACTTTTTCCCCAACTTAATATTACTCTGGACAAACGATTCATGTAACTGAAAATTTCTCCTTCGATTTGGACGCCGCGCGCATACGAGTAGTAATAATGTAGGTATATTTTCGGTACCTAAACGGGGAGTGACACAGGCCTGAAGTTGTTCACATTGATGATTATGTTTACTTCCTTTCGAGTTGATATCCCGTTTCCGTTACACGTTGTATAAAGAACAAAAAGAAAAAGAAGGCTTTAGAACAAACTATACTTTAGCCACCTTAACAGCACTTATGTTTTTATATCGCCTAGGTAGCTGCTACAGATTAATAAATATAGGTAGAACTTTAGTTGCTTCTTTATTTATTTAAACTTTATTGCACAAAAAAGTGTACAAATGGCGGACTTAACGCCATATGGCGTTCTCTGCCAGTCAACCATTGGACCAAGTGGAAAATAATTTGGGCGGTGCGACAGAATGTATAAACTAAATAGAAAAGCATAAATTAAATATCTACAAGAATACATCAATGCCTTTTCAGTAGACTGGGTAAAAAATATATTATTTGATTTAGTCCGTCCAGTAGTTTATCTAAAATCATAAATTTTTAAGTAAGAAGATGGAACTAGCGTAATTTAAAATGAGACCAGAAATGAAATGTCATGCCTGACTTTAAGGGTCGAAACAAACGAGACGCAAGTTGCGTCGCGTAACAGCGCAAGTTGCGCCGCGCAACTCGCGCTCCGTGTGGCCGCTCTACCCGCGCAAGATGCGCTAAGTACATAATGTCGCACACAGATATTTGGTCAATTTAGCTGGCCAAAAGACAATATTGTCTTAGTGGATTGTACTGTCAATGGTTTCGTCTGAATGAAGGCAATCATTGTCTAATTGGATTATCCCGTCAGTGGCTTCGTTTGAATGAAGACAATGAATTGTCTTAGTAGATTGCCATGTCAATGACGTTGTCTGAATGAAGACAATCACTGTCATAGTAGATTTTTCTGTCAATGGCTTCGTCTGAATGAAGACAATCATTATCTAAGTGGATTGTCCTATCAATGGCTTTGTCTGAATTAAGACAATCATTGTCTTAGTGGCGTGTCCTATCCATGGCTTCATTTGAATAAAGACAATGTACTAGTAAGTAAACGTACAATTTTGCTGCGTCGGCGTCAGTCATCGCCCTACTTTATAACATTTGAATTGGCTTGGTGGTTTGTCATGTCACTAGCGTTGTATGAATGAAGACAATCACTGTCCAAGTGGATTTCACTAAGACAATTAACTGTTTAAGAAGGCTGTCCTGTCAATGGCTTTGTCAGAATGAAGACAATCATAGTCTTAGTGGCTTATCCTTTCAATGGCTTCATATGAATGTAAACAATGAAGTATCTTAGTGAATTGTTCTTCCAATGGCTTCGTCTTAATGAAGACAATGAATTGACTCAGTATATTGTCCTGTCAACGGCTTCGTATGAATGAAGACAATATTGTGTTGTGGATTGTCCTGTCAATGGCTTTTTTTGAATAAAAACAGTCATTATCTTTGTGGATTATCCTGTCAATGGCTTTGTTTGAATGAAGGCAATCATTGTCCAAATGGATTGTCCTGTTAATGGCTTCATCAGAATGAATACAATGAATAGGCATGACGAATGAAAAAATATATTTTGCCCATCGGTTAGATTATTAAAAAATATTGGACACTTATTTTTTCGTTTCTCTGAGAAACAAAAAGTTACAAAGATACAGCGCATTTTAATTTCGTATGACATCATGGCGAGGTACGATTTTTACTTAGTGGTGACGTCGCTTTTTTATGAATAAAAGCAAAACTATTTATTTTATAATAATAACAATAATATATTTGAGATCCTCATAAGGAGCCCTTTCATTTGATATATGACACAGTAATTTTTTTTTATTTCCTAATTCCTTCCTCGAAAATGACCCTTTAAGACGAAATGGTAGCTAAAGTGGCGCCCTCCTTTGAAAAAAATTGTTTAAAACTAAATATGGTGATAATTAAAAATTTGATTTGTATGAATGTCTAGAAAGACCTTTAAACTATTTTATGAATAACCTTGTGTTTGTTATAAGTAACCGTGAACTAAGTAGGGTTTACAAATTAAAAAGTTATTGGCGATCAACTTAAAATGTACTCGCAAAATGAAAATTTCACACAAAGTCACACAATAGAAAATTCGTTTTTGGACGTTTTTAGTGGCATGAACTTAAAGTGGGCATTGGTAATTATGGAACCCTACACTGCGCGTGGCCCGACACGCACTTGGCCAATTTTTATTTTTACATTTTCTCCAAGAAGAGCACAGAAGATGCAAAATTAGCATTATTTTTTACTCGTTAAGATTAAAATCTAGGTACAGATATATTTTTAATTTTTTTTTAAATGACACTTAGTCACAATTCTTTTGTACGAAGTACATATGCGTAATTCGTATAGCCTTTGTTCTAACGGCCTCGGGCTCTGTTTATGCCGAATGTTATAAAAACGTGTCAATATGTCTGAATGTATGCGTAATAATTAATTAGTTTTAGTGGATTATATTGCTTTTATTCATAATAAAAATTAAAATATTTAAATCCCAGCACTAGGCTACTGATTTGTGGTCAAAAATAGGTGCCCTTCGTGGAATAGACTAGGTTATATTCGCGCAGATGCCATTCAGACGGGTGCCCTAAGTGGAATACCTCATTCAACTTTTATACAAGTTAAACTTCCATGGTGCTGATTATAAATTACGAGAAAAAAATGTACAGTACCCAACATAATGAGTAAGCAATGCTTTATTGTAGACCAAAAAATAAAAATAATTAAAATGTAGCATGGGCGGTCAGATTTCTTCCAGACAACCGATGTATGGAGAGAATATGGTGAAATGCCACCATTTTTCAAAGACAAGTCCCATATACAAGGTCGGTTTTGTATTTCAAAAATAAGTTTTTCAAAACATTTTTGTCCCGCTTTCTAACACTACGCGACCTCTGTGCAGGCGCGTGCGAGCACGCGTAACGCAGCGCAAGTTGCGTTGAGACGCAACTTGCGCGTCGTGTGAACGATTGGTAGAAATTATATGATATGCCATGTAAGCGCGTAACGCGACGCAAGTTGCGCGACGCAACTTGCGTCCCGGCTGGTCCGGCACTAAAAGGGTTGTACCTACTATACGACACATATATGTAATTGGTATCGATAAAATATTTATTTTGATTTTCTAATATATATATATATACAATGTCCTTTTTAATTAAGTACAAATATTTTAAGGGGTTATTCAGTCCATCATTTTGAACAACTTTGCCCAATAAATATATATCGAAATACGAAAAAAAATATTTAGGTTCTCATACAGATCGAAGTAGTCACGTGATATCGTTACTATGAAAAATGCAAAAAAATTTTTCGTATTTCGATATATATTTATTGGGAAAAGTTGTTTAAAATGATGGACTGAATCACCTCTTAAAATATTTGTACTTAATTAAAAAGAACATTATATAGATATATAAAAGAAGAAACTGAATGACTGACTGACTGACATATCGACGCACAGCCCAAACCGCTGGATCTAAAGACTCCAAATTTGGCATATAGGTTCATAATGAGGTCTAGGGATGCACTAAGAAAGGATTTTTCAAAATTCACTCCTTAAGGGGGTGAAAAGGGGGTCCTAAATTTGTATGGACAAACAGGATTAGCTTGTCTATTTTTTTTTTAATTTCACAAGAGTATTCCCAAGAGGTGGTAAATAAGTAAAAACGTGATTCAGGATTTTTTAAAATTCATCCCTTAACGGGGTGTAATGGGGATCCAAAGTTTTTATGGAGAAACAAGATTAGTTTGACCATTTTATTCGAAACTTCGCAAAAGTATTCCCAGCTATAAATAATTAATATATGTTTCAGGATCCGGGGGACGGGGGACGGGGGACGTGGGACTTGGGACGGGGGACGGGGGACAGGGGCCGGGGGATGGGGAGAGAGAGAATCATATAATAACAATTTTTTACTTTTACGCTGACGAAGTCGCGGGTTAAAGCTAGTAAATTAATATTTTTGTTAATATATGATAATAAATAAATACTAAAAACATTTTAATCTCTTTGTCCCTAGCGGAGTAGACTTAGCCTAAGCCCTAAAGTCAGTATGTATATTAGTAGACGCCTAAGTGGAAAATGGAATAAATAATCTTGTAAATTTAACAAACTTTTATTTAATATTTTCAACTGTCTCTCTTAAATTATTGGAAGCTTATTTTTTTCAATTTCTTTTTCTTGAAATGGCGTTTTTTTTTTAGTTTTTTTTTCTGTACTAGGAACTGTTTTATTTGAAGGCCCAGGTTCTGGTGATGGAGGTAAAATGTCTCTTTTCTATTTACATATACAAAGTCTTCTGAGCTAAGAAGGTCTTTTGATTTTCAATTTCACCTGTAAACAATAATTATTTTACGAACGTTACGACTTGACAGATATTTGTTAAATACAAAAAATTTGCAATAGTTTTCTTAAATTGATATTGTTGATTATAGTTTAATGTAGCAACATTCTAATAAATTTTACCTAACAAAACCGAAACTCGATGTAAAATCTTCAAACGTTTTTACTTAAAAAGAGTTTGTACTGATTCAACCAAAAGCAATTGATTTTTTATCGATATATATTTTCATGACATAAAATGACGTCAATAATTAGTCAAGCCCTAGCAGACTCATATAATTTTATATTTTATGCAATAAATTACTGAATTCCTCAAATAACTAATAAGTATTGTGTTACCTCTAAATAAAAATATAAAATGCATGATTTTAAATGGTTTTTTAGTGAAGTTGCGAAGAAAATATTTACGAAACGGTAAAGAACTGTAAAAAGTGTATTTATTGGGATTATAGTTTGTTGTTGTATCACAGTCGAGCTGCACTATATCATCTTTCTAAGGTAAGAAAAGTTATGAATTAACACAGTTTACAATTAGAAAAATCCAATTTTCTGTGACACAATATAAGTCTGGTTTCCAGGAGTAGACTCGTTCAAAGTCACACGTCAATCTCTGTTGCTCTTGTGAGGGCGACCATTAACGTATTGTTTGTCTCACATTGCTAGTTCTGTCTATTTACGTAGTAAATTTTTTTTTAAGTCTATGCTAACAATAAAAGACGCATATTTATTCGTTTAGCAAAGTAGTAAAATTCACAAAGATACAGCGCTTCGAAGTTTTCGAGTGGGGGTGATCTACGTCACCTTTGGTTAGTAAAAAAAACGACCAAGTGCGAGTAGATCTCGCGTAGACAGGGTTCTGTACAATGTACAATGTCAAAGTTTTTAAAGTAATACAAAATAATAACATTTGAAATCCTCACAGTAAGACGCGAGTCAACTACTACTAGCGCTATCTAGTAGTGTTTAAGTGAACTATTTTCCGTAAGTGACCGTATTACATTGAGTTTACAACTTTATTTTTAATTTATACAACCCTTATGGGTTTTCCTGTAATCTACAAGCAAAGCACAAAATTTTGTTTTTTTTTCGAAATTTAAAGCTCTGTGTTTTGGAAATCTGGAGGCAATGGTCAATTTTCGTCTTCTTTCATGAATATAATCAAAACTAGGTATTTATTTTACAATAATAATAATTAAAATATATTTGAGATCCTCATAACGAGCCCTTTCATTTGATATGTGACACAATAAGGTTTCTTTTTTAATTTTTAATTAAACTTGTCACTTGAAACCCTTTTTAATAATCTATTTAATAGCCAAAAAAATATTTCTTAGTTTACATCTCTATTGTCGCTCCCGCAATCACTTGGTCTCAATTATAAAAACAATGCAATAATGCGCGTGCGCCGAAATTGTTTCAAGTGTCGGGCCTTACCGAAGTTAAACGGAATGGTACGAAAAGTTTATAAAAGTCTTTACTTTCAAATATTTTTATATTTCTCTTCCGATTACTTTTGCTTTTGCTTCTTTTATGGAAGATAATAGAAAAATCATTGATAAAAGATCATTACCGTTTACCTACCATTAGTATTTAGAATACCTAGTCGTAGAGAACCTCAGGTCAAGGATCTAGACAGACACAGTCGATGTCTTTAGATGCCAATAACAGGCAAAATTGATACAACGTTATATTTACGAGTATCCTAATACTTTAAACGAGTAATCCTTGTATATTGTTGCGGACAGAAGTAGCTGTCGAATATTTTTGTAGATATGATAAATAAAGTTATTTTCTTTTAGTGTAAGTTAGGGTTTTAGCCTATGTAAATGTATATGTAAATAAATATGATGTAGGGACAGATGTATAGGGTGCCTAGATATATCTTTCCGATACCTATGTACATGAGAGTAAATGATTTTGAACTGTGTGTATGTTTATTTCCCCGGTACGTAGCGTTAAGCACAGGTATATAGTGCTAAGCGTGAGGTAACTAAAGGTAAATAAAGGGTTTTGACTGTGGATTTCCCTAGCTTATAGAACCTTGTCACACTAGGGATCTCCATGGCCACGCCCCTTGTTAGTGTGAGAAGGTAATTGAAAATATTGTAAAGTAGAGGGGATATATCTAGGCACACCTACCCTCATCTAGATTTAAAATTTGTTAGTGCGAAATGTATAAATATAAGAGAACTGTTCTAAGAAATCGTAGTTCAGTGTCACTGTGATCTCCAAGGAATAAAGAAGCCTAAGGAAGAGAAGTGTTTTATTTACAGTCTACTGAGATCCAGCTGAGTAAGGAACTCGGAGATAATACCGCACTGGATTCCGTCGGTAGCATATATGTTATTGGCAATGTGTTGAATTCAGGCATTGTATACAATCATTGTATATTCATGTATGTTATGGTATGGTTGTGCAGTGCAGTGACTATATCAAAGGCCAAGTCCAAGTCCGGACTTTCGCTTTGATATGGGGATATGTATCGGGTAGAATCGAAACGACTGGCATAAGTCCCGTGCATAAACGTCACTCCTCCACACTTATTTCTGATGCCTGTAGACAATAACAAACAGCCATAAATATAAACAGGTTGATTTGCAGGCAAATCAAAACCCCCGAGGACACCATCTAATGATAAAGTGGCGGAACTACAAAATATTCTAATCGGTAGCGCCATCTATTATTTTCCAGGTAAATTACAAACCGTGAACAACACTGAATACACATAATAACTTAAACTATTGAACCGATTTTTATCAAACATGGCTTGCTTACGATGCCACAGACAGACAGATAGATGTTAGCGACCAACTTTTAACATCACTCTTTTTGTAGGAGGTTAAAAACTGACAATTAAATTACTGGCAAAACTGGGTATAATCTATTTTATTCCTGGTTCGTCGAGAGCATGTTTGTGCATATACCGCGGGCTCAGGACCCCAGGTATACCTTCAGTTAAAGGCGCAACTCCAGTTGATGAACACTGTCGAGCATATTCCACGCTCTTCATGGCTATGTGTCAAGGGAGACATTAATTCTACTTAATTATTGAGCCTGCTCACAAAATTTTACGAGAATCGGTTGAAAAATGCGACCTGTAGGCGAGAACAGTCGACCTTTTGCCTAACTATTTAATATCCCATTTTCAGTTTTTATGCTCATCTCACGACAAGGCTCTGCGCTCTTCTGGAAAATTAACCCTATCTATCCCTTCTCACCGTACTGGATTTCTCTCTAATTCTTTTGCTGTCACGGCCGTATGTCTTTGGAATGCCCTGCCCGATAACATTATGAAAGCACAAAAAAGAGATCTCTTCAAGATGTTTGTAATTCGACACTATCGCGGAAAAGCAATGCTGCAATAATAGTATAAGTATGTTTATTATACGTATTTATGTACATGTAAGTTTATAACTTGCATTTATTACTAAATTTTATAAATATTTATATAGATATATTGTGTAAAGTTAATGTAATTGAATACATCCTAATTCATTCCTTTCGATAAACTTGCCTTCTTAAATTTGCACCCCATCTACAATTTTTTTCTGCTACGTCCCAAAGGTGAACTGAAAGACAATGCTTAGCATTAAGTTGTACCTTTTGTACTATAACCTTAAGATTTTAAGTGAAATTAATTAAATAAATAAATTAATCTGAACATTCGGACCCACAAATTAATTCTTGCCGAAGCTGAACGGAGACGTTTCGCTCGGTCGGTAATTTTATTATGATATATAACCTAACCTTACATATCCTTGTATATAATATAACTTAAAATAAAATAAAATAAAATAGCCCTTTATTCTACTACCAGTTACAAGTTCTGTCAACTATTTTTCCAAAAAAAATTATAACTTAGGTTGAAGCATGCGATGCAACATTTAGAGATTTTTTTTTGTCTGATCGGAATGTCAAAATACGTATGCATGTCAATATATTAGTATATAATTTAATTATTAATTAATTGTCAATTTAATTATAAGATTTATTTTAGTAATTTTAATTAACATCTTTAATATTCATCTTTCGTTTTTTTTTATTTTTTGCGTCTTTTATTCCTCGTAGGTAGTAGTCGCCTCTTTGGCGTAGGCCTCCCCCAAATCTTTCCAACATGTTCGTTCTCTAGTTTTATGCACCCAGTCGTGTCCTGCTATTTTTCTAAACATATCTCGCCATCTCGTTTTAGGCCTTCCTCTGCTTCTTTTGTTGTTTCTTGGGATCCATTCTGTCATCTTCTTAGTCAGTCTTGAGTTGTTCATTCTGTATATATGTCCTGCCCATTTCCATTTGAGTTGTCTTGTTCTGTACCTAACGTCTGTCACTCGCGTTCTAGCTCTAATTTTCTTGTTGTTCCTTCTGTCCGATATTTTTATACCGAGCATGCTCCTCTCCATGCGCCTCTGACATACAGCGAGTCTATCTTTATCCTCTTTTCGTAACGACCAGGTCTGGCAACCGTATGTGATGCATGGAAGGATCGCTACATCAAACAATTTTTTCTTAATGTTGATATCCACATCCTTGTTTTTCAATATTTCTTTTAGACTCCAGTACTTTTTCCATGCTTGAGCGATTCGTCTGAGCACCTTGTTCTCAGTACATTTCTCAAAAGATACCAGCTGGCCCAAGTAAATATAGCTTTGTACGTACTCTATGGACTCTCCATCAACGACAATCTCCTGAAAAAGGCTGTTAGTTAATATCTTCGTCTTTGATGCATTTAAAAACAAGCCCACCTTTTTACTTTCCATGACCAATTCGTTCAGCATGCATTCGAGGTCCGATGCGTTTTCGGCGAAAACGACGATGTCGTCAGCGAAACGTAGGTGACTCATGTACTCGCCATTTACATTCACTCCTTTTCCTTCCCATTTCAAATTTCGAAATACTGATTCGAGTACCGCTGTAAATAATTTTGGAGAGAGAGGGTCTCCTTGCCTTACTCCTTTGTTTATGGGAAACTCGGGTCCCTCTTTCTCTAGCTTGATGGTGGCTTTGCATTTTGAGTACAGGTCTCGAAGTATGTTGATGTATTTCTCGTGAATTCCTTGTTCTGCTAGAGCTTTCCAAATAGCATCGTGTTCTAGGGAGTCGAAAGCTTTCTTGTAGTCAATGAAGCTTATGTAGAGTTCTTTATTGTATTCATTGGACTTTTCTATTAATTGTGTTACTACTTGGATGTGGTCTATAGTTGAAAAGTGTTTCCGAAATCCTGCTTGCTCTTGGTGTTGGTTTTCGTCGAGCGTCTTAGTTAACCTGTTTAAAATTATTTTGGAAAAGATTTTATAAATATTTGACATTATACTGATCAGTCTGAAGTTATTAAGATCGTCCTTATCTCCTTTCTTATGTAATAGGATTATTGTTGATTTTCCCCACTGTACAGGTACTTCTTCGCTTTCTAGGACATTATTAAATAGCGTTTGAAGAGGTTTTTGAAGGATTTCACTGTAAGCTTTCAGAACTTCATTGACAACGTTGTCTTCCCCCGGTGCTTTATCATTTTTTTGAGTACTAATGGCATACTCTATTTCCGATTTTAGAATATGTTGTGGTTTTTCTTCAGGGTTGCTCTGGTTTGACCTGTATACTTCAGGCTGTCTTCCGGGATCCAAAGTGCCTGTGTATAGTTGCTTGTAGAAATTTGTTGCCTCATTTAGGATGTCTCGTCGCCTTGGGAGGATTATCCCTGCATTGTTTTTTAAATTTACTGTCCATTCCTTTGTGTCTCTTAATTCTTTATATGCTTTCCTTATGGCTCCTTTGTTTTTTATAAAGTCTTCAAGTACTTCTTGTCTATGTCTTTTTTTTTCATGTGTGATATTTCTGTTTATTTGTTTGCTTATTTCGGATATCTTTGCTTTTGTATTTCTTGTTCTCTTTTGTCCATATAAAATCTTTTTTTGTTCTAATAAATGCCGGGTTTCTGTAGTTATCAAGTCGTTTTTCTTTTTATTTACCTTTGGGATTTCCTCCATGAGAATGTCCAATTCTTTCAAAATATTGTCATACTGTGCCTGGATGTCAGGTGCCTTGTTTATTGCTGAAACAAATCTCTCTTCCCAGTGTTTTCCCTCCTCACGCGATACTGTCGGCAGATTTCGGGAACACGTTATTTTTTTAAAATATCTTCTATTGCGTTTAGAATGCAAGTATACTTTACATCTTATCATCCTGTGATCGGAATTAAAATTTAATTTATTTTTTATGTCAAAATTATGCATGTCATTATGTTGGTTTGTAAGAATATAGTCGATTTCGTTAAAAGTTTTCCCGTCTGGATGTCGCCACGTCCATTTATTATGTGGTTTTCTTTTAAACATACTATTAACTATCTTCAAGTTGTGCGCTTGAGCAAACTCTACCAGTTTAAACCCGTGTGGGCTTCTTTTTCCCCATGTAGATTCCCCAAATATGCTTTCTTCTAATAATAATATAACTTACCAGGTATATAATAAATTTATTAAGAAGAATACTCAAAATGATATATAATATAACTAGCTGTAGGGTTCTGCTCCCCTTGCGTATAAAATATACTTTACGACCTATTCTCAAACTTACCAAATACTTACAAAACTCGATGGAACCGTTTCGGAGGAGTATGAACATAAACACCGTGACACGTGAATTATAAATATGAATAGATTTATTACTGATCTTAAAACAACACAACAATTATAATGATACAACAAAGTCCATTACAACAAAAAAAATTAACAACTAAATAGAAGAAACAAAAGATGCAGATATTGCTATCAAAAACATAGCTTACAAATTAAAACAATTTTACAGCACTTAACTATTCTAATTAGATACAACAGATCATTTTGATACAACAGAAGAATACAGAAAGATAAAGAATACACAAATATAAATAAAAAGATGCCAAAACAGAAGCCTACAAATTGTAAGAAAAGTGTACGGGAAATCTTGAATCACACCATTCCAATCTACACTGATACATCAATTCTTTGATGAACAGAGCTTGAATCATGTTTTTTTTTTCAAAGGTTATTAGTGAACAGTGGATGTAAACGTAAAATAAATTTAAAAACAAATTTGACTGCTTTTTAGCGGGTACATATGCATTTCTTTCCTGTCTTCTTTGACTCCGAACTATTAGAGCTTTCACTTGAAGACTTATTTTCAATTTTTTTTGAACTTCCAGTCTTTGGCGCAGCATTAGTTGAATTTCTGTCAGAACCACTTGAATGCTTTGATTCTTTGGTAAGACTAGCGTTATTCGATCCTTGCTTATTGTTACTACCGCCAGAAGAACTACTGTCAGAACTAGATTTTGAAGATTTATCTGAGGAGTCATCAGCTTGATTAGAGTTTTTCCTTTCAGAAGAATTAGATACGTTGGAAGTCTTATTTTTTGCCGAATCCTTATCTTTATTAGATTGTTTTTTGATAGTCAACTGACTTGAGCCACTCTTAGAGCAGTCTTCTTTGCCAGTGTTTGCACTGGACGACTCAGAACTTTTACTAGACGAATTATTTGATCCTGATGATCCCGATGAACTAGAACCACTTGCTCCGAATGTTCCAGATGGTCCAGAACTACTTATTCCGGATTTTCCAGATGATCTAGAACCACTTGTTCTAGATGTTTCTGATGATTCAGAACCACTTGTTCCGGATTTTCCAGATAACTTAGAGCCACTTGATCCAGATGTTTTAGATGATCCAGAATCACTTGTTCCTGATCTTCTAGATGACCTAGAACTACTTGTCTCAGATGATTCAGAACCACTTGTTCCAGATCTTCCAGATAACCTAGAACCACTTGTTCCAGATGCTTCAGATGATCCAGAACCACTTGCGCCAGATGTTCTAGAACCACTTCTTCCTGATGTTCCAGTTGATCTAGAACCAATTTTTTCAGATGATCCAGAACTACTTGTTTTAGATGTTCCAGATGAACTAGAACCACTTGCTCCAGATGTTTCAGATGATTCAGAACCACTTGTTCCGGATTTTCCAGATAACTTAGAGCCACTTGATCCAGATGTTTCAGATGATCCAGAATCACTTGTTCCTGATCTTCTAGATGACCTAGAACTACTTGTTTCAGATGATTCAGAACCACTTGTTCCAGATCTTCCAGATAACCTAGAACCACTTGTTCCAGATGCTTCAGATGATCCAGAACCACTTGCGCCAGATGTTCTAGAACCACTTTTTCCTGATGTTCCAGTTGATCTAGAACCATTTCTTTTAGATGATTCAGAACTACTTGTTTTAGATGTTCCAGATGAACTAGAACCACTTGCTCCAGATGTTTCAGATGATTTAGAACCACTCGCTCTAGATATTCCAGATGATTTAGAACCACTTGTTCTAGATGTGCCAGATAATCCAGAACCTCTTGTTTCAGATGATTCAGAACCACTTCTTTCAGATGATCCAGAATCAATTGCTCCAGATGTGTCAGACGATCCAGAACCATTTGTTTCAGATGATCCAGAACCACTTATTCCAGATGATGATGAGCCTTCTGATCTGTTGGAATCGTTCAACGCGCCATGGAGGCTGTCCTTTTCACATCCTTGGAGTTTTTGCTTGATTTCGTCTAAGTGGCATTCTAGATCTGAAAATGAACAAGTAATTATTTTAAAAAAAACTCTGACTGTGAAAAATAATACTTCTAACTTCCCTGAGAATCTGTGGGCATTTCTCATTCATAATTATTGAGCGAGCAAGCGAAGCGTCTCAGTTTCGAGATTGGCCAAAAATACTTTGGTCCGGCTATCTGTCTATCCTGCTGTTCTCGCCTACAGGTCGCATTTCTCAACTGATTCTCGTGAAATTTTGTGAGAAAGAGTTTTTTGTATCAAACACTTTTTCGGAATTTTTAAAATGGCTAAAGTATGGGGGTTGAAACTTTAAAAATATCATATTTCAGTTCGCACGGTCTTGAGCGTCCTTGGTTGTAAAACCAGTGACACGCATTTCCTTCACGACGTCAAGCAAACATTTCTTGAGTCTACCATGTCTGCCGGGGCTCGGCGGAGGCGACATGCCTACATTTGTTCCCCACGTAATATCCCAGTATCCTCCTGACATGACCGTACCAGCGTAGGCTCGAAGAATTAAGTAACAAATGCGAGTAAACTATACATACCTAAACCCTTTTTCTTTAGAGCGGGTCCGAGGAAGTCGACAATCGCCTGAACAAGATCAGTTCCATCTGCAACAAAAGATGACGATTAAGAAAAGTTCAACGGGTAAGCAATTTATTGCTGATTAGCTGATGCCCACGACTACGTTTATGAAATTTAAAAATGAGGATAACTTTTTTCAGTGACATCAGATGTTATCCCGATTTAGTGCGACATTTGACCAATTCTTCTAAAAATATCTGATGTCATCACTCCAACGTTTCCTAGACCTGCCCGGCTTCCTGTGACCATCTGCAGGAATCCAATCCATCCTGTAATTAATTTGGCCCACCGATCTGGGTGCTTCCGGCAAAAGGTTGCACTAAATCTGGATAAGTGGAAGGATATGGGGGATACCTTTGCCCAGCAGTGGGACAATAACGGTTAATTAATGATACAAGCCTCAATGTTGCTTCAAGGTTAATTAACCAAGAGAGTGAAGAGTCTTCGTTTTAGCTTCGGCGAAAATTATTTTGTATGTTCCGATGTCTCCGGCTGTCTACAAGCCGCATTAATAAACCGGTTCTCGTGAAATGTGAGCAGGGTCAATAATTTTAACTATGTTGATTTTTTCGTCGATACAGCTTCTCTAAGTGTTTCAAAATGGCGGGTATATGGGGGTTCAACTTAAACAAAATCTTAGTTTTCCCTCGCGTGAGGTGCCTATTCAATTTAATTTTAAGAATACCCGCGATGTCTACTGCTCACAGAACCACTAGTGACATACTTATATGTATGACGATGATGATAATACAATGAATGTATGATATGATTTAAAAAAATATGAATTTTAACAATACTTACAGCCTTTATGGTAACTGTTGCCAATGATACCAACGTTGACGAGCACTGAAAATAGAAAAAGAAATCTATCAAAACTTTAACTTATGACTATGCGGTTTTCATAACAGGTAGGTCTTCTGGTGCTTTCATATTATTATATCAAACGAAAATATGAGCTCATAAAAAGAACATTCGCGGTAGCGGTGGTAACTACCGCGAACGTTCTTTTCTTGTTACGTAGTAGAACTTGTTAAGTAGGTAGTTATCAAGTTGATTTGCAGGCAAATTAAAAATAACTTCAACGATACGATCTAGTGATAAGTGGCGAAAATACTTAATGTCTTGAGCGCCATCTATTGTTTTCCAGGTTAATTACAAACCCCAGCTTGCAAGCGTTAACACCTAATAACTTTTAAACGACTAGACCGATTTTTATAAAGAACTGCTAAGATCCTCCTTCAGAAGGAAGAAAAATCGCTCTATCTGTTTGAGCGCTACGATGCCACATACAGACACACTGACAGACAGATGGATAGACAGACAGACAAACGTAAGCGTCAAACCTATAACATAGGTGTCGTTTTTGACGGCGCTGTAAACTATATCACGTTTTCCATCTATTTATTACATTGACCAATAGTTGCCGCTACGTCATTCGATTTCATGGGGCCGTTTAGCGCTATGATAATGACGTCAGCGGCAAAAGAAAACCTCCGGTACATTTTAAGATTTCGTTTCTCGCAGCCCAACATGGAAGTTATAAATTTATCTTACCGTCAACTATAACTCTTTCGAAGTCCTTGGCAGACCACTCACTGTCCTTGCCTGTAAAGGAAATACTTTTATTAAGACGATTACTTGTGGTAGAGCCACGCTACCGGCAAAACTCTATTTTGCTAGTAGCATGAATGGGCCGTCTCGTCCGGGGAAGTACCACACTCTCACCGAAAATCGACGTCTGAGTAGTAGCGTCACCGCTTCTATGCTTCGTTCGGTGAGTGAGAGAGCCGGAGCTTCCCCCCCCCCCCTTCCCACCCCTCCCCCCTCCCCCTACATCTTCCTGAAAGGCCGGCAACGCTTGTTACACCCTGGTGTTGCAGTTGTCCATGGGCAGCGGTGATCACTTAGCATCAGGTGACCCGCTGGTTCGTTTGCCGCCCTATGACATAAAAAAAAAATAACGCTGCCGTTGCGTCGCCTTCATTCGTTAAAATTGTTATATAATAGTTAATGTGGTGATTTAACGTTTTACATTTATGGGAAACCTATGCCCAGCAGTGGAAAAATATACTTACGTGAGAAAAGTTTGGCCATGGCTTTGATTAGGTTCACTATTTGTTTATTCGATGCTGTAATAAAAGAAATATGTAAGTTTAAGTAACGAATATAATATATAAGATACAGAGTTTACTATCACGTTTATCCCTGACAGGAAAGACAGAGTCTCAAAATAAAGATCTACAAATTTTAGAGTGTAGATGGGCGTGAAGAAAGAAAAAGGGAATAAAAATAGTAATGGGTAGTTAGCCTCATTGCCCATTGAAATTATTCAAATTCTCGCGCGTTCCCTCGATTGGATTTCATGGAAGAGTAGCAGCAGATACATTATACGCATTTTCTTTTTTACCTAGACCAGGATAGAAGAGTAGGCATGACGAATGGAAAATTAGTTTTTACCCATCGGTAAGATTTATAAAAAATCATGTAGGAACACGTTTTTTTTTTCTCTAAGAATTGAAGGCGCATTGATATAAATAAATAAATATAAAGGGACAATTTCGCGTGACGTCACGGCTAGGCACGACATTTACTAAGCGGAAACGTCGTAAGCCTCCGGAACTTTGATGCAACGCTAGCACCAAGTAAGTAATTTTGAGTACCAACCTGACAGTCCTTTTACTCCCACTCTATCTTTGGCATTCTTAACTAACTGGTCAATCTGTTGTTCAGCAGTGGCCAGGCCGTAGAATTTGATGACATCGAATGGACAGCTGTAAAGGACAAATTAAGTTTAAAAATCAAAAAACGTAGACAAATCTTTTCAAATAAATCTTTTCGTATATTCATCATCATCATTTCAGCCGTATAACGTCCACTGCTGGACATAGGCCCCTTCCAAGGATTTCCAAAATGACCGACCAAGAGCGGCCTGCATCCTGTGCTTTCCAGTAACCTTGGTCAGGTCGTCTGGCCTTTCGAGTGGGTGTCCTACGCTTCGCTTGCCAGTACGTGGTCGCCATTCGAGAACCTTTTTGCCCCATCGCCCATCGGTTCGTCGCGCTATGTGTCCCGCCCACTGCCACTTCAACAATAAAAACCGCTGGGTTATGTCAGTGACTTTTGTTCTTTTACTAATTTCCTCATTTCTGATTCGATCACGTAAGGAACACCTAGCAAAGCCCTCTCCATAGCGCGTTGAGTGACCTTAAGCCTTCTTATGAGACCCATAGTAAGGGACCAATTTTCGTAAATTGTCCCAATGTTTTTGGAAAAAAAATCACCTTCGTCAGAGACAGAAGACTTTGTGTTTTGCAGTTCTAAGCAGACAGAGCCCAGGGCCGCAAGATCCAAAGGCCACTTTGAGCGTGATGGTGGAAAAAGCAAACAAAAATAATAAAAGGTCGCTGCGTCACTTCATTCTTATTACTCTGGACTAACGATTCATGTAACTGAAATTTCCCCTTCAAAGTGGTCGCCGCGCGCATAGTAATAATGTAGGTATATTTTCAATACCAAAACGGGGAGTGACACAGGCCTGACACAAGTAAGTTGAACAAAAATGGCGAACTTCAAAGCATTTTTGTACATATTCCTGATAGGTACGTAAATTGAACCAAAATGGCGGTCGTCAGCGCATTATTTGTACCTGCGCCGATAACCGCCATTTTGGATTACCTACGTACCGGGAATTTGTACAAAAATGCTTTGAAGTCCGCCATTTTTGTTAAACTTATTTGTGTCGCATTGTACATGCTTTGGTTTTCAGCTTTTATTTCGTTTCACCTGTCCCGTTATCTGTCGGTCTGTCTGTGATCAAATCTTGCAAGTTAAATTTGACCCAGTTTCCGGTTTGCGATTGAGCTGAAATTTTGCACGCATACGTATATTGCGTGACAATGCAATATTATGATGGCATGAACCTGATCTGATGATGTAACCAGAACTCTGCAATAAAACGCCGCAATTGGTCTTGAGGAGCACTTCAAACTTTAAAAAAAATATTATAATTACTTGTTTTTCTTTTAATTAGACCACCATAGAAGAGCGAGGTTCACTGAAATGGGAAACTTACTTGTATGATCCGTCATAGGCCTTGTATCCGAACTGAGTTCCAAAGTCCTTCTTGCAGACTGCTGGAACCACCTTAGGTTTTCCACCTAACTTGTACAATGGCACACATATTCCAATCTTGGCTATGGCCATGACAGCTGGAAAAGAAAATAAAGGCAATGAAAGATTAGAAGGCTGAAGTTTCGTTTAGAACATGCAAATTACCTATTGCTTCAGCACGAGTTTATTATTTGCTAGGAAAATTAAAAAACCTTTTAAGAGCGCCATCTAGTGATAAGTAGCGAAACTACATATTCCGTAGCGCCATCTATTATTTTCTAGGATAAATCCTGACTTTCAAGCGTTTACTCCTAATAACTTTAAAACGGTTGGACAGATTTTCATCAAATATAGCTAAGAAGCACCGCAAGGGAACTTGCTTTCACGTGAAACAAAAAACCGCATCGAAATCGGTCCATCCGTTCGAGAGCTACGATTTCACAGACAGTCCGACAGCCATTAGCATCAAACTTATAAGAACCCTCTTTTTGTTGGTGGTCGAAAATGGTCTGCAACAGGCAAGAAACTTGGGGGAATAACGATTAAGGCACTAACTGTGCCATAGAATAAGTACTAGTACTCACGTACAGATGTGTTACTTAGAAATTAAATTCAAAGAAATATCTCCTCAATGTGGTTAGCGATATGGTTTAATTTAGCTTGCGTCTGACAATGAATTCAGCCCCTTTTCATTTAGATACCTAGAAATCCATTGCAAGCCAATTTCATTTCTATTAGGTACTCTGAACAAACGATTCATATCATTGAATTTCCCATTGCATTCACGCCACACGCATGGTATTGTAGGTATATTTTCTAAACCTAAACGGGGACACAGGCCAGAAGTGCCATTTTTGAAACGGGAAGTCAATTAAACGAATGGTTTTTCCATAGAAAAAAACGTTCGTTTAGTGACTCCGTGTTTGATAAATGGCACTACTAACTGTGCTTCTATGGAAGGCGACTTGTCACCTATCCAAGTACGGGACCAATCCCGGTGTTGCTTAACTCACGAAAGCGCTATGAATGCGTACTCCCACGAACCACTGAGTTTCTCATGTTATTATTTGATTATCCCAATGCCTTGATCACACCTACCGAGTAGAGTGTCAAGACAGTAAAATGCCACACGGCCGAGACAGTGCTGCGGCCGAGTAAGGATTTACACGTATTTTTGAAATTGCGGCGAGACAGTTAGTCAGTGCAGATTATAACCGGTAGAATGACAAGATGGCGGATGGTCGAGTGGCGAGGGATCGCCGAACGCGTGTTCAGATCTACCGAGTGAACGAGCGAGACAGTACGGGGAAGCGGAGGCCTAGTAAATAGAACGGGGTCCGAGTGACTGTCACGCCTGTTTCTAGGCCGAGCACTCGGCTAAGGAGTTTACATACACCGAGTGCTAGGCCGAGGGCACTGTCTCGCCTCTCTACTCGGAAGGTGTAATCAGGCTATATTACTGTAATTGATCTATAATATATTATATACTACTCACCATTCCCATAGACGTCACCAACTGAAAATGAAACAAAATAATTAAATACTTGCATAGGTACCTACGAAGTTACAAAATGTACATTTGTAACTGTATTTTCGAACGTATCTACTTCTAATGTTGACACTGAACAACTTTCCCCAGAGAACATAGGTTGAATATTATGAAAAAAAAAAATGGACTTCTTGGAGCCGATTCGCAGTTTTGTATGACCTCTGCTCTAGAGAAAGTTTGTCATCGTGATCAGCATAAACACGTCTGGGAATTATGTTATAGTAGTTACAGATTTACACCTTATATAATATGTTACAAAAACCCTGCCCGAACCTTGTAGGAGCTCAGACCGTCAATATGAACAACTTTTTATATGGGACCAAAGCTTAAAACTCGAAAAAAAATCGTCATTTTCATACAAAAGTGTTCGGCCGGCCCGGCAATTTGAATGAAAATGACGATTTTTTTCCTCGCTTAGCTCTTACTAGGATCGGACAGGGTTTTTGTTACATATTGTACAATGTGGAAGAGACAATCCGTAATAAATCGGACCACGGGCTATACTAGATCACTATACTATAATGAAATTGAAATAACAATCAAAGAACACAAAGATATTGTCATATATTATATGGAAATACAAAAGTGTCCAGCCGTCCGGGCAATTTGTATGGGACAGTCGATTTTATTTTTTGTTTTTAAGCTATTGCATAGCTTTTATCACGGGCTTTGAGCGCGGCGACCGAATCAAGAAATTCTGTAACGAAAATAAAACCTAACACCCTCCACTCCGCCTACCATGTAGGCTTACAAGCAGTTTTATCACAAATCACAGCGGCGCGGCGTTGAAACCCAAGCATCGTCTATCGTCGTTTCAGTTCGGCAGACTTCGGCACGGTGTTTGTGTGCGTGCGACTAGACGTATGCGTGTAGACTAGCTGCTAACTGTTCATAACTGATTCTATCTCTTTTAGACACGATGTTAGGTGAGACAGCGTGCTTTTTGGCCGCGTCCACGAGTGACTTCGAAACCACGACTTGTTATCCTATCGTTCACCAAGCTCAAAAACTTTAACTTGAATTAATATCAAAGAAAAAAAATTGCATAAATAAAAATAAAAAAAATTATAATTGCATAAGTTAATAAAAAAATGTTATGCAATAGCTTTACCGCGGCAGTTCCCGACTGGCACACGTTTTTTTGTCTGTTATTTCAATTTCAGTATACCTACTCGTATACTATAGTAATACATTACAGCCCGTGGTTCGATTTATTACGGGTGTGTCCCTTCCACGATGTATCCTTAACGTTTAACCAAATATACTGAAGTTATTTTTAGGTCAAATTCAGTTAATGATTCTGAACAACTTTCCCTAAGAAACATTTATCTAAATTTAAAAAAATATTTTTTGCTTTTAAGAATCCCCTTACCCTAGACTTTTCCTTACAAACGCAGTCTAGCTTTTATTTTGAAATAACAAGAGATCGGAATCACGGGTGCTATTGCAAAATTATGAATATGACAAAAATCCCGGGATTTCTCGAGACCTTAGTAACTAATAAAATATATACTGATAAAATATATAGGTTTATATATGTATATATATATATATATATATATCTTCGAAAATAACATGTGCATATATCTATGCTTATAACTAGTTTTTGACAGTTAAATATGAACTTGAAAGGAAATATGAGAGTTTAGATGATTTCATATGATGGTCAATATGATAAGATACACGGTGTTTGTGTGCGTGCGACTAGACGTATGCGTGTAGACTAGCTGCTAACTGTTCATAACTGATTCTCTCTCTTTTAGACACGATGCTAGGTGAGACAGCGTGCTTTTTGGCCGCGTCCACGAGTGACTTCGAAACCGCGACTGTTTTCCTATCGTTCACCAAGCTCAAAAAGTGTAACTTGAATTAACATCAAAGAAAAAACTTGAATTAATATCAAAGAAAAAGAACATTGCAAAAATAAAAATAAAATTATAATTGCATAAGTTAATAAAAAAATTTGTTATAAGAATCCCCTCACCCTAGACTTTTCCTTACAAACGCAGTCTAGCTTTTATTTTGAAATAACAAGAGATCGGAATCACGGGTGCTATTGCAAAATTATGAATATGACAAAAATCCCGGGATTTCTCGAGACCTTAGTAACTAATAAAATATATACTGATAAAACATATAGGTTTATATATGTATATATATATATATATATATTTATATGCTTTTGATAGCAATAGCACAAATGATTCCGATCTTTGAAAATAACATGTGCATATATCTATGCTTATAACTAGTTTTTGACAGTTAAATATGAACTTGAAAGGAAATATGACAGTTTAGAAAATTTCCATACTGATGGTCAATATGATACGATACACAATATTCTCTTTAAAGTTAATATTTTGACTGTGAAAACTAGTTAAATGGATAATTCAAACATTTTTTTAAATGACATAATTTCGCCAATATCTGACATACCGTTTCAAAATAAAAGCAAGACTACGTTTGTATGGGAAAGTCTGATGTATAGGGTAAGGGGACTCTAAACAAACTCGAAGAAGCTGATCGGTTTTGTTAGGTATTTAGGAAACAGATTGTAATAGATAGGTACTTACGTCCGGGAACAGATTTGTCGAGCATGATGGCTTCCACTTTGCTGACTGTGAACAAAAATTAAATATTTAATACCTTCCTCAAACTGTTAACTCCGCGTGTGACGGCCGTCGTTGGTGACGAGAGGGTTGGCTGTTTCTTTTCAAGGAATTTTCTGCTTGCTTAACTTAAGGAAGTAAAAAAAAAGTCAAAAATTATTTATTTATCTTTAGATATTTGTATCACTTTACTAAGCCAGCGTGCTTGGCACAATGCCACACGTAAAAAATAATATTATGGTCATCCCATTGAATGTCACCATCTGCTACCGGGTGAAAGGCAGGTGGTGCGGCCCTTAAAAAAGCTTTGCAGAAAATTTAAGTACCGTATTTATTAATTTAAAATATTTCAGTTAAGTTCAAGCTTATAAAAAAAAAGTACTGGATAGAAAACATATTTTTTCTTCATTATATCTGATTGTCTTCGTGGTCCAGTGGTCAAGTCGTTTCGCCTTGTTGATCCAGAGGTCATGGGTTCCAATCCCTGGGAAGAAAACTTTGTGAAAAGTTGTTTCTAGTCTGGTTAGGATATTGCAGGCTTAAATCAACTGATTATCCGATAAGAAAGATGATTCCATGTTTCGGAAGGCACGTATAAACTGTGGGTTCAGAACGCCAAGTAGCGTTTGCTTAAACCTATCCAAGGATTGGTTCTGGTCTACCCTTTAGGTTGCGGAGGTCAGCCGGCAGTAGCTCTGTGTAGAACCAGTTACCTCGTCAAATCTCCTTGGTTAGGTAGCGGACCCCGAGCTCTGAAGCGTTACCGCTGAGGATGCAACCGGGAATACGCTCGGATGATGATGATCTCTACAAACGTAGGCAAGACCAGGCCATAAGGATGAAGCATGATAATTGGTTTGAAGATGAAAAATAAAACTTACGGCCAACAATCGCTTCGCTGCCGCTATCGAAACTTGCAGGACACTCTGAAATAAATAAATAAATATATAGGGACAAATCTCACTGATTGAGCTAGCCCCAATGTACCTAAGCTATAACATGTGTATTAAGTTACTATCTCAACGATACTAGATATATATTATGAAGAATAGGTACTAATGTAGATAAAATATATATAGACACTAGAAAGCTTAAAACTGTTTTATTATAGGCTTACCAGCCAAAATAATTTCTAATATTTCTGATTGATTCTAAAAGCATAGATAGTCTTCACACACCTGCGAAATTTTCGATGAAACATTTCTTTTTGATAGTTATTATTTTTCAATACATAAATAGATATATATGGACAAATTACATTGATTGCGCTAGCCCCAAAGTAAGTTCGAGACGTGTGTTATATTCAACGATACTTATTTATATATGAAACAAATACATGTAAAGGTTAACATCCAATCGTAGGTTATCGTAGTATGAAGAACAAAAAACCTTTCGGCACATTCATATATACATACCTCAAGGCCACAGGGGTAATCAGTGATTATGGACCCTAACTTGCTGCGACCCTGACAGACCTCTCTCTATATCTACGCTCATCACTCTCTTCATATACACTCACCACTGTCTTCATCTACACTCACCACTCTCTTCATATACACTCACCACTGTCTTTATCTACACTCACCAGTCTCTTCATCTACACTCGTTTCTTTATTCATCTTCACTCATCACTCTCTACATCTACACTCATCACTCTCTTCATGCATGCAAAATCTTCGGTAAAATAATAAACTTACTCATTTCAGCCATGTTGTCCAAGATCTCTTTAGCAACATGACTAGAATCTGTAAAAAAGTGAAGAAATATTGTAAAAAATCTAGCGATAATTAAAATGTGTTAGCAGACTAATCATTTTTAAAATGCACTTACTTGAACAACCATGCGAAAGCAATCCTGAAAACGAAGAAAAAAAAACATAAATTGCCAGGTACTTATCGTAAAAAAAATCATGAAAATATTAAATTATTTTTACATTAACATAAGTCGAAGACAGGGCAGAAGTTGGCGCCCTCATTTGAAATAAATTTTTTGAATCGTAAATATGGTAAAAATTAACATTTTGCAAATTGTTAGGCATTTGATAGTTCTTTAAATTATTTTTCAACAATTTAGCTCGGAAAGTGCTATTTACTACACTGATTTTACTTATTTATGTAAAGCCATTCACAAAAACACTTTACCGTAAAGTGTTTTTTTTATGTTTAGGAATAAGATAATATAAATCCAAAATATCGAATATTATTTTAGAAATATAAAATCTCTGCATGCAGTCAGCCTAAAACTAAACTCCATACCTCTGTTGCTTACCACTTCGCTACTTGTACTTTTAATAATTGTTTTAATAATGAAAATTGTTTTATTATTGAAGATTTTTATCCACACTTTATTAATCTGTACATTTTTAGATTTATACAAAAGTGATTGTGACCTGTTGTGTATGCCTTAATAAACAATAAACAACACTAATTTGTTGAAAAACGTAGTACAGCACACGTGTGTATTGTTCATCACAGGTCTCGGCTCCATAGACACAAGCGGGGGCTTCATCCGCTTGTGTGTCAACCCGCCTCGACTATAATGAACAACTTACCAGACTTGTATCGTAAACTACTATTACGAATAACCTTTGAAAGTATAAATGTTATCCTAGCTTTAAAACGCGTTTCTGCTAAAAGTGGCCACTTTTAGCGAAAACAGCTTTGAAAAATTATACAGACCAATAAGCAACGATTGTTCGTAAAATAATTTAAAGGTGAGAGAATGAGAATATGATTATGATTGATTACAGTATTCGTTAAAAGGATGTTTGCTTGTATATCTTGGATAACTAAAATTCATCTGAAATCACGCCTCGAGTCCTTGCAAGCTTTCAAAAACAGCTCATGTTCAAAATAAGGCTTGAGCTCTTTTAAAGGCTTGAGTCGTTGTTCAGAGAACTCGCGCTCGCCTAGTCTCGGAACTCCAAGCCTATTGAGCTCATAGAGCCCTGCAAAACTGACTCGAGTCTTCAAAATTAGAACTCTAGGACTCGAGTTTTGTACACTACTGTTTCTAATAGTATGCGGTATCAGATTAGAACCAAGGATCACGGATACCGTGCGAACTCGAAGTGGGAAAGAAAAGCTGGTAGGCGTCTCCCAGGCTCATGACAGATGCAATCGGAAAAGCGTAAAAATGTGAAGGGACATACTTAACATTTCCAGTGCCTTTTCTCCTTCCTTGTAAACTCGCTTTCTGACCCATGCTTTTCTCGCAACTGGTCCAGCCAGCGTTACAGCCAACTGGGATAAAAATCAGAAAATAAATTAAGACGAAGTGGTAGCTAAAGTGGCGCCCTCATTTGAAAGAAATTGTTTAAAACTAAATATGGTGATAATTAAAAATTTGATTCGTATAAATGTCTAGAAAAACCTTTAGACTATTTTATGAATAACCTTTGAAAGTAATATTGGTAGTCCGTCTAGTTTTAAAACTGTTTTTCGCCAAAAGTGGCCACTTTTGGCGAAAAACAGTTTTAAAACTAGACGGACTATAAGTAATAATTTCAAAGGTTATTCATAAAATAGTTTAAAGGTCTTTCTAGACATTTATACAAATCAAATTTTTAATTATCACCATATTTAGTTTTAAACAATTTATTTCAAATGAGGGCGCCACTTTAGCTACCACTTCGTCTTAAACATAATGAAATGTAAGGGCAGTTCCGGTTTTAGCACAACCAGCGCCGTGGGCGAAATTTTTACTGCGCCCCGCTATCTGCAGTTTAAGCCCACTTGAAAAAAGACAAAGAATATAAATAAATAACCAATTATAACAAAAGAATAACCAGCCATTAGCAAGTTGGACACGCGCACACAGGGTTCTCTATTTTGTCTTATAAAATTTTTATCCATAATTTAAGATCTCATAATATTTTTTCTATAAAAATCATATGTCCGAATGATGCATAGCCCTAATAAAATAACGCTTAATATCACGCACCCGAAAGTTGTAATCCCGAAATTCAACGTGCTATATTTTTTTTTGCTATAAATATTATGTTCCATAATATTCAAAATATTTGTTCTTTTTCCAATTATTTAACCAAAATCCTATTGATACAATGCTCACGAGCAAGTATCATACAGCATGTAAGCAAGCTTGTAGTGAGTAGTGAGTAAATCTTCCAGGGTGCAGGTGGTAGGGCACCTGGGGCAAGAAAGCAGGTGCACCATAGTTTATAAATAAATATAAAGGTACAAATAACACTGATTGAGCTAGCCCCAAAGTAAGTTCGAGACTTGAATAATGGGATGGGATAATAACTCAACGATACTGTATTTTATTATATATATAAACATCCAAGACCCAGGACAATTTGAAAAAGGCCGTTTTGCAACTTGCCCTGACCGAGGATCGAAACCGGGACCTCTGGGTGGCGGACTCGCATGGTGACCGCTACGCCACAGAGGTCGTCAAAAATATGTACAACATAAAAGCTTCTTCATAAATTATTGATGAATTTCTGTCATGATCAGTCCTTTAGTGAGCCTCTTCGACGGCTCTATCATTCATTAGCCACGAGTAAATCTTCCAGGGTGCAGGTGGTAGGGCACCTGGGTCAAGAAAGCAGGTGCACCATAGTTTGTAGGGAAGAACCACACTTGTACTCGCTCCGTGATCTATCCAATCATTTTCTACCTTTACAAAACCTCTAATATGGTTGAGTTTAACGATGGCTGATCCATGCGGCTACTCGTGAACGGGTGCTGCCGGGAGGGACTGGTCAGCTCGGAGTCGATTTTTTGACTACTTAATATTTCTTCTTATTACGTAAATTATGTTTGTTAACTCGGTCGCAAGCATTACATGTTATAATGTATCAACATTGTATTATATTAAAAGTATTTATTTTATTTTTAAAAATACATAATAA
Organism: Acrobasis suavella; assembly: GCA_943193695.1. Classification (NCBI taxonomy): domain Eukaryota; kingdom Metazoa; phylum Arthropoda; class Insecta; order Lepidoptera; family Pyralidae; genus Acrobasis; species Acrobasis suavella. Next base: position 6,254,784 of record OW971956.1, read on the forward strand.
TAACATGACAAAGCCCTTCTGGCGAGTAGGCGACCAATACTGTGAAAATGAGTTTCTTTCGGCTTTTCTTCTCAGCAATCATCGTTACGAAGCGCTGGTATCCGTAGCTTTTCTTTAAAATAAATTAATTTTCAATATAAACTACACGTAATGTAAATTATACTTATTGACGTGTAAAAGTGCCTGTAAAGGTCTAATTACTGAATAAACATTTGAATTTTGAATTTCTCCACAACGACCTACTTGCGTTCGCAGTCTGTTGAGCGACCTCCAAGCAGGCTAGGGCAGCTCCCAGGGATGTAAAGGGGCGCCACGGCCCTTAGGTATATCCCTCCGCTTATTGATCGAGGACTACTTATTCGTAAATTCCTTTAAATTAACGAAAAATCGTTATGTTCGTATTTTTTTTTGGGTTCCATGCCGAAAGTGTAAAAACGGGACCCTATTACTAAGACCAATGTGTCTGTCAGTCTGTATCTCATGAACCATGACAGCTAGACAGTTGAAATTTTCACATATCAAGTTTTTGGTTGCGGCTATAACAACAAACACTAAAAACATAATAAAATATTTAAGTGGGGGTCCCATACAACAAACGTGATTTTTATAGATATGGTACGGAACTCTTTGTGCGGTACTCCATTTCTTATCCTAAAATTTATGTCCGAATGTCAAAATCTACAAAAAGTTTGCTATAATCTTCAGAATCCATAATGTTCAAATATCCGTAATTTTGATTTACCTAATTATCTTGAATCATAACACTTTTGTGCCTTAATATTTATTGTTATAATACTTGAATTTCACACTGATTGAGCTCGCCCCAAAATAAGTTCGAAACTTGTGTTATGGGATACTAACTCAACGATACTATATTTTATAACAAATACATATATAAATAAACATCCAAGACCCAGGACAATTTGAAAAAGGCCATTTTCCAACTTGCCCTGACCGGGGATCGAACTCGGGACCTCTGGGTGGCGAACTAGCACGGTGACCACTTCGCCACGGAGATCGTCAAATATTTATTTTAATTTAAAAAGGAATATATTTTACTTACCAAAGCAGCGAATACTAAGAACTTGTAGCTAATCATGTTGAGATGTTTGGAATATGTATAGTAAGATTTCAGAAAAACGTGCATTATTTATAGTAAAATTTATTTTATTTGTACAAGTGCATCTTTAATTGCATCATTATTTGCAATTAGCTTATTAAGTAATTACCTATAATATATTATTAAACATGTGTTTGGGGTTAATTTAAAACGGTGTTAGGTCACATTACTTAAATTACACAAGCGCGAAGTGGTCAAGCAGTGAAAGGTTCCGTAGGAATATTTTTGTTTATCAAATTGTAAATGGTCATAGGTGTCAGATTTTTCAAGCCAATTCATTTCAAATGCGTGCCACTTGTGCTTTATCTAACATCCTTAAGGCAATAGATATACCTACTATACAATATGTAACAAATCCGATCCTTATAAGAGCAACTCAGACCGTCAATGTGAACAACTTTTCCTAAGGGACCAATGCTTGAAACTCGAAGAAAAAATCGACATTTTCATACAAATTGCCGGGCAGGCAGACCACTTTTATATGAAAAGGTCGATATTTTTTTGTATGGAAAAACTATTCGTTTAGGTGACTCCGCTCCTTTAGTAATGGCACTTCAGGCGTCTTCGAATAATCGGTGAACATACATAAAAAGAAGATGCTAAAATGTAGTACGGCACAAGAACAAAAATGGCGGACTTCAAAGGATTTTTTTTACAACATCCGACACGTAAATTGAACCGAAATGGCGGTCGTCGGCGCATGGCGCATTATTTGTACCTACGCGGATAACCGCCATTTTTGCTCAACCTATGTGCTGGGAATTTATACAAAAATGCTTTGAAGTCCACCATTTTTGTTCAACTTTTGTGTCGCATTGTAGAATAAGGTACCCAAATGTATGAAATGTCATAAGTTCATATGTAAAATGGAGCTCTTTAAATAAAGGGGGCACATTCATATGCCTTTACTGACATTAGCTTATTGTAAACAGTTTATTTAAAAGTCTATTTATCTTAAGTTTATCGCGCAAAAACATAAATATGAAAATGAAAGCCAAGTTTAATATCCGACAAAGAATTGAGACCTAAAATGATTGGCAAATTTTGTAGAGAATCCTGAAATATATTTGTAAGAATCTCAACATTTAAACTGGCTCGTTTTTTACCAGCATTCTGATACATGTTCAGAAAAAATAAGCTCACAATGTAAACACAATACTTGCGTATGTATAACATAAAGATGAAAAGTTCATTAGCCAAATATAAAAAGGTATGCTAAAAATAGCCAAGTCAAATAAAAAAGTAAATATATATTAAAATATTCGAATTTAATTAACCCTTTGTGTATTTAGGTTAAATAGGTTTCGACTTGTGAAGGGGTCAAAAGTAGCTCGAAATGGTTCGTGTAAACATACATAGGGCTGCTGCGTCGCCAGTTCCTTTCTTTGGATTTGGCTGGGCACCCAACCGCGTGTCTTGATAACCTTAGTTCATGACATGGGGCCAGGCGGTTTTAACGTTAAGGCTCTTTTTACCCGAATGCAAAGAGAAGGTTGTGTTATTCTTTTATATATTAGCGAACATACGAACCGCCCCGGATTTGCACGGATATGAAATATACTAGAGGGGCGACCGGGCGGGGTTACTTTTTTATGAAAATATTTTGTTTTAGCCTCGTCAATCCCTAAATACCGAGTTTTACCAAAATCGTTGGAGCCGTTTCTGAGATCTTCATATATATATACAAGAATTGCTCGTTTAAAGTATAGGATATCTATATAACGTGGAAGGGACATACCCGTAATAAATCGAAACACAGGCTGTACTAGATCATTGTAGTATAATGATAATAAAATAACAGTAAAAAAATCGTCATTCCCATACAAATTGCCTGGGCGGCTGCACACTTTTGCATGGAGATACTGTTTTTTTTTTAAATAACTGTTATTTAATTTCATTATACCATAGTGATCTCGTCCTTTCACGTTGTATAGAATCACTTGCTATGAAAAGCAGATTAAAATCTGTTTTTTTTTTTAGCTATTCGTGTCCCACTGCTGAGCAAAAGCCTCTCTTTCCTTTCACAATTCTCTATCCTGTGTATTTTCTCTCCAGTCCCTGTCGTAACTTTTGAAGTCGTCTGACCATCTTGTTCCAGGCCTTCCTCTCTTCCTATAGCCATCAGTTGGAATCCAAAAATCTAATTAATTAATTAATAATTTATTATTCCAGCCTTTTGGGCACGTTGCCAAGGGGCAGCGATTTGCCAAAGCTTTTTAACTGACTTCCAAAATTGAGAAGGTTATCAATTCGTCGGAATCTTTTTTATGTATGCTCAACGATTTGAAGACTTCTACCGATTTTAAAAAATCTTTTTTTGAAGTGAAAACTCCTTTAGCGGCGTTGTACACTTTTTTTTCAGCGCTTTACTTGCATCTGTGATTAAAGATGTACGCTGAGCTTTGACCTTTTGAATTGCTGCAACTCACACAGACTATTGTTTTATATAATAACTTCTGTATTTTTATGTGTTTTTTTTTCGTCTTTCTAAATAGCTTGTGTGTGTTTAGTTATATTCAATAAAGATTATTCTATTCTATTCTTTTTGTAATGTGTAAAAAATGTTAAACTCGCGTCAGGGTATCAGGGCGTCAGGACACGTGACCTCATCGGAAATTCGTAAGACGGATGGAGAGTAGACAACCGGTGCGGCGCGGCGTAGGAGAGGCAGTATCTCCCTCTCTTACTACGGTGCGGCGAAAATGTATGCCTGCGCCTGCTGATTCGTTTAGGTGGCGCAGGGCGCTTGTGCGACTGTTCGTGTATATTTATGTTACAGCGTGCCACGCGCATCCATGGAAATGCACAACGTTAAAATTCAACTTTTCACTTCTGCCGGCACTCCCGGAGTGCAAGCCGTCGTTTTTTTTTTGAAAGAGTATACTTGTCTAATGGTCCCATAGAAATTTTGAAAAATATTTTTAGTTTTTTTGTTTTGTTTTTAATATAAAAATAATATTATTATAAAAAAAATCTGATGTGTAGTATATTTTTAATGCTTATTTTCTCCACAGGGGTAGCTTTATTTTGCACGCTTATTTTAAAATAAAACAAGAAGATTAAAATAATATATTTATATCTACTCGTATTTACAAAATAATCAGTGATACATTGACTATACTATTTCTAATGTTATGTAAATTTTTCGAAAAGATATTGAATCCCTCTAAGAAATATATTGGGAATTTACAATAATATATTTATCTTATATAGGTATATACAATTAGTCAAAATATATACTGCAAAAAGTAGGTACATAGCACAAACAATATATTTCGTTATGCACCCAAAATGGCGGACTAGAATAAAATAGGTTAAAATAAAGATCGAAGAAGGTTCGTGCTAAGTCCCACTAGGCTATTATATTGTCTTTATTTAGCTAAGGGAATAAGGTGAAGCTCGGTTGGTCCTCAAAGTGAAAATTCCGGTAGATCTGAAAAAAATAGAAAAAAAAATCAAATCTCATTCATGACGACCTCCGTGGCTTAGTCATCACCATGCTTTTCCGCCACCCAGAGGTCCCGGGTTTCATCCCCGGTCGGCGCAAGTAGGAAAATGTCCTTTTTCAAATTGTTCTGGGTCTTGGATGTTTATCTATAACATGTATTTGTTATAAAATATAGTATCGTTGAGTTAGTATCCCATAACACAAGTCTCGAACTTACTTTGGGGCTTGACACTGATATTATTAATATTTAATTAAACTCATAATATTTATTAAACGCAGATTTTCGGCTATAGCCCCCATCACTATTAGCGCAGAATAAGTACTAGTACTCACGTACAGAAGTCTTAGTTAGAAAAGAAATTAAAAGAAATATCTACCTAAAGTGGTTAGCTATGGTTTAATGTAGCTCTCGTTAGAACTCCTCACCTCTTCGTTTCATTCTTATTACTCTGGACAAACGATTCATGTAACTGAATTTTCCTTTCGAAGTGGTCGCCGCGCCCATTGTAATAATGTTGGTAATTTTTTTTCTTAAACGGGCAACTTCAACAGATTCAGCTAGCCCCAAAGTAAGCTTAAGCTATTGCGTTATGAGATACTAACCTAACGATACTATTGTAAAGTTAGAAAATTGGAGAGATTTGTATTATTTACCAGTAGCTATTATCTCAAAATAAAACCGAAAAGTGCGGATCGAACTTGCGGACGAAGGGTTCCGTACCTACCCGTAAGGTTTACGTACCTATAAAAACCACGTTAGTTGTATGGGAGCCCCCTTAAATATTTATTTTATTCTGCTTTTTTCCATCAAATATAGCTAAGAACCAAGAAAACTGGCTTTCACGTGAAAAACCCCGCATCGTAGTAGGTCCAGCAGTTCAAGAACTACGATGCCAAGGACAGACAGACTGACATTGGTCAAACTTATAACACCTCTTTTTTTTGTTGGGGGTTAAAAAATAATACATACCCAGTCTTAGGGGTCCTGCCTCCCATCTGCAGACGACCAGCCAGTCTGCAGTCGTTCAAAATAGCGTCCCAGTAGGTCGGACACTGGATCCCTGTGAAGCCTCCAGTAGCTACGGACTCTGCCATGTAGTAGTATGATCTAGAAGGGAATTACTTCTTTATACTGTCCTGAAGAGTAAGGTTTTAACGATGTTGCAATAATACTCTATCCAGCTGCAGGATGGAGTTTTATTAATAATAAATTTTATTAAGAATAAAAGAATATTATGTGTCGTTTTAACGGGATTTAAACATAAACGAAACCGGATAAACTCATGTATTTGTGATTGTTTGTATATATGTGTTCATTTCCAAGTATTGATTGAGGGTACCTTGTGATAACTAAAATATCATTTAAACTGGAAAGCTACAGAAATATATCATATGTTAAAGGGATTTCACCTGGTCCAAATGGTGGACTGGAACCAAAAAGATTCATTTGAAAGACACATTATTTACTACATCAAATTACCACCAGAACAACCCAGAACCATTCTCTTAATACACCTTCCCATTCCTTGGCAAATACTGATAATAATACATAAAAAAATAAAATATATAGGGACAAATAACACTGATTGAGCTAGCCCCAAAGTAGGTTCGAGACTTGTGTTATGGGATACTAACTCAACGATACTATATTTTATAACAAATACATATATAGATAAACATAATAATATAATAATGAAACTACTGACTATTTTTGTTTCAGTCGCATTAGCACCATCAAATGGGACTTTATCGGTTGCAATTGTCCCGTGGGATAAATTTTTATGGTATTAGCACAGAATTAGTATAAGATATATATACAGAACCGACATAGCCCAGCGGATTAGCTCGTTGAAGTGGAAATGGGCGGGGCACATAGCGCGAAGAACCGATGGCTGATGAGGCAGAAAGGTTCTCGAATGGCGAGCAAGGTTTTTATTAGGAATTAGTATAAGATATACATACAGAACCGACATAGCCCAGTGGATTAGCTCATTGAAGTGGCAGTGGGCGGGGCACATAGCGCGAAGAACCGATGGCCGATGAGGCAGAAAGGTTCTCGAATGGCGGCCACGTACCGGCAAGCGCAACGTAGGACAACCACCTGCTATATGGTCGGATGACCTAAACAAGGTTGCAGGGAGGCGCTGGATGCAGGCCGCTCTTGATTAGTCGTTTTGGAAATCCTTGGGGGAAGTCTATGTCCAGCAGAGGACTTCCTGTGGCTGATCTGATGATGATATATACAGAGCGGAATCTCCTAAGATCCCGCACAATATGCGTCCCTGTTCCCTATCCTCGCACCTCTCCCCCGTTGTCACCTTGTGGAGGCGGCTGCAGCCGCCCGCTGAACACCCTCCACACGGAGCGAACGAGGGAGAAGTGTGGAGACGGGGGACGCATATGTGGTATTAGTGAGAATGAACGAAGTACCTGTTATGATCACAGATGACGTTCAGCAAGCACCCAGGCATGGTGCTGCCTCCATTAGGGTAGAAGTCCACGTGGCCGAGTCCGAGTTGCCCCCAGCCGTTGACATTGGCACTGGTGTGGATGATCTCCACGTAGGTGGCATCGTTGGGGCTGAGGAGTTCGTCATCATCCCATCTGGAGGAGGGATCAAGACCTGGAAGAGAAATAGGTAAATAGAGATAATTTGAATGTGTGCATTTTGGAATGGTTGTGCAATGGTACTAATGGAATACATCGGTATCATTTGTACTGTCAGCCAAAGAGATACCTGACTATGCCTCTGTGGCGTATTGTGGCGTATTTGACGACCTCTGTGGCGTAGTGGTCACCATGCTAGTCCACCACCCAGAGATCCCGGGTCCGATCTCCGATCAGGGCAAGTTGAAAAATGGCCTTTTTCAAATTGTCCTTGGTCATGGATGTTTATCTAAATATGTATTTGTTATAAAATATAGTATCGTTGAGTTAGTATCCCATAACACAAGTCTCGAACTTATTTTGGGGCTAGCTCAATCAATGTTACTTGTCCCTATATATCTATATATTTATTTATTTATTTATGCCCTCTATCTATATCTTGATTTTCTCTTAAAATGAAAATAATATTAACGTAAAAATGTATATTTAAAAAGACTTCATTAAAGTCTTTATGATTCAAAATTTTTATGTTAATATTATTTTCAGTTTAAAAGAAAATTTAAGAGTAGGTAGAGGGCCTGGTCAGGTATCTCTTTTGCTGACTGTACTAGTGGGACAAATCAGTGTCATTTGTACATTTGTGCCCTGCATCGCGCTATCGTAGTTTTTACCAGTGACTTAAGCAATGTTTTTTTCCATATTCTTGGCAGTCACACCAGCTTAATGGCACAACTCTGGAATTTTACTACAAACTTACAAAAAGCGAAGACATATGGCGCTGAGAGAACTTGCATCCCGCTATCAAAGTTTTTACTAGTGAAGTAAGCAATGTTTTCAACAATATTCCTAGCGGACACATAAGCCGAATGGCAAAGCTCTGGAATTTTACTACAAACTTACAAAAAGCGAAGATAGATGGCGCTGAGGGAACCTGCATCGCACTATAGAAGTTTATGCCAGTGACTTACCAGTGACGTAAGCAATGTTTCCGTCCACATTCCTGGCTGTCACACCAGCGGAATGGCCTCCTACACTGAATCCGATGATGTGGTACTGCTCAGGCCTGGCTCCGGAGGCAGAGTTCAGCCAGTTGATGAAGCGGGCGATGGCGCGACCTTCGGGAGAAGTAAACTTAATTTGACAAGAACAAAACATTTTTATATTCTTCGTTTCTGGTCTTTTCCATGTAATCGTTTTAAAAAAATATAAATTTTAAAACGAGCTTTTATCAGAAACAATGGGTCTAAAAGTTAGTGCTCCTTAAGACGAATCCAAGAATCCCAAACTCGATGGGGTTGCATCGTTGAATTATTATTTTTTTCATTTATTAATCGAGAACATGTTGCATAGTGTAACAAGGTATTGGTGCAATATTACATGTGCCAGTTTGGGTGTGGCGATGCAAACATTAAATAAAATTAACAATATCAGTAAATTAAATTTAAAGTAAATTACAGAGTTCTTATGGCCACATTCCGGCTTCATCATCAGATCGGATCCCTTCATAATATTGGATTGTCACGCAATATAATATACATATGATTGAAGATGGCATCGAAGAACATGACCCATGTATGAAATAAAACGCATATTCCGTTCCACTTACCGGATTGAATTCCGTTAAGTCCCCAATGAGAACCAGCACTCCAGTCTACAACGATCACGTTTACGTCTTCTCCAGCGAGGTAACCTGAAAAGAAAAGGTGATAAAAAAAAAAGTATTTGAGCAAAGAGTTTGCAATCATAAAAACCCTGGCCACAAAGAATGATGTAAATAGAAAATGAGGAAAGGCTGTTCTACATTCAAATATTTTTTCACTCATTAAAGATTCCCGCGTTCTTACTTATTGTTGTAAATTATGGAAAACATAATTTTATTATTTCTTGCTACTACCCGTGGCCACTACAGACTGTTTTATTTCAAACATCTACGTCTACCAGTAGACAAAATGAGTAGGATAATGACACATGAAATTATCATCAAGCCGTTTAGATATCGACCTAGAATATGACCACTCCATCTCTTCCTGTGGGTGTCATAATAGGCGACGAAATGACTAAGCTCAAACATCTAGTGCTACAACTTCGTTCCTAAAGAGGCTTGCCGTTTAACAGGAGGTCAAAATAGGGTGACGACAGGGTTAGAAAAGTATTATTTTAATAGTCCGTCTATTAGATTATCCAAAAATAATGGACCCATATTTTTCAGTTTGCCAAAAAAGTAAAAATTCGCAAAAATACCAAGCATCAACGTTCCGGAGTGGGGGCTGGTGACGTCACCTGTATGTAAAAATCGTACGTAGCCGTGACGTCATGCGAAATTTCAATGCGCTGTATCTTTGTCATTTTATGTTTCTCAGAGAAAAGAAAAAATACGTGTACAATATTTTTTTAAAAATCTAACCAATGGGCTAGACATATTTGTCTATTCGTCATGCGTATTAAACCCAACAATTTCTTCCCGATTTCATATAGTCTTCGGCATTGGGTGACCTTTGGTATACATAATACCTATTTGAAGAACAAGCGGGAAAGCGCATCCTGGACTCCGAAGCATTACAGCTGAGGATACAACTGGATATGAGAGATGACAGAGAGACCAAAAGTCAAAGTCAAAAATCCATTATTTATCTTTGGATATTTGTATCACTTGATGATCGTCAACTTTTTCTTTCGATTTCATAATAGGTAGACCAATAATACAAATAAAAAAGTTTATATGCTCGGCAAAATAAAAAAAGGCCGACTGTCAAATGATGAGTAGCGCCATCTATTATTTGTAAGGGAAAACCCTGTCTTTCAATCGCTAACCCCCAATAACTTTTAAACAGCTGAGCCAATTTCATAAAACATAGCTAAGAACCACCGCAATGGGAACTTGCTTTCACGTAAAAAAACCGCATTGAAATCGGTCCACCCGTTCAAGAGCTACGATGACACAAATAGACATTAGCGTCAAAATTATAAAACCTCTCATTTTTGTTGGGGTTTAAAAGTAAGAAATCATTACCTGGCACCAAAGCCTGGTTGGATTCAGCGGTAGCGGAACCCAAGAACCCGTGGATGGTGATGACGATCCTCTTGCTAGGGTCGAAGTTGGTAGTGGCGAGGTGGGCAGCGTTGTTTATCACGATCGGCTGGCTGCGTGTGGGGTTGGCCCTGTGCACAGAATAGACGACGACAGGGTCAGAAAAGTATTATTTTTATTAGTCCATCTTGTAGATTATCCGAAAATAATGGACCCATATTCTTTAGGTTATCAAAAAAGTAAGAATTCACAAAGATACGGAGCATCTACGTTCCAGAGTGGGGGCTTGCGACGTCACCGCTAAATAAAAACCGTATCTAGCCGTGACGTCATGCGAAATTGAAATGCGCTGTATCTTTGTTATTTTTTTGGTTTCTCCGAGAAAAGAAAACATATGTATACGTACAATAGTTTTTAATAATCTAACCGATGGGCCAAAAATATTTTCCCAGTCGTCATACCTATTAATATAAGTACATACATGACGGAAACTCCTAGAGTCCCGCGCATTATATGCGTCCCCGTTCCCCGTCCCCGCACCTCTCCCCCTTTGTGCTCTTATAGCCCGCTAGCATTGCACAACTATCGATAGTTTGACTATCGATAGTATTGATCCTATCGACAGTATTCGATACTATCGATAGTATCGTCATCATCATCTGCCTCACCTTATCCCATCATCTGGGGTCGGCGCAGTATGTCTTCTCCTTCTACATTTCTCTATTTCCCGTCATACTAACATCTACTCCTACTGCCCCCATATCTTGCCTTACAAATTCCATCCACTTCTTATTTGGTCTTCCTATTCCCCTGTTTCCTTTAACCGTCATATGTAAGATTCTTTTTGTTGCATGTTCATCCTCTCTTCTGATCACATGTCCAAACTATGACAAATGATTGCTTCTTACTTTCTCATTTATTGGCGCTACCTCTAAACTTCCCCTCACATAAACATTTCTAACCCTATCCATCGTGTCACCCCACACATCCAACGCAACATCCTCATTTCGGCTGAATGTAGTCTATTCTCGTCCTGCACATTTATTGCTTCACATTCGGAGCCGTACTATCGATTGTATCGATAGTATCTAAATTCAATATTATCGATACTACCGATAGTATCGGTTATTTGATACTATCGATAGTCCTCTCGATATTGTGACTGTTTTTCGAAGCCACGATAGTATCGATATTTTATACTATTGCTTGCAACACTAATGCCCGCGACATAGGTCGCGCGACAACGCGCGCAAACGGTCACGTGACATAAATGACAATTTATCACAAATTGCCGAGCGTTATCGCGATAATCGCCGACAAACGCACGTCAGTTTTTGATAGATTGACATCATCACGTGAACATTGGCGACCGTCATGCGATATCGCGCGACATGAGTCGGCGACGTTCGCCGACCGTCGGCAACAGGTCACACGGGCATACTGTCTGTAAGAGCCCTAATGATACTCTGTTTCTATGAAGATACCTGTGCCCTGAGATGACACGCTAATCTAAATCTAAATATATATAACTCGAAGGTGACTGACTGACTGACATAGTGATCTATCAACGCACAGCCCAAACCACTGGACGGATCAGGCTGAAATTTGGCATGCAGATAGATGTTATGACGTAGGCATCCGCTAAGAAAGGATTTTGATCAATTCTACCCCCAAGTGGATAAAATAGGGGACGAAAGTTTGTATGAAACTTTGCCAATTTTAAACCGATCGGGCTGAAACTTTGCATGCATAAAGCTACTATGACGTAGGCATCCCCTAAGAAAAGATTTTGATAAATCACACACCTACGCGAGCGAAGCCGCGGGCAAAAGCTAGTTTTATATAAGGTCTAACAAAATATAGTAGAACTATTTTAAGGGCGAATTCAGTCTATGATACTTAACAACTTTCCCCAAGGAATATATGTCGAATGACCATATATTTATTATATGGGCAGGATATGCAAAATGTCGAAGACTACACTTATTTGGGCCAAATAGTCTTCTTCATCGATCGATTAGACAAAGAAGTTCAACGTAGAACTGACAATGCGTGGAAAAGTATCTGGTTGATGAAGGAACTATTTAAAGGCAACTTACCAGCTTGTCTCAAACAGAAACTCTTTGATATGTGTATTCTGCCTATCCTGACCTACGATGCACAATCTTGGTCCCTAAACAAAGCACAAAGGTTAAAACTGGAGCGAAGCATGCTAGGTATCAAACGAATAGATCGTATCAGAAATACCACGTCAGTAGTTAAAAAAGGAGTAGATTGTGACATCGCGCGGGCTCCAGCACTCCTCCGCCTCTCTTAGGCGCAGCGGGGGGGGGCCCATGCCCATATATAAGGCGCGGCGGCCGGCGCTCGTCCTCCTTTTCTTCGGCTGCATCTCCAGCTAAGTAGTCCTTCTACCTAGAAGGGCTACTCAACGGATCTAGTGCCTATAACTCACGACCCTGACTACCTAATCTGTACCTAGTGTTCTTGTGAATTTTTGTAACTAATGTAATGTTCATTATACCTATCTCATTTGCCAATATCTAGTCTTTCCTTTATCTCATCTATCCTCCTAGATCCTAAATCTAGGTTTTACTAACCTAAACGGTACAAGATGTTGGCAAAAAAATAAGAAGGGTAAAATGGGATTGGCTCACGTTTGTCGAATGCCATCGGAAAGGTGGGCTCACGTTGCCACTGACTGGACTCCGACAGACAGTAGAAGGAAAAGAGGCAGACCAAGGACAAGGTGGTGTTAGGATGAGTTGAGACGGTTTGATAGGAATTGGGAAGGAAAAGTAAAGAACAGAAGTGCCTGGAAACATAGAGGAGACATAGAGACTAAAAAAAACTTTGGCTTTCCATTCAAAGCCAGAGCTGATCGGTCCACTTACTTTTCATATTTTCGATACATATTCCTTGGGGATAGTTGTTCAGTATCACGGACTGAATTCACCCTTAAAACAGTTTGAGTGTATTCTGTTAGACCTTATATAAGTTTAATTGCCAGGCAAATTAAAAAGACCCCGACTCTCAAGCGTTCACCCCCAAAAAAATTTGACCCGCTGAACCGATTTCCATCAAATATAGCTATGAACCATTTCGACTAAGTCAGCTTTCTAACAGAAAACCGCATCAAAATCGGCCTATTCCTTTATCACACAGACACAGGCAAAATTAGTGCTACCGAAAAATCTATGGTTTCAATCAAAAAATGCTTAACTATCGATAGGCCAATCGATAGTATCGATAATATCGGTAGCTTAGAGTAATACTCTTGATAACTGTCAACACTATTTCAGTATCGATAGTATAGTTACCATCTTTATATATCGAAATAGTATCGGTTTTATTAAAAATACCGATTGTCTATTGATAAGTGAGCGGCAAGTCGGCAACATTATTAAAAAATCTATTTAAGGGGCTACATGAATTTTCCGGGGTCCAGTGCTGCCCCCATTTGAAATAAATCATTTGATAGGAAACGTAGACATCATTTAAAATTTGGCCTTGATCAGACCCTAGATAACCCTTTAAACTATTTTTTGAACTTCTGTTTACAGTTTAAAGTGAGAACGGGAAGCTTTTCTACGCACAATTACAAAAAACGGCCACTTTTGGCGTATGTGCGTAGAAAAGCTTCACGATCTCACTTTAAACTGTAAACAATAGTTTATGAAATAGTTTGAAGGGTTATCCAGGGTCTGATCAAGACCAAATTTTAAATGATATCTCCGTTTCTTTTCAAATGATTTATTACAAATGGGGGCAGCACTTGACCCCGAAAAATTCAGGTAGCTCCTTAAAGGGTAGACAAGCGTAGATTCAACCTTTAAAGAAGTAATTATAAAAAATACACAAAAAATGACCCCATTGCTTGAATTTTTTTTTAAATATCCTCTATCTTGCTTTTGTTTGATTTTTTATATACTCAGTGTCACTCTCAGAATTAAGACGAATCTAACGACATCTCTCAAGCTTAAATCCATCAAGCCGTTGAGGCTGCAGAGCGTCACAAAGAAATACATAGACATACATACATAAAGTCGAAAAACATTACCCTCCTTCTATCTCAGTCGAATAAAAAAGGATTCATTTTGGCGATGATATCGCGGAACAAACATACAAATTAAACATACTGTCGAATAGATAATCTGCTTTTTTATAGGCGGTTGTATTAAACAGAAGAAACAGGTGAACGGGTGCTGCCGGGAGGGACTGGTCAGCTCGGCTTCGCTTTTTTGACTACTTAGTATTTCTAATTACGTAGCTTATGTTTGTTAACTCGTTCGCAATCATGACGTTTTTATGATGAGCCAACATTATATAATTTTAACAATTATAAGACATAATAATAATATGACAATGCCCTTCAGGCGAGTAGGTGACCAATATTATGAAAATGAGTTTTTTTGGCGTTTCTTTTCGTTGTGGAACGCTGGTGTCGGTAGCTTTTCTTTAAAACTAAATTAAATTTTAATATACACTAAGTACACATAATTATAATTCACATTACATGTACTTAGTATATATTTACAAGCACTTGCCTGTTAAGATCTAATTACTGATTAATCACTTGAATTTTGAATCTTGAACTTTGTATTTTGAATTTTGAATTTTGAATTTTGAATTTTGAATTTTGAATTTTGAATTTTGAATTTTGAATTTTGAATTTTGAATTTTGAATTTTAAATTCTGAATTTTGAATTTTGAATTCTGAATTTTGAACTTTAAATTTTGAATTTTGAGAAGCGCACCTGGTGAAAAGATGGTACTCGTTCTGTGTATCCGGGTTGTACCGGGCCATCTTCTCCAGGTCGCTCATCTTGACCCAGGTGTCAATCAGATGAGGGTTCCCGTCTTCATCTCGTACGTACTCGTAGCGGGGGCCTTCGGGGTCCAACTTGCGGAGGACGGGGTTTGTTGGTAGAGCTGGAAAAGAGAGAGAGATAGATAAATATATAGATAGACAATAAATAAATAAATATGCAATATGTAACAAAAACCCTATCCGATCCTTGTAGGAGCAACTCAAGCCATCAATATGAACGTTTCCTATGGGACCAATGCTTGAAACTCGAAAAAAATCGACATATTCATACCAAAGTGTTTGGCCGGCTCGGAAATTTGTATGAAAATGTCGATTTTTTTTTGCTCCTACAAGAATCAGACAGGATTTTTGTTACATTTAAATAAATGGTTGTAACTTGTAACTTCCGATATACACAGTATTTTTTCAAAAATAAAAACCGACCCAAACTACACAGTCGATTTTGTCAAATTTTCTATGAGACTAACAATTATGCCCTTTGAAACAAAATATGAAATTTTCCAAATCAGTCCAAGCGTCTTTGCATAATTGATAACTTCCTTATACTTTTTGGAAGTTAGTCAAAAAAAAATTAATTGAAAACTAGCTGAAGCTATGGACTTGCCCGTGTGGTAAAATTTTTGACAATACTCATATAAATTTTATTCTTGTTCAGCCGTTTTCAGCTGAGTTTCATACAAACTATCACCCTCTATTTTACCCCCTCGGAAATGTTTTTGGAACGAAATTCCTTATCGCTCGTTGCGAAAGGGAGCTAGACGGAAAAAATTAAGACCAAAAGTTGTAACGACACTTTTCGTTCATTCAAATTTATGAAGATAATAAAAAATTGATTTTAGAACGCAGAAAAGAGTTTGAATGTAATTTAGACCTATTCATATTTATATTTTACTTCGTTTCATCTGGGTGTCCCTTAACACCTCTCAAGTTTTTTTTAAATAGTGATACAACCAACTTATATTTTAAACCGTGCGCTCATAAGTCGTTGTTTACATTACTAACTTCACAATTGACCAAGTTCGGGAGAAAGGAAAGAATGTGCGTTGATCGATCAGTCAATATGTTAGCAAATAAATAAATAACTGGCCAAGTGCGAGTCGGACTCACGCACGATGGGTTCCGTACCATTATCTATGAAAAATCACATTTGTTGTACGGGAGCCTCACTTAATTATTTATTTTATTCTGTTTTTAGTATTCGTTGTAATAGCGGCAACAGAAATACAACATCTGCTAATATTTCAACTGTAGCTATCACGGTTCATGAGATACAGCCTGGTGACAGACGGACGAACGGATAGACGGACAGCGAAGTCTTAGTTTCCGTTTTTATCTTTTGGGTACGGAACCCTAAAAACCACAAAACACCACCATCATAGCTTCAAAAGTTCAGGGTGGGACAGAGTTTGCGAACGGGGTCGCTGAAACTCCTTCTCAAAATAAAATAGGTGATTCTGTAATTATTAAGAATCCAACCAAAAATTTAACTTTTTTTACAATTTTAAAACTAAATTTTTCTTTTTTTGCTGGACTAGCAACGTAAGTTTTGATTCTATTGAGTGTTACAATCCGATCTCCAAGGCTGGTCGCCTGTGTACCACTTACTTCTTCATAAGGTTACTTCTAAATAAACCCTGGGAGCTGTTTGAATCTTGTATAATCTGTATAATTACCAATGGGTACCATCTTTTTCTAAATCATTTCGTTTCCTTTTCAAAACGCGACATGCTTTTTAATGTCAAACTTGGCCAGCCTGTTACCATTTTTCTCACATTTTGGATTGCCAGTATTAAAAAAATAATGGCCGATTTGGGAAATGCTAACAATGGATTTTATTCGTGTTCAGTTTTTACATTTTTTGATCCCTAGAGATTTTCTCCTTCACTTCAGTCCCAGTTCTTGCAGTCCCAAGAGAATCAGCAGTAACTTTATCTTCAAATATTTTAACATAAAACATCGTTTTTCGAATAGATGAGATAAAAAATAATTTAGATCACAATTAAGACTATGTTTGGTTTCAACTTGAAGGTTTAGTGTATAGTTTAATTCACATTCTCCTTTTTTTATCTAGTAAAATATAAGTGTTTACTTCGTGCACGTTTAAACCTACCACAACCACATAAAATGTTATCATAATCGTTCAATGACATCACATTATCTACTCATTCAAATGAATATCTACTTATATATTATTAAAATTAATGAACGTTATCATTGACGTGTGAGATTTTATCATTGAAATTTTAGATTTGTTATTGTAATTTGATGATTGATTGTAAGCATAGTCAAGGCCTTTTTCAAAATTTTCTGCGTTTTGTGTGTTTATTTACATCATCAAGTCTGTATCCCCTAATGGGGCAGACCGAGCATAAGCTAACAAGTAATTATTACAAAAACGAAAAACCCGAGTGCCTTTATTTTTGTTTTTTATATATTTTTTTTTATTTTGATAGACCCAGTGTCACTCTCACTGTAAACACAATTCTAGCGACACCTCTCAAGCTAAAATCCATCGAGCCGTTCAAGCTGCAGAGCGTGCCAAACAATTATACATACATACTCTCGAAAAACATAACCCTCTTTCTGGCTCAGTCAGGTAAAAACCATGTCGATCAAGTCAGCTTTCAGAAAAGGTGCAGATTCGGATAACTTTTTCACCGGGGGTTAAAATCTAAATTTAAGGCTAGGTCAATCTGTGTGATTTGTTCCTATATATTTATTTATATTTTTGATACATTGTTCACTTTCTGTTCCGTGGTTCTTACTACGTTCTATGGAGTAAGTAGATCTTCTACGAGACTGTAGCAATGCTACGAAATCTCGTATCGCATTGTTACGAAATTTATGCTTAAGTATATACATACATTTATTTATTTTTCTAAAAAAAAATCTTTCGTACAAGCTTTTCTTGTTGTTAAGTGCTCATCAAGACAAACGTAATAAGTCAAATCACCCAAAGTCGAGGGGTTTGCGTCGTTTTATTACTAAGTTCCATCGACCACCCAGCCCCGGATCTAGGGGGGGGGGGGCAAGCCGGGGCCCATGCCCCGGTCGGCGAAGTCAGAGGGGCGGCAAAATCAAATATATCCACCACTCCCATGCTACCGATACGGAATGGGGGCGGTGTCTGGTTACTTTGGAAGTGTAGCGTATCTCGGTAATGAGGTAATGTTGTTTTATAACTGAGTTTTGTCGAATATCTCCAGGCTCGGCAAATTCGGCAAACAAAATCTTGTGTACTACACTTATATTTATTAAGAGTGCCGAAAAGGCGGCCAGCTCAGCTTTCTGCTGATGTGAACCACTAGTACTCACGTACAGAAGTCTTATTCAGAAAAAAAATTCTAAAAAATAACTACTTAATGTGGTTAGCGCTATGGTTTCATTTAGCTCGCGTCAGAACTCCTCGCCTCTTCGTTTAGATACCTAGACATCCATTGCAAGCTAATTTCATTCATATTACTCTGGACAAACGATTTATGTGTCTGGATTTTCCCCTTCGAAGTGGACGCCGCGCGCATAGCAATAATAATAATGTAGGTATATTTTCAATACCTAAACGGGAAAAGACACAGCCTGCCACAGCGCTGATTTTCAGCTGCTGCCAAGTGATTCAGAGGTTAGATGGGTTTTGAAACAATAACTTAATAACCAAATTGGCATATAACATCGACAATACGATCCTACACAACAGGCTATTTGACTTAGTTTATTTTTGGACAATATTTTATACGAATAACAAAAAACACTAACAAGAAGCCGTTTTCCGAGAATACATATAGAAAGTAAATGGTTATTAAATGAGGCAGCAATTATCATTTTAAATCAAAAAGTGGGAGCGTGGTGGGGACATCCCGCTATCTCTTTCGTAAGCGTGACATCTAATGACAAAGACGTCACGCGGGTGTATGTGCATCCTTTTTCTGTTATTTGACAGCTTCCCCTTCCACCGGGTTTGAAAGGTTTATAGCTTGCTTATTTTTGAGCGGAGTAAAATTATTACGTGTATTTACGTTTTCGGTTTCGTACCATGTTACTTTTTGATATGAATAAGAATAAAAATCGAGTCAAATACCGAATACTCACAATACTCGTTTGAAAAACATTTACAAACTTCATAAAACATGACAAAACCCATGATTTTTTTCATGGGTTTTGTCATGTTTTATGAAGCCTAACCTAACCTAACCTTACAATTCCTGTCTTCCCCTAATACTATATTTCTTCAAAAACAAAAGCCGATTTCGACCCCAAAATACACAACCGATTTTGGATAACCGGATAAAATTTCTATGGGACTGGAAAAAAATTCCAAATCGGTTGGTAGTGTAAAATATACATAGGTCTTAGACCTATGTATATTTAACCTGTGTTCAACAATAAAGACAATTTGTATTTATATTTGTATTCGTCCAAGCGTCTTTGAATAATCATTAAACATACATAAAAAAAAATATCGCGACGCATTGATAACTTTCTCCTTTTTGGAAGTCGGTTAAAAATGAGATTGAACAAGCAATCTGAGGGCTAGTTTTAGAAGAGATTAATGCTAGTACCTTCGATTTGCCGCGAAAAGGTTAATTCTTTAATACGTTTACGAAAACTGGCAACAGAAGAGAGATTCCGAAGTGTGTGTGAGCAAATTGTTATGAATTTAAGTTGCGGCGTAATTAAAACAGTCACTGTTATTAGTACTGTGGGACTCACCGCGATCAATATCATTTTTAGCCGTATATTTCGACGACTCTTCTGTCCCATGTTCACAGAAATATTTTATTCATGTTTTTTCAAGATATTCGGGGAGTAATTTGAGTACTATGTAGTATCGTACTGCCGATGTTATATGTTAATTTGATGTTTAAAAAGCTATCTAACCTCTGAATCACTTGGTACTAGCTGAAAATCAGCGCTGTGGTTCACACCGCAGCACAAAGCTGAGCTGGCCGCCTTTTCGGCACACTTAATAGATATAAATCTAGTACATAAGATTTTTGTTTGCCGAATAAAGATTTTCTTTCTTTCTTTCTCTCTTTACTAATAACAGTTATTGTGACCACGTAGCTCTAAAACCAAATATTGAAACAGCTAGTATTTCTATAAGTAATATCTATCAAAATATACTAAAACTCTTCCAGGAGTAGATTCAGTCAATGAAACAAAACAACTTTTTTTCAAGATCATCACCATCTCTCTAGGAACAGGAACAGGAACGGGCAAATCGTAGTTCGCTGGGTCAGCCAGTTAAGAACTGCTGAACCGATTTCCATCAAACATAGCTAAAAACCACCGCAAGGCAACTTGCTTTTACATAAAAAAACCGCATTGAAATAGTTTCATCCGTTCGACGGCTACGATGACATAGACAGACACATAATTAGAACGTGACACAAATAAGTTGAACAAAAATGGCGGACTTTAAATAATTTTTGTACAAATTCCCAGAACGTAGGTAGAACCGAAATGGCGGTTATCGGCGCAGATACAAATAATGCGCCGACGACCGCCATTTTGGTTCAATTTTGTAATTTGTTCAAATATGCTTTGAAGTCCGCCATCTTTGTTCAACTTATTTGTGTCGCATTGTATGTGAGTAGGTAGGTATGTAGTACATATGTATGTATTTTTGTTCGACGATAACTCGAGTATTTTTGATTGGAGATTTAATTTGATTGGGGTATCGATGTAGCCAATAGAATTTTTACAAGCTTTTACTTGGCTTGCTCTGTTCATTGATTTTTGTTTTAATGAATAAAATAAAGGAAAAACTCTTTATTGCACCAATTCTAAAAGTTTAACAACTGAAAAAAAAAAACATATGGGTACAATAGGCGGTCTTGTCGCTTACAGCGCTCTTCCCAGATCAACGTCGTTCGTTTTGTTCGAGACTTGTGTTATGGGATACTAACTCACCGATGCTCTAAAACAAATATTTATTTCTTAATTTAGGTATTAGGTTAAACTTCATTCTACAAAATATAATTTGTATAGCACAATAGGCGAACTCAATGCTAAAAGCGTCATCTAACAGCCAACTTTTGGTTTGTTAGAGAAATTTTGGTGGGTGCAAAATAATGGGGTGGGAGGGAAAATGATTGGGTGTAATTCAGATAAATATTAACAATAACTCATCATCATAATCTCAACCCTTCTTCCGCCCACTGCTGAGCATAGGCCTCCCTTCGTGGACTCCACCCATCTCGGTCCTGTGCTGCTCTAATCGAGAGTTTGGAGAAATTCGACGAATATGTTTATCTTGGACATACTCTATCATTACAGAAAATGCCAAAAACGTAGAAAAATAAAGGGACTAAGAAAGGGTCTAAGAAGAAACCCATTAAAAAAAAGAAAAACAAGGAGATTGATAGGAGAGGACAACTCGGATGGACGGCATTCCATAGACTAGACGACATCCTTAAATCAGCTAACACTCCACAATGTCTGAAGACCCGTTTATACAACCAGTATATCCTGCCCACTATGACCTATGGTGCCGAGACATGGACGCTGACTAAGGAGGCTGTGCATCAACTTAGAGTCGTACAGATAGTCATGGAGCGTGTCATGTTTGGCATCAACTTGCAGGATCGTGTTCCCAACACCGTAATCCGACAACGTAAAGTAAGTACGACATGTTGGAACAGCGGTCATGCACTTAAAGTGGAACTGGGCAGGGCAGAGTGATGGCAGATGGAGCGGGGCTTTAACCGAATGGTGGCCCAGAGCGGGTGAAAGAAGCGTCGGACGTCCAGCAATGAGATAAGTTGAAGACATAGTAAAAGTCATGAGTCGCACCTGGATTAGAGCAACAACAATAACTACATAACATAAACTACTTCAGACCTGTAGGACACTACTTTCTAAAATAAATACATATGCAGATAAACACCCAAGACCCAGGTCAATTTGAAGGAGATCATTTTCCGTCATGACATGATGATCGAACCCGTGACCTTCCGGTGTGGTAGTCTGGCATGATGACCACTACGCCACAGAGGTCGTCAGATCGTCAGTATTCTCGTAGAAGGATGACCGGTACATCGGCACACTGAGCCTAAGACTGTCTGATGAGCTCAAGTTACGTGTATATTGCTACAACAAAGGAACTGAAAACGTTCTTGAATATGTCGAGATGTGGAACTAAATAATTATTTAGCATAGACATAATACTAGTTTTCCGGTGAATACGTTTGGGAAGCCACTTCAGCCACAGAATATAAGTACAAGTACTCACGTACAGAAGTCTTACTCAGAAAACAAATCAACGAAAAATCTACTCAATGAGGTTAGCGCTATGATTTAATTTAGCTCGCATCAGAACTCAGCACCTCTTCGTTTACCTAGACATCAATTGCAAGCCAATTTCATTCTTATTACTCCAGGCAAATGATTCATATAACTGAATTTAACACTCCGGAGTGGTCGCGGAGGGAAGAGGAAATAACACGCCGCCTTGAGGTACGCCAGCAGACGTGTTACACCTTGAAGAATAAGTATCCCCAAGGGGAACTCACTACCATCAACCGTACAAGTAACTGTGAAACCTGGCAATCGCTGTTGGAGATTTGTTAATATAGCGCAATGCTTCGAGAAGAATATCAAGATTTACGTTATTGAAGGTATTGCTATAGTCGAGTAAGGTAAGTACTGTTAATTTCCCTTCCTCCATACCATAGCGTACGTCATCTGTTATTTTGAGAAGAGTGATTACAGTGCCCTATGCGGAATCCAGACTGCATTGAATTAAATAAACTGTTTTCCATAAGGAAATTACAAATCTGCGAATGCACACGGCATTCGCAGATTTGTAATTAGGATAACTAGTACGTTAAGGTGGAGGGGAATATGGAGGTGGTGGGGTGGTTTTTTGTTTAGATCAAATCTTGTAGGTAAAATTTGAGCCACTTCCCGGTTTCCGATTGAGATGGGATGACATACTAATGCAAATCAGTTATCAATGCAATATTATTGTAACAAGAGCTGATAAAACGATGCAACGCAACCCTATCGTGTTTGGGCTTATTACCTTTGTCTTGTTATGTACTTACCCCCAAATTCATAAAAAATTACAAACGTTTGCTAAACCTATTTTAGTTAAAATATGTTTTGTCTCGTTCTTTCAATGTCAAATATTGAGAAGAGGAAAAGGGACAAAACATGTTTTACGTTTAGCAAACGGTTGTATTTTTTATGAATATGAGGGTAAAGCTTTAGGGTAAGGCACTAACAGGTTGTATAAAAAAATGTATTTTTTTTCATAAAAATATGAAGTTTTTACATTAGCCTAATAGGTACTCGAGGTGAACTACTTTTTTTATTGAGCTAGACCCAAAGTAAGTTCGAGACTTGTGTTATGAGGTACTAACTCAACGTTAACATATTTTATAACAAATAAATATATAAAAAAACACCCAAGATCCAGGTCAATCTGAAAAAGATCTTTTCCATTTTGACCTGACCGGGGATCAACCCGGGACCTCCTTTGTGACATTGTGGCATGACCACTAGGTGTAGCCTGTCTGAGGTCGTCAAAACTACTAGTAATATTGATTTGGATAAATACCTGCAGCAGCAGCTATTACCACAACGAGTACGCTGAAGACCTTCATTATCACTTGTTTGCGTAAGGTTACCAGTGCTTCCCTTATATAGCAGTCATCAGCCGCATCGCATCGGAAGAGTAGCGATTGCTGTACACAGATAACTAAATATCAATTATATCAATGAATCAATTTCGCCCATCCATCAAAAATTGACAATCAAAATCTTTTTTTTTGCAATTTATTATCAACTAGCTGATGCTGCAACTTTGTTCGCGTGGACTTTATGACTCTGGTGTAGCTGCATCAGGTGTTCCAGATCTTCGATTTTTATACCTCAACAAAAAATGCTCATCAGGCTGAACAAAATTTGCTATGGCGTCATTTTTATAGTTTAGCTGGACCGTTATGGTTTGCATCAGGTGTTCCATTTACTACAATCAATTATACCCCATATGTTGCCTGGCTTAGCAGCTATAAAACAAAAAAGTTTCTCCCGAATCCATCCAGTATTTTCGGAAATAAGCGTGTAAAAAGAGATACACATTTTTTTTAATTCTTATTACCCTATTGCTATGACTCTATCAAGCCATTTATTTTGGAAATATGTACAATGTACAGACACATTTTTTTACTGTTTTATTATATGTATTGATGACGCGCAAAGGCACGTTAATATATAAATAGATAGGCACAGTACAGATAAATCGACGTGCCAAATACGCTGATTGGCTATGTGACATCGCAATAAATTCAATATGGCGAAGGCTATAGGATAATCAGGTACTTAACAAAAAAAAACACACTAAATCGAATCATACTATTATGTATCTCCTTTAGTTTCACGGGTCTTTTCACACCGGTCCTTTAAGAGGTTTGCATGGGGATACAGATCCAACACGTAGAGGCCCTTTGGAGAAGTTGATGTTATGTGGCGCTCCCGCCAAAACTCATTCCTGAATATACCTATGAAAGGTGTACCCTTGAATAGGTTTCGGCTGGAGAAAGATCTATTGCAAGAAAAAGGGAAAGGGTTATGGAATGAGATTGGGATGGACTGATGCTGGGATATTGCAATAGGAACGTCACCTGCCATAGTCATGATTACTGACTATTGAGGCAGGTGGTGGCTTGCCGCCCACTAAATGGGCCCTCCCTCAAACGCGCCGACGGAGCAACACCGGTGCAGGCGACTCAGGGGTGTCGAGAGGTGTGCTGCGCTTTCTCCAAAGTTACTCGCGGCGTTATGCCCTTTAACACTTCCACCCCTGGAGCAAAAACTCTAACGACTCCTCTCTGCACGGCCAATTTATTTATTTATTTTATTTACCAATTTATGTACACGGAAAAATTATACAGAGAATATGTACATTAAATAAAAGTTGTACAAAGGCATTACTTATCTCAAAAGAGATCTCTTTCAGTAGGCCTGTGAAAGGAGATGCTTATGTAAAAGAAGCGTGTTTAGACATAAGATAAAAGAAGAAGAAATTAAAATGACTTAAAGTACACTAACTACAAATAAACATACATATATTACACAATATACTTAAATAAATACATATGTCTATTTAGAAGGAAATATAATACATACTTAATAATAACAATATCAATTACAATTAAGATGATTCCAATAAAAAGTGATCTTTCACTCGTCTTTTAAATACATAAATCTTTTTAGATTCACGTATAGCAGGTGGTAATGAGTTCCATAGTCTGACTGCATGTACCTGAAGGATTAGAAAAAGGTAGCAATCTTGTGAGGAGGGAATTTAAGGACAGTTCTTAGGATCTGCAAGGAGAATTTAGAATATATAAAAAGGAGAATCGCTCTCGCAGATAGGAGGGGAAAGAAGGATAGTCTAGCAAGTTGAAAAGAAGATAAAGAATGCGACTGTCCCTACGGAGCCGTATAGGCAACTATTTCAGCTGAGCACAGTGCTCTGAAACATGCTCGAAGTAAACTATGTATTACTACTATACTATAACAATACTATTTAGTTGTGGTAGAGCCACGCTACCGGCGAAACTCTGTTTTGCTAGTAGCATGAATGGGCCGGCTCGACCGGGGAAGTACCACACTCTCACAGAAAATCGACGTCTGAGTAGTAGCGTCACCTTTTCTATGCTTCGTTCGGTGAGTAAGAGAGCCGGTGCCCCCCCCCCCTCCCCTACATCTTCCCTGGGCTTTTCTTGTCCATGGGCAGCGGTGATCACTTACCATCAGGTGACCCGCATGTTCGTTTGCCGCCCTATGACATAAAAAAAAATGTAAATGTATACTGTGTTTGGTATCAGATAAAAGAGCTTGAAAACACGTTTTAAAAATAAACACTAGCTTTTCGGTTTTTCGTGCAGCTGTTGAGGTGGGCTGAATAACATGTCCAGTTGAGAAAATGGGTAAAAACTGCAGTCAGTAAGGGAAACAGGAAAAACAAGATTAGATTCGGATTCTGCGAGCCAAAAATCTTAAGAATATTGAATTTCAGCTAAATAGCTTGCTGTTGAGAATTGGTAGCCATCTTGGAATAAAAAAAAGTAAAAATTTCGCTTAGCGCTTGGTGGTAGTGGCTCGGCCTACGGCCTCGCCACGCAGCTCGCCCGACGGGCTCGCGTCACTCGGCCTGCGGCCTCGTGTAAATTACTTAGGGGAGAGGGGTGAGTGGGGGAAGGGGGGGAGAGGGGCTCGGCCTTCGGCCTCGCCACGCAGCTCGGCCTGCGGCCTCACGGAGGCCTGCGCCTTCGGAAATAGGCCTCTGGCTGCGCCTAGATACTTAGGGGGGACTTTTGTAAGAAATTTGTATGGAGGGGAATTGTCCATGTATGGCGGCCATCTTGGATTTTGAAAAAAATCAAAAAACAAATGACAGTCGTCAAATTGCTCACAATCCCCTACATTTTGAAAAAAAATCACGCCCCTAACCCCAACCGTTTTTGCAGGCCGTACACCTTCCACATGAGGTTTCCGCAGATCTTAAAATGTCAGATTTTTCTGGTACTCACTGGAGCACCCTCTATACGATGGCACATCGTTTATGACAACAACTATGTCAATCAGTGAGTGAGTGAGTGGTATTGTAGGTTTATATAATATAAAAAATACATAAATATATATGACCAAATAACACTGATTGAGCTAGCCCCAAAGTAAGTTCGAGACTTGTGTTATGGGATACTAACTCAACGATACTATATTTTATAACAAATACATATTAAGATAAACATCCTAGACCCAGGACAATTTGAAAATGACCATTTTCCAACTTGCCTTGACCTCTGGGTGGCGGACTAGCATGGTGACAAATAAGTCACGTCGTCGTCAAAAATATGATATTAGTAGGTACCCTGCTGTGCTTACATACGTAACTTCGCGAAGGCACCTTGACCACTGGTCCACGGAGGCAGTCAAGTTGCCCAGCATGCCCCCTACACCTGCACGTTGGAGAACCTGCAAGCCATAACGCAGTTTAAGTAGCTTACATTGCGGCACAGAATAAGTAACTAGTACTCACGTACAGAAGTTTTACTTGGAAAAGAAATTCAAAGAAATATCTACTTAATGTGGTTAGCGCTATGGTTTAATTTAGATTGCTTCAGAACTCCTCACCTCTTCGTTTAGATACCTAAACATCCATTGAAGGCAATTTCATTCCTTTTACTCCGGAGAAATGATTCATGTAATTGAATTTTCACCTCTGGAGCTGTCGCCATGCGCATACTAATAATGTTGGTATATTTACGATACCTAAACGAGAAGTGACACAGGCTTGCTTACAAGGCCCAAGGAAGTATTTACTTAAGCCAACATACAAGTATGAACAACGACACGTTAAGGGGCTACCTGAGGTCCAGTGCTGCCCCCATTTGAAATAAATAATTTGAAAAGAAACGGAGATATTATTTAAAATTTGGCTTTGATATAACCCTAGATAACCCTTCAAACTATTTTATGAACGACTGTTTATATTTTAAAGTGAGAACGTGTAGCTTTTTATAGCATTTTTGTTAAAAGTGGCCGTTTTTTGCAAAAATGCTATGCTTATTTATTTTAGAAATTTTAAATAACATTTTTTTTGGAATTTGCAATAGCATTGATTTTGTAAGTGAACATTTCAATAAAAAGACATGTCAAAATTGTTTTCATTCTTTAAAATACTTAAACAAATGGACTATAGCCATCATTCTTCTGTGCTAATATTCCAGTTAGAAAAGAAAAAAATATAGAATGTACCAGCAGCTTCTTTTCCCGCGCAAATCGTTTCTCTTCTTCACGTGAATATAATAAAACGTGTAAGGAAAATACCCGTAATAAATCAAACCACGCGCCACGCTGTGAAAGTCGCAATCTATTGGAGAGGAAAAAAAATATATTTTATTTTAAGCTTTCGACACGAGAAGAAGAATTCGCTAGTCAAGTAATTTGAAAAATGATCTAATTCGCAAACCTTTTCGAGGAATAGCCTCTAGGAGAAGCTTTCACTAATCAGATTTTAAAATAAGGTCTTAGTTATTAAGATATTTGCAAGACTCCAAATGACCTTCATTTTCAAGCAAGGTCAACTTATTTGAGGAAGTGAAGTCACGATGAAGATTGGCAATTTCTGCTTTCAGTACTGTACTGTCTAATGAAGTACATATAATTCCATGGTACTGTCACTGTCACTGTCATCTCTCTATAACAATATATGTCAAACGACTACAACCAACATAACAAAAATAATTTAAACAGGTGACATTGACAGATGACCGTGGTCATTGTTTTTTTTTTGCGCAGGCATAGGAAAAATGTAAACTTTGATTGCTGTGTGTCGTCACTTCCGGTGCAAATTTTAAAATGATATAAAAAAATCCTGATAACACGTAGAATTTTTTTATTCAAATTACCTTCTTAAAATGGTCTATATTTTCTATTAAAATTTTAATTATTTAGTTGACAAGCCAATTGTACGATACTGAACAACTTTCCCCAAAGAACATGTAGGTATTAAATTATGAAAAAAAAACATCGCTTCGCATAGAAATCGGGTCAGCTGATTGGTGAACTAATAAGGAAAGCCAAAATTTTCTTCTCGTATTTAGCTATATATAAAATTTACCGCCGGGAGTACTCTTGTGAAGTTTCGAATAAAATAGTCAAATTAATTTTGTTTCTCCAAACAAACTTTGGACACCCGTTTCACCCCCTTAGATGGTGAATTTTAAAAATCCTTTCTTAGAGCACCCCTAGACCTTATATATCCTTATATGTCCATATTTATAAACTCGCTAATAGGCTTAGCTCAGCGGCTTACGCTATTAGTAGAATCAGACAATTGACAGATGTAGCAACTGCTAGACTAGTTTACTTTAGTTACTTTCATAGTCTGATGTCCTACGGGATTCTTCTCTGGGGGAGTGCTGCTGATATACAGACTATTTTTATTTTACAGAAAAGGGCAATTCGTTTTATTTATGATTTAGGATCGAGAGACGCCCTAAGAATTTTTTTTTTTAGAAAAATATTGCCTTATTTAATAAAACAGGTGATATTACGGGTAGAAACTTACGTAACATAAATTTTTTAGTTACCCCGTATTATAGGCAGAAAACAGTCAGTAAATCGTTTAAGGGAAACTGTATAAAGTTTTATAATAAATTACCAGAATCGGTCCTTGATATGATAGATAGAAAATTTAAAGCTTATGTAACGAAAGTACTTTGTGAGAAGGCTTATTACGGAAGCGATGATTATCTTAAAGACTAGAACGTCTGGCTTGAGCTTGGCGCGGGTCCCTCTTAAAGGTTTATATTTGTACACTCACAAATGACATAATTTTAGTATAATCGGTACATGTACTTTATTTACAAATTAACATTAATTTCAAATTTGACATCATTCTCAATTAATAATTATGATATAGCAATGTATTCTCAGTCCACACAGAAAACTTTAATATCAGTATAATTGTAAGGTTGACGTTTTGGAGATAATGCTGCAGTTCAGTTTGTTACCGCTTCTTCTGTACTTGCGCTTTGGAGGCGGCAGTAAACTTAGTTGTAAGTAAATGATCTGACGTCAACGATTAACTATTAAGAAATCGAAAAAAAGAAAAAAGAAATGACAAATATCAAGTGATATAAATATCCAAAAATAAAAATAATGGTTTTTGACTTTTTATAAAGAACCTATGTGCCAAATGTGGAGTCTTTAGACCCAGCGGTTTGGGCTGTGCGTTGATATGTCAGTTAGTCGCAGTCAGTATCTTCTTTTATATTTATATAGAAGATATCAGAGACTAAAATTGCTCTTAAAATTTAACTGGTGGCCAAAATTCAACCTGTATGTAGCTTTGGTTCTTTTATAAAAAGTAGTTATTTCTAAAAAAAATATAAGAAATCGATGAATTTTTCGTCCTCCCATACAAAAATCCGTTTGACTGAGCGATGATTATCGGAAGGCAATTTTGATTTTTTAAATTGTTTTTGTTATGAAAAATTTTCAGTATAATTGTTGCAAGATTGCTACAGAATGGGTGCCGGTAGGCTGGCGTCGCAAGAGAGGTCGCCCAAGGACAAGGTGGTGTGATGATCTGGCGCTTTTTGACAAGACCTGGAAATCCATCGCGCAAGATAGAGATCAGTGGCGTATTAGAGGGGAAGCCTTTGCCCAGCAGTGGGACAGTATAGGCTGAACGCAAGTACATTTATTTTTTGCGCCAAATGTGGTTTAAAAGGACCCTCCATAAGTAGCCTAAAATGTGGGTCTCCTGACTCCCAAGAAAGGTACAGTCAAGTACCAAAATACCTGACCAGGCCCTCTACTTATATCTTCAATTTTCTCTTAAACTAAAAATAATATTAACATGAAAATTTATATTCAGAAAGACTTAATTAAAATCTGTTTGAATAAAAATTTTCATGTTAATATCATTTTTTGGTTTAAGAGAAAATTCAAGATATAAGTAGAGGGCCTGGTCAAGTATCTTGGTACTTGACTGTACAAATGGGAAAAATTACACATGATCCAAAATATTTAGACAGAAGTTTTTTGGGAGGAGAAATAAAAGATGTATTTGTTATTAATTCATTTTACTAAAATTACGATGTTGATCCTTGTATCTTAAGATGAATTGACTCGGTGGTTGAGGTCTTCAGGAATATCTGTCAACAAATAAAGAAGCGTAAGTAAATGCTACAGTACAGCGAGTACAACACTAGCATGCCTACCCATCGCCTTATATTATTTCTCTTCCTTGTCACTAGATGGCGCTATATGTATTTATTAAAACATTTAAATCTTTTATTACAATATAGTTTATGAAGAAGTTCTGAGGTAACAAATATAAAAAATATGATCAAATTGATTACATTTTTCATATAAAAACTTCTATATTTGAAAATTGAGACAGGAGTAATACCATTAATCATGTAACGTCCTCTCCCACGGATGACGTAAGAGACGATAAGGGAGGTAAAGGAACAGAGAACCGACATCAACTACGTCTTCTGTACGAAAACTTTATACTATCTACTGTAACTTAAAGATTCCCTGTACTTCCTCCCATATTATTGGGGGAGACATTAAGGTTGAACTAGTCGCGGGCTCGAACTCAAAGGTGGGCGCGGCCTCAAAGCACGCTGTCTCACCTAACATTATGTTCGGGCAAAGCAGTGACGTGAAATGCACGATAAATTCATAGTAAAACGAGCGCGTAAAAATACGTAAAGTCCTTTGGGAAAAGGAG
Organism: Acrobasis suavella; assembly: GCA_943193695.1. NCBI lineage: Eukaryota > Metazoa > Arthropoda > Insecta > Lepidoptera > Pyralidae > Acrobasis > Acrobasis suavella. Next base: position 6,286,079 of record OW971956.1, read on the forward strand.
TTTTATGCAGAAACGACCGTATTAATTGATTACAAATAAAGCTTATTAAAATTTTGGATAAATAAGCCGTGTCAGTGTGGACTTAGTTTTGAAGATATTACACTTCTTTTATTACTTATTTACGACAAAAGTTGCGTAAAAATAAGCGACTGCAAGAAATATTGCAAGTTAAATAACAGCTTGTTACAAGTCACTATTGAAAAAAAAAACCAGCTGCCTTTTTATATACCCAGTCACTCTCAGAATTAAGCTTAATCCATCGAGCTGTTCAGGCCACTGAGCATACTCTCGAAAAACATAACCCTCCTTCTGGCGCAGTCGGGTAAAATAGACATTACCTTATTTAACAATCTTCTTCTCCATGGTTTCCACCGTGGCCTCCTTTGTTTTTGCCAGCGCCGTCAAGTGACGATCCAATTTTGGCTTTGACATTGGCTTCGACGTTAGCTCCTAAAAGAAAGGCTCATCATCATCATTTCAGTAAGGATTCAAACTTACAATCATAATCATGATCATATCTTTTTTTGCTAAAAACATGGTAATATAGATCTTACAATAAATATAAAAGAATAAACATGTTTTGCTAGTTGTAATAGCATGCAAATATTAGTAGTCCAAGAATAGAGAAGATGCATAATTATTTTTACGTTGTGCTATAAAAAGAGTTTCTAAAAATAGGCACGTCCAAGAAAAAACTACCCTGCTAACCCAAAATCCCTTTAAGATATGAAAGTTACAAAGTCACGTCCGCCCTTAGCCGGCGGGTCGGAGCGCCTTAGAAAGACCGGACAGGAGTGACGTACACCTATGTCGCATTTGTAGGCGTGATGTAAGAACATTTGTTCGGGTGCTATGTCAAATATTGCTTTTACAGGATTGGCCTCATAGCAAAAGTAGCTATATTTTTTTAAGAAAATCCCAAACTTTTTATTAAATCTAAAATAAACTTTTTCAATAAACTAAAAACTAAAGTTATTGAATCAATAAATAATATAATTATGCTTTAAGGCCTTTTTTATGCAAATGCTTAAAAACTCAGAGAAATTTATCAAAATCTACTCATTACGCATCTTCTCCATTGTCTGAGGCTATAAAAATTTTAGTCAACTTGCCATTTATACATTTAGAGCCTGACATTTAAAATCTTTAGTTCTTCTGGCAATTTTTCGAATATTAGTATACACATATTTAGGTTGGGGAAAAAGTCTTTTCGCATATAGTATATATGAACTTGTAATAAAACCACTTTGGCTATACTACTTGTACCTGGCTGGTTTTGGTATCATTTAAAAGTTTAAATTTAAAGAAGATAATTCCAAATTCAAATTAGGAAAATGAGTGATTTTCATTTGTTTTTCCTACCGTCAAGATGAGTGAATCTAATGAAGAAATTAGACACATTTTAAAATTTTACTATCAAAAAGGTAAAAATGCAACGCAAGCCGCGAAAAAAATTTGCGATATTTATGGACCTAGTGCAGTGTCTGTGAGAGTAGCACAAATTTGGTTTAAGCGTTTTCAATCCGGAAATTTTGATGTCAAAGATGCATGTCGCTCTGGTCGCCCAGTAACGGATAAAATGCATGCTATTTTTGAAAAAGTGTAGCAAGATCGGCTTATCAGTAGTTACGACGTAGCTGAACAACTGGGAATTGACCACATAACAGTTTTGGCGCATTTGAAAAAAAAATGGGTACACAAAAAAGCTCGATATTTGGGTACCTCACGAGCTCTCTGAAAGAAACCTAATGAACTGTGTACTCATTTGTAATTCTTTATTACTACGTAATGAGACCGAACCATTTTTGAAGAAATTGATAACTGGTGATGAAAAGTGGATCACGTACGACAAGAACGTGCGAAAAAGGTCATGGTTAAAGGCCGGTAAGGATTCACAGACTGTGGCGAAACCCGGGTTAACTCGCAACAAGCTGATGCTGTGTGTGTGGTGGGATTGGAAGGGCATTATTTATTCATTATGAGCTGTTACCCCCAGGCAGGACCATCGATTCAGAACTCTACTGCGAACAACTGATAAGATTAAAGCAAGAAGTTGAGAAAAAGCGGCCGGAATTAATCAACAGAAGGGGTGTGGTTTTTCATCATGATAACGCTAGACCTCACACATCTTTAACCACTCAGCAAAAATTAAGAGAGTTTGGCTGGGATGTGTTAATGCATCCGCCGTATAGTCCTGACCTGGCACCTTCAGATTTCCACCAAAGATTCAAAGATTCAAATGTTTATTCAGTAATTAGACCTTTACAGGCACTTTTACACGTCAATAAGTATAATTTATGTTACGTGTAAAGTATATTAAAATTTAATTTATTTTTTAAAGAAAAGCTACCGATACCAGCGCTTCGTAACGACCACTGCTGAGAAGAAACGCCGAAAGAAACTCATTTTCACAGTATTGGTCGCCTACTCGCCAGAAGGGCTTTGTCATATTATTATAATTGTCTTTTAATTAATAAATACTTATAATATAATACAATGTTGACACATTATAACATGTTATGCTTGCGAACAAGTAAACTAACATAAATTGCGTAATAAAAAATATTAAGTAGTCAAAAAAAGCGAAGCCGAGCTGACCAGTCCCTCCCGGCAGCACCCGTTCACGAGTTGACGCACGGATCAGCCATCGTTAAACTCAACCATATTAGAGGGAATCCAACGACCCGACCAGCGACGCCACCACCGGATTGGACATTTTAGTGAGCATGAAAAACCCGAACTCGCAGACCTTGTCAAGAGAAAATATTAATTATATGTTGGTCACTTATTGATCGCAGAGCATTTACATGTTTTTACAGTAAGCTTATTATGGTAACAGAAAATGCAGCTATTTATGTTTCATGTGTGGAGTGTAATGGAAAATGTTTAGGAAGTATCCACGCGTTTTTATCTCTTAAATAATCATTGATAGTATAGTATGCATTGTTCAATAAAACTTTTTTAACATGTGTTTTAAATTTTGCCATTGGTAGGTTAACGATCGCTTCGGGAAGTTTATTAAATAATGTTATACCTAGACCTAAGAGTGACTTTCTAGTTTTAGCAAGTCGAAATTTAGGCGTATGAAGCTGATTTTTGTTGCGAGTATTATAACTGTGAACATCACTATTTTTCTTGAAATTATTTAACCTAGATTTAACAAATAGAAGATTTTCGTAAATAAATTGAGATGTCACAGTAAGAATATTTATAGATTTAAATAACTCTCTTAAGGAATCGCGTGATTTTAGTCCGTAGATCGACCGAATTGCTCTCTTTTGTAGCACAGAGATAGCATGTATGTTAGCCGCTTTACCCCATAAGAGCAAGCCATATGACATTATGCTGTGAAAATAACTAAAGTATACTAGCCTAGCAGTTTCAACGTTAGTACACCGTCTGACCCTCCTCACAGCATATGCTGCCGAACTAAGTTTCTTGGCAGTGGCCTCAATATGTTTATCCCATTTTAAGTTCCAGTCTACAGTTATGCCTAAAAATTTGGTTGTTTCGGTCTCTTCAGAATTCCTTAGGCAGTGTCAGGTTAACATCACGAGAGGACTGGCAAAACTACTTGACGCAGTTTTTTGATCAGAAGCCCCAAAATTTCTATAGCAATGGGATCATGTCCCTACCTATAAGATGGCAAAAAGTTAAATGGTACCTACATACTTTAGTTAAATGTAAATAAACTATATTAAAAATGTTTTGAATTTTCATATTAAATGCGAAAAGACTTTTTCTCCAACCTATTATACATTAGTATATTCGTTTCTACATATCGGCAACGTCGCGCTTGCAGTGGTTTAAATTGTGTAGAAGTTGATAACTTTTTATTTCAGAAATCACGGGATTTTTTTGCTGTTTAAAATTAATCCCGATTATATGAAATCAGTACATAAATAACTCTACCTAATTCCGACCTCTGCTCATAATGCTATTAGGACTGCATCGGATACGGTGCATCAGAGACGCAGTCCTTTTGCGTAAAACTGCATGAAAATAATTTACTTCTGCATCCGCGAGCATCCCTGATATTCTGCAGAACCGAGGCAGTCAAAGTCAAAGTAATAAAAATATTCAATGTAAGATAAAGTTATCTCTTATTGAATAACATTTCTTAAATATTAATTTTTAATTGTAGTCGCTATAGCATTCTAAAAGCGTCATTGTATTGAACTCTCAGGGAAAAAAATCTTACCGGCACCAGCTAAGCCACCTCCCTTTCCGTGACGACCATTCTTGTTTTTGCCTCCTGCTCCTCTTTTACTATGTCCGGAATTATTATCATCATCGCAATCATCATCGCCGTCGTTGCCGCTATTGCCTTTGCCAGAATTGTCATTTCCTTGGCCGTCGTTGCCGTCATTGCCCTTGCCAGAATTGTCATTTCCTTGGCCGTCGTTGCCGTCATTGCCCTTGCCAGAATTGTCATTTCCTTGGCCGTCATTGCCGTAGTCAGAATTGTCATAATTATCTTTTTTGTTGTTTCCTCCTGTAAATAATTAACATAATTTTGTACTTGCATTGCATATAATTGTATCAAATAAAAGCAAAATATACTTCAGCTCCTCACCAACACATTTGTACATCATTTTAAGACGTTATATTAAATTAACCGGCCAAGTGCGAGTGGGACTCCGCAACAAGAGTTCAGCACCATTATCTACAAAAAATCACGTTTGTTTTTTTTTTCTCGTTGTTGGCGATTAAACTTCGTTGAAGCTTATATTGCCAGTGTCTACTTAACCAATGGCGCGGGCGCCTATTTCTTTATTCCTAACCCTAACCTAACCATACAATCAAAGGTTGGTGTAGGTCCTTTGATTGCTTCAAGGGAGCTTCTGGCAACAAATCTGTACGAGTCCACTGGTTGTCATAGCCGAATGAGTGGTGGACGGCGTCTAAAGACGCCCACCACAGTCCGCAAATAAATATCACTACAGCCGCACTATGAGTGTCCACTTTAACCATTTTACATATTGTCCATGAGCATGAGCATTTATAACACTAAACTACACCGATTTTATATTATAAAGTCCACTAGAATCAATTTGCAAAACAATTTAAAGCAAACTCCAACTGAACCCCTTGACTTCCCGCCAAAAACTCCGTCACGTTTGTTGTATTATTTATTAGATATATTTTTTTAAATTATTTATTGTTAAAGTGAATACAGAGTTAAATATTTCAAGCATCTACCTGTTCCCGTTTTTAATATCGCCCAAAAAACGACTAAAAATCACAGTTGTTGTATGGGAGCCCCCCTTAAATATTTATATTATTCTCTTTTTGGTATTTGTTGTTATAGCGGCACCAGAAATACATTACCTGTGGAAATTTCAACTGTCTAGCTATCACGGTACATGAGGTACAGCTTCGTGACAGACGACGGACGGACGGACAGCGGAGTCTTTAGTAATAGGGCCCCGTTTTTACCCTTTGGGTCCGGAACCCCAAAAATAATTGATTAAAAATAAAACATTAAAGCGTACCGTTGCTAGAATTTCCAAAAAGGTCATCATCACAGTCAGAGTCTTGCTTACTGTTGCCAGAGCCGTGGTCTTGGCCTTGGTTTCCGTTGCCAGAGCCTTTCTTTCCATTGCCAGATGCTGAACCTTCATTTCCCAATATTTCGGCTTCTTTTGTAGCATAGTCCATTCCATTTTTGTTGGCATTTTTACCGAAACTGTTGGCATGATTTTTGGAACCTGAAATCAATCACAAACTCAGCTCTCTCCAAAGCGGGGTAGACCAGACGTTTGCAACAAGAGTGGCAAGAGTTATAAAATGTGGAAGAGACGTACCCGCAATAAATCAAACCACGGGCTATACTAGATCACTAAAGTATAATGATATTGTTGTTTTAATTTCATTATAATATAGTTCAAGATTATTTATTTCCATTCAAAATACATAGTGTTGAAATGTTGATACTAATATACTAATTTACATCTATAGGTTCTTACAATATTATTTACTTGTGTCAAATAACATAACAATGATAATTACGTCAAATATACATTATTTCAAATACTCTTCTACTGAATAATAACATTTTTTTAATAAGAATGATTTTAATTTAATTTTAAATTCTGATTTATATAACAGGATTTTTAATTCTAATGGCAAATTGTTAAATAATTTAATCGATTGATAGTGTGTGTTCTGTTTCATAATATTTAGTCCAGGTTTATTTCCTGTTGGCAGATCCTTCCGTCTTGTTGCTTCTCTTTGTTTCTTTTGCTCATCATTTTCAAATTCTTTTATGTGCTTAGCTAAGTGTGTCAGTAACACCAATATGTATAAGCTAGGTACTGTTAGAATATTAAGTTCTTTAAAATATTTTCTGCACGATGTCCGTTGCGAAATACGTACCATAGTTCTTATTGAACATTTCTGGGAGACAAATGCATTGTGTATGTTGTATTCATAACTCCTGCCCCAGAACAGAATGCTGTACCGAAGTTTGGACTCTACTTAGGCAAAGTAAACTAATTTTAAATGTTTGATGCCGACGACTAGTGATAGTATAGCCCGTGGTTCGATTTTTCACGGGTATGTCCCTTCCACGTTGTATGTTCAAAGGTACGTGTCCACGTTGCAGTGTCAAACATAATTGATTGCTATGGAATCGTGATAAAGTCCAATTTGGTTTTCCGACGACACTGTGAGACAGATGTCGTGACATTTTTAGGAGCAATGGTACAGTTTTGAGTCTTCGAGCCTGGTAAGGCAATCCGGAGTCGTATTTTTTATGGAGTAAAAGTGTAGAGTCTTAGCCGTAAGATCTGAAGGTGTGATGAGCGTGTGGGGTAACAAAACAGTGAGGAGTTGCTAGCTGCGTCTTATTTTCGCCCAATCCCTTGATTAGCATTTAGGATATTCGCCAGTAGATCTTCCTTTTCTTAGACCAGCATGAAAGAACTTACATATATACAGCAGGTTTGCATGAAAACGCTTTCAATGGATCGTTTTGTAAATCCTTGGGGAGGTAATGTAAAGCAGTGGACTTATACTACTTATATAGTTTCTTACCGTTTTGACCGCCTCCAAAACCACCTCCAGAAGCTGTAACAAGCGATTTAACAACACATAATTCATCGTTAAAGAACCTAATACCAACAAATACTATGTACCATATTTACTTTAAAATGTATTGTTTGTAAATTTTTAAAGGTGCAAATCAATAACAAAAAAATAGGTATTAAAATAATTTGAGAAAATGGGAGCCAAGTTTAATCAACTTCCTGCAGCAGTGTTCCCGGACCGATGCGACAGTGAATCCTTCAAAAAACGAGTCTATATCTTCTTGAAAGGCCGGTAACGCTTCTGTTACACCCCTGGTGTTGCAGTTGTCCACGGGCAGAGGTGATCACTTAAAAACCCGCTTGTTTGATTGCCGCTGTGACATAAAAAAACATGTTAAGATGTTATAGGGGGTTGTTGACTTCATTGACAAAAGAATTAAGATCCTGAGAATCCTGAGAGTGTAATCCAAATCCTCTGCCTGCTCTGGGCAAGTATGGCTCCGGTTGTACAAAGAGGATCGTGCCCCTGCACTGGAGAGTAAAAAGACCTGATGATGATTATGATGAGGCAGTTCAAAAAATCTGACACTAGTGGCGTGAGCACCCCTACCTCCTATGGTGCTGTCCATTCCATGCACAGTGCCGTCTCCAGCTGTTGCGGTTTTCTTGGTGATACTTGCGCCTTCGTCGGCGACTCCGTCCGTCATGCTGTCAGCGTCGTTCATGACTTCCCCCATGGGAGTACCTTTACCACCTGTTATAAAAAAAAATACTTATGGTATTTACAGCTACAGGCTATGTGCCAACTGATTCCCATGCTACCTCGCTGGTCAGGGACAAAATAAAATCATCGAAATCAGTATATCCGTTGCGTTTTAATAACACATTTTATATAGAGCGAATATTTGTCTTTGGATGGGATGTTGGGCGCCAAGTGACGTCACACCGAGTACACCGACCGGTCGGCTTGAAACCGCGCTGTGCCCCGCTATGATAGTTGCGACCGGTCTGGTGACGTCACATCAACCGCGCCGGCCACGAGCTAATAACTTGGTCATAACTTAATCTATTTTTCTAGTAGAATAAAAAACTTTGTACTGTACGTTATGGATTTTTTAGCTCTATAAATCTGCATTCTCAACAAATTCGTTAAAGATTATTTATCAATCACCCCGGCGAACTTTCATCAGATTGATCTATTCACGCATTTAATTCGTAATTCTTCTTATATTACTTACTAATTAAGATATTTTTAATTTAGATATTATTGCAGATGTTCTGAAGAAAGGTGAAGTAAGGAGTACCTATATATTTCAATACCGGTTAACTTACCGACGAATTGCGTGACTCCACCGGTGGACCCATCGGCTGCATCATGCATAGATTTGTCCGCAGCGTTGGATTCCTGTCCTACAGCCTGGTCAGCACCAGTGGATACGTCATTGATAGTGTTGCCAGCTCCATTCAATATCGTGTTTGCTGCTCCAAACATATCTCCTGCAAAATGGATTTTTATTTTATATTCTTCTTTTAAATTTAAGAGCCAGTCTCTTGTCTATTCGCATAAAAATTTGGCAGAGAGAATTGAATGGTTTGCCATTGCCTTTTCCATTTCACACACTAGTAAACGTATAAGTCATTCGTGTATAATGAAGCTACAAAAGAAAAAAAAGTATTCCGACGACGACAGATGTGCGTTCCAGTGCATAGAACATCTGCTGTCACGCTCCACGTCCACCTCTAGAGAGGATCTTATGGAGGCCAATTAAATAATCCGTTATAAGACGTGGAAAATTTCTGGGTCAGTACAAGTTTCCATTGAATCTAGATTTGCCGAAAAACCGATTGTTTTATAATCAAAAAATGCCAAACTATCGATATGCCTATCGAAAGTATCGTATCGATAGCTGTTTTAGAGCAATATTATTGATAACCAACAATACAACGATAGTATCGTTATCATCGATCTTAACGACGAACAAACTATAGAAACTGTCGATAGTGTATTATGAAAAGCAATACTATCGAAAGTATCGATAGTTTAATCGTCGACAAGATCGATAGTATCGGTTTTATTTTTATTTAAAATACCGATAGTCTATCGAAAGTGCACCATTATAGATAGATAGATAATCATTTTATTGATACCAAAAAGACACACACTATACACTTAACATTACACAGGTGAAAGAAAACAGAAGAGTACTATAACAAATGGTGTAGAAATAAATAAAATACGTATGCCAGGTAGTGGGTGTGTGCCGCAGCGATACTAAAGGGTTGTGGTTCTGCGATACGTTTGCTCGTAGAACAAACCACTGATTTTCAGCCACCACATTCAAATTAACAGGGACGCGTATGAATGAGAAAATAGTGTTAAATATTATATAATCACTGATAAATATTGCTTTTAATTAAATTAGATATTGCATTTCACTATCGAGTGGTAAATCTAATTGAATCGATAAGAAGATGACCGCGGAGATAATGAAGAACCACGCAATCTCTTCCTGTGAATGTCGAAAGAGCCAAGCACAAACATACAATTTGTAAAGTATTAAATATTTGCGATATGTAGTTATACTATTATGGCTTTAGGTATATTGTGGCTATAGTTTTACAATCAGCCGCTTGCCTGACAACAACCCTCATTGGGAAGTGGAGAAAAACATAGCCATTTTAGTATAACTACATATTTACGACATAATGGCTAATTCCTCCACATCGCCGCTTGCCTGACGTCAACACTTTTTGGGAAGTGGAGAAAAACATAGCCATTTTGGTATAACTACATGTTTACGATATGTAGTTGTACTATAATGGCTATGTTTCCACCACATCGCATGGTCTTTCGCATCTTTGGGTGACCATTAACATGCATATTGTATTTGGAGATGCAAGCGGGAAAGCGCGGCCCGGTCTTCGAAACAGCGCAGTTGAGGATTCAACTGGTCATGTATAAGATGTACATGTGTTTGATCCAGGAAACGATTGTGCGCTACTACAAGTGGCAACGGTTAAGATGGGCAAGACACCCCTAAATAATGGATTAAGTAAGAGTAACTAATTGGACACTAAAACAAAAAAGACCCTGAGGTAGACCCAGGAAGCGCTGGAGAGATGGAGTCGAAGAAGACGGAAAGTGCAGTCGGAAGATGGGAAAGTACAGTCAAGTACCAAGATACCTAACCAGACCCCCTACTTATATCTTAAATTTCCTCTTAAACTAAAAATAATATTAACATGAAAATTTTTATTCAGAAAGACTTATTTAAAATCTGTCTGAAAATAAATTTTCATGTTGATATCATTTTAAGTTTAAGAGAAAATTCAAGATATAAGTAGAGGGCTTGGTCAGGTATCTTGGTACTTGAGTGTACACGGCATGGAGAAGTCAGGCCAGAGACAAAGCGATATAGCGATGAATCGTTATGAGGGCCAAGACCCACAAAGGGTTAGCTCCGAAGAAAGTAAGTATGTATAAGATTATGAAGAATTTACCTATCTATATCCTCACCTGATGCAAGTTTACCAGCGGCACCTTCCACTGATCCCATGGCATTTGTGGCTCCGTTTTTGACTCCTTTACCGGCATCCTGAGCTGCTTGGACAGATCCAGATCCTGCATCCTCAGCGCAGTCAGCAGCGCCTAGGCCAATGGTCTCCATGCCTCCTTCGTTGAATGGTGGGAAACCAATTGTTACAAACTCCGAAAAAAAAGACTCCAAGCGGCGAACTATACCTATTTCTTTATTAAAACTAACTTTAGACATTACTATAATTCATATTTAAAAAAATAATTGGCGGATTCGGACTCACGCACTTAGGCTTCCGTACCATTTATCTATAAAAAGCAGCCAAGTGCGAGTCGGACTCGCCCATGAAGGGTTCCGTAGCAGCAAGTAACATAATATAAAAGTTCTTGTAGTTCGTTGTAACTTTGATCGATTTTTTAATAAACGTTTAAAAAATCTACTTACTAGATCTTGTTCAAACCAATTTCCGGTGAAAGTTTGCATGGTAATCATATATTGTTTTTAGTTTTATCTTTCATTTACTTTAGAATTTCCAGGGGGGATACACATTTTGCCACTTTGGAAGTGTCTCTCGCACAAACTTTTCAATTTAGAAAAGAATTATATTGTAAACCTCAATATCATTTTTGAAGACCTATCCATAGATACCACAAACGTAAGTGTGGGATGAAAAAAAAATTTTGAGGTTCAATTTTAAGTATGGGGAACCCCTAAAGTTTATTGTTTTTTTTTCTATTTTTGTGTGAAAATCTTACTGCGGTTCACAGAATACATCTACTTACCAAGTTTCAACAGTATAGATCTTATAGATTCGAAAAAAAGTGGCTGTGACATACGGACGGACAGACAGACAGACATGACGAATCCATAAGGGTTCCGTTTTTTGCCATTTTGATACGGAACCCTAAAAAAACACGTTTTTGTTTTGGGCGCTCTGTTTAAATATATTTTTTATTCTGTTTTTAATATTTGTTGTTCCAGCGGCAGCAGAAAAATAAACCGTGAAAATTTCAAATAGTAATTAGTAATTCTACCACGGTTTATAAGATACAGACTGGATACAGACGGACGGACAGCGGAGTCATAGTAATAGGGTCCCGTTTATACCTATTGGGTACAGAACGCCAAAAAAAGTAATTAAAAAACCACACAAGCTTTTATCTAAAACAATGAACAAGTTTAAACTGCTCCTCAAGACGAATCAAACGATTGGATTGTGTCGTTTTATTACAGAGTTCCTTGGGCCATCTTCCAGCTTCATCATCACGTCAGCTCCATGTAATCATTAAATTACATTGTCACGCGATATACGCATGCGTGCAAAATTTCAGATCAACCGGGAAGTGGATCATATTTAACTTGCAAGATTTGATTACAGACAGACAGACAGACAGACAACGGGACAGGTGAAACTAAATAAAAGTCTGTAAATAAAAATATCCCCACCAGAATTACATTTAGTTTGGTACTTACAAACTTAATCTCTTTTTCCGCCAATACCGTTAATGACATTAATCATTATCATGTCCACTGCTAGACATAGGCCTTCCTCAAGGATTTCCAAAACGACCGATCGGAAGCGGCCTGCATTCAGCGCCTTCCTGCAACTTTGCTGAGATCATCTGAGCATCTAGCAAGTGAGTGTCCTACGCTGCGCTTGCCGGTACGTAGTCGCTATTCGAGAACATTTCTCCCCCATCGGCCATCGGTTCTTCGCGCTATATTCCCCGCCCTCTGCCACTTCAATGAGCTAATCCGCTGGTCAGTGACCTTCGTTCTCCTACGAATCTCGAATTCGATCGCGTAGAGAAACACCGAGCATAGTCATTTACATCAGTACTTGAAAGTCCTCGTGACCCCATTGGTGGGGATGACCAGGGGGGCCACCAGTCTGTAGCGGTTGTTAGTGACATTACGTCACGCGTATTGCTGAACCAAGCAGTTTCTGCACTTATGTAGTAGTATGACCGTGCGTCATCGAACATTGGCTGACAATTGAAGCTACGTCAGACATGTTATATGTCCATGCAGCTATTTTGCACAATAATTACAAGCTTTTATTTAACGTGCAATAAATCTTGTATGTATGTTTGTTTAGGTCAAATCTTGCAACTCAATTTTCAAACAGTTATCCTCAACCGATTGTGCTTGTGTAAATCGGATGACAATACAATATTATGGAGTCGATGAGCTATGCTGATGATGGAGCCGGGCGATATTCGACAGAACTCAGTTATGAAGCTTCATAACCTCATTGAGTGGGACACGTTAGACAGACGTTTAAAAGTTATTAGGAGTTAACGCTTGAAAGCTGCAGGTTCGTATTTACCTGGAATGTAATAGATGGCGCTACGGATTAGAATATTATGTAGTTCCGCCACTAATCACTAGATGGTTTCGTCGAGGGTTTTTAATTTGCCCTCAAATCAAGTTATATTTTTTACATCATTATTTAATTTGCGAACGATGTACTTACCGCCGGCCCCGCCAAGGCCTCCATTACCCCCATGTCCTCCCCCATGTCCTCCCCCATGTCCTCCCCCATGTCCTCCCCCATGTCCTCCAAGTCCAACGCCTATATGCGCAGCGACATTAGCACCAATACCGGCGCCATCACTACCAGCCTTATGAGCTGCAAAAAAAATTACATAGGTATGTTGGAATGAAGTTCATCTATACAGGCTTTTTAAGCCTTTTTAACCACCAGCCAAATTTTTAAAGCAAGTTTAGTCCATAATACTGTTGTACTTCCCGTAAAAAGAATTACCGAAAATAAAAAAAAACAATGTCGGCTCTCCATACGAATCAGCGTACGGAAAAATGGATTTTGTATTGGAGAACAATTTCATGGACTGAACTTACTTTAAGTTAAAATATTTTAAGGGTAGATTCAGTCCATCATTTTAAAGAACCTCTTCCTAAACAATGTATATCGAAATACGAAAAAAATATATATGTTCCATATTAACGATATCACGTGTTTGATTTGGATGAGAGCAAAAAAAATTTTTTTCGTGTTTTTTTATACATTTAGTGAGAAAAGTTGTTAAAAATGATGGACTGAATCACCCCTTAAAATAATTGTACTTAATAAAAATGGACATTGTATTTAAGAGGCTACCTAAATTTTCCGGGGTCCAGTGCTGCCCCAATTTGAAATAAATTATTTGAAAGGAAACGAAGAAATCTTTTAAAGTTTTGTCTTGACCAGGTCCTAGATAACCCTTCAAACTATTTGATGAACTGCTGTTTACAGTTTAAAGTGAGAATGTAAAGCTTTTCTAAGCACATACGCCAAAAGTGGATGTTTAAAATGAGAACGTGAAGATCTCATTTTAAACTGTAAACAGTAGTTCATAAAATAATTTGAAGGGTTATCTGATCAAGACAACATTTTAAATGATATCTCCGTTTTTTTTCAAATAATTTATTTTAAATGGGGGCAGCACTGGACCCCAAAAAATTCAGGTATTAATATATAATTAATACAAATTAGTCTGAAAGATTCTCTAGGGCCCGGTCAAGGCCGCGGGAAGGCCGTTCTTAACACATTTCATAAGACTGAAACTTATATATATATACATAAAAACAATACCACAGAATAAGTATTAGCACTCACGAAGTCTCACTCAGAAAGGAAATTCAAAGAAATATCTACTTAATGTGGTTAACACTATGGTTTAATTTAGCTCGCGTCGGAAAGCACCTCTTCGTTTAGATGCCTAGACATCCATTGCAAGCCAATTTCATTCTTATTACTCTGGACAAACGATTCATATAACTGAATTTACCACTCCGGAGTGGTCGCCGCGCCCATAGTAATAATGAAGATATATTTTCGATACCTAAACGGGGAGTGACACAGGCCTGACAAGACTGATACATTATGGGTATCATAACCATAATAGTAAAACTTATTCATACCTGCACCGAGCATATTGAAGGTGGGGTGACATAAAGATGACCCGATCTGCAAAAGAAAATACGTCTTTAAAGTAAGTTCAGTTACATGGATGATATATTTGTCCAATTGTCAGGCGATGTGGGCTGAAAATAATGATGATAACGCCTGGGCAAGGCCTGGGATACAGGGGAAGGTCATGGGGGTCATGACCATGGCTGAGTCCATCCTGACTTCACGGCCACTTCACCCTACATGGTGAAGTGGCAGAGGAATCAGGATATACCGCAGTCGATTTCTGACCTTATTTTAAATTGCGATATTGAGATGTATCCTAATATAAGAAAAGTTTACAGTGTAGCGGCAGGGGAAAGATCTTTTTCTACGTTACGAAAAATGAAATCGTGGCTTAGAGCTTCAATGGTTGAATAACGTTTAAGGTACGATTCCGTCAGCATCCGTTCCGGCCCGCATCGGGTCGGGCCGGAACGGATGCGGAAGCATGCCGCGGCAGCCAGCCACGTGCGTCGGGGCCGTAACGTGCCGCGGGAGCTATGTACGTGCCGCGGGAGCCGTACGGGTGCCGAGAAAATGCTATATGGCGCCCTCTTTAGGCCAAAAATTAAGAAACTAAAAAATAATAAATTGAATCATTACCGTATCTGGTATCAAATGAAAGGACTACATGGTCAGATGACCTGAGCCAGGTTGCAGGAAGGCGCTGGATGCAGGCCACTTCCAATCGATCGTTTTGAAAATTCTTGGGGGAGACCTATGTCCAGCAGTGGATTTTCTGTGGCTGATAGGATGATGATGAAAGGATTACCTTAGCACATTTCAAAAATATATACATTTTTAGATGTTTCTCCTTGCTGCGCTTGAATTTACTGGGAAAACGTACTCTTCAGCAAGAGAGACATTGGACGCTATCATAAATTTGCAATAACCAAATAGGTATTTCACAAACGGATCCCAAAATTGAAAAATGGTGTTTTCAAACTCAAAATATTCTTGAAAGACCTGTTCAACTACACAACACACGTTGGATTAGTCGATAAAAAAAATGATTCCCACTGTATATGTATGGGAGATAACCTAAAAAACATTTTTCAAGATTTTGTTTTACTTCTTTGTCGGCGTGATTGATATACCCATGCCAATTACGGATTTCGAAGTCTAATAGCACAGACTGTACTCACGTACAGAAGTCTAACTCAAAAAAGTAATTAAAAGAAATATCTACTTAATGTGGTTAGAGCTATGGTTTAATTTAGCTCGCGTCAGATCTCCTCGCCTCTTTGTTTAGATACCTAGACATCCATTGCAAGCCAAGTTCATTCTTATTACTCTGGACAAACGATTCATGTAACTGAATTTTTCCCTTCGAAGTGGTCACCGCGTGCATAGTAATAATGTACCTAGGTATATTTTCGATACCGAAACCGAAACTGACACAGGCCTGCTAATAGTCTCTAAATAAAATCACAATCACGCGGACAGAGAGCCAGACATGGAGAAGCTAAGGGTTACCTACTTGTTTATAACGGAACCCTTAAAAAATTCTTACCAAGCACACAATAAGGATGGCGGTCTTCATTTTGGCAGAAGCTATGACTCCGACTGGGGATTTTAGCCCACAGCCTTCGTTTTATATCGCAACCCAAAAATTTTAACCAAATATTATTTTAGTCATGCGTACCTTTTATTTCATTTGAATGGTGGCCATATGGTTTAGTAAGTACATCTAGAATAACTTTTGTATGTCTGTACGTTGTTGAGGAGTTCGATTGCCTAGCGGATATGCTAAGCAACAATTTGCATGGTTTACCTTTGGATTGGTGATATTTATTTATAAAACTTTATTGATCCACAATATACAATAATTGTTTATACATTGACCGCCCTGTCAACCATAAGGATAAACAGAGATCTAGTTGCGGCGCAAAATAATTACTAAATAAATTCTAATAAATATACCTACATATGCCTACATATTTATTATATGTATATACATAAACATACATACAATATATAAATAATGAATGATGAATTGAAGATGGTGAAAATGAAATATACACTATTTTAGAACATGAGTGTATTTTACTTTTAAAAGAAAATTGAGTTGAAATGTCCTTGATGTCAACGGCTAAAGCATACCAGAGCCGTGAAGCTTGTAAGATAAAGGAGTTTGCCATTAAATTTGTGCGATGTAGAGGAATAGAAAGAAGACGAATATCGACAGAGCGAAGTTGCCGATCATGAGTGTCGGAAAGAAATTGAAATTTGCATTTTAGGTAATGAGGAGAATTTGAATTCGAAATAATTGAAAAGAGAGTGCAAAGAAGGAAGGTGAAAGGTTATTCGAAGGAGAACAAAAGTCACTGCCATAGCCCAGCGGATTAGCTCGTTGAACTTGTAGTTAGCGGGACGCATAGCGCGACGAACCGATGGCCGATGGGACAAAAAGGTTCTCGAATGGCGACCACGCACTGCGAAGTGTAAGCAGGCCTGTGTCACTCCCCGTTAAGGTATCGAAAATATACCTTCATTATTACTATGCGCGCGGCGACCATTTCGAAGGGGAAAATTCAGTTACATTAATTGTTTGTCCAGAGTAATAAGAATGAAATTTACTTGCAATTTATGTCTAGGTATCTAAACGAAGAGGTGAGGAGTTCTGACGCGAGCTAAATTAAACAATAAAGCTAACCACATTAAGTAGATATTTCTTTGAATTTGTTTTCTGAGGAAGAGTTTTTTACGAGAGTACTAGTACTTATTCTGTGGCGCAGGACACGAACAGGTGGTCAAACGAACTCACTAAGGTCGCTGGATGCAGGCCGCTCTAGATCGGTTATTTTAGGAAACCTTGGGAGATACCTATGTTCAGCTGTGGACGTTATGTGGCTGAAATCATGAAACGATGGTGATAGATGATAGAAGTGGCATATAAAATCTTAACAGCTGAAATCAGTAGAAACAACGAAAGCGCTTGAGCCGTGGTGGCTTCCAGCGAAGAATATGAGCATACTACGTGATTTGAATTACTTTGTGCAATTCCGCCACAGTTCGTTCATGCAAACTATTGCCGGCCGGCGCCCACCCACCACTGTTAGTCCGTCCAAACGTGTCCGATGTTGCTGCAGCCGCAGTGGATGCAGCAGTATCGGAGGGAGCATGCATCAGCTGTTGGTGGCGGGTGCACACGGGCTGTTGGCGGCAGGTATTATGGGACTGACAGTAGTAGGTGTGCGCCGGCCGGCAATAGTTTGCATGAACTAACTGGTGGCGGAATTGCACAAAGTAATTCAAATCATATAATATGTAACTTTGACTTCCGCAAAGTAACACCTGAATCTATTAACTGTCTGAGAATAAAAGCACACCATCTCTCCCTGTGGATGTCGTAAAAGGCGACTAAGAACTAAGTGCAGAAATCTCGTGCTGCATTAGTAGGCCTAGTAGTCATCAGCCACGCTGTCACACCGGAGGTCTCGGGTTCAATCCCCGGTCAGATCAAGATGGAAAAAGTTACTAAAAGGCCTCTTCATGTTGGCTTTGGCCCTATGAACGCCTCAAAGGACCAGGTCCCCATGGACCCGTGGCTGAAAAACGTACCAACATAGTAATAATATAGGATACAAAATGGCGATTTTTCCTACGACGTTGTCAACACAGACAATGACCTAGACTTGAAGACTTATTTGACTATTTTCTTGAACGGCGGAATCAAGTCTTTCTTTTTGACCGTTCAGTATTCTTGTGTTAGTATCCCATAATACAAGTCTCGAACTTTACTTTGGGGCTAGCTCTAAACCAGTAAACTATAAATAAAAACATGAAAATAAAGAGATGAGTAGAAGAAGAAATGACGAAACAAAGGTGTTAATAAACCTATTATTATTTTATATAGGTATTATTATAAATGCTAAAGTTTATATGGATGTTTCTTAATTCTGCTTTTACGCCAAAACAGCTGAACGGATTGTACCTACTTAATGAAGTTTGGCGTCCGGACGGTCTGACCCTGGTTCCGTGGAAGCATGGTAGGTGCGTGGTGTGGGACGCCACATGTGTTAGCACTGTTGCGGCCAGCCACCTCGGCCGAACTATCGGCTCGGCAGCTGCAGCTGCAGAGGACGCCGCGAAGAGAAAACGCATTAAGTATGCGGCTCTGGAGCCGCACTATTGCTTCGTACTTGTGGCGGTGGAAACGATGGGTTGCTGGGGTGCTGATGCTAAGCGCCTTATTGGCGAGATAGGGCACCGAATCTCAGAGAAGACCGGTGACTCCGGCTCAGGTTCGTTTCTTATGCAAAGGGTGGCCATGGCGATTTAGCGTGGCAATGCTGCCAGCGTTTTGGGCACCTTTGCACGGGAAACGATAAGAGGCGGTCTTTATGATTGTCTTTTTATTTTTATTTTATTTTATGTAAGCTATTGACAATTATTATTTAAAAGGACATGTTATAATTTAATATTTTTATATTAAACACATTAAAATACTTTTATATAGGTATAATTATAAATGCTAAAGTTTATATGTATGTTTCTTAATTCCGTTTTTACGTCAAAACAGCTGAACGGATTGTACCTAATGAAGTTTGGCGTGTACTTAACTTATTAACTGGAATAAAGACTTTTCATCCCGTCAAAATTTGAGGCCCCCGTGTTATTGTCAAACGTTCGACCTCGCAGGCAAAGTTGCGGACATGAGCTAGTAATTATTTTATTGCCTATTCTAATATATATTACACGAGTAGTACATATATATTTATAAAGTTTATACAAGTGTTGTGGTTACGTCAATAACTTAACGACTTTACGTTTATTTTTGTACTTAAGTGCTGCGTAATTGTGAAATAATCATTGACTATAAATGAGGGTGACGACAGGGTTAGAAAAGTACAATTTTAATTAGTCCGTCTTTTCATTACTTACTTACTCCGCTGGTCAACGACCAGAAGTGGATCTTGGCCTCCGAGACGAAAGAGCGCCACAATTTTTTGTTCTGAGCGAACTCTTGCCAGCTGACAGCTTCCATCCCCCATAGATCAGCTTGCACCGTATCGCTCCAGCTTTATCTGGGTCGACCTACTGGTCTTCGGCTTGATACCCTTCCCTTATATGCTGCTTTGACGCCACGATCTTCCTTCATTCTTTCCAGATGCCCAAGCCATTAAGCGGAGCGCTTTAGTAACACCAATTATATTTATCTCTTTTACCAGAGCTCCTCTATCTCAACATTTTTCCGGACTCTCCAGCTTCTGTCAACATCTTTAGCCTGTCCGAGTAGTGGTTTTCCTTCTTAAGTGTTAGCGTCCAGGCCTCGCAGCCATATGTCAGTTTTGACCGTTTTATATATCCTAAATTTTCTTCTTCTATAAGAAGCCTGGACATCTTATATTAAGGTGGTACCTGAATTTTCCGGGGTCCAGTGCTAACGGACACTGACGGAAACGGAGACATCATTTAAAATTTTGTCTTGACCGAGCACTAGAGAACCCTTCAAACTGTTTTATAAACTACTGTTTACAGTTTAAAGTGAGAACGTGAAGCTTTTCTACGCACATCCGCCATGGGCTATACTAGATCACTATAGTAAAATGAAATTAAAATAAAAGTCAAAATAAAAAAATGAAATTTGACATTCCCATACAAATTTTGCATGCTGCTACACTGCACAGTTTTATGGAAATGTCGAAATTTATTTTTGTGTCGACAGTTATTTTAATTTCATTATACTATGTATAGTGATTTAGTATAGCCTGTGGTTAAATTTTTTACGGGTACCTTCCACTTTGTGCTTATACAATTTTGATATGGATTGTACTCCATTTACATATGTTTACAGTTAAAATTTGCCTGACTTATGAATCATTGATCAGATTTCCGTGGTTCATTTATCATCATCCCCCATAACTTATGAATCATTGAACCGATTTCCAATTCGATATTATTAGCCAAAGGTAGATAATAATTTAAAAAAAAAATCTTCATAGCACGTTTTACACTATCTAAAGATTAGTAGCGCCATCTATTATTTGCCAAGTAAAATAAAAAATCCCCGACTTTCAAGCTGTAACCCCCAATAACTTCTACAAGGCTGGATCGATTTTCATCAAACATAGCTAGGAATCACCCCAAGGGAACTTGTTTTTACGTAAAAAATACCGCATCGAAATCGGTCTACCCGTTCGAGAGCTACGATGCCAGAGATAGACAGAAATAAGCGTTAAACTTTTAACACCCATCTTTTTCATCGGGTGTTAAAATACAAAGCAGGTTCTAAAAATAGGTGTTTTTTGAGTGACACCTCAGTCACACAAACTTTTGTCAGAGCCCCATTTGGATCTGCTGCCTCGGCATCTCCCTATACCAGATCAGAGTCTGTCTAAAGTTTTCCAAACAGCCCAGAGATCCTTACCCGGGGCAGCTTCTCGTCAAGTGGCATCTGTTTGTCAGCCCCCGACGACAAAAAGAACGGGGTGTTATAAGATTGACGTTTGTCTGTCTGTCTGTGGCATCGTAGCTCTCAAACGAATGAACGGATTTCAAATGCGGTTTTTTTTACGTGAAAGCAAGTTTCCTTGTGGTGGTTCTTAGTATGTGTGGTAAAAATTGTTCCAGTAGTTTGAAGAGTATCAGCTCTTTATAACAATCTAAACCACGGTTTGCTTATATCTAGATAGCCCTATCTAGGTTTGCTTTCCAATTAAATGTAATAAGAAATAATAGATGGAAATGGTTTGTGTGATATCATATTACTACTCAACGCGCTATGGAGAGGGTTATGCTCGGTGTTTCCCTACGTGATCGAATCAGAAATAAGGAATTACTAGGAGAACTTTTGTTCTCCTACACTCACTAACATAGCCTAGCGGATTAGCTCGTTGAAGTGGCAGTGGTTGGGACACATAGCGCGACGAACCGACGGCTGATGGGCCAAAAAGGTTCTCGAATTGCGACCACGTACTGGCAAGCAAAGCGTAGGACACCCACAAGGTGGTCTGACGACCTGACTAGGTTCGCTGGAAAGCGCTGGATGCCGGCCGCTCTAGATCGGTCATTTTGGAAATCCTTGGGAGAGGCCTATGTCCTGCAGTGGACGTTTTGTGGCTAAAATTATGATGATGATATCATGATACTAAAAATGAAACATATGAAACTATAGAAAGTCGGGGATTCTTGGCAAATAAGCTTGCAATCATCTTTCACTTTTCATTCTTATTACAGTGTGAGCTCACAGGATAACTCCGTGGATATACGAAATCCGTAGGCGTCGCAGAGCCAGGCCTATTTAGAAAGCGTTGGCGCAATGACTTTGTTCTATGGTTTGTTTGTTTAGGTATTTAAAAGAATGTAAACAATCTTGACATACATACATACATATATATTATCACGCCTGTTTCCCACAGGGGTTGGCAGAGACTAAGGACATGTCTTTTTATTTAAATATACACTTTAAAAATCAATACCGTTTTACTAAATTACTAATAATCTATTTTATAAATGAAAAATAACAATTTGCAAAGGTAATTTATAAAATGTATATGTCAAGATTGTTTACATTCTTTTAAATACCTAAACAAATGGACTATTGATAAAGAAAAATGGATGAAATGGGAGTCACCTTTGCCCAGCAATGGGACAGGTTCAGGTTAATTAAAAAAAAATACAATGTACCCTAGCTTCTGATTCTGTAACTATGTAGCTTTTAGGCGTACTTAGGATTGCGGACTAGACCGGCTCTTATATTAGTATAGTTAATTTGTTTTTATTTTTGTGTTAATAAATAAATCAATTTATTCAAATAAATTGAATAAACTTAAATAACAATAATTATTAGAGATGCGCCGAATGTAGGTTCAACCGAACAAGTCCAAAATGTACCGAACCGAATATTCGGCAGAATCATTCGGTTCGATTCCGAAAATTCGTATTCGGTATGTACATTAAGTATTCGGCCGAATATTCGGTTGATTTGCCGAACAATTACCGAATATTTAAATTATTTTTAATATTAAAAAAAGAACATTTTATTATACAGTAATAATAATAATAGTAACGCCGCAGGGCAGCTTGTGGCGAGCTGTTGGTGAGTAACGACACCACGGACCCGAGTGCTCCAGAGAGCCGGTCAGAGCACTCGTCCCCGACGTGTCTTTGTCGATCGGGGTGGAGACCCAAGAGGGCTCGCAGGGCTCTCAGCTATGCATTGCCTTAATTGGCCGTGCAAAGAGGAGTCGTTAGAGCTGTTGCTCCAGGGGTGGAAGTGTTAAAGGGCATAACGCCTCGAGTAACTTCGGAGAAAGCGCAGCACACCCCTCTATATCCCTGAGTCACTTGCACCGGTGTTGCTCCTTTGCCAGCAATTATTGTCGGCGCGTTTGAGAGGCGCATCTAGCGAGCGGCAGGCCACCACCTGCCTACAATAGTCAGTTATCATGATTATGGCAGGTGACGTTGCTATTGCAATATCCCAGCATCAGTCCATCCCACTCTCATTCCATAACCCAAAGACCTTTCCCTTTTTCTTGCAATAGATCTTTCTCCTGCCGAAACCTATTCAAAGGTACATCTTTCATAAGTATATTTAGGAATGGGTTTTAGCGGAAGCGCCACATTACATCAACTTCTCCAAAGGGCCTCTACGTGTTGGATCTGTATCCCCACGCAAACCTCTCAAAGGACCGGGGTGAAGAGACCCGTGAAACTAAAGGAAATACATAATAATAAAACTCAATAATACATCAGTTTCTACAAAAAATGAGCCCAAGTCACCGTCAATAATAAATAAATAAATAATATAACAAACATATTATGTCAGGAAAATGAAACAAATATGTTAGAAATACAAAAACACCCGGTAGTTGTACAAAACTAGTAAGTATTTATCACCTGTTTTAACAGGTGTTTATATCCATAGGTTAACTACATATATATCTTCTTGAATAGAACAATATTTACGGATCTTATAATCTATTGTCTTCAGAAATACGAGAACTATGAACATCTACCTAATTCCATTGAAATTACGAAACAAACATATTAATAATATGTTGATCGAGATACATATAATTTAGCCAGTAAAGCCCGGTTTACATTATTACTTGTCAATATGTACACCGGGCTTGACAAGTGGCAAGTGACAAGTGGCAAGTGCGTGTGCACAGGCACTGTCAAGTGCAAGTGACAAGTGGCAAGTGTATACCAGCCTGTTCTATTCTTTGACAAGTAGCTCCCCCCACGCTACCTCATTTTCCCCACACTCGCCCACCGCCTATGCTGTAGTTGGCATATCACGCATGACATATAGGCAGTGATCGGAGTAGGTAGAGCGATTTTTGGTACTTGTATGATGTCGTACATAAAATGGACATGCTTTTTTTCCGGCAAGTTCCGGTTTTTTTCCGGATTTTTGTGGGGTTGAATTAATTTATTTCATAAGTAACAAATTTATTAAAAATTTGAAGGAAGGATTAGCAAAACATATTAAATTGATTTTATTTATCTGTGGAATAATAAAATGAATGTGTGTTTTTTGTGTATTATGTTCCGATAAAATTCATCTGATTGATTTGAAACTATCAAAGTTTGTTGTTGTTGACTTGCTGTGTCCAAAGCAATGAAGGTACGTTCTACCTTTCTACGTAATTTATCGCGGAAACGTACGGAAAACACGTTTCCCATCCCACGAGAAAAAAAGTTAACTTTTTAACCTACTTCAAAAAAGGAGGAGGTTATCAATTCGTCTCGATCTTTTATATTTTGTTTTTATGTATGTTCACCGATTACTTGTAGAAGCCTGGACCGATTTTGAAAAATACTTTTTTCTTTAAAAGAGTATACTTTCCAGGTGGTCCAATAGGAATTTTATAAAAATCTGTTGTGTAGTTTGGGGTGAAGTCGGTTTTTAGTTTTGAAAAATTATAAAACCCTGGCTTAAAGCATTGAAAAAAGTGCCCAATCGAATGTTCTTTTCGTTCAATTAATTGTATCTGTTACTTTTTATATTTTAATAGGCTTTTACTTGAGGTCTTTGAACACCACATTTTTTTTAACTTAGAACGCCTGTCAGCTCTATTTGGCGATGAAATTGTTAAGAAATACAATCTTGCTCATATTTATTGGTTTCTCACTTTACACCTAGCTACACCACGCAATAAATTTAAAATTCCGGAAATAAGAGAAAATAATTTAAAAATTCCGATTTTCCATTGGCATGTCCATATTAAGACATACGGTTGAGATCATTGACCACAAATCGCTCTATCTACTCCGATCAATGCATATAGGCGTGTAATGTAACTTTTAAAATATTTTAGTGTAAATAATGTATGGATGCAGTTTCACAAAGCTGATTTCTTGTTCTGCTTTTTTATGTAAGCCATCTAATGACTTATTTCAAAATCAGCGCTGTTGCAAACCGCCATCAGCACATAGCTGAGCTGGTCGCCCTATCGGCAATTCGTAGTTGTTATATTTATTGTAAGTACACACAATAATACCCACATAGAAAAATATACAACCAATAGAACAATTAAGTAGTACCGAAAGTATAGAGGTAGTATACTTTTCTATGTAGCCCACTGTACATGTAAGTTATGATGGTTTTGATTGCCGAATAAAGCTTATCTTTCTAATAAGCTTCTTTCTAATCCACTTGTCAGTGTCGTGTCCTACTTGTCACTTGTGAGTGTTAACTTGCCACTTGTCACTCGCACTTGTCACTTGTCAATATTTAAAGCCCGGTGTACATATTGACAAGTGCGAGTAATAAGTGGCAAGTGCGTGTGAATAGGCACTGGCACGTACGACTGACAAGTGACAAGTGAATAGCAGTACTGCATATCCAGTTGTGTGGTTTCCGGAGGCCGTGTGGTTTCCGGCAGAGTAGAATAGGGCCACTACAAGTCCTTCCGTGGATGTCGTAGGAGGCGACTTAGGGAATACAAGCACAACAAAGATTATAAATAACAATGAGACCTCTCCAACCCGTCTGGCCAGTGAGGAGAGTGTAGGCCAAGTCCTCTGGCTGCTCTGGCCAAGTATGGCTCTGGTAGTACAGAGAGGGTCGTGCTCCTACAGTGGAGACCAGAGAGTGGAGGGAAAAAGACCTGATGATGATGATGATGATGATATCCAGTTGTCAGTGCGTGTGAACACCTACTTATCACTTGTCAGTGTTTTTGCCACTTGTCACTCGCACTTGTCACTTGCCAATATGTAAACCAGGCTTTAACCGTGTTTACCATACAGTTGTACAAACAATGAGTTTAAAACAATAGTAAGCGGTATATAATTTATTTCTTACTTGCGACTCGCCCCAGCTTTGTCGGTATATGTATAAGGTATAAATGTGAACTTAACCGACTTCAAAAAAAAGGGAGGTTGTCAATTCGTCGCGATCCTTTATTTTTATTTTTTTATGTATGATCACTGATTACTCGAAGACGCGTGGACCGATTTAGAAAATTATTTTTCGTTTGAATGGGTATACTGTCCAGGTGGTCCCATGGTCATCAAGTCAGGATCGGATGATGGGATCCTGGAGAAATCGAGGGAACTCTTTGAATTTTATAGGCACACATAAAGCAATTACTGTATTTTTATGGTGACTAGAGCATAAGTCAAGGTGTGCTCTTGAATCACTCAGTCTATTGAATCCGTGTAAAATCTAAGCCTACATACAATACGAAGCTAAGTGCCGCAACAGACAGGGCGCAAGTTGCGTCGCGTAACAGCTAGAGATGGGCAGTGAATAGTATACTCAATCTACTCATTTGAGTATTTACTCACTAGATTTAATAAATAGAGTAAATAGAGCGTGCTCATGTATTGACATCGCATTTGATGTCTGTTTACTTATTTTTACGTAAAATTACGTCTATGCACACCTCCCAGGAAAAAATGATAATGAGTCAAAGAAGTCTACTTTCAGTGTGTGATTAGTATGGTATTTTCATATAATTTAGCGTCGCATAAAACGTTTACCTACATTTTAAGCATATTATGGCTTACACTTTCCGACAAGAATTGCAAGTGTATACTAGATTTAAGTTTGAGAATTGTCATGAAAACATGAAATAATGAATATGAATATAAATATGAGTCGCAACTCATATAAATCAATCTACTCACCAAATGGATAAATAAGGATTTTTATCAGGTATTTACTCAATCTACTGAGTAAATACTCAATGGGTTGATTGAGTATTTATGCATCGCCCATCACTAGCTGTTACGCGGCGCAACTCGCGCCGCGTCTGTTACGGCCCTAAGAGGAGGGTTAGGTATGTGGTTCGCCGCTATATATGCATGTTCATATGTATGTATAATAAATAAATATACAATGTGGAAGTGATATACCCGTCATAAATCGAACAACGGGCTATACTAGATCACTTTATTTATTTATTCATTATCTACCAGTTTGCCTTTGGGTTAATATAATAAAATTAAATAATAGTCGAAAAACGATTTAAAAAACTCGATCTTCCCATACAAATTGGCCGGGCGGCTGCCCACTTTTGTATGGAAGAGCCAAATGGTTTTTTAGATTTTTGACTGTATTTTAATTTAATTCATTATACTATAGTGATCTAGTATTGCCCGTGGTTTGATTTATTACGTGTATGTCCCTTTCACGTTGTATACGGACAAATTAATGATTGAGCTAGCGTCAAAGTAAGTTCGAGACTTGCGTTATGGGATACTAACTCAACGATAAGAAATACATATATAGATAAACATCCTATGTATGGTCATCTGTTTCCCTAAACCTTTTATAATATCCGTGGTACAATAACAAATGAGGTATCGTTGGAAGCATTTTGGCTTTACCACAGAATAAGTACTAGAACTCACGTACAGAAGTCTTACTCAGAACAGAAATTTAAAGAACGCTATGGTTTAATTTAGCTCGCGTCAGAACTCCTCACCTCTTCGTTTTGATACCTAGACATCCATTGCGAGTTAATTTAATTCTTATTACTCTGGACAACCGATTTATGTAACTGAATTTTCCCCTTCGAAATAGTCGCCGCGCGCATAGTAATAATGTAGGTATATTTTCGATACTTAAACGGGGAGTAACACAGGCCTGGCTGTACGCTGGATACAGGCTATGTGACGTCACAATAAATTCAATATAGCGCCTTCTGTTAGTAGGCCTAAAAGAAAGTAACTAAAAATAAAATAAACCATCATACATACCGATGCTTTCGATAACAATTGTCGTAAAAACCAAAATGGCACTTTTGGTAATAAGCGAAAAACAAACCAAAAAATAGTTTTTCTTTATTATCTTTTTTATTTTAAAACCTAAAAAATAATGATGTAAACATGAAATACTTGAAATTTGATGATCTTTCGCAACGTTTTATTTATATCTATGTCAAAGCTTTATTTTAAAAGTTAGCTTGGATATACACCCCTAAAAATTAAAAAAAAAAAACGGTTTTTACGACCCCCAATAAAACAAGATTTATTAATAGGTTTACTATTTATTAGAAGTATCTACCTATTTTCAAAAACGTTAGCTATACAAATGGAGATAAGAACCTTGTATTGAAACAATTGTTAATGTAAACATTAAGATTTCAAACTGTTATTATGTAAAAAATATCTATATTAATATAACCGTAAACTTTGGCCATGCTGCCGAGGGATGATTTTTTAGTGGGACTTAACAATTTGTATTTTTTTTTTAATTTTTAGTTCTTATCTCAGTTTTAACTTAATTTTTTTTTTACTATAGGTTTAATTTAATTTTTTTTTAAATATCATCCTGTTAAATAAGAACTTAAACACGATT
The DNA here is from genome assembly GCA_943193695.1 of Acrobasis suavella. Lineage (NCBI taxonomy): Eukaryota > Metazoa > Arthropoda > Insecta > Lepidoptera > Pyralidae > Acrobasis > Acrobasis suavella. The sequence continues at coordinate 6,314,366 of OW971956.1, forward strand.
AAACTGTAGCCATTATTTTTATGTATTGCTTTAGACCAAATCAAATTGTGATTTTACTTTTTCATAATATATTACAAAAAAAACCTTACTATAACAAGAAGAAATAAACTCAGAACGTAAAAATTGTCTCTATAACAAAAAACATTTAATCAATTTAAATTTAAAACGTTTAGAAGCAAATAATCGACAAATATCATAAATTATTTTGGTAACAAAAAATAAAACACACAAATTACCTGGGGATTAAAATCATTTGTGGCATCGTGATAACTTTTAAAACCCAGCATATGAGAAATCTCATCTTCCTCGTCAGTCTCAGGAAGAGTTTCTACAATATATTGAGACTGTGGAAGCTGCTTATATTCAGCATGGAATAGTTTGTTAATTGTCCCTTGATCACACAGTCGCACAAGATCTTTATATTTGCAGCTGTGATAGGTAGTCTACCTTGGGCAGATTATCTCCTTCAATAATCGCCAGAATACCTAAAGAAATCGATCAAAGAATTGAAAACGTTTGGCGGAGCTTCTGGTCGATATAGGAACTGCTGAAGGGCAATCTGCCAACTTGTCTAAAGAAGAGACTGGTCGACGTGTGTATTGCCCATCCTAACCTACAGTGCTCAGACGTGGTCTCTTACAGATGCGCAAAAGTCCAAATTGAAGTTTTGTCAGCATCGAACGTAGCATTCTAGATTTCTTTAATCGATTTCTTTATCCTGGCGATTATTCAAGGAGACAATCTGCTTAAGGTAGACTACCTATTACAGCCGCAAATTGTAAAGATCTTGTGCGACTGTGTGATCAAGGGACAATTAACAAACTATTTCATTCTGAATATAAGTAGCTTTCATAGTTTCAAGATATTGTAGAAACTCTTCCTGAGATGAGATTTCTAATTAAGTTGGTTATTAAAAGTCATCACGATGCCACAAATGATTTTAATCACCAGATAATTTGTGTGTTTTATTTTTTGTTACCAAAATAATTTATGATATTTGTCGATTATTTGCTTCTAAGCCGAAAGAAAACCGGTATGACCAAGAAAAAAATGAGCGTATGATTTGACCCAGTTTAAAGAGAAGTGGTGATATTAAGGACTGGGACGTAAAAATAGAAAGAGAGAAGGCTTTTGCCCAACAATGGGACCTAAATGGCTATAAAAAAAATAGGCAGCCTATTCGTATAGAGTGCTTTTGGAGTCAAGCCTCTTACTTGTTTATATTTTTATTCTATAAGTTTTTTACTTCTCTTTTTATAATGGCGTGCATCGAGTCGGCTGGCATGTACCTTAGTGTATCCAGGAAGTAAGTTTATGAAAAAATACTTCAAAATTTTTAGAAAACATTAAATAATAATTTAATACTACTAGAACCTTTTTGTTTTGGTTCCGGCCCCAGATGAGTCACAATACAAAAGTAAATGTTGTTTGCCTCTTTCATTTGCAATTTTTAAGTAGCAATTCCAGATTTACGCCATATTTTTTCTAGAAATAATACTAGCTATTAAAGATACGACTTAAATTATAATACGATTTATCGGAGTTACGACATTTGTTTCTCAGGGAAAATTACATCTTCATAATATTTTGTGTGTGTAATGAATTTGTATATACGCTGTTTTGTGCAACTGGCAAATATTGACAGTTTTATTTTACAGTCTAATCGGTCAACGCTTCGAAGCCATGTGTCTTATATACATACCACTTTTTAAAAAAAAGCAACTTTAGGCCGATAAAAAAATTGGCTGTAAAAGCAAATTTTTCACCCCGATTGAAATTTGATATATACACATCGATAGAGCGTCAAAAGTTGAGTAGGGCTGTATCAAAAACTCATTTTCGCCAAAATGACTTTTACGACAATTGTTGTCGAAAGCATCGAATTACCGTGTTTGGTATCAAATTTTAATGATATCGCTCAATCATTTTAAAATCAGGTATAAATTCATTAATTACATGACGCGTCTATCTTTGGGCTGGCTTGTGTCACTCCCTGTTTAGGTATCGCAAATATACCTACATTATTACTATGCGCGTGGCGACCACTAAGAAACGGTAAATTCAGTTACATGAATCGTTTGTCCAGAGTAATGAGAATGAAATTGGCATCGTAATGAAATTTGTATCTAAACGAAGAGGTAAGGAATTCTGACGCGAGCTAAATCAAACCATAGCGCTAACCAACTTCTGCACGTGATTACTTGTATTTATTCTGTGCTTTGGGTAACCATCTCACATTATGTGTACCAAATTTCAATTCAGCCAGTACAGTACTTTTTTTTATGTCATAGGGCGGCAAACTAACAAGCGGGTCACCTGATGGTAAGTGATCACCGCTGCCCATGGACAACTGCAACACCAGGGCCGGCCTTTCAGGATTTTGCCCTACCCAGAATAGGGAGCGGGGCCTCCGGCTCTCTCACTCACCGAACGAAGCATAGAAGCGGTGACGCTACTAGGTACTCAGACGCCGATTTTCTGTGAAAGTGTGGTACTTCAAAGTGGTGAAAGTGTGGCAAACCAGAGTTTTGCCGGTAATATAACTTGCTACTAGCAAAACAGAGTTTTGCCGGTAATATAACTTGCGAAGCAAATGGGCTGTGGCGGACAAGCGAGTGAACCTTAAAGGGTTCCCTTTTTAGGGTTCCGTACCCAAAGGGAAAAACGTAGTCTGCCTCCGTAGCTGCCTCCGTAGTGCAGTGGTCAAGGAGTTATCCTTGTGACCCGGAGGTCATGGGTTCGATTCCCACTGGGAAGCATACTTTGTGAAAAGTTGTTTCCAGTCTGGATAGGATATTGCAGGCTTGAATCACCTGATTATCCGAAAAGAAAGATGATTCCGTGTTTCGGAAGGCACGTAAAACTGTGGGTCCCGAACGCCACCTAGCGTTTGATCATCAAACTACCCAAGGATTGGTTCCTGGTTTACCCTTTGGGTTTTGGAGGTCAGACGGCAGTCGCTCTGTGTAAAAACCAGTAACCTCGTCAAATCTCCTTGGTTAGGTAGCGGACCTCGGGCTCTGAAGCGTTGCTGCTGAGGATGCAACCGGGAATACGCTCGGATGATGATGATGACCCAAAGGGAAAAACGGGGCCCTATTACTATATACTCCGTCCATCCGTATGTCTGTCATTAGGCTGTAACTTTTAAACCGTGATAGCTAGACAGTTGAAATTTTTACAGATGATATATTTTTCTGCTATACTTATATACTTCTGCATGCTATTCCCACTCCTTCTCTGTTCAAGCGGTGAAATTATGAAACTCACTACCACACACTATACGAGACTCCTAACCATTCTCTTTGTTTAGGAAGCGAGTAAAAGAGTATTATCTCTCCTTTACGTAATAAATATTTATTCTTATTATATATAGGTAATTTTATATATTTACATCTATAGTTAGGTATATTTTAGTTTATTTATATTTATATATTATGTATTTTATAGGGTGTTTTTTAAATCACTAGCATCCTTTCTACTGGTGAAAGTACTCATGAATATGAGCAACATTTTGTATGGGACCAACTCAATCCAACCGAAAAAAAAACTGCTGTTCCATACTACCTGTTCTTCCATAATGTACTTTTTTTTACTTTCTTTGGCGCTTCAACTAGTAATGTGCCGTTCTTGAACATTTCCAGAAATTTTCGAAACGGTCTGGAAAATTTCCGAGGAATTTCCCGCAAGAAATTTCTTTAGGAAATGTTTCAAATAAATTTCTCGAATTTTAAAAATTTCTGAAATTTCCTGAAATTTTTAAGGAAAGAAATTTCCGAGATCAGAAAATTTCTCGGCGGCACATCACTAGCTACAACCCTTCGTGGGTCTTGGCCTCCAAAACGATTCGTCGCCGTATGGCTTTGTCTCTGGCCTGCCTTCTTCATGCCGTGTACTTTCCCATCTTCCGTAAGTCTTCTTCGACTCAGTCCCATGTGCTTCCTAGGTCTACCTCAGGGTCTTTTTTGTTGTAGTGTCCAATTAGTTACTATTTTCACTAACTTGCAGATGATGTATTTCTGTTGCCGCTATAACAACAAATACTAAAAAAAAATATTTAAGTGGGGCTCCCATACAACAAATGTGATTTTTATAGATAATGGTAGGGAATCGACTTGCACTTGGCCGTTTTTTTTTTAAATAAGGATCCCTAATAATATAAAAACGTAGTTTCTTATCTATAATTCTGTATAAGAGAGTTATTTTAGTATTTTATTTTATCAGAAGGAAATAGAAACGAATTATCTCCTAACTTTACTAATATTTATTAGATAACATTAATTTTATAATAACATAATGAATGATTCATAATATCAGTGCATAGCAGATAATACGTTATCGAATCGATTCTTAATGTATAGATTAAGTTAATTATCTGATAATCTATATTTACAAAGAAAAAAGATTAAAAAGGAATGTTTGACTTTTGATACGACGAAATACAGAGATATGCCTCTATGGGTTATAATTCTATGACGTCAAATCAAACAGTCTATAAGACTTTTTGTTTTGACGTTTCAAAACAACAAGTCCCATAGACTGCTAGAGGCACTGGACAACAAGATTTTGCCACAAGCAAACTGGCAGCAATTACTAAAATAATTCAGTACAAAAAACATGAATCTAGTTATAAAAAATGTATAGGACGTCAAAATTTTTAAATTTAACAATTCTATATAACAATACAGAATTCAAATTTGTTATTTCTTCGGTAATTTCAAAATTATACCATAAATTCAATTAGGTGTTTTCCAATTTTAAAATCACAGTTAAATACAGTTAAAACCTTATCTTTTACAATATTTTTACATCCTTACTACATTATTTAAATAAGAAATGGACTTATTAGAGGTTTCTTGCGGGTCGGTATAACGCAGTACACAATGTATGGGAAATATTATGGTAACTTAAATTTTTATATATCACCATAGATAAAAAAGGCATAAAGGTAAAACACATTTTGTTTTGATTATGAAGGCTGATTACATCATTTATGTTACAAAATTAAATAACCTGCACAGAAGCTATTAACTATAAATGATTAAAAATATCAGAAATTGGGGAAAATCGGATTTTTCATATAACATTATTCCCAATTCTGACCTCCTAGAAACAAAAGTAAATTACATATACATTATAAAAAAATCTTTAAGAGACATTTAGTGTTATTCCAGTGAAAAAAAAAAACACTGTCGACCAGTGAGCTATTGACGTCAGTTTCTTAGAGTTAAATTGCGGTTTTAATATCAGTTTTTCTGCAATAATAAATCAAAAAGCACGTTAAAATGGATGTCATCAGTGACAAGTGACATTATTCTGTGACTTTTATTTCCTTAACAGTACCAAATAATTTATTTTTGATTAACGAAAGTATCCAAGTGTCCAATTCTGTTATTTTCTTATGATTCGACTCGGCTAAAGTCAATTATATTTGAACTAACCACGTTTATCCGAATTACAAATGTCCGATAAATTGTTTAACACAAAAACGTTCGTCATTGGTCGGTTCAACAATTATTATACCTACTTCAACGACTAACGGTAAGCCAAAAATACTTAAGGAGCTACCTGAATTTCTTTGGGGTCCATTTGAAATAAATCATTTGAAAGGAAACGGAGATATCATTTAAATTTTAGTCTTGAACATACCCTAGATAATCCTTCAAACTATTTAAAAAAAAAAACCACTGTTTATAGTTTAAAGTGAGAACGTGAAGCTTTTCCAAGCCGGAAGTGGCCGTTTTTCACAAATGTGCGTAGAAAAGCTTCACGTTTTTATTTTAAACTATAAACAGTAGTTCATGAAATAGTTGTAAGGGTTATCTAGGGTCGGTCAAGACAAAATTTGCCATTGCTTTTCAAATAATTTATTTCAGATGGGGGCAGCACTGGACGCTGAAAAATTCAGGTAGCCCCTTAAGTGTTTAAGATAAATAAATAGGTACGTCTAATATATTAGATAATACCTATTACGAATCATTATTTTATAGACTAGAGTCCTGCTCAGAATTAAAAAAGAAAATTAAATAAAAAAAAAATACAAAATAAACATGTTTGTTGGTGGGTGAAACTTGCACCACAAAATTTGCCAGGCAAATAAAAAAACGCCGACTTTCAAGCGTTCACCCCTAACAACTTTTGATAGGCTAAACCGATTTTCATTAAACATAGCTCAGAACTACCCGAGAAAAATACCGCATCGAGATCGGTCAATCTGGTTGACAGCTAGTGGTTTTAAAATTCATAAATTAGGCACCTCGCGCACTAAACGGCCATGATAACGACCAGTCGTTGCTGTGGCCGCAAACATGGTCGCAAAAGCCACGGCCATTATCATCATCATATCAGCCACAGGGAGTCCACTGCTGGACATAGGACTCCCCCAAGGATTTCCGAAACGACCGATCGGAAGCGGCTGCATTTAGCGCTTTCCTGCAACATTGCTCAGGTCATCTGACCATCTAGCAGGTGGGTGTCCTACCCTGCGCTTGCCTGTACGTGGCCGCCATTCGAGAACCTTTTTGCCCGGTCATCGGTTCTTCGCGCTATGTGCCCCGCCCACTGCCACTTCAATGAGCTAATCCACTTGGCTATGTTAGTGACCTTCGTTCTCCAACGAATCTCCTCATTCCTGATTCTATCGCGTAGAGAAACACCGAGCATAGACATAGTCACGGCCACTATTCAAACTACGAACAGTCATTTGTTTGTTATTTTATTTAAATTACACATAGATTAACAGTTTACATCGACCAAAGCATCCGCAAGTTAGCTAAAATATTACACAAAAAAGAAATGTGGTGTCGTGGGACACCAGGTAGGAACGAAGTTCCTTCGGCTAATGTAGAATCGACACAATTTGCAAAAGAAAAATCGTGCTCAATTTTATGTAGGTTTTCTTGCGGTGGAGTGGTAATAGAGAGAGAAGAGATGAGAGAACGAAAAGAAAGAGGGAGGAAGAGAAAGGTATTATACACTACTCGCTTGTGTATACGACTGTCGCGCCTGCGCACGTCTCATTTAACGGTTTTATTTAACGAGGTCATCCTTACGGTTTTACTATCACATTTTTTTCAGTTCGGTCGCGCAGCAAAATCCCTAGCTCCTCCAAGCCTGCCCTGTCGCGTCTGCGCACGTCTCATTTAGCGGTTTTATTTAACGAGGTCATCCTTACGGTTTTACTATCACATTTTTTTCAGTTCGGTCGCGCAGCAAAATCCCTATCTCCTCCAAGCCTGCCGTAAGGAACTTCGTTCCAATATAGAAAATGAATCAAAGTCAGGTTAGTTGCGTGCCTTCTTTCATATGGTTTCTTTGTATAATCTCTAGTCGTTGCGGCCACAAGTCGTGGTCGTGGCTTGTCGCCGTCTAGTGAGGGAGGTGCCTTAGAATAATAATAGTCAAAAATATTTTAAATAGTTAATATTCAAAAAAGAAGGTAGATTACCAAAAGAATAGGTACCTTATATTATTTTTGGAGTCGGTCTTTTATTAGTTAGGTACCTTTTTTAAACTTACTTGGCTATACTTATTAGGAAGAAGTTTCCAAGTCCTCAGTTTGTTCAAGAGAATCGTTGTGACGTAGGGATTATTATTTTACTTCTGGATAATAAATAATGTCCTCACTATCATCTGCAGATCTAAAATCGTCCCTTTGCCCATAATAATTATTATTTCTGTTATTATTCGCATAATAATTACGCGTAGTCGGCCTTTTTGTAGTAAAACTATTGTCAAAATTGATCATACCATTATTATTTGGTCTTTCATTACTTGAATAATAATTTTTTGTGGTTGGTTTATTTATATTTGGCTTATTTTCGTAATTAATGTTCCTATCGTTGGTTTCTTGATTACTATAATCATATTGGTTCCTATTATTATTATTATTTCCAGTTTGTCTATTATTATTGGCACTATTATAAAGATTGCCGTTTTGGTTTCTATCATAATTATTGTTTGGCCTATTATTATTATCATAATATTGCCCGTCATTTTGCTTATTACTATCGTAATTTGAACCGAAATTTTGTCTTCCATTACCAAAGGTTGATTCAAAATTCTGACTATCGTAACTTTGCCTATTATTAGAACCAAAATTCTGGTTATTAAATCCAGAGTTTTGATTATTAAAACCAGAATTTTGGTTATTAAACCCAGAATCCTGATTATTAAACCCAGAATTCTGACTATTAAAACCATAATTTTGATTATTAGACCCATAATCTTGGTTACTGTTGTCTTTGGCTTGGTCGGCGAATATCTGAGCAGCTATAAAAGCTCGATGGACTTTGGCGTAGAGCGCTGGGGTGTAAGGGGCTCCACAAGACCGGCCAACGGAAGTGACGCCAACGATGCGCCACAGGCAGCCATCTTGGATTTGAGCAGGTCCTCCAGAATCTCCCTGGAATAGAAAATACATTTCTTACAAAACGTGTAAATAACGTTTTGTACCTATTTCTAATTCAAGATGGCCGTGCCGATTCAAATTTTAAAAACTGGCACTAGAGATTTATTACTTTAAGTGAGAGTTTTTAAAACTATTACGGGTAACATTTTTATTCGATGTGTATCTACATTTGTAAATACACCTTGTTCCATTTTCAAACTTGCTTTCATCCCGAGTGACTAAAAGCAATTTACTTCAATCATTATACTATCATTTTTAAATCTGCTTCTTATTGTGCTTCTTCGATTAGTGGAGGTGGGCGATCAGCTAAGTGTAGTTCTCTTTAACAAGCTTTATTTAGTTCTACCTGTCCCGTTGTCTGTCTGTCTGTAATCAAATCTTGCAAGTTAAATTTGACCCACTTTCTGGTTTCCGATTGAGCTGAAATTTTACACGCATAGGTATTTCGCGTGACAGTTAAATATTATGATGACAAGGAGCGGATCTGATGATAGAGTCGGGAGATGGCCATAGGAACTCTGTAATGAAATAACGCAACCCAATCGAGTTTGGGCTCGTAGCATTAGTCTTGAGTAGCATTTTAACATTTTATATTCATTGTTTCAGATAAAACCTTGTATTAAAAATATTTTTTTTAAATAATTGTGTACTTGTCTATTCTTAGCTCAGCAGCGCTCGCAATTTGCTCCACTCTCGGATGTTTCGTAATCAGGATTCCTTTCTCCCTCAACCTTTATTTTTCGAATTTGTAATTAAGATTTTTTTTTCAAATAACTCTATTTAACAATGCGATTGGTTGATAAGTCTTTTCAACTCTCACCTGACACGTATCCTTTCCTCCTTTTGGATCTCCGGCACAAACCTGGAAATTGAAAATTAAAGATTTATGTCTTTTACTTTATAAAATAAAACCGGCCAAGTGCGTGTCGGACTCGCACACTAAAGGTTCCGTACCTTTATATATAAAATATCACGGTTCTTGTATGAGAGCCCCACGTAAATATTAATTTTATTCTATTTTTGTTGTTGTTATAGCGGCAACAGAAATACATTATCTGTGAAATTTTCAACTGTCGAGCTATCACGGTTCTTTTTATTCACGCTTAAATACAGCCTAGTAACAGGCGAACAGCAGAGTCTTAGTAATAGGGCCCCGTTTTTGCCCTTTGGGTACGGAACCTTAAAAAGTCATTTATTTATATAAAAAAGTTTATTGATCCACAGTGAAAAATTATTTACAGTTGGTCGAATTAACACTAAAAGCGTTCTCTCTATAAATAAGTACACTCAGTGAATAGGTTGTCCCTACAACGTGCGTTTTGTCTAGTTTTGTCGAACTAGTGTCTCATAGTCGCAAAGCCAGCGCGTAAACCGCTGGGCCACCACCGTTTCAAATCATCTGATGAATTTATGAATCTGTGGCGACCTCTACGCCACTACGAGGAATTGCAACCAAAAAACAACAATGAATGATAGTTCACAAGAAACGTACAAGATGGCGGCAATAGTATCCTGCATCTCAGAGTTCGCCCGATTTGCTGCATAAATACAACTTCAGACGATGTACCGTCCGATTCGGCCTTTTCGGCAAAACGTGGGTGTTGCAGCACCCCAAAATTTGCCATAGTCCCTAGCGCACCCAAAGCCGAGATTTCCCTCTTGAGAGCCCTTTGCGCTGCTGCTAGTAGTTTATAAATATAGGAACTCCTCCTTCTCAAACCTTGTCCGGTAAAGTAGGAAATGCCGTCCGAGGCAACCTATGTATGTCAATTAAAAAAAAAGGAAGATCTTCCTTTATTGGCGGTCGAGCATACCACCGCCATAAATCTACTAGTGTATTATTACCTGGCTATCACCTGACGGTCCTTCGGGCATCTTCCTGGTGACGCCCAGCACTCGCCGGCATTCCTGCAGGTTCCAGATAGGGATGGACACACTGCGGAGCTCTAAGGATTGGTCTCCGCCTAAAAAACAAAACACAATATTCATAGGTGAAAGGTATGCGTGACATGATCTAAAATTTTAGATATGTTTTAATCTATGTTTTTTTAATTGAAAATATGTACAGATACAGGTATGTGGCGACTTCTTTGCCACTACGAGGAAATACAACAACAAAACAGTGAAGCAACAAGCGACAACATAGTTCACAAGAACCTGAGGTTGTGCCAGCAGTATCCTCATATATAACATCTAGAGCTCAGAGTTCGCTCGATTTGCTGCATAAATACAATAAAGTTAAACCGTCGGAGCCGCGGTTCCCCACGCAACACCATGCCTGGCAGGAAGATCTTCCCATTGTGGCAGTCGAGCATGTCACCTCGCTCCCTCTACAGATTGTTTGGGTTTTAGCTGTAAGTGTACTGTTTTTCTTTGGCTGGGATAGTTGGAAATGAAAGAGCCGCTCGAAGACGATGATGTGTATTTGTGGTCAAAAACTGAAGAGAGATTTGACAAAAAAGGCAATGTTGCCATAAACCAAAATTAACAACCGCATTGTTGCTAGTTGCAACACAGATATACCTACTAACACTAAGCCATCTAGCGTTTGGTCAAACCTATCCACAGGTTGGTTCTGGTCTACCATTTAGGTTGCGGAGGTCAGACGGCAGTCTCTCTGTGTATCAGTAACCTCGTCAAATTACCTAGGTTAAGTAGCGGATCCCCGGGCTCTGAAGCATTAACGCTCAATGCAACCGGGAATACTCTCGGATGATAATGATTCAGTACTCACCAAATTCAGTTCTCCCCCAGCCAGTGGCCACCACCATCTCCCCGGCCGCTGGCGGTACTCCCAGACACGCAGGCTTCACCACTGACGAGAAACTGAATATAAACAAAAAGATTGGGTGAGGATTAAGGCTAGTAAAGCTGTAACACTATGAAACGAATTAAATAATTATACAAGTCGTTCAACGTCCGGCTTATAATTCGCATATTTTTACTGACTTAGTGTGAGTAATATGTCTGTGAGCGTATTAAATATAAAATTTATCATTGTGAGCGTACTATTTGAATGACCAGCAAACATTTTCGTATTTTTGAGTAATATGTCTGTGAGCGTATTAAATATAAAATGTATCATTGTGAGCGTACTATTTGAATGACCAGCAAACATTTTCGTATTTTTGAGTAATATGTCTGTGAGCGTATTAAATATAAAATTTATCATTGTGAGCGTACTATTTGAATGACCAGCAAACATTTTCGTATTTTTGAGTAATATGTCTGTGAGCGTATTAAATATAAAATGTATCATTGTGAGCGTACTATTTGAATGACCAGCAAACATTTTCGTATTTTTGAGTAATATGTCTGTGAGCGTATTAAATATAAAATGTATCATTGTGAGCGTACTATTTGAATGACCAGCAAACATTTTCGTATTTTTGAGTAATATGTCTGTGAGCGTATTAAATATAAAATGTATCATTGTGAGCGTACTATTTGAATGACCAGCAAACATTTTCGTATTTTGAATGCAGTTCTGCTAGTAGTGTATGCAATCCTGCTAGTTTACGGCTTATAAAATAGCAAATGGACATTTTTATGCGCGGAGCGCCAATAAACGTTTGGTTATAATTGTTTTTTTGTAATAAATGCGTATATTTTAGAATTCCCTAAGGGAACTCCACAGGAATCGGTTCTAAGGAAGTCCCGCGATGGTATGTACGTAAATAAGTTTGAAAAATTGAAATCCAAATACGGTTTTTTTTTACTGAAAAGTAAGTTTGTCCGGTTAATGAAAGCACAGAAGGGAGTTATAGCTAATAATAGAGTACACTTTTATCTTTGAAATTGTTATTATTTTACGGCTCTGGATACTAGTCCTATTGTCTTGTCCTTGTTTTGTAATGTCCTTTAGAGCCTATCTTATTTTTTTTACTTCTTTATTCCTAACTGTAACCCTAACTATGCAATCAAAAGTTGGTGTAGGTCTTTTGATTGCTTTAAGGGAGCGTCTGGCGACAAATCTATACGAGTCTGCTGGTTTTCATAGCCGATTGAGTGGCGGATGGCGCCTAAAGACCCCACCACAATCCGCAAATAAATACCACTACTGCCGCACTATGAGTGTCCACTTTAACCATTTCACATATTGTGCTATGAGCATGAGCATTTATAACACTAAACTACACCGATTTTATATTATAAAGTTCTCTAGAATCAATTTGCAAAACAATTTAAAGCAAACTCCAATTGATCCCCTTGACTTCCCGCCAATAAACGCCTTTTGGCTTTTCGCTTCTTTTCAACAAGTCAAATCAGATACTATTTTTTTTACCCAAGAATGTACCCAATTATATGAAAGGAAACAAAGATATTATTTAAAATGTGCTTTAGTCTTAAAACCTTCAAACTACTGAACGGTTTACAGTGTGAAGCCATTTCTTTACCTCTTTTCTATTCACTGGCTACTTTCGTTTACTTTTCTTAATGTTCGTACAAATATTATGGTTTATGTTCTTACATAGGGCGCACTATAAGTTTCCGGAACTGGCCACTTACATAAACAATATTTAAAAATTTATTGCAACATTTGAAAATAGAACTCTTTGGCTGTAGAATGCAGTTTGTTTCATCTGTCTTTTGTTTTTACCTTGTGGCGCCATTTAAAAAATTGTGTGTCTGCATCAACATGGATTTATCTCGGGAATATTTTCGTAGTATGATTTTCTACAATTTTAAGTGTAATTTGACAGCTAAACAGAGCATCGCTCGGCTTGAAACAGCTTTTGGCAATGAAGCACCATGCAAGACAACTGTTTATAGCTGGTTTGCAGAATTCAAGCGTGGTCGTATCAATCTCAGTGACGAATCTCGCGATGGTCGGCCGTCCACCGCTGTGACCAACAAAAACATCGATGCTGTGCGCCGTATGATTGAAACAAGACAGGCATGTGACCTACTATGAAATTTGCGCATCCTTAGAAATAGGCATGAGTCAAATACAATTAATCCTACACAAACATTTGGGTGTAAGAAAGCTGTGCTCGTGGTGGATCCCACACAACTTGACCGAGGCTCAAAAAACGGACCGCGTCACTTGGTGCAGTGCCATGCTTACCAGATTCAACGAAGGTGCGTCAAATTTGGTGTGGGACATAGTAACAGGTGACGAAACATGGATTTATTGCTACGATCCCAAAACAAAGCAGCAATCGAGCGTATGGGTCTTTCAAGATGAGCCGAAACCAACCAAAGTGGCGCGCGTGAAAAGTGCATCTAAGCGGATGATTGCTTCTTTTTTTAATAAAACTGGACACGTTGCTACTGTTGCTTTAGAGAATCGTCGTACAGTGAATAGTGACTGGTACACGACCATTTGTTTGCCGGAAGTTATTGACGAACTCCGTAAAAATAACCGTAAACGCCGTATCATCCTGCACCACGACAATGCTAGTTCTCACACGGCCAGACAGACAAACGACTTTTTGAAGGCGAAAAATGTAGAACTCATGAGTCATCCTGCATACAGTCCCGACCTGGCACCTTGTGACTTTTTTCTGTTCCCAAAAATTAAGAACCAATTACGCGGTCAACGATTTTCATCACCAGAAGAGGCTGTCGAGGAGTATGAAAAACACGTTTCAGAGGTCACCACAGAGGAGTGGCACAAAAGTTTTCAAAACTGGTTTCATCGAATGAAAAAGTGCATACACGCCAAGGGAGATTATTTTGAAAAACAATAAATTAATTTTGTACCTTAAATAATATTTTTTCATATTCATTCCGGAAACTTATAGTGCGCCCCACGTATATACTATACTTTATTGTTCGTTTATTTGTTTAAGTATGTACTCCTATTATTTTATTGTATACTTATATTCTCCTACACTGTAATACTGTAACTGCGCCAACTCCCCCACATTTTTTATAGTCTTCTTTACCCAAAGGTTGGTTGGAAGAAATCGCTTTAGTGATAAGCCTGCCTTTGTACTTACTATTCTTTAAATATTTTTGATTGTCATAATTAGTTGGTGCATTAAAGAATTTTTATCTTATCTGTTCTTAGGATTTTTGCCAAGAGTGTCCGTTCTCCGTAAAAATTAAAAAAGAAGCTTCACGTTCTAAACATTCAACCAAAGGATGGTTACTTACGTTACAGGCTTCGCCAGTTTCACCAATGCTATGTCATAGTAAGACCGGCTCTGCGTGTACTTCGGATGACGTACCACCGTGGAAACCTTGACTACCAGAGCTCCTGTGTCGTCAAGGTAGGTCGACCCGAGCTGAACCACCCTGGGGGCTCCACTGAAAGAATAAGGAAGGGATGAGGTGTCACCATGTGTCAATCAAGACGATTCTGATTTCTGAAGACTAATTAAATTCAAATAAGGTGATTTTTATAAAATCTAAAATTCGTGATATGCCTAGGAGCCAAAAGTCAAAAATCATTAATTTAAGTATCTTTTTATATTTGTATATAACTGATGACACTTGATAATTATGTTTTTTCTTTTGATTTCATAATGGTGGTTGTTGACGTCAGATCATTTATTTACAGCTAATTTTACTGCCGCTTCATAAGCGCTAGTGCAGAAGAAGCGGCAACAAACTGGAGACACACTTGGGTGAAGGTTATATGTCGTTATATTTTATTATATTTTTACGGGGTATTAAAACACGAAAGTGGGTTTATCACACGAGGCGAAGCCGAGTGTTTTAATACCTAATTATTACAGTTGCATACAAAACTTTATCTACGCCCATGATATGAATCCTCTATAAAAGGTTCTAAATCCATAGGGTACAGTATTAAGAACTCTATGTAAATTCCTGGTAAGTTTAATTGCTGAGTATCTAATACAAACTAACTATGTATGTATAGGTAATAATGAAATTATTTACTGTAATTTTTTTTTAAATGTTGGATCGTACAATTATTGGAATGCAAATTATTATTGTTCGATATTAGTAAATATCGGACAAATATGGCAGGATACGAGCGACTTGAATTCGAATAACCAACAAGTTCCTTTTTTAAATTACGGAGCTGTGGTAGTGAACCGCGCGTACATGACAATGTTATTTTTTTTAAATTCATAAAGAATGTAGCTGTTTGATGAGTAAGGGATCGAGTTTGCGTTGCATAATGAAATTTAGTACAACATTATAACACTCGTTTGGGTGATATAATGGCTACTATGACACTGAGTATTTTAATGATGGCAATAAGCTAACTGTTTCAGGAACTTTTATAGAAAATTTATAGCATGTGTGTAAATAAAATACTATAGTGATAAAGAAGAAAGAAAGAAATAAAAATAGTTTATTTGATATATCACATTGAAAGTAATAAAATGACACAGTTGTTACAAATACACATACAATTTGTGGCTACATCAAAAAGGCCTCCTCTCAGCATGGTGTCGTGGCAGGGCCACAACAGGCCACAACGCTGGTCTTCCGAGGATACCGTACAACACAACATAAAAATAAAAATAAATAAGTAATAAAACAAGCCTACTAGGTTGGCGCTTCATTTAATTTATTTAAAGAGAATGCAAACACGGTTTTATGAAGTTATCCATTTAAAGTGATCTAGTATAGCCAGTGGTTCGATATAATACGGGTATGTCCCTTCCACATTGTATATTTATTTATTTATGTTATAACTCACCTCACGACCTCATTGTCTCTGTCCTGGAAGGAGCAGTGTGCTGCCGTCAGCACGTACCTGTCGCTTACGAGGGACCCCCCGCACTTCCAGGAGTAACCACCTTCCTACAAACACAGAGCATAATTCAGTAATTTACCTATTAAAATAAATATAAAGAATATATAAATATATTCAGACAAATTACACTGATTGAGCTGCCCTAAAAGAAGTTCAAGACTTGTGTTATGGGATAGTAACTCGACGATACTATATTATTATAACAAAACATATAACATATATACATTCTTATTGTAAACTAGGTGGTGCCAACGACTTCGTTCGCGTGAAATTTATAAATGACAACGACTATTTCCTGACTTCAGATTTCAATGAAACACAGCCTATATGTTGCTCCGAGCTGGACTTAATCTATTACTAAAACCCGCGTAAATATCCTTCCAGTAATTTCGAAGAATAGCGTGAACATACGTACCTACAGACAGACAGACAAAAAAAAATTAATACCATTCCCCCTCTCAAAAGTTTATTTTATTCACTGAAAACAGTGAATAAAATGCACTTTTACTCACTATTTTGATGTTTGAATTTGGACCAATTTACTCTTAATTTTAGTAATTGTTCCAATTTTAATGTCCATTTTAATTAATTTAACCTTCTTTTTTCTTAATTAAATGTCTATTTTCGCTTAAATATTTCTTTTTAACCGACTTCCAAAAGAGGAGGTTATCAATTCGTCGGAATCTTATGTTTTATATATGTTGATCGATTTATTCGAAGACGTTTGTACCGATTTAGAATATTCTTTTTTTTTTTAAGGGAATACCTGTCAAGTGGTCCTATATTTTTTTATTAAAACCGGTTGTGTAGTTTTGTGGTGAAGTTGGTTTTTAGTTTTGAAAAAATATTCTCGTAGTCATGGTATAAAGTATAGTATGCAATTCTTGAATAAAGCGAATTTACATCGAGGGCCATGAATCACTCGTATTGCTCAGGATTCTAACACTTGAATCACTCGCTACGCTCGTGATTCAATCATCATAAGTCAATCCCTACGGTCGTGATTCAGTCGTTAGAATCCTTCACCTGCTCGTGATTCATCTATGACCCTCGAAGTAAATCCGTCCTTTATTCACTAATTGCATAATATACTACTGTCTTTTTTTGAATTCAGTTACTTTTTTTATCACCTACACTCTTTTTGTACAATCTTTTATACAACTTGCAATATATATTGTATGTTTGTATAAATGTTTGTTTAGGTCACATCTTGCAACTCCATTTTCAATTCATTCATTGAGCTGAAATTTCACTATCTTTTTTTTAAACAAACTGAAAAATATCTATTAATGTATTTTATCTACATTAAAGTCTCTTTTATAAACAACGACAAGAGTACCAATAGTTAAAATAGAATGTTTGTAGAAAGTTTTATCTTAAAATATATCATCTTATCTAAAAAATATTCTTTAGGCTTTATTAACTATTTGTAGAGCATTTTATCTTAAAACATTCAATATACCTATAAAAGTACTTATAGTGAGCTATAAAACAAATGCTCTAAAAATAATCCAGCTTGTGAAAAAAAACTCTATCCGTCTTATTATAAAACTCAGACTAACTTTGTTACTAGGTTTAAACCATTATCCGACCAAATCAAGTTGACATCTAGTAATATCACACATCTCACCTGTCAATGTCAACTTCATTTTGGGCGGATAATGGTTTAAACCTGGTAGCAAAGTTAGTCCTGTTTTTATAATAAGATGGTGTAAGAACACGTTTTCTTTATTGAAACCATCTTTAGAAATCCCCTATCTAAAGATTAACCATGAATAAATAGACTGTCAATAGACAGATTTGTTTTAAGCCTCCAAGACTGTGTTACTTAGGCAGTAATGAAACGACGCTACTCCATCGAGTTTGGGCTTATTTTATTCGTCTTAATAAGTACTTTGGCTTCACATCAAAAGCTTGTACAAAAAAAAATTTTTCAATATTTAATTTTGAAAAAACTTATTTATTAATTTACTCGTATTAAATGTACAGATACGATTTTTACGGTTTATTATATTAATTGTAGGTATTGATGATATTAATTTATATCGCATCGTCTAAACAGATTTCGTATGCACGAAATACATAATACGTAACTGATAAACGTTCCAAGGGATTTTGATCGATCTTTTATTCATAAATAGCTGATTCCCGCAACTTTGTTCGCGTGGACTTTATGACTCCGGCGTATCTGCATCAGGTGATCTTGATCTTCAATTTGTATACCTCAACAAAAAATGCCCATCAGGCTGAAAAACTTTTGCTGTGCTGGACCTTTATAGTTCTGCATCAGGTGTTGCATTTTAAGCTATATAATAAAAAAAATAATTGACGTCGTCAAGGATAATATCCGGTTTAATCGTCTTACGAACAAGGATGCTCAAGACCGTGCAAAGCGGAGAAGAAAAAGTCGGAAAGCGGACCCCGGGCTTCTCAGCATTGCAGCTGAGGACGCAACTGGGAAAACGCTGAGATGAGAGAGAGAGAGAATAAAAAAGAAATAATTCATCAGTCCTGTATTACCGGAGATTAGCTTTACAAACAGACATATTTTTTAATTGTTTCTGTAGGTATTACTATATATATGTAAGAATTTAAAAATATTCTATATATAGACATATTATTTTACTGTTTTATTAAATGTATTGATATGATAAATTTAGCTATTAGGGAGAAAAATATTTTTCATCTCATCTAATCAAAAAACAATGTTTTCATCCCATAACATTTGGAGCTAAAGTTACTGGTTATTCTCTCTCGGGACTAAAAAGTGAAAAAGATGTTCTCTAGGGATTAAAACCAATTTGAAAACATAACATGAGTGTAATCTATGTAGAATCAAAAATAACGTTGGCAGTCCAGCAAAAAAAAAAGAATTTTGTTTTAAAAAAAAATTGGAACAGACGTCGTGATTTTTTAAATTTTAAATACATATCGTCGTCAACATGGATGAATGTAACATTTTTATGTTCTTTGCTTCGGAAAAAGAAACAAGTTTAATTAAAAAAGCGCAATTTTTCTCTTTTGATTCAAGTAATTACAGAAGTTTTAGATTATTTGTATTAAAATGTAATTATTTATGTAAATGTGAATCCTTTTTTATGAGTTTAAGTCAATAGTGAATAGTTATCAAGTTTACTGATAAAAATAAAAAGATATGAAGGATCTCGTAAACAAAGTTATGAGTGAATATTTTATCATTCGAAAAAATATTTCTTTAAATTGTCGGTTTAAGTCTGATTAGTTATTGTAGGTGTTCTGCTGTTCTTTATATTCTGTTTTATATGTGCTAGTTTTTCTTATAGATGGAGATAAAAAGTAGAGTGTGCTTACTCGGGTACGGTAATATTGTTATCTCGGGGGATATTCATGAATCCCTCGCTACACTCAGGATTCCACCGTAGAATCACTCGCTCCGCTCATGATTCAATAGTGGTATCCTTCGTTTCGCTCTGGGTTCAAAGTAGCGCCCTCGCCTTCAAAATATTACTTTATCTCCTTGTAGCACAATCTACTATTTTATCGTATGTGACTTTTAAGAAGTGAAAAGAAATGCCATGAGACGGGTAACTCCTACCTAGTTGTCATATCTCTCTTTTTTAAAGAGTTATTTATTTATTTAACTTTTTTACAATACATGTAAATGGCGGATGTAAGGCCTAGGGCCTTTTCTACCAGTCAAACAAAAAATAATGCTGAGAAAGTAATCTTTTGGGGTAAGGATATGGGGTAAGTTATGTATGTCCACAATGCTGACCTACATTAATTGTAAAAGCCAACTTTATTTTTAATTAATTAATTTAATTAATTGACGTATTATTTTTTCAAAATGTTTCCTTTCCTTTGGTTCAAAGCAAATTAATTTTCAATCCAAAGAGATGTGATTCTAGTTTCCCTATTTAGGAAGTAAAATCGTTGTTTTAAAAAAAGATTAGCTAAAAAAATTATACGTAAGCCTGAGCAAAAAACTTTGGTCCATTTTGTGTAATTATTTTGAAGTGAAATTAAGTTGTTCATTTTCTATTTTGATTTTTCATAAAACTCAAAATAAATCTCACCTTGAGCTTAGTCCATCCAAGAAGAGCCATATGCGGGAACTCCCTGATGCTGCTGACATTGCCCCCCACCACTAGAGGCACGGAGGACACCCCGCACTCCGTGTAGCTGGTCTGCACCGAGTCCGGGGAGGGAAGAAGAGGTATAGCTTCCACCTTCTTCACGCTAAGGGCCTTGTATTTGTCGCACACTGAAAAAAAAATAAGACTTGTTTTAAGTCCTAGTGAGTATAAAGCTGTTTTAGTCCCGCTATTTTGCTATTGTATCATCTTTATTTTTAGTAACGTTGTGCATTAAATATGAAAGTTTAAAAAATACTTAGTAAAAGTAAATATCGACATTTTCATACAAATTGCCGGGCCGGCCGAACACTTTTGTATGAAAATGTCGATTTTTTTCTTGGAGTTTAAAGCATTGGTCCCATTTGAAAAGTTATTTATACTGACGGTCTGAAATGCTCCTACAAGGATCGGACAAGGTTTTTGTTACATATTGTATAGTCTTATTTGGTTTGACATCGAAATAAGACACTATCGAACGGCTGTCGTGTGATTTTGTGGAGTAACGAATTTCATTCAAACCTTTTTGGGTAGTTCTACGAACTTCTATGTTAAAGTTTATTTAAGTATTGTTTTTACTTGGCTGTAGGACTGTGTGTAATCTGCTCGGCAAAGGCTTCCTATAAAATACATATCCACGAAAAAAAAAAGAAATGTGGTGTCGTGGGACACCAGGTAGGAACGAAGTTCCTTCGACTAATGTAGAATCGACACAATTTGCAAAAGAAAAATCGTGCTCAAAGGTATTATACACTACTCGCTTGTGTATACGACTGTCGCGCCTGCGCACGTCTCATTTAACGGTTTTATTTAACGAGGTCATCCTTACGGTTTTACTATCACATTTTTTTCAGTTCGGTCGCGCAGCAAAATCCCTTTCTCCTCCAAGCC
Organism: Acrobasis suavella; assembly: GCA_943193695.1. Classification (NCBI taxonomy): domain Eukaryota; kingdom Metazoa; phylum Arthropoda; class Insecta; order Lepidoptera; family Pyralidae; genus Acrobasis; species Acrobasis suavella. The sequence goes on from OW971956.1 coordinate 6,335,460, forward strand.
TGCCGTAAGGAACTTCGTTCCAAAAATCTTCTAAGTATTTCTTAACATATTGTATATCATCATTTTTGTAGCGCTAGATGTTTCTTAACACTGTAGCTACGTAAAAAAGTCGTGGCGCTTTTAAAGTTAAGGTTCAGTTTTAATATAAGACCAAATTAAACCTTAATAACTACTTACTTTTCTCAGCAACCTGAATGTATCGCCTCTTCTCAGCCGCGCTCATTGTGTCCTCATCGGGCCCCGTCAAGACTGGCGGACTTGTGTCTTCTCCCTCTGGGAACCTGATGACGCTGGCATCTGTAGGCCTCGGATATACTGCTAGTGGCCTAAAAAGTAAATATCTATTAAAACGATGGTCAACAACTGAAAACTGGGACTAAAACAGATCTTTTTTCCCAAGAAGTGAAAACAATTTTAAGAAGTGGTAAAATAAAATGTTGAAAAACATTTTTAGAGTATCTACATAAACTAGTTATAAGTACCTATATATTTTTGTTTATTTAATTTAAGGAAAAGTCTTAGCTTTGTTAATTCAAAAGTTACAACACTACAACCGCCCACGAAAAAAAGTTAGTCAAAGGGTAAAAACGGAACCCTATTAATAAAAACTCCACTGTCCGTCTGTCTGTCTGTCAGTTTGTCTATCATCCATCAGGGTGTATCTCATGAACTGTGATAGCTAGACAGTTGAAATTTTCACAGATGATGTATTTCTGTTGCCGCTATAACAACAAATATATATATACAATATGTAACAAAAACCCTGTCCGATCCTTGTAGGAGGAACTCAGACCGTCAATATGAACAACCTTTCCTATGGAACCAATGCTTGAAACTCAAAAAAAATCGACATTTTCATACAAATTGCGGGCCGGCCGAACACTTTTGTATGAAAATAACGATTCTTTTTTCGAGTTTCAAGCATTGGTCCCATAGAAAAAGTTGTTCATATTGACGGTCTGAGTTGTGCCTCCAAGGATCGGACAGGGATTTTGTTACATATTGTATAAATATTGACCAAGTGGGAATTTGACTACCGCACGAAGGTCTAAGTACCTCTACGTACCTATAAAAAAAAGCGGCCAAGTGCGAGTCGGACTCGCCTATGAAGGGTTCCGTAGCAGCAAGTAACATAATATAAAAGTTCTTGTAGTTCTTTGTAATTTTGATCGATGTTTTAATAAACGTATAAAAAATACTACTCACTAGATCTCGTTTAAACCAATTTTCGGTGAAAGTTTGCATGGTAATGAACGTCATATATTTTTTTTAGTTTTATCATTCTCCTATTTTAGAAGTTACAGGAGGGGGGGAGAAACGTTTTACTACTTTGAAAACAAAATGATATTAGAAACTTCAATATAATTTTTGAAGACCTATCCATAGATAACCTATATGGGTTTGATGAAAAAAAATTTGCGAGTCAGTTTACACGCATAGTACAACACACTGACACCACATCTGCGCGCGTAATTTTTGTATGGCGGCCCGGGGGGGCCTGGGGGGGCCTGGGGGGGGGCCACTGCGTGTAAGGGGTTACACGCAGTGTGCCAATCGCCTTACCCTTTGGGTACGGAACCCTAAAGAAGAGGTTCTCTTACCTTTGCGTAGCTGGCCTATTGGTGATTGGAGGCCTATTACTATCCACCAAAGCAGGCCTGACCCCTGGCCTATTGTACAACGGATTATACGTAGTATATTTATTATTATAATTCCTTGTAGTTTCATACGGTCTTACTGTATAATCTATTACATTGGCTTCTTGCCATGGCCTTCTATTATAATCATAATTATTATTTTCATAATTCCTATTATTATCATTAGAATTAGAATTACTATACTCATTCTTCGTTACATTTTTGAGTCTTTTATTTTTAGGTGTTGTTAGAAATTGTACGTCGTATAACGGGGTTGTTGTTGTTGTCTTGCGTCTCGCTTTTACTCGTGTGTTTTGTGTGCTGCCATCTCTGTCATATGAGGCTTCTTGATTTTGTCCATTGTATCTTTGGTTGGGGACTTTTGTCTTTTTTGTGGTGATTTCTTGAAATGGCAGTGGCCGGATTGTCTGGTACGTGAAAGGACGTAGGTCTGAGAAGAAATCTGAAAATAATAATACTTAATTAGTATAGATAGACAGAGATTTGTTTTTCTGTTTATCCAAACGGTTGAGTGGAAGAAAAAATCTAAGCATTAGAATCCCCTTACCCTAGACTTTTCCATACAAACGTAGTCTACGTTTTATTTTGAAATGACATGTCACATTTCGGTAGAAATTTGTAATTTTAAAGAAATTTCAAATTATAATTGGTTTCCTACGGTAAAATTATGAACTGGAAAGAAAATATAAGGGTGTAGAAGTTTTCCACACTGATGGTCAAATATGATATGATACACTATATTCTCTTTAGTACTTATTTTAACAGTGAAACTAGTTATATGCCTAAATATATGCAATTTCTTAGACATGACATAATTACGCCCATATCTGTCATGTCGTAACATGTCGCCTAAACATAAAACCGCATCGAAATCGGTCAATTCGCTCGAGAGATGCGATGCCACAGACACACACAGACCGACAGACTGTAGCATCGTAGTTCTCGAGCGGATGGACCGATTTCGATGCGGTTCTTTACGGTGGTTCTAGCTATATGTTGGATAAAAATCGGTTGAAACATTCAAAAGTTATTGGGGGTGAAAGCTTGAAACTCGAGGGTTCTTTTGAGGGTTTCGTAGTAAACAAGGTCTGTCTTTCTGTCTTTCCGTCAACGGTTTTACTCAGAGACTATAAGTACTAGAAAGTTGTTATTTGTTACAGGTATATATATATATATATATATATATATATATATATATATATATATATATATACAATGTCCTTTTTAATTAAGTAGAAATATTTTAAGGGGTTATTCAGTTCATAATTTTGAACAACTTTGCCCAATAAATGTAAATCGAAATACGAAAAAAAATTATTACTACTCGTATATCGTTACTATGAAAAATGCAAAAAAATTTTTCGTATTTCGATATATATTTATTGGGAAAAGTTGTTTAAAAATTATGGACTGAATCACCTCTTAAAATATTTGTACTTAATTAAAAAGGACATTGTATATATTACCTTAGTAGTTGTAGTAGCGACTTTGAGTTCACGCCACTAAAAACGTATATATATATACCTATAACATATAACAGCTTTCTAGTACTTCTCGAACACTATACATATATAGGGATCCGTTTCTGTAATATTTGGTTTTATATTGCAAATTTTGTTAGAGTCAAGTGTCCTTTCAACGGTTATTTATGGACACGGAAAGAAATCAACAGCTAGAGTATATATAACGAAGTTTAAAGGAAAACTATCAGAGCTAAGGAGGGTTGACAAATTAAAAAGTTATAAGCGACCAACTTATAAAATGTACTCGGAAAAGGAAAATTCAGTAGAAAATTAGTTTTTAAACGTTTATAGTGGCGTGAACTCAAAGTCGTTACTACGGAACCCTACATTGCTGCGTGGCCCGACACGCATTTGGCTGGCTATTTTTATTTGCCTTGCAAATAAACTTGCTGTCAGGGGTAAAAAAACAACAAATAAACTCACATATTGTATATTGTACATAACGGTAAAAACAATTGGGTTAGTTACAGATTATTTCGGTTAGGTTAACCTAACCCGTCCGAACCCTGATTGCAGGCCACCTTTATATAAAACAAGTCATAATTAAAAAGAAAAATACAAAAGACCCGACTACTTTTATATATAAATCCAAAATTAAGACGAATATAATGACACCTCTCAAGCTTAAGTGCCGCAACAGACGGGACGCAAGTTGCGTCGCGTAACAGCTAGAGATGGGCAGTGGATAGTACTCAATCTACCCATTTGAGTATTTACTTACTAGATTTAATAAATAGAGTAAATAGAGCGTTCCCATATACTGACATCGCATTTGATGTCTATTTACTTATTTTAACATCAAATTACGTCTTTGCACACCTCCCAGCAAAAAATGATAATTAGTCAAAGAAGCCTACTTTCAGTGTATGATTAGTAAGGTAATTTCATATATTTCAGCGTCGCATTTAACGTTTACCGACAGTTTAAGCATATTATGGCGTATGCACACACTTTCTGATAAGAATTGCAAGTGTATACTAGATATTTATCGGGTATTTACTCAATCTACTGAGTAAATATTCAAATGGGTTGATTGAGTATTTATGCAACTCCCATCACTAGCTGTTACGCGGCGCAACTTGCGCCCCGTCTGTTACGGCCCTATATTCATCAAGCCGTTCAGACTGCAGAGCGTGCCAACCAAACATTAGAATATAGTTTTTTTTTTACTTTGGTATACCCAGAGTCACTCTTACAGTAAATACAAATATAATGACACCTCTCAAGCTAAAATCCATCAAGCCGTACATACACACATATACATACTTTCGAAAAACATAATCCTCCTTCCGGCGCGGTCGGTTAAAAACATATCCAAACTTTTTTGCGCCACGTGAATGGTACGTCGATCTCATTTTTTTTGGCTAAATATAATTGACCTCTAATACAAATCGTGACCCCAGAATACAACAGTTAATAGAGGAAAAATTGATTATGACTTAGCAAAACTTAAGATACTCGTCTCATTCATTATAGCATTCGTCTCACCAATTTATAGTAATTAGACTTTGTATAGAGTAGAATAAATTGACGAATAGTTAGTTGGGTAGTTTTTAGGGTTTCGTAGTAAACAAGGAACCCTTATAGTTTCGCCATGACTGTCTGTCTGTCTGTCTGCCCGTCCGTCCGCGGTTTTACTCAGCGACTATATAAGTACAAGAAGTAATTTGGCATGGGTATGTATATTAATTATGCGGAAAAAACGGTAAAATATTTTTTTTTGTGTAGTTCCCATATATGTTAAGTGAAAAGTCATTTTTTTCTCGACTTACCAGTCATGTGGGGTATCGTTGAATAGGTCTTTTAAAAATATTATGAGCTTACGAGTATGAACACCATTTTTTGATTTAGGGATCCGTTTCACAGCTATAGTATATTTAACAAAATTTAAAGGAAAACTATCAGAGTTAAGTAGGGTTTACAAATTAAAAAGTTATAGGCGATCGACTTATGAAATGTACTCAGAAAAGGAAAATTTCAAACAAATTCAATAGAAAATTAGTTTTTAGACGTTTTAGTAGCATAAACTCAAAGTTGGCATTCGTAATTACGGAACCCTACACTGCGCGTGTATGTCAATGGCCAACACTGGTGACAGATTTTTCAGGCTTCATAAAGGCTCACTCCACTCGCGCGTTTATGTTTATATATTATTGTTAATAAAGTCATGGGAGGTCATGGGTCCGATTCCCACTGGGAAACATACTTTGTGAAAAGTTGTTTCCAGTCTGGATAGGATATTGCAGGCTTGAATCACCTGATTATCCGAAAAGAAAGATGATTCCGTGTTTCGGAAGGCACGTAAAACTGTGGGTCCCGAACGCCACCTAGCGTTTCATCATCAAACTATCCAAGGATTGGTTCCTGGTTTGCCCTTTGGGTTGTGGAGGTCAGACGGCAGTCGCTCTGTGTAAAAACCAGTAACCTCGTCAAATCTCCTTGGTTAGGTAGCGGACCCCGGGCTCTGAAGCGTTACTGCTGAGGATGCAACCGGGAATACGCTCGGATGATGATTATTGTTAATAAAGTCTGTTGTTTTAAAATAAAGGATTGTTAGTATAATGTTTTTTTCTATACGTCCCGATTCTTTCATCCCAGTCCCGTTTTTACGTTCAGCGCCCGATATTTCAAAACAAAACCGGCAAAGTGCGAGTCGGACTAACGCACGAAGGGTTACGTACCATTATCTATGAAAAATCACGTTTCTTGTGTGCCCCACTAATATATTTATTATATTCTATTTTTATTATTTGTTGTTATAGAGGCAACAGAAATCATCATCATCCGAGCGTATTCCCGGTTGCATCCTCAGCGGTAACGCTTCAGAGCCCGGGGTCCGCTACCTAACCAAGGAGATTTGACGAGGTTCCTGACGAGGCAACAGAAATACATCCCCTCATATTCATAAAAATTAACAAACGTTTGTTAAACTCATTTTAGCTAAAACATGTTTGTCCCTTTTCCTCTTTTCAATATTTGACATTGAAAAACGAGACAAACCATATTTTAACTAAAATAGGTTTAGCAAGCGTTTGTATTTTTTTATGAATAAGGGGGTTAATCTTTAAAAAAAATATCTGTCTAGCTATCAGGGTTCATAACATACAGCAGACAGACAGACGAACAGCTGAGTCTTAGTAATAGGGTCCCGTTTTTACCCTTTGGGTACGGAACCCTACTGGAAACGGAACTGGAAACGCTAGTACGACACACAGCGCTCAAGTTCCTGCCTAATTGGGTATTTTCCTGGGTCAAAAATTAATTATATTATACTGTTTGGTTTAAGATATTTATTCTCATAAAGAAATTTACATTTCACTTACATGAGAACACACACACTATTTGAGTATAATAAAAAAGCAGTTACGCGTACAAAGTTTTAAAGTAGGCAAAGCAAAGTATCACACAAACACAATAGACTAGGTAGGAAACACGGGTAGGAAGTACCCTCACAATTTGAATAAAATTGTCACTAACGCTGAGCGTAGATGTCCGTTCCACCGGTACGACTGAGTGCGTACAAAGATGCACTGTTAAATAGATAAAACGTCACTTGACATTGAACATATACATTTTTACGTGATATTGATTTATTATCCCAGAAAAACTGATAATAAGAGCGCTATTTGACTCCAAGAAACTGTGACGTCATCTGTCAGTATTTCACACAAATCCCATGGAAAAAGTTTGTTTTGACGTTTAGAAAAAAGTATCCCACCAAAAACATACCTGTTAAAAAGGGGGCCAAGTTCCTATCGGCTAATTGTTCGCCTAAAAAGGATTGAAATCCAAGCCAATGCCAAGTTTAGATGAATTTTAAAAATTTCTAAAATTATAATACTTCTAAATTTGAACTTGGCAGGTTTTCGTGCTGTACGTAACACTTGATTAATTGTATAATTAAATTTATTAATTCTATAATTCAATTTATTATTTATATAATTAAATTAACCTGCCAAGTTCAAATTTAGAAGTATTATATTTTAGATATTTTTTAAAATGCATCTAAACTTGGCATTCACAGGGTCATATTTCAGGATCTACTGAAGCTATATCTATGAAATTTGACATACTGCTTTAGTACTAGTATATGATTACGTAGTTTTAATTTTATCTCTGTACTTGCATGGCACTAAGTTACAGGGAGGTCAAAAGTGGGTCGAAACGGTTCGTGTAAATAGTGCACGGCATGCGAGCGGGCTGTTGCTGGAACTTAGCGTGCGCACTACCGTGCGCTTAGATCTGATTTGACTTGTTACAAATAAGTTGAACAAAAATGGTTTTGTAAAATTTCCAGAACGTTGGTTATCGGCGCAGGTACCAGTAATGCGCCGACGACTGCCATTTTAGTTCACGAATCGGGAATTTGTACAAAAATGCTTTGAAGTCCGCCATTTTTGTTTAACTTATTTGTGTCGCATTGTACTTTGAATTGTTCCTACTCTGTGTCCGTCACTAATTGTTGTTGTGTGTCTGGCGCCAATTAAGTTACGTCGTTACATTTTTTTCTCTCCGACTACGTAAAATGGAATATTTTCAACACGACGCTATATTTGTAACGCTTTAGTGCCGCAACAGACGGGGCGCAAGTTGCGTCACGTAACAGCTAGAGATGGGCAGTGGATTGTACTCAATCTACCCATTTGAGTATTTACTCACTAGATTTAATAAATAGAGTAAATAGAGCGTGCTCATATATTGACATCGCATTTGATGTCTGTTTACTTATTTTTACGTAAAATTACGTCTATGCACACTTCCCACCACAAAATGATAAATTAGTCAAAGAAGTCTACTTTCAGTGTGTGATAAGTATGGTATTTACATTTTAAGCATATTATGGCGTACGCACACACTTTCCGACAAGAATTGCAAGTGTATACTAGATTTAAGTTTCAAAATTGTCATGAAAACATGAAATAATGAATATGAATATAAATATGAGTCGCAATTCATACAAATCAATCTACTCACCAAATGAATAAATAAGGATATTTATCGTGTATTTACTCAATCTACTGAATAAATACTCAAATGGGTTGATTGAGTATTTATGCATCGCCCATCCCAAGCTGTTACGCGGCGCAACTTGCGCCGCGTCTGTTACGGCCCTTATAGCGTTCGAAAATATTTATAGAACAATAAAAAATTATGGTTATTCCTGGTTGTTGTTTATTTATTTAATAAACTTTATTACATGAAATTGTAATCGGCAGACTTTAGGATCATAACCTAGACTTTTACATACAAACGTAGTCTAGCTTTTATTTTGAAATGGCGTGTTAGAATTCGCAAGTATTTTGTCATTTTAAAGAAATTGCATTTATATCTAGGCATATAACTAGTTTTCGACAGTCAAATATGAACTTGAAAGAAAATATGAGAGTCTAGAAGTTTTCCATACTGAACCACAATATGATACACTATATTCTCTTTTAAGTTCATATTTTGACTGTGAAAACAAGTTATATGCCTTAATATATGCAATTTCTTTGAAATACCATAATTTCGCCAATATCTGACATGCCGTTTCAAAATAAAAGCTAGACTACGTTTGTATGAGAAAGTCTTATTCAGTCTAGGGTAAGGGGACGACTCTTAAGGCCGTAGGTCTTTTCTACCAGTCAACCTGCAGGTGGTGCTGACATACGTACATTTCGGAAATATGTTTTCGATGTTAAATAATAGTATTTTATGCAACAGTTGTATAAGAAGGTTCATAAAATGCGAGTGGCGCAGGTTACGATGCGAGTCTTGGCGAGCATCGTAAGGAGACGCCATCGAGCATTTTTTGACATACTTATACAACGTTGCATGCAATACTTTTTCTACGACTACATTTACTAAAATAAATCCAAAAATAAACAAAGAAAAGTATGAAATACTACCATATGTTTGCTAGATACTAGGTATCTATGGAAGACTTAAATTTTTATTGACATCTTCCTAGTGACCAAAAGTGCCATTTTTGAAACATGGAGTTACTTAAATGAATGTTTTTTCAAACAAAAAACCGTTTGTTCAGTAATTCCATGTTAGAAAAATGGCACCATATGTTAAAATAACGACTTTATTATGTTGGCAGTATGGTAGATCTAAAGAAAAAAAGTTAAAGGTCTATGGCTAGGAGTATCGTTTTGGCGAAATAACAACACATGTGCTATTATATTAGGAATAGACTATAGACTTTTCTGAAATCATATAATCTATGTTCTTATATTAGTGTTCGGGACCATTTAAAAGACAGATAAAAGTACAGGAGTAGAAAAAGATTGATTAAGATAGCCGTAGTCAGAATTTGAGGGTTCAGATTAAGACAGGATAACTTGCATGAACTAGCCATCCAGCGTTTGCTCAACCCTATCCAAAGATTGGTTCAGTTCTACCCTTTGGGTTGCGGAGGTCAGACGGCAGTCGCTCTATGTAAAACCAGTAATTTCGTCAAATCTCCTAGGCTAGGTACCGGAGCCCGGGCTCCTTGTAGCTTGGGCCTTGCCCCGCCAGCGGACAGATGAGGTTGGCTATGGTCCCATAGTAAAAGTTGTTCACATTGATTAGTATGTTTACTCCCTTCCGGGTTGTTACCCCCTTCCGTTACCGGACTTGCTGACGACTCGGACACGATATTATTCGGACACTCTGTCCGCATTGACACTTTTTAATTTTAATATTTTTTTCACTGACAAATCGGACACCATCAAATTTAGTACAGTCAGATAGAAAAAGTTTTGACTATGTGAAAAAAAGCGTTACCAGATGAAAAAATATTTTAAAGTTGCTTTGATATATTGCTTTGTGGACATACTTGGACGTGTACTTGAATGGTGAAAAAAAAAACTAAAATCACTTATAACATATATTTGGTATAAAAATCAACATCTTATTAATATTGGTTAATCTACAATAAAATCACATTAAAATATTTCTACAACAGTCACATTGATTGATTGAAAAAACTGTTTTTTACAGCTTTTGTCTTTTAAAGTATCGTCGGAAATTATGCAAACAATTTTTCTTCATTGGTGTCCGAATTATCAGTGAAAAAATAATAAAATTAAAAAGTGTCAATTGGGACAGTGTGTCCGAATAATATCCTGTCCGAGTCGTCAGCAAGTCCGGTACCGTCTTATAAGTAAATATATTTATCAACATATCCTAAGCATCCTTCCGTATAACGTTAATAAGTTGTTAACCACAATAACTGATTAACATATGATTTTGCATAACGATCAGAGATACCGGCGACTTCGTACGAGTAAACAAAAAACCGCAGAGTGATCGCGGCAAATTCCACTACACCTTAAACGGTGTCAATGACATCAAATGACTTACATTTAGTTTTTTTAATCGACTTAAAAAAGACGAGATTATCAATCCGAATATACAATATGTGACAAAATTCCATTCCGATCCTTGTAGGAGCAACTCAGATCATCAATATGAATATTTTTTTCTGTGGGACCAATGCTTGAAACTCGAAAAAATTGTCATTTTCATACAAACTGCCGGGCCGGCCGAACACTTTTGTATGAAAATGACGTTTTTTTCCAGTTCCAAGCATTGGTCCCATAGGAAAAGTTGTTCGTATTGACGGTCTGAGTTGCTCCTACAAGGATCGGACAGGGTTTATGTTAGATACATATTGTATAGGTAAACATGTTTTTTTGTTTGTTTGAAAGGACGTACTTGTCATGTGGTCCCAAAGAAATTTTATCAAAATCGGTTGTGTTCCGTACATACGCGTGGTCCGACACGCACTTGGCCGGTTCTTTTTATTTTATTTGTATTATGGACGCTATCATGTCAAATTAAATTCCGATTTTTTCCGCAATATGGGATCCTTAACTGATTTGTTAACCTTTCCTACTTTTGTATGGATTTTGATATTCAAAACCTGGGAGCGGTGTGGACTGAAAGAAGACCTAGTAACAAAAAATGAGAAAGGAATCTTGAGATGGTTCGGACATGTAGAAAAATTGGATGAAAGGAGATTTATTAAAAGGGTCTACAAAGCGAACGTGAGTGAGTCAGGGTCGTCCTCGACGAACGTACCGCGATCAGATTGCAGACGTTCTTAAAAAAGGAGAGGTCAGAAGTACCCGTAACCGGCGGGCATGCATGAAGAGAGGGATGAGTGTAGATGAAGCGAAAGAGGTCTGTCAGGATCGTAGCAAGTGGAGATCCGTAGTCTCTTCGTTTCCCTGTGGGAAACAGGCGTGATAAGGTATATTTATGTACTAGCTTTTGCCCGCGGCTTCGCTCGCGTAGGGGTGTAATTTAGCAAAATCCTTTCTTAGGTTCGGTTTAAAATTGACAATGTTTCATACAAACTTTTTTCCCCTATTTTATCCCCTTGGGGGTAGAATTGATCAAAATCCTTTCTTAGCGGATGCCTACGTCATAACATCTACCTGCATGCCAATCCGTCCAGTGGTTTGGGCTGTGCGTTGATAGATCACTATGTCAGTCAGTCAGTCACCTTTGAGTTCTATATATTTAAGATTTATGTAAAACCTGTCACTTACCAAAAAATTGTGCGTCCACTCGTGCTGCCACGACTACAATAAATAAATATGTGATGATCTTCTTATACATCTTCGCTTCATATTTGACCTGAAACAAAATAAATGTTTCCTTGTTATTTTATTTTTTAATTTATTTTATTATCTTACAAGCACTAATCATTACAGGTTATAATATAACCCAATGCGATGGTGCTGACATTTAAAAAATATCATGCATTACCAATAAAAATAACAATAATCAAAAAAAACAAAGTATTTTAAAGTACATTTTGCGTTATGATGGCTAAATTTCAATTTCACGAGGCGAAATTTCAGCCCGAGCCGAAAGCGAGGGCGTAGTAGAGAGTATGTTTAACCGTATACGCCCGAATATTGTACGACGATTTTCAACACACTTGCGACAAAAATTATCTAATACTTAAACAGATTTTTTTTTATTTAAAAATAAACTGTTTATCAGGTATTTTCTCAACCATGAAACTGTGATGCACATTGTAACTTTCCCGCCGTTTTCCTTTATATAAAATTAGCGCGGCGCGCTGCGCATAGGATTTAAATTACTAAGACTCCACTTTCCGTCCGTCCGTCTGTCTGCGTCTGTCTGTCACCAGGCTGTATCTCTTGAACAGTGATAGCTAAACCGTTGAAATTTTCACAGACAATGTATTTCTGTGGCCGCTATTACAATAAAAACGAAAAACAGAATAAAATACACATTTAAGTGCGGGCTCCTATACAACAAACGTGATTTTAATGCCGTTTTTTGCTCGATATTCTGTTCGGAACCCTTCGCACGAGGCCGACTCGCACTTGCCTGGTTATTTATATATGTTATGCTTGACAAATATTTTGTACAAGTATTAAATTCGCCTTTTGACATCTGTTTTATATTATCCATTTTTATGTAACATTATGTTTTGGTGCAATAAAGATTTTAACTAACTCTAGTGCGTTTGTTTAGGTATTTAAAAGAATGTAAACAATCTTGACATGTCTTTTTATTAAAATATACACTTTATAAATCAACGCCTTTGCAAATTTCAAATAAATTATGTAATTTATAATTTATAAAATAAATAGTTTGTAATTTGCGAAGGTATTGATTTATAAAGTGTATGTTTAATACAAAGACATGTCAAGATTGTTTACATTCTTTTAAATACCTAAACAAACGCACTATAACTAACTAAATGTGTTTATAAAAGGATTGTTATCTCTGTACTCTTTACTTATATTATTGTATTGGTGCAATATTGATTTTTGACGACCTCCGTGGGGCTCCGTCAGGGCAAATTGGAAAACGGCCTTTTTCAAATTGTCCTGGGTCTTGGATGTTTATCTGTACACGTATATGTTATAAAATATAGTATCGTTGATTCGAAGATTCAAATGTTTATTCAGTAATTAGACCTTTACAGGCACTTTTACACGTCAATAAGTATAATTAACGTTACGTGTAAAGTATATTAAAATTTAATTTATTTTTAAAGAAAAGCGCTTCGATACCAGCGCTTCGTAACGTCCAATGCTGAGAAGAAACGCCGAAAGAAACTCATTTTCACAGTATTGGTCGGCTACTCGCCAGAAGGGCTTTGTCATATTATTATTATTGTCTTTTAATTAATAAATACTTATAATATAATACAATGTTGACACATTATAACATTTAATGCTTGCGTTGTTCGCAAGCATTAAATGTTATAAATTTGTAAACAAACATAAGTTATGAGTAGTATCCCATAACACAAGTCTCGAACTTACTTTAGGGCTAGCTCAATCAGTGTTAATTGTCCCTATATATTTATTTATATATTTAATATGAATATAATAGAGCCAGTACAGAAAAATGGTAGACCCTGACATGTTGAGAGTAGAGCACTACCTCAACGCTCCGCTTATGAGGCGTGCAATTGAAAACTTCTATAGTGCCTTTGTTTAGGTATTTAAAAGAATGTAAACAATCTTGACATGTCTTTTTGTAGAAACCTACACTTTATAAATCAATACCTTTGCAAATTACAAATAAATAATGTGATTTATAATTTATAAAAAGATCAATTTGTAATTTGCGAAGGTATTTATTTATAAAGTAATTTATAAAAAGAATAATTTGTAATTTGCGAAGGTATTGATTTATAAATGTAAATTTCAATAAAAAGACATGTCGAGATTGTTTACATTCTTTTATATACCTAAACAAACGCACAAACAAACAAACGCTTTGTGACAATGTAAATAAGTAGATATTTTACAAATTCCTCCGACCTGTTTTTCAAGGTGTTTGCGACGTCATATTATAAATATTTATAACTAAATTATTCTATATCTCACAGCTTGTTACCTGTATAACATTTGAAACGAATTAATAAATCGAGAATCGTTTGGATACTTATATAAATGTAATACATAGCTTTATGTTTTGTATTGTCAAGTAAGATATTTTTTATTTAGAAAACAATAATGAATTATAATTAAACTAAAAAACTAAAGTTAAAAACTAAACTAATATCTAAATTTATACTAAATAAAACTTTATTAAAAATCTAAGTGCGGTTCATGTGCCAAGAACACTGGCTGCGTTTCCGCGCTGAATAGCTACTGCTATAGCTTGTTAATCTTTTATTTCAATAGGTTAGGTTAAAAAATGTAAGCAAATATAAAGTTAGTACAAAATAAGCCCTGTGGCCACGTGGTTCTACAACATTGTCTGACATATCGGACGACGAGGAAATTTGATTCCTTGCTGTCCGACACGTCGGACTATCAGGATTGTTTTATTCCACACAGAAAATATAACAAAAAACAAATATGTCTCTCTCTCTCTATGTATATTTTTATTTTATTTGAACATCAACCCTTCCAGGACATTTGCTCGAGAAAGAATCCTACGTCGATTTCTGAGTGCTAGAAGTTTTCCATACAGACGGTCAAATATGATATGATACACTATATTCTCTTTTAAGCTCATATTTTGACTGTGACAACTAGTTATATGCCTTAATATATGCAATTTCATCAATTTTATCAATATCTGACATGCGGTTCTATAGGTATCGAAAATATACCTTATTAAAATGTGCGCGGTGACCACTTCAAAGGGGAAAATTCAGTTACATGAAACGTGTGTCCAGAGTAATAAGAATGAAATTGACTTGCAATGGATGTCTACGTATCGAAACGAAGAGGTGAGGAGTTCTGACGCGAGCTAAATTAAACCATAGCGCTAACCACATTGAGTAGATATTACTTCGATTTTTTTTTCTAAATAAATCTTCTGAACGAGAGTTCTAGTATTTATTCTGTAACTAGACTACGTTTGTATGGGAAAGTCTGATTTTTGTCTAGGGTAACGACTCTTAATTTTTTTCAGAATTGGATTTTGTTTTGAGTTTGAAGTTAAGCGACACAATTATGTACTTATTTTTGACTTATTTACTTACTATACTTGATCTTTAATTGTAAGTAGTATTAAGTACTTACGTAATGTTACGCATATATTTACATAACCATTAGAAATACCACAATGATTCATTATCATAAACATTTATTATCTAGCATACGTAATACGGAGTTTCCCGTCTTCGATGCTGGTCTGGGAGACAAGAAATAACTTGGAATGTAGCAGCTGCCAGCCCCGGATCTAGGGGGGGCAGGTGGGGGCACTTGCCCCGGGCGGCGAAGTCAGAGGCGCAGCAAAATCGTCAAATATATCCACCCTTCTAATGCTACCGATACGGAATTGGGGTGACGTCCGACCCCCCCTCCCTTCGTATACTCGTACTGTTCAGAAAGCAAGGTACTGGTAATCAAGTCGGTGGTAAAACCAACAGGGGCGGTACTTCCCCGGACGAGCCAGCCCATGCATGCTCCTAGCAAAACAGAGTTTTGCCGGTAGCGTGGCCACACTAAATACCTTCAATAATTTTATAAAAACCTAGTAGTGTACCACATTTTAAGCAAAATAAAGATTTGTATTTGTAGTGGCTCTGTGAGCAGTAAACCTCGCGAGTCACCCCGACCCGTTGAAGTTTATCGGATAAAAAAGTTGTTCGGACGGAAAAGTTGCGTCTTAATAAGGGTAACAAAAAAATTCTATGACATTTTTGTTTTGTTTTTTTGAAGTGAAAACTTTTTACGGGCATTGTACACTTTTTTTTGAAATGGGTAAAAAATGTTAAACTCGCGTCAGGAAACGTGACCTGATCGAAAATTCGTAAGACGGATGGAGAGTAGACAGCCGGCGCGGCGTAGGAGAGGAAGTATCCCCCTCTCTTTCAACGGCGCGGCGAATATAAATTGTCATGTTTGTGTACGATAGCGCAATAAATAAATATTGTATTCTACCACATAAATGATAGTACTTTTATACTGATAATTAAAGCAATTCGTGCAAAATTATTCCCTAACCATTCCAAAATATCAAAAATGCACAACGTTAATTTAATATTAAGTTTTCTCTTCTGCCGGCACTCCCGGAGTGCAACCCGTCTTTTTTTTTTAAATGTCTGGAATATGACACTTTTAAAGTTTTCAACCCTCATACTTCCGCCATTATGAAAAATTTTGCAAGACTCAAAGTCAAATTATTAGGATAAATTTATCTCTTATTGAAGGTAATTTTTAAAAATATTAATTTAGTGCAAAAGCTTAAAACTACTAACGTTTTCATCGAGCTATTATAAATAAGCTTTTCCGAACGATTACGCCGCAAGAAACCCAGTTCCGAATTAGTCCCTAAAACAAAAACTGAATCGTTAAATAATTTATACAATATGTTACAAAAACCCTGTCCGATCCTTACAGAAGCAACTCAGACCGTCAATATGACCAACTTTTATCTATGGGACCAATGCTTGAAACTCGAAGAAAAAATCGACATTTTCGTATAAATTGCCGGCCGGCCTAACACTTTTTTATGAAAATGTCGATGTTTTTTCGAGTTTCAAGCATTGGTCTTATACAAAGCGTTGTTCATATTGACGGTCTGAGTTGCTTCTACAAGGATCGGACAGGGTTTTTGTTACATATTGTATAATTTTCGAACCTCACAAAAGTTCACGAGAAACTGTTAAGAAATAAGTACGACCGGTAAGCGAGAACAGATCGACAGGTCGGTAAACTGACAGCGGGACAAAAGCATTTTTTTCCAATCTGGAAACTGAGACGCTTCGCTCGCTCGATTTAATAGGTAATTATTTATAACATATAAGTATACTTGTTTGTATACCATACATGTACTGTCAGCCGTAAATTACTGCTGAGCTTGAATTAATTAAATAATTGGTGTCATTAAATGTAATAATAATAACTTAATGTAGGTGAGACCACATCGCAAGTACGCCCTTTTAAACAAAAAAAGAAATTTCCTAATCCAGGCTCGGAGTAATATGTTCAACAATTACTCCGACGCCTGGACTAAATTGGAAAATTCTTTTTTTGTTTAAAAGGGCGTACTTGCGATGTGATCTAATAGAAATTTTATAAAAACGGTTTTGTAATTTGGTATTGAATTCGGTTTAGATTGTTGTAACCTATTTTCCACAGTCAATGTTGAAAGTTCAAAGAAAATTAACTTCGTGTTTCATTATTCTTTAATATATTTCGGGTCAATACTTTTAATGTATCTTAATGCCACAAATTCCAAACCGAATCGTATTCCTTATAAACACCTGGTTTATAAAGGTGCATTGACACGCGGCAGCGTGTCAGAGCCAAGTTTAAAGGAAAGGCCACGCAGCAGCCGTGTGTATATTTACACGAACCATTTCGAGCTACTTTTGTCTTCACAACTCAAACCTACCTCTCTTTTTTTATTTTATTTTTAATGAAATTTAGCACGTAAGTACATTTAAGTCCTCTAGCTTATCTTAAATCCAAAATTTCAAAAATGTAGCTCTAACAGTTATGAATATAATAACGTTTGAAAAACTGAAAAAAATATAATTGATTCACTTATCCATGATCAAAATGATAACCTACTTGTACTTCCACATGACCTAGAAAATTTATATTTGGCATCTAGGTAGACGATTACACTATTTTATACACAAAAAAAACAGTGAATTTCGTAGACTTAAGATATTTTTAATTAAATAAAAATGTATTTTTTCTGATTTTTCTGATACTGCTGTGCAAAAAGTGAAGATATCATACCAAAAACATAAATGTGAAAATGGGAGCCAAGTTCAAAATCTGACAAAAGAATTGAGATTTAGATAGCCGCCAACTTCTGTAGAGGTTACTGAAATTTATTTATAAGAATCTTAACATTTGACTTGGTCAGTTTTTGCATGCCTACTTATATTTGGCTTATAAACTTAACATCTTTACGTTATACGTTATTGTTTTTACATTGTAAGGTCCTATTTTTCTAAATACCAGAATGGTTAGTAAAACACTAGCTAGGTAAAATGTTAAGATTCTTTTATATAAATTTCAGGATTCTCTACAAAACTTAGGGGCCATTTAGATCTCAATCCTTTGTCGGATTTTAACTTGGCTCCCATTTTCACTTTTTTGTTTTGGGTGGGATATGCTGTATATAGATACAGCATGTTAAAAAAGTCATCGTCGCACGCGTTATGGCCACGTCATGAGGAGGGATGCCGAGCATCTAGCTAAGAGGATAGTTTATCTGGAGGCGGAGGGCTGCAGGAAGACCGAGAAAGACGGGGAAAGAATGTTTAAGGACAGATATGAAGGAACGAGGGGCTAGTGCAAATATGGTGAATGACAGAAAGAATTGGAAACAGGCGATGGAAGTGGAAGTGGTGAGGAAAATGATAATGACTATATACAGCCTGTATTCAAATATTAAGGGACTGGAAAAATACGTCATATATTAAAACTTGACTTAGGCACATCGCACACTAGACAGCCACGACCACGACCAGTCGTAGCCGAAACCTTGGTCGCAGAAGTAACGGTTGGTCTGCGGCCTCTATCCAAACTATACGTTGGTTGTAACGACATCGACAAGTCGTACCGGCCCGATGGGCCCAGTTGGCCGTTGCGGCCAACAAGTGATATACAACGTAGAAGGGACATACGGCATATTCCTAATAAATTGAATCACAGGCTATACTAGATCACTATAGCATAAATTAAATTAAAAAGCCGTCAAAAAACAAATAAAAAAACAGAATGATCGAATTTTTACGGGTAGGTAAGTCCCTTCCATGTTGGTACACTTTGGCTGCCAAGTGTGCGACGTTCATTTGGTTTCTTTAGTTCATTTAGTCATATCGGGAACTGGTCGTGGTCGTGGCTGTCTGTGCGCGATGATCCTATGCCATGGGGTAAAGGACTTCAATAGTTATTTTATCTTGTCTCCCGCTTTCGCCGTTTGTGTGGTACGAGGCACGCAGTTGATGTCAACCGCGACTTAAACGGGCGCGGCGGCACAGAATAGAGACATACAGTATTCGCACTCGGCGCTGTCCTTGAAAAATATACCTACGCCACGCGTGCGCTAGGGCTGCCCGTGTACACTTTTATGATTGTAATGTGAATGAAAAAGTAAGCGTTAAATAAAAAAATACAAATGTACAAAAAATATGTGTTTTATGAGTTTTAGTTGATTTAATTAAAAAATCACACACATGCATACTTATAAATCTGCGACTGAAAAATATTTGCGCCTCGACTGAGAAGTACGAAAGGCTTTATAATTAAATTTTATAGTATAAAAATCCGCATTCTGATAATCAGTGAACATACATAAAAAAATCCTTTTCGGAAGTCGGTCAAAAATGAAAATAAAGTTTTTCTAGTTTGTTCAATCCGGTCAGATTGAAAATGAGGCCGAATTATAATACCTACTTTATACAGCACGGAGCAACTCGAAATAATAATTTTTTGGTCGCCCATCTGATATCGAAACGCTGCGGCTGTTACTTAACATCAACCATATCATCGCATGGCTACCTACAGCAATCAAAATCCTAATACAAAATCTTACTTAAAATAAATTATAGGTAGGTACCTACCTAACGAATTATCTTACTAGAAAAGTAGGTAACATTATAATAACTTTGAATGGTATTCTACTTCAATACTAATATATGTAAGTAGCTAAGTACCACATTAATAAGTTATGTAGCCTAGGAAACGACTAACTACCTACTAGTTTTTTTATCGCGAACGTAGGGCGTAGGTAGGTAAGATAGGTGACTTGTGTCACTGTCTTCCATCTTACCCACTAATTCATTTTTAAGTCCAGGTATTTTAATTTATGGAAAAAAAGGACATAATAAAAATGAAACAAGTGACGTCCAAGGTACTTATATACAAACTATTTTTGTCTTACCTTTCGGTGTTTTGAAGTAACCTAAAAAAATATCTCTGAGTGCTTTAATGATGTATTTAAGCAACCAAAAACAGCACAATATTGTCTATGTTGTGCCATTTTATTCCACGAATAAGATAATATATAATATATGTGTTTCCAAATTGCACGCTCACTGCTTACAACACACCGTTCGCCACTGCGGCGGCCCAACCCCGACTGTTTGTGCGCCGAGTTACGGAACAAGTGTATGCTGACCATGGAGGCGCGAAGGTATGACTTGCGTTCCGACCTTTTGTATGGCGATACAATACTGTATATATCTGTACGGTGGCGGGGGCCATATTTTGTCATTCCGTTCTGCAATGCGCTTCGTTCGAATAATTCTAATGGGTGATTGCGTGTTGTTTTCTGTTTAATACAGTTAATAATTGTTTAAAATAGTAAATATGAAATTGGATATGGTTTGAAATAATAAGCGGTCCGCATTTTTTTAATGTTATAGGGCGGCAAACGAACAAGCGGGTCACCTCATGGTAAGTGATAACCGCTGCCCATGGACAACTGCAACACCAGGGGTGTAACAGAAGCGTTGCCAGCCTTTCAGGAAGATTAATTAATTTGTAATGAGTTAAGAAGCTCTGGATGTTTCATACAGTTCACTCACGTAATATAGTCAAGAAGTGTGTTTTGCACTAAGCGTAGCCTCGCAAAGATGAACAGGTTCGTCTAAATTGATCAATACCTGTTTAGCCGATCTGACTTCGTCACTTGAGTGACCCTTATTTATCACTTTATAATGCCTTCAACGTTGCGTCGTTTTGGAGTAAGGCTACGCGCTTTACTTCGTGGTTGCCCCGATTTAATATTATTTTATGAATAAAACATTCGCCGGTAATATTATGTGTAGTCCATCGAGCCTTATTTTGAGTTCCGGGTATATCGGACTATAATGTTACGATAAGGTAGTTTATGATTTAAAGAATTTTTAAAAAAATTATTTGAACATTTGAAACATAGGTGCATTTAACATATTATGATCGTAAACAAACCGCTATAGTATAAAACTGTGTTGCAGTTGTTTACGCCCAATTCCGGAATATGGTTATCAGCAAACATTTAACAAGGTTCTTACTTAATTAAAATTTATAAGTGGTACATAGGCAAGAAAAATACAAATTATACAATTTACGTACTAAACTTAATCTATTTTAAGGTGGAGGGCTTTGGGAGTGGGATAGCAAGTTATATGATTTGTGTTGCTGAAAGTGTTGATTGTATGTGTAACAGTGTTTGTGTGTTTGTTTGTTTGTTTGTAATAACTTTATTGTACTAAGTATGAAAACACACAAAAAATACATAAAATAACAACATAAAGAATAAATTGACAGTGTGTATTTGTCTATAGGTTCATGTTTGGAAGCATAAAAGTAAACTATATATCGGACTTCAATCTGGCTATTTCATGAGATTTTCAGTCTCCTCAGAAGTAATTCCCAGTAGCCATTTATAAAGTTTTCGTTTGCATTCGTGGCGCGTAAGCGGATAAATTACTAAAATCCTGTTTGGTCGTTGTAATGATACAAGTGTGGTAAGTTGTTCATTACAGTTAAGGCGGGTTCTATCTACACTTGATTTGCAGCCCACTGTACAATCCTACCTCTATGCCCACAATAGTCGTAGTCACTTATGCGTAGTACGTACCATAGATTTATGAAGTAACAAAAAAAATCTTGGTCTATGGTACGTACTGCCAGTGCCGTAAATAGCTTTTTCTGCGCCCTGTGCGAGCTTCTATAACTGCGCCCTTGTTTTTTTTTAGGTATTATTGGTACCCTAGGGCTATGCTATGTATAGGCCTACTTTATTTCATTCAGGGTGATAAAATAAAGCACAAGGAACTAAGTGTTGGTGAATCAATTATTTAATATTTTGGAAGAAAAATCATTTTTTTAATTAACTGATGTGGGCAAACAAGCAGTGGAGCCATCTGTTGTTAAGTGGGCCCTTCGCCAATCCTCACTCACTAAAACTCAAACTCAAGTTCACTTGAGTTGGAGTTTAGTGAGAGAGAGAGAGAGAGAGAGCACAGATGCTTAAGATTTAATTTTTGGTCACTATGGCCATTATAGCGCCCCTCAGAGTCTACGCCCTGTACATACCTGGGCACCAGTGGCACCGCCCTATTTACGGCATTCAGGGTCGGATTTAGAGGTCTGGTGGCCTCGGGGCAATGAGGAGTGGAAGCCCCCTGGCCCCAAATGTAATATTTTACTGATTGTCTGATTAGAGTGAATAATATAGAGAGATTAATTATTGCTGTTAATATTTAAGAACAACATAATCGTGTTTAAAAAAGTACTATAGGTAAAGGTAAAACAGCGAAAAAAATCAGAGGAAAAGTTGTTTACTAGTGTTAACTAGTCGGAATCTGAGAGTTTTTCGGAATCTATTGTGGGGGCCCTATTATTGTGGAGGCCCCGGGCTGTAGCCCCGGTTGCCCTCCCCTAAATCCGGCCCTGACGGCATTGCGTACTGTACGTTCCTACGTAGGTATTATGAAGTTGATAAAGAATAGCGGACATCGCCCACGTTTGAATTCTAATGATAAGTTCGCATGTAGATAATATTATTTATTTTGCATTTAAATACTAGGTACATCTTTTCATATTATACATCTTTATAACTATTGTTGTAGCAAATCTTAAGGCGCAAATTAAAATATCTGTTAAATCCCGAATTTCTTAAACTTGGGGCTAACTCAAATCACACTGATTGAGTTAGCCCCAAAGTAAGTTTAAACTTGTGTTATGGGATACTAACCCAACGATACTTTATTGTATAATAAATACACATATAGATAAACACCCATATAGGTACCCGTTTTATAGGTTTAATTAAAATGATTTGGATATATAGCTTTAATTTTATTTCAAATCTCCTAATTTACCGTGAAAATCCAAGATACACAATATGTAACAAAAACCCTGTCCGATCCTTGTAGGAGCAACTCAGACCGTCAATATGAACAACTTTTCCTATGGGACCAATGCTTGAAACTCGATAAAAATAGACATTGTCATACAAAACTGTTCGGCCGGCCCGGCAATTTGTATGAAAATGACGATTTTTTTCTTCGAGTTTCAAGCATTGGTCCCATTGGGTAAAGTTGTTTATATTGTCGGTCTGAGTTGCTCCTACAAAGATCGGACAGGGGTTTTGATACAAATTGTATGCAATATCTTGCCGAAATCTGAAATGTTCTTTCAAATTACAATTTTTCGAAACTAAAAACGGACTTTACCCCAAACTACACAACCGATTTTGATAAATTTTCTATATGGGACAAGTGTACACATTAAAAAAAAAACAAATAAGTCCAGGTGTTTTCGAATAATCGGTGAAAACAATTTAAAAAAACGATCGCGACGAATTGACAACCTCCTTCTTTTCGGAACTCGGTTAAAATGGCCGTTTTTCACTAATGTGCCGCGAAAAGCTTCACGTTCTCACTTTAAAGTGAGAACGTGAAGCTTTTCTGTAAACAGTAGTTCATTAAATAGTTTGAAGCGTAATCTAGGGTCTGATCTTTTAAGACAACATTTTAAATGATATCTACGTTTCCTTTCAAATGATTTACTTCAAACAGGGGCAGCACTGGACCCCGAAAAATTCAGGTAGCCCCTTAACCTAACTTTCTCATACAAAAACGTGTCCTTTAAGATACTTTGCATAGATATAACAAGACGCGTTGATTTCCTTTGTTTTCTTAATTACTTACCTACTTGTATATTTTATTGGTTTGTGGTTTATTTAACACGAATTGAACTTTGACCATTTTATGAGTTGATGAGATGAAACTATAAAATGAACAGAGTTAATTATATCTAGAAACGGAACCAAATTGTATCGTTCCAAACATTGTAAAGTTTTTAACAGTTATTAAAGGAACTAAGTGAGTACCTATTTTTAGAATTCCGAAGTCCCTTCAAGGAACTAAAGCTAGTTTAGGCACAGAATAAGTGCTAGTACTCACTTACAGAAGGCTTACTCAGAAATGAAATTCAAAGAAATATATACTTAATGTGGATTCAAAGATTCAAAGATTCAAATGTTTATTCAGTAATTAGACCTTTACAGGTTCTTTTACACGTCAATAAGTATAATTTATGTTACGTGTAAAGTATATTAAAATTTAATTTATTTTTATAGAAAAGCTACCGATACCAGCACTTCGTAACGACCACTGCTGAGAAACGCCGAAAGAAATTCATTTTCACAGTATTGGTCGCCTACTCGCCAGAAGGGCTTTGTCATATTATTATAATTGTCTTTTAATTTGGATAAATACTTATAATATAATACAATGTTGACACATTATAACATGTAATGCTTGCGAACAAGTAAACAAACATAAATTGCGTAATAAAAAATATTAAGTAGTCAAAAAAAGCGAAGCCGAGCTGACCAGTCCCTCCCGGCAGCACCCGTTCACGAGTTGAGGCACGGATCAGCCATCGTTAAACTCAACCATATTAGAGGGAATCCAACGACCCGACCAGCGACGCCACCACCGGATTGGACATTTTAGTGAGCATGAAAAACCCGAACTCGCAGACCTTGTCAAGAGAAAATATTAATTATATGTTGGTCACTTATTGATCGCAAAGCACTTACATGTTTTTACAGTAAGTTTATTATGGTAACAGAAAATGCAGCTATTTATGTTTCATGTGTGGAGTGTAATGGAAAATGTTTAGGAAGTATCCACGCGTTTTTATCTCTTAAATAATCATTGATAGTATAGTACGCATTGTTCAATAAAACTTTTTTAACATGTGTTTTAAATTTTGCTATTGGTAGGTTAACGATCGCTTCGGGAAGTTTATTAAATAATGTTATACCTAGACCTAAGAGTGACTTTCTAGTTTTAGCAAGTCGAAATTTAGGCGTATGAAGCTGATTTTTGTTGCGAGTATTATAACTGTGAACGTCACTATTTTTCTTGAAATTATTTAACCTAGATTTAACAAATAGAAGATTGTCGTAAATAAATTGAGATGTCACAGTAAGAATATTTATAGATTTAAATAACTTTCTTAAGGAATCGCGTGATTTTAGTCCGTAGATCGACCGAATTGCTCTCTTTTGTAGCACAGAGATAGCATGTATGTTAGCCGCTTTACCCCATAAGAGCAAGCCATATGACATTATGCTGTGAAAATAACTAAAGTATACTGCCTAGCAGTTTCAACGTTAGTACACCGTCTGACCCTCCTCACAGCATATGCTGCCGAACTAAGTTTCTTGGCAGTGGCCTCAATATGTTTATCCCATTTTAAGTTCCAGTCTACAGTTATGCCTAAAAATTTGGTGTTGGGTACCCATTCTAGAACTTGACCATTAAGACTCAAAGGTATGTGAGTATTAGGTTTATTCAATAGTGAAAAATTAACGCACTTAGTCTTTTGTGTGTTTAAGGCCAGATTATTAGTCGTAAACCAACTAAGTACTTGTGACATAGTATAAGGCCAGATTATTAGTCGTAAACCAACTAAGTACTTGTGACATAGTATTGCTTACATCGTCATAGTTTGTGCATTTTCTGTCAACCTTAAAAAGTAAAGATGTATCATCAGCAAACAATACTACTTCACACAACTTTTCTGCAAGGCAGGGGAGGTCATTAATATAAATCATGGAATCATCACAAAAATGGACCAATTATTGAACCCTGAGGCACACCCATGCTCACAGGTGCACTATTTGAAGAAAAGTGCACTATTTGTGGTTAGCGCTATGGTTTAATGTGGCTCGCGTCAGAACCCCTCACCTCTTCGTTTAGATACCTAGACATCCATTGCAAGCCAATTTCATTTTTATTACTCTGGACAAACGATTCATTTAACTGAATTTTTCCCTTTAAAGTGGTCGCCGCGCACATAATAATAATGTAGGTATCTTTTCGATACCTAACCGGGGAGTGACACAAGCCTGGTTTAGGTTTGTCCGTTCGCGGCTTAGCTCAGCGATGGTTAGTACTAGGAAGCTGTAATTTTGCATGTTAAAGAATTAAGTAGGTATTACTTATGCCGAAAAAGTGGTAAAACATCATTTTTTTTTAAATATTTAGGGTGACTAATAACTACCCTTAAAACTACACAAAGTTGGCGTATACCCCATAGTTACAGTAAGGCATGTCATTAATTAGTTTTTGAAACGGAGTTCCTTATCGCGCGTTACGAAAGGGGCTAGGCGGAAATAATTAGGACCAAAAGTTGTAACGATACTTTTTGCTATAGTTGTAAGCCGTGCGGCGTGCGCGTGTTTCTCTGTCTCTCTCTCTCTTTCCCCAAGCAAGCCAGTTATTTTCGTTTCGTCTTTCTATTTCGAACTTCGTTCCATCCGGGTGTCCCTTGACACCTCTCAAGTTTTTTTTTTAATTGAGCAAAGGTAACTTTTAGATTAAATGTCCCGCATTTAAATTCACCTTTCCATATACGAGTAGGTACCTAATAGGTAAGTCCATTGTCCCTTGATACAATTATTTAGTAAGTTAGGTAGTAAGTAAACACGACAGGTGAATTTCTAAGAGTGATTCATTAAATAAAACTGAATTAAAATGAGTAATCTGTTATTGGAATGTTGGTTTGGGTTTTTAGGACATCCTTTGAACTGGGTTGCCCCGAAGAAGTTTATTGTGCATAGATAGGTACTTATTTGTATATTATTATGGTGTATATTTATTCTTAGATTAATAAATGCAGAAAAATGGATAATAAGAAAGCTTTTTGAGTCCCAGAAACTATGACCTAACGACGACGTGCTTTTTCATATAAATGGCATAGGAAATTTTTTTTTTTTTGGTGTTAAGAAAATAGTATCTGATTTGAATTGAGAAACTAGCGGGTACAATGCGACACAAATAAGTTGAACAAAAATGGCGGACTTCAAAGCGTTTTTGTACAAACTCACGTACGTAGGTTGAACCAAAATGGCGGTTATCGGCGCAGGACAAATAATGCGCCGACGACCGCCATTTTGGTTCAATTCGCGTGTCGGGAATTTGTACAAAAATGTGAAGGGGTTCAGTTGGGGTTAGCTTTAAATTATTGCAAATGAATTATAATGGACTTTACAATATGAAATTGGTGTAGTTTGGTTTTATAAATGCTAATGCACATGAACAATATGTTAAAAGTAATTCATAGTAAGAGACATTAAAATTAAAAAAAAAAGCAAAATTATGTTTTACTATATTCTCTTTTAGTTGCCCCCTTCTAGATCGAACTCTGCTTGAAAAATGCATTTTAGATTAAAATATTCCGCTTCCGACCCATGTTATTTTTCTTTTTCGTTTAAATTCTAAAACTATTTATAAGTCAATTTATAATTTTTTGAAATGTAACAATATAAATTTATAATAAAGGGTAAAGAATTACCGGCCTTTTTTTATTTGTAAATATTAGTGTGTAAAAAACATTTATTTAAATTAGGGGTCTTTTTTATTTGATGCATTTCTCTTTTATCTTTTTTTTTCTGTTTAGGCTTAATTAATTTATAATTTTTTTCAATTATGTATGCTATTTATCTTGTTATATCGTCTCCATACATTCTCCTGCTTTCCTACTCCTTTAGTTTTTATTTTTTCGCGATAGTTCCCTCGTTTTATTAACTCGTGCATGGCTAAATACGCAAATGCGTTGAGCCAAAAAAAAAAAAATATTCTGTTTTTCGATCAATAAAGTATCATTCCGCAGTTATTTTTAGAAATAGCTTGTATATTTTGGTTGAAATTTTCCTCATTTCAAAAGTTTGTGCCTTATTTTTGCTTCTTATGTCGAGATTTTTACGCGGGAATGCCACCGCCACCTCTTGCGTATACTTACCCTGCGAGCACAGCTGTAATTTGGTGTACATTTTTTGCCTTATAAACATAATTATTTCTCTCCCTTGTCACTAGATGGCGCTATACGTATTAACTAAAACATCTAAATCTTTTATTACTATAATTTAAACAAAGTAGTACTAAAATTAATTAAATATGACTTATATGATATGCAATTAATATTTTAAAAGCACATTCAACACTTTCTTTGTCACTTTTTTGCTAGTCGTGTGTGCTGCCATCTCTGTGTGCCTACGGGGAACTCCAGTTTTGGGTATATGTTACGTTAGTAATTGTATTATCTTTGGTTTAGCTTTAAATTCATTACTAGCTGGGCCCCACAACTTGATGACAACTTTTTCTCTTGATATAAGATTTCACTAAAACAGCCTATAACTAATGTTGCTCTGAGCTGAGCTTAATCTATTAAGGGGATACCTGAATTTTTCGGGGTTCAGTGCTACCCTCATTTGAAATAAATAATTTGATAGAAAACGGAGACATCATTTTGAATTTTGTCTTGACCAGGCACTAGATAAATCTCCAAACTATTTGATGAACCACAGTCCATAGTTTAGAGTTAGAATGTAAAGCTTTTATACGCTTTACATTTATTATAATTGTAAGTACCTAAATATTGTATTTTAACTTAAGTGTTTTTTTTTGCGCCGCAACAATTTATCTGTTTATCCCTATGGTTGGCTAGGAAAGAAGGCTTTTAGCGTCAAGAGCGGCCTTCCCGTCTTACTTTTTATACAAACGTTCGGACGCGATTATCGCGTTGTACATGATCATTCTTGAAAACAGGTATCTTATGCGCTATTTCTAGGTTTTTATTGAAATAAAAAATTAAAAATTGGAGAAGCAGATCCTGTATAAGCCTCCAAAAATCTCCTTTTTTGCACAATTTTTACCTGAACTTCGATCGTTTATAAAGTTAGTACTCATAAATTGTAAAGGTATAAAAACATTTCGATTGAAACCTTGCAAATGTCATGAAAATTTATTTCACACACTTGTAAGGATAACTGAAAAACACGTATCACCTGGAACAGTTTTTATTAAATTTTCGCACCCAATGAAAAGTGAATATTCGTTCAATGGATAGTTAATCATAATAATAATTTCATTTAATACATTTCAAATCGAGCCCTCAGGCGCTATCTCTCTCTTTTTGCTTTGCCCTGAATGAAATAACAAGGTTTTCAAACTATGATCGCGTTGACGACAGAGCGGCCGGTAAGGGCCGCCTTAGGTTCGCCAATTGTAAACCATTCTTTTATTAATTATGAAGCAATGAAATTTTAATAAATAAATTTATATTATTTATACCGTTTTAATAAAGAAACAACTAAATGAAATAAATATAATGCAACAATAAAAAAACTAAATTAAAACTAATAAACTAAAAAAATAACATTTAAACCTAAACAGCTATAAATAAAAAATGTTTCGGAAATCTTTCCCCTGCGGAAGAGTACCGTACTTATTAGTAGGTAGTCTGTGCCTGTACGATAGTTCATTCAAATAGACTTACCTAGTGTGTTACACAACGTGTAAGGGATGTGTAAAGCGAATCACGAACAAGTAAAATACCAGACAAATAACCAAAAAAATACAGGACACCCACCCACAAGGTGGTTAGACGACCTGAACAAGGCGCTGGAAAGCGCTGGATGCAGGCCGCTCTTGATCGGTCATTTTGGAAATCCTTGGGAGAGGCCTATGTCCAGCAGTGGACGTTATGCGGCTGAAATAATGATGATGATGAACCAAAAAAATAGAACCGTGCACGAAGGGTTTCGTACTATAAAAAATCACGTTTGTTGTATGGAAGCTTCACTTAAATATTTATTGTATTCTGTTTTTAGTATTTGTTATAACGGCATCAGAAATACATCATCTGCGAAAATCTGCGAAAATTTTAACAGTCTAGCTATCACGGTTCATGAGATACAGCCTGGTGACAGACGGACAGACAGACGGACAGCGATTCTTACTAATATGGTCCCGTTTTTACCCTTAGGGTACGGAACTCTAAAAACAAGCAATCTTGCACAATGCAAAGCTTATAATTTTTCAAAACTAAAAACCGGCTTCGCCCCCAAACTACAGAACTGATTTTGATAAAATTCATGGTACTTACCATCTGGAAAGTATACCCTTTCAAACAAAAAAAGAATTTTTTAAATCGATCCACGCGTGTTCGAATAATCGGTGAATATACATACAAAAAAAGGATCGCGACGAATTGATAACCTCCTCCTTTTTTGGAAGTCGGTTAAAAATGACAAGGCAGTCGCCGTGGCCAAACTTCGGTAGGGCTTATGGTGTAGTTGGTTGGTAGCTTTCGATTCGATAAGAAGAATATCTGATGGGGCAGACCTCATAACGGATAAAGAGATGACAGTGTTAGATATTTAGTTATGTATTATTCGTATTCGTAACATCTACTAACGAGTTTCAGAATTTGCATATTGTTTTGCTTAAAAACTTGATCTCAGATTATGTTCATTTAAATATTAAGAATTATTACTAAGTAATTTTTGTTCTCATACCAAAAACATATTTACCTACTTAAACTTTGTTCAAAAATTACTTTTAGATAATAAAAATGTAGCCAGGTTTTTTGACACCAGTGGCGGCTATCAACGGATTTGGATTGCTGTTCGGCAAGGAAACTGCAGCCAGCGTTCTTGCTGTAATAATATGCCGCATGGGCAAGATGAATTTATTATGTTATTATTAGCTTTATTTCTAGTTTAGTATTTTATTTTTATTTTTTGTATGTTGTTAATTATTATTTGTTTTTTCCTTGAGGACAGCCTTCCTATGTCCAGCAGTGGAGATCGTAACATGATGATTTCTTATGAATAAAGTCTATTGTACTTTTAGGTATATTTACTTATTGTGCCGTTTTCGAAACATACAATTTTTTTTTATATGTCATTATTTTTATTACTTAAAATATTTTTTTTATGTTTTATGATCAATTGTTATCTCCATTTGATTTGGCACATAATCTGTTTAATAGATTCTATTTTTTATTTTTTTGTCTATGCCAAAATCAACTTTCTCGCGACAACGAACCATAGAAACAAAATCCATATCAATTTAAAAAATATATTTTATATATATACTTACTTAAAATCAGGGTAAGGATGTGTTATTATTCTACGCTTAAAACATTTCAAATCGACACAAAATAAATTGCATAAAATAGGCAATCAATCATATTTTTATTATTAATAAATCCAAGTATTTAAATTGAAAAATTATTTCATATGAGTACCTATATCAATGAAATTTTTTATTAAATGTTAGCCACAAAACAAAGCAAATACTTTTTTATTATTTTTCCCGTGAAATTACTAATGATGTAAGTTTTATGAAAATCGGAAAGTTCATGCATAATAAGGGTAAAATCATATGATGATCTTTATCAAAACAACTATGGACTTAATCTGCACTTAAAATAGTTTCGGCAGTATGTTTTTATGTAATTTTAAAGTTATAAACACACTTGACAAGTTATATAAGTAAACATTGATGTCTTTACCCACCTCACAGTGCAAAAAGCTGATGACAGTCAATTATATGACGATTATCCCATTGTCTCAGCTACGACACGGAAAAAAAGTACATACACAAACACAATCACAAAAAACTTAATGCCACAGCAATACGACAATTTAAGAAAAAAAATATTTATTCTTAAAAAAGGGTCCCTAAACTCCTTTTTGTTCTAAAAAAAAACTTCAGAATTCATGTTTTAAATTCGTCAAAACAAAATAATCACTTGTTTTCAAATAGTTACGCATAAAAACAAAAACGCTTTGAATAAGTTTTAAGTTGATTAGAATTTCAATTAATTAAAATGCTAACGTTTGACGAACACACAGTTTAAGTATCTGAGATATTTAAAAATATGTAAACGATGTTTTACGAACTGGTTTTTTTTCTATTTTTTTTTTGTTTTAATTAACGAGTGATGCGGCTACTCGTAGTTCAGGTCACGGTGATACTATAGTACGGGTAAGAGTGGGGGGAAGTAAGGCCTTAGGTAGGGCTGGTACATTCAAGTTTTTGCGATGGAAGAATTGAAATTAATAAACGGTAAATATCAGACTTTTGTTCTAAAACAAATACATAATTACGGCTTTATTCCTGAAGGGGAAGACAGAGTCCAGGGCCGTAAGACCCAAAGGTCACGCGTACCGTGATGAAAAAAAAAATCAAATAGTGATGGGTTACTAGCCGCATCGCTATCATTATTCAAATCTCGCCAATTCCAAATCAAATCAAGTCATATTTATTGTGGAAACAGGTTAAAAGAGATCTTAAAATAAATATACAAAGTACCACTGTGATCTGCCTTTGATGAACGAACAATAATATTTATAACATGATTAAATTAGGTCAAATTTTCAGGTAAAAAATAAAATAAAAAAATTGTCATACATGCTTACAAAATAAAATCTAGTAGATAATTAATTATCATTATACAATTCAATATCAATAGTAAAATAAAAAATAATATAAAAATCAATCTTCTAAGTATTCTTTTACAGTATACATTTTTTAGTCAAGAATAATTTTAAATTAGTTTTAAAGTTTTAAAATGATCTGGCAATTTATTGGAAATAATGGGGGCCATGCTATTCACATTATTTTTCATCAGTGCAGTATTGTAACCGCCCGTTACCAACAGATGAACGTATTGGGATCTTACATTCCCTCCATCGGCTTTAACGAATTGCACAGGAATAGAAGAAGATGGTACATTCAAATATTTTTCCTTTCTCCCAGACCAGTATGACACGTAAGGTTGTTCTAAAACAGCAAACATAAAATATGCTTGCGACGATCTCGAATGGCAACTACTAGCAAGCGAAGCGTAGGACATTCACCCACAACGTTTGACGACCTCCGTGGCGTAATGGTCACCATGCTAGGCCGCCACCCAGAGGTCCTGGGTTCGATCCCCGGTCAGGGCAAGTTGGAAAATGGCCTTTTCAAATTGTCCTGGGTCTTGGATGTTTATCTATACATGTATTTATTATAAAATAAGTATCGATGAGTTAGGATCTCATAACACACGTCTCGAACTTACTTTAGGGCTAGCTCAATCTGTGTAATTTGTCCCTATATATTTATTTATTTATTTATTATTTAACGTGGTCTGACGACCTGACTAAGGATGCAGGAAAGCGCTGGATGCAGGCCGCTTTAGATTGGTCATTTTGAAAATCATTGGGAGAGGCCTATGTCCTGCAGTGGACGTTATGCGGCTGAAATGATGATGATGAATGATGATACAAGATATTAGAACATACTTTTTTCGCTGGGTGTTTTTTAAAAGTGCCACTTGGCCGGCAAAGTCAGAGAAGCGGCAAAATCGAGTAGTTACCTCCTTTCCGCCAACTCCCGCTACAAGCCACTCACGCGGACGAGATTCAAATGTTTATTCAGTAATTAGACCTTTACATGCACTTTTACACGTTAATAATTATAATTTACGCTACGTGTAAAGTATATTAAAATTTAAAGCTACCTATACCAGCGCTTCGTAACGACCACTGAGAAGAAACGCCGCAAGAAACTCATTTTCACAGTATTGGTCGCCTACTCGACAGAGGGCGGCACATCTAGATTTTGCCCCTCATAAAAATAATAGTATAGACCCTGTGCCTACACACATACATACACAATATAATACCCTTAATTGCACAAAATAAATAATTACAGGACATAATTATCTTAAAATTAGGAAATGCGCAAAAGGCGGCCTTATCTATCACTAAACAATTTCTTCCAGGCAACCTCTTTATATAGACGACCTCCGTGGCGTAGTGGTCACCATGCTAGTTCGCCACCCAGAGGTTCCGGTTTCGATCCCCGGTCAGGGCAAGTTGGAAAATGGCCTTTTTCAAATTGTCCTAGGTCTTGGATGTTTATCTATATAAGTATTTGTTATAGAATATAGTATCGTTGAGTTAGTATCCCATAACACAAGTCTCGAACTTACTTTGGAGCTAGCTCAATCAGTGTAATTTGTCCCTATATATATATTTATATTTATAGAAAAAAGTGATGGGAAATCAGGTATGTAGTGCGTGGTGGTCAATATAATAAACAAATTTATACACAATAATTATAATAAACATACATAGACATAATAAATATACATCATTGACGTGTAAAAGTGCCTGTAAAGGTCTAATTACTGAATAAACATTTGAATCTTTGAATTTGAATCTACATATACATCTTACTTAAATACATACAACTTACAAAGAACAAAAAAATGATATTAACAGTACAAGATGAATAAACTAAGGGGAAACAAGGGAATGATATTTATTTACCTTTCATAAGGATAGAAAGTAAGATTTTACTTAGGATTTGAAGCTTACATATTATTGTGTCTTTATCTATAATGAGGCAAACTGAGCATTTTGTGCCTTAAGCAGTTCTAAACAGACATACAGGGATAGGAAAACCGATTTCTTTTATCGATATATCAATACCCTATATCAGTATTTTATCGAAAGGGGTTGTTCCATAATGGGCCAGGTCATTGTACACCAACGCAAAAACTACTTTAAAATAGTAGGAATGTAATGACGCTAACATTTTATTTTTATTCGTTGTAATCTTAGAGTAACTTTAACTTTTAAATCGAGTGTAATATTACATAATGGCGACATTGTCATGGCGGCTACTTTTCGGTGCATTCAAAACTTGTGGCGCCACTTCTAAGCACTTTCTGAAGTGCCATTTTAGAAACGCGTAGTCAGCTAAACGAATGGTTTCTCCATACAAAAACCCGTTCGTTTAGTGATTCCGCGTTTCAAAAATGGCACCACTGAACGTCAATGTGTAATGTCACATTTAGTAACTGTCAAAGTCAAAAAACGATTAACAAACACCATAACGTCATCGATCGACCGGCGGACGATCATTCTTGCAGAAGTGCCATTTTTCAATCGAGGAGTCACCTAAACGAATGGTTTTTCCATACAAAAAACTGTGCGTTTTGTGACTCCACGTTTGAAAAATCGCACCACGATATATTCTGTCTAATTTGTAAAAATGTCATTCATATGTTAATGCCAATCAAACGTCAAAGTCACTTTGACAAGCGCGAAGTTGATAATGTTATTAATACCTCAATTACGGCATTTCAAACTAAAACTACATTAAAAATAGAATATTTTTTTGGAAATTATCGATAACATATTGCTTACCATAAATAACTACTAATTTTAGGTAGGTGTACCATGACCTCGCCCAGCTACCATACATTTCTGCAACGACCTCTTTATTATCGACACAAATATCAATAAAATACCAGTATTTTATACAAAATATCGCTTAAGACGAAGTGGTAGCTAAAGTGGCGCCCTCATTTGAAATAAATTGTTTAAAACTAAATAAGGTGATAATTAAAAATTTGTTTGTATAAATGTCTAGAAAGACCTTTAAACTATTTTATGAGTAAACTTTGAAATTATTACTAATAGTCCGTCTAGTTTTAAAACTGTTTTTCGCTAAAAGTGGCCACTTTTGGCGAAAAACAGTTTTAAAACTAGACGGACTACCAATATTACTTTCAAAGGTTATTCATAAAATAGTTTAAAGGTCTTTCTAGACATTTATACAAATTTTTTAATTATCACCTTATTTAGTTTTAAACAATTTATTTCAAATGAGGGCGCCACTTTAGCTACCACTTCGTCTTAATTAAATACCAGTATTTAGTATCGATATATCTATACAAAATATCTATAAAATACTGGTATCGGGTATCGATGTACCGATAAAAAGTATCGGTATTCCAGTCCCTGCAGACATAGTCCAGTGCTGCAAGACTCAAGCCACTTTTTGTGTGATGGTGGTGTGGAATGATTCGCATTTACATTCATTCCTACCTGCTTGTAGTATTGACGAAATTTAGACCACCTCCTACTTATCTAGACAAGTTTCAGTTTGAACCATCTCGAATGTAGACTAGTTTGCGTTCAGACAATCTTATAATTTTGACGAAATATTACTTGAGGACACTTCATTTTTAAACGAGAAATTAATCTTTAGACCATATATATTATGACGACATGCGATTTAGACATTGAGCATTTTAGACAAGTTGCTACATAGACTATTTGCGTTTAAGATCATTTGAATCCTCCCGATTATTATGTAGGTTCTCTTTCGTTTGTCCTAGGGACGGAGTTGTTATTGCTAATTATACATACATACATAATATCACCTCTATTTCCCACAGGGGTGGGCAGAGACTATGGACCTCCACTTGCTACGATTCTGACAAACCTCTTTCGCTTCATCTAGACTCATCAATCTCTTCATACAAGCCCTTCGGTTACGAGTAATTTTTTTTTAATTGCCTATTAATATTATACGAATAACTACGTAGGTAGGTACTTACTTAATAAGTGTGAGGCAACCCTGATGACCCACCATTAATGACCAGTTGTGGTATGCGACCGCATCGGCTGCGTCGTGAGTCACGCGCGGAAGCGGGTTTTTCGCACGGCTACAGGCACATAGACAACCCTCGTATAATCACATGTAGCGTTAGTAAAAAAATGTTTTATTTTTTTAGGCGTGTAGCTATAGTCCATTTGTTTAGATAAACAAATGGACTATAGGTGTGATAGGCCTCGCGGTCTATACCATCTTTTTTATAGAGATTTTGAGCCTAAATCACAATAATATTAATTATTATTTTATTATTGTATTAATTTAATTTGCTAGGTATAGTTCTACCAAAGGGTAAGCATAGAACTACTCCATCTCTTGTGGAGATAATTAAAAGCCTCCATGGTCAGTATTTTTTGTTAATTATTTATTTAACTTTATTGCAAAAATAGGATTCAAATGTCACTAGAAAGACAGATATTTATCTATATGTATTATTATGTGTGATCTCTATCTTAAAAAAAATTCATTGATTGTTGAAACACAGCACATCTTCGCTCAGATTGAATGGAGGCTCAGCCTAAACGACTAAGTTCAAATGATGAAGGACCTTCTTATCTCTGGAACTTTACCCAATAAAATAACACGACAACCGTCCGACAGTGTCTCCTCTCTCATGCCAGCCTACCTCTCTGCCGGTCTGCCTTCGTGATCCAGTATGGTTAAGGCGTTCGCCTTGTGATCCGGAGATCATGGGTTCGAATCCGTAATACCCGTCATGTTGCAGGTTTGAATCACCTGATCAAAAAAAGAAAAAGAATTCCGTGTTTCTTTGGGGATAAACATGGATCCCAAAAGCCATCTAGCGTTTGCTCAAACCTAGCCAAGGAACGGTTCTGGTCTACTCTTTCGTTTGCGGAGGTCAGACAGCAGTCGCTCTGTGTAAAAACCAGTAATCTCTGGCTAAGGCTCTGGGGACGTATTTTTGAAATAAATTGTCACATCAGGAATGGTTTACGCGAGCGTTTCCAAACGGGAGCATTTTTTAAATGATTGTATACGAAGGATTGGCAACGAGCGGTCTCGACCACTCGTTATTTTGACATTTGTGGCGTAGATATCTCAAAGCAATCTTTCGTGGAAAATCCGTTCCAATTCATGCTGTTTTTTTATTCATGGTGAAATTCTTAGAAAACCACATATTTTCGATGTTTTCTGAGTAAAACAATATTGTTTTTAGCTAACAGGACGGTTTCAAAAATACGGTCAAATGGTTTTTTACGCGAGCGGTAAGTTGGAAAACTACACATTTTGTATTTCGGTGAGTCCAGCACTCCTGAAGCATTACCGCTGAAGGTGCAACCAGGAATACGGGAGGATGATGTCCGACAGTGTCGTCCTAATTTCAAACCAAAACAGACTTTTTTTTATTAATTTAACTTCAGTACAATATATGTTAATGGCGGACTAAAGGCCAGGTGCCTTTTCTACCATTCAACTAACAGGTGATACTGAGAAAGTAATCTTTTGGGGTAAGTACCTACAACAGAACTAAGAACAACAAAGAAAAAAGGAATAAACTTATTAAATAAGTACATACATATACTCGTATATATCGTGGATAAACCTACCCAAAAACATACATAAATACCTAATTGTTCAAAAATAAACCAAACATAACTACACAAATACTACTTACATGGTCGTTGACAGTTTTCGGAGATACTTAATGTGCACGCACTGCTCTTTTGAGGGCCGACCTGAATTTTCCGAGGTCCAGTGCTACCCCCATTTGAAATAAATCATTTGATAGGAAACGGAGACATCATTTAAAATTTTGTCTGCCCGTCGTTTTTTTTTTTGACTAAGACTTCTGTACGTGAGTACTAGTACTTATTCTGTGGTAGCGCTCTGTGTTGCGTGAAACTGCAACGCGCAGCCACGAAATTACGTACATGTCGTGGCGCTTTGGGTTAAGATTTTTGTAATCTTATAGCTTGTACCAAACCGCGTGCGATCAGAAATAAGTACAAGTCAATTCCGTATTGTCTATCCGCTTATATCAGAGTAATATTTAATCTTATTTATTTAAAACTTTTTTCACCAATAATTAGTCGTAATTTCGCATGAGGAAAGATGGGCTCACAAATCGACAAACTGGGTTCCATCAGATGGCCACAGGAAGCGAGGAAGACCAAGGACGAGATGGGCTGACGAACTGAAAGTGTTCGAGAAGAATTGGAAAGAAAAGACCAAAGATAGAGAGTACTGGAAGGAAAGAGGGAGGCCTTTGCCCAGCAGTGGGACATAAATGGCTAATTAAAAAAAATTGTCGTAAAACAGTGATCAAAGCGTTGCCTTGTGACCCGGAAGTCATGGGTTCGAATCCCACATGGAAGCATACTTTGTGAAAAGTCGTTTTCAGTCTGGTTAGGATATTGCAAGCTTTAAACACTCGATTATCCAAAAAAAAGATAATTCAGTGTTTCGGAAGACACGCATAAACTGAGGGTCCCGAACGCCATCTAGCGTTTGATCATCAATCTATTCAAGGATCTTTACCCTTTGGGTTGCGGAGGTCAGACGTCACTCTGTATAAAAACCAGTAACCTCGTCAAATCTCCTTGGTTAGGTAGCGGACCCCGGGCTTTGAAGAGGGCTGAAGATGCAACCGGGAAAATACGCTCGGATGATGATGAATAGATGTACTTAATGCTATGATAGCATTCTCTACAAGTCAACCTTAACGTGGCCTTTGTGTGTGTGTGTGCCCTAGGCTCAGTGAGTCACGCATAGTCTAGGCTTCCTTGGGCCACAAATTAATATTAGTCATCATCATCATCCGAGCGTATTCCCGGTTGCATCCTCAGCAGTAACGCTTCAGAGCCCGGGGTCCGCTACCTAACCAAGGAGATTTGACGAGAAGGCAAACCAGGAACCAATCCTTGGATAGTTTGATGATCAAACGCTAG
This sequence comes from Acrobasis suavella, assembly GCA_943193695.1. Taxonomy (NCBI): domain Eukaryota; kingdom Metazoa; phylum Arthropoda; class Insecta; order Lepidoptera; family Pyralidae; genus Acrobasis; species Acrobasis suavella. Next base: position 6,374,755 of record OW971956.1, read on the forward strand.
GTGGCGTTCGAGACCCACAGTTTTACGTGCCTTCCGAAACACGGAATCATCTTTCTTTTCGGATAATCAGGTGATTCAAGCCTGCAATATCCTATCCAGACTGGAAACAACTTTTCACAAAGTATGCTTCCCAGTGGGAATCGAACCCATGACCTCCAGGTCACAAGACGAACGCCTCGACCACTGGACCACGGAGGCTGACCACAAATTAATATTAGTATTACATTCATAACAGAAACTCCTATACTCGCGCAATATGCGTCCCTGTCACCTGTCCCCGCACCTCTCCCCCTTTTTTGCCTTTTCACTTGTGCTGGCGGGCGTACACACACACATTGCCGTGTGCACGGACATACGAGTATAGTTTCGTTTGTAGTAGTGTAGGCATAAATGATACTCGGCTTCTATGAAGTGCCATACCTGTGCTTGGGTGATCATTGACATGCATATTATACATGGTAAAGAAAAAGACGGTGTTCACACGCCTGGCTGTGAATGCGCCAAGATGAAAATGAATTGAAATAAAATAAAAAATGCTTAGTGAAAATATAAAGCGTTTATTTATCATTGCCATACAAAATTAGATTGTGACTTTCATTTATTTATTTTACATGGCGTTACATTATAATTTATAAATCTACAGCAATTTCTTATAAGGGGCCGTCCATATATTACGCTGAATTTTTAAGTTTTCGAACCCCCCTTGTCGTGATTTTCCGTATACAACACATACTGTCACTCAATATACTAATTACCCCTCCCCATCTCTGTTACGTAATATGTGGATGACGCCTTATAACACCTGAGCCACTATAGTGGTATTTTACGCCAATATATATAATAACAATGCCACTCCCAAGTCATACGAAAGACATACAATTGTATACTCACCGGTGATGAAAAAGAAATCGCATTTTTGTCACCTTTACCTTCGGTTCGAACGACAAATTCCTACGATCTGAGACATTCTTTATTTCACCGTCTTCGGTGTATACTGTACAATAACATTAATAAGGCAACAAAAGCGTAGATACAATTTTAAAATTACTTTGATACATCTTACATTACTTTCCAAAAAAGTCTGCCAGCTTAATTATATTTTAATACATGTTTTAATACATCCAAATTTTGGTTTTCAAGGAACTTACAATTTAGAATCACATTTAGAAACAAAAGAAAAAGAGTCACTTATATTTAAAAAAATATAAAAATTTGAAATAACAATAAAAATAATCAGACTAATTTATAAATTAAATCAAATAAATTGTTCAATAGGCTCAAAAAACAAGGATCTTTTTTATTAAAACTACAGATACTTTAAGGGACGCATCAGTCCGTCATTCTGAACAACTTTGAATGTAAGTATACTTTACTTACCTACTTAAATACGAAAGCAAATTACGTTGCCATCTCTTAAAAATTTTTGGCAGCCATCCGTTAATCACTATGCTTTTTAGTGAAAACTGTTCAGTATTATAGATTGAGCTTGCCCATTATATATGTCAATTTTGTGATTGATTAAAAAAACCTAGGGGGCCGTTCACATATTACTTCATGCTGAATTTTGACTTTTAGAACACCCCTTTCTTGTTACCCATTTTTCGATCCTTTTAACACATACTGTCATAATTGGCATGACGCTTCTCCCACGATCGCTGACGTAATATATGAAAGGCCCCTTGTATACCTAAATATAAGGCGTCGCGTCAGGAGGCTACAATGCAAGAAATTGATAAACCTCTTGATGAATCGAATAGAGAATATGCATGAAAATAATATGTATTATCTAGCTTATCTATAAAAATTCATAAGTCAAGTACCAACAGTAAAAACATAATAAAAATATTTCTATGTCAAATGTTAAAAATTATGAGATAATTATCTTTCTAATTCAATTGAAACTTAACATGTTCATTGTTCGTCGCTGATTAAGATATTTTATAAATTCTTTCATATTTGTTTACTGTGGATAATAAGGATTTTATTAATCAAATAAAAAAATACGCACATATTCCCTATTAGATAAATATAATAGGTATAACATACGTCACTTATATCAGTTCCAGCCACTCGCTGTCACTATCAGTAATGACGGAATTTTTGGCGGGAAGTCAAGGGGTTCAGTTGGGTTTTGCTTTAAATAATTTTACAAATTGATTTGAGTTGGCTGTTCAATGTCAAATTGGTGTAGTTTGCTGTTTATTTTACTCTTGATTATAAGCAATATGTGAAATGGTTCAAGTGGACAGTCATAGTACGCTTGTAGTAATGTTTGTTTGTGGAATGTGGCATCTTTAGAGTTGGATCTCATTTGTCAGCACGGAGCAGCACTTTTCTATGCTGCTATCCTTTTCTGTCGCTCAGAACCGACATTTGCCAGAGCGAGAGAGAGCGACGGAACGCTATCGCACCGGCATGCTATAGCACTCTGCGCTCTCTCTCGCTCTGGCAAATGAGATCCATAGGCGCCATCCGCCACTCAATCAGCTATGAAAACCAGTTGTGTAATAAAAACCTACGAGTATGTACGTGTAAGAGACAAACGTACCCGTAATAAATTTAAATACGGGCTGTACTAGATCACTATACTCGTAGTATAATGTAATGGTATAAAAAAACAGTAAAAAAAAAAAAAATGTACGGACAAATTACACAGATTAAGCTAGCCCCAACGTAAGTTCGAGACTTGTGTTATGGTATACTAATTCTACGATGCTTTATTTTATTTCAAATACGTATGTAGATAAACATCCAAGAACCAGGTTCTGAAAAAGATCATTTTCCATTTTGACCTGACCGGTGATCGAACCCGGCACCCGGAACCCGGAAGCTCCGGTGGCGTGCCCACTAGGCCACAGATGTCGTCAAAGAAAAACGAAATTCCCGAATTCGGCAATTCCGAATTCGGGAATATCGATTTTTTTGTTGTTTTGTCGAAAGTTAAAAGCGGCAATTTAAAAAATGTTAAAAACAGGGATGACATTTGAAATAAGACAAAGGACGAATACAGACTGTTTTTCCCTTGAAAACGCGGGATTTTATTTCCGACCTAAGGAAACCCTTTTTGAGACCGTTTAGCCTCATGAGGGATAAAGACGTGATAGTCAGTTAGTATGTATGGCAGTACCGTCTTCACCATAAGGGCACACGGGGCCCGTGCCCAGGGCCCCCGTTCTCAGGGGGCCCCGAAGACCGACAATTTCTCTCACACATTTATTCTCAAAACATTTTTGTCGGGCACATTACACTTCTTTCCCGAAAAAATCCCGAAAGGAACCGTTATCGTAATCGTAACCAAAAAACTATCATAAGCATTCTAATATCATTATATATACTGTATTTGATTACAATAAATGGTCAAACTTAGTAAAAAACAATTATTATAATCCGCATTTTTACTTCCAAAAGGGCCCCAAATCTTGTGTGCCCAAGGGCCCCAGCCTAGTTTAAGACGGCCCTGTGTATGTATGTACCTTACACTTTGTAGAACATGGACCGTTACCCGACTTACTTAAAATATCACGTACGTCACTAATAGTTACTATCACTAATGACAGACTAAAAACAATAAAATGAACAAACGCATTCGTTCTCGATTGTTTTATTGATTTGCGGTTATTATCTTCGGAAATTAAAGTCCGTCCTATCTTCATTTTATAGATACAGTCAGCCAACGAAATACCTGACTCCGCCTTCTACCTATATCTTGAAATTTCTCTTAAAATCAAAATAATATTAACATTAAAATGTACCAAAATAATTATATATAGGGACAAATCACACGGATTGAGCTAGCCTAAAAATAAGTTCGAGACTTGCGTTACGGGATACTAACTCAACGATACTACATTTTATATTAAACTAGCTCTTGCCCACGGCTTCGCCCGCGTAGGGGTGTAATTTGTCAAAATCCTTTCTTAGGGGATGCCTACGTCATAGTAGCTTTATACATGCAAAGTCTCAGTCCGAACGGTTTAAAATTGACAAAGTTTCATACAAACTTTCATCCCCTATTTTATCCCCTTGGGGGTAGAATTGATCAAAATCCTTTCTTAGCGGATGCCTACGTCATAACATCTACCTGCATGCCAAATTTCAGCCCGATCCGTTCAGTGGTTGGGGCTGTGCGTTGATAGATCACTATGTCAGTCAGTCAGTCACCTTTGAGTTATATATATTTAGATACATCGATCCCCGGACAGGGCAAGTTGGAAAATGGCCTTTTTCAAATTTTCCTGGGTCTTGCATGTTTATCTATATAGGTATTCATTATAAAATATAGTATAGCCTTTTTTTTGCTTTTTGAGTGTTATTTTAAATTTATTATTCTATATTGATCTAGTACAACCCGCGGTTTGATTTATTACGGGTCCCTTTAACGTTGTAGTTTTATTAACACCACGTTTGCCACCAATATACTCTCACCTTAACGGACAAAGGTCACCCGGTTTCGCATCCTATAAAGAGTGCCTTAACCTTTATTATCTCGAATGTACCGCTCAATTTCCGAGAAGCATCTAGATGGTTTAATAAACTGGTTAGTGCCCAAATATATTAAGCCTATTTTCTGCTTTCGTTTAGCAATAACATTCGAATATAATAATAATATATAACTGTTCTGTATGGTTGGTTTTTCGCGAAACTCTGTATAGCGATCCAATGCGGAAATACAGCCGGCGTTCTTGGCACCACGCCAAATGGACACGATTTTTAGGGTTCAGTACTCAACGGTACCCTTTGAGTACGGAACCGGAACGAGTATTACTGAAACTCCACTGTCTGTCTGTCTGTCCGTCCATCTGTTACAGGGCTCTATCTCTTAAACCGTTTTTATATGGTATATTTAGATGCCATAAAACTTAACATAAGGTTATTATATCTCTGAAACCGTTTTTACCGATTGTGTTACTCGGCCACATTAATATAACAAATGCTAAAAATAAAGCTAAAAATTAAAGGAGGTCGTCATACAAAAACCCGTCTTTCTTTCAACGCTTTTAACTCGATATTTATAGTTGAAAGTGTTCCGTACCGAAATAAATAAATGGTTCCGTACGGAGGTATGGAACCTTTCATGTACCAGTCCGACTCGTACATGACTGGTTTTGTTTTTTACAGTATTTTTAGTAGGCATTTAAGATATTTTTTTTCAATATGTAAAATAAATAAATATATACGGACAAATTACACTGATTGAGCTAGCCCCAAAGTAAGTTCGAGACTTGTGTTATGGGATACAAACTCAACGATACTTTATTTTATAACAAATACATATAGATATAGATAAACAGCCAAGACCCAGGACAATTTGAAAAAGGCCATTTTCCAACTTGCCCTGACCGGGGATCGAACCCGGAACCTCTGGGTGGCGGACTAGCATGGTGACCCCTACGCCACGGAAGTCGTCATACTTATATTATTTGATCTTTCTTGTTTAAATAAAACTTTTTTGCAGCTTAAAAAGGAGCTCGAGATATATGCTACATCGAATTTCCAAGCGGATTTTGCATTTTTTTTTTATATCCAATTGAAATGGTCTGTTGATATACTCAGATAAAGATTATATCGCGCGATGGACTCGTGCCATCCCGCTCTTTATTATTACGTAGAGCGAGGTAGCTACAGTCGACAGCGCTCGATAAACAATGTCACCGGTGCCATACTGACTGATCTGATATACTCATACTTTTTTTTCTGTGGCCTAGTGGTAATCATGCCACGCTGTCACACCGGAGGTCCCGGGTTCGATCCCCAGTATCAAGATAGAATATTTCTCTTCGATTGACGTGGTCTTGGATGTTTGTCTATAGGCATCTTAGATCATTTAATACAGGATAAAAGCCTTACCTGCGCGTTCCCCGCCAAAGTATGAGAACAAAAATCTAATACGTTCATAAAAACTAGTTGCGTAATCGATTATGATCATTATGTGAATCGGTAAGGCATCGAAAAGACGTCTAAAAGTGCTCCGATAAAAATGACATGTTATGTAATTTTCTCGTGTAAAAAGAGGTCAAACACATTTAATCTTTCAAAAGATGGCATGACCTTTCATTAGTAAGTATTTTTTTATTTTAATAACGTTGTTTTCTATTTAAATGTAATTCCTGAAAAATCGAAGGAATATCTATTAGTATCGATTACGAAAACAATAATCGAATCACGTTTGCAACTGATTTCCTTCCATCCCAGAGACTATATAATAATAATAATAATCATTTATTTCGGTCATTGTACAACCATATTATAAATGTAAATAAAAAGAAAATTAAAAGCCTGGTGTTAGTAGTGCGTTCATTCAAAATACTTATTAAATATATATATTTAATTAATCAAGATTACAAAAATATTCACAATTAGTACAATAACACACTAAATTAATTTAAGTATCTGGTGTGCACACCCCCGGGGATCCCCTTCACGTCACAGTGCATACGCGTCCAGTGCCACTGGATTGGACATTCCGGCTTATCAGTGACTACTTATCTACTATAGCGCACTCCTTCGAGACTATGTATTTATGATTTACAACCTTCGTCTTTATTCCCTGTGCATTAGAGTTGAATATATTTTTCTCTTCTCTCTCTTTCTTGCCAAGAGTGTATTATTATGTGTATTTACACATTTTTTTCACTGTGAGTTTTATTGGTGTGCAGAAAATAAGCTAGTGTTTGAGTTTTTTGTAGTGTGCATTTATAGCGACACAAATTTTTGTGTGAATGTGTGAATTTGTTTAGATGTAGTAGTAGCTTACCCCCGCACCAAAAGCGGCAGAAAGTTTTGTAAGAAGATTTGTCTGCGTAACTCATCCTGTATTAAATGATCTAAGACAATAGTAGTTAAAATAATGTTTGCTTGCATACCTTGGAAAACTAAAATTAATATAGGTATATATATTCGCTATAAAATCTGTATAGGATTGGCTGACTGACATAGTGATATATCAACGCACAGCCCAAACCACTGGACGGATCGGGCTGAAATTTGGCATGCAGGTAGATGTTATGACGTAGGCTTCCGCTAAGAAAGAATTTTGATCAATTCTACCCCCAAGGGGATAAAATAGGGGATGAAAGTTTGTATGAAACTTTGTCAATTTTAAACCAATCGGGCTGAGACTTTGCATGCATAAAGCTACTATGACGTAGGCATCCCCTAAGAAAGGATTTTGATAAATTACACCCCTACGCGAGCGAAGCCGCGGGCAAAAGCTAGTATAGTATAGTTGAGTAAGTATTCCTTAACATAAGTCTGTATATATTTATTTATTACTTTATATTTCAATGCCATAGTTGGAAAGTAAGTATTGGTATATTTAGATGCCATAAAACTTAACATAAGGTTATTATATTTTAATAAATAATACATAAGCTGTCTTTAAAATTAAAATCTACGAGTATAAATAGCTGTCTAGCTTAGTTTTAATAGTTATTGCATACTTATATGGACTAAGCTTAGTGCAGTCAGGTACCAAGATACAAGATTTTCCCTTAAACTAAAAATAATATTAACATGAAAATGTATATTTAAAAAGACTTAATTAATATCAGTCTGAATAAAAATTTTCATGTTAATATCATTTTTAGTTTAAGAGAAAATTCAACATGTAAATAGAGGGCCTGGTCAGGTATCTTGGTACTTGAGTGTACATACATATTTTTTTTCCAACAACTCAATTCAGATACATTTTTATGAACGTCAAAACAAACATTCTCTATTAGATTTGTTTTTGAAAACAGGCTAATGACGTCATAGTTTCTTTGAATCACACAGCGCTCTTAATATCAGATTTTCTGCAATAATAAATCTTAAATCACTTTGAAAATGGATTAGAACAGTGACAAGTGACATTATTTTGTGACGTTTTATTTTAATAACATAGTATATTAAAAAAAATTCGACCCTGAAAAATACCCAACTGCCATCCAGCTAATATAAATAAATATATGTATACAATGTGTATTTTTTTTAATTGATCAAACGAAATGTGCCGATAATAGACGAAATATTTATCAATAAAAAACTAGAAAGAAATCGTTATTAACACTTTTTTTAAAGGTTACGTGTTTCGATTTTTTTTTCTCTTTAAGTAAACAGCGTATTTTCTTCAAAGTGGTCTCATATGAAAACTACAAAGTTTAAGAAGCTAAGAAAGTAAAAAATAATTAACAATACCGAAAAGGAAACTGGAAAAAAGTGCCTGAATTTTTTTAAAGGCTAGCTAGACGATTTTTTTTTTACATTTTTTTATCATAATTATTTCGTCTCATATCCGCTCACTTCATTTGATCAAGTATAAAAAATACACATTGTATATAGGGACAAATAACACAGATTGAGCTAGCCCCAAAGTAAGTTCGAGACGTGTGTTATGGGATACTAACTCAACGATACTATACTTTATAACAAATACATATATATATATAAACATCCAAGACCCAGGACAATTTGAATACGGCCATTTTCCAACTTGCCCTGACCGGGAATGGAACCCGGGACCTCTGGATGGTGACTAGCATTGTAACCACTACGCCATGGAGGTCGTCAAAATAATAACAACTTTAACAATGCTGTGCTTGAAGGTAACAGGATAGTATCCAGGGTCAAAACTAAATATAATGTCACTTGTAAAATAAAGTATCGTTGAGTTAGTATCCCATAACACAAGTTTCGAACTTACTTTGGGGCTAGCTCAATCAGTGTGATTTGTCCCTATATATCTATATAGGGACAAATCACACTGATTGATATATATATATATATATATATATATATATATATATATATATATATATATATATATATCTTGACAGAGCAACTGAGACAGTCAATATGAACAACTTTTCTTATGGGACCAATGCTTGAAACTCGAAGATCGACTCGACATTTTCATACAAATTGCCGGGCCGGCCGAACATTTTTGTATGAAAATGTCGATTCCTTTTTCGAGTTACATGCATTGGTCCCATAGGAAAAGTTGTTCATATTGACGGTCTGAGTTGCTCTGTCAAGGATAGGACAGGGTTATTGTTACATATTGTATATGTTTTTGTTATAAAATATAATATCGTTGAGTTAGTATCCCATAACAAGTCTCGAACCTACTTTGGGACTAGCTAAATTTGTGTGATTTGTCCGTATATATTTATATTTATTTATTTATTTCATACAAATCCCAAAGACAATGTTTGTTTCGACGTTAAGAAAAAAGCAACTGACTAGACATGATGGGAACTAGCCAATTTACTGCATTTGTGAACAAGACATAGGGTCCCGTACAAGTTCCAACAATTAAAGCTTTCATAACTTGGCCTCAAAACAACTTTCTTAATATTATAATTAATAACCGTAGAACTATTAATATAATGCGACTTACCGCGATTAAGGGGCTACCTGAATTTTTCGGAGTCCAGTGCTACATTTAAAAGAAAACGGAGATATCATTTAAAATTTTGTTTTGATCAGACCGTTCAAACTATTTTATGAACTATTGTGTACAGTTTAAAGTGAGAACATGAAGCTTTTCTACGCACAATTGCGAAAAACGGCCACTTTTGGCGTATGTGCGTACAAAAGCTTCATATTCTCACTTTAAACTGTATTCAGTAGTTCATAAAATAGTTTGAAGGGTTATCTAGGGTCTGATCAAGACGAAATTTTAAATGATGTCTCTGTTTTCTTTCAAATGATTTTTTTTAAAAGGGGGCAGCACTGGACCCCTAAAAATTCATGTAGCCCCTTAATACCTATCATTTCGAGCCTACCAGCTAGTGATGTACAAGACTCGAGTCCTCCGAGCCCTCTTACTTAGGACTCGAAGGTGTTTACAGGGCTCGACTCTTTTAACGGAAGGCTCGACGACTGCGAGCTTAAGTAAGTGTCGGAGCGTGAGATTAGAGCTCGAGTCTCTTTCCGCATCTTTTTCTGCGCCTGCGTCTTTTCACCCGACTGCAAAGAGGGAGGGTTACGTTTTTCGAGTGTGCTTAAAAGCAATGATTTTTGTTTTATAAAACTAATCTGTCAATAAGAAATAAAACATGATTAATTACAAGTCTTAGATCATTTAATACAGGATAAGCCTTACCTGCGCGTTCCCCTCTGCCAAAGTATAAGAACAAAATTCTAATAAGTTTATAAAAATAGTCTATAAGTTTATAAAATAATCGATTATGATCATTATTTGAAAAACGATTAGTTGATGGCGTAGGCGCACTCTCCACGAGACTATAGCGCACTGCTGCGCACTCCTCACGAGACTAAGGCGCACTCTTCACGAGACTATGTATTTATGATTTACAACTTTCGTCTTTATTCCCTGTGCATTAGAGTTGATATATGATTTGACTTCTCTCTCTCTTTCTTGCCAAGAGTGTATTATTATGTGTGTTTTACATTTTTTTCAGTGTGAGTTTTATTGGTGTAAAAAATAAGCTAGTGTTTGAGTTTTTTGCAGTGTGCATTTATAGCGACACAAATTATTTCTGTGAATGTGAAAAAAATAAGCTAGTGTTTGAGTTTTTTGTAGTGTGCATTTATAGCGACACAAATTATTTCTGTGAAAGCGGCAGAAAGTTTTGTAAGAAGATTTGTCTGCGTAACTCATCCTGTATTAAATGATCTAAGACAATAGTAGTTAAAATAATGTTTGCTTGCATACCTTAGAAAACTAAAGTTCATTTAAAATCACGCCTCGAGTCTTTGTAAGCTTTCAAAAACAGCTCACGTTCATTTTAAGACTCGAGCTCTTTTAAAGGCTCGAATCGTTGCAGTCTTCGGAGAACCCGCGCGCGTCCAGCCTCGGAACTACGAGCCTATTGAGCTCATAGAGCCCTGCAAAACCGACTCGAGTCTTCAAAATCAGAACTCGAGGACTCGAGTCTTGTACATCACTACTGCCAGCTACCATAGGGGAAGAAGGATCGTCGAAATATCTGGCTCACAAGCTTATTTGCTAGGCAAATAAAAAAAAAACCGATTATCAAGAGCACCATCTAGTGATAACTAGCGGAACTGCCGAAATCGTATCGGTAGTTCCGCTACTCATCACTAGGTGGATATCCGTAGCGCCATCTATTATTTGCTACAAAAAGCCCCCACTTTTAAGCATTTCCCCCAATAACTTTTAAACGGCCCAATCGATTTTCATCAAACATAGCTAAGAACCACGGCAAGGGAAGTTGCTTTCACGTAAAAAAAAACGCATTGAAATCGGTCCATCCGTTCGAGCGCTACGATGCCACAGACAGACAGACGTTAGCGTCAAACTTACAACACCGTTTTTTTTTGTCGGGGTTTAAAAATTACCACATTCCTGGACATCCGTCAACGTTTTTGAGACATCAACAATATTCAACATGCACAATAACTCTTGTTCTTCCCTTTCTCCAGTTGCAACAGCTGATCTCGGTGGTGTTCGACGTTCTTCATCATTTTGATGTCGGCTGCACAGTCGTCGACGATCTTCTGGAAGAGTTCATCTGGAAAAAAAAACTAATTGAAACCTCTTCTAATAGGCTTAGTGGTGCCAGATTTTTAAAACCGAAAAGTGCCCGTTTTTGCGTTTTAAAACCTGACAACATTCTAACTGGTCATTTTAACCGATCAATTTTAGGGTTCCGTAGTAAACAAGGAACCCTTATAGTTTCGCCATGTCTGTCTGTCTGTCTGTTTCTGTGGTTTCTGTGGTTTTGTGGTTTTTTTTTCGTATTTTTGTTTACATTTATTGGGAAAAGTTGTTCAAAATGATGGACTGAATCGCCCCTTAAAATATTTGTACTTAATTAAAAAGGACATTGTATATATATATATATATATATATATATATATATATATATATTAATATAATATAATATATATATATAATAAGTATCCAGTGAATTCATTTTCAGCAGCCCATTTTCTGACCATATTTGCATACCATTCTTAGGGTAAAAGCACACTGCATGACTTTATCTACTGATGCAATATTTTTTTGTAAATTATTGCAAATAAATATATGTTTGTCTTTATCTTTATCTTATTTTCTTCCAGACAAGCATGGAAAAACAAGGACTTACCAACATTCTCGCCAGTCTTGCTGGAGGTTAAGAAGTGTCCGTTCAACCCCTGGGAGTATGTAGCTACCAGCTCCTCTGGGATCTGTCGAGACACCGCTCCGGAGTCGAGCAGGTCCTTCTTTGTGCCACAAAGGTAGACTTTGCAATCCTGTAGAATAGCATATGAAAATAAAATCTAACAAAACTATTACCTCCGTGGTCACCATGCTAGTCCGCCACCCAGAGGCTCCGGGTTCGATCCCCGGTAAGAGCAAGTTGGAAAATAGCCTTTTTCAAATTGTCCTGGGTCTTGGGTGTTTATCTATATATGTATTTATTATAAAGTATAGTATCGATGAGTTAGTATCCCATAACACAAGTCTCGAACTTACTTTGGGGCTAGCTCAATCAGTGTAATTTGTCCCTATATATTTATATTTATTTATTTTATACTTATATTTTTTTTCAAACATGCTCGGAAATGTAGGCATTATTGTAGTTAAAAGAAGACGCGAAGTTTGTAAATCTTGGTTCATGCATTACTTTACCGGCCTAGGCCAGGAAAGTAGTATGAAAATTAATTCCTAGCCGCTGCTCAAAACAAGAAGACAATAAGTGTATTCAGAATGACAAGACAGTGACATTGACGTTTCAGATGATAGTTCTGTTTTTACATTTGGCAAAGACATGGGCTATGTTTCGTTTGCACTAAAAACACTGGAAAGCAGTTTCTTCCTTTCAAAGCACTTTGTAATTGATTATTATACTCTTTGCATTAAACGTTACTTGCTGTTGGTAAATATTTGCGTATTTTTTTTTAATGATTTCCTCACATTTATTGAGAAAAGCACTATACACACATGCCTCGGCGGGAATGGGATTGCCGAACTCGTAATTATTGCCAAGACCGAGCGTCAGCGAGGAACACTACTCGTCCGGCAATGCCATACTTCCCGTCCTCTGCAGTAATGTACTATTACTGAAATTATTTTAGAGACTAATTCAGTATGTTGGTTACTTTGATGAATGCTTGAAGCCAACATCCCTAAAGTTATACCATTTAGCAGGCATCGCTCCACCTTCGGTTCGAAGAAGTGTCGCTTGTGGAATCGAAAGACGGAAGCAGGTCTCTGAAACTAGGCACCCTTTATTTGGAACTCAACCCACAGCTTATCAGCTTAAAAGCCGTTACAGTTTTATAAAGTGTTCCAAACTGCTCGAAGGCCACCCGGACACCTCCCGACTTCAAATGTCGGGAGGTGTCCGGGTTTGCAATAGGCAATACGCCCCTCCCCCAAACTGTGTTCCTCCGCGGAAGAGCTGTCTCAGGGCCGCAACGTACGTTGAGCAAGGTTGAAGGTACCTTTATACACGGTGATTTTTCACTGGTTTTGGAGCCGAAGGCCACTTTATAAGGATCGTTAGTAAGACCTAATTAGCTAGTCAAAATAAAAATTATAAAACAAAATTTTTTTACTAAACTCGAAGTAAAATCGTGAATCCATAAGTAGTACCGGCGGCGCCCAGCGGTTCGGCCAGCCGGCTAGATCTCAAGTTCATCGGGGTCACGCGGCAGTTTTGGACGGGCGTAACTACGTGGTCTTGATCGAAAATCATTCTCGCAACTCTTTTATCTTATGTCATACACAAATTTGGATTACGTATATGGGTAGTGAAGTCCGAGTTATTACGAGTTAGTCCGCGTTTGTCCGAGTTAGTCCACCTTTAATAATTATTAAGACGGCAGACATTACCACTTTGCCAACTATCAATTTCTGCAACCAGTGCCTCAGGCAGGCCCAGGATGTGAGGCAAGACGGCTCGTAGCAAATGATAGCTGCGTGGGCGCGTACTAAAGTTAATCCGCGTTAGTGCGCGTTAGTGCACCTTTAATATTAAGACGGCAGACGTTACCTCTTCGCCAACTTTCAATTCCTGCAATCAGTGCCTCAGGCAGGCCCAGGATGTGAGGCAAGTCGGCTCGTAGCAAATGATAGCTGCGTGGGCGCGTACTAAAGTTAATCCGAGTTATCCCGAGTTAGTGCGCGTTAGTCCACCTTTAATATTAAGACGGCAGACGTTACCTCTTCGCCAACTTTCAATTCCTGCCATCAGTGCCTCAGGCAGGCCCAGGATGTGAGGCAAGACGGCTCGTAGCAAATAATACCTTCGAGAGCGCGTACCAAAATTAGCCCGAGTAATTTCGGGTTAGTCCGCCTTTTATATTAAGACGGAAGATGTTATCTCTTCGATAACTCTCAATTCCTGCAACCAGTGACTCAGGCGGGCCCAGGATGTGAGGCAAGACGGCTCGTAACAAAAGATAGCTACGTGGACGCGTACTAAATTTAGTCCGAGTTAGTCCGCGTTAATCCGCCTTTTATATTAAGACGACAAACGTTACCTCTTCGACAACTCTCAATTCCTGCAACCAGTGCCTCAGGCGGGCCCAGGATGTGAGGCAAGACGGCTCGTAACAAAAGATAGCTGCGTGGACGCGTACTAAAGTTAGTCCGAGTTAGTCCGCGTTAGTCCGCCTTTTATATTAAGACGACAGACGTTACCTCTTCGACAACTCTCAATTCTTGCAACCAGTGCCTCAGGCGGGCCCAGGATGTGAGGCAAGACGGCTCGTAACAAATAATACCTGCATGGGCGCGTACTAAAGTTAGCCCAAGTTATTCCGAGTTAGTCCGCGTTAGTCCACCTTTTATATTAAGACGGCAGACGTTACGTCTTCGACAACTCGCAATTCCTGCAACCAGTGCCTCAGGCGCGCCCAGGATGTGAGGCAAGACGGCTTGTAGCAAATGATAGCTGCGTAGGCGCGTACCTACTTAAGTTAGTCCGAGTTATTTCGAGCTAGTCCGCGTTAGTCCGAGTAATTCCGAGTTATTTCAAGTTAGTACGAGCGAGTTCGAATTAGTCTGCATTTTTCCGAGTTAGTCCGCCTTTTATATTAAGACGGCAGACGTTACCTCTTCGACAACTCGCAATTCCTGCAACCAGTGCCTCAGGCGGGCCCAGGATGTGAGGCAGGATGGCTCGTAGCATATTATAGCTGCGTGGGCTCCTCGGTAGTATGTCTTTGTCATCGCTTCATATCTGTAAGTAGATGGAAAGGTAAGATAAGAAAAGATAAAACTTTTTGAATTGATTTTCAAAAAGGGGAGGTTTATCAATTCGAATGTATTTTTTTTATGATTACTCGAAGATGCTTGGATCAATTTGGGAAAATTTTTTTGTTTGTAGGGGAATACTTGTGGTTTGGTCCCATAGATTTCTTTTTAAATTGGTTGCGTGTAGTTTTTTGGTTTGAAAATTTTTTGTAGGACCAATTAAATATCTGCGCAGAAGGAGCTAAGCAATTGGTATGTTCTTAGTTATTATCTTTCTCACAGAAAAGCTTGGAAAAACTACCTGCTAACTTGTCTAAGAAAAATGTTACGTTCTTACAAGTAATTATTACAAAAACAAACAACCCAACTGCCTTTTTTATATTGTTTTTTTTTTTTAATTTTTGTTTTGATATCCCCAGTGTCACTCTCACAGTAAATAGAAATCTAACCACACCTCTCAAGGTAAAATCCATCAAGCCGTTCAGGGTGCAGAGCGTGCTAAACAATACATACATACATACACACATACAACATACATTTATACATACATACTCTCGAAAACATAACCCTCTTTCTGGCGCAGTCGGGTAAAATAAAAAGCAGGTAATTACTTTGCTCATGTGTTTAATAATAGAAGGGATAACACACCTTTCGCTGCCAGCCGTGTCCCAGATGCCAACATTGAAGTCTTGACCATTTGAATGCATTCGCTTTGCACAAAAAGCTGCTCCAATTGTCTGAAATTTAAAAAAATAGTTTTGTAATAATTTTCCAAAACTAAAAACCGACTTCACCCCGGAATTACCCAATCACAACCGATTTTGATAAAATTTCTATAGGACCACTTGACAAGAATACCCTTTAAAACAGAAAAAGAATTTTCAAATCAGTCCAGGCGTTTTCGAATAATTGGTGAACATAGCCCATCAATTTTTATCCAATTTAGGGACTGCATTACTGCACAAAAGTTTTACAACCAACTGCTGGTCGATTTTAACCCTTTCACCCCTTCACTGTGAGACTTTACATTGTGAGGGTTATGAAATCTAAAATCAATAAATACAACCAAAAAGGGATGTGGATACTTAAGTTATGTACAATACGAGCGGTTTTTTTTGTCGGAAATATCCGACGCTCGCGAAATGGGCACGACAATGTTTGTCGATAAATCCGACGTTCGCAGTGAAAGGGTTAATCTTTCCTGGGAATGCAGTTGATTGAGAGCACAAGATGTTTGTTCTTAGTCCTTTTGTCGCCGTTTACGACATCCACAGGGATATGGAGTGGTCCCATTCAACTGGCAGCTGGAAACCACAGAACAATAGTTCTATGAATATAACTGTACAAAATAATTGGCAGATTTATTCGCTCCGTATCAGGAAGGCAATGTAGTATTTTACTAGATTGCCTTTTGGTATAAACAACGTAAAAGTAAAACAACCTACTAGTAAAACGTCTGAAATTTTAAATCGTCATACTAGTAAAACATCTGAAATGAAATAAGTCATCTAAGGCAAAAGGACTAGTACACTTTTACAACTTGCTGCCCGCGACTTTGTTTGCAGGGACTTTTTGACTCCAGCATATTAATATAAATAATGTAGATACAAAAGAAAATATTTGTAGCCGTTATAATTATGTTCTCAATAAATTATTTATTTTTCTATTTCCCCTGTCCTGTAACTAGAATAAGAGAATGATAAAACTAAAAAAAAATTATGATGTTCATTACCATGCAAACTTCTAGAACGAGATCTAGTATGTTAGATCTAGATTTTTTTTTATATGTTTATTAAAACATGGATCAAAGTTACAACAAACTACAAGATTTTTTATATTACGTTACTTGCTGCTGCGGAATCCTTCATGGGCGAGTCCGAGGTGTTCCATTTTCCAAAATCAATTATCCCTATGTGTTATCCAAGCTTAACAGATATCTAACGAAAAAAGTTTCGAGTCCGTCTATTGTTTCCAGAGATTAGCATGTACAAACAGACATGCAAACAAATAAAACAAACATACATTTTTTTTAAATTCTTACTCCATTACGTACTTTGTTCCCATTGCCCGAAATGTTTTTCTTTTTTTAAATATATTCAAAGTAACACATTTTTTTACTGTTTTATGATATGTATGTATTGATAAATATATTTGTAATGAGTTTATGAGTTTAATTTAATTGAGTCTTGGTTTTCGTTATGTGAAACATTTCTTTAGGAAGATTTACAGACAATACACACCCATGTGTAGTTGAGGCACTCACAAAATAAATCACTAGGACCGATATGGGAGCAGACATTCCCTCAAAAAATTCAAAACAAAAACATGCATAAAGCTTGGAAGTACTTACATTTTGATAAGGCGTGTTAGAATTAAAATTACAGTTTACAAAACGAATAACTAGGCTGGTTTTTCCTACATGCTCACTGCCTAAAAGGACTACTTTGAAATCACATCGACTCATTTTAAATTATTTTAACATAGAAAATAACAAAATTAAGCTTAAAATACAAAGGCACAAGTTACTCTAACATAGTGCGTGTTTGTATTGATATAAAAACAAAACAGAATGTTTTGTCTATTTTCGAACAAAAAAAACCATTTCATGTTTATATTATAGTCTTGTTTTTTTGTTCGTGATTCGCACGTGATTTGACAGATTTATGACGTTGACATTTGATTAAAAGTCCATCTCCGTTCAAGAATCAGCAAATATGACCCTATATCAAAGATTTTTTAGGTAAATTCAAATTTACAATTGATTCTTTATTGAATCAAATAGAATTATTATAAGAAGATAGTTCTGTGTACAGTCAAGTGCCAAGTTATTTTCTGCGTAAAAGAACATTATTATTCGTTATATGATGGCTAATTAGATTCTTAGCGCACAAATTAGATAGTATATCCTGCCTTAAGGCGGGTCCGCTGCGTTAGTTTTTTAACAAACATTGTTTGTTAAAAACATTACCCGTCTTCAGCGACTTTCAGCAATGATTAGTAAACTTTCAGCAATGAGCTATTTTTTGTTTTCATTAGAAGATGCGTCCCAAATCTCAAAACACGCGCCGAATTTCTGAATTTCATTCCACAAGGCTCTTCATAATCCCATCAAAACCACTTTCTAATATTCCCAGCAAAATGTCTTGTTGCTTCTAAATCTAACATAAAATGATTTTTCATGTTTTATAATATTGTTATGTTAGAAAACGATGGCAGTGGACCCGGCTTTAGCGTAGCAGGGGCAGGGTTCTTCAAATTATTCATTACTAGCTTTTACCCGCGGCTTCGCTCGCATCGAATCCATTAAATAATTGGATAGTGTAGATTTACGCTTTACCCTATGTTACTTCTAGTACCTCCCAGAATATGTGTACAAAATTTCATGATTATTCGTCAAGTAGTTTTTGCGTAAAAGCGTAACAAACATCCACGCTTTCACATCATATTTAGGGTTTGAACTTCATTACTGTATGTTAGATGGCGCTAAAGCAAAATGTTGATATTTGTTGACAATTTTTTTTTTATTTTTTTTTTTAATATTTTTATTTTTTAATAAAAAGTACCCTATGTTACTTCTAGTACCTCCCAGAATATGTGTACAAAATTTCATGATTATTCGTCAAGTAGTTTTTGCGTGAAAGCGTAACAAACATCCACGCTTTCACATTTATAATATTAGTAAGGAAGTAAGGATTTCGAATAACGAATAAAATCATGATATTTTATGCGTGGCAAAATTGTCCACGAATAAATTTTTAATCGAATAATTATTTAGAAAATTTTTATTCGAATAATGCTCATTTCTGCTCCTTTATTTGCAGCCTATATGTGGTGATGTTCTTGCCGAAATGTAAGTATTTCGTTATTACTATTTTAAATTGAAATATGCTAAAGAAGAGAAGAGAAGAAGGCAAAATTTCGTTCCGCCCTAGGTGGCTGACAGGCACGGTACAGCACATGGGCTACTCTAGTCTAGTTATTATTGTTTTCGTTTAATTCATTAATAGGTAATAATTTCCCTGTGTTGCAATTTATATCGCCTCAGTATTCATTTGATTAATACAGCGAAAGAATGATAATACCACATGAATCAACGTTAGTTTTTGAACGAAAAAACAAACGTCACAATGTTATAAAAAACCCGTTTTACCCAACTGCGGCGTAGCCAAAAGGAGGGATTTGTGTAGCCGCTATGTATGTAAAAAAATCGATATTTTCATACAAAAGTGTTCGACCGGCCCGGCAATTTGTATGAAAATGACGATTTTTTTCGAGTTTCAAGCATTAGTCCCATAGAAAAATAGATGTTCATATTGACGGTCAGAGTTGCCCCTGCAAGGATCGGACAGGGTTTTTGTTACATATTGTATAATACTCTGCGATTGGATCTACCTACACACAATAAACTATCTCTATGGGTAGATTAATGAATCACTTTACCGTTAGCAGGGTGTTCTACGCTGTACTTATATTGATTAAATGTAGCTTTTTTATTTCAATATCTATTTTCCCTCTCTTTCTTTCTTATCTGGCCCGCGTATTGATTTGCATATTACAAAAGAATAGGTCAAACAGATATATCGATCGAAAGTAGAATAAATACAGATACATTCTCACGTCTGTATCCATGACGGAGTGGACAGAGCCCAGGGTCGTAAGATCCAAAGGTCACGCTTAGCGTGATGGTGGGCGTTAAGATGGAAAAGGAATCAAAATAGTGATGGGCAGAGGTCGAAATTAGGTAGAGTTATTTATGTACTGAATCAAAATAGTGATGGGCAGAGATCGGAATTAGGTAGAGTTATTTATGTACTTACACTGATTTCATACAGCGAAAGAATAAAAAGGATATGCCTCTAGTCCCGGGATTAATTTAAAGAGCAGAAAAATCGCGTGATTTATTAAATAAAAAAGGTTATGTATTTACTTTTACTCAATTTAAACCACTGCACGCGCGACGTTGCCAATAAGTAAAAACGAATGAAAATACTAATGTAAAAAATTGTATGTTAATCAACTTTGTTTTATTTGTCTTATCTGTCTCTAAGGTTTTTATGATTATTTATTTGTAATATTGTTGGCAACACGAGATTGTCCATTAGAAATCCCGGTAAGATCCGTATTCATATCAACATTTCGATGAGAGTACATAAATTAACTTTACCTAATTCCGACCTCTGGTGATGGGTTGTTAGTTACTATCCGTATCACTTTTAACGTAATTCAAATCTTGTCCATTATCTCGATCTATTTTCAAATACCTCAACAAATGGACTTTAAAATAACTTTAAGTAGGTGAGTAGTTTGTAACTGAACTCATGACCCTTTGAAAACTCCATATCTCGGCTACCCCTTCACCGATTTGGTTTATACTCTTACTTATTAAAAACAGCTAGGTATCTACTTACTTGCCCTACTCTTGAAGTTCAAAGTGTTGAAGTGATCAAAGATACATACAAGCAAAATATATACGGACAAATCACACAGATTGAGCTAGCCCCAAAGTAGGCTTAAGCTTGTGTTAAGAGATACTAACCCAACGATACTATATTTTATGATAAATACATTAATAGATCACACCACACCTGAGATCCAGGACAGTTTGAAAAAGGCCATTTCCAACTTACCATGGCTGGGGATCGAACCCACAACCTCTAGATTGACGGTCTAGCGCAGAGGTTCCCAAACTTATTTTGTCAAACGCCCACTTTAAAAAAATATTTTGTAGCGCCCCCCATTTTTTTCACCATAAAAACCTGAATCACATATTTGTCTTGCCTGTAGTTTAATTCAACCTATATTCTAAACTAGACTTTTTTACAAGAGAGAGCAATAGTAATACATACACCAGTACATTAGAGTATCTTTAATAAAAAAATAACAATAATCAACATTGTTAATTTTTAATAAAAAATAGCAATAATAATACAATTTTACAATAATAAAGAGATTTTACGGGTATTAGATACGAAATTTTTTCAGTATTTGATTCCTTTAACGATATAAATAGCGTTGTGAACGCATTAAAATAATAAATATAAATTACATTCTTAGTTTATATTTGTACAATAAAAAGGATACAAAGATGAACTAATAAATGGATGTTGTGTAGTAAGAGGATTTTAATTTCAGTTAATTTTAAAATATGAAATAGCTGAAGTTATAAATCACTCATTGCTTAAATCACATCAGCGCCCCCCAACTTTATTCTGGGCCCGTTACCGCCCCCCTTAAAGCCTCCAGCGCCCACAAGGGGGCGTTATCGCCCACTTTGGGAAAGACTGGTCTAGCGTGTTGACCATGAAAACTATCCAGTGGCGGATTTACACATTTGCCGTAGTCTTCATATATTGCCGCCCCTACTGCGTTTACAAAATCGAAATATCATTATATAATTTGTCAGGATACCCCATTGGGAAACAGGCATGAAAATATGTATGTATGTTAGTATGTATAATCTGTCAAAACTAAGAACCGACTTCTCCCCAAACTACACAACCTATTTTGATATTTCTAAAGGACAACTTGATAAATATACCCTTTCAAACATAAATAATCGAATTTCGAATAATCGATGAATACATTAAAAAAAAACAAAAGATCGAGAGAAATGATAACCTCCTTATTTTTGGAAGTCAGTTATGATGCACGAAGGGGGGGGGGGTGTAACTGGCCTAAAATTTGCGGTGCCGCTTTAGCCTACTCAGCCTAATCCGCCATTGAAATCATCAAAGATAGTTGAGTTTTCGTTTGGTTATTTAATTAATCGTCCTATGTCATGATTTGCATTTTTGCGCATTCCCTCAATTGACTTTACGATCTGCACGGGGAAAGAGGCAGCTAGTGTGTTCTTTTTTTCTCTCTCAACTAAATAAGTATATGGTTTTATAAAAAATTTAAAAAAAAACAGACTGGCAAATAATGTTCTCTTTATTTATCGCAAGTTATCAAAAGAATAAAAATAAAAATATACATAGGTAGCATGTAGGTACACCCTATTACTCGTACTTACATACTAGGTACTGACAATTTTATTATTTAAAAGATATAAATAAAATAATCTATTTCTTAGCAAGTAGCGTTATTGAGTACTAATTAATTAGTGAGGGAAGTTTATTAAGTACACGATAAAGTACCTAATTAAGATTGCATTACTTGGCCATTTTTTTAATAAAATATTACCTTCATTACGTATGTACTATAACTATTACATAGTGCTTATATTATTTTGTAGGGCCTCTGTCATCATTAGACAAAAAATAATTAAAAATGCCAGTAATAGTTTTTAAAAAAAGATTTATGCAACTCAGTATTTATTTAATTTCCGGAATACCTAGCTAGATGGATCATCAGAAGTGGAATGATGAACGCTTTGAAAATAAAGAGATACTACTAAGAAACTGGGTGATTGATTGTAATTTCAATTATTGATGTTCAAATTACAATAGAATATACTTACTATAAATAATGTAAATATCTATATACAGCATGTTTAAACAAATAAATAACTATCAAAAATAGATAAAATAAAATTTAAAATCACTGCTAAAATTTTTAAAAAAATTAAAACGATTTAATATCTTTGCCACAATTATACAACACAAAGAAATAAACATTATAATTCAAAAAAGTTTTTAACAATAAAATTCGGGTCGTACACCGACTCATGCAAACAAATAAGCAAGGTGAAGTCACACAAAAGAAATAGCCTCGACGATAACGCTTGTTGCCGATAACACGCGAGTAGGTACAAAATACAATGCCAACTCAACCATCGACCTACCTATAACCAGCGAAGCGCCATTTCATACTGTCTTCCTCTGCTTGCTCACACCCAAATCAGTGTTGCAAACTTATTGATAAAAATCGAAGATTCCTATGAAAAATAATGTAAAAATATTTTTTATTTATTTACGTAAAAAAAATATATGTCTTTTTCCATTAGGAATAAACATATTTTACTGTATTTTACAAAATTTTGTTTATTTCGATATGCCCCTAGCAATTTGAGAAGTCAATTACAAAATTTTGACAGATGTCAAACGTTCCAGTACGAACATTGAACAAGCATATACTTTCTAAAATACATAATAAAAATTAGAAACGTTACAAAATATTAATATATTTTAGTTTTAAATTATAAAAAGCTAATAATATAAATGAATTACCCATTATTTTATCGAAATTAACGCTAAATTCTGAATATTTATTTTTCTAAAGTAAACTTATGTATATTTCGGACCAAAACTGCTACGACAACGCTACAAACCGTGAATGGTCGGATTATAAGCAGTGTTGCTACAAGAAAAATGAAATAATCTTTTTTACGCTTTCCGTAGGCAGTAGCATTACCCGAATGGAAACGTAATGGACGTTCAGCACTCAGATTTTAGGTTTCGCGAATTTTGTTTATATCCTCGACAATCGGCTTCGAAAACTTTTGTAATCACTTTTAAAAGCAATAATATTGCACAAGGATGTAGTGCGTGCATTTAATATTAATAGAAATCGTGTGTTTGATGTATTTTTTTGTGTCTTTATACAGCACCATTCTGTAGTCTAGCAAATTGATTGAGTTGAAGACCAAGCATAATTTTTTCCGTAGTTTTATTGTTTAAAAATCGAATTTTTGTTGTTATATTAAGTTTAAATGGACTTATAAGTGTATAATAGTTGTTATTGTGTAAGTTTTACGTCGTTCTAAGTGTAATTTTAACGTTTAATCGTTGAAGATAGAAAATGTTATATTGAGGTAAGACACTTACGACATTCTACAATTTGTGTAATATTAAATGCTTCTCTCATTCTTGATAACATTTGTTAATTATATTCTGGGTAATTTGCCTTATAGCAGTTAACTTTTAATGTAACAAGGCTTGTTTATTATCTTCATTGAAATTGGTTTTTGCTTCTAACATAAGATTTTTATGCCTTATATAAATTTGTAAGAGAAATGAAGTAAGTAGGTACATTACGACACTACCCAACCTGTTATTGCAGTATGCACGATATTTTCCATTGTAGGTGGTTTTTAAAAAACAATATGTTCTGGTTAACCTTAATTTATCTCATTCCATGTTTATTTTTCCCTTTTTATATTTTGTGTTGAACATAATGTGTATCCTGCGACTTTAGGCTATATTTTTTTTCATGAAGTTTTCTTGAGAAACTAATATTTTAGGAAAAAAAGTAGCCATCTGGCCGGCAACTACTTGTTGTTTCCATACAAGAAACAACTTGTTGTCTCAATATATGAGAAATGTCAAAGTATGGTTGTAATTATCCTATACTTTTCTCTGTCTCAAAAATTTGCATAAAGGTATATACTTTACATTTGATGTAAACAATAGATGTGAAATAAAATATCAATATTAAAAATGATAGAATGATTTTAGTTAGAATTTGAAATATAAAAAAAAATATCATTGATTATATGGACAAATAACCACAGATTGAGTAAGTAAGCCCCAAAGTAAGTTTGACACTTGTGTTATGGGATACTTACTTAACGATACTATATTTTATAACAAATACATATATTGATAAACATCCATGACCCAGGTCAATCTGAAAAAGATAATTTTCCATTTTGACCTGACTGGGGGACGAACCCTAGACCTCCAGTGTGACTGCCTGGCTTGATGACCACTAGACCACAGAGGTTGTCAAATTAACTCGAAGTTCTACTCTCGAAATTAACTAAAAGTTGAAAAGTGATGCTATATTTTCAACAAATACAAATGTATATATACAATATGTAACAAAAACCCTATCTGATCCTTGTAGGAGCAACCCAGACCGCCAATATAAACAACTTCCTGTAGGACCAATGCTTGAAACTCGAAGATAAAATTGACATTTTTTATGTAAATATTCACTTATGTATGAAAATGACGATTTTTTCCAGTCAGACTCACAGTTCACTGTGCTGACATCTGGTGTCCCATATTTTTGAAAACTCTCATTGAAAGCGTGACTTGATATTATGTTTACTTTGATCATAAATAAGTACCTATTAAGTTGTGTAATAAAATGTAAATTAAAACTAACTCACCTTTAAATTTAAATTTTACTAATTTTATAGACTTCATATTTTTTTTTTACTCTGATCATTAAAAGTCATGTAATTATTATATGACTTGGAGATCTTATTATTAGAAAATAAAGACAACAATAACAACAATATGGTAAAAAATTAAGTTCTTAAGTATTATTGAAGTTTGTCAAAGTATTATCATCACTTTTAATTGATCACCAAAAGTATGGAATTAAGTTAATATAAGGCCAACTTTCGTGTGATCAATAAAGTATGATAACTAAAAATTATTATACTAGTATTTTTTTTAAGTAGATGAATCTTAAATTAAATATCTATAATTTTTTTGAGATAATCTTTCTTACCAACTAAGTAGAAATATTTGTGACCCAGACATCATCCATATATTCAGATAAAATTAAAAACAAAATTACTTTAAAGTTATAATACTTAGCAAAATCTGACATGTCAAAAGTTTAATTATGTTTGTATGGAAAAGACCCCCAGTCTTAGGGTGATAAGTAAGACATATACAGGTGAAATACATTGAAAGATATTTTAAAAGGCTTGTAGCCTTTAGGTACATGAAAATGTTGTTGTCATCATCATCATCCTCAAGTATTTCCAGTTGCATCCTCAGTGGTAATGCTTCAGAGCCCAGGGTCTGCTAGGTCTAGGGGATTAACTGCCATCTGACCTCCGTAACCTACACCAGAACCAATCCTGTCTGGCTGTCAAAGCACAGAATCATCTTTCTTTTCGGATAATCAGGTGATTAAAGCCTGCAATATCCTAACTACTCTGGAAACAAATTTTCAAAGTATGCCTCTCAGTGGGATTTGAACCTACGATGATCTCAAGATTATAAGGCGAACGCCTTGTCCAATAGACCAGGGAGGCATTCTTATTATAGTTATGTATATAAGGTGATTCAAGCCTGCATTATCTCAACTACACTCAACTAAAAAATAAAAATAAAAATAAACAAATTTTCAAAGTAAGCCTCTCAGTAGGGTTTGAACCTACGATCTCCAAGATTACCGATCTCCAAGATTACCGGACCTTGCAGGCATTCTTATTTAAAATGTTTAAATAACCAGTAAAATAATTTGAATCACCCGTTTTCAGTCTCACAAGCAATAACCAAAATCCAGATAATGGCGCTCTGCGAAAGTCAACTGGACTCTGCCCTGCCGCAGCTGAAGCGGGGGGAGTCCCCTTCAAGCGAGAACAGCCAGGCGGAGTCACCGGAGAAGAAGCCCAAAGCTGAGCACAACGGTGCCATTTATGGGCTTGATCAAGGTGAGAGTTCTTTTACATCTTAACATTTTTCTGGTGGCATCCTCAGCCGTCTGTTTCAGAGCCCGGGGTGCGCTTCCCTCATTTTCTTCTCCAAATACAATATGTATGTCAAAAAAGGATTCTAGTTTTGAAAATTATTGTTATATTGTCTCGTTGAATTTGTTTGCTAGATGTTGGAACACACGAACCATCTGTGAAAATTTCAACTGTCACGGTTCATGAGATACAGCCTGGTGACAGACAGACAGATGGACAACAAAATCTTAGTAATAGGGTTCCGTTATTACCCTTTGGGTATGGAACCCTATAAAATTAGCAATAATCAATTGATACCATATTATGTTACAAAACCGCTGTCCGATCTTTGTAGGAGCAACTCAGACCGTCAAAATGAACAACTTTTCCTATGGTACCAATGCTTGAACTCAAAAAAAATCGTCATTTTCATACAAAAGTGTTCGGCTGGTCGATGTCGATTTTTTTTCAAGTTTCAAGCATTTGTCCCATAGGGAAAGTTGTTCATATTGACTGTCTGTCTGAGTTGCTCCAACAAGGATCGGACAGGGTTTTTGTTACATATTGTATAAAATATTTGACTTTTTTGATTACAAGTTTTTGTTGCAGTGCCTACCGGTATCCCCCTGGCCGTTGACTACCGCTCCCCCGTGTCGCACTTCGTGCCGCCCGCCGTTGAGCTCTACGCGGCGAGGAAGAGTCAGACTGTCACATGTGAGTTAAATGACGTCATCAGAAGTGTCATTTTTGGAACGCGGAGTCACCAACACCAAAGATAATATAATTAATTACTAACGTAACAGATACCCAACGTCATACAAACTATTGGAGGGCCCGTGAGTAGGCAAAACCGGAGTTGCGGGTAGGCACACAGAGATGGCAGCACACACGACTAGCAAAAAGTGACAAAGAAAGTGTTGAATATGCTTTAAAAATATTTATTGTATTTCATATTGAATTAATTAGAGTACTACTTTATTTTAATAAAAGTAATAAAATATTTTAATGTTTTAATAAATACCTATAGCGCCATCTAGTGACAAAGATGAGAAATAATTACGTTTATAAAGGCGATGGGTATAGGCATGCCTACATAAATTTCCATACAAAAAACTGTTCGTTTAGTGACTCCGCCTTTGAAAAGTGGCATCGCAGCTCCCCTAGCATGGTATCGTTGATAAACCAGGATTTATATCGTGCGACCGACTAGTGCCATCCCGCTTGTTATTATTGCGTAGAGCGAGATAGTGATAGATGATAGCGTTCGATAAACGCTGTCGCCAGTGGCTTTCTAGGGGAGCTGGTCCAATGAACTTACTGCTACCAGATTGCAGATGTAGATGAAGAGAAACAGTTCTGTCAGGATCGTAGTAAGTGGAGGTCCATAGTCTCTGCCTACCCCTGTGGGTAACAAGTGATGGTGTGTATAGCCCAGAAAGGAGGATACGGACCCCGAAATTCCTTTCTTGAAGTTGCCTACTCCTCAACACTCGCCATCATAAATAAGTTATCAATCACTCATAGAACAATAAGTTATCAATCACTCATAGAACACAAAACTGTACGAAAAAATACATTTTTAGGGTTCTTCTTCATATCTGTCTGTCTGTCTTGCCGCGGTTATACACAAGTAGGTATTAGAAAGCTTTAATTTAGCATGGGTATGTATATTAATTAATATCGGCCGTCGCCAGCTATAAAGACAAAATTTAATTTTGGATTGAAAAAGGCAGTGCTGCCATTTGAAATAAATTATTTGAAAGAAAACGGAGATATCATTTAAAATTTTATCTTGATCAAGCCTACTTTAAACTGTAAACAGTAGTTCATAATAGTTTGAAGGGTTATTATCTAGCGCTTGATCGAGACAAAATTTTGATTTATAACTCTTGTTTCCTTTCTAATAATTAATTTCAAAGGGCGGCAGCACTGGACCCCGAAAAATTCATGAATTAATTAGTTGGATTTGTTGTGGACAAAAATGTTGATTCAATGAAAGTTGGATTCCAAGAATGTTCAGTTGCTGCCTTTTCACCCGTATCTCGAATTCATATTACTTAAGAAAACTCTTACGCTTTTAAAATGTTTTTTTTTTTTTTTTGTAGCTGAATCGAGTGAAGCGTCAACGCCGGTCAAAAGAAAACGCGGAAGGCCGAGAATTGACAAGACGAGTCCCGAGTACCTGGCCAACCTGGCGGCCAGGAAGCAGGCCAAAGATATGAGTGAGTTCATAATATGATAAATAGATAGACAGACAGATAAACACTTTGTCTTACTGAGGCACACACATATAAATGTATACACAAATAAACACAAAAACATTGACAATCAGTCGTAGAAATCAGGGTTAAATAAAAATATACACGGACAAATCACACAGATTGAGCTAGCCTCAAAGTAAGTTCGAGACTTGTGTTATGGGATACTTAACTCGATGACTGTAAGTTTTAATGACACATACATAAATAGATAAACATCTGAGACCCAAGTCAAACTAAAAATGAACATTTTCAATTTTGACCTGACCGGGGATCGAAACCGGGACCTTCGGAGTAGCAGCCGGGCATGGTGACCACTAGGCCACAGAGGTAGTCGGTGAACCGCAGTTATACGAGTACAAAAATGCAATAACGAGAGCAAACACTGATTTTCAGTCATTACAGTCGAGTGAGAAAACTTGAGCCTGACGGAAGAGCGATAAATAAAGATTAGTTATAGGATTAAACCGTTTCGGATAACGTATTATGACATTTTGACAAGATTTTATACAGTTGCATCTATTAGGGAGGTAGCTGGCAAGCGAAGCGTAGGATACCCACCCACAAGGTGGTCTGACGACCTGACGATGGACGCTGGGAAGTGCTGGATGCAGGCCATTCTAGATTGGCCATTTTAGAAATGCTTGGTAGAGGCCTATGTCCTGCAGTGGACGTTATGCGGCTGAGATGATGATTATAATGAAGATGAGAGAATGTGAGCCTGACGGAAGAGCGATGAATAAAGATTGGTTATAGGATTAAACCTTTGCAGATAATGTACTATTATGACATTTTGACAAGATTTTACACGGTTGCACCTATTAGGGAGGTAGCATGGATTTACTGACAAGATGAGTCCCGAGTATCTGGCCAAACTGGCGGCCAGGAAGCAGGACAAAGATATGAGTGAGTTAATATTATGACAAGATTTTAAGAGGCTACCTGAATTTTTCGGGGTCCAGTGCTGCCCCAATTTGAAATAAATCATTTGAAAAGAAACAGAGATATCATTTAAAATTTGGTCTTGATCAGACCCTGGATATAACCCTTCGAACTATTTTATGAACTACTGTTAACAGTTCAAAGTGAGAACGTGAAGCTCTACTACGCACATACGCCAAAAGTGGCCGTTTTTCTCATTGTGTTGCAGCACTGGACCTCGAAAAATTCAGGTAGCCCCTTAATATACTTTCACCAGTTAGAGAGGTAGCGTGCAGTAATTGACAATACGAGTCCCGAGTACTTGGGATTCTTGAAAGAAATTCATGATAATACATTTTTAAAAGCAGTCATTATCAAAAACTTATTGTTTCAGATGCCATGATCAACAACCGCACACCCACAAGTGAAACCGGGGAAAAACGCAAGCGAGGCAGGCCGAGGGTGGACAAGACTAGCCCTGAGTACTTGGAGAGGAAGCGGCTTAGAGAGCAAGGTAAATAATAAATAAATAAATATATACGGACACATCACTGATTGAGCTAGCCCCAAAGTAAGTTCGAGACTTGTGTTATGGGATACTATCTCAACAATACTATATTTTATAACAAATAAATATACAGATAAACATATAAGACCCAGGTCAATCTGAGAGAGCTTATTTTCCATTTTGACCTGACCGGAGATCGAACCCGGGAACTTCCGTGTGACTACTTGGTATGATAACCACTAGGCCACAGAGGTTGCCAAGGTAAGGAATACAACTCTAAATAAAAAAAAAATTGCACAAAAATTAAGTAAAAAAAAATTGTGCGCTCTCAGAAGTGCCATTTTTCAAACGCGGAGTCACCTAAACGAATGGTTTTTCCATACAAAAAGCCGTTCGTTAATTGAATCCGCGTTTCAAAAATGGTACCATTTGATTTGACATAATTTTTTTCATACTTCTTTTTCAGAAGCGCTTGAAAGAAAAGCTAAAAGAGATTACAAGCGACGCGGTGCTGGAGGTGAGTTTTTTTTTAAATTTATTTTTACAAAATTCCATAATATTTATTTTTTATTTGTAAAATGTGGCTTGAGTTTACTTTTCACCGACTGGGACGAGATGACACGGTGACCCTTAGCCATTAAAGATTCCAAGTCAATTATGTCGTGCTCTGTCAACGCTACATTTTACAAAAAGGTGTAACAAAATATACTGGAACTATTTGAATTGCTGGCGAAGTACAGACCGATCAATTTGCTCTAAGGGTTTAGACAGACGAGCGACAGTGTTTCAGCAACAGCTCGTGACGTTGGTTGGCAACGGGTGTCGCGAATAAATAATAAAAAAAAGGCTTTATTCTAACAAAAACACTTTGTGATTCATATCATTATTTTCATTTATTTTTTCATACATATTATTTTATTTTGGAAGTCGCCTCTGCGGCGTTGGCCTCCCCCTTCCTTTTCAACTCTTTTCTGTTTCTTGCTTGCCTCATCCAATCTGGACCACATCTTTTCCAAAACACGTCAGACCAGCGCATTCTTGGCCTCCCTTGCTTCCTTTTTCCCTCTCTAGGTATCCATTCCATAGCACTTTTTGTCCATCGTTCACCCCGACCCGTTGAAGATTATCAGATAAAGTTGTTAAGACAAATAAGTTGCGTCTTAATAAGGGGAGGTTACAAGAATTTGAGTTGCGTTGTGGAGAGGGCAATGCTCGGTGTTTCTCTACGTGATCGAATCAGAATGAGGAAATTCGTAGAAGAACAAAAGTCACTGACATAGCCCAGCGGATAAGCTCGTTGAAGTGGCAGTGGGCGGGACACATAGCGCGAAAAACCGATGGCCGATTTGGCAAAAAGGTTCTCGAATGGCGACCATGTACTGGCAAGCGAAGCGTAGGACACCCACCCACAAGGTGGTCAGACGATCTGACCAAGGTTAGATCCTTGGGAGAGGCATATGTCCAGCAGTGGACGTTATGCGGCTGAAATGATGATGATGATGATAAGTTTTCAGCCCCCACATTTCCGCCATTTTGAAAAACTGAATCGTCAAAAGAATCGACATAATTTTCGAACCTTCTCACAAAATTTTACAAGAATCGGTTGAGAAATGCGACCTGTAAGCGAGAACAGCCGGACAAACTGACAAACTATAAGACAACCGGACAAAATAGTGTTCCCGAGGACTATAGGCTTTTAGCCCTAAATTTAAGCCTGTCGGTCCTTTTTTAGGGCTATGTCATTTTTAAAAGCCTATGAGCCTAAAAAGACCCTTTTTTGTGACTGTAGGTTTTTTAAAAATAATAGGCTTATGTTTAGGATAAAGCCATTTTTTGTATCAGCCTGAGAAGCCATCATAATTAGGAATGAAGCATTTATTTTATTTCTAATTAATTTTGAAAAAAGAAGAGAAAATGTATGTATATTTTACTTAAATATCGCCAAAACAACATTGCACCAAAAGCCTATAATGCTGACTTATAGTTCTTTAAGCTTGGCATTTTCAACAGGCCTAGCCTAAAAGTCTTTATAGGCGTTTGGTTCGATGTTGTTTTGGCGATATTTAAGTAAATTATAAATTTTCTTTTCTTCTTTCAATATTAATTAAAAATAAAAAAAATCCATTATTCATAATTATTATGTCTTACTCAGGCTGATACTAAAAAATGGCTTACGCCTAAATATAAGCCTATTACTCTAAAAAACCTACAGTCACAAGAAAGGCTTTTTAGGCTCATAGGCTTTTAAAAATGACATAGCCCTAAAAAAGGACCGATAGGCTTAAATTTAGGGCTAAAAGCCTATAGTCCTCGGGAACACTGCTTTAACCGCTATGTAAAATTCGTAATTAGCCGCGACTTCGTGTGAAATTTGAATGCGCTGCATCTTTTAACATTTTCTTGCTTCTCAGATAAATGAATAGATACGTGTACAGTATCTTTTAATAATCTTTTCTTTTGCCATGACTTGTCCCGTCATCAGCCTATTCAACAGTCCTAGCCTAAAGGACTAAAAGCCTTTATAGGCTTTTAGCCTGTCAAACCCTTTTATTAGTAGTCTAGGCTTCAAAAAAAGGCTAAAAGCCTATAGTCCTCGGGATCACTAGTTACAAGTCGACTCTGAAACTTAGATCTCTGTGAATTTTTACTTTTTTGATAATCTAACAGAGAGACTAAAAAGAATAAATATGCTTTTCCGTCCCTGTCATCATCCGCTGCATTTGTTTTCGAGACATGTCGCTGAACAAAATCGCGAACTGTCACTGGCACATTGTCGCTTGTCTACAAGAACCCTTATGTTTTTTTTTATTCAAAAAGTATTTTTTTATATTACTCGTATATTTAAATAGTTTCGATATATTTTGATTATATTGATAACACATGTTTTAACGTGTTTAGAGAATTGCAATACTGTGTGACTAACATTTATGTACATATAACACACAAACTACATGTTTTGAGTTGCTCACATGAAATAAATCACTATATGCTTTTGTTTCGTTGTATCAGATTTGTCACACATTTAGTTGACACTGGTAAATCATGTACTTTAAAGGTATGTTTAGTGTAGCAATACGGAAGTTGAGGAAAAAAAAATTTTGGCTCATTATACAAGGTGGAATGGACATACCCGTAATAAATCGAACCACAGGCTGTACTAGATTACTATAATATAATGAAATTAAAATTTTAATTAAAACACGAAATAAAATTTTGGCGTTTTCATACAAAATTGTGCAGCCGCTCGGGCAATCTGAATGGGATGTCGATTATTTTTTTTTGTTTTTTTGGAAGTTATTTTAATTTTATTACACTATGGTGATCTAGTACAGCCCGTGGTTTTATTTATTACGGGTATGTCCCTTCCACGTTGTATAGACCAGTAAAAAATATTGTATACGTATTTTTATTTTCCCTGATTAGGAAATAATTACAAAACAGCGCATTTTAGGTGATACATTAATATTTCGGGGTACAATTTTGCCCCAATTTGAAATAAATTACTTGAAAGAAAACGGAGATATCATCTAAAATTTTGTCTTGAGTAAGCCCTTGATATCCCTTCAAACTATTTAATGTACGACTGTTTTAGTTTAAAGTGAGAACGTGAAGCTTGTCTTCGCACATTTGCGAAAAACTGCCACTTTTGTCCATATACCATAAACTGCGGTATGCGCCCTGGTCTGGTAAAAGTGGTTTATATTGATAGATTGAGCATGAGCATACTTTTAAAGTAAATCACCTATTTACTAGTCAACTTGTAAACATATTGTTTTCCATAGTAACAAAACATGATATATAATACACGAATATAGATTGTAAATATATAATTTAGTGTCATTAGTAAACGTGAAAATTAACCATACGATATTAAACTCTCACATAAATATTTACATTTTGATTTCGAATCCAAGGTTATCATGAGTTAAGTTTATTCTATATTACACATATGTATTTTAAAAAAGTTATATGTATTACAATTCAAGATGCAATCCTAATATTAAAGGTCTATCAGAATGCTTAAAAACCTTGCCGTATTGATAAAAACTATATAAATATAAACATAGCCTGCCAAAATCATAACTCTTCCTTGCGGCTTCGCCATACTTGGGTAACTTGTTCGCGCTGGTGGCGTTATCATGTGAGGTTTTTAAACATACCGGTATTCCTAAAACAATAAAATTCAACGAAATTACAATTTCTAATAGCGAAACCACACACCACTGGCTTAAAAGTGTCGTCGCGCATAAAAAAGCTAAACGCCAGTATCGCCAGTAGACAAGCGGGCAAAAACAAAACGCCTTTGCGCAAGATGGCGCCTAAAATAGCGCCTAAAATGGCGCCCAAAATGGCGCCTAAAATGGCTGCCGTGAGAAAGGTCGGCGACAAAAAGGTTGTCATAAGAAGAAACGCGAAATTCATTAGGCGAAAAGGTAATGGATGTTTGATGTGCATGATTGTAGTTAGAATTTTGTATGTGAATGGTTTTAAGGACGATGGAGGTAGTTTCGTAATAGGGTATTTGACCGTGTTTTTATTGGGCAATTTTTCATACAAAAAAAATAATACTGAAATGAAATCTTTTGCTGATAAAAGTAAGATTTTTAAAATTAAATGAAGCAGTACATAGCATTTCAAATATTGGTATGGAGAAAAGTGGGAGCGTGGTGGGGACGTCTCGCTGTCTCTTTCGTACGCGTGAAACCTAATGGCAGCGACGTCACGTGCCTATTACGTGCATCCTTTTTCTGTTACTTGACAGTTTCTCTGTCCACCAGTTTTAAAAGGCATACTCCAATTTTAAAGGCGTATTAACTTTCTTTTTTTGTGCGGTTAAAAAAATATCATTTAATTTTCGGTTTAATAATATGGTAAATCCATCGTTCTTAATTTGAATGGTAAATGAATGCTGAATAAGTAGGTAGGTATGAAATATCTGTAGAAAAGGTATATATTGACGTATTTATACGTTTTTGGCTATTATTATTATATTTTAATGAATTGATTTCGAAGCATGAATTATTATTTGAATGGATGCTTTTTATGTGAAATTAAATAAAAAAATATTCTTAGGTAGGCTAGAAGAACTTAGTATTAAAATATATATATTATATTGAATTATAT
Organism: Acrobasis suavella; assembly: GCA_943193695.1. Lineage (NCBI taxonomy): Eukaryota > Metazoa > Arthropoda > Insecta > Lepidoptera > Pyralidae > Acrobasis > Acrobasis suavella. The sequence continues at coordinate 6,410,073 of OW971956.1, forward strand.
GTATGCATATTTGAATTTTGTTGTGAATGCTATAATGAGATTTTTTTTAGTAAACATAAGCTTAAATATGTTTATGAATATTATTTATTTTACTATTTCTCAAATTGCGTAAATTGATTTTTCTATATGTTGCATTGCGTAAAGAAATGTACGTACCTTACTGGAATTTTTAAATACATCCAATATTACTCATTCAAACAAATGATTATTTGAAAGTAATTTATTTTAACTCTATTGATTGTTAATAAAATATAACAATTCCACTTTCTTCACTGACAAAACTTCACAATTGTCTACTAACCATCTTAATATAAAACACGCACTAACTCTGGTATCTACTAGATTTCGACTATTATCCACCCTAAACAACTTGACATCTAGTAAAATGACACTGTCTTATTTGTCAATGTCAAATTGATTATGGAGAATCATAGTCCTAGAATTTGTTTACTACGTAAAAAAGACCACACTGTCCAAGTGCGACGGTTAATACGGTAACTGTCGCCCTTACATGAGCAAAAGAGATAGCGATCTAATTGACAATGTGGCAAGTTTCGATACAAAACGTAGAAGCCATTAGCGGTCAGGCTCGAACATCGTCACACGAAAATTGGATTTTTCAAATCGTAAACGGTGTGTCGCAATGATTTCAAAAAAAAAATATATAAGAAGGATACATTTTTAAAACTTTTGCACTAATTACTAATAGTATTAGATATATTGTATCTAGCGTCTATAGATAAACATAATAGCAAAGTTGCATTAAGAGAGATTGTTATTTATTTTTATCAGGTTGGTGGTTATATCAACGCTGTGTTAGGTACCACGTGAAGTTTAGGCAAATTAGCGCCCAATTATCCGATCATTGTGTTAACTTACCTTGGAAAGATCGTATCGTGCTGCTTTATCGATAGTTTGTGTTATTAGGTACAAATAGAACCCTTTTTAGGTCACACAAAACATTTTCTGCTCACATTTCATATAACGCTATCGCTATCTTGTAATTTTAGATCTATGGGGCGGATGATGGTAAAAATTTTGCACGCCAGCGCTTGTTAACGATAAGCCAAGTAAAAATAGTACAATAACGTGTTTTAATAACTTTTATAGAACATTTTGCATGGTAGTACACATTTACTAATAGTAGAGGTAGTGCTTATATTTTTACTTTTTAAATAAGTATCTAAACATAGATATTATAAGATGTCCAGAAATTCACACGTGAGTTTACTATACGTCTGAAATGATGACTTCCATCCATAAGGCGATTCTCACACTGCTCTGTTTTTACTCCATTACTGAATTTGTAACCTATTGCAAATCGAAACGAAATATTAAGCTTTGATATTATTGTAACTTATATACCTAACTTATATTTCTTAGCTAATTACTACGAGTTTAAATTAATCTTAAACGATAAAAATGTTTGCATACCTGTCTGCAGGTTTATATAATACAATGTACACACGAACATTTACTAACATCTCAGAAATCGATTGTATAATGCAAATAAACGATTCTTGATTCTGCGTCCCGCTGCGTAGCGCGGGGCCTGACTGTATGCAAGTACCTCAATTTGTATAGAAAATACGCACTGGCACCGCGCTTACGCGCGCGATCTTTGTATGACGTCCCTGCGCTACGCGCGTGTGCAATCGCCGTAGCAGTGTGCCAATCGCCTAAGACGCTGGAAATGTGTGCTTCCTACTGAACAGTTTCGAGGAGGTTTAATTCAAGAAGAGGGGTTATTAGGGGTATGCAGTATGCAGTTTGCCTTTTTGGTACAGTGTGTACTCAAGGCGTTCGCCTTGTGATCCGGAGGTCGTGGGTTCGAATCCCACTGGGAAGCATACTTTGTGAAAAGTTGTTTCTAGTCTGGTTAGGATATTGCAGGCTTGAGTTTTCGAAGGCACGTAGAAACTGTGGGTCCCGAACGCCATCTAGCGTTTGCTTAAACCTGTCCAAGGAATGATTCTGGTTTACCCTTTCGTTTGCGGAGGTCAAACGGCAGTCGCTCTGTGTAAAAACCAGTAAACCTCGTCGAATCATCTAGGTTAGGTAGCGGACCCCGTGCTCTGAAGCGTTACAGCTGAAGATGCAACCGGGAATTCGTATGCAGTATGCAGTAGAGCCACGCTACCGGCAAAACTCTGTTTTGCTAGTAGCATGAATGGGCCGGCTCGTCCGGGGAAGTACCACACTCTCACAGAAAATCGACGTCTGAGTAGTAGCGTCACCGCTTCTATGCTTCGTTCGGTGAGTGAGAGCCGGAGCCCCTTCCCTCCCCTCCCCCTACTTTCTTCCTGAAAGGCCGGCAACGCTTCTGTTACACCCCTGGTGTTGCAGTTGTCTATGGTCAGCGGTGATCACTTACCATTAGGTGACCCGCTTGTTCGTTTGCCGCCCTATTACATAAAAAAGTGATATCACTGAAAGTTCTAGCTGTTTCTTTATCTAGGATTGTTTATTGCAGATTCGGCTGCGTCCTCGTCCGCCGGTGATACTACGCCCCGCGTCAAACGTAAATACACTAAGAGGAACCCCAGCGCTAAGAAGAATGATTCCGTAAGATTTCTGTTCTATTTTTATTTTTACAATACAATACCCTTTTATTATACATAAAAAATACAGGACACATTTATCTAAAAACTAGGAAATGCGTGAGAGGCGGCCATATCGCTAAGCAATATGGAAATTTCCTGGGTAAAAAATGAATTATTTGGTACTGTTATTAGAATTTCTCTTTTTTGACTACGTAATATTCTTATTACGCAATTTATGTTTGTTTACTTGTTCGCAAGCATTACATGTGATAATGTGTCAACATTGTGTTATATTATAAGTATTTATTAATTAAAAGACAATAATAATATGACAAAGCCCTTCTAGCGAGTAGGCGACCATTAATGTGAAAATGAGTTTCTTTCGGCGTTTCTTCTCAGCAGTGGTCGTAACGAAGCGCTGGTATCGGAAGCTTTTCTTTAAAAATAAATTAATATACTTATTGACGTGTAAAAGTGCCTGTAAAGGTCTAATTACTGAATAAACATTTGAATCTTTGAACTAAACGTCACAAAATAATGTCACTTGTCATTGATCATATCCATTGTGAACGTCATTTTATTATTATTGCGGAAAAACTAATATTAACAGCGCTATTTAATTCCAAAAAAATATGACGTCATTAGTCTATAATTCATACAAATTTGACTGAAAATGTGTGTTTTGACGTTTAGAAAAAGTATCTGATTTGAGTTTTTGGTCGATCGGAAAAATATTAGCCCCCTTATTCATAAAAATTAAATAACGTTTGCAAAACCTATTTTAGTTAAAATATGTTTTGTCTCGTTCTATCAATGTCAAATTTTTAAAAGAGGGAAAGGGACAAAACATGTTTTAACTAAAATAGGTTTTGCAAACGTTATTTAATTTTTATGAATATGAGGGTAAGACTATACTAAGTAAAGATTCATGCGGGAACCATTCTAGTTGAAATTGACAGCTGACAGTGACATACATTATACAGTTTAAATATTGCCATTATATCGATACGCATATGGTGTGTATGTATTTTTAAAAGATTCTATGTAACTTGCAATGTAACGTATGTATGTATGTTGTCTATATGAAGTTTCCATTTTTTCTTTTATTTTTTGGACAGACCCCATCGACGGAGCGAGTGAAAGGAAAGCGCGGCAGGCCTCGGAAGGACCAACTGGCGGGCAAGCAGCCAGAACAAGCTAGTGAGTCTCGCCACACACCATTATTTATTTTATTTTATATAAAAAAAACTTAAGTCAGTCTTAAGGGAATATTCTTTTTAGTTTTTTCTTTAAAAAAACAAAAGCTTTCATATCAAATCTACCTTTTTGGAATTCAATCTAAATTATCATCGACACGATAAAAAAGCAGCCTCTTTTGAAGCATAAGTATATATTTTGTATTTTTCAATTGTTATGTTTTATTTTTATATGGATTAGTTGCTGTTTGATGTGCACGGCCGCAACTGAAGTACCACAATAGAATGATTGGCTAGTATAGTATATTATTTTATCGAAATTTAAATACATGGGACATTGGGGCTTATCAAATTTTCAAATTAAAATTCTGAACTATTTTCCCGAATAAAAGTATACCCAAATATGATTTAATAACGTCATCATCATATCAGCCACAGGTAGTCCATTGCTGGTCATAGTCCTCCCCCAAGGATTTTCAAAACGACCAATCGGAATCTGCCTGCATCCAGCGCCTTTTTGCAACCTTGCTCAGGTCGTCTGATCGCCCAGCAGGTGGGTGTCCTACGCTACGCTTGCCAGTACGTGGCCGCCATTCGACAACGTTTCTGCGCCATCGGCCATCGGTTGTTCGCGATACGTGCCATGCCCACTAGCGCTTCAATGACCTAATCCGCTAAATAAATTATTATATACTAAATTTAACAACGTGATTTATCCTATATCTATTTTATTTTATTTATTCCAGGTGCAATGAAGTTAAATTATAATGAGTCATGTATATTGTTATAGAGATCCGCGTGAGGAGCAACCTCATGCCGATCAATTCGGAGCCCATACCTGTGGACAGTGACGATGAGCCAGATCTCGGTAAGTGTTCGACCGCTTTCGTATTATCTCGAAAACAATCCATAGAGCTTCATATTTTCTCTCCCTCTCTTTTTCTCCCCCTTCGTTCACTCTATCTCTCTCCCCCTCTCTCTCTCTATCTCTCTCTCTCTCTCTCCCTCTCTCCCTCTCTTTCTCTCTCCTCCCCCCTCTTTTTCTGTCCCTCTCTTTTCCTCTCTCATCGAGTGTTTTTTTCACATCTTGTATATTATGTCCAAATTCAATTAATTATAATACGTTTACATGTTTGGCTTTACCTAGAACTCTAAGTTGTTTTTTTCCTTCTCAGGATCTCCAAGCCAGGCGTCTGATTCGCTAAGTCTCGACGAAAATTTGCGTGCGTTGAGACACATACACGAGAAATACGCAAATATCGACAAAGTACGTGTTAGTTATTTTTTTCTTTTAGCAGTAAGAGTCGTTCATATGACTTGTATTAAAAAATTAATCTTTCAAATGCTGTTCCCGTGCACACCAGAGGAATCATGCAATAGACGATACAGCTCAAAGTGGCATTTTTGTTCTATCCTGGTAGGGATAAAAATGCGATCATTATGTATGAATAAATTACACACGTTTAATCACAGCAGATTTTTCGACTCGTAAACGGAACGTAAACGTATCAACTCGAGCAGTTCAGTATTCTTCATATGAGACTCCCTACTGCAACGCACTCTTTTATTTTCATTTTCATTGGGATTCGTAACCTAATCGCTCGGGATCACCTGACGAACCGGTTTGCGGTAAGGTTAACTTGCGGTCCCCGCGCTTACGGCTCTTCGTCCACGCGTCTGTCTCTCCGTACCCGAGCTGACGTCTCTTCGTCTACCCTTGCACCTCGCACCCATGTCTGATTTTTTATTGCGTAGAATTCAGCAATTGTCATTTTTTGACATGTCAGAGCGGTCGGCGAGCGGTAAGCGCGGTGTCGCTTAGCCGTAGCCGAGTCAACGTACCGAAGCTGATCCGGTTCGGTTACGTGCCTACGTTACGTTGACGCCTGGTGAACGGCGCGGCGAAAGGTGATACAGTGTCGATCCGTTTCCGATTCGATTAGTCTGCTGTCTGACCTTTAATGCTCAGATCGCATCGAAGTAATGTTTATAATCAACACCCACCTTAAAGTTGGTTGGACGACCTGAGCAAGGTTGCAGAAAGACGCTGGATGCAGGCCGCTTGCGATCGGACGTTATGGAAATACTTGAAGGAGGCCATGTCCAGCAGTGGACTACCTGTGGTTGATATGATGATGATATTGAAATAAAATAATGGTTGAAATGGAATTATACTTTTATTTTTTTGATTTTGTTGTTTACAGGATGACCTATACCAAACACATTTACTGGCGGCCAGCTTCAAGAAGCCGCCCTTAGATCAGCAGAGGTTCAGAGAAGATGACGAGGTGCTGTCTATCAGGAGTTCCGAAGGTACGGATAACAGATAGATAGGTAAAAATTTAAAATTAAAGTTAATTCTTACGTATGCCTTTGAGTTTGGTGTTTCTTGCTCAAGACAAGCAGAAAATTATTAATTTGTTATTAATTCCTCCCTATGCTTCGAGTTTTGATGGCGTTTGTGAGGAAACGGTCAATTACAAATATATCTTTATTGTATCATAGGATATTTATGATATCTCTTAATAATCGTCACTTTATTTTGTTGCACAATTGTTGACGTCAAATGGTTACTTACAGCTTAGTTACCTGACGCTTTCTAAGCGCTAGTGGAAGGACGTCAACTCACAATTAAATTAATTTGAAGTTAATACGTAGACAAGTGAATACATTTTTTGCTATGTCATATTTTAAATTTTATTTAAGAATAACAACATTATAAATAATGTCAAGTTTTAGATTTAGTCCATATGTACCTTGTTATCACATTTGGATCTTGGACCCGCGCCAAGCTCAAGCCAGGCTTTTTTGTCTTTAAGGTAGTCATCGTTCTTATAATAAGCCTTCGCACAGAGTACTTACAAGTCAGGTCAAGTCAAATACAATTAATTTTCATTTAGTTCCTGCGTAGGCTCCGAGTTTCGGTGAACTTTGGGAGGCGGGTGTAGGCCACTCTGTAACCGAATGTTTTCACGTTGTAACGATGACAGTGAAAACCACGCTGTAACATGCCAATCTTGAACGAATGTCCACCCCCTCTCCTTCCCCTATCTCCCTATATCCTTTCGAAATCTTCTTACAACTTTATATTTTATTGTTGTAATATTTTGTTTTTAAAGGTAACGCGTCTGTAAAAGAAATTGATACACGGGTGGAGAAACTAGAAGACAGTTCCAACTCTGACTCCGACAGCAGCAGTTCTGGATCTGGTGAGTTGAATTGAAGGCGGAAAGGAAAGAAATGTCTTATCACAGGAATTAATGGGGCGTGTGTACAATTTTATGGCCAGTAAATGGCTTTTTGGCAAGTGTATTTTGAGCATGTGTCTGCGTGTCAGTCTCTGGTCATGGGAGCCACGATAGAAGTTTAGTGATTTAGAAAACAATCTAACCTCTTAAATCAGGCTGAAAATGAGGTGCAAACTTTAAGGGGCTACCTGAATTTTTCGAGGTCCAGTGGCAGCACTGGACCTCGAAAAATTTATTCAACCCCATTTGAAATAGATCATTTGAAAAGAAACGGAGATATTATTTAAAATTTGGGTTTGATATAACCCTTCAAACTATTTAATGTACTACTGTTTATGTTTTAAAGTGAGAACGTGAAGTTTTTTATTGCATTTTTGCTAAAAGGGGCCGTTTTTCGCAAAAATGCAGCATGGTGACCACTACGTCACGGAAGTCGTCAATTAAATAAAGAATATTGCGTAACAGTGCATTATTGTGATGACATGGAGCTGATCTGATGATGGAGCCGGGCAGGTGGCCATAGGAACTCTGTAGTTTAACTTTAACGTATATTTTTTTAGCAAAAAGCTTGCTTAATTTTTTTTTGTTTGTATTTAGTGTTGTCCATTTTTTTTTTATAAAATCTTTTCTTGTAGGGTCATCGAGTTCCGGTTCGAGTTCGTCGTCAAGTTCAGACAGCTCGAGTTCGTCGGATAGTTCCGACTCGGAGTCGGACAGCGAGAGAAGCAAGACTGAAGTGATGCCGAGGGAGAGCAGGTAGCGCAGGCTTTATTCATTAAATCCCTAAAGATTAGAGTTACATGATATCATTCTGGCAGGGTCGCCATCTTGGACAGGACTGGGTAATGAAAACGGAAATGTTGCGCCTAGGCACAATCGTTATCGGCGCCAGATTACTTACACGGTGACATCCTGACAGGGTCGCCATGAGGGTTGGATTACGGAATGCAAATGGAAATGTTGCACCACGCACAAACGACGTCGGTGCCAGATTAGTTTCATGGTGACATCCCGGCAGGGTCGCTATGAAGGGACGGGACTACGGAATGCAAATGGAAATGTTGCGCCACGCACAAACGACGTCGGCGCCAGATTAGTTTCATGGTGACATCCCGGCAGGCTCGCTATGAAGGGACGGGACTAAGAAATGCAAATGAAAATTTTGCGCCCAGGCATAACCGTCGTCGGCGCCATATTAGAGTTACATGGTGACAAACTGGCAGGGTCGCAATGTAAAACCCCAGATTAGAGTAGCAGGGTGACATCTTGGCACGGTCACCATAAAGTTAAGGACTGCAGAATGCAAATGGAAATGTTGCGCTCAGGCACAGCCGTCGTCGGCGACACATTCAACTTTCTTTTAATTAAGAGGCTTTACATCTTTGGTTGGCTGTCTCGCACGCACAATCAAACATTTTTAAAGATTATTAAAAAATGTGACTCATTTGTTGAAAAGTGTTTCCCTAACTTTCTATATAATTATATTGTGGATATTTTAGACATGTTTTTTTATTGTTTATGTGTGGGTATCGAGAATTAGGTCATCAAAAATTTAACATTTTGATGACCTAGTTTTCGATGTAGTCAATGTCTATACAAACATGTCTAAAATATCCACAATATAATTACCACCATATTTACGATTAAACAATTAATTTAAAATCACTTCTACCTGTAGCCTTAATGTTAACTTAATTACCCTTCATCAACATCCTCACGTATTCCCGGTTGCATCCTCAGCAGTAACGCTTCAGAGCCCGGGGTCCGCTATCTAACCAAGGAGATTTGACGAGGTTACTGGTTTTTACACAGAGCGACTGCCGTCTGACCTCAACAACCCAAAGGGCAAACCAGGAACCAATCCTTGGATAGTTTGATGGTCAAACGCTAGGTGGCGTTCGGGACCCACAGTTTTACGTGCCTTCAGAAACACGGAATCATCTTTCTTTTCGGATAATCAGGTGATTCAAGCCTGCAATATCCTATCCAGACTGGAAACAACTTTTCACAAAGTATTCTTCCCAGTGGGAATCGAACCCATGACCTCCGGGTCACAAGGCGAACGCCTTGACCACTGGACCACGGAGGCAGGCAAAAAGACAGTTAACTTAATTACCCTTATCTTACTGTAATAGACAGACGAACATAGTAGAAAAGTGTTTTATTTAAATCGTTTTGTTTTTTTTTTCAGCCCTCTGCCTATCAACAACACATCACAAGAAGATGACAGGTAATTATTATTTTGTTCAATTTGGCAATAAGTCTAGAAAAAACACATCCCCTATTTTTTATAAAATTTTAGAAAATAAGTTGTTTGTATTTACAAACCTCTTAAGTTGAATCCTTTTTAGGGTTCCGTAGTAAACAAGGAACCTTTATAATTTTGCCATGTCTGTCTGTCTGTCCGTCCGCGGTTTTACTCAGCGACTATAAGCACTAGAATATATAATAATTTGGTATAGGTGTGTATAATAATTATGCGGAAAAAGTGGTAAAATAAAATATTGAAAACAATTTTTTTTAGGGTAGCTCCCATACAAGTAAAGTCAAAAGTCAATTTTATTTTCTCGACCAACGTCTTTCAAAAATATTATGAGCTTGTAAACAAAGTTTTTAGATTTAGGGACCCGTTTCAGAATTATTTAGTTTTAAAGTGAAAAATTTTGTTTTAGTTAAGTGTCCCCCCCTATATCTGCTAAACGGTTATTTATGGACACGTGAAAAAATTCACAGCTATAATAAATATAACGAAATTTAAAGGAAACTATCAGAGCTATATAGGGTTAACAAATTAAAAAGTTATAGGCGATCAACTTATAAAATGTACTCCGAAAAGAAAAAAAATCATACAAATTCAATAGAAATTAATTTTTAGACGTTTTTAGTGGCATTAACTCAAATTTGGCATTCGTAACTACGGAGCCCTACACTGCGCGTGGCCCGACACTGACTTGGCCAATTATTTATATAAAAAATATTTTTAATATTAATCCAATTTTGACTTCTTAATTAATAATAAGTGCTGAAAAATTTCGCCATGAGTGAGATTCGAACTCACTTCCCTCATGTTTGTACTAAAGGTTTACCAAGTGGTTAGTTTTTAGGATAGCATACCCAAAGAGTTAAAATGGGACCCTATTACTAAGGCTTCGCTGTTCGTCTGTCTGTCTGTCACCAGGCTGTGTCTCATGAACCGTGATAGCTAGACAATGAATTTTTTTACAGATGATGTATTTCTATTGCCGCTATAACAGCAAATACTAAAAACAGAATAAATATATATTTAAGAGGGCTCCCACACAACAAACGTGATTTTTTATAGATAATGGTAAGCTTAGCCGGTTATTATAAATACAAGGAATCTTTTTTACTTTCAACTTTGTAGATCATTCGGCGCATGGTCGTACAGCGGAAACCAGTCGGACTCCAACGACTCGGACCCCGAGCGGACCAGCGACATCCCTCCCCCGCAGGACGACATCAGCGAGAGCGACAACGAGTCTCCAGACAAGAGGTTCCAGTGCCGCGTGTGCCGCAAGTGGTACTCCACCAAAGTCACTCTCAAGTGAGTCCCTTTAGTCGTAAGAGTAGTGTTACATTACAGACATTCTCCCCCTCAAGTAAGTCTCTTTATAGACGCTAGAAGTAATGTGACAGACATCCTCTACATTCTACATTAGCGAGAGCGACAAGAGGTTCCAGTGCCGCGTGTGCCGTAAGTAGTACGCTACCAAAGTCACGCTCAAGTGACTATAGACGCTAGGAGTAGAGTCACAGACTTTATTCCCCTCAAGTGAGTCGCTTTAGCGACGCTAAGAGTAGTGTCACAAACATCCTCCCCTTCTATATCGACGAGAGCTACGAGTCTCCAGACAAGAGGTTCCAGTGCCGCGTGTGCCGTAAGTGGTACTCCACCAAAGTCACGGTCAAGTGAGTTTCTATTGATACTAGGAGTAGTGGTAGACATCCTCCCCCTCAAGTAAGTCTAAAGACGCTAGAGTTAGTGTCACAAACATCCTCCCACTCAAGCGAGTCTCTTAATAGACGCTTAGGAATAGTGTCACAGACAGCCTCCCCTTCAAGTGAGTCTTTTTATAGATGGTAGAAGTAATTTCACAGACTTCCCCCCTTAAGCGAGTCTTTTCATAGAAGCTAGTAGTAGTGTCACAGACATCCTCCTCTCAAGTGAGTCTCTTTATAGACGCTAAGAGTAGTGACACAGAAGACGCTTGAAGTAGTGACACAGTACAGACATTCTTCCCCTCAAGTGAGTCGCTTTATCGACGCTAGGAGTAGTGGAACAAACATCCTCCCCTTCTATATCGGCGAGAGCTACAACGAGTCTCCAGACAAGAGGTTCCAGTGCCGCGTGTGCCGTAAGTGTTACGCGACCAAAGTCACGCTCAAGTAAGTCTATAGACGTTAAGAGTAGTGTCACAAACATCCTTCCCCTCAAGTGAGTCTCTGAGTCTGTTTATAGACGCTAGAAGTAGTAACACAGACATCATCTCCCTCTACATCAGCGAGAGCTACAAGAGGTTCCAGTGCTGCGTGTGCCCTAAGTGGTTCTCTACCAAAGTCATTTGCCCAAGTGAGTATGTATGACGATAGGAGTAGTGACACAGATGTCTTCTCCTTCAAGTGAGTCTCTTTATAAACGTTAGGAGTAGTGTCACAGACATCCTCCCCCTCAAGTGAGTCTCTGAGTCTCTTTATAGACGCTAGGAGTAGTGTCACAGACATCCCCCCCTTAAGCTGGTCTCTTTATAGAAGATGACGCTAGAAGTAGTGTCACAGACATCGTCCCCCTCAAGTCAGTCTCTGAGTCTCTTTATAGACTTTACGAGTAGTGTCACAGACATCCTTCCCCTCAAGTGAGTCTCTGAGTCTCTTATGCTAGGAGTAGTGTCACAGGCATCCTCTCCCTCGAAATGTCCTCTCGTCGATTGTATAATAAAACGTTTTTCTATTCTACCACATATTTGTACTTTACAACCTATTTCTAAGTTTTCATTAGCTGAAGGCTCAAATCTTTGTTCACAGAATACATCAGCGAGTACACCAAAACCGTGGCAGCGGGAATTCAAGATCTCGCGCGCGATCCTCAGACCGTTACGAGTGTGATTGCTGTAACGAGACGTTCAACCGCAGAGAGAAGCTCTGGGACCACAAGTAAGTAGAGCAATATTCAGATCCAATATGGCGGACCTCCAAGATGGCGGACATTGATTTTACACGCATCAAAACTGTGGCAGTGACAATTAAGAGGGTATTTATAACCGGGGGTTTCTTTCATATGTGTCAATTTCATTTAAATTCATAAAAATTAGAGCTTACAACGAATAGATGGAGGACACTAATTTTAAAGTTGTGGTGAGGTGCCAAGTTTTGGTGAGATCCATTAACTAGAATCTATGGAGAAGTTACGCGACCACGAGTAAATCGATTTTCAAATCCAAGATGGTAGACATCATTTTACTAGCTTCAACACAGAGGTAGTGGTAATCCAAGAATAGAGAGAAGCTCTGAGACCACAAGTAAGAAGAGCAATATTCAGATCCAAGATGGCGGACGTCCAAGATTACGGACGTCCAAGATGGCGGCCGTCTAAGATGGTGGATGTCGATTTTACACCCACAAAACAGCGGTAGTGACAACAAAATAAAGGAAAATTAAATATGTAGATCAATTTCCAAATCTAAGTTGTCTCAACTGACAGAATTGTATCAAATCAGCGGTCAAAACTGGGAATTAAAGTTTGCACAAAAAAGTGAACTAACGTTTATATCCAAGATGATGGATAATAACAACTGTTCAAACTGTGGCAGTAAAGCATAAGATGGTTATGACCTGTATCCTCCATGATCTAGGCTAAGCAGGAGTTTTTGGCGGGAAGTCAAGGGTTTCAGTTGGAGTTTACTTTAAATTCTTTTGAAAATTGATTTTAGTGTACTTTATAATATGAAATTGGAGTTTTATAAAAGCTCATGCTCATAGTGGACACTCATAGTGTGGCTGTAGTGATATTTATTTGCAGACTGTGGTGGGCGTCTTTAGGCGCCGTCCGCTACTCAATCAACTATAAAAACCAGTGGGCTCGTAAAGATTTTTCGCCAGAAGCTCCCTTGAAGCAATCAAAGGATCTACACCAACGTTTGATTGTATAGTCAGGGTTAGGAATAAAGAAGTGAATAAATAAAGATGGGCTCTATCCAGAACCGTAAAATAATAAAAAAAAATAGGGTAAATCAGACTCAGTAGACGCGTTTTCTTAATTGCAGGGCAAAAGAACACCGCGGCTCGATGACGGTGCGCTGCGAGGTGTGTCGCAAGTGCTTCGAGGATGACGCAGAGCTGGCCGCGCACGACCGCTCGCACACGGCCGACGAGAGAGCGGGTCAGTTGCAAAACTTTTCGCAAAATTATTAAAAAATATAAGCCTCTAAGTGCTTCGCCAACGACAATAATTTCGCAAAACTAAAAACCTACTTAAACACCAAACTTCACAACAAATATTAATAAAATTTCTATGGGACCACCAGACAAGGATGCCTTTCATACAAAGAAAAAAATATTCAAGTAGTTTCATTTAAGAAGTTATACTCAGTTGGTCCCGTAGAACTTTTATCAAAATCTGTTGTTTATAGTTTTGAAAATGATTTGTTTATCTTGTATCGCCAGGTCGCTGCTCGGAATGCGGCGCGACGTTCTCACGCTTCGAGCAACTCCGGCGACATCGTGCGTGCGCGCACTCGGTAGCGCCCGCGAGCGGGAAGCTACCGCACGCGTGCGCGCAGTGCGGGAAGAGGTTCTCGCACGCGCACAGCCTGTCGCGGCACCTGCAGAACCACGCCAAGCAGCTGTACAGATGCGTCGTGTGCAAGGTGAGACTTGCGTTTGTGTGAGTGTTTGTTGTGTGTGGGTGTGTGTGCTGTAGTGTAGCAGCATAGATGTAAGTGTGTAGCTGTACAGATGTGGCGTGTGCAAGGTGAGGCATGAGTTTGTTGTGTGTGTGCTGTAGTGTAGCAGCATAGATGTAAGTGTGTAGTTGTACAGATGTGTCATATGCGAGGTGAGGCGTGTTTTTGTTGTGTGTGTAAGTGCTGTAGTGTAGCAGCATAGATGTAAGTATGTAGCTGTACAGATGTGTCGTATGCAAGGTGAGCCGAGTTTTTGTTGTGTGTGTGAGTGCTGTAGTGTAGCAGCATAGGTATATTTGTATTTGTTTATTACTTCATTAACAGTTAATATATCAACTTTTGATTTTCATCGTTTCAAAGTTTTTTTCAAAGTTCAACCAATTAGAGGTAAACCCATCATGCTTTGGGTAACAATCCTTTTTTAATATATTCAATCTGGCAATTGTAGTTCGGTAAGGCGCGAAAACCTTTAACAGTCTGACTGCCAAGTCAAACGATACAATAGAAAATCTTTTGTTTGAGTACCGGCAGCGAATTCCATTGGCAGTAGGTGTAAGTGTGTAACTGTACAGATGTGTCGTATGCAAGATCAGGCGTATGATGTCGTCAGTACTCAAACGATATCTTATGATGTCGTCAGGTCTTAAGGGTTACTAATGTGCAATCGGGTCTCAAGAGGTTAACCCCTGACAAAAGATAATAGTTTGACGCCAATGTCTGTCTGTCTCTTTCATCGTAGCTCTCGAACGGATGGACCCATTTCGATGTGGTTTTTTTTTATTTAAAAACCAATTCCCTTGCTGTGGCCCTGAGCTTTGTTTAATGAAATTCGGTTCAGCCGTATAAAAGTTATTGGGGATTGACGCTTGAAAGTCGGAGATTTCGTTAATTTGTCTAACAAATAAGAGATGGCGCTGCGGATATCAATTTGAATATCTAGTTCCGCTACTCATCACTAGAAGGCGTTCTTGAAAGTCGAGGGTTTTTTAATTGGCCCGGCAAATAAATTTGTGTGAAAATATTTTTTGTCCCTTTCACTCCTTTTCATATTTTACTATGCAAAAAAAGACAAAACATTTTAACTAGAACACGTTAAGCAAACGTTCGGATTTTTAGGGTTCCATACCCAAAGGGTAAAAACCCTTTTACTTCGACTCCACCGTCCGTCCATCTGTCTTTCTGTCACCAGGCTGTGTCTCATGAACCGTGACAGCTAGAACGTTGAAATATTCTCAGATGATATATTTCGGTTGCCGCTATACAGATACTAAAAACAGAATAAAACAAATATTTAAGTGAGGCTTCCATTTAACGCGATTATTTTATAGCTAATAATGGTACGGAACCCTTCGCGCACGAGTCCGACTCGCTCTGGCTTGCTATTTATGAATATGGCGCATTGTCTTTCCTCCAAAAACTTTAACCCTCTGTTAGTAATATAAAAACGTAGAAACCATAGATAATAATAGTTTTTTTTTTCTGTTACAGGCGTCGTTCGCTCGAGCTGATCAGCTAGCACAGCACCTCAACAGCCACCTCGCAAACTATAAGCGACTTCAGCCCTAAAGGAAGATAGAAAAGATAGATAAAGGTAGGGAAAGATAGATATGGGACCGAAACGGGAGAGTGCAAGGATGAAATTTACACTACACAATGATTATTATTATTATATTATATTAATATAGAGTTTTATTAATCAATGACTTTTATTTACAATTTAATTTTTAGCAAAAAAATTATAATATAAAGAGCAAAATACCGCTGCTGACTGTCCTTTTACACACGCTGACTTTTCATTGGTTTTGGAAAAAGAATGTCATGTAGTAAATAAATTCATCTATCCATATACGTAATTCATATTTGTGTACGACATAAGATGAAAAAAGTTGCGAAAATTATTTTCGATCGAGACCATGTAGTCAATAAACGGGCGTAAGCCCGTTTATTGACGCGTGACCCCGATGAACTCGAAATCTAGCCGGCCGGCGGTACTACTAATTGATGTCACGATGTTACTTTCGAGTTTTAGGCAACATGTTTTTTTTATTTTGACTAGCTGATTTGGTCTTACTAATGATGCTTATAAAGTGGCCTTCGGCTCCAAAACCGATAAAAGATCACCGTGTATACCCAGCGTCACTCTTATGATTGTCATACACTCTCCTGACGTAGTCGGGTAATTTGGCAGGCAGTATCTCTCTGACACTGTCGTTAGTGTTTTGTAAATTCGTACCCATTTAACAGGAGGGTAGAGAATTTAATGAAATAACATAGATCGAGACAGGTATAGACCGTCGACCTCCGGCATTTTTATTTTACCGACTGTTTTCGCCTGCGGGGTACAGGGACGCGGGGTAAGACGAGAATATCCCTGTACCCAAGGCTTGAAATACCGGTATTTATGGGAACCGGTACCATTGGACCTTGGTGCGGTACCGGTGCCAGACAGTACCTGTACTATCTGTACCGGTACTTCTTTCCGTCAGTATCGGTACTATACCGGTACTAGTACCGGTACAAATCACGTCAGAGTAAGAAAGCAGATACCAGCAGGTACCTTAATTAGGTACCTGTACTTTTAAGGAGTACCGGTACTCTTCTAGAACAGGTAGCCAGGTACCGAAATAAAAAGAACCTCTTAAAACCGGTACATAGCCTGTACTTTTGGTACTGGTTCAAAGCCTTGCCTGTACCCCACATCTCTGTGTCTTTAGAAAGCGCTATATTGTATTTAGACGTCACATAGCCTAAACTATCGGACGACCAAGACGCATCTTAAAAAAGAAAATGAATAATAAAAAAAAACGTTTCTCATCTATCATGGAACATACGAAAGCACACATGAACACACATAGATACATAGAGGTAAAACAACCCTCCTTTTGTCTTCGCAGTAGTCGGGTAAAACGGGATAAATAAAACAACCAATTATTTTAGTCATTTATTTCGCATCATATTCTTAGCCTACGTCATATGTGTGTATTATGCTATTTAACACTAAAGTAGGTACAGAGTATATCGTTAACCTACGGATAATATCTCATCATGTAACATGAAAATAAGTAAAACAACGACAACAGTCGAATAGAAGATCTGTGATCGTAATATCATAAAAAAAAAGAAAACTGTCACTCCGGGAGTGTCAACAGAAGTGGACACTTGGTGTTGGCGGCACAGAATAAGTACTAGTACTCACGTACAGAAGTCTTACTCGGAAAAGGAATTCAAAGAAATATCTACTTAATGTGGTTAGCGCTGTGGTTTAATTTAGCCCGCGTCAGAACTCCTCACCTCTTCGTTTAGATACCTAGACATCCATTGCAAGCCAATTTAAATGTTATTACTCTGGACAAACGATCAACTGAATTTTCCCCTTCGAAGTGGTCGCTGCGCGCATAGTAATAATGTAGGTACATTTTCGATACCTAAAAGGAGTGACATAGGCCTGAAGTGCGATTTCTGAAACGCGGAGTCTCCGGTTTTCCCATACAAAAACCATACGTTTAGGTGACTCCGCGTTTCAGAAATCGCACTTCTGGTGTCGGTTACGGTAACAGTGTTGCGAGTTCAATGGTTTTGTTCCCGATCTCAAAAAAATGCTTTCAGTGCATTCCTAGCCAACCTAAAGATCTCACTTAAAAAAAAAATTAAAACAACACGAGGAAATAACTCTTGATACAAATTACTTTCAACATATTTTTGAAAACTCTTATTGTGGGTTTTCAAAAAGATGGGCCACCATATGGGAGCACAATGAAGTCAGGTTCAAATAAGCTGCTGTTGTCGGACACATTTGACGGAGCAAAATAACCTGTCAACGGATGGTCCAATCACAACAACGGATTGGCCATGACGTCACTGTGTTGCCATCGGTGTCACATATTTTGCGTTCTCAGTATAATAAAATTTGTCACAAATATCTTCACTCAATATAATTAAAAGGTAAAACCTTTATATATTTTTTTAATTATGTGTTTTTTATAATTTTCGCAAATGAGTACTGAGAGCCAATATATTTTCAGTGCACGCTTTAATCGTGAATTTTAGGTATTTCGGAACATGTGTTAACATTGTATCAACCAGTTTGGGAACCAAATAAAAAAAAAATATCTTTTTTTGACTAGTGAAATTGTAATATCAGACGGCAAATGAGATGTACCTACATGTTAAGCTTTAGTTCTTTCTTAGGCTCAACTTACACCGAAACGGCAGAGGCGGGCAGCGCACTTTCATTGTTAAACCATATTCACCTTTATTTCTATTTGAGAAATGCACAGCATTTGACTGCGTAGATCACCCGACACTTTTGCTCAAATTCCGTCAGTACGGTTTTGACGATAAATCTATAAACCTCATTCAATCATATTTAACGGATAGGCTTCAGACTGTTGATATAAATGGCATAAAGTCAAACGGATCTCTTGTCAAAATGGGTGTACCTCAAGGTTCTATCCTAGGACCGTTCCTCTTCTTAGTGTACGTCAATGATTTGCCTTACGCGGTTGAAAAACAGGCTGGTATTGTGTTGTTCGCCGATGACACGTCTCTTATTTTTGAAATAGACCGTCATAGCGAAGATGCTACTGCGGTGAATGATACATTATCGGCCATTTCTAATTGGTTCTCTGCCAATAACCTTCTGTTGAATGCAAACAAGACCCAATGCATTAGATTTAGTCTTCCTAACGTGAGGCAGGCCAATGTTGATGTGCTACTAGACGGTCAAAACTTAGATCTCGTTGATAATACTACTTTCTTGGGAATCACAGTAGATTCAAAACTTCAGTGGGATGTCCATATTTCTAAACTCGCTAATAGGCTCAGCTCAGCGGCTTACGCTATTAGAAGAATCAGACAATTGACAGATGTAGCAACTGCTAGACTAGTTTACTTTAGTTACTTTCATAGTCTGATGTCCTACGAGATTCTTCTCTGGGGGAGTGCTGCTGATATACAGACTATTTTTATTTTACAGAAAAGGGCAATTCGTTTTATTTATGATTTAGGATCGAGAGACTCCCTAAGAGATTTTTTTAAGGAAATTGATATACTCACTGTACCATCCCAGTACATATTTGAAAATATAATGTATGTGAGGAAAAATATTGCCTTATTTAATAAAACAGGTGATATTACGGGTAGAAACTTACGTAACATAAATGTTTTAGTTACCCCGTATTATAGACTGAAAACAGTCAGTAAATCGTTTAAGGGAAACTGTATAAAGTTTTATAATAAATTGCCAGAATCGGTCCTTGATATGCCAGATAGAAAATTTAAAGCTTATGTAAAGAAAGTACTTTGTGAGAAGGCTTATTACGGAACCGATGATTATCTTAAAGACAACAACGTCTGGCTTGAGCTTGGCGCGGGTCCCTTTTAAAGGTTTATATTTGTACACTCACAAATGACATAATTTGAGTACAATCAGTACATGTATTTTATACAAACTGACACTAATTTCAAATTTGACATTTTTAATTAATAATTATGACATAGCAATGTATTCTCAGTCCACACATCTAATTTTAATATCAGTATAATTGTAAGGTTGACGTTTTTGGAGAAAATGCTGCAGTACAGTTTGTTACCGCTTCTTCTGTACTTGCGCTTTGGAGGCGGCAGTAAACTTAGTTGTAAGTAAATGATCTGACGTCAACAACTAATTATTAAGAAATCGAAAGAAAAAAGAAATGACAATTATCAAGTGATATAAATATCCAAAGATAAATAAATGATTTGACTTTGACTTTGACTTTGCACATTATAATAGCTTGTGCAAAACAAAAGCATCGTGGCCTCGTGAAATTTAAAATTAAAAAAAATATATATGCATTTTGAATTTCAAATTCGCTCCTATCGTGAGAAAACGCGAAGACGCGACCGCGCGAAGACTTTTTGAGCTCTTTAGTTTGAACACTATATGATTGACATAAAGTTCATTATGCTATGTACGATTTTGTCTCTTCGCTTCTATTCCGCCGCAGTGTAAATCGAGTCCAAGCGAAGACTATTTTATGCATTTAAAACATAGAAATAAAGGTGACTATGGTTAGATAGTACAGTGTAATCTCATTAATCCGGCACTTTTAAAAACTGAGGGTGCCGGATTATTGGAATGTTCGGATTACTGGATTATACTGAAAAAGTCATAGGTAATGAATAAAATAAAGCATTTCATAGAGGGAATAATGTAATGTATTAAATTAACATGGTATTTTTTTTTAACTTCGATTGCTTTGGCTTTCAGAATTTCTCCAGATATAGGAGTGTATTTAGAACGCCGCTGTATGAACCACATGTAAAGAGCGTTTTCTATCTTTGGACAATCGCAAACTTTTAGTGTTTTACGCTTTCATTGCAATGATTTCATTGTCTTGACGTGGTCTACTATCTTCTGCCTTTTTTTCTTAAGATCAGTACAGGTGTAGAGGAGTGAGGGAGGCGGGGGCGGAGGGTGCCGGATTATTAGACGTGCCGATCTATCGAAGTGCCGGATTAGTGAGATTATACTGTATATAGAATAGGCTGCCAGCCGCTGCCGTTTCGGTGTGAGTTATGCCTAACGGTTCAAAGATTTATTTAAGAAAACTTTTTAAAAATATTTTCAAATAATTTTTTAAATGTTAGATATTAACAAATAATGATGCTTAATAATTTAATTAAGTAACGTATTGTTGATCTATGTGTAGACTTCTACTTTATTGCCCTACCAATTCATTTTAAACTATATACCACCTTCCATAATTTTATTGCAAACTATATTTGCGAATTTTGCCGCAATTTTTTTGTAAGGTTCGATTCATACATTTAATATGGCCCGAGGGCCGTAATTACCACTCGTTTTGTATTAAGTACAGTTTTTTATACATTTCATAAAAAAAATGTTAGGACTTATTTTTGTTTACTATTTGACATAAACAGATTGTAACAATACGGATTACTAAAAACAAATTAGAAGGCCATATTCCCTCTATATATACTTTTGTTTAAAAAGGTCTTTCCACACTTTCCACCGAATTTTATAATGTTTTCTTAACGTTTTTACAATATCCGCCTCCACTTATTGTCGTGGAATTAAAATCCATACAAACTTTTCAACATTCCGATCACATTTCTTCTAATATCGATACAATAACGGTCAAAGATCAACAAAAAAGAACATTGTTCACAAATAATCAAACGTGAAAATGTAACAAACCAACAAACAAGCGAACAAGACTAGTATATTATATGTATACTTAAATCACTATGTCATTAAAATCTATTCCTTCTAATTTTACGAGCTTTAAAAAGAAAAACATTAAAAAATCTAAGTAAACGGGGTATAAAAATAACTAATAAATAACTTTCGAAACTGATTTACACTATAAAAATTGAATTTTGGCCTTTTTTGGACCATTTACGTATATTTTTTATAGTGTAAATCAATCTAGGGATGGGTATATAGCGTAACCTTAAATACATCACATCACCAACCTCTATGATTTAATATAAAAGTAGCGTAAGGGTAGTTTTTTTTAATAAAATACAAAGTGGGGAAGGTAAAATCACTAACATTTCGTGGTCATTTTTTTGTAAGTTCGAATAATCACATACGATTTTGTTTGAAATAAAAGCTCGGTTTTTTACACTAAAAGATAAAAAGTGTGCGTTGAAAGATAAGTTGATATCTAAAAAAAAACTTTGAGCGAATAAATCAATGTCTTACCTAATTCTACATTTGAGACAACATCAATGGACGGTAGAAAAAAGGAGAGGGGAGGGAGAGCACATTTTAAAATAAAAAAGGGGCCATATTACCGAAAATTTGTGAATTAAAAAAAATGTCGTGCAAAATTTAGTTTTGATTTTTAAATCGGCAATTTATGTATTATTTACTTTTAGTACACGTAAAACAAAAGAAAGATAAAAGTTTACTTTTATCTTTTAACAATGAACTAGCAGTACATGAAATAAAAGATCTACTACACATCTATTGCATTATTATTGCTGTGATTATTTTAAATACGTTTGGAATTAAAATCAATGGACGATATTACCATTTATTAAATATAATAATAAAAAAAATATATAATGAATAAAAAAAAGAATTTAATATAAATTTGGTAATTTCTTGTCTTATGTAAAAAATCTTGTGTCATAGTATTTGTGCTCATTCTCCGCTGAAACGGCTATGGTAGGTTTGAGAATAGATGGTAAAGTATATTTCAAACGTCACGGAAGCGGAGCCTATGCTGGCTCAGCTAGTATTTACGTGATAAATAAATTAAAGTAAAAATCTTTATAAAAACGCAAATTTTTATGTATTTAAAATGAAAACTGAAACAAGAAAAATTTTAATATATTTAAATTATTTCAACATTATATTTAAAACAAAAAATACTCTTTAAAAGTAAACTCGTCTCATCGGTTTTAATTCCAAACATTTTATAAGTAGATATAATTTTAAGATATTGCTAAGAAATCAAATACCTTCCACAAGACGAGACAAGTCGAACACCAAACTACTACAATACATTTATAAAAAGACAAACAGAACAACTGAACTAGGGAACACCCATTACATGTTTCAAAAAATATTTTTTTTTGTGTACAAAATTATTTTCAAGCATGGGACACCACTACAACACATCGAAAATCTAGCTCTTCCTAAAAAACGAAAAATTCTACTATTTAGATGAAATGAAAACACAGACTACAAACAAGTTATTACTATATTTTTGCCTTGAATATGTTTTTTCGTCAATTTTCCTCCAAAATATTCGTTGTCATTGCTACTTTATGAACAACTAATTAAAATTGTCTTATGTATGTACTTGGTTCTTGAAAACGAAAAATTCGATGTAGATTTTTGTAAAAATCTATATTAAATCTATATTTTTTACGAGCTGCGAGCTGTATAAACTACACCATTTTCTTTCTGGAAAATTTGCATTTATAGATGTAGATTCGCGGTCACAATATATTATGGAACTTACAGCGAATAATATCATTTTCAGCTAGATATTTCAACGCCCTCCTACAGTCATGGTCGCTGGCAGACTCGGCGACCTGCCTTCTACCATGACGTCGGTCGAAATATCCGGCTCAAAATGATGTAATCGCGGCAACTCCCTAATAATAATACACTTTCCCCAAATATGCAATAGATCCTCCTGCCAAAACTTGTTCAAGAGTAAAATCTTCCATTGATATATCCATGAATGGGTTTGGCGGGTGTAATTACCACATAACATTCATAGCCAAAAAAAATAATAATATAAAGATAAAATAGCCAAAGGGCCTCCAAGTATATCTAGATTCCCACGCAAGGCTCTCTAAAGACCGGAGTAAAGTCCCGCGATTCCCAAAAGCTTACAAAATTAAAAGTTGCATATTATTAATAATAAGTTGTATGTTGCATCTCAATATTAATAATAAGTTAAGTTTTGTAATTTATGCAAATATTTATTAACCAGAGAGACATCGCACATACCCACATGCTGCGTCATATCATATACCTTTATATATTTCGATTTATTTTTGCATAATTTAAAGATTGTTATACCATCTCGCCCACCATTACGCTAAAGTGGCCTTTGCGTCTTCCGTCCTAGCTCTGGCTGCTTAGAGTCACGCATTAGGTATATAGGGACGTGATAGTATGTATGTAAAGATTTTGGTGATATAGTTTGACGATATATTTATTTATCATTTCTTGACTTTAATCATTTAAACATATTCAAGGCAGCTCATTTAGAATTGTCTTAGAGGTTATTCTCATAAGTCTGTATTTTGGTGTTTCATTTACAAGGAAAGACGGACGTCGAAAGTAGTCAAACAAAACAGAAATAATGTTTGGCACTTCATGTGTTAAAATGGTTACGTTCATTTAAATGAAGCCGTTTGCAGAGTTAAATGAAAACTTTATAGAAATAAATGAAGTAAGAATTTACCTGTGGCAACTAACTTCCTTTATTTTTTCAAAATTATAGGTTGTTTAAATATGTATGTTTGATAAGTCGTTTTACCAAAATACATTCGTTTTTTTGCTTTGATAGTGTTGAAATAATAATAATTTTAATTCTTTATATTACGATAAATAAAATATTGATTCATATTTCCATAATTAATGAACATGACAATTTTTACACATGTGTCACTATGACAATAATCATAAAACAAAATAAGAGAAGACAGTTTTCGATAAGGCATTTTTAAGTTTAATTTTTTTAATGGATTTTTCCATTCATAGCCAATTCTAAGTTTTACATAATGTCATGCATTATACAATATTTGGTGTTATTTGGGACTTAAAATTATATATATCATATCTTAATTTCAATGGAATGGATTAACAAAAAATCAAAATAAATTAAAGAAAATTATAGTTCAAAATAAAATAAAAAACACTTAAAATTTCAATAGCCTATCTAAACGATATAATGTTTAAGTTATTTTGCACAATAATCTTGTATATATAATATACTTTTATATATCTTGCAATTTCACCTAGCTAACATATTGATACTCCATTTTACAATGGGGATCTTTAATGATCATTAATATATATGTAATATACCTTAACTAGACTTATACTGTAATGGAGACGGCGGAACCGTTTCTCTATTTAACCTTAATTATAATATGTAGCATTTACTTTATCTATATGTATATTTGAAGGAAGTATATAGCAACAAGAAAAAGGCAACGACCCACCGAGTTTCGGAGTTTTGGGCATACAGACATCCCAACCAATAGACGTCAGGTGGTCGGCAATATTTTATCGTTATCATTATATTATGCTTATGTTCTAATCGGATATATATGTTATGCTTACTAATAATCACTACATTAAGCAATTATAGGCGTAAATGAATCGTTTACTAAAACCTAGCATCATTATATGTTGACTATAACTAAATTTGACTATCTAATGGTTTGTCATACTTTGTGATATAGTATCTTCGTAGAGGTTCAACCTCGAGCTTGTTAGTTATACGTGTTTTAAATAAATATATCAGAGTTGATTTAAAAGTGCGTTTTTGTTATATTGAAATTAAAGACGAATGATATACATATTTTTATGATGTGAAAGCGCATCTCACTCTGTTCCTTGTACTTTTATATTCACGAATAAAAGAATCAACTTTGAATTTTAATCTGATTACTGTTTAATTTATTTAAAACACGTTGCACACCATTTTCCGATTGACTGAATGACAAAATTGACTCAACAATTCGTTCCTTGCCAGAAATGAATTATATAATATATTACTTTTTAATATATAAATATCTTATTATAAGTTACGATATGTCTCTCAATATTCCACTACATGCTTGAAATAATAACGCTAAATTGAAATAAACATAAACTACAGACAGATAAACAATACATATTTTAATATAATGTATAAAATACATGATTTACAAAATATTATATAGAATTAGAGCGATGCCGCGTTGCCGCATCAAAAAGTTTCAAAAAAGAGTAGTAAAAACTACATTTTTTCATTTATATTCTTTAGAACACTAGTCATCCTCATCAGAGGTATTCACACGAAAATATAAATAAGAAGACATTCGTTTAGTGTTTTCAAATAATATAAACGTAAATAAACAGCCAAAACATTCACCCATGAGAAAATATACTTAGTTGCCTTTTGAGAGAGAAACCAAGGAAAAATATCATTTCACACTTTCCCATTATCTAACTACAGTAAACGGTTAAATGCACTTATAATCTATGCAATAAATATTTTTTCTTTTCCCTTATTTAACTATTCAATAAATAAATCTAATATTTTCACTACGTCTCGGTATTTTTCTCAAAGTCATTTAAGTGTATCCATTAATATTTAGACACAACCATTTTTTATAACAGTAGTTATTATAGTTATCATGTTTTCGATAGTTTCGGATCAGAATTTGGCATTGTATTATCCAGGATAAAGAATGACTAAAAATGACTAGAAACCTCTTTAGCGTTTTGACTATTCGTATTTTTAAACTATTTTCGCGTCCTTACGTCCCTAGCAATCGCAGCGGATATAAAATTGTCTTAAAAAATGTCTCACTCACTGATGTGAACCTTGCCTAATTTTCATCTACATTTCCTACTAAACATGTTTCCAAAAATCTACATTTTTCCACTAATCTTAGTCTATGCTTGTGCTATCGAAGATGTTTGGTACTCACCGTCATCTACCCGCATATTTACTGTCAAAAAACTCGCAACCCTTTTTTTGGCCCGCGTGACAATTGATATAACTCAACTTAATCTAAATTCACTTAAATATTAATATCTTATGTTTAGTATCTAATATATTCTCTAAAATTATTTTTTATTTTTATATTTAAACGCATTTTCATGCAATCATAAGCAGCGATAGAAACTAAATCTTTCGATAAGAGTGACTCACATTTTAACGTTTTTCAGAGTATATATTTCACCCGTATTATAAGGGTAAATGTAACTTATCTATGTTTTTGGCTTTCAGCCATTATGTTTATCATTATCATAACACTACCCGCACACGATTTCTGCCGCTTTTAAACAAATATGTTAAAATAGCACAAAATTAAAAATAATAAGTATTTGGAGTGTAATATTTATCTAATCATGGTATTAAAAAGTTTTCATCCGAAGATAAGAAAACTAAATACATTCAAAGAACATATCTATATAGAGGACGAATGTTTTATACCACGATTACTTAAATATTACGAAACTTTTAAGAGTTCTCTAATGATTTTAGTTTTTGTATAAGTTTGCAACAATTCATATAATCACATGTATTATATTATATTCAATATAAGCAAAATGACTAGAGAACGTAGATCTTTGGCATTAAAATATATAGTGACATCTTAAAGAGTAGCGCCTGACCCGTAATATTTTCACTGCTGTATGTCTTTTTATGCAAAATTCATCCTACGTAACTTAAGTTTTAAATAAAATCAAGAATAGTAGATCAAAAAATCCTGCCCTTTTACAGTTATCATCAAAAAATATATAAGTAGGTATTTAATAACTAAAATTTAATCAATAAAAACGAATTGCCAATTCTAAAAAAATTTTTAGGTAATTAAATTATCATGCTGGTTTCGTCTAGCTTAAATAATAACCATACTATAACGTAACACTTAAGTATATTATCGTCACCTTGTCCCATTTTACGTAAAGTCTTTTCCATTTAATTTAATCCTTTTGTTATTTCACTTGTCCTTAGACTTGTATTTAATAATACACTTAAAATTCGTTTGACGTATTTGTGATTTGGAGGCAAGATACACAAGTATTTATTGCTAACAAAACCTTTTAAAATAAAATGAACTGATTTTAAATACTCATTGAAGGGCTTGTGATTCTTCATTTATGAAAATAAATGAACGTCCTGAAAACAATTGAACATTTACGACAGTAAATGAACGTCCTGAAAACAAATGAAGTTACGTGCACTGAAATTCACCAGTCTTTATGCAGGCAGCAGCAGGGCGGCTCGGGCGGCGCGGCTCGCTGCCCTCACACCAGCAGACTAGGGGCAAGCCACTCATCTTCACCGATCTGTGCCCAAAATACAAATTTCAATTAAAATTGCGTATTTAAACAGTAATTCTTTTTACTTCAAGATGAGACCCTAATCTGATGACTTATTTGCCTAGTTACTGTGATGTGATGTAAGTAGATTGGGGCTTGGTGGAAGCTTTTTCCTATTATCAAAAAGCTTCCACCAGGCCACAATCTACCCAGGCGCACTTGGAAATCGCTAAATAGACTCTGAGTGGGCGTCGGAAGATGTCAGGAGCTAAAGAAGTGGAAGTACTCTGACGACAGATGTGCCTGTGGATGCATCCAGTCCAGGGAATAGATTCTGTTATGCCCCACATCCACCGTATCCGTTATAGAAACAACCTAATGGAGGCCAATCAAAGGGCTTAGATGTAAGGA
Source organism: Acrobasis suavella (assembly GCA_943193695.1). Taxonomy (NCBI): domain Eukaryota; kingdom Metazoa; phylum Arthropoda; class Insecta; order Lepidoptera; family Pyralidae; genus Acrobasis; species Acrobasis suavella. Next base: position 6,437,913 of record OW971956.1, read on the forward strand.
AATTTTGGGCCAGTGCAATTTAAATAACAACAATTGCCAATGACACGATAAGAAGAAGCTACTGTAAAGGTAGGTATGGTCTATCATTGATATTTTGACATGGCGCAGTCGGTAGGATAGTTAGCTATGTAGCTAGTGGTAACAATATAAAGGGAGATGTGAAGGTAGGCGTAACTATGTTTTCTGTGTGATATTCACAGAATAAAAGTGATACCCGCAGAGAAATAAATCAGTCTTGATCCGAAATTGGTCTATCATTGATGTCTTGAAATGGCGCAGTCGGTAGGATATCATGTTATTGTTAAGAGAGAAGATGGGAAGGTAGTTGTAACTATGTTTTGCGTCGTTAGGGACGCAAAACATAGTTACATAAATCAAAACTGGTCTCGCAATGATGTCTTGACACCTCCTAGAACTTTATTTTTCCTGGTAAAACAATGAAGTTGCATTTCTATTTCTATCAATTAAGAAGTTTTTAACGCAGCTATATTGCCTATGGCTTTCAACAACACTTTAACTTTAATAAGCGAAGCATGGACCTGCTTTCCTCAGTTCAAATACCGACATAGTCACAACGCCATCTATAGTCACAGTAGGGTAGGTACTTTAACGTCTTCTAAAATTATCTTATTAGGGAGGGGGGGGGACGACTTTCTTAGCTTAAATACTCACTGGCTGGACTTGAAAGTGCTGTACGGGGTAGTGCAGCACTTGCGGCGTCTGCGGCATGGCGGCGACGCCGCCGACAGACCCGACGCCGCCGACGCCGCCGCCCAGTGCCCACGGGAGTTGGACGCCACCCATGCTGGAAATGAAACGATAAAACTATGTACAAGAGTATCGTCTAACTAAATTTACTGGAACAGTTTTACTTACTTTGGGGCTAGCTCAATCAGTGTTATTTGTTCGTATATATTTATTTATAGTTTTAAGGGTAGATCGGTACCTACATGATAATGCTTTGATTCAGCAAGTTGCTTTGCGTCAATAAGGCTTTAGTAAATGATTTATTATTGTATACCAGTTACTAATATTAGAGATTACGTGTGATCGTTTAGTTTGGCCGAAAAATGCGGATGCTTGCTTTGGCGTAAAGTCAGTGCTGTTCTTACCCGACTGTACCAGAAAGAGGTTTATGTTTTTCGAGAGTATGTATGTATGTACGAGTATTATTGTTTGGCACGCTCTGCGGCTGATACGACTCCATGGATTTAACGCTTGAAAGGTGTCATTAGATTCGTCTTAATTATGAGAGTAACACTGAGTATACAGGGTGACTTTTTACCCACCAGGTATTCTATGGAATGTAGTTCAATATCATGGAAAGCACTTGCTCCAAAAATTTGGCTGGTGCGTAAAAAGTCACCCTGTATAAAAAGGGTGTCGGTTTTTATTTTTATTTTGACTTGTTGATATGTGCTCTGTATGATAGTTATTTAATCTAGTGCTATCCGTGGGAACCTTTTATGGGATTTCCCATATCCATTCAAATGTTTGTTGATTATTGTATATGTAGCTGGACCCTTTGAAAACAAAAAAAAAATCGGAGTGTTACAATAATAGTTCTTGAGGTGTCCCATAAAAAGAAATCAGAAGACGACAAATGTGGACTTCGTGTTGGTCACTCAATGTCACCCCTCTTCAATATGACTTTTCTTGGGAACATGCTGGCATTGGATGTGTGACAATGAACGCGGGTCCTCCGTGAAGTGACAAATGGTTACTAAAATTCTAAAGAAACTCGCGATTGAATTACGCCCCCCTCGTTCGTCTCACCCTGCGGAACGCTATGTTATTTAAAAAACAAAAGTGAACTTGGGAACATGCTGGCATTGGATGTGTGACAATGAACGCGGGTCCTCCGTGAAGTGACTCATGGTTACTAAAATTCTTAAGAAACTCGCGATTGAATTACGCCCCCCTCGTTCGTCTCACCCTGCGGAACGCTATTTTATTAAAAAAACAAAAGTGAACTTTATTATGGCCATTCACTTAAACCAAGGGACATAATTAGGTATATTAAAACATAAAAAAAAACCTACCATGCAATTCAACATCCCACTTAAGTGAAATGAAATCTCTTACCCCGTGTACTGCTGCTGGTCCTCCGCGAAATGGCCCGTGTAGGAGCACCTCTGCACCCTCTGAACCCTGCAGGAAGCCTCTTAACTGTTAGTGCTTTGGTATAGGTACTTGTCAAATAAAATCTCTTACCTCATATACCTACGGCTGTTGGTACTCCGCGAACTGGTTCGCGTAGGAGTACACCTGCACCCCCTGGACCCCCTGCAGGTGCCCCCTAACTGTTAGGGCATTTATATATGTATAAGTTAAATAAAATCTTTTACCCCATGTACTGGTGCTGGTACCCGAACTGGTCCGCGTAGGAGTATTCTTGCACCGCCTAGACCCTGCAGGTGCCCCCTAACTGTTGTGTAGTTACTGAAATCAAATGAAATATCTTACCCCATGTACTGCTGTTGATACCCAGCGAACTGGCCCGCGTAGGAGTACCCCTGCACCCCTTGGACCCCCTGCAGGAAGCCCCCTAGCTGCTGGGGGTACGTATTATACCAGTACGAAGTGGGGGCTACCCCACCAGCGGTGTACGCTGCTCCAAAGGGGCTGTAGGCTGTGCCGCTTAGCTGTGGAATAGATGTAATTTTTTATGAGGATCTTTTTATTATCTTCTATGCTAGTCTTTTTTTTATGTTATAGGGCGGCAAACGAACAAGCGGGTCACCTGATGGTAAGTGATCACCGCTGCCCATGGACAACTGCAACACCAGGAGTGTAACAGAAGCGTTGACAGCCTTTCAGGAAATATAGGCTCGTTTTTTGAAGTTTTCAATGTCGTATCGGTCCGGGAACACTTGTGCAGGAAGTTGATTCCACAATTCGGTCGTACGTGGTAAAAAGTTCCTTTTAAAATGTACGGTGGTTGATTGCCAACTATTCAAGTGGTGTGGATGAAATTTAAATTTCAGGCGGGTGGTGCGGTGGTCAAATTTTGCAGCAGGTATTAAGTCTGGGAGAAGAGAAAAGACTTAGAATGTACCAGTTACGTCTCCCCGCGCAGCTCGTAGGTAATAGCCAAGGGAAGATGGGTTGGTGATCACGGTAAGTATATGGTATTTAAGATAAGGGGATACTTGAATTTTTCGGGGTCCAGTGCTGCCCCTATTTGAAATAAATTACTTAAAAGGAAACGGAGACATAATTTAAAATTTTGTCTTGACCAAGCAATAGATAATCCGTCAAACTATTTTATGAACTGCTGTTTACAGTTTAAAGTGAGAACGTGAAACTTTTCTACACACATTTATGAAAAACGGCCACTGGTGGCTAATGTGTGTAGAAAAGCTTCACGTTCTCACTTTAAACTGTAAACAGCAGCTCATAAACTAGTTTGAAGGCTTATCTAGGGTTTGGGCAAGACAAAATTTTAATCATTACAATTAATCATTACAAACATTTTAATAATTAATGATATCTCCATTTCCTTTCAAATAATTTATTTCAAATGGGTACAGCACTTAACGGCTACAAGTAGATAAAATTTTAAATAAAAAAGCTACACAGAATAATATGTTATTATTCATGAAGTAAATTGAGTTTCTCGGAACAACACATAAAGAATTCCTTTTACTTAGCGCCCATTGAATTAGCAATTAAAAGATGCTGCTAAAATATATAAATAAATAAATCTTTATTTATTACTCCTTCCAACAAAAACTTATACATGTTGATACAAATGATAGTATCATATAGAAAACTGTGTGTGAGGAGCTGGTTGCTGAAGTAGGATGAACCTGAATTACAGATCACCAGGTCGCCAACCAACGGATCAGAATCAGTTTACAAAAATAACCAGCCAAAAAGCAACAAATGAAAGGTTATATTTAGCATTATCTAAGTACTTATATAATGAATTATACAGACTTATAATTCACTATATATATTATAATAATAAGATTTCTTTTTGTATATTACTGTGTGTTTTCATAGTACAATAAAGTTATTACAAACAATCAGAATTAGGTAAACGTTATAGAAAGTTTATCATTATAACATAGTTACACTTTAGAGCCTCTTGTGTCTCATGACTTAGTTTTTTAAGCCAGTCACTAACGACAGACTTACATGCATATTTCGACAATATTGTTTGCTGCGTCTCTGTCTATTCTTTTATATAGGTAAAAACCCAAAAAAAGGTAGATTCTTGAATTAATTAAAACAAAGATTTTACAAGTTGTCATGAGGTACTTTAACTATACGTTAACAAGAAGAATTCCTTATGCTAAAGAAAAGGAAGTGCAAGTACTGCAGGAAGACATCGACAGATTTATTTTCTATACAATGTCCTTTTTAATTAAGTACAAATATTTTAAGAGGTGATTCAGTCCATCATTTTGAACAACTTTTCCCAATAAATATATAACGAATTACAAAAAATTTTGTTGCATTTTTCATAGTAACGATATCACGTGACTACTTCGATTTGTATGAGAACCTAAATATTTTTTTCGTATTTCGATATACATTTATTGGGCAAAGTTGTTCAAAATGATGGACTGAATAATCCCTTAAAATATTTGTACTTAATTAAAAAGGACATTGTATAACGAGGTTGCCTGGAAGAAATTGCTTAGCGATAAGGCCGCCTTTTGCGCATTTTCTAGTTTTTAAGATAATTATGTCCTGTATTTATTTATTTTGTGCAATAAAGGGTATTGTATTGTATCATTACCATCTGCAAGTCCATGGTGCTCCACGGATGTTTTAGTTAAGAAGAAAGACGGCAGCAGTTTTGTTTCGATTATAGAAGTCTGAACGACGTCACATAGAAGGACAGCTAGCTACACGGAGAATTGCTGACACCTTGGAAACCCTCAATGGAATGCAATGGTTTTTATCCCTAGAATTAAAATTTGGTAACTGGCAGGTGGAAATTCATTCAAAGGACAAAGAAAAGAGGGCCCTGGCGAACAAGAGTAACTTTTTAATTGTCATCATTATTAATAGGCATGAAGGATTGGAAAAAATTTTTAGCCCGTCGGTTTTATTATTAAAAAATATTGTACACGTATTTTTTCTTTTCTCTGAGAAACAAAAATTGACAAAGATACAGCGCATTGAAATTTCGCATGACGTCACGGCTACGTACGATTTTAACATAGAGATGACGTCGCAAGCCCCCACTCCGGAACTTTGATGCTTCGTATCTTTGTGAATTTTTACTTTTTTGGCAAACTGTAAAATATGGTTCCATTATTTTTGGATAATCTTAAAGACGGAATTATTTACAATTAAACTTTTTTAACCCTGTCGTTACTATTAAGAACTAGGTTTTTATCAGTAGAGTATTTTCCATGTCTCCTATTTCCTGTTAAATAATAAACCTACGACACGACTTTTGCCTTTTCTCTAATTTCATCCATTAACGACCTTCTTGTTTTTCTTATAATGGGATGGTAATTAACACGTGCCTTAGAGCCACGTGTAAATGTATTTTACTTTCAAAACACGTAAACAACAAGTGTATTATTATACCAGATTCCCTATTACCGACGGAAACCAGTGAGGTATTTTCTCTGTGAAGCTTTTCTACGCACAATTGCGAAAAACGGCCACTTCTGGCGTATGTACGTAGAAAAGCTTCACGTTCTCACTTCAAACTGTAAACAGTAGTTCATAAAATAGTTTGAAGGGTTACCTAGTGTCTGGTCAAGACAAAATTTTTAAATGATGTCTCAGTTCCCTATCAAATGACTTATTTCCAGTGGGGGCAGAACTGGACCCCGATTAAATCTATGTGTTACGGCTAAAGCCGAAATGCGGCTACGCCTAGGCTTAGCCGGCTAGAACTTGTTGCAGCTGGTCAGGGATGGTTACACTTAGGTAAGTATATTAAAGAAGAAACTGACTGATCGAGCGAAACCAATAGGTCTAGAAGCATGAACGTGGCCTTCTGGCGAGTAGGCGACCAATACTGTGAAAATGAGTTTCTTTCGGCGTTTCTTTTTAGCAGTGGTCGTTACGAAGCGCTGGTACCGATAGCTTTTCTTTAAAAATAAATTGAATTTTAATATAAAATTATACTTATTGACGTGTAAAAGTGCCTGTAAATGTCTAATTACTGAATAAACCTTTAAATCTTTGAAATTTTCCTGAAATGACGTCTGTGCAAAAAACAGTGTGCACTAAGAAGGGATTTTTGGAAATTCATGCCCTATGGGATTGAAAAGAGGTTGAAAGTTTGTATGAAACTTGGTTAATTTTGTACTTTGTAAACTGTCAATTTTGTAATTTAGGTTAAATTAGAAATGAAGAAATAACATATGAACTCACGGTTCAAAACAAAAAGTTATGTAAGTATCACTATTTTTATAAAAAAAGCATTCTCTGAGGGGGTGAAATAACGATGGCCGATAGGGCAAAAAGGTTCTCGAATGGCGACCACCTAATGGCAAGCGAAGCGTAGGACACCACCTACAAGGTGGTGCGACTACCTGACTAAGGTCGCTGGAAAGCGCTGGATGCAGGCCGCTCTAGATCGGTAATTTTGGAAATCCTTGGAAGAGGTCTATGTCCAGCAGTGGACGTTGTGCGGCTGAAATGATGATGATGAGGGGGTGAAAATGGTGAAATAGGGGTGAAAGTTTATGAACTCCATTAAAAACGCCTTAACAGCGGGAAAATGTGAGGATTGTCAAAAACTTGACCATGCGGTTAAGCCCGTAGGTATCAGCTAGTGCAAAAAAAAACTTCATGACTTTGCTTCATTATTCGAGGAGACTCACAGTAACAATGGTACACTTGAGGAGCTCGGTGGTTCAGTGGGAGTGCGCATTACTAGCGCTGTTGCAAGTGACACTGGGCGTGGTCCGCACTTGGATGGGTGACCGCAAGTAGTATAAAAAATCTTGAGCTCCTCCGTGGGAGGAGCTCAAGAATTTTTTATGCTCCCCCTCGGGAGGCACGTATAAGCCGTTGGTCCTGGCTGTCATCATTATATGGCAGTCGTTAAGCTATGTCATATGCCTTTAGCAGCCTGAAAAATCTGACACCAGTTTGGCCACTTACACACGCGAAAAAGAAAAGAAAGAAAGAATGGTACACTTAGTTGTGGACCTTTATTATGGTCGAACTGACAGCTGCCTCCGTGGTCCAGTGGCCGAGGCATTAGCCTTGTGATCCGGAGGTCGTGGGTTCGAATCCCACTGAGAAAGCATACTTTGTAAAAATTTGTTTCCAGTTTGGATATTGCAGGCTGGAATGATCTGATTATTCGAAAAAAAAAGCTGACCGTGTTTCGGAAAGCACGTATAAACTGTGGGTCCCGAACGCCATCTAGCGTTTGCTCTAACCTATCCAAGGATTGGTTCTGGTCTACCCTTTGAGTGGCGGAGGTCAGACAGTCTGTATCAAAACCAGTAACCTCGTCAAATCACCATTAGGTAGCGGACCCCGAGTTCTGAAGCGTTACCGCTGAGCGCAACCGGGAATTCAGGAGGATGACGATGACTATGCTCGTACTGACCTGTCCCTGAGCCTGTGCGTTGTTGGGGTCTCCCGACTCCTTCCCCCAGGAACACTTGACGGGCTGGCCGTTGACGTCCGTGTTGTGAACGGCCACGATCGCGTGGGTTGCGCTCTCCTTTGTCGAGAACCTGGAAAAGAGATAATATTATTAATTGTTTCTCTTCACCCCAGACGCAAAAGGATGGGTGTTGTAAGTTTGACACCAATGTCTGTCTATCTGTGGCATCGTAGCTCTCCAACGTAAAAGTAAGTTTCCTTGCGGTTTGTTTTATGAAAATCGGTTCAGTCTTTTAAAAGTTTTTGGTGGGGAAATGTCGACTTTTTTTTAAAATTTACCTTGCAATTAAACTTGTTAATTGATACACTGAGTTACAAATCTAGAGTGGGTCGACCCCGTGCCTCACAAACGCACAGCTAGTGCCTAAACTGTTCGGCCACCACCATTTCTTATTTGTCCTTAAAGACCCTGATCTCCCGACTAGTCTTAAAAAGGCTGAAATGTCTTTTACATGAGTAAGGTCAAACCATTACAGCTTGGCTACTACAGAAGCGCTTCACCGGTGGTTGGCATAATAGGCATTACGAATGGAAAAATATTTATAGCCCATCGGTTAGATTATTAAAATACATTGTACACGTATTTTTTCTTTTGTCTGAGAAACAAAAAATGACAAAGATACAGCGCATTGAAATTTCGCATGACGTCACGGCTACGTACGATTTTTACAGAGGGAGAGATACGTCGCAAGCATCCACTCCGGAAATTTGATGCTTCGTATCTTTGTGAATTTTTACTTCTGTGGCTAATTGAAAAATATGGGTCCATTATTTTTGCACAATATAAAAGACGGACTACTAACAATTATATTTTTCTAACCCAGTCTTCACCCCTATTGGCTGTGCTGTTTTGGAGCCCGCTGCTTCTACTAAAGGTTAACAAATAAGTTCGTGGGTTTCGCCATGATTTTGTGGAAAAAAAACGGAGATAAATTTAACATAGGACTCGGATATAAGACAGATTAACAAGTTTATTTTCTAGGCAATTAAAAAACCGCTGACTTTCAAGAAGTCCATCAAGTGAAGAGTAGCGGATCTACATATTCCAATTAATATACGCAGCCATTGGATATTTGCCAAGAAAAAATAATAAAAACCCTTTCAAGCGTTAACCCCCAATAACTTTTAAACGGCCAAACCGATTTTCATCAAACTGCTAAGAACAACAGCAAGCTTTCACGTAAATAAACCCGCATTGAAATCGGTCCAACCGTGCGAGAGCTATGATGCCACAGACAGACAGACATTAGACAATTTAATCACCCTTCTTTTGGCCGAGGAGTGAAAAACATCTGGTGGTGTCATCATTTCAGGCCCCCTAACTTAGTCAAAGATTCAAATGTTTATTCAGATCTTTACAGGCACTTTTACACGTCAAAAGGGAGGGGAGGGAGAAGTTGGGCTTTGCTCTCGCCACGCGGTTTGGCCTCCGGCCTCGCTTTCCGCTTGACCTGCGATCTCGCGGTACATACTCGGGATTTGTCCGTGTATGGCGGCCATCTTGAATTTTGAAAAAGTCCAAAAATAGTTGACAGTCTTCAAGTTGTTGACTTTAACTTGTTTTTAGAAAGAGTTACCTTATGAAAGCATATCCTTTGTCCTTGAACACCCTGATCTCCTGGATGGTGCCAAAGGGCTGGAAGGTCTTCTGCATCAGCTCCTCGGTCAGGCCGGTGGTCAGGCCGCCGCAGTACACCGTGCAGTTGGTCGGCGAGCTCTGGTTGTACACTTCGTCGAAGGTCAGAGGCTTGGAGTTCACTGGAAAGAGGGAAACGTATTTGATATGATTGATATATAGAAAGATACGTAATCATTTTCATGTCAGATGTCACTGATTTATTCCCCTAGTACCATTATTGGTATTAAAAAGACTCTCTATATGATAACATGTAGAGAGTCTTTTTGGTACCAATAATAATAGGTTGGGGAAAAAGTCTTTTCGCATTTTATATGAAAATTCAAAACATTTTTTAATATAGTTTATTTACATTTAACTAAAGTATAGTACCATTTTGTTCGATAACTTTTGGCCATCTTATAGGTAGGGACATGATCCCATTGCTATAGAAAATTTGGGGCTTCTGATCAAAAAACTGCGTCAAGTAGTTTTGGAAGTCCTCTCGTGATGTTAACCTGACACTGCCTAAAGAATTCTGAAGAGACCGAAACAGGTGGAAATCTGAAGGTGCCAGGTCAGGACTATACGGCGGATGCATTAACACCTCCCAGCCAAATTCTCTTAATTTTTGCTGAGTGGTTAAAGATGTGTGAGGTCTAGCGTTATCATGATGAAAAACCACACCCCTTCTGTTGATTGATTCCGGCCGCTTTCTCTCAACTTCTTGCGAATGTTTATGGACCTAGTGTGTACCCTTATTATCCATTAGAGTATCCAACACTTTTCATTATGGGAATGGTTGGATACTTTCAGTTGGAAGTTAGAAGGGATTTATTTTTATTAATTATTAAATTTGAAGTTTTAAGGGGTACGATATGTAACCCGAGATTACTTTCCTGTTTGGAGTTAGACGTACCTGACAATTATCTTCGCGCGCGTAGGCACGAGTTATTTGTGGTGCCACGAGGAAGAACAAATGTTCTCAACCAAGAACGAAAAGTATCCTGACTTAGATTCATTTACGTGTTCGCTGACGAAATTCGCGAACAATGTAGAGGAATGTATTAGTTGTAATTACCTAGTCTCATATTGTCTCATTGGCGTTAACTGTAATGGCAATGTAAAAGTGTGTAGTAATAATAAAGAAAAGAAATAAAGAAAAAAGATATATAGGTACATACACGCAGAATTTTCATTGGTTTTGGAAAAAGAAATGTCGTATAGTGAATAAATTCCTCTTTGTATATACGTATATACTTAATCCAAATTTGTGGATGACATAAAGATACAAAAGTTGCGAAAATGATTTTCGATCGACACCACGTAGTTTCGCCCTTCTAAAACTGCCGCGTGACTCCGATGAACTCGAAATCTAGCCGGCACCGGTACTACTAATTGATCTCACGATTTTACTTTCGAGTTTTAATCAACATTTTTTATTTTGATTAGGTGATTAGGTCTTACTAACGTCCTCACGAAGTAGCCTTCGGCTCTAAAACCAATGAAAAATCACCGTGTATAAAGGATGTAGGTATTATATTTGGAAATCAGTCAATAAATATTCAGTGTATCAAGAATGGTCCCTTTAATATTAATTTATGTATTACTTGTTGTTTTCGCAGATGTAAGGACAAAGTCTATGTTAAAGACAAATACCGAGGTAACATAATCTTCAAACTATGCCTAATTATTTGTCCTTCTTACCATATAATTACAAATACACAGGGCAGGATTTAGGGGAGGGCAGCCGGGGCTACAGCCCCGGGGCCTCCACAAGAGAGGGCCCCCCACAATAGAAGCTTCAAAAATAAGGGGGGCCCCCACTTCTTCGTGGCCCCAAGGCCTCCAGACCTCTAAATTCGGCCCTGTAATTACATCTGCGAAAAACATGATTCTAACCGAGAATGCGCTAAGATGAATCTTAGTGCGTCCCGGTTACATTCTGGCTGTGTTTGCTTCGGAGACCGGGGTGCGTTTTTCCCGTTTTTGCTTCTTCAAATATCCTGACGTATTCCCGGTTGCATCCATCAGAGCCCGGAGCCTGCTACCTACTAGGTGATTTGTCAACTTTACTGGTTTTTACGCAGAGCAACTGTATTCTGACTTTCGCAACTTAAAGGGGAGACCATAACCAATCTGGGATAGGTTTGAGCAAACGCTAGATAGCGTTTGGGACCCACAGTTTATTCCTGCTTCGGATAATCAGGCAATTCAAGACTGCAATATTCTAACTAGACTAGAAACAATTTTTTTACTAAGTTTACTTCCCAGTGGGATTCGAACCCACGAACTCCGGATCACAAGGCAATAATAAGGCAATTAGACCGAGTCCAGTAGTCTAAGTATAATATGCATGTCAATGTTTATCCAATGATGCTGAAGCCTTGGGAAATCGAAGTTAGAACCCTCTTTCACCTTTGAATAGGTACATAATTTAACTTTAAGAAAAAAAATGTTTGGCCGTTTACTTATCACGATAAGAGGTGAAACAAGCTTTTATTGTGAGACCAAATGACTTAAGACAAATGAAATAAGCTTTAACTCGATGGATTTGCATCGTTTTATTACTGAGTTCCATCGACCACCTTCAGTCTCCGTGATCAGACCCTAGACATCGTCTACCATAAAGTGCTCGTCAACTCAAGACAAATCAAACGAGTCCTAGCCAATGAGGTTATGTTGTTTTATAACTGAGTTCCGTCGAATATCTCCCGGCTCCATCATCAGAACAGCTTATTGACTCCATAATATTGTATTGTCATCTGATCCCACAAGTATGCAAAATTTCAGCTCAGTTGGTTGAGAATAATAAAAGCTTGTAATAAGGAAATCGAAAAAGTCGTTAAGGTGGTGGCGTCGCTGATCGGGTCGTTGGATTCCCTCTAATATGGTTGAGTTTAACGATGGCTGATCCGTGCGTCAACTCGTGAACGGGTGCTGCCGGGAGGGACTGGTCAGCTCGGCTTCGCTTTTTTTGACTACTTAATATTTTTTATTGCGCAATTTATGTTTGTTTACTTGTTTGCAAGCATTACATGTTATAATGTGTCAACATTGTATTATATTATAAGTATTTATTAATTAAAAGACAATTATAATAATATGACAAAGCCCTTCTGGCGAGTAGGCGACCAATACTGTGAAAATGAGTTTCTTTCGGCGTTTCTTCTCAGCAGTGGTCGTTACGAAGCGCTGGTATCGGTAGCTTTTCTTTAAAAATAAATTAACGTAACATAAATTATACTTATTGACGTGTAAAAGTGCCTGTAAAGGTCTAATTACTGAATAAACATTTGAATCTTTGAATCTTTGAATCTAATAATAACCGGTCGGTATTTCATCGCCTATTACAAGACCTCGACCTTTACAAGATGAGCATTACTAGCGCTTTCGTAAGTAAAGAGACACCGTGCGTGGTCCGCACTTGGATTAACCACAAGTGGCATTTTTCTTGAGCTCCTCTATGCTTCGGATGGCACATATAGCCGTTCTACCCGGCTGTCATCATTGGAAAGTCATCAAGCTATGTCAGATTAGGCAGCCCGAAAAATCTGACGCCAGTGTTGGCCACTTACACACAAGAAAAATTAAAAATAACGAAAGAGGGGCAGCATACTCTCATCAATATACACCAACCAAAAAACAATACCCTCGCCCTAACAGTCGTACCAAAAAGTAGGTTAAAACAACAAAGGCCTTTGAAACCTAATTTCTTTTATCCAACATTTATGTATAAAAAGCAGTATTATGGTTACAAATTGAATCGCCAGCTAGCCCCTGGGGATCGCGTTGGAAATGCTGTTTGAACATTCGGCCGTGTTCATGTTGCATGAGCGACAACGATTTTTTGCCTACCTACTATAGTTACTTCCATGCTAGTCTGGAGGAAAAAAAATCTTTAAATGTACTAGCTACTTCCCTTCCCGCGCAGATCTCAAAACAATGAGCGAGAACCTGAATCATTACAACAGGCAATAATACTACGTTATAGTAATCTGTCAGTGAATAAGAATAATCGTTATTTGAACTTAAAGCTATAAATAAAACTAAACAAAAACACATAAAAATACAGAAATTATTATCCATCACTATTTTGATTCCATTACACCCACCATCATGCTAAAAGTGGTCCTGCTACCTTTCATCTTAAAAGCTCTTACACAGACGAATCTCAACCCTGTTACAATTACCAATGATCCATATTTCTTAATCAAATAACGGCATTTGGCAATAAGGGGTCGTGTTTTATCTGCCTAGAGTAGCAAGACCAGCCAGATACGATCATCAGCGAGTTCATACTCCAACTTGCATTTGACTGAATTTTGAGTGGCTGCTGACGACAGTCTTTTGAGGTTTAAGAGCGCCTACATATTCCGCATATACAACGTGGAAGAGACATACGCGTAATATATCAAACCACGGGCTATATACTACATCACTATAGTATAATGATAATTGTGAGGTCAATGACCCCATATTTGATGTTTGAGTCTGAAGCTACGTTACGAATGTTAAGAATGTTAGAAAGGAATGTTAAAGGAAACGAGTGACGCGTGTATGTCGTAAGACTGATATATTGCTACTGTCTGAGAAAACAATTTGATGTTGTCAGCATTACTTTGCAAATGTAGGAGCTCGCTCGTACGAAAATAAAATAACAACAAAAAAAAAAGAAAAAATCGACATCTCCATACAAATTGCGAGGGCGGGAACACTTTTGTATGGAAGTACCAATTTTTTTTAGTTTTTTTACTGTTATTTTAATTTCTTTATACTATAGTGATCTAGTATAGCCGTTGGTTTGATTTATTACGGGTATGTCCCTTCCACGTTGTATATTTTGTATCAATTTGTTACGATACCGCCGCGGTGTTGAAAATCGTTGCGCTTGAAATCCAATCCGCTATCGCTTAAACACACACCTCGCTGCGTTCCCAACTTATGTTGCAGCTAAGCGTTTACGTTCTAGCTGAAATTGGAAAGCTGCCGCGCGGCGTTGAAAAAAATTAAACCCCGTTACACTACGAAACTGTATAGTTATTGCTCGATACAGCATTTTTATATGTTGTGTTCAACAATAAAGTGTGATAAATAACATACAGAAAATGTTACCTTAGGGAATACTTAGGCTTAGCCACAGAATTAGTACTAGTACTCACGTACAGAAGTCTTACTTAGAAAAGAAATTAAAAGAAATATCTTCTCAATGTGGTTAGCGCTATGGTTTAATTTAGCTCGCGTCAGAACTCCTCACCACTTCGTTTAGATACCTAGACATCCATTGCAAGCCAATATCAGTATTATTATTATGGACAAACGATTCATGTAACTGAATTTTCCCCTTCAAAGTAGTCGCCGCGCGCATAGTAATAATGTAGGTATATTTTCAATACCTAAACGTACACAGGCCTTTTTTTTTTTCGCGGAGAAAATTCCTTTAGATACCTTACCAGTCACGGGAAATCGGTAAGGTTATGTGGTGTTACCACTAAAAACTCCGTGGTGTCACCTCTCAGCCGCTATGTGCCGGGGCCGTGTGCTATTCTCGCTCCATAGCCCCGGCGCGGCGACCGCTACGGCCCAACACACTTTGACGCAGAGTCGAGGCGTCGCGGCGTGTCATGCTATCACATCGTTATCTCTAACGGGGCTGACAGGACATAAGTCTTGTCTTGGCACACAAGAGCCCAGGGCCGCAAGACTTAAATACCACTTTTAGTATGTTGTTTTGAGAAAAGGTAGATGAAGAAATCAAAATAGTGATTATTTGATAGATAGCTCTTTATAGTGCACAAAAAAAAAGTTACACAAAGAAATAATTTTACATTAAATGAGTACAATGGGCGGTCTCATCGCTTAAGGTTGAACTAGTCGATACTTTTTCTATACAACTTCAGGAGGGTATTTCCTCTACTGTTTGACATTGTACATTCAAAGTTTAACATGATATCGTTTTGTCTCATTATCAATTTTGTCTGTACGGATACAGAATGTAAAATAGAACGCCATTAACAAAAGTTATGAGCCATTAAATATTCGTTTTTTTTTCTTATTTTTACGCAACTTTCGGCGTAAATAAGTAATAAAAGAAGTGTAAAATCTCCAAAACAAAGTTCACACCGACACGGCTTATTTATCGAAGATTTTAATAAACCTCGTTGTAATCGATTAACGCAGTTGTTTTTGCATAAAACTCCTTTTCACAAAGGTCTTTTTGGATGAATTTATCGTGCATTTCACCTCACTGCTTTGCCCAAACACAATGTCAGGTGAGACAGCATGCTTTTAGGCCGCGCCTACGTATGAGTTCGAGCCCGCGACTAGTTCAACCTTAAGCGATCTCTTCCAGACAACCATTGGATGGAGAGGAATGTGAGAAAGACAAAGACGGTGAAAGATTATTATATTAGGGGTTGCTAGTAGCATCGCAATTTCGCCCATTTCTTCTCTGCCTTAACATCTACACTTGTATATCTGGGGGCACGGCAGTGCCCTCGCCAAGTCAAGCATAAAAGCGACACGGCCGTACCATCCTTTTCTCGTAGCAGTTCAGGTAATTTTCGACCCCTACAACTTTGCTGTGGATAAAACTAAAAGCCTGAATTTTCAGTAATCAAGCAGGCATTTTATAAACACAGATTATTTCAAATTTCATTCAATTTGAACCAGTAGTTTAAGAATTACTTATTTAATAGAGAAGAAAGACATTTTGTTCCTCACTTTCGGTTTGTAGGTATCTAGAATAAAGGTTATCTCTAGGTTAAAGCCGAAAGTAAGGATTAAACTCTTTCCATGTTTAATTCTGTGCTCGTGTCCTGCCTCACAGATGAAGAGACAGTGCCTGAAACCGCCTTTCTACCACCGCTTCTACTTAATCACTCAACAAGTTGATTTGCAGGCAAATTAAAAACCCCTGACACCATCTGGTGATAAATGGCGGAACTATATATTATTCTTATCCATAGCGCCATCTATTATTTTCCCGGTAAATTAAAAGCCGTGGACAACACCGAAAACACCTAATAACTTAACACCTAATAAATTAACCGACTGAAGAGATTTTCATTAAACATGGCTAAGAACTACCGCAAGGTAAGTTTCTTTCACGTTAAAAAAAATCGCATTCGCAATCGGTCCGTCCGTTCGAGCACTACGATGCCACATACAGACAGAAGTTAGCGTCAAACTTATAACACTGCTCTTTTTGTCGGGGGTTAAAACAGCTGAACAAAATGTCTTTCTTCTCTCTGTCAAAACTTTTATTTACATTACACGATCAATATTAAACAAATACTTAATAATAAAATTAAATAAAACTAAAAGCTATTCCATAAATTAAAAATAAATACTAAAAATAAACACATTAATTTTTATAAAATAATCGTTCCCAAATCGCTACCGTCAAAGGGCAAGGTCCCCAAGTGGCTGGCGGCATTTCCGCGTTGTATGGCTAAGCCTTTGTCTGAAATGTGCACCAGCTCTTGGGTCCTTAGAGACGTCGATCAAACGTGTGGAAACCTCTCTAAATAGGGCCTACATACCCCGAGGCCTTAAGGTCTCCACGGCGAATCGCACAAATATATATGGCTCGTCTAGACCCGCGTACTTTATAATAGCGCTAAAATTTAATTTCGCTAAGGCCGTGTAAGTAATCAAATATGAAAGGTACTCCATGAAGGTTCTGACAGCGAATCGCTTAGAATCGAAATGCACTGTTGATGATCAGCCCAAAGGAGAAACGACTGACGAAGAAAACTTGCAGATACGGTTAATTTTTAAAACCAAATTAATACCACCACTTACTTTCATATATCCATCAAAAATATAATTTTTTTTTATATAATAGGGCGGCAAACGAACAAGCGGGTCACCTGATGGTAAGTGATCACCGCTGCCCATGGACAACTGCAACACCAGGGGCGTAACAGAAGCGTTGCCGGGCGTTTTCAATAATTGTATTTATTTATCTTTGGATATTTGTATCACGTATTTATTTATCTTTGGATATTTGTATCACGTATTTATTTATCTTTGGATATTTGTATCACTAGTGATTACCAATTTTTCTTTCGATTTCATAATAGTTAGTTGTTGACGTCAGATCATTTACTTACAACTAATTTTACTGCCGCCTCCTAAGCGCAAGAACAGAAGAAGCGGTAACAAACTGTACTGCAGCATTTTCTCCAAAAACGTCAACTTACTATACTGCTACTAGCTGCGCCCCGCGGTGTTACCCGCGGAAAAAGTAGCCTTTGTGTTAATCCAGGGTGTCAGCTTCCTGCATACCAAATTTTATCAAAATTGGTCCAGCCGTTTGCGCGTGATGAAGTTACAAACATACACACACACACAAACTTTCGCCTTTATAATATTATACTATAGTGTGATTAATATTAGATTTGTGAACTGAGAACACATTGTTTTGTTGTCATAATTATTTGCAATATATGTATACACATACATATATACGTATAAACACGAAGACTTAATTAATTATATATTAATTAAATTTTATCATTACATCGTTTCTGAAAATGGAATATAATAAATTAAACGTAATTAAGACACATCTCGGTTTATTTTATTTATGATAATGGCGAGTAATCTCCATCCAATCCCTCTTCTTTGAGAATTTATTAAGGATTCTCTTTGAAAAATGAATTTAAATTAATTTTTAACTGTATAGGAGTTGTTTGCTTTTTAGCGAGATGCCAGATGGGAGTTTGCATTATTTAAATGTTACATTTGTCAAGCATTCCCACACATTCTATCAGGCGCGGTCGCAGCCTGAAATTTCGGAGGGGGCACTCACTACACTTATAAAAAATAGGTACTATTTACATAGGTATTGCACAAGACACAATTTTATTTTATACATTACCTATAAAACAAATGGAAGTCGTTTTTTTTGTATTCTTGAATCTTTACAATAAACCGACAAATTACATAATTAGAATATTGTTATACAATCTTTATCATAACGACGCATATCTATTTTGCTAGGATTACCAAAACTACGTAGTTTTGGTAATCCTTGTCTAGTTTAGAAACGAGGAACCGAACTACGTAGTTCGGTTCCTCGTTTCTAAACTAGATGTCATTTCCAAGTTATTTTGGCCATCGTACGTAGTTCATGAAAACACCACTAGATGTCAACAAACTATAAATTTATCGCTGTTACGGGATAGCTAGAAATTTCCTTTTATTATTTGGCAAATTTTTGAGATTTTTCAATTTGACCTTAGCTTTTGGGGGGTCATGTCCCCTGGGAACCCCCCTCCCCTCTTCGGACCGCGCCTGCATTCTTTGGGTTTTGTTTGCCAAGGTCGTCACCAAGCTGTATCTCAAGAATTGTGATAGCTAGACAGTTGAAATTCTCGCACAGATGATGTATTTCTGTTGCCGCTATATGTATGTATGTATGTTTATTACATAGCATAAAATACTGCATCTGTGGTCCCGTGGTTAAGGCGTTCGCCTTGTGATCTTGAGGTCGTGGGTTCGAATCCCACATGGAAGCATACTTTGTGAAAAGTTGTTTCCAGTCTGTTTAGGATATTGCAGGCTTGAATCACCTGATTATCTGAAAAGAAAGATCATTCCATGTTGGGGTCCGCAACACGGAATCATCTTTCGCAACTTGCGGAAGGCACGTATCAACTGTGGGTCCCGAACGCCGTCTAGCGTTTGATCATCAAACTATCCAAGAATTGGTTCTGGTTTACCCTTTAGGTAGCGGAGGTCAGACGGCAGTCGCTCAGTGTAAAAACTAGAAACCACGTCAAATCTCCGTTAGGTAGCGGGCCCCGGGCTCTGAAGCGTTACTGCTGAGGATGCAACCGGGAAAATACGCTCGGATGAAGATGAATACAAAGCATAAAAAGCAGACTAGTTTCATTTAATTTTAGCCCCATAACTTTTAAACTAATGACCGGATTTCCATAAAATAAAGCTAAGAACCATCTAGATCAACTTAGATTTCACAAAAAGAACCACATCGAAATCAGCCTATCCGTGTAGCCGCTACCTTCATTTAATTTCATCCACATATTTTTTTAACGGTGAACCGATTTCCATCAAACAGCTAAGAACCATCTCAATTAAGTCAGCTTTTAAACAAAAAAAAAACCGCATCGAAGTCGGCTTATACGTTAACAGACAAGTTACACAGATTAACAGTCACACGGACATATCAAACCTATAACACCCCTGTTTTTCGTCGATGGTTAAAAAGATACACAACACATGTAAAACTTAAGAATCCGTTTATGCGTTTGCTAAAAACGTATAATATAAGAAAATACGTAAAAATAAATACTAACTTTTCAATACCACGCGACGTGCCGCCGGAAGCGAGCGACAAGCTAGCGAAATATTACCGCGCACCGGAAATTGGTATCAGCATTTATATGAGAGGGTACCAACATGCAGGGAATGTGGTTTAGAAATGTACAATTGTACAGGACAGGCGACTTTTTTTACAGCGAATTTAGTTTCGAAGCAGTCAATGACCTCGCTTTTCATATAAGAAACAGGTGAAGGCACACTTTCTTCAAAAACTGTCAGATAGATCATAGTGTATTTATGTAGCATATGTAGGTATTGTTTATCATAGTATATACTTAATAGCGTGTATTTTTTTCTTTGTAGTTTATTGTTTTGACATATAGTTTTTTTTCGCCATATACCTATTCAAGTTTTGCACTACTCCTGTCATTCTCTACATCACCCGTTTGGTTGACTGGTAGATAAGGCCTTAGGCTTTTAGTCCGTTATTACACTTGTATTTGTGTATGAAGTTAATTAAATAAATGAACAGGACAAGCGACGTTTTTAAGAGCGAATTCAGTTTGTTAGCGGTGAATAGACAGGACAAGCGACGATGTCTAAAATATCCACCATATAATTATATAGAAAGTTAGGGATACACTTTTCTACAAGTGAGTCACATTTTTTAATAATCTTTGAAAATGTTTAATTGTGCGAGCGAGACAGCCAACCAAAGGTGTAAAGCCTCTTGGTATATATTGATATGGGCCTAGATGTTAATTTTTTGTAAACTCTTTTGTTGCCTGAAATAAATAAATAATTATTATTATATATTATTATATATTAAAGACATAAAGACCTTCAATTAGAGAGCAACAGAAAGCCGCCACATACAACTTGTAATCTTCAAGATTTCTTGTTTAATCACTTTGGGATTATATTTATCGAGTGAAGTTTGTTAGATCCTTGACTGAGCCATAACTTCAGAATTTGAAACCCTAGCCTACCAAGCTTTAAGAACTGACTGCGTTTGTAAGAAAAAGTCTAGGATAAAGATCTAGACTTTTTCTTACAAACGCAGTCTAGTCATCTTGAAATGACATGTGAGATTTCGGCAGTATTTTGTAATTTTAAAGAAATAGCACATATCTAGGCATATAACTAGTTTTCGACAGTCAAATATGAACTTGAAAGATAATATGAAAGTGTAGAAGTTTTCCATACTGAAGGTCAAATATGATATGATTATATGATACACTATATTCTCTTTTAAGTTCATATTTTGACTGTGAAAACTAGTTATATGCCTTAATATATGCAATTTTTTTGAAATTACATATTTCTAAGAAATTGCATATATTAATTATAATAATAATTCGCCAATATCTGACATGTTGTTTCAAAATAAAAGTTAGACTACGTTTGTATGGGACAGTCTGATTCTGTCTAGGCTAAGGGGAATCTTAAGTCTAACCGATAGATGCTGGTAAGGATACAAATTATAATCTGTAAGATGTCTCGTCTAATCAAACCTATTTAATATTCCTCTTTGATCTCGCTGTTTCAGCACTTATTACTTATTTATTCGTCTGTGTGTTGTTTCTCGAGGCTTGATAAATGGTGTATTTACTTTGGAAGCGTGTTGATAAGTATATACATATTATATACAGACTATTTTCCAGACAGGGGTAGGCAGAGACTATTAGTCTGCCACATATTATACTTATTTGTTTGTTTGTAATTGTTAGAGTTTGTATACCTAGTTTATAAGAAAGTCTAGGTCAGTATTTTAAATGAAGAATGTGTAATTCTCATATTGTTTAATAGATGGCGTTGGGAGCAATATAAAACTAGCTATCGATATTTTTATATATTTTACGAGGTCATTGAGGTCCCAAAGAATGTTTATACTAATCCAGCCTACAGGTTAGGCCACAATAAACCGTAGTACCAAACAGTCTTTGGTTTTATTGCATATCCATTGCTCCTTGGACTTTTACAGTAATAACTCTGTTGTACCAAAAAACAACATAAAGTATAAGAATTCAAAAGAGCAAATATGCAACAGTGGGCTTATCCCATAAAGGGATCTCTTCCAGTCAACCAGCGATTAATTGAGAGGATATTTACTGAATTAAAAGGTAAATAAATAAATAAATAAATAAATATATATCGGGACAAATAACACAGATTGAGCTAGCCTCAAAGTAAGTTAGAGACTTGTGTTATGAGATACTAACTCAACGATACTATATTTTATAACAAATACATATATAGATAAACATCCAAGACCCAGGACAATTTGAAAAAGGCCATTTTCCAACTTGCCCTGACCGGGGATCGAACCCGGGACCTCTGGGTGGCGGACTAGCATGATGACCACTACGCCACGGAGGTCGTCGAAGGTAGAAGTAAGTATGAACTAAATATTTTAAAAGATAATACATTAAATTACTTTTATATACACATATACTCTTGTAGTTCGCCCCGAACTGTGAATTCACGAACCTTATATCTCGGGAACCACTTGACAGACATGGCCCATGATGGAATTTATATATATATATATAAATATATATATATATATATATATATATATATATATATATTCCTTCAAAATTTCATTAAGATCCCTTCAAAATTACTTGAGTTATCGTCGATCAAACTTGTACATAAATACTCAAATAAATATAACTCACATACAAACATACGCTGCATGAGAACTTCGCTCAATGAATGTGTGGAGATTATGGACCTCCACTTGCTACGATCCTGACAGACCTCTCTCGCTTCATCTACACTCATCACTCTTTTCAAGCGTGACTCTTACTTTTTCTTTATTAACCCTTGGCAAAAAGCGGGTGTTATAAGTTTAACGCTAACAACTGTCTGTCTGTTTGTGGCGTCGCAGCGCTTGAACAGATAGACTGATTTCAATGCGGATTTTTTAACGTGAAAGCAACTTCCCTTGCTGTGGTCCTTAGCCTTGTTTGATGAAAATCAGTTCGGTCATTTAAAAGTTATAAGGATTTGTAATTTACCTGGAAAATAATAGATGGCGCTACGGAAGAGAATATTATTTTATTCCGCTACTTATTAGACGGTGTCGTCGGGGGTTTTTAATTTGCAAGTCAACTTGTTAAATATAATTTAAATGTAGATACAATTATAGCAACATTGCTGGCAGACCTTAAACATTTTTCTTTATAAAAAAAACGTACTTATTTTACACTTGTGTTCACACACTGGGTCACAAAACAATGTGGCGACCTCTATCCCAATACGAGAAACTAACTACAACCAGAACAACAAAGTTCACAAGAAGACTACGAGATGGCGTTAGCAGTATCCTACATCTCGATATCATGGTTAGTTCGATTAAATAAATACTAAGTTCACAAGAAGACTACGAGATGGCGCTAGCAGTATGCTACATCTCGATATCATGGTTCGTTCGTCGTATCTACGGCAATACAACGTCAGAACCGTATTTCCCAGCTACACCATGCCTGGCGGGAAGTTGTTCTCTTTGTTCGAGGTCCTTGTACCTGTCTCCTGGTCAAAATAAAAAATGCACCGATAGGCTACTCACGTTCGTTTTTGGGTGCCGGCGGTTTCCTCGTCGCCCAATTGGTCCTTATAGACCTGGACCCGAGCCACTGGCCGTTCATGGACGTGATCGCTGACTCCGCCTCCTGAGGACAAAGCATCATTATTAATAAAAGGTTTTCTGTTAACTTATTCTATCCCATTGTTGAGCAAAGGGTCTCCTATGTTGTTAAAATTATAAAAAATAATAAAAATAAAATTAAGAAAATTGTATAAAAAAATTCTGTGTATTTTCTTTCATGCTGGTCTGGGAGAAAAGAAAAAAACTTAGAATGCACTAGCTGTTTCTCTTCCCGATCGTAAAAGCCGTTCAAGGAATGGGCAAAAAGTGAACATGTTAATAGGAGATGCATTTAAGAATTTCATTAAAAGAAATGCATTTTAATGCTTACTTTATTTTAAGCGCAAACGCTAGAAACTTTTTGGGTTAGCCATTTTAACTAGTCGTTAGTCCAAGTTTGTCCTACCAGTAAGACTACTAGGAATGTTTGTCCCAAAAGACCTACCAGGCTTACTATTAAGACAAAATTTCCAAGTAATCTTACCAACTCCTTTTCTGTTACTACTTAAGGACCTTATTTACAATTTAGGAGATTGAAAAAAGAATTACAACCAAGATTTTAATATAGCTAGGGGCAAACATAATATAATTACTAACGTAACAGATACCCAACACCATAGAAACTATTGGAGGGCCCGTAAGCAGGCAAAACTGGAGTTGCGGGTAGGCACACAGAGATAGCAGCACACACGACTAGTAAAAAGTGACAAAGAAAGTGTAGAATATGCTTTAAAAATATTTATTGCATTTCATACAAGTCTTATTTAATTAATTAGAGTACTACTTTACTTAAATAATAGTAATAAAAGATTTTAATGTTTTAATAAATACCTATAGCGCCATCTAGTGACATGAAAGAGAAATAATTATGTTAATAAGGCGATGGGTAGGCATGCTAGGGGTTTAAATCAAATTTGTGACTGCTTAGTATACAATTATCATAAAACGCATTGTAGCAATTTCGATTTCAGTGCATTGACTGCAGTTTATTATTTTCCTAGAAAAAATCAGTGATGAGGGTCATTAAGTAGTAATAATGTAAGTAATTGGTCTTTTTTTCGCAATTGGTTAAATACTGCCTAATTGTTTATGACTAGATCATAAAAAGAAACAGAATGGCAACATGCCAATGGTCATGAACATTATATTTAGAGAAGAAAAATCGGGAAGCGCACCTCGGGTTCCGAAACAGCTGAGGAAGCATCCGGGAACGGGCTATAATGTTTGTTCGTGTGTGCGGCAAACACTGTGTCACGAATTTGCAAAAATTTTAAGCAAACTCCAACTGAACACATGAATTCCCGCCAAAACACATGTGTCAACTATAGCTAGATTTTTTTTTACTGTAAATCTATGACTATAACCATAGACCCAGATTTGTTTTACTGCGTAATTATAGCAATGAATCTGAACTACAGAGTACCTACTATATAATAGATCTGAACAAATAGAACCAATTGCGGAAAAAAAAACAAATAACTCTAACCCAGTTGTATAATAAATATTGCCAATCACCCAGATTGAGCTAGCCCCAAAGTAAGTTTGAGAATTGTGTTACGGGATACTAACTCAATGATAATATATTTTATAACAAATACATATATAGTAAAACATCCAAGACCCAGGTAAATTTGTAAAAGATCATTTTCCGTTTTGACCTGACCGGGGATCTAACCCGGGGCCTCCGATGTGACAGCGTGACATGATGACCACAGAGGTCATCAAAACGAATATCAAATAAATAAATATATTTATAAACAAATCGCACTGATTAAGAGTCCCCTTACCCTGGACAGAAACAGACTTTCCCATACAAACGTTGTCTACGTTTTATTTTGAAACGACATGTTGGATATGGGAAAAATTATGTAATTTTAAAGAAATTGCAATTATCTAGTTATAATTGATTTTCGACTGTAACATTATAAACTTAAAAGAGAATATAGTGTATCATATCATATTTGATCATAAGTATGGAAAACTTCTTCCCTTATATTTTCTTTCCAGTTCATTGTTTTACTGTTTATAACCCTAGATAATTGCAATTTCTTTAAAATTTATTTTTCTACCAAAGTCTGACATGTCATTTCAAAAAAAAAACCGAGACTACGTTTGTATGGGAAAGTCTAGATTAAGGGGATTCTTAAGCTAGCTCTAAACTAAGTATGGTACAAAAACTCAGGACTTTTAGTATATTCAATCAGGACGTCACTTTTGAAACACCAGCAACATTTTCCGAACAAGTTTAATCCATGAAAATCGATAAAAACATTTTGTGTATGTACAAAACTTCCATACAAAATCCATTTGGCAGAGCGCAGATTTATATGGGCAGTCGAAATTTTTGTCTCGTTTTTAGGGTTCCGTAGTAAAAAAAGCAACCCCTTATAGTTTCACCATGTCTGTCTGTCTGTCCGTCCGCAGTTTTACTCAGCAACTATAAGTACTAGGAAGCTATAATTGAGCACAGGTATGTATATGAATTATGCGGGAAAACTGGTAAAGAAAAATAATGAAAAAAACTTTTTTTTTAGTGTAGCTCCCGTGCAAGTAAAGTGAAAAGTATTTTTTTTTCTCGACTTACATGAGGGTTATTGTTGAATAGGTCTTTCAAAAATACTATGAGCTTGTGAACATCGTTTTTCGATTTAGGGATCCGTTTCTGAAATATTTGGTTTTAAAGTGAAAATTTTTATTAGAGTCAAATCTCCCCCCCCCATCTACCTGCTAAACGGTTATATATGGACACGTGAAAAAATTCACAGCTATAGTAAATATAACGAAATTTAAAGGAAAACTATCAGAGCTAAGAAGAGTTTACAAATTAAAAAGTTATAGGCGATCGACTTATGAATTGTACTCAGAAAAGAAAAATTTCATACTAACTTAATAGAAAATTATATTTTAGACACTTGGCCAATTATTAGATAATCGTTTTTATGTTGCTGGTATTTAAAAAGTAACCCTAGATAAACACCCAAGACCCCTTGTAATTTGAATAAGGCCATTTTCCAACTGGCCCTGGCTGAGGATCGAACCCAAAACATCCGAAGTGGCGGACTGGCGTGTAAACCACACTACGGAGGTCGTTAATACTTATTAATACTTCAGTGGCGACCTCTATGCTACTACGATGATGTACAACTACAACAATGAAACGACAATAGATCACAAGAAGACTACCAGATGGCGCTATCCATCCTACCACCTACCTATCCACAGTATCCTACATCTTGCTATTAGAGTTCGTCCGATTTCGGAGGGGATTTCCTCCACTGTTTGACATTGTACATTCAAAGTTTAACATGATATTGTTTTGTCTGTGCGGATACAGAATAGTAAAATAAAAAGCCATTTTATAAGCCATTAGCCACAAAAGTTATAAGCCATCAAAGATTCGTTTTTTGCTGATTTTTCCGCAACTTTCGACGTAATTAAATAATAAAAGAAGTGTAAAATCTCCAGAACGAACACGTACGTCTGTCCCTACCTATACGGCTTAATTATCGAAGATTTTAATAAACACTATTTGTAATTGATTAATGCAGTAGTTTTTGCATAAAACCCCTTTTCCTAAAGGACTTTCCTTTTTTTTACGCGCTCTGTTTACTATGAATTATCGTGCATTCCACCTTATTGCTTCGCCAGAACACAATTTTAGGTAAGACAGCATGCTTTTAGGCCGTGCCCATCTGTGAGTTCGAGCCCACGACTAGTTTAACCTTAAATACAAACTCCGATACACCGTCGGTATTGCCATAGTCCCTAGCGCGCCCAAAGCCTAGGTTTCCCCCTCGGGAGCCCTTTGCGCTGCTGCTAGTAGTTTATAAATATAGAAAGCCAGGTCTCGGGCTCGCTCCTCAAACCTTGTCTGGTGAAGTAGGAAATGCCGTCCAAAGCAACCAATGTGTGCCCTAGCAAAAAAACAAAAAAATACACCGTCGAAGCCGCGGTTCCCCGCGCAACACCGTGACTGGCGGGAAGATCTTCCCTTTATGGCGGTCTAGCATACCACCTCGCTCCCGCTACACTTCTATAATCACGTTAATGTGTATATGTACTTACGTGACCAAATTGTGTGACGGTACAGGTGGAGGCCAATCGATACAATAATGCCTGCTTATGACTTATATTAGTACTGTGACTGACAGTCTGGGAATTTACCTGGGCAGCCTTTAATTAAATAAATCCGGCCAAGAGCGAGTTGAACTCGCGTGAAGAGGGTTCTGTACAATGCCAAATATTTTCCGTAAGTGAACGTATTATATGTGCGACTTTGTTTTTAATTGATAGAATTCTTATATTATTCTTCCTGTAATTTACAAGTAATGAACTATACTTTGTATTTTTTTTTTCAAAAATTTAGTCTCGGTATTTCCTGATCTGGCGGCACGGTCAATTGTTGCCTTCTTTCATGAATTAAATCAAAACTATTTATTATATATTAATATTGGAGGAAATCCCCTCCGTAATTTTTGTATAAAAAAGTATGGACTAGTTCAACCTAAAGTCCGCCAATTGTAAATAATTTAAAATTGTAGATCAATAAAGTTTTATCTAATATATAAAATTCTCGTGTCACAGTTTTCGTTGCCATACTCCTCCGAAACGGCTTGACCGATTTTGATGAAATTTTTTGTGCTTATCCGGTATCTATGAGAATCGGCCAACATCTATTTTTCATCCCCCTAAATGTTAGGGGTAGTCCACCCCTAAATTTTATTTTTTATTTTTTAGACAAAATTTTTAATTTCTATTTTTTTATGATACAACATATAAAAATACATACAATCTTCAATTTTGGCAAAACAACGTTTGCCGGGTCAGCTAGTATATACATATAAATACAAATTAAAAACATTGACAATCAGTCGTAGAAACAAGGTGAACCGCATCAGTGATACAATAATTTTTCAAAACTAAAAACCGACTTGACCCCCGAACTATACAACCGATTTTGATAAAATTTCGATGGTACCACCTAGAAAGTATACCCTGTCGAACAAAAAAAGAATTTTTAAATTGGTCCAGGCGTCTTTGAATAATCGGTGAAGATATTGGTGAAGATACATAAAAAAAATAAAGGATCGCGACGAATTGATAACCTCCTCCTTTTTTTGAAGTCGGTTAAAAAGGCAATAATTTAGCGTTTAAATTTCTCAAGGAGTATACACTGATTTTTATCCAAGTCGACACCTCTGCGGCTCCGAGCAGAAGAGGAACCTCGCGGTCTAACCCCATTCGCCGTAGTTAATTGCTTAGGCGTAGAAACATTAGCTCGTTCACTAGGTACCGCCCAGCGGCACCTGGACTAAGTAGCCCTTCTGGCAACCGTAGCTTCGGTCCTTCCGGCAAAACATGCGTGTTGCAGCACCCCGAAATTTGCCATAGTCCCTAACGCGCCCAAAGCCGAGGTTTCCCCTTTGCACTGCTGCTAGTAGTTTATAAATATAGGAAGCCGGGCCTCTGGCTCGCTCCTCAAACCTTGTTCGGTGAAGTAGGAAATGCCGTCCGAGGAAACATATGTATATCAATTAAAAAAAAAACTGATTTTTAGTCATTACCGCCAAGTGAGAGAACTGATCCACTGATCAGCTCATCGTGCGTTTTAGATTAATTTTAATCTTTTAATACTAGCATACCTACTAAGGTCAAGACCCAAAGAACTACGTCAATTTTGATAGTGTAGGTTGAAAGGAATCAACTTAATAAATGAATTCAGCGTGTTGTTTTGCGTTCGTGTTCGTGAAATCTTTTGCTGGTCGGCGCCTAACAACGCATAATCCCAGGGGGGTTACTCCAAAAGTGGAACGCAAGACGGACGTTACTACGTATCCGCATGTCAGTGTCAAGCAAAATTGAGTACTAAGGTATGATGATGAAACCAAACTTAAACCTTCTCCGTCTTATTATAAAACCCAGACTAAATTTGTTACTAGGTTTAAACCATTATCCGCCATATCACACACTATGTCACCTGTCAGAGTCAAATTGATTTTGACGGATAATGTTTTAAACCTAGTAACAAAGTTAGTCCTGTTTTTATAATTAGAAGGTCTAAGTTTGGTTTGACATAGAAATAAGACGTCACTATTGTACGATTAACGTATTATTTTATGGAGTAACCCCCCAGGTGTTACTTTGTAAAAAAACAAATTTACGCTCATTGAATGAAACTACATTGTGAGCTTCCGTCACCAATCCATCTGTATCTGTATTACAGGTTCTTACGAAACCAATTTTTCAATTTATTTATTTATTGCATTCCATAGTGTACATCAGTTCTAACTACTAAAAGTCACTGTCATATAATAAGGTACACAATGAACTCTGTTGAGAAGCGCAAAAAAAAAATTAAACGGCAAGCGGATTTTATGTTAATTCATAAATATAAACCTAGTTTATGTTAAATCATTAATATAAACCTAGATTATTAACCTATCGTTTGAGGAGCTCGATGGCCCGGCGGGAGTGCGCATTACTAGCGCTTTCGCAAGTAAAACGACACCGTGCGTGATCCGCTCTTGGATTGGTAACCACAAGTGGCATGAAAATTTCTCGAGCTCCTGCGTGCTTCGGAAGGCACGTAAAGCCGTTGGTCCCGGCTGTCATCATTGTATAACAGTCGTCAAGCTATGTCAGATGCCTTTAGGCAGCTTGAAAAATCTGACACTAGTGTTGGCCACTTACACTCACGAAAAGGAAGGATTAACCTATCACAGACACCACTCTCTCACAATTTATATTTGCAAATGTTAAGTGCTTTAATATGTATTCAAACTCACAGTTTTTGTACTAGCATGTAAGAAAAAAATACTTTCTAATTATGTAATTGTTACATGTACAAATTGTGAAGAGAAAATAAATGAAATGATTACATGAATTATCCATTCCGTTTCACAATTGTTCCAATCCGAAAATACAAAACTATCGGTAGACATATCGATAGTATTTATAGCTCTTTTTGTGCAATTCAAAAAAACTCCCATTTCCTCTCGCGGGTCTACTGGACTCTAAGAAATTTTATTTGTAAATTTTCAAGTGTACATGAACCAATAAAATAAATAAACAAATAAACGAAACTATCGGCACTATAAATAGTATGGATAGTTAAGGTAGTATCGATTAACAACCGACAGGGCCGGATTTAGGGGAGGGCAACCGGGGCCTCCATAAGAAGGGCCCCCACAATAGAATTCGAAAAATAAAAATTTTCAAATTCCGACTAATAAAAACTAGTGAACGACTCTTCCTTTGATTTTTTTCCTTGTTTAACCTTTCGTTTCGCAATAATTTATTTATTGAAAAACTCCACTGAAAAAAGTAGTTAATTTTATTAGGAAAATAACTTTGGGCCAGGGGGCCCCCACTCCTTTGTTGCCCCGAGGCCTCCAGACCATTTGATTCGGCCCTGCCAACCGATACTATCGATAGAGGTCTAAGTAAAAGATCGATACTCTGGCGAAATATTTAACTGTCGAAATTCAGAATGACCTCTTCCGCGGCGTACGTTGCTCTCTCTCGCTCTAGCAAATGACGGTTCTGAGCGGCAGAAAAGGAAAGCAGCGTGCAAAAGTTCTGTTCCGTGCCGACAGATGTAGTCCAACCCTTAGGTCTACCACGAACATAAATAACTAAGAAACAACGAATACTTCATAGGTAGATACTTACGGATTTTTTCAAAAACGACACGAATCCGTAGCCCTTTGATTTGAGTGTCTGCGGGTCTCTGACCACCCGGCAGTCCCTGTGAACAAACAAACATACAGGTTATTATTATTATTATGTTGGTACGCTTTTCAGCCACGGGTCCATGGGGACCCGGTCCTTTGAGGCGTTCATGGGGCCAAAGCCAACATGAGAGGCCTTTTAGTACCTTTTTATCTAAAAAGTGAGATGGCTGCATCTATGGAGGTCTATCCCTTAATGTACCATTGAGATGCACCAACAGACAGTCCTCCACAGCTGCGGAACTATTGCCAGGGAGGTATTTACTTGGTTTGGGCTTTATGGATGAGATGTTAGTGGACCGGATAACTGGGTTATGTAGTGAGATACGGACATCTACCTTATATTATTAATATTATAACACGTCGAGACTTATAAAAAAAATACCTCTAAGGGATCATCTAAATATTACGTCTGTATATCTCATTCATCTTCATCACTGTTTGTTTGGAAGAGATCGCTTTAAGCGATAAGATTGTAAGTATTCATTTAATGTATAATTTTTCAAAACTAAAATCCCAATATCACTCTCAAACTAGACAACCGATTTTGATAAAATTCTATGGGACTACCTAATAAGACCTTTTCAAACAAAAGATTTTTTCAAATCGATCACAGCGTCTTCGAAAAATCGGTGGAGATACATAAAAAAGGTCGCGACGAATTGATTGCCACCTCCGTTTTGAAAGTCGGTTAAAAATGATTTCTTTTTGTTACATTTTTGTTTTGGTTTACAATAAAAAGCCAAAAAAAGTAGTAAAAGAAACAGTAGATACATGTTAAAAAGATTAGAAAATAGCGTAACAAGGTGGGAGGGGTTTACGAAAAGTCAAAATTCTGTGTGAAGTAATACCTATGTGAATGGCCCCTGAATAACTTAACATACTGCTTGTGAAAACATGTTGGTCCGTCTTTCATGCCAAAAACAAGCAACAGATCTCTGTCATGTACATACAATCCGAGACTTTTCCAATGGATGAACGCGAACGAAATCACGGGCAAAAGGTACCCCCATTTAAAAAAAGGCCTGTTAAATCAATCATGTAGTGAGTATATGCTACCAATTTAAGAAGTGTAGCCTTTTTAGTTATGATCATCATTTCAGCCACATAACGTCCACTGCTGGACACAGGCCTCTCCGTCAGGCCACTTTAGATAGCTCATCTTAGAATTTCTTGAAAGACGTTTTCATTGAATGAGGGCTTATGGGACACTACTTGGCAGCGCAGTGACGTCAGTCTAATAAGTTGCTGTTATTGGATACATTTGATAGAGTAAAAGAACTTGTCAACTGATAGTCCAATCACAACAGTCGATTGTATCTGACGTCACTGTGCTGCCATCTAGTATCGCATATTTTTGAAAACCCTCATTGTCAGAAACACTGTACCACAGAATAACTACTAGTACTAGTAGTAGTAGCTTACTCAGAAAGGAAATTCAAAGAAATATCTACTTAATGTGGTTAACACTATGGTTTAATTTAGCTCGCGTCACAACTCCTCACCTCTTCGTTTAGATACCTAGACATCCATTGCAAGGAAATTTCATTCTTATTACTCTGGACAAACGATTCATGTAACTGAATTTTTCCCTTCGAAGTGGTCGCCGCGCGTAAAGTAAAAATGTAGAAATATTTTCGATACCTAAACGGGG
This sequence comes from Acrobasis suavella, assembly GCA_943193695.1. NCBI lineage: Eukaryota > Metazoa > Arthropoda > Insecta > Lepidoptera > Pyralidae > Acrobasis > Acrobasis suavella. The sequence goes on from OW971956.1 coordinate 6,470,459, forward strand.
AGTGACATTTAACTCGGCAGTCTAGTACTATCTAATTTATGCAGAGCGGATTTTTCATAAACACAGCTCGATGTTTCCAAATCATTGAAAACTCAATGTATACTAAAAGCTTAAACTAACCCATCTGCTAAAAGACCGCGATGACGATGCTTAACACATATTATTTACTCATTACCAGCCACGGCACTTTATCAAAATCATTTACAACGAAAAATATAAACAAATTCTCCAAAAATAAGTCAAGTGAAGAAAAGCCGATATACCTATCTCTTTTCAGCTTTGAGGATTTTGTATTTCCATCTCTTTTACTCGTAGGGGTGGTTCAAGGGGACTTTTTAATGTCATATCGTAAAAGTTTATGAGGTCTGGGTACAGTGCTAGCTGTAGCAATATCTTAGCCCCAGGGTGAAAATTATTTAGCGCTCTTTTTGCAAGAGTTAAACTACAGCACAGAATAAGTACTAGTACTCACGTACTTACTTAGAAAATAAATTCGAAGAAATATCTAGTCAATGTGGTAAGCGATGGTTTAATGTAGCTCGCGTCAGAAGTCCTCACCTCTTCGTTTAGGTAACTAGACATCCATTGCAAGCCGATTTCATTCTTATTACTCTAGACAAATGATTCAAGTAACTGAATTTTCCCCTTCGAAGTGGTCGCCGCGCGCATAGTATTAATGTAGGTATATTTTCGATACCTAAACGGGGAAAGACACAGCTCTGAATATAGTTACAAATTCACCGATTCCATAGCTATTGATTTTGATTTGTACTCTCTCTGATTTATTTACCTAAGTAATATAATGTACCCATATTAGGCACTCAAGGTCTATTGAAAAAGATAGTTTTAAGTATTAACATGAGTGCATGACTATGTGTTGCCAAAATAAAAAAAATACATAAAAACTAAAATAATAATAATAATAAAGAGTGAGCAAAGTGGCCGTATTTCTCCGAGTCTACTTGAACAGTCCGATGTTTGTATGTAGGTATGTGAGTATGTTTGTTTTTTCGACGATACTCTTATCTCTCGGAATCTCACACCTTTTCGAGTTATATTCAAATAATAGCACACGACGTCCAGCATTTTAATAACTTGCAGGCCTATTATGCATTTTATGAAGACATTTTCATAATTTTAGTCAAATTTTTTTTTACATATTTTTTCAGTTGTAATTGGATATGACAGATATACTTACATGCATTATCGGCAAGCAGAGTAATATAAACTAAATTCATTTTTTTACTTTTTAGAGTTCCGTTCCAAAAGTGTAAAAACGGTACGGATACCGATTAAATCACTCGTGCATCTGTCTGTCCGTCCGTGTTTCACATGCAATATGACAATCAGAGGATCTCAAATATATTTTTGTTATTATTGTAATATAAATAGTGTTGATTTATTCATGATAGAAGACAAAAATTGACCATTTCCCTTTGATCTCAGAAACTATTAAGCCTAAAATTTGAAAAAAAAATAGTTAAAGAGTGGAAAAAATATGTCACGTAGTATGGGTACATTCCCTTAGTGCCATCTTCAATTTAAAGGGTAGATTTTAATTACCTGCCTTTTAACGGTTGATTTTTTTTGATAAAAGTGTCTATGAGAAAAATGAAGAAGATATAATTCCTTATGAACGGTCTCGAAAGGGTTTTCTCGATCGAAATTGTCGAAAATAAAACCCGCGTTTCAAGGAAAAAAGAATCTTGTCTTATTCCAGTTTTGTCCTATATCATGTCTTCTTTTACTTTTTTTAGTCATTATGTCAGTCAGTCTGTAAGGAGGCTGGACGCCCGGACACCTTAAAAACGTTGCTTAATTTTTTAATCTCATCAATACGGATTTCCAGATTTCATGAAAACTACAAATTAAATGAAAACGGCTACTGTTATAGTTGCCCGTTTATGCCTAACGCCCAGAGGCGGCTTCCAAACGTGCCGTACGCTACTGCCGTTACTGTCTGCCTGGAAATAGGGCCTGATAAGGCGTTTTGTCTAAGTTCGAACGTTAGGAAGCGGTTGATACTGGTGAAAACTGGTTTAAAGCAGTTTTGTAAAGAATATTACTTGACTGATAGATTTTAACCAGAAATAAAGGTGAAGTTGAGATGTCTCTCATGTCAAGAATTGTCTTGCCGCCGTATTTGCTAAAAAATACTTCTTAAATGTGTTATAGTATAATGCTTATGCTATTTGGAGCGCTTTTTCTCTTAAATTTACTTATATTCTGCTCTCCTTAAATTGAACTCAGTAATAAAACGACGCATTTCTATCGATTTGGTTCTTTTTTTTTGTCATTATAAGTTTTTTTTATGTTATAGGGCGGCAAACGAACAAGCGGGTCACCTGATGGTAAGTGATCACCGCTGCCCATGGACAACTGCAACACCAGGGGTGCAACAGAAGCGTTGCCGGCCTTTCAGGGAGATATAGACTCGTTTTTGAAGGTTTCAATGTCGTATCGGTCCGGGAACACTGCTGCAGGAACTTGATTCCACAGTTCGGTCGTACGTGGTAAAAAGTTCCTTTTTAAAACGTATGGTAAGTATATACGGTAAGTATTTTGGCCTCGCAATAAAAGCTTGTACAAATAAATATTTTTTCAAAAAACTTTTAAAAATTTCTATTTCTATCAACCATAATGAATAGCACGCATAATTCCGTGTTTTAAAACAATATATCATTCACAACCATCATATACTTGTATTGTATGCGTGACATATGCTGACCTCTCCTTGTTTTACTATATCTGATTTTAGTACTTACTTCTACTAAAATTTAACACATATTTAGTAGTTATAGGTCAGTAGTTATGTACCTATATTTTTATAGGACTCTGGAAAGTGGTCCCTTACTCATTCATCATCGTCCTCACGTATTGCATTCCAAGCGGTAACGCTTCAGAGACCGAGGTCCGCTACCTTCCTAGGTGATTTGACGAGGTTACTGGTTTTTACACAGAGCGACTGCTGTCTGACCTCCGCAATCCAAAGGGTATCCCAGAACCAATCCTCGGATAGGTTTGATGGGCAAACGCTAGATGGCGTTCGGGACCCACAGTTTATACGTTTCTTTTCGGATAATCAGGTGATTCAAGCCTGCAATACCCTTACCAGACTGCAAACAACTTTTAACAAAGTATGCTTCTCAGTGGAATCTCCAAATACTGGCAAGCGAAGCGTCACACGTCGACACCCACCTACAAGGTGGTCAGACGGCCTGACCAAGGTCGCTGGATGCAGGCCGCTCTTGATCGGTCGTTTTGGAAATCGTTGGGAGGGGCCTATGTCCAGCATTGGACGTCATGCGGCTGAAATGATGATAATGATGATCTCCAGATCACAAGGAAAACGCCTTGATCACTGGACCACAGAGGCAGTCGTGTGTCGTCTTACTATGGGCTAGTATATAGTACTCAGTGCTATGGGTTTCAAAAGAAGGTCGACCAACGCGCTATGGAGAGTGTTATGCTAGGTGTCGCTCTACGTGATCGAATCAGAAATGAGGAGATTTGTAGAAGAACAAAAGTCAATGACATAGCCCAGCGGATCAGTTCGTTCACGTGGCAGTGGGCGGGATACAAAGAGCGCTGAACTTATGGTCGATGGGGCAAAAATGTTCTCGAATAGCGACCACGTACGCACTAGCAAGCGAAGCGTAGGACACCCGTATCATGACCTGTACCTACATATTATAATTCGTGGTAGCCAAACTGGTCACTTTCGTCACTTGGTCGATAAATCTTAGTTACATCAACTGTAGATGAACCCCCAAGCAGTTTACCAGCGTCCATTACTATTTTGGACGCTGGTACACGGAGAGGACTATGCTTGGTGTTTCTCTACGCGATCGAATCAGAAATGAGGAAATTCGTAGGAGAACGAAGGTCACCGACATAGCCAAGCGGATTAGCTCATTGAAATGGCAGTGGGCGGGGCATATAGCGCGAAGAACCGATGGCCGATGGGGCAGAAAGGTTCTCGAATGGCGGCCACGTACCGGCGGGCGCAGCGTGGGACGCCCACCTGCTAGATGGTCAGATGACCTGAGCAAGGTTGCAGGGAGGCGCTGGATGCAGGCCGCTTCCGATCGGTCGTTTTGGAAATCCTTGGGGGAGGCCTATGTCCAGCAGTGGACTTCCTGTGGCTGATATGATGATGATGATGATGATGATTACTATTTTAGATATTTTAGTATATTGATCAGTGCCTACCCTATAAAATATGGAGCCGTTCTTGTAAATTAGGTTTTTTTTTTAATCATTTATTCAAATTTCACAAAAATAATATAAGAAAAGTGATACTATACCAAACCACGAAAACCTCGCAGGGTTAGAAAAACGGCTCCATATCGAAGAATATAGATACATGTCTCACTTTGCCGTCATTATTAAGGTGGCACAGGGTAGACAAATTTATATTTGTCTGTATGAAATGCACGCCACTGCAGTTTACCTGTGTATTATTAGATTTCTCCAACACCACATGACAATAATCATGTAGGCAATGTGATAAATAAGGAAGTTTAAATATATTGTACCATAAAGTAGCATATCATTATTATGTACCACAATAGAAAAAAGAGTATAATAAAAAATGTATTCATTACGAGCATAACTAATTCATCTAAAACCCCTACTTCTTTCTAGCAGCGTAAAAGCTACTATAAACTTTCAATAATGACGAGCTTTAAGCTCTGAAGCTCTGGTTTTGGCTGACAGACCCAAATTCAAGTGGGCACATAACTTATAGAGCCGCGGTTTGACTGACAGCGATTTATGGATGATAACGGTTGTAGGTACGCTGTGCTAATGCTGGCCTAGAATTGGTACATTGCATGTTGTCTCTAACGGGGTAAACAGAGCCTAGGGCCGTAAGACCTAAATTAATGCTAATGATTTTAATTGTACCCTGTATAAATTTAATGTACCCTGTTCTAACAGCGTGATCCGACAACGTACCAAAGTACGGGATATCGGAAAAACGGTTACTTACTTACTAGGATGGTGCAGCAACCCAAAGTGAGTTTTGACCTCCGATAAAATTTTTTTCCACTCTGATCTATTCTGTGCCACCTGCTGCCAGTCTTCGGCTTTTATTTCTAGCAGGTCCTTTTTGACTTGATCAATCCATCTGTATCTGAACCTTAAATGGAACTGGGCAGACAGACACCTGGCACACCGGAGTGATGGCCGGTGGAGTAAGGCACTAACAGAATGGTGGCCTAGGACGGGTAAAAGAAGCGTCGGACGTCCTGTAATGAGATGGGTTGACGATATACTCAAGGTCGCGGGTCGCACCTGGATGAGAGCAGCACAGGACCGAGAGTGGTGGAGTAGACGAAGAGAGGCCTATGCTCAGCAGTGGGCGGAAGAAGGGATGACATGATGATGATAAATTAACACTATAATATATAATCCTATCATAATAAACAGACACACAAGCACATACACATACATACACATAGTTACACACCCATGGTCTATTATTTTTCTCATCAAGACTTCCTGTCTTATTATTTAGTCAACTATGTAATAATTATAGTGATAGAGACAAGAAAGAGTGGAGCCTCCTGGCACAAGCATATTTTTTTGCTTAAGAGCGGCCTTCCCGTCTTACTTTTCATACATACGCTCGTACGTGATTGTGACGTTGTAACTGATCAGTCTTTTTTTTTTGAACTAACAGGTATCTTGTGAGCTATTTCTAGGTTACTATCGAAATAAAAAATAAAAATTTAGAGAACCAAGTTCAGTACAAGCTTTCAAAAATAAATGCCTTTTTGCACAAATTTTACTTGAACTTCGACCGTTTATAATATACTCATAAATTGTAAAGGTTTAAAAAAAGATTTCGTTAAAAACCTTGCAAATGTTATGAAAATTTCAAATAAAAAACATTTATTTAACTCACTTGTAAGGACTACTCAAAAACACGTATCACCTGGAACAAGTTTTATGAAATTTCCGCACCCAATGAAAAGTGAATATTTGTTCAATGGATAGTTAATAATAATAATTTCATTCAATAGAATGTAAACCGAGCCTTCAGGCATTATCTCTCCCTTTTTGCTTTGCCTCTTTGTCTAGCATTGCCCTGGATAAAATAACAAGCTTTTCAAAAAAGGTTGACATCGGGTGGCGACCGGTTGTAAAACTACAGTCAATTAATTGTTTATTTTTAGTCTTTAGCATCTTTGATTGACGATTGATATGCATTGACAGATAAGAATGCTTGAAACGCTGCATTGTTAAATAGTGTTCAGACTGTCGACGTATCGACAAGGGCGGCATCAGTTCTTTTTTTGTGCCACACCGACAGTAAACACACTATTTGGATGAATGAATTGTTATGAATTTAAAGATTTTAGAAACAAACTCGATTGATTTGTATGTTTGTCTATCTACATTTAAAAGCCAAGTTCTTGTTGGTGTCACTGTGTGGAAAGAGACGCACACAATGATTATTTAACTTGTATTAGTGGCCAATTTTTGTCTTATTTCAATATATCTATGTTCTTTAAGGCATCATGAATTCACTCATGAATTCACTCATGAATTTATTCTTTTTTGTTAGACCCTGTATAGTAACGCTTTCCGCTCAGCTTTTCACCTCGCTCGCTGTCAAACAAGCCGCGTCTTCTGGCTCCGATCCAAGAAGAAATCCCACATTTTGTCCATGGCAGCCATCTTTTTTAGTTCCGCAAGTATCTTTTGTTTATAGACGTTTTTGCCAAATTAGATTTTTATTTTTCTGTGTTCCGCTCTCGGTTGTCTTTTTATGGTTACTTTATATAAAGAGAATTCTGATGAGCAGATGAGTTCACAAGGATCTCCTGGGGGATCAGGCGGGGGGATCCTGGTAGACGACGGCAAGGTCAAGGTCCCCAAGAGGCTGGCGGCATTTCCACGTTGAATTACTGCCGAAATGCGCACCAGCTCTGGGGTCCCCAGTATAAAAATTGAATTTTTATATATTTTTGACCAAGCAAGTGAAGCGGCTCTGTTTCAGGTTTGGCAAAAATTCTTTTCGTAGATGATTGATCGAATGATTTTCTCAAACGATTCTCGTAAAATGTGAGTAAGTTCCATAATTAATAGGTTCAAAAAGTTCAATATAAGTAGTTCTATTTATAACGAACTTTTAAGTCGATTCACTTCTTCGAAAACATTCGAAATGATTTCAGCCCATTCGAAAATGTTCAAAATAGCATAAAACTTTTATGTTAGATGTTATTAAGACGCAACTTTTCTGTCTGAACAACTTTTTTATCCGAGAAATTTATTCATTTATTTACAAATTTATGTACACGGAAAATTTATACAGAGAATACATCAAATAAAAGTTGTACAAAGGCACTACTTATCTCAAAAGAGATCTCTTCCAACTTCAGTAGGTTGGGGGTGATTCGCTAGGTCCACAGCTCACAGAGCTAAATAGATTTGTTTTTATGTAGTTAGGTATTATGTAATGCAGGCCGCCCTAGATTTGTCGTTTTGGAAATCTTGGGAGAGGCCTATGTCCAGAAGTGGACGTTATAAAATATTATTATTAGCATTAATTAAATAGGTTATTCACGTAGAGAGTCACCTACTGGCCGACATGTTTCGACCTCATCCGTAGGTCTTCATCAGGGCGAATGTGACGCGCGTACACGATACATACATATCCACTGGCTATGATCCTTGCAAACCTCTTTTGCTTCGTCAACACTCATTACTCTTTTCATACATGCTCTCCGGTTATAGGTACTCCTTACGTCACCTTTCTTCAGGACATCTGCAATTTGGTCGCAGAAAGTTCGTAGAGGTCGACCCGGTCCGTTTTTCGCATCCACATCCGCACGGTTAATATTTTTAGTTAGTCTTCTTTATCCATCCTCTCAACGTGTCCAAACCACCTTAACATTCCTATCTCAATTTATGTCACTCCATTCTCTTACACCACACTTCTGAGCATTTCAAATGCATTTATCCGACTTTCATTCTTCTTCTGCCATACCCAGCTTTCACTACCATAAGAGTAGGTATCAACAAAAAAAACAGTCGTACACGATGTCGCCTTATATACTTACTTATCGTTAATTTTTTTGTTGTGTTTTTTGTATGTCTCTATCTGTATTAGATAAGATGTAATGTATGTTTAATATACTTATTGTTGATTAATATGTTTATTACTTTGACCACCCCGCACTACCTAATTTCCCATCACTTTTTCAACATAGCCTGGATGAATTTGCTAAGCGATAATACTTACGATATCTCCCCAAACGGTGCAAAGGCATCTCGCAGGCTCTGCGTTTCGATCTCTGGACTGAGGTCTCCCACGAAAATGTGATAGTGCTCTGAAACAATAAGAAATATATTTAAATAAACACGACTCGAACATAAAAATAGAAGAGGTAAACAACTTTTTAGGTGTCACAATAGAGTATAAACTAAATTAAAATCGCACATTGAAAAAATAAATAAGGAAATATCCAGTTACTGTTTTGCTCTGGTCTGAAAATTCTTCAGTGGAAGTACACGGGCTATAGGCCTAATTTGGTTATATCTAATCCACGTCTCACCTACGGGATTATATACTGGGGAAATTCTGTAAATGTCCAGACTAATTTTTCTAAAGAAAAGCTGTTTAAGAATTATTTAAAACATGTACTCTGATGAGACATTGAGCATGTATTCAAGGAAAACGATTACCTTACATCTACATGCTTGAACTATGTGTATTAGTCAGAAACAACATGTACAACTATAAAAGAAGGATTGAATTTAGAAGCAACTTGAGAAGTTTATACAGGCATGACCTATTATCTACCCATTGAAAATAACGAAATGTTGAAAAAAAAAGTGCATTTATTTCGGGAATCAAAGTTTTTTAAAATTTACCAACAAATATGAAAAGGATTAATGATATTTTTAAGCTATTGCATAGCTTTTATCGCAGGCTTTGAGCGCGGCGACCGAATCAAGAAATTCCGTAACGAAAATAAAACCTAACACCCCTCCACTCCGCCTAAACGTTTCTCCGCAACCGGCGACCGGCACAGCGGCGCGGCGTTGAAAGCCGTGCATCGTCTAACGTTGTTTCAGTTCGACAGATTTCGGCACGGTGTTTGTGTGCGTGCGACTAGACGTATGCGTGTAGACTAGCTGCTAACTGCTCATAATAAAAATTCCTGAATTACATACATATATTGTAAGATAATAAAAATATTTTAAACGATATTAACTTCTCATTTATTCAATAAAAGAAAAAGAAATGTTTTCTTATCGGTCACCACGCTCAAAAGTATTATTTGAATTAATATCAAAGAAAAGAAAAATACTGCATAGATAAAAAATAAATAAATAATAATAATTGCATAAGTTAAAAAATGCTATGCAATAGCTTTACCGCGGCTGTCCCCGAGTGCCACACATTTTTTTTTAAACGTAGGTACACTTAATAATTGGCTATTAGAACCTGTATTTTATGATCTCAATAAATATTTTGAGTATGCTACCAATAGGTGTGACTACTATAATATCGTATAGCAATTAGTTTACTATCTTTCAGCTTTACTATTGTATGCCTGACAGGGTAAACTGTTGACTTTTATTATTGTAGTGCCTATTTTTACACAGTTAAAAGCAATAAAAAATTTCGAAGCTTGAAGTTTATTATGAAGTTTATTTTGATTATATTATGAAATTAGTGAACAAAAGACGGATTTAATTCGAGGGTCACAGATGACGATCAAGTGATGGATCCTAACGATTGAATCACGGCCGTAGGGAGTAATTCATGATGATTTATTCAAGAGTTGCATACTATACTTTATACCATGACTACGAGAAAAAGAGAGGTATAAGCGACAATAGACATTTAGAGGAAAAAAGGAAGTTTAAATAAATTAAAATGCAAACTGAAATTGGAACAATTACAAAAGTCAAGAGTATTTTTTCTTAACTCAAACACCAAATTAGTGATTAAAATGCTTTTTATTCACTGTTTTTAGTAAATAAAATAAATTACCAAAATAGTGAGTAAAAGTGCTTTTTATTCCCTGTTATCAGTGAATAAAATGAATAACCAAAATAGTGAGTAAAAGTGCTTTTTATTCCCTGTTTTCAGTGAATAAAATAAATAACCAAAATAGTGAGTAAAAGTGCTATTTATTCACTGTTTTCAGTGAATAAAATAAACTTTTTAGAGGGGGAATGGTATAAAACTATTTTTTATCTTTACTTGATTTCTTTATATCTCTACGTTTTTGGGAACGAAGCGTTTTCTCGCCGATTGCGGAGGCGAGACTGAAAGTCAAAGTCAAAAACAATGGAAATTTTGGGGAATATTTACGGAAATATTGGGAATACTCTCCTAAATTTACGATGGGAATATTCCTGTATATTTGGAATATATTCAGCGGCACATGTCTACGTGTAACGCATGTTGTTACATATTTCCGTAAAATGCTAAAAAGTGAAGCTACTTCCCAACTCCCACCTCCTAGCAAGACACCCAAGTAACTAAGCGAAGGCCGAGGTCGAAAGCCGTAGGCCGAGCCCCCACCGCAAGGCCGTAGGCCGAGCCACTTCTACCAAAGGCTGATCTTTTTTGGGCGTTAAGGGCGCGGGCGTATAGGTAAAAGGTAATCAAAATAATCATGGATTGTGACAAATATGTACTGGATTAATAAATCATAATTATAAACAAATATATACGGACAAATCACATAGATTGACCTAACCTTAAAGTAAGTTCGAGACTTGTGTTATGGGATAATAACTCAACGATACTATATTTTATAACAAATACATTTATAGATAAACATCCAAGACTCAGTTCAAACTGAAAAAGATCATTTTCTATCTTGACCCGACCGGGGATATTTGGTAGGCAAATTAAAAAAACCCTGATTAAAAAGAACACCATCTAGTGATGAGTAGCGGAAAAACCGCATCGATATCGGTCCTGCCGTTCGAGCGCTACGATGCCACAGACAAGCAGACAGACATAAGCGTCAAACTTATAACATACCTCTTTTTTATCGGGCGTTAAAAAATACCTGACCGTGATATATAATACATCATAAGTTGCTGGTACATTCTAGGTACTTTCTTTTCTTCCAGACCAGAATCAATAAGAAAGATATAAGTATAAATTTCATTTTAGATCCTAAATTGGTAAACTAAGACATTCACAAGTTCGAGTCGAGTCAAGCACGAGTCGTTAAAGCACGGACACTAGTCGAATAAAAACTCGAGTCGAATAAGAACTTGAGTCGCACTGAGTTCTAATACCAAACTCGAAGCAACTTCTACTCAACAACTTATACAAAGCATTACAATCACTAAAACTTTAATTAATAATAATATTTGTTATTTACTTAAAATAAATAATAAAAATACCAGACTCGAGCGCGACCCAGTCCAGAACTCGAATCTGCTACGATAATTTGAGTATACTAACACATCGAGGCAGAGGAGTCTCAATTTGAGTCGAGTCTTATGATTTACAGTCTGGTCAGAATATTTAGACTTCCAGACTCGAGTCACAACACATTTACGTGCCAGCATAATATTTTGAACAATTTCATTCGCTAGGAAGATAAAAAAAACCCTGAACTTTCTGACCCCTGAATTGATTTCCATCAAACATAGCTATGATCCATCTCGATCAGCTCAATATCGGCCGCCCATTCGTTAAGGCGCACACAGACACACACACAAACAGACAAACAGACACGTCAAACTTCTTACACCCCACTTTTAAGTCGGGAGTTTGAAAATGTGAGACTAGGTAGCCCTGCCGTGGTGAGCTTTTAGCGCTAACTCAATAGGAATATGCCTAAGTACATTAAGGTTCAGGTAAAACGAATTACGGGGATTGTCATGCAATTTCAGATACCATAAGGTCACATTATTTGACGTCTAACAAAATATACTGAAACTTTTGACGCCAATAATTTTTTTTCCGTCGCATCGTAGGTCTCGAAGGGACGGACCGATTTCGATGCGATTTATTTACGTGAAAGCAAGTTTCCTTGCAGTGGTTATTAGGTATGTTTGATCAAGCGGTTTAAAGTATTTAGGGTTGAACGCTTGAAAGTCCTACCTAATATTAGATAGGTATAAGCAATCTATAGATCCGTTCGATGCAAAACTTTGCAAGCTATGATCCGATCGACTAGTTATCATATATCAGCGAGACCTCATTTTCATCAACGATAACATCAGAGCTGCTTTGCATCTAATTTTCTTATAACTTTGAGATGACACGAATAGGTAAGACGTGACTTTAATAAGTATTTATCTATTCTTTAGTAAATTTTGCTTGCGGCGTTGTCGGCTTCAAATACTAAGGAAGCCTCACATTTTCCCAGGATAAATAACTAAATAAATATAAATAAATATATAAGGACATATAACACTGATTGAGCTAGCCCCAACGTAAGTTCGAGACTTGTGTTATTGGATACTAACTCAACGATACTTATTATATAACAAATACATGTATAGATAAACATCCAAAACCCAGGAAAATTTGAAAAAGGCCATTTTTCAACTTGCCCTGACCAGGGATCGAACCCGGGACCTCTGGGTGGCGGATTAGTATGGTGACCACTACGCCACGGAGGTCGTCAATGTATTTTTTGTATTAGTAGGCATACTTGTTTGGAGAAAAAAAAGCGAGAAAGCGCACCGCGGGTTGGAAGCAAGCACAACTTATAAAGATAGCCAAAAGGTAGTTAAATATAATTATATTTACATAAAATACAAATAGGGAATATGCATGAAAAAGAAATGTGTTATCTAACCAGTTCATCCATAAATATTCAAAAGTAAAGTACTAACAGTGAAAAACAGAATAAAAATTGGTTGAGAAACGAACGAGATATAACGATTTTATGAGAATATGTCTATCTCACTCGCAAAAACGCTATTTTCTATGGCAAATGTATAGATGATATGGACTTTGACGTCACCATCACCACCGTATCGGGCTTCTCTATCTAATTGAAACTTTAAAGTATCACATGTTCGTCGTTGTTTAAGATATTTTATAATTTTTTTCATATTTGTTTACTTTGGTTCATAAGGAATTTATAAAGCAAATAAAAAAAATACGTGCATATTCCCTATTGTACAGAATAATTTTATAATCCTAAAAGCGTAGACTACTACCAGTGAACCTTTGGGTTGACTGGTACACAGAATTTAATTGTGGTTGCAAGATAAAGGGGTATCATACCTACATCAAATTAGTACACTACCTCAGTTTTTGGCAGAGATTAATCTTAAGACCGCATCCTATTATGACGACATGCGATTTAGACAATAACCCTCTTATTCATAAAAAATAACAAACGTTTGCTGAACCTATTTTAGTTAAAATATGTTTTGTCCCTTTCACTCCTTTCAATATTTGACTTTGAAAGAAACATAAATTTTAATTAAAACAAGTTTAGCAACCGTTAGTATTTTTTATGAATAAGGGGGTAAGAGTTTCAGGGGCTACCTGAATTTTCCGGGGTCCAGTGCTGCCCCCATTTGAAATAAATCAATGGATAGGAAACGAAGACATCATTTAAAATTTGACCTTGATCAGACCCTAGATTTACAGTTTAAAGTGAGAACGTGAAGCTTTTCTACGCACAATTGCGAAAAACGGCCACTTTTGGCGTATGTGCGTAGAAAAGCGTCACGTTCTCACATTGAACTGTAAACAGCAGTTCATAAAATAGTTTAAAGGGTTATCTAGGGTCTGATCAAGGCCAAATTTTAAATGATGTCTTCGTTTCCTATCCATTGATTTATTTCAAATGGGGGCAGCACTGGACCCCGGAAAATTCATGTAGCCCCTTAAGACAAATTTCTACATACTTATAGTCCATTTGTTTAGGTATTTAAAAGAATGTAAACAATCTTGACATGTCTTTTTAATGAAATATACACTTTATAAATCAATCACTTTGCAAATTACTAATAAATTATGTAAGTTATAATTTATAAAATAAATAATTTCTAATTTTAAAAGGTATTGATTTGTAAAGTGTATTTTTCAATAAAATGACATGTCAAGATTGTTTACATTCTTTTAAATACCTTAACAAATGGACTATAGACTGTTTGCGTTTAAGACCATTCGAGACTAACACCTTTTATAGATAAATATACGAAAAATTACAACATTTCATAATACAAATACAATAAATAAATATACATACAAATATTCATACAAACTTAGACCTTTACCATTACCACAGAATTAATATAAGTACTTGTATTACCTACAAAACGGAAACTTCTAGGGTCCTGCGTAACATGCGTCCCCATGCCCTGTCCCCGCACCTTTCCCCCGTCCTCGTCTTGTCGAATGTGTTTGTGGGCGAACACACACACATTGATGTATGCACGGATGTATAATTTTGTTTGTAGTAGTAGGTATGATGGATGAAAGAAACATGAACTCTGACAAACCATACCATTGAGTTAGTTTGGAATAGTTTTAAATGCAAATAGTCTATGTATATAGAAACTCGTCTAAAACGTAACTCGGAACACGTTACGATTACTTTAAATAGAAACTCGTCTAAGTTGCAAGTTTCAAATGTTAGTTTGACTAAATTGCGGCTCGTCCCCTTATGTAATAACTAAATGTAGAAATTATAAAATACTAGCCTTAACCCGCAACTTCGTCTGCGTAGAAGTCGAAAATGTTTTATTACCGTCATTTGCTAGAGCAACGGATCTATTTATCTCAATTTTTTTGTCTCGCACTCATAAAATTACAAAGTTTCATAATAATATAAATTTGCAACCGCTAATACACCTCCGGGGATGCAATATTTTAAAATCCAATTAATGGATTATATTTTTTTACTAACATCTAATTCAAAAATGTCACTTCAAAAATGACGAAGATTCATACAAACTTGCAACCCCTATTTCATCCCTATAGGGATGTAATTTTGAAAATCTAATAAATGCATTATTATTTTCTACTAACTACTAAAATAAATTAAAATGTGTCTCCCTTTAAACATAACGAAGTTTCATATAAACTGGCAAACCCTATTTCATCTCCTTAGGGATGGAGTTTCCAAAAATCTTTTGGAAACTTTATCTCTTAGTGGACATCTCCTAGTCACAATCTACCTTCCTGCCAAATTTCATCTTCATTGGCTAAGTAGTTTTCGAGATTTCGTGATGAGTGAGTGAGTGATTTTCGCATTTATATATATAGAAGATAGTATTATTCTCAGCCAAGAAGTGTTTATACACACCTTCGAATATCTCGTTTTGCCAAATCTAGAAAGTTCCAAAAGAAATTTGAGGCCCAGACCGTCAGTTCGCGCGTCTCCAAAGTTTGCGACTTATAATCTCCGAGACAGTTGACAACGAGTGATTTGGGAGTAACCGTGGGACAACATGATCTTTTAATTTCTCGTGAATGTGTGACAGTTAAGCTCAACTTTTTTATGGGATGAAATTTTCGCTTTACATTTTCTTTTTGACGACCTCCGTGGCGTAATGGTCAACATGCTAGTCCACCACCCAGTTCCGGGCTTGATCCCCGGTCATGGCAAGTTGGAAAATGGCCTTTTTCAAATTGTCCTGGGTCTTGGATGTTTATTTATATATGTATTTATTATAAAACATAGTATCGTTGAGTTAGCATCTCATAACACAGGCCTCAAACTTACTTTGGGGCTAGCTCAATCAGTGTTATTTGTCTCTATATATTTATTATTTTATTTATTTATTTGTCATTCCGTGTTTTCAACTGACTCCCAAAAAAGGGGAGGTTATCAATTCAGTTGTAATTTTTTAATAAGTTTTTATTTAACTTGTAATTTATCTTGTATTTATATAAAGTGGTTAAGGTCAAATCTTGCAACTCAATTGTCAACTAGTTATCCTCAACCGACTGATCAGAAATTATCCATACTTGTGTAAATCGGATGACAATACAATATAGAACATGCATCATGAAGAGATTTTGATAAATGTCTCTGATTTCGTAAGCGTTTACGTAAATAAGGCCTATAAGCACAATTATATTTTTTATCGATTCATTGACTTTGATTTTTAGTTGATTGAAATAGTCCATTTCAAGAGTAATAGAAAATTTAAAAAATATCAATAACATAAGATTTAAAAAAAAAATTGTTATGCGCCCGATCCTGTAAACGCAATATTTGACATAGCACCCGAACAAATGTTCTTACATCACGCCTACAAATGCGATATAAGTGACGTCACTCCTGTCCGGTCTTTCTAAGGCGCTCCGAGAAGCCCGCCGTCCAGATGTGACTTTGTAACCTTTATATCTTAAAGAGGTTTTGAGTTAGCAAGGTATTATAGTTTTTTGTTGGACGTGCCTGACGGAACTCATTTCATAGCACAACGAAAAAAAAGATGTATCTTCCCTATATTATGGAGTCATGGGCTGTTCTGATGATGGAGCCGGGAGATATTACACAGAACTCAGTTAAAAAACAACATAACTTTATTGAGAAGGACTCGTTTGGTTTGTCTTGAGGAACACTTCATGGTAGACAAGGGCTTTGGTTTGATCACAAGGACGGAGGGTGGTCGCTTGTACAAAAATTATATTTTTTTCCAAAAACTCATTTTGTTTAACCCTTACACCGTGAACGTCAGATTTATCCGACAAACATTGTCGTGCCCATTCCGCGAGCGTCGTATATTTCCGCCAAAAAAAAACCGCTCGTATTGCACATAACTTAAGTATCCACATCCCTTTTCGGTTGTAGGTATATATTTTAGATTTAATACCCCTCGCGCTGGGGGCACGGCAACTAATATAAAGTCTCGCGGTGAAAGGGTTAAAGCTTTTTACCGTTGTCAGAACTACGTGTTAAATATTTATTTTATTTTAATTTAATTATTTATTTTTAAAGTAAATATACAATAAAATTTCTGTGAATATTTCAAGCGTCTACATGTTGCCGTATCGCCAACGAATTACGCAAAAACCTTAAAAGAATCACGTTTGTAGTATGGGAGGCCCCTTTAAATATTTTTTTATTCTGTTTTTAGTATTTTTTGTTACAGCGGCAACTGAAATACATCATCTGTGAGAATTTCAATCGTCTACCTATCGCGGTTAATGAGATAAGCCTGATGACAGACAGACAGATGACGGATGGACAGCGAAGTGTTAGTAATAGAGGTTCCGTTTTTACCCTTTGGGTACGGAACCCTAAGAATTATGTTGCTACATAATATGTGAAACGAGAGCTCTGGCAATTTAATATTTGAATTCATCGACTGATTTCGATAGTACGGTAATCCGATTCAGCTTATTGCATAAATTAATATAGGAAAGTGGAACGAAAGCTTTAAAGGAAATAAAATGCGAGCACTGATAGTGTTAATTGAAAGGGTAATTTGATTTTTAGAATGGAAATGTCCTTTTTACTTGATTGCGACAGGAGGAGGGTTATGTTTTTCGAATGTTTGTTTGTATGTATATTTCTATAGGGGGCTCTGTAGATTAAACGGCTTGATGGATTTGAGTTTGAGAGGTGTCGTTAGACTCGCCTTAATTCTGAGAGTGACATAAGAAGGCACTAGGGTTTTTGTTTTTAGGGTTCCGTACAAAAAAATTAAAAAACGGGATCCTTATAGGATCACGTGTGCGTATGTCTGTCCGTCCGTCTGTCACAGCCAATTTGTCTACTGGACCAAATCATGTGAAATTTGGTTGGATGGTGTAATACTATGACCAAAACACAGATGTGCAAAATAAAAAAATATGTATGTTTTTTAAATAAGGGTCGTTTTCGAGAGACAAATTAGGAAATGAAAAAAAAAAATTTCTAGGGATAATAATGTTTTCTTGAGGATGTGTTTATTTTTCTAACGTCTTACAAAAAAAAAGGTTGTTATAAGTTTATCCACACGCGCACACCTCGCCTACGCCACGTGCTCGCTTTGGCTCCGCCTTGACTTCGGTAAATGCAATTTGAACTGTATTGATTTGTGATAGAATTCAAGTTATACGTAACAAATTTCAAAGCGCGCTAGGCGTGGCCTAGGCTTGGGCTAGGCGTGGGCTATCAGTGGGCTAGCCGTGGGCTAGCTCGTTTGGCGAACTAATCCAACTCCATACAATATATTGATATTGTTTCAGCAGTTGGCTCTCGATCATATTGTCGTGACCTATTTATTAGTATTGAGAATAATATATTTATGCCATACAAATTACCGGGCCGGCCGAACACTTCTGTATGAAAATGTCGATTTTTTTCGAGTTTCAAGCATTGGTCCCATAGGAAAAGTTGTTCAAGTTGCTCCTACAAGGATCGGACAGGGTTTTTGTTACATATTGTATAGGTACTTATACACTTTCACATAATTTTACCAGGCCTGTGTCACTCCCCGTTTAGTTATAGAAAATATACTGCATTATTACTATGCGCACGGCGACCACCGCACAATGGGAAATTCAGTTAAATTGAATCGTTTGTCTAGAGTAATAAGAATGAAATTGGCTTGCAATGAATGTCAAGGTATCTAAACGAAGAGGTGAGGACTCCTGACGCGAGCTAAATTAAACCATATGGCTAACGACATTGAGTAAATATTTCTTTGAATTTCTTTGCTGATTGAGACTCTTGTACGTGAGTACTACTTAGTACTTATTCTGTGATTTTATCTATTCGAGCAAACAGAGCATTTGAGGTCAAACAGCTCTAAGCTGGCAGTACCCAGCAGCCGCAAACCGCGAGACTCAATTATTATAAACGAACTTTAAAATGATTAACTCCGTCTGGACTGGACGACCTCCATGGCTTAGTGGTCACTATGCTAGTCCGCCACCCAGAGGTCCCGAGTTATATCCCCGGTTAAGGCAAGTTGGAAAATGGCCTTTTTCAAATTGTCCTGGGTCTTGGATGTTTATCTATATACGTATTTGTTATAAAATATAGTATCGTTGAGTTAGTATCCCATAACTTGTGTTATGGGATACTAACTCAACGATACTATATTCTGAATTACTTTGGGGCTAGCTCAATCAGTGTAATTTGTCCCTATATATTTATTTATTTATTTATTAAGATTAGGGTAACGGTGGGCGAGTAAGTGGAATCAAAATAGTGATGGGTTGCAAGACACATTGCCTAATGAAATACGTATATTTTTGGCTTATTCCCTCAATCGTCTTTACTCTTAAGAGCGGCCTTCCCGTCTTACTTTTCATACAAACGCTCGTACGTGATTAGGACGTTGTAACTGATCTTTCTTGAATTTTTTTTAACTAACAGGTATCTTGTGCGTTATTTCTAGATTTCTATCGAAATAAAAAATTAAAATTTGGAGAAACAAATTCAGTATAAGCCTCCAAAAATCTGCATTTTTGTACAAATTTTACTTGAACTTCGACCGTTTATAAAGTACTCATAAATTGTAAACGTAAAAAAAATATTTCGATTAAAAATTTTGCAAATGTAATGAAAATTAAAAAAAAAAAACATTTATTTCACTCACTTGTAAAACACGTATCACCTGGAACAAGTTTTATGAAATTTCCGCACCCAATGAAAAGTGAATATTGGTTCAATGGATAGTTAATAATAATAATAATTTCATTTAATAGAATGTAAACCGAGCCCTCAGGCGGTACCTGTCCCTTTTTGATTTGCCTTTTTTTTTCTAGAATTGCCCTGGATAAAATAACAAGCTTTTCAAACTATTCTCGCATTGACGACAGAGCGGCCGGGAAGGGCTGCCTTAAAGAGAATCGCCTAATAAACATTTTTTCACATTCCCTTAATCGGCTTTACGATCTGCACGGAAAGAGAAGCAGCTAGTTCTATTCCAAGATTTTTTTTCTTACAGATCAGCATGGAAGAAAAGATTTTTGGCACAATGAATTTAAAACTAATTAATATTTCTTGTTTTTTAATTAAATTTTTTGTACAAGCTTTTATCTTGAGGTCAGAGTACTTATTAAGAAAAATGAAATAAGCTTAAACTCGATGGGGCTGAGTCGGTTTCTTACTGAGTTCCATCTACCACCTTTCGTCTCCGTGATCAGACCCTACGCATCGTCTACCGTAAAGTGCTCGTCAAGACATATCAAACGAGTCCTAGCCAATGAGGTTATGTTGTTTTTATACCTGAGTTCCGTCGAATATCTCCCGGCTCCATCATCAGAACAGCTCATTGACTACATAAAACTGTATTGTTATTCGATTTACACAAGTATGCAAAATTTCAGCTCAATCGGTTGAGGATAACTGGTCGAAAATTAAGTTGAAAGATTTGACCTAAACAAACAATCATACACACATACATACAAACAAGATTCATTGCAAGTTAAATAATAGCTTGTAAAATTAAAAGTACTTATAGTCCATTTGTTTAGGTATTTAAAAGAATGTAAACAAACTTGACGTCTTTTTATTGAAATATACACTTTATAAATGAATGCCTTCGCAAATTACAAATTATTATTTTATAAATTATAAATTACATAATTTATTTGTAATTTGTATTGATTTATTAAGTGTATATTTCAATAAAAAGACATGTGAAGATTGTTTACATTCCTTTAAGGGCCGTAACAGACGAGGCGCAAGTTGCGTCGCGTAACAGCTAGTGATGGGCAGTGCATAAATACTCAATCAATCCATTTGAACCCATTTGAATATTTACTCTGTAGATTGAATAAATATCCTTATTTATCCATTTGGTGAGTCGATTGATTTATATGAGTTGTATTTCATACTCATTATTTCATGTTTTCATGACAGATTTGAAACTTAAATCTAGTATACACTTGCAATTCTTGTCGGAAAGTGTATGCATACGCCATAATCTCCTTAAAATGTAGGTAAATGTTAAATGCGACGCTAAAATATATGAAAATACCATACTAATCATACACCGAAAGTAGGCTTCTTTGAGTAATTATCATTTTTTGCTGGGAGGTGTGCAAAGACGTAATTATAAGTTAAAATAAGTAAACAGACATCAAATGCGATGACAATACATGAGCACGCTCTATTTACTCTATTTATTAAATCTAGTGAGTAAATACTCAAATGAGTAGATTGAGTACTATCCACTGCCCATCTCTAGCTGTTACGCGACGCAACTTGCGCCCCGTCTGTAGCGGCACTAAATATCTAAATTAATGGATTATCATCATCGGTTTAACATCGGCCGGATAAAATGTATATTTCTGTTAAACCCCCAATTAATTATTAACGCCATTACAGTAATGTGGGACAATGTTAACAAATGAATTCATGAGGTCATCAAAACCATTCGATTACTAAATTAAAACCGAATCCTTTGTGTGTGTTTTGTTATTTCTACAAAAGCGAACCGATGTTGGGGCTGTAATAATTGTATATAAATAAATTGGGACATTTGAATTTGATTGAAACAGTTTGCCTTGAATCGTCTCCAACTCCTTATACCCCGTATCTCGGTAACTCTTGAACCAATATTATAAAGTGCATCATCATCATCATTTTCAGCCAACATAAACCCACTGCTGGGCATAGATCCCCCTTTTAAGCCATTTATGTACAAAATCCAAAAAGTCATATAACGCCCAAAAATGCTCATCAACTTCTCGTATGCCATTGCGTTGATCGTACTTGTTTTACCCTTACACCGCGAGACTTTAAATCAGTTGACGTGCCCCCGAGGGGTAGTAAATCTAAAATAAATACCTACAACCGAAAAGGGATGTGATACCTGAATGTGCAAAACGGGCATTTTTTTTTGTCGGAAATATCCGACGCTCGCGGAATGGGCACGACAACGTTTGTCGGATAAATCCGACGTTCGCGGTGAAAGTGTTAAGTATTGTGTCTGTTAATTCGGCATATAAGGGATCCACCAACTTCAAAAAAGGAGAAAGTTATCAGTTTGTCGGAATGCCTGGACCGATTTGGAAAAATCTTATGTTTGAAAGGGCATACTTGTCAGGTATTCCCGTAGAAATTTCATCAAAATCGGTTGTGTAGTTTGTTGTTGAATACGGTGTTTAGTTTTGAAAAATTATTGGTAATGCAAACAGTTTTAACTCTGTAGAATTAATCTAGGTTTATGTGTTGTGTCCTGTCTACCCTGCAAAGGAGAAAGACGTGACATCTGTATAATCTTTGCAGAGAAGGGCTCGTTACTCATAATGTATGCATCGCGGTCACATCGTGAGCGTTCATAATGCATGAACTCGTTTCTGTTTCTTGTTGACTACTCCATAAAGAATAAACTTAGCTTTACAGATGCAGAATCACGCCTTTATTCCTAAGGAGGTATACATACGTTAGGGTGATCGAATTTAAAGACTTAACCGGCTTTAAGCGTGATGGTGAAAAAACGAATGATCAAAAATTTGCGTCGCCTTTGAATGATTCAGATTCTCGCCCTTTCCTTTAATCGCGTGTTACGATCAAAGAGCAGCAGCTAGTACATTCAGCTTTTCTTTTCTTCCAGACCTGGGTGGAAGATTGGTCATGTTTGTACTAAAATTAATAGTCTCATTGTCTCTGTGTTCGTTACACATAATGTATGCATCGCAGTCACATCGTGATCGTGAGCGTCCATAATGCATGAACTCGTTTCTGTTTCTCGTAGACTACTCCGTACAGAATAAAGAATGATGTTAACAGATGCTCTATCACGTCTTTGTACGTAAGAGGTATACATAACCTAGGGTCGTAAGCCACTTTTAGCGTTTTTTTAAAGGACTAATCGCTCAGATTAACCTACCCCCAAAGTAAGCTTAAGCTTGTGAGATACTAACCCAACGATACTATATTTTATGATAAATACAGATATAGATAAACACCCAAGACCCAGGAAAATTTGAAAAAGGCCATTTTCCAACTTGCCCTGGCTGGCGATCGAACCCAGAACCTCCGGATTGGCGGTCTAGCATGTTAACCATTACGCCACGGAGGTCGTCAAAAAAGCGTGATGGTAGAAAGTCCATCCCACATTTTCAAATTAGATATTGTTCGAATAAAGTTATTAAACGTATCACAAGTTTAAGCAGACTCGTTTTACTTAGCTAACTAAGCTCGCTTGTTCAAAAACTTGTAAATAACAAGTTTATTTAGACGACCCCCGTGGCGTAGTGGTTACCATGCTAGTCCACCACCCAGAGGTCCCGTGTTCGATCCCCGGTCAGGGCAAGTTGGAAATTGGCCTATTTCACATTGTTCTGGGTATTGGATGTGTATCTATGTATGTATTTGTTATAAAATATAGTATCGTTGAGTTAGTACCCCATAACACCAGTCTCGAACTTACTTTGGGGCTATTTATTTATATGCCAGCCAAATAAAAAAAGACGCTTTCAAGTTTTCACTCCCAATAACTTTAAACGGCTGAACCGTCTTTAACCCTTTCATTTGATACCCCACGCATATTTCCATAGTTTGGATTGCTCACCCCAACTATCACCTCCCATAACTTTAAAACCGGTGAACCGATTTCCATCAAACATAGCTAACAACAACCTCGATCTACTCAGCTCTCAAACGAAAAAAAATCGCTTTTAGGGGATACCTGAATTTTCCGGGGTCCAGTGCTGCCCCCATCTGAAATAAATCATTTGTTAGTAAACGGAGACATTATTTAAAATTTTGTCTTGACCAGGCTCTAGATAACCCTTCAAACTATTGTATAAACTACTGTTTATAGTTTAAAGTGGGAACGTGAAGCTTTTCTACGCACAATTGCGAAAAACGGTCACTTTTTTCACAGGGCGTTATGCGTAGAAAAGCTTCACGTTCTCACTTTAAACTATAAACAGTAGTTTATAAAATAGTTTGAAGGGTTATCTAGAGCCTGGTCAAGACAAAATTTTAATTATATCTCCGTTTTCTTTTAAATGATTTAATTCAAATGGGGGCAGCACTGGACCCCGAAAAATTCAGATAGATCGGCCCATTAGTTTAGGTACTACGATGAAACAAACTCACAGATACACAGTCACACAGACACGTTAAACTTTTAGCACACCCATTTTTCGTCAGGTGTTAAAAACAAATCTTCACATCTTTCAACTGGCAAATCATAACATGGTACAAAATAAGGGAAAATTCCAACTTTACTTAAACCGTCCCGGTGCGGATTTGCTTTAATCCCGACATCAAAGTTTCGTACTTAAGTTATGTCCCTTTTTAGGGTTCCGTACGTAAATACAATAAACGACAAGCTGTTATAACCTTCTTTTTGTCGCTTACAACATTGAAAGTCACCTTTCCGTTTGATTCGGAAAACTGTAACGAAATGTAAATAACTTTTTACCGACTTTAAAGAAGGAAGAGGTTATCAATTCGTTAAAATATTTTTTTGTGTATGTTACCCGATTACTCGAAATCGCCTAAATCGATTTGGAAATTCTTTTTTTATTGAAACGGTTTACTTTTCAGGTACAATATTTCCATAGTCATTTTATCAAAATCTGTTGTATAGTTTGGTTTTTAACCGAAAATAACTGAAAAAAAAATGCTTGTCTGGACTGTAACAGGTATTAAAGTCAGTTTTTTGTCTTGAAAAATATCAATAATTATTGTTACATTAATATGTTGACGATTGTTTTACGTTCGTTAAACGAAAATTGACCCTGGAGTGAAAATCTCTTAGACTGTAGCCGACAACCTCTGTGGCCTAGTTGTCATCATGTCAGACTTTCACCCTAGAGGTCCCGGGCTCGATCCTCGGTCAGCTCAAGATGGTACCTAATTAATCTTTTTCAGATTGACCTAGGTCTTGGATGTTTATCTTTATATTTGTTATAAAATATAGTATCGTTGAGTTAGTATCCCGTAACACAAGTCTTGAACTCACTTTGGGGCTAGCTCAAGTGTGATATGCCCGAAAGAAAAGCCAAGCTATTAATAGTACGGAACCCTCAGTGCACAATTAAATTCGCTTTAGTTTTATCCTATTTTCCCGTTCTTGTAGGGTTATTAAGAGTGGAAAGACTGAGTATTAGTGCCGCAACAGACGGGACGCAAGTTGCGTCGCGTAACAGCTAGAGATAGGCAGTGGATAGTACTCAATCTACCCATTTGAGTATTCACTCACTAGATTTAATAAATAGAGTAAATAAAGCGTGCTCATATGTTGACATCGCATTTGATGTATTTTTACTTATTTTAACATAAAATAACGTCTTTGCACACCTCCCATCAAAAAATGATAATTAGTCAAAGAAGCCTACTTTCAGTGCATTTTAAGCATATTATGACGTATGCCCACACTTTCCGACAAGAATTGCAAGTGTATACTAGATTTAAGTTTCAAAATTGTCATGAAAACATGAAACAATGAATATGAATATAAATATAAGTCGCAACTCATATAAATCAATCAACTCACCAAATGGATAAATTAGGATATTTATCGGGTATTTACTCAATTTACTGATTAAATATTCAAATGGGTTGATTGAGTATTTATGCAACTCCCATCACTAGCTGTTACGCGGCGCAACTTGCGCCCCGTCTGTTACGGCCCTTAAGGTGTAGGTACTTACTAAATTTTGACCTGCTTAAGGCGGGCTTGGTCACTCCCCGTTAAGGTATCGAACATATACTTACATTATTTCTATGCTTGCGGTGTACACTTCGAAGGGGAAAATTCAGTTACATGAATCGTTTGTCCAGAGTAATAAGAATGAAATTAGCTTTCAATGGATGTCTAGGTATTTGAACGAAGAGGTGAGTTCTGACGCGAGCTAAATTAAACCATAACACTATTAGATAGATATTTCTTTGAATTTATTTTCTGAGTACGACTTCTGTACGTGAGTAATAGTGCTTATTCTGTGCTTAAGGGTCGAACCACGCAAAGCGCAAGGTGCGCGACGCAAAAACAAACAACTACTTCACTAAAAACGCAAAATTGTATGAACAATTTCTACCGGTACATATGCACGTGGTGTGAATAGTGGGTACAGCCCTCGAGGCATAAGCTCAGTTTTGCATTAATGTGAATTAGCGCTAAAAGTAGAGTCAGTCAAAAAATTACATAAAATTAAAATTAATGCTTTATTAGAAAGAAATGAACCATTTAGGTTATTAAAACAAACAAATTTTTTTTTTTATAATTTATTATTAATGTAAGTTTATTTCACTAATAATTCAAACACAACAACACTGGAACGTCAAGCTACTAAAAAAACCTAAGGTGAAGGTGAAGGCGGAAAGTGCGCGGTAGAGAAATGTCGCTTGAGGATCGTGCCGCGCCTCAGGTGGAGTTTCAAAAATCGGTAGTTTCGCATGCTGCTAACGTTTCCTATCGCTCAGAAACGTCATTTACTAGAGCGAGAACGGGCTAAGGAACGCCACGGAACCGGCCATGCTGATGCATTATGTCCCTCTCTCTCTCTCTCTCTCTCTCTCTCTCTTTCTCTAGCAAATGACGGTTCCGAGCGACAGAAAAGGATAGCATTTCTGTTCCGTGCTGATAGAATAGTCCTACCCACGTACATAGTTTGACGACCTCCGTGGCGTTGTGCTCACAATGCTAGTGCGCCACCCAGAGGTCCCGGGTTCGGTCAAGGCCTTTTTTCAAATTTTACTGGGTTTTGGATGTTTATCTATATATGTATTTGTTATAAAATATAGTATCGTTGAGTTATTATCCCATAACAGAAGTCTCGAACTTACTTTGTTAGCTCAATCAGTGTTATTTGTCCCTTTATATGTATTGATTTATTTATTATATATTTAACCAAAGGCCTTACTTCGGGTGTGGCCCTAGGCTCTTTCTACCCCGTCAGGGATAACAAGGTGATTAATACGTAAATTCGTATTAAAATGTAGCAAACATTAAGCTCATATCCACCGCTAAATCAACTAAACGGCTTGCGTGACCAGCTGGCGTTTTTTTAATTATTATAGGTCATATGAGGTCATGATAGTAGGTGGGGCGAACTCTTTGTTTTTGGTAGAAATAGCTCTGCTAAACCGACCTCAAAAAAAGAGGAGGTTGTCAATTCCTCGGAATCTTTTTTTTAGTATGTTTTCCGATTACCTACTCGAAGACACCTGTACCAAGTTGGAAACTTCTTTTTACAAGCTTAGTTCCACTTGTCCCGTTGTCTGTCGGCCTGTCTGTCTGTCTGTCTGTAATCAAATCTTGCAAGTTAAATTTGACCCCCTTCCCGTTTCCCGATCGAGTTGAAATTTTACATAAATACGTATATCGCGTGACAATGCAATATTATAATGACATGCAGCTAATCTGATGATGGAGCCGGGAGGTGGCCTTAGGAACTCGGCAATGAAACGACAAAACTTTATCGAGTTTGGGCTCGTTTAATTCGTCTTGAGGAGCACTTTAGATAAAAGCTTGTTTATAAAATATTTTTCCTTTAATTATTCTTTATTTTGTTTGTAAGGACATACCACTTACTTTTCACCATATTTTTTTTTCCAAATCGTTTGTGTAGTTTGGTTTTTAAACGAAAATAACTGGAAAATATGTTTTCTGTGATTGAACAGATATAAAAGTCGATAATTCGATCGGTATTTTATTTTATTTGAAAAATATCAATAATTATTTATCTCCTTTAGTTTCAAGGGTCTTTTCACCCCGGTCCTCTGAGAGGCTTGCGTGGGGCTACAGATCCAACACGTAGAGGCCCTTTGGAGAAGTTGATGTTATGTGGCGCTCCCGCCAAAACCCATTCCTGAATATACCTATGAAAGGTTACCCTTGAATAGGTTCCGGCTGGAGAAAGATCTATTGCAAGAAAAAGGGAAAGGTCTATGGGTCATGGAATGAGATTGGGATGGACTGATGCTGGGATATTGCAATAGGAACGTTACCTGCCATAATCATGATTACTGACTCAATTATTTATTGTTTATTAATTATTATAAAGTAGCACGTAGCATTATTAAATTCTCTTGCATCCCTTAGAATATAATTTCGATAGTTTAGTGTTCTCTTTTAATGCTGGTCTGGGATAAAAGAAAAAAGTAAAATGTACCAGCTGCTTCTCTTCCCTCGCATCGTAAAAGCCGATCGAGGTAATGGGCGAAAATGCGAATCATGTTAAGCGTTCTATTATGATGCACTATTTTGATTTCTTTTTTCCACCTTCTCGCCCATCATTACGCTAGAAGTGGCCTTTGGTCACGGGCTCTGACTACCCCTTTAGACATTAAGACTAATAATCCTTACTAATATTATAAATGTGAAAGCGTGGATGTTTGTTACGCTTTCACGCAAAAACTACTTGACGAATAATCATGAAATTTTGTACACATATTTTAGGAGGTACTAGAAGTAACATAGGGTACTTTTTATTAAAAAAAAAAAAATTAAAAAAAAAATTGTCAACAAATATCAACATTTTCTATAGTTTCAGCTGTTTGGAATTTTTGAGGTTAGGCACCATTGTTATTTTTAACTGTCACTGAAAGCGTATGTCTAAAAAATGCCTCGGAAGCGTAAATCTACACTATCCAATTATTTAATGGATTCGATGCGAGCGAAGCCGCGGGTAAAAGCTAGTATTAAATAAATAAATGCATGCCTCTCTTACATAAACATCTCTCACAGGCCTACTGAAAGAGATCTCTTTTAAGATAAGTAGTGCGCCTTTGTACAACATTAATTTGATGTATTCTCTGCATAAATTTTCCGTGTACATAAATTGGTAATAAATAAATATATAGGGACAAATCATACTGACTAAGCCAGCCCCAAAGTAAGCTTAAAGCTTGTGTTATGGAATACTTACTCAACGACTTATGACAAATACATTTATAGATAAACATCCAAGACCCAGAACAATTTGAAAAAGGCCATTTTCTGACCTGCCTTGGCTGGGGATCAAACCCAGAACCTCCGGATTGGCGGACTATCATGTTAACCATTACGCAACAGAGGTCGTGTTACGTCGTCATGTGACAATGTACTTAATCTGTATCAATTCATCATCATGCACACGTATTCCTGGTTGCATCCTCAGCAGTAACGCTTCAGAGCCCGGGGTCCGCTACCTAACCAAGGTGATTTAACGACATTTGATTCACTTATCTGTAACAATTATAGTGTAATAATTCATGATTCTAAAAATAAATTATTATTGACGACCTCCGTGGTGTAATAGTGAACACGCTAGTCCGCCAATCCGGAGGTTCTGGGTTGGATCCCCAGCCAGGACAGGTCGGAAAATGGCCATTTTCAAATTGTTCTGGGTCTTGAATGTTTATCTATAACTGTATTTGTCATAAGTCGTTGAGTAAGTATTCCATAACACAAGCTTTAAGCTTACTTTGGGGCTGGCTTAGCCAGTGTGATTTGTCCCTATATATTTATTTATTACCAATTTATGTACTCGGAAAATGTACACAGAGAATACATCAAATTAATGTTGATGAAAATGGCCTTTTTCAAATTGTCCTGGGTCTTGGGTGTTTATCTATATATGTATTTATCATATGGTATCGTTGGGTTAGTATCCCATAACATAAGCTGAAGCTTACTTCGGAGCTAGCTCAATCCTTAGGATTTGTCTATATATATTTATTTGATAAAATAATCATCTAGTCCATCTATAGCCTTTAACCCGTGTGTTTTCCAAAAAACTTATTATCGAATAATAGAATCTCCTTTCCTCACAGTCGGTAGAAAAACAATTTAACCCTCCAAAGGTCAATACAGATAAAGTACCAACAATTGAACAAGTCACACGAAAAATTTCCCCCGGGCCGGAATTACCACAAAATAGCGAGACTACAGAAAAAGTTCGGTTAGGATACGAAGCTCTCTAACATACGCAATAGAAAGACAAGCCTTGCATATTAAGAAATTATGGTTATAAATAAACAGATAAGTACAAATCAAACAGATTGAGCTAGCCCCAAAGTAAGTTTCAAACTTATATATTGGAATACTAACTCATCAAAACTAAATTTTATGGTTAATACATAGGTGATAAATAAACACACAAAGCCTAGGACAATTTAAAATAAATTTGGAAAATCTAAAAGTGCACGCCTCATAACACTCATTAAAAAAAAAAGTTAAAATTATTATACTGTATATAATGAAACGACATTAAATTAGAAAGTAATTTCAATAGTCAACATTCCCGTGACGTATTGAAATCTTATTTTATTTGCAAAAGAAACGGACCAATCTCAATCTATATTATAAAACCCGTTAGAGATGTTTATGGTTTAGTCTCATTTGGCATATAACTTGCCGTAGAAGATCCAATAAGAAATGCTGGCGTGACGTCACGTCGTCAATGTGATAAATATGCGTACACCAAACACAGGTCAATATACAACAAAGGATGCTTAATACCGTCATGCTTACCCATCGCCTTATAAACATAATTATTTCTCTTTATAGTCACAGGATGGCGCTATAGGTATTTATAAAAACATTAAAGTCTTTTATTTTTATTATTTAAATAAAGTAGTACACTAAATCATTAAATATGGCTTACATAAAACGCAATAAATATTTAAAAAGCATATTGAACACTTTCTTTGTCACCTGTTTGCTAGTCGTGTGTGCTGCCATCTCTGTGTGCCTACCCGCAACTCCAGTTTTGTCTTACTTATAGTTTCAATAGCGTTGGGTATCTGTTACGTTAGTAATTATATTATATTTGACACCTTGCAAAGTGAAGAAAAAAAGCGGAAAGCGGATCCCAGACTTCACAGCATTATAGCTTAGAAGGTAACTGGGAATACACTGAGGAGGGAAAGATATTCGTAATTCTATCTCTCTCTCTCTCTCTCTCTCTCTCTCTCTTGTCTTAGCGTTTTCCCAGTTGCGTCCTCAGCTGCAAGGCTGAGAAGCCCGGGGTCCGCTTTCCGACTTTTTCTTCTCCACTTTGCACGGTCTTGAGCATCCTTGGTTGTAAGACGATTAGCATGCATATCATCCATGACGACGTCAAGCCAGCACTTCTTGGGTCTACCCCGCCTGCCAGGCCCCGGCGGAGGCGGCATGGCTATACATTTGTTTTCCACGTAACTTGCCGGCTTCCGTAGGACATGACCGTACCAGCGTAGGCGACCTGCAGTTTGAACTTTACGGAAAGATATCCATAACTCTATATCCAGATCTGTAAGTTCATATTGATAACATCTACCTTTCTGTGTTATATATATTTGTGCCTACCCTGGAATTATTATGATTGGCCAAGTCGAAATTGCGATTTTCGTCGAATGTTTACATATTGTTATGGGACGTAACAGACTGACAATTATTTTATCTACGAGCAATATTAAGTTCATTTTTGTTATGTTATTTCTTTGCTCTTTCGTTTTGTCACATCAAAATACAAATTTGTAATTAAGCAAAAACTTCTTTTAAAGTTTTGAGCCCTATATGGATGGTTATAACGTTCCCATCCCATTTAATTTTTATTTAATTAAATAAAAATATAATTTGAATCTGATATTTAAATTTAATTATTGTCTAGCAGTGGTAAAATTTTATAGACCACGTAAAAATACATTTTAAATAATCATTATATGTGACGTCTCACTTGGGGTTGGGGTCTCAAAAATGTCACCAAATGTGACGAGGAGGAAGACTAAGTTTTAAAAAATCATGATTCCTGTGACCTAATTAATGGATGGCCCCTAAGTACATTTTTTAATTTATATTTCTACTAGCATAAAAGCATTTCATCACTATGCTCTCGTCCGTGAAGTATGGATTTTCTCCCATTCGTCTCTCTCGAACGCCCGTCGTTGTTTTACTTCTCTGTTCATCACGACTTTTTAGGGTTCCGTACCCAAATGGTAAAAACGGGACCCTATTACTAAGACTCCACTGTCCATCCGTCTGTCTGTCACCAGGCTGTATCTCATGATCTGTGACAGCTGAAATTTTCACTGAACATGTATTACAACAGACACTCAAAACAGAATAAAATTAAAAAAAAATTCATAAGTCCCATACACCATACGCACCATACGTGATTTTTTATACAATATATAACGAAAACCCTGTCCGATCTTTGTAGGAGCAACTCAGAACGTCTATATGAACAACTTTTCCTGTAGGACCAATGCTTGAAATTCGAAGAAAAAATCGACATTTTCATACAATTTGCCGAACCGGCCGAACACTTTTTTGGACAATGGACTTGCACGTAGCCGGGTATTTATATGGTTCGAATCTTTATACGCTTGGTCCGGAAAAATATTTGTTTTCCATCATAAAACACGCATTTAACCATCAGATAAAATATCGACTTTCAAATCTGGAAATTCGACGCAGCCCTGAACAATCCCAACTTGGCCTGTAAAACTGTTATCTCAGAATTTTACGACGAAACTTTATTTTTAAGTAGGGTTGGCAAAACCGGCGTATACGACTTTTTGTTCTTTAAACTTAAATTACTTAAAATTGTTTGTTGTTATTTTTAAGGTTCCGTACCGAAAGGGTAAAAAACGGGACCTATTAATAAGACTCCGCTGTCCGTCCGTCTGTCTGTGACTCACCAGGCTGTATCTCATGACCCGTGATACCTACCTAGACAGTTGGAATTTTTACAGATGGTGTAATTCTGTTGCCGCTATAACAACAAAAACAGAATAACATAGATATATAAGGAGGCTCCCATAAAACAAACGTGTTTGTTTTATAGATAATGGTACGGAACCCTGCAATCGCGAGTCTGACTCGCATCTGGCCGGTTACTAGTGTGAAGCCAAAATTTGTGACAGGTTTTTAGCTTTACGACTGATAATGTCATCAAGTACAAACGATTCTTTGCTATTAAAGGGGGTTGTAATGTATGTAGTTTCAAGTTGGTAACATAGAAGCTATACTGTAAGAATGTCACCTACGCTGGTACGGTCATAAATAAATAAATATATAGGGACAAATAACACTGATTGAGCCAGCCCCAAAGTAAGTTCGAGACTTGTGTAATAACTTGGATACTAACTCGACAATACGTGCAAGGCTGGTGCGTGGGGGCGCATCTACAACATGTAAACAATAAATCGCAAAGAATGAAGCTGTAACACATAACATATTTTATGACAAATACACATCTATATAGATAAACATCCAAGACCCAAGTCAATCTGAGAAAGATCATTTTCCATCTTGATCTGACCGGGGATCGAACCCGCGGCCTCCGGCGGATGACGGCCTGGCATGATGACTAGGCCACAGAGGTCGTCAAATGATGGAACGCTTTTGGTACAAGACACGTAAAACTCGTTTCATGATCCGTCATGGTTCTGCCATTGAGACCCTGGCCACAAATTAGTGATTCTAGAGAATGGGCGAAATTATACAAAAATTTCTTTTTCAATTTTCGATATTGAATTCATAGTAGGACAAAAGAAAACTCATTTCATTTATGTAATTTCATAATAAAATAAACGAAAAAAAAAACTAAAACTATACTAATAACTTAAAATTCCTTATAATAAAAAAGCCCTGGCAAATCGCCGCCCCGTGGTAACGTGCTCAAAAGACTGGGAGCATTGCCATGTTGTATGACAATGCTTATCTTTTGAGCCATGATCATTTCAATTTTTAACGTGATTTTAGATTTATTAATGCAGGAAACTGATATTAATAACATAAATATTTTTTTTTAAATGTCAGTTTTTTTTTCGGAACTTCAATTACTAGATCAATATAGTATAATTAATAAATAAATAATATCAAGTATAATTAAAACCCGCCCTGTATCGTTTCTGGTGCAAAAGTGCCTAAAACGCTAGCTGCATTACCACGTTGTATTGCAATGGCCATCCTTTGCACCAAAAACGAGCCAGAGCGAAATAAATGCAAATATTATTAATTCGACCAGCAAGGTTCATTAGGATATTAAGAGTGCTTTTTGATTCCAAAAACTATGACATCACGTTTTAATATTTTATTCAAATCCTATGAAGGGAATAAAGTATTTGATTTGACTTGTTGATTACCAAGGAGTGTTTCCGCGATTATAATACAATTCTTCTCTCCTTCCCTTCGAAGGCAGCGGGCAAAGATTGGGCAAAGAAACAGCTGACCAGCACGGAGTACCGTGCTGGTCAGCTGTTTCTTTGCCCACGAATTTCCCACTTCTTTTCCCCAGATTGAAAAAGCCGACCCAAGGAATGGTCGAAAATGCAATTCATGTTAATAGGAGATGCGGTTAGCAACCCATCACGTGATACAATAACTCAGATGCGATCTAAAGCACTGGACACACTGAAAAGACGTAAGACCTTGACAGGCGCAGACACATTGTGTTTACTAGCATTTTTGAATCGATCGTATATTCGCATACGATCGATTCAAAAATGCTAGGATTTTCAACGAATGGTTTTGACCACTCGTTTCTTTGACATTTATAGTGTAGATATGTCAAAGAAATGTTTAATGGAGAATACGTTCCGATTCA
This sequence comes from Acrobasis suavella, assembly GCA_943193695.1. Lineage (NCBI taxonomy): Eukaryota > Metazoa > Arthropoda > Insecta > Lepidoptera > Pyralidae > Acrobasis > Acrobasis suavella. The sequence goes on from OW971956.1 coordinate 6,504,849, forward strand.
CGCTGCTTTTTTATTCGTGGTAAAAGCCATTGACAGATTTTCGGAGTTTTCTGCATAAAACAATATTGTTTTTCGCTGATACGACGGTTTAAAAATACTGCCAAATGGTATTTTACGCAAGCGGTGAAATGGGAAACTACACGTTTTGTGTTTAGGTAAGTCACTCAATGAAAAAAAGCACTCCAGATGTCCTTTCCGCGTTCCATTCATACAAAATGTATATAAGTACAAGCGTCGCAACGCTTCTATACACTTTGTATGAATGAGACACGGAGGAGACATATGTCCCTGCGCCCCGTCTGCGTCTTACGTTTTCAGTGTGTCCAACGCTTAAGGCTTATTTCTGTGCATTTTATACTTTGCTCTCCGGGTCATCTGTAGTTACGGCGTCACGTTCTCACCCTCGTAAAAGTGACGTAAAATGTCCTGTTTTGAATATTAGCTCAAAGTATTTGGGAAGAATACTAATACCTATCGTAAAACATGAACCTATAAAGAATAAGACTTTTGGACAGTTATTCATCTATTTTATAGGTACAAATGTAAAAAAAAAGTTGTCAATCATGCTCACGACCCGAAGAGTGACGTCAGATGATCTGTTTTGAATTAGCTTAAAGTACTTGGGAAGAATACTAATGCTTATCGTTAAACATGTACCTAAATAATAAAATACATAAAGAATAAGACTTTTGGACAGTTACCTATCTATTTTATAGGTAAAAATGTTACAAAGTTTTCAAATAAGCTACCTGTTTTGAATGACTGTTTTGAAGATTAGCTCAAAGTATTTGGGAAGAATACTAATACTTATCGTAAAACATGTACCTAGGCATAAAGAATAAGACTTTTGGACAGTTGCCTATCTATTTTATAGGTAAAAATGTTACAAAGTTGTCAAATAAACTACGACCTGAAGAGTGACGTCAAATGCCCTGTTTTGGATATTAGCTCAAAATATTTGGGAAGAATACTAATACTTATTGTAAAACATGTACCTAGGCATAAAGAATAAGACTTTTGGACAGTTACCTATCTATTTTATGGGTAAAAATGTTACAAAGTTGTCAAATAAACAACGACCTGAAGAGTGACGTCAAATGCCCTGTTTTGGATATTAGCTCAAAGTATTTGGGAAGAATACTAACACTTATCGTAAAACATGTACCTAGACAAGAATGATACTTTTTAAAGGCATTCAACTGGTTGGTGCGGATGGTACCTGGTCCAAAGGCTGTCCATAGGAATTCAAAGAGGTAATGCGGCAAGCATTATGGCTACCTTTGAACCGGATACAATTCGGGGAGGTATTTTTGAATGATTTCTTTCATAAATATTTATTTTGATGGAACTGTTGTGAATTTTGTAATTTTGTTTATAATTAATAAAATGATTTTATAATTTACCTCCTCCGCTTCGGTATCCGCAAACAGTCCCAACTCTCAAAACCAAACTGAGAGGCATCTTGTTACAGGCACAAATATCGCAGTGGCAGTAGAAATTTTGGAAGGTTAGCATTGCATGAGCATTAAAGCCCACGTTGCTAAGAGTACCTACCTATATATCATAGATTTAACAGTACTGTATTTAATTATAATATTGTTTTTTAACACACATTCGTATTTATTTAACATATATATTTATAATCTCTACATATTTCGTAGAGATACAAACTCATACTATTTCATTTACACACAAACCACATTCGCCCGTGAGTCACATCACATAAGGTCAATTAAAAACCAGCGTCGCGGTTACATCGTGACCGCGACATACGAGTATGCTGAATGGGTCTTTTTGCCAAAAAACACACCACGCTTTGACAATGCTGCACAAATGTACGAGATGAAGGAGACATTTCATCGTTATCCTATTGTTAGATGCACTTTTTTCTATTTAGTGTTGTGGTATTTTTTGGCAATAAAGGAAATTCTATTCTATTCCATTTTTGAATCTTACAGGCACAAATGTTAAAAAGTTGTCAAATATACTTACTGCCCGATGAGTAACGTCAAATGCCCTGTTTTGGGAAGACTATTCTTACCATCGTAAAAGAGGTACGTTAATGTAAAAATGAGACTTTTGGGCAGTTATCTGTTCTATTTATTTATTTATAGGTACGAATGAAAAAAGAATTATACTTAAAGCTATCGTTAAAGATAAAAGATAGACCTAAATCTAAAGAATGGGACTTTTTGGGTATTTACTTTTATATACTACCTACGTGTAGCGAAATGGTGATAAGGGGGTGAAAATACATATCAAAGAATTTTTCTTACGAAGGGACTATTTGAGAATTAGAAAATGAAGTTCGGACATAAGCTAAATCGGTCAAAGAGTTGCAGATATCTCATAACAGCATTACCGACATCCTGAGTTCGTAATTTCATAAATATAAATAAATAAATATGGACCAAATCACACAGATTGATCTAGCCCCAAAGTAAGTTCGAAACTTGTGTTATGAGATAATAACGCAACGATACTAATTTTATAATAAATATATACATACATACATACATATATATTTTCACGCCTGTTTCCCATGGGGGTAGGCAGAGACTATAGATTTCCACTTGCTACGATCCTTGCAAACCTCTTTTGCTTCGTCAACACTCATTACTCTTTTCATACATGCTCTCCGGTTATAAGTACTCCTTACTTCACCTTTTTTCATAACGTCTGCAATTTGGTCGCAGAACGTTCTTCGAGGTCGACCCGGACCAGTTTTCACATCCACATCCGCACGATAAATATTTTTAGTTAGTCTCCTTTCATCCATCCTCTCAATATATATAATAATAAATATATTATAATACGTAAATAGATAAACATCCAAGACCCAGGTCAATCTGAAAAAGATCATTTTCCATATTGACGGGGATCAAACCCGGGACCTCCGTGCAGCAGTCCGGTGTGTTGACCACTGTGCCACAAATATCAATATATATAAATATCTATTGTATCAATATCAAGACCTAAAGAAAAAAAGGTTATTTACTACCACGGTCGCCGGTTCGAATCCTGCTCGCTTGGTATTAAATCATCATTTCATTTTTCCTTATTTACTATGAATTATTTAACACACAGCATAAATGCTTGAAACTGCTTAAACTAAGAAAAAAACTCTTTCACAAAAGTCTACAGCTAGGGCTCCCGGGGGCCGCTTTCGAAGTTTAGACCCAGTCCGGAGATTTCAATTACTTTTTTTATTTCCCTTTCTCGAGAATTCCGGTAATATCCCTTAATACGGTGGGAGGCATAAGCGAAGGGCGAATTGTATGGTAATCGGAAACTGAATGATAAAAATGAGTGGAGGATGAATAGGGTAAAGCACTACAACGCTCCGCTTATGAGGCGTGCATTCATAAGCGGAGCGTTGAGGTAGTGCGCTACTCTCTACATGTCAGGGCCCAGCATTTTTCTGGACTTAAGAGTCCCATTACCCTGAACAGAATCAGTCTTTCCCATACAAACGTAGTCTACGTTTTATTTTGAAACTACATGTCGGATATGGGCAAAATGATGTAATTTTAAAGAAATTGCAATTATCTAGGGTTATAATTGGTTTCCCACATAAAATTATGAACTTATAAGATAATATAGTGTTTTATATCATATTTTACCATCATTATGGAAAACTTCTACACTCTTATATTTTCATTCCAGTTCATAATCTTAATGTAAAAATAAAATAAAACCAATTATAACCCTAGATAATTGCAATTTCTTTAAAATATTTTTTTTTTAACCTAAATCTGACATATCATTTCAAAATAAAACGTAAACTACGTTTGTATGGAAAAGTCTAGGGTAGGGGGTTACTTAAACTGTCTCTATTATATTCATATTGCACCAATATTATAATATTTTAATCTTGCCTCATTCTCCCGGGGTGTGCTTTCCGGTTTGTGCCCTACGCGCCAGAAGGAGGGATGTTTTTGTGTTGTGTACCAGGCCACTCGAAAGTATTGCGAAAAAAGTTTTTATGTATATGAGACTGGCCAGTTACAATCTATTTTGAAAATATAATTGTTTAAAAGTAAAAATAGGTACGTTCCAATTTTAACATTTCCCTCCAAATTTTTTGCGGACTAATTCAAATTATCGTGTCCCATTGAAAAATGGATGGCGATCTAGAAGCGGGGGGAAGATTTTGATAGCGAGCTTTTTAATTTGATTGGCTACTTGGTGTCAATTCCTTTACGGAATCAAAGAAGCATCAACGCCGAATGGTATACTACCAAATGCTTGCCAGAAGTTTACTCTGTTGTGAGTAACAAGCGACCAAACACAGGGTTCCGCGGGCTACTGCTCCACCACGACAACGCGCCCGCCCACACCGCGCTCAAAACGAGGGACTTCCCACACAGCACGCCGGTCAAACTCCTGGGTCACTTCCTTACACCATGATGACCTAGCACCATGTGACATCTTTTTATTCCCTAAAAATAAAAAATCTGTTCAAAGGGATACAATTTTCTGATGAGATGCGCTGTCAGCGTTTGCGAGCAGGCTATAAACGAGGTGCCTGCAGCGGACTGGAAAAAGTGTTTCGAAAACTGGTTCAGACGCATGAAACTTTGTATAGAGGCTGGTGGAGAGTACTTTGATAAGATTTAATTGATAAATGCTTGAAAGTCAGAAGTTTTTTTTTAATTTTGCTGGCAAAAAACTTGTTAGAGTATACTTTGCTTAACTTTGAGGAGTTCGGTGGCTCGACGGGAGAGCGCATTACTTGTGCTTTTGCAAGTTAAGTGTCACCGGGCGTGGTCCGCACCTGGATAGGACACCACAAGTGGCATTAAAATTTCTCGAGGTCCTCCGTGCTTCGGAAGGCACGTCTAAGCCGATGGTCTAAGTTGTCATCATTGTGTGGCAGTCGTCAAGCTATGTCAGATGCAGGCAGCCTGAAAAATCTGACATCAGTGTTGGCCACTTACACACACGAATAACAAAAACTTTGCCCAGTATCGTAAACTACTACCACTTTATATGCCACATAAATTAAAATAACCCCCGAGTACACCATCAAGTGAGGAATGACGGAACTACTTGATAGCGCCATCTATTATTTGCAAGGTAAATCAAAAAACCCCGACTCTCAAGCCTTAATATCTCAAAACGTCTGAATTATCGTGAAACGAAGCTTAAAAATACCGCAAGGGTGTAGGAACTCCTAGTAGGTAGGTAGCCGCGCACTAACTGGGACAGTTGGAGCTCCTACATGAAGAGGTAGGTAAGGTAGTGGAGAGCTTGAGAGAAATAGCAAAGAGTTATTTGTTCAGCTCGAGAGATGGTAGTGGAATCAATCAGAATGATGAAGAAGGAATCTAAAATTTAAAAATTGAATTTGAAAATGAAATTATTTTTTAGAAAACGGAAAAGGAGGTAAACAGGAACATGAAGGATGAGGTTTATTGTAACATCGTTACAAGGGAACCTGATTTCACGTAAAACAACCGCATCGAAATCGGTCCATCTGTTCGAGAGCTATGATGCCACAGACGGACACACAAACAGGCCGATAGACGTACATTATCGTCAAACTTACGAGCACCCTCTTTATTATCAACCTCTATCAATTAAAAAAAAACCGTTAAACTCCGCTCTAATCCTTGATTTTACTCCACTCTCTGATTAAAATATCTTGTAGTAAATTCTTCAGCTTTCACTGTCGACGGTGGAACGGCCACCTGTTTTATTGGCGTCTTGATTACCTGCGAAAGGTCCATAGTTCAAATTCATGAGAGAAATTAGTATTTTCATCGTGAATTTGTCACCAAGTGTTAGCATTTCCATAAATCAGCCGTGATTTTATTAATACTGGCAACCCAAAATGCGAGAAAATGGTAACACCGGCCACGCTGCTGTTAACTGTTAACTGTCAAGTTTGACATTAGAACGATTGCTACGTTTTTTTTTTTCTTATTGTTGGCAGTTAAACTTCGTTGAAGCTTATTTTGCCAGTGTCTAGTTAACCCATGGCGCCGATTTCTTTATTCCTAACCCTAACCTAACTATACAATCAAAGGTTGGTGTAGGTCCTTTGATTGCTTCAAGGGAGCTTCTGGCAACAAATCTACACGAGTCCACTGGTTTTCATAGCCGAATGAGTGGCGGAGGGCATCTAAAGACGCCCACCACAATCCGCAAATAAATATCACTACAGCCGCACTATGAGTGTCCACTTTAACCATTTTACATATTGTCCATGAGCATAAGCATTTATAACACTAAACTACACCGATTTTATATTATAAAGTCCACTAGAATCAATTTGCAAAATAATTTAAAGCAAACTCCAACTGAACCCCTTGACTTCCCGCCAAAAACTCCTGCTGCGTTTTTATCAGGACTCGAGATGATTTTGTAAAAGTGTTGAAATGTATTTATGGTCTCTAAATCTTATATAATAACTAGCTGACCCGGCAAACGTTGTTTTGCCAAAATTGAGAATTGTATGTATTTTTGTATGTTGTATCATAAAAAAATAGAAATTAAAAATTTTGTCTAAAAAATAAAAAAAAAATTTAGGGGTGGACTAACCCTAACATTTAGGGGGATAAAAAATAGATGTTGGCCGATTCTCATAGATACTGGATAAGCACAAAAAATTTCATCAAAATCGGTCAAGCCGTTTCGGAGGAGTATGGCAACGAAAACTGTGACACGAGAATTTTATATATTAGATAATAATAATAATAATAAATTTCTTTATTAAAGGTAAACACCCAATATAAATAAATAAGTAGTACAATGTTATATAAAATATATATTCTGTATTGGTATCAATATAGAATATATTAGATTAATAGAGCTCCCAGGTATTATTTAAAAATACCCGAATGAGGAAGTATGTGATACAAAGACGATCCGGAGATCCTAACACAAGGGGTGAGTTTGTCCAACACGACAGCAATATCCCCCTTTTTTTTTCGATTTTAAAAAAACGAGGTCATTAATACAAATTTATTTGTTTGTATGTATGTTCCCCGATCACTCGAATACGCGTAGAACATTTTGGAAAATCATTTTCTAGTTTGAAAGTAAATACTTGTCAGGTAGTCCTACTTTATCAAAATATTTATTTATCGATGTAATTTGTAAACCAATCTTTGCTTCCTTCTTCCTTTATCTTATGTATAAATGCTGTATGCCTCTTTTACATAAATATTTCATCTCACAGGTCTACTGGAAGAGATCTCTTTTGAGATAACTAGTGCCTTTGTTCAACTTTTATTTGATGTATTCTCTGTTTAAATTTTACATGTACATAAAGTGGTAAATAAATAAACCTTATTTAACCCACTAGAGAGCATGTATTTTCTAATAGACACTAAAGAAATTACAAACGGATAATCCTCAAAATTTTTAAATAAAAAATATCACTTCCCAATAGTAGCCCAATAAGCAGGACAAATGGAAAAATACAGCCCATCGGTTAGATTATTAAAAAATATTGAACACGTTTTTTTTTCTCTGAGAAACAAAAAATTACAAAGATACAGTGCGTCGAAATTTTGCATGACGTCACGGCTACGTACGAATTTTATATAACGTCGCAAGCGCCCTCTCCAGAACTTTGATGCTTCGTATCTTTGTGAATTTTCACTTTTTTGGCAAACTGAACAATACGGTTCCATTATTTCTGTAGAATCTAATAGACAGACCAATCCGCTATTTTCCAACAAGTCAAATTAGATACTTTTTTCAAAACTTCAAAACAAACAGTTTCTATGGGATTGGTATGAAATACTGGGTAATGACGTCACAGTTTTTTGGAGTCAAATAGCGCTCTTATTACCAGTTTTTCTGCAATAATAAATCTATAATCGAGTCAAAATGGATATGTACAAAGACAAGTGACATTATTTTGCGACATTTTGTTTTTTTAACAGAACAAAATAATTTAATCTTGACCTGGGAAAATACCCAATTACAATTATACTTTTCTAACCCTGTCGTCATACCTATTACGTCACTTCCTTAGGTTTTTAAAAAATTTTTGGTAAATTAAATGAATAGAATAAAACCTTACTGTGGGCCCCAATCTGCTTGACATCCCCCATATAAATATATTTATTGATTTATCTGTATTCAATTCGCTAATTTCCAACCACTCAAATCAGATACTTTTTTTCTAAACGTGAAAACAAACATTTTCTGCGGGATTTGTATTAAATATACACTAATGACGTCATAGTTTCTTGAAGTCGAATAGCGCTTTTAACATTACATACTTTTTCTGCAAAAATAAATCTTAAAATTACATTGAACATGGATATGATCATGACAATTAGTAACATTATTTTGTCCCGCTTTTTTTCTTAATAGTAACATATAATTTATTTTTGACCCGGGAAAATACACAATGGAGAATATGCGCGTAATTTTTTTATTTGCTTAATAAAATCCTTATTAACCACAGTAAACAAATATGAAAGAATTTTTAAAACATCTTAATCAGCGAGGAAGATGTAATACTTTAAAGTTTTAACTAGAAAGAGAAGTCCGATATGGACTGGTGACGTCAAAGTCCATATCATCTATACATTTGCCATAAATAATAGCGTTTTTGCGAGTGAGATAGACATATTTTCGTAAAATCGTTATATCTTGTTCGTTTTTCAACCAATTTTTATTTTGTTTCTTTGTTAGTACCTTTCTTTTGAATATTTATGGATAAACTAGTTAGATAACACACATTTTTTATGCATATTCCCTATTGAAAAGACTATACATCACTATTCGTCTGACGAGCTAAAAGGCCTTCATTGCTAACATAAGTTTATATCGAGTGACAGAATATGGAGTTATGCTCAAGCCAAGTTGTAAGTATAATATACAGGGTGATGAAAATAGTCTCTTTGAGATAGAAAAAAAAAACATACTTAGTCTTTTACGTGTTTAGAGGATTTTTCAGTGTTGAGAAACAAAGATGACATTAAAAGTTTAATTTAGTAAAAATTTATACCAAAGATCTTAGATAAATAAGGTTATGACTAAAATTTGTCTAGAAAAAAAAATCACTTTTCGTGTGTTCATGTTTATACTTATGTAATTTTAGAGTGTCATTCTGAATTTCGACAGTTCATTATATCGACAAAGTCCCAATTTCGAAAAACAATATCACCATTCCCATTCTTTTGTCACTCATTTTAAACAATACTTATTTTTAATAAAATGTAAAGTTTATATTATTAGCATTTAGTGGTTTGGCAAATTATTAGTCACGGCCTGTGTACAACATGTCCCAGCTTTCTAAAAGTAGTGTTATTGGGTCGACGCCAAGTACATGTCTAAGCGTCAACAAAATAACGAATTACAGAAGAACACTAAATTTGTTTGTTTGTTTTTCGTGTGTTTCAGTGGCCAAGACTGGTGTCAGATTTTTCAAGGTACCTAAAAGCATCTGACATAGCTTGACGACTGCCAAACAATGATGACAGCCGGGAACAACGGCTTATACGTGCCTTCCGAAACACGGAGAAGCTCGAGAAATTTTGTATGTCATACGCCTGCTGTCCCTTTACTTGAGAATGCGCTAATAATGCACACTCCAGCCAGGCCACTGAGCTCCTCTACACCTTACTAATGAATAATAAAATAAATGAATTGATTATTTTATCAAGCAACTATTAATTTTTATGACAAGCTGTACCTGTTCCGTTCTCTGTTTGTCTGTCTGTAATCAACTCTTTCAAGTTAAATTTGAACGTCTCAGTTTCCGATTGAGCAGAAATTTTGCACGCAAACGTAGATCGCGAGACAATGCAATATTATGATGACATGGAGTTGATTTGATAATGGAGCGGGAAGGTGGTCATGCCATCTCTGTGATAAAACAACATAACCCCACCGAGTTGCAGCTCGATTGATTTGTCTTGAGGAGCATTTTAACCTTTTTGGGTAAGTGTTACAGACAAAAGATTGTTTTAGAAATATTTTTGTATATAATTATTTGTATTAATATTTACTAGTGGAGCTTTTGACCTCGCGAGTCATCCCTGATCCGTTGAAGTTTATCGGATAAAAAAGTGGTTCAGATAAAAAAATGCGTCTTAATAAGGATAACAAAAGAGTTTTACAACATTTTTGACAATTTTTCGAAACGGTTAAAATATTATGTTTTTAGGGATTACAACCCCTATTTTTCACAACTTTGAAAATGTCGCAAAACTGAATAGACCAAAAAATCAATATAAATTTCCAACCTTCTCACAAAAATTCACGAGAATCGGTTGAGAAATGCGACCTGTAGGCGAAAACAGCCGGATAAACCACCAAACTGACAGCCGAACAAAAGCATTCTTGGCCAATCTCGAAACAAGAGATGGGCCGAGTACTCGGTTGATACTTGATACTCGGCGTACTCGGCGGGTTTTTTGATACTCGTACTCGGCCGAATAACTCGGTTTGAATTCCGAGTATACTTTGTTTAAGAAAAGCAATATATTTCCATTCCCAAATTCGGGATCTTTTACGTGAAGTCATTATGTCAACAATCACTGATCAGGTACTACACACAGTCAATCGTTAATTAACAAACTTTTTCAACTATTTATCTACTATGACGCGCAACGTGACGTGTTTGTTTGCAAACAATCAAACTGGTAGTTGAAAGGCGTGGGCGGGGTGAGGGGTGTATCAACGCGAGCCGACGTCTCGACCGGCGCGAACCTGTTTGTACTGGTTTACGCGCGCAAAATGAGAATTTACATAAATGCTTCCTTAGGGTTGGAACAGCACTTTACTAAGCTGCTATCCCTTTCTGTCACTCAGAACCGTCATTAACTAGAGCGAGAGGGAGCGACGTAACGCTATGGTTTAATTTAGCTCACGTCAGAACTCCTTACCTTTTCGTTTAGATACCTAGACATCAATTGCAAGCCAATTCCATTCTTATAACTTTGGACAAACTATTCATGTAACTGAATTTTCCCCTTCGAAGTGGTCGCCGCACGCATAGTAATAATGTATATTTTCGATACCTAAACGGCGAGTGACACAGGCCTGATAAATGTAAGAAATGATAAATTGAAGACACAAAACATCTTCCACTAGCCAGAACATTTGATGAATAAAAACACTCTTTAGACTTATGTTAAATGAATGTTAAATTAACAAATTAAAAAGTTTAAGCATTATTTTTTTCTTGGATTACTTATTAACATAGTCTTCATGGTCTTTGGGTATGCCCTGGGCTCTGTCAGTCCCGTAAGGGATAAATTGTGTATCCATACATGATCAGTTCTATATTGTTTTTATTTTGTGATATTGTATCGTGGTCGTGGATTAAAGAGTAGCTATGTGAAGTTGCGACCATTTGCGTCCCAATGAAATATTATGGCACTTTAGTTTAGCGTTGCATAACTGTCGATAGTTTGACTATCGATAGTATTAAATAACTGATACTATCGATAATATATTACTAAGATTCCGCTGTCTAAAGGGTACGGAATCCTAAAAAGCACAAATATACCCAAAAGGAACTGACGTCCGTCAGGTTACAGAACAAGTACTAGTACTCACGTACAGAAGTCTTACTCAGAAAAGTAATTCAGAGAAATATCTACTTGTGGTTAGCGCTATGGTTTAATTTAGCTCACGTCAGAACTCCTCGCCTCTTAGTTTAGATAGACATCCATTGCAAGCTAATTTCATTCTTATTACTCTGGACAAACGATTCATGTAACTGAATTTTCCCCTTTGAAGTGGTCGCCGCGTGCATAGTAATAATGTAGGTATATTTTCGATACGTAAACGGGGAGTGACACAGGCTTGGTCAGGTGGCTGGTTGCCAAACCGTAGCCATGACTTTTCCTTTTCCACTTCGCATGGTCTTTTGTTTTTTATAACAACTGACTTTGGAAAAAGAAAAAATTAAACTAAAAAGCGACTTCAACACCATACTATCGATTTTGATAAAAATTCTATCAGACCAATGGACAAGCAAGCAGTCCCGAACAAAAAAAAATTGTGCAGTCGTCTTTGAGTAATCGGGGAACATAGATAAAAAACCGGCCAAGGGCGAGTAGGACTCGCCCATGAAGGGTTCCGTAGCAGCAAGTAACAATATAAAAGTTCTTGTAGTTCGTGGTAACTTTGGTCGATGTTTTAATAAACATATTAAAAAAAAACTACTTACTAGATCTCGTTCAAACCAATTTTCGGTGGAAGTTTGCATGGTAATGTACATCATATATTTTTTTAGTTTTATCAGTCTTTTATTTTAGAAGGTACAAGGGGGGGAGGCGGGGATACTCATTTTACCACTTTGGAAGTGTCTCTCGCGCCAAATATTCAGATTAGAAAAAAAATAATGTATATTAGAAACCTCAACATTTTTAAAGAACTATCCATAGACACGTGGGTAAAAAAAATTAAGTTTCAGTCCTAAGTATGGGGGACCCCAAATATTTTTTTTTTCTATTATTGTATGAAAATCTTAATACGGTTAACAGAATACATCGACTTACCAAGTTTCAAAAGTATAGTTCTTATAGTTTCGGAAAAAAGTGGCCGTGACATACGGACCGACGGACAGATAGACATGACGAATCCATAAGGGTACCGTTTTTTGCCATTGGCTACGGAACCCTAAAAAGAAGATTCCGACAAATTGATAACACCCTCCTTTTTGAAGTCGGTTAAAAAGTACTAAAATTGAAAACACGAATTTAAAATTTTAGTTTTCTTCATTACTCTGGTTTGATTTTAAGTAGGTACTGTTTTTTCGACAGCTTTTAAAACGGCCATCTCTTATTCATTGCACCACACGAACGAACTGAAGCGTGCAAGCTTATCTTTAACGATTTGTTTATATTTCCAGAATCTTAAGACGAAGTGGTAGCTAAAGTGGCGCCCTCATTTGAAATAAATTGTTTAAAACTAAATACGGTGATAATTAAAAATTTGATTTGTATAAATGTCTAGAAAGACATTTAAACTATTTTCTGAATAACCTTTGATATTATTACTAATAGTCCGTCTGGTTTTAAAACTGTTTTTCGCCAAAAGTGGCCACTTTTGGCGAAAAACAGTTATAAAACTAGACGGACTACCAATATTACTTTCAAATGTTATTTATAAAATAGTTTAAAGGTCTTTCTAGACATTTATACAGATCAAATTTTTAATTATCACCGTATTTAGTTTTAAACAATTTATTTCAAATGAGGGCGCCACTTTAGCTACCACTTCGTCTTAAAACGCGGAACGCTTAAAAGATATTTAGGCTTTCTATAAAATAAGTTATCTATAGAAGAGGGTACTAAATATACTTATCATCATCTACTAAATTTAACCCTTTCACCGCAAACGTCGGATGTTTCCAACCATGAATTTTCTTACTGAAATTACGAGGCCTTGAATTTTTGCCCGACAAACCTGACGTTCACAGATAAAGGGTTAAGGGGAAACCTGATTTTTTTCCAGGGTCCAGTGCTGCCCCTATTTGAAAAAAATCATTCGATAGGAAACGGAGACATCATTTAAAATTTTGTCTTGGCCAGGCACTAGATAACCCTTCAAACTATTTTATAAACTACTGTTTACAATTCAATGTGAAAACGTGAAGCTTTTCTAACCACAATTACGAAAGGCGTATGTGCGTAGAAAGCTACACGTTCTCACTATTAATATAGGTGACCAACATATCAAATGTATTCGGAAAAGGAAAATTCGTACAATTGCGACGTTTTTAGTCGCATGGATATTGTAGTTGGCAATCGTAACTACGGAACCCTACACTGCATGTGGTCCGACACGCCCTTGACCAGTTTTTTGTAATGCCAAATGACACAAGGGCAGAATTAGGTGTAACGGTTCATTCGTTTAAATGGTTGGTATAATGCCAGCGCGCCGACAAAGGCGGCACCGGCTCTTTCAAAGACACGGTCTTTGAGTACCTAAACCAACCCTTTCAGTGAACTATAACATAGTCAGTATTATACTAAACTTGCTGTAAATTGCGCATTGAATGAAAACATATAAGTCTTATAAAAGACAAAGAAAAATCTTGAATAAATAAAAAAAAAAACCGTCATCTTTTCACTTACAACCATAGAGAATAAGAGGCGTTTAACCCTAAAACTCTAAAGACAAGATTAAAGAAAAAAGTTTCGCAGAATTGTCTCTGGCGACACAAACGTTGTAAGGGAAAAAGAAGAAAAGACGTCGAAATAACACTTCCTTTCGTTAGGGCTTGCAATCCCGGGAAATCTCGGAAAAAGTGGGATCGAGACATTAAAAAAGATAGACATCGCGGCCGCTTACGGAGTTTAAATTTATGGCTCTTCGATATGAACAACTTTAGATAACAATGGTGAGACCTGTCAAAAATTTACTGTCTAAAACTAAAAAAAAGTGCATGGTAGTCCGGACAATTTGTACAGAACACTACATAACTTTTCAATGATCCCAAAGGCAAGTTATGTCGATAAACTAAGGTACCTCTATGTTTCGGTGTTGTTGTAGGAGAAACAGTTTTTCTCCTACAACAACACCGAATTTCAATGTTACACACGAAATCCATTCAAATAATCACAAATTATGATAAACAAACAAACTTGCCTATCGTTTTTTTGAAGTGAAAACTTCTTATGTTAAACTCGCGTCAGGGCGTCAGGACACGTGACCTGATCGAAAATTCGTAAGAAGGATGGAGAGCAGACAGCCGGCGCGGCGCGGCGTAGGACAGGAAGTATCCTCCTCTCTTTCTACGGCACGGCGAAAATGTATGCCTGCGCCTGCTGTTTCGTTTAGACGGCGCAGGTTGCTTGCGCGAATGTTCGTGTGTGTTTATGTTACAGCGTGCCACGCGCATCCATGGAAATGCAAAACGTTAATATTCAAGTTTTCACTTCTGCTGGCACTCCCGGAGTGCAACCCGTCTTTTTGTTGTAGTGGCATTATCTTCCATTTTCACTTCGAGATTCACATCATAAGATAATTTGTTTTCTACGTCAGATGCCTTTATACAGCTTGGGAATCTTTAGTATCAATGTTGACTACACGAAAACAGAATGAAAGAAATTTCGAAATCTCGATGTTAGGCGTCCACTCGTTATTACATTACAGAATCCCGTTATTCCGGGATCCAAGATTCCGATTTATTCTGAGATTGGAAGCTCTATTCCTGTCCCAAGTAGGGTTGTCACTGGCTATTATGAAACGTCTATTGTGTGTCGCATTTTTTTCTTAAAAATACACTGACAGATTGCGTTTCCCGGTTAACTTGGATATTGTAAAAACAGAATTGTATTTTTAAAGCAAATGTGATTTATTTTGTATTACTAATAACAATGATTGATTTGCAGTCTTTTTTAGTGTTCCGTACCCAAAGGGTACAAACGGGACCCCATTACTAAGACTCCGCTGTCCGTCTGTCTGTCTATCAGCAGGAACCTCATGAACCGTGTAGCTAGGCAGTTGAAATTTTCACATATTTCCGTCGCCGCAATACTAAAACAGAATAAAATAAATACTTCAATGGGGCTCCCATACAATAAGTGTGATTTTTTATAGATATGGTACGGAAGCCTTCCTGCGCGAGCCCGACCAGCACTTGGCCGGTTATTTCCATGCTGCTCTTCCAGTGTAGATTGTAAAAGCCAATCGAGGGAATGCGCACGAATATGAAGAATCGTGTAGATGCATAGGCGCCACTATAACTATGTCAACCCTTATAAAAATTATATAAATAAAAAAAAGATATATACGGACAAATTACACTGATTGAGCTAGCCCCAAAGTAAGTTTAAGACTTGATTTATGGGAAACTAACTCAACGATACTATATTTTATAACAAATACATTTAACGGTAAACACCCAAGACCCAGGACAATTTGAAAAAGGCCATTTTTCAACTTGCCCTGACCGGGAATCGAACCTGGAACCTCTAGGTGGCGGATCCCAACTGGGCCGGAGGTTATGGTTTAAAATAGAGGGTAGGTCTCAGTATCGGGTCCCGATTTTACCCTTTAGGTACGGAACCCTAAAAAGGTAAAGTTGCAGAAAAGTAGTTAAGTTTCAAGTGTCTCATAAAGTCTCTGGTTTCTTTATAAAAATAGATTTCTTCTAGGCAAGTCTATTAAGATCTCAGAAATCACTTTAGTCACTAAATTACATAGCTAAAGAATCCTTACAGCCTGGCCACGGGGACAGGCGGCGCGAACGGCGGCACGACGGGCGGGGCGTCTATTCGCTCGGCGCGAATTACAGGCCACGGGCAGTCACGTTCGCCGCGGCGACCAAAACCGAGAGCAATCTCTCTATCAAAGTTATCTCAATATTGCTTGCAAAGTAGTAATTTTTCGGTCGAAGACATATTGTTTAGACGAGATTGTGGAGTACATGATTTAGAATGGTTGGATGTCTACTACATAATATTGTAAGAGAAAAAGATGGGAATACTGATGCCGATTTTAGACGGTACATGAGGTCTAGAGCTACTCGTACATCTACTCAAGTAATAAGGTCTCGGCGGAACAATCGAGCTAACTCACAAGCCATATTCGTACGAGATCATTTTAAAGACTATTGTGTAAATAATTAACTTACCTACTTATTATTTTTACCTGTTAATAAAAAATAGTACTTACTTTCAGTCAGGATTTTTTTTTTCTTCCCACATTTTTTAAATCACATTTTTAAATTGTGCTGTGGGTGGCCAGACTTCCATATAGCTGGCCTAGCTAATATTTCTGTTATAAAAATTTCGGTATCCATTCTAAAATAAAAATGTTGTCCCTTCTACTATGCGCCGCGACTACCGCCCAGCTCCGTGGCATGCGCTATACTGATACACCGTGTTGTTTCACTCGCCCGCCGCGCCGTCGGTCGCCCGCGCGATTCGCCAGGTGCATCTCGCGGTCGCCTCGCCGGTCGCCGGGGAGCGTGGCATGGTCGGTACTTTTCACTACTATTATTCTACTTCAATTTTTATTGACGAAAAAATGCTATTATAGTTTAAAAGAATATTTGAATGATAATTATGTTGACCATACTTAGATTTATTATTATTGTAAATTATTTGCTTTTTATTTCTTTTTAAAATTTTCTATTATTATCAACATATAACATGCATGAACTTAATTGAAAGTCGAGACATCTATTTAACAGAACTATTGTACGTCCATCTGGGCAGGGCGCCGTGATACTTATCAAATATTGTACATCTTTTATATACCTGTAGTTTCACTATAAAGATATATTGTATTTATTTGTATTTGTGTATCTTAGTAGTGACACGCCCCGGCTTCGCACGGTTATGTTTTTAACCTCTGTCACAGAAGACACGAAGTGTTATAAGTTTGATGTGTCTATGAGTCTGTCTGATTTCAATGTTTTTTTTTGCAAGATTCTTTATCTGTCGAGATGGTTCTTAGCTATTATATATGTCGGGATGAGCCATCTTTATTTTTGCTTTATCTTTGTACATCGACATGGGGACTGGTGCGCGGGAAACGACAGCTCCTCAAGGCGTTAGCATTAGGGACCGGATTAGAGATTTGGAGGACGTGTTGCGTGCGCTGCGCTCTTGTTTTGTATTGTCGTGTTTTTCATTAAAAATATTTGTAGCAGTTCGCGTTTTTCATTTCACTTCTGATAATTTTATTCTTCAGTTTACATGCGCAAACAATAAAGTATTGTTTTAACAAATCCTGGGGTGGTGCACACTATTACAAATAAATTAATAAATATATAGGGACAAATAACACTGATTGAGCTAGCCCCAAATTAAGTTCGAGACTTGTGTTATGAGATACTAACTCAACGATACTATATTTTATAACAAATACTTATATAGATAAACATCCAAGATCCAGGACAATTTGAAAAATGCCATTTTCCCACTTGTCCTGACCGGGGATCGAACCCGGGACCTCTGGGTGGCGGACTAGCATGTTGACCACTACGCCACGGAGTTCGTCAATACAATGTTACAAGGCAGATATAATGCGGTCGTGTAAGGAGCATGGCATTCAACGTCACGGGTGTGTTCGCTCCAGGAGATTGTTTTCCGTTTTTGTGAACTAGGAGTCCATTTAAAGTCATAAGATAATCAATAATACTACATTGTTGTACGATTCTACACTCATTTAAGGACCCTGCTGGGCACTGCAAAGCAGAAAGCAGGAATCTTGTCAATTATTCACAATTATATATAGTTATATTTTGCTATTTCAGTCATTTACAATAAATTTCAAGTCTTACATATATATATTTATATTTATAAAGTTTTTATTTAGGTATTATATTCTTTATTCATTTATTATTATTTTTTATTGTTTCTTGTTTATATATTTAATATATTTTTACTTAAGTTTATCTTCAAGGTACTCCGACACCGAATAGTAACATTTAGAAAGTAGGAGTTCTTTTATTTGTTTACTAAATGTCTTTACAGTTGTCGCATTTTTTATATGTTCCGGAAGTTTATTATATATCTTAACCGACATAGCTAGAGGACTATCCGAGTGTAGCATTAGTTTAGAATTTGGTAGTTGTAATTTGTTTTTATGTCTTAATTCATACCTAGTATTAATTTCCATTCTTTTTTTGAAGAAGTTTAAGTTTTGATGTGCAAATTTGCATATTTCTAATATATACATGGAAGGGGCAAGATTTGTAGTTTTTGAAAATGAGGCTTGCAACTTTCTCTTTGTTTTTTATTCATTATTATTCTTATTAGCTTTTTTTGCATTTTGAGTAAACTTTCTGATTCGGTACTATCTGCCCATAGCAGCACGCCCCGTAGCTTGGCCAAGCGTAGGCGTAGGCATAGTATGCAGATACAGCTGTTTGTACGTCAGTTGTTTTCTTTATTTCTCATAGCGCATATGCGAAACTTGACATTTTGCGTTTTATACTGTTTATGTGTGATGTCCAATTTAAATGTGTATCTAATATTAGACCAAGCAATGTGAATATATAATAAGAATAATACAAGTATTCCAGAATAATGATTAATAGTATCATTATGGACAGTGCATTCAATGAGTTATTTGGATATTTGTGAATATTATGAGTTAATTACCTAGAAACTATAGTGATCAATTATGAAGACCATCTTGTTCCGACATATATATAGTTTGATAGAAATCGATTTAGCCGTGAAGGCTTGAAATTCTTTTTTTATGCTGCCAAATGAACTTTCATAATATAAACCTTACTTTGTCTGTTGATGAAACACATATTAGAATCCGTTGCGTAGTTTTAAAGATCGAAACCTACTAATAAAGATCTGTGCGTCTATTTTAATAATTGCGTTTTTTTTTTGGTGTACAACAACTATATATAAACTATTACTTACTTACATACACAAGCAAAGAAGACGACTTTGTTTTATATCTATGTATTGATTAAAGGTTTTAAAGAAATTCCGCTTCGGATTCAACTGTGGAATCCTAAGGATAGTGCTTGATTTTTTTTTTAAATTAATTTACGGCTCTGGATACAAGTCCTTTAGAGCCTATCTTTATTTATTCACTTCTTTATTCCTTACCCTAACCCTAACTATACAATCAAAGGTTGGTGTATGTCCTTTGATTGCTTCAAGGGAGCTTCTGGCGACAAATTTATACGAGCCCACTGGTTTTCATAGCTGATTGAGTGGCGGACGGCGCCTAAAGACGCCCACCACAGTCCGCAAATAAATATCACTACAACCGCACTATAAGTGTCTACTTTAAATATTTTACATATTGTCCATGAGCGTGAGCATTTATAACACTAAACTACACCAATTTTATTATATAAAGTCCACTAGAATCAATTTGCAAAACAATTTAAAGCAAACTCCCAACTGAACCCCTTGACTTCTCGCCAAAAAAAGCTTGATAGTGCTCGAGACTCTGTACCTATGTTAAATTAAAAGAACGAAAAAAAAAACGTGAACCATAGATAACACAGATCACGAAGAAAACCTCATTAGAGTTAACTATCTTTCTTTCAATTCCGCATCGGAAGCAAAGCCATAAGACCATGGCGGATGTCGTATGTTTTTATCTACATTGATCACAGATAAAAACTCTTATGGGAGCGAATCTCATGTCAAAAAGTAATTTAGTAAATCGAAGGGCATTTTTTGAAAATCCTCCAACGTCGGCTAATTCGAATAAAGAGCTAGGGATGCGAAATTGGTCTGTCGAATCAATGAGTATCGATATTGTAGTATGGTAAATATTAAAACATCGATAAGCGCAAACCAGACAATGTTTAAACGTAGAAAGTCAGACAGATATCATTTATTTTTCAGTTCATTCGTACTAAGTACTAGATATATGTTACTATATGGCGTCATACGAAGAGGACCACATGGTGTCAGTATGGAAGATTGTAAAGTATTAAAATGTACCTAAGAGAGAATGACGGAGTTTATGATGCTTATGATAAAGGAGTAATTGTGGCCACACACTGGTGGTCGAAGTTCTTTTAGAATTGAAAGGAATGAAAACGAGGAAATTTTTTACGTCTCTTTATGAGAAAGTTATTAATTTTGATGAAATAAACTCGGTCTTACAAAGCCTGTACATTTGTAATTTCGATACCTAACGATATTATCGGTAAACACCTCTTACTTTATTAAATTAAATAAAAATGAGTTTACATAAGTGTCTTACAATAAGTGATATACATTAAAGTTAAGATCGCAGAAATTTACAGCTTACAAAATATTTTACATGTTTTGACAAAATAGTTATTAAAATAAATAACACAACACGAACGCCTTTGTATCATGTTTCTGTTAATTTTTTTTCGTTCTGTTTTTGTATTTCCTTTTGTTTATGGTGCAATACAAAGTATTTGTATTCTAATGCCAATAGAAAATTTAACAGAATACAATTTAGGAAGGACAATGTAGATAATCAAAATATTTTTTTTCAACTATGTAACCTGACATATACTTTATTTCTCTTTATAGGCTCTATAAAGAGAAATAAAGTATATGTCTTTTTTTTAAAGGTTTCTATCCAAATCGATGTTATAAACTCACATTTCCAGCTTGTACGAGTGCACTTTCTGTAATGATAATTTGGTAAACTCCTATAATTTGGTATCGACTAGTCACAAATTTCCAGCCCTAGCAACGCCAGGGTTGTCGATCAAATGATACGAAATAAAATTGGAATTGCTCCGCCCTGAATACGTTAGGGAGAAATGGAGGATGGATCGCTTATGTGTGGATATGAAACTTGTTTTTAGGGTAAATATACATTTTTGTTTAAGTGAATAGCTTCCATGTGTAACAGTTTAAGCTACATGGTTATTATAAGCTTCTTGTAATCATCATCATCATCTTTGTAATCCACAGGAAGTCCACTGCTGGACATAGGCCTATATTATATAGTATATAGACCGATTGGAAAGGGCCCACATCCAGGCGACTTTAAACAGTATTAGCTTCTCAATTCGAATGTAGATACAACAAGTTTTTTGGAAAGAAATACAAAAGATAGACGGTAAAAACATAACCCTTATCTTTAACAATCGGATCAAATATAATCTCCATCTCGACATCCCTAAATCTCGATCACAAGACAAATCCAAACAGCCTAAAGACGTACACATCTAGTTTCCTTCGCCTCTAAAAAAAAACAATAAAATTCCACTTTCAAATCTTGTAAACGACCAATCAGCTGATTGTTGCGAATCCGCCATTTTGGAAATTTAAAGAGTCACAAGCGAGGGCCGTAAAATTTTATTTGTGGGGTGGTTTATGTTTGGAATAAGATTGGAATGGCGTATATTGAAGTAATCTTAATAAAAATCGTCGAGAGCTTAGACGTATTCATATTGGGCGAGTGAATGTTAAAAAAAAAGGTACTAAGTTGAGTAATTAAAAGGATGGCAGAGAGAAAATAGGAGTGGAAGCACCTCCATTTAACTCCACCGATAAGAACAAACTTTTAAATTACAATAATAATTGGCCAAGTGCGTTTCGGGCCACGCGCAATGTAGGGTTTCGTAGTTACAAATGTCAAAAACGTCTAAAAACTAATTTTCTATTGAATTTGTATGAAATTTTAATTTTGCGAGTACATTTTATAAGTTGATCGCCTATAACTTTTTAAATTGTAAACCCTACTTAGCTCTGATAGTTTTCTTTTAAATTTCGTTATACGTGTTTATGTATAACCGTTTAGCAGATAGAGGGGCGGGGGGGGGGGGACACTTGGCTCAAACAAAAATTTTCATATTAAAACCAAATATTTCAAAAACGGATCTCTAAATCGAGAAACGGTTTTCACAACCTCATAATATTGAAAGACCTTTTGAACGATAAACAACATGACTGGTTAGTCGAGAAAAAGAATTGCCCTTTCACTTTACTTGTATGTTAGCTACCCTAACAAAATATTTTTTTCAATATTTTCTATTACCGTTTTTTCTACATAATTCATATACATACCCATGCCAAATCACAGCTTTCTACTACTAATAGTCACTGAGTAAAACCGCGGACGGACAGACAGACATGGCGAAACTACAAGGGTTCCTTGTTTACTACGGAACCTTAAAAAGGAGACTGTTAGAGTTGACATAATAATAATATTTTATAATATTTAATAGCTATGCTGGCTAGTTGTGGCGAGCTGTTGTTAAGTAACGACACCACGGACCTGAGTGCTTTAGAGAGCCGGTCAGAGCACTCGTCCCCGACGCATCTTCATCCGTCGTGGTATATGAAGACCTAAGAAGGCTCGCAGGTCTCTGAATTGCCATAATTGGCCGTGCAGAGAGGAGACAAGTGCAAATAGCATAAAAAGAAATTCGAGCTCTTCCGTGATTTGGAAGGGATGTTAAGCTACACCAGCTGTATTTAGACAGCTTGAAAATCGGACGTCCGCTTTAGGTACTTACAGACACGAAAACCAAAACAAAACAACAAACAGGTGAGAAACTAAATATAAATAAATATATAGGGACTAAAAACACTGATTGAGCTAGCCCCGAAGTAAGTTCGAAACTTGTGTTATGGGATACTAACTCAACAATACTATATTTTATAACAAATACATATATAGATAAACACTCAAGACCCAGGACATTTTGAAAAATGCCACTATTCAACTTGCCCTGACCGGGGATCGAACCCGAGACCTCTGGGTGGCGGACTAGCATGGTGACCACTACCCCCACGGAGGTCGTCAAACTAGGAAGGTGGTTATTAAAATACTTGAGTGACTATTCACACACACTCGTGGTTTAATACCTCTCATTACGTAACCGTCATAAACTACAATTTTATACTCGTTCTCTATCAAAAGATAAGATGAAGTTCTTGCTTCGGTAAGTCTGAACTCGTCACTTAACTAGGTCAATCTAATCAACTCGACCTATTTGAATTAGTTTTATGTATGTTTGTTTTACTTAACCCAATAATCTTACATCTCTTTTGCTTTATTCTAAGCTGGAAATAAAAAAAAACTTAAAATGTACTAGCTGCTTCTCCTCCCGTGCAAAATCTGATCAAGGGACAGGCTAACATGCGGATAGTCGTTGCAGCTAACAACCCAGTTCTATTTTAATACCTTTTTTTGTTATAACTTTATTGTACTATTAAGCCATACAATTACATTAAATAACAACATAAAGATTAAATTGACAAAGGCGGACTCATCCCATAATGGATTTCTTCCAGTCAGCGACTAAGAAGATAGGACAATTACTGACAAGAATAACAATAAAAGGTCGTACTTCACATAGAATAAATGAAACTAACATTATTTCTAATTATATAACTACACTTGTAGTCTTACTACAAGATCATCATCATCATTTCAGCCGCATAACGTCCACTGCTGGACATAGGCCTCTCCCAAAGATTTTCAAAATGACCGATCTAGAGCGGCCTGCATCCAGCGCTTTCCATCGTCAGACCACCTTGTGGGTGGGTGTCCTACGCTTAAATACATACTACTGCAAGATAAATACATACATAAATAGTCGTACATACATACATACAACGTGAAAGGGACATACCCGTAATAAATCGAACCACGGGCTAGATCACTACAGTTAATGAAATTAAAATAACAGTCAAAAAGCCAAAAAAAATCGCATTTCCATACAAAAGTGTGCAGTCGCTCGGGCAATTTGTATGGGAATGTCGATTTTTTTTGCTTTATGACTGTTATTTTAATTTAATTATACTATTTTGATCTAGTACAGCCCGTGGTTTGATTTATTACGGGAATGTCTCCTTAACTTAACGTTGTAACATACAAGACTCAGGGGGGTTACTCCAAAAGCGGTACGCAAGGCGGACGTTACTGCGTATCCGTGTTTCAGTATCAAGCGATATTGAGCACTAACGTATGATGATAAAGTCTAGTTTGATTTAATAGGGCGTCACTATCGGACGACTAACGTATTATTTTATGGAGTATCCTCCAGGTCAATCTGAAAAAGATTATTTTCCAACTTGACCTGACCGAGGATTGAGTCCGGGACCTTCTGTGTTGCAACCCTACATAATGACCACTAGGCCACAGAGGCCGGCCACAAAGGTTGTCACAGAGATATAGTCCGTCTTATTATAAAACCCAGACTAACTTTGTTACTAGGTTTAAACCATTATCCGCTCAAAATGAAGTTGACATTGACAGGTGAGATAGTGTGATATTACTAGATGTCAACTTGATTTGGTCGGATAATGGTTTAAACCTAGTAACAAAGTTAGTCTGGGTTTTATAATAAGACGGAGTATGTTAAAGACGTCCAATATAGTCTAGAAACCACGTGACGTCTGTAAGTCCTAAATCAGAATAGCAAAATAGGAAAGACCTACAAAGTATCCGTTTCACCTTTTTGCCTAAAAAATAAACAAAACTAACTTTAAATGAACATGGCTAAAGAGGTCATTCACCTCATAACACATTTACGCCAAGTTTCACATTTTGTATCCCAATAAAAACAAAGTTCATTCAAAAACCGACCTTATCCTGTTATCCTAATACCCAAATTCCGATACAGCGTTTAATTTTTAAATATCCACGTCAAATTTCGCTCTTAAAGCAAGGAAATAGGGTCTTCTACAGTTGAGTATAAATAGCGAAAGTTACGCAAAGCAATTATGAACTCAAACATGTTTTGCTTTAAGTCGATATTGGCTTGAAAAAGTTGTCGGTTCGCTCCCCAACAATTTCGGCAGTGTAGCTACAGGCTGTTTTGAATTTTTCATTCCATCGCTTGACTTGTTTTTAAGAAAATATTGAATGTATTACTTTATGTTCGAAGTTTTCTTGCAAAAAGTTTGGATAGGATATGTCAAAAACAGAGGCGTGGGTTGGATAAAATGTAATACACCTTTAAACGTTCCGGTAGGGTTCCGTAGGTTCCAAAGGGTGCCAAAGAGGATATCTACATCATGGAACTGTACCACAGTATTAATTAATGTATTACATACACAACGGACACTTCTAGGGTTAGCGCAATATGCGTCCCCGTTCCCCGTCCCCGCATCTCTCCTCCGTTATCGCCTTGTCGAGTGTGTTAAGGGCGAATTTATTTTTTTATGTTATAGCGCGACATACGAACAAGCGGGTCACCTGATGGTAAGTGATCATCGCTGCCCATGTACAACTGCAACACCAGGGGTGTAACAGAAACGTTGCCGGCCTTTCAGGAAGATATAGACTCGTTTTTTGAAGGTCTTGTGAAGGTTGAAGGTTTTGTGAAGGGTGTTGTATCGGAAAATAGTTTCGTTTGATGGAAAGTAGACATAAATAATACTCCGCCACAGGTACGGCGCTTAATAGAAACGGAGTATCATTTATGCCCACTACTACAAACATAACTATACATTCATGCACACGTCAATGTGTGTGTTCGCCCGCCAACACACGTGACAAGGCGACGACGGAGGAAAGGTGCGGGGACGGGGAACGGGGAAGGATCTTACGCGGGAACCTAAGAGTTTCTGTTCTGTATGTAATACAGAACCCAGCTGATTAGTTTGTTGAAATGGAGGTGGGTGGGACACATAGCGCGACGAACCAATGGCCGATGGGGCAAAAAGGTTCTCGAATACCACGTACTGGCAAGCGAAGCGTAGGACACCCACCCACAAGGTGGTCTGATGACCTGACTAAGGTCGCTGGAAAGCCCTGGATGCAGGCCGCTCTAGATCGGTCATTTTGGAAATCCTTGGGAGAGGCCTATGTCCTGCAGTGGACGTTATGCGGCTGAAATGATGATGATGATGATGTAATACTTATATTTAATCTGTGACTCCGCTCCTATGAAGTGACAAACCCATGACTGTTCTCCAATATCTAAAATTGTAAAATAAGTAGCCAACACTGATAATTTCAAGCCAACAACTGACATAGCTTTACGACTGCCATACAATGATATGAAAGCCGGGATCAACGTGCTTAACCTGCCTACTCAAGTACGGACATGCATAGCTTATAAATATAATTATTTCTCTTCCTCGTCACTAGATGGCGCTATAGGTATTTATTAAAACATCAAAATCTTTTATCACTAGCATTTGAATAAAGTAGTACTCCAATTAATTAAATATGACTTATATGAGATGCAATAAATATTTTTAAAGCATATTCAACACTGCATTGTCACTTTTTTGTTAGTCGTGTGCTGCCATCTCTGTGTGCCTACCCGCAACTTCAGTTTTGCCTACTTACGGGCCCTACAATAGTTTCTATGGCGTTGGGTATCTGTAACGTTAGTAAATAACTATATTCTCTTTGGTACGGACAGGCCTGTTTCACTCCCCGTTTAGGTATCAAAAATATACCTACATTATTACTATGCGCGCGGCGACCGCTTTGAAGGGGTAAATTCAGTTACATGAATCGTTTGTTCAGAGTAAAAAGAATGAAATTGGCTTGCAATGGATGTCTAGGTATCTAAACGAAGAGGTGAGAAGTTCTAAATTAAACCATAGCGCTACCATATTAAGTAGATATTTCTTTGAATTTATTTTCTGAGTAAGACTTCTGTACGTGAGTACTAGTACTTATTCTGTGCCCGTAGTTGCTCTGTTACTAAAGCGATGGGTCGTTGGATTGACGGGTTTGTGAAGCAATACAACGGGTTGTCAGAGGTATAAAACCAAAAAATACAATGGTACACCGGGAGTGTCGACAGAAGTGAAAACTTGGTGTCGGTTACGGTAACGGTGTCGCGAGTTCAATGGTTTTTTCTCATCGCAAAAAAAGCTCGTGCGTGCCTAAACAAAGAAGTTTTCACTTCAAAAAAGAATCAAGAACAAATTAATCTTTCTTTTTCTTTTGCGATGAATAAAGTCATAAATAATGTTTCTGTTATAAAAATGCCTAAAATTTGCACAATCACAAAACTTATATTAAGTTAGCCCCAAACTAAGCGATTCGTATGCTAAAGTCACCCTGTATGATAAAATTAATAAAGCAGTGGTGCTCAACCGATGTTCCCTGTAAGGAACCCGAAGTGGTTCGCGAAACTACGGATTTCTATAATAGCCACACGTCCACGTACTTTTAGCTTTGAGTGACACTGAACCAATTAATGCAAACACAAATATCGCATTAAAATATAGAAGTAATATCTCTGTAATGTTAAATTTCTTTCAGAAAATTTATTCGTTTTGCCGTACACAAGAGCTATTTGGATTTGTATACACGGTGATTTTTTATTCGTTTTGGAGCCAAAGGCCACTTCATAAGTTAATTAGTAAGACCTAATTAGCTAGTCAAAATAGAAATCCAGAAACAAAAAATGTTGACTGAAACTCGAAAGTAAAATCGTGAGATCAATTAGTAGCACCGGCGCCTAGCAGCGACCGGCTAGATTTCGAGTTCATCGGGGTCACGCGGCAGCTTTGGATGGGCGTAACTACGTGGTCTCGATTAAAAATCATTTTCGCAACTTTTTTATCCTATGTCATACACAAATTTTGATTACGTATAAGGATAGAGTAATTTATTTGCCATACGACATTTTTTTTCCAGAACCAATGAAAAGTCAGCGTGTATAGTTATTCTGTGCCAAATCCTTTTTTAGCGTGAGTCTTTTCACAATCCCTTACTTTTTTTCATTTTGTAAAAAGTAATAGTCCATGACAACACAACACATTGTTAAATAGTTTGGAGGACTATTTGTCACTAAAAGGTTAAGAACCACTGTCTTAAACTCTACCTTCTCAAACTTCAAACCGCCCTCCGCGAACTTTCATTACACCAACTCCAACTTCATAACCACCCTGTTTACAAAATTAATTTGCCAACAAAATATGCAACCGCCTGTATATATGTAAATTATGGCATCAACCGGCTCTCGGTTCGTTAGGCGATCCTTTTACGTTGTTTGTGGAGCGATTCATGAGCGGACGCGACAAATAAATAAAAATTTATGAGAGCACATCGCGAAAATTTAGACTTTGCACCTCACTTGTTTTCGTTACACAATTTTTAAGTATCTTGTCTGGAAGAGATAATAATAACTTTATTTCACGTTAAACAGTATACAGTGTAAATGTCAATTTACAATTTATTACATGGTACGTAAGTTCTTAAGTAGGTACATATTTGCATGCATAGATGAACACGGAGGGCTAAAACCCGCTTTTATTTAAGAAACAGGTGAAGGCACACTTTCTTCAAAAACTGTCAGATAGATCATAGTGTATTTATGTAGTATATGTAGGTATTGTTTATCATAGTTTATACTTAATAGCGTGTATTTTTTTGTATGTACTTTATTGTTTTGATGATTATTTTGACATATAGTCTTTTTTTTCGGTGCAAAACTTGAATAGGTACCTACTCAAGTTCTGCACTACCGCTGTCATTCTCTACATCACCCGTTTGGTTGACTGGTAGATAAGGCCTTAGGCTTTAAGTCCGCCATTACACTTGTATTTGTGTATGAAGTTAAATAAATAAATAAAAAAAAACAATGATTTATTATCTACCCGCCGTAGTAGTAATAGATTTACTGTATCACGGTCGGATAGTGATACATACAGATTACGTTTTTATCCTGACAGGGTAGACATAGCCCAGGGCCTTAAGACACAAAGGCCACGCTTAGTGTGATGTTGGGCGTTAAGATAGAAAAAGGAATAAAAACAGTGATGGGTTACTAGCCGCATTGCTTATTAACAGGATTCGCATTTTCGCCCATTCGCTCGGCGTTTACGATCTGCACAGGAAGAGAAGCAGCTAGTAAATACTATGTTTTTCTTTTTTTCAAGACCAGCAATGAAAATTACCAACAAGGCAGACACATACTAACTAAATAAATCGCTTTCTCTTTTAAACTTTATCCCATGTATAAATATTTATTAATTTTTTGTACACGCGAATTAACGCAAGACGTCCCTTTTTAATCCCCAAATAAAAGATTTGACGGTGTGTGTCCGTGTGTCTGTTTTGTCTCTCTGTCGGCGCCTAAACGAATATGCGATTTTAATGCGGTTAATTTTGTTTGAAAGCTGACTTCATTCAGATGGTTCTTAGGTACTTTTGATGGAAATCGGCCCAGCCGTTCAAAAGGTATAGGGGTGGACTTTTTTTTATAGGCCAGTCGAATAAACTTGATTTTGCTGAAGTGTCAATCGGGTTACACCGACCGTGGTTTCAGCATTACTGGTGAAGCGATTTTTGGCTTCCCGCTCGGCTACGTCACGTTACGTCACATCACGATACGTCACGTCACGTCACGTCAAGTCACGTCACGTCACGTCACGTCACGTCTATAAACAAGAAAATAAAAAAAATTACGTTTCATGTAAATTCCCGTGTATTTTTTTTTAATAAATCGCTTCCGCTTGTTAACTGCACCAAACATGAACTTGGTAAGGTCCTCTCGCTCCATCGCCTCTAACCGTTACTAATATAACTGATGTAATATTTCCAATGCGAGTATTTTTAACAAATACTACGTATTTATCACTTACGGGGTTGACAGGCACCAGCAATAGTATTTTATGCAACAGTTGTATGACGTAATAAAAAAATGCGAGTGCCGCAGGATACGATGAGAGTCGTCCCAAAGGGTAAAAACGGGACCCTATTACTACTGTGACGTCAAATTTATTTAAAAGAAACAATATTAAGGAAACCAAACTCTTTATTTCGAATTTTTACAATTTAGGTACTGAAATAAGAAAAATGCCACAGATAGGGGTCGTAGGTTCGAAAGGCACGAGATTTGTTGATTCAGGGAAATGGAAGTACTCAGCTTTGGTGTACAGCCGGCTTCCGAATAGCGGAAAGAGGAGGAGGTCCAGCTCGCTGCCGCTTTTATATGGTCAGCGCGGGGTGCGGTGCGGTGAGGTGCGGCGCGGAGCAAGAGGGCCGTCGTTACACTACGACTTCGGTATCCGTCAGTCTGTCTGTCACCAGGCTGTATCTCAAGAACTGTGATAGCTAGACAGCTGAAATTTTCACAGATATTGTATTTCTGTTGCCGCTATAACAAAAAATACTAAAACAGAATTAAATAAATATTTAAGGCGCTGTGCATCAGAAAAATACCGTAAAGCGTCTATTTTATCTTCGCGCAGTTAGCCTTTTTTTTTCATGGAATACTAATATGATGAAAAAAATAAATGGTACACGGATGAAAAAAAAAAATGGTACAGTTCAAAGATCAAAATAAATGATTACATCAAAATATTTTTAAACAAATATTTAAAACGTAGCAAAATAAAATAGCAAAAAAGCTATATCCAGAAAAAGTTTCGTCGCGAATTACTTGATATTTTCAGCGACAACTTGGTAATTGTTTAGGTTTTTTTTTAGGTATCACTCTTGCTTATAAGTTAGTACTTATTTACGTCTATAAAAAGTATAACTTAATAAGCAAGAGGGATACCTAAAAATATACAATATTTGGTTATAATTATTGAATTATTAAATTAAAACTGAAAAATAACAACCGAAATGGCAGATTCGGGTTTGAACTGAGACTGGTGACAGGCCAACCGGTATCGCCACTTTCAACCTCATTTCATTAGGAGTACGTACTATATATTTTCAGGTTGAGGGATACAGCGCCTAAAGTGGGGCTTCCATACAACAAATGTGATTTTTTATAGATCCTGTTATTTTTTCTGACAACACGGCACGGGCGTAAACATTTTATGCCGCCATAAATTAAGGTGTGACATGCTGTAGCATATTAGCCTTTAAAGTTAGAATTCCAAATTACGGATGTATTTCAACGCAATGTCGGTTTCAGGACCAGGTGGTTTTAGAATACAAATATAAACAAATATATATAGGGACAAATAACACTGATTATAAAATAAATAAACATATACGGATAAATCACACAGATTGAGCTAGCCCCAAAGTAAGTTCGAAACTTGTGTTATGGGATACTAACTCAACGATACAACATTTTATAACAAATACATATATAGATAAACATCCAAGACCCAGGACAATTTGAAAAAGGCCATTTTCCAACTTGCCCTGACCGGGGATCGAACCCGGGACTTCTGGGTGGCGGACTAGCATGGTGACCACTACTCCACGGAGGTCGTCAAGATACAATACAAATACATAATACTTAACGAAGAAAGCAACACTAAACACCGACTTCGACGCCCAACCACAGGTATGACACTTCATAGAGGCGGAGTATCATTTATGCCTGCACAACTACAAAAGAAACTATACATCCGTGCACGCATCAATGTGTGTGTGTTCGCCCACCAACACACGCGACAAGGTGACAACGGAGGTGCGGGAACGGGGGACGAGGACGCATATTGCACGGGACCCTAGGAGTACCCTAGGAGACCCTAGGAGTATCCTAAGAGTACCTTAGGAGTACCTTAGGAGTACCCTAGGAGTACCCTAGGAGACCCTAGACACATTCTGTATGTAACACTTATACATCGTGGAAGGGACATACCCATAATAAATTAAACCACGGGCTGTACTAGTTCACTATAGTATAATAAAATTAAAATAATAGCCAAACCACATAAAAAAATTCGGCATTTCCATACCTACAAACGTGTGCTGCCGCCCGGGCAATTTAATAATAAATAAATAAATAATATAAAATATTGTTTATTTTACATCCACAACAACATAAAGTTAACTTAATAACTTAACAGTATAGGCATGAAAGCATAATGAAGGTTTACATGGTTATTGTGAAGGACTGGCGCCTGAACTAGGTATCCTAAGAACCTGTCTTACAGGTTACCAGGCCCCCCCACTCGAAAAATACAAATATTAGTTTTATCTACATGCTATACCAATACAATAAACATAACAATTAACTTAATTTAAATATACCTAATCCGATTTGTCCCCTAGTCAAATCGGATACTTTTTCCATACGTCGAGACGATTTTTAATATGAGATTTGTATAAAGAAACTCACTATTTAGAGGCGTTATTTTTTTTTATAATTATTTTACGACTCTGGATACTAGTCCTTTAGAGCCAATCTTTATTTTATCACTTCTTTATTCCTAACCCTTACCCTAACTATACAATCAAAGGTTGGTGTAGGTCCTTTGATTGCTTCAAGGGAGCTTGTGGCAAAAAATCTATTCCACAGGTTTTCATAGCCGAATGAGTGGCGGACGGCGTCTAAAGACGCCCATCACAGTCCGCAAATAAATATCACTACAGCCGCACTATGAGTGTCCACTTTAACCATTTTACATATTGTCCATGAGCATGAGCATTTATAACACTAAACTACACCGATTTTATATTATAAAGTCCACTAGAATCAATTTGCAAAATAATTTAAAGCAAACTCCAACTGAACCCCTTGACTTCCCGCCAAAAACTCTCTTATTTGTTTTAATTTAAATGGAAACGTCATGGTTTTTTTTTAGTTTTTAGTTTTTTTTTTAGTTTTTTTTAATGGTGTTTTTTATGTTTTACTATAGTGATGTAGTATAACCCGTGGTTCGATTTATTACTGGTATGTCCCTTTCACGTTGTATAATTCTGTAGCCAAACTACGCAAACGAAAAAAATCATTCGTATTGATTACCTCCTCCTTTCGAAGTCGGATAAAAACCATTTTATTGCACTAACATATGACATTTACAATATTTTTGTTTTTTGTGTGTTAGTGATCTACAATGTTGTGAGATATGTCAAGCTACCATCAAATAGTTTCTTAACTTAGCATGTTGTAAATTAAAGCTCGGTGGCCCGATGGAAGCATTGCCAGCGCTTTCGCAAGTTAAGCAACGTTGAATGGAGTCCGCACTTGGATATATGACCATACATACATATTATCACGCCTGTTTCCCACAAGGGTAGGCAGAGACTATGGATCTGCACTTGCTACGATCCTGACAGATCTAGGGTGACCATAAATGGCGTAAAAATTTCTCGAGATTCCCCGTGTTTCGGAAGGCACGTATAAGCTATTGGTCCCAGCTGTCATCATTGTATGGCAGTCCTCAAGCTATGCCAGTTGAGTTTAGGCAGCTTGAAAAATCTGACACCAGTGTTGGCCAGACACACGAAAAATATAGATAGGTACCTTAAACAAGTTCTCTACTAAAAAGTAATAATTTATAAACAAGTTAATTATAATTACATTAATTATAAACAAGTTGTGATTTATTTACTTTTTCCACAAGTTTTTATCTAAAATAGTGAACTTAAAAGTTTTAAGTGCTCCTCAAGACAAATCTAACGAACCCAAACTCAATGGGGTTGCGTCGTATCATTACAGAGTTCCTGTAGCCACCTTTCAGCTCCATCATCAGATGAGCTCCATGTCATCATAATATTGCATTGTCACGCGATATACGTATGCGTGCAAAATTTCAGCTCAATCGGAAACCGGGAAGTGGGTGAAATTTCACTTGCAAGATTTGACAAACAGACAGACAGACAAAGGGACAGGTAAAACTAAATAAAAGGTTTTAAAAAACACTTATTAAAAAAAATAACATTTTAGACGAATTGCGACGTAGACAGACGGTATACGGAACGTCGTAGCAGTGCTACGAAATGGCGTAGCTGATATGAAACGGCGTAGCAGTGCTACGATCGATCGTAGCATTACAATGAAGTGGCTACGAATACTATTGCGACGTCGTTCTTTTCGGTGTTCCAATGATATTTAGGGTTCCGTACTAAAAGTTTGCTCATAGAACCCTATTGTTGACATACGAAAGAGCAAATATGTAAAGACAGACTAATCCCTTGTAGGGATCTCACACATACATAATACACATAATATACATACATATTGAATACATATTTTAGATGAGAATCTAATTCAGTCCAAGTATGACGCAACCAGAGAGGACTTTGATAACCTTATTTTAAAAGTGTCCAGTAAAGGTGCCATCTTTACTTCAGCAGAAAGCTAGTTCCAAAACCTTGCCGCCAAGACTGTGAAAGATTTGGAGTACGACTGAGACGAAAACCGTGGAATTCCAAAATGAGGCTGCCGGCTGAGCGCAAACGACTATCCACATTCCTATTTCCAAGTTTTTGTTAAATAAATATATAGGGACAAATTACACTGATTGAGCTGGCACCAAAGTAAGTTCGAGACTTGTGTTACGGGATACTAACTCAACGATACTATATTTTATGTCAATTACATATATAGATAAGTATCCAAGACCCAGGACAATTTGAAAAAGGCCATTTACCAACTTGCCCCGACCGGGGATCGAACCCGGAACCTCTGGGTGGCGGACTAGCATGGTGACCACTACGCCACGTCGTCTGTATACATGATGACTTTTTAAACACGGGCAACATTTTTCAAGCAACTTCGGTCCAGGATTCTGAACTAATTTTCATAAAAATAATTATCGAAAAACGAAAAAAGATTTCAGCCTCCCATACAAATCAGCGAGCAGGACGAAATTTTTTATCGTTTTTCAATGATCCGCTACCGAATTTCAAAGTATGAAATTCCGCAGTTTATGAAATCAAAAGTCCGAAAGTACACTGTCACGGAGTACGGAATTTCGCAGTTAGCGAGATCAAAGTGTACAATAACGTTGTACGTGACTTTGAAAGTGGATGCCCATGCCCTATTTGTAATGCAAAAAAAAAAATGCATTCGTATAAAATCCTCACAAACAATGGACGTCCAAATAGCTGCAAACCGTATTTTATTGAGAAAAATATTTTAACCTTGTCTTCATTGTATATTTTGGAAATATGTCTGTTTGTCAGAAAAAACTTTCACCTTTTTAACAAGTTAAAGACGCGCCAAAAAGACCTCTTGACATCTGAACATAGAATTAGACTAGAGATATTTCAAACCAGTCCGTACGAAATGTCCATCAAAATTACCAATCAATTACCGACACAATAAAAAGGAACAAAAGGACACTTCATTTATAAAACAAGTTAAATCACTACTACTCTCAAAAGCATACTAAACACTAGACGAATACCTAAATGATACACTTTAGCACATTCACGTAACCATCTCATTTACACTTGGCATTTA
Organism: Acrobasis suavella; assembly: GCA_943193695.1. Lineage (NCBI taxonomy): Eukaryota > Metazoa > Arthropoda > Insecta > Lepidoptera > Pyralidae > Acrobasis > Acrobasis suavella. The sequence continues at coordinate 6,540,286 of OW971956.1, forward strand.
CAGTGACCCGTTCTCAATCTCTCGTTCTATTTGTGACTTATATAAACTTAAAAATGTGACCTAATAGATAAGTAGCTACCTATTGTTTGACTACCTTGGACGTTTTAAAACTTAAGAATTTTGACTAAGCATGCTTACCTACTTCTTTTTACCTCCATGATAGCCCTTGATATACTTGAACCTTTTTTTTCTTTGTCAATTTTATTAAACTTGTAAACTCTAGAAAGTATATTATAATCTTGTAAAATTTAAAAATGTATAATGTTTTAACGGTAACGTATACTGATATTGTTAAATTTTATTCGATGTTTGCATCGCCACTCCTAAACTGGGTACATGTTTTACTGTACCAATATTTTGTCACCTTATGCAACATGTTAGCGATTAATAAATGAGTAAAAAAAGATCACTGTCACTAGGTATTAAATTCCGCAGTTTTCGGGATCGTAAGTGTACGATTACGATGTACGTGTGTTCGAAAGTTCACTGTCACGAGGTATGAAATTAAGACTTTATATATTTTTTATAGAAAATAGTTTAGTATATATAGGACATAACATTATCCAAAAATTTTACCGGAGTTATAAAAGTATATAAAAATTTCGACATTAAAAAAATTAATTTAAATTATGACAACAAACAATGTATACTCTGTCCACATATCAACTATAAATATTAATTTCATTGTGAGTTGACGTTCTTAGAGAAAATGCTGTAGTGCCGTTTGTTACCGCTTCTTTTGCACTAGCGCTTTGGAGGCGGCAGTAAACTTAGCTCTAAGTAACTTTTTGACGTCATCAATTATTGTGTAATAAAACAAAGTGACGATTATTAAGAGATATTATAAATATCCTAAGATAATAAAGATATATTTGAATTTGAATTTGAAAATACCTGTAATTCTACCCGCTAATAAACATACTTTAGTTATTTATGCAACGTTTGTATAATTAGGGGTATTAAAGCACGAATGTGGGTAACTATTCATAATAAGCTATTTAAACACTCCTGTGATACTATTACTTCAAAACTTCTGCATAAGGTTTATATTTGGTTTACGCAAATATGATCATGTCTCACAATTTCGTACTCAGCTCAAGTGGCTTCCTATTCGTCATCGCCGGAATACTCATATCCTTTCTTTATTGTATAACATATTATTTTACCTCCCATCCCCCTGTTATCTTAAGGAACGTTTTGAATTTCTACATTCTAAGAATATGCACAATTTAAGGTCATCAGAAAATCTAGCTTTGGACATGCCTATGCATCGAACCAATTTTTACGATAAGTCCTTTACGGTTCAAGCGGTGCGCCTGTGGAATGAACTGCCAGTTTTAATACGGCAGGCACAGTCTCTTCCCGTTTTTAAGAAAAGGGTAGTAGATTACTATCTATCAAAAAGTAATTAATTGGAATGATCACATTATAAATTACTCTATTTTATGTAGCTATCAAGTTATCAGTAAGTCTATTTGCTATTTAATAATATGTATTGTATATGTATATGTGTTATATATAATTTATGTATTGTATATGTATATGTGTAATATATAATTTATGTATGTATATTGCCTAAACCTATTTATGTTTTAATGTATTTATAAAGGTTAAAATGTGTGTAAATTTATGTTAAATTTATTAAGTTTAAAGTTGCTTTAGATACATTTTTTTTTTTTCCTTCTTAGTCAGTTGCACCACCGTCTTTGTCTATCTCACATTCCTCTCCATCCACTGGTTGTCTGGAAGAGATCGCTTTAAGCGATAAGACCGCCCATTGTACTCATTTTAATTTAAAATTATTTCTTTGTGTTACTTTTTTTCTTTTGGTGTACAATAAAGAGTTATCTATCTATCTATCTATCTATCTATCTATTTCATGAATGTTTTAATTCCTAATTATGAACGGTTGCATACAAGACTTTATCTACACCCTTGATATGAATCCTCTATAAAAGGTTCTGAAACCATAGGGTAGATACAGTGTTGTAAGAACTCTATGTAAATTCACTGTAAACTAGCTGCGCCGCGCGGTGTTACCCGCGGATATAAAAAGTAGCTTATGTATTAATCGAAGCTGTCAGCTTCCTGCATACCAAATTTTATCAAAATTGGTCCAGTCGTTTGCACGTGAAGAAGTAACAAACTTACACACACAAACTTTCGCCTTTATAATTAATATATTACATCACACTAATGTGTGATTCGTGTCCCAAACACCTGCACTTGGGAAGACCTGATGGCGGCAAATGACATAGCTAACGATGTGGCCCGGTACTGGAGTGACAAAATATAGTAGTACCATCGACACGAAAAGAAGAAGTGCTTTGTGTGAAATGGAAAAGACATAAATAAACATATACGGATAAATCACCCAGATTGAGCTAGCCCAAAGTAAGTTCGAGACTTGTGTTATGGGATACTAACTCAACGATACTTTATTTTATAACAAATACAAGATCCAGGTCAATCTGAAAAAGATCATTTTCCATCTTGACCTAACTGGGGCACAGAATAAATACTAGTACTCACGTACAGAAATCTTACTCAGAAAAGAAATTCAAAGAAATATCTACTCAATGTGGTAAGCGCTATAGTTTAATTTAGCTCGCGTCAGAACTCCTCACCTCTTCGTTTAGGTACATAGACACATCCATTGCAAGAAAATTTTATTCTTACACTCTAGACAACGATTCAAGTAACTGTAAAGTGGTCGCCGCGCGCATAATAATAATGTAGGTTTATACAGGGAGTGACACAGGCCTGACTGAGGATCGAACCCAGGACGAGCTCCGGTGTAACAGCGTGGCATTATGACTACTAGACCACAAAAATCGTCGAACATTGGCAAAACATTCCTTTATCTCTGTTTAAAAATCATCATACGCGTCTCTTTCAGCACAATGACACCCAATGGCTCTTAAATGTAGAAAATTCGTTGAAATATAAATGGAATCCCCGTGTCCTGGTAATTTGACCACATCCATGCCACGCCATGTATAATTAGTTAGATTTATGATACATGCGGCGGGTTTTAATACTCTGTGTATGGCTTAGTACGGGTTACTAGGCTTAAAGTGCACCTTACTTACAAAAAGACGCAATATTCGGTTCACGCTTAAAATTATTACTGATCTCTAAGGCCTATTATTCTGTAGATGAATTCTTAAACGACAAGTTTAGTAAATAAATTAGCTTGTAGCGTGTGTTACCTCAATCTCACGTCCACGGGAAAAACAAATTAAGTAGGTATAAAATAAATTAATTGAATAATATCCAAATAATAATATTGTTTCCTATTTGTTTTTGCTACGCCCAAACTGGGTACATGTTGATCTGCACATATTGTTAACTTTTTGCTTACATGTTGCGAATAAATGACTTATGATTTATATTCTTATAAATCCTTCCATGCTAATCTGCAGGGACGTGCATTGCTTTTTTTATAGGGAAGGCTCTGTGATCAGTGCCTGGCCTATTAAACATGGAGCCGTTCTTGTAAATTAGGTATGATTACCTAAATTACAAAAACGGCTCTATACCTATCGAAGAAAATAGGTAGATTTCTGACTTTGCCGTCATTATTAGGGTGGCCGCAGGGTAGACAAATTGCTGTTTGTCTGTATGGAATGCACGCCACTGTTGATCTCGGAGAAGAGAAAAGCCTTTTGCAACACACAAAAGGTTGAAAAACCTTTTGTGTGTTGCAAAAACCAGACAGTCCAGACATAATAGTAAAACAATTGATTTTTTACCGGAATCCAGTATAGCCACACACAAAATGATAATATTAGTATCATTTTATTTATCTTTCTAGACGAAGATTGACCGTTTATACAATAATTTTTCACAACTAAAACCGACTTCACCCCCAAACAATACAACTGTTTTTGATAAAAATTCTATGGGACCATCTTTCAAGTATACTCTTTCAAACAAAAATATAAATTTTAAATCGGTCTAGACTTTTTCGAATAATCGTCGAACATACATAAAAATAACAAAAGATTCTGTCGACCTGATAACCTTCTACTTTTTGGTTGTCGGTAAAAGGTAAGGGTTTCGATAGATTGACTCGATTTGTAAACGTGTGCTGACAGTATGACATAAAAGTCAGTAGTGAAGTTGTCGCACGCAACCACCTTATAGAACTGTTGTATATTAATGAGACTGTCGTTAGGTATATGGATCAACGTGTATATGTGTGTAATAATTCGAACCTCGGGCTATATACTACTTCACTTTAGTAAAATGATATAAAAATATCTAGCAAAAAACCAAAAAAAAAAATTGACATTTAAATACGAAAGTGTGCACCCGCCCGGGCAATTTGTATCGAAATGTCGATGTTTTTTATGACAGCATCTTTATAATATAAATATGTTAATTAGTTGTAACCCGCGACTTCGTCCGCGTAGAAGTCGAAAATGGTTCTAATAGGATCTTTAATTGGTTTTATACGTTAATATCCCGTTCCCGTTCCCGTCATTTGCTAGAGCAAAAGAGAACAAATGATCTATTCGTCTCAATTTTTTTGTCTCTCACTCAAAAATGATGAAATTTCATTATAATATAAATTCGCAACCCCTAATGCACCCCAGGGGATGCAATTTTCAAAATCTATTTTCTGTATTATTATTTTTTATTGACAACTTATTAAAAAATGTCATGTGTCTCGCTTCAAAAATGACGAAGATTCATATAAACTTGCACCCCCTATTTCATCCCTATAGGGATGTAATTATCAAAATCTAATAAATGCATTATTATTTTCTACTAACTATTAAAATAAATTAAAAATTTCATGTGTCTCACTCTAAAAATTACGAAGTTCCATACAAACTGGCAACCCGTAATTCACCCCCTTAGGGTTGGAATTTCCAAAAATCCTTTCTTAGCGGACGTCTCCTAGTCACAATCTACCTTCCTGCCAAATTTCATCTTCATTGGCTAAGTAGTTTTCGAGATTGCGTGATGAGTGAGTAAGTATTTTCGCTTTTATATGTATTAATAGATAGATAATAATAATATTTAATAATATATATAAATATATATTATTTATATTTATTTTTTTAAAATACTCTACATAACTCAAATAAATTATCCATTATCCGAGTCCATTAGCCGAGTCTTCCTGTGAGCGTAGCTGGCATGAGTGACCCACGTGACATCGCAAATATTTTTCAGCGGCACTTTCAGGTGCAGTCGAACCTCGGTCCAGTGACTCAGGGTCGAGATGCTGAGAGCGGTCATGAATCAGGTCAACAGGTATATTTCACTGCGAAGGAGATATCTGCAATTATTAATAAAATGGAGAGAGGCAAGTCCCCTGGACACGACAGCCTCAGCATCGAGCACCTGAAGCACGCAGGAGTGCACCTCCCTAGGGTGCTGGCGTTATTGTTTAATCTGTGTATCAGTCATTGTCACCTGCCCGACGATCTTATGCATACAGTTGTCGTGCCTATAATAAAAAATAGAACTGGTGATGCCTCAGACCTTAAGAACTATAGGCCTATCTCACTCGCTACTGTAATAGCCAAAGTACTGGACAGTTTGCTTGACAAACATTTGGGGGAGCACATTGAGTTGCACGACAATCAATTCGGCTTCAGGCCTAGCCTGTCTACAGAAAGTGCGATCCTATGTCTCAAGCAAACTGTGCAGTACTATACGAAGAGGAACACACCAGTTTTTTCCTGTTTCCTGGACTACTCACAGGCGTTTGATTTGGTCGCGTATGATGTACTCTGGGAAACAATGACTAATGACACAACACTGCCTCGGGATATTGTATCAATATTTAAATATTGGTACAGTAATCAGAGGAACAGTGTTAGGTGGGCAGGTGCGCACTCGGACGTATACAGGTTGGAGTGCGGGGTGAGGCAGGGGGGGTTGACCTCGCCCAAGCTGTTCAATCTGTATATGAACCGACTAGTCGGGGAGCTCAACAACACCAATATAGGTTGCCACATAGATGGGGTCAGTATTAATAATATCAGTTATGCCGACGATTTCGTGTTGTTGAGCCCTTCGATCGGCGCATTGCAGACACTGATACACATTTGCGAGGTGTATGCGGAATCCCATGGGCTCAGATATAACACCAGCAAAAGTGAGTTCCTAATATTCAAATCTGGATCTAAAACTTATTCCACACCCCCTGTTAGTCTGTGTGGCAAGGAACTCACTAAAGTGAATAAGTTTAAGTACCTGGGCCATTGGGTGACTGACACGTTCAGTGACAATACGGATATTGAACGGGAGCGCAGAGCGCTGGCTGTGCGGTGCAATATGCTGGCCCGCAGATTTGCGGGGTGTAGCAGAGAAGTTAAGCTAACATTGTTTAAAGCTTACTGCCAGTCCTTCTACACCTGCAGTCTGTGGGCTGACTATTCGCGGCGCGCATACAGTGCTTTGCGCGTTCAATATAATGACGCGTTCAGAATATTGTTTGGGCTGCCGCGTTTTTGTAGTGCGTCAAAAATGTTTGCCGACGCCCATACAGACTGCTTTTATGCAATTATTAGAAAGAGGTGTGCGGCGCTATTGGGTCGCCTACGTGCTAGCTCAAATAGTATTCTGCGCGTGTTCACAGATCGATGGGACTCCCCACTACTGGGCCACTGGATGCGCCTTCATACTGAGGTTGTTGTCCAGATACCGGTGACCAGTAGGTGGGAACCTAGCTGTTAGTTGTGTTGTTTTGTCTGTGTTATGTGCTGTTTCCTGTTACTAACACTAGGATTAAGTTTACTTTGTTCATTACTAACATAATATGGATTATGTCCGAAATAAAGATTATTATTATTATCTCGTCGCCACTCCGACCTATAGACGGTGATGGATCAAACCAGATCCAATGGGTTTCATTAGTACCTTACTGGTCAGTATATTTTTTTTTCATTATAATTAGAAGTCTAGCAGCATATCCCGAGGATTTGTTACCCATATGTCTCTTCCACGTAAGAAGATTGGGTTTTTTTTTATTGGCTAAAATAAATTATTTCGTACTGGTGACTACTAAAGTGTAGTGAGTTGGCTCGGTGAGCGGTCGCCTTACAAACATAATAAATTCTTTTCCTTGTCACTAGATGGCACTATAAGTATTTATCAAGACATTCAAAACTTTTCTTACTATTATTTAAATAAAGTTGTATTTTAATTAATTAAATATGACTTATATGAAATGCAATAAATACTTTTAAAGCATATTCGACACTTTCTTTGTCACTTTTTTTCTAGTCGTGTGTGCTGCCATCTCTGTGTGGCAGGCACGCAACTCCAGTTCTGCCTACTTACGGGCCCTCCAATAGTTTCTATAGCGTTGGGTGTCTGTTACGTTAGTAATCTTCTTTTCACCTTCTAACCTCAATTTGAAAAATTTCGAAAAAACAATTCGACAAAAAATCTGTAATTACCAAACCTGTTCACAAAATTTTACTAGAATCGTTTGAGAAATGCGACCTGTAGGCGAGAACAGACAGCCTGACCGACGGACAGAAGCATTTTTGGCCCATCTCGAAACTAAGCGCTTCGCTCGCTCGGTCATCTATGGTGAAACTACGCGTATATATCTAAATATATTAATCTATATTACTGTGTATTGTTACTTGACATAGTTACCGGATATTGTGAATATTACATGACAGGTAACAGGTTTCCAACCTGTTAATATTTAATCGACTTGCCTTCTAAGCCACAAACAGTGTTAATTAATAGGTATTAATATATATTAGTTTAAGATGTACGAGATTCAGAGTAATCCATATTGAACAATGAATAACCAATCAATATACAGAAAGCTCTTACTCGTGTAGCGTTTAAAAGTGCAGTGCGTGTACATTATCTTCGGGAATTGTCAGATAAAATTCATACAATTCAAAAAATAAATGTGCAGTGTACGTATTGGTTATTATATCTTATATCTATGTATATTTTGAAAGTTAGTTTATATATATTTATATTACGTATCTCCTTTAGATTCACGGGTCTTTTCACCCCAGTTCTTTAGGAGGCTTGCGTGTGGATACAGATCCAACACGTAGAGGCTCTTTAGCGAAGTTGATGTTATGTGGTGACCCGGCGAAACCCGAATTCCCGAATATACCAAAAAAGGTGTACCCTTGAATAGGTTTCGGCTGGAGAAAGATCTATTGCAAGAAAAAGGGAAAAGTCTATGGGCTATGGAATGACATTGGGATGGACTGATGCTGGGATATTGCAATAGGAACGTTACCTGCCATAATCATGATTACTGACTATTGTACGCAGGTGGTGGCTTGCCGGCCACTAGATGGGCCCCTCAAACGCGTCGACAGTAGTTGCTGGCAAAGGAGGAACACCGGTGCAGACGACTCAGGGGTGTCGAGAGGTGTGCTGCGCTTTCTCCGAAGTTACTCGCGGCTTTATGCCCTTTAACACTTTCACCCCTGGAGCAACAGCTCTAACGACTCCTCTCTGCACGGCCAATTATGGGAATGCAGAGCTGAGAGCCCTGCGAGCCCTCTTGGGTCTCCATCCCGACCGATGAAGACATGTCAGGGACGAAGACTCTTACCGGCTCTCTGGAACACTCGGGTCCGTGGTGTCATTACTCACCAACAGCTCGCCACAAACTGCATTGCGGCCGTAGATAAAATTATTATTAATATATATTTCGAAATTACATATTTTGCATCTCCTTCTAAAGACATATTTTTCTTGGCATCACCAGTGGGTTGACTGGTTGATAAAGCATATGGCTTTTATCCTATCACATTTGTAATAAAGTTTGTGGCGTGGTCGCACTTCTACCTTGCGCCCCGCGCCCCGCGCTCCTCCGCCGGGCCAGATATAAGGCCCGGAGCAGCTGCAGCCGGGCTCTTGCGACTCCACACGCGGCGGACTCAACACCAAGCTAAGTAGCCCTGACTTCACTCCCAAACTACACAAACGATTTGAATAACATTTCTATGGGACAACCTGACCAAGTCAAAAAAAAAATATTTTTTTTTTCAAATTGTTCAGGCGTTTTCGAATAGTCGCATACATAAAAAAAACTCCGGGAGTGCCGACAGAAGTGAAAACTTGGTGTCGGTTACGGTAACAGTGTAAAAAAATGCGTTCCATACATGCCCAAAGCGCCTAAAGAAGTTTTCACTTCGAAAAAGAAGGAAGACTTCGACGAATTGATAACTCCTCCATTTCGAAAGTCGGTTGAAAATGAGGTTGTACGTAAAAATAAAATATGTACAATATTGTTCCAAACCCAGTTATTATGAAACCATCTAGCGATCATATTCTTTGATGTGAGATATTAATTATACATGAGCCATAATTAGAACTTAATTCCAGTGTTTAAGATATAAGGTGAAATTTAAAGAGCTATTATGTACTAAAGTAGGCTGTTCAACATTATTTTCCAAGACAATTTCGTTTAGGAACGGCGTTTGTTCCATGTTTCTCTCTTCCCTAGTTCCTTACTGGTCTGGGAGATTCGAAAAAACTTAGAATGTACAAGCTACTTCTCTTGATCGTAAAAGCTGAAAATGCAAATCACGTTAATAGGCGATGCGGCAAGCAACCCATCACGCTAACATGACGCTAACCTGTCAAAAGTAGAGATGGGTCAAGGGCAAAAACAAACTGGGCATAAATGGGCATAAACAGGCGTATTGGGCACTAAAGAGTTTACGCCCAAGTAAATCGCTGGGCAGAAACAAATGATTTTATTTTAGTAAAAAGAAGCAGGAACTTAATGGGGATTTTGTAAATTATATAGGCATGACAATTTTATGCGCATTATAATAGAAGGCAAAATAGAAGGAAGACGGGGGAGAGGAAAGCCCAGGCACAGCTATATGAAGCAATTCGACAATTCCTTTCTGGTTCGAGTAGCTAAGGTGTGGAATGAACTGCCTGCGTCTATATTCCCAGAGAAGTACAGCCCCGGGACATTCAAAAGTAGATTGAATGGGTATCTTTTGGATAGGCATGCTTCATCCTAGTCTTCAGCGTCGCTTACCATCAGGTGAGATTGAGGACAAATGCCTAAACCAATATATTGTAAAAAAAAAGTCAAGGAAAAGGTGACAGCAGTTTCTTACCAAGATATCAAAAGGTTGTCGGAAAACAGAATAGAATGGAAGAAACTGCACCGACATGAGCACCGCTCTTAAATTATGATGATGAACTGTAATAAAATAATTTGGTCATAAAATAATCACAGTCCCGTTAAATCTAGCTTCTCCCTATTAATTTTAGTTTTCACGCGCTCGCGTTGCGTCGACTTGATTGGACAGCCGAAATAGTGATATTTTGCTTACTCTAAGTCAATTAATATAACATGAATTGCTTGTTTTTTATTGTCAATTAATAAGTCATAATCTGATTATCCTATATATAGTATGACGCAGCCTCTTATTGGTTATGTTTTGTGCAAACTAAAATGTAGCTATTTGAATGAAAAAGTAAACAAATATTCTGTTATTTTTTTTTGCCCTAGCAATGCGCATTTATTCGGCATTTATAAAATTAGCCCAATATTCCCGGGCATAAACCCATCTCTATCAAAAGCAATAAAGTGTGATATTGAGGAACAGAACTAATATAAGTATTATATACAGACCAGAAACTCCAAGGGACCCGCGCAATATGCGCCCCCGTTCCCCGTCCGTGACGTCTCCCCCATTGTCGCCATTTTGCGTGTGTTGGCGGGCGAACACACACATTGACGTGTGCACGGATGTATAGTTTCGTTTGTAGAAGTAGGCATAAATGATACTCCGCTTCTATGAAGTGTCGTACCTGTGGTTGAGGCAAGCCTGTGTCACTCCCCCCCCAATGGGTTCCCGGTTTGTCGTACCGGGGGGGCTCAGTACCCGTGGTAGGCGATACCCACGGGGAAGCTAAGAGGAACCCGCGAGGGGGTGCTCCTGCTGTTTGTTCCAGCAGCAGTGAGCGCCCACATTGGGGCGGCGGGGGAGTGGGAAGTTCTTCCCCCACCCGGGGAGGGGCGCTCCCGCGGGCTCGGCTTCGGCCTTGAGCCTGTAGGGATGCGGCCAATGAGGCGGCGGGGGAGTGGGAAGTTCTCCCCCGACCCGGGGTGGGGCCGCCGGGAGGGCAATGTTTCATTGCTCTCCCGGCGCTTCAGGCGGGGCCACACCGCCATGGCTGTGGTTGAAGATCGGTCGCGGAGGACGAGGAGTGTTGGTGTTACGTTGCCGCTCTACCTATCCTCCGCGACCAAGCGGTGCCGCACCGCGTTTGCGGCGAGAGGCAAGCGGCGGAGCCTTTCAACTTCTCCGCCGCTGGGAGCCAGTTTATCTGGCTGCCATAGGTCCACAGGCGGTGGACTGCGTGGGAGTCTGCCGCCTCTCAATTGGCCCGAGGAGGTACGGCGCGTCCGTGAGTTCCGGACGCGCCGACTTGGTGAGTGGGGGGGCGCTGTGACGTCCCCGCGGAGGGGCCGCTTTGGCGGCCAGCCGCGCCGGGGTTCCGGTTGTATTTCCGTTCCCGTGTCCCCGGCAAAAGCGGTTGTGATGGAACTCCGGAGGTTTTTTAGTGGGTAGGCACGTCACTCGGGCGTGGAGTCCCAATAACCCGACAGCCTCCCCCGCAGGCTGACGGGTATCCGTAACAGGGGTCTTTCCTCCGTAAAAAAAAGGCCTGTGTCACTCCCCGTTTAAGTATCGAAAATATGCCTACATTATTACAATGCGCGCAGCGACCACTTTGAAGGGGAAAATTCAGTTACATGAATCGTTTGTCTAGAGTAATAAGAATGAAATTGGCTTGCAATGAATGTTTAGGTATCTAAACGAAGAGGTGAGGAGTTCTGATGCGATCAAAATTAAACCATAGCGTTAACCACATTAAGTAGATATTTTTGAATTTCTTTTCTGAGTTAGACTTCTGTAGTACGTGAGTACTAGTACTTATTCTGTGCCGTCACGCTAAAAGTGACCTGAATCTTGCAACAAACTCTATTTGCGTAGAGCCGCAAGACCCAAAATACTATTTCTGTCCCGTTGGAGATAACGACGTGATAGTATGGGTGTATGTTCATTGATATGATGAGGAAACCTGTGTTTTATCATGAAAAAAGTGTCACATATTTATATTGCTTCTTTTCCAAATAGCTAACACCTTCACCTTTTTGAGAAAGAACGTCATTAAAATCAATCAATGGAAACTTTGTTGACAGTTTCCGCGTCTCAGTGCCACTTTGGAGGGACGAGTGACACTCCGCGAGAAATAAGGCGATCGCGTGTAAATGATAGCCGTCCTTGTCACTTAAAAGATCAGACGTGAAAGTAAGGCCGTTTAAGAGCGGCCTTCCCGTCTTACTTTTCATACAAACGCTTGTACGTGATTATAAAGTTGTAACTGATCTTTCTTGATTTTTTTGAACTAACAGGTATCTTGTGCGCTATTTATAGGTTTGTATCGAAATAAAAAAGTACAATTTGGAGTAACAAATTCAGTATAAGCCTCCAAAAATCAGCTTTTTTGCACAAATTTTACTTGAACTTAGACAGTTTATAAAGTACTCATAAATTGTAAAAGTAAAAAAAAAATATTTCAATAGAATCCTTGCAAATGTAACAAAAATTTTGAATAAAAAACATTTATTTCACACACTTGTTAGGCTTACTTAAAAACACGTGTCACCTTGCACAATTTTTTTTAAATTTCCGCACCCAATGAAAAGTGAATATTCGTTCAATGGATACATTAATTTCATTTAATATAATGTAAACCGAGCCCTAAGGCGTTTTATCTCCTTTTTTGCTTTGCCTCTTTTTCTAGCATTGCCCTGGATGAAATAACAAGCTTTTCAAACTATGCTCGCATTGACGACGGAGCGGCCGGGAAGGGCCGCCTTAAAAGATTTTTTGGAACGAAATTCCTTGCGTTCCGGCTCCACTAGAGGTGTTACGAATATATCATAACTGTTATTAGTAACATAATATTAGCGCTAAAGAACATGTTATCAATATATTAGGTTATTTGATGTTCGAGTGACATGTTACCGAATAACAGTTAAATATAACAGGTATCTCAAACTGTTCTCCGTGCCATCCGCGTTCCGAAAGCGGTAACTGTTATGCGTTAATATGATACGAAATGTTATTATGCTACCCTAATGTTATCTCAACGATTAGACACGATTAAAGTTATGTTTAAATTTAAATTTTATAACAATCGAAATTGGTTAGTTAAAGTAAGCTTATTATGATTAATACGAGTACTACTGCCAGGCCTGTGTTACTCCCGGTTCAGGTATCGAAAATATACCTACATTATTACTACACGCGCGGCGACAACTTCGAAGAGGAAAAATTAGTTACATGAATCGTTTGTATAACTAGAGTAATAAGAATGAAATTGGCTTGCAATGGATGTCTAGGTATCTAAATGAAGAGGTGAGGAGTTCTGACGCGAACTAAATTAAACCATAGCGCTAAGTACATTGAGTAGATAATTCTTTGAATTTCTTTTCTTAGTAAGACTTCTGTACATGAGTACTAGTATTTATTCTGTGCTACTACTATTCTATTTTGACAGTCGTAGGCGTGTTAAAAGTATGAAGGAATATATATAATTGCCGAAATATATGAAGTTGTTAAGTACTTAATTGATTTTCTTGCATCATGAATAATAGGTGGGTAGCATAAAAAGTATTGGGCGTCTACCTCCCCCTTCCTTAGTCCCAGTTATTTGACTGTTACTGAGTAACATATAACGGAACATAATATCGGTAACATGTAATATCTGATAACATGGTTATTGATACGTGACCCTAATATTACACCTCTAGGCTCTACCCGGAGCGTAGTCCGTACGGAACGGAACGATCCGCGTCGCTGTGAAATGATGTTCTAGCGCCTCAAGTGTGTCTCCTCTCCGGGACCTCGTCGGGCAACCCGTAACAGTACGAATCCCTTCCACAGCTGTGAAACCAGCCAAAGACATTATTAAACTCTTGTGCTATTTTTCAATGAGGGTCTCACCGGAACACAAAACGATTTCCAATATTTTTCAATTATTTTTCAACTCACCGCTCGCGTAAAATACCATTTGATCATATTTTTAGAAAAACCGTAAGTGCCATTTTTGAAACGCGGCGTCACCAAAACGAATGGTTTTTTCATACAAAAAGCCGTTTGTTTAGTGACTCCGCGTTTGAAAAATTGTTCCACGTATTATTTTAGGCATGTAAGTCGAAAATTTGTCTATGGTTTTCTAAAATTTCACCATGAAGGAAAGCAGCGTAAATCGGAACTGATTCTCCATGAAAGCTTTCTCTGTCATATCTGCGCTACAAATGTCAAAATTATTACGAATGGTCAAGAATTCAAGACCACTCGTTGCAAATCCTTCGCATACGACCGATTCAAAAAATGCGCTCGTTTGGAAACGCTCGCTCAAACCATTTGTAATGTGACAAGTGATTTTAAAAATGCATCCCCTGGCACAGAATAAGTACTAGTACTCAAGTACAGAAGGCTGACTCGGCAAAGAAATTAAAAAAAAAATACTTAATGTGGTTAGCGAAATGGTTTATTTTAGCTTGCGTCAGAATAGATATCTAGAAATCCATTGCAAGCCAATTTAATTCTTATTACTCTGGACAAACGATTCATAGAACTGACTTTCCCACTCCGTAGCGGTCGCCGCGCGCATAGTAATAATGTAGGCATATTTTCGATACCTAAACGGGGAGTGACACCGGCCTGCCCCTGGTCTACTTTTAGTCAAAGCAATAACATAAAACATTTTTTCATTGAAAGAGTGCTGCTATTCCCCTTACAACTTTTACCACAAAACTGGCTTTTATATTTTGGCTTTTATAGCTGTATTTCTTAACGCCACTTGTACTCTGTAACAGGCTAACGGCCAATAAATCAAAAAGGCACATTGTAATCCATAAAAGCCATGTTACAGGCCTAATAGCATTATGAACATTATTGCCAATAAGATTAAAGGTCCAGTGCAGCGTTGCATAATTATCAATAGTTTGACAATCGATAGTTGACCTTGAAAAACAGTCACAATATCGGTAGGATTATCGATGGTATCGAATACTGTCGATAGTATCTAAATTCAATAGTATTGATACAATCATCATCAATAGTATTGCAAACTATTGACAATCGATAGTATCGATTATATCGGTTATTCGATACTATCGATATTGTGACTGTTTTTCTAGGCCACGATAGTATCGATCGACTAGCGATATTTTATACTATTGCTTGCAACACTAGTTCGGTGTTTTAATCCAATGCGCCCAGCATTGGATTAAAACCCATGGGCCCTCACATGTACAAATTGACAAGTAATTAAGACATGTTGTAATTTCATATAGTAAAGCGTTTTGACGATATAACGTTATTGATAGCCAAAATAGATAATAAATTTAATATTATATGAGCAATAGTTATGTAAAGGTGAAATTTAATTTTGGTGAATTTTAGATGAATAAATAAATAAATACAACAGACAACTTACACTGATAAAGCCAGCCCCAAAGTAAGTTCGAGACTTGCGTTATGGGCTAACTCAATGATACTATATTATATAACAAATACATAATAGAGATAAACATCCAAGACCCAGGACAATTTGAAAAAGGCCATTTTCCATCTTGCCCTGACCGGGGATGGAACCCAGAATCTCTGGGTGGCGGACTAGCATGGTGACCACTACGCCACGGAGGTTTTCAGATGGGAGAAGAGTGAGGATGTAGTTATAATTCTTCTATGGACAAAGAAAGTCTGAAATAAACATATTTTATTGTATTTTTATTTTAATGCAATCCAGATTAAGTATTCAAATGCTTTCAGGATATAAATGTGTAAAATTTTCATAAATATAATAAAATTCAAAAATAAATATAGGTTACCAGATAGCGGCATACATACATACAGACAGACATACTTATGTCTGTATTTATGTTTATTCAACCCTTCATAGCCAGCAGGGCTTGGCATGCCGCCTATTAACCACATCTGCGGCTTTGGAGACCTATTTTTAAACGTGAGAGTCAGCAAAACAAACGTGTCGTTTCCCAATTTAAGTCTCCTTTCGTCCCAAATCACAAAATAGCTATACTGTATTTTTTAACAACAAAGTAAAAAAGTGCGCAATGATTTAGGCTATTTTTTTTGTATAATTTGATGTAATTTATAGTATTTATATCTAGTTTAGTTTTTTTAAATAGTTATATTTAGTTTAATCATAGTGTAGCTTATTTATGATATTTAATTTTGTCAAAACGAAAAAATATGCTTTTAAAAAATATATATCTGAGTACATACATATTAATTATCATAAATATTTATATCATATTATTAAAAACACTATTCACTATACTAAATTACCTAATAATATTAACAAATACTTTTTAAAATGCTCGCTTTAGCGAAATACAATATTTTTTATGCAAAAAACTTATCTTTTCTAATGAAATCTTCATAAAGTATAAAAGCAGCCTGAAATAAAATTTATTCTTCATGATAAACAAGACGGAGGTTTCTTTGACATTAGCAGCGTCAAAGGTTCCTTTGACCAAATCCTTCGCGTACGAGCGACTCCTGCGTTCACAAATAGCGCTCCTGATCGATATCACGATTATTACGGTCCCTTTGGCTGACCTGTTCTTGTAGATTAGCTCTAAAGAAGTTACTATTAGAATGCTGAAAATTTACTCTATGTACAGGCTAGTCAGCCTGTATATAGAGTAGAATCACCAGTCGGTGATTCTCAACGTGCCTCTCTTTCAAATTCAAGTACACAGTTACCAACTATTATTATTCATAATCAACGAATAAAGCCACGAATTTAAAATATTAGATAAACTTTACTTGCTACTTTTAAATTTCCCACTGACGCCATCTATCGTCATACACACTTCATCGTGTTGCCTCCAAATGGGCATAAAACAGACTTTTATTTACCTGTTATGTTTATTTTATATTATACATTATACAAATTTTAAAAATCTTTGTTTGCGACTTTTACATTTACCACTAACGCCATCTATTACAATAAACAGTAACTACACAACACTGCGTCGTTTCACCTCTAAATGGCCATAAAACAATCATATATAATATTATTTACCTTGTTATGATGCGCATATAAAGGCCGTAACACTTTTATGGCGGGAAGGGATGTGTTGGTTATTATGACTGACTGTATCCGGTCTATGCTTCGTGTTTCAATAATGCTTTTAGGCGAAGCTTTTTGAGACTTACGGTGTATTTTTTTTATAGGTAGACATGTGTACATAAGCTTTGTACTGGATAAAGAAAGGCTATATTCTTTGGATACATTGTCTATTAATTTTTATCTTTATTTCTGTACATCTTTCTATTGGATCATGAAAAGTTTCACGAGATACAAAAAAAAAATGTAAATTTAATCATTTTTGTGCAAAAAAATGTTATCGTTGTGCTGTCTAAAATTGTAAAAAGTGTGATTTTTAAGAAAAGAACTCCTTAGAAGATAAAATTAACCAATTAACCAAACCTTATAGTTCTTGTAAGAATGATATATTTTAAGAGAACATCATACTAAAAACGGGATTTGGCCGAGTAATTTGTATTTTACATAAAAAGCAAACTTAGATTATGATCTTGAACTTCAATTAGATTATGTCAAATAGGTAGATCTTGAGTTCCGAAGGGATCAAAAGCGCCTCCAAACATAATATACACGGGTGATACTTACTTCACCTTTATTTCGTTTGAATTTGACTAGACATACTTTCTTGTATCTAGATTGATTACCGATTACAACTACATAACTCTGTGGTGCCTCCAAACATATATATACTTAGTACACCAACTTCCTTTCAACCAGACAGGAGCGCATAGTCATGACTGAGAGTTTTTGGCGGGAAGTCAAGGGGGTCAGTTGGAGTTTGCTTTAAATTGTTTTGCAAATTGATTTTAGTGAACTTTATAATACGAAATCGGTGTAGTTTAGTGTTATAAATGCTCATGCTCATGGACAATATGTGAAATGGTTAAAGTGGACACTCATAGTGCGGCTGTAGTTATATTTATTTGCGGACTGTGGTGGGCGTCTTTAGGCGCCGTCCGCCATTCAATCGGCTATGAAAACCAGTGGACTCGTATAGATTTGTCGCCAGAAGCTCCCTTAAAGCAATCAAAAGGCCTACACCAACCTTTGATTGCGTAGTTAGGGTTAGGGATAGGAATAAAGAAGTGATAAAATAAAGATAGGCTCTAAAGGACTATATATCCAGAGCCGTAAAGTAAATGTAAAAAAAAAATTACTTGACTGAAATTGTCAACTAAACTGCCATAAATATAAAGATACATACTATATAATTTGTGATAAAGATCGGAAAACATATCGTGTGTAATATATTGCAAAAGTATTGTTTTAAATTAAAATATAAATAAACATAAAGCAACATCCAAGATATTTAATTTGCTATAGTGGTGACCCCGACGTGATTGGAAGCAACCTTCTCCATCATCAGCAGCCAAGCAGCCTTCTTCAGCATCATCGAACTCTTCTTATCATCGCTCTTGCCTGATTGAAAGGAGGTTGGCGTACTAGCTATATGTATGGAGGCACCACAACTCGTTAAACATAATGTCACGAAAACTTAAAATCTAGACTCACCAAGTTTATTATTGTTGTGCTGGTGCTGATGATGATGCTGCTGAGGCTGCGGCTGCTGAGGCATCTGCTGCATCAGCGCCGGGTGAGGGAGCTGCAGTAGCTTCGGCTCCAGCTTGGTCGCAGCAGCTACCGGGATCGGGCCAGCATTAGTCATCGTCGTCATCGTGGCAGCGGGCATCATTAAGGTAGACATTGTAAGCATTTTGTTCACACCCCCCACGTGCTATATTCTCCCCCTCTATTTCAAATCCGATATCACTAACACATACTCCCCCTCTAATTTAAAATATATCACTGACACATACTTGATCAAAAATAATCACATCAAAAGTCGAAATTATATTTGGCGAAGTTATTGCGAGAGTTTGAAGTTGTATATTATATATTAAGGTTTATATAATATAAATATTTGTAAACACTACTGTTGGTGTTTTTACATTGCTTGATCACTTTTCCGTTTTGCAACAGGGTGCACTGACATATTTTATATGTTATTCTATATATGTGATTTATCTAAATCTATGACGCGTCTGAAATAAATTCTTTGATTAATTAACGAAAATTTTCGTTTTAGATCCAAAGATTTCGACGCGACCGAGGTCTTTTTAAAAATAATTGTGGCCTTTCATTCAGGTGATTTTAGCAATTTATTTTTATTTGTTTGTTAAGTTTTTAATATACATAATATCATAGGAACAAACAACTTTAAATGATTAAATATAATTTGTACAAAAGCGAGCTCATCCCAAGATGGGATCTGTTCAAGCCAACCAAATCATTATTTTTGTTGCTAAAAAGTAAGTACTGTTACTTTGCTTTGACATTATAAAATCGTTCGTATGTGTATGATTCGAAAACGATGAGTCTTTCCACAAAAGAAAAAAAAACCTACGTCCACAGGAGATGGACTGATTCTATTCTAGTTCGGAAGCTTAGTCCCTAGTCGCCTCTGACGACAGCCACAGGAGATGCAGTGATTCTAAAAGTTTGGAAGCCGTTTGCAACTATTTTCAACGTTACCGGCAACTAGGAACGCAATTAACTCGGAGCGCGGTCCCAGTTGCCGGATTCAGTTTTTTTTATTCTGGTGACGGGACTATTCATAAATTAGAAATACGTACAGACAAACGTAAAATATGTTTAAAAAAAATTAAAACATGTAATTATAGAACAGGAGTCTTTCATTCAAAAATATACTTTCCGGCAACTGGGACTAAGGTCCGAGTTAATAGCGGTCGCAGTTGCCGGTACCATTCTATTTTCGAAAATCTCTAACTCAGTTTTTGCTGCACCAACTACAGAAAATAAGCAAGTAAATAGTGTCCTACATACCTAAATAATCAATACATACAAACCCTATCATGTCATTATCCCTAATGGGTTGTCCCAGATAAAGGTACATATATTTATTAGCAGACGTTCTTAAAAAAAGAGAGGTCAGAAGTACCCGTAACCGATGGGCATATGAAGAGAGTGATGAGTGTAGATGAAGCGAAAGAGGTTTGTCAGGATTGTAGCAAGTGGAGGTCCTTAGTCTCTGCCTATCCCTGTGGGAAACAGGCGTGATAGTATGTATGTATGTTTGTGTTACAAGATACTACATTCAGTTTCATCCAATCATGTTTACCATCATTTCATATTGACGGACACAAATATATATTTTCCGGCAACTGGGACAGCGGTCCGACTTGATTGTGGTCCCAGTTGCCGGTAACCTCCTATTTTCGAACATCAGTAACCCAGATTTTGCTTTACCAACTACAGAAAATAAGCAAGTAAATAGTGTTCTACATACCTAAATTATTAAATACAAACCCTATCACGTCATTATCCCTAATGGGTTGTCCCAGATACAGGTTTATATAAATTTATTTGACGAACATGTGTTACATGATACTGTAATAACATTCAGTTTTAAAAGGAAATTAAAACGCCACAAAATAATGTCACTTGGTTTTGAACATATCCATTTTAAACTGATTTTAGATTTTTTTTTAGATTTACTCTAAAAAACTATGATGTCATCTGCTTGTATTCCATACAAATCCCATATAAAATGTTTGTTTTGACTTTTAGAAAAAAGTAGCTGATTTGACTTGATGGAAAATAGCGGATTTAGGTAAGATTTTATATTGTACTGTTCCACTTCTGCCCCAAACGCATAATAAGTAAACATTCCTCTCAATTACTGGCCGGTTGACTGGAAGAGTTCCCTATAAAGGATAAGTCCGCCGTTGTATGTTTACTTATCTGATTTGTAACTGTGTTCTTTCTTACTATGTACAATAAAGCTTTAATCAAGAATAGTGCTAATTGTCAAAAATATTTCTGCACCTTACTGGCAAGACCCAAAAGCCACTTTTAAAGTGATGGAGCAAATAGGAGTCCAAATAGGGTGCTAGTCGCTTCGTTTAAATGGTTACCATTTTCTTCCATTCCTTCGATCGGCTTTAATAACTGCGCGAGAAGAGAAGCAGCTTAAATAATTGACGACCTCTGAGGTGTAGTGATCACCATGCTAGTCCGCCACCCAGAGGTTCCGGGTTCGATCCCCGGTCAGGGTAAGTTGGGAAATAGCCTTTTTCAAATTGTCCTGGGTCTTGGATGTTTATCTATACAATATGTAACAAAAACCCTGCCCGATCCTTGAAGGCACAACTCAGACCGACAATATGAGCAACTTTTCCTATGGGACCAATGCTTGAAACTCGAAAAAAAAATCATCATTTTCATACAAGGGTGTTCGGCCGGCCTGGCAATTTGTATGTAAATGACGATTTTTCCTTCGAGTTTCAAGCATTGGTCCCATAGGTAAAGTTGTTCATATTGACGGTCTGAGTTGCTCCTACAAGGATCGGACAGGGTTTTTGTTACATATTGTATATGTATGTATTTGTTATAAAATATAGTATCGTTGAGTTAGTATCCCATAACACAAGTCTCGAACTTACTTTGGGGTTAGCTCAATCAGTGTAACTTATCCCTATATATTTGTTTATTTATGTATTTTATAGCTTGTAATTTTTTTTTATTCCTTTACCAGCATGGAAGAAAAAATTACAAAATAATAAGAAGCCAGGATAAATAAGTGTCGTACTTTACGCTCTGTCGGGGGCAGAGAGCTAACAGGTTTTTCGCGTCGCTCATTCGTACCCCCCTCTCGTACTTAACCCCCTCTTCTAAAGAAAATAGCCATGTTGGATAATTATGATGAAAATAATACTATAACTCATACGTCACGATCATTATCTAAGTCGCTTACTGTGCATCCGGCACAACTGTGGAATCCACTACCGTTGGATATAAAGATGGCACTGTCTTCAGATTCTTTTAAATCTCGCGTTATGAAATTTTACTTCGATTCTTGAGAACATTGAGCAATTTATATTTATTCATGTATGTATATATATGACGTTCAATTTATTGTTAACATATTAGTATCTATATGTGAGGACCTTTAATTGGCTTCTTAATATCTAATTTATTACCTAATTTAATGAATGTGCTGTTGGTCTTCCTATTAAAATAAAATAAAATAAAAAAATAAAATACTGGTATAATATATAGGTTAGTTTATAATATAGGTATTAGGTATTAATTATTGTCAGGTTTTTATTGCGCTACTACCCAGATTCTTTCTTCTTGTTCTTTGAGATGCTTGGTTGGCTGAAAGAAATTCCTCAATGGGATAAGCCCGCCGTTGTACATTTTATTTCTAAGGCATATGATTTTTTACTTTTTAATTTTAAATGTGAAACTTTTACGTCTTTATAACACAAACAAACAAACTATAGGTACAGATACAAAAACATTGTCACGTTTTTATCCCTGGCGGGGTAGACAGAGCTCAGGGCCGTAAGATGCAAAGTCCACGCTTAGCCTGCTATTAGATAGTAAGTTAGTAATTGTTTTTTATTTTTTCTAGTACTCTGTAAAAAAAGAATAAGTTACAACTTCCATGCTTGTCTCAGAGAAAAGTAAAAACTGTGAATGTACCAGCTGCTTTTCATACCGTGCAGATGATAAAATTCTTTATTTTGAAAATCCAATCGGCAGATTTGAACAAAATTAGAAGACACGATTTGGTGCCAAAATTTCGCCATTTTGTTTTCTTTCAGGATTTCGTACCCAAAAGGTAAAAAACGTGACATTATTACTAAGACTCCGCTTTCCGTCTGTCTGTCCGCCTGTCTATCCGCCTGTCTGTCCGTCTGTCTGTCTGAAACTAGGCTGTATCTCATGAACCGTGATAGCTAGACAGTTGAAATTTTTACAGATAATGTATTCCTATTGCTGCTATAAGAACAAATACTAAAATAAATATTTAAGTAGGATTCCCATACAAAAAACGAGATTTTTTATAGATAAGTCCGAATTGCACTTAAAATTAAGGTCATTAATAAATGATAATACCTAGTGTAACTCTGGCAATTACGAAAAATCTAATGACACATCTCAAACTAAAATCCATCAAGTTAAGGCTGCAGATCATGCCAATGAAAAATACATACTTACACACAAACGAAAAACATAACCTTCTTTCGCAATCGGGTAAAATTTAAAGTTTGGCAACGTTAACGTTCCCAAAGGAAAGTAGTTAAACCGAAGTTTTGAATTAGCATCAAAAAGGTTTTTTCTTTTTTCTCGTTAAGTACTTCCCTATTAACCTACTTTGTCTCTTTTCGTTCTAACTTTTGCTTTCCTTTTGTTTGTCTTTTGTAACTTTGCTTTATTTATTTTTTATTCCAAATGTAAGACAAAAGCTGCTTAACTGCAGCTTTTTCGTAGTTAAAGTTTTATTTTATTTAAAATCTTTGTTAAGCCAGAAGCTACAATAACTATGTAATGAATGTATATGATTTATATAAGTTTCTGTCTCTCAAGTATAAAGTGTCCTTTCCTTAAACCTTTTTATTGAGTACTAGCTTCAACCCGCGACTTCGTCCGCGTAGAAGTCGAAAATGTTTCTAAAATAAAATTATTTTTTTTTTTTTTTGTAATAATAATAAATTTATTTTCATTCAAGTTTCTTACATAAACTCTGTAGTTGATTGGAGCCTCCTTTTAAGCATAAAAATGCCTGTGCCTTTTGCACAAATTTGATTGCTTTTTTACGTTTTTGTTATACTCGTAACATATGCATTATTATTATTAATATTATTTTGTTATAGGGCGGCAAACGAACAAGCGGGTCACCTGATGGTAAGTGATCACCGCTGCTTATGAACAACTGCAACACCCACCAGGGCGTAACAGAAGCGTTACCGGCCTTTCAGAGAGATATAAACTCGTTTCTTGAAGGCTTCAATGTCGTATCGGTCCGGGAACACTGCTGCAGGAAGTTGATTCCACAGTTCGGTCGTACGTGGTAAAAAGTTCCTTTTAAAACGTACGGTGGTTGATTGCCAACTATCCAAGTGGTGTGGATGAAATTTCGATTTCAGGCGGGTGGTGCGGTGGTGAAACTTTGCAGCAGGTATAAAGTCGAACAATTCTTCAGAGCATTCCCCATGATAAATGCGATAAAAAATGCACAAGAATGCAACATCCCTACGCAGAGCCAGAGGATCGAGACGGCCGACGAGAGTCACATCGTCATTATGTTAAAAAATTAAAAATGTTTGAATACTTATTCAGAATAACAGTTTTTATAATAGTGTAAGGATTTTGAGGGGTGTTTTAGTCCATTATTTTGAACAACTTTTCCCAATAAATGTGTACCGAAATATGTACTTTTTAAGCAGAGTATCCAGTACTTATAAAAAACAACATTGGAATGAGTCTGTTTTCAACTTTACATTTCCTACTACTTCAAAAATACTTGGAGTATTTGTTCTTGGCATGAAACATGATCTTTTATTTATCTTAAAACTGGGAAAAGTTTGTTAGATTTTTTTTTTTACAAAAATGCTATAAACTATCATTTACAGTTACACAGAGTCCTTTAAACTATAATTAAATAGAGTTTAGTACATTAAGTTGAGGTAACTTATTATCCTTTCTACTTGTATTACTTACCCAGAGGTCCCGGGTTCGATCCCCAGTCAGGGCAAGTTGGAAAATGGTCTCTTTCAAATTGTCCTGGGTCTTGGATGTTTATCTATATATGTATATGTTATAAAATATAGTATCGTTGAGTTAGTATCCCATAACACAAGTCTCGAACTTACTTTGGGGCTAACTCAATCAGTGTTATTTGTCCCTATTTATTTATTTTGTTTATCGCATTGTGAACGTTATGCAAGGCAAGTGCGATGTCCCCCCCAATGGGTTCCCGGTTTGTCGTAACGGGGGGGCTCAGTACCCGTGGTAGCCTCGAGCCACGGGGAAGCTAAGAGGAACCCGCGAGGGGGCGCTCCTGCTGTCGTCAACCAGCAGTGAGCGCCCACATTGGGGCGGCGGGGGAGTGGGAAGATCTCCCCCACCCGGGGAGGGGCGCTCCCGCGGGCTCGTCTTCGGCCTTGAGCCTGTAGGGATGCGCCCAATGGGGCGGCGTGGGAGTGGAAAGTTCTCCCCCCACCCGGGGTGGGGCCGCCGGGAGGGGAATGTTTCATTGCCCTCCCGGCGCTTCAGGTGGGGCCACACCGCCGTGGCTGTGGTTGGAGATCGGTCGCGGAGGAGGAGGAGTGTCGGTGTTACGTTGCCGCTCTCCCTATCCTCCGCGACCGAGCGGTGCAGCACCGCGTTTGCGGCGAGAGGTAAGCGGCGGAGCCTTTCATCTTCTCCGCCGCTGGGAGCCGGTTTATCTGGCTCCCATGGGTCCACAGGCGGTGGACTGCGTGGGAGTTTGCCGCCTCTCAATTGGGCCGAGGAGGTATGACGCGTCCGTGAGATCCGGACGCGCCGACTTGGTGAGTGGGGGGGCGCTGTGACGCCCCCGAGGAGGGGCCGCTTAGGCGGCCAGCCGCGCCGGGGTTCGCGGATGTATTTCCGTTCCCGTGTCCCCGGCAAAAGCGGTTGAGATGGAATTTCGGAGGTTTTTTAGTGGGTAGGCACGTCGATCTGGCGTTGAGTCGCACATAACCCGACAGCCTCCCCCGCAGGCTGACGGGTATCCGTAACAGGGATCTTTCATCCGTAAAAAAAAAAAAGGCAAGTGCGATGAGTGTTACTCTGAATTTCGACAGTCGACTGTTTTGACACAATCCCAACTTCGAAAAACAATAGTTCATATATCGGATCCAAGGTCATAAGCGACTACAATCGCTTTAAGCTGTCAGAGACTAGCTAGGGCCACAAGACCCGAAGGTCACGTTTAACGTGATGGTGGGCGAGAAGGTAGAAAAAAAACAGTTGCCCTCCGGGAGTGCCGACCGAAGTGAAAACTTGGAGTCGGTTGAGGTAACGGTAACAGTGTCGCGAGTTCAATGGTTTTTTTACATGTCAAATTGCCAAAAAAAAATTCTTAGCGCTAAGGCCGCCTTTTGCGCATTTCCTAGTTTTTAAGATAATAATGTCCTGTATTTATTTATTTTGTGCAATAAACGGTATTGTATTGAATCAAAAAATGCCTAACGCGCGTAAAGATTAAATAAATAATTATTTGCTAGGCCAATTAAAAAAACGATTGTCATGAACACCATCTAGTGATGAGGAGTATAATAACCGAAGTCGTATCGGTAGTTTCGCTACTCATCACTAGATGGATATCCGCAGCGCCATCTATTATTTGCTAGAAGCCCTGACTTTCAAGCGTAAAGCCCCAAAAACTTTTAAACGGCTCATCCGATTTTCGTCAAATATAGCTAAGATCCACGGCAAGGGAACTTGCTTTCACTTAAAAAAGCACATCAAAATCGGTTTAGCCATTCGAGCGTTACGATGCCATAGACAGACAGACAGATAGAACGACGACAGACATTAGCGTCAAATGTGTTATAACACCACTTTTCGTCGGGGGTTAAAAACGCTTTAACCCTTATACATTATCGTGTCCATTCCGCGAGTGTCGAATATTTCCACCAAAAAAAATATATATATACTCGTATTGCACATAACTTAACTATCCACATCCCTTTTTGATTGTAGGAATTTATTTAATACTAGCTGCGCCCCGCGGTGTTACCCGCGGAAAAAGAAGCCTATGTGTAAATCCAGGGCGACGACCATGACGACCTCCGTGGCGTAGTGGTCACCATGCTAGTCCGCCACCCAGAGGTCCCGGGTTCAATCCCCGGTCGTTGCAAGGTGGAAAATGGTCTTTTTCAAATTGTCCCGTGGTCGTGGATGTTTATCTATATATGTATATGTTATAAAATATAGTATCGTTGAGTTAGTATCCCATAACACAAGTCTCGAACTTACTTCGGGGCTAGCTCAATCAGTGTTATTTGTCCCTATATATTTATTTATTTATTATTTATTTATTTATAGGGTGTCAGCTTCCTGCATACCAAAATTGATCCAGCAGTTTGCGCGTGAACAAGTTACAAACATACACACACACACTCACAAACTTTCGCATTTATACTCGCGCTGGAGGCACGACAACTGATATAAAGTTTCGCGGTGAAAGAGTTACAAACGCAAGCCATCAAGACTTTGGTGATGAGCTCGCTCGTTCAACTCCAAGTACGTACGACGACGTACACAACCCCTTATTAACGAGACACAAATAAATTTAAATATTTGCTGTCCGTACTACAAATACGCTCAATGTGAACATGTACCCTTTTAGATGACAACGGTAGGGTCGGCAGAAACGTAACTAATTGAATTTGTCGAGAGTGCGGGGCTAAATCCGTTTTTACCCGATCGCGATGGAACGAAGAATGTTAAATTCAAATTCAGAATGTTTTTTGGGACCTCTGAAGTCTTCTGTTGGTGAATGCAATAGAAGATTTATTGTTTTAGGAGCTCGGTGGTCGGGAGTACGTATTACTAGCGCTTTCGCAAGTTAAGTGACACCGGGCGTGGTTCGCACTTGGATGGGTGACAACAATAAATGGAATGAAAATTCTTCTAACGTTTTTGTTGGTCCCGGTGTCATCATTTTATGGCAGTATCAAACTATGTCACGTTCCTTTACGCAGCTTAAAAATCTGACACCAGTCTTGGCCATATATTTATTTAAAATGTTATTTACCAATAACAAATGGTACAAAAGGCGGACTTAATCCTAATAGCACTCTATACCAATCAACCTACAAGATAAATACAAATCTAGCGTAGTAGGCGCCAAAGTAAGGTACTCAATTCCAACGACAGAAGACAAAAATCTTAAGTTGATGTAAGGATGATTTTATTATTTAAAATACAGCCTTTTTATTAACTAGCCTGAATGTATTGTGTCCCACTACTCCCCCCTGAGGCCTCCCCCTTATTTAACCACTTTTCCCTTACTTCTGTGACCTTATGCCAATGAACGAATTTGCCTAAATACCTATACCCAAAATATAGCTAAATGACATTACTTTGTATCACAAGTAAAGTAACTACTATTTAACGAGTTTAACAATAAAAAATTACATGTTGTCACGATAGTGACATATCCTTTGTTTAGGAAATGAAAGGCCATTTTTATTTTTATAAAATGCTTTCTCTGCCTTGTTTTGCCGACGGTCCCCATAAACTGGAGTTTCCCAGTTGGCATTCCACCGCGCACATTAAAAAGCGGACTCGGTCCCAAATTGCCGAAGTCGCCCCATTGCCTCGCCTGACAATATTCGGGGGCTTTGTATCCAGGAAATTTAAAGTTGCTTCGTTTAATCACTGGGAAGATTGCTCGAATGTTATGTTATGTACCCTACATACGAGTTAATTACAGTATACAATAGGAGAGTGCAAGAATATGGATGAGACTTTTGCCCAAAGTGTACGGTACGCTTAAAAAATTATGACTCTATTTTTGAAGCCTGACTGTACAATAAAGGCTTTGTACACAGATAAGCGGGCTGGCACTTTCGGTTCGGCAGTATTTAACCGACTTCCAAAAAGTAGGAGATTATCAATTCGTCGCGAGCTTTCTTTTATGTATTTTCACTGATTATTCGAAGACGCCTGGACCGATTTGGAAAATTCTTGCTTTGTTTAAAAGGGTATAATTGTCAGGTGGTCCCACCCCGTCACTTTCCACCCCACCCATCTTTATTATGGTTCTACCGCGATACAGACAGATAGATATACCTAGTTACTTTTATATTAGAGTTTTGGCAGAAATTCAAGTAGTTCATTTTTAAATAATTTAAGTTGACTTAATAATTTTTAATTGGTGTTTTTTACTTGACTTTATAATTTTGACGAATTTCGTCGCGTTGTGGTCAACATGCTAGTCCGCCAAGCAGAGTTCCCGGGTTCGATCCCCGGTCAGGACAAATTGGAAAATGGCCTTTTTCAAATTGTCCTGGGTCTTGGGAGCTTATCTATATATGTATTTGTTATAAAATATAGTATCGTTGAGTTAGTATCCCATAACATAAGTTTCGAACTTACTTTGGGGCTAGCTCAATCAGTGGTTTTTGTCTCTATACATTTATTTATTTCTTGGTGTAGTTCGGTGTTATAAATGCTAAGGCTCGCTCATGAACAATATAATGTTGAAGAAGACAGTTAGAGTGTAGCTGGAGTGATATTTATTTGCGTAGTGTGATAGGCTTCTTTAGTCGCCGTCCGCTACTTAATCGGCTGAAATCCAGTGAATTCATATAGATTGTCGCCAGAAACTGCCTTCAAGCAATCTAAGAACCTAAACCAACTTTTGACAGGAAGGCAAGTAAAGCCGCTGTTTCCGGTAGCTTGAAAAATCTGACACCAGTGTTAGCCACTTACACACA
Source organism: Acrobasis suavella (assembly GCA_943193695.1). Classification (NCBI taxonomy): domain Eukaryota; kingdom Metazoa; phylum Arthropoda; class Insecta; order Lepidoptera; family Pyralidae; genus Acrobasis; species Acrobasis suavella. The sequence continues at coordinate 6,569,709 of OW971956.1, forward strand.
CGAAAAACAAGAATAAATAAATAATTATATAGGGACTAATTATACACTGATTGAGCTAGCCCCAAAGTAAGTTCGAAACTTGTGTTATGGGATACTAACTCAACGATACTATATTTTATAACAAATACATATATAGCTAAACACCCAAGACCCACTACACTTGTAAGACAATAAAAAATTGAAACTACTTAGTTAGAAACAAATAAACGAAAAATCTAAAGATGGCCACTAAAGACCTCGCATCTGAGGCTGTAAATAACGCAAAAAAAATCTTTATGTTCATGTAAATATGGAACGCAATTAGTAATTACATAAAAAATAAATAATTCCCATTCGTCTCGCTAATGAAAAACAAACGAATCTAACCAGAAAGCAGGCCGAGTAATGAAAAATCAACATATTAGTACTGAATCTACCGAAACCACAGACTTATATAAAGATGGACCCGCCATGGAATTATGGAGGTGAAAATACAGAATTCCATACTGGTCTGGGAGAAAGAAAAAAGCTATGATTATACCAGCGCTTCTCTTTCCGCGCAGATCGTTTAGACAGATCGAGGTAATGGGCGAGATTTGAATCTTGTCATGTTTATAGACGATGCTAGCAACCCATCACTATTGTGATTCTTTTTCCATCTTAACGCCCACCATCACGCTAATCGTGGCCTTTGAGTCTTACGTACCTGGGCTCTGTCTACCCTTTTAGGGATAAAGACGTGAAAATTATTTAGAATCTAGTATTAGAATTAGAATTAGATTTTTTGTAGTATTTCTTCTTGAGCCAGGCTCTAATTAATGACGACTTTTGCCCCAGATAATAGATTGGTTTGCCTTCTCCATTTCACACATTATATATTGATTTTATTTATAAATATTTTGTGAACTTAATTATTTTATTTAGGGTAATTTTAAAGTACCTACGTTTTGTATTTTGTATCTTTTATCTGATATTTAGAAGCTAACTTTCTTATCAATTTTATTCTTGTCTTACAGATTGTCAGGGAGAGGATGCTTTAATACCTATTAAATTTACCTATTGTAGCTTTTGGCTCAATAAAGTTTTTAAATAAATAAATATTTTTTGTCATAAACACAGGCATACACGAAATAATATAATATATAAATCACACAGATTGAGCTAGCCACACATTAAATCAAGACTTGTGTTATGGGATACTAACTCAACAATACTATATTTTATATCAAATACATATATAAATAAACATCAATCTGAAAAAGATCATTTTCCAGCTTGACCTGACCGGGGATTGACCCTGGGATCTCCGGTTTCACAGCGTGGTATGACCACTAGTCCACTAAGTGTTCATATTATATGTTTAGTTTTCTTATATCTGTTTTTATAATAAATATGCCTATGTAAACACAAACTGTAGAAATAAAGTGATATGACGAGTCTATTGTTTAAAAGTCTGTGACTGTAATGTAAAATAAATATAACTTATCGAAATACTCGGGTATCTATGACAGTTTATTACCATCTTGTATGTACTCGTATTTACTTACCTGAGAGAATTTGCTCAAAGTTGTATTCCTGCCGTTTATTTTTAATTTAGCAAGGTATATTTTTGGCAACGATGCCTACTTATTTTAATCTGGGGAATTTAGTTTCGTCAGTAAAGAAATAAAATATTTTGATTTATGAAAAACAGCAAAACTCAAGTGGGAGTGGGCTGGGCTCGTGTGCTGTATGCTGTATGCACCTTATGGGTGCCAGAAGGACGCAGACGCAGGGGTAGACCACGGAAGAGATGGCGGGACGATATAGACTCTCTCATGAGTAACTGGCAGCAGAATGCTCAGTATAGGGATGTGTAAAAGGAACAGGGGGAGGCCTTTGCCCAGCAGTGGGATACATAAACAAGCTGTTTAAAAAAAGTTAATGAAAAACAGACTATGCATATTCCAGAGTCTATCAGAAGTCGCGACACCAATCGTGCCTTCAACAGTGCTAACCTCAATAATTATCCTGATATTTTTAGAAAGTATTTATCGCCTTTCGCGAAGCAATGCATATAAATAAATAAAAAAACCTTAAGTTGGCCTGTTACATTTTTGTAATAAGGTTAAAATATATACGGACAAATCACACAGATTGAGTTAGCCCCAAAGTAAGTTCGAGACTTGTGTTATGGGATACTAACTCCACGATGCTATATTTTACGATAAATTCATATATAGATAAACATCCAAGACCCAGGTCAATCTGAAAAGATCATTTTCCATCTTGACCCGACCGGGGATCGAATCCGGGACCTCGGGTGTGACAGCGCGGCATGATGACCACTCGGCCACAGAGGTCGTCAAAATTTATAAAATCTATATATATAATAAAATCGTAACCGATCGCTGTCTGTACTTGAAAGATAAATGAGAAAAATTTTGTTGGGGGCTTTCATCAACGCAATAGAACACAAAACTATGATTTTTAGAATTTTTGTCTGTTTGTCTGCTTGTATCTTAATAATTGTCACTTTGTTTTGATGCATAATTGTGGGTCAGAGGGTGTTTCGCTCCGCGAGCGATTCAGACCACGGTGCGAATCTCCCGAGTACTGTTTCTGAAGGGGATCATTTGCACAGCAGGGGTTGAAGTAGTGCGAATGGCCCAAGGTATCTTTTGGAATCGATTTGGACCACGTGGGGAAAATACCCAATGCTCTTTTTGTAGGTCCGATTTGGACCAAATATTTATTGTACAGATGAGTAGAAAAGTATTAGACGCAAAAATAAAGAGGCATTTCACATTTGGTTGGCTGTCTCGCTCGCACAATCAAACAATTTTAAAGATTATTAAAAAATGTGACTCATTTTTAGAAAAGTGTTTCATTCGCTTTTAATAAAATTATATGTTAGATATTGTAGACATGTTTTTTATTGTTTATATGTGTGTATATCGAGAATTAGGTCATCAAAAATTTTAAATTTTCATGACCTAATTTTCGATGTAGTCAATGTCTACACAATATACAGACATGTCTAAAATATCCACAATATAATTATATTGAATAATATTGAAACACTTTTTTCTTACAAATTAGACACATTTTTAATAAATCTTAAAAATGTTTGATTGTGCGAGCGATTCAGCCAACCAAATGTGAAATGCCTCTTGAAAATGGCATGAATGACATGACAATGACATTTATGAATCATATTTATTTCAAAATAAATATACAATGTAAAGATTCAAAGATTCAAAGATTCAAAGATTCAAATGTTTATTCAGTAATTAGACCTTTACAGGCACTTTTACACGTCAATAAGTATAATTTATGTTACGTGTAAAGTATATTAAAATTTAATTTATTTTTAAAGAAAAGCTACCGATACCAGCGCTTCGTAACGACCACTGCTGAGAAGAAACGCACTAATGCTAAACTTAGCATAATCACAGCACGACAACTGTTTTGTTTCCCACTGTAGTCCGAAACGACCCATTACAAAATAGTTCTTGGGTGTTTCGAACCGCTTGCGAAAGGACCCATTCTCAAAGAGCACTTGGGCGATTTGCACCGCGGTCCGAAACGCCTAACAACCCAAACTGTTGGCGTAAAATGGTAACTTACAGCAGTTACAGCTAAGTTTACTGCCGCTTCCGAAGCGCTAGTGCAGAAGAAACGGTAACAAACTGCACTGCAGCATTTTCTCCAAGTACGTTAATATTTAAATAAATAAATAAATATATAGGGACATAACACTGATTGAGCTAGCCCTAAAGTAAGTTCGAGACTTGTGTTATGGGATACTAACTCAACGATACTATATTTTATAACAAATACATATATAGATAAACATCCAAGGCCCAGGACAATTAAAGTTGGTAAGTGGACAGAGAAATACATTGTTTGTTATGTTATGATTTAAATTTATTTTTTATAAATGTCGAAATTTTCATATAATGTCAAGTTGAAGATTCAGTCATTCTATCAGACAAAACCAGCAAAAAAACTGTATACAAAGTGGATGAGCCATGAGAAGAGTACAAACTAGCGTTGCATAACTATCGATAATTTTACTATCGATAGTTGACCTCGAAAAACAGTCACAATATCGATAGGACTATTGATAGTATCGATACTATCTATAGTAAGTATCGATTGTCAATAAGTTGCAATACTATTGATGAAAGGTAAACCTAAGAGATCGCTTTAAGCGATAAAACCGCCCATTGTACTCATTTAATTTAAAATTATTTCTTTGTGTTACATTTTTCTTTTGGTGTACAATAAAGAGTTATCTATCTATCTATCTATCTATCGATAGTATCGATAATGTTGAATTAGATACTAGCGATACTATCGATAGTTTTTAATTGACACCATCGATAGTATCCATACTGTAACAAATTTTTGTACGAAAAACTATTGATAGCTAAATTAATTAATATTGATAGCGATAGTCTTACAATATCGATATTCGTTATAATACTATCGATAGCTTTTATTACAAATTACTCTCAATAGTACTAATTAAAAACTATCGATACAATCGATAGTACTATCGATATTGTTACTATTTTTCAAGGCCACGATAGTATCGATAGACTATCGATATTTTGTACTATTGCTTGCAACACTAGCTACAAACTCCGCCAGTGTCAACCCTACTGAAGTCTACGCCATTCCGAGCGCGTCAAAGCGAATACCTGAATACGCTGAATGCGAATGCTCCACTTTTTAATTTTGCCTTTTTCTTCATTATGTCCAATAGAAATAGAAGAAGAGGGTCAAAGCTTCGCTGTCACGTCTTTATCCGTTAGCGGGTCAGTTAGAGCCTAAGGTAATCTTACTAATATTATAAACGCAAAAGTTTGTATGTATGAATGTATGAAGATGACCTCCGTGGCGTAGTGCTCACCATGCTAGTCCGCCACCCAGAGGTTCCGGGTTCGATTTCCGGTCAGGGCAAGTTGGAAAATGACCTTTTTCAAATTGTCCTGGGTTTTGGATGTTTATCTATAAATATGTATTTGTTATAAAATATTGTACCGTTGAGTTAGTATTCCATAACACAAGTCTCGAACTCACTTTGGGGCTCAAACAGTGTAATTTGTCAAAAAAAAAAGGGTATCTAGAGCATGCTGAGACCAAAAATTTTAATGATATCTCCGTGTCCTTTTAAACATTTTTATTTGAGCGTCATTTTCAAAAAATTCATGTATTAAACTTATTTGAATTTAAAAACGTATAGTCCCTTTCACTCTTTTCATTGCAAAAAAAAAAGAGAAACAAAATTTCAACTAAAGTACGTTTAACATACGTTTATTTACACAAAGAACAAATACAAGTATTAAATGTATTTTTATACAAGTAATTATTACAACAAAAAAATGGACTGCCTTTTTTATTTTGTTATTTTTTTGAATTTTATATTTTGACCCAGAGTCACTGTCACAGCAAATACGAATCTAACGACAACTCTCAAGCTAAAATCCATTGAGGCGTTCAGGCTGCAGAGCGTGCCAAACATTTGAATTTAACGCCAAAAATCCGCCATTTTGTTTTTTTATTTTATTTTTATATACCCAGTGTCACTGTCACAGTAAATGCGAATCTCTCGACACCTCTCAAGCTAAAATTCATCGAGCCATTCAGGCTGCAGAGCGTACCAAACAATTATACATACATACATACTCTCGAATAAAATAACCCTCCTTCTGCCGCAGTCGGGTAAAAAAAGTCTTCCTCACCTAATAATATTACCATAATACAAAATAAACAGTGCAAAAACCTACAAACAAACTAAACCTCTATGTTTAATGCAAAAAGGCTGCTTTCCGCCTGCCCCTGCATAAAATATCGCTCGCATAACTTTTCATAAGCAACCAGATATATGGAGGCTCCGTTTGATAGTTCCCCGTTTTTCATCGATAAGGGCGTAGCCAGGGTTTGTTGGGGCCCTCCCTTATTCTTGTTCCTTCATTTAAGGGGTTACATGAATTTTTCGTGGTGCTAAAGGAATTAAATTAAATGATTTGAAAGGGAACGGAGATATCATTAAAATGTTGGTCTCATCATGCTCTAGATATTTTTTTATCACAACCAGATTTTTTTCTTATTTCGCTATAAGTTACTAAGCGAAAGTTGTTCAGTGCCATGGGCTGATAGTCACTTTCACTTTTAGTCACGCCGATAAACTTCCTGGCAGTTTGGCAAAATAAATAAAATTGTAAAGTAGATCTAAGTTTTAAAATAAATAAATCGAATTATCCATAGAATAGTTTCAAATATTTAGTTAGACACTGTCTAGTTTTAGTCTATTTTGCTAGTAATTTAGTGTTACTTCGATTTTGGGTACACTTTTAACCGACTTCCAAAAAGAGGAGTTATCAATTTATAAGAATCTTTTCTTATTTTATGTATGCTCACCGAAAATTTGAAGACGCCTAAACCGATTTGAAAATTCTTTTTAAGTTTGTAAGGGCATACAGTTCCATAGAAATGTTATTAAAATCGAATGTGTAGTTTGAGGGTAAAGTCGGTTTTAAGTTTTAAAAAATTATACTTCGAATAAAACTTTCTGGCAGTGTATGTTACATTTCAAATCTGAAGAACGCTGCCACCCCTCCTTCCCACTAGTGCCCACTCTTAGCTACGCCCCTGTGTCATGCCATAATTTAATAAAAATCTCTTTCGTTATGCGCGGAAGAACAAATAAATTTGATGCATAATAGGGTATATACGTTTCTAAGGGATATTGAAAAGATTTTTGAGAAGAAAGTTGGTCCCGTGGCCATAGATTTAAAGGTACAAAATAGCCGTCCCCGTATTGTAAAATGTGACCAGAATACATTTTGTAAAGCACAATAGGTGGACTTAATGCTAAAAGCAATATCTAACAGTTTGGTAACGTTTGGGTTGTAAGAGAAACTTAGGCGGGTGTAAAATAATAGGATAGGTAAAAGGGAAAGTGATTGGGAATGACGACCTCCGTGGCGTAGTAGTCACCATGCTACTCCACCACCCAGAGGTCCGGGGTTCGATCGTTGAGTTAGTATCACATAACACGAGTCAGCTTACTTTAAGGCTAGCTCAATCAGTGTTATTAGTCCCTATATATTTATTTATTTATTTATAATTAAATAAGATAAATATTTCCAATTACTACATAACATAAACTACTGTAGGTGTAGACCTGTACACTACTTACTAAAATAAATACATATATTTAAAGCAGAGTAAAGCCGAGCGCAGAAACTAGTCGGCATTCGTCCGAAGTTTCCAGCCATAACTAGCATGGGTTCGTCCCTCGGCGGCTGTTTATTTGAAAATTTCATTACGCGGCCCGCTAATTAGAATTCTGTAGTGATGGGACGTCGGCTAAGTATGATTTATCGATATTTTTATGCGATGACCTCTGTAGCGTGGAAGCGAGGAAGGCAGTAAACTTAGCGGTAATTAAATGATCTGTCGTCAACAACTACCTATTACGAAATCGGAAGAAAAAATAACAATTATCAAGTGATCGGAATATCTAAAGATAAATAAATTGGTTCTTGACTTTTTGACTTTTGGCATAGTGGTCAACACACCAGTCCACCACTCCAGAGATTCTGGGTTCGATCCCCAGCCAGATCAAGTTGGAAAATGGCCTTTTTTAAATTGACACTATCTATTTATTTATTTTTACTAGCTGATGCTGTGGTAAAATTTTTGACAATTCCATGGGAACTACACATTTATCCGAGATAAAAAGAGTATTCTACGTATCAATCCAGGTGATAAACTAGCTACATGACAAGTTTTCACTCCAATGCTTGCAGCGTAAAAGCGAAACAAACATCTATACTACAGCTATACTTTCACGTTTATAATATTATTAGGATAAGATAACAGACAGAATACTTCTTATTGAAGTCAGAACCAGGTGACGAGACGATCTGGACGAGCTATTGTCGGGAAATCGAAATAGCTATCCGAAAACTGGCAGCGGACAGAGATGTGTGGAGACATAAAAGGCTTCTGCTTAGTTGTTGGACGCAAAAACTAATACACTTATGAGAAAACGAAGAAACTACTTAAGTTAAATTGTCATAATATTTTGCGATGCGCTGATACCTGCAAAAAATATAGATCTTCGATTTTATCGAGTGTAAGGTAGTTTAAAAAATCTTACAAAAGTGCTAGATGTGCACACAGAAAGAGGAGAGATATCAATATCGATAACTTGAGACCACATCACTATGAATGATGGTTGTCGCCGACGAATTTACTAATGAATGTTTGTTCTATGATGGGAGAAACGCCTCTGATATTTAGTAAAACTTGGCGAGCTATATTTGCACTGTTTCTAAGGGTTAAGCCCTTAGAAACAGTGCTGCCTGCCTTTTAAAATGGAAGCAACTTTTGTTACTAACTATATTGATATATTCTCTTACTGAAGGTTTTATTTAGCTTGCCCTGTTTTTTGTTTGTTTATTTAATACCAGGGCCGTAGCCAGAGGGTGATCAGGGGGGGAGGGGCCAAGCAACGTCTTACCTGGTGGGTAAGGGGGGATCTCGGTAAGCATCAGGTAATTTTTTATTTCAAAAAATTATGTGAAAATGTGAGTCAGATCAAATTAATGTAAAACATGTTTCTAGACTGAAATATGGCAGAATGATACACATTTTCTTAATATATTAAAATTCTGGGCGTAAGTAACAACGGTTTAAAGTGGCTAAATCAGAGCGACGTTGAAGCAGCAGATGATTTTACTGAAATCAAATGAAAATGTTGGCACACAATCACTCTTGAAACCATGTACTAGTCTCAATGGAATGAATTAAAATAAAAATAGTCTCCATAAATAGTCGTTCCTATTCGAGTGTTTATTAATTTAATTTCAAATACTTTTAGTAAAAATAAATCCTCAAAAACGTTTAGCGTAATTAATGGACGCCCCCAAACCAATATGGCTGTGTAGGCTCTGGATCAAACCCCCCCCCCCTCCCCCGAAACACCTCTCTGGCTACGACCATGTTTAATACTAGTTTGGGTCAAACCTTGTTCCTTAGATTTGAGCCACTTCCCGGTTTCCGATTGAGATGAAATGTACGCTGATGTAAATCGGATAACAATGCAATATTATTATGTCAAGAAGATGATCTGATGATGGAGCCGGCTTATTAGATTTGTCGAATATTAATGTTTTTCAAAAAACTTATTTATCTGTGCCTTCCACGCGGCTTCACTTCTTTGGTCTAATCTTTCCTTGCATAAATAAAAAGTAATTATTATTAGTATTTAATGACATGGAGAAGCTCGATGGCCTAGCTATGCGCTTGCCATTTGGCGCGTTAACATGGATGCAACGATTTTAGGCAAAATAATAAACACCTGATTCCTTGTTCCCCTTCGCGAGTGCTGGACAGCAATCTGAAACAAATAAAAAACAAATTAGTTATGTTACAGTAAAAACCCTTTAGCACCTCCCGCACAAGATGTCCACCACTATGACAGGTGGCCGCAGCGACCAAATAAACTAACGAAACCATATTACTATACGCCGGCACGAATCAGTTGTTGCGACCAACCTACGTATAGTATAGTATACGTATAGTACGTATAGTTATATCGTAGCCGCAAACTAGGCCGCTACCTGTCTAACGGCAGCCACAGATAATCATGTGTGACCGCAACTTCTGCGGCCAAGGTTGCGGCCACGTGATCGTGGCCAGTGCTTAAAGCGCAAAAATTATAACACCGCTCTTTTCTATCTTTCTTCCACGCTGGTCTGCGAGAGGAGAATAAATCTTAGAATGTACCAGCGGCTTCTCTTTCCGCGCAGATTGTTAAAGCCAAACAAGAGAACGGGCGAGATTTGAGTCATGTTAAGGCGGCCCTTCCCGGCCGCTTTGTCGTCAAGGCGAGCATAGTTTGAAAAGCTTGTTATTTCATCCAGGGCACTGCTAGAAAAAAAAAGCAAAGCAAAAATAAAGAGATAACGCCTGAGTGCTCGGTTTACATTCTATTGAAAGAAATTATTATTATTATTAACTATCCATTGAACGATATTCACTTTTCATTGGGTGCGGAAATTTCATAAAACTTGTTCCAGGTGATACGTGTTTTTCAGTAAGCCTTACAAGTGTGTAAAATAAATGTTTTTTACTTAAAATTTTCATTATATTTGCAAGGTTTCTATCGAAGTATTTATTTTTACATTTACAATTTGAACGGTCGAAGTTCCAGTAAAATTTGTGCGTAAGAGCACATTTTTGGAGGCTTATACTGAATTTGTTTCTCCAAATTAATTTTTTTTATTTCGATAGAAACCTAGAAATGACGCACAAGATACCTGTTAGTTCAAAAAAAATCGAGAAAGATCAGTTACAACGTCGTAATCACGTACAAGCTTTTGTATGAAAAGTAAGACGGTAAGGCCGCTCTTAATAGGCGTTGTGGCTAGCAACCTATCACTATTTTGATACATTTTTCCATCTTAACACGCATCATCACGCTAAGACGCCTTTGGGTCTTATGGCCCTGAGCTCTGTCTACCCTGGCAAAAATAAAGACGTGATATGGTGTCTGTAACTCTTTTTTATCTTATAGTTAAATACCACAGCCAAACAAAGTCTTTCAGCATAAAGACCTCAACTCTCTAGGCATAAAACGTTTTATGTGAAAAGTTTTTATGTGTTTCTTGTTAAACATTTTATTTAGTCTAAAAACTACGGGCCTTCGGAGTTTTGTGGGGTTTAGTTAAAAGGGTGCCCATCGACAGTGTTAGTATGAGGTAAGTAGGTATGATCAATGATTCTTTTTACCCGACTGCGATAGGAGGGTTATGTTTTTGGTATGTATGTATACATATTCTTTGACATGCTCTGGTATTCTTTGTTGCCTTGATGGATTTTTTTTTCATCATCATTCCAGCCGCATAACGTCCACTGCTGGACATAGGCCTCTTCCAAGGATTTCCAAAATGACCAATCTAGAGCGGCCTGCATCCAGCGCTTTCCAGCGACCTTCGTCAGGTCGTCTGACCACCTTGTGGGTGGGTGTCCCACTCTTCGCTTGCCAGTACGCGGTCGCCATTCGAGAACCTTTTTGCCCCATCGGCCATCGGTTCGCCGCGCTATATGGCCCGCCCATTGCCACTTTAATGAGTTAATCCGCTGGTTTATGTCAATTACTTTTGTTCTCCTACTAATTTCCTCATTTCTGATTCGATTGAATGGTATGCTGAATATGGCTCCCGTAAGTCGGCCGCATTGTCGCTCATTCCCTCGATCGGCTTTTTATATCTAAGTCATAAGTCATAAGTCATTTATTCGCAACATGTAAACAAAAAGTTAACATTATATTATGCAGATCAACATGTACCCAGTATGGGCGTAGCAAAAACAAATAAGAAACAATATATACACGTTATTCAAATATTTTATACCTACTTTATTTATTTTTCCCGTGGACGTGAGATTGAGGTAACACACGCTACAAACTAATTTATTTAATGAACTTGTCGTTTAAGAATTCATCTACAGAATAATAGGCCTTTGAGATCAGTAATAATTTTAAGCGTAATCTGAATATTGTGTCTTTTTGTTCTACTTTTATGCTTTCAGGAATTGTATTATATATCTTATCTACGTGGGAAAACAGGCTGCTGTTACATTCTCAGTTTTTTTTCTCCCAAACTACATGGAAGAAAACATACAATCCGCTTTTTTCCAACAAGTCAAATCAGATACTTTTTTCTAAAAGTCAAAACAAACATTTTCTACGGGAATGTATGAAATGCAGGCAGATGACGTCATAGTTTCTTGGAATTAAATAGCGCTCTTATAATCAGTTGTTCTGGAATAATAAATCATAAATCACATTAAATGAATATGTTCAAACACCAGTAACATTATTCTGCGACGTTTATTTTCTTATCAGTACAAAATAATTTATTTTTGACCCAGGAAAATACCCAATTGACGACCTCCGTGGAGTATTGGTCACCGTGCTAGTCCGCCACCCAGAGGTCCCGGGTTCGATCCCCGGTCAGGGCAAGTTGTCAAATTGTCCTGGGTCTTGGATGTTTAACTATGTATATGTATTTATATAAAATATAGTATCGTTGAGTTAGTATCCCATAACACAAGTCTCGAACTTACTTTGGGGCTAGCTCAATCAGTGATTTGTCCCTATATATTTATTTATAATTTATTTGTACCTACCTTAGTCGCCTCTTACGACATCCACGGGAACAGATGGACTGGTCCAATTTTAGGCCAGAAGCCTGATAGCTTTATTATATGTCTAAACATATAGGTAAGTATAGACAAACGGTCCGGTCAGAAATAACTTTGACATAATTTTTTTTAAAACTAGAAACCGATTTCAACACCAAACTACACAACCGATTTTGATAAAATTTTTATGACACCACGTGACAAGTATGCCCTTTCAAATAATAGTATTTTATGCAACAGTTGTATAAGAAGTTTCATTAAATGAGAGTTGCGCAAGTTACGATGCGAGCCTTGGCGAGCATCGTAAGGAAACGCCATCGAGCATTTTTTGACATACTTATACAACGTTGCATACAATACTTTTTCTACGACTACATTTACTAAAATCAATACCATAGAAGATATGAAATACTTCAATATGTTTGGTAGATACTAGGTATCTATAGAAGACTTAATTTTTTTAAATATACGTTTTCCTAGTGACCAGAAGTGCCAATTTGGAAACATAGAGTCACCTAAACGAATGTTTCTTTATACAAAAAACCGTTTTTTTAGTACTCCACGTTTGAAAAATGGCACCATATGTTAAAATAACGATTTTATTATGTTGGCAGTATGGTAGATCTAAAGAAAAAGAAAGTTCTAGGTCTATGGCTAGGAGTATCGTTTTGACGAAATAACGACACATGTGCTATCAAAGATGTACTTATGTGCTATTATTTAAGGAATAGATTATAGACTTTTCTGAAATCATATAATCTATGTTGTTATATTAGTGTTCGAAACCATTTAAGAGACAGATAACAGTACAGGAGTAGAAAAAATAATTTTCCAAATTGCTCCAAGCGACTTTAAGTAATTGGGAAAAATACAATAAAAAAACACATACAAGTACATTGGATTTCTTTTTTTTTTAAGTGGGCTAAAAATGCGAAATAATTCCAGTGGACATTTCTCTGAAATCAACAGTTTCGATGAAACGGACCGAGTCACAGTTCGGCGATCCGCACAGTGAGAGCCCTAACGATTTTCCGATAGAAATGTTCACCGTTCAAGTTTTCACACCCAAAAACGGTAGACGTATAAACTCTTAACTATTTAAGGGGAGTGTTCATGCCATAGACTTAAAAAAAATCTCCTAAATCTATGGTTCATGCTGTTTTTTGTTAATCATACAGATGAGGATATGCCCAAAAATAACTTACTATTGACCGACTTAAAAAAAGGAGGGGGTTATTAATTTGTCGCGATCTTTTTAAGGGTTCCGTAGTAAACAAGGAACCCTTATAGTTTCGCCATGTCTGTCTGTCTGCCTGTCCGTCCGCGGTTTTACTCAGAGACTATAAGTACTAGAAAGCTGTAATTTGGTATAGGTATGAAAATTAATCATGCCAAAAAAGAGGTAAGACGAAAAATAAAATAATAAAAAAAAAATTTTTTGAGCGTAGCTCCCATGCAATTAAAGTAGGACAGTTTTTTTTCTCGAATAACCCATCCTGTGGGGGGTATCGTTGAATAGTTCTTTTTAAAATATATGTATTGTGAGCTTCTTAACATCATTGTCGATTTAGGGTTCAGTTTCTGAAATATTTGGTTTTAAAGTGTGTGTGTGTGTGTCCCCACCCCCCCTCTCTAACTATTAAACGGTTATACCTATATGGATATCTGAAAAAATCAGAACAGTATTATATGTATTGAAGTTTAAAGAAAAAATATCAGAGCTAAGTAGGGTTTACAAATTAAAAAGTTATGAGCGACCAAGATAAGATAAGATAATGTTTTATTTGCAATAAATAGGGTGTACAGTACAGGTGTTTAAAAAAATACAATTTGAAAAAGTAGCTTAAACCTATTTAGCCATATTAAATAGCATGCTAATCAAAGTTTTCTAACGTATACATCATTAATTTATTCATGCATCAAATTCACAATCTTTAACTTTACATTCTAAAAACTCCTTAATTGAATAAAACAAATGTACTCGGAAGAGAAAAAATTCATTCAAAAAATTATTAAAAAAAATAGTTTTTAGACTTTTTTAGTGGCGTGAACTCAGCATTCGCAAATAAGTATATTTACATACTAACAACCGCCCCGGCTTTGCACGTGCGTGTATAATACATGTTAATTCATATCGAATTATATTCAGGGGATACCTGAATTTTCCGGGGTCCAGTGAAATAAATCATTAGATAGGAAACGGAGACATCATTCAAAATTTTGACTTGATTAGACCCTAGATAACCCTTCAAACTATTTAATAAACTACTATTTACAGTTTAAAGTGAGAACGTAAAGCTTTCCTACACACAATTGCGAAAAACGGCCACTTTTGGCGTAAGTGCGCAGAAAAGCTTCACGTTCTTACTTTAAACTGTAAGCAATAGTTTATAAAATAGATTACAAGGGTTATCTATAGCCTGGTCAAGACAACATTTTAAATTATATTTCCGTTTCCTTTAAAATGCTTTAATACAAATGGGGGCAGCACTGGACCCCGAAAAATTCAGGTAGCCCCTTAATCTGTTAATGTAGGTAAAATTATGGTCAATAATTAAATAAATATTAATAAAATATATAGGGACAAATTACACCGATTGAGCCAGTCCCAAAGTATGTTCGAGACTTGTGCAATGGGATGTCCCCAGGACAATTTGAAAAAGGCCATTTTCCAACTTGCCCTGACAAGGGATCGAACCCGGAACCTCTGGTTGGCGGACTAGTACGGTGACCACTACGCCACGGAGGTCGTCAAAATTAGATATAACTAGATTAGAATATATTGATCAAATCGCAAAAAAGCTAGTTATTTATTTATCAATTTATTAACACAGAGAATGTTTACAATATGTAACAAAAATCCTGTCCGATCCTTGTAGGGGCAATTCAGACCGTCAATATGAACAACTATGGGAACAACTTTTTCATGAAACCCGAAAAAAATCGCCATTTTCATACAAAAGTGTAAGGCCGGCCCGGCCATTTGTATTAAAATGTCTATTTTTTCTTCGAGTTCGAGCATTGGTCCAATAGGAAAAGTTGTTCATATTGACGGTCTGAGTTGCTCCTACAAGGATCGGACAGGGTTTTTGTTACATATTGCATATCTTAGTTATTTATAGTTTAGACTGTTACTAAAAAACCGGCATAACCTAACTTCATTATATGCATATGTATGTACCCAAACGTGGATACGAACAAAGAACGATCCACCGCGCATGCGCGGATAGAGCGAGACAGAAAGACGGTCGAAACCTATTTCATATCGCAGTTGGAGCGAGACAGATATACTCATAAATTTGCACGAGCTTGGATATAATTCTGTATGTGTGTTGTTAATTATATGTGTAGGATTTTGGGATAAATACTGTGTTTTGGTATGTTACCTTTGATGGTTGTTGTTATAGGGAGTCTTAAAATAATAACTTTTTTTATACTCCTGTACTGTTATTTATCTTTTAGGCAGATGACGGACGTTGATACAGCGCGTTTTTTATATTTTAGATACTGCATAGCGTTATGTCCTATGGAATATTGCTGTGGGGTAATGCTGCAGAAATAAATACCATATTTGTTTTACAAAAACGCGCTGTTAGGTCATATATAAACTAGGTGCCAGTGAGTCTCTAAGGGAACTTTTTAAAGACATAAATATTTTGACTCTTCCTTCGCAATTCATCTATGCGAACATTATGTACTTGCGTCAGAATATACACACATATAAGAAAAATTATGATGTTCATAGTATTAACACTAGAAATAAAAATAAATTAGCTAGCTTTTCAGTTAGAAAAACAAAAAAATCTTTTGTGAGTTTCAGCTTGCGTCTCTATAATAAAATTTCGAATAATTTAGTAGCATTACCATTATCTAATTTAAAGACTGGCGTTAAAATCATTTATTAAAAACTGCTTATTATCATGTAAATGACTTTATCTGATCAAAATTCTTGGAAATAAATGACTGCCAATTTTTAATTGTATTATTTAGATGTATGTATAATATAATGTATACTGAGCTTAAGTGTAAATCTGTATTATAACAACATAGCCCATCAGGCTGGGTAGGGAGCAATACTGAACTGGGTTTCTTTCGGCATAATCTTCCCAGCACTGGTCGTTCCGAAACGCTAGTAGTTTTTAGCATTTGCACTAAAATAATATTAAAAATAATGACCTTCATTAAGGGATAAATTTATCCTACATTGAATAAAAAATTTGACTTTGACTTTAAATAGTCACGAACACAAATATAATTTAAAAAAAGAACAGTAATTATTTGTGTTTTCAAGAAAGTCTATTTCCCATAACAGCACATGTGACGTTATTTCGCCTAAAATATACTCCTAGCCATAGATCTAGAACTTTTTTTCTTTAGATCTACCATACTGCCAACATAATAAAAACGTTATTTTTACACATGGTGCCATTTTTAAAACGTGGAGTCACTAAACGAACGGTTCTTTATACGAAAAACCAATCGTGCAGGTGACTCCATGTTCCAAAAATGGCACATCTGGGCACTAGGAAGACGACAATTAAAAAAAATAACTACCATAGATACCTTGTATCTATCTACCAAACATATGGTAGTATTTCATACTTTCTTTGTTTATTTTTGTATTTAATTTAGTAAATAAATAAATATATATGGACTAATCACACAGATTGAGCTAGCCCCAAAGTAAGCTTAAGCTTGTGTTATGGGATACTAACCCAACGATACTATATTTTATGACAAACACATACATAGATAAACACCCAAGACCCAGGACAATTTGAAAAAGGTTATTTTTCAACTTGCCTTGGCTGGGGATCGAACCCAGAACCTCCAGATTGACGGTCTAGCTTGTTGACCATTACGCCACGGTAAAAGTCGTAGAAAAAGTACTGTATGCGACGTTGTATAAGTACATCAAAAAATGCTTGATGGCGCCTCCTTACGTTGCTCGCTAAAGCTCGCATCGTAACTTGCGCCATTTGCATTTTTAATCTTCTTATACTATTGCATAAAATACTATATTATATCTACCGGTTGTAATTGCACTGTTGCTGGTAAATTGGACACTTTCCTGGAGTGCTATTTTTCATTTAAGGACTCACCGAAACACTAAACGTGTAGTTTTCCAACTCACCGCTCGCGTAAAAAACCATTTGGCTGAATTTTTGAAACCGTTGAAACCGTCGTGTCAGCGAAAAACATTATTGTTTTACGCAGAAAACATCGAAAATATGTCTATGATTTTCTAAGAATTTCACCACTTATAAAAAAGCAGCACGAAACGGAACGGATTCTCTATGAAAGGTTTCTTTGACATATCTGCGCCACAAATGTCAAAATTAGTTGAGACCACTCGTTGCAAAACATTCGCAAACTATCATTTCAAAAATGCGCCCGTTTGAAAATGCACGCGTAAAGCATTCGTGATGTGACAAATTATTTCAAAAATGCTACCCCTGGTCAAACATAAATTATTTATTTGGTACTGTTAAGAAAATAAATTGTCACAAAATAATATCACTTGTCATGATCATAATCATTAGATCCATTTTCAATGTGACTTTTAACCGGGTATTATAAATTTGACGCTAACCTCTTTCTGTAGCATCGTAGCGCTCGACGGACGGACCGATTTCGATGCGGCTTCTTTTACGTAAGAGCAAGTTCCCTTGCGGTGGTTCTTAGCTGTGTTTGATAAAATCGGTTTAGCCTTTCAAAAATTATTGGGGGTTAACGCTTAAAAGCCTCTCTACCCACGTAGATCGAAAAAGCCGATCGAGGGAATGAGAGACAATGCGAATCATGTAGTGAAGCGGCCGACTACGGGAGTCATATTCAGCTAACAATGTATATAAAATCTTATTTTCTATCCTTATGAAAGGTAAATAAATATCCTTCCTTTGTTTCCATTTCTATTCATTTGACGACCTCCGTGGCGTAGAGGTCACCATGCTGTCCGCCACCCAGAGGTCCCGGGTTCGATCCCCGGTCAGGGCAAGTTGGAAAATGGCCTTTTTCAAATTGTCCTGGGTCTTGGATGTTTATCTATATATGTATTTATTATAAAATATAGTATCATTGAGTTAGTATCCCATAACACCAGTCTCGAACTTACTATAGGGCTAGCTCAATCTGTTAATATCATTTTGTTTTCAGTGTAAGTTGTATGTATTTATGTAAGATGTATATGTATATTTATTTTTAATATTGTATATAAGTATGTTTATATTGACCGCCCCGCACTACCTAATTTCCCATTACTATTTTCTATATAGCGAGGTTGCCTGGAAGAAATTGCTTAGCGATAAGGCCGCCTTTTGCGCTTTTCCTAGTTTTTAAAATAATTATGTCCTGAATTATTTATTTTGTGCAATAAAGGGTATTGTATTGTATGGTATTAATTTTTGAAATGTGCTAATCAAGACCTTTCACTTGATACCCCACTATTTATCGAAAAATATATATTTGTTTATATGCTCTATGTTTCTCTCTATGCTCGGTGTTTCTCTACGCGATCGAATCAGAAATGAGGAGATTCGTAGGAAAACGAAGGTCACTGACAAAGCCAAGCGGATTAGCTCATTGAAGTGGCAGTGGGCGGGGCACATAGCGCGAAGAACCGAAGGCCGATGGGGCAGAAAGGCATGCGCAGCGTAGGACACCCACCTGCTAGATGGTCGGATGACCTGAGCAAGGTTGCAGGGGGGCGCTGGATGCAGGCCGCTTCCGATCGGTCGTTTGGAGGAGGCCTATGTCCAGCAGTGAACTTCCTGTGGCTGATATGAAGGTTATGATGATATATTTGTTTCTCACTTTTTAGGGTTCCATAGCCAAATGGCAAAAAACGGAGCCTTTATGGATTCATCATGTCCGTTTTTCTGCCCATCCGTATGTCATTTTCATACAAAAGTGTTCGGCTGGCCCGGCAATACGTATGAAGATAAGTCTATTTTTCTGCGAGTTTTAAACATTGGTCCAATAGAAAAAGTTGTTCATATTGACGGCATGAGTTGCTCCTACAAGGATCGGACAGGGTTTTTGTTACATATTGTATAAGTAAAAAAAGTCACATTCTGTAAGTAAATCCAAATATATTTCCAAATACCGTATAGTTTTCCAAACATATCGCCCCTTAGTTACCAACGGTATGGGCGATATTGCTGTAATTAAATATTAGAAGGGTTACATTGGAAACACAAACATGCAGACATTAAATATACAGGATTAGCATCATGAATAGGCTTAACAATGGAAAGCAAGGTTTACTTCGACCTCCGTCAGATGAATGTTGAAAACAAATAATATTCTTAGTTTAACATTAATGAGGACAACTTCTGCTGAAATAAGGGGGAGAATAGGGTAAGCAACAGTGGGTTTAAGTTATTCGTAATCTGGTGTTGTGTACACCAGGCTAACTTAAACCGGCTAAGTGCGGGTCGGACCCGCGCACGAAGGTTTCCGTACCATTATCTTCTATATATATATATATATAAAAGAAGAAATTGAATGACAGACTGATTGGCTGACTGACTAACATACGGGGGACGGGGGACGGGGGACGGGGACGGGGGCGGGGGACGGGGGTCCGGGGGACGGGGGACGGGGGACGAGGGGACGGGGGACGGGGGACGGGGGACGGGGGGACGGGGGACCATTTTCGACGTCTACGCGGACGAAGTCGCGAGTTAAAGCTAGTCATCTATAAAAAAAATCACGTATGTCTGTCTTTCTGTTGTGTGGGAGCCCTCTTCAATATTTATTTCATTCTGTTTTTTGTATTTGTTGTTATAGTGGCAATATAAATTTATCATCTGTGAAAATTTCAACTGTCTAGCTATCACGGTTCATGAGATACAGCCTGGTGACAGACAGATGTTTTTATCTTTTAAGTACGGAACCCTAAAAAGACAATTGAATCTTTATTTTAAAACCACGACAAAAAAGAGGGGTGTGATGAGTTTGACGCCAATGTCTGTCTGTGTGTCTGTAGCTCTCGAAGGGATGGATGGATTTTGCTGCGTTTTTTTTACGCAAAAGCAAGTTTCCTTGAGGTGGTTCTTAGCTATGTTTGATGGAATTCGATTCAGCGGTTACAAAGTTATGGGGGGTGAACGCTCGAAAGACGGGGGTTTTTTAATTTGCCCGGAAAATCAACTTAAGACGAAGTGGTAGCTAAAGTGGCTATAGATGTCTAGAAAGACCTTTAAACTATTTTATGAATAACCTTTGAAATTATAACTAATAGTCTGTCTAGTTTTAAAACAAGATGGACTACCAATATTACTTTCAAAGGTTATTAATAAAATAGTTTTAAGGTCTTTCTAGACATCTATATAAATCAAATTTTTAATTATCACCATGTTTAGTTTTAAACAATTTATTTCAAATGAGGGCGCCACTTTAGCTACCACTTGGTCTTAACAGCATCTAGTGATGAATGGCAGAACTTCATATTCCAACCGGTGTTAACTGGAATTGATATCCTCCACTAGAGTTGTAAAAAAACCGTATGTATGTATTATAACGTATTATACAATGTGGAAGGTACATACGCGTAATAAATCAAACCACGGGCTACTACATCGCTATAATGTAATGAAATTAAAATAACAATCAAAACCAAATAACCTAAAATTTTTTAACATTCCCATACAAATTGCCCGAACGGCTGCACACTTTTGTTTAGAAAAATCGATTTTTTTGTGTTTCGGTTATAATTTTAATTGCATTATATTATAGTGATCTAGTATAGACCGTGCTTCGATTTATTACGGGTGTGTCCCTTCTACTTTGTATATATGTAGGGGGCTGTAAGCAATTTGACGATGGATAACAAACTATACTTAATTTTTTTAAATTGAAGATGGCGGCCATACAAGGGTAATTTCAGAGTGGGTACCGCGAGACCGCAGATCGAGTCGTCACCATGCGTAATCTACCCCTCTCCCCGCATTAAATAAGTACTCTATCCATTTCAAACACACTTAATGAATAATTCCAAATATACCGTTGGATAAGGTAAAATACGGTTTAATACGGTATTTTTCGTATTATACCAACATGATCAAATGGTATTTAATACCGGGCTTACATCTCTTTCCGCCACCATCTATTATTTGCCAGGTCAATTAAAAATCCCTACTTTCAAGCGTTAACCCCCAAATATTTGACAAGGCTAATCCGATTTTCATCAAACATTAAGGGAACTTGCTTTCACGTAAAAAACCGTACCGAAATACACACAGACACACAGACCGATATTAGCGTCAAACTTTAAAAAGTAAGTTAAATCAGTGTGTATTTATGAACTGAAGAAATAAACAAAATTAAACAAAGTCACGCTTCGAGCACCCCTCCCTTGTGTCGCAGTCAGTTAAAAGCTTTATTTCCAGCAATCCCAACACTACAAACTAATGAATCCATTTATTTTAAGACTATTACAAAATATATAGACTATAGATGTGACACAGTAAATGAAAAAGATTATCTGCCAAAAAAATTAAAGAACCCACGACTTTCAGGCTTATGTTATGGGATACGAACTCCATAATACGATATTTCTATAATAAATACACACATAGATAAACACCCAAGACCCAGGATAATTCGAAAAAGGCCATTTTCCTACTTACCCTGGCTGGGGATCGAACCCAGAGCCTCCGTATAAGCGGACTAGCGTGCTGACCATTACGCCACGGAGGTCGTCAATGGAGCAGATGTTGTGTGTACAAAAATGTGAATCGTATGTATAGGCGTTGCGGCTAACAACCCATCACTATATTGATTGTTTTTCCATCTTCTCGCCACCATCTACTTAAAGTGACTCTTAAGTCTTCCAGCCCTGGGCTGGGGTAATACGAAAAGCAGTACACAAGACGGACGTTACGGCGTATCCGCGTACGACTAACGTATTATTTTATGGAGTAACCCCTCTCTGCTTAGAGCCGCAGGATACAAAACGGTCCTTCTGCCCCGTTATGAATAAAAACGTGATAATATTATCACGTAGTTATTAATAATAACTACGTGATTATTAATAATAATTTATTATTAATGTTTATCAAAGGCGGTTTTCACATAAGAAGGGTCATTTAAGACGTCATCTTAAAACACATACTGGCGAAAAACCATTAAGGCGCATAATGTTAAAAGCGCAAAATGATAATTTATTTATTTAATAAGGATATAAAATTTACGAGTATCTTGATAGCTACATTACATACACTTCTGTATCATTTTTATTTTGTATGTATTTAACGTAATAACATTCTCCCCAATTTTATAGAGGTAGGCCTTGCCTATTCATTTTAATAACCAGGTTTCATAGCTATAGTGATTTTTACTAGCTTATTAGAGAACTTTCGTTAATTTTAATTAAAATTGGTGAAAGTTTTGATTGTATAATTTTAAACATTAAAATTAATTTGAAACTTTTGGGATACTAACGAATATAGTTTCTATACACTGTGGGTATACTGTTTTGCTTTGTAGTACCTATACGGTATTTAACAGATTTTTCTATAGGGAATCAAAATATTGATGGGTTGCTAGCCGCATCACAGATTCGCATTCTCGCCCATTTCCTCGGTTGGCATTTACGATCTGCGCGGCAAGAGAAGTTCCTTGTATTTTCTATGTTTTTTTAAATTTCTCCCAGTCCAGAAGAAACAAAACGTTTTAGTTGTACTTTTTAAGGAGGTACATGAAATTTACTTGATTCAGTTCTGTGTATTTAAAATAAATTATTTGAAAGTAAACGGAGATATTGCACGGCGCAGGCTTCGGTTGTTACCTAAGCCCACACTGTGAATGAAGAGACAATGATTTTGCTTGTTTGATGATGGTATGAAGACGTAAGACCACGTCACGTAGAAACTGTTTACTCGTTTTTAGGGTTCCGTAGTAAACCCTTATAGTTTCGCCATGTCTGTCTGTCTGTCTATCTGTCCGTCCGCGGTTTTACTCAGCGACTATAAGTACTAGATAGCTGTGATTTGGCAAGAATATGTATATTACTTAATTAGGTGGAAGAATTATTTAGGGTAGCTCCCATACAAGTTGTACCGTTTTGGTTAGTAAAACCTAGATTTAGGATCTAGGAGGATAGATGAGATAAAGGAAAGACTAGATATTGGCAAATGAGATAGGTATAATGAACAACTATTACATTACATTAGTTACAAAGATTCACAAGAACACTAGGTACAGATTAGGTAGTCAGGGTCGTGAGTTATAGGCACTAGATCCGTTGAGTAGCCCTTCTAGGTAGAAGAACTACTTAGCTGGAGATGCAGCCGAAGAAAAAGAGGACGAGCGTTTTTTTTTTTTTTGACGTGACAGCCATACGTTGCCTCGGACGGCATTTCCTATTTCACCCGGACAAGGTTTGAGGAGCGGGCCAGAGGCCCGGCTTCCTATATTTTTAAGAGGACGAGCGCCGGCCGCCGCGCCTTATATATGGGCATGGGCCCCCCCGCTGCGCCGAAGAGGGGCGGAGGAGTGCTGGAGCCCGCGCGATGTCACAAAGTGAAGTGAAAAGTCATTTTATTTCTCGACTAACCAATCATGTTGGGTATCGTTGAATAGGTCTTTTAAAAATATTGTGGGTTTGTGAACACCGTTTTTCGTTTTTGGATCCATTTCTGAAATATTTGCTTTTCTCATAGCTCGTATAGAGATATCAAATTCAAACCCTTCAAACTATATTATGAAGTACTGTTTACAGTTTAAAGTGAGAACTTTCAAGTTCTCACTTTAAACTGTAAACATTAAGAAAAGCTTCAGCATTTCTGAGCACATCAGTCAAAAGGGGCCGTTTTTCGCAAACGTGCTAAGAAAAGCTTCACGTTCTTACTTTGAAATGTAAAATGTTGTTTATTAAATCTAGAAAACCAGATAGGGTTTTCTAGATTTAATAAACAACATTTTCATAAGAGCATGATAAGACCGAAATTTTTTGTGACATCTGCATTTCAAATAATTTATTTCAAATGGGGCAGCATTGGACCACGAAAAACTCATGTATCCTCTTAACCTAACCCTTCCTTTTTGAACAAAGGTATCATGACACCGGCTAAGTATATCAAGAGGGGTTCGGTAGGGATCAATTTCGGAACGCTTAGAGCTGGCGTGAAATATATGTAAAAGGTTCGACACTTGACACCGGAGGCAGGACGGGGAAGATAATATAACATTACAAGCTTATGCCCGCGACTTCTGCCTCTTAAATTTAATTGGGTACATACCTAGATCAAAATAGTACATTAAGATATACTGCATTATGGTGGTTCTAACACACAAGGCGGAATTTGCACCCGAGCCGCAGGCAAGGGTGTAATAGAGCCGAATGTGTTTAAACTATATACGTACGTAAATTGTACGTCGTTGAACAAAAATCGCGGACTTCAAAGCATTTTTGTACAAATTCCCGACACGTAAATTGAACCAAAATGACAGTGTCAATGGTACTTGCGTCGATAACCGCCATTTTGGTTCAACTTACGTCCTGGGAATTTGAACAAAAATGCTTTGAATTCCGCCATTTTTGTTCAACTTATTTGTGTTGGCAGTCGGATCGCTCAGTCTGAATGTGGTAATGGTGTTATTGGTATACAACAGTTAAAAAAATAAAACGTCACAAAATAATGTCACGTCATTTATCATATTCACTTTCAACGTGATTTTAGATTTTTTATTGCAGAAAAACTGATATTAGGAGCGCTATTTGTCTGAAACAAACTATGACGTCATAAGCCTGTGTTTCATACAAATCCCATACAAAATGTTTGTTTTGACGTTTAGAAAAAAGTATCTGATTTGAGTTGTTGGAGAGTAGCCAATTTTCATGCATTGAAAATATTGCAGTTTAAATACTGTATTAAAAAGAAGAAATTTCGATTCAATTTTTGGCACTTGAGTGACAATAGGCTATTTGACTTAGTTTGTTTTGGACAATACTATACGAATAACAAATAACACTAACATGAAGCCGTTTTCAGAAAATTGAAAGTAAATTGGTTATTAAATGAGCCAGCAATTATCATTTTAAATATAAGAGTGGGAGCGTGGTGGGGATATCTCGCTTTCCCTTTCGTAAGCGTGACAACTAATGACAGTGACGTCACACGGGTCTATGTGCATCCTTCTTCTGTTATTTGACAGTTTCCCCTTCCACCGGATTTGAAAGGCTTATATCTTGTTTATTTTTGAAGGCGGATTAAATTATTATTTATGTTTTCGGTTTCGTATTATGTTACTCTATGAAATGAATAAGAAAAAAATCGAGTCAAATACCAAATTGTTATGGGGAGCTTGGTGGCTTGGTTTCATTGCTAGCTAGATACTATCGATTTAATCGATTCTATCGATAGTATCGAATACTGTTGATAGTATCTAAATTCAATAGTATCGATACTATCGATAGTTTTACCTTACATCAACATTATTACAAACTATTGACTATTGATTCTATCGATAGTATCGATAGTGTCGGTTATTCGATACTATCGATAGTCCTATCAATATTGTGACTGTTTTTCAAGGCCACGATAGTATCGATAGACTATCGATATTTTATACTATTGCTTGCAACACTAGTCCTTTATGTCTTAAAATTCTTCAACTCAGGG
Source organism: Acrobasis suavella (assembly GCA_943193695.1). Taxonomy (NCBI): domain Eukaryota; kingdom Metazoa; phylum Arthropoda; class Insecta; order Lepidoptera; family Pyralidae; genus Acrobasis; species Acrobasis suavella. Next base: position 6,595,526 of record OW971956.1, read on the forward strand.
GCTATTCTCAACGCCTATAAACAGAATCCCATAAACGAGTCGCGTCCAGAATACCGAGTGTGTGGTTTATGACCTAACGCAGCTGTTTTCAAGCCGATAGGTGTATGCTAATGTTGGGCAGAGTAAGCAGAAATAAGCCTTGTTTTTACCTGACTACGGCAAAGGAGGCTTATGTGTTTTGCCCCTATGTTGGCAAATGAGGCATTCTTGAAAGCGTCTTAGCTGATCGCTGACATCACGCAATGACTAGTGGCTCTGTGCTGTCACAATAAGTACTAGTACTCACGTACAGAAGTCTTACTCAGAAATGAAATTAAAGAAATATCTACTTAATGCGGGTAGCGCTATGGTTTAATTTAGCTCGCGTCGGAACTCTACACCTCTTCGTTCAGACACTAGACATCCATTGCAAGCCAATTTGATTCTTATTACTCTGGACAAACGATTCATGTAACTGAATTTTCCCCTTTAAAGTGGTCGCCGCGCGCATAGTAATAATGTAGGTATATTTTCGAAACCTAAATGGGGAGTGACACAGGCCTGGTGCTGGAGACCTCCCAAGTCATCTCCAACCCATGGAGGTTAATCGGATATAAAAGTTGTTCAGACAAAAAAGTTGCGTCTTAATATGGGTTACAAAATAGTTTTATGACATGATTGAAAATTTTTCGTAATGGCTGAAATATGATATTTTTTAAATTTTCAATAACCATATTTCAGCCATTTTGAAATATAGAAAAAATGGATCGACAAACATAACTATATAACCATCGAAACTGCTCACAAAATTGAGAATCGGTTGAGGAATGCAGACAGACAGACAGACGGACTAAAAGCATTTTTGGCCAATCTCGAAACTAGTTTGCAAGAATAGAACGACGCACTATGCTCTTATTCCCATTTCTTTGAAAAGGCCTTTTTTTCTATTTTCAATAAGTAATTACTTTTTGGAAAGTAATTCAGAATCATAGACTGAACTTGTTCTAATAATTAGGCTATTGGTTAAAAAGTTATCCGCAGCTCTAATTCAGGTCTTCAGTGTAAACTCGGCCTTACACCTGCATCATGTATGAGCTAGGAGCTAGCTCCAATGTACATACAATCAATTGATACGGAATTGGATGCCAGTGCAAACACTATCGACAATTTGAGTCAATAACTGAACTGCTAAGAGAATCTGTGGTTAATTTGTTTCTATATTGAAATATTGATTCAACAGGTTAAATAGCATTACAATTGTAGGGAAAGAAGAACATAGGATGTATGTGGTGGCAATGCGGATGCTGAGGTGGGTGAGCGGGGGTTTCGAGAATGGATAAAATCGGAACAAATATGAAAGAGGAGGTCTGAAGGTTGCTTAAAGGAGCAACCTTCAGACCTCCTCTTTTAATTTCAGAGCGAGCTTCTTATCGGTCCGATCGTATCGTATCTATCGTATCGACGACCTCCGAGGCGTAGTGGTCACCATGCTAATCCGCCACCCAGACTACCGCCACCAATAGTTTGTTTATAAAGCTTTATTGTGCATAAGAAAGAACACAGTTACAAATCAGAAAAGTAAACATACAACGGCGGACTTATCCCTTATAGGGATCTCTTCCAGTCAACCGGCCAGTAATTGAGAGGAATGTTTACTTATTATGCGTTTGGGGCAGAAGTGGAACAGTACAATATAAAATTACAGAAGGATACTTTACTAATAATATGTAAACTACATGAATACAACTAAGAATAAACTTACATATAAGTGTAAATAAATATACATACTAATATACCTAATATTATATATATATATATATAACTAAAAAAAATAAAGTATAATTAGGTAGGTATTAATAGTATCATCGAAAATCATAGATCGAAAATCATTTTCGCAACTTTTTTATCTTATGTAATACACAAATTTGGATTACGTAGGTACATGGATAGAGAAATTTATTTACTACATGATATTCTTTTTTCCAAAACCAATGAAAAATCACCGTGTATATACGGACAAATCACACATCATTGACCTAGCCCCAAAGTAAGTTCGAGACTATATTTTATAACAAATACATATATAGATGACTGCCTCCTTGGTCCAGTGGTCAAGGCGTTTGCCTTGTGACCCGGAGGTCATGGGTTCGATTCCCACTGGGAAGCATACTTTGTGAAAAAGTTGTTTCCAGTCTGGATAAGATATTGCAGGCTTGAATCACCTGATTATCCGAAAAGAAAGATGATTCCGTGTTTCGGAAGACACGTAAAACTGTGGGTCCCAAACGCCACCTAGCGTTTGATCATCAACCTATCCAAGGATTGGTTCCTGGTTTGCCCTTTGGGTTGTGGAGGTCAGACGGCAGTCGCTCTGTGTAAAAACCAGTAACCTCGTCAAATCTCCTTGGTTAGGTAGCGGACCCCGGGCTCTGAAGTGTTACTGCTGAGGATGCAACCGGGAATATGCTCGGATGATGATGACTTTACTAATAATATGTAAACTACATGAATACAACTAAGAATAAACTTACATATAAGTGTAAATAAATATACATACTAATATACCTAATATTATATATATATATATATATATAACTAAAAAAAATAAAGTATAATTAGGTAGGTATTAATAGTATCATCGAAAATCATAGATCGAAAATCATTTTCGCAACTTTTTTATCTTATGTAATACACAAATTTGGATTACGTAGGTACATGGATAGAGAAATTTATTTACTACATGATATTCTTTTTTCCAAAACCAATGAAAAATCACCGTGTATATACGGACAAATCACACATCATTGACCTAGCCCCAAAGTAAGTTCGAGACTATATTTTATAACAAATACATATATAGATGACTGCCTCCTTGGTCCAGTGGTCAAGGCGTTCGCCTTGTGACCCGGAGGTCATGGGTTCGATTCCCACTGGGAAGCTACTTCGTGAAAAGTTGTTTCCAGTCTGGATAGGATATTGCAAGCTTGAATCACCTGATTATCCGAAAAGAAAGATGATTCCGTGTTTCGGAAGACACGTAAAACTGTGGGTCCCGAACGCCACCTAGCGTTTGATCATCAAACTATCCAAGGATTGGTTCCTGGTTTGCCCTTTGAGTTGTGGAGGTCAGACGGCAGTCGCTCTGTGTAAAAACCAGTAACCTCGTCAAATCTCCTTGGTTAGTTAGCGGACCCCGGGCTCTGAAGCGTTACTGCTGAGGATGCAACCGGGAATACGTGAGGATGATGATGACATATATAGATAAACATCCAAGACCCAGGTCAGTCTGAAAAATATTATTTTCGATCTTGACCTGACCGGGGATCGAACCCGGGACCTCCAGTGTGACAGTCTGGCGTGATGACCACTAGGCTACACAGGTCGTCGTCGTCAAGATATGTCCCTAAAGATTACTTAGTCGTTAAAATGTTTCAAAAAGAGGACCTTTCTCTTCAAAACCGGATATACGAAACTACACACGTAAACTGGTTAATATACATACAGAAATATATGTCGTCCCGTCAGCCGTAAACCGTGGGTTCCCGAGGGAGCGGGCGGGTTCGAGAACGTACCTGAATGTATGGATATAGACTATTATGTCGTAGGACATATGTTACAGTGGATTAAAAAATATAAATGCTTTTACCCGATAATCCACATTCACACATTCTTTAATAGTCCAAGCTATCAAACTATTAAACTATGTACCAGCTGATGTCCGGAAGGCTAAAACCCGCTTTTCAATACTCAATACTCAATATTTTATTGCAAACCATAAGGTACATTAGATGTTACCAATACAATTATAGATCATTTAAGGACCCTGTCGGGCACAGCAATTTGGTTCATTTAAGATACAGGTGAAGGCACTCTTTCTTCAAAAACTGTCAGATAGATTATAGTGTGTTTACGAGTATGTTGAATATGTAGGTATTGTTTATCATAGTATATACTTTATAGTGTTTATTTTTTGTATGTAGTTTATTGTTTACTATAACTATTCAAGTTTTGCACTACTCCTGTCATTCTCTACATCACCCGTTCGGTTGACAGGTAGATAAGGCCTTAGGCTTTAAGTCCGCCATTACACTTGTATTTGGGTATGAAGTTAAATAAATAACCTGACTGCGTTAGAAGGAAGGTTATATTTTTCGAGTGTATATAAGTTAGGGCGCGTTCAGACGACACGCGCATGCCTAGCCTACGCTGCGCACGACAAACGCGGTTTGAATTTGTTGCATATAATTTGAGTCCCATCACACAGCAGTGCAACTCAAATTACGTTTACCGAAGTCCAGTCGGGGCGAGCGCCGGGCGGGCGCAAGGCGGAGGCGATGCGTGCGCGTGTTGACTTCGGTTAATTATTATTATTATATAAACTTTATTGCACAAAAATATGTACAGATGGCGGATTTCACGCCATATAGCGTTCTCTGCCAGTAAACCATTGTACCAAGTGGAAAATAATTTGGGTGATGCGCAGAATGTGTAAACTAAATATAAAAGTATAAATTAAATGTCTACAGAATACAATACGATTATAACATATGTATATGTATACCAATACGATAAGGTACTATAGATAAAATAAACATAAATGTACATATCAAATAATAATTAATGCAATTTGGTTGTATTAATGTATGATAGGACTCAAATTATATGCAACAAAAAATTTAAGGCGCACCATATTTGTGCTAGGCATGCGCTAGGCATGCGCTAGGCATGCGCTAGGCATGCGCTAGGCGTAGGCTAGGCATGCGCTAGGCGTAGGCTTGGCATGCGCTAGGCGTATGCTTGGCATTCGCGTGTCGTACGAACACACTTTGACTTTATTATACGCCAAAAAAATAACAATAATAAAAGTAAACACAGAGAAAAAGACATTAAAATGTGCAATAGGCGGTCTTATCGCTAAATATATATGCTTATATATGTATAATGGCGTTTCAAGCAAAAGGGTACCACTGGGCAGATTCCTGTTAGATGGTCAGAGGTACACTGGGTACCTATATCCATATTTTGATTATTTTTAACCAGCGTTCAAAAACGAGGAGATTATCAATTTGTCGCGATATTTTTTATGTATGTTCACCGATTATGCGAAGACATCTGGCTGGACCGGTTTGGGAAATTATTGTTTAAAATACTTGGCAAGAGGTAGTTTGGTGGTGAAGACGATTTTTAGTTATGAAAAAATAGCGGTGCTCGCGGGCTTCTCTCCCCGTAGGTGAAAGACATACAATGGCTTTTATCCCAAAATTCCTACAGGGAGAGAAGCCTGGTTTCAAATTATATCCATACCATTTTTCATCTAAATAAGTTCAGTGGTTAAAGCCTGAAGAGGAAACAAACAAAGAAACAAATACACAAACTCACTCTCACATTTATAATATTACTTAGTTGGGATTATTCGGAAAGTTTGTTTGTTTTTTTCTTTGTAATAACTTTATTGTACAAAAAAAATACATTAAAAAAAACATACGAAAGAGCAAATATACAAAGGCGGACTTATCCCATGTAGGGATCTCTTCCAGTCAACCTGCGATAGATTAGAGGATATTTACTCAATTAAAAGGTAGAAGCAAGTACGTACAAATTTAACTATAAGATCATACTTACATCGCTACGCAAAAAGTAGTATTTGAAAAAACTTTCGAGAATACTTTTAGTAAAACTAAAATCATTGTTACCATTCCTTTTGGCTTCCGCGAAGTCGGGTAAAAACTGATACCCGACTTCGGGAAAGGTCTTATTGCAAAGTATGAATCATCCAATCAATTGCGTACTTTTCTGTGTCAAAAATAATTATTTGGTGCTGTTAAGTAAATAAAACGTCACAAAATAATGTCACTTGTCATCCATTTTCAATGTGATTATAAGATTAATTATTGCAGAAAAACTAGTATTAAAGTGCTATTTGACTTCAAAAAACATACGCCGTCTTATTATAAAACCCAGACTAACTTTGTTACTAGGTTTAAAATATTATCCGACCAAATCAAGTTTACATCTTGTAATATCACACTATCTCACTTGTCAATGTCAACTTCATTTTGGGCGGATTATAGTTTAAACCTAGTTACAAAGTTAGTCCTGTTTTTATAATAAGACGGATGATGTCATTAGTATATATTTCATACAAATCCCATAGAAAAAGTATCTAAAAAAGTATCTAATTTGAGTTGGTGGAAAGTAGCAACCTACTGCTAACAATGTTTATATTTTTGAAATGTGTGGATTATGACTTTTTACTTGATCCCACTTGATATCGGAACAAAGAATTTTATTTTTACTCCCACTTTTATGTTATATCCACAATAGAGAAGATGCATAAGTTTTTTTTCGTTGTGCTTTGGAAAGAGTTCCCTAAAAATAGGCACGTCCAAGTAAAAACTTCCTTCCTAATCCAAAATCTGTTTAAGATATAAAGGTTACAAAATCACGTCCGCCTTTGGACGGCGTCTTGGAGCGCCTTAGAAAAACCGGACAGGAGTTACGTTATATGTCGCATTTTTAGGCGAGATGTAGAATATTTGTTCGTATGCTCTATCAAATATTGCGTTTACAGAATTGGCCTCATAACAAAAGTAGCTATAATTTTTTAAAAAAATCCTACGGTTATATAATTTTTTAAACTTTTTATTACTTCTAAAATCGACTTTTTCAATCAACTAAAAACAAAAGTTAATGAATCGTTAAAAATTATAATTGTGCTTAAAGGCCTCTTTTACGTAAATGCTTAAAAAATTAGAGACATTCATCAAAATCTACTTATTATGCATCTTCTCTATTGAAACATTCGTTATATACATTTCTTGTACACAAATTAGCCTACGTCACCCAGACAATAATGACGAATCGATTGACATCCCATTTGTAAAAATTGGGTATAAGTGGTTCTAATGCTAAGGTGGAACAGACATTAATACCCACCCACATACTCGTAATTTATAAAATATCTGGTTCAGCGAGGAACATGTGATACTCTAAAGTTGCAATTAGAAACAAAAGTCCGATATGGACAAGTGACGTCAAAATCCACATCATCTTTTTTGCAATAGAAAATAGCGTTCTTGCGAGTGAGACATTTCCGTTAAATAATTACATCTCTTTCGTTTTTCAAACAATTTTATCTGTTTTCACTTTGAGTACTTCCCTTTTGAATATTTATGGATAAACTGGTTAGATAACACATATTTTTTCTTGCATATTCCCTATTCGTCGCAATCTTTTTTTTATGTATGTTTACCTATTTATATGTATGTTAAGATGTCTGGACCGAATTTAATTTTTTTTTAACAATCATCAAAATCGGTCGTATAGTTTGGGGGTAAAGGATTTTAGTTTTGGAAAATTATGAAATAACCAGATGCGCCCCGCGGTGTTACCCGCGCCTTAAGTAGCGTATGTGTTAATCCAGGGTATCAGCTTCCTACATACTAAATTTTATCGAAATTGGTCCAGCCGTTTGCGCGTGAAGAAGTAACAAACATACACACATATTCACAAACGTTCGCCTTTATAATACTAGCTACGCCCCGCGGTGTTACCCGCGCAAAAGTAGTCTAAGTGTTATAAATAAATAAATAAATAGGGACAAATAACACTGATTGAGCTAGCCCCAAAGTAAGTTCGAGACTTGTGTTATGGGATACTAACTCAATGATACTATATTTTATAACTAATACATATATAGATAAATATCCAAGACCCAGGACAATTTGAAAAAGGCCATTTTCCAACTTGCCCTGACCGGGGATCGATCCTGGGACCTCTGGGTGGCGGACTAGCATGGTGACCACTACGCCACGAAGGTAGTCATCCAAGTGTTAATCAAAGATGTCAGTCAGCTACCTACATACCAATTTTTATCGAAATTTGTCCAGCCGTTTGCGCGTGAAGAAGTAACAAACACACGCATACACACACAAACTTTTGCCTATATAATATAAGTGTAATTACTTGTACAATGTGGAAGAGCGACATGGTTCCGCCCGAACGGGAATTTAGCAGAATTATGTTAAATATGACACGTGCGTTCGTTAAATGACGGTATTTCAATCACAAGGACGGGGTTCGAATATTAAGTGATGGGTAAATTACCCGTCTTCCCTTTGTTGTTTACCCACGTCGGCTGGAAAACTGTGGCTATTGGAAAAGGTGCGTTTATGGACAAAAAGTGCCAACGTCAAATCAAAATTTATTTTTTAATTTTAGTTTTAGGTTAAAATAAAAAAAAAACTATGGATATGAGAATAAAATCTCACAAAATAATGTCACTTCTCATTGATCGCGTCCATTTTCAACATGATTTTAGATTTATTAATTCGGAATAACTGCAGGAGTGCTATTTGACTCCAAGAAACTGGTCACGACGTGCTATTGTATACCAAAGATTTAGAATGCGCAAGTCGCTTTTCATACTTATCCCATAGACAATATTTGTTTTGACGTTTAGAAAAAAGCATCTGATTTTATGATCTGTGGAGTTTTTGGCGGGAAGTCAAGGGGTTCAGTTGAAGTTTGCTTTAAATTGTTTTGCAAATTGATTCTAGTGGACTTTATAATATGAAATTGGTGAAGTTTAGTGTTATAAATGCTAATGCTCATGGACAATATGTAAAATGTTTGAAGTGGACACTCATAGTGCGTTTGTAGTGATATTTATTTCCGGACTGTGGTGGGCGTCTTAAGGCGCCGTCCGTCACTTAATCGACTATGAAAACCAGTGGACTCTTATAGATTTGTCGCCAGAAACTCCCTTGAAGCAGTCAAAAGACTTACACCAACCTTTGATTGTATAGTTAGGGTTAGGGTTTAGGAATAAAGAAGTGATAAAACAAGATAGGCTCTAAAGGACTAGTATCCAGAGCCGTAAAATAATTATATAAAAAAATGATTTTATTTATTTATGTAACTTTATTACAAATGTAATAGCGAATAGGCTTTATTGTTTTTTTCTGGCCATTCAGGTCCCATAGTTGGGCAAAGGCCTCCCCTTGTTGTTTCCAGCTGTTTCGATCTTTAGCTACTTCTTTCCAATCCTTGTCGAAAGCATCCATCTCATTTAACTAAATTAAATTTTAGGCTTATTATATGAAGGCTTATAATGAGATGGAGTTTATTTAACTAAATTAAACTCCATCTCATTATAAGCCTTCCCCTTGATCGTTTCCCGTCTTCTGGAATCTACTGATCGTTATGTGAGCTACACATCGGTAGCTTTTCTTTAAAAATAAATTAAATTTTAATATACTTTACACGTAACATAAATTATACTTATTGACGTGTAAAAGTGCCTGTAAAGGTCTAATTACTGAATAAACATTTGATTTGAATCATCTGTCCGGCGCCATTCGGCAAACGTGACCCGCCCAGTCCCATTTCAATCTGGCACTCTTCCTTCCTACGTCAACCACTTGGGTGATGGAGCGCAGCATAGTGTTCTTGATATTTATTAATTTTATTTGAATTATATCCAATCACTTTTTTTACCCATCCCATTATTTTGCACCCACCTTTTCTCTGACAACCCAATGGTTGGCTCTTAAATTATGCTTTTAGCATTAAGTCCGTCTATTGTGCTATACAAATTGTTTTTCGTACAATAAAGGTTAAATATATAAATAAATATTTCTTTCCATTTCATAAAATTTTTGACGTCAGATCATTTACTTACACCTAATAGGGGTGACGACAGGGTTAGAGAAGTATAATTATAATTAGTCCGTCTTTTACATTATCAAAATATTTTGGACCCATATTTTTCAGTTCGCCAAAAAAGTAAAAATTCACAAAGATACGAAGCATCAAGTTCCAAAGTGGAGCTTGCTACATCACCTCTATGTATAAATCGTACATAGCCGTGACGTCATGCGAAATTTCAATGCGCTGTGTCTGTGTCATTTTTGGTTTCTCAGAGTAAAGAAAAAATACGTGTACAGTATTTTTTAATAATCTAACCGATGGGCTAAAAATATTTTTTCATTCGTCATGCTTATTATTTTTTTAAGCGCAAGTGCAGAAGAAGCGGCCACAAACTGCACTCTACCTGTATTTGACGACGTTTGTCGCCTTTGTGGTCATCATGCGAGGCTGTCATACCAGAGATCCCGGTTTCGATCCCCGGTCACGTCAAGATGGAAAATAATCTTTTTCAGATTGACCTCGGCCTTGGATTGTTATCTATGTATTTGTTATAAAATGTAGTATCGTTGTTATTTTGGAGTTGAAATGAAATGAAATGAAATCTTTATTTGCAAGGGTCATCCAACAATTTCCCGCCACTATAACATAGGCATGCAAAAATTTAAATACATTGTTACAAATTTAATTCAATTACAAAAATTACAAAATTTAATTCAGTTACAATTGTTAGCTCAATCTGTGTGATTTGATCGTTTACAACGTGTAACGAAAAGGGGTATCAATAAGGGAAGTAAACACTAATCAATGTGAACCACTTTTACTATGAAACCAACCCTGAAATCGTAAAAAAAACTGTAGCTCCATACATTTTGTCACGGCAAGTATTTAATTTTGTATGGAGATGAAGATTTTTTTTACGATATCAGGGAGGGTCCCATAGTAAAAGTTGTTTACATTTCATCATCATCATCATTTCAGCCGCATAACGACCACTGCTGGACATAGGCCTCTCCCAAGGATTTCCAAAATGACCTTTCTATGTGTCCCGCCCACTGCCACTTCAACGAAATAATCCGCTGGGCTATGTCAGTGACTTTTGTTCTTCTGCGAATTTCCTCATTTCTGATTCGATCACGTAGAGAAACACCGAGCATTGCCCTCTCCATAGCGCGCTGATCGACCTTGAGCCTTCTTATGAGACCCACAGTAAGGGACCACGTTTCAGAGCCATAAGTCATCACTGGTAACACACATTGATTTAGCACTTTCGTCTTGAGGCACTGAGGTATTTTGGACGAGAAGACACTGCGTAGCTTCCCGAACGCTGCCCATTTATTAGTTTGTTTACATTTATTAGTATGTTTACATTTATTAGTTTGTTTACATTTATTAACAGTTTACTCCCTTTCAGGTTGATACCCGCTTTCCGTTACACTACGTTACTAGATCACTATAGTAAAATGAAATTAAAATAACACAAAAAAAAAAAAAACGACATTGACAATTTGCATGGACAAATTGCCCGGGCTGCTGCACTCTTCTGTACGTAAGAGCCAATTTTTTTTTGTGTTTTGGCTGTTATTTTAATTTAATTATACTGTAGTGATCTAGTATAGCCCGTGGTTCGATTTATTACGGGTACCCTTTCACGTACCCTTTCACGTTGTATATTGAACCTATTGTAAAGTGTGCTGAGTAATTTCGGCCTAGAATAGGGCCACTCCATTTTCTTCCCATGAATGTCGTAATAGGCGACTTAAGAACTAGAATAAAGGATAATAAAATAAATATTTTAATGGGGCTTCCATACAACAAACGTAATTTTTTATAGATAATGGTACGGAACCCTTCGTGCGCGAGTCTTGTACTTGGCTGGTCATTTTCATACAGATGACGCATCAAGGATGGCATGTTTGCTAACACACTACTCTTTACATATATCTACTTACATAAAAACATATAAAAAGGTAAAAAGAGACATATCCGCCTATGATCGCCGTTAATTTTCATATTTCCTAGCCGCGGCGGCGTGATAAGTGTGCACGCAATCTTTACAATCGAGCGTGTTGTCCACTCAAGGATATGCTAGCTATGACATTATAAATCCAACCAAAAACCTTATTTACTGCAAATAAATGAATTGAATTGAAAAAAAATCTTGCTTACTAACGCCAAGACAATAACGTTTTGCTTGTACTTAAGCCCGATTTACATATTGACAAGTGACAAGTGCGAGTGACACCAGGCAAGTGACAAGTGACAAGTGTTTGGTGCGTGTGAACAGGTAGTTGCAAGCGCAAGTGACAAATGAATTTTGAATGCCTGTCTTATTCATTGACAAGTAGCTCTCTCCGCGCTATCTCACTTTCCCCACACTCGCCCACCGCCTCTGCTCGCGCACGTCATATACGCGTATAATAAGTTTTTCTTTTATTTTTTTATTTATTAGGAACACCAACAGGTTACATGACAAAAACTTACAATTAATTTTTAGAGCTTGCTGCATATCTACTTGCAATTGACGTGTAAACACCTACTATTCATTGGTCAGTGTTTACTTGGCACTCGCCACTTGCCAAAATGTAAACCAGGCTTCATGGTAATTATTTACTTATTTCTTTCAAAAACCTTATTTATACACTTTGTGTGTTACAAGTGGACTTATCATGATTTATCCGTATTATGTAAATCATATTTATCTAATATATCGAAACTTACACCCTATAGAAAAAGTTCATGCTAAGTCACGTTTATATTAATAAATCATGTGTCCAAAGCGCGTTTTTCATTGAATAGAAAAATCTTCCCAGAAAATGAAGCAGCTGGTTCTCTTTCAGCTCATATAAACCAATCAAAGGAACGGGGGAAGATGAAAATCATGTGATAGGCGATGCGGCTGGGACCCATCACAATTTTGATTTGGTTTTTCATTTTCTCGCCCACCGCAATGTTAAAAGTGGCCTTTGGGTATGGCGGCCCTGGAGTTTGTCTATTTAAAGCCAAAACATAAAGCGCTATAACTGCTCCATTAGGGATACAGACATGATAGTGTATTGTATAATGTAATATCTAAAGCGCGATAGTTTTAAAAGAAGTCATAAAAAAAATATTTACCTTTTGATTACATTACAGAACATTTATAAAATTAGAAGTGAATTATAAACATTTTAAATAACAAGAAAGAAAATCTAAAACCATACCTAAAATTTAAAACTAATAGAGGTCTTATCGCCTGCGTATCGCTCGCTTGCACTAGCCCGCAAGCCTTAAACTTACCGGGTAAGCACGCGATCCCGTCACGAAACATCAGAAAAATACATTTCTGTTACATTCCTCGCTTTCGGTTGGTAAACATTTGTTGTTTATTAAATCTGTAGGGAGAAATATCGATTTCCTTGCGATACTTTCACGCTGGTCTGTCTGGGAGAAAATAACAAACTTTGAATGAACCAGCTGGTTGTGTAATATGTAACATTCAATACACACACACTCACACACACACACCCTCACACACACACACCCTCACACACACACACCCTCACACACACACACCCTCTCTCTCTCTACACATAAACACTGCATTTTTACTCTGAACGTACCCCAACACGCAGCCAGTTATTTTGTGCTTGACTTGGCGGGATGATCACTCTGTACATAGATACATTAGTTGCATTCGACTCACGTCGCTGCCTGTGTACAAGTAGTTAAACTTTTCCAATCCTGGACCTGATTTCTCTTTGTACCGCCGTACGTGGCTGCAGATGTAACGTATCGATATTTTTAAGAGGAATTTCACGTGGATATTAAGACTAGAGTCCCCTTATTCTAGAAAGAATCAGACTTTCCCATACCAACGAAGTTTAGCTGTTATTTTGAAACGGCATGACAGATATTAGCGAAATTATGTAATTTCAAAGAAATTGTATATATTAAGACATATAACTAGTTTTCACAGTCAAAATATGAACTTAAAAGAATATAGTGGATCATATCATATTTAACCTTCAGTATGGAAAACACCCTTATATTTTTTTTTCCAGTTCCTTTATAATTGCAATTTCTTTAAAATAACATATTTTAACCGCAGTCTGACATGTCGTTTGTAAAGAAAAGTCTAGGGTAAGGGGATTCTTAAGTCTATCTTCTTATGATTTACGACGGAGAGCTTGAGGAATTTTGGTAGCTCATCTTTGTTATTAATTTTGGATTCAATATTAAGATGACGATCTGGGAAACGGCTCCAATGAGTTTGAATGAAATTCAGTACCTATTTTAGGGAGTGTCGGGGCTGAAATCGATCTAGCTAGGTGAAGGATTCGTGCCTTCTTTCCCAGAGGAGTGGACTGTAGATCTTGGATGATAGGGGCTGATCCAAATAAAATGCAGCAGACAACTTTCACACGTCTATTCGGCAGCTTGTACATAGCAAGAAGAGAATATACATTGGCAATGTTGCCACACGCATAAAAAAAAACTATTATAAAAAGAAAAAAAAATATTGCTTTACATACACAGCTATTAGGCCAAATATCTTTTATTACATGTTGGTTTCCCAACACTAGGTTTAATTTTTCGAAAGGTAGAAAGGCTATTTATTTCTTTATGTGAGAAAGATAAAATCATGATACCATGATAATTTTTGTTTAATTTTTGAAAAAATCTTTTTTTTCTTCAATAACTCTCTGGGTATGACTTGTATAGGATAAGGTTTTGTTGTGTAGGATAAGGGGGAGGCCTTTGCCCAGCAGCAGGACACTTCACCTACAGGCTGGTAAAAAAAAACTCTATCGTCCACAGCTCAGCGAAAGCAGGCTGAACAACAGAAGTGTGTGAATTCTCTATGCTTCCAAACACTTCTGTTGTTCGCCTTTCTTTTCCGATCTCTTGACCGAATTGAAGTAAAAATATCCTTTATGGTCCTATATTAGGCAGATAAATTTATTTAATTTAAAGAACTGTTTTCCGAGATCAATAATCAGCCACAACCGAAACACTCTGTATACACCCGATCGGTAGCTCGACGTCGGCTGAGTAGCAGACCGGTTCGCGTAAACAACGAATACGTAGGCGAACATCTGATTATATTGTCACTCGACTCATTAATAAATTACCTTTGGGATAAATTGACGACAAAAAATATTAAAAATAAACTTAAAGAACATTTCCTTAGTTCCCTTCAGAACACAGTATAATTGTAACAAAATAATAACCGAACCATATGTATTTGTCCAATTCTTCTTGATCTTTCCTTCTTTTTTTCTTTATGTATGTCATTTGTTACATTGGGATTACTCACCCACAGGACGGAGTATTGTCTTTATGATGTATATTAATTGGAAGACGTAAACTCTTCTTATTGTAATCTCAAACCTTATTGGTTTCACTATGCTAAGTATTACCTACTCAATGTTCGGTAAGACCTTTTATATGGTAATAAATATATATAAAAAAAAGTTATTTTTGAAACTTGAAGCTCTAAGCAGATAAAGCCCGACCCTCAAGACTCAAAGGTCGCTTTTAGTGTGATGGTGGACGAGAAAGTGGAAAAAATCATTCAAAATAGTGATGGATTGCTAGCCCCATCGCCCATAAACTACATACGCATTTTCGCCCAACATTACAAGTTTAAAAAAAATAATTTCTCATTAGTTACCGTCTACCTTCAAGCGGAAGTAGTGTTCGCAGTCAACATTTGTCGCTGTCTCACAGGAAATGCCCCATTTTTAAAGCAACAGGTTGGCGCCAAATTACACTTCTTAAAATTGTTTTTCGAAATGTTTTTACAACTTCTTGAAAGATTTTTCAAGTGGTTTCTTGATCTGATTTTGAGATGTTGTGGTGAGTTTAATGTCGCGGTAGTCATAATAATCATCATCATCATATATTTATCTATACAATATGTAACAAAAATCCTGTCCGATCCTTGTAGGAGCAACTCAGACCGTCAATATGAACAACTTTTCCTATGGGACCAATGCTTGAAATTTGAAGAAAAATCGTCATTTTTATACAAATCGCCGGGCCAGCCGAACACTTTTGTATGAAAATGACGATTTTTTTCCTATTTGTACCATTGGTCTCATAGGAAAAGTCGTTTATATTGACGGTTTGAGTTGCTCCTACAAGGATCGGACAGGGTTTTTGTTACATATTGTATATGTATTTATTATAAAATATAGTATCGTTGAGTTTGTATCCCATACGCAAGTCTCGAACTTGCTTTAGGGCTAGCTAAATCTGTGTGATTTGTCCGTAAATATTTATTTATTGATACCAGCCACAGGAAGTCCACTGCGGACATAGCGAAAGTCATACAACGAGTGATTTGAGCAAGCGTTTTCAAACGACCAAATTTTTGAATCGCTATTCGCCCTAACGCGAAGGATTGATTCGAGTGGTCATGTTCCAACCTCACTTTATGACTAAACTTAGTGGTTTGACGACCTCCGTGGCGTAGTGGTCACCGTGCTAGTCCGCCACCCAGAGGTCCCGGGCTCGATCCCCGGTCAGGGCAAATTGGAAAATGGCCTTTTTTAAATTGTCATGGGTCTTGGATATTTATCTTTATGTATTTGTTATAAAATATAGTATCGTTGAGTTGGTATCCCATAACACAAGTCTTGGACTTATTTTGGGGCTAGCTCAATCTGTGTTATTTGTCCCTATATATTTATTTATTTAGTGGTCATCACGCCAGACTGTCACACCGGAGGTCCAGGGTTAAATCCCCGGTCAGGTTAAGATTAAAAATGATCTTATTCAGATTGACCTGTGTCTTGGATGTATGTAAAGAAATTCTATATATGTAAAAAAATATAATATCGTTGATTTAGTAGCCCATAACACAAGTCTCGAACTCACTTTAGAGCGAGATCAAAATCTAACTCAACGATACTATATTTTTTTATAACAAATACTTACATAGATACACATCAAAGACCCAAGTCAATCTGGAAAAAGATAATTTTTAACCCCGGATGTAAAAAGAGGGGTATTCTAAGTTTGACGTGTCTGTCTGTTGCATCGTAGCTCCTAAAGGGACCTATTTCAATGTGCTTTGTTTTTGTAAATCGAAAGCCTCTGTTAAGATGGTTATTAGCTATGCTTGATGGAAATCGGCTCAGCCGTTCAAAAATTGAGCGTAAACGGTTGAAACTCAGGGTTTTTCCCGGCAAAACACAAACCTACTCTTCTTGACCTGATGAAGGATCGAACCCGGGACCTTCAGTGTGACAGACTGCCATAATGACCTCATGCGGTAACCATTCTAATTCAACCGTTCCGTTATAAGCATTGTTATCGTTATAATAGCTAATTATATGTTCTAGATCCAAGCTGGGCTTGGTCACGCTAGTTTTTATTGCTTATCGATTTGCCACAGACGGCGGGGAGGGTTTTTGAATCGACTGAATTCATAATATTATTTTATTTATTAAGACGACCGTGATGTCTTGGTAACCACGCTAGTTCTGCGTTCGATTCCCAGCCAGGGCAGGTTTTTTCAAATTGTCCTGGGTTTTAGGTGTTTATCTATATATGTATTTATTATAAGATATAGTATCGTTGAGTTAGTATCCCATAACACAAGTCTTGAACTTACTTTGGGGCTAGCTCAATCAGTGTGATTTGTCCCTATAAATTTATATTTATATTACACTTTTTTATGGGCAGTCATGGAAAAAGTGTTTCGTCTCAAGGGAACTTAGGAATATAATCCCTTGGGGCTCGTTTGAGCGCTTTTGATATATGTGATGACACCCTTATCTCTAACGGGGTAGATAGAGTCTAGGGCTATAAGATCCAAAGGGCACTTCACTTGATGGTTTAAGAAGTGATTCAAAGATTCAAAGATTCAAAGATTCAAATGTTTATTCAGTAATTAGACCTTTACAGGCACTTTTACACGTCAATAAGTATAATTTATGTTACGTGTAAAGTATATTAAAATTTAATTTATTTTTAAAGAAAAGCTACCGATACCAGCGCTTCGTAACGACCACTGCTGAGAAGAAACGCCGAAAGAAACTCATTTTCACAGTATTGGTCGCCTACTCGCCAGAAGGGCTTTGTCATATTATTATAATTGTCTTTTAATTAATAAATACTTATAATATAATACAATGTTGACACATTATAACATGTAATGCTTGCGAACCAGTGAACAAACATAAATTGCGTAATACTAAATATTAAGTAGTCAAAAAAAGCGAATAATTCGAAATAGTGATGGGTTGCTAGCTGCATTGCCTATTAACACGATTTGAATTTACATTTTCCCGCCATCTGCTTTTACGATCAGCGCAGGTTGCAGAATTTATGTAGGTTATGACTTTATGAACAATTTTAGATTACTTATGTTTAATGCTCACTTTTTGGAGATTTTAACGAGTTTTTTTTTTTTTAATTTAACTACTACACTTAATTTGAAAAAATATTGCCGCTGTCACATGCCTACAAGATTTTTCAGGCATTTCACTTAAATCTTCAGAATCCTGAAAACATAACACACCTTTTTTTGGGCAGTCATGCAAAAAGTATTTTCTCTCAAGAGAACTTAGCAATATAATCCCAAGGGGCCATCTCCTTTGAACGCCTTTCAAATCATGCATAATACTTAATACCGGATTTTTTTTCCCTGCGTACCTTTGGATGGTAAAGGGACCTACATCCATCTTGATATTTGTAATTAGTTTCAAAATTTCTTTCTTTTTTATTACTCGCTTTCATGCACTCATACAGAAGATGGTTAGTAGGTAAATACATGAACCCTGGCAGGGTGTTGCGAACTTTTAGGAATTATTTGAGTTTATATAATAATAATAGTATTTATAATCAAGTACAAGAAGATAATTAACATAAATTAAGAGTAAGTTCAATTGATGTCAATGGTTAGAAGATATAAATAAAATTTTGAATCTTGTACTTCACAAATAGTTAGAAATACAATAAGTTCAATGTCAACAAAAAGTTAGTAATAGGTGTTTACAGACAAAAAAATATAATTATTGTAAATATAATTACTGCAAGTGCGTTGGTCAGATGCAACTTGAAACTGGAACTAAAACTACGAGTACCTACGCAGATATATTGTGTTTATTGAGTCTTTCTTTAAAACGCTTATTATAGTTTGTCATTTAAATATTCGTTAACTATCAATCGCTAGCCTTTTTACCCGACTACGGGAAAGTCCAACGTAATGGTAATGATTTTAGCAGTCTATCATCATTATCATCATGAGGCATGGACATAGGCCTCTCCCAAAGATTTCCTAAACGACCGATCTAGAGCGGCCTGCATCCAGCGCTTTCCAGCGCCCTAGGTCAGGTCGTCTGACCATCTTGTGGATGGGTGTCCTACGCTTCGCTTGCCAGTGCGTGGTCGTCATTCAAGAACCTTTTTGCCCCATCGGCCATCGGTTCTTCGCGCTGTGTGTCCCGCCCACTGCCATTTCAACGAACTAATCCGCTGGGCTATGTCAGTAACTCTTGTTCTCCTACGAATTTCGTCATTTCTGATTCGGTCACGTAGGGAAACACCGAGCATAGCCCTCTCCAGAGCGCGCTGAACGACCTTGAGCCTTCTTATGAGACCCATAGTAAGGGATCTCACCTTTTTATGAATGTCAATAAGTATGTGGATATTTCTGTCTGTTCCACCGAAGCATCTGAACAAAATATACTGAAACAATTTTTGAGGTAAATATCAGTCCATGATATGGAATAAGTTTCTCAAAGGAACTTATATAGAAATATGAAAACTAATTTTTGCCCGAATTGACCGAAAAGCCAAAAAATGTTTTCATTTTTCGATACCTAAAATATTCCTTGTTCAGTAACATTGACTTCATTGGTTATATTATTTATTCATTATATTTTGTTATGTATTAATTATATTTTGTTAGACGTAATATACAACGTGGAATATATCTATACTATACTAGAATACACAAAACAAGTATTATTCAAAAAATATATTTTTTAAAACAAGCTTTTATCTAAAGTGCTCCTCAAGACGAATCAAACAAGCCCAAACTCGATAGGGTTGCGTCGTTTCATTACAGACTTCCTTTGGCCACCTCCCAGCTCCATCATCAGATCAACTGCATGTTATCATAATATTGCATTGTCACGCGATATACGTATGCGTGCAAAATTTCAGCTCAATCGGAAACCGGGAAGTGGGTCAAATTTAACTTGCAAGATTTGATTACAGACAGACAGACAAACCGACAGACAACGGGACAGTTGAAGCTAAATAAAAGCTTGTAAAATAACATTGCTGCTGCTGCCCGGGCAGTTTGTATGGGAATACGTAGTTTTTTTTTACAGTTATATTATACTAAAGTCATTTATTTATAATATAATACAATGTTACATATTTAATAAATAATGTCACGAACAATTAAAACCCGCGCTGTATCGTTTCTGGTGCAAAAGTGCCTAAAACGCTAGCTGCATTACCACGCTGTATTGCAATGGCCAGCCTTTGCACCACAAACGAGCCAGAGCGAGAGTCACCATTTCTTTCAGCGATTCTGTGCCCTAATTCCCAAAAAGGCGCTTTGCGTCCATGCCTCAACAGCCCATGATCTTTACAGCTATACTAAAGTGATATATTATAGCTGTGGTTCGATATATTACGGGTATGTCGCTTCCACGAGGTATAAATAGATAAATAAATGTCTCATTTCATTTGAATGTAACCACGTTTAGTAATTCATTAATTCCCAGAATATACCTCATTTGAGAACATCAATGTTACCCTCCCCTGCATACCCTCAACATTTAATAGGGGAATACCAATTTTTTTTACATTTATATTAATTTCATTATACCATAGTTGTGGTTCGATTTATTACGGGCACGTCTCTTTTACGTTGAATAAATCTATATATATAAAAGAAAGTCGTGTTAGTTACACCACTTATAACTCAAGAACGGCAGAACAGATTTGGCTGAAAATTGGTAGGGAGGTAGCTTAGAGCCAGGAGACGGACATAGGATACTTTTTATCCCGTTCGACAGCGTTCCTGTGTGCGGAACAAAGTTCGCCGGGTCAGCTAGTAGATAAATAAATATCTAATTTCGCTTTGAATGTAACCACGTTTAGTAATTCATTACCTAATTCCCAGAATATATCTCATTTGAGAACATCAATGTTACCCTCCCCTGCAGGCAAACCCTCATCATTTAACCCTTCAGCGATGACTTGGCGCGTTCCACCCCACTGTCGCCCTATACAAAACGGAACATTGAAACTTTTGATGTAGAATTTATCTCAGTTTAAACATAATTATTAATGTTTAGATCGGTTTTAAGATCGTTAGCTCGCCAAGCTCTTTTTTAAGTTGGCAGGAATTGAAAAGGAATAACAGTTTCCCACTTACTCGCCTAAAGTAGGCTTTATGGGGGGCTACCTGAATTTTTTGGGGTTCAGTGCTGAAATAAATAATTTAAAAGGAAACGGAGATATCATTCAAAATTTTGTCTTGATCAGACCTTAGATAACCCTTCAAACTATTTTATGAACTATACTGTTTGCAATCTAAAGTGAGAAAATGAAGTTTTTCAACGCACATTAGCCAAAACTGGCAGTTTTTGACTAAAGGGCGTAGAAATGGGGGGCAGCACTAGACCCCGCAGAATCCAGGTTGAAATAGCCGCGGAACTCGAACTCACCGGTGGGCGCGACCTAAAAGCATGCTGTCTCACCAAACATTGTGTTCGGGCGAAGCAGTGAGGTGAAATGCACGATGACTCATTGATTAATCACTTACATCATCATTAAAAAACAAAAACAATAATTAAACCTTTAAAGGCCCTTCTTACACGTCAATAAGTATTTAAATTACATCACGTGTATGTATATTAAAATTAAATTTATTTTTAAAGTAAAGCTACTGTTTCTTTGCGACGACCACTGCTGGGAAAAAAGCCAAAAGAAACTCATTTTCACAGTATTTCCGAGTCACACGACACCTCTCAAGCTAAAATCTATCGAGCCATTTAGGCTGTTGAGCGTGCTTAGCAAATATACATTCATACACTCGAAAAACATAACCGTCCTGACACTGTCGGGTAACAATGTACTTAATAAATAAGCAAATTTATAGGGACAAATAACACTGATTGAGCTAGCCCAAAAATAAGTTCGAGACTTGTGTTATGGGATACAAACTCAACGATACTATATTTTATAATAAATACATATAAATATAAACATCCAAGACCCAGGACAATTTGAAAATGGCCATTTTCCAACTTGCCCTGACCGGGAATCGAACCCGAGACCTCTAGGTGGCGAACTAGCATGGTGACCACTTCGCCACGAATTTGTAATGTTTGTAATATAATGTAATGTACTTGTATTAATATATTTTTAAGTTGCATCTGCCTCTGAAGCACCATTTTCCATAATCTCATTATTTTCTAATTCGCACAGAAAATGCAAAAAAGAAAAATACATTCCTATCGCCATTATGGTTTCAAACAAGAATTAATTTGCATTATAAGTACATTACGTACTTGTGCACCAGACAACGGGCAAAGCCGCGGGCGGACGTTGTTAATTTTAATTACTTTTTAACTTACAACCTCAGGGAAAGTAAAGGCAGAGTGCGGTCTTCAAAAATGTAGCAGGTATAATCTAAATCTTTTTTTGCTCTTTGGCGTTCTCACTAATGACTAGCTGCGCCCCGCGGTGTTATCCGCGTAAAAAGTAGCCTATGTGTTAATCCAGGGTGTCAGCTTCCTGCGCACCAAATTTATTCAAAATCGGTCCAGCCGTTTGCGCGTGAAGAAGTACAAACAAACACACTATGTGGTTATGATATTACAATGTATTGTAAGTCTACATATCTAATTTTGGTATCAGTATAATTGTAAGTTGACGTTTTAGGAGAAAATACCGCAGTGCAGTTTGTTGCCGCTTCTTCTGCACTTGCGCTTAGGAAGCGGCATAAATGATTTGACGTCAACAACTATTATGAAATCGAAACAAAAATTGTCAGTTTCAAATGATACAAATATCCAAAGATAAATAAATGATTTTTGACTTAATCTTTTGACTGTTGATAAGGAAAGCATCGGGTCAAAATGTATAAGTTAAAGTGTAATAAATTACTTAGGCATAACAATATTTTGCCTAAAAATTTTTACGCATAAATATTATTTGGACCTTATTGAATACGCAGTAAAAACATTCTAGATCTATGGTAGGAACTATTTCACAAAATGGCGCTACAATTCATAACTTTCTGAATTTCTAATCAGCGTAACATTCTTGTTCACTTTTGAACATTTTTAAGACTTCAATTTATTTTCTTACACTCCTGAATTAATCTAATAGGAAGATTAGCAAGCAAAGTCGTTCTTTTGAAATAAATATCAGTTTACACTCTATTTACGATCTAACAAAGTAAAAAGCTAGCAACTGATATCAGCTGATATGAGAACTTCACGAAAAAATTATTCTCAAATAAACTTCTTTTCTTAGACCTCATTATAGCTACATAAGAATATACCAGATCAATCCTAAAGGAATAGTGACTAAAGGCTACTAGCTTGTATATTTAGTGAATGTCATATTCATCTAGTCAGAAACTTCGACCGAAGCTGTGTTGCAAACTTGCATTCAGATTGTTCAGTTCCCCGCTGACCTAGTAATGGCTTGAGAAGACGCAATCTCAGACTACAAGCGGATTAGATGAGTAGTGTTTTGTAGCATGCACCGCAAATTTAGGGATTTCGAACTCTTAAAAATATAAGTAAAGCTAGTAGCTCCAAGCAGTAAACGATGTACTGTTTAAGAATCTCAAGATCAAACTTGAAAATTCTATTCTTCATTATTTCAGGTACATAACATCCACTGCTAGACTCTAGGTGTGCATCCAGCGCTTTCCAGCTTGGTCAGTCATCTGACCACCTTGTGGATTTTCCTACGCTTTGCTTACCAGTGCGTGGTCGCCATTCTAGAATCTTTTTGCACTCAACGTCCGTCGGTTTATCGCGCTATAGATCCCACCAATTGCCACTATTTTAAATTCTCAATTCACACACAAAAATCTATTTGATTTCGTGAGTTTAATCATTAATCAGATTAATTTTGGGCCAATACTACTACGTACGTTAGTCGGGCCACTTTTAGAATGGAGATGCTGATTCTAGCTCAATGTCTCGATTGGGTTTTACTGACTATCTGCATCGGGAAAGAAGCTACTATAGTAAATATTAGTATTCAGTTAGAAACTTAAATGATATAATATTCGAAGTTGCATTGAAATGGTTGAGTTTCTGCTGACCTAGTAGCGGCTTGAGAAGGCTTACGGACGTCTCAAAACAAACGGATTAGATGATCAATGTTTGTAACTACGGTGCACCGCAGAGATGGAAACTTAGAGACTCTAAGGATCATGATTAAAACAACATTGAATCACAGAACCATATAGTAAAACAACATTAAATAATGGAATCATATGCAAAAATGGTATGGGAACCTCGGAAAATAACAGGCACTTTAGAAATGTCTCTCTCTCGATAGATAGATTCTCGTTTTGTTACAAGTTGCTTCACAGAGATGGAAATTTCAAGACTCGAAATACAATCAAAACAATAGGGCATTATGGAACCATATACAACAACAGGACATCGGTACCTCGGAAAACCGCAGACACTCTAGAATTCAATAATGATGATTATCTGTTTCATGTCATTTTCGTATTTGTCTTCATCTTCTTGAGTCGGCTATAATAAATTTGACCAGTGTGTGGCTACGGCAACTCCCCGACTATTTGCCTAATTAAGGTCCTGCTGAGGAAGTAGGGCATTTTGGGCAGGACAGGATTCGTATTTATAATAATTACCTTATTGTTGAGGAGATTAAAGAATCTTTTTGTTTTTGGTGTCGGGTTTCTTTACTTTCAGATATGAATTAAATTCATACATGCTTTCTCGTCTATATCCCTAATGGAGCAGACAGAGCACTTTAGGTCTTGCGGCTCCAGACAAACCTCAGGACCGCAAATCTCAAATGCCTTTTTTTAGCAAAATGGTGGGTGAAGTTGGAAAATGAAATCAAAATAGTAACTGATTCGCATTTTCGCCCAGTCTCTCGATCGGCTTCTACTTACGAAGAGAAGCACCTGGTGCAACCCAAGTTTTTTCCTTTTCTCCCAGACCAGCATGAAAAATGTGAATTGTAGGGACTCAATATGCTGATTAAGAATTATTTTTACCCTAAAATTTTCCATACAAACGTAGTGTAGCTTTAACTTTGAAAAGAAATGTGAGATTTCGGCAATATTTTGTAATTTAAAAGAAATTGCATTTATCTTGGCATATAACTAGTTTTTGACAATCAAATATGAACTTGAAAGAAAATATGAGTGTAGAAGTTTTCCATACTGAAGGTCAAATATGATATGACACACTATTTCTCTTTTAAGTCCATATTTTGACTGTGATTTCTAGTTTTATGCCTTAAAATATGCAATTTCTTTGAAATTACAAAATTTCGCCAATATCTGACATGCCGTTTCAAAATAAAAGCTAGACTACGTTTGTATGGGAAAGTCTGATTCTGTCTAGGGTAAGGGGACTCTTAAGCGTTCTAACTATGTGCCACGATGCGACGACTCAACATGCTAGTCGTTCGTCGCTCTTGTAATCTGAAATACGCGCGTGTCCCTTTATAGCTCCTCGTGATTAGTTTATTTGTTCATCCGTATAGCCAAAACCTGTGACTGTTAATGTATACTATGTGTACACTGTGAACTGAGAATACAGAAAATACCAAGTATTGTTTACTTTGCCTTTCTGAGCCGAAATAGTTAGATACCTCTACTCTGACAATCTCTGTAGTAGTCACCATGCTAGTCCGCTACCCTGAGGTTCCGGGTTCGATTCCCAGTCAGGGCAAGTTAGAAAATGGCCTTTTTCAAATTGTCCTAGGTCTTGGGTGTTTATCTATATATGTATTTGTTATAAAGTATAGTATCATTGAGTAAGTAATCCCATAACACAAGTCTCGAACTTACTTTTGGGCTAGCCCAATCTGTGTAATTTGTCAATATATATTTATTTATTTACTATACGCTCACCAAGACAGACACTTGGCTATAAAACATACGTAGATTCAGTTAGTAGTGTTGGAGTCAGATTATTGAGTGATAGATGCCAACAGTACCTGCAGAATTTGGTATTTGACTCGATTTTTTTCTTATTCATATCAAAAAGTAACATGATGCGAAACTGAAAACAAAAATAATAATTTTATTCCGCTCAAAAATAAGCAAGTTATAAGCCTTTAAAATCCGGTAAAAGGGGAAACTGTCAAATAACAGAAAAAGGATGCGCATACACCCGCGTGACGTCACTGTCATTAGATGCCCCGCTTACAAAAGAGATCGCGAGATGTCCCCACCACGCTCCCACCCTTATATTTAAAATGATAATTGCTGCTTCATTTAATAACCAATTTACTTTCTATTTTCGGAAACGGCTTCTTGTTGGTGTTATTTGTTATTCGTATAAAATATTGTCCAAAAACAAACTAAGTCAAATAGCCTTTTATTAAGAAAAATTGAATCAATTCCAAATTTGCTCTTCGTAAGATCATAAGACCAGCTTAGTTCGTTGTCTTCGCTTCGTTCGCCGCGCACAGTCTTAATCTTTTTACTTGCCGCTGACAACTTAAGTATTACATTTTCTTTCATAATGAAAATTTATGATGACGTAGAAATTAAAAAGGAATAGGTTAATGAGCTCAATAAAATTACTTTTCTTACTATAACTTGGCATAAGCAACGCAAAGAGTAACGTATATCTTGATGGATTTAAAGTCAACACACGTAACCACAGTACTGGAACTAGAATCTTTTTGAGGCGCGGCAAAATATGTGAATATGCCGCCCCCTAATTGGTTTTGCCGCTTACCGCTTACTTGATTACTATTACCGGTACAGCACGCATACACGGTGAGGTTGCAGATACTAATGGTCAGTTAAGATCCAGACGAGACGCGATTGTTCATTTTTGAGTAGTAAACAACATTTATGCTTCTTCAAAAGTAACCAGACGCCGCCTCCATTCCGTATCGGTAGAATAGGAGGGGTGGATATATTCGATTTGCTGCCCCTCTGACTTCACCGCCCGGGGCATGGGCCCCGGCTTGTCTCCCCCTAGATCCGGGGCTGCGTAACCAAAACATACATACATCATCGTACTATGACTTCTTTATCCTAATGGTGCAGAAAATGCATCGAGGAGCTCATAGGCTCGGCGGGAGTGCGCATTACTAGCGCTTTCGCAAGTAAAGCAACACTGGGCGTGGTAAGCACTTGGATGGGTGACAACAAGCGGCATAAAAATTTCTTGAGATCCTCCGTGTTTCGGCACGTATAAGCCGTTCTTTCCGGCTGTCATCATTGTGTGGCAGTCGTCAAGCTATGTCAGACTCCTTCAGGCAGCCTGAAAAATCTGACACTAGTGTTGGCCACTTACACACACGATAAACAATAAACTAGCATTTCGGGTCTTGCCGGGTCTTGGTCGTGCTGGTGGGCCAGAAAGTGAAAAAACGGAATGTAAATAGTGATGGGCTTCTAGCCGCATTGTCAGCAGAAACGGCATCTGAAGATCTGAAGAAGAGAACACCGCTGGATTCCAACCAGTCTTTTTGCAACCACGAAGGATGTCACTCCTATTGGAAACTATTAGCCGCAATAAAAAATAAATAAATATATGTCATCATCATCCAAGCGTATTCCCGGTTGCATCCTCAGCAGTAACGCTTCAGAGCTCGGGGTCCGCTCCCTAACCAAGGAGATTTGACGAGGTTACTGGTTTTTACACAGAGCGACTGCCGTCTGACCTCCACAACTCAAAGGGCAAACCAGGAACCAATCCTTGGATAGGTTGATGATCAAACGCTAGGTGGCGTTCGGGATCCGCAGTTTTACGTGCCTTCCGAAACACGGAATCATATTTCTTTTCGGATAATCAGGTAATTCAAGCCTGCAATATCCTGTCCAGACTAGAAACAACTTCTCACAAAGTATGCTTCCCAGTGGGAATCGAACCCATGACCTCCGGGTCACAAGGCGAACGCCTTGACCACTGGACCACGGAGACAGTCTAATAAATATATATACGGACAAATAACACTGATTGAGCTAGCCCCAAAGTAAGTTCGAGACTTGTGTTATGGGATACTAACTCAACGATGCTATATTTTATAACAAATACATATTTAGATAAACATCCAAGACCCAGAACAATTTGAAAAAGGCCATTTTCCAACTTGTCCTGACCGGGGACCGAACCCGGGACCTACTAACATGGTGACCACTGAGCCACGGAGGTCGTCAAATGTACCTGCTAAGTCTCGTTTATAAACGTGGAAGGGACATACCCGTAATAAAACGAACCATGGACTATAATAGATCACTACAGTACATATAATAAAATTAAAATAATTGTCAAAAATCAAAAAAAAATCCGGCATGTCAATACAAAAATGTCCAGCCGCCCGGGCAATTTGTATGCGTAATAAGTCAAACCACGGGCTATACTAGATCGCTATAGTATAATAAAATTAACGGTCAAAAAAATTGGTATTTCCATACTAAAGTGTGCTGCCGCTGTCAATTTGTAAGGGAATATCATTTTTTGTTTGTTTTTTTACTGTTATTTTAATTTCATCATTCTATAGTGATCTAGTAGTTTAACTTATTACGGGTATGTATATAAATTAAATACGCTACCTTTCTTATGTTATTTCAACAACCTTCTCAATTCGGGGGTCAGAAATACTTGTTGCCGGTAGGGGGTAATGTAGCTAGTTTAAAATGTATGCTGTATAAATAACGGCGCTTTGATCTCACCGCCTTTGTTCGCGAGCTTTGATGTGCTGAAGAGTATTGGTGTAGACTTGAATGCGGAGCCGAGTAATACTTACCTATTTGTATCTACTTGAGAATGGTTACTGTTTGCATATATTTTTAGAAGCAATTTATTATAATAACGTTTTAATTTTCCATAGTTTTTGTTGTCAAAAGTCAAAAAAATAAAAAAAAAAAAATATTCAGTGTACGAAAAGTTTATCTCTTACTAGCTTTTACCCGCGGCTTCGCTCGCATCGAATCCATTAAATAAATTTTTTGACAATTTTTTTTTTATTTTTTTTTTAAATATTTTTATTTTTTAATAAAAAGTACCCTATGTTACTTCTAGTACCTTCCAGAATATGTGTACAAAATTTCATGATTGTTCGTCAAGTAGTTTTTGAGTGAAAGCGTAACAAACATCCACGCTTTCACATTTATAATATTATTATAATTAAGTAAGGATTGAAGGTAATTTTTGTAAATATTATTTTAGTGCAAAAGCTAAAAACTACTAGCGATTCGGACCGACCACTGCTGGGAAGATTACGCCGAACGAAACCCAGTTCAGTATTGGTCCCTACCCAGCCTGATGGGCTATGTTTCAGTTACAATACAGATTTACACTTTAGCTATGTATACTTATATTATACATTTAAATAATACAATTAAAATTTGCAGTCATCTGTTTCCGAAAATTGTGATCAGACGATGATAAATAGTCATTTACAAGATAATACGCATTTTTGATAAAATTATTTTTAATGGCAATCTTAAACTTAGATAATGGTAACGCTACTACATTATCTGGAATCTTATTATAAAGACGTAAGCCGAGACCCACGAAAGATTTTTTGTTTTTGGAACCGAAAAGCTGAGATAGCTAATTTTATTTTATTTCTTGTGTTAATACTATGAATATCACCATTTTTCTTATATGAATGTATATTTTGACGCACGTACATAATGTTCGCATAGATGAATTGCGAAGGGAGAGTCAAAATGTCTTTAAATGAAATGTGTTTAAAAAAATTCCTTAGAGACTAGCCTTTATTATATAATGTCGAAATAAAAGACCTAGTGGGAGAGCCTAACATCATGGGTGAAGTTAAAGCGCACCGACTTTGCTGGCTCGGATACGTTGAAAGAATGGAAGAGGATTGGGGGGTGAAGAGAGCATACCAGGGTCGACCGATCGGTCGCAGGCCAGTGGGCAATCCCAGGTATCGCTGGAGCGACGTAGTGATGTCGGACCTGCGCGAGGTTCAAGGTGACGACAGCTGGCAAGAACTAGCATAGGACCGAGAGCGCTCCCCCCCCCCCCCAATGGGTTCCCGGTTTGTCGTACCGGGGGGGCTCAGTACCCGTGGTAGTCGCAAGCCACGGAGAAGCTAAGAGGAACCCGCGAGGGGGCGCTCCTGCTGTTGACGACCAGCAGTGAGCGCCCACATTGGGGCGGCGGGGAGTGGGAAGTTCTCCCCCCACCCGGGGAGGGGCGCTCCCGCGGGCTCGGCTTCGGCCTTGAGCCTGTAGGGATGCGCCCAATGGGGCGGCGGGGGAGTGGGATGTTCTCCCCCCACCCGTGGTGGGGCCACCGGGAGAGGAATGTTTCATTGTTCTCCCGGCGCTTCAGGCGGGGCCATACCGCCGTGGCTGTGGTTGGAGATCGATCGCGGAGGAGGAGGAGTGTCGGTGTTACGTTGCCGCTCTCCCTATCCTCCGCGACCGTGTGGTGCCGCACCGCGTTTGCGGCGAGAGGCAAGCGGCGGAGCCTATCTGCTCCGCCGCTGGGAGCCGGTTTATCTGGCTCCCATGGGTCCACAGGCGGTGGACTGCGTGGGAGTCTGCCGCCTTTCAATTGGCCCGAGGAGGTACGGCGCGTCCGTGAGTTCCGGACGCGCCGACTTGGTGAGTGGGGGGGGCGCTTAGACGTCCCCGAGGAGGGGCCGCTTAAGCGGCTAGCCGCGCCGGGGTTCGCGGTTGTATTTCCGTTCCCGTGTCCCCGGCAAAAGCGGTTGAGATGGAACTCCGGAGGTTTTTTAGTGGGTAGGCACGTCGCTCTGGCGTGGAGTCCCACATAACCCGACAGCCTCCCCCGCAGGCTGACGGGTATCCGTAACAGGAATCTTTCCTCCGAAAAAAAAAAAAAAAAAAAAAGACTGAGAGCGCTGGCATGCTCTTGTGCTGGAGGCCAACACTCACTTTGGGTCGCTGAGCCAGGATAGTAGTAAGTAAGTTTTAATATCCAAGAGCGGATTCGACCAATAATTAGTTTAAAATTTATTCCGAGAGTAAATGGCAAAATATTTATTCTAGATCAACTCGATTTTGCGTTTTACCAATTTAGTAATCCCAAAATAAGATGCCTATTCCAGAGTATGCTACCGCCAATAAATACCGTAAACTTATCTTCGTATTTTAACGTTTGTCTGTCTGTCACCAGGCTGTATCGCATGAACCGTGATAGCTAGACAATTCAAAATTTTCACAGATGATGTATTTTGCTACCACTTTGGGGCTCTTGGTCAATCCGTGTGATTTGTCCGTATATATACAATCATTACATATAATAAAACAGTAAAAAAATGTAAATGTCATAGATTTTATTTTTCAAAAAATGTGGGGCGGTGGAAACTTAGTAATAGAGTAAGAATTTTAAAAAAAGGTCTGTCTGTTTGTCTGCTTGTACATGCTAATCTCCGGAAATACTGGACGGAAATATTCGAATGACACTTCTTTTGCTATATAGCTGTTAAGCTTGGGCAACGTTTAGGATATAATTGATTTTGGAAAATAGAACACCTGACGCAAAACAATGATGGTCCATCTAAACTATAAGAAATAAAAAATAACGCCTTAGCAAAAGTTGTTTATTTATTTAGTAATAAAAGTTTATTGATTCACAATTAAAAATTGTTTACGATTGGCGGATTTAACGCTAAAAGCGTTCTCTCCCAGTCAACCAAAGTTGTTCAGCCTGAAGAGCATTGTTTGTTGAGGTATAAAATTCGAAAATCTGGACACCTGATGGAGATACGCCGGAGTCATAAAGTCTACGCGGGCATCAGCTAGTTAATTATATTTATTTTTTTAAAACCGCTTGGTCACCACCGCATATTAAGAACTATCGTACAAATTCCTCACTGTCACCAAAAACATATGAAAGATTCCTCTTTAGTTATTTTTTGCCTGTGATGCCATTTCATTGTTGTGAAACTGGAACGCATATATTGTCACGTGACAGAATGTAGTATTTAGTTGGTAAACGGAACTAGTATTTTCGAACGCGTATTTTATCGAGTGACAGAATGTTGTATTTAGTTGTGAAAATGGCGGTGTTTTTGTATCGGGTGTTGTTGAATAAACGCTGTGGAATAGTTTTTGTTGTTTTTGTTTTACCCGTGACTTTGTTTGTGTAAATTTTGTACCATGTAATTAAGTCTATTTTTGTATGAAAAGCTGGATACCCGATACACAATTCCACTCCCCAATTCATTCTCTTAATGGATGATTTTTGGGATAAATAAATAAATGGACAATATGTAACAAAAACCCTGTCCGATCCTTGTAGGAGCAACTCAGACCGTCAATATGAACAACTTTTCCTTTGGGACCAATGAAACTCGAAGAAAACATCATCATTTTCATACAAACAGCACTTGTATGGAAATGTAGATTTTTTCGCGTTTCAAGCATTGGTCCAATAGAAAAAGTTGTTCATATTGACGGTTTGAGTTGCTCCTACAAGGATCGGATAGAATTTTTATTACATATTGTATACAATAGGGTTTTTATCACATGTTTTACAATATGTAACAAAAACCCTGTCCGATCCTTGTAGGAGCAACTCAGATCGTCAATATGAACAACTTTTCCTATGGAAATCAACAATTTGTATGCGATCGATCCGGGTAATGTTTTGTAAGGTGAAGTTCGTGTGCATTATACGGGGATGACAAGTCCGTCCACTCTGTCTCGCGTTCGTGTTTTTTGTATACTAGTTGGTTAACAGATCAACAAGTCAACAATTCCTTTTTGACAATCAGGCAACGAATATCTATTGTCCTGGGTCTTGAGTGCTTATCTATATATGTATTTGTTATAAAGTATAGTATCGTTGAGTTAGTATTACCATGCCTACCCATCACCTTATAAACAATTATTATTTATTAATACATTGAAATATTTTATTAATGTTATTTAAATAAATTAGAACTATAATTTATTAAATATGACTTATACGAAACACAATAAATATTTTTAAAGTATATTCAACAGTTTTTTTTGTCAATTTTATGCTAGTCGTGTGTGTTGCCATCTCTGTATGCCTACCGGCAACTCTACTTTGGGGACCTCCAATCGTTTCTATCTACTTTGGGGACCTCCAATCGTTTCTATGGCGTTTGGTATCTGTTACGTTAGTAATTATATTATCCTTGGTATCCCATAACATAAGCCCCGAACTTACTTTGGGGCTAGCTCAATCAGTGTAATTTGTCCCTATATGTTTATGTTTATGTTTTGTCTAAAAATTCCTTGTACTTAAACCAAAGAGTGGGGTGAGTAGTTTTAAATTACACAATCTATCTATACATGTACATATCTTAAGGTTCTAACGCTTTTCATATTTTTGAAAGTTGCTTATACAATATGTAACAAAAACCCTGTCCGATCTTTGTAGGAGCAACTCAGACCGTCAATATGAACAACTTTTCCTATGAAATCAATGGTTAAAACTCAAAAAACTCGACGTTTTCATACAAACGTGTTTGCCGGTCGGCAACTTGAATGAAAATGTCAATTTTTTTTTAATTTCTATCATTGGTCCAATAGGAAGAGTTGTTCATATTGACGGTCTGAGTTGCTCCTACAAGGATCGGACAGGGTTTTTGTTACATATTATATATAACAATAGTCAAAAGTGAAAAAGTCTTTTTCTCAACAAAATCCGGAGGACTCCCGAGCTGAGACATAACTCAACATTTTACATCGAGTACACGGCACAGTTTTAATTTATTGCGACAGACAAACAAATGGAATAACGAAAGATATGTCCGCTTGTTGCTATGGTTCCGTTCATAAATACTCGTAAATATAAAGTACACGGGCGAGAGCTTGGCTCGATGAAAAGATCACGGAGAGAGGTTCTTTAAGAATTATATCTGCACTGAGAGAAAAATTTGTGCGTACAACCGAAAACAAACCGAACTCACACGACAAAATAGTTTCAATCGAAAATTTTGTTCGTCTAACAAACAAAACTTTAAATTAGGCTTTGTTTTTTGAATTTGACAAACAATTTGATTAATCCAATTGTTTATTTGTTAATCTAACAATTGTTCACAGTGAATTGCAACGAATTTATAATTGTTGAGATAGCCAAACTGTATTTAGTATTTATTTGTATAAAATAACATCTGTTAAATACGATCTTCGTATTTCATGTTTGATGATTTTACCATTTTCTAAGTATAGAATGTCACTTTTAAACTAACAATAACGTTTATTAATATGTACTTAAAGTAACTGTTTAAAAATACTAATCATCAAGCTGTTTATTGTTACCCTTATTGAGTAGAATGCACTAGGAATAGTTGTTAGTTTCACATTGGCGTTTGCATGGATGGCTAGATAGAATTTTCACTCCAAAAACCCCCTTTCACATTTTTATCGAAATCGTGTCTACAATGTGTATTTTTATACTTGATCAAACGAATTGTGCGGATATAAGACGAAATATTATCGATAAAAAAACAGAAAGAAAATTCATAAAAGAAATAAAAATAAAGAAATATTTTTTTTTTGTAAGGGTCGTGTTTCGATTTTTATTTTTTTGTCTTTATGTAAACGGCGTTTTTTCTTCAAAGTGATCTCATTTGAAAGCTACAAAGTTTAAGAAGCTAAGAAAGTAAAAAATAATTAACAATGCCAAAAGCGCTACGCAAGACGGACGCTACTGCGTAACCGTGTTTCAGTGTCAAGCAACATTGATCCCTAACGTTCGATGGTAAAGTCTAATTTGGTTTGAAATTGAAATAAGACGTCACTTTCGTACGAAAGACGTATTATTTTATGGAGTAACCCCCCAGGAAATTAAAAAAAATAATTAATGAAAAAATTAAAGTGCCTGGATTTTATAAATGACTAACATAACGATATTTTTTTCCATTTTTTTATCGATAATATTTCGTCTAATATCCGCACACTTCATTTGATCAAGTATAAAAATATACTTTGTAATATATATAATTTATCTCAAATGCTCTGTTTGCCTTGTTAGGTATAAAGACGGGATAATATGTATATATGTGTATATGTTAATAATAAAGCCGACATACGTTTGACCTAACGCGTAGACTAATTATTAATAAACGTGTTATTTTTCGGAATAACGTTCCGGGAATGGTTACCAGCCCGTTTACGGACCCCTAAACGTCCGTATCGGTATGGCAGCCTATTTAGTATTCCAAATGGAGGGCGTGAGTAAACAATGTCGGGAAAAATATACGTTTTGGGAACAGGACGCTCGTCTACAGTATTCTTTAATATTTTAATGGAATTTTATTTTCGTCTTCTCATCGTGGCCGTTGAATCTTGCTGCTCTAGACTTTGTCTACCAGCTTAGATGGAATTAAGTCCATTTTCTGAAATAACACGTAATTTTTTTGTTTATCGTTCAGACAATTAAGTTCTAAAATATTAATAAAAATATTATGACATGAAATTAAACTATGCTTTTATTTGGAATAGTCTTAGATAACTCGTACTTGTACCTATAAATAGTATCTTTGTCTAAAACGAAAATTTTGTTCTAAACTTAAGAAGATTAGTATTAACAATAAAATGTAAAATAAAATTAGTAATTTACCCAAATATACATGTTTCAATATATTGTATGTCGTCTATAAGCGACATTAAGCTCATGAGTTTCTTTACTAAAAAACCCCATTCCACTTGGGGGTTAGTAAAATAAACTTCACCGTGCAATACAAAGTTTGTCTTTGAAACCCTAGCTCGATTCTCGAGTATCGCCGTCATTATATATACAATTTGGCAGGCAATTATCTGTTATTTATTAAGGAAACAAAAGGAGACTGCGAATTATCTAATAGATTATGAGTTCACGGAATAAGAGATGAGATGAGCGAATTAAGGAAGGAAGTAATCTATAGTTTGATTACTCGGGTGTTATCCTAAAACCCTTCGTCGAATAATTTTATACAATAATTGTTAATTTTCCTGCGATATCCTCAGAATTGGGACTGGTAATTAAAAATTAGGAAATTTAATTTTCGTAAATGTAAATGGTAGTTGTTTAAATTTACTATTGAAAGTATGTTTTGATCTATCGGATTTGTTAAATTAGGAATTTGATATTTGTATTTATTTAAATATTGGTATTATAAAAGTCGTAATAGTGAAAATCGGAATAAAAATTTCGCTGTGCTGTTCTGATGATGAAGACGGGAGATATTTAACGGAACTCAGTAATAAAACAACATAAAATCATTGAATAGGACTCTTTTTATTTGTTTCGACGAGCACTTTATAGTTATACGATGTCTAAAGTCTGATCTCGGAGACTAAAAGTCCTAACTAGCGGTACCCGTACGAATTATTCGCACTAAATACGTATGATAATAATTACCACTTTAATGAAAAGTATTTATACGTGAGTAAATGTGAAATTGAACAAAAAATTTACCGACTGTCAATCATGTTGACGTTGTTTCAAAATTAAAACCGTCAGATGGCAGCATTGTCGTATTGTGACTTAATGTATATCTTTATTTAATTTATTTACAAAAACTAAAGCAATAATAATTTTTTTAGTAGTTGATGCCGCAAGCAATTGTCTATAAAATGATATAAAATTTATATGGAGCA
The DNA here is from genome assembly GCA_943193695.1 of Acrobasis suavella. Taxonomy (NCBI): domain Eukaryota; kingdom Metazoa; phylum Arthropoda; class Insecta; order Lepidoptera; family Pyralidae; genus Acrobasis; species Acrobasis suavella. Next base: position 6,631,923 of record OW971956.1, read on the forward strand.
ATTGTGAGGTTTTTTCTAAAAAGGGAGGCAAACATCTTAACCTTAACGTATTAATATATATGATAAGTACTTTAAAAAAATTAATTATACCGCTAAACTTATTTAAAATATAATATTTTGTTACTTGATTTTAGGCTGAGTAATGCAAAGCATCTGGACGGCGTCTGGAGACCCAAGAGCTGGTGGGCATTTAGGCCAAAGACCTGGCCATAACCGCATAAAAATGCCGCCAGCCCCTTGGGGACCTTCCTTGTCGACGGTGGTGACTTAGGTATATTTTTTACACAAATTGAATTATAAAAATTGATGTTTTTATTTCTTAGTAATTTTAATTTTTAGTTTAATTATTATTTAAGTAGTTTGATTCGCTTAATCTGACTGTAATCCTTTTTCATTATTAAAGTTCAAAATCGTTTTACATAAATGAATAAAAACTGAGATAAGTTTCTGGAATTATATTACATCTCTTCCAAGCTGGTCTGGAAGAAAAGAAAAACCTTAAAATGTACCAGCTGTTTGTTTTCCCGCGCAGATCGTAGGAGAATGGGCAAAAATACGCGTCATGTTATTAGGCGCTGTGGCTAGCAACCCATCACTATTTTGATTTCTTCTTCTAACTTCTCGCTCCGTCACGCTAAAAGTGGTCTTTGAGCCGCAAGACCTAAAAAGCTTTGTCTAGCTCGTTAGGGATTAAAAAGTTAAAGTATTTATATATATGTATAAATATTACATTAAGCAACGTATGATTTATTTAACTGTACTAGCCGAAGCGTTGCCCGCGTGGAATATTTTTGACAATCCCACGGGAGCCTCACATCTTCCCGGGATAAAAAAAGTATCCTATGTGTCAATTCAGGTAATAAGTTTCATTCCAATCCGTACCACAGAATAAGTAATAGTACTCACGTACAGAAGTCTTACTCAGAAAATAAACCCAAAGAAATATCTACTTAATGTGGTTAGCGTTATGGTTTAATTTAGCTCGCGTCAGAACTCCTCACCTCTTCGTTTAGATACCTAGACGTCCAAGCTAATTTCATTCTTATTACTCTGACAAACGCTTCATGTAACTGTACTTTCCCCTTCGAAGTGGTCGCCGCGCGCATAATAATAATGTAGGTATTTCGATACTTAAACGGGGAGTGACACAGGCCTGTCCGTACAGCCGTTTTTGCGTGAAAGAGTAACACAAACATCCATACATACATACAAAGTAAGATTACAAAATTAAATATAACGGGCGGACATAACGCCATAGGCTTATTATACCAATAGACATAAATAGGACATTATGACGTCACCCTTATTATAAACTTAACCCTTTGCCTTGAAAACACAATCTCCTGATTCAAACTATAAGGGTCGACAGCTTTGTAGCGAGCTTTAGAACTTTCCTCCGACTTCAAAGCTCGTCAAAGCTAACACCGGACATTTTGTGAGTAAATACCATCTTTAGATAACTACGAGAACCTATTATAATTTTTTTAACGAAGTGTTTTCTCGGGGTTTGCGGGGCGGGACTTATTATACAATTCGCGCACGGGTTATAAAATAAAATCAGAGTGAGGAAGAAAATATAATTTATGTCAAATAATAATAGGTATATTCTCTCAAAACGACTTATAACTTATTACTTGAGAGTGCAAAATCAACATGGGATTTGGGCCCATTTTTTGTTCAACGTCTACAACCTACACAAGAGAAGCAACAGTTAGTTTATTTTATGATTTTCCTTTGCTTCTTCACCAACATGAATAATATAAATTTATATGATTAACCTTGATATAGACAGGGAGCGCAGAGCGTTGACAGCCCGTTGCAACATGCTTGCTCGCAGGTTTGCACGATGCACTAAACAAGTAAAACTCACGTTATTTAGAGCTTATTGTCAATCATTTTACTCGTGCAGCCTGTGGGTGAAGTATACGCGGGGGGCTTACAATGCTCTGCGCGTCCAGTATAACGATGCGCTAAGGATGCTGCTGGGGCTACCGCGGCGATGTAGTGCGTCGGGTATGTTCGCCGAAGCACGAATAGACGATTTTTATGCAATAATGCGTAAGCGGGCTGCCTCGGCGCTGCAGCGTCTCCGAGGGGGCTCTAACAGTATCCTTAGCACCCTAGCGGCCAAAATTGATGGGCCTTTTGTAAGGCACTGGGCAGATCTGCTCGTGCATAGAGGTGTACACCTTATAAATTAAATATTTTTCTCACTCGTAATTACTAACATTAGGATAAGTACTTTGTGTTTTTACTAATATTGTATGGACTATGGTCTGAAATAAAGAATTTATTATTAAAAAACATGACATTCAATTACTAGCCTATTATTTTTAAGAGTTTTTTGGCGGGAAATGAAGGGGTTTAGTTGTAATTTGCTTTAAATTGTTTGCAAATTGATTTTAGTGGACTTTATAATATGAAATTGGTGTAGTTTAGTGTTATAAATGCTCATGCTTATGGACAATATGTAAAATGTTTAAAGTGGACACTCATAGTGCGGCTGTAGTGATATTTATTTGCGGACTGTGGTGGGCGTCTTTAGGCGCCGTCTGCCATTCAATCGGCTATGAAAACCAGTGAACTCGTATAGATTTGTCGCCAGAAACTCCCTTGAAGCAATCAAAGGACCTACACCAACCTTTGATTGCATAGTTAGGGTTAGGATTAGGAATAAAGACGTGATAAAATAAAGATCGAGAGCTCTAAAGGACTAGTATCCAGAGCCGTAAAATAACTATTAAAAAAAATATTATTTTTAACATTCAATTAGGTAACCCTTTGCTAACACAATATGTTTTGAACTAAGAGCTTTGTAGCGAGCTTTGCTTTCAAACTTCAAAGCTCGTCAAAGAGACGTCGCGTCATAATGATCAAGTACAAGTTGTCACGGACATCAGAATAGTATCAGGTTGCTAGTTTTGTTATTCGGGTTCCGTACCCGAGGGGTAAAAACGGGACCCTATTACTAAGACTCCGCTGTCCGTCCGTCTGTCACCAGGCTGTATCACATGAACAGTGATAGCTGGACAGTTAAAATTTTTACACATGATGTATTTCTGTTGCCGCTATAATAACAAGTACTAAAAAACGAATAAAATAAATATTTAGATGAGGCTCCTATACTACTTAGAAATTTCATAAATAATGGTACGGAACCCTTCGTTTGCGAGTCCGACTCGCACTTGGCCGTTTTTTTGCCTTAACCGACTTGTACTGCCTGTCTAGAGAGGAAATAGCTGGTGTGCTTGATGATTTACCGTTGCTCCCTGACCAATATGAATTTTAAATAAATAATAATATAAATCATCTGAAGTGGAAATCTACACATACACAGACTTTTCTTTCTTTAAAAAATACATAGGGACAAATCACACTGATTGAGCTAGCCCCAAAGTAAGTTCGAGACTTGTGCTATGGGATACTAACTCAACGATACTATATTTTATAACAAACACATACATAGATAAACACCCAAGTCCCAGGACAATTTGAAAAAAGGCCATTTTCCAACTTGCCCTGACCGGGGATCGAACCCGGGACCTCTGGGTGGCGGACTAGCATGGTGACCACTACGCCACGGAGGTCGTCACACAATACACATAAGGGTTTAAATAAGTATAACACTGTAATAAATATTTTCTTATATAACTACATTAGTCCGTGTTTATATTAATACGCCTGTCATAATGTCCACGCGAACGAAGTCGCGGGCATCAGCTAGTAAATAATAAAATAAATATTTATAGGAACTGACTACTTATATAAATAGGCCTAATAGGAAATTATATAACATTCAACTATAGCCCTTATTATATAATAAGGAAACCCTTTAAACTAAAAGCTTTGTAGCGAGCTTCGAACTTTGCTCTAAAACTTCAAAGCTCATCAAAGAGACGTCGCGTCACTGTTATCAAATAGATAGGCGGTGCGCGGTATCAAGTGATTTTTAATACCGCTTCAGTTATCAAGTGATTTTGAGATCAACACTAGTGAAGTAAAATAAAAATATTTTTATTTCATTTATTTATTTAACTTTGTTACACCATCATACATATCTTACGAATATCGCCAAGGTGCAATAACCTCGAAGTATACCGATTGCATCAACCACGGTCGCGAGCAGCTGACAGTGCAGAATGCGCCGAACATCGCGCCACCGCCGCGCCCCTTGGAGCCCGACACTTCGTATCAAACCTCGATCGATGTCGTCATAATCATTTAGTTTAATTTATTGTAATTTTCTTTATTAATTAAAAATTAGTTATCTTCAATTTTGGTTTACTTGAATCCTCGGCTGCGACCTTAGATATCTGGCGCAGTCGGCAGGATCCTTGAAGCAGTGCACGGCGCGTATCAGGAACACAAATCGTCCTGTTGGCTCCACATAGCCGCTGTTTGTGCTCCTAAGCCTTTATCAAGGAGAAGAATATATATTACGATCAGCAGCCGAGGCGTATCAAGACATCGATACAGCAAGAGATACCAAATGAATCTGTAAGTACACTTGATTGATTTCTTGTGTTTGCTTATCCTTTGTAATAGTCCTTTTACTTTTCCAAGATTTTCCGACCCAGGCAATCGGGATATCCCAACCCTAGGTCGGGCAGACAAGCTAGATTAGATTTAAATAGGCATATGAGTGACGAAGAAGGTGAAAGTTCTAGTTCTATAATGACTCAACAACAACCAGCCCTTAGCTCACAGAGGGATCCTCTTGATGTTATTTATAAATCATTACGGCTAGTCCCAGATTTCGATGGGAACCCTAATGTCCTTACAAGATTTATCAATTTGTGTGATCAGTTAGTTATAAGACATATTAATCCTAATCCAGGATTTGAGTTAGAGAACCAAGCTTTGCTTAACGGAATCTTAAACAAAATTACTGGATCAGCCGCACGCTTGATAAATTCAAATGGTATTCCGAGTGATTGGAATGGCATACGTAACTCGTTAATAAATAATTTTGCCGACCAGCGCGATGAGACCGCGCTGTACAATGACCTTTCTTTGTTAACCCAAGATCAAAATACACCCCAGGAGTTTTACGAACGCTGTCAAAATTTATTCAGCACAATTATGACGTATGTAGCACTGCATGATAATTTACCTACCACTGTCGAAGCTAAAAGACAACTTTATAGGAAATTAACATTACAATCATTTTTACGCGGTTTACGCGATCCTCTTGGTGCGCGTATTAGGTGCATGCGTCCCACATCTATAGAGCAGGCCTTAGAATTTGTGCAAGAAGAAACCAATACCTTATATCTACAACAACGTAACGAAAAGTTGCCCGATAGGAAATTACATATGCAAGGTATGTTAAACTCAAATTTACAGCCTAGATCAAACCCTTTTATGCAACAAGTTAGACCATTCGCGTTCAATATGCCAGGCCCTTCTCGTATGCAACCACCACAAATATTTAATCAACCCCCGCAGCAATGGAAACCAAACTATAATCAATCTCAACAGCAAATGCAAGGTCCATCGCGGACTCAACAAATGTTTCGAGCTTTGCCATCGAATTTCAAATCGCAAAGCAACGTATTTAAATTACCCCCGCGTAATACATCTTTCACCCCTTATCAACAAGGTCCTAGACCTATGAGCGGCGTTAGCCACTTTGCTAGTAAACCCTTACCGCCTAGCGGACATGATTGGCGCAAATTTGGAAACCCTCCGCCAAGTAACTATTTTAAAACTCGCGAAGTAAATTATAATGATTGCTTCGACTATGAATACGGCACCTACTACGATCAGCTGGACTATAGTGACTCAGATTACTACCGGTGCGACCACGAACAGTATGAACAATTCCCATATTCTGATAATTATTTTTTCAATTCTCAACAAACTAACTATGATAGTGGGTATACTGTTGAACAGAATACAGACCTTCCACAGTCTAACCCTGATAAGGATTTTCAGATACCGGCCCAATCCGACAAACCAAAATAGAGCTTAACCTACAGACACAAAGGCAGTTACCATATATATCCATTTCAAACCCTCCATTAAAGTTGCTTATCGATACCGGAGCAAACCAATCATTTATTAGCCCAGATAGCGTAAAAAAATATTTTTTTCAGTATGAATTAAATTATTCTCCACTCGAGGTAGTTAATGTACACGCATCGAGCAAGTGTAATTATTCTGTAACGCTACCATGTTTCTCAGAATTCAATGAAAGCGACAATATAACTTTGTATATTTATAATTTCCATAATTATTTTGATGGCCTTATAGGATCGGATTTACTAGACAAGTGGGAAGCAAATATAGATTATAAAAATAAAATCTTTTCTACTCGCCATTCATGTAACCCTATACATGTCTATGAGTCATGTAACGTGAATTTATACGAAGGAATTATACCAGCGAATTCGTCTAAGTTATTAAGGCTACCTATTAATATAAGTGATGGCGATGCGTTTATTCCTGCGCAAACTATCTCAAATTGTGTCATAAGTGAGTGTTTAACTAATGTTAAGAACAGCCGTGGTTACTTAGAGGTATCAAACCCTAGCCACCATGACGTCATATTTTCTGTCGACCGTCATGTAAGCGCTGAGGTGTATAACGTAGAGTGCGAACACACCGACCGCCTTACACAACGCGCTAATGAAGTACTCTCGCGTTTACGTACGGACCATCTTAATGCTGAAGAAAGCGCGAACTTAAAAAACTTATGTTCTAGATATTCTGATGTATTTTATCTTGATGGTGAAAGCTTAAGCTTCACTAATAAAATAAAGCATGCGATTAAAACATCCGATGAGGTGCCAGTGTATACGAAAAGTTATCGATATCCATTCGTTCATAAGCAAGAAGTCAGGGAACAAATAAGTAAAATGCTAGAACAGGGTATAATAAGACCATCACATTCAGCTTGGAGTTCTCCCATTTGGGTGGTTCCAAAGAAACCAGACGCTTCCGGGAAATGTAAGTGGCGTATCGTGGTAGACTTTCGGAAGTTAAATGAAAAAACCGTTGACGATAAATACCCTATCCCTAATATCACAGATATTTTGGATAAGCTTGGGAACTGTCAGTATTTTAGTACTTTAGATTTAATTTCTGGGTTCTATCAAGTAGAAATGGAACCCTCAGATATCCACAAAACTGCGTTCAACGTAGAAAATGGGCACTTTGAGTTCCTTAGAATGCCTATGGGTCTTAAGAATGCACCATCCACATTTCAGCGTGTTATGGATAATGTCTTAAGAGGTCTCCAAAACGTAATTTGTCTCGTTTACTTAGATGACGTCATCGTTTTTAGCACGTCATTACAGGAACACATGATTAATCTAGAAAAAGTTTTCCAGAGATTTAGAGATTCGAACTTAAAAATTCAGATGGATAAGTCCGAATTTCTAAAGCTTGAAACTGCATACCTGGGACATGTAATCAGTAAAGATGGCATTAAACCTAACCCCGATAAAATTAAAGCAGTAGAAAATTATCCGCTACCTAAAACCCCGACAGAAATTAAAAGATTTTTAGGATTACTTGGATATTATCGGAAATTTATCCCTGATTTCGCGCGAATAACTAAACCCTTAACACAGAGCCTTAAAAAAGGATCTAAAATAATTCTAGATCAAAACTACATAGATTGCTTTGAGAAGTGTAAGATTTTACTTACAAATGATCCGATTCTACAATATCCAGATTTTTCTAGAGATTTTATACTAACCACAGATGCTTCTAGTGTTGCTATAGGCGCAGTTCTATCTCAAGGGACTGTAGGTAGTGACAAACCCATAGCGTACGCCTCAAGAACCTTAAACTCTAGCGAGCTTAATTATAGCACCATCGAAAAGGAGTTGTTAGCCATAGTATGGGCAACCAAATACTTCCGTCCATACTTATTCGGTCGAAAATTTAAGATCGTAACAGATCATAAACCCCTTCAATGGGTCATGAATCTGAAAGACCCCAACTCTCGGTTAACTCGCTGGAGATTAAAATTAAGCGAATACGATTACTCTGTGGTATACAAACAAGGCAAATGCAACACCAACGCAGATGCCTTATCACGGATCGAGTTACATAATGAGGAAGTTAGTTCCGTTGTCGCCAACCCTAGCGAAAAGCCACCCTCACTGGATAACTCAGCCACAGACACCGCTCACACGGATGCTGAGAACCCAATACTGGAAGTGCCTATCACAGATGATCCATTAAACAAGTTTCATAGGCAGATAGTTTTCACTGTAGTAGGTGACATAAAAGGTAAAACTGTAGTGTCAAAGCCCTTTGAAACCCATACACGTACAGTTATCCAGCTGTCTAAATCTAATCTTTGCGACGACGTAGTGAACGCTGTTAAAGAGTTCGTTAACCCAAAAGTAAAAACAGGTATACTCATTCATCCCCCCTTAGAAATGTATTCAATCATCCCCATTATTCAGAAAAATTTTAAGAGCTCATGCATGAATTTAACTTTGACTAAAATTGAATTGGAAAATGTAAAACAGTATTTACGCCAACAAGAAATCATACAAAAATATCACGAGGGTAAAACTAACCACCGTGGCATTGATGAATGTTATCTTGCCCTTTCGCGTAAATACTTTTGGCCTAAAATGAAAGAACACATTTCTAAGTACATAAATGAATGTAGTATCTGTGGTCAAGCCAAATATGACCGCAACCCCATTAAACAGCAATTACAGTTGGTTCCACCCCCTGCTAAACCATTCGAGATAGTTCACCTAGACTTATTCACAGTTGACACAGAAAAATATCTCACCCTAGTAGATGCGTTCTCAAAATATGCGCAAGCATATTACTTGAGAGATAGTACCGCTATCAGTGTAGTGCAGGCTTTATTGAAGTACTGTACCCACCATGGTGTACCTTCAATAATAGTTTCTGACCGAGGCACTGAGTTTACTAACCAAATCTTTTCCGAGTTTACTCGATTACATAAAATCCACCATCATAAAATATTAGCTCACACCCCTAACGAAAACGGCATGGTAGAACGTTTTCACTCCACCTTGCTAGAACACTTACGTATACTTAAAATGCAGCGACGTAGTGAACCCGTTAAAAACCTAGTACCTTATGCTATATTAGGTTATAATAGCTCATTTCATTCTTTTACAAAATGTAGACCCCTGGAAGTTATTACTGGACATTTTGATCCCCGTGACCCTCTAGATATCGACTTATCACAACACTTATTACAACAATATACTCAAGATCATCGCGCTAAAATGAGTGAAGTCTACAAATTAATAAATGAAATGTCTCTTAATACACGTGCAGATATAATTAATAATCGTAATAAGAACCGCGAACCAGAACAAGAGTATAATCCCGAACAATCTGTGTTCATTAAAAATCCCATGGCAAGCCGTCAGAAGTTAGCCCCACGATATACGCATGATACCATCTTAGCGGACCTCCCCATACACATATATACAAAGAAAAAACGAGGCCCTGTAGCTAAGTCGCGCCTCAAACGTGTTCCTAATGCGACACGATTGTTACAGGATACTTCTACTGGTGTTCCTGCCCCTGGCAACTCAAGCGCAAGAAATAACACTTGAAAGCCTAGAAGATGGCCCCGGCATTCTCCCCTTCAAGTTAGGTCCTACTAAAATCATTTCTCACTACCATTCGTTCTTACAATGTATAGATATTGAAGTTATAAGGTCCAAAATTGAGTTAGTTAAGACACAGTTAAGTTCTATACGTCCTCAGCTAAATAATAAAACCCTTTCACTGTATGAACCCCATATAGACTATCTCAACACTAAATTAAATAAATTAGGTGAACAAGTACAAACTTTTGAACCCACTCGCGTTAAAAGAGGACTCCTTAATGGTTTGGGTTCTATTATAAAAGACATCTCAGGTAACCTAGACTATACAGACGCCTTAAGATACAATAATGCCATTGAATCACTTCAGAATAACATGGAAAAGCTAGTTTCAGAATATAATGATCAATTAAGTTTAAGCAAAGATTGGATGTCCGAACATACTAAGATATTAAATAATATTACCTTAAATCAGCAAAAAATTGAGAAAATCTTATCTGTAATTATGTCTAGCGACGCCAATAGAGAAACAGACCTAATTAAATATGCCCACTTGGCACAGTTACTTCTTATACTAGGTGACAACATAGAAGATTTATCTGACGAATTACTTAGATTAGAAAATCTCTTAGCATTCATACGTGCAAAAAGCACTCATCATTCTATGTTAAGCCTGAGTACATTAAAGTCTATGTTACAGAAATTATATAACCTTTATAATAAGGATAGCTTATTAGAGATTAGCCCTAGAGAGTATTATGACGTAATCAAGTTAGGTTCGTACTACAGTAATTCCAATATAATAATAGTATTTAAATTACCGATTGTCACTCCTAATACCCATTTCCTTTACAAATTATCTATTGTCCCTAATAAAAATCATGAAATTATAATTCCGTCCTCTCCTTACATAGCAATACACGAGAAACAATTCATGTACATAGAGACAGAATGTCCGAAGACCAGTAAGTGGTATCTTTGTGAGAAGAAGAATAACTACCAGCCTCAAGATCATGTGGATTGCATTCAGCAACTAATAATCGCGCAGAACATAGACGCTTCGTGCAAATATACTCCAGTCAACCTCACTCGAGAAGCCCTGGAACAGCTGGATGATAAGCATTACGTCATCAGCCTCCCGAAGCCGACGAAAATCCAAACAGCTTGCGGAAAAGATCAATATTCCACCCTTCAAGGAAGCTATGTAGCCATCATACCGCACAACTGTTATCTCAAGACACCAGAGTTCACCATCATTAATAGCAACGATCGCATAAAAGGACAAGTTGTCAGGATAATAGACCTACCTACACGAGAAATAACAGCAACCCAATCTCGCCACCCACTTATAAGACTAAACTCCATTAACTTAGAAAACCTACACGCTAGTAATGCGAGGTTATCAATGGCGTCACCGATTTACATGAAGTCTACGAACGAAAGCGTATATCACACTACAATCCCTGTGTACATTATTCTTCTATGTGGAGCTACAACCCTTATCATCTTTTTTATTAGAAGAAGATATTTTACTCAGAAAAGCAATATAAAAGACACACCAATAGAGATGACTTCAGTAGTTGAGCATAGCAAGGCGAACCATAGAGATGAAACCTATTCGGAGATTTCCATCCATCATCCAGGAAAATCTGATCCCATCGCAACTAAGTTTTCGAAAAAAATTCTCAATTAGTTGCCTGTCTACGGGGGAAGGTGTTACACCATCATACATATCTTACGAATATCGCCAAGGTGCAATAACCTCGAAGTATACCGATTGCATCAACCACGGTCGCGAGCAGCTGACAGTGCAGAATGCGCCGAACATCGCGCCACCGCCGCGCCCCTTGGAGCCCGACACTTCGTATCAAACCTCGATCGATGTCGTCATAATCATTTAGTTTAATTTATTGTAATTTTCTTTATTAATTAAAAATTAGTTATCTTCAATTTTGGTTTACTTGAATCCTCGGCTGCGACCTTAGATATCTACTTCATACACAAATACAGGTGTAATGGCGGACTTAAAGCCTAAAGCCGTATCTACCAGTCAACAGAACGGGTGATGTGGAGAATGTCAGGTGTAGTGCAAAACTTGATAAGGTATGTGGCGAAAAAAAAAGACTATATGTCAAAATAATCATCAAAACAATAAAGTACATACAAATACTATATACTATGATATATACTATGATAAACAATATCTAGATATACTACATAAATACACTATGATCTATCTGACAATTTTTTAAGAAAGAGTGCCTTCACCTGTTTATTAAATAAAAAGCGGGTTTTAGCCTTTCGGACATCGGCTGGTAAATCGTTCCATAGTTTGATGCTTGGACGATGAAAGAATGTGTAAAGAACCCACTCCGGTGAACTGGCAAAAATAGGTTGAAATTGTTAGAGGAGCGAAGACCTTTGAGATGGGTATCACCCTAAAAACTAAAAATTAGAATTGAGGTAAGCAGGAGTAGCGGGTTCAAAACGAATCGAAAAGAGAGTTGTAAGGATGTGCAAGTTACGCCGTTGACGAATTGGTAACCGGAATTGGAATTGGAATTGGTAAATGAAGTTGGGAGCGGTAAGACGACACATGATCATATTTACGAAGGCAAGAAAAAGTGGTTTGCGTGATTTTTTTCTAAAAGCCAACAAAATTTACTGTCGAATACATAAAAAAATAATAATATCCGCGATGACAGTAAAACATTTTCCATTTTTTTAATATATTTTTTTTACATTGTTTCGGCAATAGGAATCCACGCATACCGAGCTTAATTTATTCCTATAACTTATGTTCTATTTATTTAATTTTTTTTTTTGTGTTACCGGCTCCTAAACACTATGACGTCATTCATAAACACGGTGATTTTTCATTGGTTTTGGAGCCGAAGGCCACTTCATAAGGATCGTTAGTAAGACCTAATTAGCTAGTCATGATAAAAATTTCAGGAACAAAATATGTTGACTAAAACTCGAAAGTAAAATCATGAGATCAATTAGTAGTACCGCCGGCCGGCTAGATTTCGGGTTCATCGGGTTCACGCGTCAGTTATGAACGGGCGTAACTACGTGGTCTCTATCGAAAATCATTTTCGCAACTTTTTTATCTTATATGTCATACACAAATTTTGATTAGGTTTATGGAAAGAAGAATTTATTTACTACATGACATTCTTTTTTCAAAATCCAAAGAAAAGTCAGCGTGTATATTTTATATACGGATCCAATCTGAGGATCCAACAGAATATGTTTGTTTTGACGTAGAAAACGTATCTGACTTGGGTTGTTGGAAATTGATTCCTACGACTCAGAAGCAGAAGCAAGAAAGTAAATGAAACGAGTGCAGTTTACTAGTAAAATAGCAGGCCTGTGTCACTCTCCGTTTAGGTATCGAATATATTCTTTGCCACCAAGCCAGCCTTTTTGTCGCAGTTTCTTTTAAAAAAGTAAGTTCTATATTTTCTATTTTCATCCCAAGCTGAACATGATTGAATAAGAAACGTATTCTATCAGACGTTGACTAATATCGGCAATCTATTATGAAAATAAGGGGGATCGTCTTGCATTTCATAAAGTTGGGCGCTTGAGTCATATGTATAGGCATGTCTACGCATCGCCCTATAAACATAATTATTTCTTTTCCCTAATTACTAGATGGCGCTATGGGTTATTCTTTTATTACTGTTGTTTAAATAAATTCGTACTCTAATTAATTAAATATGAGTTATATGATATGCAATAAATATTGTTTAAGCATATTCAAAACTTTTTTGCGAGTCGTGTGTGCTGCCATCTCTGTAGGCGCATGTAGTACTAATTAAGCCTACTAGTTTTGCCTACTTACGGGCCCTCCAATAGTTTTAATGGCGTTGGGTATCTGTTACGTTAGTAATTATATTATCTTTGGTACAGATATCTATAGGTCTAGAGTTCTATGCATGTCTGGGAGAAAAGTGATATATATAATATATAAAAAAGGCACAAATCACACGGATTGAGCTAGCCCCAAAGTAAGCTTAAGCTTGTGTTATGGGATACTAACCCAACGATACTATATTTTATGATAAATATATAGATAAACACCAAAGACCCAGGACATTTTGAAAAAAGCCATTTTCAACTTGCACTGGCTGGGGATCGAACGAGTAAATTAAATATTAAACGAGCGTTCTCCGAGTCTACATAAAGAATTCGGCGTTTATATATGACGACCTGCGTAGCATAATACTTAACGTGCCTGTCCACTATTCAGGAGGTCCCGAGTTCAAACCCCAGAGGTCAAGAGAGAAAAATTTTTTTTTCGGCCTTCGCCTTGGATGTTTATCTATACATTGGAATGGACATGCCCGTTATAAATCGAACCACGGGCTATACTAGATCACTAATAGTATAATGAAATTAAATTGAATTAAACAGTCAAAAAATTGGCATTTCCATACAAAAGTGTGCAGCCGCTCGGGCAATTTGTATGGTAATGTCGGTTTTTTTTGCATTTTGCCTGTTATTTTAATTTGATTATACTATAGTGATCTAGTACAGTCCGTGGTTCGATTTATTACGGGTATGCCACTTCTAAGTTTATAATTTGTATTTAATATAAAATATTGTATAGCTGAGTTAGTATCCCATAATAAAAGTCTGGAACTTACTTTAGGGCTAACTCAAACTGTGTGATTTGTCAAAAAAGTATATATGTTTGTGCGTATGATAAATCGTGTAGTTATGATTGGAGCTTCACGAAATTTAAAAGACGTGTAGAAGCAACCAATATAATTTTTAAGTTTCAACATGAGCCAAATCTGTCCAGGGGTTGCCGAAATATGGGGTTCGCGAGTTTACAGTTTGGGGCGAACTACAAGTGTACAAGTTGCTTTTCTTCGTAAAATTCGATCGAGGACATGAGGAGGCGATGCACCTATTTCCTTACACCATGTCTCTACCAACTGACACTTTTTGGGTTTTGAAGAAAATGCTGAAGCCCAGTTTGTTGCCGCTTTTTCTGTACTTGCGCTTAGGAGGCGGCAGTAAACTTAGTTGTAAGTAAATGATCTGACGTCAACAACTACTTATTATGAAATCGACAGTGATACAAATATCCAAACATAAATAAATGATTTTTGACTTTTGGTCCATTTTTCAAGGTTACGCTGCACCTTTTAATGCATTGGTCCTGTGCCCTGTCACTTTCGTAATAGTATTATTTCAGGTAATCATAAAATAAAGCAGGCAGCTATCGTCTGCGCTAGAAAGTTCTCTGAACAATTTTACTATAACAGTACTTAATTATTTTTTAAAAAGTTATTTTCTTCTTTGGGATAAACTACCAATGAAAAGAAAAAAATGTTTGTCAGGATAATTAAAAAACACCGACTTCTAAGTGTTTACCCTCAATAGTTTTTGAGTAAATATCCTTTCAATTTATCGCAGGTTGACTGGAAGAGATCTCTACATGGGATAAGTCCGCCATTGTATATTTTCTCTTTCGTGTGTTCTTTTTTGTAATGTTTTCTTTTTATTTATATATTTTATCGGTTCATGCACACTTGGAAATTTACAAATAAAACCTTATAAAAGTTAACATAGTACATAGGTGCTACTTATTTCTAAAGAAATTTCTTCCAGTAGACCCGCGAGAGGAAATGGGAAGAAAGAGGTAATTGGCGTGTACAATACAAAAATAAATAAATACTTATACCTACAAGAAACATAAATAAATTAATAAACATACCTACATAGACGTACGTAAAATAAACATAAATACATAAATATATACTGATATATACAATTAATGAATACATAAGATAATATTTCTAAATATGATGATCAGGATGATAAAGACAGATAGTAATCTTTTACTCGTTTCTTAAACGTGGTCATGGTTTTTGATACACGAATTTTCAGTGGTACCTAACTGATTCCATAGCCTAACTGCTTGCACGGAAAAGGAGTGGGTATAGGTAGCGGAGCTATGAATTGGGAATTGAAGGATTAATTTATGGCTGGACCGACAGGGAGCGTTGACAGGCCGTGCGAAAGAAAATCTTTCACGTAAGTAGGGAGGATAGGAAGGATTGTACAGAACATTGAAGAGGAGGCAAAGGATTCTGGTGTTCCGGCGAAGGCGGATGGGGAGCCACTTGAGTTGTTTGCGAAAGTCGGAGACGTGGTCAAATTTCCTCAAGCCAAAAATAAAGCGAATACACAAATTCTGCAAACGTTCAAGCTTAGTAAGAAGCTCATCTGCAGCGTCAAGGAAACAAGCATCAGCATAATCAAGAATTGGGAGTAATAAGGAAGGAATCTTTTTGTACAATAAGTTATTACAAACAAACAAGGTTTTGAACCGCTTAACCAATTTTCATCAAACATAGCTCAGAACTACCCCAAGGAAACTTGCTATCGCGTAAAACAACCGCATCGAAATCGGCCTATCGGGTTTCAAAAGTTTACCTTGCAAATTGCTATATTATTTATGTCATAATGAGTATTTTTGTATTGCAAAATCGAGATAACAAAGCTGACGCACCCTGGACTCCGCAACAGCACATTCAAACACAACTCCTCATTTTGTGCTGGTGGTAGAAATTTACTCAAAGGAACTTAGGTTAAAAAGTTATATATAAAGTTCATAAACTAGACAGTATATACAACTTTGAGGCAACTTGTTAAGAATACGTTCTAAAGCTTTTCTATGCTTATTTAAAAATTTCACTTCAAAGGGTCCTAGTTTCTAAGTTTTAGAAACAAATTGTTTTAAAAGTTAATATTTTAGTAATGAACACATTTTATAAGTTTATAATATTTAAGTTCTAATTTTGGAAGAACGGAGCTCGATGGCCCGGCAAAGGTACGCATTTCGCTTTCGAAAGTTAAGCGACACCGATCGTGGTCCGCACTTGAATGGATGAACACAAGTGGTATTAAAGTCTCAAGCTCCTCCGTGCTTCGGAAGGCACGTAAAGCCGTTGGTACCGGTTGTCATCATTGTATGGCAGTCGTCAAGCGATGTCAGATGCCTTAAGGTAGCTTGAAAAATCTTACATTAGTATTGGCCACTTACACTAGCCAATGTGCTTACTCACTCACGAAACGATTAATTCTGTGGTATGCTATCAAACTACTGGACTATAGGCTTCTCTCAATGATGGAAGGGTTTCTAGTTTGGGTTGGTGGTCGGAGTAGATGTTTTAAAGTAGGTAGTTAGTCTTATCTAGTAGACTTTATTAGAAAAAATAAATTCAATTGTTACTAAAATTATAGTTTAGTTAGTTAGTTAGTTAAGAGCCTATTAGATCCCATTGTTGGGCAAAGGCCTTCCTCTCAGCTCTCCATTCATCTCTTGTCCTTTCGCGAGCCAGTCGTCCGAGTAAGCGTCTAGATAATCACGCCATCTGCGCCTAGGTCTTCCAGGACGTCGATGTCTGTTAGTTGAGGTCCACAAAATAAGTGTTTTGGCCCATAGTCCGGTTCGCATTATTATTTATAGTGTTATATTCTTTTTAGTTTCATTTTAGTTTAATTGTATTTTTTATTGTTAAAATTAAAAAAAATTGTTGCTATCAAAACTATACTTAATAATTTTAAACTAAAAAAGCTACATATTATATTGTCCCACTAATATATCACCACTAATTTCTAGTATATGATAAATCATAAAACCTACTGTGCTCGAATAACTACAGGGCCATTGTTTTTGTTTGTTTGTTTTAAATCTTATTGAACGTTAAAATTAGAAATTTACAACGGCGGGCTTATCCCATTGAGGGATTTCTTTCAGCCGACCAAGTACTTTGTTAATTTTAAAATTATTTTTTTGGACTACCAAAATTATTTTTACATTACGTTCGTGTTCAATTTTAATTTTCATCCCTTGTGCTTTTATTTTTTATCCCTCAACATTAATTACTCATTTTAGTCCTACTTTTTAGGGATTAAGACGTAGTTTTTCGAGTAAATTAGATAAAAACATATTTTTCACTGTTGCGGAGAAGAATCCAAAATTATTGGTTTACACACAATATATTCCCTTTAATCTTTCGCCCTAAAAATGGCCAACGGCGGACCCTTTCTCGCTTGACTGGCCCTGGCCAAAGGACAGACTATACCCGCCCTGCCTGAACTGTGTGTATAAGCACAATGCTGCTTTGAAAATGTACAGCAAAATACTAAAGTCTTTTTAAGCCTCCGCTATAAAGTATTATTTTTTGTATCCTTATACATTTAAGTATATTTATTATTTTATACAAGATTTTTAAGCACATAAATCTTTTCCACATACTACCTATGTGATTTGAATAGGCATGACGAACAAAAAAAAATATTTAAAGGCAAGGTTGGATTTTTTAAAAAATTGTACACGAATTTTTTCTTTTCTCTGAGATACAAAAAATTACAAAGATACAGCGCATTGAAATTTCGCATGACGTCACGGCTACGTCCGATTTTTACATAGAGATGACGTTGCAAGCCCTCACTCCGGAACGTTGATGCTTCGTATCTCTGTCAATGTTTACTTTTTTGGCAAACTGAAAAATACGGGTCAATTATTTTTGGAGAATCTTGAAGATGTACTAATTACAATTATACTTTTCTAACCCTGTCGTCACCCCTCCAGTTAGTTAATGCAAACTATTGCCGGCCGGCGCCCACGTACTGTTAGTCCCAGAATACCTGCCAGCAACAGCCCGTGTGCACCCGCCACCAACAGCTGATGCATGCTCACTTCTCCTATGGCTGCAATTTATAAAGCTATTGTGTAATTCAACTTACGGGCGGAAGCTAATACACCTATAAGTCTATCAAAATGATTTTTATATCGTAAAAATGTCGTCCATAAATATTTTTTATAACGGGCCCGTAGTCTAAGAAGCCCTAAAATGTCACATTGGCAGTAACATGAAGTTGTTTACCTTTCTTTCATAGGATTAAAAATGCGTTCTTGCCAAATACAGATTAAGATAAAAATTCCCAGAATAAAAACAAACATTTTAATTCCAAATGAGACGCAATAGTTCCGGCTGTATACGTACCATTTCCTGTGCCCAAATGATATTTACTCTGTGGTAAACAGGTGTAGCCAGGCAGCATTGGCGCGCTTCCAACAACGCAGGTGTGGCCAACCTAATAATTTGAATTTCTGAACAGACTATATTGGCTTTAAGTTTGGAAGTTGCATGTTTCATTTTAAGAAAAGTTATACTTTTTATTAAGGGGTACTTGGATGTTACCTGACCTACATTTTCTGCACAGGTATTCCTTTTGGTACTTTATGTGAGAACTTTATTTCAAGAAAAGAAAACCTGTGTGATTTGTCTCTATTTCTTGATATATATTTCTGAAGTAATGAAAAATTTCAGATTGAATAAACAAAAAAACAAAACAAAAGTTATCTCTTGATCAATGCAAATACACTGTTTACGAATCTTTTGTGTTCTACTGACGTCTGAATTAAAAAACAGGCCTTTTCAAACGCGTTCATGCATAGTTTGGTGGATTTCTATCAGTATTCCGTCTTAGTTTCTGGCGGAGTAGATAGAATCGAGCCAATAGACTCAGACTACATTGAGAAAGGCACACTTACATATAGACGTACACATACTATCACGTCTTTTTCACTAACGGGGCAGACAGGGCAGTTCGGCTCTTGCGGCTCTACTCAGACAGAGCCCAGGATCGCAAGACTCAAAGGCCACTTTTAGCGTGATGCTGGGTGAGAAGACAAAAACTTATTACAACGCGACAAAAATGATGGACTGCAAAGTATTTTATACCAATTCCCGACACGTAAATTGAACCAAAATGGCAGTCTCCGGTGCATTATAAGTAACTGCGCCAATAACAGCCATTTTGGTTAAACCTACGTGCCGGGAATTTGTACAAAAATGCTTCGATGTCCGCCATTTTTGTTCAACTTATTTGTGTCGCATTGTACCAACTTACTTCGTGAAAACGATTCCTTGATCTAATCTTCTCAACGGATGTAGGGCGATCTACCAGTTATCCTGTACGCAGTGGCGCCCTTATTCTCCTTATTACCCATACTGTGCTTGAGAAAATATTGGACTGCGCTGCGAGTGTATCTTAGTTTTTTTAGTTAATTTAAGACATGGCGCGTAGCCAGGCGAAATAGCCGCTGGTGCAAAATGATGGCTACTAAGTAAACTTTCCACTTACTTTCTATAAAAATAGAGGAACAAGAATTGAAAAAAAAAGAAAAAAAAAACAGACAGCCGCTTGTCTCCATACAGTAAACGTCTAAATACATTGAGAAAAAAGATATGTTATCTGTCACAAGTTACCAAAATCGAGTGACTGCTGTACTCAGGGCTACTAGTAGTTTAAATGTGTTTAAATTAATATGTAGTTGTAGTTTGGGACATGCTACTATATGATTCTGCTAATTAGAACAAAATTTAGTATCTTCTAACCAAATCGCAAGTAGCTAAACATGGTTCAGCTATTTATTTTTCTCAGTGTAATCACCAAAAATGTTGAAGATTGTGCATAGTAAAGAAAAACCTTTATTAGGCATACGTGCTTCAGAAAACATTGGACAACGCTACGAGTAACTATCTCTTGTTAATTCAAGATATGGCGCGTTGCCAGACGAGATGATCGCTGCTGCAGAGTGATGGATAGTAAGTAAAGGTAGTAAATTTTTCTTTTTTTTTTAAAGTTTGTAAAAGAGAAAAAAAGATGTATAATAGCAACAACGCGATGACCTCGACGCTCTCCAACGTGAGTGGTCAGCGTAGGCAGGAGATAGATACATATGGAAGGAAATGGGAGACACCTTTGCCCGGCAGTGGGACGATATAGATCATAGATAAGATTCTATTATATAGGTTAGAGAAAAAAAATTACAACAACTTGTCACCTCCATACATAAACGTCGAATCTATACGTAAAAGTGGTTCGAATGAAGTAAAGATTTTAATTTTGTGCCCTATTTTTCACTTATTAGCTGGACTTTTGCTCATCCTAGCGTATTCCCGGTGTTTTTATTTTCGCTTTCTTAGCTGTGCTCCCTCGGAGCTCGAAGTACACGCACCGGCCTTTAATCAACTTTCTTCTTCATTCACTAATGGTTATCCAAATATGTTAAAAATTGTGCGTACTCGTAATAAATAAAAAATTTGGACTGCGCTGCGAGTATATCTTAGTTACCTAATTCAAGATATGGCGTATTACCAGACAAGATAGCCGCCATTGCAAAATGATGGATACCAAATAAACACCGTTCTGTCTTTTCAAAAAGAGAATCAAAAAAAAAAAGGAAAAAATGATTAGAAAAGGGAAAAAGACATAAACCTGTCACCTCCATACAGTAAACGTCAAAAGATGATATGCTTGTAAAAGTGACCCAAAAATGTTGAAAATTGTGCGTAGTAAAGGAAAACCCTAAATAGGCATACTGTGCTTAAGAAAATATTGGACTGCACTGCGAGTATGTCTTAGTTAATTCAAGACATGATGGCACGTTGCCAGACAAGATGGCCGCTGGTACAAAATGATGGATACCAAGTAAACTTCGTATTTTCTGCTTAGTTGGAGTGAATCAATGGCATGAGGAGCTCTGTGGCGGGAGCAGGCGTTACTCGCCACTTAATAGACATCGGGCGTAGTCTATATCAAAGATAATATAATTACTAACGTAACAGATACCCAACGCCAAATAAACGATTAAAGGGCCAGAAAGTAGGCAAAACTGAAATTGCGGGTAGGCACACAGAGATGGCAGCACACACGACTAGCAAAAAAAGTGACAAAGGAAGTGTTGAATATGTTTTAAACGTATGTCTTATGTAATTAATAAGAGTACTACTTTATTTAAAGAACACACTTTGTCACATCTAGTGACAAAGAAGACAAATAATTATGTTTATAAGGCGATGTGTAGGCATGTCCATATACTTGAATGAGTGACCAGGAGTGGCAAGAAAATGTAAAATCTCGAGCTACTCCGTGCTTCGGAAGGCACCTAAAGCCATTCGGTGTCGTCATTATATGGCAGTTGTCAAGCTATGTTAGATGCATAGGCATTTTCTCGCGCAGATTGTAAAAGCCGATCATATATTATACCGGCTAGCAACGCAGTAACCCATCACTATTTTGTTCCTTTTTCTACCTTTTCGCCCAACGTCACTAAAAGTGGTCTACTGTGGTATACTTTGAATATGCCACGTGCGTTGCGCCACTCTCCCGCCCTGTTACCGAACCCGGATGGAGCAGGAGAGCGGCGGCGGCACGGGGCGGCACCACGGATTGGGGGGAGCGGGTGCTCCCCCATGCTCCCCCCTGTGCACGCCTGTGGACGTGGCCAAGGGCTGCAACACCCAAATACCACGTCTGTTTTTTTTATAAATGAATACAATATCTTTATTTCGGACTTTTTTGTCCTTAGAAAAATTATAGGTACATAGTCAGTGTTCTCCCATCTAACATTCACCAAAATTCAATTTTACATGACTTTTTCTCATATTTATATTAAATTTGGTTCTATATAAATCTCGTACAACAGAACCAAGAATAAAAAATCAGGAATTAAGAATCAAGAATCATTTATTTGCATTATACAATCGCTTTCTGAGATGTTAGTAAATGTTAGTGTGTACATTGTATAAACCTGCAGACAGGTATGCAAACATTTTTATCGTTAAAAATTTATTTATACTCTCGTACCCTCAAATTCATAAAAAATAAAAAGCGTTTGCTAAACCTATTTTAGTTAATAATAATAATAAATTCTTTATTTCAGACCATGGTCCATACAATATTAGTAAAAACACAAAGTACTTATCCTAATGTTAGTAATTACGAGCGAGAAAAATATTTAATTTATAAGGTGTACACCTCTATGCACGAGCAGATCTGCCCAGTGCCTTACAAAAGGCCCATCAATTTTGGCCGCTAGGGTGCTAAGGATACTGTTAGAGCCCCCTCGGAGACGCTGCAGCGCCGAGGCAGCCCGCTTACGCATTATTGCATAAAAATCGTCTATTCGTGCTTCGGCGAACATACCCGACGCACTACATCGCCGCGGTAGCCCCAGCAGCATCCTTAGCGCATCGTTATACTGGACGCGCAGAGCATTGTAAGCCCCCCGCGTATACTTCACCCACAGGCTGCACGAGTAAAATGATTAAGCTCTAAATAACGTGAGTTTTACTTGTTTAGTGCATCGTGCAAACCTGCGAGCAAGCATGTTGCAACGGGCTGTCAACGCTCTGCGCTCCCTGTCTATATCAAGGTCGTCGTTGAGTCGACCCGTAAGCATATGGCCAAGATATTTAAATTGATTTACTACACGAAGTGGTGTTCCATATAATCGGATAGGCGGCACGTATGTTACCTTCCTATGACGCGCTTTAAACACCAACAAACATGTTTTGTCCCTTTCCCTCTCTTGAATATTTGACGGTGAAAGAATGAGACAAAACATATTTTAACTAAAATAGGTTTAGCAAACTTTTGTAATTTTTTATGAATAAGGAGGGTAGTAATAAGCTAAGAAGTTATATAAGTTACAATAATATCAAATCTTAATATTTCGTTTTGATTTGCAATAGGTTACAAAATATTTTTTAAATTCAGTTATGAAAGAAAATCTATATTTTTGCACGAGCATACTCCCGTGCAACCTCCTTCCTCATTTTCTGGCAGTCAGCCATAGTCGCTGTCAGGGATTACGTTGTTGATTTTCAATTGTTATAATTTATCCATCGAATGTGTTGGTGGCCAGACACTATATTCTTCAAAATGCCTTAAGGCATCGGAAATAGCCGGGATCAACGGCTTAACGTGGTTTCTAAAATACGCAGGAGCTCGATAATTATTATGCTGCTTGTCACCCATCCAAGTACGGACCACGCTCAGTGACACTTTACTTATTTACCAATTTATTACACGGATAATGAACACAGAGAATACATCAAATAAAATTTGTACAAAAACACTTCTTATCAAAAAGTCAAAAACTTAAAAACCATTTATTTATCTTTGGTTATTTGTACCTCTCATTTGATAATTGTCAATTTTTATTTCGATTGATGTGTCTAAAACAAAGATTATTTAAAAGAATACATACGCGGTAGAAACAAAGGAATATTTCGTTTTCTCCGGCAAGCAAAGGAATCTATGCTCACGCAGCCATGTTTTGTTAAGGCCGCATTCCGAGCGCTTCCACGCTCGTATTTACGATGGCATCGCGTTCGTATTTTCTTAGCTATATTTCTTGTGTATTTTCTATACTATTTCTTGTGTTCTGAAAGTGAAAAACTTTGAATGTAGTAGATACATACATACACTATCTCGTCTTTATCCCAATGGGGCAGACAGAGCATTTTGGGTCTTGCGGCTCCAAGCAGACAGAGCCTAGGGCAGACCTGTGTCAAATCTCCGTTTAGGTATCGAAAATATACCTACATTATTACTATGCGAGCGGCGACCACTTCGAAGGGGAAAATTCAGTCACATGAATCGTCTGTCCAGAGTTATAAGATTGAAATTGGCTTGCAATGGATGTCTAGGTATCTAAACGAAGAGGTGAGGAGTTCTGACGCGAGCCACATTAAGTATATACTTCGTTGAATTTCTTTTCTGAGTAAGACTTCTGTACGTAAGTACTAGTACAAAGGCGATTCGACCACTGGCAACGCGCCCCACAGCGGTGCGCGGACCGGCAGATTCCACGCACGGAGGCGAAGATCTGCGTCACCTAGCGGTTAGATCTGCTTCGCTGCGCGAAGCAGCGGTCTACGACGGCTCCGTGAAGATTGGCGGAATCTGCGCGCGGGTCGCGCTCTTGGTAACATCCTATATGCATAAAAACACACGTGATACTACAGAGCAGTGTATTATACCTCGCGCTTAACACCACACTCCCGCGCAAATTGGCAAAATCTGCGCGCGGAACGCGCACCCGCGCGGTGACACGTTGTAGGCGTGTTTTCAAAACAAATTCAGATACTTGCATACAACGTTAATATCTGCGGCCCAGCGCTAAGTGACGGTGCGCTGTGCACTGTGATCACCATCTTATTCTGTACCCAGGGGCCGCAAGTCTCAAAGACCAAGTTTAGCGTGACGGTGGGCGAAAAGGTAGAAAAAGGAACAAAATAGTGATGGGTTACTGCGTTGCTAGCTGTATCGCCTATTAATATGATCGGCTTTTACGATCTGCGCCGGAAGATGTCTTGCTTTGCTAGCTTGACAACTGCCATATGACGACAGTCCGGACCAACGGCTTAAGGTGCCGTTTGAAGCACGGAGGAGCTCGAGATTTTACATTTTCTTGCCACTTCTGGTAACCCATTCAAGTGTATGGACCACGCCCGATGTCTGAAATACAGGATATATGTCTGAAATACAGGACTTAGCACAGAATAAGTACTAGTACTCACGTACAGAAGTCTTATTCAGAAAAGAAATTCAAAGAAATATCTACTTATTGCGATTAGTGATATAGTTTGATTTAGTTCGCGTCAGAACTCCTTACCTCTTCGTTTCGATACCTAGACATCCATTGCAAACCAATGTTATTCTTATTACTCTGGACAAAAAATTCATTTAACTAAATTTACCCCTTCGGAGTGGTCGCCGCGCGCTTAGTAATTATGTAGGTACTCAATACTCAATACTTTATTGCTCCTCAAATTACATGCAGACTATACAGATACATAGTGTTATATTATACACATTGTTGTACGATTCTACACTCATTTAAGGACCCTGCTGGGCACTGCAAAGCAGAGAGGAGAAATCTTGTCAATTATTCACAATTACATATAGTTATATTTTGCTATTTCAGTCATTTACAATCAATTTCAATTCTTACATATTTATAATTATACTTATATTTATAAAGTTTTTATTTAGGTGTTATATTCTTTATTCATTTATTTAATATATTTTTACTTAAGTTTATCTTCAAGGTACTCCGACACCGAATAGTAACATTTAGAAAGTAGGAGTTCTTTTATTTGTTTACTGAATGTCTTTACAGTTGTCGCATTTTTTATATGTTCCGGAAGTTTATTATATATGTATTCCTTAACCGACATAGCTAGGGAACTATCCGAGTGTAGCATTAGTTTAGAATTTGGTAGTTGTAATTTGTTTTTATGTCTTAATTCATACCTAGTATTAATTTCTATTCTTTTTTTGAAGAAGTTTAAGTTTTGGTGTGCAAATTTGCATATTTCTAATATATATATACATGGAAGGTATAATTTCGATACCTAAATGGGGATTGACACAGGCCTATCAGTTTTTCTGTAATAAAAAATCTAAAATCACGTTGTAAATGGATATGATCAATTACGAGTGACATTGCTTTGTGACGTTTTATTTTATTAACAGTACCAATTAATTTATTCGGAAAGTACCCATTTCTAAGTATTATACTGAAACTATTTTAAGGGTAGATGCAGTACATGATACTGAACAACTGTCCCAAACGAACATATATCGAAATATATGAAGTAAGAGGATGGAAATACGAAATCCTCAAAGCTAAAAAGAGATAGGCGTATCGGCTTTTCTTCTCTTGACTTATTTTTTGAGAATTTGTTTATATTTTTCGTTGATCATGATAAAGTGCCGTGGCTGGTAATGAGTAAATAATACGTGTTAAGCATCCTTGTCGCGGTCTTTTAGCAGATGGGTTAGTTTAAGCTTTTAGTA
The DNA here is from genome assembly GCA_943193695.1 of Acrobasis suavella. NCBI lineage: Eukaryota > Metazoa > Arthropoda > Insecta > Lepidoptera > Pyralidae > Acrobasis > Acrobasis suavella. The sequence goes on from OW971956.1 coordinate 6,658,175, forward strand.
TACATTAAGTTTTCAATTATTGGGAAACATGCAAAGCCACTTTTAAAACCTGAGCTGTGTTAATGAAAAATCCGCTCTGCTTAAAGCAGTTATACAATGTGTAACAAAAATAGTGTCCGATCCTTGTAGCAACTCAGACCGTCAATATTAACAACTTTTCCTATGGAACCAATGCTTGAAACTCGAAAAAATCGTCATTTTCATACAAATTGCCGGGGCAGCCGAACACTTTTGTATGAAAATGTAGATTGTTTTCGAGTTTCAAGCATTGATCTCATAAGCCAAGTTGTTCATATTGACTCTGAGTTGCTCCTACAAGGGTCGGACAGGGTTTTTGTTACATATTGAACAATCAACCTAGAGGTTTTTTTGTTATTTAAAAACAGTATTACATAGATGAATGTACGAGTAATAAACTACACCTTACCTTATCAAGTCACTATACATATGTACCCTCCAGATTATTGCACCTCCGCGTGAGGTGGGGCCTGGAGACTTGTAATACAGGTTTATTCCTAGTAGAGGCTTCAGCTCCCCACAAAACTTAATGTATGCCTACACACCCATTCAAGAAAAATCTTTGACGACCTCCGTGGCGTAGTGGTCACCATGCTAGTCCGCCACCCAGAGGTTCCGAGTTCGATCCCCGGTCAGGGCAAGTTGGAAAATGACCTTTTTCAAATTGTCCTGGGTCTTGGGTGTTTATCTATATATGTATTTGTTATAAAATATAGTATCGTTGAGTTAGTATCCCATAACACAAGTCTTGAACTTACTTTGGGGCTAGCTCAATCAGTGTAATTTGTCCCTATATATTTATATATTTATTTATTAAAATTAAAATTAACAAATAAGAAATAAAAAATTAAAATTTAGAAAAACAAAGTCAGTATAAGCCTCCAAAAATTTGCTTTTTTGCAGAAATTTAAGCTGAACTTTGACCGTTCATAAAGTACTTATAAATTGTAATGGTAAAGAAAATATTTCGATACAAACCTTTCAAATGTAATGAAAATGTTGAATACAAAACATTTATTTCATACACTTGTAAGGCTTACTAATAAACACGTATCACCTGAAACAAGTTTTATGAAACTTCCGCACCTTATTAATAGTTAATATTCGTTCAATGGATAGTTAATAATAATACTAATTTCATTCAATAGAATGCAAGCCGTGCCCTTAGGCGCTATCTCTCTGTTTTTGGTTTGCCTCTTTTTCTAGCATTGCCCTGGATGAAACAACAAGCTTTTCAAACTATGCTCGCGTTGACGACAGAGCGGTCGGGAAGGGCCGCCTTAAAACATTAAATTTTCTCGTATAATACCTCTCAATTGTATTGTACCATACTCTGTATATTGTTTTTGTGATGAGAAATAAATTATCTTTATCTTATCGTAAACATAAGCATTAATTCAATGACTGAAGCTATCCTAGTTTATTGGACGAAATATTGAACGTCCCGCCATTTTGTCATGCTCTTGGCGCGCCGCCACGGCTGTCACAGTTAGTTTTTAATAAACGGAGTACAGTTTACGGATTTGAAAAGTCGGATAGGTACCTATAGTACATAATTCGCCACTTTCCAACAACTCGAATCAGATTTTTTTTAAATATTTATTTTACGGCTCTGGATACTAGTCCTTTAGAGCCTATCTTCATTTATTCACTTCCTTATTCTTAACCCTAACCCTAACTATACAATCAAAGGTTGGTGTAAGTCCTTTGATTGGTTCAAGGGAGCTCTGGCGACAAATCTATACGAGCCCACTGGTTTTCACAGCTAATTGTGTGGCGGACGGCGCCTAAAGACGCCCACCACAGTCCGCAAATAAATATCACTACAGCCGCACTATGAGTGTCCACTTTAAACATTTTACATATTGTCCATGAGCATGAGCATTTATAACACTAAACTACACCAATTTCATATTATAAAGTCCACTAGAATCAATTTAAAAAACAATTTAAAGCAAACTCCAAATGAACCCCTTGACTTCCCGCCAAAAACTTCCAACTCGAAACAGATAGTTTTTTCTTAACGTCAAAACAAACATTTTCTTTGGGATTTGTAGGAAGTACAGGCTAATGACGTCATAGTTTCTTGGAGTCAAATAGCGCTCTTGATATCAGTTTTTCTGCAACAATAAATCTAAAATCACGTTGAAAACGGATATGATCGTGAAAAGTGACATTATTTGGTGACATTTTATATCCATTTTAGTCAAAGATTTACCCCCAAATTAAAAAAAAATACAAACGTTTGCTAAACCTATTTTAGTTAAAATATATTTTGTCTCGTTCTTTCAATGTCAAGTATTGAGAAGAGGAAAAGGGACAAAACATGTTTTAGCTAAAATAGGTTTAGCAAACGGTTGTATTTTTTTATGAATATGAGGGTTAGAATATTCAAATTTTAGTAGGTACCAAATACTTTATTTTTGACTCTGGAAAGTATCCAATTAAGTATTTGAAATAGGTATGTAGAGAGTCCAAAATAGGTACAGAGTATTTGTTTTGTTTTTCGTGTGTATAAGACGCCATCGCTGGTGTCAGATTTTTTAGGCTGCCTTAATTATCTGACATAGCTTGAGGACTGCTATATAATGATGACAGCCGGGACCAATGGCTTATACGTGCCTTCCGAAGCACGGAGGAGGTCGAGAATTTTTTATGCCACTTGTGTTCATCCATCTAAGTGGGGACCACGCCTGGTGTCGCTTTACTTGCGAAGGCGCTAGTAATGCGCACTCCTGCCATTCCACCGAGCTACTTTAAACGGTGAGAGGGTACGAAGTCCAAAAGTTATTCTGCCAGAATCTTGGAAAAAACGATACTCTGAACATTTTTGTTTGACTTTTCCAGGCTGGGCTGGAAGAAAATAAAAAAATTTAACGTACAAGCTGCATCTCATACCAGCCAGATCGTAATAGGCATGACGACTGGAAAAATATTTATTTATAAAATATGTACACGTATTTTTTATTTTCTCTGAGAAATAAAACATCACAAATATACAGCGCATTTAATTTTTGCATGACGTCACGGCTAGGTGCGGTTTTTACTAAGCGGTGACGTTGCAAGCCCCACTCCTCACTCACACTTTGATGCTTTGTATCTTTGTAAATTTTCACTATTTTGGTAATCTGAAAAATTTGGGTACATTATTTCTGGATAATCTAAAAGACATCAGATAGATCATTCTAAAAGTAGCATTTAGGTCTCGTGACCCTGGTCTCTGTCTGCTTAGAGCCGCAAGAAAAAGAGGAGTGTTATAAGCAGTGGTCGGATAATCGGGCACTTTTTTGTCTAAACTTCACGCGGTACATAACACAGTGTTGATACAACCACTAACCTGATATAAATGAATATTAATCTCTCTTAATGCAACTTTGCTTTTATGGTTATTAACTCGTGTGGAAGTAGCCCAATTGAAATTACGTAATCAGTATTCAATTTTAATTAGGAAACATTTTTATAAATTCAGCACTAATAGTAATATCATGTACAACTACATAGTATGTGTCTACAGATAAATCATAATAGCAAAGTTGCATTAAGAGAGATTGATATTTATTTTTATAAGGTTAGTGGTTGTATCAACGCTGTGTTAAGTACCGCGTGAAGTTTAGGCAGATAAGTGCCCGTTTATCCGATCACTAGTTATAAGTTTGACTCCAATATCTGTCTCCCTGTGAGTCGGTTTGTGGCATCGAATCTCTCGAACGAATGGACCGATTAAAATTTTTCTGGTTCGGGTTTGGGTTTTTTTTTTTACCTGAAAGCATGTTTCCTTGCGATGTTTCTTAGCGACGTTTGATGGAAATCAGTTCAACGGTTCAAAAGTTACGGGAGAAAGATTGAAAATCGTTTTTTTTTTTTTATTTGCCTGGCAAATAGACTTGTGCAGTTGTAATTGCGAGTTCTAAGTTCGTGGCAAACTCCTAGTTATTTATAAATATATACAAACTTTGCGTACGATCGTTGGAAGAGACCAAAAAGTTTAGCAATTAAAAAGTCTCGAATCGATCTCCCGTCGACAGTTGAACAAAGCTCAGCAGATACACGAAAGCTGCTGAAACTCGCTAACAAACTTTCTGACAGCAGATACGAGTACAAGCTTCTGTCTGTTCATATAAGTGAAGGTCAAGCAAAAAAAAAAGCGTTTTGTAGATAAGTTTATATGTTTTAATACCTTTTAACTTTTAGTTCCGTTGTTTATGGCCCATTTACACGGTCCAAGTTTCTAGTCTGTTGCGTATAAAGGTAAAGATAGTCATAGAATATGATTGTAATTAGTCCGTCTTTTAGATTATCTAAAAATAATGGACCCATATTTTTCAGTTTACCAAAAAAGCATCAAAGTTCCGGAGTGGGGGCGTGCGACGTTACCGCTAAGTAAAAATCGTACCAAGCCGTGACGTCATGCGAAATTTAAATGCACTGTGTCTTTATCATTTTGAGTTACAATATTTTTCAAAAGTCTAACCGTAGGACGACCTCCGTAGCGTAGTGGTCACCATGCTAGTTCACCACCCAGAGATCCTGGGTTCGACCCCTGATCACGGCAATTGGAAAATGGCCATTTTCAAATTGTCCTGGGTCTTGAATGTTTATCTATATATGTATTCGTTATAAAATATAGTATCGTTGAGTTAGTATCCCATAACAAAAGTCTCGAACTTACTTTGGGGCTAGCTCATTCAGTGTAATTTGTTACTATATATTAAATAAAAATAAAAAAATATATTTTTACAGTCGTCATGCCTATTAAAAAAGCAAAAGAGGTTTGCAAGAATCGTAGCAAGTGGAAATCCATTCTGCCTAAAACCATAGGGAATAGGCGTTAAAAAATGTATATTTGTATGTATGTCTATAACGTCGGAAACGTCAGCCATACAAATATTTATTGCCTCAAAAAATGGTATGCAACAGGCAAGAGACTTCCACCGTCTAAATGAGCCTTTAGTTTAGTAAACTTATTTCGTCTTATTTTAAAACATTTTACTAGTTAACATTGACAGATATACTTAACATCAGTTAAAACTTGTTTAAGGTGGATAATGTTCTAAAACTAATAAGGATATTTAAATATTTTGTAATGAATTAATTTTAAAACGTTCCCTTTTTGTACTGTTAGTTTTTAGTATTTGTTGATATGGCGGCAACAGAAATATCTTCATAAAAATTTCAACTGTCTAGCTATCACGGTTCATGAAATTCAGCCTAGTGACAGACATACGGACGGACAGACAGCGGAGTTTTAGTAATAGGGTCCCGGTTTTACCCTTTAACCCTAAAAAAAATCCTTAAGAGCCTACCCATTTCGTGATCAATCTTATTAAATTTTTTAAAGAGATGAAAACGTTTTTTTTTTTCTTTGAAACTTAAGGATTTTTTTATGTACCTATGTCAAAAATATTTTCCATTCCATATTTCAAATTAAGTACCTATTTATGTCCTTCAAGAAAAATACCGGAACGAAAACAAGACAAAACAGCTCCAACATTTCAATATTCATGCCTCACAACTCACATCATCCAAGAACACCTTAATAAAATATCTTATTCCCCAAAATGAGAGAGAAAAAATAAATCCAACCTCATGTGCGTCTCAAATAAACAATATCATGTACCTCCCATAGACATAAACGCAGAAAATTGAAATCGTGTCAGCGATTTGACAGGCGGCCATGTTGGAATATGGCGCTTCCCGCGCCAATTCACGTCACGTTTGGGACCGGAATTTTGGACAAATGACCGACTTATTAGTTGTCTGTGTTTCATTATTTCAAAACTGTAAACGTGGGTGAAAATATTGGTATTATTTGGTATAAAAATGTCCATTTTGTTTTGGAGAGATGGTGATTGTTATAGGGGTTATAATTATATTGAATATCTTTGGACAAAATACTTATGCAGTTGAGTAAGACAGACATGGTTCTACTTTGTACAGGCTAATAATTTGTGATTACATCTTTAGTCCATTTGTTTAGGTACTTAAATAAAGGTAAACAATCTTGACATGTCTTTGTATTAAAATATACACCACAGGAATACCTTTGCAAATTACAAATCAATGAATGTATAAATTATGAATTACAATATGTTATGTGTAAAGATATTAATTTATAAAGTGTATATTTCAATGAAAAAGACACGTCAAGATTGTTTACATTTATTTAAACACCTAACCGAATGGACTACAATAGACTTACAAATTATAAACAGAAAATATTTGATTAAGTATGTGTTTGTTTTTCCATAATAGATAAATTCAACTACTGGCCCGATTTTAAGCGAGTAACATAGACTATATAATATCTTTAAAAAAAATATAGACCCTACGAAAATTGCAAAAATATATCTCAAGGCATTAAAAATTTTGCCCGTAAACGTCATTATGTCAATTTTGCTCGAAGTGTAAAGGTATACTGTATGTATGTATGCATAATGTACCACCTGCTGACCCCCTAATATCTCAAACTCCAGGTACATCGTCATTTGAATTGCAAAGTGGTCACTTTGCTTCCCAAATATACTTTCGACGACTTTTCAGCCCAGCCGTATTGATTTTTCTGTTTTTAATGAAATTTTAGTAAAAACGTATTTTGTAAATCAGTTCTTTTTACCCCCCCGACACAAAAGGGGTGTTAATTTGACGCTAGTGTTTGTCTGACTGGCATTGTACCTCTTGAACTGATTGACCGATTTCAATGTGGTTTTACGTGATAGCAAGTTCCCTTGCGATGGTTCCTAGCTATGTTTGATGACAATTGATTGAGGCGTTTAAAAGTTATTGGGGGTTAACGCTTGAAAGACGGAGTTTTTAAGTTTGCCTAGCAAATAATAGATGGCGCTACAGATATTGGAATATGTAGTTCCGCTACTCATGACTAGATGGCGGTCTTGAAGGATTTTTAATTAGCCTGGCAAATTAATTTGTTTTTTCTGCTACATTTAAGAACCAGGCTCATATCACGCACATGCCGATTTTTTGAGATGCCTTTCAGAGATTATGGTTGCCTAATAGTAATTGTATAATAGTAATTTAGTTCACTCCGAACTCTACAGTCTATATATATATATATATAGACTAGTAATTAAAATAACAGTCAAGAAACGAAAAAAAAAAAGTTAGTATTTCCATACTAAAGTGTGCTGCAGCCCGGGTACTATTTATCCCGAAGGTTGACTGGTAGAGAATGCTATTGGCATTAAGTTCGCCTTTTGTACCATTTATTATTGGTAAATAAAGTGTTAAATAAATAAATATCTACACTCCTACTAATTAATAAAGTACAAACATACAACAAACCGATGGCCGATGTGGCAAAAAGGTTTTCGAATGGCCACCGCCTACTGGCAAGCGAAGCGTAGGACACGAAGAAGCAAAGCGAAGCGCTGGATGCAGGCCTCTCTTGATCGGTCATTTTGGAAATCCTTGGGAGAGGCCTTTGTCCAGCAGTGGACGTTATGCAGCTGAAATGATGAAACATACATGCAAACATCGGATTGTTCAAGTATTCAAGTAGATTCAGCGCGAACTTCGCTCGCTCGCTCAACTAGGGGCGGGGGGTTACTCCATAAAATTATACGTTAGTCGTACGATAGTCACGTCCTACTTCTATATCAAACAATATTAGACTTTATCATCATACGTTAATGCTCAATTTTGCTTGACACTGGAATGCGGATACGTAGTAACTTCCGTCTTGTATACCGCTTTTAATAATAAATAAATAAATATACAGAAACAAATAACACTGATTGAGCTAGCCTTACAGTAAGTTCGAGACTTGTGTTATGGGATACTTACTCAACGATACTATATTTTATAACAAATACATAAATAGATAAACACTCAAGACCCAGGACGATTTGAAAAAGGCCATTTTCCATCTTGCCCTGACCGGGGATCGAACCCGGGACCTCTGGGTGGCGGACTAGCTTGTTGACCACTACGCCACGGAGGTCATCAGAGTTACTTTTGGAGTAACACCCCAGGTTTCATTGATATTTTACAATTTTGTAGTGCTCTATCTCACTCGACACTCAAACGCGGACACGTAGCTACGTTTTGATGTCGTGTCGTGTTAGGAGTAAAGCGCCTCTTGATGCAAACACATCTCACAAAGAAAACAGTAAAATATTCAAACCGTTTGATGCCGTGACCCAATTTTTTAATGGAGCATCGCGTCAAACGCATCGTCACAGATTATAGAGGAAGAGATGCGACTCATTCTGCAACCTACATAATGTTTCTAACAGAGCGTTTAAACACTCTCCCACCGTAGCAGCAGTTTTCGCATAACATTGCGGCCGCAGCTCGCAGCGGCATCGTGTAAGGGTTGGATCTCAATTGTTAGCACAGAACAGCACTTTTCTATGCTGCTATCCTTTTATGTCGAACAGAACTGTCATTTGCCAGAGCGAGAGATCGACGGAACGCTATACGCCGGTGCTACCTAAAGAAGTCAGATAAAATGCATTCAAAATATAATACACTCGGCACCGCAGCGGCCAAAAACACTGATGAAAAGACACAATGCTGTCCATATAATTGCATGGAAAGATACGCACACAATGACTACATTCGGCAGAGATAATGGAGTGGTTATGTATTTGTCCCTATCTGTCTATTTAAAAACAAAACACGTATTTCGCAGTCCTGCAAGAATCAGAGCATTGAAAATAAATGCATATAAAATATAAAATATTCCTTTTTAAAAATTATCAAAGATATATTAACCGATCTTCAAAATTCCAACTCGAATGTGCTTCTCGTCTGCTTCAGCATCTTTTAATACCATTTTCATGACTATCAGTCAATAATCACTCCAGGTATTGTTAATTCTTAAAAAAAATGTCTTCTTCAAAATTACTCAACCGATTTTCAAAATTCTAACTCGAATGCAGTTCTCGCCTGCATCCGCATCTTTTAACGCCATTATTATGACAATCAGTCAATAATCAGAGAAGCTACATCACTTTTATATTCGGAAATACCCGTTTTTCTACGATTCCAAATCTAAAGGGACCATCCTGGTCACAATTATTAACAGACTTTCAAAATTCACTTATAGTGTTCACACTCGTAGTGCTATTCCCATCTCAATCCTCCTAAAATCCTCAGAGCTATGGCCAAAAATACGTCTCAGGCGATTTGCATCGGATAACCATTTTCAATGGTAAAAAAGAAATAAGAATCTTACCAATGGAAGAAGACTCAAAAATAATCTCTTTCCATACATGCAAATGTAAAGAAACATTGCGAATAGCATACTATTAATGTGGCTGCGGTTGCAGCAGCATAGGCATAGCATGCTTCAGCTTTTGGTGGAATGCACACGAGCTGTTGGTGGTAGGTATGCTAGGACTAACAGTAGTGGATGGGCGCCGCAAGGCAATAGTTTGCATGAATGAACCAACTGATGGTGGAAACACAAAGTAATCCAAATCAAAGTGCAAATAGCTTGTCTATATTGGTCATCAAAACTGTTTGAAACATTCAAACCTTTTCATGTGGCAATTCCAAGCGCAAACAAATCAAGAACGCAAACAGCAGCGGTTACCCTTCTTGTCATGACTATATTTTGTGGCATCAGTGACATCAGTGCAATGTTTAACACTAATGCAGTGCATTCCGTTTGGGATTCGGCCAAGATCATAAAGCAATTTTTTTAAGTTTGTGCAATACGAAAGGGTTTTTCGAAGGGCTGTTCCAATTTTTCAGACTAAAGGCCAAACGGCCAAATTGCATTACTTAGTCCATTCGCTCAAATAGTGCATGAAGCTATTTTGAAAACAGGGGTGACGACAGGGTTAGAAAAGTATAATTATAATTAATCCGTCTTTTAGATTATCCAAAAATAATGGATCTATATTTTTTAGTTTGCCAAAAAAGTAAAAATTCACAAAGATACAAAGCATCAAAGTTCCAGAGTGGGGGCTTGCGACGTCACATCTATGTAAAAATCGTGCGAAGCCGTGACGTCATGCGAAATTTAAATGCGCTGTTTGTCATTTTTTTCCCAGTAAAAAGAAAAAAATACGTGTTCAATGTTTTTTAAAAATCTAACAGATGTTCTAAAATTATTTTTCCATTCGTTATGCCTATTACACTGAGAAAAAGGAATGGTTGACTGCTGAACTCAGAGTTACTAGTAGTCGAAATGTGTTTTAATCAAAACTACTATAATCAAAAATACTTTTTAATCAAAAATACTATAACAATGGTTATACTACCGAGGACATAAGTTTGGTATCTCTTTACCAAATCGCTAGTAAAAAGTTGGCGCAACGCAACGATGCCTTTCGGACACCTCCCCCCCCTTCCTCCTCCCTCGCCAAAGGGTCTCAAACCCAACGAATTGGGCAAATGGACAATAAGAAGAACTAAAAACGCCCTTACCATAAACTTTTCCATATGATACAAACGTACTCTATATTTAATTTTGAAACGACATGTTTGTAGTGTATGTCTAAGTTTTTTTGAAGGATTAAAGAAATTGCATATATCTACAAATCATTTATATACAGGTCGACCGATCGACTGAACCGAGTTTCTATAGAAAGCATTTTTTTTATATTTCGATATATTGCTCCTTGGGGAAAGTTATTCAGAACTTTTCTATAAATAGTTTCAGTATATTTTATTAGATGTTATATACAGAATCCTCAACCTGCAAATTCAACTCTCCCTCAACGAGTTATCCACGTCTAAATACACATCTTTATTCCAAGTCGGACAAAAGTAATCTTTGCACAGCGACAAAGACCGTAATCTAAAAAATTCAGTTACAAACCAATTGTTTATATATTTTATCTTTTCTTTGCGTACAGTGCCAGATTTACCGTAGCCCCAGGCGGCCATATACGAGGGGCTGCAATTTTGGGAAAAAATAAAAAATAACACTGATGGATGGATAACAACTTAAAAAACAACTTTCACAAAAATACTATCAAAATAAACAAAGGATGAATATATGGTTTACTCCCATGCTGAACAGACAGATGGATGGACAGACAAATGTACGGTCAGACAGACAGCGGCGTGTTAGTTACTACGGAACCCTAAAAACAATCGAGTAAATGAGCGAAAATCCAAATTATGATGCGGCTAATCACCCCCACTATTTTGATTGCCTTTCTCCACATAAAGGTCCATCATAATGCTAAAATTTACATAAAAGTCTTGCGCGTTTGAGCTCTTTAGCTAAAAGCCGCAATACCTTAAATGATATTTGTCATTACGGTTAAAGATGTGACCTAATAGTGTTGTCTCTCTCTCTCTTATCTTAGCGTATTCCCAGTTGCATCTTCAGCTTTAATTCTAAGACGCCCGGGGTCCGCTTTTCTAATTTTCAGCTTTAGTTCACACGGATCTTTGAGAGAAAAGATCCTTGGCTGTAAGATGATTAGCAAGCATGTCATGCATGACGACATCGAGCCAGCACTTGGGTCTGCCACGCCTGCCAGGCCCCGGTGGAGGCGATATGGCTACACATGTTTTTCTCACGTAACTTGCCGGCTTCCGCAAGACGAGACCGTACCAAAATAGGTGACTCTCTTGAAGTTTTTTCTGGTCAAAAAGGATGTGGATTTAGTTAGATTATCCAAAAATAGAGGACTGATATTTTTTTTTAGCAGGATAGTCAATGTTAACAATGTCAAAGTTTCGGAGTGGGGGTGATTTACGTTACCATTGATAAAAAATCGTAAATTTAAATGCGCTGTATTTTATCACATTTGCTAATTATAGCAAGAAAAATACGAATACCATACTTATACAAAATTTTTTAAAAATCTATCTAATAAGCCAAAAAAAATTTATCCACATGCCTATTCCTGCTTGTGCTCTAGCAAAGACCTCTCTTCACTCCCATATAAAAGAACGTGATATAGTACGAGTATGTATGAATAAATCCGTACGAACTATTCATTCGATAACGATCGAGATACACCAAAAAGTTAAACAATTAAAGTCTCGTATTGATCTCCCATCAACAGTTGAACAAAGCTCAACAGATAAGGGCGGCTGATATGACAAGGCCCTAGGGCAGCCAGGACTGCAAATACGCCACTGTTTGCGTACCTTTCTTTATTTCTATCTTATCCGTTTCCTTTGTTAAAATTAAATAGCTCGTGGAAATGGCTTAAATTATGGTGTTTATGTTTCATAACTTAGATAACTCACCGAATGGCCAAAAACTCAGGTTAGGCGCAAATGATTTATGTTCTAAGTTTGTTTTAACTTTCCTTTAAACGTTCCTTTCTACCTGATAATTTACAAAATAATCCTCTTAAAATATTCCGATCAAATCTAATCAAAATTTGGTCTTGGATCCAACAAAAACTTTTACTTGCAAATTCGTCAGCTAAATTTAGTACATTTGTATGGGAAAATAGGATTCCCATACAAATATCAACTCTAGTTTTCATTCCCTTAATGGATGATTTTAGGATAATAACTGTCCTATGTCCTTTCCCAGATCTCCAACAATATCCATAGTAAATTTTGATTGTAAATCGGTTCAGTAGTTAAAGCGTGAAGGGGTAAAGACAGACAGACTTACTTAAACGTTTATATATTTAAAATAAATATAAAATTATTTATTTACTGAATTTTTAATCAATCAATCATTCATTTGTCAAACATAGGGACAAATAGATTAGATGTTACAATATAATATAAAATAGTTCACTATGTCTTGCCATTTTTAGCAAACAAATATTTAGGAACTAAAAACATAAAAATAGGTATTTACTTTACCTAAATGTCAAGAAAATTGGTATAATAATAGTAATGTCATTTCATAAAAGGATAGTCTATAATTAAGTCTCTGAAATCATTGTATAATAGCAAAATTAAAGCTTGTCGTCTCTGAAAAATTCTTGAACAGAATAGTACGATTTATCTACAAGTAGTTTAAAGAGTCGTTTTTTTAACATTTTAAAATTTAAATCTCTTAAGTCATGAGGTAGTATAGTTTATTTACATACTGTATTGTGAAGAATACTTATGTTACAAGTCCCTACTCTCATAATAAGTCCACAATGCGTAATATAATAACTATTAAAACTATAAATATTATGTTAAGTTACAAGTTATTTCGACTGAAGGCGCCACTACTGCACGATATTCACCTTAAAGCATGAGCGTGTAAGTAAAGCCCCATTTCCATCAATTTTCTGGCCAATTCCGCTAACAGACTGATGGATTATCTATTGCTGATTGATGAAGAGTTGATTGACCTCCGGGGTAAACAGTTTGGGCAAATGTATTGATATCTCTCTTCTGATCTCAGCACTCTCCTTCGTTATTCTGGAACTTTCCGGAGTTTGAAGACGTATCGGATGTGACAAATGTTACTCCATAAAATAATACGATAGTCGTCCGATAGAGACGTTCTATTTCTTTGTCAAACCCAATTACATCATACATACAATATGAAACAAAAACCCTGTCCGATCCTTATAGGAGCAACTCAGACCGTCAATATGCACCAGTTTTCCTATGGGACCAATGCTTGAAACTCGAAGAAAAAATCGACTTTTCATACAAATTGCCGGGCCAGCCGAACACTTTTGTATGAAAATGTCAATTTTTTTTCGAGTTTCTAACATCGGTATCAACATTTCGATGCAAGTACATAAATAACTCTACTTAATTCCGACCTCTGCTAATGAATTAACAATTTTTAATGCACATCCCTATTCACAGAGCCACTAGTTCTAAACGTCAAAACACATCTTCTATGGGATTTTTCAGTTGTATGGATAAAGTCATAGACCTTCTTTTCTAGGGACAAATTACACTGATTGAGCTAGCCCCAAAGTATGTTCGAGACTTGTGTTATGGGATACTAACTCAATGATACTATATTTTATAACAAATACATATATCGATAAACATCCAAGACCCAGGACAATTTGAAAAATGCCATTTTCCACTTGCCCTGACCGGGGATCGAACCCGGAACCTCTGGTTGGTGGACTAGCATGGTGACCACTACGCCACGGAGGTTGTCAGAACATAAGTAGCTATTATATATACATAGCTATCGATGTTTGGATACGTGAGAACGAACCATTACGTATGGCACAGGCTTCGGTTGTCACTTAGGCCCGCACCATACATGAAGAGATGTTGAGGTTTGATGATGTTATGGAGACACAAGACCACGTCACGGTGAAACTGTTTTATTGTCGATATTATTTACATTGTAGAGTTGGTTGTGACGGATTCTTTCTCGATCGCCGCTCGGTAGTGTCTCGTTTTGTTGGTTGTACTTATTCAAAATGTAAAGTAAAACAGCTGACACGCACCTACATAATATGTGGCCGCGTGTAATCGAAATCTGCGAGCTTGGCTCTTACAACGTGTTCCATAGTTTGTGCCGAGAAACCACACTGGCAAAAGTTTTGCGAACTGTTTATCATCTTCCACCTGACCAAATTATCTTTACTACGGCCCACCTGCGTTCTTGTCTGTTTAAAGACTTCCGAATGGGCCAGGGCTGATCGTGCCAGGTGGAAGTTTCTCTCGTGGAGCGATAAAATTTACTACAGTGTGGTATCTTAGACCTTGATTTTTATGAATAAAATCATTCATATTTCCTTAATTAGCTGTCGATCACCTCATTCAACTTTGTGAATAGGTTTCGTAATGTATTTATATTTTATTTTGTAGACTCAATTAGGAAAATTGTAAAGGTACACTTCATAAAAAAAGAATCCTTAACCGTGACGTCATAGATTTTGGGAGTAAGAATTTAAAATTTAAAATCAAAATTGATCTGATCAATGAAGTGAAATGACGAATAAAAAACATTTTAGTCCATCGGTTAGATTATTAAAAAATATTTTATTCAACACGTATTTTTTCTTTTCTCTGAATAAACAAAAATTGACAAAGATACAGCGCATTGAAATTTCACATGACGTCACGGTTTTCACATGGTCACTTGGAGGTGACGTCGCAAGCCTCCACTCGGAACTTTGATGCTTCGTATCTTTGTGAATTTTTACGTTTTTGGCAAATTGAAAAATATGGGTCCATTATTTTTGGATTATCTAAAAGACAGAATAATTACAATCATACTTTTCTAACCCTTATTGCGCTATGTTGGTTCGAGAAAAAAAAATTAAAACTTAAAAGCCGATCGAGGTACCTTATGCGTGAAAACCCAAGTCATGTTAATAGATCTTTTATTTAGAAGTACTTATCTTATTCAAGGTCTATTCCTTTACTTCAAAGAGCATCAACTTCTACGAAAACAATATACCTACCTACTTATAACAGTGATTTTTATTGTTCCCAAACTTCTTTTATATCTTTCGTCGAGTCCGTAATTGAGATGTAGCCACTGAAAGATATAGTTTTATCGTTATTATGGAAACTTTTTGGGCGTTATAACTTGTGGTTTTTATTCATAAGGATTTCTTTCAAGACAAGTTTATGTTTTGTATTTTATTTATTTGTACATATAGGTACTAATAAATAAAATATGCTTGATGGTCGGATGACCTGAGCAAGGTTGCAGGGAGGCGCTGGCCGCTTCCGATCGGTCGTTTTGGAAATCCTTGGGGGAGGCCTATGTCCAGCAGTGGACTTCCTGTGGCTGATGATGATGATAGGTACAGAGATTTATTTTGATTAGGAACATGAAATGACAAATTATATAAGAATAAGAAATCCAACTAGATAGCCTAACTAACCAATTATACAAAATGTAACAAAAACCCTGTCCGATCCTTGTAGGAGCAACTCGGACCTTTAATATGAACAACTTTTCCTATGGGACCAAGGCTTGAAACTTTCTATATTTGGTCACTATCAGCCCGCCCTGGCTTCGCACAGGTAGAATACAGACTTCCATCCCCTAATTTACTATAACCCCTTAATCCTTATTAAGGGGTTATAGTAAATTAGTAAATAAACTTCCAGAAATCCCTTAATGCACACTTGCACATGCAAAATGTTATCTTGACCCAGCGTTTTTAGCATCGTTACAAGGGTAAAACAGCAGGCAAGTGCGAGTTCGGACTCACCCATGAAGGGTTCCGTGGCAGCAAGTAACATAGTATATTTGAGTTGATTGAATGAAAGGTAAACTGCGGTTTACGATTTATGACGTATTAAAAAAAATACTAGATGTCGTTTAAACCAATTTTCGGTGGAAATTTGAATGGTAATATCATATATTTTTTTTAGTTTTATCATTCTCTTATTTTAAAAGTTACAGGGGGACACACACATTTTACCACTTTGGAAGTGTCTCTCGCGCAAACTATTCAGTTTGGAAAAAAAAAATATTAGAATCCTCAATATCATTTTTGAAGACCTATCCATAGACATGTGGGTTTGAATAAAACAAAATTGAGTTTCAGTTTTAAGTATGGGGAACCACTAAATCTATTGTTTGTTTTTTTTTCTATTTTTGTGTGAAAATCTTAATGCGATTCACAGAATACATCTACTTACCAAGCTTCAACAGTAAAGTTCTTATAGTTTCGGAAAAAAGTGACTGTGAAATACATACAGAAGACAGACATGACGATCCATAAGGGTTCCGTTTTTTGCCAATTGGCTACGGAACCCTAAAAACTACTTAGCAACAGAAATCTATAAGTGCACGTCACCACGCAAACTTGCCTAGGCACAAAAAGTTCACCAATTAAAAAGTCCACAAATTTTAGATATTGATCTTTCATCGAAACTTTCAGCTGTAAGCTTAAGAGTCCCTTACCCCAGACTTTTCCATACAAACGTAGTCTAGCTTTTATTTTGAAATGACATGTGAGATTTCGGCAGTATTTTGTAATTTTAAAGAAATTTCATATATCTATAACTAGTTTTATTTATTAGCATTAGCATATAACTAGTTTTCGACAGTCAAATATGAACATGACAGAAAATATGAGAGTGTAGAAGTTTTCCAATGCATTACATTTAGTCTTCCTAATGTGACTCGCAGGAGGCAGGCCAATGTTGATGTGCTACTGGACGGTCAAAAATAACGACGGATATCAATTCCACTTACATAGGTTAGAACAGAGATTCCTAAAGTAGACCCCTTGGGGTCGACCCCAAGGGGTCGTCGAGGTCGAAAACTGATTTTGGGGGTCGTCGAGGTCTAAAAATCGACCCCTATTAAATTAGTAGCTTGTATTAATAGGAAAAAACTAAAGATAGGCCCCCTTATTCAAAATAGTCTGCTAACTTAAAGCATTGCTAATTCTCACTCTGTCTTCTTCTATTGACCTAAGTCAGAATGAAAAATAACACTCTGTAGCAGCTGTTTTAAGATAGCAGACCATTATGAATAAAGGGGTTGATCTTAAAAGTAGGTAACTTGGCCATGGGGGTCTGAGGTAACAGTTCATTTTGGAAAAGGGGTCACTTGTCCTAAATAGTTTGGGGATCCCTGGATTAGAATATTATGTAGTTCCGCCATCATTCACTAGATGGTGTCATCGGTGATTTTTTAATTTGCCTAGGAAATAAACTTTTATGTTAAAATACTTATATAGGTATAAACATCCAACAACCAGGTTAATTCAAAAAAGGCATTTTCCAACTTGCTCTATTCAGGGATCTTTGGAGCTCTAAGTGCCGCGACAGACGGGGCGCATGTTGCGTCGCGTAACAGCTTGAGATGGGCAGTGGATAGTACTCAATCTACCCATTTGAGTATTTACTCACTAGATTCAATAAATAGAGTAAATAGAGCGTGCTCATATATTAACATCGCATTTGACGTCTGTTTACTTATTTTAACGTAAAATGACGTCTATGCACACCTCCCACCAAAAAATTATAATTAGTCAAAGAAGCCTACTTTCAGTGTATGATTAGTATGGTATTTTCATATAATTTAGCGTCGCATATGACGTTTACGTACATTTTAAGCATATTATGGCGTATGCACACACTTTCCGACAAGAATTGCAAGTGTATACTAGATTTAAGTTTCAAAATTGACATGAAAACATGAAATAATGAATATGAATATAAATATGAGTCACAATTCATATAAATCAATCTACTCACCAAATGGATAAATAAGGATATTTATCGGGTATTTACTCAATCTACTGAGTAAATACTCAAATGGGTTGATTGAGTATTTATGCATCGCCCATCACTAGCTGTCACGCGGCGCAACTTGCGCCCCGTCTGTTCTGGCCCTAAGTGGTGGACTAGCGAGGTTACCAATGCGCCACGAAGGTTATCTAAAATATACAAGTACAAAATAATAACCTTTAGTAATTATTTCATTTAAAATTACTCACTTAAGTATTGCTACGGGAATAACCTAGTAGGTATATGCTTCATACCGATATACCTACTAGGCTTACATGTTATTGTCATGTACTAAGTAAATTACTATTCAATTACGTTTCGTCTAACACTTACATATGAATTACATCAGGGATGTCACAGGGTTGTTTTAGGGGAGCGGCGACCCCTAAGTGACCGATAAATTATAGTGAATACAGTGTTTGGACAAAAAAGAGAAAGCCATGTTCACGGGCCAATTTTTATCCGCTTTCATCTGGGAGAAGAGAAAAAAATTATCAGCTGCTTCTCTTCCCTCAAATAAAAACTAGAGATGTCCCGATTATGACTTTGGCCGATTAGTCGGTGGTGAAGAGGCCAAGCCGATCACGGTTTCGGGGATTTCCGTAACGCTTCGTTTAGACCTGATTTGCGCGCAAGTCGCCAACGCCGCGCCGCTTGCGATTGTGTCGGAACCTTTTGTTTACTTCGCAATTTTTTGTTTTTTTTTACAAGCAAGTTATTTTAGAAACTGATAACCAAAGGAAAAGTTGCTTTGATTTACATTTCAAAATGTGTAAGACTGATATTACACATTTTGAAATGTGTTAATTACAAAATATTGATAAATAATCAAGGTTTTTATTTCATGTACCTAATTACTCCTACTGTCTACTTGTTATTATGTCCATATTATTAAAAATACATACACAATAAGAAGCCGGATAGTCGGCGCTCTTTGCCGAATATACGCCGACTAGTCGCTGACTACTATAATGGCCAGATAGTCGGCGCTCTTTGCCGAATATTCGACGACTAGTCACCGACTACGATAGTAGCCGGATAGTCGGCGCTCTTTGCTGAATATTCGACGACTAGTCACCGACTACGATAGTAGCCAGATAGTCGGCGCTCTTTGCCGAATATTCGACGACTAGTCACCGACTACGATAGTAGCCGGATAGTCGGCGCTCTTTGCCGAATATTCGCCGACTACGATAGTGGCTGGATGGTCAGCTTTACCGACTAGTGAGGAATAGCAGTAAATGGGCGATGCGGCTAGCAACTCTACTTTGATAATTATTTTGATTCCTTTTTCTACTTTCTTACCCACCAGCACGTTAAAAGTCAAAGTCAAAGTCGAAGTCGAAGTCAAAAAATTTTATTCAATGTAGGATAAATTTATTTCCTATTGAAGGTCATTTTTTATAAATATAATTTTAGTGCAAAACTAAAAACTACTAGCTTTTCGGAATGACCACTGCTGGGAAGATTACGCCGAAAGAAACCCAGTTCAGTATTAGTCCCTACCCAGCCTGATGGGCTATGTTTCAGTTACAATACAGATTTACACTTTAGCTAGGTATACATTATAAAATACACTTAAAATTTGCAGTCATCTATTTCCAAGAATTGTGAAGATAAATAGTCATTTACACGATAATACGCATTTTTTATTAAATGATTTTTAGTGGCAGTCTTAAGTTTAATGGTAACGCTACTAAATTATTTGGAATCTTATTATAGAGGCGTAAGCCGAGACCCACAAAAGATGTTTTTGTTTTTTGTAACCGAAAAGCTAAGATAGCTGATTTATTTTTATTTCTAGTGTTAATACTAGAATATCATAATTTTTCTTACATGAATGTATATTTTGACGCACGTACATAATGTTCGCATAGATGAATTGCGAAGGGAGAGTCAATATATTTATGTTTTTAAAAAGTTCCCTTAGTTAGAGACTCTCTAGCAATGGCGGATTTACAAATTTGACGCCAGTAGGCTTACATATTTTAGTCAGTAGGCTTACATATTTTGTAAGCCTACTGACTAAAATATGTAAGCCTCATCATCATCATCATCCGAGCGTATTCCCGGTTGCATCCTTAGCAGTAACGCTTCAGAGCCCGGGGTCCGCTACCTAACAAAGGAGATTTGACGAGGTTACTGGTTTTTACACAGAGCGACTGCCGTCTGACCTCCACAACCCAAAGGGCAAACCAGGAACCAATCCTTAGATAGTTTGATGATCAAACGCTAGATAGCGTTCGGGACCCACAGTTTTTACTTGCCTTTCGAAACACGGAATCATCTTTCTTTTCGGATAATAAGGTGATTCAAGCCTGCAATATCCTTACCAGACTGAAAACAGCTTTTCACAAAGTATGCTTCCCAGTGGGATTCGAACCTCTAGGTCCTCTAGGTCACAAGCCGAACGCCTTGACCACTGAACCACGGAGGCAGTCAAAATGTTTTGATAAATCTTTAACGTAAATTTTATTTGATACTAAGAGCCGCAGGACCCAAATGTTATTGACGTTATTGACAAAGACATGATAGTGTCTGTATTTAAGGGGATACATGAACTTTTCGGTGTTCAGCTGTGCTGCCCTCATATGAAATAAATTATTTGAAATGAAACGGAGATGTCATTTAACATTTTGTCTTGATCATGTCCTAGCCCTTCAAACTATTTTATGAACGACTTCTTATAGTATAAAGTGAGAACGTGAAGCTCTTCTTTGCATATTTGCCAAAAATTACTATTTTTTTGTCATAATCTGTTCTGTGCCGTAGAACACACCGGTTCCTTTTTTTAATAGCCCTAAGTGCCCCAACACAATTGCGTTTTTAAACAATAAATACGCGTCCGACTCGCGCATGAAGGATTCCGTACCATTATCTATAAAAATTACGTTTTAGGATAAAATTCTGCAGTATAGTTTGTTACCGCCTCTTCTGTACTTGCGCTTAAGAAGCGGTAGTAAACTTAGTTGCACGTAAATGATCTGACGTCAACAATTACATATTATGAAATCGAAAGAAAAATTCACAATAATCAAGTGATACAAATATCCAAAGATAAATAAATGATTTTCGCTTTGAAAAAAAAACACGTTTGTTGTGTAGGAGCCCCACTTAAATATATATTTTATTCTATTTTTAGTACTTTATGTTATAGCGGCAACAGAAATACATCATCTGTAAAATATCCAACTGTCTAGCTATCACCGTTCATAAAATACAGCCTGGTGACAGGCTGACGGACAGACGGACAGATAGACGAACAGCGGAGTATAGTAATAGGGTCCTGTTTTTACCCTTTTGTTACGGAACCCTATAAAGATGTTGATATAATTTAACACTGAAGATAACAGTAGTCACCCTTAATGTTATGTTTATATTTTATGTATAGTCCATTTGTTTAGGTATTTAAAAAAATGTAAACAATCTTGATATATCTTTTTATTGAAATATACACATTATAAATAAATATTTTTGTAAATTATAAATTATTTATTTTATAGATTATAAATAACATAATTAATTTGTAATTCGCATAGGTACTGATTTATTAAGTCTATATTTCAATAAAAAGACTTGTCAAGATTGTTTACATTCTTTTTACTTTTTACTTTTTTCTTTTAAATACTTAACCAAATGGACCATAGGATCTTTTTTTTGGCGCAGTACATTATGTTACAAAACAATTGATAAAAGTTTATGATATAGACAAACACAGTGCCAAAACGCTGTCTTAGTAGATACTACAGTCTAAGGAGATAATTCATTAATCTATTATTACGTAGATTATACTAACTTTGATAGCCTAGTAACTTATCAAATCCTGAAAAAAATATACACGTGTAAATAATACTATAAAATTCATAAAAAATATGAAAGATTTTTTTAGCTTTCTCGTTTTCCATTCGCAACAGGAATTAAATGATCACGACTCGCCTATCCATCAGGCGCATTAAATATGCATAAACGGATTAAAAATTCAAAATGGCTGAAAAAGAATAGTACGAAAACGGACTTACTACCTTTTGCCATCGCTGCACCCTCCACGATACAAGCACAGTGCAGTGGGGAACAAAGGATCCTTGCGTTTCCCCTCCCCACCCCTCCACAGAGTAAAAAAAACTGGAAAATAGCAAACCAGAGCCAAGAACACGTCAAAAACGCGTAAAACACTGGACAAAAAGAACAGCTCCCGCGGAAAACACACCGTTTTCGAAATTCAAAACGCGAATGACGCGGCTTATGTTTTTTTTTCGCAAATTGAAAGGCCACAATTCTGCGCGGTCTTTTGTTAGACGTCGGCCGCAAGCGTTCGATTTTCGAACACCCTATTTGAATTTAGATTCAAATTCGTTTATCTATCGTTTGCTTTTTTAATCCGCGGAAAACAATGGCGATTTTGGCTGGTTTTTTGTTATTTTTATTGCTTTTTTTGGGGTGGAAACACACACACCGTCTTTCGTGAACGTACGCGACACACTGAAGCCTCTGCAGGCTTCAGGGAAGGCTGTATGCATTGATTAGGCGTAGCTGACAGAATATGCTTGTCTCTTTCGCTCTTAGACGTTTGCTATCTCTTTCTGGCTCGTATCGTAGTCGTTAGCGGGAACGAATTTTGGCTTCGCAAAAGCACACGGTTTCTCAAACGTTCCGCCAAATTTAATTACTTAGTACGAACGAGTAAGTAGTGCTTTTTTTGATCGATTTCAACGCTTGCAGCTCGTTCCACTTAACATTTGTAGTTTTCGGTAATTAATTTGCGGGTTGTGATGTGGAGCGGAATATTTTATTTCTAGTGCAGGTTATTACCGAGTTTAATACTTAGTGAATAATTGCGCTAAAAGATGTTAATAAGATTTCATAATCAAAATCATTAAGTTTTGTCAATCAAATATTAGGTACTATGCTGATATTTCATGTATGGGTCTTAACATTATAAAAGTGCCTCCATGCTCTGTCCTAATAAGTTATGGGTCCGAATAGGACCCATTAGGGCTATGAGGTTTGTTCATTTAAATACAGTGTACTTCAATATTTATCCAAGAACTATATTTTTTTACAAATTATTTTTTGACAGAATTTAAAAAATAATGTTTTTTTTTTTGCAATGTTTATTATTTTACATCAATCGAAAATGATCGCTTTTAGTGTTTGTCTGCCAATATTTTGTCCACAAAAAAAACTTTTTTTTTTTTTTTTTTTTCACTTTCTTAACGTACCTATATACTGTTCAATAAGTACGCTAATATTATTACAATCTAGCCTATTAATCTAAGACTAATTAGTAATTTTACATTGACCTAGTTTTATAAGCAATAGTATAAGAATGTGTCCATCGGCACTTTTCTTACTGTCTCTATTAAGGGGAAGGCACTTTGTTCGTGTGTCTTTAATTATTGCACTATGACCGCACTAAGTATTTTTTTTTTATTGTCACTACACTACACTAATTCGAACGGTTTAGTTCGTTTAAGTCTTCTCACTGTGTCCGTGTTGTCGAGGAGCTGGATTGCCTCAACGTTCACATGATGAAGCAATCGATACTCGTGTGCTTCTGCATATTTTTTAATAACTTTATCGACGAACTGCATGTTAAGGTCCCGGTGCAGGTCAGCATTTCTAATGTACCAGGGTGCATTGACAATGCTCCTGAGTACTTTGTTCTGGAATGTTTGGATCATACTGATATTGCTCTGTTTGGTACAGCCCCACAGCTGTATACCATAAGTCCATACGGGCATCAGGACTTGTTTATACAAAAGTATTTTGTTGTGCACTGACAAGGCAGAGTTTCTCCCAAGCAGCCAGTGCATCTTTTGAAACCGTATTTCGAGCTCTTCTCTTTTCTTTTTGACGTGCGCTTTCCAGCGCAGCTTTGTATCCAGAGTCATACCTAAGTATTTGGCTGTATTTTCAAATGGAACTTGCTTTCCATTTATATACACGGGACATAATTGTTCTTGCTTATTCGTAAAGTTAACATGAGTTGACTTTGATTCATTTAGCTTGATTCGCCACTTCTTTGTCCATTCAATAATTTTATTAATTGCTATTTGAACCTTTTCTGCTGCTTCTTCATGAGTACTTCCGACAGCCATTATAGCAGTGTCGTCAGCAAAGGTCGCCATAGTATTGTCATCTATATCAGGAATGTCCGAGGTGTATAGTAGGTACAGGACCGGACCTAAAACACTTCCCTGAGGCACTCCAGCTTTTATTTCTTTAATTTTAGAATACGCATTTTCTTGTCGCACTCTAAAAGCTCTATTGGTTATATATGATGTAATTATATCTACGTAGTTAGTGGGTAACATGTTTCTAAGTTTTATGATGAGTCCTTCATGCCACACTTTATCGAAAGCTTGCGCTACATCTAGAAAGATAGTAGAACAGACTTTTTCATTTTCGAGGGTATTTTCAATTATATTTGTTATTCTGTGAACTTGATCTATAGTTGAATGCTTTTCTCTGAAGCCGAACTGATGTGGTGGAATAAGGTTTTTGGTTTCGATGATAGGTTTTAGTCTTTTTAGTAATATTTTTTCAAATAACTTTGACATAACGGGTAACAATGAAATTGGCCTGTACGACGTCGTCTCATTTGGCGGTTTTCCCGGTTTTGGAATCATTATTACTTCAGCTACTTTCCATAAATCGGGCACGTATTTAAGTCTCAAAGCAGCGTTTATGAGATTAGTTAATTTGACTAAAGCCTTTCTCGGGAGATTGTGTAGCAGTTCTCCTGGTATAAGATCAAAGCCAGGAGATTTCCTGGGGTTGATATGCTGTTTTATTTCCCTCATAACTTCTTTTGGAGTTACAAGCTTTATATTTATTTCTTCATCATAATTTTCGCTGAGTTCCTCAGTGATATCTTCAACGATGCCTTCTGATCTGTCATTTGGTTTGAAAATCCCTTCGAGGTGTTCGGCAAACAAAGCAGCTTTTTGTTCGTTGCTAACCGCCCACTTTCCAAATCCTAGTTTCAAGGGAGGAATTTGGTTTATTGGCCGTTTCATGTTCTTCGTAGCTTTCCAGAGAGAATAATCTGTACTACGGTCACTGGACAGTTTTTGGAGATACGTATTTGTGCACTCATCGTTATGTTTTTGGATTGCCCTTTTAAGCTTTTTTGTGAGGTTATTCAACTTTTTTTTATCGTCTGGCGACCTAGTTTGGTGCCATAGTTTTCTTTGTCTTCTTTTTTCTTTTACCAGGTCTTTTATCTCTAATGGGTATGTGTTTTTCACTGTCCTTTTCTTACTCTTAGGTGTATTATTCCAAGCAGTATGTTGTATTAAGCTGACAAATTTTTCTAAATCTATATTTAGTTGCTCTGGAGTCTTTAGTGGTACTCTAAGGTCTACATGGCTGTCTAATTCTATTTTAAAACTATCCCAGTCTGTATATTTATTGACTAGAGTTAAATTATCTTCCTTAAATATAACTTTTTCGTTTATTTCTAAATAAATGGCTGAGTGATCGGAGTTCATATCATAACTTTGATTAGTTTGCATGTAGTTAGACGACATGTTTTTATAAATAAAAAAGTCTATGAGATCAGGGGTTTTTGATGGGTCCGTTGGCCAGTATGTAGGTGAACCTGTTGATGCAACACCACATTTCATTTCTGTGATGGCGCACATAAGTTTTCTTCCTTTTGTGTTCGTAAGTCGGGAACCCCAATACGTGTTCTTAGCATTGAAGTCACCTCCCAATACAAATTTATCACCAAGTGTGTAAAGTACGTTCTTCCACAAGTCTTTCTGTATTTTATGTCTTGGTGGGCAGTATATGGCAGCCACAGTAAGAGGACAACTTTTTGTATTCAATCTGACTGCAGCACATTGCACCTGAGGAATTTCATGTTTAACATGTTCTTGATGTTGAATAGTTTCTTTGATGATAACAGCACTGCCACCTCTACCTTTGTTTGCTGGGTGCAATGCATTATATACTTTGTAACCTTTTAATTTTATGTAAGATTGTTTTGTAAAGTGTGTTTCAGATACCAGGCACACATCAATATTTTCTATATCTAGGATTACTTGTAACTCATTTTTGTGGTTAAGTAGCCCATTGCAGTTCCATGCCATGATTTTCAGTTGTTTCATCATTTTTTATTCTTGGTAGTAATAGCGGGTTTGGTGCTATTTTCTAGTTTTTTCAAGCGCTCGTCTAATGATGACATAAGCTTTAGTATTTCATCTAACTTTTTCTCTTGTGGGTTTTGAGTGCTTTCATCTTTGCGTTGGGGTTGGCTTATAGAATTTTTCGCAACCGTCTGAGCGTAAGAGATATTTGTGGTTACTTTTGATACGGGCTTATTGGTAGGTTTCTGCAGTTTGCTCTGAGCAGTATTTTCATGACTGACTACATTTTTTTTAGCAGACTTGTTTCTTATCTTCTGCATCTCTTTAGCTATCATGCAACCTCTATAGTTCGCAGGATGACTTTCTCCGCAGTGCACACACTTCGGTTTTTCTGTACTTGGTTTTTTACAGTCCACGGTCAGATGTTTTCCAGTGCACTTTACGCATCTTGGCTCTTTGGCACAATACATTTGTGTATGGCCATAAGCCTGACATCTCTTGCATTGCGGGATAAGTTTGGAAGATTTGAGAGGTTGTATATCAACCACGCACCCCAAGATAGATTTAATCTGATAAATTTTGCCAATTTCTTCCTGGTTTTTGAATGTCAGCATGAACATATTTAAGGGCTCTTTAGTTTTCCAACTTAATTTATTCACAGCGTCTTCAATTTGGAGACCCTTTGCTTTGAGGTCTTCAATAATCCTGTCCGGTTTACACGTAGAAGGCAATTTTTTGGCCATCACCCTGATTGGCCTGTCCTGTTTGTTCTCATATGAATGCCAAAGGCAGTTGTTGTCTGTGAGTAGCTTCGTAATAGCTCTATATGTTTCTACGTCGCAAGCATTTATCTTAACGCTAGCGCCATGCAACATCTTAACTGTGAAGGTGCTAGCGGGTTGATCTCGTGTCAAAAAGTCATAAAAGTTTTGGTAGTTCTCCACACCATCCACCACGATAGGAGGAGGTGGGAGAACTTTTTTTGCTTTTTCAGATATTTGGCATTCTTTTGCCTGAGGCGAGAGTGTGGGAGACGTGTTCAACTTCCTCTTTTTCCTGGACTTTGTTCTAATCCACTCTGTCTCTTTAGCCAACTCGTCTTCGTCAGTAGTATACTCAGCGTGAGGCGCTGATGTTTCCGTGCTAGTGGTTGCTTGGGCTGTATCTTTTGATTCAACAGCGCATTGCAACTGTTTTTGAAGAACCGCAATTTGGCTCTGTAATTCTTCGATAAGGCTCTGTTGTTTTAGCCTTTCATTCTTTTCACTTCTATAACAGTCGTAAAGATAGCGTTCCGTTTCAGTTTTGATCTGAATGGATTTAGATGGCGTCGTACTCATTTTGAAGGCGGGGAGAGTGTCACCTTAACAACTATCGTACGTAAACATAGCAAGGTGCTATGACTCACCAATGTAGGTCATCGCGGCCGGCCGAAGATACGTGACATTGATAGACTTTGGTTTGATGCGTTAGCACTTTCACTGCACTGTATTAATGCGCGTCATATGTGATTGTGACACAACTGCTCTAATCGAAGATTGAACGATCACAAAAAAAACTGAATAAATTCTCTACACGATAACGGAATCCGCATGAATTCCTTTTGTATCGGAATAGTTAGCGGACAGGTAAGTAAACCGAAGAGATTTGTCGTTAAACCACAGCCTTATTCACCGTTTTTTTTTATTCATATCTGTGAAGAATTAAAATCCAAAATATAAAGCGTATCCCAAACTGCGAAACAGTATCGGTATGTGTTGTTTGTATATAAAACTTTATTTTTTATAGGAGAGAACACAGATATAAGACAGAAAAGTAAACATACAACAGCGGACTTAAAGCTAAGAGCATATTTGTACATTTTGACATTTACACAATCGAACCATTGGAAGTTCAGTCATGTGAACAGCTATGTCCCGGAAGGTAAAAAAAATACTACTAGAAAATATACAATTTTATTATATATAAATATCAGTATGAATATCTCATAATACTTATCCCGTATAGGGATCTCTTCCAGTCGACCGGCCAGTAATTGAGAAGAATGTTTACTTATTATACGCTTGGGGCAGAATTTCTCGGTTTCTTGTGGAGGAATTTGCGGGAAGTCGACACTTTGAGAACCACAGTCCGAGAGTGTCCCGTCCCGGCCTATCTCATGTTTAGAAAAACAAAATAAGATTATGCAGCACCGTACTTGCTTACGTTACGAGAGGGATATGTTGTAAAATGATAAAAAAGCACCCTGGTACCCTGGTACACGACTTTTAGAAAGATTTTTATTTATTTGTTTTGTTTTATAATATTTAAAAAATATTTATTTCATTTATTGTTGTATGTAGTATAAAATTGAAACACGGGTTATACTAAATCACTGCAGTATAATAATATTAAAATCGAAAATTAAAAGAAAAATTCGGCATTTCCTTACAAAAGTATGCAGCCGCCCGGGCAATTTGCATGAAAATGACGTTTTTTTTTATTTTTGACTTTTATTTTGTTATCATTACACTATAATGATCAATATAGCCCGTGGTTCGATTTATTATGTGTATGATCCTTCCACGTAGTATAAAGGTAAATTATTACATTACAATTATAAATGTTTTGGCAAATAAAATAAAAAACAAGTTGATAAACAAATGTTTAAGGAATGGTTGAATGGGAGAAATCGCTTGAAGTCTGCCAAATTGTTAACAATTGTTTATTGTGAAACAATAAAGTTTAAATAAATAAATGTTTTACATTAGAAGACTTTTACAGTCATAATGTTTAAGTTAAATCATATACAATATGAAACAAAAAACGTGTCCGATCCTTGTAGGAGCAACTCAGACCGTCATCAATATGAACAACTTTTCCTATGGGACCAATGCTTGAAACTCGAAGAAAAAATCGTCATTTTCATACAAATTGCCGGACCGGCCGGACACGTCTGTATGAAATTGACATTTTTTTTTTTGATTTTCAAGTACTGGTTCCATAGGAAAAGTTGTTCATATTGATGGTCTGAGTTGCTCTTACGAGGATCGGACAGGGTTTTTGTTACATATTGTAGCCTATTTTATATAACATTTCGTAACTGTTTCATTCGTAGGTACCGTAATATAAATAAGGGTATATTTCTTTCTCTGGGAATGTAGTCAGTATCTTGGATGAAACTTACTTACAGTTGCATTCTGAAAATAACTTTCCTGTCTAGCAGATAAGGTTGGAAATGGAAATGAAGTAAAACTAGCCCGTATCGATGTTTGATAAGCTTTTATTTATTTACTAACCGACTTCCAAAAAGAAGGAGATTATCAAATCATCGCGATCTTTTTTTATGTTTGTTTCGAAAACACTTGGACTGATTTACTTTTTTTTTTTGAAAAGTTATTCTTGTGTGTTCGTCCATTTTATCAAAATCGGTTGTGTAGTTTGGGGGTGAACTCGGTTTTTAGTTTTGGAAAATTATATATTTAAAGTTATAAGGAGCTCGGTCTGTTTGGACACCGTTTGAGCACCACTGGCGAGCGCGTTGATTGCACCAAACATATTTTAACTGCTGTGTCTGACAGATATGACCACAGATATTTATGCTACAGCCCTGGAGATCCAGGGCTCTATCATAAATTTATAAGTAGACTCCATCCATCCATCTATAAGACTACTAAGCCTTATAGAGAAATACGTCAATCTTCATACTCACAGATACACTAGTAGTTCTCCCCGAACTGTGAACTGTATTTAGTTAGTGTTGGTGTCCAAATACGGTTTCTTCAATGACACGCACCGATGATGAAGAAAATTATTTTATGCAACTCCAAAAGTACACAAATTACAAATTTTAACGAAAGTTGTGTGATGTCGCGCTTGGATGGTAGCAGACTAGACTTATTTCAAAAAAGGACACGACGTGACATTTTTACCAAAATACCTTCACATTTCATACATTTTATGATCTACCGACAGTTATACGTTTCGTTTTATCCAATTTTTAAAATTTGAACAAGAAATGTAACCTAAATGAAATCACAAAAACAAAAATAAAAACTAAATTTAGATCGCGTCGCTAACAGTTAGACTAAATATAATGTTAACCTTGATGTATACTTATAATATTTGCACACCCAAACTGGATAAAAGAAGAGACCTATGAGTATCATCTTGTAAAACCTTATTTTTTTGCAGATAATCTGAGGTATCTTATCTTAATTCATGAACCCCATATCTCGCCATAAAACATAGCGCTTACTACATTAAGTAGATATTTCTTTGAATTTCTTTTCTTCTGTACGTGAGAACTAGTACTTATTCTGTGCCCTAACGGGCCAGACAGAACTTAGGAGGCATTAATCAAACACCGTTACCAAAATGGTGCGAGCAGATGGAAAAAGGAATCAAAATAGTGATGGGTTGCGAAACGCATCGCGCATTCATATGATTCGCATTTTCACCCAATCTCTCGATCGGCTTTTACATAAAGCTGGTACAATCTAAGTTTTAAGAGTTCCGTACCCAAAGGTTAAAAACGAGACCCTATTACTATTACTCCGCTGTTCGTCCGTCTGTCTGTCTGTCGCCACGCTGTATCTCATGAACCGTTATAGCAAGACAGTTATAATTTTCACAGATGATGTATTGCTGTTGGCGCTATAACAATTGTTATAGCGGCAAGAGCTGCGGTGCGGCACATCGGTTCATAAGATACAGCCTGGTGACAGACAGACATACGGACGAACAGCGGAGTAAAAGGTAATACTAAAAACAAAATAAAATAAATATTTAAGTAAGGGGCTCCCGTTAATGATACAACAAACGTTATTTTTATAGATAATGGTACGAAACCCTTTTGTGTGTGTGTCAGACTAGAACTTGGTTATTTTATTTCTTTTCTCCAAGATCACATGAAAGGAGACATAAATATCGTACTGAAAATTTCATTAACGGATTAATAATGGCAGGTATGAAATAACACTGGCGAGATAAAGTGCCTACTGTATTCGCATCACTTTAATCCTATTATATGTTAAAGTTGGCAATTCATAATTCAGATAGGATTAAACTGGTGGTTTTGTTGAAATTGTTATTTTAAGCGGATTTACGAAAAAAGGCACGGTCATTCTCTTCACTATTGTCATAATGATTATTTAGTAGTCTGTTAGTGCCTTGGTTCACTCTTAGTTTTATTTTTGTTCATAACTATGCAAATAGATGGCGTTGTGCAATTCAGTAAGATTGTGAAACTCGCTTTAGAGATTTTTTCGCCGTAGATATAGCTGTTCGAGATATTTTAACCGGCAGATCTTTCGGAACGCATAAAATAGAGTACACAGTATGTGTAACTTATATTTGGACCTACTCTCCCGGAGAGTAGTTATGCAACGCTACTGTATACGGCGGAGAGTCTCCGCCGTATACAGTAGCGTTGCATAACTATCGATAGTTTGACTATCGGCTGTTGGTCTCGAAGGCACAATATCGATAGGACTATCAATTGTTAATAGTTAGCATTCCTATAGATGAAAGGTAAAACTATCGAAAGGATCGTCACCTACTATTGAATTTAGATACTATTAATTTTGATAATTTTTTATTGATACTGTCGATAGTATCGACACTGTAACTACTTTTTGAAGGAAAAACTATCGTTAGCTAAATTACTATCGATATTTATAATATCAATATCGGTCACAATACTATCGATAGTTTTTAATATAAATCGTACCTTTACCATCGATGCTATCAATAGTACTAATTAAAAACTATCGATACTACCGATACTATCGATAGTCCTTTCGATATTGTTACTGTTTTTCAAAGCCACGATAGTATTGATAGACTATCGATATTTTATACTATTGCTTGCAACACTACTCCGTATACAGTGCCCTGATTGTGACTTATGCTAACCGAGCGCCTGATGCGCCCGGATCGACGATGAATACGACTTAAGACAATAAACCCAGTGCTGATTAACTTTAATTGAAATAAAGTGCGTCTAAAGACAATAGTCTTTTTTTTACGGCTCTAGATACTTCTTCATTCCTAACCCTAACCCGAACTAAACAATAGAAGGTTGGTGTAGGTCCTTTGATTGCTTCAAGGGAGCTTCTGGCAACAAATCTATACGAGTCCACTGGTTTTCATAGCTGATTGAGTAGCGGACGACGCCCACAGTCCGCAAATAAATATCACTACAACCGCACTATGACTGTCCACTTTAAACTTTTTACATATTGTTTATGAGCATGAGCATTCATAACACTAAACTACACCAATTTCATAATATAAAGTCCACCAAAATCAATTTGCAAACAAATTAAAGCGAATTTTAACTGAACCCCTTAACTTACCGCCAAAATATCCGACAATAGTCTTTGATTTTTTACAGGCTGTCAGTTAAACTGTTTATCTTTATGTTTAAATAGTTTATGTGTAAGTGGCCAACACTGTTGGTAGTTAAGGAATGTGACGTAGGACATCTGCTTTCTAATGACGATCGCTGAGTCCAACGGCTTATCGTACACTTCTTGTATATTCTAAATCAGAAGTTCCCAAACTTATTTTGTCAAACGCCCACTTTAAAAAATCAGTTATTTTGTAGCGCCCCCCATTTTTTTCACCATAAAAACCTGAATCACATATTTGTCTTGCCTGTAGTTTAATTCAACCTATATTCTAAACTAGACTTTTTTACAAGAGAGAGCAATAATAATACATACACCAGTACATTAGAGTATCTTTTATAAAAAAATAACAATAAGCAACATTGTTAATTTTAAATAAAGTAAATAGCAATAAGAATACAATTTTACAATAATCAAGAGTATCGGAAGTGGGGACCTCACCTGCGAAACTTTAAAACACGAAATTTTTTCAGTGTTTGATTACTTTAACGATATAAATAGCGTTGTGAACGCATTAAATTACATTTTTAATAAATATTAATCACATTTTTAATTTATATTTGTACAATATAAAAGGATATAAATATGAACTAATAAATGGATGTTGTGTAGTAAGATGATTTTAATTTCAGTGAATTTTAAAATATGACATAGCTGAAGTTATAAATCACTCATTGCTTAAATCACATCAGCGCCCCCCAACTTTATTCTGGGCCCGTTACCGCCCCCCTTAAAGCCTCCAGCGCCCACAAGGGGGCGTTATCGCCCACTTTGAGAAAGACTGTTCTAAATATTTGTTACCGTACCTGCAGAAGTACGGAGCCATATACTTCAATTTGATTTTAATTTATTTATTTATTGCACTTCATAATGTACATCAGTTCTAACTACCAAAAGTCACTGTCATATTATAAGGTACACTATGAACCCTGTCGGGTATCGCAAAAGAAAAATGGAACGGCAAGCGGATTTTATGTTATGCAGAGGTTAATTCATAAATATAAACCTAGTATTTTACCTAGTTTATATTTAAATATAACTGGTACATATTTGAAATTTTACGGTAAGTATTATTATTTTTTGCGAATATTTATCTATTCTGTTTAGTGTCGGTCATAAACGTAGTCAATGTCCGTTTTTTAATCAGAACATCAATTACAATTTATTTTTTTATCATTAAAAAAACTCGTCTATTGTGTAGTATGTTTTATTAATTAAAATTTGTTTCAATTTAATTACGGAGACAGAATTTTTTTCTCCGTTTCGTAGGCTGTCGGGTAGGGAATTATAAATTTTTATTGTCATAGCTAGCGGGCCAGACTTGAAGAGTTCTAGCTTGGAGGCGGGTGTCATGATAATTTCTCCGTGGTGTAGTGGTCACAATGCTAATCCGCCACCCAGAGGTTCCGGGGTCGATCCCCGGTCAAGGCAAGTTAGAAAATGGCATTTTCCATATTGTCTTGGATGTTTATCTATATGTATTGGTTATATGATATAGTATCGTTGAGTTAGTATCCCATAACACAAGTCTCGAACTTACTTTGGGGCTAGCTCAATCAGTGTTGTGGCCATTATAAAATTATTAATTTGACATATAATTGGAAATGTTATATTTACGTAATTAATAAGTAATTATATAAAATGTTATATTTACCTTAAGAAATGAATATATTTACCTCATTTTGTTCAGTAGGTATTGAAATAAATACTGAAATGTCGTTTTATTGTTTTATATATACACTTAAAAAATCAATATATTTACACATAACAAAATAATTATGTAATTAATAAAATAATTTAATTGTAATTTGCAAAGGTTTTGATTTATATAGAGCATATTTCAATAATAAGTACCTTTATTTAAGTAACTAAAGAAATGGAGTATAGATTAGAAAAAAACCTTGGCGAATGAAAACCACTAAAATTAAAATGAAAGCCTGTAAAATGAGGAGCAAGCTTCAGACCAGACAGTCTCAGCTAAAGACCTCTTCAGTCGAGAGCCGAAGTGACTTGAGACAGTTTTGAGCAGTCATTTAAGGAAAAATATCATTTATTTAACTTTTTTTTTTCTAATTTCATTAAAATTGTTTACATTATTGCACCCGCTCCGCAGTGCTACGAACTGTGAAGTGTGCTACGATCCTATAAGGAGCGGGTGCTACGAACGGTAAAGTGTGCTACGATCTTCTACGCAGCGGGTGCTACGAACGGTGAAGTGTGCTACGATATTCTACAGTGGGTGCTACGAATGGTGAAGTGTGCTACGATCTTATACGCAGCGGGTGCTATGAACGGTGAAATGTGCTACGATCTTATACAGAGCGAGCGCTACGAACGGTGAAGTGTGCTAAGATCCTATACGGAGCGGGTGCTACGAACGGTGAAGTGTGCTACGATCTTATACGCAGCGGGTGCTACGAACGGTGAAATGTGTTACGATCTTATACAGAGCGAGCGCTACGAACGGTGAAGTGTGCTACGATCCTATACGGAGCGGGTGCTACGAACGGTGAAGTGTGCTACGATCTTATACGCAGCGGGTGCTACGAACGGTGAAATGTGCTACGATTTTATACAGAGCGAGCGCTACGAACGGTGAAGTGTGCTACGATCCTATACGGAGCGGGTGCTACGAACGGTCAAGTGTGCTACGATCTTATACGCAGCGGGTGCTACGAACGGTGAAATGTGCTACGATCTCCTTCAGTGGGTGCTACGAATGGTCAAGTGTGCTACGATCTTCTACAGTGGGTGCTACGAACGGTGAAGTGTGCTACGATCTTCCGTGGGTGCTACGAACGGTCAAGTGTGCTACGATCTTCTACAGTGGGTGCTACGAACGGTGAAGTGTGCTACGATCCTATACGGAGCGGGTGCTATGAACGGTGAAGTGTGCTACGATCTCCTTCCGTGGGTGCTACGAACGGTCAAGTGTGCTACGATCTTCTACAGTGGGTGCTACGAACGGTGAAGTGTGCTACGATCTTCTACAAAATTAATGTAAAGTGTGCTACGACCAATCTGGGTTGCTACGACCTACTACGGCGCGGGTGCTACTTTTTTTCTCTCAAACAAGCATGGAAGTATAAAAAGTATATATTTATTTATTTTTATTTAATCTTTAATGTTTATCATCATATAAATTGTACATATCAATACTTTGATTAACGCTTAAAAAGCGTTATATACTTACACTTTTAACTCGAACTTAAGAATGTTGTAGGGCAGTCTAGTAGCCACTGTCACATAATGCTGCAGGCGTCGCCGGGGCGCGAGATAAACATATTCTCTTAGCCACGATAATAAATAAACCGAATAAGCGCTGTTTCTGGCCGTAAGGTCAGCAAAAACGAGTTTTGGCTAAGAACCTCTTTTTTTAGAAAAATAAAACAAATAAATGAATATATAGAAACAAATAACACTGATTGAGCTAGCTCCAAAGTAAGTTCGAAACTTGTGTTAAGGCATACTAACTCAACGATACTATATTTTGTACCAAATACATATATAGATAAATATCCAAGACCCAGGACAATTTGAAAAAGGCTATTTTCCAACTTGCTCTGACCGGAGATCGAACCCGGGACCTCTGGGTAGCGGACTAGCATGGTGGCCACTACGCCACAGAGGTCAACATAGCATAGATCAACAGAGCATCACTCATTAACATCATTTTTTATGGAATATTTTTTTTATGGATGGATGGCAGCAGACTGCTCAGAATGGGGACGTGTGGAAGGAACAGGGGGAGTTATTTGCTCAGCAGTGGGACACAAAAACCGGCTAGAAAAAATATATATTGAGAACTCTGGGCCAAAACAGCGACTCAATACACTCCTCAAAACGGAAAGAGGAAGCCCGGTAGACCCGGAAAGAGATGGAGGAACGAGCTTGACTCCTACTGCAGGGATAGGGGCTCAAAGGCACTACGGACTGGTGGCCACACCGCTCTCGACCGACACAGTTGGAGTGCTGGAAGGGAGGTTTTTGTCCTGCAGTGGCACAGTATAGGCAATAAATAGAAATAGAATAGAACATTTTTTTAACATTCTATATAGGGATGTGGATTAAAAATGTTGTGACTCATTAGCTAGATTATAAAAAAAAAAACGACGGGTTGCACTCTGGGAGTGCCGGCAGAAGTGAAAACTTGAATATTAACGTTGTGCATTTCCATGGATGCGCGTGGTACGCTGTAACATAAACACAAACGAACATTCGCGCAAGCGCCCTGCGCCATCTGAATGAAACAGCAGGCGCAGGCATACATTTTCGCCGCGCCGTAGAAAGAGAGGGGGATACTTCCTCTCCTACGCCGCGCCGCGCCGGCTGTCTTACGAATTTTCGATCAGGTCACGTGTCCTGATTCCCTGACGCGAGTTTAAAATTTTTTTACCCATTACAAAAAGTGTACAACGCCGCTAAAGAAGTTTTCACTTCAAAAAACCGGCCAAATGCGAGTCGGACTCGCGCATCGAGGGTTCCGTACAAACCTGAAGGTATAGTAAGTTTAAAAATACTAAAAATATTTTTATTATATGATGTAACTAAAAAATTACGGTTTTCGCTTTATCTGTGCTATAAGATGTTGTTTCGTACCAAATTTCAAGATTCTGAGTTCACGGAAAGTACCCTGTAGGTTTTGATTCTCTTGTGAGTGTCAAAAATTTGCGGAGACTTGCGGCATAAACGACTGTATCTTTTGATTGCGTTTGCTTAGAAGTTTGATTTTTTCACAGCTCTAAGGGACAGTAGACTTGAGTATTTGAGTATAAATTCCAGCTTGATACCTTCACACGTTCCTGAGAAAAAGGGGCTTGACAGACAGAGGGACGGACAACAAAATGATCCTATAAGGATTCCTTTTTTTCGTTTCGAGGTACGAAAGTATACGTATATTTTATTCTCTCTGATTAGAAAATAATAACGAATATACAGTGGGCATTTAAATTTCGCGTGATGTCACGATCAGATACGATTTTTAACCAAAGGTGACGTAAATAACACCGAAACTTCTGAGCGTGCAACTAATTTTACCTAAACTCTTCTAATCTTTGTGAAGTTTTATTATAATACTTTCATATACGAAAAAATATGGTTCCTTTATTATGAGATAATCTAGTTGACAGACTGTTACGAATAGATCGATATTTTGAATCGGTGCAGCGTTGCACAACCCTAGCGGTGGGCGAGCGCGCCCTAGCGGGCGTTTGAGGAGACGCGCGTCACACAATCTTGTCTCGGAACGCGGCAAAATGGCGGCGCGATATTTAACTTATTTTAATAACCGTGAAAAGGTCTAGTTTGATTGTATCTATCGATGATCGATAATAGAGTATTGTTTATTGTTTGTTAAAACCCAGTTCATGTACGACCGGTTTAGAAAGAGCGACGGTTGCGGTAAAGGTTAACTCGTAGTCACGTGGAGTGTAATAAGGTCAAATTTCTAGTATAATAAAGTTTTGTGTAACCTGGTGAACGAAAATAAACTATTGTTTACTATTTGTGTTAAAATCAGTATCGGATTATATGAAATCACGTCAATTGTATATAATTGTAACCTCAAACCAACATGAAGTCTAGTATATTAAAGTGAACTAATTAAGTAAGAATATTTTAATAACCTTCAAAATCGTAGTGAAAATTGATGTACTTGGACAATTCTATGTAAATTGTTGATGAACTATTTGTGTGTGAACTACCAACAGAGAAGTGAATTTCTCCAGACAATTGATGAAGTGTGTATTCTTGGGGTTAAGATGGCCATCTTCCGGGGGTTTTTAGGCTTCAAATCCACGGAAAACATTCACGAAGAATTGGACGTAAGGTGTTCACCCAAAAGACTGTAAGTGTTAGATTTAAGTTATTTCATTTTACCTTCAGATTAGGTATTTATTATTATGATAGTTGTTGTTTGTATGTGTATGGTCACCGGCTATTGTAGTACAAGCACTATAGGAATGGTTCCGTGTTTAGTGTCTTATATTTTGATATTAGTTTTAATGGGCCCAGTACTTGTACTCTGGTAGAGGAGACTAAATCTCCTCTGCTATTTATATTATTATATCATACAATCTTTGGTAACACAGACTAAATAAAATAATGTGTTTTTTATCTAGTCAACATCCCTATAAGCAAGTTTCTTTTTTTACTGACGCTCCGTACACGCGTGACAATCTTTCTGTTTGTCCATTATTAAATACTTCGCTGGAGACTGTACATGTTCACTTGTACAGTCCGACTGTTCCTTACTTTCTGTTCAAAGACAATTTATGTTCGTGTTAAACAGAGCTTATAAACATCTTTGCGGGCAGTGACATTCAAATGGGAGAGTTTTTTAATAATTTTTTCTTTAGTTTTGATGAGACAAGGTACAATGCGACACACGTAAGTTGAACAAAAATGGCGGACTTCAAAGCATTTTGTACAAAATCGTGGCAACCAAAATGGCGATCGCCGGTGCATTATTTGTATCTGCGCTTGTGTATTTAAATTAAAAAATTTTACTCAGTGCTTCTTTTTTCGCTTAAAGAGTACTTTCCTTGAATGTAGGAGGTTCAAAATGTTCCTATATTGGTACTAAAGATGCCTAAACACAACATAGCACCACATTCTAGTCCCTTCGAAGGGCCTACAGTATGTTTCTTAATTGTCTACCCGACTATTTAGGTTTAGTACTGAAAGTTAACATTCCTGGGATTCTGGAACGTTGTTTGTAACTAGCGATGTGCCCTGTCTTTGCTCGAATATCTAACGAGGTGGACAGAGCCTGGGAGCCTACTAGTCACACACACACATACATACACACAAATACAGTAGACACACCTTTCTCCATTTATTAGATTTATTTATTATAAAATATGTTTATATTAGATTTTGTTACTAGCGATGTGCCCTGTCTTTGCTCGAATATCTAACGAGGTGGACAGAGCCTGGGAGCCTACTAGACACACACACATACATACACACAAATACAGTAGACACACCTTTCTCCACTTATTAGATTTATTTATTATAAAATATATTTATATTAGATTTTGTTACTAGCGATTTGCCCTGGGTTTGCTCAAATATCTAACGAAGTAGACAGAGCCTGAGAGCCTAAATAGACATACACACATAATTTTACTTACGTACCAGAAAATACAGTAAACAAACCTTTCTCCACTAATAAGATTCGATTAGATTTATCGTAAGATACATTTTGTTACTAGCGATGTGCCCTAGTTTGCTCTAATATCTAACGAAGTGGACAGAGACTGAGAGCCTAATAGACACACACACACACTTATATATAAACAAGTACAGTATACACACTTTCCTCCACTTATTAGAAATAGGTATAGAGTCAAGTATGTTGGTTTTCATTGCATACTATCTTATTGTACTTAAATATTTGTGCTATGTTAAGTAAAATTCGAATGTTAATGTTTGTTTTGTATTTAAAAAGAAACTAAAGAATGTAAATCCGTGGTGTCAGAGGCTGTCAGTGCCGTACTTAGATTTGTACAGCATATTAGTCTATTTCCGTCTTATTATAAAACCCAAACTAACTTTGTTACTAGGTTTAAACCATTATCCACCCAAATTGAAGTTGACAATGACAGGTGAGATAGTCTGATATTACTAGATGTCAACTTGATTTGGTCGGATAATGGTTTAAACCTAGTAATAAAGTTAGTCTGGGTTTTATAATAAGACGGTTTAGGTTTAGTATTGTTGAATGCCGGATCTACTAGCATTTCTAATCTTCGGAATTAAATTAGAAGAATAAGTAATTAGAAATTCAATTATGATTTTAAGAGAGTTCATCATTACTTATTATCTTTAAATAAAATATATGAATGGATGTTTAAAAACCTGATTTGATACTTAAATTAAAAAGATGAAAATAAAAGTTAATTCACAAAATTCATAATCTCATTTATATAATATGATGTAACTATATCTTTGTTTGTGGATGTGTGTGTGCGAGCGAGTGTTAGTGTAGGGGTATGTATGTGTGTGTATTTATGTTAGTATGTGTTATCATTCTTCGTAATCAAGCAAATCTTCCACCTCTTCATTCCACCTTACATATCGAGCAGATTCAGTTCTCTGTATGTAATACTGTTATTAATTATGTACCTAATACGCCCTTTTTCTTTCTTTTAATCTAATTTTCCAAATCCTGACTACAGTAAAGGCCACTTAGACTCTCGAAGTAAAAAAAAAGATTAATTGCGAAGCAAATTTAAAAAAATCCCGGCGAGACCGTC
Source organism: Acrobasis suavella (assembly GCA_943193695.1). Classification (NCBI taxonomy): domain Eukaryota; kingdom Metazoa; phylum Arthropoda; class Insecta; order Lepidoptera; family Pyralidae; genus Acrobasis; species Acrobasis suavella. The sequence goes on from OW971956.1 coordinate 6,699,008, forward strand.
ATCTAGTGATGAAAGGCGGAACTACATATTCTAACCGATGTTAACTGGAACGTAGCACCATCTTATTTGCCAGATAAATTAAAATCCCGGATTTTCAAGTGTTAACCTCAACAACTTTTAAACAACTTACCCAATTTTCATCAAACATAACTAAGAACCACTGCAAGAGAACTTCCTTTCACGGTAAAAAAACCGCATCTAAACCGGTTTATTCGTTGGAGAGCTACGATGCCACAGACAGACAGTAGCATCAAACTTGTCCCCTCTTTTTATCAGAAGTTGATAAAAGTGAAGAAATTATGGGTTATACTCGAGAAAATCAGTCCGGGACGGATGAGGTCGAAACATGTCGGCAAGTACCTGACTTTCTACGTGAGTCCATACTGGTATACTGGTATATTATTTTGGCAGAATTAAAACTGGGACTTTAAAGCCTACCCCATTACGCCTGTTAAATACGCTATCTGGAATAGCTCCGCCTAGCGAAGGCATGCTATTGCCTGTGGAGGAGAAAAACACAAACAAGCACATCAAACGTCTGCTTTATGGGCAACGACCTCCCCCACCGCGTCTTAAAAGCCGCGACAGCGTTTTGAGACAGCGTAGCTTACCACCTAAAGAAGTCTCGAAGACTAAACTCACGCTGTGGCAAAATAAGTACCCATCCTCACCATGTGACATTTCACCTGACGAGAAACTGCCCCCGCGTAAGGATCTCCCCTGGGCTGTTTGGAAATCATTAAACAGACTCCGATCTGGTACAGGACGATGCCGAGAGAGCAGAGCCAAATAGGGTTGGAATTCTGGCAACAGTTTGTGTGACTGTGGAGTCACATAATCCATGGACCATCTTTTGCTAACTACCCGACTCCTTGTACTACGAGTAAGACAGATCGGAATGTGGCTAATGACAGGGCAGTTGCCGTGGCTAGGTTCTGGTCTAACAATATCTAATTTGAGCCTTTTCGACTCGATAAGAATAAGAGTCTATTTCTAGCTCTGTCTACCCCTTCAGTGACAAAGACGTGATAGTAAGTCGAATCGACAAGAATCCGCTGTTAAGCCATCATATATCTATGAGCATTGATAACGGATGGCTAATTCCAATATCTCCATTCAAATCCGCAATATACGATCCAATAAGTCACGTGTGCCGTCTCACTCGCACTAACAGGGGTGGAAAGAGAAGGCCAGATACGAAGGCAGTGGTTTTCAAACGTTTAGGACTGAAAAAATATAAAATACAGATATTTCTAGTAGTTCGTCCCAAACTGAAAATTCGCGATCCCCATATCTTGGTAACCCCTTGACGGATTAGGCTTATGTTCAAATACACAACTACCAAATTTAATGGAGCTCCAATTAAAGATACTAAAGTTATCGTTGAACAAACATACATACAAACTTTGGATTGTTCAAGTAGACTCAGAGAACTTCACTCGCTCGTTCAAGTAAGTCCGTGTTTTGGAATAAGACAGAAATGATTTGAGAACTACTGACCCTATATGAGAATTGCATGAGGTTATAATTCAATAGAAATAATAGGAAAACTAAAATCGTGGTCACCGGGTCCGCAGGATTTATTAAAGTTCCCATTATTTATTCTATTATTTGTTCTTTCATGCTGCTTGCCAACTGCTACTCTTTCAGCGCAGATCGTAAAAGCCGATCGAGAGAATGGGGGAAAATGAGAATCTTGTTACAGGGATACATGAATTTTTCGGGGTCGGGCGTTACTGCGTATCCGCGTTTCAGTGTAAAGCAACATTGAGCATTATTGTATTATGATAAAATCGATTTTTTTTTGAATAAAAAATGGACGTCACTATCAGACCACTATCGTATTATTTTATGGAGTAACCCCCCAGTACTGCCCCCATTTTAAATAAATGATTTGAAAAGAAATGGAGATTTAAGTCTTGATTAAGGGCCGGCGCACATATGGCGAAGCGCGCATTTTTCACATATGGCGAAGCGCAGCGCAGAGCACTTTTCACCGTCAAACTATAATCGACATTGTCCTCTTTGAAATAATATCCGAAATCAATTAACACAATACTTACGCACATATGGCGAATTTCGACTAGGCTATAACTATTGTGTTAATTGATTTTGGATACTTCTTCAAAGAGGACAATGTCGATAATAGTTTCACGGTGAAAAATGCTCTGCGCTGCGCTTCGTCAGACGTGCGCGGGCCCTTGGCTATAGATTACCGTTCAAACTATTTTACGAACTACTGTTTATAGTTTAAAATTAGAACGTGAAGCTTTTCTTCGCACATTAACCAAAAATGGCCGTTTTTCGTAAATGTGCGAGGAAAAGCTTCACGATCTCATTTGTACTTTGCGACATCGCGCGGGCTCCAGCACTCCTCCGCCCCTCTTCGGCGCAGCGGGGGGGGGCCCATGCCCATATATAAGGCGCGGCGGCCGGCGCTCGTCCTCTTTTTCTTCGGCTGCATCTCAAGCTAAGTAGTTCTTCTACCTAGAAGGGCTACTCAACGGATCTAGTGCCTATAACTCACGACCCTGACTACCTAATCTGTACCTAGTGTTCTTGTGAATCTTTGTAACTAATGTAATGTAATAGTTGTTCATTATACCTATCTCATTTGCCAATATCTAGTCTTTCCTTTATCTCATCTATCCTCCTAAATCCTAAATCTAGGTTTTACTAACCAAAACGGAACAACTTGTTTTCTCAACTGTAAACAGTAGTTCATTAAATAGTTTGAAGGGTTATCTTAGGCTTGATCCAGACAACATTTTTAATGATATCTTCGTTTCCTTTCAAATAATTTATTTCAAATGGGGAAGCATTGGACCCCGAAAACTTCGTGTTTCCCTTAAAAGGCAATGCGGCTAGAAACCCACTCTATTTTATTCCTACTTCCACCTGCTTGCCCACCACCACTCTAAAAGCCCGGCGGGAGTGCACATTGCTAGCGCTTTCGCAAGTAAAGCGACACCGGGCGTGGTCCGCACTTGGATGGGTGACCACAAGTGGCATAAAAATATCTCAAGCTTTCTCCGTGCTTCGGAAGGCACGTATAAGCCGTTGGTCCCGGCTGTCATCTTTGTATGGCATCATCATCATCATCATTTCAGCCTCATAACGTCCTCTGCTGGACATAGGCATCTCCCAAGGATTTCCAAAATGACCGATCAAGAGCGGCCTGCATCCAGCGCTTCCTAGCGACCTTGGTCAGGTCGTCTGACCACCTTGTGGGTGGGTGTCCTACGCTTCGCTTGCCAGTACGTGGTCGCCATTCGAGAACCTTTTTGCCCCATCGGCAATCGGTTTGTCGCGCTATGTGTCCCGCCTACTGCCTCTTCAACAAACTAATCCGCTGGGCTATGTCAGTGACTTTTGTTCTCCTACGAATTTCCTCATTTCCGATTCGATCACGTAGGCAGATATTGTAAGGCAGTCATTAAGCATTCAATCTGAAAAATCTTACACCAGTGTTGGCCATTAACACACACAAAAAACAAAACAAACAACGTAAAAATGTGACCTTTGAATCTTGCGGCCCTGAGCTCTGTCTGCTTAGGGCCGCATCTCTGTCTACCCGGTTTGGGTTATAGACGTGAAAGTGTCTTATAAGTGAAGCATATGTAAGGTGTGCAATGATATATTGCGTAAGTTTACATATCTCAAGTAATGTACTCGCCAGTTGACTTCTAAACCTTAGCTGGAGTTATGCGAGAGGGAACCAAGTAAACTTGTAATGATGTTGCTGATAAATCTCTTTCCTGCATGCTTTCATCATTTCATTCCTGTCCACCATTTCAAATTTCTTTCCTAATTATTTTTTTAATTCTAGATGCAAGGAATAAGTCAGATTGATGAGGAAGATATGCGCCTTCCTCATCCATCTGACTTATTCCTCTACCACCTCTTAGACTGATAGTAACATACTTCTTTTTTTTTACAATATATTGGTTTAGGCATTTGTCCTCAATCTCACTTGATGGTAAGCGACGATGAAGACTAGGATGAAGCATGCCTAACCAAAAGATACTCATTCAATCTACTTTTAAATGTCCCGGGACTGTACTTCTCTGGGAATATAGACGCATAATTGTTAAATGTATCGTTTATCAGTGCTGTCTGTCATACTTAAAAATAAATTCATTAACTTATTAATTTATTTATTTACAATATCTTTATTAACCAAAAAGGTACAAAAGGTGGACTTAATGTTAATTAAATTAAATAAATGAAAAACATTAACCCTTGTCATTTCTCTCTTCCCTTGATCTCTTGCTAATTTTGCATTGATATTTTATGTGGGAGCACACCTACTCCCACATGAAATACCTATGCAATATAAGCTTGGACAGGTGAAGTTCCCACAAACTGAACACGCACTAGGACTTAACAGCACCAAGCACTGAGCAAAGACCTTTTTGGATTGCTGTACCACTCAAATACAATGATATTGATATTTGTTTCCAGTGCGATATTTTAAATATTTTGTTTGTATGTTTGTTTGTAATAACTTTATTGTACTATGAAAACACACAATCATATAAAATAACAACATAAAGAGTAAATTGACAACGGCGGACTTATCCCATAATGGAATCTCTTCCAGTCAACCGGCGAATAAGAAGATAGGACAATTCACGAGAAGGGTAATAGAAGTTCGTACTTACACAGGATAAATGAAACTTACATTAAATCTAACTAAAATAACTACTCATAAGTATATATGACAACAAGACATATACTTACATAAACATTCATAAATATTATATGTTTTAAATGTTTTTTTTGTATGTTTGTTTGTAATAAATGTATTGTACCAAATGTTTTTACATGTTTTGTATATTTCTTCTGTATATGCTACAAGCTACAAACAAACGTCTTATCTATCTTTCTAAACTTATCGATTTTGGGCCCTGGCTCTGTTTACAATTGAGAACTGGTAGTTCGTTTGGATTCCTTAATAATGACATGCATTATTATATTATACTTGCCTAGGTACAATATAATACAATATAAAATAAAACAATACAATACTTGCATAAAATAAATAAATACAAGACATAATTATCTTAAAAACTAGAAAATGCGCAAAAGGCGGCTTTATCGCTAAGCAATTTCTTCCAGGCAACCTCGCTATATAGAAAATAGTAATGGGAAATTAGGTGTTACAACCATAGATGTAGGAGGTATATAGATTCCGCGTTTAAGTCTCAAAAGTTTTACCTGTTTTGAATGTAGTGGCGTATTTTTTGTATGCGATACACCAGGAAATGTATGACGTTACAAGAGAAAAGTCTCCTAAACATATGTCAATGTTATAAGAAAGTGTCATTAAATTTTTTCGTATTAAGCAGCAAACAGGTTGCATTTTTACTTTTGACATTTAGCAAAGTCTCATTCTAGCAACAGTAAATTACGTTAAGATTGAAAGAGACACAAGATGGATTATATGTCAGAATGTCTATTAAAAGTATACTCAAAGCTCTTTGGGTACAATTAAGGTAATTTGACTATTAATGTGTAGTGTTGCCATCTCCTAAAATAAAAAGCCTGGCTCTGCGCTGAATAAGTTCGGACATTTAGTTAAAAAGTCGGTCAAGGGTAGAGTGGCAGAGCAAAATCAAAATTTTGTGTAAGATAGTTTCGGCATATCCTAAAGAAAGGTCATCCGCTTTGCCTAAAAGCCTAAAAAAAGCACAGGACAGGCTAGACACATTAATATTTGGCCGGAAACAACCAGAAAAGCCAAACATGTCCGACAGTCAGGTGGTCTTATCGTAGAATTTATATTCCTTCTACCATTAGAAAATAAGATATAAGAAGCTACGTAGCCTTTTTTGTATAATTATAATAAACAATGCATTTTTGCACAGATCTACGCTTCGACATATTAGGTGTTAATTTATAAATGAAAAATACGAGTAATTACATATTTAGCACGCAAATTTAAGATTTACCTACCATTATTTATTTTTAAATTTTCCATAAAATCTAACATATAATTAAAAATTTAAAACACTGGTTCCGTCTTGCACAAGGCTGGACGGACTATTCATTTGGGAAATCAAGGTGTGTTTACAGTGTCCGCGAGTGTGCGTGTGTGAGCCCTTAGATGGGTGGTACCAGTGCATAAGAGGAGCGAGACATTAACCCCCAAATTCATAAAAAATTAAAAACTTTTGCTAAACCTATTTTATTTAAAATATGTTTTGTCTCGTTCTTTCAATGTCAAACATTGAGAAGAGGAAAAGGGACAAAACATGTTTTAGCTAAAATAGGTTTAGCAAACGGTTGTATTTTTTTATGAATATGAGGGTAAAATTATAGTCAAGACAGTTTAATTCAGAGGAGCGGAACATGTTACAGTCCAGACAGATTAATAAACGTTATGTATAAACCCAGCAAAATTATGCGCCTTAGAGAAATGAGAGTATTAAAGATAAAAAGTTCATAATTAGTTGCAATTTGTTCAAGTATAGCAAAATTTGTTTAAGTTGTAATTTAGAAGTTGTTCTAGAAAAATTACCACTGACAGGACAAATCCGTTTTACAAGCATTTTTTTTTAATTTCCAATGTATTAGGTTACCCTAGACTTTTCCATGCAAACGTAGTCTAGCTATTATTTTGAAATGACATGTGAGATTTCGGCAGTATTTTGTAATTTTGAACAAAATTGCATATATTTAGGCATACAACTAGTTTTCGAAAGTCTAATTTAAACTTGAAAGAAAATATGAGAGTTAGAAGTAAGTACAGTTCTTCCATACTGAAGGCAAAATATGAATAGGGAAAAATAGGGATAATAAATAATAAAAATAGGGAATCTCTTCTAACTTGGAATACCCCACGCACACATACGAGTAGTGACCGCTTGCAAAATTCATGTATTACTCACGAATTACACCCCATGTCCAAGGTTCGGTTCCGGGCTTTGTCTACAAATTACCTGACATCCCATATTTTTTAACTGAACAGCTTTTTTGACCGGGTCAAAGTTACCCGTGCCCTTATTTAACTTGCCTGTTTACACGTTTCAGGTTGAATGGACCGATGGCAAATATTCGTAAGCTGAAGGGTTATTAATTAAAAAGGCATTTTGTACCGTTAGTCGAGGTAACGGGTTAAAGTTTTGTTTTACTCGAATCGAAAAGAAAGAAACGCTTTCGTTGACGACCTCTGTGGCCTAGTGGTCACCATGTCAGGCTGCCACTCCAAAGGTGCAGAGTTCGATCCCCGATCAGGTCAAGATGGAAAATAATCTTTTTCAGAATGACATGGGTATTGGATGTTTATCTATATATGTATATGTTATAAAATATAGTATCGTTGAGTTAGTATCCCACAGCACAAGTCTCAAACTTAATTTGGGGCTAGCTCAATCTGTGTGTCCGTATATATTTATTTATTTATTATTTCGCAAGTGGTCTGCATCTGAATAGGTAACTATATAAAATTTCTCGAGCTCCTCCGTGCATTGTAAGGCACGTTAAGCCGTTGCTCTTTGCTGTCATTGTATGACAGTATTAATGCCATGTCAGTTGCTTCTAGCAGGCCTGCGTCACTCCCCGTTTAGGTATCGAAAATATACCTACATTATTCCTATGCGAGCGGCGACCACTTTGAAGGGGAAAATTCAGTTACATGAATCGTTTGTCAAGTGTAATAAGAATTAAAATGGCTTGCAATGGATGTCTAGGTATCTAAAGGAAGAGGTGAGGAGTTTTGACGCGAGCTAAATTAAACCATAGCGCTAATCACATTAAGTAGATATTTCTTTGAATTTCTTTTCTGAGTAAGACTTCTGTACGTGAGTGCTAGTACTTATTCTGTGCTTCTAGCCAGCAAAAGTTTGACAACAGTGATAGCCAGTTACATACTAATATATAATTATGTAGTATACGTTTTGGTTATTTTATTTTATATCTATGTATATTTTGAATGTAAGTTTATTGATATATATTGTTATCTTAATTAATATATGTTTATATCTTATATTATTATTAGTAATATATCTTTCAAAATTACATATTTTGCGCCCCCTTCAAAAGACTTCTTAATCTCGGCATCACCAGTAGGTTGACTGGTAGATAAAGCCTATGGCTTTAAGGGGCTACCTGAATTTTCCAGGGTCCAGTGCTGCCCCCATTTAAAATAAATCATTTGAAAGAAAACGGAGATATCATTTAAAATTTTGTCTTGATCAGACCCTAGATAACCCTTCAAACTATTTTATGAACTACTATTTACTGTTTGAAGTGAGAACATAAAGCTTTTCTACGCACATACGCCAAAAATGGCCGTTTTTCGCAATTGTGCGGAGAAATGCTTCACGTTCTCACTTTAAACTGTAAACAATAGTTCATAAAATAGTTTGAAGGGTTATCTAGGTCTGATCAAGACAAAATTTTAAATGAAATCTCCGTTTCCTTTTAATAGATTTATTTCAAATGGGAGCAGCACTAAACCCTGGAAAATTCAGGTAGCCCCTTAAGTCCGTAATAAAGTTAAATAAATAAATGAAAATCATCATCAAAAACAAACGAGCTTGAAGGAGGGTGATATGGAGATTAAGTATGTGTATAAATTAGACATCACACTAATATTATAAAGGCGAAAGTTTGCATGTGTGTGTATGTTCGTTACTTCTTCACGCGCAAATGGCTGGACCAATTTTGATAAAATTTGGTATGCAGATAGCTTATACCCTGGATAAACACATAGGCTAACTTTTTCCGCGGGTAACACTGCGGGGAGCAGCTAGTTTTGATTAATATTTCAAAACTAAAAACCAACTTCAACTCCAAACGACACCGGTTTTGATAAAATTTACAACCACGCAAGAACGCCATTTAAAAAAAAAATCTAATTGTTCCAGGCGTCTTCGAGTAATCAGCGAACATACGTAAAAAATATATATGTATACATTCTAATTGATAACCTCCACTTTTGAAGTTAGTTAAAAAAACCTAAACAAATTTTGAAAGGGCAGCTTTTTAAAAATACAACATATGTACCTACGTACCATGCTCGCCAATTCTAAAGAATTCTAAATAAAAATTAAACATTAAATTCAAACGAAGTGAATACGTTAAAAACATCAAAGAAATTAATTTGTTCTTTTTTTCGTTTAAAATGTGTGTTTAGAGATCCGTTCGGCTTTTATTTTATGAAGAATCCCATGTTAAAGTTTCTTCTTCTAATCGAGTGTGGTAGCGATTACTGGTGTCAAATTTTTGAGATGCCTAATGGCATCCCAATGCGACTCCTTTATTGAATGAAATAAAACAAAAGAATAATAAATATAACAATTTAACTCATAACTAAATTAAAATCTTAATTGAACTAAATTACTGTAATGGTAGGCTGGACTGAGGTAGGCCGATGCAGGCATAACTTGGCTCGATGGCGTTACATTTATAAATCCGCAACACAATGCCAGTGTGGCCATGGCGACCAGACTAAGTCACACCTTGTCTCCTGCCCATCCTGCCCCACCAGCTGCACTAAACGTGACCTTTATGAGGCTTCAGACAACGCTGTAAGACTAACAACATTTTGGAGGGAAAAATTTAATGTTTGAGCCAACGATACGATAAGAAGAAGACTGTAATGGTTTAATTTATTCCGGGACACGTGTCGATGCACCACATCGGCACTAACACACGCACACAGACGTACATCGGTCATCGGCGACGCAGCTACGCGGGCCCCCACTCGCTTTTGGACAACCATACACATTTGCCTTATAATAGTAATTTTCTCAAACATGCTCGGAAATGTAGGCATTATTGTAGTAAAAAGAAGACACGAAGTTTGTTATTCTTGGCTCGTGCATTACTTTGCTGGACTGGGCCAGGAAAGTAGTATGAAAATTAATTCCTGGTCGCTGCTTAAAACAAAAATACGAATAAAGTGTATTCAGAACAAAGATTTAGAATATACAAGTAGTGTAGATTTGCCACCGAGCGTCCAGGGGTAAGAGATAGACATATTAATGATAATAGGTATATTTTTTTCATGGTCGGGTTTAAACGGTCGGATTGAACTTCAAGTATATGCAATTTGAAGTGTGCCTATAACCCGACAATGAAAAAATGTTCGGTCGGTGATAGAGACAAAACACGGCACTCTTTTCTTTTTCTTCTCTTAGAAATCTCAATAAGACTATCTCGCTCTATCAAAGCGTGCAATGTCAGGCCCTTGATTCAGAATGATAAGACAGTGACATTGACGTTTAAGATGACCGTTCTGTTTTTACATTTAGCAAAGACATTAAGCGTTTAATTCCATACCTTGTTATACAGCCAATTGCTACCGAATTATAAAAAATGCACTCGTCGAGTGTTATTTATATTCAAATGACCACAATTTGATTAAAGTTATGTTGCTTTAAAATTACACAAAAATATGCTTAATTTTCGTAGCGATAGAAAAAAAAATTACTGTATTAAATTTTTTGCGTAAAATATGACGGGGCTGTATGGGCTATGTTTCCTTTGCACTAAAAAACGCGGGAAAGCAGTTTATTTTCTTTTGAAGCACGTAGGTAGTGATTGGTTTTTAACTCTTTGCAGTAAACATTGATAGCTTTCCGTAAATATTTGCATATTTCTGGTTATTTCTTTAATGATTTCCTCACATTTATTGAGAAAAGCACTATACATGCCTCGGCGGAAATGGCATTGCCGGACTAGTAATTATTGTCAAGGCCTCGCTAACGCTCTGCCTTGAAAACTACTCGTCCCACAACGCCATATTTCCCGTCCTCTGCAGTAATGTACTATCAATAAACGAGTCATATTCTATCACATCTTTATTATTTCATCACCAAAGAAGCACATTTCCTCCCGACCCGGCCAACACGAATGTGATGTGTATTATCAGCGGCTCACTATTAAATTTCACAACACGAGTACCACCCACATTTATAATGTTGTAGTATATATTAATGTATTGTGTATCTATATGCCCTCTAGTTTATTCTTGTTTTTTATTTAGTCTTCACAAATCGCACTTGTACCTATTTAAGGTTTTAGCTGAAAGTCAGCGCATTGCTCTTTGAGCAATATTTTCTCTAAGTCTACGACCTTTTTGTGCTGCTGCAGCATACATATACATTATGCACATCACGTCAAATACACACAAAAGTCATTCGTGTATTTCCTTGTGTGTGAGTTGTATGTGCAGTTTTCACAAATAAACGATTTATCTATCAATCTATCTATTATCTCACCATCATCGTCATCAGCAGTAGCCCTTATGTATCCATTTCTGGATGTAGGCCTCCCCCATTCTTCTCCAACATTGGCGGTCTCTGGCTTTTGCCATCCAATTTGGGCCTGCTTGTCTTCGGATATCGTCGACCAATCTTATCGAAGGAGGTCCTCTCTAGGTCTGGTGTAGTCTTCATTCTAGTATCCTTTTCGTCCCTCAGGGTTTCGGGTAAAATGTCCCACGAATCTCTACTTGCGCTTCGCCATTACCACAGACTAAGTACTAGTACTCACGTACAGAAGTCTTACTCACAAAAGGAATTCAAAGCAATTTCTACTTAATGTGGTTAGCGCTATGGTTAAATTTTGTTCGCGTCAGAACTTCTCACCTCTTCGTTTAGAATTCTTAGACATCCATTGCAAGCCAATTTCATTTTTATACACTGGACAAACGATTCATGTAACAGAATTTTCCCCTTTGAAGTGTTCGCCGCGCGCAAAGTAATAACGTAGGTAGGTTTATTTTCGATACCTAAACGGGGAGTGACGCAAGCCTGCCATTTCTGCTACCACATATCTAAATTGTGTTTTGGATCTTATTCACTCGTTTTGTCTTCGATCCCGCAGGGTTATTACAAGCATGGCTCTTTCCATGGCTCTCTGCGCAACACGGAACATCTCTGCTCTGATTTTTCGGTCAATTCAATGGTCTCCGCTCCATAAGTAAAGACAGGTAGAACACACTTCTTGAACACTTTTCTCTTAATGGTAATAGAGAACTTTCCGCGCAAAATTCGATTATTGAAAATGTTGATTTTTTTTTAAATGTAATTCTTTGACTGACTACTTTTGGCGCTCACGCACACTAACTCAAAGCTGAGCTTATACCTCGAGGACTGAAAAGTGCTGTTGGATAAGGAACTCATTAGGTTTATGTAACATTGAGCATAAACAAAAGAAAGAAACGAGTAGTCATTATTTAAAATAAAATAAACTCGACGGCCTTTTTATATACCCTGTGCCACTCTCACAGTAAATACGAATCTAACGACACCTCCCAAGCTGAAATTCATTGAACCGTTCAGGCTGCAGAGCGTGCCAAACAATTATACATACATACTCTCAAAAACATAACTCTCTTTCTGGCGCAGTCGGGCAAAAAGACTCGTGCCCTGCGATAAAAGGAATAAAACAACAGAATCTAGCAGTACTTACTTACAATTAACTATTTACTTTTGCAAACATTTTAATTTTGCAGATATATGTAACTGACAGTTAAAAGTGCTTTGTGCTCTGCGAAACATTATACAACTTCTATTCATAATTTATTTACAAAAAATTCTTGTTGGATATTCAGAGTTCAAGTAGCTGGCAACACTAAATTACTTTTCTTTGCATAATATAAGCCTATGCCGCGGCGTTGCTCGCGTGATCAACCTTTTGAAAAACCTAACGGAGGCACGGAGGCACCCTCCATTTTGTCGCAATAAAATGTCTATCCCTCTTATTATTATAAAACCCACTAACTTTGTTACTAGGTTTAAACCTATATCCGCCCAAAATTTTGTCGCCTTGACAGATGAGTGTGTGATATTACTAGATGTCAACTTGATTTGGTCGGATAATGGTTTAAACCTAGTAGCATAGTCTGGGTTTTATAATAAGACTGTATAAGTATTTTTGAATGTAGGTATCTAAATTTATATTTGCACACAGAAAAATGCGTAGTCTGGGACACCACAGTGGCTACCGTCACTTAAGCAGGCCTATGTCACTCCCCGTTTAGGTATCGAAAATATACCTACATTATTACTATGCGCGCGACGAGCAGTCCGGAAGGGAATATTCAGTTACATGAATCGTTTGTCTAGAGTAATAAGAATGAAATTGGCTGGCACTTGCAGTAGATGTCTAGATATCTAAACGAAGAGGTAAGTCGTTCTGATGCGAGCTAAATTAAACCATAGCGCTAACCACATTAAGTAGATATTTCTTTGAATTTCTTTTCTGAGTAAGACTTCTGTACGTGAGTACTAGTACTTATTCTGTGACTTAAGTCGCAGTGTCAGCATGGCAGCGGCGGCTGCTGAGAATGCTACAGAGCGAAAGTAAAGTACGCGGCTATGGAGTCACATTACTATTTTGTGCCTGTAGCAGTGAAACTATGGGCTGCTGGCACAAAATAAGTACTAGTACTCACGTACAGAAGTCTTACTTAGAAAAGAAATTCAAAGAAATATCTACTTCATTCCGTTAGCGCCATGATTTAATTTAGCTCGCGTCAGAACTTCTCATATCTTCGTTTAGATTTCTGTACATCCATTGCAAGCCAATTTCATTCTTATTACTCTAAACAAACGATTCATATAACTGAAAGTTCCCCTTTGAAGCGGTCGCCGCGCGCATAGTAATAATGAAGGTATATTTTCGATACCTAAACGGGAAGTCACACAGGCCTGCTGCTGGGGCGCAGACACCAAGCGTTTACCTAATTGGAGAATAAGGGCACCACATAGCTGAGAAGAATGGGAACTCCCGTTCCGACACATTTTTGGTGCAAAGGATGGCTATTGTAATACACAATGCCGCTAACGTACTAGTCACTTTTGTGCCAGAAACGTTTAAAGGCACGTTCTATGTTGACTTTGATTTCTAATAATTGAATATTTGTAATTATTCTTTTTGAGTTTGCACTATGTTGTGATAATTTTCTTAAAAGCATTTTATTATAGTTAAATAACCGGCCAAGAGCGAGTCGGGCTACGCGTCATGTAGGGTAATGAATGCCGACTTTGAGTTAACGCAACTAAAAACGTGTAAATAACTAATATTCTATTGAATTTGTATAAAATTTACCTTTTCTTTTTCAGAGTACATTTTAAAAGTCAGTTGTAAACTCTTCTTAGCTCTGATAAATTTTTCCTTTCAATTTTGTTTATTATACTACTATCATGAATTTTTTCATATGTATACACAATCTTTTAGTAGATAGAGGGCGCGACATTTGACTCTAACATAAATTTGCATTAAAGAACCAAATTTTTCTACTTTAATATATAGGTACTTGACTACTAAAGGTACTTTAAGATACACATCTTGATTGTCTAAAAATCCCTTGCCGTCTCAATAAAAGTCGAACTTACTTTGGGATTTGGTTTAAACTGTTATTCACTGAAATTAAGTTGACAGTGATAAAAGAAAAGGTTATATTGCGTAGAAGACTTCTGGTTTCGGGCGTATAATAGTTTAAACTAAATACTTAAAGTAAATCCGAGTTTATAATAATACTCTTGTGTAAGAACATACTTCAAGGCTTTAAAATGACTTTCCAGAAGTACCTCGTGTTAACTTTGATATTTGCAGGCGTTAAGGTGAGCGTAGCCGTCTGGGATTTGAGGGATCGGTTGCACCATTTACTTATTTTTAAACCCCGACAAAAAGAGGGGTGTGATAAGTTTATATATTACATATACCAACTTTCTTATCTGTCTTTTAGGTTAACTGGTTAACCTAAAGTTTGACTGGATGCTTTTGTTGATTTATATTATTTTATTTACAAAAATCAATCTTAATTTTTGTACTATGGCTGGCAATACTGAAGCACCCAAGTTGCTGTTGGCAACCCCCACTTATGTCATCTCTTCGCTCGCCTGATTGTCATTAGGTGTCAGACGTATATACTTCCAAGTAAAAGTTAAAACAATATAATTTCATTCTTCACCAGTTAAATAACAGATATTCACCAGTTAAATAAAAGAACAGATATTCTAACAGCTTTAGCATTAAGTCCACCTGTTGTAGTTTTGGCTCAATCAAGTTTTTAAAAAAAATAAATCATCATCCGAGCGTATTCCCGGTTGCATCCTCAGCAGTAACGCTTCAGAGCCCGGGGTCCGCTACCTAACCAAGGAGATTTGACGAGGTTACTGGTTTTTACACAGAGCGACTGCCGTCTGACTTCCACAACCCAAAGGGCAAACCAGGAACCAATCCTTGGATAGTTTGATGATCAAACGCTAGGTGGCGTTCGGGACCCACAGTTTTACGTGCCTTCCGAAACACGGAATCATCTTTCTTTTCGGATAATCAGGTGATTCAAGCCTGCAATAACCTATCCAGACTGGAAACAACTTTGCACAAAGTATGTTTTCCAGTGGGAATCGAACCTATGACCTCCGGGTCACATGGCGAACGCCTTGACCACTGGACCATGGAGGCAGTCAAGTTTTTAAATAAGATAAATAAATATACATAATAAATATATGTCGGAACAGGATGGTCTTCATAATTTATCACTATAGTTTCTAGGTAATAAACACATAATATTCACAAATATCCAGATAACTCATTTATTGTATTGTTTATAATGATACTTTCAATCATTATTCTTGAATGCTTTTATTATTCTGTTGGTACTCTTTTCAGCCACGGGTCCATTGGGACACGGTCCTTTGAGACGTTTATGGGGCCAAAGCCAACATGAAGAGGCCTTTTAGTACCTTTTTATCTAAAACGTGAGATGGCTGCATCCATGAAGGTCTATCCCTTAATGTACCATTGAGATGCACAAGATTCTTATTATTGATAATTATCTTATCTAATGATATTTTAATGGACTATCAGTTCACAAACACGGAGAACAATCTCCTGGAGCTAACACGCCCATGACGCATGCCATGCTCCTTACACGACCAAATTATATCTGCCTTGTAATAGTATGTACCACCCCAGGATTTTGTTAAAACAATACCTGATTGTTTTCGCATTTGTAAACTGCATATTCTTGTACATAAATAAAGCAAAAATAAAGATGGCTCATCCCGACATATATATATTTATAATTTAATAATTTTAATTACTTAAAATAATTTGAATTTTAATTGAGAATTGCTTATTTAAAGCATAGTATAAAAAGCTTAGTATCACAGATCTTTGGCGATTTTTTAAGCAGTTCCCTTAACTCTTGATTCAAACTTAACTTTGAGTTAAAATCAATTTAATATACGAGCAGTTACAGTGCATTAATAATCAGCTTGATGATTTACAAAAAATATTTTGCTAACCCTTGATTTAAACTCTAGGTTACCAGTCAACGCAGCACCGGCCCATCCTGTATTAATTACCAGCTTAGGATCTCTGAATATTTTACGATACAATTAGTTTCCTTCCTGTGTGGCCATTGTGTGGCTCTGGGACTGTATACCTACTCAAATATACAATAATATACCCTTAGTCGAAATAGTATTATCAAAAGTCAATATACCTCTCTCTCTTATCGAGTGAGTGAGCTTTGATGTAGCTCAATTACTGTCTCTAGAAATTCTGGTAACAACAACATCCTTATATTAATTCTGTGACAACAGCACAGGTATGGCACTTAATTGAAGCGGAATATCATTTATGCCTACACTTCTACAAACAAAACTATACATCCGTGCACACGGCAATGTGTGTGTGTTCGCCCGCAGCCACGCTCTACACCCTCAACAAGGTGAGAACGGGGGAGAGGGACGGAGAACGGGGACGCATATTGCGCGGGACCTTATGCCCGTCTGGTCTGGTCTAGTCTGGTCTGGTCTGGTCTGGTCTAGTCTGGTCTGATCTGTTCTGTCTAGTCTGGTCTGGTCTGGTCTGGTCTAGTCTGGTCTGATCTGTTCTGTCTAGTCTGGTCTGGTCAGGTCTGGTCTGGTCTGCGGTTTGATTGCTTGCCTTTGTCTGCTTCGTCTGCTTTGTCTGCCCCGTTAGGGACAAAGACGTGATAGTATGTATGTAGGTATGTATTAACACTAAAGTAGAATAACAACTGACTAAATTATTCCATTTGGTAAAATAAAACATGAAGGTTAAGGCATGTGATCCATCACAAAAGCTTAAAAATTGGCTACTATTCTGAAGTGCCATTTATCAAACGCGGAGTCACCTAAACGAATGTTTTTTCCATAAAAAAAAAATTGGTTTAGTGACTTCGCGTTTTAAAAATCGCACCACTGGGCCTGTAATAAATTATTCGGTACTGTTGAGAGAATAAAACGTCACAAAATAATGGTACTTGTCATGATCATATTCATTTTCAACGTGATTTTAGATTTATTATTGCAGGAAAGCTGATATTAAGAGCGCTATTTGAGTCCAAGAAACTATGACGTCATTAGCCTGTATTTTCTACAAAACCCATAGAAAGTGTTTGTTTTGACGTTTAGAACAAAGTATCTGATTTGAGTGGTTGGAAAGCAGCGAACTGTCCTTCCCTGGTTCTGAATCTATACCACATTTCATTTAAACAGGTTCAGTGGTTGAATCGTAAAGAAGTAAAAAACAAACAAATATAGACTCCCTTTCGCATTTATAATTTTAGTTAGGATTAGTTGGTATTGGGATATTCATCTTAGCGCGTTTCCATTTCCATTCCAAGCTGCGCCTGGGGTGCGCTTTCAATATTTTTCTTCTTGAAATAAGTATACCTAATACGCATTTCAATAGTCACCTATGCCAAGGATCTGTGTGAAGTGGAGTTTAGCTCCATTATAAATAGATATGTAGCTTTGGACCAGGGATATTGCGAAAATTCGCATGCGCATCCGCAAATGCGGAGCTTCCGCAAAGATTTGGACATCTGCATCTGCATTCGCATCCACAATAAATCAATGCAGATTTTTATGCGGATGCGAATGTCATACGAGTTGCGACAAGAAAAGGGGCGGGGCCTGTGAATGGCGCGTGCCGTTCGCGCGTGACAATGACCGAGTACTAATTAAAAAAAATGAGTAAAGTTAAAATTAAAGGAATTAATTTGTTTTAATTTTCAGTCACAAATTATTATTTCTGTAATACAAAAGTATTATAATACAAACTTGTAATACTAAAAATACATAAATAAAAATGATTAGGTATAAATACTTTTTCATTGTTTTAATTCTTAATTTATATACTATATTTGTATAGGATCCGAAACATCCGCATCCGCATCTGCATCCGCGGATGTGAGCCTCTTAAAATCCGCATCCGCATTCGCATCCGCGGATGTGAAAAAATCGGGATCTGCAACATCCTTGCTTTGTACTGTCTCCGTGGTCTAGTGGTCAAGGCGTTCGCCTTGTGATCCGGTGGTCAAGGTTGGAAACACACTGGGAAGCATACCTAGTGAAAAGTGGTTTTACGTCAGATTAGGATATTGCAGGGTTGTTGAATCACCTGATTATCCAAAAAGCAAGATGATCCCGTTTTCCATACAAACTGTGGGCCCTGAACACCAACTAGCGTTTGCTTTGGTTGGTTCTGTTCTAACCTTTGGGTTGCGGAGGACAGACAGCAGTCGCTCTGTGTAAAAACCAGTAACCTTGTCAAATCACCTAAGTTAGGTAGCGGACCTCGAGCTGTGAAGCGTTACCGCTGAGGATGCAACTTGGAATACGTGCGAATGAAAACGTAGCTTTATTATAGCTCCCAGTGAAACACCGTGATAATATACCCGTTTGATGTTATTTCAGGATAGGGAAGTTTGTAAAATATTTGTGTTTAATCACGAGTGCCTGTTTTTTTGCAATCACCCGATAATTACCGTAAGGGAGGTTTTTTGGGTCGTCATTTTGTTTTACGGCGTGTTTCTAGACGGGCAACCAACTAAATTATACACTACTAGCTGTTTCCAGCTGCATTGTCCGCGTTTTGAAAGATAAAATATAGCATATGTTACTCACTGATAACGTATCTTTTCTATGGGTGAAAGATTTTTTGA
Organism: Acrobasis suavella; assembly: GCA_943193695.1. Classification (NCBI taxonomy): domain Eukaryota; kingdom Metazoa; phylum Arthropoda; class Insecta; order Lepidoptera; family Pyralidae; genus Acrobasis; species Acrobasis suavella. The sequence continues at coordinate 6,717,954 of OW971956.1, forward strand.
ATCAAACATTCTAACAATAGTTATAATAAATATTTTCTCTATTTATAATAATAATAATTGGTTCAGGCCCCACAACTGCTCAATCATCAAGTCATCAGAAGGCTTGAGAAAAATAAACCACAACATAATAATAATATTGCCGGCAACTATTGTTGGTGCGTTTGAGGGGCCCATCTAGTAGGCGGCAAGCCACCACCTGCCTATAATAGTCAGTAATTATGAATATGGCAGGTGACTATGTCGCTGGTCTGTAAGAGCGTTTCCCTTATCCTCAAAACCAGCTTGAAACGAACACGGACAGAGAAGAGAATAGAGCATCAATATATTGTAGCAGTTGTCGTATTTCAATATTAAATAACAAACATGAACAACGGTTGAGCAGTGGACGCTAGCCGCTTGAGTTTCTGTAGTGTTGTGTCTGATTCACGAGAATCGATAACTTTCATCATACTGTCGCGAACGTGATAAACGCAGAATGTTTGCGAGCAAGAAGTCCGTAGAAATTCGTCAGAATAGTGCAAGCGACACTAGGCTTAATGTCCGAAGAGTAAAAAGAAATGAACTATGTGATTATTTAAAAAAAGAAACACATTAGGTTAATTTATTTTACTATAATATTTATTATAAATACTAATTTATTTCACAAATAATTCGAACACAACCACACTGGACCGTCAAGCTGCTTACGGTACAAAAGGTGAAGGTGAAAGTGAAGGCGGAAAGTGCGCGGCTGAGAGATAACACGCGAGGTCGTGCCTTGACTCAGGCCGAGTTTTAAAAACCAGTATAAACCGGTTTAAGCTATGCGCATGCCGTGCCGTAAATCAGACCGGTGTTTCTCCTACGTACATAAAAAAATATATATACTTTACACGTAACGTAAATTATACTTATTGACGTGTAAAGTGCCTGTCAAGGACTAATTAAATTACTGAATAAACATCTGGATCTTTGAATCTTTAAATCTGTAGTTGAGAGCTGTAGTACATAACCTAACTTTCATTATAAAATCATGTCAGATTTCGGCAAAATTTTGTATATAGAAGCTTTGTATTCAGTTACTCTGCTATATTTTTGCTTTGTGTATAGTGTATCTAAAGTTCAAGACCTTACTTAGGCGCAACTCAGAGCACTTCACTTTTCCTACATATTAATAATTCATCGACTACACCCCATCACCAACAGCACAGGTGAAGTTAGCGTTAACTATCTTCACTGTACATCACTTAACTGTCTTAAGATCATCTACGAGCAAATATACTTCTTACCTTCATAGTAATATGAACTAAATTTGCAAACAACAAACTCAGCGTTATGTCATTTTATTTAAAGTAAAACTTATCTTTCAGAGCGGGAATTATTTAAAGGACTTTGATATTTATTCAGCGAAGTTAAAGTTGATTTTGGAGTGTGATGATAGGATGGTATGTTGTATATTTAAGCAAATTACGTATACATGTTATATCGTGGTATTTAATGTTATCATTGGGTGTTAGTTTAAATTGTTTGGTTTAAGCGTTCCCTGTTCTAGGTTACCTAGGCGATGTGGCGGGTATTTCTACCTATTGTAACTATTGTACACATCGTACCCATTACTTACCAAGATAAATGACGGAGTGCTAAGGTAACAAACATAAAAAATACATAAGAATTTAAAACCTTTTCAATATTTAATCGAAAAATTATGCTGCTGTGTAATTCCCTACATTAATGATAATGTTAACTGATAGGGGGTTGCCTTCGGGGATGATCATCATTTCAGCCGCATAATGTCCACTGCAGGACACAGGCCTCTCCCAAGGATTTCCAAAATAACCGATCTAGAGCGGCCTGCATCCAGCGCTTTCCAGTGACCTTAGTCAGATCGTCAGACCACCTCGTGGCTGGTTGTCCTACGCTTCGCTTGGCAGTACGTGGACGCCATTCGAGAACCTTTTTGCCCCATCGGCCATCGGTTCGTCGCGCTCATACTTTGGGGATGATACAACATCCGAATTAAGTAAAGTGTCGTATTGCACTTATTTGATAACAAAATTAGTTACAAGAAAATAATGTCGAAATTGTATGCACTTGAGTGCCACTGCCAATAATTTTTTATAACTCAATAATAAAATTTAATAATTAAATAAATAATAAAATTAATTAAATGTATTTTTTTATAAACCTATACTGTCTCACTGCTGGGCAAAGGTCTCTCCCATTTTTCTCTAGAGCAGCTTCTGACCAATCACGCTGGAAAGCGTCCAAGTCATCGCGCCAACGCTTTCTAGGCCTACCCCTGCGACGCCGACCGTTTTGGGACTTTTGAGGTATCAACGGAGTTATCCCGTGAGCCCATTTTTCAGGGGACATTCTGCTAACATGACCCGCCCAATCCCACTTCAACTTGGCAGTTTTGTGGCCCACATCGGCAATACCAGTCTTAGAACGGAGTGTAACATTTGGGACTCTGTCCAGTCTTTTAACAAATGTAATTTATTTAATTAAAATGGGTAACTGATTAGGTACATCCAAATAATTTATTTTTAATCTTTTAAATAAACACCTAAATGACATAATTCCTTATTAAAATAAACTTAGAACATGCGACAATATATATAATTTTAAATACCTAAAATGTTTGACAGCAACAAACATTCATTTCAGGTACGTTCTAAATACACTTTTAATGAGAATCAAGGGTCCAAAATATGTAATAATGTAACTAAAATATTAAGATTATTAAAAAAAATTGTGAGTTATTTTTAATCGACCTCCTCTTATCTCACCAAATTGCCGTGCCCGACAGGGTCCATAAATGATCTATAATTGTATTGGTAACATCTTATGTACTTTATGGTTTGCAATCAAATATTGACTATTGAGTAAAAGGAACTTATGGTTCTGTTATTCTGTGCTATCTTCCGTGCAGCTGCAAAATTCATTGGGTCTGGGTTGGTCACATTTGCCGCATGCCCGAAAGATGGGCTCACAACAACATGGGTTCCTACAGGCGGAAAGAGGTCCAGAGGAAGACGAAGGACGAGTTGTCCGGTTTTGACAAAGAATGGAAATAACTGAAGATAGAAGTAATTGGAAACAAAAATGGGAGGCTTTTGCCCAAATATGAGACTTAAATAGCTAAAAAAGTTAAATAACAAATTCAGTGATAAAAGATAAACATATTTTTAAAACAATCTTGTATCTATAACAATGACGTAAAAAAGTGAAAGTGCTTCTCAAGACTAATCAATAGAGCTCAAACTCGGTGGGGTTATGTTGTTCACAGAGATGCCGTGATCATCTTCCAGCTCCATGTCATCATAACATTGCATTGTCACGCGATATACGTATGCGTGCAAAATTTCAGCTCAATCGGAAAACGGGAAGCGGGTCAAATTTAGCATGCAAGATTTGATTACAGACAGACAGACAGACCGACAGACAACAGGACAGGAACTACTTAAACTTGAAACTAAATAAAAACTTGCAAAAGAGGGAAATGGAAGACTCACATGCTGACCAGACCCCACATGGAGTGGGATAAGGTGAGGAAGAAGGAGACTTACCTTTGGTGACCGTCGACGTGGCAGACGGCATGCTCGGCACCACCATCGGTACCACTGAACTCGGTATCTGTAAGTAAATAAATAAATAAATAAGAACGGACACACTTATTGAGCTAGCCCCAAACTAAGTTAAGAAATAAACTTAATTTATAATTCCTCTACAGTCAGCTAAACTTAAACAAGTAATGATTTAAAAAAATATTTTTTAAAACTAGCTTTTATGTTTAGTACTCCTCAAGACGAAGCGAGCCTAAACTCGATGGGGTTTCGACGTTTCGTTACAGAGTTCCTTCGGCCACCTTCCAACTCTATCATCAGATCAGCTGCATGTCATAATAATATTGCATTGTCACGCGATTTATGTATGGGTTCAAAATTTCAGTTCAATCGGAAACTGGGAAGTGGGTCAAATTTAACTGGCAAGATTTGATAACAGACAGACAGACCGACAGACAACGGGACAGGTGAAACTAAATAAAAGCTTGTAAAAAAGACCCACACAATCCCCGGGACATTCAAAAGTAGATTGAATGGGTATCTTTTGGATAGGCATGCTTCATCCTAGTCTTCATCGTCGCTTACCATCAGGTGAGATTGAGGACAAATGCCTAAACCAATATATTGTAAAAAAAAAAACTACACTACCTTCGTCATTCCTTGCCATATCCCTATACGGGGTCGGCCCCGGTAATACTTTTGCGCCATACTTGGCGGCTTTTCTTTGCCTCATTTCTGGGCCTATACCCAACGTCCTCAAATCATTGGATTTTGATAATAATATAATAATAATAATAATAATAATAATAATAATAATATAATAATAATAATAATGTCCGTATCTCACTCCATAACCCAATTATTCGGTCCACTAACATCCCATCCATAAAGCCCAAACCAAGTAAATCCCTCCCTGGCAATAGTTCAGCAGCTGTGGAAGACTGTCAGTTGGTGCATCTCAATGGTACATTAAGGGATAGACCTCCATAGATGCAGCCATCTCACATTTTAGATAAAAAGGTACTAAAAGGCCTCTTCATGTTGGCTTTGGCCCCATGAACGCCTCAAAGGACCGGGTCCCCATGGACCCGTGGCTGAAAAGCGTACCAACATAATAATAATAAACCGTTTATTTCAGGCAACCTAATATTAAAAAATTAATGGCCCATATTATAAATACCTTTCAGACTAACATACATATAAAATATAAAAACTTAAATTTACTATTTATTGTTTTTGTGACGCATTGCACTGTGTACTGGTGTCAGGTAACCGTCCGCGATATCTCCGGAACACGACACCCTTCGGCCAGAAATCTTCCTTGGTGAAGGTCGCCAGTTTAATAAAATTTATATGGGAACATCTGGAAGGTACACCTTTACCATGCCTACGCATCGCCTTGTAATCATTATTATTTCTCTTCCTTGTCACTAGATAGCGCTATAGCTATTTATTAAAACATTAAAATCTTTTGTTAATGTTATTTAAAAAAAGTAAAACTATAATTAATTAAATATGACTTATACGAAATTCAATAATAGTATTTTATGCAACAGTTGTATAAGCAGGTTCAAAAAATGCGAGTGGCGATGGTTACGATGTGAACCTTGGCGAGCATCGAGCATTTTTGACGTAGGTACTTATACAACGTTATACAACGTTGCATACAATACTTTTTCTACGACTACATATACAAAAATAAACAAAGAAAAGTATGAAATACTACCATATGTTTGGTAGAATTTCATACTTAGATACTAGGTATCTATGGAAGATTTTTTTAATTGACGTCTTCCTAGTGACTAGAAGTGCCATTTTTGAAACATGGAGTCACCTAAACGAATGTTTTTTCATACAAAAAACCGTTTGTTCAGTAACTCCACGTTTAAAAAATGGCACCATATGTTAAAATAGCGTTTTTATTATGTTGGCAGTATGGTAGATATAAAGAAAAAAAGTTCTAGGTCTATGGTTAGGAGTATCTTTTTAGCGAAATAACGAAACATATACTATTATATTAGGAATAGACTATAGACTTTCTGAAATCATATAATCTATGTTTTTATTTTAGTGTTCGGGACAATATAAAAGACAGATAACGGTACAGGAGTAGAAAAATATTTTAAAAGCATATTCAACACTTTCTTTCTCAGTTTTTTGCTAGTCGTGTGTGCTGCCATCTCTGTGTGCCTACCGGCAACTCTAGTTTTGCCTACTTTGGGGACCTCCAATCGTTTCTATGGCGTCATCTGTTACGTTAGTAATTATATTACCATTGCCTTTACAAACAAAAAAATAATTTTCTAAATCGATTCATGCTTCTTCGAATAATCGGTGAACATAAAAAGATCGCAACGAATTGATAACCGTCTCCTTTTTGGAAGTGAACTAACACTCAACACCAAAAAATATTTAAAAATCGTGTATTCCCAATAAAATATTACAACTCGGCAGCGTGGGCAAAAAGCTGGCAGTATTGCCACGTTGTATGGCAATGCTGATTCCTTGTGCTAGATAGACCAGCTCTTTGGTCACGAAATGTCTCGAGTATTACTTTATTCTAAGAAACAATATAACAATACAAACAAAAGATATATCCATTAATAAAAAATACAATAAAACAATTGTATAGAAAATGCTTTCTATTTTGACAAGGCATGTCAATGTGAGCAACATTATTTTAATACATATTTTGGCTGCAGATAGTCTAATTCTCAAAAAGGCAGATACGCAAAACGCACGATTAGCCAAATATATATGCTTATTTTTGATTAATTTTAATTTTTTGGTTAATTAATGCTATTTTTGATTAATCATTATCTTATACTCTGGCCTGCCTGGAATAGCGATTACTAGCACTCTCGCAAGTTAAGCTACACCAAGCGTGGTCCTCAGTTGGATAGGTGACCACAAGTGACATGAAATTTATCGAGCTCCTCCGTAGTTATAGCCGTTTTGCCAGTTGGTCCCGGTAGTCAATATTGTATAACAGATGCCTTTAGCTAGCTTGAAAAATCTGACACCAGCGTTGACCACTTACACACACGAAAAACAAAAACAATCATATTGCGATTTTCAATAAATACGAAACGTAGAACGATTGGCGAAAAATTAAAAAAATATATATTTGTGATTGGCAGTTTCACAGATAAATAATTGGCCAAGTACGTGTCGGGCCACGCGCAGTGTAGGGTTCCGTAGTTGCGAATGCCAACTTTGAGTTCATGCCACTAAAAACGTCTAAAAACTAATTTTATATTGAATTTGTCTGAAAATTTTCTTGACCGTGTACATTTTATAAGTTGATCGCATGAAACTTTTTCATTTGCAAACTCTACTTAGCTCTGATAGTTTTCCTTTAAATTTCGTTATAATAATATATACATACTATAGCTATGAATTTTTCACGTGTCCATATATAACCGTTTAGCAGATAGAGGGGGGGACACTTGACTCTAATAAAAAATTTCACTTTAAACCCAAATATTTCAGAAACGGATCCCTAAATCGAAAAACGGTGTTTGCAAGCTCATAATAATTTTAAAAGACCTAGTAAACGATATCCAGCATGATTGATTAGTTGAGAAAAAAATATTAATTTTCCACTTTATTTGTATGAGAGCTACCATAAAAAAAAATATTTTTAAAAATTTTAATTTACAACTTTTGTCGCGTAATTAATATACATATCCATGCGAAATCACAACTTTCAAGTACTTATAGTCACTGAGTAAAACCGCGAATGGATAGACAGACAGACAGACATGGCGAAACTATAAGAGTTCCTTGTTTACTACGGAACCCTAAAAAGGTAAGTATACCTAAATAGTTACATATATTACTTCATAGCTTGAATCTAGGTATCGAACATGTTAAAAGGTTTAACGATATTTTTTCTTATATTTCGTAGTTCTATCAATTTTAACAGATATTTGTCTCACTGAGGAGCTCGACCACTCAGAGACCGTTTGCACTTTTAAATCGACTTCGAAAAAAGAGATGGTTATCAATTCATTGCGATCTTTTATTTTTATTTGTTTAATTTTCACCGATTATTCGAAGACGCCTGGACCGATTTGGAATTTCATCTTAAACATTCTCGGAAATGTAGGCATTATTGTATTAAAAAGAAGACACGAAGTTACAGTTACATTTCCTTTGTACTAAAAAACGCGAGAAAGCAGTTTTTTTTTTCAAAGCACGTAGGTAGTGATTGATTTTAAAATCTTTGCAGTAAACATTAATTACTTTCGGTAAATATTTGCAAATTTCTGGTTATTTCTTTAATAATTTCCTCACATTTATTGAGAAAAGCACTATACGTGCCTCGGCCGGAATGGCATTGCCGGACTCGTAATCATTGTCAAGGCCTCGCTGACTCTCGGCCTTGAAAACCACTCGTCCCGCAACGCTATATTTCCCGGCCTCTACAGTAATGTACAATTTTTTGAAAGGGTATACTTTCCAGGTGGTCTCATATAAATTTTATCAAAATCGGTTGTGTAGCTTTAGGGGTAACGTCGGTTTTTAGTTTTAAAAAGGCGTGCTTAACGTTTGTTTTTAATTAGACATTTTGCCTCTCAGACTTTCTACAGCAGCTGTTCAATATTGTTAGAAATAATATGAAAGCTATCTTGCAATGTATCTTTTAGTATCTAAATGTATGATATTTTTTTAACGATTGATTTCACTGGTTCGTGGTTTGTATTATATTCGCTTGATTCTAAGTTCTTTTACAAACAGTACTGTAATAACAATCTTCGTTGTGACGTAAAGGGCGAACATATACTCAAAAATGTGTTGCTAGTTGGTTGCAAAAAGGGCGTAAAAGTTTTCATTTTACTATTAGTGTTAGTCTTAAGGTTGAACTAGTCGCGGGCTTAAACTTATACGTGGGCGCGGCCTAAAAGCATGCTGTCTCACCTAACTTTGTGTTCGGGTAAAGCAGTGAGATGAAATGCACGACAATTCATGGTAAACCGAGCGCGTAAAAATATACGTAAAGTCCTTTGGGAAAAGGGGTTTTATGCAAAAACTACTGCTTTAATTAATTACAAATTATATTAAAAAAACGATAACCGAGCCGTATAGGTGTGGACTTTGTTTTGGAGATTTTACAGTTCTTTTATTACTTATTTACGCCGAAAGTTGCGAAAAAATAAGCAAAAGAAAACGAATTTTTGATGGCTCATAACTTTTTAAAGGCTTTTTATTTTACTATTATGTATTCACACAGACAAATTTATAATGAGACAAAAAGATATCATGTTATATTTTACATGTACAATGTCAACCAGTGGAGGAAATCCCCTCCGAAAATTGTATAGAAAAAGTATCGACTAGTTCACTCTTAAATGAGACTTGTTGAGAACCCAAAATGTCGGGCATGTGACTAACTAAAGGAGACAATGAGACACATTTTGTGTAGCTGCAACGCCTGGGACTCAATGGCTGGCAAGCGTATGGATCTCTTGATCAGTATATTCTAAATTAGAGGACTACATTCACTATGCACTAGGTGAAATCTTGATGCGGGTGAGAAAGGCAAGTGGCGTTTCCAAGACCCTCATTCCATTATTGACTGAACGAGCGAAGTGTCTCAGTTTCGAGATTTGTCACATAAGCTTTTGTCCGTCTGTCCGGCTGCTGTCCCCTATAGGTCGCATTCCGCAACCGATTCTCGTGAAGTTTTGTGAGAAGGTTTAAAATAGGCATGACGAATGGACAAATATTTTTAGCGCATCGGTTATATTATTAAAAAATATTATACACGTATTTTTTCTTTTCTCTGAGAACCAAAAAATTACAAAGATAAAGCACATTGAAATTTCGCATGACGTCACGGCTACGTACGATTTTTACGTAGAGCTGATGTCGCAAGCCCCCACTCGGAACTTTAATGCGTGGTATCTTTGTGAATTTTTATTTTTTTGGCAAACTGAAAAATATGGGTCAATTATTTTTGGATAATTTAAAAGACGGAATAACAATTATACTTTACTAACCGTGTCGTCACCCCTATTATTATATAAAAAAATTATCAATTCATTTCCGGAATTTTCGAATGACGGAAATATGGGGGTTGAAAACTTTAAAAATATCATATTTCACACACTGAAATATTTCAAAAATTTCATAAAAAAAAAATTATCACCTTTATTAAGACGCAACTTTTTTGTTTACACAACTGTTTTATCCGTTATACGTGGGGCGCACTATAAGTTTCCGGAATGAATATGAAAAAATACTATTAAAGGTACGAAATTAATTTATTGTTTTTCAAAATAATCTCCCTTGGCGTCTATGCACTTTTTCATTCGATGAAACCAGTTTTGAAAACTTTTGTGCCACTCCTCTGTGGTGACCTCTGAAACGTGTTTTTCATACTCCTCGACAGCCTCTTTTGGTGATGAAAATCGTTGACCGCGTAATTGGTTCTTAATTTTTGGGAACAGAAAAAAGTCACAAGGTGCCAGGTCGGGACTGTATGCAGGATGACTCATGAGTTCTACATTTTTCGCCTTCAAAAAGTCGTTTGTCTGTCTGGCCGTGTGAGAACTAGCATTGTCGTGGTGCAGGATGATACGGCGTTTACGGTTATTTTTACGGAGTTCGTCAATAACTTCCGGCAAACAAATGGTCGTGTACCAGTCACTATTCACTGTACGACGATTCTCTAAAGCAACAGTAGCCACGTGTCCAGTTTTATTAAAAAAAGAAGCAATCATCCGCTTAGATGCACTTTTCACGCGCGCCACTTTGGTTGGTTTCGGCTCATCTTGAAAGACCCATACGCTCGATTGCTGCTTTGTTTTGGGATCGTAGCAATAAATCCATGTTTCGTCACCTGTTACTATGTCCTACACCAAATTTGACGCACCTTCGTTGAATCTGGTAAGCATGGCACTGCACCAAGTAACGCGGTCCGTTTTTTGAGCCTCGGTCAAGTTGTGTGGGATCCACCGCGAGCACAGCTTTCTCACACCCAAATGTTTGTGTAGGATTAATTGTATTTGACTCATGCCTATTTTTAAGGATGCGCGAATTTCATGGTAGGTCACATGCCTGTCTGTTTCAATCATACGGCGCACAGCATCGATGTTTTTGTTGGTCACAGCGGTGGACGGCCGACCATCGCGAGATTCGTCACTGAGATTGATACGACCACGCTTGAATTCTGCAAACCAGCTATAAACAGTTGTCTTGCATGGTGCTTCATTGCCAAAAGCTGTTTCAAGCCGAGCGATGCTCTGTTGAGCTGTCAAATTACACTTAAAATCGTAGAAAATAATACTACGAAAATTTTCCCGAGTTAAATCCATGTTGATGCAGACACACAATTTTTTAAATGGCGCCACAAGGTAAAAACAAAAGACAGTCAGATGAAACAAACTGCATTCTACAGCCAAAGAGTTCTATTTTCAAATGTTGCAATAAATTTTTAAATATTGTTTATGTAAGTGGCCAATTCCGGAAACTTATAGTGCGCCCTATGTAGTTCAATGGGTCAGGGTGACTTTCGTGTCTACAGCTTACAGAGCCACAGGTATAATACATATACACGCTGACTTTTCATTGGTTTTGGAAAAAAAATCCTCTATCCATATACGTAATCCAAATTTGTGTAAGACATAAGATAAAAAAGTTACGAAAATGATTTTCGATCGAGACCACGTAGTTACGCCCGTCCAAAGCTGCCGCGTGACCCCGATGAACTCTAAATCTAGCCGGTGCGGAATTGATATCACGATTTTACTTTCGAGTTACAGTCAACATTTTTTGTTTCTGAATTTCTATTTTGACTAGCTAATTAGGTCATTTAGGTCTTACTAACGATCCTTATAAAGTGGCCTTCGGCTCCAAAACCAGTAAAAAATCACCGTGTGTACAAAAAATTGCTCTTTTAAAGTAACAAACAAGAATGTAAGTAAATAAATACCTTTAAAAACCTTCCCAAGAGCAAAGTAAAATTAAATAAATCTTTAAAAAGCAAAAGCTCTGTGGTTACTGAGATTAACTTCCAAAGTTTTCATTTCATTAATCTCATAAAAGAACCTGAAATCATAACCTTCCTTTCGTAGCCGGAATGATATCTCAAGCTCGTTTCAAATTAAGTTTCAATTAATAAAACCATTTTAGCTAAAAATGAGCTAAGTTGTGCCAAGTTATTTCCGGTTAATACCAAACTCCATCTTTTCATAACAGACCTGTGTTACTCCTTGTTTAGGTATCGAAAATATATTACTATGCGCGCGGCGACAACTCCGAAGGGGAAAATTCAGTAACATTTTTTTTTTTACAATTTATTGGTTTAGGCATTTGTCCTGATGGTAAGCGACGATGAAGACTATGATGTAGCATGCCTATCCAAAAGATACCCATTCAATCTACTTTTGAATGTCCCGGGGCTGTACTTCTCTGGGAATATAGACGCAGGCAGTTCATTCCACACCTTAGCTACTCGAACCAAAAAGGAATTGTCGAAGCGTTTAGTTCGAGGCTTAGGTGTTTCAACGACAAAGGGGTGAAACCCCTGTCCGCGCCTCGTAGTCCGATAGAGAAATGGTGAGGGTTTCACGAGATCAAAAAGAGCCTTCGAACACTTTCTAAAATTTATCCTATAAAAAACCGATAAGCAGGCTACTTTGCGACATGAATCGTTTATCTAGAGTAATAAGAATGAAATTGGCTTGCAATGGGTGTTTAGGTATCTTTACGAAGAGGTGAGGAGTTCTGACGCGAGCTAAATTAAACCATAGCGCTAACCACATTGAGTAGATATTTCTTTGAATTTCTTTTCTGAGTAAGTCTTCTGTACGTGAGCTAGTACTTATTCTATAGTCATAATAACAGTGTTAGTCACATCTCCTTTAAACATAATTCGCATTAGAGCGGGTGTGGATTTTTTCTCTCTTCAACCGATCTTTTCAACCGACTTCAAGACAAGGAGAAGGTTATCAATTCGTCGCGATCCTTTATTTTTTTTATGTATGTTCACTGATTACTCGAAGACGCGTGGACCGATTTGGAAAATTATTTTTTTGTTTGAATGGGTATACTGTCCAGGTGGTCCCATAGTAATTTTATTGAAATCGGTTGTGTAGTTTGGGGGTGAAGTCGGTTTTTAGTTTTGAAAAATTATGGCACATCAAATTGATTATTATTATTGGGTAAGTGCGAGTCTGACTCGCGTACGTAGGGTTCCGTACCATTATCAATAAAAATCACGTTTGTTGTATGGGTGGCCTCCTTATATATTTATTTTATTTTAATTTAATTATTTATTTTTAAAATGAATATACAACAAAATATACTGTAAATACGTCAAGCATCTACCTGTTGGCGTTATTAATATCGAGCACAAAACGAAGTTTGTTTTACGCCTGCCTTAATATTTTTTTTATTATGTTTTTAGTATTTGTTGTGTGATATGTGAAAAACATATCTGTGAAAAAAATTAGGGTCTAGATATCACGGTTCATGAGACAGCCTGATGACAGACAGACGGACGGATGGACCAGCGGAGTATAATAGGGTCCCGTTTTTACTCTTTGGGTACGAAACACTATTGATTTTGATTATTGTTATTTTTTGGTGTTCAATAAGATATAACATAACATAACATAACACTAAACAGATTGATATACGTAATTCTTTTCTCTGATTAGCAAAAAAATGACGAAAATACAGACCATTTAAATTTTGCGTCATCACGATTAGCTACGATTTTTAACCAAAGGCATGCCTACCCTTCGCCGTATAAACATAACTATTTCTTTCCTTGTCAATAGATGGCGCTATAACTGTTTGAATAGTATTTTATGCAACAGTTGTATAAGGAGGGTTAAAAAATGCGAGTGGCGCAGGTTACAATGCGAGCTTTGGCGAGCATCGTAAAATGACGCCATCGAGCATGTTTTGACTACTTATACAACGTTGCATACAATACTTTTTCTACGACTACATTTACTAAAATAAATACAAAAATAAACAAAAAAAAGTACGAAATACTACCATATGTTTGGTAGATACTAGGTATCTATGGAAGACTTATTTTTTTATTGGCGTCTTCCTAGTGACTGAAAGTGCCATTTTTGAAACATGGAGTCACTTAAACGAATGTTTTTCATACAAAAAAACCGTTTGTTCAGTGACTCCAGGTTTGTAAAATGGCACCATATGTTAAAATAACGATTTTATTATGTTGGCAGTATAGTAGATCTAAAGAAAAAAAGTTATAGGTCTATGGCTAGGAGTATGGTTTTGGCAAAATAACGACACATGTGCTATTATATTAGGAATAGACTAAAGACTTTTCTGAAATTATATAATCTATGTTCTTATATTAGTGTTCGGGACTATTTAAAAGACAGAAACAGTACAGGAGTAGAAAAGTCTTTTATTTTTGTTATTTAAATAAAGTAGTACTCTAATTAAATAAATATGACTTATGTCAAACGCAATAAATATTTTTAAAGCATATCCAACACTTCCTTTGTCACTTTTTTGCTGGTCGTGTGTGCTGCCATCTCTGTGTGCCTACCCGCAACTCCAGTTTTGCCTACTTCGGGCCCTCCACTCGTTTCTATGGCATTGGGTATCTGTTACGTTAGTAGTTATATTATCTTTGTCAAAGGTGACGTAAATCACTCCTCCGAAGCGCTGTATTTTTGGGAATTTTATTTATTTAATTTATTGCACTTAAATCTTAAGATTATAGTACAAAAGGTACAACTTAATTAATTAAACGGGAGGACTTGGAGTGGCCCTATTCTACTTTATCCTACATACGTTTTACTTTCAAACCAGCATAGAAGTATTCTTGGAATAATAACATGGCTTACTTTGAAGTCAGAATTTCATAACCAGCATCTCGCTGCTGTGAGATCACTTAGACTGAAATAATTCTGTCTTGACTCGTGCTATATGGAAACGTACAGCGCTACAGGCTCCTGGAAATAAAGCAGCCCTACCAGTCAAAGATATAAGATGGAATTCGGCGGTCGGTGAGCGAAGAGGGCGATGTGGCCGCGCGCGCTTGTAAGTAATAAGGTAAAAAAAGTAAGTATAGACATTTATTGTTTTTTTAGCAATATTCCTGGATTCTAAAAAGTTTGGATTCGGATTTTGCATCCCAAAAAACTCTGGATAGGTGAGTACCAAATTTCAGTCAAATCACGTGCAGTTAAGAATCGGCGGCCATCTTGGAATTCACGAATTAATGAAAAAATAAATAAGCTTATGGCGAGAGTGGCTCGGCTTGCGGCTTCACTAGACGACTCAGCCTCCGGCCTCAAACTTTGCTTATTTACTTAGGGGGGAGGGTTTCTGAGGGGAGGAGGAGTTGGGAGGGGCTCGAGTTTTGCTTTCATGTATAATATCTTCGGATACTAAAGAACGACGCAAACTCTTGTAAAATAGTATATCTTTCAGTGGAGAAGAAGCTTCTTCCTTGTATACAGCGTGTAGTCGCCATTGCCTCGAGGCTACATTCCTCCTAATTAGGTAACATGGACGGACCAACTAACAGAGGGTGGGATTCCATTGTCCGACGGCACGGGAATCGGTTTGTAATTACCGTAAATATTCGTTATTAGTTTTTCTTCTTCACCCCAAGCTGCGAATTCGCAACACCTTTTACAACGTCACAAGCAACCACACATCTTGGCAACATCGAAGAACTCTGTGACTATAAGCGACATAAAAACGGCTTCGGCTGAAAAGGGGAAAAACTGTATTGCTAGATCGAATTTTTAAATATTTACGATTCACTAGTTCACAAAAAAATTTTTTTTCCATGAAGTTAAACATATATTATTTATGTAGGCTATTGACGTTATGGTGCCATACTGCTGTTAGAAAATGTTTACTAACGTAAGTAAACATTCGTTAGCAAACATTTAATCACAAATGTTAAAAAATGTTTTCATGTTAGTTAACATTAGTAAACATTTTTAAACAAAATTGTTAGCTAACATTTTGTAACAAAATAAAACATTTGTTATATTTTGTTTGTAAACATTTTATACAGGTGACAGCGCGGTATGCGGAGAGTGCAGGGGGAGGTAAACATTTTCCATCGAAGTAGGAGCCCTTATAATATTTAACAATTCCTAACAAAATGTAACAATTGTTAACATTTGTTAGTAAATGTTTTATTGTTAAAAAATGTTTGTAAACATTTTTTAACGGCAGTGTGGGAGCACCATTAATTGAAAAAAAATTTTTTTTATTTTCCGTATCACGTCACAATGCTGAGATATAGAGGTCTTCGTTTTTTATCTACCCGCAATTGTTTAAATACGTTTATGGTTATTTTTTGAAAACAACTGTGTGATTCAAAAGTCTTATTGTTATATAAAAATGTCATCTAGAGCGTGTAAACTACATTCAAATCGATTTTGTTATGTTTGTGGGAAAATTGTTCAGTTAAATCGTGGTTTCTCATTACAAAACCATTGCAAGAAGTTATTTACATTATTTTGGATTTCCGGTGTCAAATCAAGATGGAAATTGGATTCCCCATGTGATTTGTACTAATTGCAGATTGGTTCTCAGCTCCTGGTATTCAGATAAAAATTGATCACTGAAATTCGGTAAACCAATGATATGGACAGAGTCAGCTAACCACCTAACCGATTGTTACTTTTGTTTAACAAAAACTTTTGGTTTTAAATCAAAAAATAAAGATAGTATAAAATATGCAGATGCTCCATCAGTGACTAAGCCTGTCCTTCATTCAGAGGATTTACTAGTTCCAACACCACCCGGCAGAGGTGACCGGCAGATACAACAAGTGGTATAACAAATAAAAATGCACGAGCATAGTGACACTGAACAATTAAATGAATGCTAATTTAAAGGAAGGAATATTTGTGGATATTTAAATATGGAGAATATTGGACGATACAAAATTCTAGAGCCTTTTAACCGAGGTAGAAAATCAGCTTGGAACTCTTTCGAAAGTGTCCTTAACAATTTTTAGGCAATAAAAGAGTGATAAATACACAGAGATTGTAGAAAATATATCGCAAAATTATGAGCGTATGGGTGTAAATATGTCCCAAAAATTATATTATAATATTTATCCCAAATATTATAATATTTGTTGCATAGAAGTTTTTCCAGAAAATGTTGTTAGTGTGTGTGATGAACACAGTAAGCGATTTTACCGAGATTAAAAATCATTTGAGCAAAATTATCATGATTTTTTGATCAAATTATGCTAGGTGACTATTGTTAGTCTGTTGGGAAGGATACATTTGAAAATATTTATAAAAAGGCAAAAATTACCCATTTTTAACTGTCTATTGTTTATTTAGATGTAGTTTTTTTGTAAAAAATCTTCCTAATAAATATTTCTAAAAATTTACGTATTGGACCTTTATAAATATTTTTCCCGAGATGTAGATAGATACCCAAAGTAACTTTACCGTATAATCCACTTCATGGACAAAAGTCATGTAAACTAGTGTACCGATTATACGATGTGGCCAAGGGTATGCCGAGCCTGGGTAATCTTGAATCAAAGTCACGAGTCCCGGAACAAAGACAATTATTCAATTACATACAACGAGTAACGAAAAACAAACCATAGCGCGTTGCAGGTTTTTAACAACGGCATCTAGGGGAATTACTAGGAACTACAATACTACTAAATTATCGAACAAATTAGACACGATGTACCTAAAGATGTTATGTCTAGTGAATGTGCTAGTGTGTTACGCAGTCGGTTGATCTTTATTCGATCAAGTTAAATACTCTAGAAATCGATTTTCTGTATATTTTGTATTAGTGCATTCAGTATAATGTCGTAAATACAAATCTATAGGATGACAAGTACGAAAATGGTGGGTAGTAACTGTGACGTCGGCGATACAGAGAAAAAAAAATGTTTTTTATATAAATATACCATGTGCGGTATCAAATGAAAGGGCTTTATGAGTAGATTAGTCACTAATAAACGTCACTCTCATATTGGTCAAACCCACAGACTATATGTAGTACAAAAGTTAAATACAAATTGAAATGAAAAAAGTTGAAGTACGTGGAGTGAAATTGACCAACTTTTCTCAAGGAACATATATCTAAATATGAAAAACATTTGATACTGTGGATCTTTTTTATTTTTATTTCATGATTCGAAGTTTATTCAGTGTTTTCACTGGTAGGTTGGTTTCAGAACTCTTAAAAGGCTTTGCTCAGCCAAGGAAACGGTAAAATATCAGTTATTTCGTGGGCTCGCGAGGTCTACTGATCTCACAGAACCACTACTTTAGTAGTTTTCCCTTTTGCCTATCCTATTATTTTACACCCACCCAAGTTTCTCTTACAACCCAAAGGTTGGCTGTTAGATAATTCTTTTAGCATTAAGTCCGCCTATTGTGCTTTACAAAATGTATTTTGTACAATAAATGTTAAATAAATAAACATACTATTATTCGTTAAGTACCTACTAGAGAGTTAATATGCTAAATTATAAAGGTTTCTATAATTCGTTTTAATAATTTATACAAAAAAAACTCTCTTCTCTTCGTAATACCTATGCAGGGTATTACGAAGGTTTATTTCAGACGAGGTTCTTCCGAAGGTACTCAAGTTTGGAAGAACCTCGCCTCAAGTTATGGCAGTGGAAACGTGCTAGCCCTAAGGGCTACACGCTTTATCATATTAGGAATAATAAGAAAATCTGTCTTTTTGATCTTGCTTCTTTAGGCTTTTGCTTCATAATTAATTATTATACAGACAATATAGCATCCGGTATATCTATTATTATGTAAGTAACTAGTACATTTACATATCTAAAAACCGACTTCACTCCCAAATTACGCGACCGATTTTGATAAAATTTATATGAGACCACCTGATAAGTATACCCTTTTAAACAAAATAATATTCATATTCATTTATTTCATGTTTTCATCACAATAGGGGTGACAACAGGGTTAGAAAAGTACAATTGTAATTAGTCCGTCTTTTAGATTATCCAAAAATAATGGACCCATATTTTTCAGTTTGTCAAAAAAGTAATAATTCACAAAGATACGAACCATCAAAGTTCCGGAGTGTGGGCTTGCGACGTCACCTCTATGTAAAAATAGAATGTATATACATACATTCTCCGTGTACATAAATTGGTAAATAAATAAATATAATTGTTAATAACTGATATTTATAAGAAAAAGCTGCAACTTCTATCATTTCTGAACTACCACTGCTAAGAAGTAACACCTAAAGAAACTTTGCTCCCAGAACCAGCATGGAAGTTTTCCTACTTACTAATAAGGTCTTATCCTAAGTACAAGTTCAGAACAACTAACAACGTTTTACTAATTGAAAGCTAACTTCAAACTAGGGTAAGGTGTATTTATCCGACCGTGAAAGCAGGGTTATACTTTCAACAGAAATTAAGCGCAAACTCAATTCCGTATTTAAATACCTACATAATGTCTACAACATGGGCATACCCGTAATAAATCGAACCACGGACAAACTAGACCATTTTAATATAATAAAAATAAATGAAGAGTCACAAAACAAAAAAATAAAAAAAAATATCAGCATTTCCATACAAAATTGTCCAGCCGCCCGGACAACTTGTATGGGAAAGTCGTATTTTTTTTTAATAACACTTTTTTTCGCTTAAGGTTGAACTAGTCGATACTTTTTCTATGCGAATTTCGGAGGGAATTTCCTCCACTGGTTGACATTGTACTTCCAAAGTTTAACATGATATCGTTTTGTCTCATTATAAATTTTGCCTGTACGGATACAGAAAAGTAAAATAAAAATCCATTAAAAAGTTATAAACCATCAAAGATTCGTTTTTTATTTGCTTATTTTTAAGCAACTTTGTAAAACAGTGCAAAATCTCCAAAACAAAGTCGACACCAACACGGCCTAATTATCGACGATTTTAATAAACGTTATTTGTAATTGATTAATGCAGTCGGTTTAGCACGAATCTCCTTTTTCCAAAGGTCTTTTTGTATTTATTTACACGCTCAGTTTACTATGAACTATCGTGCATTTCACCTCACTGCTTCGCCTGAACACAATGTAAGGTGGGACAGCATGCTTTTTGGCCACGCCCACCTGTGAGTTCGAGCCCGGGACTAGTTAACCTTAAATTTCATTTCATTTCATTTAGCTTGTATTTTCTAAGTCGCCTTCTACAATGTCCACGGGAAGAATTGGAGTGGTCCTATTCTACTCTCTAGAAAATAAACGGGGATAGCTCAGGGCGACCATATTACCCTTACCTTAGTATGAAAATATGTTGAATAATGTAAAAATATGTCTAATAACGAACAGGCCCGCCGTAATAAAAACTAAAGCCTTGAAATTCCGCCCTACGAATGCCCGGCTATAAACCTAGCTCAGACCGGAATTTAGCATTTTTTGTTAATTAATTTGCTGAGTAAATAGGGTAAATAGAAATATTTTGTGCGCGTTCTAACGTCACTTTTATATTTTTGTATTGAACAACAGATTTTTACAATGTCTTATAGTTTTACCACAATTTTTTTTCCTACAAAGCGAAAAGATTTGTGTAACGTGCCTATTTATGGGATAAGTCCGTCATCTTAATGTACTCTTTATTTTGTTAATTTTATAAAATTTTGTATTTTTAGAACAATAAAGTTATTACAAACAAACAAAATAAAAAAACGGATAAAGCTATTTTGATAAAAGTTTTTTTTATAAAGATGATTTTATAGACCGTCTTTTAGTTGTATTTCATGAAAATTGTCACACACGTAAATTGAACCACAATGGCGGTCGTCGGCGCATTATTTGTACCTGCGCTGAGAACCGCCATTTTGGTTCAACCTACATGCCGGGAATTTGTACAAAAATGCTTCGAAGTCCACCATTTTTGTTCAACTTATTTGTGTCGCAATGTATACAGATGAAAGTCGGGCGTTTTTTTTTTTAATTTTAATTACCGTAACCTTCACGTCGGTACATAACACATACCTACTTATCGAGATTTTGTTAAAAATCTCATAATTTTCTTCGCTTTTTATTTTTATTGTCTTTAAAAGATTCGTCGTTTTTTACAATAAAATATCAAAACCCAAAAAATAGTTCAATTCCTATCACAGAATTAATATGCCTATAAACAGTCAGCCAACGAGATACCTGACCCCGCCCTCTACCTGTCTCTTAAATTTTATATTTTGAAGTACTTTATTTAAAAAATCTGGATCCCTATACATTTAAGAGGAAATTCAAGATATAGGTTGAGCACATGGTCAGGTATTTCGTTGGCTGACTGTACTACTATCGTAGTAAATAAATGCAATGAGGTATGTACGTAGATATCTAACAAAAATGCCCTTTTAAATAGATAGGTAACTTCACACCTGAGGTTCACACTTTATTATCCGTACGTTTTCATAAACTAAATTAATAACCTTGCTGCAAGATAAGAATTTTGACCTGTATTCTCTGCCAACATGCATGAAATCCTTTAACTAAAATCTAATTAGGTACCGACGTACCTATTACTATACTATACGTATTATTATAGAGTAATAATGTAAAATACTGCGGATCCCGACTGCTATCGCCATCTATGATTTGCATTTTACAACGTTAAGTGAAAACTCGGAAAATTCAGAGCAGCGAGGAAAAGCGCTTTCCTTACTTACTGTTTAGTACGGGGAAAAGGTAAAAGATGGCGCTTTTACAAAAATGTTTGAACCTACGAAACTTTGCGAGTTGTCTAGCGCAAGTCTGTCTTCGCCATCTTTGCAAAGTAGCTTTCACCGCGCACCTTAAAACCTCCATGACTCCATCATTTAAAAAATATTCAAAGAAATAAATTGAAAAAAAATTATGTAAGTACATGAAATCTATTTTTTTTATAATTATATCTTCTGCTCTACGAGAAAAGAAAAACTTAATAATGTATCAGTTTCGCATCCCGCGTAGATCCTAGAAGTCGATCGAGGGAATGGCCGAAAATGGTCATGTTAATAGAAGATGCGGCTAGCAACCCATCACTATTTTGAACCCTTTTTCGACCTTCTCGCCCACCATCACGCTTAAAGTGGCCTTTGAGTCTTGTGGCCCTGGGCTTTGTCTGCTTAGAGCCGCAAGACCCAAGAAGCTCTGTCTATCCCGTTAGGGCTAAAGACGTATTAGTATGTATGTATTATTATTAATTAAGTAGGCCTTATTTTTTTATGTTATAGGGCGGCAAACGAACAAGCGTGTCACCTGATGGTAAGTGATCACCGCTGCCCATAGACAACTGCAACACCAGGGGTGTAACAGAAGCGTTGCCGGCCTTTCAGGAAGATATAGACTCGTTTTTTTTTTTTTGAAGGTTTATATGTCGTATCGGTCCGGGAACACTGCTGCAGGAAGTTGATTCCACAGTTCGGTCGTACGTGGTAAAAAGTTCCTTTTGAAACGTATTATAATACGTGGTGTTAAGCGAGTAGGTAGATGAGAACTTAGCAAAAGAGTTTGCATTGATGGTCAAATTATCCATCTAACTATAGCACTTTGTCATAAGATTTTTATGTTTGTTGTTACAAAAAATACATCAAACACACAAATTACTCTTTTTGTGTATTTATTCCGCGAATGGCCCGAGGGGCACCCTGCCGCGACCCGAACTTATTTATAACATTTTTTATTTTTTTTATTTTATTAAACTTTATTAAGCGCAGCGTAGGACACCCACCAGCTAGATGGTCAGATGACGGAGCAAGGTTGCAGGGAGGCGCTGGATGCAGGCTGCTTCCGATCTGTCGTTTTGGAAATCCTCGGGGGAGGCCTATGTCCAGCAGTGGACTTCCTGTGGCTGATATGATGATAATGATTAAACTTTATTGTTCCAAAGTACACATATACTTTTAACAAATGGCGGACTTAATGCTAAAAGCATTATCTCCCAGTCAACCATAGGGATAAACAGAGAAAATTATGCGGCACAAAAAGCAATACAATATACGTACTTACATTATAAAATATTACTACATAATATACAATAATATTATATACCCATTGTATATGAATATCAGAATGAATTTCTACTTATACAATACATAAATACATTTAATTATACTAACAATAAATAGCTATGAAGAGAAAAACAATAATGACTTTATGAAGAAAGAGAGTTTAAAAGGTAGACGTGAACTTTTTTTTTAAAAGAGAATTTGGTAGAAATTTCTCTGATGTCAACGGGTAAAGCATTCCAGAGCCGTGAGGCTTGAAGAAAAAAAGAGTTAGACATAAAATTAGTCCGGTAAAGGGGGATAAAGAGCTGGCGTGTCTCATTAGAACGAAGTTGACGATCATGAGTGTCTAAATGATAATTGAATTTGCATTTTAAATATTCAGGGTAGTCAGTATTTGTAAGGATAGAAAAAAGAGTACACAGTAACCGAAGTTCCCTGCGTTGGCGAATAGGAAGCAAATTAAGTTCAGAGCGAAAGGAAAACGCATGATCATTTATTGTTCTGTTTTAATTTTTATTTTAGAAATTATTAATATTAGTGCATCAAATGGGTTTAGAAAGTTATAATTAGATAATATTATTGTAGTAAGTAATATTTGTTTCAAAAATAGTTATCGTAACTTCTAAAGATATGTATGCCAATCGATTTTAGTCCATGTAATATTAGAGATTCTAAAATTAGGGCTAACAATTGATAGTCTAAACAATATTTTTTTATTAACCTTCCGTCCCAGTCTTAACTATTATTGTGCAAAAATATTAATTAGGGTAAACGATAAATATACATTACAAGTTTAGACCAATAAGGTTCAGCGAAGTGAAAGTAGGAGTAAAAATTTTACGCGAAACAAAGGGCTACCCTCTTTCTTTTTGGAAGTCGGTTAAAAAATTGAGAAGTCAAGTAAATGACACATTTCCCGCACATTACCTCTTAACTCAAGTAACAATACCAAACCTTTGTTTCCGACACAATAGTCGCAACTACTTTTATTTCCATTTTAGTTGCATTGTATCAGTTACAACAGTATCTACAAGTAGATAAGTCTGAATCACTACTAGTTTTTCAGCAGCTTTAGTAAAGTGATAAATGTATTTGGATATTATTAATTATTTAGGTTTATATTTGTGTTAAAGTTTACGTTTCTCTGATAATTTTTTGTAAATAGATTCATTGTAATGCATATTAAATGTAAAAAAAGTGACAAGAATTAAAAGGAAGGTAATTAATCTTAATCTAAGGCAGATAAATAGAAAACTCTTTAATGTACAACAAATAAATATAACACGAAGTATTTTACAATAAATTAACAAAAGGTGAGTACAATGAGCGCACTTATAGCTTAAAGTGATCTCTTCTAGACATCCAGGGATGAAAAGGAATCTGAGAAAGACAAAGATAGTCTAATAAGGAAATTCAAACGTAAAGATCTAAAACAAAACGCCTAGATAGTAAACAAAACACGTGGCTGTTTGCTATGAAAAACTAGTTACTTCGCACACTCAGATGTAAACTCAAATTACTTATATAAAGTTAGATACAATACTTACGCTTGTGTAAAGGTATAGCAGCAAAAAAGGTGAGGAAACCTGGCCACGAAACGTCTGAAAGAGGACGGGAATAGCGAACGCTGCTAAGCTATTCCACTGAGATAAGACCTGAGAACTACGTCAAGCTGATAACCAAACTATACTAGTTGGAAAAGCATCTAAAGAAAAAGAAGCAAAAATCCTTTGGTTTACATGAAGTCAGTAGTAAAACAAAAATAATAACCACAGAAGACGAACACCCCGAAAAAGGAATAAGAATAACGAAAGAAAACAGAATCTTGGTCACAAAATGCGTCGCCTACTCCTCCTAGCGTACCTTACTATAGTAAAAAGTGATCACAATGTCCAAACTAACCGATCAGACATCATCATAACGTACGAAGGACACGTCGAAGCGTTACACACCGAAACCACTAAAACTACAAATACCACAACAATTGCAACTACAATTCAAGACACAACTACAAAAACAACTACAGTTGAAGTAAACACATTCGAATATCCTGCGGAGGAGGAGCAAGTGATCTTTATTCCTCATGACAAGGAAGTTGAGAGGGTGGAAGACGAGTTTTATAATGCGCCAATGCATATTGGAGATGTGTTGAATAAGAAAGCTGTGGTGGATGTGTTGAAGGCTACTACAGGTAAGGTTTATATAAATAAAGGTTGTATTATTAATAAATAAACATAGGTACAAATCATACACATTTGGCTAGGCCCAAAGTAAGTTTGAGACTTCGGTTGTAACCTAAGCCTGCGCCATACACGAAGAGATGATATTGTAGAGGTTGATGTTGGTGTGGAGGCACAAGACCACGTAACTTAGAAACTGTTTATTGTTGATATGTATTACATGTTGTATAGTGTCTCAATTGTTGCTATTTAATAGATGTAAAGTGTAAGGTAAAGCAGCTGACACGTGACCTACATAGTATGTAACTGAGTTCAGCTGAAATGTGCGAGCATTGCTCGAACACTTATGTTATGGGATACTAAGTCAACGATACTACATTTTTAATGACAAATACACATACAGATACACATCCAAGACCCAGGCAAATCTGAAAAATATCATTTTTCCATCTTTACCTTACCGGCAATCGAATCCGTGATCTCCGGTGTGACAGCTTTGGCATGACGACCACTAGGCCATAGAGGTCGTCAAATTTAAGTAGGCACAATCTTGTCATACAACCTTAGGTTTATGTCTCCATCTATTTTATGACGGACAAAAGTTAACTCTTAATAAACTCATATTCATGAAAAAAAGGTGATGCTTCTGAGTCCCCGCTGCGCCTTCTGGCTTTCTTTGTCATAAAAATAAGGATAATATGCATGAAACCGGTCTCTCAAGAATGTCAAAGACTGTGCGAAGACGAATAAAACCCACGTTCCTGATTATCTCATTAAAAATCTCCAACTCTCCGTTTCATTCCCAATCTCGGCTCCAAAAAGCACAGATGGAGATGAAGATATTACTCAAAACATCTATGGGAAAGTTATAAGAAAATTATAGCTATCGTCTGTATGTATGACTCATTGTTAGCACATAAATTATATCTGACATTCCACCTGACGAGAAGCTGCCCCCGGGTAAGGATCTCCCTTAGGTTGTTTGGAAATCTTTAAACAGACTCTGATCTGGTACAGGGAGATGCCGAGAGAGCAGAGCAAAATCGGGTTGGAACTGGCAACAGTTTGTGTGACTGTGGGGTCACACAATCCATGCACCATCTTTTGTCATTTCCTAATTGCCCAACTCCTTGTACTAAGACAGATCTAAATGTGGCTAATGACAGTGTGGATGCCGTAGGTAGGTTCTGGTCTAAGAATATCTAATTTGAGCCATTTTGACTCGATAATAAGAAGCAAATAAATGTTTGAATCTTTGAAACTATCTCTTTCCTTGCCTAGCTTCTTTTCATTTGGGTTGGCTCTCCTCGTCATTCTTCGCCAAGCTATTCGGTTAGGGATCGTCATAACATTTACTTCCTTTGTATCATTGTTGATGACGGGCATCTCAGTTTGTAGGAGTCTTCCTGGCTTCCTTGGACCAGTGTCTCTGTTCAGCACTTGTCTGGTCTTGTGATTTTCACGCCTTCTCTTGACGTGTCCATACCACCTGAGACATGTAAACGGTACTACAATCGTTCGGAAATTTTCTCTTCAATTGTTCCTACTTCAATACTACTTCTATGACATCCAAAATAATTCTATATATCTCTCTCCAATTGACGAACACGATGTAAGAAAGATTATCGACTCTCTTAACAACACCAATTCTGAAGGTTACGATGATGTTTGTACACGAGTGGTTAAAGCTTGTAAAGTAGAAATTAATTCAATTCTCGCATATTTAATAAATATGTCACTAGGAACTGGTATGTTCCCAGAAAAACTGAAGTTTTCTGTAGTTAAACCTATGTTTAAGAAAGGTAAAAGAACCCTCCCTGATAACTACCGACCAATAACCTTGATTCCCATCATATCAAAAATATATGAGAAGGTTATGCATGATAAACTCATATCATTTCTTAGTAAATATAATGTGTTGAACGACAATCAGTATGGGTTCCAAAAAAAGAAATCAACTACACTCGCGGCCTTTGACCTTGTTAACACAACACTGAATAGCCTAAATGATAAAAAATGTACTCTGTTTTGATATGACGAAAGCATTTGACCTTGTTTATCATCCCTTACTACTTTTGAAACTAGAAAAATTGTATAAGAGGTAATGCATTAAACTGGATTGAATCATATCTCACTGATAGGTCGCAAGCAGTAGAGATATCACAATTGGAGCAAACAAAATGGCAAAAAAGCATAGATCTTTTTATAAGCAAAATAATTTTGGTGTGCCCCAAGGAAGCGTACTTGGCCCTCTGCTTTTTTTTCTTTCTTCTTTCTTCTGTTGATTAATTCCGGCCGCTTTCTCTCAACTTCTTGCTTTAATCTTATCAGTTGTTCGCAGTAGAGTTCTGAATCGATGGTCCTGCCTGGTGGTAACAGCTCATAATGAATAATGCCCTTCCAATCCCACCACACACACAGCATCACCTTGTTGCGAGTTAACCCGGGTTTCGCCACAGTCTGTAAAGCTTGACCGGCCTTTGACCATGACCTTTTTCTCACTTTCTTGTCGTACGTGATCCACTTTTCATCACCAGTTATCAATTTCTTCAAAAATGGTTCGGTCTCATTACGTCGTAATAAAGAATCACAAATGAGTACATGGTTCATTAGGTTTCTTTCAGAGAGCTCGTGAGGTACCCAAATATCGAGCTTTTTTGTGTACCCATTTTTTTCAAATGTGCCAAAACAGTTTTGGGGTCAATTCCCAGTTCTTCAGCTGCTTCGTAACTACTGATATGCCGATCTTGCTCCACTTTTTCAAAAATAGCATCCATTTTATCCGTAACAGGGCGACCAGAGCGACGTGCATCTTTGACATCAAAATTTCCGGATTGAAAACGCTTAAACCAAATTTATGCTACTCTCACAGACACTGCACTAGGTCCATAAATATCGCAAATTTTTTCCGCGGCTTGCGTTGCATTTTTACTTTTTAGGTAGTAAAATTTTAAAATGTATCTAATTTCTTCATTAGAATCACGCATCTTGACGGTAAGAAAAACAAATTAAAATCACGCATTTTCCTAATTTGAATTTGGAATTATCTTCTTTAAAATTTAACATACTATATGCGAAAAGACTTTTTCGCCAACCTAATAGATCATAAACTGAACTGGAAAAAACAGATTGAAAGTGTATGCAGTAAACTTAATAATTTTTCTTATGCCCTTAATAAACTTACGAAAACTGCAACAAGAAACACGGCCCTTACAGCATACTTTGCTTATGTAGAATCCGTCTTAAGATATGGGCTGATTATTAGGGGAAATAGCACAGAGATACAAGATGCTTTCGTTATACAAAAAAAAATGCACAAAAGCTATATGCAGAGTGCCACCGGACACTTCTTGTAGACCTCTTTTTAAATCTCTTAAAATACTACCCCTGCTTTGTCTTTATATTTATGAAATTGCCAAATTTGTGAAACTTAATTATAAGTTATTTAAAGAGGCTAGAGAAGTATTTCCTAGAAATACTAGAAATGGGAGCAGGCCAGCTCTGGATATTATATCTAGAAGTGAAAGACTAAGAAGGAATTGTTATAATATGTGTAGACTAATTTACAATAAGATACCAGACTCCATCAAAAAGGCGACATTTAACTCTTTTAAAACAAAACTATTTGATTGGCTTAGTGAGCGAGGCTTCTACACAGTACAAGAGTTTCTCAATTTCAAGACATACGATTAACTAGTAGTCTAAATTCAATCGTTCATTCTAAATAATAATATAATTTTGACGTTATAATGAAGAACCATGACTTGATCCTATTTGTGTCATAGGCTGTTAGCTTTTTGAAAACTATTTATAAAAATTTGCTTGCTGTTGTTAATGGCTGATTAGGTATAACTTTATGATTATTATTAAGATCTTTGTAAGTATATAACCTTTTCAAATGCAAATAAAATATATTCTATTCTGTTCCGGTCCGGTCCGTTCCGTTCCGTTCCGTTCTGTTCTGTTCTATTCAATCTTTACACCTACCGACATATAATGTAGTAGTTTATAAAACTGTTGCATATTGAGGAGTATTATACACGAGTGTGTGACATATTTCAGAACCACCAAATAAAGACATCCTCTTCATAACCGGTAAAAACGCGGAGAAAGAAGACATAAAACCGAGAAGGCAAAGTGATAAACACATGGACACTCGGCGAAGTGGGAGCGAGACAGAAAGCGTGAAGAAAAAGAAAAAACTCGACTGCAGTAACTTGGACTGCAAAAATCACCTGAAGTCTGTCTGTGGCGAGAAAAAGGAACGTAATCAGTTGAAATACAGGCTGTTTTTGAATGAATGCTACTTTAGGAAGGTCAACTGCAACTTTAAATATGAAGAAAATAGTAAGTACTTTTTTAACTCGCTTTTGTTAGCTTCGCCTGTATGTTTGAAATGGAATATTCGGCAGAGAAAAGGAAAAAAACACCGGCCAAGTGCGAGTCGCACTCGCGTATGAATGGTTCTGTACGAGTAAGTATATACGTACAATTTTACTGCGTCGGCGTCGGTCATCGCCCTACTTTATAATATTGGTTATCTAATCTTCTAATCTAAATATACATAACTCAAAGGTGACTGACTGACTGACATAGTGATCTATCAACGCACAGCCCAAACCACTGGACAGATCGGGCTGAAATTTTGCATGCAGTTAGATGTTATGAAAGAAAGGATTTTGATCAATTCTACCCCCAAGGGGATGAAATAGGGGATGAAAGTTTTTATGAAACTTTGTCAATTTTAAACCGATCGGGCTGAGACTTTGCATGCATAAAGCTACTAAGACGTAGGCATCACCTAAGAAAGGATTTTGATAAATTACACCCCTACGCGAGCGAAGCCGCGGGCAAAAGCTAGTTAACTATAAAAGCCAGTCGATTTACGACTCATTGCCTTTAACTACACGGACAAGCATCTAAATAACTTAAACTTGTAACTTAACCAATAAACTTTTAACTACAAGGATTGTGTGGTTTTAAGGTCATCTCAACTAACGACCTCCAACCATTAAACATACCATTAACTTAAAAAAGCCTCACTTAAATATTTGTTTTAATTTAATTACTTATTTTTAAAGTGAATATAAAAATAAATATTATGTGAATATTTGCGTCTACCTGTTGCCGTTATTAATATAGAGCAAAAAACTACAAAAAATCACGTTTGTTGTATCCGAGCCCCTTTAAATATTAATTTTATTCTGTTATTAGTGTTTGTTGTTATAACGGCAATAGAAATACATTATCTGTGAAAATTATAACTGTCCAGCTATCACGGTTCATGAGATACAGCCTGGTGATAGACAGACAGGAAGACGGTCAGCGGAGTCTTAGTAATAGAATCCCGTTTTATTTCTTTGGGTACGGAACCCAACAAATAGGATCTTTCCCACGCAGATCGTGTAAACCGTTCCAGAGAATAGATGAAAATCTGAATCATAACAATAAGCGGTGCCGCTAGCAACCCATTTTATTTGGAAAACCAATACAGTTCTAATATCTACATTAGCAATAGTACTTAAACATCTAGGAACATACATAATTAACAAGTTTTCGCATGTTAATATCGAAACTTGCTTAAAATAATACAAGTATAACACATTAAGACACTTAGTGATTAGGGAACCTGGTCTAACTTTTTAACTAAGAGGTTCTTAAATTTATTACAATTACAGTTTAAAAGGTCTAACTCGGGAACATCGACTATCTTATTGAGAGCATCAGAAGAACGCGTTTTTGCTATACAAACTCGGAATTAATAATGTAACAGGATGTCTGAAATTTCTGTTAGGCACTCTGAGAATCTTTGAGATCATCACCACTAATTTGATCTTTTCCATCACTGCGCTAACCATTGCTTTTGGGTCTTACGGCCCTGGGCTCTATGTACCCCATCAGCATCAGAGATACCTGACTATGTCCTCTATCTATATCTTGAATTTTCTCTTAAACTGAAAATAATATTAACATGAAAATGTGTATTCAAAAAGTCTTCATTAAAATCTTTCTGAATATATATTTTTAGGTTATTATTACTTTCAGTTTAAGAGATAATTAAAGATTTAAGTAAAGGAGGGGTCTTGTATCTTTGATGCTGACTGTACCTGTAATTATACTTAGTGGGTACTCCACCGGTCCCAGCTCAGTAGGTGTGCTCCCACATGAAGTGTACACGCAAGTAGTCGTAGAGCAAGAGATTAAACGACAAAGGTTGATAAACTTATTTGTTATTATAACCAGAGGTCGGAATTAGGTGGAGTTATTTATGTACTTGCATCGAAATGTTGATATTAATATAGATCTTCCCGGTATTTCTAATGGACAATCCCGTGTTGCCAACAATATTACAAGTAAATAATAATAAAACCCTCAGAGGCTTCGCTTTTTTGACTACTTAATATTTTGTATTACGCAATTTATGTTTGTTTACTAGTTCGCAAGCATTACATGTTATAATGTGTCAACATTGTATTATATTATAAGTATTTATTAATTAAAAGACAATTATAATAATATGACAAAGCCCTTCTGGCAAGTAGGCGACCAATACTGTGAAAATGAGTTTCTTTCGGCGTTTCTTCTCAGCAGTGGTCGTTACGAAGCGCTGGTATCGGTAGCTTTTCTTTAAAAATAAATTAAATTTTAATATACTTTACACGTAACATAAATTATACTTATTGACGTGTAAAAGTGCTTGTAAAGGTCTAATTACTGAATAAACATTTGAATCTTTGAATCAGAGATAGATAGGACAAATAAAACAAAGATAATAAACATTCAATTTTTACTAGTATTTACGTTAATATTTTTACTAGTTTTTACATATTGGCAACGTCGCGCGTGCAGTGGTTTAAATTGTGGAGAAGTAGGTAAATAACTTTTTATTTAAGAAATCATGGGATTTTTCTGCTCTTTAAAATTAATTCCAGGATTTAAGGCATATTCACTTAATTCTTTCGCTGTATGAAATCAGTGCAAATACATAAATAACTCTACCTAATTCCGACCTCTGATTATAACAGAACTAATATAAAATTATACGATTAAACAATTATTATAAAGCAAATTGCTATCAGTATGAGAGGTGGTAGTGGAATGCGTCAGAATGATGAGGAAAGCATGTGTGAAGAATTCAAAAATTGAAACTTGAAAAGTGCACGAAATGACAGGATGGGTTCATGATTTATTTGTGCCCTTCGCCGTAGAGAACTAAACTACTTAGACTATTTAGAGAGGTCTCCACACTCTACACGGTTGATCGATGTCTCTGAGGATCCAAGATCTGGTTCCCATTTCAGCCAAAGGCTTAGCCTGGCCGTACAACGCAGAAATGCCGCCAGCATTTTTTAGACCTTGCTCGATGGCGACTTGAGAACGATTTTTTATATAAATTGATGTTTTTTTTAAGTATTAGTTTCAATTTATTTTGTAGCTTTTACCTACTTAAATTTTATTATTATGTATCTTATCTTACACTTTTACTACAATTCTTGTCTAGACATATAATGAAGATCACGGAAACAGCTGTAACAGTTTTGATGAAACTCGGTATTTAGGGAGTGACGAGGCTAAAAAAATGATTTCTATAAAAAAAGTAACGAAGCAAAGTCGCCCAGCTAGTTTAGTTTAAATTTGAATAATTATAGCAATATCATGATGGAGAAACCAGGTGAGTAAGAACGGAGTTTTATTGAGAATGATAGAGTTTTATTGCAATATCGTAATTTTTTTTTTTTTAGGATATAAAGAGGTTATTAGGACCCGCTGTAACACCGTGGGTGCTCACCTGCGAGCCAGGCCTTCGCCCACGCCACCAGAGCCCGTCCCTCCCAAACAGAACCTCAACTTGAGGAGGAGTTTCTCATCCAGAAGGTAGGTACACAACATGTACCTACGTGAAAGAACCCAATAGACCCAAATAAATAAACAAATCAAGCCAGTATTAATATAAAACACTGACTTTACATAAAATATATTGACAGTATCTAAAAAACGAACAGACTATTCATCTATATTTAGTTCATTAAAATAAATATATATACGGACAAATCACATAGATTGAGCTACCCCGTGACCTCTAATGTGACAGCGTGGCATGAATCATGGTGACCACTAGGCCACAGAGGTCGACAATTGACATGAATGGTCAGAACTCTTATTCGGACATGAACGGTCAATTCTTCTAACTTTATTTCAGAAATCCGAATCTGGATATGAATGGTCAATTCTTCTTGCTTTATTTCAGAACTCTTATCCGGACATGAACGCTCAATTCTTCTAACTTTATTTCACAGGACTCCGAATCTGGATATGAATCGTCAATTATTTTAAGTTAGTTTCAGAACTCCAAATCTGGATGTGAATGGTCAATTCCCTTCACTTTATTTCAGAACTCTTATCCGGACATGAACGGTCAATTCTTCTAACTTTATTTCAGAACTCCAAATCTGGACATGAATGGTAAATTCTGCTCGCACCACTGCCCTGGATTCTGCCCAGAGAATTACGACCCGGAGTGCGCGATGTCCAGCACCGGAGTGAAGAGAGTGTTCGTAAACCATTGCAAACTGGATCAGAACTCCTGTACCTATGGAGAAGGTGAGGATTTTTTATGATTTCTACCACAGACTACAGTAAGTACATGATTTTAACTGTGAATTTGATGACCCAAATAAAGTTACTTACTTACTAATAAATAATAATAAATAAATAATAAATATATAGGGACAGAATACACTGAATGAGCTAGCCTCAAAGTAAGTTTGAGACTTGTGTTATGGGATACTAACTCAACGATACTATATTTTATAACAAATACATATATAGATAAACATCCAAGACCCAGGACAATTTGAAAAAGGCCATTTTCCAACTAGCCCTGACCGGGGATCGAACCCGGGACCTCTGGGTAGCGGACTAGTATGGTGACCACTACGCCACGGAGGTCGTCTTCTGATGAACAAGAAAGTGAGTACTTTGTTTTTTGTGTCTAAAAGTTGTTGCCAGTCTGGTTATAGGGTATTGCATTACTTGAATCACCTGATTATCCGAAAAGGAAGATGATTTCGTGTTTCGGAAGGCACGTATGAACTGTGGGTCCCGAACGCCATCAAGCGTTCGCTGTCAAACCTATCCAAGGATTGGTTCTGGTCAACCATTTGGGTTGCGGAGGTCAGACAGTCGCCCTGTGTAAAAATCAGTAACCTCGACAAATCTCCTTGGTTAGGTAGCGGACCCCGGGCTCTGAAGCGTTACCGCTGAGAATACAACCGGGAATATGGGAGGATGAAGATGGATTAGAAAGTGAGGATTTTATCGATACAATATAAGACAAGATGAAGACTAGACAATATATATCGACTGAATATTTTGAATTTTACTTATCACTTATCACTAGATGGCGTTGTTGGGGGTTTTTTTATTAGCAAATCAACTTGTGTTTTTATACGCATATCCGTGCAAAATTTAATCGTTTTTATTATTACGTAATTCATGTTTATTAACACGTTGTATAATAAATATAATAGGTACAATATGTCAACGTTGTCAATATACAAGTATTGTTTTTTATTAAATATTAATTGAAAGACGTAATAAATGAGATGAGAAAGCCCTTTATAAAGGGTATTATATTGTGTATGTGTGTGTGTAGGTACAGGGTCTATACTATTATTTTTATGAGGGGCAAAATCTAGATGTACCGCCCTATGTCGAGTAGGCGACCAATACTGTGAAAATGAGTTTCTTTTGTAATTTTTTCTCAGCAGTGGTCGTTCCGAAGAGCTGGCATCGACAGCTTTTCTTTAAAAAATATTTATATTTTAATACGATATATTTTTATATTTTTACGACCTCCGTGGCGTAGTGGTCACCATGCTAGTCCCCCACCCAGAGGTCCCGGGTTCGATCCCCGGTTAGGGCAAGTTGGAAAATGGCCTTTTTCAAATTGTCCTGGGTCTTGGATGTTTATCTGTATGTATCTGTTATAAAATATAGTATCGTTAAGTTAGTATCCCATAACACAAGTCTCGAACTTACTTTGGGGCTAGCTCAATCAGTGTAATTTGTCCCTATATATATATTTATATTTATATACACACTACACGTACTGTAAATTATACTTATTGACGTGTCAAAGTGCATAAGAGTATTTTTTTTTTAATTTTAGCCCTAGACTGTCACCCTTTTAGTCTTAAAGGCGGGATTTGTACTTGTTTCTTAGTAGTACGAGTATCTAAATAACAACGAAATTTCAAAATTCTTTACATCAAAAAAAAATTTTTTTTCAGTATGGCAACGTCGCCCTCTGGCGGACTGCATCGGTTTTAAGCAGGCGGACTTGAGAGAAAACAGGGGATTCATAGGGTGGATGCAGAGGGTGGGAATGATCGACAAGAAAGGAAAACTAACTATAACATAACATATTATGGTTTGGACCATAGATAAAAGAAATTCTAGGTCTATGAAGTCACACTGATTGCACTAGCCCCAAAGATGGCTTAAACTTGGGGGTTACTCCTAGGGGTAAGTAAGACGGACGTTACTGCGTATCCGCGATTCATTTTCAAGCAAAATTGAGCATTTACTTATGATTATAAAGTCTAATTCAGTTTGCATTGAGATAGGACATCAATATCGGACGACTATCGTTTTATTTTTTGGAGTAACCTCCAATGTGTTAAGGGATACTTACTAACTCAACGATACTATATTTAATTTTATGATAAAAACATATACAACGTGAAAGGACATAAAAAAATTCATTTCAATACTAAAGTGTGCCGCTCGGGCAATTTGTATGGGAATGCCATTTTTTTGACTGTTATTTTAATTTCACTATACTATGTGATCTAGTATAGCCTGTGGTTCGATTTATTACGAGTATGTCCCTTCCACGTTGTATATATATAAAATAAATACCTATGACCCAGGATAATTTGAAGAAGGCCATTTTTCAACTTGCCCTGGCTGGGGATCGAACCTGGAACCTCCGAACGGCGGACTAGCGTGGTGACTTCTACGCCGCGGAGGTTGTCAAACTTTGTAGGGTTTAATGTATACTATTTAAGGGGATACCTAAAATTCCCGGGGTCCAGTGCAGCCCCCATTTGAAATAAATCATTTGATAGGAAACGGAGACATCATTAATTTTTTTTCTTTTACAGTTTAAAGTGAGAACGTGAAGTTTTTCTACGCAAAATTGGGAAAAACGGCCACTTTTGGCGTATGTGTGTAGAAAAGCTGCGCATTCTCACTTTAAACTGTAAACAGTAGGTCATAAAATAGTTTGATGGGTTATCCAGTGCCTGGTCAAGACAAAATTTTAAATAATGTCTCCGTTTCCTATCAAATGAGGGCAGCACTGGACCCCGGAAAATTCAGGTATCCCCTTGTAGATATTTATTTCTTATTAACATAAGTTGTTTTTTTTTTTTAATAAAACACTTTACAAGCGTTTATTTAGTTTCACCTGTCCCGTTGTCTGTCTGTCTGTAATCAAATCTTGCAAGTTAAATTTGACCCACTTCCCGGTTTCCGATTGAGCTGAAATTTTGCACGCATACGTATATCGCGTGACAATGCGGTATTGTGATGACATGGAGCTGATCTGATGATGGAGCTGGAAGGTGGCCATAGCGGCTCTGTAAAGCAACGACGCAACCCCATCGAGTTTTGACTCCTTTGATTCGTCTTGAGGAGCACTTTAAAATTTTAAGTTTATTGTTTTAGATAAAAGCTAGTTGTACTAGCGCGAAGAGGGTTCCGTATAATGCGAATATTTTTAAATTGATTAATGAAATCACATTTGAAATCTTGTTTGTTTGTAATAACTTTATTGTACTAAAGAACAAAATAAAGTACAAATAATTTGAAAGAGCAATTAAACAAAAATAGAGCAAATAGCGGACTTATCCCATATAAGGATCTCTGCCAGTCAACCTGCGATAAATTGAGAGGATATTTACTAAATTAAAAAGTAAAGTAATTAAATTTTCACACGAAGCCGCGAGTTAACTACTACTAACGCTATCTACTGGTGTTTTAGTGAAATATTTTCCATGAGTGAACGTATTATATTGCGTTTATCACTTTATTTTCAATTGATAGAATTCTTACAAGTTTTTCCTAATTTGTGACGAAATGACCATAACTTAAAAAAAAAATTAAATCCTAAAAATATATTTTTTAATAATTACTTGTTTTTATTGAGCCGTCTGAAAAATAAACTGTTTATGTTGTTGATGATGTTACCGATATGATGATGGTACCTTCCTCGTCTAGCACTCACTAATCCGACTCCCAACTTATCAATTTACCAGATATTTCTAGCTACGTGTATGTCTAATGCATCGGCCGCACTTGTGCCTATCATCCCGAAGCTATTCGCGGCGAATCTTCGTACGTTTTGTACACTAAAAAGTTATCGCGATAAAGCGCTGGTCACACTAGCGGCTTCGTTATTTTCCACGAACTATCTGGCAATAATCCAAGATGGCGTCATCTACGTGTTTTAAATATGGACGACGACTTTCTTTCTTTAACATGTGTGCTAACAATTACATAATGCATTTATTGAAACCTAAAAAGAAACCTGGAAAGCTACAGCTAAAAATTTTAACACTATTTTATCGTTCCACTTCATTTTTACGCATTAACAACCGTGGCACCGTCGCACAGCACCGTCCGAACAAGTTGAAAACAAGTGCGACAAACGCAAGTGCGACCACGCAGAGCGAATTGTTAGGGTGCATAAATCCTTTGATGTATCACCACCCGCGCGATAACTACACGAAGTGCGAATATTCGGGACGATACCCGATAACGGCCGGTCACATTTGCGTGTATCGTGTAATAGCACGAAGCTTCGTGACGATACGCGCAGGTCCGGCCCAAGCATAAGTGAGTGTGAAGGTACCTAGCTATCAGAGTTCAGAAAGGTAAAGTCAACAACACTTGCATTCATCTGTATTATCAGTTCACAATTCACACGTACAGTTTGCACAAACAGTCACAGGTTTCCGCTACAAGAATAAACAGACGATTCGACTACGGCTATCTAGGGACAAGCGCGTGTTTACGAATGCAAAGGCGCACGACTGATTTGTTATTTCATCACATTGTGGTGCGCAATTAAAACTGCTTACATGACATACTGTGTCCCTACAGTAGTTTAACGGAATCGAAGTTAATGTCGATATATTTTGCAAGTCTATGGCGGAGTGAATAAACACACGGATTTACATTCGGCAGGTTCAGATCTCAAATAAATCGCCCATTTAGAATGAATTTATACGATATATTATATCCCTTGCCGAACGATCAGTATGGAGCATCAGTATAACTATTTGTGTATTGTATTGTATGTAGAATACCTATTTTATTACTTTAAAATTGTGTACTTTTTATTTTAATTTATTATAAGCATGGCATTTGCGGAAAATCAGCGTCATGGCAACCCCATGAAAAATTGCTGAGCGGAGACCAATTTGGTACTGTTCGTTAATTTGTAATTCAAATTGTATTTCTGTACCAATAATCAATTTTCTTTCTTTCTTTCATTAAAACTTTGTGGGTTTTAGATTTATTAATAATAGTTTCCTTAAAGAGTACATATTTTATAAAAAGCAGTTTAAATCTGCGACGTCTATATTTCATAGGGCTCCGTGGCAAAAGGGTAATAACGGGGCCCTATTACTAAGACTCCGTCCTTCCGTCCGTCCATCCGTCTGTCTGTCACCAGGCTGTATCTCATGAACCGTAATAGCTAGACAGTTGAAATTTTCTCAGATGATGTATTTCTGTACTAAAAACAGAATAAAATAAACATTTAAGTGGCACTCCCATACAATAAACGTGATTTTTTAATTAATAATAATACGGAAACTTTCATGTGCGAGTCTGATTCACTCTTGGCCGGAAATTTTTTTATGCAGTGATATTATTATTTAAGAATCCCCTTACCCTTTCCATACAAACGTAGTCTACGTTTTATTTTGAAACGACATTGTAAATTTCGGTAAAAATTTGATATTTAAAAAAAATTGCAATAATCTAGGGTTATAGTTGGTTTCCCATACTAAATTTTTTAACTGGAAAAATATTCTAAGGGTGTACAAGTTTTCCATACTGATGGTCAAATATGATGTAAATACACTATATTGTCTTTTAAGTTCATAATTTTACTGTAGGAAACCAATTATAACCCTAGATAATTACAATTTCTTTAACATTACACAATTTTGCCCATATCCGACATGTCGTTTCAAAATAAAACATAGACTACGTTTGTATGGCAAAATCTGATTCTGTCCAGGGTAAGCGGACTCTTAAGAATCCCCTTACCCTAGACTTTTCCATACAAACGTAGTCTACGTTTTATTTTTAAACGACATGTCAGATTTCGGAAAAAGAAATTGTAATTTTAAAGAAATCACAATTATCTAGGGTTATAATTGGTTTCTGACAGAAAAATTATGAACTGGAAAGAAAATATAAGGGTGTAGAAGTTTTCCATACTGATGGTCAACTATGATATAATTACACTATATTCTCTTTTAAGTTCATAATTTTAATGTCGGAAACTAATTACAACCCTAGATAATTGCAATTTCTTTAAAATTACATAATCTTGCCTAATCCGACATGTCGTTTCAAAATAAAACGTAGACTACGTTTGTATGGGAACGTATGATTCTGTCCAGGGTAAAGGGGACTCTTAAGTCTCTCAGTCGTAACATCGGTAATAGTGTTACTTTTAACCAAGTCGTCAGCTAAAGGTTAAGAATCTTCAAATCGGAATATATAGCATCCTAGCCATCATAGTGGTTCGCAAGTAAAATATAAACATTAATATCAAATTTCCAACCCCTCACCGCCGAGCCCTAACAAAGGGGTTGAAATTATCTAGCTAATTGCGATTTGAGACTAACGAATTAACGTTCTATCGGGGAGCAGAGATTAAAATTTTACGATGGCGGGCCTAGTTGGTTTCCGGAGTAGATACAACACTAATTTACAAGTAGTAGCAAATAATTTACTGTTAAACAACAACTAAATGTTGTATTTCTGCTCTAATCTACGGTGCTGAATGCTGGCCTATGAGAATATAATAATATAATATAAAAATATATAAGGACAAATAACACTGATTGAGCTAGCCCCAAAGTAAGTTCGAGACTTGTGTTATGGGATACTAACTTAACGATACTATATTTGTTAACAAATAGATACTTATATAGATAAACATCCAAGACCCAGGACAATTTGAAAAAGACCATTTTCCAACTTGCCCTGACCGGGGATCGAACCCGGGACCTCTGGGTGGCGAACTAGCATGGTGACTACTACGCCACGGGGGTCATCAAATAGAGAAATATCCATCAAAATGCATACGATGGAAATGAAGATGTTAAGATGGGCAGGAGGTGTTACCCTGTCAGACAGAGTGAGAAACGAACACTTTCGTGGAAGTTTGATAATTAGACCAATTGAAGAGAACTCCTCCGAAGCACGTCTCAGGTGGTATGGACACGTCATAAGAAGGCCTGAATATCATATGACCAGATAAGTGTTATATAGACACTGGTCCAAGAAAGCCAGGAAGATCCCTACTAACTTGGATGTCCGTTATCATCACCACCAGAGGTCGGAATTAGGTAGAGTTATTTATGTACTTACACTGATTTCATACAGCGAAAGAAAAAAGTGGATATGCCTCAAATCCCGGGATTATTTTTAAAGAGCAGAAAAATCCCGTGATTTCTTAAATAAATATTTATGTAAGTTTATTTTACGTACGTCTATGTAGGTATGTTTATTGATTTATTTATGTTTCTTGTAGGTATAAGTATTTATTTATTTTTGTAATGTAAACGCCAATTACCTCTTTCTTCCCATTTCCTCTCGCGGGTCTACTGGAAGAAATTTCTTTAGAAATAAGTAGCACCTATGTACTATGTTAACTTTTAATAAGGTTTTATTTGTAAATTTCCAAGTGTGCATGAACCGATAAAATAAAAAGTTATTTACTTCTACACAAGTTAATCCACTGCACGCGCGACGTTGCCAATATGTAAAAACGAATAAAAATAGTAACGTAAATACTAATAATAATTGTATGTTTATTATCTTTGTTTTATTTGTCTTATCTGTCCCTGAGGTTTTTATTATTATTTATTTGTAATATTGTTGGCAACACGGGATTGTCCATTAGAAATACCGGGAAGATCCATATTAATGTCAACATTTCGATGCAAGTACATAAATACTCGTAACTCTACCTAATTCCGACCTCTGTCGATGACACAAAGAAGGCCCAAATAAATGTTATAATGACCCAAAATCGAGGAGCTTGGCGAAGAATAACACGAAGAGCCGACCTCA
Organism: Acrobasis suavella; assembly: GCA_943193695.1. Taxonomy (NCBI): domain Eukaryota; kingdom Metazoa; phylum Arthropoda; class Insecta; order Lepidoptera; family Pyralidae; genus Acrobasis; species Acrobasis suavella. The sequence continues at coordinate 6,759,045 of OW971956.1, forward strand.
AATGTAATCGGATAAGGCTAGGCAAAGAGGAAGAGATATATTTCTGTTGCCGCTATAAGAAAAAATAAACAGAATAAAATAAATACTGAAGAGGCTTTTTACATTTGGTTGGCTGTCTCGCTCGCACAATCAAACATTTTTAAAGATTATTGAAAAATGTGCCTCATTTGTAGAAAAATGTTTCACTAATTTACAATATAATTATATTGTGGATATTTTAGACATGTTTGTTTATTGTGTAGACATTGACTACATCGCAAATTAGGTAACCAAAATTTAAAATTTTTGATGTCATAATTCTCGATACCCACACACATTAAACAATAAAAAAACATGTCTACAATATGTAACATATAATTATATTAAAAGTTAATGAAACACTTTTCTACAAACGAGTCACATTTTTTAATAATCTTTTAAAATGTTTGACCGTATGAGCGAGACAGACAACCAAATGTGAAAAGCCTCTTAAGTGGGGCTCCCATACAACAAATGTATTTTTTTATAATAAACCCTTGCGGAACCCGTCGTGCGCGAGTATTTTAGATAAATAGGTAGATTAGTGACTTAGTGCCAGATATTTTGGCACGGTCGACCTAGGCTAAAAGCCTAGAATATCACCCCAGACAGGCTTTTAGCGCGTTAGCAGCCAGACTAAAACGTTTTACCTTGGTCTGGACCAATCTGGATTAGACCACAATCTAAAACAAAAGTGCAGTGGACCTTTTACATTTTGTAAGGTTAACCTGATTTGAGATTTTTAAAGCATTATTAAGGTTCCATAGTAAACAAGGAACCCTAATCGTTTCGCCATGTCTTTCTTTCTGTCCGTATAAATAACTTATTTAAGTGCCGCAACAGACGGGGCGCAAGTTGCGTCGCTTAACAGCTAGAGATGGGCAGTGTATAGCACTAAATCTACCCATTTGAGTATTTACTCACTAGATTTAAGAAATAGAGTAAATGGAGCGTGCTCATATATTGACATCGCATTTGATGTCTGTTTACTTATTTTGACATAAAATTACGTCTTTACACACCTCCCACTAAAAATGATAATTAGTCAAAGAAGCCTACTTTCAGTGTATGATTACTATGGTATTTTCATATATTTTAGCATCGCATATAACGTTTACTTACATTTTAAGCATATTATGGCGTATGCACACACTTTCCGGCAAGAACTGCAAGTGTATACTAGATTTAAGTTTCAAAATTGTCATGAAAACGTGAAATAATGAATATGAACATAAATATGAGTCGAAACTCATATAAATCAATCTACTCACCAAATGGATAAATAAGGATATTTATCGGGTATTTACTCAATCTACTGAGTAAATACTCAATGGGTTTTTTTGAGTATTCATGCACCGCCCATCACTAGCTGTTACGCGGCGTAACTTGCGCCCCGTCTGTTACGGCCCTAAAAGAAAAACTATCAGAGTTACGTAGGGTTTACAAATAAAAGAGTTAAAGTCAACCAACTAACAAAATTTACTCGAGAAATGGTTTTATTTACAGAAATACTGTAAAATTAGTTTTTTAGACATTTTAAGTCGCTATACCGTGAGGCGTGAACTCAAAGTAGGCATTCGCAACTACGGAACCCCACACTGCGCGTGGCCCGACACGCTCTTTGCTGGTTATTTATTGTCAAAATAACTTAAATGTTATAATAACTAACCTATATTTAAGCATAACCGGACTAACTTTGTTACTAGGTTTAAACCATAATCCGCCCAAAATGAAGTTGACATTGACAGGTGAGATAGTGTGATATTACAAGATGTCAACTTGATTTGGTCGGATAATGGTTTAAACTTAGTAACATTACGTTAGTCTGGGTTTTATAATAAGACGGATAATGTTTTATTTCTACTCGTGTTTTTAAAGGTCACGTGACTGCTGTAATATGTATTCATTTTTCATAAGAACAGCTACTTATATACAATAGGGTAGTATCCAGGTCAATAATAAATATTTACTTATTGAATAAAATAAGTGCTTCATTCTCAAATTTATTACAGAACAAAACAATACAAAAACTAAACAATTAAACTAAAAATAGATTATTTGGTACCGATAACAGAATAAAACGTCACAAAACAATGACATATGTCATATTTGTATCTAAATCTAAACTTACGTTGAAATTCATTGTTGATTTTTAACGTAATTTTAGATGCAGAAAAACTGACTGATAACAGGAGCGCTTTTTGACTCCAAGAAACTATGACGTCACGGCATGTTACTTCATACCAAAGAATAATAACCCATAGAGCCATTTTGACAACCTCCGTGGCGTAGTGGTCACCATGCTAGTCCGCCACCCAGAGGTCCCGGGTTCGATCCCCGGTCAGGGCAAGTTGGAAAATGGCCTTTGTCAAATTGTCCTGGGTCTTAGATGTTTATCTATATATGTATTTGTTATTAAAATATAGTATCATTGAGTTAGTATCCCATAACACAAGTCTCGAATTTACTTTGGGGCTAGCTCAATCAGTGTAATTTGTCCCAATATATTTATTTATTTATTTCATACAAATCCCATCAACAATATGTTTTGAAATTTCAAAAAAGTCTATGATTGAGAAGGATCTAAGTATCTACAAGGATATCTTGAAAATAGTTGTACAAATCTTGTATTGTAAGCATGCTTAGTAAGGTTTAAAACTTATTCTTAAGTTAAACATTTGCTGACATGACTTATTCCAACTTATTTGTGTAAGCGTTGGAACTTACTACGCTGAAATTACACAAACGAACTTATGCCTGTTATTAAATAAGGAGCTCACTGTGCCGAACTTATGTCGCGTTTTCGGCAAGAAAATAATTTTGCCACGGAACTTCAGTTGCGCAATTTCGGCATAAATAGAACTAAACAAATTCCTGTTTGTTACAAGTTATTTAACTTGCAATGTATCTTGTATGTAACTATATATAAATGTTTGTTTATGATAAATCTTGCAATTAAATTTTCAACCCTTTCTCTCTCTCTCACACTCTCTCATCTCAGCGTTTTCACAGTTGCGTCCTTAGCTGCAATGCTGAGAATCCCGGGGTCCGCTAAATTTTCAACCCTTTATCCTCAACCAATTGAGTTGTTTCGTATACTTATGTAAGTTGGATGACAATACAATATTATGGAGACAATGAGCTGTTCTGATGATGAAGCTGGAAGGTATTCGATGGAACTCGGTTATGAAACAACATAACCTCATTATGTAGTACTCGTTTGATTTTTCTTGACAAGCACATTATGGTAGACGATGTCTAGGAGTTTTTGGCGGGAAGTCAAGGGGTTCAGTTGGAGTTTGCTTTAAATTGTTTTGAAATTGATTCTAGTGGACTTTATAATATGAAATCGGTGTAGTTTAGTGTTATAAATGCTCATACTCATGGACAATATGTGAAATGGTTAAAGTGGACACTCATAGTGCGGCTGTAGTGATATTTATTTGCGGACTGTGGTGGGCGTCTATAGGCGCCGTCCGCCACTCATTCGGCTATGAAAACCAGTGGACTCGTCGCCAGAAGCTCCCTCGAAGCAATCAAAGGACCTACGCCAATCTTTGATTGTATATTTAGGGTTAGAAATAAAGAAGTGATAAAATAAAGATGGGCTCTAAAGGACTAGTATCCAGAGCCGTAAAATAATTATAAAAAAAAGACGATGCCTAGGGTCTGATCACGGAGACGGACGATGGTCGATGGAACTCAGTAATAAAAAGACGCAACTTCTACGAGTTTGGGTTTATTTCATTCGTCTTTGAGCTCACAATAAAAGACTGTCATTTTTTTTTTAAAAAAAAAGCTTATTTTATTTTATAAAAGCCACAAATCTAAAGACAGTTCCTAAAGCTTCCTACCGCGGTTTCAGCTATAATTAGTATTCTGCAGAGATTTCGCGGTCGGCCGACTTTCAATTGTTGGACAAATTCCTGTTATTTTTAATTAAGACTTAATCGTAGGGCTGCCGCTGCCAAGTTTATTTTTAAATGCTTTCTGCGTCAAGGTTTATTTGAGCCCGAATTAATTAGTAATTGTCGTCTCTTTTTTTTTTATTTCACTTTATTTTAAGGTCTTTCAATTGATTAATTACTCTGTAGGCTGGCGGCGTTCTCGTTTGTAATCGGTAGGTATCACGAATATTTTCGTCATAGTATAAAATACTATAGTAATATTATTTATCATCTTCGTCTACGTTTTGTATGTTACGTGGAAATGAGTGGGAGCGATGAAATTAAAATAACAGCAAAAACACAAAAAAAATCGGCTTTTCCATACAAAAGTGTGCAGCTAACCGGGCAATTTGTATGAGAATGCCTTTTGTTGTATTTTGACTGTTGGTTTAATTTCATTTTTCCTATAGTGATCTAGTTTAGCCCGTGGTTCGATTTATTACGGGTATGTCCCTTCCATTTTGTATGCATAAACATACAAAACGTAGACGAAGGAGATAAATAATATTATTATAGTATTTTATACTATGACGAAAATATTCGTGGTACCTATTCCACGTTGTATATTATGTACTTATTTGTTATAAAATATAGTATCGTTGAGTTAGTATCCCATAACACAAGTCTTGAACTTACTCTGGACAGCTCAATCTGTGCGGTTTGTCCGAATATATTTATTTTTATTTATTATTATTTGTATGTATATAAATAAAAGTTCATTTTACGTACGATGGAGGCGCTGTACATTTATGCATGGGTACGTTTTGTATGCAGAAACGAACAGACAGTCACAATAAAAGTCTTTTGGCTTTGAGTCTTTTGGCTGTCTACTTAGAGCCGCAATTAAAATAGTGATAGATTGCTATTACTAGCCACTTCGCCTTTTAATTTGACTCAGATTCTTTAAGATTGTGTAGAAAAATTTGTATGTATACTTGTAGTGTACAATGTGACACAAATAAGTTGAACAAAAATGGCGGACTTAAAAGCATTTTTGTACAAATTCCCAACACTTAGATTGAATCAGAATGGCAGTTACCAGCGCAGGTACAAATAATGCGCCGACGACCGCCATTTTGGTTCAATTTACATACCGGGGATTTGTACAAAAATGCTTTGAAGTCCGCCATTTTTGTTTAACTTATTTGTGTCGCATTGTATAAGCCTTTATTTATACTTTTTGTATTTCGTTCTTCTGTATGTACTTCTGCATGTATATAATTGTCCTTTGTCCTTCTGTTTAATTGGAAGATATCCCTTTAGGGGTAAGACCACCATTTATACCATTGTGTTTATTATAAACTAGCTGATGCCCGCGACTTCGTTCGCGTGGACTTTATGACTCCGGCGTATTAATATAAATAACAACTAATGAGAGAGAAAGATAGAGAGAGATAAGAAAGTACTTGTAACAGTGTTAGGAGTTAAAAGTCAATATTATTTTAATTCTTTCCTTCGGGAGCCAATATGAAAAGAGCTGAAGTGTTACTAACCCTGAAGAAAGCCACATTAAGTTGGCCATGCGAAAAAGCAGTCCTTAGATCGACATCAGCAGCTTTAAGCCTCTAAAACTGTGACTTATTTTCATAGGAAAGCAAGTAAACACTGTGTATTTGTAAAACTGTGTATTTTGAAAAGGAAAATTGTTATACGCGGAATAAATACAGTTTCACTGGCACCACTCACAGTAAACTTTAAGTGTCTCAGCAGACTATGCCGAAGTTTAGCGGCTAAAGTTCAGTGTCTAAAGTTCGGTGGGGATGACACACTAAATAAGCTGAAGTTCAGCCGCTGAAGTTCGGTGGAAACGCCGGACTGTAGTGATGTGCCGATATGAGAATTTAATCTTCCGTCTTTGGCGCGTCTGCGGCGAACGGACTCGGGAGCGGAAGAGGGAACGGAAGTGGAAAAGGGAACGGAAGCGGAAGCGGGAGCGGGAGCGGGAGCGGAAGTGGCAGCGGCGGCGGAGGCGGCGGCGGCGGCGGCGGCGGCGGCGGGGGCGGCGGCGGCGGCGGAGGCGTCGGAGGCGGCGGCGGCGGCGGAGGCGTCGGCGGCGGCGGAAGCGGCGGCGGCAGTGGCGGCGGCGGCGGCAGCGGCGGTGGCGGCGGCGGCGAGAGCGGGAGCGACGGCGGCAGTGGCGGCGGCGGCGGCAGCGGCGATGAAGGCGGCGGCGGGAGCGGCGGCAGCGGCGGCGGCGGGAGCGGCGGCAGCAGCAGGGGCGGCGTCGGCGGCGGCAGCGGCGGCGGGAGCGGAAGAGGGAGTACGGGTACAGGTACGGGTACGGATACAGGTACGGGTACTGGTACGGGTACGGGTACGGGTACGGGTACGGGTACGGGTACGGGTACGGGTACGGGTACGGGTACGGGTACGGGTACGGGTACGGGTACGGGTACGGGTACAAGTACGGGTACGGGTACGGGTACGGGTACGGGTACGGGTACGCGTACGGGTACGGGTACGGGTACGGGTACGGGTACGGGTACGGATACGGGTACGGGTACGGGTACGGGTACGGGTACGGGTACGGGTACGGGTACGGGTACGGGTACGGGTACGGGTACGGGTACGGGTACGGGTACGGGTACGGGTACGGGTACGGGTACGGGTACGGGTACGGGTACGGGTACGGGTACGGGTACGGGTACGGGTACGGATACGGGTACGGGTACAGGTACGGGTACGGGTACGGGTACGGGTACGGGTACGGGTACGGGTACGGGTACGGGTACGGGTACGGGTACGGGTACGGGTACGGGTACGGGTACGGGTACGGGTACGGGTCCGATTCAGGCAAAAGCATCGGAAGTTCGGCATTATGTGTTGCTAGTAATGCAAATAACATTGAAGGCATGCATTGGCTGAAATTCAGCCGCTGAACTTCGGCATACAGTGCTGAGACACTAAGTTGGGTTCCGTTACACAGTTTCGGCGGAGTCAAATTGCGCATTCGCATTATTGGCCCTCCAAAATTAAGACTTATTTTGTGAGCCGAGAGTCTATTTGCTGCAAGTGAATTAAGAAACTGAACTGGATAATTGGTGGTGTCGTCAACAACTCTATCCAAGAAATTAACAATAATTTGCGTCATAAGTTCTTTATTAATTGATTTACAATTTTTTGGTGTCAATATGGCGCGTTCACATAACCAAGAATTTTCTGGTGTGTTATGCTCTGAAGGTCCGCAAATACTGAACTTATAAGTTCTACTTCGGACGAAACAACTTTTTTGTTGAAAAAATTTCAATGTACAGACACATTTTTTTACTCTTTTATTATAGTATACATTTAGTATGTTTTTGTTCAGCGGCAACAAAAAACATCATCTATAAAAATTTCAACTGTCTAGCTATAATGGTTAATGAGATACAGCCTGGTGACAAACAGACAGACAAACAGTCGGACGGTCTAAGTAATAGGGTCCCGTTTCTACCCTACCCTATGGAACCCTAAAAATCGAATAAAATAAGTATTTATCGGGGGCTCCCATACTACAAACGTGATTTTTCATAGATTATGGTACGGAACCCTTCGCGCGCGTCCGACTCGCGCTTGGCCAGTTGTATTATAACTCAACAAAAAGTTCTCATCAGACTTAACAACTTTTGCTAAGGCGGCATTTTAATATTTCTTATAGTTTAGCTGGACCATTATAGTTCTGCATCATATGTTCCATTTTCCAAAATCAATTATAGCCTATATGTTGCCCAGGCTTCACAGCTATATAACAAAAAAAGTTTTATTCGAATCCGTCCAGTATTTCCGGAGATTAGCGTGTACAAACAGACAAACAGACAAACAGACAGACATTTTTTTTTATTTTCTTACTCTATTACTATATCTCCATCGCCACAAATATTTTTTTTTTGAAAAATTTTTAATATATAGTATAGATATGTGTAATTAATGTTAAATTATGTGTAGTTAATGTTTGTTATCAAGTACAATAAAGTTGTAAAATAATAAAATATATCTACTGTCTTTTGATCTGCGTGGGAAAAGATGTGTACTTTCTATGTTTTTTTTTTTTCTTTTTCCAAAACCAGCATAAGTGACGGATGACGTAGCTGTCATGACATGATGTTATAGACAGATGAAAGTAATCTTTGTTATTTCTGAAACACCCTGCATATCCTTATTCTTACAAATAAATGCGAAAGAAACTCCTATCTGTGTGAATATCTGTCTGTTACCTCTTCACGCTATAACCACTTAACGGATTTAGATGAAATTTAGTATAGATATAATTTAAGACCCGGGGAAGAACATAGAATAGTTTTCATCCCAAAATTCGAAAGCGGAGCCCGCGGACTAAGCTAGTTAATTAATAAATATATCTGGCATAGATATTATTGTATGCAGTTTATACAAACTTCATAAGAGTCAACCCTGTTGGCAAGTTTTTAATTAAATATCTAAATTCATGCTACATCCAAAGATAAGGAGTCGCGCCCTCGCGGATGTAGCGCGACCAACGACGCTTGACACTTTAACCTAATAATATCACCCCCTTGACCCGTACTTTGTACATGGAAAATTCACTAATTGTTCGCATGTGTTCCACATATAATGACGTAACTTCCAATTTTGATATTTAGTGCATCGGTTAATTCTATCAAAAAAAAAATATGTTATAATTAGTTCATGTTTCAGTGTAGGTTTTTGTATATTATGCATGCTGTGTTTACATCGAGAAGACTTTGCACTTTCACATGTTTCTTAATAACTAAGATATATAATGTTACTGTGTAATGTCAGTTTTGTGAACCTAATTTAAAAAAAAACATCCAGACATGTCAGCGAGTTGTGGTTTTAGGTATGCGATTGACTAAGCGATAACTAAATTTCATCAAACTCGCTATATTTGAAGTACTTAAAACAGGATACATTTATAAATCCAACTTTATCGAAGACTAGGAAGAAAGTCACAGAAGTCACAGTTCTAGAGCTGCATTAGCTACCAATAAAACAATGTCGTCGAAATTATCGAAGTCGTCAATGTCAATATTGAGGTCGCCGAGGTCGTCAATGTCAACATGATTTCGACCTCGATGACCTCGAATACCTACTTACAAAACTTAATTAGTGCCTATAATCTATAGTTGTAAAAACAAACACGTTAGCTACCCGTTATTTTAAAAAATCTGGTTAGCTAGCTTCCAATAAAATAATGTCGTCAGGGTCGTCGTGATACTCGAGGTCGGTGAGTTTGTCAAGGTCAATGTTGAGGTCGTCGTGGTTGTCAAAGTCGTCAGGGTTATCAATTTTTTTTTTAAACGGGTAACCATGCGGTTTTTAACAACAATAAGTACTATTTATTTTTTACCCATCACTATAAAATAATAATGGTGGTATACCTATATGTATAAATTCGGAAATTAATCCAATGAAATAATGAACAATGCATTTATTATTTCAAGAAGTAGGCGAATGATTTATTCGCGAATGAATTATTGGCGAATAATCTTATCACGAATGGTTTTTAATATTTATTCGAATAATTATTTGAATATAATTTATTCGAATAATAGCTTTAGATGCAACCGGGAACCTGCTAAGATGAAAAAAGATGGATCGGAAAGTCAAAACAATCAAGAGATGAGGTAAAAATCAAGTATCAAGACGTTTTCTTCCATCATATCCGCGACATGACGGCGCGGCGCGTAAGGCTATGAACAAATTGTTCATTCGCTTGGCAGATTCCCTCGGCGAACGCTGGGGTGAGGATTCTTATAGGTTCTATGATTCTACCGGGTGTAAAAGTACGGCCGTTACATGTAAGGCACTAAATTATTAAAGCTAGCCCCAAAGTAAGGTCGAGACACTCGAGACTTTTGTTGAAGAAGAAAGAAGAAACAGTGACTAATAAATAAACGCAGAAGTAAAAAGATAAAGACGGGCTCTAAAAGACTAGTATCCAGAGCCGTAAAATAATTATAAAAAAACAGCTGAAACGGGTCTTAAGAGCGGCCTTCCTGTCTTACTTTTCATACAAAACCTCGTACGTGATTACGGCGTTGTATCTGATCTTTCTCGAAATCTTTTGAACTCACAGGTATCTTGTGCGCTATTTCTAGGTTTCTATGGAAACAAAAAATTAAAATTGAGATAAACAAAGTCAGTATAAGCTTCCAAAAATCTGCTTTGCTGTACAAATTTTAGCTGAACTTTGACCGTTCGTAAAGTACTCATAAAATGTAAAGGTAAAGAAAATATTTCGATACAACCTAGCAAATGTAATGAAAATTTTGAATACAAGACATTTATTTCACACACTGGTAAACACGTATCACCTGGAACAAGTTTTATAAATTTTCCGCACCCTATGAATAGTTAATATTCTTTTTTTAGATAGTTATTAATAATACTAATTTCAATCAATAGAATGCAAACCGTGCCCTTAGGTGCTATCTCTCTCTTTTTGCTTTGCCTCTTTTTCTAGCATTGCCCTGGATGAAACAACAAGCTTTTCAAACTATACTCGCGTTGACGGCAGAGCCGTCGGGAAGGGCCGCCTTAAGAGCGGCCTTCCCGTCTTGCTTTTCATACAAACGCTCATACGTGATTATTCCGTTGTATCTGATCTTTCTTGAAAACTTTTGAACTCACAGGTATATTGGACACTATTTCTAGGTTTACAACAAAGTCATTATAAGCCTCCAAAAATCTGCTCTTTTGCACAAATTTTAGCTGAACTTCAACCGTTCATAAAGTACTCATAAATTGTAAAAGTAAAAAAACATATTTCGATACAAACCTCGCGAATATAATGAAAATTTTAAATACAAAACATTTATTTCACACACTTGTAAGGCTTACCTACTGATAAACACGTATCACCTGGAACAAGTTTTATAAAATTTCCGCACCCTATGAATAGTTAAAATTCATTCAATGGATAATTAATAATAATACTAATTTCATTTAATTGAATGCAAACCATGCCCTTAGGCACTATCTCTCTCTTTTTAGTTTGCCTCTTTGCCCTGGATGAAACACCAAGCTTTTCAAACTATGATCGCGTTGAAAACAGAGCGGCCGGGAAGGGCCGCCTTAAGCCGGGTCCGCTGCACTTGTATATTCTAAATCTTTGGTCCGCTGCCACCATTTTCTAACATAACTTTGTTAGAAAACATGAAATTTCATTCATTTGTATGAACAAAACGCCCATTTTTAGGGTTCCGTAGTAAACAAGGATCCGACGTCAAAGGTTACAACGTCATAATCATGTACGAGAGCGTTTGTATGAAAAGTAAGACGGGAACGCCGCTTTTAACAAAAGATTTAAGAAGATACAGAGCATTTCAAGTAACTTTCACTGTGACGTCACATTACAAGCCCCCACTCTGGCACTTAGACGCTGTATTTTTAACCGAGGGAACAGCTGAAGATACATAGGTACATACATTTTACAAGATACATAGTGGCGAAACACATACCTTCCTTTTGACTTCGCCGAAGTCGGGTAAAAAGAACATTTAGCTTTGAATAGATAACGCAGTAATACAATGAATATTCATGTCGAATATTTGAATATTCCCCTCGTTAAGATGTTTTACCGAAGTTCAAAAAGAATAGAGGGATTTTATCTACGGACGACTTTCGGAAGCAAAACGTATGTTCTTTTTAATCCGTCAGTTAAATTAACTATCCAACAAGACATTATTAAAAACAAACAAAAACCCACTGCCTCTTTATACAACGTTGAAAGGGACATACCCGTAATAAATCGAACCGCGGGTTGTACTAGATTACTATAGTATACTAGCTGACCCGGCAAACGTTGTTTTGCAATAAAAAAAATTAGGGGTGGACTACCCCTAACATTTAGGGGGATGAAAAATAGATGTTGGCCGATTCTCATAGATACCGGATAAGCACAAAAAATTTCATCAAAATCGGTCAAGCCGTTTCGGAGGAGTATGGCAACGAAAACTGTGACACGAGAATTTTATATATTAGATTAAAACTAAAATAAAAACAAAAAAAAATCGACAATCCCTTACAAATAAATAGCCTGGGCTGCTGCACTCTTTTGTATGGAAATGCGGTTATTTTTGTGTTTTGGCCTTTATTTTAATTTCATTATGCTACAGTGATATGCATTATGCTATATACAATGTGAAAGGGACATACCCGTAATAAATCGAACCACGGACTATGCTACATCACTAAAGTATAATGAAATTAAAATAACAGCCGAAACACAAAAAAAAATTTCAACATTTTCATACAAAGGTGTGCAGCCGCTCGGACAATATGTATAAGAATGTCGAAAAATTTTTTTGTTATTTGGTTGTTTTTTTAATTTCATTACATTATAGTGATGTAGTATAGCCCGTGGTTTGATTTATTACGAGTATGTCCATTCCACATTGGTTTGATTTATTTATTTATTTAATATCTTAAAAGCACTAATCTTTGTGACACTTTTTTTTTTTGGTAAATTGTACATAAACATGGATCAATCCGCTAGATGACAACAAGTCAAATCAAACACTTTTTTCTAAACGTCAAAACAAACATTTTGTATGGAATTTGTATGAAATACTAAAGCGTGACGTCATGCTTTTTTAGAGTCAAATGGCGTTCTTAATGTTAGTATTTTTGCATTAATACATTTTAGATTTATCTTGTTGAAAATGAATATGATCAATGAAAAGTGACAGTATTTTGTGACGTTTTATTTTATGAACTGTGCCGAATAATTTATTTTTGACCCAGTCATCTACCCAATTTCTGTTATCATTATTCTAAATAATTTAAATAACACCAATTGTTAAATACTTGTTGTAACGTATATAATGTACTTTTTAATAAACTGTCAATTTAAGTCAGTATGAGCTTAACAATGTTTCCAATGCCTGTCATGCTGTGTGTACACGTTTTTTGGGTCTCAGTCTAGAGCAGTCTTTTCCAAAGTGGGCGATAACGCCCCCTTGTGGGCGCTGGAGGCTTTAAGGGGGGCGGTAACGGGCCCAGAATAAAGTTGGGGGGGCGCTGATGTGATTTAAGCAATGAGTGATTTATAACTTCAGCTATTTCACGGAATCAAACACAGAAAAAATTTCGTGTTTTAAAGTTTCGCAGGTGAGGTCCCCACTTCCGATAGTCTTTATTATTGTAAAATTGTATTATTATTGTTATTTTTTATTTAAACAATGTTGATTATTGTTATTTTAACAATGTTGATTATTGTTATTTTTTATAAAAGATACTCTAATGTACTGGTGTATGTATTATTATTGCTCTCTCTTGTAAAAAAGTCTAGTTTAGAATATAGGTTGAATTAAACTACAGGCAAGACAAATATGTGATTCAGGTTTTTATGGTGAAAAAAATGGGGGGCGCTACAAAATAACTGATTTTTTAAAGTGGGCGTTTGACAAAATAAGTTTGGGAACCTCTGGTCTAGAGCAAAGTGTCTGTAAATTCTTAGATTTAATCAAAAGTGATTGTGACCTATTGTGTATGCCATAATAAACAATATACAACTAATCACTACAGTTTATAACCTAATGCGATGGTGCTGACATTTATTACTGATATGTCCCGTCCACGTTGACCCAGTGTCACTCTCAGAATTAAGACGAATCTATTGACACCTCTCAAGCTTAAATTCATCGAGCCGTTCAGGCTGCAGAGCGTGCCTAGCAATTATGCATACATACATACTCTCGAAAAACATAACCCTCCTTCTGGCGCAGTCGGGTAAAAATAATGGACATTTCAAAAATCAAGAATCATTTTATTTGCATTATACAATCGATTTCTGAGATGTTAGTAAATGTTAGTATATAGATTTTTTTTTTTTTTTTTTACAATTACTTAAACTGATTTATTTCATATAAAATATTAGAAAGTATATAGATTGTATAAATCTGCAGATAGGATGCAAACAATGTTATCGTTTAAAATTAATTTAAACTCATACTGTCTTATTATAAAACCCAGACTAACTTTGTTGCTAGGTTTAAACTATTATCCGACCAAAAAAAGTTGATATCTAGATAATGGTTTAAATCTAGTAACAAAGTTAATCTGGGTTTATAATAAGATGGTTAGTAATTAGCCTAGAAATTTAAGTTACAATAACATCAAAGCTTAATATTTTGTTTTGATTTGCAATAGGTTACAAATTTTCCAATTAGTTTATAAGTATATGTTTTCAAAACTAGAAAACCGTCTTCAATACCGATTTTAAAAAATATTCTAGGCTTATCCGACAAGTAGGTACTTATTCCAAACAAAAAAAGGAATTTTACAAATTGGTCTTCTAGTTATCGGGGAAAATGCATTAAAAAAACATATGCAACATGGAAGGGGCTCGTAATAAATCAAACCACGGGCTATACTAGAACGCTGAAGTATAATGAAATTAAAATAACAGTCAAAAAACAAAACAAAAATTTGGCATTTCTATACTAAAGTGTGCTGCCGCCCGGGCATATTGTATGGGAATACCAATTTTTGAAGTGGAAACTTCTTTATTGGCGTTGCACACTTTTTTTGTAATGGGTAAAAAATGTTAAACTCGCGTCAGGAAACGCGCGTCAGGACACGTGACACCTGATCGAAAATTCGTAAGACGGATGGAGCGTAGACAGCCAGCGCGGCGTGGGAGAGGAAGTATCCCCCTCTTTTTCTACGACGCGGCGAAAATGTATGCCTGCATCTGCTGTTTCGTTTAGGCGGCGCAGGGCGCTTGCGAGCGTGGCACGCTGTAAATAAATAAATATTGTATTCTACCACATAAATGATAGTACTTTAATACTAATAATTAAAGCAATTCGTGCAAAATTATTCCCTAACCATTCCAAAATATCAAAAATGCACAACTTTAATATTCAAGTTTTCACTTCTGCCGGCACTCCCGGAGTGCAACCCGTCGGTTTTTTTTACTGTTCTTTAAATTTCAATAAACCATACTGATGTAGTATAATAGCCTGTGGTTCGATTTATTACTAGTAAGTCCCTACCACGTTGTATACATTCGAATTGATAACCTCCCCCTTTTTGAAATCGGTTATAAAGGTAAAATCACAATAGAAAGGCTTACATATTTTGACCAAAACTCTATAAATTCATGAGAACCCTCCACGGCTATTACTTGCAGAGACCTCCGAAACATGGACATATTTTACGAGTATATATTAATGGATGAATTATTGCGTTCATGCAATTGAAATTAAATTGGGTTAAATGTACCCTTCATGAAAATGGAGAATTTATTCATTTTAACTATTTATTTTATACACGGTGATTTTTCATTGGTTTTGGAGCCGAATTCCACTTCATAAGGATCGTTAGTAAGACCTAATAAGTTAGTCAAAATGGAAGTCGAAAATGTTACTACTTATTTTAATTGTTTTTTTACGTTATTAATTTTGTTATAATATATGAAATATCATGTTAAAAATTTAAAATGTTTGAATACTAATTCAATTTAACAATCATTAAAATAGTGAAAGGAATAAAGGCCTAGCGGACCCGAGGAACTTTATTCCGCTTGCTCCCATTCCCGTTCCTGTTCCCGTTCTCGTTCCCATTACCGTCATTTCCTAGAGCTAAAAGAAAGCTCCGGATCTATTTACCTTAATGTTTTTGTCTCTCACTTAAACAATGACGAAGTTTCATAATAATATAAATTTTCAACCCCTAATGCACCCGCGGGGATGCTATTTTTTTAAATCCAATTATGGATTATTATTTTTTACTAACAACTAATTCAAAAATGTCATGTGTTTCGCTTCAAATTTGACGAAGATTCATGCAAACTTGCAAACTTATTTCACCCCTATAGGGAGGTAATTTCATAATCTAATTAATGCATTATTATTTTCTACTAATTACTAAAATAAATTGAAAATTCAAGTGTCTCACTTTAAAAATTATGAAGTTTCATACAAACTGGCAACCCGTATTTTACCTCCTTAGGGATGGAATTTCCAAAAATCCTTTCTTAGCGGACATCTAATAGTCACAATCTACCTTCCTGCCAAATTTCATCTTCATCGGCTAAGTAGTTTTCGAGATTTCGTGATGAGCGAGTGAGTGATTTTCAAGTGTCATATATATAGATAGATAGATATATATAGAAGATAGAAGATTGCAGGAAAACTGTCAATTTAACTCCAAGAAACTATGACGTTATTGTTTTGTATTTCATACAAATCCCGTAGAAAATGGTTGTTTTGACGTAAAGAAAAAAGTGGTAAGTAATTAAAGTTATTATATAAACAGTAACTCCTTTGTTCAACTCCCCCAGAGCCAAGCAAAGGGGGTCCATTAATTACGTGAGGTGATCAGGGGGAGGAGGTCAAGCAACGTCTCACCAAATCTCACCTGGTGGAGAGGAGGGATCTCGAAAGACACCATGAATTCTTTTTTTTTCTTTTTTTTTGAATCTGAGAGAATCAGATCAAATATTGTTAACCATGTTTTAGACTAAATATGGCAAAATCTGATACATTTTTATATATATATATTAAATTCTTATTCAGTCCATGGAAACTCGTACACGGCCATGAGCCAATGTCTCTTGCCACCCAAAGCGTTTTATTTTTACACAGAAATAATTTTAATTTCCTCAATCTTTTCAAACATTCTCAATAAATTAGTCACAATTTCCACACATTTAACTAAACGCCACAAATTTCCCTATCAACCATTGGGAGTGGTGCCAAATCGGTAATTATTTTGATATGTTAATCTGAAATCAGTTTTAATGTGTTGTGTCGACGTTAGGCGCAGTTTGGGAGATGGCGACATTTGTATCTGTCTGTTAGGACGTCTGAATAATGTGTGGAGACATAACTAGAGTATTTAGTTAAGGATACACACAGACGGTAAGAAAAGGCGAATTTGCTGCTCATAGTAGCGACAAAATTTAGACCACCTTATACTTAGAAAAGTTTCGGTTTGGACCACCCCATACTTAGACAAGTTTCGGTTTAGACCACCTCATACTTAGACAAGTTTCGGTTTGGACTACTTTATACTTAGACAAGTTTTGGTTTGGAGCACCTCATACTTAGACAAGTTTCGGTTTGGACCAACTTATACATAGACAAGTTTTGGTTTAGACCACCTCATACTTAGACAAGTTTCGGTTTAGACCACCTCATACTTAGACAAGTTTCGGTTTGGACTACTTTATACTTAGACAAGTTTTGGTTTGGACCACCTCATACTTAGACAAGTTTCGGTTTGGACCAACTTATACATAGACAAGTTTTGGTTTAGACCACCTTATACTTAGACAAATTTCGGTTTCGCCCACCTCATACTTAGACAAGTTTCGGTTGGGACCACCTTATACATAGACAAGTTTTGGTTTAGACCACCTCATACTGAGGCAAGTTTCGGTTAAAACCACCTCATACTTAGACAAGTTTCGGTTTGGACCACCTTATACATAGACAAGTTTTGGTTTAGACCACCGCATACTGAGACAAGTTTCGGTTAAAACCACCTCATACTTAGACAAGTTTCGGTTTGGACCACTTTATACATAGACAAGTTTTGGTTTAGACCACCTTATACTTAGACAAGTTTCAGTTTCGCCCACCTCATACTGAGACAAGTTTTGGTTAAGACCACCTCATGCTTAGACAAGTTTTGGTTTGGACCACCTTATACATAGACAAGTTTCGGTTAAGACCACCTCATGCTTAGAAAAGTTTCGGTTAAGACTCATACTTAGACAAGTTTCGGTTTGGCCACCTAATACTTAGACCAAGTTTCGGTTAAGACCGCCTCGTACTTAGAGACACTTTTCGGTTAAGATCACCTCATACTTAGACAAGTTTCGGTTAAGACCACCTCATACTTAGACAAATTTTGGTTTGGACCACCTCATACTTAGACAAGTTTCGGTTAAGACTACCTTATAGTTAGACAAGTTTCGGTTAAGACCACCTCATACTTAGACAAGTTTTGGTTTGGACCACCTCATACTTAGACAAGTTTCGGTTTGGACCACCTCATACTCAGACAAGTTTCGGTTTGGACCACCTCATACTTAGACAAGTTTCGGTTTGGACCACCTCATACTTAACCAAAATGCTTAGTCTGTCCCATTAGCGATAATGACGTGATTGTACTCGTATTGTTATTAAAATCTGCGCGAGAAGAGAAGCAGCTGGTACACTCAAAGTTTTTTCTTTTCTCCCAGACCAGCTTGAAGATCGTGTAGCTGTTTGTGAGGACTCAACAACTGTTTGGTTATCTAGAGATACCAGCCAAGTCCGACGCTTAATGAGCCTTGTAGAGCACGGAAAAGTTCAGGATAAAGTGCCTATACTATCGTTACATGTAAGTACAATATCTTACAAAACTTTGAGCTTATCGCAGTTTTTAGGGTTTCGTGCCCAAAGGGTAAAAACTGGACCGGGCTGTCCGTCTGTCCGCCACTCTGTCACCAGGCTGTATCTTATATACTGAGATAGCTAGACAGTTGAAAGTTTCTCAGATGATGTATTTCTGTTGCAGCTATAACAACAAATACTAGAAACGTAATTTTTTTTGATAATGGTACGGAACCCTTCGTGCGCGTGTCCAACTCGCACTTGGCCGGTTCTTCTTGTAAGTTATTAACTATTTATATCATGGGCCCAGCTACGGGGATCATGCATTCCATGCGTCCGTCCTTTTACTTACATACGATAGAGGCGCTGTTCAGTTTTAACCGACGTCCAAAATGAAGTTATGAATTTGAAGAGGTTATGAATTCGTTGCGATTTATTATTTTATTTAATGTATGTTCACTGATTATTCGAAAACGCCTGGAACAACTTGAATTTTTTTTTTGTTTGAATGCTTACGCTTTCGAACCAAAAAAAAACAGAATACACATGTTACGTAGTCCTATATAAATTATATCAAAATCGATTGTGTAGTTCAGGGGCGAAGTCAGTTTTGAAATTATTACATACAAAACATACACGGAGGCGATACGAATACATTTATTTTTTTTATGTTATAGGGCGGCAAACGAACAACCGGGTCACCTGATGTTTTAAATTACAGTTACAGTTACATTGACGCAAATATTCATTTGAAATAAATTGTTTCAAACGAAATATGGTGATAATTAAAAATTTAATTTGTACCAATGTCTAGAAAGACCTTTAAACTATTTCATGAATAACCTTTAAAATTATTATTGTGTACAAAAGTGGCCACTTTTGGCGAAAAACCATTTTAAAACTAGACAGACTACCAATATTACTTTCAAAGGTTATTCATAAAATAGTTTAAAGGTCTTTTTAGACATAGGTACAAATATTTTTTTTAAATATCTTCATGTTTAGTTTTAAATAATTTATTTCAAATAGAGACGCCACTTCTGCTACCATTTCGCTTTAAGAGTACAGATGTTATACATTCTACGTGTCCGTGTATCACCGCACGCTCTACTAACAGTGTGTATAAATATCTTTGTATTCATCGGCTCGTTACTGTACAAACAAGACTGTCTGTCTGTAAATATATCCGGAACTATTGGGATTGATATACATACGTGCGGCGACCTAACAGCTGTCACGGGTTCTGGACTCTGTCTGTCCCGTAGGAGCTCGGTCGCCCGATGGTAAAGTACGCATAAACACATTGCTAACGCTTTCGCAAGTTAAGGCGGCCCTTCCCGGCCGCTCTATCGTCAACGCAAGCATAGTTTGAAAAGCTTGTTGTTTTGTCCAGAGCCATGCTTGAAAAAGAGGCGCAAAGCAAAAAAAGAAAGATCTCGCCTGGCTCGGTTTGCATTATATTGAATGAAATTAGTATTATTATTGACTATCCATTGAAAGAATATTAATATAATATTAACTTCATAAAACTTGTTCCAGGTAATACGTGTTTTTCAGTAAGCGTTACAAGTGTGTGTAATAAATAAGTCCTATTTAAATTTATTTTCATTACATTTGCGAGGTTCGTATCGAAATATTTTTTTACTCTTACAATTTATGAGTACTTTATGAACGGTCGAAGTTCAGGTAAAATTTATGTAAAAAGCAGATTTTTTGAGACTTATACTGAATTAGTTTCTCCAAATTTAATTTTTTTGTTCGATAAAAACCTAGAAATAGCGCACAAGATACTTGGTAGTTCAAAAATTTCAAGAAAGATTAGTTACAACGTCATAATCTCGTACGAACGTTTGTATGACGGGTAGGCCGCTCTTAAGAGTCTACCTGAAATTCAGTGCTGTAGGAAATAGTTTAAAGGGTTATCTAGGGTTATACCAAAGCCAAATTTTAAATAATACCTCCGTTTCTTTTAAACTGATTTATTTCAAATGGAGGCAGCGCTACACCTCAGGTAACCCCTCCCCTTAAGCGACCATCATGGATCGCAACAAGGCAAACGGCTTGACCACTGGACCAGGAAGGCAGTCCAGGGGCGAAGTACTGGTAACAAAGTCTAAAGTCAAAGGTCTCCATCCCCAAGGAACGCACAAAGAGTTGGAGGCATTGTTTGATTTTAATTTCCAACTCATTTCGTATTCATTAATCTTTTTGAGGGGAGACGTTAGTCTGAGATCGCACTGTATGATTTGTAAGTTCATATGTTATTTGATCAAAACTTCCAACTAAAGGTTGTTCATTTTGGTTATGAATAGTGGTTTAAAATCAGATTTTAGTAATTAGGCTTAAATTTTTTATTAATTTCGCTTATTGGTGTGCCTTTCTCATCTGAGTTAGAACGCTGCTCAGTTATTCACGCTTCCTCTTGGTATTTCACAGCTTTAGAAGTCACTTTGTTTAGAAATATTAAATCGGAAAGGTACTGGTATAAAGGTACCAAAGAACAATAAATAATACTATTGTATCGTTGTAGCCTTATAGCTCTTTCTTTTTTGACAAGCATATATTTATTTACGCTGACTAAAACATTTTAAGTTGCTCGTAATATGGTTTTTGATAATAGTCTGTATTAACAGATATTGAAGTAAACAAGGTTCTTAACATACAGGCTGCATTTCGACTGCAAAATTGCGGTTCAAATGCAGTTTGATTGCAGTTCGCTTGACTGAAATCGTTTTGACGTTGCTATATATACCTAGACAGCGGCATAAAATCCATAAATTATTTTAGAGTTTAGATAATATTTCTCGAAAAGTAAATCATGGAGTACATATAATCTACGGTAGTGGACAAATTTTATTTTTTTGGCTCATTAGGTACATTATTAAAAAATGTTGTATAGGTACCTATTTTTCTATTCTCTGATTAGCCAATACTGACAAAAATACACCTATTTTACTATACGGTGACGTAAATTGCCCCAACTATAAGATAAGATAAGATAAAATTTCTTTATTGCACCAACTAAGTATGACAATTATCAAAAGAACATTTAAAATCTAGTAGGTACAAAGGCGGGCTTATCACTTAAGTGATTTCTTCCAGTCAACCTTTTGGGTAAGAAGACTTTAAAAGATGTGGGGGAGTTGACGCAGATAGGGCCGTAACAGACGCGGCGCAAGTTGCGCCGCGTTACAGCTAGTGATGGGCGATGCATAAATATTCAATCAACCCATTTGAGTATTTACTCAGTAGATTTAGTAAATACCTGATATATATCCTTATTTATCCATTTGGTAAGTAGATTGATTTATATGAGTTGCGACTCATTTTTATATTCATATTCATTATTTCATGTTTTCATGACACTTTTGAAACTTAAATCTAGTAAGTATACACTTGCAATTCTCGTCGGAAAGTGTGTGCGTACGCCATAATATGCTTAAAATGTAGGTAAACGTTATATGCGACGCTAAATTATATGAAAATACCATACTAATAATACACTGAAAGTAGACTTCTTTGACTAATTATAATTTTTTGGTGGGAGGTGTGCATAGACGTAATTTTAAGTAAAAATAAGTAAACAGACATCAAATGCGATGTCAATACATGAGCACGCTCTATTTATTAAATCTAGTGAGTAACTCAAATAGATAGATTGAGTACTATCCACTGCCCATCTCTAGCTGTTACGCGACGCAACTTGCGCCCCGTCTGTTGCGGTACTTAACGAAAAAATATGGGTAGTTACATTATTGTTGGATACCTACCCTAATTGGCGGACAAAATATAATATCTAATATATTTTAGAACCAATCCACAGCCCTATTGAAGAAATACCAAATGCCCGTTCAAATCCTGCAGTTGGAACTTGCACTATAAAGGATAACAAAAGAACATTACTATGCTAAATTCACTAATTTATTTATTGTTTTCTCGTTTTTTATTTTAGAAGTAAAAACATGTATCCGCTTTTATATACAATAAACAGTTTAGTACTACTACTAAACATTATTGATTTTATACTTTTAAAATAACCTCACATTCATAAAAAATTGCAAAAGTTCGCTAAACCTGTTTTGGTTAAAACCTATTTTGTCCCGTGCCCTTTTTTCAATATTTGACATAGTAAAAACGATACAAAACATATTTATTATTAGCAAACGTATGGTAATTTTTCATACGGCGGTAGATTTTAAGGTACTTACTTACGTGTAGGTTCTTCCTGTAGTTTAGTCAGAGACTGCCATCTAGCGACATCAAATGAAACCACGGCGTCATATATTTATTAATCCTAATATTTTTCTATCATTCCTCAATATTTACCTATAACAGCGTCTTGCCAAACAGTCGCTATACAAAATATGTATGTCTGTCTGTGCCGTATGTTTGTACT
The DNA here is from genome assembly GCA_943193695.1 of Acrobasis suavella. Lineage (NCBI taxonomy): Eukaryota > Metazoa > Arthropoda > Insecta > Lepidoptera > Pyralidae > Acrobasis > Acrobasis suavella. The sequence goes on from OW971956.1 coordinate 6,781,715, forward strand.
GGCTAATTGGAACGCGTCGTCGCCTGCGGGCGTATAGGGTTGCGGGGACATCGATAAAAAAATATATTACTTAGTCGATAGATATAGATTTTTAATATTTATAGTGTGAAACTCGAAAACCGCTCTAACGATTTTGATGAAACTTGGTATTATTGGTTTTGGGGCCGAAAAAAACAAATTAGCTAGCGTTCATTTTCGAAAACATCTTTTTCTTGATGTTCTTTATCAAGCGAAATTCAATCACCCAGGTATGTACCTACTTGATTTTTAAATAAGAAAGCACATTCGAGCATAGGATACCTACAATCAAATTCATAAATACTAATACACTTTTGAAGAGTAAATTAAAAAAAAATGAAAAAAAGTTTTACAGACTAGGTACATATGAAATGAATGGGCTTGAGATAATCTCAAATATATATACTATTTTTTATATAATTTTAGGATAAATAGTAAAAATTGGCCATTCCATTATTTCCGGTAAAGAAAATCCAGTAAAGTTCTTTACCTATGCATTCCAGGAAAACATGTACAAATGAGTTGAACAAAGATGGCGGACTTCAAAGTATTTTTATACAAATTTCCGGCACGTAAGTTAAACCAAAATGGCAATAATCGGCGCAGGTACAAATAATGCGCCAACGACAGCCATTTTGGTTCAATTTACGTGTCGGGAAATATACAAAAATGCTTTGAAGTCCGCCATTTTTGTTCAACTTATTTGTGTCGCATTGTAAAAAAGTCTATGATAAATTTATGATATTTAAATTAGTGTTATAAGACGTTTTATTTTACTTCAAATGAATGTCAACGAGTTTGTCTCGCTCATGTCCGGTTTTATTGTTCTTGGTGGTTGCGCGTAAAGCAAACCCCAGCTTAACTCTTCATACCTATGACATCCCGCCAAAACTCCTCGAAAATCTTCATTAGATAACATCCTACTGAATCTTTATCGATAACATCCAACTTCGGCACAACCCTCCGCCGCGCTCCAGGTATCTTGTTTAAATATTAATCCTAACGACAAAGGGTCGATGGTGCCGGTCTGTTGTTCTATTCTGCGCTACGACCGGCGGAGGGTTAACCGCCGCGAGTGCTTCGAATTTGTGTTGCTATTTTTAAATTTAGAATAGGAAAATATTATTCGGATTTAAATTATAAATGACGCTTCTATATTCTTTGATGCGTTGATCCAATTTTTGTGACAATTTATGAATTTAACCAATTCGCTGTTACCGTCTTAGAAAAGGACTAATCCATCTCTTCCTACTCTGTGGATGTCGTAAGAGGCGACTAAAAGACTATGCACAAACATCACGTGCTATAACTGCATTTTTCAGGAAGTTTATAAGTCGATCGGTGGCTGGTTATAAGAATTTTGATACCAATGCATTCTCCATTGGTTTTAAAAGTGTGCTCCAAAGCGACACAGCTGAAGGTGAATGAATGAAAACCTCTTTATTGCAACAACTCGAAAAAAAAACATAAAAAAGAAGTTTTACACTTTGAAATACATCGGTACAATGGGCGGTCTTATCGTTTAGAGCGATCTCTTCCAGACAACCGGTCGATGAAGAGGAATGTAGGCACGTCAGAAATAACGGTGGTGCAAAAAAAACTATATGTTAAATCAATAGGTATGATAGTTAAGGTTACTTTTAATTTACATAATACACTACACGTATATTCTACATATATAATACACTTACATAAAAAATAACATATATACAATACAATAGGGTGCAACCGGGAGAAGAAATTAGCAGTAGTCTCAACTACTTTCTTTTAGGTTATACTTTTGTTTTGTGTTAACGCTGTAACGCTCGTGTAGTGGTGTTCAGTACGAGAAAGTCAAGCAATTGTTATATTCCAAAAACAACTCAACAATAATAACCAAAAAAACAAGTAGGAAAAGAATGAACCTAACCAATTATTAATTCCCCTTTCCCTATTCCACCTGTTTGGATTCCCGTCGAGCAATAATCACAGATGAAATAATATATCGAATCGACACACATTTATTCTCAAAATTTCATGGATTTCATTTAAAAAAGTCAAATTTTATCTTTTTTCTTTCAGCTCAACTGCTGGACTAAAGATCTCTCCTAATAAAGAGAGAATTTACCCATAATCAAGAAAAGATGCCTATATAATACCTATATACCTAGTCTTATTCTATGAAAGCAATTTATGCATACTTGCAACTTTCTCATTAAAAAAAACCGAGTTACGTTTTAGAAATTCTACAGTAGACTAGAGTATGTATCATTTGATTTTATTTCATCACACGCCAATTTTCTTAGCTTAGCACGAATATTTGCGTTAAAGTATATTTGTTTCGCCTTTGTCTACGTTTCGTACGCAAAAAATGAAAATTCTATTTACGTTCGATAGAGGCGCTATTCATTTTTGCACACAAACCAAATACGAAGGCGATACGAATACTTTGACGCAAATATTCGTGCTGAGAGTACAGCCCATCAAATTTCTGTCGTGAAATTGCAAGATTGGGAACCACTGCCATAGACTATAAATAAAAAAGATTCGATCTCCGTTAATTGAATGATCGGCACCGGTCAGCGAATCGGTGCTTTTTTGTCCGACTGCAAAAAGGAGGGTTATGTATTGTCCGCCCGTCGCATTTGCCCTTTTCTGCCTGTTTCAATTGTTAACCGATCGACAGCAGAAAATTTATACATAATATATTCAAATTAAGTAACATCTACTTAATTTGAATATATTATGTACAAATTTATATTTAAATCGGAACAAATTTGATTTGATTTCGACCTCCGTGGAGTATTAGTTAACACTCTAGTCCGTCACTGGTTCTGGAATCGATCCATAGCCGTGGCAAGTTGGAAAATGGGCCTTTTAAAAATTACCTAGGCCTTGAGTGTTTGTCTCTACTTATATTTGTTTTTTATAAAAATAAATGAAAGTACACCATGCCGCACAGTCATAATCTTTGAGACTATGTTTTACTTTAGCTTTAATTTTAATCATACGTATGTATATTTTTTTCTTTTCTCTTAATAAACTTGGTCATAGTAAGTACTATCGTAAGTTCAGTATCCCATAACACCAGTTTAAAATTTACTTTGGGGGTAGCTTAATCAGAGAGACTACAAAAAAAACAGAAAAACTTGGAGCTGCAGAACTTGTATGAATGGAAAGTATTTTTTTTTTTCGAATATTGCGATCCTGGAATTCTTTGTTTAAAGTGGTTCAGAATCATGGTACATACTAAAAAAGTAGATAGGTAAGGTCTAATAACAATAAATAAGTAAATTTGCACAACGAAAGAGCTACTGCAAAAAGTTATATGTCGTTTTTCCGCAGCAGACGCATCGTTCACATTCCGCCATCTGCCCAAAAACGACATAAAAATCGTCGGGAGGACGCCCGGACGGGGCGAACGGTCAATTAGTGATGTCTGGGCGAAACGCGACCGGAACGCCGTTTTAGGGTTAAATTTAGAAATTATCGTTTCGGTGTTTTAATTGAAGTAATTTTAGTTATACATATATACCGTTTCACGTTAGTAAAGATAATATAATGAATATCGTAACAGATACCCTAGGCAAAACTAGAGTTGCCGGTAGGCACACAGAGATGGCAGCACACATGACAAGCAAAAAAGTGACAAAGGTAGTGTTGAGTATGCTTTAAAAATATTTATTGCATTTCGTATAAGTCTTATTTCATTAATTGTACTACTAGTTTATTTAAATAACATTTATAAAAGATTTTAATGTAGTGACAAGAAAGACGGCTTTTCTTCTCCGCTTCGCAAGATCTTTGGCATTCTTGGGTGATCGACCATAAACATATGCATATTTCTGTACACAGGGTTACTTTTTAAGTTTTTAATCACTACCAACCTCTTTGGAGGAAGTTCAGTCCATGGTTCTAAACTAAGTACTTTCCATAAACACAATTTATGAAAAAAAGATCAGCTTTCCATACTAGTCAGTGCTCGGCCAAACGGATTTTGTATGGGAGTGCGAAATTTTAATCGATTTTTAATAACTTTTTTTATAGAAATTAATTCAGCATCATGGACTGAACTCGCTCTTAAAATGTTACTGGTGTTTTTTAAAGGAACCCTGTATAGGTTTTTCACGATGTTTTCCTTGGATGAATTTAAATGAATGATAAGATTATCTAAAAAATCTAATGTGTGTTTTTATTTTTTTTTTATTTGCCTTCAAATTAAACAAAAAATAACAAGAGTTTGCTTAACCTATTTTAGTTAAAACATGTTTTGTCCCTTTCCTTTTTTTGAATATTTGACGTTGAAAGAATGAGACAAAACATATTTTAACTCAAATATATTTGCAAACGTTTGTACATTTTTATGAATAAAAAGGTCTTTAATGTCCCTTATTTTGCTTTTTCGTATGTATGTGGCCAACACAGGTGACAGATTTTTTCAAGCTACCCTATGATGACAGCCGGGACCAACGACTTGTACGTGCCTTATAAAGCACGGAGGAGCTTGAAAATTTTTTATACCACTTGTGGTCACCCATCCATGTCTGACCGTGCCTGGTGTAGCTTTAGAAAGAAAGAAGAATAAAAATACCGTATTTGGAGCGTTTAAAATTTACAGTAGTTACATAACTAACTGAAACTAGTTTTAACTTGCGAAATCACTAGTAATTTGCATTCCAGCCGAACCACCAAGCTTCTGCATTATACCTTTGCCTTCTGGGTCAAACAAAGTATTTTTGATCTTGTGACTGTAAAAAGACTAGAGTCCAAGGCCACAAAATCTATTTAGGCCACTTTTAGGCTCGGCGCAAACGGGCCACCGACGTCTTTTGTGCTAATCAGTGCCGCCACAAGCCGTGTACGGCGAGTCCATACAAAATGTTTGAAAACTACAGGATCGGTGGCCGCGGTTGTATGATTTTGGCCGGTGGCCCGTTTGCGCCGTGCCTTAGAATAATAAGAAACGGATGGAAAAATTAAAAACAATCAGTGATGGGTTGCTAGTTGCATCGCCTATTAACATAATCCGCATTTTTACCCGTCTGCCCCAGAAGGAGGGTTATGTTTTCGAGACTATACGTATGTATGATTGTTTGGCACGCTCTGCAGCCTGGACGGCCTGATGGATTTTAGCTTGAGAGGTGTCGTTAAATTTGTATTTACTGTGAAAGTGACACTGGGCATATCAAAACTTATTAAAAAAAACAAAATGGCAGATTTTTTGCGCCAAATTCTAATGTTTGGCACGCTCTGCATCCTGGACGGCCTTATGGATTTTGCCTTGAGAGGTGGTGTTAGATTCGTATTTACTGTGAAAGTGATATATAAAGGGGTATATTAAAAAAAATGGCAGATTTTTAGCACCAAATTCTAATGTTTGTCATGCTCTGCAGTCTGAACGGCTCGATGGATTTTAGCTTGAGAGATGTCTTTAGATTCGTATTTACTGTGAAAGTGACACTGGGTATATCAACAAATAAAAAAGGCAGTCGAGTTTTTTGTTTTTGTAATAATAATTTGTCTTATATTTATTTTAAAAAAGTAAGTAAGTAACTATTACGTACTCTCTAACGTTCCTCTCAACAAATGTGGCGCGACCTTAATTCAATTTTCACCCTTGTCCGGCCACCATCTGGTCGGGAACGACGGAAAAATTACGGGGGGCTGGCAACACTCAATTACATGCACAGTCTTGCCATGTCTGCACAGTGTTGCCACAACCAAAATTGATTTTGTCAAATGTTTTTGCGACCAGTTTTTTTGTGAACCTGTTACTGATAAAGGTTACTTTTTTTAGCTGACTACTAAAAAGGGTACAAATGTACTCGTACGTATTCAATTTATTTATTTTACTACGAATAGGGTTTTTAAAAATATGGTAAATATTTATCGATTATTAATGGTAAATAAATACCTTTATCAAATTTCAAAATCCTTATATAGGTATGTCATAACATTTATGTAAGATATTTAAGTACGTTCTGTTTAATCTGTTAGTCGCAGCATACCTGCTTCATTTTCAGATGTCACACTCGCAAATTAACTTTGAATCTCGTAAATTAACGCCTGAATCCATTAACGTCTTAGATATTTAAGTGCCTGGACCGCTTGGCTACATCACTTCCTAATTTAGCGAATCTAATCTTAATTAAAAATCTATCTAAACTATGGTTCATGTGGCGTGGTTTCAAGAACGCTGGCTGAATGGCTACTGCCATAGATTTTTTATGTAGTAAATTTTTTTTTAAATCTTTGGCTACTGCAATTCTCTGCGCGAGACAAAGATTTATTAGAACATTTTTGGCGCGAGATATGAGACAGCCCTCTTGTCACTAGCGGCAGCGTCAAGTCGAGGAGATTTTTTTTTTAATTTTTTAGTACTTGGCACCCACGGACCAAAAGTTTCGACGCCAAGCGGAAAAAAATATACACCATAGATAAAGATGAAACGCCAAGCGGAACTTATTAGATATACAGTACAGGGTTACTGGTAACTAACCCAAAACCTCTTAACATCAGAATCAGACACTCCCCAACACATTATACAATATGTAACAAAAACCCTGTCCGATCCTTGTAGGAGCAACTCAGGGCGTCAATATGAACAACTTTTCCTATGGGACCAATGCTTGAAACTCGCAAAAAAATCGATATTTTCATACAAAAGTGTTCAGCCGGCCCGGCAATTTGTATGAAAATGTCGATTAATTCTTTGAGTTTCAAGCATTGGTCTCATAACAAAAGTTGTTCATATTGACGATCTGAGTTGCTCCTAGAAGGATCGGACAGGGTTTTTGTTACATATTGTAGATCTGCAAGAAAGAAGACAAAAATTGCAGAAAAAAAAATGGGCCTCCCATACAAATTCACTGATCACTTGGTCGAATTTCCATGGAGAGTCCAATTTTTTTTCTTAGATTTTTTAGTTTTTTTTTCTTGCAGATCTATATTATGTTAGAATGATGATTCCGTTTTGCATTAGTTAACAATAACTCTGTAGATGAATATTTTTTCCGCTTGGCGTCTTTGGCGAATTTTGTTGACGACCTCCGTGGCATAGTGGTCACCATGCTAGTCCGCTACCCAGAGGTCCCGGGTTCGATCCCCGGTCAGGGCAAGTTGGAAAATGGCCTTTTTCAAATTATCCTGGGTCTTAAATAAATAAAATAAATAAATAAATATATAGGGACAAATAACACTGACTGAGCTAGCCTGAGACTTGTGTTATGGGATACTAACTCAACGATACTATATTTTATAAAATATAGTATAGCATCGTCGAGTTAGTATCCCATAACACAAGTCTCGAACTTACTTTGGGGCTAGCTCAAACAGTGTAATTTGTCCCTATATATTATATAAATTATTAAATAATTCTTACAGAATGCAAAATTGTCTTGTTCGAAATTAGAGATGATGCGAATAGAAAGTAGACCACTAGGGTGTGTAACAGACATTATCATGACAAAATGATGTTTTTAGGGTTCTGTACCCAAAGACTAAAAACGGGACCCTATTACTAAGACTTCACTGTCCGTCCGTCTATCTGTCACTAGACTGTATCTCATGAACCGATAGCTAGAAGTTACTAAACTTTTTACAGATGCTGATTTCTGTTGCCGCTATAACAACAAATATATAAAACAAAATAAATATTTAAGTGGGGTTCCCATACATCAAACGTGATTTTTATAAATACGGAACCTTTAGTGCGCGACTCCGACTCGCGCTTGACTGGTTTTTTATCTTATATCAGAAAAAAGAAGGAGAAGACTTTGCCCAGTGGGACCTCACCTGGTGAAGAAAAAAAAAATCTTATATCAGTAAAATAAATAAATATACAGGGACAAATTATACAGATTGAGCTAGCCCCAAAGTAAGTTCGAGACTTGTGTTATGGTATACTAACTCAACGATACTATATTTTATAACATATACATATATAGACAAACATATGAATTTTAACGTTCTAAAAATAGAAGTATAACGCAAAAATTCGGCTACCGGTGTTTTAGGAAAATTCCTAATATCTGGAGTATGTCCAAATCACTGCACGGCACCCCCACCTGCTGGTATGTCAATTAACTCCCAACAATTTATGTCGGGTCATTACGACCCGAGGCAAGGGTTAATTGTACCGACGACGCCATTTTTAGGGTTAATCTCTGGAATGGTTTGCCTTGTGCATTCTTGTTTAATGAAGAATATCAAAACACTGTTGTTCTCCGTGCTTTGAAAGGCACGTTGAGCTGTTGGCTGTTGTGTTGCATCATAAGATGGCAATTTTTAAGCTATCTTAGATCTCTAAGGCACCTTCAAATCTGACTCCAATTTTAGCCACAAAAGAACTGTTTGTACGAGCGTAGCAAAGACTAAACGTGTAAATTAATGTGCTTTTGAAGCACGGAATCTTTTTTGAATCTTATTTTGAATTCTTAATTAGACATGTGTAATACATATAATATTTCAGTTTAAAGTGTTTGCTAAAGTACGGTAACCATATAAATTCACAACTACAAATCAATTATCAAACTTAATTAATATTGATTCAAGATAATATAGTTTAACGAGCCTTTCGAAGCACGGAATCGATATAAATTCACACCCCCGAATCCCTAATCTAATAAAGACCAATGCAGACATAAACCAGATTCCCGCATCCACTAATTGACCGGCAGCCACTCCCCTTAATTGAATTTATTGCTACCCGCGACTTCATTCGTGTGCATTTAGTAATAATTTCAGGTATGTACGAGTAGGTATGTTCGTCGATGCTTTCAATGTCAGACTGCAGAAAAAAAACAGGAAACTTTATAATATTTAAATATTTAAAAACGGTATTAATCACGTAGTGTAGTCGAAAAATGCCGAAAATGCCAGTGCGTTGAGGACAGCTAAAACGTCCCACTTAACAACACTCGCCCTGATGATGATCGTCTAAACCGATCGAAACTAGTCGGCATTTTCCGACTACACTACGTGAGTAATACAGTTTTTAAATATTTTGTTATGTCATCTTACGTTACTTTTTATAATGTTTATTTTGATACATAAAAACTTATTCACTTCCATTTTTTGGCTTGCTTTTCATCATGACTTTTTATCTACTTCAAGAAACTATATCGTCACGGTTTGGTATTTATAATAGCATAGGTTATGGTGCCGCTCTAAGTATGACTTATCTACATAACCTGTGATTAATTCGGGTTAGTCAAATTGGTCGCTTTCGTCACTTGGTCGATATTCACAAATGAGATTGGTATGCCAGTTTTCGTAAACTTAATAAAGAATTAACCTTTTCGCGGCAAATCGATGGTACTGTAATTAATAGATACCTTCTAAACTAGCCCTCAAATTACTTGTCTAATTTCATTGTAGTATTAGGTAAGTAATATAATTTCAGTGCTTAAATAGGTGAAGACAGGAATATTTTATTCATGTTTTTCAAGATATTCGGGGAGTAATGTGGGTACTGTGTAGTATCGTACTGCCGATGTTATATGTTTATTTGATGTTTTAAAAGCTATCTAACCTCTGAATCACTTGGTACCAGCTGAAAATCAGCGCTGTGGTTCACACCGCAGCACAAAGCTGAGCTGGCCGCCTTACTTACACTTAATAGATATAAGTCTATCACATAAGATTTTTTTTGCCGAATAAAGAATTTCTTTCTTCTTTATTATATGATTTTGTATTACAACTTACTCCAAGCGTGGTATAGTTTACTCTATGCAGAGGCGTTGTTATTTTCAGCGGAACCCCACTCTGAGATGCAATTAATGTGTGCGATATCATAGCCAATCTATTCCAAAAAATATGTGACTTTGGAAGAACTTTACTATAATATAATATATTTTTAATAAAATAAATTAAGGGTCTCCTACACAAAAAAAAAATTGTAACAACCGTCTTGAGGTCCTTCGTCTTTGATTTGAACTTTTTTCATATACTTATTAGTTTCAGATTTTTAAAAAATATATGAAATTATTATATATGTACTAATGTGAACCATGCGTTATCACTGTCAACATCTTGTTCGTGTGCGTCATTTTAATATTTATAGATTTTAGGTAAAGTTTTTATCAGTAGTAAATACCATGTAAAACCCACACGTTATTGTTTTAAAACATGCGGTTCCACGAATTCAAAGTGTTATCGATGACTATGCGGCTAGCAGCCAATCACTATTTGGATTCTTTCTTTCTCCTTTTCGCCCACCTTTACGTGAAATGACCTTTGAATCTTGCGGCCTTAGGCTCTACTTGCTTAGGGCCACAGACCCAAAATGCTGTCTGCCCCGTTAGAAATACAGTCGTGATAGTATGTATGTGCCACTTTATCACTTAGTTCATAACACAAACATAACAAAAACATTTTAATAAGACAACTAAAGAGCTTTGACATGCCCTCACTGTTTAGCCCAAAAGTTTAAGGCCAATTTACTTTTAGGGCTCCGCTCGTCCATGATGGGACAACTTCTTAATGCGTGCCGCCTCTGTCATGTAATTACAGTTTGGCCCGGATTTTTATGCCTACTTCGATGTGTGGCCCAAGTAAGAAAGTATCATTTTAAGGCGATACATGAATTTTTAAGGTTCCAATGCGGCTCAAGTTTAAAATAAATTATTAGAAAGAAAACAGAGATCTCATTTAAAAATTTTGTCTTGATTAAGCTCTAGATAATCCTTTAAAATATTTTATGAAGTTTAAAGTGAGAACGTGAAGCTTTTCTTCGCACATTATCGAAAAACTGCCCCTTTTGGCAAAAATACTAAGAAAAGCTTCCCGACCGCAGTTCCTTGTAATAAGTACATGAAAAGTCAAAAGTAAACCAAAAAAAACCGGCCGGAACTCACGAGGAGAGGGTTGCGTGCAATGCCAAAGTTTTAAAATTAATATAAAATATCACATTTGTAATCGACACACTAAGACGCGAGTTAGATAATAATAGTGCTATCTAGTGGTGTTTTAGTGAACTATTTTCCGTAATTGAACGTTTTATACTGAGTTTACCACTTTATTTTCAATTGATAGTATTCTTGTAGGTTTTCTGTAATCTACAAGCAATTTACTATATTTTGTATTTTTACAAAATTTTAGGCTCAGAAGTTACGGAGATCAGCGAGAAGGTCAATTTAAGTCTTCTTTCATGAATATAATGAAAACAAATTATGCTACAATCATAACAAAAATATATTGGAGATCCTCATAATGAGCCCTGTCATTTGATATATTAAACAATAAGGTTTGCAATTTTTTTTAATTACAGACAAAATAGAAAAAAAAATTCACATCTGTGTTTGGGTTTTAAGATTACACCATCCTACCAAATTTCACCTGATTTGGTCTAGTAGGTTCGGAGAAAATTGGCTGAGACGGACGTACAGACAGACGCACGAGTGGTCCTATATAAGGGTTCTGTTTTTTCATTCTTGTTCGGAACCCTAACAAGCCTACAATTTATTCATTAGCTATAAGACGGTTTCGAATACGATTGCATTCGTAGTCTACTCACAGCCTGTGCCACAGAATAAGTACTATTACTCACGTACAGGAGTCTTACTCAGAAAAGAAATTCAAATAAATATCTACTCAATGTGGTTAGCGCTATGGTTTAATTTGCTCGCGTCAGAATTCCTCACCTCTTCGTTTAGATACCTAGACATCCATTGCAAGAAAATTTCATTCTTATTACTCGAGACAAATGATTCATGTAACTGAGTTTTCCCCTTCGAAGTGGTCGCCGCGCGCATAATAATAATTAGGTATATTTACGATACCTTAACGGGGAGTGATACAGGCCTTACAGTGCAAAGCTTAAGCAGTGCCCCACGCTACCAAGTCAAAGCAGTTAGGATATCGGGTTGCGGTGCTCGCGCCCATCCCAGGATTCATTATAAGCAGAGGTCGGAATTAGGTAAAGTTATTTATGTACTTGCATCGAAATGTTGATATTAATATGGATCTTCCCGGGATTTCTAATGGACAATCCCATGTTGCCAACAATATTACAAATGAATAATCATAAAACCCTCAGAGATAGATAAACAAAGATAATTACATACACTTTTTATTAGTATTTACATTAGTATTTTTATTAGTTTGAACATATTGGCAACGTCGCGAGTGCATTGGTTTAAATTCTGTAGAAGTTAATAACTTTTTAATTAAGAAATCACGGGATTTTTTGCTCTTTAAAATTAATCCCGGGATTTGAAGCATATCCACTTTATTTTTTCGCTGTATGAAATCAATGTAAGTACATAAATAACTCTACCTTATTCCGAGCTCTGATTATAAGTTACCGTATGAACATTTTCACGCGAACATGTATATGCATATGCAAATAGTGAATGTATCAAGAGAATACTGGCAATAAATCATACCTACCTACATATATCGCGGATATCATTCATACGCCAACCATATATACATCGTTTAGCTTGTATTTCCTGAATCGCCTTCTACAATATCCACGTGAAGACTTGTAGTGGTCCTATTCTACTCTACCGGAAACCACTCGGCACGTATACCTTGTACCACACAGCTAAGAAGGGAACTGCACGGAAAGTGTCCGAGCTCCTAATAAGCATACAAATGGGGGTGGAAGTTTGCGCTAATCACTGTTTTCTTAAACGGAGGGGAGTCATGAGAATGATCGGAGGATGACACATGAAAACTTTTTCTTCTAATTTTGTAGAAGGAGGTTTTGCGGCTCTCGGCCTAGGCATGCCGATGGAAAAAACGTTTAGCCCATCGGTTAGATTATTAAAAAATAATTTACACGTATTTTCTTTGAGAAAAAAAAATTACAAAGATACAGCGTGTTGAAATTTTGCATGACGTCAAGGCTACGTACGATTGTTATATAGAGGTGACATTGCAAGTGTTGCAAGCTCCAACTCCGAAACTTTGTTGCTTCGTATCTTTGTGAATTTTTATTTTTTTGGCAAACTGAAAAATACTGGTCCATTACACTAGTCTACAGCCAAAATACAACTGTGTAGCTAGCTATATGTGTTTTTTTATATTAGTTAATGTGTTCTAAATATCTATTCATAATAAAAAACCGTTTTCAAGTAAGATTTTTGAAATTTCATCATTTATTTATTTTATGAAATATTAAGCAATTGTCTCATTCTATTTGCAATTAATCGATATAAACTTTAACATATTTGTAAATCCGAGGTATCTGTAGCAAATTTCACGTGTCTGATTTGTAATCTTTGTTGTTTATTAATTCAAGACTTGAAGGTAGTTGTACTAGTTACTGAAAGTAAATTTTTTAATAAAAATGCATTAAACTAAAAAAACGTGGTGGAATAAACAAACCAATTCATTTTGTTATGTTTGTGGTTTATTATCTATATCACAGGTCAGAACAATAACTAAAGTGATATCAAGGCCGCTGGGATCCTGAAATGATGAGGAATTATTGTTGGTTCCTATTATGGGAAAGTAATAGAAAATACAAGAAAAAACCTTACTTGCAAAAAGAAAATCTACAAAACAGTTACAGAGTTACATGTGCCTATCGTTTTGCCGCAAAAAAAAGAGTCCCACGCCTCACGACCAAAAACTCAAGATAAATAAATAAATAAATATATAGCTAGCCCCAAAGTAAGTTCGAAACTTGTGTTATGGGATACTAACTCAACGATACTATATTTTATAACAAATACATATATAGATAAACACCCAAGACCCAGGACAATTTGAAAAAGGCCATTTTCCAACTTGCCCTGACCGGGGATCGAACCCGGGACCTTTGAGTGGCGGACTAGCATCGAATCATTGTTTTCCAATTTCTTTCTAACTAATATCAATAAGCATTTGTAGACATAACATTACCAAAGTAGTAGGGCGATACAGTTGCTGGAAAAAAGAAGTCAATTATGTATTTACCTAAATAAAAGGAAAATTGAAAAAGTCGTGTAAAGAATGTTAAACATTCCAAGATAAGGTTATCTTTATCTTGTCGTTGTAAAACGGTCGTCTTAAAAATTCCCTTTATCTGGCGGGCTTAGAAACAAGATGGAATCATTGTTTTTCCAGTTTCTTTGCTTGGAAGAGTAACGTGGATACGCCGTAGCATTTCTTATATTACTTGTCTTTAAGAACAGACTACATTAAAGAAAAAGATTATTAATTCGAATGTAAATGCTTTTTATGTAAATTCTTCGATTACTGGAAGACGCCTGGACCAATTTGGAAAATTCTTTTTTTGTCCGCATTGGAAGACCATACCTGTCAGGTGGTTCCATAGATTTTTTGTCAAAATCGGAAACGGCCATAACGATTTTGATGAAACTCGGTATTATTCAAATATAAAAAAAAAATCATAAAAAAAGGTCGCCCAGCTAGTATTAAAGAGGAAGAAATGTGATCTCATCAAAACCATACGTGTTGTAGAGTTAAGAAAATCATGAAAAACCAAGTCAGTTAATGATTATTATTGTGTACTCTTTTCCAGTTGACAAAATAGTTCAAGTATGTAAGTAATAATGGAATTTATTTGACTTTCCGTAAATAGTAATATTAAGGCCATTCCACATTATTCGCACGAACTAAACAGCCATCCTTTGAAATTGGAGTCATTGTCGCGTGAGATTCAAGCACAGACAACCCCCGAATAAATTGAAATACTAATGAGAAGGTGAGTAGGTACACTCCCATTTTTTGCAGTGAGTGACAATTCCTAATAGAACGAGAGAGCAAAGTTCTCAGAGTTTACTTGGACACACAAAAATTACAAATCAACAAGAAACAAAATAGACACAAAGGTGGACTTATCGCTATAAATGCAATGTCTTCCAGCCAACCTTTGGGTGGAGGAAAAATTTATTTGAAACAAGGTGGGCGCAGTACTAATTCCTATAATTTATCTATTTACATATCAATATATACCTAAATACATATACACATATAATGATATCTAATATATTCGACTTATGTAGATATGTATGTTCGACGGTCACTTAAGATCGTCTTACGTAGGTACTCTAACTTTTATTTTGAACGACATGACAGATTTCAGTAATATCATCTAACATTTTCTGTTTATTTCAAGTTTGAAAGAAAATTAATGACACCAAATATATTTTCTTTCAAGTTCATATATTTTATGTTTGAAATTACTTGAAATCAATTCAATTATCTATTAAATATAAATTAAAAATGTAATCAATTTATTACAACAAACAAAGGTAAATAAAAACTTAACTAAAAACAAAATATAAGTAAAAACTAAACTAATACTTACTAAAAAAAAGTCCTCTTGCCATTTAAGTATTAGTTTAGTTTTTTCTTATAATTTAGTTTTTAGTTAAGTATTTATTTACCTGTGTTTGTTGTAATAAATTGATTACATTTTTTCCTTTAAATTCCCTATATATGATTGCGTTTAAATTTTTTGATCTGAACTTCATGAAATTTTGTAGGTAACTAGAAGAAATCCATAGCTTTTTAAGTTAGAACATGAGCCATTTTAATCAAGAGATTGCCAAGGTATGTAAAAGGTTAGGCAGTCAGTGTCAAGGTAAGGTACTAACTGATAATAAATAAGGAAAAATAAAAAAATATCAAGCATTATATTAGTTGACATTTTAAAAAAGGCAAGTATAAACATTACATGAAAAAGTTAGGAGCCGAAAACGTTTGTATATGATTATAATATTCCAAACTGCTAACATATAGCCATGGACGCAGGCTAGCACGAAATAAATTCATAAGATTTCCCTCGAAGTGAGGGACAAATAATAGTGGTGACAGATCTGACACATCCAAAATAACTCAAAAGCGTGAATAAAGTGTGAGAAGTATTTTTGACAGCGACATATCGCAGACGTTCTTAAAAATGAGAGGTCAGAAGTGCCTGTAACCGGCGGGCATGCATGAAGAGAGTGATGAGTGTAGATGAAGCGAAAGAGGTCTGTCAGGATCGTAGCAAGTGGAGGTCCATAGTCTCTGGCAACAGGCGTGATAATATGTGTGGATGAAAAATCTTTTTCCGGGTCGGCAAAGCACGTGGCACCACTGTGTTGTAGACTTTATTTTTATTAGGGCGTAAACTGCATCAAGCGGGACCACGCGACGTGTTCAGTCTATCACTGTTACAAACTCTACGTGCGAAAGCAAAATACGTAGCGTGATACAGTGTCTTTTTCGCACGTAGAGTTTGTGAGAGAGATAGATTAAACACGTCGCAGAACCCATTAGTATGCTTTTGGTTAAGATTTGAATAAAACAAAAAATACCAATACAAGGAAAATATTTTTTTGAAAACAGCAGAATAAGTGGTTAATTAATGAAGCAGAAATTAGCATTTGAAATATTGCTAAAAAGAAAAGTGGGAGCTTGATGGGGACATGTCGCTATCTCGTTCGTACGCGCGAGACCTAATAGCAGAGACGTCAAGAGCGCTGGACGTGCATACTTTTTCTGTTGCTTTACAGTTTCCATTTCCATCAGATTTTTAAAAAATCATTTTGTTTTCGGTTTCGGATTATGTTTATTGATATGAATAATACAAATAAGTGATTAAAATACCGTATTTTATACAGGTTAAATTTTCATCAGTAATTCAGAGTTTTAGACTTGTGACGTGTAATTTCTGAATCTAACAGTGCAAAGTGATTCATTTAATAGGTAACAGAAGGTGTACAGATAGAAGTACAAACAAGTTATCCTTCTATTATTCTATATTTTATGTACAAGGGGCGACAAAAAAGATATTAAACGTGCACATGTGCGATGTAATATTCAGAACTGATATATGGGGGTTCTATTAAAAATATATTGAATTGTTTCCACCATGTTTTGTCTCTTTACATGCTCTTCCTTGGTTTTCTTATTCTGGTCCAATATATGGATAATATTATTGAATTGTTTCCAAATGAAATACATTTATTTTATATTGTATCTCCTTCTAAATAGATGTAGGTTTTTTTATAAGTGATTATTTGTAGTTAGTGTAGTTTTATGTAATTTTGGTTTTCTTCTTTCTTTACTCTACGTATAAACACGCCTGTATGCCTCTCTTCATAAGCGTCTCCTCTCACAGGCCTACTGGAAGAGATCTTTTAAGATAACTAGTGCCTTTGTACAACTTAAATCTTCCGTGTACATAAATTAGTAAAATAAAATAAAATAAAATGGCTGAACAATATAATCAAAGTATGTACATATAATTATAATCACGGATGCACGAGTGGAGTACCCTGGCACAGGCTCATGCCTAAAAGGGTTCTCCGACTCTTTGTATAACCACTATATACATATAGTACAATAAAACATTTTTCTTTATTTTTTATTTATATTAACAATTAAAACTAAAGCTGCATAAAAGAAAACTATACACTTTTTGTTTGCTTTTTGTGTGTGTAAATGGCAATATTATGTCTATTTGAAAATGAAGGACCACAAATATATAAATAGGGGATAGTCGTTCTTTCTTAACCCGTTTTTTGACAATGCTAGGGTTTAACCTAAACACTTCTTCTCAACATTGAAATTAGAGATTGATAAAAGGAAAAAAAATTTTTGGAACAATAAAGCCCGCAGGACCATCTGCCGTCGCGGCAGACGGTATGCGACGTCATTGTCACTTCGTTAAAAAAGAAAAGATAAAAAGAAATTCTAAACAAAAACTTTGAAGTATACTTCAAAATCAACCCTTCACGGCCGAAAGTTAAGAAATAAATAAAACTGGGTAATCCGGAGTCGAACCCGGACCGCCGCACGTAGAAGCAATAAAGGTACCGCGTTATGACTCTGTACTGAGATGTACAGGTTGCTTCAAAATGGTGTAAAATTCCTTGCACATATTTTGTGTAAGTTTTACTTTTTTATAGTATAAGTTTAGTTACGTTTTGTTAATTGTCTGCTTTTAATGTAGTTTGTTTATCTTAACAAAGATTACTATTTGAACGAACTCCACGGCGTATTGGTAAACACGCTAGGTCGAGTTTCTGGGTTCGATGTCCAGTCAAGACAAGTTGACAAATACTTTTTTTTTTTAATTGCGCTACGTAATTGGTGTTTGTCTATATATTTATTTATCTTAAAATAAGTATCACTGAGTGAGTATTCCATAACACAAGTAAAAAAACTTACTTTTTAGCTCAATTTTCATTCCAGTTTTAGTTAGAAATTTATTACTATGTAAATTTTTTGACTTTAAATAAACTACTCATGTTGTAAAATATACTCAGTATCATGTAAAACAAGTACATAATTATTAAGAAAATATATTTTTAAAAACAATAAATTAAAAAGTGTAAAGTCCTCAAGACAAATCAATCGATCCCAAACTCGGTGGGATTATCACAGAGATGCCATGACAACCATCCGGCTTCATCCTGAAATCAGTTCCTAATAAACATATACGGACAAATTACACAGGTTGAGCTAGCCCCAAAGTAAGTTCAAGATTTGTGTTATGGGATACTAACTCAACGATACTTTATTTTATAACAAATACATATATAGATAAACATTCATTGATACATATATTAATAAAAATCTTTCTCCATTTTGACCTGACTGGGGATCAAACCCGGGCCCTCTGGTTTGATATTGTGGCATGATGACTACTAGGCCACAGAGGTCGTCATTGCATTGGCACCTAACTTACATAAGTATGTAAAGATTTAGCTCAATCGAATAATGAGAAGTAAGTCTAACTTAGCTTATAAGGTTTGATTACAGACACAAACAACAGGACAGGTGAAATTTTTATAAATGCTTATAAAAATGTAAAAGTGTAAACAAATCACCCTGTATATTAGGTGTTAGACGGCGCACACTTTATGCGCCAGTAAATTTCGTGGCATGAATATGTTATATTTTCACGTTTTATGACTTTAAGGTAATTTTAAGAAAATCTCCCGTTTTTTGCCAAAAAGAGCTTACTATAGTCATATGACATTACCATCATCGTCATTTGTAAGTATAGATAAAAAAAATGTCCAACAAAGCAGTACGGCAGTCGTCTGCCTCCGAGGTCTAGTGGTCAAGGCGTTCACTTTGTGGCTGGAAGGACGTGGGTTCAAATCCCACTAAAATCGGAATAAAATAAATATTAAAGTGGGGCTCCTTTACAACAAACGTTTTTTTTTGTGCGCGAGTCCGACTAGTATGTGGCTGGTTATTTTATAATTATTTTACGGCCCTGGATACGAGTCTTTTAGGTTGGTCATGTTTTTTTTCATGCTACTGTCATTCAGAATTCTAATAACCCCATAATTTCAAAGGGCTTTTTCAATAGGACATTAAAACCCACTGCTTCAAGGGGCTTATGGCTAAGTGGTTAGCGGTGTAGCTTCCTGTAAGAGACAGATTTATGGGGCCGGGAGATTTGTGGCGTTCCCGACCGGGAATAGGGGTGTTTAGAAAAATATGTTTAAAAGCATGAAAGTAAAATAAATGCAGTTGAAATGCGAGCGCTGAGGAGTATGTGTGGTTTTAATTTGAAAGATCGAATAAGGAATGATGTCGTAAGGGAGCGGTGTGGAGTGAAAGAGAACGTTGTGACAAAATAGAGAGGGATGTTAAGATGGTTCGGGCATGTAGAAAGGATGGATCAAAAGAGAATAACCTAATTATTATTAAAAAAATGTGAAAGGAACAGCAGGAAAGGGTCTGCCTCGGCGAATATTCTGCGACCAGATTGCAGAAGTTCTGAGGAGAAAAAGGAGAAGTGAAAAGTACCCTTAACCGAAGAGCATGCATGAAGAGAGTGATGAGTGTAGATGAAGCGAAAGAGGTCTGTCAGGATCGTAGCAAGTGGAGGTCCATAGTCTCTGCCTACCCCTGTGGGAAACAGGCGTGATATTATGTATGTTTGTATGTATGTTTAGACACAGATATGGTAAGTAAGTACGTAAATATATATTTTTTTAGGTATCTCATTCCTGGGGTCTTTCTATACGCTTCCAATCATCTATATCTTCGCTTTTTCTTTACAATGTACCTAATTTCTTTTTAATTTATTTTTCTATATACTACAACGTGTAAAGTCACACCGTAATAAATCGACCCACGGGCTACTAGATTACTATAGTCTAATGAATTTAAAATTACGGTCAAAGTACAACAAAAAAATTCAGCATTTTCATACAAAAGTGTCCAGCCGTCCTGGCAATTTTTAAGGGAATGTAGTTTTTTTATTTTATTTTTTTGCTTTTTACTTTATTTTAATATCATTGTTAATACTTTAGTGAGGTTCGTGGCGAAGTGGTCACCATGCTAGTCCGCCATCCAGAGGTCCCGGGTTCAATCCCCGGTCAGGACAATTTGGAAAATGGCCTTTTTCAAATTGTCCTGGGTCTTGGATGTTTATCTATATATGTATTTGTTATAATATAGTATTGTTGAGTTAGTATCCTATAACACAAATCTCGAACTTACTTTGGGGTTAGCTCAATCAGTGTAATTTGCCCATATATATAAAAAAAAAGGTATATCCTGAAGTTTGATTTTTTACGGGTATGTCCCTTACACGTTGCATAAATCCGTCCATTGTACCCATTTAATTTAAAATTATTTCTTTGTGTTACATTTTTCTTTGTATCTATCTATCATAATACCTATCTATCTACCATAACTACCTGTATTGGACTAGTCTCACAAAGACAGCTACCTCGGAATAATCGAAAAATCGGAATTGAAACCATTACTCGAAACTCAAAAAGCGTAAGAAGCCCCATGAATAAAATTATAGTTCGCTTAAAATTTATAAGCCGTAGAAGATGTATGGCGCCTTGCATGCATTTAAATTTTATTGTAAGGGGATACAGGGTAGACACACTTCTTTTCTTCTTTTTATTGCACAAATACACATGAAAATGTGTATTTGTGCAATTAAAAGTTTTGTAAACTTTGATACAAAACTTGCTTGTCAGTTGTAAATTGGTATTCTGACACATTTTTCGACAGACAGTTAGACTTGATTCTGGTTGAATCAACGTGAACCGACTTGACTTTATTGTCATGGATGACAGCATGTTAATAGTTTTGCGCGGGTTTACTTACGATTTAAACTGTCAAATCTGAATCGATATTCCCTATATCTTCAAGATCGGCATTCACCGAAACTAAATGTTTCGTGTTTTTGACGCTGTCTATAAGCAATTGGTATTCTGGTGTTCACAATTTCGCCCTCGTACTTTAAATAGTATAAGCGCTGTTTTTGTATCGAAATCGCTGTCAAAATTACGATCATGTACAATAGGCGGCCTTATCGCCAGGCAATCTGTTACAGACTACCTTTGGATGACAGGATTGGCAAATAAAAATAATAATAAATATGTGTTGTGACAGCACAGGTATGACACATCATAAAAGCAGAGTATTATTTATGCCTACACTTCTACAAACGAAACTATACATTCGTGCACACGGCAATGTGTACTTCTTGTTGTCACGCATCTAAATGCAGACCACGCCCGGTGTCGCTTAACTTGCGAAAAAAAGTATGATGATGATGTAGACAGCTTGTGATTATATTAGATACACTTTGGTCACGTGGGTCAAAGTCGCAGGTAACTACTAGTTGAGAAATAAAACTTGGACATGATAAACGTCAATTCACCCCAACCCCTGCGGTCAAGGGGTGTAAAAATAACATTTCTTTACTTAGCTGCGGCCGGCAGATAGCCCTCGCGGCTCCTTTTAGAAAAGTACAGTCGCAAATAAAAGCGGGAGTAAATAGTTTTTCTTAAACAAATAAAAGTTATTTAACCATCTGGTAAGATCGGCGATCCGTTCGAAGTACACATTGCTGGTGCTTTCACACGTTAAG
Organism: Acrobasis suavella; assembly: GCA_943193695.1. NCBI lineage: Eukaryota > Metazoa > Arthropoda > Insecta > Lepidoptera > Pyralidae > Acrobasis > Acrobasis suavella. The sequence goes on from OW971956.1 coordinate 6,803,514, forward strand.
CAACCCTGGATGTGTAAACACTTGGATGGGTGACCAGCAAAAGAGGCATACAAAATTATGTAACTCCTTCGTGTTCCGGAAGGCACGTTAAGTCGTTGGTCCCGGCTTTCATCATTCTATGACAGTCGTCAAGCTAATTTAGATGCCTTTAGGCAGCTTGAAAGATCTGACACCAGTGTTGGCCACTTACACACTCGAAAAACAAAAACTACACCAATCTCCTTTCATCACCGAACTCCTTTGATCAAATCATCACACCGACGGGATTGTACGAATTCCCGCGCATGGTTCCAGGACTAAAGAATGCTGGTCAAACCTTCTAGCGATACATTCATCAAGTGCTCAGCGGACTGCCCTACGTATTTACTTTTGTCGACGACGTTTTGATCGCTTCCGACAAAGAAACCCTCCACCAAGAACACCTAAGAACAGTACTAAGATGACTCGAAGAACATGGCATTACCATCAACCCAGCAAAATGCCACTTCGGTCAACCAGAAGTTAAGTTCCTCGGCTACATCGTATCAAGAGAAGGTATCAAGCCTCCAGTGGAGGAATCATTGATTGTTTTCAATACAAATTTTTACGTGATATATCTAGTTTATCCATAATAATTATTACAAGGATCCCCTTTATTTTAATTTTCTGTTAAATTAAGAACTTAAAAGTTTAGTACTATGTTTTACTATATTCTCCCCATACATCGGTTGTCTGGAAGAAATCGCTTTTAGAGATAACCACCATCTACATATATGGAATTCCAGAATATCTTCGGAGTATGACTATGGAGCTGTTGACCAAACGTTATAACATATCGCCGAAGAATGTCCGCTATACCGATTCTCTGGAGGACTTAGCGAGCTCCATGCTTTAACTCCGCCAGCTGTAGACTGGCAAAAAGCTACCATTAAATGTTTAGGATTCTTGCAGTAACATGTCATGACATACGACATGATGATGATTGCTATTTGGTGTACAATAATAGTAGATTATTAACCAAGGGGATGAAGCAGTGTCTTCTGTCGCGGGTGACGACTTAAATCGCGAGCGCAACGAAGGACCGAGGTTTACTCCCGAGCGGAGCGAGGGTGTTAAATACTTAAATCACGAGCGAAGCGATTGACTTAGGACGAGTCCTGAATGTAGCGACGGATTTTAGTATTTAACACCCTCGCTCCGCTCCGGACGACGGAGCTCGAAGAAAAATTCACCCAAGACTAAGACAGCTTTATCACCGAGGAAAATACTCTACTTTGCGTACCATTTGCGAAAAAATAAAGACAATAATACCAAGAGATAAGCATTATTAAAAGATATATAATACTTTAATTAATTTTTATCCAGTTACATAAAAAATACAAAATGTTTTACGTTTTAAATAAATATAGGTACGCAGAAAACTTGGCTGTATGTCTGAGACTCAAATGACCCTTTGCTTTTTTTTTGGAAAACTAAACAGCTGGTGTAAACAAACAATGACATGACATGATTTTTTTATTTTATGAAATTTAAGTGGCTTTGTGGATTTGCGAATACATGTTGTGGATTTAAAATCGTTATTTTTTTACGCTTAACAATATAGAAATAATTTCAGTTCAGTATAAATTTCGGTAAGTATTCCAAACTTAAACCACATTCTCCCTCTAGAGCATAAAAGAAATTCAGTACAATTTTCTTTCCCTGTTTTCATTCTTGGTCTAGAGGCTGAATAAAATTCAGTACATTTTTTTCCCTGTTTTTAACAGATTAAAAATGACTATGATTATGTTCGCTTTTTGTGCCATAGAATGAGACTTTTTTGAGCAAGTGGTACAAAAAGTATTATTTAACTTAACTTACTATAATTTTTTACTGTTAATTAGGCATATAAAGTAGATCATGCTCTGTACACAAAGTTTTGGTCAATTTTACTAGATCAAACTTATATAAATGTATCGATTACGTAGATGTGATTCTTATAATACAACTTTGTATAATGTCTGTTTTCTGTGCCTAAATAATTTTTCAAAACTAAAAACCGACTTCACCTCCAAACTATACAACCGATTTTGATAAAATTTCCATGGAACCACCTGACAAGTATTTCCTTTCAAACAAAAAAAGAATTTTCCATATCGTTCCAGTAATCTTCGAATAATCGGTGAACATACATAAAAACAAAGAATCCGACGAATTTATAACCTGTTGTTGAAATGTTTTGAAGGTCGGCGTTTCATTGTTTGGAATGTTTTGAAAGAGCTTAAAATAAAATAAAAAGAATGTACTAAGGCGTCGTTCTTCTCAACACTTTTCGTCTCGCCGCTACCCCATCTCTTACGTGTTATGTTAGGCGGAGTGGTCACTGCAGATAAGAACCAAAATAATACGCGAGGATCGGTCAGCCATTCTGGATATCCGATTAAGAGTGTTTGTATTCGCGAAATGTCAATAAAGGTGTGTAGAAATATTTAAATAAGTTTTTTGAAAACAAAATATTTTTGTAAACGCTTATATTGTGAGGCCAAAGTACTTTTTAAGTGGATACCAAAATTTTTCGGGGTCCAGTGCTACTCCCATTTGAAATAAATCATTTGATAGGCAACGGAGACATCATTTCAAATGTTGTCTTGACCAGGCACTAGATAACCCTTCAAACTATTTTGTGAACTACTGTTTACAGTTTGAAGTGAGAAAGTGAAGCTTTTGTACGCACAATTGCGAAAAACGGCCACTTTTGGCGTATGTGCGTAAAAAAGCTTCACGTTCTCACTTACTACTGTAAACAGTAGTTCATAATAAAGTTTGAAGAGTTATCTAGTGCCTGGTCAAGATAAAATTTTAAAAGATCTTCGTTTCCTTTCAAATGATTTATTTCAAGTGGGGGCAGCACTGTACCCCGGAAAATTCAGGTTTAAGCCAAAACTCGATGGAGTCGCGTCGTTTTACTACTAAGTTCCATCGAACACCTTCCGTCTCCGTGATCAGACCCTAGACATCGTCTACCATAAAGTGCTCGTCAGGACAAATCAAACGAGTCCTACTCAATGAGGTTATATTGTTTTCTTAACCGAGTTCCACAGAATATCTCCCGGCTCCATCATCAGAACAGCTCATGGAATCCATAATATTGTATTGTCATTCGACTTACAGAATAACGCAAAATTTCAGCTCAGTCGGTTGAGGATTACTGGTTGAAAACTACAAATTTACATATTCAATTTTTAAGTTAAATAAAAGCTTTTAAAATGTAGTTAGGCCTAGAAAAGTAGTGTTTTCATCTTAGCACGTCCCCGGCTGCATCCTCAGCTGCGCTGCTTCGGTGCCAGGAGTGCGCTTTCCCGCTTGTTCTTCTCCAAATATAATATGCATCACAATGGTTATCTAAGTATGCTGAAAACCTACCGAATATTTGTGCTCAGCCCTTTAGTCGCCTCTTACGCCATCCGCAGAAAGAAATGAAGTGGTTCTATTATCAGTTATCACACAATTAATTAAGTATCAGGTACATATAGAACGAAATCTCCTAAGGTCCCGGGCAATATGCGTCCCCATTCCCCGTCCTCGCACCTCTCCCCTGTTCGTGCTGTGTCGAGGTGCTGAGCGTGGCTGCGAACACACATGGACGTGTGCACGGATATATAGTTTCATTTGTAGTAGTGTAGGCATCAATGATACTCGGCTTCTATGAATTGGCTTCATACCTGTGCCATTAGGCCGAAAACTAACGGCCAGATCTTGAAGTACTTAGGTAGATTTATCGAACTGAAATGAAACCCTATTAAATGATACGCTGCGTCTATGAAGTGCTATACCTGTGCTATTACCACAGAATTAATGTAAGTAGTTGCTATTACTTGGCAATGCAGAATACTAGTGAACCAATCCTTACACCACGCTTGCTTAAATCAACCGATATCAATTAAGAGGGCCCTTTACGGCCGCCCTATCGTCAATGCGAGCATGATTTGAAAAGCTTGTTGTTTCATTCAGGGCAATGCTATGAAAAGAGGCAAAGCAAAAAGAGAGAGACAGCGCCTGAGGGCTCGGTTTGCATTCTATTAAAAGAAATTAGTATTATTATTTACTATCCATTGAACGGATATTAACTATTCATAGGATACGGAAATTTCATGAAACTTGTTACATGAAAGTCTTACAAGTGTGTGAAATAAAGGTTTATTATTTAAAATTTTCATTACATTTGCGAGATTTATATCGAAATAGTTTCTTTACCTTTACAATTTATGAGTCGGTACTTTATGAACGGTCGGAATTCAGGTAAAATTTGTGCAAAAAAGCTGATTGTGAAGGCTTATATTGAATTTGCTTTTAAAAATTTTATTTTTTATTTTGATAGACACCTAGAAATAACGCACAAGATACCTATTAGTTCAAAAGTTTTCAAGATCTATTACAACGAAATAAAATAATCACGTACGAGCGTTTGTATAAAAAGTAAGACGGGTTGGCCGCTCTTAATGCTACTGTTCTGACACGAACGTATCTTCCCCGTCAGGGATAGAGACGTGAAAGGCTATATACACGACAAAAAGAAGAAGTAACATAAATCAATCCAAGTTATCGGAAACCACTTTAACAGTGATAGCTTTATGTTGGACAAGCCGAAAGGCAAGTTGTGCGGAAGGGTTGAGGGTAAGGCTTTCGTGTTTATCACACAATTTACATTCTTATGTCTCGTCTCTCACCTGCCCTTTTGGCGAATGGCATCTTCTCGCGCAGATCGTAAAAACCGAACGAGAATCATGACGTCTAGCAACCCATAACTATTTTGTTAGTAAGTTAGTTAGTTAAAATCTTTATTGCACCAAAATAATGTAACATAAAAATGGATAACATAAAACCGCATCAGGTATGTTTGCAGAGGCCCAGGTGGATAGTTTTCAAGCCATAGTGCGAAAGAGGGTAGCCTCCCTGATGCGCAGGGTATACTGCAGTTCCAACAGCCTCCTCACCATCATTGCTGGCCGGGTAGATGGGCCCATTCTAAATCACTGGACTCAACTGCGTGCGAGTTCATATCGCGTGTGAACATACTAACATAGAAAGTAAGAACAATGTAACTAACAATTTATGGATTTATTTGTCCGAATTACAATTATTATTTTATTAGATATAAAACAGATGTCAAAAGGCGGCCTTATCGCAACTGCAATCTGTTCCAGGCAACCGAGGTATTTAGAGATTTTGATTCATTTTACACCTTTTCGCTCACCGTCTCGCTACTTGTGGCCTTTGAGTCTTGTGGCCCTGGGGTCTGTCAGCTTAGAGCCGTAAGTGGCAAATGCTCTGTCTGCCCCTTTAGGGATAAGACGGGATGGTGTATACAACGTAGAAGGGATAGGTATACCATTAAATCGAACCACGGGCTGTACTAGATGCTATAGTATAAAAAAAAAATTACAGTCAAAAAGCAAAAAATTCGGCATTTCCATACAAAAGTGTCCAGCCGCCCTGGCAATTTGTATCCCACCAAAAACATAAATGTGAAAATGGGAGCCAAGTTCAAAATCCGACAAAAGAATTGAGCTCTAAATGAATCCACTAAGTTCTTTAGAGAATATTGAATTTTATTTATAACTATTTTTTGCTAATTATTAACATTTGACCTGGCTTTAATGTATGTGCAATTGTTGCAAATTTCATGTATGTTACATAGGTTTCGAGTTTTGAAGGGGTCAAAAGTAGCTCGAAATGGTTCGTGTAAATATACACAATGCTGAGTGCGTCGCCAGTTATTTTTTTTAAACTTGGCTCTGAATCGTTATTCGCATCTAGACACGCTGCAACGTGTGTCTTGATACGAATAACGATTTTTTTTACTGTTATTTTAATATCATAGTAACAATTTTTAATGTCACAGTATAGCCAGTGGTTCGATTTATTACGAGGATGTCCCTTCCGCGTTATAAAGAAACTACTAGCATTTAAATCTATCACTGCAGAAAGTTTGGTTCCAAATAAATTCAAGAATACCTCAGGCAAGTTTCATTGTTTGTTTTGGTTTTCGTGTGTAAGTGGCCAACACTGGTGTCAGATATTCTTTTTTACGTGTGCTGGTACCCCCCTCGGGCCAGCGAGCTCCAAGCAAGAGCAAGTTTCATAGAAAAAGGTGAGGTGGAAAGATACCTATAGCTTCTTGTAATTAAGTATGTAAGCTTGCTCTTATTAATAGAGTTAAGTGGAGATGCCTCCATTCCTCTCTTCTCTCTGCTATCCTCTTAATGTCCTTGTAATACATAGCTCCCACCTTTTCTTTAATTTGTTGGAAAAGCTGCATCTTCGGTCTTCCCCTTCCGCATTCGCCTTCTATCTTCTACTATTATTCTGAAGACTGTCATGTCTCATTCGATGTCCATTCATCTTTCCTCTTATACCTACTTAAAGCTAACTGGGTAGAAAAGAGGCAGTAAGAAACACAGAGTATATATCTAAGGTTTATCAGTCACTGACCTTCTCTCCGACTTTAACAGACGGTTTCAGGACATACGGCAGACCCGACACGGCTCCAAACATTGAAGGCACCATTGCTGGGGCGAAGATCACTTTGACAGGCTGTTGACAGGACTCCCTGTCACTTTGACAGCAGCAATGGTGACACTTTCGACTTTGACAGCTCTCCTCACTCGTCTGGATCGACGTGTTTCTCATTTCAGTGTTCTTATTTTCTTGTAATTTCTCATTATTCGTAAACAATTTAGGTTTTTTCGAATTCTTCGGCAGTTCGAGCAACGGAGTCTTTCTTTTCAAGTCTTTTGGCGTTTCTAGGAGATATTTTTTCACTTCTCTTTCTGGTTTGTTGTACGGGTGGACTAGAAGTGTCCTTGGCTTTTGTGAGGCCCCCGAGAGGGCCTCAGGTGTGCTTTTTGGATCCAATTTGGCAGTTTTCCCGAGAACAGTCCTTCATGAACTTTAGATTTTCGGTTTGTGTTCAATATATTTTACAAAGAAATTGGCCAATGTTCTTTTCTTATTTTTAAGATATGCTTTTAATAATATTAATTAAATTTGATATGTACCACTGTTAATACTTAGCATTAGAGTTATTTTTAAAACGGGTTTTCTAATAACTCCTTAAAATCTTCGAGTTTTTCACTAAGTATAAACAAATTAATTTAAAAATCACTGTTCTTCTTATTCTTAAAATGCAAATTTCTGAGCAAAATTTAATTTACAAACTGTTTTAAATACTGTCGAATGTTTTACTCACAAAAAATGTCATAGATCACAATAGAAGTTAAAAATACATATATATTTAGTTCACACAACTTTTTTATGTAAATTATTTATTTATTAACTCAATTTTTCGGTTAAATTATTTACTATCCACAGTTAATCGTCACAAAATACACTGTTTATTCATAACTTTATAAAAAAACCGCAAGTCAATCCAAGTAACATTTCAAGTTCACTACACAAGGTCAATCACCCCACGTAAACAAATCCACGTGCCGTTGTTTACAAACAAACAAACATCCAAAAACAATCCAAAACTTCCAGCAATCTTTTCCCAATCCAGTAAACAACACTTAACACTTTTTCCAAATTAAAAATTGAAACTTGACCGTTGAAAAAGGAGAAAATTAAAAATGTTATTTTTGGAAATCGAACGCGAAATTTCCGTACGCGTGTTTCGGTTGGCGGTTGTAAGCTTACTGAAGCACAGTATTGCGGTAGGCAGAACTTTTGGTGGGTGTGTTTTGGGCGTGGTTTGAGAACGCCCACCGATTTTTTAAATTATTAGGAGTCTAGACTAAGATGGCGGTTTCAGGACTTTTATGATAATATTAGAGGTTGTTAACCTTTTGGACGCCATTGACTATAGTTGCAAAATAGTCGCGTGACAGAGTCGTCTTTGACGACTTAAGTTGTCTAAGTTGTACTATTTTTACTAGGCTTGGCGTCGGGGGTAAAGTAACGCAAACAAGCGCTGGCGGGCAAATGGTTAAACTATCTGGAATAATTTATACAGGAATGCATAAAAATAGAACTTTTTTGAGTTCAAAAAAATTGAGCTTTCTTATAAACTGAGTTTTTTTGCCTCTGTATTATAATGACGGTCTGAGTTGCTCCTTGTAGGAGCAACTCAGACCGTCAATATGAACAACTTTTCCTGTGGGACTAATGCTTGATATTCGAATAGTCGACATTTTCATACAAAAGTGTTCGGCCGGTCCGGCAATTTGTATGAAAATGACGATGTTTTTCTTCGAATTTTAAGCATTGGTCCCATAGCAAAAGTTGTTCATATTTGCTGTCTGAGTTGCTCCTACAAGGATCGGACAACACTATACGTGAGTAAAACCGTTGTTATATATTTAAAATCTATGTACCCAACCCTAAGTACAAACACAGAAACAAACAAACTAATAATGAAGATTAAGTACATTGTACCGTATTATTTCATAAGAGATCTCTTCCAGTAGACCCAAGAAAGGAAAAGCGAAGGAACAAATATGATCTGAGTTTCAATGGAATGCATATATTCAGTCAGTTTTTCTTTAATTTTAACTGACTAGAAAAAAGACCTTTTATAAAAACTGTTTACCGTTAAAAAATTAAACTCCGTTGTCTCTAAAATGTCTCCCCTGATCCAAAAGATGTTTTTCCAAATTGATTTTTCCTTCATTATCATGCAAAGCGTGGCTTTTGTTGCGGAAAAATCAACATGATGACAAGAATCGTTTGTACAGTGGGCGGTAGATCAACCGTGACATTCCTGACGCTTATTCCGAGGGACTAGGGTGTCTTTTGAAGGCGAAGTCACGCTTAAGTTGCTTGAACATCTTTTTCAATTGTTTTAAATTCAATGGGAGGGTTTACAATGGGTAATCAGTTTTTATAGGGAAGTTTACAAGGGAGAAATTGCAAAATTCTTTATGAGGTAGGTCGATACTTTGGTTTGACTTATTTATTATATTTTATTCTAATATGGTAGTAGGCAACACTGACGTAACAACATTGTGGAGTGTTGGAGTGGTCAATATCAGATTTTACAATACATTAAGTACCAACATATTTCATTTATTCACCATTTTGTAAACGATATACAGATTCATTGTCATGCACTTTACAATTAGTTTTAATTTATTATTTACAAAATTACCTATTCAGGCATTGGGGGAATCGGATTCGATTTTAATTATATTAAATTTCCGAAATACTTATAATAAATTACAATTCAACAATTCAATTCATTTCATCTTTTCAAATTATTCACTTGTCATTATATATACTAAATAATTATTTACTAGTAATTGTTACATCAAATATAATATAGGTACATAATTTTAATTTAAATAAGTAATGTCATTATAAATATTATACTATGAAATAAAAAAGGTACGTTGTACATAGTTAGAAGGCACGTTGTAAATAAACGCTTAAATTTCATTTTAATATACTCGTAATTAGGAATAAGTTATTTAGTATTTTCTTTCTTATTTCGAAACCTAAATATCCCAGCGGGACATCACTGGAGAATGGTAAGCGTAAAAGAAGACTACGGAAAAATGCTACAGGAAACTTATGGCAAGAGGCACATTGATTTACGCGACATTATTTAGAAAAAACTATGTGTAACAGTGCCATAACATGTAACTTCAGCCCCGGGACATTCAAAAGTAGATTGAATGGGTATCTTTTGGATAGGCATGCTTCATCCTAGTCTTCATCGTCGCTTACCATCAGGTGAGATTGAGGACAAATGCCTAAACCAATAAATTGTAAAAAAAAAAAAAATAATCTTCCTGAACTGAAAACTTTTTAGGCGCGATAGGCAATTTTTTGAGATGGGGATATAACTATTGAACTTGTGACACAGTTTACCGTTACCGTAACCGACACTAAATTTTAATTTTTGTTGCTACTATTTTTTTATTCTCCTCTTCTGTTACAGGAGCGAGACCGTCTCAGTACTGCCAGAGCCATACTTGGCCAGAGCAGCCAGAGGATTTGGCCTACACTCTCTACGCTGGCCACACGGGTTGGAGAGGTCTCGTTGTTGTTTATAAGATTTGTTTAGCTTGTATTTCCTAAGTGACCTTCTACGACATCCACGGGAAGACTTGGAGTGGTCCTGTTCTACTCTGCCGGATAACACATGGCTTATTAAGAATGTATTGTATATCTTCTTTGAGAATCACGAGTCTTTTCACCCCGGTCCCAGATACAGAGGTTCTTTGAAGAAGTTGTTATGTGGCGCTCCCGCCAAAACGCATTTCTGGATATACCTATGAAAGGTGTACCCTTGAATAGGTTTTGGCAAAAGAAAAATCTATTGCAAGAAAAAGGGAAAGGTCTATGGGTTATGGAATGAGATTAGGATGGACTGGTGCTGGGCTATTGTATACAATAGAAACTTGCCTGCCATAATCATGATAACTGACTATTGTAGGCAGGTGGTGGCTTGCCGCCCACTAGATGGGCCCCTCAAACGCGCCAACAATAGTTACCGGCAAAGGAACAACACCGGTGCAGATATATTTGAGATAGAGCCGGATAGAGGAACCTGGGACCCGGAAAAAAAGGACCTGTGACTGAAAGCTGGAAGGATGGAGGAGACCTTTCCCCAGCAGTGGAACGGCATAGGTTAGAAAAGAAAAGAAAGTTTGTTTGTTTGTAATAACTTCAATGTACCAAAAAACAAAATAAAATACAAAAACTCGAAAGGGCAAATAAACAATGGAGGACTTGAGCAAAATTAACTCAGTCTACCGTCCGCTGAATAAATGATTCTGGTTCTTATGTTTTTATAATTCTTTTTCAGATTGACCTAGGTCTTGAATGTTTAGCTGTCTATAATATACATATTTGTTATAAAAATATAGTATCGTTGAGTAAGAATCCCATAACACGACTCTCAAACTTACTTTTTGGGGCTAGCTCAATCAATATATTTTACAATTTGTCATTTTTTCGCATATAAGTATTTATTTATGTTACCAGTAATCAAATTTACGTACCTATAGCACAGAACATATAACAGTACTGTATTACAGACGACCCTCACCCCTTCCTATTATCTAAAACGACAGGTCCATCAAATTGTGGCTAATCTAAATAGAGTCCGGTCAGAGCAGGTTAAATTGAGATCGGGTAATCTAAGTTGGTCAAAGTGCAGTTAGGGTAAATTAACTGCATGAATTCTATCCATACGAGTGATAGAGGGTGGGATACCTTCCCATTGTACAATAAAAAGTAAGAAAATATCTTTCCGGTGTTAAATGTTTCAAAATTTGTTAAAATTAAAAAAAATTGCTAATTTTGAAAAAAGGATAACCTATAATTCTATCATTTATTGTGTAAATAACTAGTTGTGTAAATAACATACTAAAATATCATTGAGATCAGAATAAAATTTAGGAGAGCAAGAACATTTCTTTTTTTGTATGGGCAAGTGCGTACAATACTACTTACTGCAGCCTCTTGCTGACGTCCTCTGCTTTCCTGTTGTGACTGTTGTTTTTTTTTTTGTTTTTTTTTTCTTGTTGTTGGCGATTAAACTTCGTTGAAGCTTATTTTGCCAGTGTCTAGTTAACCAATGGCGCGGGCGCCAATTTCTTTATTCCTAACACTTTTTTTTTTTTTTTTTTTTTTCGGAGGAAAGATCCCTGTTACGGATACCCGTCAGCCTGCGGGGGAGGCTGTCGGGTTATGTGGGACTCCACGCCAGAGCGACGTGCCTACCCACTAAAAAACCTCCGGAGTTCCATCTCAACCGCTTTTGCCGGGGACACGGGAACGGAAATACATCCGCGAACCCCGGCGCGGCTGGCCGCCAAAGCGGCCCCTCCTCGGGGGCGTCACAGCGCCCCCCCCACTCACCAAGTCGGCGCGTCCGGAACTCACGGACGCGCCGTACCTCCTCGGCCCAATTGAGAGGCGGCAAACTCCCACGCAGTCTACCGCCTGTGGACCCATGGGAGCCAGATAAACCGGCTCCCAGCGGCGGAGAAGATGAAAGGCTCCGCCGCTTGCCCCTCGCCGCAAACACGGTGCGGCACCGCTCGGTCGCGGAGGATAGGAAGAGCGGCAACGTAACACCGACACTCCTCCTCCTCCGCGACCGATCTCCCACCACAGCCACGGCGGTGTGGCCCCGCCTGAAGCGCCGGGAGGGCAATGAAACATTCCCCTCCCGGCAGCCCCACCCCGGGTGGGGGGAGAACTTCCCACTCCCCCGCCGCCCCATTGGGCGCATCCCTACAAGCTCAAGGCCGAAGCCGAGCCCGCGGGAGCGCCCCTCCTCGGGTGGGGGGAGAACTTCCCACTCCCCCGCCGCCCCAATGTGGGCGCTCTCTGCTGGTGCACGCCAGCAGGAGCGCCCCCTCGCGGGTTCCTCTTAGCTTCCCCGTGGCCACCGACTACCACGGGTACTGAGCCCCCCCGGTACGACAAACCGGGAACCCATTGGGGGGGTTTATTCCTAACCCTAACCTAACTATACAATCAAAGGTTGGTGTAGGTCCTTTGATTGCTTCAAGGGAGCTTCTGCCAATAAATCTATACGAGTCCAACGTCTATACAAGTCTAAAGACGCCCACCACAGTCCGCAAATAAATATCACTACAGCCGCACTATGAGTGTCCACTTTAACCATTTTACATATTGTCCATGAGCATGAGCATTTATAACACTAAACTACACCGATTTTATATTATAAAGTCCACTAGAATTAATTTGCAAAATAATTTAAAGCAAACTCCAACTGAACCCCTTGACTTCCCGCCAAAAAACCTCCGTGACTGTTGTTGTTGGTCATCAACTTACCAAAGAACAAAAACAAGGAACGGATATAGATACTCCATACTCCATAAAAATATATGATCTGTTCCAAGTTTTCTTCTCTATGACTCTCCAACTGCTTTCTTGATTTCATCGTCCCATTCGTTTATTCAACTATTTATTATTTATTTTAGTTATTTATTTCTTTATTAAAGAATTGTTGTGATTAGGTATTATGTTTATTCAACGACTCACACTTTAAACTCGTGATGTAAGTACCAACGGTTTCAAGAACCACCACGCATGATAACAGCCCCTTGACCGATTTGGCTCATATGTTTCTTTCAACTTAAAAATCTACTCACTGGTGTCAGATTTCGAGCTGTATACCGGGCAAAAGGCAACATTCATTTACTGTCATCTTACAGTAATTATTACACATTAGTGAACTAGTATGCAGGTTTCCTCACCGTGTTTTCCTTCACCGAAAGCAAGTGATGGTAGTTGATAATGACCGTACAAAGTACAGAGGTCCAAGTTGCGCCTAGTGATGAATGAACTCATGCTTCTTATACTCACGCTAAACCACAGAATAAGTAGGTATTAGTAGTCACGTAGCTAAACGTGGCCTTTGGGTTTTTTTTAACGAACCTAGGCCCTGTCTACCCGTAGGAGTTAAGACGTGATAATATATCTGAACCCACATGTAAGCAATCTCTAGACCAATTTTGCTCGTGTTCACCTTTCATGAAGTTTTGAAGATAAGGTGAAAGTTTTTTGAAGGAAATTCCTTTTTAGACCAGGGTCGATAATTTTTTAAACCAAAAAAAATAATAGTAGGATGAAACCTAATGGAAAAGAAAGGGTGCTTTTTCGATATTAAGTCAAAATAAAGAGAAAAAAAATAATAAAATATTATAAATCAAAAAATTACAGGATTGTTGGGACATAAAAAGGTAAGTTTTCACAAATCTTTTTATCTTCCTTTCTAATGATTTTCATCCTACTATTATATTTTTTTTTCACATTTTACCATTTTCAAAAGTCTCATCCCCGGTCTATTTCGAACGGTCCGGACTTGGCGGATGGGGGAGCTAGGCGAATGAAAGTGTAAGATTTTTCTTATTCCACCCGAGTGTTCCACGATACTCACGCATTGTTTTTTAATAAGATCAAATAATTTAAAAAATAAAAAACTCATTTACACTAATTTACTCTTATTTCTAACTTGCTTGTAGGTACATTAAATATCGCAACCATACCTCAAATATGAAACAATGAATTCCACTATCAAATCAACACTTCAAAGAGATCCCGCAAAACGTCAAGATTACAACCCCCGAGGTATTCCTATCCAGTCCGATCTGTTCCCGTTCCCTTACTGCAGCTGACAGGTTAAAGTTTTGAATTTATAGATAACTCTACCCTATTTCTATTGGAGCCATCTTCGCCGAACAAGATTTATTCTTTGCCATACTGTCATGAATATAGAAAGGACTTTCTATTAAATTAATAGAGATTAATAGATATTAAATTTATTATAAAATGTCCTGGAGGGTTAGTTCATAAAATAATACAACGAACGTCCGATAGTGACATCCCATTTCTACATAGGGCGCACTATAAGTTTCCGGAACTGGCCACTTACATAAACAATATTTAAAAATTTATTGCAACATTTGAAAATAGAACTCTTTGGCTGTAGAATGCAGTTTGTTTCATCTGACTGTCTTTTGTTTTTACCTTGTGGCGCCATTTAAAAAATTGTGTGTCTGCATCAACATGGATTTAACTCGGGAAAATTTTCGTAGTATGATTTTCTACGATTTTAAGTGTAATTTGACAGCTCAACAGAGCATTGCTCGGCTTGAAACAGCTTTTGGCAATGAAGCACCATGCAAGACAACTGTTTATAGCTGGTTTGCAGAATTCAAGCGTGGTCGTATCAATCTCAGTGACGAATCTCGCGATGGTCGGCCATCCACCGCTGTGACCAACAAAAACATCGATGCTGTGCGCCGTATGATTGAAACAGACAGGCATGTGACCTACCATGAAATTCGCGCATCCTTAGAAATAGGCATGAGTCAAATACAATTAATCCTACACAAACATTTGGGTGTGAGAAAGCTGTGCTCGCGGTGGATCCCACACAACTTGACCGAGGCTCAAAAAACGGACCGCGTCACTTGGTGCAGTGCCATGCTTACCAGATTCAACGAAGGTGCGTCAAATTTGGTGTGGGACATAGTAACAGGTGACGAAACATGGATTTATTGCTACGATCCCAAAACAAAGTAGCAATCGAGCGTATGGGTCTTTCAAGATGAGCCGAAACCAACCAAAGTGGCGCGCGTGAAAAGTGCATCTAAGCGGATGATTGCTTCTTTTTTTAATAAAACTGGACACGTGGCTACTGTTGCTTTAGAGAATCGTCGTACAGTGAATAGTGACTGGTACACGACCATTTGTTTGCCGGAAGTTATTGACGAACTCCGTAAAAATAACCGTAAACGCCTTATCATCCTGCACCACGACAATGCTAGTTCTCACACGGCCAGACAGACAAACGACTTTTTGAAGGCGAAAAATGTAGAACTCATGAGTCATCCTGCATACAGTCCCGACCTGGCACCTTGTGACTTTTTTCTGTTCCCAAAAATTAAGAACCAATTACGCGGTCAACGATTTTCATCACCAGAAGAGGCTGTCGAGGAGTATGAAAAACACGTTTCAGAGGTCACCACAGAGGAGTAGCACAAAAGTTTTCAAAACTGGTTTCATCGAATGAAAAAGTGCATAGACGCCAAGGGAGATTATTTTGAAAAACAATAAATTAATTTTGTACCTTTAATAGTATTTCTTCATATTCATTCCGGAAACTTATAGTGCGCCCCACGTATGTCAAACGGAACTAGACTTTATCATCATATGTTACTGCTGAATGTTGCTTACTAGTGATGTGCTGTTCTTGAAAATTTCCAGAAATTTTCGAATCGGTCTGGAAAATATCCGAGAAATTCCCGCAAGAAATATCTTCACGGAATTTTTCAACCAAAAAAATATCGAAAAATTGTGAAAATATCCGAAATTGCCGGAAATTTTCAAGGAAATAAATTTCCGAGATTAGAAAATTTCTCTGCGGCACGTCACGATGCTTGACACTGATACGCGGATACGCAGTAACGTCCGTCTTGCGTACCGCTTTTCGAGTTACCCCTGCAGAGAATGCTGTATCCTGTATCAAGTGTCCCAACATATTGCCCCGCCTATTTCCAATGACCTCTAGGATGTCTCTTTTCACCTACTCTATGTTTGTTACTTTGTTCGTTTGATTCAACGTTTTTTTTCTTTGTCCGTGCACGGGATTAGTTCTTTGTCCGTGCACGGGATCAGGCACGTTTAATTCAATGCGGGGCGCCTAGGCAGTTGCCTAATCCGCCGTATGGATAATCCGGCCCTGAGTAGCAGTGCTACTGATCTTACTGGTCCCTCTACGTCTACTGTGCTACTGTAGCGCCGACAGATAGAAAAATCTGACACTAGGGTTAGCCACTTACACGAAAAACACAAAACAAGTTATAACATAATATTGCTACGTTAATTATTTACTTTATTTAGAAAGAACAAAAATAATAAAAAGACTTTTAGGTCTTATGCCCATTTGGTTAACACACTTCACACTTATATTATAAAGGCGAAAGTTTGTGAGTGTGTGTATATGTTTGTCCTTCTTCACGCGCAAACCGCGGGACCAATTTTGATAAACTTTGGTATGCAGGAAGCTTACATCCTGGATTAACACATAGGCCACGTTTTCCGCGGGTAACACAGCGGGGCGAAGCTAGTTATTAAAAAAAAGACAATTTATAGATCATGGTCATGAGAGTAAGGGCCGGAACAGACGAGGCGCAAGTTGCGCCGCGTTACGGCTAATGACGGGCGATGCATAAATACTCTATCAACCCATTAGAATATTTACTCAATAGATTGAGTAAATATTCGTATTTATCCGTTTGGTAAGTAGATTGATTTATATGAGTTGTGACTCATATTTATATTTAAATTCATTATTTCATATTTTCGTGACAATTTTGAAACTTAAATCTAGTTTACACTTGCAACTCTTGTCGGAAAGTGTGTGCATACGCTATTATATGCTTAAAATGTAGGTAAACGTCAAATGCGACGCTAAAATATATGAAAATACCATACTAATCATACACTGAAAGTAGGCATCTTTGATTTATTATACTTTTTTTGCTGGGAGGTGTGCAAAGACGTAATTATATGTTAAACTAAGTAAATAGACATTAAATGCGATGCCAATATATGAGCACGCTCTATTTACTCTATTGATTAAATCTAATGAGTAAATACTCAAATGGGTAGATTGAGTAGTATGCACCGCCTATCTCTAGCTGAATTACGCGACGCAACTTGCGCCCCGTCTGTTCCGGCGCTAAATAGACCTTTTCAGTGGCAGACTAAGCACGTCAGCGGCCCGGGGCGACATAGCTGAATGAGGCCCCCTATGCCCAAGATTTTTGTTAATTCCGTTAAAATCTGGCAGTGTAATTTAAATTCGAATTAAATTATTTAAACTAAATATACATACATACCTACAATATGGACATAGGTGAAGAAAATAAAATACGAACCGATCGACAAAAAAGTTTGATAAAATAAATCAAAGATTTTATAGCGTGTTATATGTTTTGATGCCTTCAATTGACTGAACTCCTCAATAACTTATGTGAATTAGATTTACTAGGAAATTTCTTTCTATTGAAAGTACGGCTATATTAACCAGTCGCTCTTGACCCATTGTAGATAGAATATAATTTTTAATAATTTTAAGTTTCGATAAACTCCTCTCTCCTCTACTAAGCACATTTTTAAAGTCTTTTTAGGATTTGACCTGGGAACGCGGAGACATTTGGGGGCCCCCCAAGACCGGAGGCCCAGGGCGGCCGCCCCTTCCGCCCCCTGTTAGTCCGCCACTGGCCCTTTTGTTCCCTTGTTTTTTTCTCTCAGATTAGGTTAAATAAACCACGAGAGAATCCATAACGAAAGTTTAATTAAATCCTTTCACCGCAAGGCTTCAAATCAGTAAATGTCGTGCCCCCAGCGCGAGGCATAATGCATCGAAAATAAATAGGTACCTACAACCAAAAAGGGTTGTGGATACTTATGTGCAATAGAAGCAGTGTTTTTTTTTTGTCGGAAATATCCGACGCTCGCGAAATGGGTACGTAAATTTTTGTAGGATAAATCCGACGTTCGCGGTTATAGGGTTAAAATCAAATCAATAGTTAAATTTAAAGCAAATCTATTAAGTTTTGCTTACTTAAATATTTTGTTAAATGTGTTTATAATTAATATAAGATATAAGGGTTACTCACTCAGAAAAGCAGCACTTTTTAACATTTCACTTTTAAAACATGATAAAACATCAAATTTCACATTAAAAAGTCCAAAAAACAAATTTTCTATTGAATTTCTATGAACTTTTCCTTTTACAAGTACATTTTATAAATTGGTCGCTTATAACTTTTTAATTTGTAACCCTGCTTAGCTCTGATAATTTTCCTTTAAACTTCGTTATATGTACTACTGCTGTGAATTTTTTCACATGTCCAATTATATAACTGTTTAATAGATAGGGGACACTTGACTCTAACAAAAATTTGCAATATAAATCCAAATATTTCACAAACGGATAGCTAAATCGAAAAATGATGTTCACAAGCTCACAATATTTTTGAAAGACTTAATCAACAATACCCCATACGATGGGTTAGTCAAGAAAAAATAAGTAAAATCCTACTTGTATGGAAGCTACCCTAAAAAAATTATTTTACCAAATTTTAGGTATGATTAAAATACATACCTATACCAACCAGCTTTCTAGTAGTCATAGTCTCTGAGTCAAACCGCGGACGGACAGACAGACAGACAGACATGGCGAAACTATAAGGGTTTCTTGTTTACTACAGAACCCTCAAAAGAAGCAAAATTATAAGTGTGACGGCGGAATGCACAATGAGATTTACATTGTTTTGACTTTTTAGTGACAATATTTGTTTTGAAAATGATAAAATCTAAGAAATTAATCATTTTCTCTTTTGAAAATAAGTCATAATAACAGTTGATTTTGTACAGGTATCTTTTTCTTTCAACACTTCAGTAACAGTTCATGTTGGAAGAAAAAGGGAAGGTTTTCCTGTTTTGCTCAATCCAGCCCGATCCAGCTGATTTAGTGGAAATCCAGTCAGATCCAGCCAGATTAAATGAGACCAGATTGCAATCCTTACTTACAGCTAAAGAGATTAAACAATTGTTATTTTTATGTCCTGCTGAGTTCTATTGGAACTGAAACTTAAGTATTAAGGACCATTAAATAAAACACAAGTTACCTTATCAAAGAACTTAATTTATTAAATAAATAACCTAGATTCACTTTTTGTTTTTATTCTGAGGTCTACCCGCATTCCCGCCGCCTCGAGCGAGCGGCGCCGGCCGTCCCCTGTTTCCAAACGCTCCCCTGGCTCCACCACGATTTGACCTCATGTTCTGACCTCCTCCACGACCCTTAGAGATCTCACTGCGACCCCTAGCTTTCACTTGAGTCTCTTCCTTAACCATATCAATAACTTCGTCAGGAATCCTCAAATATTTAATCGTACTACCGCGAATGTAACATTCAGGCATCCTCCAGAACTTATCACCGTCTCTTGATGTACAAATTACCTCCCGAAGGTTGATGTTCATCCAATTGTCGCAACTTACTAGATGACCGTTGTATGTTTCACCATTTTTTAATTCAACCAGCATTGGATGGTTTTGAGCGGTTCGCAATAGCGATAGAGGCAGCATTTTGATTAACTACTCTGGTTTGTATTTGAAATAAATAAATGAAAACTATTAGCGTTTTTGTTTGTTTACCGTACACAAACTGCAAATAATATTTTTAGGTTAGAAAATTAGGTACTTTATGATGTCAATGTAATCTACATTATTGCTTTTATTACGAAAGTTCACTTGGTAACAATTATTTGCTGCTGTGAATGCGAACTTTGAACGTTTATAAATTTATGTGTAAAGAAATGCAAAATTTAATACATCAACTTATTCATAAAAAATAATACAAATTCACTTTTTACAAATTCTTTGAAAGTTACTTTTTGTTCTTTAGTTTCTGATCAAATCAACTACAAAAGTTGCACAAAAAAGTACCTTATTTAGAATTGACTGCTGTCACTTTGACATTAGTAGTTAGATGTTGCACTCTTAAAATAATATATAAAGCTAAGCATGCATTGTGCGACTCGACTACCGTTATTTATTTATTTTATGTATTTACAAAATTCATGTGTAGTACACAAAATACAAACATAGAAACCAACAAAGTAAGAAAATTGAGTAGGTACATAGATACTGCTTTTCATAAGAAATCTCTTTTAGCAGACCCTTTCTTTTTTTCTTTTTTTATTTCCTTTTGCTGAACATCTCATCATCGTCTTTTTTTCTTTTTTCTTGTTATGTCATGTCATTGTCAAAAAAACCAGCTGGCGGCGAGGAGGCGAGGCGGCGATAGTGAGTGATTCCGGCGAAACTGTTTTTACCGTTTTCCATGTGCATTGTGCACCTATTGTTATAATTTCTCGAAAGTTATCGAAAGCATTTAGATAAATTACTTATCTAATTCACAAACACAGGTAAAGTATACATACTTTCGATGTTTTTTATGTTAATATCACAGAATCTTGAGTTGCAAAAACGTATTGCACCCATTTATCGCATGTTTGCTGCTAATTACCGCTTTATTTTAGTCTGCGTAATAAAGATACCATGAGATCATTTTCCTTGGTGTAACCTCCAATAAAAATCACTTTCATTATACTTATATCTCTCTTTGCACTTATCTGTTTCAGTCAGTGTTAAAAAATGCCGCAAGACAGAAGAAAGACCCCGTTTAGTGGGAAAGCTAAGAAGCAGCAGATCCAAGCAAAGAAAAACAGACAAAACAAAACATTGCTGCTCTCAAGTAAGTTTTATTGTACTTTTGTGATTTCTTGGGTTGACTTTAGTATCCTGCGGCACGAATTTCTGGGTAATTGTGGGTTCAATCAATTGCTATTAATCTTCTCAAGCCTATCCTAGCTACTCTTTGCGCGGAAATGGGTAGTTTTAAAAAAAACGATTTAAAAGTTTGAGGTTAAATAACAAGTTATATTGAAAACAACACATTTTCGAAATTAGTGACGGAACCAAATTAGCCTACCCTGACTCCACATACATCTGTCCTACTCTAGAGTGTTTTTTCTCATGCTCATGGACAATATGTGAAATGAAGTGGACACTCATAGTCCGGCTGTAGTGATATTTATTTGCGGACTGTGGTGGGCGTTGTTAGGCGCCGTCCGCCACTCAATCGGCTCTGAAAACCAGTGGACTCGTATAGATTTGTCGCCAGAAGCTCCCTTGAAGCAATCAAAGGACCTGCACTAACCTTTGATTGTATAGTTAGGGTTAGTAGGATAGGAATAAAGAAGTGATAAAATAAAGATGGGCTCTAAAGGACTAGTATCCAGAGCTGTAAAATAATTTTGAAAAAAAATTATAAATAAATGTATAGGGACAAATTACACTGATTGAGCTAGCCCCAAAGTAAGTTATATACTTGTGTTATGGGATACTAACTCAACGATACAATATTTTATAACAAATACATATATAGATAAACATCCAAGACCCAGGACAATTTGAAAAAGGCCATTTTCCAACTTGCCCTGACTGGGGATTTTTCAATTTGTGCCAAAGATTTAGAGTATACAAGTAGTGTAGATTTGCCACCGAGCGTCCAAGGGTAAGAGAAAAAAATATTAATAATACTATGTATATTTTTTTCAAGGTCAGGTTATAGGCACACTTTAAGTATATGCAATTTGAAGTGTGCCTATAGCCCGACCATGAAAAAATGTTCAGTCGGTGATAGAGACAAAACACGGCACTCTTTTCTTTTTCTTCTTTTAGAAATCTCAATAAGACTATCTCGCTCTATCAAAGCGTGTCAGGTCCTTGTTTCGTGCTGAGATGTGTCGTAACCCTTACCCAAATCTCGAACATACTTTAGGGTTAGCTCAATCTATGTGATTTTTCTCTATATATGTAATTATTTATTAGGAAAGTTGTTTACAATCCGCTATTTTCCAACGAGTCAAATCAGATCCTTTTTTCTAAACGTCAAAACAAATATTTGCAATGGGATTTGTATGAAATACAAGCAGATGACGTCATGGTTTCTTAGAGTCAAAATACGCTCTAATCAGTTTTTCTGCAATAATAAATCTAAAATCACGTCAAAATGGAAATGTCAAAGACAAATGGTATTATTTTGTGACGTTTTATTGTTTTATCAGTACAAAATTTTTGACCCAGGAAATTACCCAATTATGGGCTGAATGACTGCTTAAAACATTTGTACTAAATTATAAAGGACCTAAAGTTTCTATTTAGCATGGTTTTACTCATGTAGTGTAGTCGGAAAAGGCTGACTATTTCGGTCGGTTTAGACCACGTTTAGACAATCATCATCAGTGAGAGTGTTAGGAGCGGTGACCCGACGATACCACTTGCGATTACGACGGTTTTTAATAGAATCGCACATACAGTTCTCGAAATTTTCAAATTTATTTTTTGTTTTTATATCTGCTATCAGTCCTTGACTTTAACCGGATGAGTGGTGTGTTGAAATTTTCAAAATGCGACAACTTTCAGCATCATCCGGCTCCAGTAGTTACGACGTGGTCTCCGTGAACTACCAGCCGTCCAGGAACCGCGGTGGGCGCGGGGACTCCAACAGGTTTGCTCTGAAGTTCTACCGCGAGACCGATGAGGACATGCAGCTGAAGAAAGAAGAGGCATTGTAAGTACAACATAATACAAATGCATCAAAATATAAAATCTCTGATCCATCTAGCTGGATGCACACATATGTGTGCAATTGTGCTACTGACCAATCAAGGAAATCAAGTGAAATCTATAAACTAAGTGATGTTAAAACTGACACAATGCCCCAACCGTCGAAATTGACCAATTCATGATTTTAATGAAATTGACGAGTTACAAAAGTGACAGGTTGTCGAAACTGACAAATTATAGAAACTGGCGAATAGTTTTCTAATTCCTTAATTGGAGCACCATAAACAATAGGCAATACAAATAATATAATTTTTCAAAACTAAAAACTGACTTGACCCCCAAACGGACAGCGCCTGCTTGAGCTAGGTAGAAAGCAAAGATTGTACTTCCACCAAAGTTTGAACCGCGTTCAGTAAAGCCTCATCCAGATTCACGGCAAGAACCCCCGTGAACTCCCGAGCAGCGTGAATGTGATCTGTTGCTCGCCCGTCTCGCTCTCGCGCTCGCCTGTTCTCCGATCGGTGGCGGTATTTTGGCCCGAGTCAAAGGGTGTCTCGGGTGAGAAAGAGAAGGCTATCACATTCTCGTTCAGTCTCAATGCAGTGCAATGTCGTGACGTGTGTAGTTCTTACGACCAGTGAAGTGCAGTGCAGAATTTTTTAATTTTAATTTCTTTTGGTAATTTTATTTTGTTGTTAAATATTTATAAGATTAAAATGTGCTAATGCACACAATAATTAAGCCCCTGCACTGTCTTCCATTTCGGTATACGGTCGAGAACGAAGTGAGAAGGTCGCTGAGTGTAGGCACCTTCTCGCTTTCCGCGCAAAGTCACGGCGAGACGTCTCGCCGAGACTTCTCGCCGTGAGTCTGGAGGCTGCATAACATGGAGCCGTGCGATGTGCCCACGTATGTAACTATAATATAAAAATGTATTCTCTTACATTTGATTCACAAAACATAAGATTACGACTAATAAATTGACAATGAAAAACAAGAAATTGATATTATGCTTAATGACTTTATCAGAGTAGGCAAAATATCACTCTTTCGACTCACCAGTCGAGTCACAAAACACTGACAAATTCCTGTTATAATTTGTTTCTGCCCAGCGATCAGGCATTTATTTGGGCGTAAACTCTTTTTTGCCCAATACCCCCGTTTATGCCCATTTATGCCCTATTTGTTTTGCCCTCGACCAATCACTAACCCAACCTTTATTGCCCCCCTTTTGTATCCAGAAAATCACTGAACCCTGTCTCTGAGAAGGAAATGGAAGTCAATCCAGCTGACTTCTTCCCAACCGAGCTGACCTTCCCCAAGCGGCCGCCGTGGGACTTCAGCATGACCCCAGCACAGCTGGACAGTCAGGAGCAGAGGTATTTTAAGGTTAGTTAAAAAAAATTATAATACTCATAATTTTTTATTTTTTTTTTATTTCGTAAATAAATGTAAAAGAAGAAGGAATACGCATAACTCTTTCCTATTTGACGAACCTGTGGCCTAATGGTCATCATACCAGGCTGTCACACCAGAGTTCCCGGGTTCGATCCCTTTTTCAGATTGACCTGGGTCTTGGATGATTATCTATAATCTATAAATGTATTTGTTATAAAATATAGTGTCGTTGAGTTAGTATCCCATAACAGAGACATATCAGCTCCAAGCTGCTCGTCTTTAATAAATATATAATAAATAGACCAATTAGGGTGATTTGTCCCTTACTATTTATTTATTGTCATTATTCTTTTTAATCCCCATCGATAAAAAGGGGTGTTCAGTTTGATTCAAAGATTCAAACGGATGGACCGATGTCGATGCGGTTTTTCTTACGTGAAAACAAAATCCCTTGCGGTAGTTCTTAACTATGTTTGATGAAAATCGATTCACCCGTTAAAGTTAATGGGGGTTTACGTTTGAACGTCAGTTTTTAGGGTTCCGTAGTAAACAAGGAACCCCTATAGTTTCGCCATGTCTGTCTGTCTGTCTGTACGTCCGCGGTTTTACTCAGCGAATATAAGTGCTAGAAAGCTGTGATTTAGCATGGGTATGTATATTAATTATGCGGAAAAAGTGGTATAATTAAATATAGAAAAAAAAATTTTTTTGTTTGGCTCCCGTACAAATAAAGTGAAAAGTCAAGTTGTTTGTCTTGACTAATCAATCATGTGGGGTATCGTTGAATAGGTCTTTCAAAAATATTATGAGCTTGGTAACATCCTTTTTCGATAAAGTGAAAATTTTTGTTAGAGTTAAGTACCCCCCCCCTCTATCAGCTAAACGGCTATAATAGACCCGTAAAAAAATTTACTGCTATTGTGTATATAACGAAATTTAAAGGAAAACTATCAGAGTTAAGTAGCTTTTACAAATTAAAAAGTTATAGGCGATCGACTTATAAAATGTACTCAGAAAAAGAAAATTTCAAATTCAGTAGAAAATTAGGTTTTAGACGTTTTTAGTGGCATGAACTCAAAGCTGGCAATCGTAACTACGGAACCCTAGACTGTGCGTGGCCCGCACGCACTTGGCCAATTATTATTTTATTTGAAAGCCTTTACTACTAAGTTGGTCCCATATTCATTTGGTGACGATATGATGAAGAACTTTGGAGATTTGGAAGAAACTGCTGAAAGAAAATTATGTCGGTAGTTCATTTTTTTATTTTTTTTGTTAAAAATTTAATTATTTTAATTTGCCTGGCATACTTGTTTTGTAGACCTACGTGGACCAGTTACAAGCAACGGAACACTGGAAGAATGTTTCTTACTTCGAGCTCAATCTGGAGACGTGGAGGCAGCTGTGGAGGGTTTTGGAGATGTGTGACGTATTGCTGCTGATTGTGGATGTGCGGTATGCGGTAAGAATTACTTTTAATTTATTTTTTACACCCGAGAGAGGGGTATTATAAATTTAACGCTAATTTCTCTCGGTCTGACTGTCTTGTCTGTCTGTGGCATTTTTAACGTGTGAAAGCAGGTTCCCTTGCGGTGGTTGTTAGCTATGTTTGATTAAAATCGGTATGGCCGCTTAAGGTCAAACTAGTCGATACTTTTTTATACAAATTCGGAGGGGATTTCCTCCACTGTTTGACATTGTACATTCAAAGTTTAACATGATATCGTTTTGTCTTATTATAAATTTTGTCTGTGCGGATACAGAATAATAAAATAAAAAGCCATTTAAATGTTATAAGCAATGGTCGGATAATCGGATGCATATTTACCTAAAGTTGAGATGTTGGCAGTTATGGAGTGCACTTTTGTATCTGAAAAATCCCAGGATTCCAGAATCGACAAAATTTTGTGTTTTGATTATAGAATCAAATCGGGTAAGGTGTATATTTACTTACGTTCAGGTGTTGGCTAATGTGGAATGCACTTGATCGATTAGTGAGAAGTTTTTTGAATCCCGGAATTTGAATTTAAAAAATATGTCTTAAGAAGCCGCTTCCATAATTTCCTAGCCAAAAATTACCTTTAGGTAAATATGCATCCGATTATCCGACCACTGGTTATAAGCCAGCAAAGATTAGTTTTTTTTTTTCTTATTTTTACTCAAATTTCGGCGTAAATCTATATCTATATATCTATATATATATATATAAAAGAAAGTCGTGTTAGTTACACCACTTATAACTCAAGAACGGCAGAACAGATTTGGCTGAAAATTGGTAGGGAGGTAGCTTAGAGCCAGGAGACGGACATAGGATACTTTTTATCCCGTTCGACAGCGTTTCTGTGTGACTTGACATGAAACGTCAGTCACTATAAAACGTTCAAACACATTAAATTTTTAACATAATAATTCATATGTCATAACAAAATTAATAACGTAAATAAAAAAAACAAATAAATATCATGTTAGAAACATTTTCTAGACTTCTACGCGGACGAAGTCGCGGGTTAAAGCTAGTAAGTAATAAAAGAAGTGTGAAATCTCCAAAACAAAGTCCGTACCGACACAGCTTAATTAATTATCGAAGATTTTAATAAACTTTATTTGTAGTTGATTAATGCAGTAGTTTTTGCATAAAACCCCTTTTCCCAAAGGACTTTACTTTTTTTTTTACGCTCGGTTTGCTATGAATCATCGTGCATTTCACTTATTGTTAGGTGAGACAGCATGCTTTGAGGCCGCGCCCACCTGTGAAATCGAGCCCGCGACTAGTTCAACCTTATACGTTATTGGGAATTCACGCATGAAAATCAGGGCTTTTTAAAAAAACTAAGGATATCCAATCGTTTCAATAGTTCCGCTATTCATCACTAGATGGCATCCTTGACATTTTCGGTATGGGGTTTTTTTAATTTGCCTAGTAAATAAACTTGTTGAACGAGCGAACAATGTTTCTTTGAGTCTACTTGAACAATCCGGAGTTTGTATGTTGTCAGTATGTATGTTTGTTTGACAATAACTCTAGTATCTTTGATCGGAGATTCATATTATTCGGTAGGCGTGTAGATATAGCTAATAGAATTTTAAAGTTGAACATGAGCCAAATCGATGTAGGGGTTGCCGGAATATGAGGTTAGCGAAATCATATTTCAGGGAAAACGACTAGTAATCATACATTATTAACATGTATATGTGTGTGCCTCAGTGAGACAAATAAAGTCTTTATCTATCTATCTATCTAAATAATCTTGTTACAGGGCATGATGTTCCCACCCTCCCTCTACGAATACGTAGTGAAAGACCAGAAAAAGGACATGATTGTGGTCCTGAACAAGATAGACCTGGTGCCAGCGTCCGTGGTGTGCGGTTGGCAGCAGTACTTCACCGAGAGCTGTCCCGGGATGAAAGTTGTTTACTTCACTTCGTGTCCGGGGTACAATTTGAGAGGGGCTACGAAAGACAAAGCTGGTAAGATTACTGAGTGGTTTACTTTACTTTGTGCCTGGGGTACAATTTCAGAGGGGCCACTAAAGACAAAGCTAGAAAGATTGCTGAAAGTTGTTTACTTAATGTCTATATCCAAATACGAAAAAAATTTGGTTCTCATAAAAATCTAAATAGTCACATGATCTAGTTACTATGGGATGTAAATTGTTTTTGTATTAGGATATACATTCATTGGGAAAAGTTGTTCAAAATGACGGATAGAATCACCTGTCAAATTTTTTGTTCAAAATTAAAAATAATCGTGTATATTTGTTTCTAGGTCTCCAAGTGCGACGTCGTAAAGGCCGACAGCAAATGTGCGCAGAGGGAGCCACAAAGATTCTAGAAGCGTGCAAGCAGATAGTAGGCAATGACGTCGATCTGAGTTCTTGGGAGAAGAAGATTAAAGAAGAAGCTTCGTTGGAGTTCGATGAAGACGAGAACACAGAAATAGGTAAGATTTTAAGCATTCGGCCATTGTCTCCACGTCTCTGGCTTCTACAGTGCGTGAAGACCTAATTTTCTTGGGGTTTGGTTGGAGCAAAGAAAATAGCGACCCGCCTGTTACAATTCCTTTATTCGTCTCTGAGTACATACATTCGTTGGGTAAAGTACAGTGTCCGGCACACTAGTGCCATCTTTCTAAATATGTATGAACTAAAGTAGTATACTTGTGGAGGTTGGAAAGGTGTTTGCTAAGCGAGCCGCGTGTTAGTGTAGGCACAACGCCCTAGATGGCGCTGTGTGTAATTTTGGCTGCTGTCGCTAGACAGCCATTCTAAGTCTTGACCAGCTCTGTGGCCTAATTGTCATCATGCTACATTGTCATACTGGAGGTTCCGGGAATATTCACTTCTCCCTCTACCCAAAGGTTGACTGGAAGAGATTGCTAAGCGATAAGTCCCGTCCGCCTTTGTATCATAATTCTGTCTTCTTTTTTTCTGTTATTTGTTTGTCCTTTTGTTTATGGTGCAATAGAGAGTATTTGTATTGTATTGTCCTGGTTTCGATCCCCGGTCAGATCAAAATAAAATAATATTTTTTTGATTGGCCTGGGCCTTGGATGTTTATCTATAATTATATTATATTTTATATAATATAGTATCGTTGAGTTGTAACATACACAATAAGACTCGCAATTACTTTGAGGCTAGCTGAATCTGTGTCATTTGTGCATATATATTTATTCTAAGACAGCAGCCACACCGCATATACAATATGTAACAAAAACCCTGTCCGATCCTTGTAGGAGCAACTCAGACCGTCAATATGAACAAATTTTCCTATTTAAAAAAATCGTCATTTTCATACAAAAGTGTTCGGCCGGCCCGGCAATTTGTATGAAAATGACGATTTTTCTTCAAGTTTCAAGCATTGGTCCCATAGGAAAAGTTGTTCATATTGATGGTCTGAGTTGCTCCTACAAGGATCGTACAGGGTTTATGTTACATATTGTAGATGGTGCTTGTGTCTGACAAGTATCATTGAGTTAGTATCCCATAACACAAATCTCGAAATAACTTTGGGGCTAGCTGGATCTGTGTGATTTGTCCGCATATATTTATTTATCTATATATTTTATATTTATTCTAAGGCAGCAGCCACACCGCATATATTTATGTAGTAAACAAATCATGAACTATGAGTCGTTTTTCAGATTGGTATACATTTTCAGTAGGTTATTCAATAATTTTTAAACCGCTAGGTTTCTACATGTCAAATCAAATACTTTTTTCTAAATGTCAAAACAAACATTGTTTAAGGAATTTATATGAAATAGCACGTCGTGACGTCATAGTTTCTTGGACTCCAATAGCGCTCATATTATCAGTTTTTCTGCAATAATAATAATAAAATAAATCCAATGATAAGTGATTATTTTGTGATATTTTATTAAAAAATGATCAAATTTTGACCTTGGATACTACCTTATTATATTTTGTACATTTCCTTCCACAGGCGAAACAATACTCGAAAAAGCAGACACGTCATTCTACAAACACGAGAAATACAAGAATGGTATCCTCACCATCGGCTGCGTGGGCCAGCCCAACGTTGGGAAGTCATCCCTCATGAACGCTATCATGGGGAAGAAAGTGGTGTCTGTTTCACGCACGCCGGGCCACACGAAGCACTTTCAGACTATATTTTTGACTCCTCAGGTATGATAAACTCATTGTAACAGCGTTACATCAATTATACATTTGAAACAATCCATTATACACTCCAAAAAGCTTATTATACACCTGAAACAATCCACCATACACTCGAAAAAGCTTATTATACATCTGAAACAATCCATTATACATTTGAAACAGCGAGTTATATATTAAAAACAACCTCTAAAACAATTAAATCTATGCTAATCATGGGCTGCGTGGGTCATCCCAACGTTGGGAAGTCATCCCTTATGAACGAATTAAATGGGGAAGAAATTGGTGTCTGTTTCACCCTCGCCGGGCCACACGAAGCACATTCAGACCATATTTTTGACAGCTCAGGTATGATGCATACGATTATTCAATTGCAAAAGCACATTATGCACGCAGAATAGCAATTATACACTTAAATCAGCTAATTATACACCTGAAACAATCCTTTATTCACTTGAAACAGCACACCGGCAACTATCTATAATAGACTTGAAACAGTATATTAGACACCGAAATAGCATGTTATACACCGGAAACTATCCATAAAACACTTGAAACACTATATTTTACATTCGAAACAGCATATTATACACCAGAAACTATACATAAAACACTTGAAACAGTACATTTTACACTCGAAACAGCATATTATACATCGGAAACTATACATAATACACTTGAAACAGTATATTATACACCAAAACACCTGGAACAATATGATATTACAAGCTATACACGCAAAACTGCATAGACACACGACAGAATATTATACACTCGAAACATTAATCATGTTAGACTCAAAGGGGGCCGGAAGTTTACTACCTCCGTGGTCCAGTGATCAAGGCGTTTGCCTTGTGATCTTGGGGTCGTGGGCTCGATTCCCACTGGGAAGCATACTATGTAAAAAATTGTTTCCAGTCTGGTAAGGATATTGCAAGCTTGAATCACCTGGTTATCCGAAAAGAAAGATGATTCCGTGTTTGGAAAAGCACGTATAAACTGTGGGTCTCGAACGCCAACTAGCGTATGCTCACCAAACCTATCCAAGGATAAGGTCTGGTCTACCATTTGAGTTGCGGAGGTCAAGCGGCAGTCGCTATGTGTAAAAACCAGTAACTTCGTCAAATCTCCTTGGTTAGGTAACGGACCCCGGGCTCTGAAGCGTTACCGCTGAGGATGCAACCAGAAATACGGGAGGATGATGACGATGACTCAAAGGGAGGCGGAAAAAATGGGAGCCCCCCCCCCCTCCCATTATGTTAGTAGTAGTGAGATATTATGTGTATCTTTGTTTCATATGTAGGTTCGTTTGTGCGACTGCCCCGGCCTGGTGTTCCCGTCCACTGTGCCGCGCCCCATACAGATACTGATGGGGTCCTACCCCATAGCGCAGCTCAGAGAGCCTTACACCACCATCAGGTAAAATAAGATACTTAATTAATTCTCAAATTTCAAGAACTACCTATTATGAAATCGAAAAAATAATTGACAATTATCAAGTGATACAAATATCCAACGATAAAAAAATCCATGATTTTGGCTTTGAGTTTGACAAGTATCTAGGTAATTAAGGTTTTAATTTAGTTTGCTATGTACCTTTTTTTTTCAATAAATGGTTTTATTATTTTTATGTTGGTAGGCTTTTCAGCCAAAGGATTATTATTATTTATTATTACTAAAATGTAACAATACCTTCTGCAGATATCTAGCAGAACGGATGGATCTGCCCAAACTGCTTCGCATAGACCACCCGGAGAACGACGACACGTGGTCCCCGCGAGACATCTGCGACGGCTGGGCGAAGAAGAGGGGATACCTCACTGCTAAAGCTGCCAGGTATGTTTCAATGCATTCTTATTAGCGTTGCATAATTGTCGATAGTTTGACTATCGATAGTAGACCTCGAAAAACAGTCACAATATCGATAGTCTGAATATACGGAGGGAGGTGGGTCCAAATAAGAGTCACTAGTGCTGTGAACTACTTTATTGGTCCCGAAAGAATTGCCTGTACAAAATTCTCGGAGACCTATATCTATGGTAAAAAAATCTCAATAGCGCGTTTCACATTCTTAGTGGATTGCACAACGCCATCTATCGGAACCTTTGTGAACTAAAATAAAACGCGTGAACAGTCTGCAATACTATTGATGTAAGGTAAAACTATCGATAGCATCGATACTATTGAATTTAGATAGTATCGATAGGTTTTAATTGGTACTATCGATAGTATCGATACTGAAACTACTTTTTGTACGAAAAACTTTCGATAGCTAATTTACTATCGGTAGTATTATAATATCGATATTCGTTACAATACTATCGATAGTTTTTATTACAAATAGTACCTTTACTATCGATCGTATCGATGCTATCTATAGTAATAATTAAAAACGATCGATACTATCAATAGTCCTATCGATATTGTGACTGTTTTTCAACGCCGCGATAGTATCGATAGACTATTGCTTGCAACAGTAATTCGTATTACAAGCTTTTATTTAGTTAATCTGTCCCTTTGTCTGTCTGTCTGTAATCAAAACTTGCAAGTTAAATTTTATCAATATCGGATGTTTGTCTATACACGGTGATTTATTATTGGTTTTGGAGTCGAAGGCCACTTCATAAGGATCGTTAGTAACACCTAATTAGCTAGTCATAATAAAAATTCTGAAACAAAAAATGGTGACTAAAACTCGAAAGTAAAATCGTGTGAACAATTAGAAGCACCGGCGCCTAGCAGCGGCCGGCTAGATTTCGAGTTCATCGGGGTCACGCGGCAGCTTTGGACGGGCGTAACTACGTGGTCTCGATAGAAAATCATTTTTGCAACTTTTTTATCTTATGTCATACTTACACAAATTTGGATTACGTATATAATTTATTTACCATACCATTTTTTTTTTCCAACTCCAATGAAAATTCTGCGTGTATAATGTATTTGTTATCAAATATAATATTTGTTGAGTTAGTATCCCATAACACAAGTCTCGAACTTACTTTGGGGCTAACTCAATCAGTGGGATATGTCCGCATATAAAAAAAAAATTGACCCACTTTCCGGTTTTTGGTTGAGTTGAAATTTTGTACGCGTACTTACGTAATTTGCGTGACAATGCAATAATATGAGGACATGGAGTTAACCTGAAAATGGAGCCGGAAGGTCGTCACAGGACCTCTGTAATGAAACATCGTAACCCCATCGATGAGTTCGTTTGATTCGTCCTGAGGAACACTTTTAACTTTTAGTTAATTGTTTTCTGTAACCCCTTAATTATGACACTCGCGCTACGCCCCCTTGGCACTTCCACCGTTTTTGTCTTCCGTGAGAGAGACAATGATTTAAGTATTTTGTTTAGACTGGACACATACCGAGCGGCCAACAGCTTGCTCCGCATGGCGTTGGACGGAAGAATCTGCCTGTGGTTGAGGCCGCCGGGGTTCACGGAGCAGAAAGGTAAGCTTCTGTTATCTTATAAGTCTACAACGTTAGTGGACCTAAAATGGTGGCGACACCACTTGTTTATAATCTGTTATGGACTCTGTGTATTTATCATAAAATATCGTGTCGTTGAGTTAGTATTTCCATAAAATTTTAAAGTTATTTTAAGGCAAGGACATTAAAAAAAAATCTTTTAACTTGATTCAAAGGGATTGGATTCAAGAATTCAAGGTCTTCTTGTTATTTCAGTAAGAATATAAATATAGTTAGGGACAAATAACACTAATTGAGCTAGCCCCAAAGTAAGTTCGAGACTTGTGTTATGGGATACTAACTCAACGATACTATATTTTATAACAAATACAAATTATATATTTGTATTTGTTATAAAATATACATCCAAGACCCAGAACAATTTGAAAAAGGCCATTTCCCAACTTGCCCTGACCGGGGATCGAACCTGGGACTTCTGGGTGGCGGACTAGCATGGTGACCACTACGCTAGTCCGCCACCCAGAAGTCTAGTTAAAACTAGTTTTTACCCCACTGCGCCAGAAGGAGGGTTATGTTTTTCGAGAGTATGTATGTATAATTGTTTGGCACGCTCTGCAGCCTCAACGGCTCGATGGATTTAAGAGGTGTCATTAGATTCGTCTTAATTCTGAGAGTCAAACTGGGTATATAAAAAGGCAGTCAAGTATTGCTTATTTTTTTTAAATAATGACTTGTTAACGTTAATGGACTCAAAATGCTTAATCTTCTTCCTATTTCAGAAACTTTCGAAAACCACAGCGAAATCAAATACGTGAAATGGGTGCAAGCGCTAACAAAGGATGAGGAAACCAGTTCCATCACATCGGATTCCGACGACCGTCGCTCATCAGAGTCTGACGCCGATGATGATGATGATGATGATGATGAGGAAGAGACGATAGCGATGGCGAATAAGTTTAAGGCGTTAGCTAGTGAGGATTAAGTATTCTCTTCTACAGAGCCAAGCTCTTAGAAGTGTCATTGACCCCGACGCAAAAGGGAGAGAGGGGGGGGGTGCTGTAAGTTTGAGTAGGAGGATGTTTTCAATCGGAAGCCATAAAGGAGGGGTGTTGTAAGTTTGACGTGTGTATCTGTAGCATCGTAGATCTTAAAGGTATGTACTGATTTCAATGAGGTTTTTTTTTCAATCTAAAGCCTTAAAGGACGGGTGTTGTAAGTTTGACATGTTGTCTATTTGTGGCATCGTAGATCGTAATCGAACGGACCGATTTCTATCCGAACTATCTTTAAAGCAGTACGATAACATCTTTCCAAGGTAAGATAACTTGTAAATTAACAGTTTACAATTTGGAAAATGCAATTTACGTTCACTATTTTCGTGTCGGGCCGCTAATGCCCTCTACGTCGTGTACCAAAACTTGCTAAATGTCACTTTGATCCCTTTGACTTGTGAGGGTGAGAGTTAACGTATTATTTGTGGCACTCAGCGATGGCGGTCTTTTAATACAGTAAAAAAATCTAGGTCTACGCTGTGTGAACCCTTTCACCGCAAACGTCGGATTTATCCGACAAACATTGTCGCCACTACGCGAGCGTCGGATATTTCCGACAAAAAAAATATGCTCGTATTGAACATAACTTGAATATCCACATCCCTCTTTGGTTGTAGGTGTTTATTTTAGATTTACTCTGCCTCGCGCTGGGAGCACGACAACTGATATAAAGTCTTGCGGTGACAGGGCCATATTATATAATATGTAACAAAAACCCTGTCCGATCCTTGTAGGAGCAACTCAGACCGTTAATATTGTATGAAAATGTCGATTTTTTTTCCAGTATCAAGTATTAGTCCCATGGGAAAAGTTGTTCATATTGACGGTCTGAGTTGCTCCTACAAGGATCGGACAGGGTTTTTGTTACATATTGTATAGGACTTCAGAAAGGGGTCTATGAAATATGTTTGCCTTCCGAGCCATCTTCTGTTAACTTTAAGTAAATATTTGTTTTTTAAGGCGTTCGCTGCTTTAGGCCGTTAGGCGGGACCACACGACGTGAAAGGAATGAGATAGCAGAATACGTCGCGTGACGCAGTTTCTCTGTCGCACGTGATCATGCACGTGAACACGGCAGTTATATAACGTTATAAAACATTGTGTTACACGATAACATTCTAAAACAATATGTAACATTTTGCTGCAACATGATAATATGTTGTATGTTATAAACAATTTTATATGTTATAAACGCTCCCACAATGGTCGAGCTCGTTGTGTAACATAATTCTGTTGTATGAAGTTATCACTAACAATTTATAACTTTTGTTATAATTTGTTAGACAACAAATGCTATGCAACATTCTCTAACATTATATAACTGCTGTGTGGGAGCACCTTAAAAATAACATCCAATATTTGCATTTATAGTTTTATCTGCTTTTTATAACTAGATATAATGCTTAATTTATTTATGCTACCATAAAATGTTATTTTATTAATAAAATGTCATTTATATTTGAAAATAGTTTTATTTTACAAGCTTTTATTTAGTTTCACCTGTCCCGTTGTCTGTCTGTCTGTAATCAAATCTTGCAAGTTACATTTTACTCCTTTCCCGATAGAGCTGAAAGTTTGTACGCATACAACTATCGCGTAACAATGCATTATTATGACATGGAGCTGATTTGATGATGGAGCTGGAAGGTGGTCATGGTATCTCTATATAAAACAACATAACCCCACCGAGTTTGGGCTCGATTAAAGATTTACCCTCATATTCTTAAAAAATAACAACGTTTGCTAAACATATTTTAGTTAAAATATGTTTTGTCTCGTTCTTTCTATGTCAAATATTTAAAAGAGGGAAAGGGACAAAACATTTTTTAACTAAAATAGGTTTAACAAACGGTTGATATTTTTTATGAATATGAGGGTAAGAATATTCAATTAGTATAGATTTGCCACCGAGCGCCCAGGGGTAAGAGAAAAGACATTATTGATACCATGTTTATTTTTTTCATGGTCGGGTTATTATAGACAGACTAAGTAAATATATGCAATTTGAAGTGTGCCTATAAACCGACCATGAAAAAATGTTCGGTCGGTGATAGACAAAACACGGCACTCTTCTTTCTTTGCTTTTACAAATCTCAATAAGACTATCTCGCTCTATCAAAGCGTGTCAGGCCCTTGGGCTCGATTGATTCGTCTTGAGGAGCACTTTAACCTTTTTCGGTCATGGCTATGGATAAAAGCTTTTACCTTTTTACCGAGAATGTCAGATTTAGTGTTGGATGCTATCCTGTTCTGTCACTCAGAACTGTCATTTGCCAGAGCGAGAGAGAGCGATTCTTCGGCGAGCGGTCATGTAAGGCTGCGTTTCCACCAGAGATGTGCGAGGATGCGTAGCGAGAAATGTGTTTTTGAAGAACCAATAGAATTGCTTCATTTACCTAGCTTCGCTTAGCACAGCTCTGGTGGAAACGGCTTAGCGGTGCGAGTTCTTTTTACATACAAAACAAGCGACCGAGTGTGCGAGAAATGTGTTGCGAGGAATGTGTTGAGAGGAATGTGTTGCTAGGAATGTGTTGCGAGGAATGTGTTGAGAGGAATGTGTTGCTAGGAATGTGTTGCGAGGAATGTGTTGCTAGGAATGTGTTGCGAGAAATGTGTTGCGAGGAATGCGTTGCGAGGTTTTGAATCACACTATATCAGCCAGTCCATAGACGGTGTTTGTTTGAAGTGGATGTGCGCATTTTCTAATATGGATAATTGGAAAAAGAAGGTACTTTTGTACTTAACAATTTGCGATGAAGAAATGGAAGCAGAAGAGACAGAGTTTACTAGTTCTTTAATTTTGAGCAGTAGAAGAATACACAGATTTTGGATACGTGACCATATTAAGTATCATCGAGTACATGGAGAATTTTTTACGTTTTTTTATACGGCTGATGATGAAGTATTTGAAAAGTCTTATAGAGTATCTAGAAGAAACTTTTATGAGTTACACAGCTTGATTGAGAATATAATTAAGAAAGAAGACACTCACTACAGAGAATGCATCAGCACTAAAGAAAGATTGGCGGTGTGTATAAAGTAAGTAAAATTATTTATAATCAGTTTAGTCTTTATTAAAACATGTTAATTGATAAGTACAAAATTATCACTGCCAAATGAGTTATGATACGTTCCTCTTCTTCATGGTGAATAAGGCTCTGTTCCTACATTGTTCGAATTATTTGGCGTTTGTAGATCTTTTGAATGTTGTGTCCCCGGAGGTGCTGGTTGTTCAGTTTCTAGTTCAAAAGATGATAAATCCATCGGGCTAACAGGTCGATTCCTACCAGAGCTTGTAGAATAACCAGTTTGTTCAGATTGGGGTTGAGGCGATAAATTCATCCGGCCTAATGTGTTGGTACCAGAACTTGAAGAATAACCCACATTTTGATTATACCAAGACATCACGTAAGATTCTTCGGCTTCGCTAATAAAATTAAAAAGTTTCCTTTTTAATGGAACTTGCATGTAATCTGGTAATTTTTTAAATGTTTTCGCCATTGAAAGGAAAAAATGATCAATATCATCGTATTCTGTTGCTTTTAAAGCTTCTTTTAATTCCTGCCGTTCTTTTCGAAAATTTTCTTGATTTTCCATATGTTTTTGTAGTAAGTTAGTTAAGTCATCGCCTTTTTTTTTCTTTGCTGATGTTGGGGTGACTGAATCCGTTGAAATGCCTGAAGTTGAGGCTATTTCGTAAGGATTGCTGAGATTGGAATATTGAGTGCTTTGCGAAGAGTCATCTTGATTTGTCGGCGATGGAGTATCTTCTTGTAACTTGACTCTCTCTCTCTGTTTGCCATATATGGTAAAAGAAATTCCATTATTTTCTGATATTTCCATTCACGTATTTTTGCTGAAGCCTGTCCGCTTTTTTTAGATTTCTGCCTTTTTAGCGCATCGCGATGGCTATCCCGTAGTTGTTTCCAACGATTTTTTGCACTTTTCACTGTAATAATAGAAAATTACGATACATTTCATTATCCATATCCATACCAATAATAAAATTGAAGTGTCTGTTTGTAATATTAAAATAACCGTTTTTTACTACATGCATGTTAATGTATATAAGGTACACATTCAAAAATATATTTTTTTTACAATTTTTGTCTGTCTGTCTGTCTGTCTATATATTTTTTTAATTTATTTCAATTAAACTTATTTTACTTCAATTCGATTAAGTAAAACAAATACTAAATTAATTAAATTAGAATTCAATTCAGTAATTCAATTCAATTAAATTTCATTTCATTTCATTGCGTTACATTCCGTTCCATTCAATTCCATGCCAATTCAATTCAATTTAATTATTTTGGCTTAATGGCCAACTCGTTAAACGGTCAATAATCGAAGAGTGTCACTCGCAACAAAATAGATATTGTAAAACATTTTTTGTTTCATCAATTAAATTTAAAGTTTATTATAATGTAGATTTTAATAAACTTTAAATAGCTTATTTATTAGGGGATCAATACAAAAAGACAAACTAATTCAAAAATTATCGAATTAATTAATGTAAAGCCCGTTTACTTTAAAAGAACATCAAATATTATTTCCGTAGATCAAATATCAAAAAAGATGATCAAGTATAATAGGCAAGGACTGAAATTTTTGAAAACCCCTGAATATATTTGTGTTGGTAGGAATAACCTTCCTTTATACATGCAGTTAGTTAACCGCAGTGACAGCGGCCAAATGTCAGATGTAAAAAACTTACTGCTATCTGACATTTGGCAGTTGTCACTGCGGTTAACTAACTGACAAATGTCAGATAGCAGTAACTTTATTTTTGTAGTAGAGCAAAATAATTTTTGTATACAGCCATGAGTTCGCCATTTTTGCGTGAATAAAAAGATTTAATTTTTTATAATTAAATGACTAGACAGAAAAATTTGATATTTTTTATGTTATAAAGGAAGGTTATTCCTACCAACAGAAAAATATTCAGGCGTTTTCAAAAATTTCAGTCCTTCCTTTATGTTGTAACTTGAAGTTCATTTTGAATTTATACGTAGGTCAACTAATACAGACACAATATCATCATTTAGTTTTTAAAATGCTCATCTAAAAAAGATTAATAAATTGTTAGTAGATTAGTTAATTATTCTCCTTTATTGTTATACACATTTTTTTTTACAGGTATTTATCAACGGGTTCGTCATTCACAAGATTGGCAGAAAATTTTAGGATTGGAGTAGCAAGTGTGTCAAGAATTGTAGCAGAAGTTTGTGATGCTCTTTGGCTCGTTTTACAACCCCTTGTTATTCCAAAACCCAACAAAGATGACTGGAAACGAATCGCAAAAGATTTTCAAGAGCTATGGCAGTTCAAAAATTGTTTAGGGGCTCTTGATGGTAAACATGTTTATATAATGTGTCCTGCAAAAAGTGGCTCATCTTTTTTTAATTACAAACAAAGATTTTCTATAGTGCTTATGTGCTTAGCTGACGCTAGGAGAAAGATAATAATGGTTGATGTGGGATCCATGGGAAGATTCAGTGATGCTGGAATATTTGATGATAGTGTTTTTGGAAAATATTTAAAAGAAAAGAGATTAAATCTTCCTGAACCTGAACCATTATATGAAGGAGGTGAACCAGTACCGTTTGTTTTTATTGGAGATGAGGCTTTTCCTTTACTGGAAAATTTCATGCGCCCCTATCCGCGGGATCAGTTAGATCAAAAGAAACGTATATTTAACTATAGACTTTCGAGGGCACGTCGTATTGTAGAAGCCACTTTTGGTGTATTGGCACGAAAGTGGTATGTGTATCGTAAAGACTTTGAATGCAGAGTGGAAACGGTTGACAAAGTTGTAAAAGCCACATGTGTATTGCATAATTTTTTAATACAAAAACAACCAGATTATTTGGATTCCATAGATAAAACAAGAACTCTTGTATCTGTACCTGGCATTTCCGTCGTTGAATCAAGTGATGGTTATCAAGTAAGAGAGAAATACTGCTCTTATTTTAATAATCAAGGAAAAGTGCCATGGCAGGATACTCGTATTTCGTCACGAATTCATCGTACACAGTAAATACCTACCTAAAGGCCAGCGCACACCTAGGACGGTGCGGCGAAAATACTGAGAGGGAATCGATTTAAAAATAAACCTTAACATCTATGACATTGGGACGAAAATGGCATGCTGCAGAGGGACCCGCGGCGGCGTGCGGCGGCGGCGCGCGCTTCTGCTCGCGCCCGCGTTGTTTTCGCCCCTACGTACTAGAAATTAAGGTTTATTTTTAAATTGATTCCCTCTCAGTATCTTCGCCGCGTCATCCTAGGTGTGCGCTGGCCCTAAGTATTATAACCTGTATTTTCAATATGTCTAATACATGATTATTTCTTACCATCTGTATATTTTATTTCTTGGACTATTTCCTCCCATGCAGCGTCCTTAGTTTCATTACATTTGTAGAATGTCAAAGAAGGGTTCCACAAACATGGATATTTTTTAACAGCTTCGATTAATTTTTCGTCCATTTTGCAACGAAATCCTGCCGCATGCGTACGAGTACAAGCGCTAACTACAACACAGTGAGACGAGAGCGACAGGCCGCACCGCTCGCACCCCCCGTCTCGACACATTACACAGTCTCGCAACGCATCCTCGCACGGCTCGCACCGCACATTAATGCGCATTTCACAGCTCCGCTACACATCTTCGTACGACACATTTTCCTCGCACAGCTTTGGTGGAAACGCCCACACATTTCCACAGCACAGCTGCACATCCTCGCACGACACATTTTCCTAGCACAGCTTTGGTGGAAACGCAGCCTTATAGCGTTTCGTCCGCTCTCTTGCCCTCGTGGGTATTAGGCTGCGTTTCCACCAAAGCTGTGCTAGGAAAATGTGTCGTGCGAGGATG
Source organism: Acrobasis suavella (assembly GCA_943193695.1). Classification (NCBI taxonomy): domain Eukaryota; kingdom Metazoa; phylum Arthropoda; class Insecta; order Lepidoptera; family Pyralidae; genus Acrobasis; species Acrobasis suavella. Next base: position 6,844,565 of record OW971956.1, read on the forward strand.
TGCAGCTGTGCTGTGGAAATGTGTGGGCGTTTCCACCAAAGCTGTGCGAGGAAAATGTGTCGTACGAAGATGTGTAGCGGAGCTGTGAAATGCGCATTAATGTGCGGTGCGAGCCGTGCGAGGATGCGTTGCGAGACTGTGTAATGTGTCGAGACGGGGGGTGCGAGCGGTGCGGCCTGTCGCTCTCGTCTCACTGTGTTGTAGTTAGCGCTTGTACTCGTACGCATGCGGCAGGATTTCGTTGCAAAATGGACGAAAAATTAATCGAAGCTGTTAAAAAATATCCATGTTTGTGGAACCCTTCTTTGACATTCTACAAATGTAATGAAACTAAGGACGCTGCATGGGAGGAAATAGTCCAAGAAATAAAATATACAGATGGTAAGAAATAATCATGTATTAGACATATTGAAAATACAGGTTATAATACTTAGGGCCAGCGCACACCTAGGATGACGCGGCGAAGATACTGAGAGGGAATCAATTTAAAAATAAACCTTAATTTCTAGTACGTAGGGGCGAAAACAACGCGGGCGCGAGCAGAAGCGCGCGCCGCCGCCGCACGCCGCCGCGGGTCCCTCTGCAGCATGCCATTTTCGTCCCAATGTCATAGATGTTAAGGTTTATTTTTAAATCGATTCCCTCTCAGTATTTTCGCCGCACCGTCCTAGGTGTGCGCTGGCCTTTAGGTAGGTATTTACTGTGTACGATGAATTCGTGACGAAATACGAGTATCCTGCCATGGCACTTTTCCTTGATTATTAAAATAAGAGCAGTATTTCTCTCTTACTTGATAACCATCACTTGATTCAACGACGGAAATGCCAGGTACAGATACAAGAGTTCTTGTTTTATCTATGGAATCCAAATAATCTGGTTGTTTTTGTATTAAAAAATTATGCAATACACATGTGGCTTTTACAACTTTGTCAACCGTTTCCACTCTGCATTCAAAGTCTTTACGATACACATACCACTTTCGTGCCAATACACCAAAAGTGGCTTCTACAATACGACGTGCCCTCGAAAGTCTATAGTTAAATATACGTTTCTTTTGATCTAACTGATCCCGCGGATAGGGGCGCATGAAATTTTCCAGTAAAGGAAAAGCCTCATCTCCAATAAAAACAAACGGTACTGGTTCACCTCCTTCATATAATGGTTCAGGTTCAGGAAGATTTAATCTCTTTTCTTTTAAATATTTTCCAAAAACACTATCATCAAATATTCCAGCATCACTGAATCTTCCCATGGATCCCACATCAACCATTATTATCTTTCTCCTAGCGTCAGCTAAGCACATAAGCACTATAGAAAATCTTTGTTTGTAATTAAAAAAAGATGAGCCACTTTTTGCAGGACACATTATATAAACATGTTTACCATCAAGAGCCCCTAAACAATTTTTGAACTGCCATAGCTCTTGAAAATCTTTTGCGATTCGTTTCCAGTCATCTTTGTTGGGTTTTGGAATAACAAGGGGTTGTAAAACGAGCCAAAGAGCATCACAAACTTCTGCTACAATTCTTGACACACTTGCTACTCCAATCCTAAAATTTTCTGCCAATCTTGTGAATGACGAACCCGTTGATAAATACCTGTAAAAAAAAATGTGTATAACAATAAAGGAGAATAATTAACTAATCTACTAACAATTTATTAATCTTTTTTAGATGAGCATTTTAAAAACTAAATGATGATATTGTGTCTGTATTAGTTGACCTACGTATAAATTCAAAATGAACTTCAAGTTACAACATAAAGGAAGGACTGAAATTTTTGAAAACGCCTGAATATTTTTCTGTTGGTAGGAATAACCTTCCTTTATAACATAAAAAATATCAAATTTTTCTGTCTAGTCATTTAATTATAAAAAATTAAATCTTTTTATTCACGCAAAAATGGCGAACTCATGGCTGTATACAAAAATTATTTTGCTCTACTACAAAAATAAAGTTACTGCTATCTGACATTTGTCAGTTAGTTAACCGCAGTGACAACTGCCAAATGTCAGATAGCAGTAAGTTTTTTACATCTGACATTTGGCCGCTGTCACTGCGGTTAACTAACTGCATGTATAAAGGAAGGTTATTCCTACCAACACAAATATATTCAGGGGTTTTCAAAAATTTCAGTCCTTGCCTATTATACTTGATCATCTTTTTTGATATTTGATCTACGGAAATAATATTTGATGTTCTTTTAAAGTAAACGGGCTTTACATTAATTAATTCGATAATTTTTGAATTAGTTTGTCTTTTTGTATTGATCCCCTAATAAATAAGCTATTTAAAGTTTATTAAAATCTACATTATAATAAACTTTAAATTTAATTGATGAAACAAAAAATGTTTTACAATATCTATTTTGTTGCGAGTGACACTCTTCGATTATTGACCGTTTAACGAGTTGGCCATTAAGCCAAAATAATTAAATTGAATTGAATTGGCATGGAATTGAATGGAACGGAATGTAACGCAATGAAATGAAATGAAATTTAATTGAATTGAATTACTGAATTGAATTCTAATTTAATTAATTTAGTATTTGTTTTACTTAATCGAATTGAAGTAAAATAAGTTTAATTGAAATAAATTAAAAAAATATATAGACAGACAGACAGACAGACAAAAATTGTAAAAAAAATATATTTTTGAATGTGTACCTTATATACATTAACATGCATGTAGTAAAAAACGGTTATTTTAATATTACAAACAGACACTTCAATTTTATTATTGGTATGGATATGGATAATGAAATGTATCGTAATTTTCTATTATTACAGTGAAAAGTGCAAAAAATCGTTGGAAACAACTACGGGATAGCCATCGCGATGCGCTAAAAAGGCAGAAATCTAAAAAAAGCGGACAGGCTTCAGCAAAAATACGTGAATGGAAATATCAGAAAATAATGGAATTTCTTTTACCATATATGGCAAACAGAGAGAGAGAGTCAAGTTACAAAGAAGATACTCCATCGCCGACAAATCAAGATGACTCTTCGCAAAGCACTCAATATTCCAATCTCAGCAATCCTTACGAAATAGCCTCAACTTCAGGCATTTCAACGGATTCAGTCACCCCAACATCAGCAAAGAAAAAAAAAGGCGATGACTTAACTAACTTACTACAAAAACATATGGAAAATCAAGAAAATTTTCGAAAAGAACGGCAGGAATTAAAAGAAGCTTTAAAAGCAACAGAATACGATGATATTGATCATTTTTTCCTTTCAATGGCGAAAACATTTAAAAAATTACCAGATTACATGCAAGTTCCATTAAAAAGGAAACTTTTTAATTTTATTAGCGAAGCCGAAGAATCTTACGTGATGTCTTGGTATAATCAAAATGTGGGTTATTCTTCAAGTTCTGGTACCAACACATTAGGCCGGATGAATTTATCGCCTCAACCCCAATCTGAACAAACTGGTTATTCTACAAGCTCTGGTAGGAATCGACCTGTTAGCCCGATGGATTTATCATCTTTTGAACTAGAAACTGAACAACCAGCACCTCCGGGGACACAACATTCAAAAGATCTACAAACGCCAAATAATTCGAACAATGTAGGAACAGAGCCTTATTCACCATGAAGAAGAGGAACGTATCATAACTCATTTGGCAGTGATAATTTTGTACTTATCAATTAACATGTTTTAATAAAGACTAAACTGATTATAAATAATTTTACTTACTTTATACACACCGCCAATCTTTCTTTAGTGCTGATGCATTCTCTGTAGTGAGTGTCTTCTTTCTTAATTATATTCTCAATCAAGCTGTGTAACTCATAAAAGTTTCTTCTAGATACTCTATAAGACTTTTCAAATACTTCATCATCAGCCGTATAAAAAAACGTAAAAAATTCTCCATGTACTCGATGATACTTAATATGGTCACGTATCCAAAATCTGTGTATTCTTCTACTGCTCAAAATTAAAGAACTAGTAAACTCTGTCTCTTCTGCTTCCATTTCTTCATCGCAAATTGTTAAGTACAAAAGTACCTTCTTTTTCCAATTATCCATATTAGAAAATGCGCACATCCACTTCAAACAAACACCGTCTATGGACTGGCTGATATAGTGTGATTCAAACCTCGCAACGCATTCCTCGCAACACATTTCTCGCAACACATTCCTAGCAACACATTCCTCGCAACACATTCCTAGCAACACATTCCTCTCAACACATTCCTCGCAACACATTCCTAGCAACACATTCCTCTCAACACATTCCTCGCAACACATTTCTCGCACACTCGGTCGCTTGTTTTGTATGTAAAAAGAACTCGCACCGCTAAGCCGTTTCCACCAGAGCTGTGCTAAGCGAAGCTAGGTAAATGAAGCAATTCTATTGGTTCTTCAAAAACACATTTCTCGCTACGCATCCTCGCACATCTCTGGTGGAAACGCAGCCTTACGGCCCTGGGCTCTGTCTACCCCTTGAGATAGAGACGTGATAGTATCTAGGGAAAATAGTAAAACAAGACAAAAGTGTAAATTGTATACTTATATTTCATAAAAACTTAACCTACTAAATATGGCAGTTTAAAATTGATGTTATTATTAGTACATATTGAAGGCTCATTAAATGTACAACGCGACACAAATTAGTTGAACAAAAATGGCGGACTTCAAAGCATTTTTGTACAAATTCCCGGCACGTAGGTTAAACCAAAATGGCGGTTATCGGCGCAGGTACAAATAATGCGCCGACAAACGCCATTTTGGTACAATTACAACGTAGTCTACGTTTTATTTTGAAAACGACAGATTTCGTTAAATATTTGTGATAGAGTTAGATTTCGTTAATTTTAAAGAAATTGCAATTGTCTAGGGTTTATAATTGGTTTCCTATCGTAAAATTATGAACTGAAACGAAAATATAGGATGTAGAAGTTTTTAATTTGATGGTCAAATATTAATGACTTTCCGAGAGATACGTACCTACTACGCGTATGTTATTGCTTCAATTTTTAACGAAATCTGACTTGTCGTTTCAAAATAAAACGGTCGTCGGCGCATTATTTGTACCTGCTCCGATAACCGCCATTTTGGTTCAACCTACGTGCCGGAACTTTGTACGAAAATGCTTTGAAGTCCGCCATTTTTGTTCAACTTATTTGTGTCGTATAGTAAACATTTCTATATCTAATTTAAAGATTATTGCATAATTTATTGCTATTAAAATACCCAGTATTTTGAAATATGAAAAATATTTTTTAATACTTTGTCTTGTCAGCTTTTACACACCTCACAAGTGGAGTGTAATGTTTTGAGGATTTCTTAAAAGAATCTAGCATAGATTGATAACGCCGATAGTCGGATCAACGGCTGAACGTGCCTTCCGAAGCACGGAGGAGCTCAAATTACCTCCAATCCAATTGTGACCCACGCTCAGAGCTGCTTAACATACGCAATCGTTACCGATACATACTCTCACCGGGCTTTAGTCTCGGAAATGCTTGAGTATTTAGTGTTTTTCGTGTGAGTGGCCAACACTGGTCAGATATTTCAAACTGCACAAAACCTGACGTCAGCCTAACGACTGCCATGCAACGATGACAGTGGAAAATAAAGCTGAACGTGCCTTCCGAAACACGGAGGAGCTCGAAACAATTGTCACCACACAAATTTGATCTTGAAATGTCACATTTGTGTGGTGATCTTGAAATGTCACAATTGTGAATTTGAAAAATCTAATTGATAAATACATATTATCACGCCTGTTTCCCACAGCGGTAGGCAGAGACAATGGACCTTTACTTGCTACGATCCTGACAGACCTCTTTCGCTTCATCTATACTCATCACTCTTCATGCATGCCTTGTACTTTTAGACTACGACAAAGCCAAGAAGAAGGGTAATGATTTTAGCAGTCTATGTATGTATGTTTTGTGTAAGGGTATGTATGTCTGTTCCACCATAGCAACCGAATCGCTTGTACAATTTTCACGAATGATATATATCAATCGATTTTTTTAATGTCCGGGTGACATTTTCTCTATCGAGTGGAGTATCAAATGCAAGGTCTTGTTTAGCACATTTCGAAAATATATACATTGTGATGCCGTGGGAAATAGTTTTTTAATATATCCTGTTAAGAACGTTTGCAATCTAGTTCGTCGAGGACACTACCACTCACATTCGCTTTGTAGACCCTTTTAGTAAATCTTCTTTCATTCAGCCATCTCAACATTCCTTTCTCGATTGTTATTACAAAATCTTTCAGTCCACACCGCTTCCTTACATCATCATTTCTAATCCGATCTTTCAAAGTTACACCACACATATTCAAATTGATTGCTATCTCTTTTGCTCTTGTGAGGGTGTATCTATTACTATCGCACTCGTTTATAGTGAGTTTGTTTAGGTATTTAAAAGAATGTAAACAATTTCGACATGTATATTTATTGAAATATACACTTTGTAAACCAATACCTTTGCAAATTACAAATAAATTTTGTAATTTATAATTTTTCAAATTAATAATTTGTGATTTGCCTTGGTATTGGTTTATAAAGTGTGTATTTCAAGAAAAAGACATGTCAAGATTGTTTACATTCTTTTAAATACCTAAACAAATGGACTATAGTGAGGTCTATGTAGTATATCGAGACGAAGTACACTGTTAGCGCCATCTCGTAGTCTTCTTGTGAACTATGTTGTCGCTTCGTGGTTATAGTTCCTCGTAGTGGCGTAGTCGCCACACTTCCCACCGTGCCACTGAGCCCAGTATTTAGTGTGAAATAGGAACTGTGGGCGCGATGTTTTTTATGTTGTTCTTTAATGTAGTACATCAAGATGAAGGATGCTGCTAGCGCCATCTCGAAGTCTTCTTGAGAACTAGGATGTTGCTTTATGGTTGTAGTTCCTCGTAGTGGCGTAGAGGTCGCTACTTCCCACCGGGTTACTAAGCCCAGTATTTAATTTAGTATGAAATGGGAACTGTGGGCGCTATGTTTTGTATATTGTTGATGTTGTGTTGGTAGAACTGCATCCGGTTCGCCAGTTGCATATCCGGGTGGGATTCTTCTTTCTTCAGGGGGATTGATCTCGATGTCTGGAACAGAAGAGAAATATCAAAAAAAGCATAAAATTATTTTATTGAGGTGGGCATACATTAACCCTTACATTTATAGGCTAAGGTTATAGGCTATTTGACGTCACTGTAAATTTACATGGCGTCTCTGTATAGGCTAGTGATGAACTAAAAAAAAAATCTAATTATACCAAGTGGGATATCACATTAGAGCTTTAAAATAACATTTCAAAAATGTAACATTACTAGCCTGTAGCTCTCTGCTGTGCTTGCATTCACTGAATAAACTTACTTTATATGAGATTTTAACCGAAGTCGGGTTTTAGTATTTAAAACTATATCTTGATATTATATATTATTTAGCCATAAACCATTACATTATAAACAAGACATAGCTTTAAAATAAAAAATTAATAAAAAAAGCAGTTTGAAAGAAAAAAATATATTTTTATTAGGTAGACAAATATATTTCCTTTTTTCGACCAAGCAATAGTATAAAATAGATAGTCTATCGATACTATCGTGGCCTTAAAAACAGTCACAATATCGATAGGACTATCGATAGTATCGAATAACCGATAGTATCGATACTACTGAATTTAGATACTATCGATAGTAACGAATACTGTCTATAGTATCCAATTTCAATAGTATCGATACTATCGATTACCTTTCATCAATAGTATTGCAAACTATTGACAATCGATACTATCGATAGTCCTCTCGATAATGTGACTGTTTTTCGAGGTCAACCATCGATAGTTGTGCAGCGCTAATGCACGCAACTGTCGAATTGCACCTTGTCTATGGGCCTTTACTGGCTACGTCACCTTGTTCCGCTTGTCGTGCATCATTTTCATGTGCTTGTAGATGGAGGTCTGCCACGTGAAGGTGGCCGGGCACAGCTTGCACTTGAAGCTCTTCGCGGTGGAGCGGCGCGTGTGCATGGCCCACACGTGGCCCTTCAGACGCTTCTCCGTCTGGGGGCACAATAAATAAATAAAATATATAGAAATGAAATGAAATGAAATCTTTATTTGCAAGGGTCATCCAACAATTTCCCGCCTCTATAACATAGGCATGCAAAAATTTTAAAACATTGTTACAAATTTAGCTATTATTACACAATTATATATTTAAGTCAAGTTATGTATTATATAGAATAATTAATGTCATATTTATTACTTACTGTCAAAAAACTCTTTAATATCATAGAAACATTTATCAGCTAACCATTTAAATAACATTCGTCTAAAATTATTAAAATTGAGCGTCTTTATGTCCACTGGTAATTTATTAGGCACAAATAACACTGATTGAGCTATCGCACATATGAGATATATAATGAGATATAGCACAATATTATAGGAACAAATAACACTGGTTGAGTTAGCCCCAAAGTAAGTTCGAGACTTGTGTTATGGGATACTAACTTGACGATACTACATTTTGCAACAAATACATTATATAGATACATATATAGTCGTTCGAAAATGATAGTCGTTTGAATAATTTTTTTAAGCTTATTTAATGATATTGTGTAAGTGTTATATTTTTTTTCTTTTCGATTACAGTAATAACTTACAGATTCGTTTGAAAAAAATAAAAATACATGAATTTACCCTATTCCTTATAAAGCTGTACAGTTATTTTTATTTATTAGTAACCCTAAGAGCAATTTCTCATCCTGTCCCCAGTGGGGACGTCCCCACTGGGGACAAATGGGACAATTTTTAGTTTTGTGTGTCTCGATTGTCAACACCGCGTGATCCCCACTGTCAGGCCTGTGTCACTATGCGTTTAGGTATCGAAAATATACCTTATTACTATGCATGCGGCGACCACTCCGGAGGGGAAAATTCGGTTACATGAATCGTTTGTCCAGAGTAATAAGAATAAAATTGGCTTGCAATGAATGTCTAGGTATCTTAACGAAGAGGTGAGGAGTTCTGACGAGAGCTAAATTGAACCATAACGCTAACCACAATAAGTAGATATTTCTTTAAATTTCTTTTCTGAGTTAGACTTCTGTACGTGAGTACTAGTACTTATTTTATGTCACTGGGGACGAATAGGAATCAATATTATTGTCTGTGTAGCAAGCCTAATAGCTCTTAGCTCACCTTATAAGACTTGCCGCATATCTCGCACAGATGTTCTCCCTCCTCCTCGCTCCGCTTCGCCCCCTCGTGTATGTTCTTCACGTGCGCGACCAATATCTTCGCCGTTTTGAAGGCCTGCGGAAGACAAATTAAACAATATAATATAAGTAAACCCCACACTGCTGTTAAAAATGTTTACAAACATTTTGTAACATTCAAATAAAATAACTTATTATTGTAATTTGTTATTATAAGTATTTAGTATTCATTATTGTAATAATTACTAGTTATAATAGTATTTTATTTTTTAGGCTGATATGCATTTTTATAATTTTAGAAAATGTTTGAAAACATTTTTAATAGCAGTGTGGGAGCACTATAAAGCGCTCCGCTTACAATGGCTTGGGCATCTGGTTAGAATGAAGGAGGATCGTGGCGTCAAAGCAGCATATAAGGGAAGGGTATCAGGCCGAAGACCAGTAGGTCGACCCAGATATCGCTGGAGCGATACGGTGCAAGCTGATCTGCGGGAGATGGAAGTTGTCGGCTGGAAAGATTACGCTCAGAACAAAAAATTGTGGCGCTCTTTCGTCTCGTAGGCCAAGATCCATTTAGGGTCGCTAAGCCAGCGGAGTAAGTTAGTATAACATCCCATTAACATAGCCTAAACCAAATAAATCCCTCCTTAGCAATAGTTTGGCAGCTGTGGAGGACTGTCTGTTGGTGCATCTCAATGAAACATTAAGGGGTAGACCTCCATAATGCAGCCATCTCACTTTTTAGATAAAAAGGTACTAAAAGGCCTCTTCATGTTGCATTTGGCCCCATGAACGCCTCAAAGGACCGAATCCTCATGGACCCGTGGCTGAAAAGCGTACCAACATTCTCACATTCAATATGTAACAAAAACCCTGTCCGATCCTTGTAGCAGCAACTCAGACCGTCAATATGAACAACTTTTCCTATGGATGGTGTAATCCTACGGCCCAAACACAGATGTGCAACGTAAATATATTTTTTTTTTAAATAAAGGTCATTTTTGGGTTACAAAATAGGAAATTAAAAAAAAGTTTAGCAAACCTTACTGTGTCATATATCCAATTAAAAGGCTCGTTATGAGGATCTCAAATATATTTTTATTATTATTGTAAACGAAATAGTTTTGAATTTATTCATGAAAGAAGACGAAAATTGACCCCCCCCCCCCCCTGATCTCCGCAACTAAGCCTAAAATGTTGATAAAAATACAAAATATAGTTAATTGCTTGTAGATTACAAGAAAAGCTATAAGAGTTCTGTCAACTGAAAATAAAGTTGTAAACTCAATATACATAATACGTTCACTTACGGAAAATAGTTCACTAACACACCACTAGATAGCGCAAGTAGTAGTTAAATGTGATATTTTGTATTAATTTGAAAACTTTGGCATTGTAAGATATGATCCACGCGAGTTCAACTCGCACTTGGCTGGTTTTTTGTTTTTTAGCTGTAATTCTAATTTCATTATACCTACTAAAGAAATAAAATAAAATTCCAGATAATGTAGTAGCGTTAACCTTATCTAAGTTTAAGACTGCCGTTAAAAATCATTTATTAAAAAATGCTTATCATCATGTAAATGACTATTTATCTGATCAAAATCCTTGGAAATAAATGACTGCAAATTTTAATTGTATTATTAAGATGCATAATATAATGTATAGTAAGCTTAAGTGTAAATCTGTATTGTAACTGAAACATAGCCCATCAAGCTGGGTAGGGACCAATAGTGAACTGGGTTTCTGTCGGCGTAATCTTCCAATCAGTGGTCGTTCCGAAACGCTAGTAGTTTTTAGCATTTGCACTAATATTTTAAAAAAATACCTTTAATAAGAGATAAATTTATCCTACATTGAATAAAAATGTTGACTTTGACAGCGATCTAGTATAGCTCGTGGTTCGATTTATTACGGGTACATCCCTTCCACGTTGTATAACACCAGCGTTGGCCACTCACACGAAACTCACCTTAAAACAGATGGTACATTGATACCGAATATTCTTCAGATGCTCCCAGTCTATGTGGTCCACCATACACCATTTCGTCGCGAATTTCTTGCCGCAAAAACTGCATTGGTGTCTGTAACAGACCAATTGGCTATGTAGATTTTTGTATTTTTTTTAATTTTGACCTTTGTGGCCTAGTGGTCTTCATGCCACGCTCAGAATCATATTGCAGCACACTTGCCCCAGTCTCCCCCCCCCCCCCCCAGTATTCAACAGCTAGTACTTGCACATAAGCGTCAGGGGGCGCGTGTCTCTTGCTCAGCCGCATGTGGTTGTTGTAGCAATGTATGACTATACCCCCCCTGATATTCGAATCCCCTCTCCCCCCCCAGTATTCAACAGCTAGTACTCACATATAAACGTCGGGATGTACGTGCCTCTTGCTCGGCTGCATGTGGTTGTAGTAGCAGTCTCCTGACTAGACCCCCCTAGTATTCAACCCCCCCTCCCCTTCCCCGTATTCAACAGCTACTTACATATACGCGTCAGGGTGCGCGGGTCTCTTGCTCAGCCGCATGTGGTTGTTGTAGCAGTCTCCTGACTAGACCCCCCTAGTATTCAACCCCCCTCCCCTTCCCCGTATTCAAAAGCTACTTACATATACGCGTCAGGGTGCGCGGGTCTCTTGCTCAGCCGCATGTGGTTGTAGTAGCAGTCTCCTGACTAGACCCCCCTAGTATTCAACCCCCCTCCCCTTCCCGTATTCAAAAGCTACTTACATATACGCGTCAGGGTGCGCGTGTCTCTTGCTCAGCCGCATGTGGTTGTTGTAGCAGTCTCGGCTCGAGAACGACTTGCCGCACTCGCGGCACTCGTGCAGCTCGCCCGCCTCTTTCTCTCGGTGGTTGCGGGTGTGCCGCGCTAGGTTCCGCTTCCACTGGAACAACTTGCCGCAGATCTGGCACGGGTAGGTCAGACCATCGTGGATCACCCTGTATTGTCGGTTGGTTGACTTGTAGATAAAGCTTTAAACTCTTATTCATAAAAACTTACAAACGTTTGCCAAACCTATCTAGTTAAAATGTTTTGTCTCGTTCTTTCAATGTCAAATATTGAAAAGAGGAAAAGGGGCAAAACAAGTTTTAACAAGTCATTGTAAAAAAAAACTCCTATTGCGTTTTTTATACAAACACCAGTAGATCGACCCAGATATCGCTGGAGCGAAACGGTGCAAGCTGATCTGCCGAAGATGGAAGTTTGTTGGCTGGCAAGATTACGCTCAGAACAGAAAATTGTGACGCTCTTTCGCCTCAGGACCAAGATCCACTTCAGGTCGCTGAGCCAGCGAAGTAAGTAATTAAGCGTTTTTATATACCCAGTGTCACTTTCAGAATTAAGAAAAATCTAAGGACACCTCTCAAGCGTAAATCCATCGAGCCGTTCAGGCCGCAGAGCGTGCCAAAGAATTATACATATATACATACTTACATACAAAAACACATAACCCTCCTTCTGGCGAAGTCGGGTAATTTTTATGGATGAGGGTTAGCCTTCAACTTTGCCATTGGACTTGTATTTGTGTATAAAGTTAAATAAATAAAGTCTAAGTAAAAAATTATTTATCTTTGGATTCTTTCATCACTTGACAATTGGGTTCTTTCCTGAGACAAAAATAAATTATTTGGTACTGTTAAGAAAGTAAAACGTTACAAAATAATGTCACTTTTCATGATCGAATCCATTTTCATTGTGATTTTAGATTGATTATTGTAGATAAACAGATATTCAAAACGCTATTTGACTCCAATAAACTATGACGTCATTAGTCTATACAATATATAACAAAAAAAAACCCTGTTCGATTCTTGTAGGAGCAACTCAGACCGTCAATATGAACAACTTTTCCTATGGGACAAATGCTTGAAACTCGAAAAAAAATCGACATTTTCATACAAATTGCCGGGCCGGCCGGCCTTGTATGAAAATGTCGATTTTCTTTTCACGTTAAAATGATATGTTTAACGACAAGTGACATTATTTATTTTTGTCTCAGGAAAATACCCAATTATAGTATACAATTTATTATATACTCACGAATGTGCTTTGTAGCTCTTCTTCGAGTGGAAAACTTTATTGCAGTCCTTGCACGGAATGTACAGCTTCTCCTTCGGTTTTTGCTCTTTCTTCTGGATCATTTTGTTGGCCCTGCGGAGAATTTTGATTAATTGTAATCGCGATGCAGTTTAGACCCTACTTGCCAACTGGAAACCGGTTCTTGAAGAGACACAGAGTATAAGCCAAATCAGCCGATAGCACAGAATAAGTACTCACGTACAGAAATCTTTCTTGGAAAAGATATTAAATAGGCATCAGAGGCCCTGCTCTACAATGGTTGTCGTCTTATTTAAAGGACAGGCAACAATGTGTTATGGTTAATAAAATAGAAAATAATGAACAGATGAATTCATACACATCCGAATATAAAAATAATAAATGCGGAGTTCCACAGGGTAGTATCCTGGGTCCCATCCTCTTTTTAATATATATTAATAATATCACTAACATTATAAATCATAAATGTATACTATATGCTGATGACATATCAATTATTGTGACATGCAAAAAATCTATTGACTGGAAAAAACGACATGAAAATGACATTAATAGTACTATTGACAAAATTATAGAATGGCTCAATTTAAATAATTTACAAATTAATTTAAATAAATCTCATTATGTACAATTCAAAAAAGCTTCACACGTAAAATTAAATTTTGATTTAGACATACCAAAAATTAAAGAAGTAAACCAAATAAAATTTCTAGGTGTGACCTTGGATCAAAGCTTAAATTGGAAAGATCAAATAGATAATATAAGTTCTAGAATTAATAGATTTGTTTATGCTCTTAAGCAACTAAAGCGTGTAACAAATATAGAAACGGCGATTACTACCTATCGTGCATATATAGAGTCTATATTACGTTATGGTGTTATCATATGGGGTAATAGTACAGATGTCCAAAGAATTTTTGTTGCCCAAAAAAAATGTATTCGAGCGATATGTGGATTACCACCGCGTAAATCCTGCAGGCCATTTTTTAAGAAACTTGAATTATTACCTTTACCGGCACTGTATATATATGAAATTTGCATGTTTGTTTTTAAGCATAAAACGCTATTTAAAAGAGCAAAAGATATCTATCTACGCTGTACTAGAAACAAAGATAGACTGGTTCCAGAAGATACTCCCAAATTTGAGAAGTACAAAGATAATTGTGTGTATATGTGTATTAGAATTTATAATAAAATACCCGCCGAAATAAAAACGCTAAATACCACACTTTTTAAGAAAAAATTATATAAGTGGCTGATTGACGAAAACGTATATAGTGTCAAAGAGTTTTTAATATAATTTGCATGCTAGCATGATTAGCAAAACATGTTGCTCTCTATTATTTTTATGTAACATCATATAATGTACCATGTTTTTAAGCAAATAAAGATCTTATCTTATCTTATCTTATTCAAAGACATATCTACTTAATGTGGTTAGCGCTATGGTTTAATTTAGCTCGCGTCAGAACTCTTCACCTCTTCGTTTAGATATCTAGAGATCAATTGCAAGCCAATTTCATTCTTATTACTCTGGACAAACGATTCACGTAACTGAATTTTCCCCTTCGAAGTGATCGCTGCGAGCATTGTAATAATGTACGTATATTTTCGATACCTAAAAGGGAAGTGACAGTCCTGCCGATAGTCTCTGACACAGTGAGTTTTTTTACGCGTTAACATTTTTACTAAGTAATTTATGTTTGTTTACTTGTTCGCAAGCATGACATGTTTTAATGTGTCAACATTGTTTTATATTATAAGAATTAATTGATATAAAGACAATAATAATAATAATAATATGACAAAGCCCTTCTGGCGAGTAAGCGGCCAATACTATGAAAATGAGTTTCTTTCGACGTTTCTTCTCAGCAGTGGTCGTTACAAAGCGCTGGTATCGATAGCTTTTCTTAAAATATAAATTTAATTTTAATATACTTTACATGTAACGTAAATTATACTTATTGACGTGTAAAAGTGCCTGTAAAGGTCTAATTACTGAATAAACATTTGAATCTTTGATTCATCAGTCGCCAATGATGAAGGAGAAAACGAGACTTAAAGTACGCCCACGGGAGTTTATGCAGTAAATTTGCTAACATCAGTGTCGGGACAGTGCCTTGCTCGACTCGAGTCACCTTCGCCCTAAAGAAGACCTCCAGATGAGGTCGAAAGATGACGGCCAGCGGCTACTGTGTACGTGAGTAACCCGTACATAGCATTATGTTTTATTAAGAGCGAACTAGTCTATACTTTTTCTATACAATTTTCGGAGGGGATTTCTTCCACTGTTTGACATTGTACATTCAAAGTTTAACATGACATCGTTTTGTCTCATTATCAATTTTGTCTGTAAGGATACAGAATAGTAAAATAAAAAGCCATTAAAAAGTTATGAGCCATCAAAGATTCGTTGTTTTTTTTTTATTGCTTATTTTTACGCAAATTTCGGCGTAAATAAGTAATAAAAGAACTGTAAAATCTCCAAAACTAAGTCCACACCGACACGACTTAGCTATCGAAGATTTTAGTAAACTTTATTTGTAATCGTTTAATGCAGTCGCTTTTGCATAAAATCTTTTTCCTGCACTTTACGTATTTTTTACGCGCTCGGTTTAGTAAGAATTTATCGTGCATTTCACATCACTGCTTCGCCCGAACACAATGTTAGGTGAGACAGCATGCTTTTAGGTCGCGCCCACCTCTGAGTTCGGGCCCGCGACTAATTTAACCTTAAGGGAAAAATTCCGAAATCCTGAAAACAATATCCGTTGCTTTCATAATCGCTGTGCCCTGGTGAAAGATAATGATCTTCTCAATGCCCAGAGTAGAGAGCGGACTGTATAGGGGCTGATCCAGTGTTGCAAAAAAAGTTTTTATTCCATCATTAAAAAACACTTGAAAAAAAAACATGACAAAAAAAAACGTTTTTTTTCCGGAGCATGATTTTTTTCCAGAAAACAGAATTCAAAATTGATAAGGCAGTTTTCGTAAAAAAATTATACTTAAGAGTTTATAATTAAAGTTTTTTATTTATTTATAAACCTACCATACTTTTTTTTGTGGAATAGTAACAAGTTTACATAAATATATTGGCAACATTCAAATTGCGCATCGGGATTCCCGGTACAACTTGGTACAAACATAAACCGAATGGGGATTTCCCGGACCAGGAGACAGGGAAATTCATTTGTAATGAACGAATTAAACAAAAATTCAGTCTAAATAAATCAAAAAAGTCTAAATTAAGTGATTGTATATGTAATTTTAGTAAAATGTAAGAAATAAGAAAGCAATGAAAGCATACATCAATAAATTATTCAATTTCTATAGATTTTTTTCTTGAAAAAAAAAACCCAAATTAAGAAAAAAACAAGGATACTAAGTTTTTTCTCATGTTTTTTTTTCAACATTGTGAAAAAAAAACATTTTTTTTTTAATTTTGTATCCCTAGGCTAATCCAATAAAAATGCACTAGAATAACTTCACACGCTATTTAGTAGCTTTGTAGAGTTGAAAGCGGGAGCACAATGCAAAATTTACATAAATGTAGAACCACAGCTTAAATGACATGTTATAATGTGTCAACATTGTATTATATTATAAGTATTTATTAATTAAAAGACAATAATAATAATATACGCCCTTCTGGCGAGTAGGCGACCAATACTGTGAAAATAAGTTTCTTTCGGCGTTTCTTCTCAGCAGTGGTCGTTACGAAGCGCTGGTATCAGTAGCTTTTCTTTAAAAATAAATTAATTTTTAATATACTTTACACGTAAGATAAATTATACTTATTGAGTAAGATAAATTATACTTATTGACATGTAAAAGTGCCTGTAAAGGTCAAATTACTGAATAAACATTTGAATCTTTGAATCTTGAATGTATGACATTGGATACAGGGCACTTTTTCCATTACAATTATTTAGCTACATGTGGGTTTACCAACACCTGGTCAGAGATTACCGCTTGCCTGTATTCCCCTGGCGTACTCACCTGAGGTGGTACTTGAGCGTCATCTTGTTGGCGAACACCTTCCCGCAGCAGTCGCACTGCGGCCGCTCGCGGCTGCACACCGAGCGGTGGTACGTCAGCTTGGAGCGCGTGCTGACACACACAGACAGACAATTTATCACATTACGTTTACAATACATAAGAGCGACCTTCCCGTCTTACTTTTGATATAAACGCTCTTATGTGATGATGACGTTGTAACTGATCTTTCTTGAATTTTTTTAACTAATAGGTATCTGGTGCGCTATTTCTAGGTTTCTATCGAAATAAAAAAATTAAATTTGGAAACACAAATTCAGTATAAGCCTCCAAAAATCTGGTTTTTTGCACAAATTTTACTTGAACTTCGACAGTCTATACAATTTATACTCATATAAATTGTAAAGGTAAAAAAAAAGATTTCGATAGAAACCTTGCTAATGTAATGAAAATTTTGAATATTTCACACACTTGTAAGGCTTACTGAAAAACACGTATCACCTGGAACAAGTTTTATGAAATTTCTGCACCCAATTAAAGTGAATCTTCGTTCAATGGATTGTTAATAATAATAATAATTTCCTCAGGCGCTATCTCTCCCTTTTTGCTTTGCCTCTTTTTCTAGCATTGCCCTGGATGAAATAACAAGCTTTTCAAACTATGCTCGCGATGACCACAGAGCGGCCGGGAAGGGCCGCCTTAAGGGTAGAAAACGTAACAAAGGGGTCGTTGCAGAAATGTATGGTAGCTGGGCCAGGTTATGGTACACCTACCTAAAATTTGTAGTTATTTATGGTAAGCTATATTTTATCGATAATTTCCAAAAAATCATTCTATTTTTAATGTAGTTTTAGTTTGAAATGCCGTAATTGAGGTTTTATTAACATTATCAACTTTGCGCTCGTCAAAGTGACTTTGACGTTTGATTGACATTAACATATGAATGACATTTTCACTAATGAGACAGAATTTTTTTTTTTTAGTATTTAGTATTTATTTATTTATTCTCCACTTATTCTATTTTTACAGGTTTGTACCCAATACAATAGAATAGCAACACATTCCACATTTTTCGATTATTTACATTATTTATAACTTATTTATTATACACACGGCAACCTTTGTAAATTCACACAGAATATATCCTGTGGTGCGATTTTTCAAACGCGAAGTCACTAAACGCACGGTTTTTTGTATGGAAAAACCATTCGTTTAGGTGACTCCGAGATTGAAAAATGGCACTTCTGCAAGAATGATCGTCCGCCGGTCGATCGATGACAACGACGTTTTTGAACGTCAATGTGTAATGTGACATTACACATTGACGTTCAGTGGTGCCATTTTTGAAACGCGGAATCACTAAAAGAACGGTTTTTTGTATGGAAAAACCATTTGTTTAGGTGTATACGCGTTTCAAAAATGGCGCTTCAGAAAGTGCTGTATGGAAAAACCATTTGTTTAGGTGTCTACGCGTTTCAAAAATGGCGCTTCAGAAAGTGCTAAGAAATGGTGCCACAAGTTTTGAATGCACCGAAAGGTAGCCGCCATGACAATATCGCCATTATGTAATATTACACTCGATTTTGAAGTTAAAGTTACTCTAAGATTACAACGAATAAAAATAAAAGGTTAGCCTCATTACATTCCTACTATTTTAAAGTATTTTTTGCGCTGGTGTACAATGACCTGGCCCATTATGGAACAACCCCTTTATTTGCTAGCAAATTAAAAAAAATCCCTGATTGTCAAAAACACCATCTAGTGATTAGTAGCGGAACTATCGAAGTCATATCGGTAGTTCCGCTACTCATCACTTGGTGGACATCCATAGCGCCATCTATCATTTTGCTAGAGAAGACTTAACATCAATAACTTTTAAACGGCTCAACTGATTTTCATCAAAAATAGCTAAGAACCACCGATAAGGAAATTGCTTTCACGATAAAAAAAATCGCATCGAAATTGATCCATCCGTTCTAGCGCTACGGTGCCACAGACAGACATTAAGCGATTTTGTCGTTTTTGTCGGGGGTTAAAATGGATTAATGACTATGATTCACTCGATCAAGATACGGAGAGAAAATACGCGAAGCGCGGTATATTTGGTTGTAATGCTGAACCATGGGGTAGAGATCGCGCGAAGCACGGTATACTTTGGTTATACTGCTGAACCAAAGGAAAGGGACCGTGCGAAGCACGGCATAATTTGGTTATACTGCTGAACCAAGGCAAAGGGACTGCGAGAAACACGATATACTTTGGTTATAATACTAAAGCAAGGGGCAGAGACCGCGCTAAGCACGGTATACTTTGGTTATACTGCTGATCCAAGGGGTAGAGACCGCGCGAAGCACAATATACTTTGGTCATACTGCTGAACCAAAGAGTAGAGACCGCCCGAAGCACGGTATACTTCGGTGTCACTGTTGAATCGACGAAAAAAGACAATTTGAAGCACGGTATACTTTGGTTATACTCCTGAACCAACAGAATAGACCGCTCGAAGCACAGTATAATTTGGTTATACTGCTGAACCAAGCGGTAGAGACCGCGCGAAGCACGGTATACTTTGGTGATAGTGTTGAATCGACGGAAAGAGACCATTTGAAGCACGGTACACTGTGGTTATACTGCTGAACCAAGCGGTAAAGACCGCGCGAAGCACGGTATACTTTGCTTATACTACTTAATCAAGGGGTAGACACAGCGCGAAGCACGATAAACTTTGGTTATACTGCTGAACCGAGGGAGGAAAAATTCATATATACCACAGAAATGTATACTATGCTTCTCACCTGAACTTGGCGTCGCAGTCGCTACACCTGTGCGGGGCGCCGTCGTGTGTCCGCGCGTGCTGCGCCATCACCCTGCGCTGCGGCGTACTATGTGTCTCACCTGAACTTGGCGTCGCAGTCGCTACACCTGTGCGGGGCGCCGTCGTGTGTCCGCGCGTGCTGCGCCATCACCCTGCGCTGCGGCGTACTATGTGTCTCACCTGAACTTGGCGTCGCAGTCGCTACACCTGTGCGGGGCGCCGTCGTGTGTCCGCGCGTGCTGCGCCATCACCCTGCGCTGCGGCGTACTATGTGTCTCACCTGAACTTGGCGTCGCAGTCGCTACACCTGTGCGGGGCGCCGTCGTGTGTCCGCGCGTGCTGCGCCATCACCCTGCGCTGCGGCGTACTATGTGTCTCACCTGAACTTGGCGTCGCAGTCGCTACACCTGTGCGGGGCGCCGTCGTGTGTCCGCGCGTGCTGCGCCATCACCCTGCGCTGCGGCGTACTATGTGTCTCACCTGAACTTGGCGTCGCAGTCGCTACACCTGTGCGGGGCGCCGTCGTGTGTCCGCGCGTGCTGCGCCATCACCCTGCGCTGCGGCGTACTATGTGTCTCACCTGAACTTGGCGTCGCAGTCGCTACACCTGTGCGGGGCGCCGTCGTGTGTCCGCGCGTGCTGCGCCATCACCCTGCGCTGCGGCGTACTATGTGTCTCACCTGAACTTGGCGTCGCAGTCGCTACACCTGTGCGGGGCGCCGTCGTGTGTCCGCGCGTGCTGCGCCATCACCCTCCGCTGCGCGCTGCGGCGGCCGCAGCGGCGGCAGCGGAACGCCGAGCAGTGCAGCGCGCGGTGCGACGACAGGTTCTCCTTCGTCAGGAAGTACGCTTTGCACACGTCGCACTGGCAGGACGTCTCGCCTTTCTAAAAACGTGGCGCAGATTTACGAGAAAAACGTGGAAAGAATGTGTAAGGAACGAGGGGCTAGTGCGAATATGGTGTATGCCAGAAAGCGGAAACAGTTGACATAGACCCGACCCCAAATAGGCAAGTGGCGAAGAAAGTTATAATGATGATGATAGCACAAAATTACGAATCCCTGTAGTTCAAGATAGGAGTTTATGATACAAGTGTGATAAGTTGTTCATTACAGTCGAGGCGGGTTGACTAACAAGCGGGCGAAGCCCGCGCGTGTGTCTATAAAGCCGAGAGTTGTGATGAATAATACACACGTGTGCCATCATATTACGTTTTTTAACACATTAGTAAGGAAAAAATCTGCAATAATAAAACACTTCACTTAAACTTACAATAAATCTTGTTGAAGAAAATAAAAAATAAATGGCGCGCTTCGATTTTCTTTTTCAAGCGCACTTCGCGCATGCGCGAGTCTGTAGTGATACGAGAGACACAGAAATCAATTCACCAACACCCAAACGATTATTTAAATAATGTTTTATTTTTTAAGCAAGACAGATTCATAAATAAAATAAATGGAATAATTTGAGTAAAACAAGGTTTTGGTACGAGACTAGGCTGGCTGCATGCAGAGATTATATGTTTCAAAAATAATATTCGATATTTTGGATTTATAGAACCTTATTGCTAAAACATTTCAAAAATACTTTACCACACAATTCCGAATGTGTGCGTAATGAATGGCATTACATAAGTAAAATCAGTGTGGTAAATACCACTTTCCTAACTAATGTGTTGAAAAGAAAATAATAGTATCAAATGTTTATGACCTGTATCGTAATGGTAAAAAAATACTTTATAACATTATTGTGAATATTTATCTTTACAGGGTGACTTTTTACCCACCAGCCAAACTTTTGGGGTAAGTTCAGTCCACGAAACTGAACCTCTATATAAAAAATATTTAAAATCAATTGTTCTTCCATGCAAAATCCATTTGGCCGAGAGCTGATTTGTATGGGTAGCCGTATTTTTATATGTCATAAGTTGAGGATCTGCGAAAACCTGATGTGAAACGGCCTGGGAAAACGGTTCGGGTTAGGGGAGTGATTTTTTTTTCCAAAGTTTTAGGGGTTGTGAGCTATTTGACGACAGTCACTTGTTTTCCGATTTTTTCAAAATCCAAAATGGCCGCCATACATGGACAAATTTCGAGTGTGTACCGCGAGAGCGCAGGTGGAGCGGAAAGCGAGGCCGAAGGCGGAACTGCGTGGCGAGGGCGAAGATCGAGCCTTTCGCAAACCTCTCCCTCCCGCAGGACCCCTTCCTTCACTCCCCCACCCCCATCCCCAAGTAGCTAAGTGAAGCCTGAGGCCGAAGGTCGTAGCCCGAGCCACTCCCACCGAGCGCTGAGCAGATTTTTTTTATTTTTAAATCCAAGATGGCCACCAATTTTCAAGTGAAAGCGATTTAGCTTAAATTCAATATTCTAAGTGTGTAGGTCGCGGAATCGGAAACTAAACTTGATTTTCATGTTTCTCCTGCTGTTTTTACCCATTTTCTCAACTGGACTTGTTATTTAGTCTACCTCAACAGCTACACGAAACACACAGCAATGCCCGCTAGTTTTCATTGAGATATACTTGTTCACAAATTATGCTAATATGAAATCAGTTTATAGTTGGAATTTTACGATATACAATACAATAAAGAAGTCTCTGCCTACTCCTTTGGGAAACAGGCGTGATAATATGTATGTATGTACACAATACAAAAAACTATTGCACCAAAAGACATTTACATTATGGAATACTTGTCACGGTTGGCCAAGCTTGGCACGGATACTTTTTTTATGAAAATAAGTTTTTAGCCTCGTTTCCATAAATACAGACTTTCATCAAAATTGTTGAAGCTGTATCCTAGATCTTCATTATACTTATACAAGAATTGCTCGTTTAAATTATTGGAAGAGATACAAGAGATTTTTATTTTATTTTATTTTTATTTTATTTTATTGGGAAGACCAACAACTATTCTATTTTATATATAGATAACACTATGGATACAAAAAGTCCATTACAGGTCCTCACTGATAAAAAACATTGTATTTTTTAAAGATTACGATCTCTAAACATCACGTTATCACTTACAATCTGCTCACAAAGCTGCAACTTTAAATCATCAGCTCAGCATACTCAGTCCTTAATTTATGTTCAATATGATAGTAGTTTGTGGGATTACTTATAAAGAAGTAAATACATAAGTTACTTACATTGCATTTAAGTGTTGATCGTCGTTAACTACATCGCTTGGGAAAAAGAAATCAGTTAGAAGGCGTTTCAGTCTAGGTATACTACTAGAAAATATGTCGATATCAACCTCAGACGAAACCTGATTGTAGCTATTGCCTGCCCTCCAAAGAAATGAATTTTGTCTGTAGTTGGAGTTTACTGAAGGGGTAAAAAGAGTTATTACGCAATACTCTGCATGGGGCCATGAAACCTATCTTAGCAAGCAAGTCCGGGCAATCCACTACACCATTAACAATTTTTGAAAATAAAACCAAATCAGCTATATTTCTCCTCGTATCTAGTGGTACAAGGTGTTGCTTCGAGCACATTATATTGTATAAATCGGAACTATAGGTAATATGCAGTCGATAGCACAAATACCGGACAAACTTTTTTTGAATTGCCTCTATTCTTGATATATATGTATCGTATCTGGGATTCCAGACCTGACAAGCGTACTCTAAATGACTCCTTACATAAGTACAGTATAAGATTTTAAAGGTTTTAGCTTGATTGAAATTTTTAGAATTGTGCATCAAAAAACCTAAAGATTTGGAAGCTTTTTTTATTATTTTATCAATATGAATATCAAAAATCAATTTAGAGTCATGGAATACACCCAGATCCCGAATACCAGATTGTCTATTTAGTTCTGTTCTTTTAAGATAATATTTAGCGACAATTGGTTTGGTCTTACGAGTAAATGTAACAACTGCACACTTATCCGGATTTAAATCTAATCGATTACGAGTGCAATAGTTAGCAAGTCTATTTAAGTCTTGTTGTAAAAGCTCAACATCAGCATTAGATGATACGCAACTAAATACTTTCATGTCATCTGCATAACACAGAAGTTTAGATGATTTAAAACAACTACCTATATCATTGACAAATACTGTAAAAAGTAACGGCCCCAGCAACGATCCCTGTGGAACGCCACTAGGAACCGGAACCCAGCTAGAAATATAATTACTGATCACCACCGCCTGTGTTCTATTCTCAAGATATGACGCGAACCATCTCAGAAGATCACCTCATATGCCCATACTATATAACCGATTGATTAGAAGATTATGACTGATTCTATCGAAAGCCTTGCTGTAGTCAGTGTAAACTACGTCTACCTGAAAACCCTTATCCATTGAATCAGTAACAAAATCATTGAGAAGAATTAAGTTAGATGTAGTAGATCGTCCTTTAAGAAATCCGTGCTGTTCATCGCTGATCGATTGTTTAAGAGCAGGAAATACACGATTATAAGTCAATCGTTCTAATAGTTTAACAATTATGCATATTTTTGAAATCGGCCTAAAATTAGTAACCTCAGTTTTTGAGCCCTTTTTCGGAATTGGAGTGATATAAGCTGAATTCCAGATGGCAGGCACACAATGCTCCTTAAATGATTTATAGAAAAGTAGTGAGATAGGTCTGGCAATGGCTTTGGCGCAACCCAGGAGAAAGCGAGCAGGTAAGTTGTCTGGCCCAGCCGACTTAGAAACGTCCAATTGAAGGATTAAATCATACACCTCAGACTCATCAGTTACAATTGAGTGAATATCAGTTAAGGAATCTGACAAATGGTTATTAAAACATTGTAAGTCAACTGGATCCGGATCTGAAAAGTTAGATTTAAAATATTGTGAGAATAATTCACAGATTCCTGCGCCTGTGTCAGCTTCAACATTGCCATATCTCACACAACTGGGTATGGAATTAGACTTGGATTTTGATTTTAAATACGCCCAGAATTGTTTAGGAGATTTTTCAATAGATTTCTCAACTGATGAAATGTAAGTCTTAAAACAAGATTGTTCCATACGCTTTACCCTATCCCTTAATACTGTAAAAGATTGCAAATCGGAGAGGTTCCCGTATACCCTGTATTTACGGTGGAATTTTAGACAAGATAAATGAAAATATAACACTCACCGGCTGATGCCTTGACATGTGAACGTTCAACAATTTCAAAGACAAAAATCCCATGACACAGTCCTCGCACCTGTACTTCATGGTCTGGAACTCCGCGCTTTCCACATCCTCCCTGCGGACCTCCCACATTTCTTCCTCGGTCATAGTGTACACTTCCACGAGGTCTTTTGGGAGATTCTTCAGTTTTTTCTCAGGTTTATCAGCTTTTGTTACTTTTATCTGAAATGAGGAGAAGATAAAAGATCTTAATTAAGTTCGATGATTCGATGAAGGTGAGATTCGAACTCACGTCTCTTATGTTTGTACTTTTAGCAAAACTTATTTTTAAATTACCTTTTTTTTTAATTTAGATATTTTTACGAGAATTTTAATGCTATTTAAACCAATATAAGATTATAATATAAAACTACCGTTATCCATTCGAATATATATATGTTTGATTGTTTGGATTTTTTTGTTTCTAAGGCCGTTAAGGAAATTTTATCTAAATCGGTGGTATAGTTTGTTGTTGAAGTTACTTTTAGTTTTGATTTTTGACGCCCTGTTATTTTGAATAACTTTTTTAATCAGTAATAATATGGAAATATAAAAATATTGGAAATCCTTAGGCCTACATGCAGCAGTGCACGTTATGAGGGTGAGATGATAAAAGAGTTGTAATTAAAATTCGCTTAATATACATAACTATTACATTTTTCTTCTCTTTTCCTCTCCTGGGTCTGCTGGAAGAGATTTCTTATGAAATAAGCATTACCTATGTACTCAATGTTCTTACTTTGTTTATATTTTGTGTACAATAATTTTGTGAATAAAATAAAAAAAATTATATTATGTACCAGGGAATAGATAAGACATTTCTAATGATACCACATTTTTGCGTTAGATCCTTTAGTCGCCGACTGTCTGCGACCAGAGTCGCAAATTCGCGATCTATCCCTGGCCAGCAGTCGATCATCTGTCTCTGTCTCATCTTCACACCCCCGCGCCCCTGTACCGCGCAGGCGAAAACTCAGTAAAGCGACCGATCAACAGCCAAACTGTAACGGTTTTAAAGTAAATACTCACATCACGTTTTTTGACTTTCTTCTTTTTATTTTTCTTCTTCTTTAACTTCGAAAGGCATACGTCATCTTCCGACGACGGGTGTTCTTTCGGGGCTTCTACTAGCGTATTGTCTATGGAACTGTCGTCTATGGGTAGGTCGTCGGCGGTGACATCATCTTCATCCTCCGTCTTGAGAGGTATTGAGGCATCATCTTTGAAAAAGTTATTTGTTTACAGAAAATAAGTAAGTAAAAACACTTTATTGTTCCAAAGCACATGAAATAATATTTAAATAGAAATTCTACATTATACGCCTGTGTCACTCCTCATTTAGGTATCAAAAATATACCTACATCGTTACTATCCGCGCGGCAACCACTCCGCAATGGTAAATTAAGTTACATGAATCGTTTGTCCAGAGCAAAAAATGAAATTGGCTTGCAATGGATGTCTAGGTATCTAAACGAATAGGTGCTGAATTTTGACGCGAGATAAACTAACCACATCGAGTAGATATTTGTTTGAATTTCTGTTCTGAGTGAGACTTCTGTACGTGAGTACTTGTACTTATAGCCGACACTACTACAAAAGAAACTATACATCCATGCACACGTCAATTTGTGTTCGTCCCCACCCCGCCCGCGACATAAGCCCCGCCCCTAACAAGGCAAGAAAGGGGTGAAGGTGCGGGGACGGGGAACGGAGACGCATAATGCGCAGAACCCTAAGTTTCCTTTCTGTATGTAATACCTACTCATATTTATTATGTACCACAAGTTTCATGCCACTTGTAACTCTTGATTTTCTACTTGTGTATGTTCAACCACGGGTTTATTGTTTATTACATATTGATAACATCTTGCTACCGGTCAATATTATAAAATTTAGAAACATACATGAATAAAGTACACATAAGATTAGGAATAAATGTCGAATTAAATTAACCCTTTCAACGCGAGACTTTATATCAGTTGTCGTGCCCCCAGCACGAGGGGTATTAAATCTAAAGTAAATACCAACAGCCGAAAAGGGATGTGGGTACTTAAGTTACGTGCAAAACGAGCGTTTTTTTTTTGTCGGTAATATCCGACGCTTGTGGAATGGGCACAACAATGTTTGTCGGATAAATCCGACGTCCGCGGTGAAAGGGATACATCTCATTAACTAAATTCGTCAAATGAGTAGAGTTATATGTTTGTTCGACAATAACAAGAGAAGTTTTGATCAGGGCTTCATGATATTTGGTAGGCGTGTGGTAGTAGCCAATAAGTTCAAACATGAGCCAAATCAGGCAAGGGTTGCAGAGATATGCGATTCGCGAATTCACAGTTTGGGGCGAAGTACTAGTAAAATATGTAACATAACCATAAGTAAATAAATAATAAATATATTGCGAGAGATTTGACTTTTGATTTGAAATAATAAATATATTGGGACTGATTGAGCTAGCCCCAAAGTAAGTTTGAGACTTGTGTTATGGGATACTAACTCAACAATGCAATATCTTATAACAAATACATATAAACATCCAAAACCCAGTAAACATAATTATTTCTCTTCTCTCGTCACTAGATGGCGCTATTAGGTAATAAATAAAACATTAAGAACTTTTGTTATAATTATTTAAATAAAGTATTACTCTATTTAATTCAATATGACTTATATGAAATGCAATAAATATGTATTTTTAAAGCATATTCAACACTTTCTTTGTCACTGTTTTGCTAGTTGTGTGTGCTGCCATCTCTGTAAGAGCACCTGGTACTAATTTCGCCTACTAGTTTTGCCTACTTTACGGGTCCTACAATAGGTACTATGGAGTTAGGTATCAGTTACGTTATTATCTTTGACATAACATACCAATCTCAATATCTATCATTTCACTTTGAGGCTCCTCTTTGACTTCAATTTTGTCAGGCACTGGTTGGCAAGGAGTGGGCTCTGTCTGCATCGCCGATGTGGAGAGACGTGTCTGAGCATGTTGTGACAGGTCCGATGGGTTGTCTAGAAACATGTGCTGGGGAAAAATTAATGTTTTTAACCGACTTTAAAAAATGAGGAGTTTATCAATTCGAATGTATGTATGTTACACGATATCTTTGTCAACAAATAACAATTGAATTACGTCCACAGTGATAAGTGTCCCGAAATGTCATCATCATCCGAGCGTATTCCCGGTTGCATCCTCAGCAGTAACGCTTCAGAGCCCGGGGTCCGCTACCTAACCAAGGAGATTTGACGAGGTTACTGGTTTTTACACAGAGCGACTGCCGTCTGACCTCCACAACCCAAAGGGCAAACCTGGAATCAATCCTTGGATAGTTTGATGATCAAACGCTAGGTGGCGTTCGGGACCAACAGTTTTACGTGCCTTCCGAAACACGAAATCATCTTTTCGGATAATCAGGTGATTCAAGCCTGCAATATCCTATCCAGACTGGAAACAACTTTTCACAAAGTATGCTTCCCAGTGGGAATCAATCACACCGGGTCACAAAGCAAACGCCTTGACCACTGGACCACGGAGGCAGTCGTAAGTGTCATAAGTGTCCGGAAATCAGTTAGTTAATAATAATATCCACACAAGCTTGTAGTTGATAATATTAGAATATACCAGTAAGCAGTAGAACTACCTACTAGGTGGTAGGATCACCTGAGCAAGGTTGCAGGAAATGAGGGTTTTCCATAATATGTGGGTCAACAGATGGCAGCACAGTGAAGTCAAGTCCAATAAGCTGCTGTTTGGATACATTTGAAGGAGCAAGAGAATTTGTCAACTGATGCTGACTTCACTGTGCTACCATAAATTTTTTTTAAAACAATCATTACTGGATGCAAGCCGCTTCCAAACTGTCGTTTTAGAAATTATTGAGGGCTATCTCCATAACAATTAGACATCACTTTACTTCATTTCCATAGCTTATTAGGGTTCCTTACCCAAAGGGTAAAAACGAGACCCTACTACTTCTTAGTAGTAGGGTCTCCAGACAGACTGTCTGTTCGTCTGTCTGTCACCAGGCTGAATCTCAAGAACTGTGATAGCGAAAAATTTAATATTTTTCAGATGATATATTTCTGTTGATGATATAACGACAAATACTAAAAACAGAGTACAGTAAATATTCAAGTGGGCCCATTCAACAAACGTGATTTTTTATAGATACTGGTTCGGAACCCTTCGTACGCGAGTCCAACTCGCACTTGCCTAGTTATTTTTATACGCAGACAAATATTAGAACAAAGTTTCTTTTCGGACCAAAAAAAGTTGAAGATTTATTCCTCACTTTTTTCCGTCAGGAAATTTTCTGTGTATAATAATATACTATGAAAGTAACTTCCTTCCAACCAAGTATTCCAAGATACACACACATTTTTTTTTTATTGCTTATTAAGCCAAACCAGAATCTGAAGCGTTTTTCTAGATTTACCTTTCTGGAGTAATCATGGAGGATCTCAAAAGACCTCATGATCTGTTTCTGGAAGCGATCGACTGTCCTCACAGCAGCTAGGCATTCCCAGCATACTTGTATGTAGAGGCAGTCAGGTACCTGGAATAACATGTACATGCATTTTGTATAACTATGTGTTAATCCAAGGTGTCAGCTTTATACCATACCAAATTTTATTGAAATTGGTCCAACCTTTTTAGCATGAAGAAGTAACAAACATTCAAACTCACGCACACACACCCACTCACAAACTTTCGCCTTTATAATCAGTAGCGGTTTTAGGGTAGGGCGCGGTTGGGCGACCGCCCAGGGCGCCAGATATTAAGGGGCGCTCCTATATGTCCTCAGATTCATTGATCGAGGCCTACTTACTCGTTAATTCATTAATTTTGCAAAAAAAAACATTGTTTTTTTTAATGAATCTTTACTTATTTCGTTATATCCTTAGCCTTTTCAAATGGGTTTGAATTGTACTTAGTTAGGAGGGGCCCGTGGAAATCTCGCCCAGGGCGCTGGTTGTGCTAAAACCGGCAATGTTTATAATATTAGTGTGATACCTAACACATGTGCAAACCTCGTCATGGTTCACACTTGGATTGGTGATCATAAGTATTATACTTATATCCAGAACACCTTAGTACTTCGAAAGGCACTTTCCGTTGATCCCGGCTGACAAGATTGAAAAATCTGACACCAGTTTGTTTTGTTTTGTTTTTCGTGTAAGTGGCCAAAACTGGTCAATGGTGATCACCAACACACCAAAAAAACAAACATGTTTGGATGTCGATACCTCAGACGCAAATGAGTAGATAAATACTGGTTTGATAAAAACAAAAAAAATACCGAAAGCGTTTCCAAGCAACTTTTGTTCTTGTTTACGTTTATGATAACCTTGCATATAACACCAATTTAACTATGAAACTTTTAAAACATCAATTTATAAGCTTTATAAGACTCTCAACGTCTGTTTTGATGAAAAGTAAATATAACTTACCTCAATATTACCGAGTAATTTGAAGCAACCATTGATGCGACTGTCGTTATACATCTTGCGTTTGTAGTTTAAACAGCCCACACAAACGCCATTGACGTTAAATCCTTCGATATTTATGTCTATTTCATTCATTTTAAAATATTTTTCGTGAAATAATTCACAAAACTTTACAAACAAAGGATACTTTATAGATTTCTTTCGGCCATTTTGTTTTGAAGTGTATGTTATGTTTTTTTTTTTGACAACTGAGGTTTGAAGATATAGGTAGGTAGTTCTATTCTATCATTTTATCTTGTGATTCTATCTAAAACTGTGGTGAAAATTTACGACTGGATTTATCCGAAATTAATTAGAATTTTAACTGGAAAACCAAAAACACTGCTTAAAATGGAAGATGACAATTCTAACGACGTCATAATCACAGACGTTCACACCGAAAATTCCGAAATAAGTGAAATAGACAAAATGATCGAAGTACCGCTTGGTAAAAGTTTTTTTTTTCCTATTTAACAGCCTTTTTTTTTTGCATCATTATACCTTTTGCTATGTTCTATTAATGTAAAATGTTAAGTCATTAAAATGCAGCAAGTGTTTTCATAGACCTAATCATTGAAGTAGTAGTACATGTGCTTGTTTATAACTACAGGCAGCATAGCATGAAATGGTAAAGAAACCAATGAGGGAGGTAATAACATCACATTTTTCGTTAACTCGTTATCCACCCCAGCTATGCATGATGTAAAAGTCACTTGATATTAAAATATTCCTATATTTCCAGATAAACCTTTGATGCATCTCTTCAAACGTCTAATTGGTGACAGCAAACAGAGTACAATGCTTACGAATTCACAGATTATAAATATCCTCCAAAAAGAACTGAACTTAAAGGTTGAATTCCTCCACGAGTTAGAAGTAGACATATATCTGACACTCATTAAGAAATACCTCAAAGACTGGCCGCAGTGGGACCCTTTTGATCGAGATATCCACAAGTTGAAATCCCAAAGGGACTATGATTCTATTCGGACATTACTTCACGATACACATCTCAATTTAAAGGAATATTTGAAAGAAATTATCAGTAAAGCTACTCCTATTATGCAAGATATGATATCTAATACAATAGAAAAGAATAAGAATGATGATATGAAATCTGGAGAGAATGATGTGCATATGGAAATATACTGTACGAGAAACCAATTGAATGAATTAATTCTACGTAGACCAACTACCCATAACTCTATTTTTAATGTCATTGCTGATGTGCCTATCTTCAAAAACAATTTATCCTACAAGTCTATACTAAATTGGTGGGATGTACAAATAGAAATTAATCTAAATTTCTTTGTGTACAAAAGGGAAACTCAACACGAGTTGAAACATACATTAATTAACAATAAAATGAATAAAGATGACAATACGGCAACTGAATTGAACCCAAATTGGCAATATAAGGTAAAGAAAAGTATGAGTAAAGACATAGAACATTCAGATATATTACGTATGTTAAACAGAATAGTTTTACACTATAGTAAAAACGAAAGGTATAAGAATTTAATAGAATCTGTTTTTGAGCAGATCTGTTTAGATTTAAACGGTGCTCCAGATGCTATTAAGTTGTATTCAGATTTCCGTAGATACATGAGTAAGTATCCATACGTGAGATACTTATTTTCAGAGCATGAAGAGAACTTATCTTTAGAGGGCAATTCCTATGATTTGCAAATAAAAGAGGTTATATTACCTAGGTTTGTGTTCCAATTAGGAAAGCTAGAGTTTTCAGATGGCTTAGTAATTTTTCCGGAAAATTTAGATTGGATCACTGTAAAATGTGGCTTGTGTAAAGAGAAGCAAGAGTCATTTTCGGGTGAGCAGTTGCATTGGTCTATGGTGCAGCATTTCGCCAAGTTTCATAGCAATGAGCCAGATTGGAAGTGTGTTGCGTGTAATCATAGGTTTACTATGATGGAGCTTACAGAGAATCGATGGGAACACACTTGTTGACATCCAGGGATGATAATATATGCAGTGGAAAAGGAGGCTCTATAATAATCCACTTCATGTATATTGTCAGCCTTAGTTATTGATCCACAATATACAATATAAAATATACAATTTTTTTTTTGGGTACAATACGTACAATTGAGTATATTTAATTTTACTTTTGTTTTTGGAATAAT
This sequence comes from Acrobasis suavella, assembly GCA_943193695.1. Classification (NCBI taxonomy): domain Eukaryota; kingdom Metazoa; phylum Arthropoda; class Insecta; order Lepidoptera; family Pyralidae; genus Acrobasis; species Acrobasis suavella. The sequence continues at coordinate 6,877,393 of OW971956.1, forward strand.
CCGGAAAAATAGTATATCTCCCTCGAAAAAGTTTATTTTATTTACTGAAAATAGTGAATAAAATAAACTTTTTAGAGGGAGAATGGTATAAAGGATGTTTTTCATTTGTTCTTGGCATAGATCTAAAATCATAGTCTAAATGTATTCATTGATTGTTCAAAAATCGTGATGAGTTTATATCTACATACTCTTATTATGTAATTAAAAATCTTTATTTTCATTAAATTACTTTTTTTGTTATAAAGGATGTTTTTCGTTTGTTCTTGGCATAGATCTAAAATCATAGTCTAAATGTATTCATTAATTGTTCAAAAATCGTGATGAGTTTATATCTACATACTCTTAATATGTAATTAAAAATCTTTATTTTCATTAAATTACTTTTTTTGTTATAAAGGATGTTTTTCGTTTGTTCTTGGCATAGATCTAAAATCATAGTCTAAATGTATTCATTAATTGTTCAAAAATCGTGATGAGTTTATATCTACATACTCTTAATATGTAATTAAAAATCTTTATTTTCATTAAATTACTTTTTTTTGTTATAAAGGATGTTTTTCGTTTGTTCTTGGCATAGATCTAAAATCATAGTCTAAATGTATTCATTGATTGTTCAAAAATCGTGATGAGTTTATATCTACATACTCTTATTATGTAATTAAAAATATTTATTTTCATTAAATTACTTTTTTTTGTTATAAAGGATGTTTTTCGTTTGTTCTTGGCATAGATCTAAAATCATAGTCTAAATGTATTCATTAATTGTTCAAAAATCGTGATGAGTTTATATCTACATACTCTTATTATGTAATTAAAAATCTATATTTTCATTAAATTACTTTTTTTTGTTATAAAGGATGTTTTTCGTTTGTTCTTGGCATAGATCTAAAATCATAGTCTAAATGTATTTATTCATTGATTGTTCAAAAATCGTGATGAGTTTATGTCTACATACTTTTATTATGTAATTAAAAATCTTTATTTTCATTAAATTACTTTTTTTTGTTATAAAGGATGTTTTTCGTTTGTTTTTGACATAGATCTAAAATCAAAGTCTAAATGTATTCATTGATTGTTCAAAAATCGTGATGAGTTTATATCTACATACTCTTATTATGTAATTATAAATCTTTATTTTTATTAAATTACTTTTTTTTGTTATAAAGGATGTTTTTCGTTTGTTCTTGGCATAGATCTAAAATCATAGTCTAAATGTATTCATTGATTGTTCAACAATCGTGATGAGTTTATATCTACATACTCTTATTATGTAATTAAAAATCTTTATTTTCATATTTTAATTACTTTTTTTTGTTATAAAGGATGTTTTTCGTTTGTTCTTGGCATAGATCTAAAATCATAGTCTAAATGTATTCATTGATTGTTCAAAAATCGTGATGAGTTTATATCTACATACTCTTATTATGTAATTAAAAATCTTTATTTTCATTAAATTACTTTTTTTTGTTTAATTCCGTGGTTGACCTTTCCTAATTCATATATTTCCTAACTAGCTAGTGCCCACGACTTCGAACGCGTGAAATTAAAAAATGACGATAACTTTTTGCCTGACATCAGATTTTAATGAAACAAAGCCTATATGTTGCTCTGAGCTGAGCATATTGAGAACCGCGTAAATATCCGTCCAGTAGTTTCGAAGATTGACGTGAACAACATACAGACAACAAGAGAGAAAATTTTTGTTTCTTCTTTTTGTGTTTAGTTACTTTTTCCTTATCACCCACACTCATTTTTTCATAAATTTATTAAATGTACAGACACACGGTTTTTACTGTTTTATTATAATTATATACCTATTGATAATTTACGCGGTTTTATAGTTTCCTGAGAAAACATGACTAACAAAACAAAAAACCAAATACATATTTCAGAAATGGATTCCTAAATTGAAAAATGGTGTTTACAAGTTCACAATATTTTTGAAGGACCTACGAGGGCGGGTCAGTAAGTCCGTGACTTTTTGAATGAAACACAGGTTATAAGATAAAAAGTTATTTTATTTTTCAACATAGTCTACTTTGAGATCTATACACTTAGTCCAACGTTTCTCCAATTTTTTTATCCCTTCCAAAAAATATGATCTGTCGAGGTCTTCAAAATAGGCATTTGTTTGTGAGATGATTTCGTCGTTGGAGTCAAATCTCTTTCCGCCGAGCCATTTCTTCAAGTTTGGGAACAAGAAATAGTCACTCGGTGCTAAATCTGGAGAATAGGGTGGATGAGGGAGCAATTCGTAGCCCAATTCATGGATTTTGGCCATGGAAACTGCACATGTGTGCAACTGTGCACCCTTGCATTGTCCTGGTGGAAAATAACTTTTTTCTTGGCCAAATGCGGTCGTTTTATTTTCAATTCCTTATTGAATCGACCCAGCAAGTTTTCATAATATTCGCCATTGATTGTTTTTCCCTTTTGAAGGTAGTCAATGTGGATTATACCGCGTGCATCCCAAAAAACGGTCGCCATGACTTTATTGGCTGACAAACCCACCTTTGCCTTCTTTGGCGCCGATTCACCCCGAGAAACCCACTGTTTTGACTGCTGTTTGGTCTCCGGTGTGTTGTGGTGGATCCACGTTTCGTCCACGGTTACGAAACGGCGCAAAACCTCGTCCATATTACGGTTTAATAACGCCAAACATTCCTGCGAAATTGTCACACGGTTGCGTTTGTGGTCGATTGTGAGCAAACGCGGCACCCATCTTGCGGAAAGCTTTCTCATACCCAAATGATCATTCAAAATTTTAACTACTGAGCCATGTGAGATGCCTATGGCTTCCACAATCTCTCTCACTTTCAATCTCCGATCTGCTAAAACCATATCGTGAATTTTTTCAATTGTTTCGGATGTAGAGACCTCAACTGGGCGTCCAGGTCGTTCGGCATCTTCCGTGCTTGTACGGCCACATCGAAATTCAGTAAACCACTTCTTTACCATGGAAATGGATGGTGCAGAGTCCCCATAGTATTTATCAAGCTTAGCCTTGGTTTCAGTGATGGTTTTTTTCCGCAAAAAATAATGCTTAACGAGCACACGAAATTCACTTTTTTCCATTTTTTTCTCAAAACGCGCGGTAGTCTGCTATTAACGGCTGCCAATTCAAACTAAATGACGCAGCAGCTTGTTCAAAATTTGACATGAGTCAAATGACAGATGCCTGTTGACAGAAGCAGTGTTGCCATTTCAATTAAGAGGCGGGAAATTAAAAAAGTCACGGACTTACTGACCCACCCTCGTATTTATTCAACGATAATCCACACGATGGGTTAATCGGGAAAAATAACCGACCAAGTGCGAGTCGGAATCGGGTACTAGGGGTTCCGTACCAAAATCTATAAAAAAAATACGTTTTTGTATGGGAGCCCCAGTTAAATATTTATTTTATTCTGTTTTTATTAGTTAGTTAGCAGGTATTTGTTATAGCGGCAACAGAAATACATCATCTGTGAAAATTATATCTTTCTAGTATCACGGTTCATGAGATAAAGCCTAGTGGCAGACAGATGGACAGCAGACTCTTAGCAATAGGGTTCCGTTTTTACCCTTTGGGTACAGAACCCAAAAAATTGACTCCCACTTTACATGTATGGGAGCTACCTCAAAAAATATTTTTCTATGATTTTATTTTACCACTTTGTCGGACAGACAGACATGGCGAAACTATAAGGGTTCCTTGTTTACTACGGAACCCTAAAAAGGGGCTGTAGTGTACACACATAGTAAAAAAATAATGTAGCGTGCACACATAGTAAATATATAAATATAAATCAATAAATCATTAGATATTATTCTGTCGTCTTGGGCAGCACCAACGCGGGCCGATAGATGGCAACACGGTGTCAACCAGTTTGAATGGTGACCGTGTGGCAACAAGACGTTGAGTTGAATGTTAGCTGGCAAGCCGATATCTAAAAAAAACTATAAAATTATTAAGTCCTACTGGGTATGTCCTTATGTACTACAGAACACTACAGGAGCTAAGATGATAGTGAGTATTAGCGAGTAAATAACACATTTCCTTGATTGTTGGTAGGTGTGATCCACGCAGACTTGAAGCCGGCAAACTTCCTGCTGGTGAGCGGGCGGCTCAAGCTAATCGACTTCGGCATCGCGTCCGCCATCAGCGGCGACGCCACCAGCGTCGTGTGCTCGCAGGTAACGCTTGTCGTTGACATAGATATATATGTCATGTACGCTGCGCAGACGTTTTGGCGATCGCAGTAGATGCTAAACTCCTTTAGTCGCCTCTTACGAAATCCGTGGAAGAGGAAAGGGGCACGACACATGACGCTACAACCTACATACCTTGAAATATGAATTAATTTAAAAATATCTTTTTTCTACCCGTCCGACTCAATCAGTCGCGTTCAGCAACAATTAATTAATTCAATTAAATAAGATTTATTTATTGCGTTTGATAATATAGTCCGGTAGCGCTAGCTAATTTTAAGGGTATAACTTACAAGAACTCTAGATATGCTTATTTCTTGCCTCTGAATAGAGTCGTATCTAAAGAGCTTATTATTTCGATTTGTGTCACTTTCGGGGTCTGCGTTTCGGGAAATTTATTGATTTGTGACTGTTTTATTTAATTCCATACTGAATCGTCAAAATTCATTTAAAGTTGTAAAATGGAATAGTATAGTATCAAACGTAGCCAGACTAGTGTGCAAACTTATTTGTGTCACCCTTTGTCCACTGCAAAGTGGCTTAGGGCCCATGTATAAAAACAGTACCAAAAAGATAATTCGTGTTGAAAAAAATAATACAACATATCAGTAACAACTAAATATACCCTTTGTATTCATTTGTGTCACATTAGTCCAGGCATTCTTATTTATTTTAATTATTTTGATTTTCCAAGCAAAATACACTTCAAAAGAAAATTAGAATCATTAGAGTTTATATATTTAGTATCATAAATTCATAAAAGATTGACATTCTGAGTTTGTGTCACTTTCATCAACAAAATAAGTATGAAACACAAAAAAACATGTTTGCCCTTTGTTGGCAATGCAACATAAAAATTAAAAAATAATAATGTCAACTTGACATTTTGATACCTTTGACACTTTGTAACGTAAGTTCCTGAAAAATAAAGCGCGGGAAACTTCGACTTAGGTGAACGTATTTTTTCGCGGTCTTTTTAAATTTTATAATTTTAAATATCAGGAGAGTATAGGTATTCTGTCTAATTTCTGTCTACGAATTTGTGGAAAGAACCTAGGAAAAGAAACGTTTTGACAGTTTTATTTTTTCTATCCAATACTTGTACCTGCGCCGATTACCGCCATTTTGGTTCAGCCTACGTGCTGGGAATTTATACAAAAAAGTCCGCCATTTTTGTTCAATTTATTTGTGTCGCATTGTAATTGTTATTTATTAATAATTAGTACTATTGTACTCAAAACTCAATATTTATTGCAAACCATAAAGTACATAAGATGTTAACAATACAATTTAAAATCATTTCTTTATCATTTATTACCACGGAACAGAGAACTGTTCCGTGTTTATTACCTAACTCGTTCTTATTTACAATCCTTATTTTGAATAATATTAGTAGAAAGCTGAAGAGAAACTATCTTCTTTTGTTTACCTCGGGTAGGTCAATCCCATCACCAACCCAACACATTTGAGTTGTTTTGATATTGATAGTAAAAATCAAATAACGAATTTAAAATTTTTATTGAAAAATACATATTTATTACTTATATTATATTACAGTAAACAACAGTTACCAATATACTAAAAAAAATATTTGCCAGGCAAATTAAAAAAAAAACTGATTGTCAAGAACACCATGCCATTTAGAGTAGCGAGCGGAACTACTCGTACAGCTAGTTCCGCTATTCATCACTAGATGGACTTCTGTAGCGCCATCTATTATTTACTAAAGAAAGCCCTGACTTTACCAGTTTGACGCTGTTTGTCGAGGTACAGGGTAGAAGTCAAAAATTAGTACCGTACCCGTGCGCAGTATCCATGTCGCTCGGCGCTAAAGTTACGTGCCGCAATATGTATGTCTGTGTCATCGTGGCACTCGAAACGCTTGGGCCGATTTCGACGCGGTTGTATTTACGTGTGAGTAAGTTCCCTTCTGTGGTTCTTAGCCATGTTTAATGAAAATCGGTTGAGCCGTTTAAGTTATCGATGTTGGGTATATGTTTGGAACAATGTTTTAGTTTTGTGAGTTTCGACTGTCCCCAGTCCCCACCGCGTCGTCCCACACTAGGGACGAATGGGACAGACTTCCATTACAATTCCCATTTGTCCCGTGATGAAGAATGGATTTTTTTGCGTTTTAGATTCCCATTTGACATCAGTGGTGGTAAATGGAATGGATATTATTGCGAATCTAGTTATGGTTAATAAAATAGCTGATAATGATTTTTAAAAAGTATATTTTTAGGATAGATTGAAAGAAGGGCTTTATGTATATGGAACTAAAAGTTACATGTGTATCAAATCTTTAATATTGTTATAATAAGGGCTTTGTGACCACTGGGGACAAATTTGAATTGTAATCGAAGTCTGTCCCTACTGGGGATGAATGGCACTGTGAAAAAATAGTTGTTCCCATTCGTCCCGGTGGAGACAATCCAAACTCAAACAAGTGCGTGTCGGGTCACGCGCAGTGTAGGGTTCCGTAGTTACAATTGAACGAACTTTGAGTTTATGCCACTAAAAACGACTAAAAACTAATTTTCTATTGATATTGTATGAACTTTTCCTTTTCCGATTACATTTTATAAGTTGATCGACTGTAACTTTTTAATTTGTAAACCCTACTTAGCTCTGATAGTTTTCCTTTAAATTTCGTTATATTAACTATAGCTGTTATTTTTTCACGTGTCCAAATATAACCGTTTACAGAGGTTCCCAAACTTATTTTGTCAAACGCCCACTTTAAAAAATCAGTTATTTTGTAGCGCCCCCCATTTTTTTCACCATAAAAACCTGAATCACATATTTGTCTTGCCTGTAGTTTAATTCAACCTATATTCTAAACTAGACTTTTTTACAAGAGAGAGCAATAATAATAAATACACTAGTATATTAGAGTATCTTTTATAAAAAAATTACAATAATCAACATTGTTAATTTTAAATAAAAAAATAGCAATAATAATACAATTTTACAATAATAAAGAGTATTGGAAGTGGGGACCTCACCTGCGAAACTTTAAAACACGAAATTTTTTCAGTGTTTGATTCCTTTAACGATATAAATAGCGTTGTGAACGCATTAAAATAATAAATATTAATTACATTTTTAGTTTATATTTGTACAATAAAAAAGGATATAAATATGAACTAATAAATGGATGTTGTGTAGTAAGAGGATTTTAATTTCAGTGAAATTTAAAATATGAAATAGCTGAAGTTATAAATCACTCATTGCTTAAATCACATCAGCGCCCCCCAACTTTATTCTGGGCCCGTTACCGCCCCCCTTAAAGCCTCCAGCGCCCACAAGGGGGCGTTATCGCCCACTTTGGGAAAGACTGGTTTAGCAGATAGAGGGGGGGGACACTTGACTCTAACAAAAATTTTCATTTAAAACCAAATATTTCAGAAACGGATCCCTAAATCGAAAAACGATGATTGCAAGCTCATAATATTTTTGAAATACCTATTCAACGATACCTCACATGATTGGTTAGTCGAAAAAAGTAAAATTAACTTTTGACTTTACTTGTATGGGAGCAACCCTAACAAAATTTTTTTTTCAAAATTTTATTTTACACCTTTTCAGCATAATTTATATACATACATGTACCAAATTACAGCTTTCTAGTATTTATAGTCGCTGAGTAAAGCCGCGGACGGACGGACAGACAGACATGGCGAAACTATAAGGGTTCCTTGTTTACTACGGAACCCCAAAAACTAAAAATTGACCCATTCGTCTCCGATAGGGACGTCCCCACTGGGAAAGAACGGGATTTAAGGCTTGAAAGTTCAGCTTTCTCTACCAAATAATAGATTGCGCTACGGATATCCATCTAGTGATTAATAGCGGAACTATTGATACGACTTCGGTAGTTCCGCTCACTAGATGGTGTGTTTGACAATCGGGGGTTTTTTAAATTTGCCTTTAGCAAATAAACTTTTTATTTACTTACTTATTGGGCTTTTTTATTTATTAAAACCAAATTTCTTTACATACAATAATGTCTTACATTACAGCTACAACTTATATTGAATACGATTCTTTAACGATAACTAATTTGCTAAAGTTCCAACCATGGATATTGAGATTCGAGGTACAGACGAACATACATAGCATAGAAACACATAACCCTCCTTTTGGTTCACGTAGTCGGGTAAAAAATACATTACAACATCAACCGGACCATTATGAAATACATCCGACTTTGTGCACACATTATACTATACGTAACAAAAACCCTGTCCGATCCTTGTAGGAGCAACTCAGACCATCAATATGAACAACTTTTCCTATGGGACCAATGCTTGAAACTCGAAGAAAAAATTTACATTTTTATACAAATTGGCGGGCCGGCCGTACAATTTTATATGAAAATATCGATTTCTTTTTCGAGTTTCAAGCATTGTTCCCAGGAAAAGTTGTTCATATTGACGGTCTGAGTTGCTCCTACAAGGAACGGACAGGGTGTTTGTTACATATTGTATGGTTCGTTAATGTACCTATGATTGTAAATTTAATATAAACTGATTATTTACAATAAAGATTTACAACAACTCATATCACTTCATGCAAATATGTCTGTCCATCATTCATCCCTATCATAATCATTATTTTTGCAACTCTTTAGTTTTTTTTTTTAATCAAAATCAACTGGTGAAGAGACAAAATCAACAGTCTAAGGCTGACAATATACATGAAGTGGATTATTATAGAGCCTCCTTTTCCACTGCATATATTATCATTCCTGGATGTCAACAAGTGTGTTCCCATCGATTCTCTGTAAGCTCCATCATAGTAAACCTATGATTACACGCAACACACTTCCAATCTGGCTCATTGCTATGAAACTTGGTGAAATGCTGCACCATAGACCAATGCAACTGCTCACCCGAAAATGACTCTTGCTTCTCTTTACACAAGCCACATTTTACAGTGATCCAATCTAAATTTTCCGGAAAAATTACTAAGCCATCTGAAAACTCTAGCTTTCCTAATTGGAACACAAACCTAGGTAATATAACCTCTTTTATTTGCAAATCATAGGAATTGCCCTCTAAAGATAAGTTCTCTTCATGCTCTGAAAATAAGTATCTCACGTATGGATACTTACTCATGTATCTACGGAAATCTGAATACAACTTAATAGCATCTGGAGCACCGTTTAAATCTAAACAGATCTGCTCAAAAATGGACTCTATTAAATTCTTATACCTTTCGTTTTTACTATAGTGTAAAACTATTCTGTTTAACATACGTAATATATCTGAATGTTCTATGTCTTTACTCATACTTTTCTTTACCTTATATTGCCAATTTGGGTTTAATTCAGTTGCCGTAGTGTCATCTTTATTCATTTTATTGTTAATTAATGTATGTTTCAACTCGTGTTGAGTTTCCCTTTTGTACACAAAGAAATTTAGATTAATTTCTATTTGTACATCCCACCAATTTAGTATAGACTTGTAGGATAAATTGTTTTTGAAGATAGGCACATCAGCAATGACATTAAAAATAGAGTTATGGGTAGTTGGTCTACGTAGAATTAATTCATTCAATTGGTTTCTCGTACAGTATATTTCCATATGCACATCATTCTCTCCAGATTTCATATCATCATTCTTATTCTTTTCTATTGTATTAGATATCATATCTTGCATAATAGGAGTAGCTTTACTGATAATTTCTTTCAAATATTCCTTTAAATTGAGATGTGTATCGTGAAGTAATGTCCGAATAGAATCATAGTCTCTTTGGGATTTCAACTTGTGGATATCTCGATCAAAAGGGTCCCACTGCGGCCAGTCTTTGAGGTATTTCTTAATGAGTGTCAGATATATGTCTACTTCTAACTCGTGGAGGAATTCAACCTTTAAGTTCAGTTCTTTTTGGAGGATATTTATAATCTGTGAATTCGTAAGCATTGTACTCTGTTTGCTGTCACCAATTAGACGTTTGAAGAGATGCATCAAAGGTTTATCTGGAAATATAGGAATATTTTAATATCAAGTGACTTTTACATCATGCATAGCTGGGGTGGATAACGAGTTAACGAAAAATATGATGTTATTACCTCCCTCATTGGTTTCTTTACCATTTCATGCTATGCTGCCTGTAATATAAACAAGCACATGTACTACTACTTCAATGATTAGGTCTATGAAAACACTTGCTGCATTTTAATGACTGAACATTTTACATTAATAGAACATAGCAAAAGGTATAATGATGCAAAAAAAGGCTGTTAAATAGGAAAAAAAAACTTTTACCAAGCGGTACTTCGATCATTTTGTCTATTTCACTTATTTCGGAATTTTCGGTGTGAACGTCTGTGATTATGACGTCGTTAGAATTGTCATCTTCCATTTTAAGCAGTGTTTTTGGTTTTCCAGTTAAAATTCTAATTAATTTCGGATAAATCCAGTCGTAAATTTTCACCACAATTTTAGATAGAATCACAAGATAAAATGATAGAATAGAACTACCTATCTAATTTGTGGAATAGAATCTGTTATAATATATCCTGCCTGACATATACACAGACTAGACATTTGACATTATTGTTATTTTTTTATAATTAATTTACGGCTCTGGATACTAGTCCTCTAGAGCCCATCTTTATTTTATCACTTCTTTAGTCCTAACCCTAACCCTAAATATACACAATCAAAGATTGGTGTAGGTCCTTTGATTGCTTCAAGGGAGCTTCTGGGGACAAATCTATACGAGTTCACTGGTTTTCATAGCTGAATGAGTGGCGGACGGCGCTTAAAGACGCCCACCACAGTCCGCAAATAAATATCACTACATCATCCTGATCACTACTTCGTCTGTGCACTACGGGACTAAACCACGATTATGGCCTTTTTTATATTAAGAATGCTTGACTTCCCGCCAAAAACTCCCATTATTGTTGACAAGAAGAATTAATGTCATTTTGTTGTATTGTTTTTAAGTTCGTTACTTTCTCGGCATGAACTTCATGTTCCGTGCGTCTCGTCTCGGCACTCTCGGCTATCCAAAAGTGGCCGTTTTTCGCAAATGTGCAAACGTTATCACTTTAAACTGCATAAAATAGTTTGAAGGGTTATCTGGGGGCAGCATCGCCCAGTGCAGCCCCCATTTGAAATAAACTATTTGAAAGGAAAAGGAGTTATCATTTAAAATGTTGTGTTGTTGACCAAACCATAAAATAATAACCCTTCTATTTTAGAGAACAACAGTTTACAGTTTATACTTAGTGAGAACGTGAACCTTTTTTTAAATTCACAATAGCGAAAACCTGCCACTTGCTAATGTGCATAGAAAGCTTTTAAATTCTTGTCATGGCATGGACAATAATCCATAAACAACAGTCAGTCTGAATAGTTTTAGAAGTGTTTATGACTAGTATCTAGAGTCGTAAAATAAAAATAAAATTTAAGCCTCGATGAGTCTGGTGTTTATGACCTGAAAAAGTCCCACCCACTGCCCTTCGTCCTTTTCCGCTTCCTTCCTCCCCCCCCCCACTTTGCTTGACTTGAATTGCTTGCTTGTTGTAGTTGCAGAATTTGTTTGGCTTGCACTTGCAGTGCTTGCAGATTGCGACTTGCGAGTATTGCGACGAATTGTTTTTACTTCTCTTGTGTATCCAATTTGTGCTTGATGTTATTAAATTTTACAACCAATTAAAACACACAAGTGCTCACTCGCTCGGTACGTAAGAATATTTTTGTACAAAATACATAGGTACATGAATTACAACATATTGAATCATTTGAATCTGGATAAAAGGTATAATAAACTTGGGTAGAGTTGAGACTAGGCCGTGACGGCCATTATAAATCACAGACACAACTGAATTCAATTGAATTCAGTTCCTCTTAGGGCCGAATTCGGCCGAACGGTGCTTGAAAGATGAGCTATGCTAGCTGTAGGTTAGGTCACAAATTGGATAGTTATGTGGTTACGATTCCACAGACAGATAGACAGGCAATTACTTATACTTAACACCCCTCTTTCTGTCGGCGGTTAAAAAGATAAAAATGCGTGACATGCGGGACGCATTAGACTATTTGCAGGACTATTTTATTATACATATGTATATTGTAAGGCGGGATTACAACCCCTCCGTATTACGACCTCTGTGGCGTAGTGGTCACCGTGCTAGTCCGCCACCCAGAGGTCCCGGGTTCGATCCCCGGTAAGGGCAAGTTGGAAAATGGCCTTTTTAAAATTGCCCTGGGTCTTGGATATTTATACAATATATAACAAAAACTACGTCAGTACATATTCTTATCTATGACAAAAACCCCATCAGATCATTGTAGAAGCAACTCAGACCGTCAATGTAACAACTTTTCCTATGGGACCAATGCCTGAAACTCGACAACTTTAATTCTGCGTTACTTTTTCTTACAAAAGTGTTCAACCAGCTCAGCAATTTGTATGAAAATGTTGATTTTTTTCGAGTTTCAAGCATTGGTCCCACAGGAAAAGTTGTTCATATTGACGGTCTAAGTTGCCCCTACAAGGATCGGACAGGGCTTTTGTTACATATGGTATATGTATTTGTTATAAAATATAGTATCGTTGAGTTAGTATCCCATAACACAAGTCTCGAACTTACTTTGAGGCTAGCTCAGTCTGTGTGATTTGTCCCTACATATTTATTTATTATTAATTTCAGATTCTGAAAAATCGAGGCTGAAGCCATGGCTGATGATATAGTCAGTAAACTGTATGCAGCCATAGAGGACGATGAAACAGACATCGACTACCTAGCAAAAATCGCTATTAAAGCTGCGGATGCGTTATTTAGTACAAACATTGTTGAAGAAAGCAAAAGTAACTCTGACTCTGAGTGTCACCGTGATGAAGGAAACAAAGCATATAAGAATGGCTTGCTTCAAACAGCTCTTGTCAGCTACAACAAAGCATTGGCATTTGCTCCTAATGGCTCCTTGTCTCTCAAGCTAGCCTACAGCAAAAGGTCTACTGTGTTATTAGCTGTTAAAGAGTATTTAGCCTGCGAAGTTGACTGTACTACAGCTATTGGCATAGATTGTCCTACGCCTGATAACATCACCAAGAAGTTAAGAAAACGGAAATTACAAGCTCTTGTTAAACAAAAGTCCAACTTATCATTTTATAAAGATGAAAATTTGAAGTGAGTGTACTGATAATACTTTGTCTTATTCCATACTTTTTTTCTTTTTTTGTATGGGGTCACTGCCGGAACTCCTAACAGTATGATTGACTTAGACTTATTGTGCTAAGTATAGTACATTTTTAAAGTTACAGAAACCTGATACTTACAAATATTCCATAATATAGCATAAGTTTTTCCCTATTAAATATACCTTTATATTATTTCATTTTCCTATCCATATAATACTTATTTGAAATATTTATGTAAATGGTCAATTGTTTTCTTTTTTAGGAATTTTGCAGAAAACTATTTTAAATTGAAAAGCCACAACATTGATATACCTTGTGCCAGTGCTGATGTTGGGATTATTAGAGAGTCGCAGATTCCAAAAGTGGTTGCGCAAAAAGATATTGCTGCGGGCACGGTGGTGGCATTGGAGAAAGCCTTCCTATCCTGGAGTCGTGACGACCATGAACAATATATCAGCTGTTATTACTGCCGCAAGCTTGACCTCAACTTGTTCCCTTGCAGTGGCTGTGTTGTCGCAATGTTTTGCAGCAGACAATGTGAAGAATCTTGTCTGACAGAATATCATAGCGTGGAATGCCAAATAGTGGGGAAATTGACCAAAGTCCTTACATACATACACACACACATAATATCAAGCCTGTTTCCCACCATAATATATTCTGATTACAAATGGCTAATCAAAGCTGTTATAAAACTAAGAAATATGTGCTCCTCTTGGGAAGAATTCATATTGCTGTCACAAGACTATGGCTATGACAGGCTAAAGAAAAATACAATCAATGAGATTTTTGATGGTAATAACCCATCAGCAGTTCTCAGTTTCAGGACTGATCGCCACTTTCTGCATGGTGGCTTATTCCAAGCAGGTTTAGTTTGTGGAATGTTTTTGTGTTTGTTTCGAAGGGTAAACAATTTTATGCCACAAGATGGGCCAGAAAAATTGGCAGCTGAAACGAGCATTGCAAGGGTATTGATGTTTTTGGATTTATATGGTCCCAAAAATATACTGCCATTGGTAACAAGTATTGTGGACAAAAATGCGGTAGGCACTCATGAACAAGGTCATAGCGGACTGTTCACATTTTTAGGAAAATTGAAACATTCCTGTGTGCCAAATCTTCAGACCTTAACTATCAATAATTCCATGTTGCTGATTGCTGTGGAGCCAATAAAAGCTGGAACGGAGTTAACAGTTTCTCACATGTAAGTAATTTTGTTAATTTGATTTACACATACAATGTGTATTTTTTATACTTGATCAAACGAAATGTGCGGATATTAGACGACATATTATAGACAAAAAACAAAAAAAAAATCGTTATGTTTGTTATTTAAAAAATCCAGGCACTTTAATTTTTTTGTCAATTATTTTTAACTAATTTCCTGTTTGGTATTGTTAAGTATTTTTTACTTTCTTAGCTTTTTAAACTTTTTAGTTTTCATATGAGATAACTTTGAAGAAAATACGCCGTTTACCTAAAGAGAAAAAAATAAAAATCAAAACACGACCTTTAGAAAAAAAAATTAAAGTGTTAATAACGATTTCTTTTCCGTTTTCTTTTTCGATAATATTTCGTCTAATATCTGCAGATTTCGTTTGATTAAGTACCTATAAAAAATACACGTTGTATAAATCAGTAGGCTGGACTTCGACGACCTCGACCACCACGGCGACATTGACGACCTCGGCGACCTTGACGTCCGCGAAGATCTTGTCATTCACATTGTGATGGTCACTGCAGTGCACCACTTAACCTACCTTCGCTTCCTACACTCACATCGACGTGATGAAATCACAGTACTGTCACGTGGGCATCGTGGAAGTCGATATACTAAGAATAACTCACCTAGACAGTTATATGCGTAGAGTATTTTATTAACAAATGATTTATTCGTGGAATAATTCTTTCGCTAATAATTAAGTAATTCGCCTTATCTACAAATAAGAATATCGTAAAAAATATTTATTATTCTCAATCGCTTAGTAGGAAACCTACTCTAGTGCGATAACCTCGGCGAGATACTTGGACCTCAGCTGCTACGCGACTTGGACTTGGACCATCTTCACGTGCCAACCTAGGATTCCGTAGTGAATAAAGCGCCCTCATACGAAGTTTGGCGTTTTTCTCGAAATCTCGAACCCCCGTTTAGTAACAATATTGATACGAAACTGGGGTTCGAGATTTACACACACCTAAGTTGACACGTGAAGATGTTCTTCCAGATGTCCAAGTCCGAGCCACGTAGCAGATGAGGTCCAGGTATCTCTCCGAGGTTGTCGCAGGTACTTCCACTTGTCGCACTAGAGTAGGCTTCCTCCGAAGTGATCGCTTTCGTAGCTCGAAATGAACTGCCGTGGTGGCTAGTGTACGTCTCACACACCGCCTTTCGGCGGGAGTGGGGATGCTGCTCAGGGCTGTGGCCCTCTTCAGCGGAATGCTGCCGCCGCCTGCTACGACAGGCGGGTCACAGGGTGGTGGCCGTGGCGGCCACACTAGGCATCTTTATACCTGGGAATTCGGTGTAGGCGTCGCTGCTGTGGCGGCGCCCTGCTCGGCAATCGAAGAGATAATGGCGTTGCGAGGCGAGGGCTTGTATTTGCTGTCCGGAGGGCGGGCATGCAGGGGCGCGATCCCCCTGAGATGGGGGTGCGCCGAGTGGTCCGCTCTCTCGTACATATTCCTCGCCAGGCGGGAGTGCCGTGGTGCGCACTTGTTTGTCTTTTTATATGCGCCGATATACAGGTCTAAATTATTCTCGAATATTCACCACACTTGAATGTATTTCGATGTCGCCGAAACGTCTAGGTGCCGGTATGTGTGTGTATGAGTGGAACTAGCCAAACAACTTTAGACTTTATCTTATAATGACATAAGGTCGTCTAGTTTCGCTTGCATCATTCTGACGAAGTTCCGCGAATTTTTGCTCATTTTGCGTTTATCTCGGTCGCGTCAATATATAGCGACACTGCCTCTGTGGTGCTGTGCGTAAACGCTCCAACTTTTAATAACATTGCAATAATTTCATTCACAGACCTCACTGGCTGGAAGATGATTTATCGAAGAATGTCAGAAAGACAAGCCTTTTCGTTGTTCGCCATACAGTATGCACTTGCTTCGTATGCACCGCTACAACCAATGAATGGGCAAATATGAAGGAAGAGAGTTTAAGAAAGATGTCTCCCGCTCAGAGAAGAGCTGTAATCGACTGTTTTGCTTTAGCACAAAGTCCAATGTTTCATATCCAGTTAGATAAATGTTTTGAACTGATGTTCAAGGCATTGTCCTCTTTAAAAGATATTCCATTTTCAGAACATTATGAAGAAGTGTATAAGAAGTTATTACTTTTCCAGACATTTGCAATCCAAAATATGGTGAACAATACAATACTGTCTCAGGATGGTTAGTTTTTTATGGTAGGTACCTACCTACAGCAGCTGTAAGTGTAATTTTCTTCAAACGCGGAGTTACTAAATAAATGTTTTTTTTCCGTACAAATAACCCACTGACATAGAAAGGGAAGCATATTAAACATTATTGCATAGTAGCATCGAATAGTAGGTACTATAACTACATGAGTTCTGTTGTTTTTCTTTATCATAATTGGTAATATTTGAAACAAAAATAGTCAAGTAATATTCTTTATGAATGTGAAAGAGTACTAAGAATACAAAAACCCGCAATAACTGTCTATAAATATATTATTTAGGCAATTTAGAATAAGCTACGAGTTAAAAATTGCCAAATTCAATAGTATCGATACTGTCGACAGTTTTACCTTAAATCAATAGTATTGCTGACTATTGACAATCGATACTATCAATAGTCCTATCAATATTGTGACTGTTTTTCAAGGCCACGACAGTATCGATAGGCTATAGATATTTTATACTATTGCTTGCAACACTACTTTGTATGTCTGTGAAAAAACCATTCTTTTAGTGACTCCGCGTTTGAAAATTGACACCGCCAGGACCTTTACTCCATAAAATACTACGACAGTGTTCGATAGTGTCGTCCTATTCGTCAAACTAAATTAGACTTTATTATAGTTTTGTAGTGCTCAATGTTGATTGACACGCAACGCGGTCTCGTAGCTACGTAATAATGTCGTGGCAGTTTTGGAGTAAAGATCCAGCTATCGACAATTTAGATCATGAGTAGAAAAGATCATGGTAAGCGTTACTTAGAGCTTTCCCGCGGTTTCCCAAAGAGGTGTTATTTTACTCTGGTTCTCGTTTGCACCGGGACCGCTCTACGGTGTAATTTTTCAAACGCGGAGTCACCAAACGAACGGTTTTTTGTAAAGAAAAACCATTATTTTACGTGACTCCGCATTTCAAAAATGGTTCTTCTAGTAAGATGAGAAATAAGGATGAGGTGCGTCGCGATTTGAGTTGCGATGATGTTCTTTCTTTTGTATGGGTATGTGGCCAGTACGTGTCAGATTATTTCAAGCTGCCTAAAGGCATCTGGCATAGCTTGACGACTGCTGTACAATGATGACTGTCGGAACCAACCGGTTCACTTGCCTTCCGGGGCACGGAGGAGCTCGAGGAATTATTATAAGGTTAGAATGTATTAGAATGTTTCGTGATTTTGATGAATTGAGACAATGTAACGCTGTTCTTGATATCTTCAATCCAAGTTTGTCCCAATTTAAAAGATCACCGGTTGCTTCATTATACAGGGTGTTTTTTAAATCACTGGCATCCTTTCTACTGGTGAAAGTACTCATGAATATGAGCAACTTTTTGTATGGGACGGACTCAATCCAACCGAAAAAAAATCAGCTGTTCCATACATTTTGGGATTCTAAGTATTGTAAAATAGTATGAAACAGCTGATTTTTTTTTCGGTTGGATTGAGTTGGTCCCATACAAAATGTTGATCATATTCATGAGTACTTTCACCAGTAGAAAGGATGCCAGTGATTTAAAAAACAACCTGTTTATGTAAACTTAATCACAATTACCTGCCTGTTTTGATGACTTACCTATCTATCTTAGTTTGTAAAAATTGTTGTTAAATCTTACTTGCTCTCATATGTTTGGCCATGCTGTGTACACTAGCGGATTACTGACTAGTTTTGTTTTTTTTTTATGCTTACAAAATTCTCTTGATGTGTATTGCCTGTAATCTGTTTGTGTGCCTTGTAATAAAAAAAAAGGTCACCCACATTAAAGTGCGTACTAAACTAACTACTAAGGGGTAGAGCAATGAGGTAGACTCGTTTCTTTTCTTGCACCAATGCACCTGTCTGGACGGAATGAAAGGTACCTTTATGTTGCCAGGCCAGACACATTTGAAAGTTGTTTAATGTATCTGGCTTATCGTCGGTGGATCTGGCAAGATGAAGGAACCATCTAAACATATATAGATGAATATCTTATTTGTGATCGAAATTGTCTGGCTGCTGAGGAAACATCAGTTGTTCCCTGGTTTTGGAGCCGAAGGCCACTTCATGAGGATCGTTAGTAAGACCTAATCAGCTACTCAAAATAAAAATTCGGATACAAAAAATGTTAAAATCGTGAGATCAATTAGTACCACCAGCGCCGGCTAAATTTCGAGTTCATCGAGCTCACGCGGCAGTTTTAGACGGGCGTAACTACGTGGTCTCGATAGAAAATCATTTTCGCAACTTTTGTATCTTATGTCATACAGGATTAAATATATAGAAGAATTTATTTACAATACGACATTTCTTTTTCAAAAACTAATGAAAATTCAGCGTGTATACTTAGTATAAAATGGAGCTATTATACCAATGATGACGAAGTACAATTTTATCTTTGAGTGTTTGCCAGGGGCTGGAACTGCACAGTCTGGCAATTTGCAATGTGATTTCTAACAATATTATAAATAAAATACATACCTACAAATAAAACGAAGCACTACACTATGACAGAATTGGGGTTGGGCCACATCTTGCATCCCGAAACCGTACTTAGCTATGCTGCTGTCCTTTTCAATCTCTAAAAACCGTCATTCGCTAGAGCGAGAGAGCGACGTAACGCCGCGGAATCACCAATGCTAATACTTTTCGTCTCTCTCTTGCTCTAGCGAATGACGGTTTTTAGAGATTGAAAAGGACAGCAGCATAGCTAAGTACGGTTTCGGGATGCAAGATGTGGCCCAACCCCAATTCTGTCATAGTGTAGTGCTTCGTTTTATTTGTAGGTATGTATTTTATTTATAATATTGTTAGAAATCACATTGCAAATTGCCAGACTGTGCAGTTCCAGCCCCTGGCAAACACTCAAAGATAAAATTTTACTTCGTCATCATTGGTATAATAGCTCCATTTTATACTAAGTATACACGCTGAATTTTCATTAGTTTTTGAAAAAGAAATGTCGTATTGTAAATAAATTCTTCTATATATTTAATCCTGTATGACATAAGATACAAAAGTTGCGAAAATGATTTTCTATCGAGACCACGTAGTTACGCCCGTCTAAAACTGCCGCGTGAGCTCGATGAACTCGAAATTTAGCCGGCGCTGGTGGTACTAATTGATCTCACGATTTTAACATTTTTTGTATCCGAATTTTTATTTTGAGTAGCTGATTAGGTCTTACTAACGATCCTCATGAAGTGGCCTTCGGCTCCAAAACCAGGGAACAACTGATGTTTCCTCAGCAGCCAGACAATTTCGATCACAAATAAGATATTCATCTATATATGTTTAGATGGTTCCTTCATCTTGCCAGATCCACCGACGATAAGCCAGATACATTAAACAACTTTCAAATGTGTCTGGCCTGGCAACATAAAGGTACCTTTCATTCCGTCCAGACAGGTGCATTGGTGCAAGAAAAGAAACGAGTCTACCTCATTGCTCTACCCCTTAGTAGTTAGTTTAGTACGCACTTTAATGTGGGTGACCTTTTTTTTTATTACAAGGCACACAAACAGATTACAGGCAATACACATCAAGAGAATTTTGTAAGCATAAAAAAAAAACAAAACTAGTCAGTAATCCGCTAGTGTACACAGCATGGCCAAACATATGAGAGCAAGTAAGATTTAACAACAATTTTTACAAACTAAGATAGATAGGTAAGTCATCAAAACAGGCAGGTAATTGTGATTAAGTTTACATAAACAGGTTGTTTTTTAAATCACTGGCATCCTTTCTACTGGTGAAAGTACTCATGAATATGATCAACATTTTGTATGGGACCAACTCAATCCAACCGAAAAAAAAATCAGCTGTTTCATACTATTTTACAATACTTAGAATCCCAAAATGTATGGAACAGCTGATTTTTTTTCGGTTGGATTGAGTCCGTCCCATACAAAAAGTTGCTCATATTCATGAGTACTTTCACCAGTAGAAAGGATGCCAGTGATTTAAAAAACACCCTGTATAATGAAGCAACCGGTGATCTTTTAAATTGGGACAAACTTGGATTGAAGATATCAAGAACAGCGTTACATTGTCTCAATTCATCAAAATCACGAAACATTCTAATACATTCTAACCTTATAATAATTCCTCGAGCTCCTCCGTGCCCCGGAAGGCAAGTGAACCGGTTGGTTCCGACAGTCATCATTGTACAGCAGTCGTCAAGCTATGCCAGATGCCTTTAGGCAGCTTGAAATAATCTGACACGTACTGGCCACATACCCATACAAAAGAAAGAACATCATCGCAACTCAAATCGCGACGCACCTCATCCTTATTTCTCATCTTACTAGAAGAACCATTTTTGAAATGCGGAGTCACGTAAAATAATGGTTTTTCTTTACAAAAAACCGTTCGTTTGGTGACTCCGCGTTTGAAAAATTACACCGTAGAGCGGTCCCGGTGCAAACGAGAACCAGAGTAAAATAACACCTCTTTGGGAAACCGCGGGAAAGCTCTAAGTAACGCTTACCATGATCTTTTCTACTCATGATCTAAATTGTCGATAGCTGGATCTTTACTCCAAAACTGCCACGACATTATTACGTAGCTACGAGACCGCGTTGCGTGTCAATCAACATTGAGCACTACAAAACTATAATAAAGTCTAATTTAGTTTGACGAATAGGACGACACTATCGAACACTGTCGTAGTATTTTATGGAGTAAAGGTCCTGGCGGTGTCAATTTTCAAACGCGGAGTCACTAAAAGAATGGTTTTTTCACAGACATACAAAGTAGTGTTGCAAGCAATAGTATAAAATATCTATAGCCTATCGATACTGTCGTGGCCTTGAAAAACAGTCACAATATTGATAGGACTATTGATAGTATCGATTGTCAATAGTCAGCAATACTATTGATTTAAGGTAAAACTGTCGACAGTATCGATACTATTGAATTTGGCAATTTTTAACTCGTAGCTTATTCTAAATTGCCTAAATAATATATTTATAGACAGTTATTGCGGGTTTTTGTATTCTTAGTACTCTTTCACATTCATAAAGAATATTACTTGACTATTTTTGTTTCAAATATTACCAATTATGATAAAGAAAAACAACAGAACTCATGTAGTTATAGTACCTACTATTCGATGCTACTATGCAATAATGTTTAATATGCTTCCCTTTCTATGTCAGTGGGTTATTTGTACGGAAAAAAAACATTTATTTAGTAACTCCGCGTTTGAAGAAAATTACACTTACAGCTGCTGTAGGTAGGTACCTACCATAAAAAACTAACCATCCTGAGACAGTATTGTATTGTTCACCATATTTTGGATTGCAAATGTCTGGAAAAGTAATAACTTCTTATACACTTCTTCATAATGTTCTGAAAATGGAATATCTTTTAAAGAGGACAATGCCTTGAACATCAGTTCAAAACATTTATCTAACTGGATATGAAACATTGGACTTTGTGCTAAAGCAAAACAGTCGATTACAGCTCTTCTCTGAGCGGGAGACATCTTTCTTAAACTCTCTTCCTTCATATTTGCCCATTCATTGGTTGTAGCGGTGCATACGAAGCAAGTGCATACTGTATGGCGAACAACGAAAAGGCTTGTCTTTCTGACATTCTTCGATAAATCATCTTCCAGCCAGTGAGGTCTGTGAATGAAATTATTGCAATGTTATTAAAAGTTGGAGCGTTTACGCACAGCACCACAGAGGCAGTGTCGCTATATATTGACGCGACCGAGATAAACGCAAAATGAGCAAAAATTCGCGGAACTTCGTCAGAATGATGCAAGCGAAACTAGACGACCTTATGTCATTATAAGATAAAGTCTAAAGTTGTTTGGCTAGTTCCACTCATACACACACATACCGGCACCTAGACGTTTCGGCGACATCGAAATACATTCAAGTGTGGTGAATATTCGAGAATAATTTAGACCTGTATATCGGCGCATATAAAAAGACAAACAAGTGCGCACCACGGCACTCCCGCCTGGCGAGGAATATGTACGAGAGAGCGGACCACTCGGCGCACCCCCATCTCAGGGGGATCGCGCCCCTGCATGCCCGCCCTCCGGACAGCAAATACAAGCCCTCGCCTCGCAACGCCATTATCTCTTCGATTGCCGAGCAGGGCGCCGCCACAGCAGCGACGCCTACACCGAATTCCCAGGTATAAAGATGCCTAGTGTGGCCGCCACGGCCACCACCCTGTGACCCGCCTGTCGTAGCAGGCGGCGGCAGCATTCCGCTGAAGAGGGCCACAGCCCTGAGCAGCATCCCCACTCCCGCCGAAAGGCGGTGTGTGAGACGTACACTAGCCACCACGGCAGTTCATTTCGAGCTACGAAAGCGATCACTTCGGAGGAAGCCTACTCTAGTGCGACAAGTAGAAGTACCTGCGACAACCTCGGAGAGATACCTGGACCTCATCTGCTACGTGGCTCGGACTTGGACATCTGGAAGAACATCTTCACGTGTCAACTTAGGTGTGTGTAAATCTCGAACCCCAGTTTCGTATCAATATTGTTACTAAACGGGGGTTCGAGATTTCGAGAAAAACGCCAAACTTCGTATGAGGGCGCTTTATTCACTACGGAACCCTAGGTTGGCACGTGAAGATGGTCCAAGTCCAAGTCGCGTAGCAGCTGAGGTCCAAGTATCTCGCCGAGGTTATCGCACTAGAGTAGGTTTCCTACTAAGCGATTGAGAATAATAAATATTTTTTACGATATTCTTATTTGTAGATAAGGCGAATTACTTAATTATTAGCGAAAGAATTATTCCACGAATAAATCATTTGTTAATAAAATACTCTACGCATATAACTGTCTAGGTGAGTTATTCTTAGTATATCGACTTCCACGATGCCCACGTGACAGTACTGTGATTTCATCACGTCGATGTGAGTGGAGGAAGCGAAGGTAGGTTAAGTGGTGCACTGCAGTGACCATCACAATGTGAATGACAAGATCTTCGCGGACGTCAAGGTCGCCGAGGTCGTCAATGTCGCCGTGGTCACTTCATGAGGATCGTTAGTAAGACCTAATCAGCTACTCAAAATAAAAATTCGGATACAAAAAATGTTAAAATCGTGAGATCAATTAGTACCACCAGCGCCGGCTAAATTTCGAGTTCATCGAGCTCACGCGGCAGTTTTAGACGGGCGTAACTACGTGGTCTCGATAGAAAATCATTTTCGCAACTTTTGTATCTTATGTCATACAGGATTAAATATATAGAAGAATTTATTTACAATACGACATTTCTTTTTCAAAAACTAATGAAAATTCAGCGTGTATACTTAGTATAAAATGGAGCTATTATACCAATGATGACGAAGTAAAATTTTATCTTTGAGTGTTTGCCAGGGGCTGGAACTGCACAGTCTGGCAATTTGCAATGTGATTTCTAACAATATTACAAATAAAATACATACCTACAAATAAAACGAAGCACTACACTATGACAGAATTGGGGTTGGGCCACATCTTGCATCCCGAAACCGTACTTAGCTATGCTGCTGTCCTTTTCAATCTCTAAAAACCGTCATTCGCTAGAGCAAGAGAGAGACGAAAAGTATTAGCATTGGTGATTCCGCGGCGTTACGTCGCTCTCTCGCTCTAGCGAATGACTGTTCTGAGCGACAGTAAAGGATAGAAAAGTGCTGTTACGTGCTAACAGATGTAGGGCTACAATAAGGTACATTTGACTACCTGATAATTATCTTCCAAAGAAGCCACCGCGACCCAATTTTCGTAACGTAAACGCGGGTTGTTCTTACATGTATTGAATTGGAGCTGTACATAGAAAATCTTTCAGCCTTTATAATATAACGCAG
The DNA here is from genome assembly GCA_943193695.1 of Acrobasis suavella. Lineage (NCBI taxonomy): Eukaryota > Metazoa > Arthropoda > Insecta > Lepidoptera > Pyralidae > Acrobasis > Acrobasis suavella. Next base: position 6,901,964 of record OW971956.1, read on the forward strand.
GTCTGCCGCTGGCGGGCTCTTACATTAAATACTCACTGATTCGAGATAAGTCTTGTAATACAGATTCTGCAATTCTTATCCGTGTAATCTGGTCACAGATCCTTCATTTATATTATGTTGTTTTTTAATGTGTATTTTAATTACGATTAATTCATTACTCTTTATGAATAATTTAATTAGTTTACTTATACTATACGTCAAGTCACGTACTAAATTGGCTAAAATGTTGTGAAATGTGAAGATTTTTTTTTATTTTCTTAAGTAATCTATTGAGGCGAATACAGTGCAGAAGTGGCGCCCTCATTTGAAATAAATTGAGTATTTTCTTGGGTCACAAATACATTATTTTGTTATGTTAAGAAACGAAAATGTCAATTCTTATTGAACATATCCGTATTTTACCGTCATGTTAGACTTATTGTTGGAGAAAAACTGATAGAGCGCTTATTTGACTCTAAGAAACTAACGCTTTCTACTTGTATTTCATACAAATCCCGTACAAAATGTTTGTTTTGACGTTTAGAAAAAAGTATCTGATTTGGCTTGTTGGAAAATAGCGGATGAACATTTTGCTAACCTTCAGGCTTCCGATAGACTTTTGAATTATTTCACGAATAACATTTGAAAATATCATTTGTATCCGTATCGCTTTAACCTGTTGAAATCTGCCAATACCAGACACAAAGTAAAACAATGGAAGCAGCATCTCAAGACGACATGCAGGTCTTGAGGGGTAAAAGTTTAAAACGCGTTTTTTTCTAAAAGTGGCCAGTTTTGGCAAAAACACGTTTTAAAACTAGAAACATTTACCCAATCACTTTTAACGGTCGTTCATAAAATAATTTGAAGGTCTTTGTAATGCGTGAAGCTTAGGAAAATGTAAATTATAACCATATTTACGATTAAATAATTTATTTTTTAATCCGCCAATTCTGCCCTGTAATCGCCTAAGATACAAACTTTAAAAATTATAATAATACAAGTAAATGGTCACTGTCATTTCATAAGATTATTTAGATCCATGCTGGATCTGGTGAAGAGATCCACTAAGAAAAATTTCAGTCCATTATTTGAAATCTGGATCCTAGGAGAAAAAAAAATCTCACTAAATCCATTCTGGCCAATGGATCTTCTGAGAATGATCGTATTCTTCAATAAATACCTAGTGATGATGAAACTTACATTATTATTTTTTTTTAATCCGCCCTCCCCTTCCTACCCTGCGGCTGCACTACTTCTGATTGCATAAATTATTTTCTATTTTATTAAACATTTACATACAATGTGTAATTTTAAACACAATAGCCAGATCGTAGACTGCATAGGGCGCAATGTCTTAGAAAGATCCTTAGTTTTATCAATATTAACGAAATACTCACTTTGAAATAAAATACACCAATGTTCAGGACGAATTCTAGTGATTATATGACTTAACTAGCTTTTGCCCGCGGCTTCGCTCGCGTAGGGGTGTAATTTATCAAAATTCTTTCTTAGGGGATGCCTACGTCATAGTTGCTTTATGCATGCAAAGTCTCAGCCCGATCGATTTTAAATTGACAAAGTTTCATCCCCTATTTTATCCCCTTGGGGGTAGAATTGATCAAAATCCTTTCTTAGCGGATGCCTACGTCATAACATCTACCTGCATGCCAAATTTCAGCTCGATCCGTCCAGGCGTTCGGGCTGTGCGTTGATAGATCACTATGTCAGTCAGTCAGTCACTTTTGAGTTATATATATTTAGATATATATTTAGATAACCGGCCTAGTGTGTGTCGGGCCACGCGCAGTGTAGGGTTCCGTAGTTGCGAATACTCACTTTGAGTTTACGCCACTAAAACGTCTATAAACTAATTTTCTATTGAAGTTGGTCGCTTATATTTTTTGTAAACCCTACTTAGTTCTGATAGTTTACCTTTCAGCTTCGTTATACATACTACTGCTGTGAATTTTTTCACAAGTCAATATTACAATATGTAACAAAAACTCTGTCGGATCCTTGTAGGAGCTACTCAGACCGTCAATATGAACAACTTTTCCTATGAGACCAATGCTTGAAACTCGAAAAACAAATCGTCATTTTCATACAAGTGTTTGGCTGGCCCGGCAATTTGTATGAAAATGTCGATTTTTTCTTTGAGTTTCAAGAACACGATGGGTTAGTCGAGAAAAAAATGACTCCTACTTGTATGGAAGAGACTATATTATTTTATGGAGTAACCCCCCTGGGGTTACTCCATAAAATAATACGCTTTTCGTACGATAGTGACGTCATATTTCTATGTCAAACCAAGTAAGACTTTATTATCACACGTTAGTGCTCAATATCGCTTGACACTGAAACGCGGATACGCAGTAACGTCCTTCTTGCGTACTGCTTTTGGAGTAACCCCCCTGGAGTACCCAAAATTTTTCTTTGATATTTTATTTTACCACCTTTTTAACGTGATTAATATACATACTTACCTACACCAAATTACTGCTTTCTAGTACTTATAGTCTGAGTAAAATTGCAGACGGATAGACAGACAGACAGACACGGCGAAAGTATAAGGGTTCCTTGTTTAATACGGAACCCTAAAAACACGACGCTTAAAACTATCTCTAAAGAAAAAAATTACGAAGTTGCCTCCTATTTATGCTATAAACGGCTAGTATTCATTCAAGAAGTACAATATCTTGTTTTTGTTTTGTCGTGTGTGTAAGTGGCCAACACTGGTGGCAGGATTTTCAAGCTGCCTAAATGCATCTGACATAGCTTGACGACTGCCATACAATGATTGTTGAGTATGTATACCTTGTCGATGGTTTGTGGTCAAAGGAACTAATGTGACACATGCCAATGTTCTTTGTTCGTAATAAATCAATTAGAAGTAACATGCTTTATTTAATTTAAATATAATATATATTTACTAAATATTTAACAATGATGACAGCCGGGACCCACGGCTTACACGTGCCTACCGAAGCATGGACGAGCTCGATAAATTTTTATGCCACTTGTGGTCACCCATCCAAGTGCGGACCACACCCAGTGTCGCTTAACTTGCGAAAGCGCTCGTAATGCGCACTCCCACTGGGCCACCGAGCTCCTCACGACTAAATTACAAAATCGAATCATTGTGGTCCGGTTTCTTTAAAACTAATATCAATAGGTAAGCATTTGTAGGCATACCATTACCAAAATAGTAGGGCCATACAGTTGTTCGAAATAAGAACTTTATTATATATTTACGTAAATAAATTGAAAAAGTCGTGTAGGTATAGAATGTTAAACTCTTGAGGGTACTAAAACATCACTGGGTTTCATACAACTTTATTCTTATAATGCACAGAATGGTCGCATTCACTCAACCTCTGGGCCGCTTGCTCTGGCGTCAAGTCCCTCTGAGGCTGAGCTAACATCTCGTAGCCTACCATGAATTTCTTGACCGTTGCTGACCGTAGAAGTGGGGGGAGGTAGAGGCCGTGGAGGAGCCAGTGGGGGGAGTCGCCTTGAGCGTGTCCTGGGCCTGTGGGGGCTCCTGAAATAGACAATAGATTGATAACGCCTAAATATGACTTAATTTTGACATAAGTACTTAATTAAAGCATCTTGAAAGTAAGTACCAATATATAATTTCATATTTTTGACAAAGCATCTTGCGCATATTTACATTTTTGATGAAGCAAGTTAGACTAATAGATTGTTATAACTAGTTTAACCCTTTCACCGTGAACGTCGGATTTATCCGACAAACATTGTCGTGCCCATTCCGCGAGCGTCGGATATTTCCGACAAAAAAAATGCCCGTTTTGCACATAACTGAAGTATCCACATCCGTTTTCGGTTATAGGTATTTATTTTAGATTTACTACCCCTCGCGCTGGGGGCACGACCACTGATTTAAAGTCTCGCGGTAAAAGGGTAAATTTATGTATAAAAATAAGTCCAAAAAACGAGTCCAATATATGAAATTAAGATTACTTACGTATTACGTGACAACAGTCCGTATAATGTTAGAACCAGAGGGGTTACTCTAAAAGCGGTACGCAAGACGGACGTTACTGCGTATCCGCGTGTCAGCGTCAAACAACATTAATTTTCTTTCATCGGCCCAGTCTAGTAGTTTTCGACAGTTTACAAAAAGTATACCGATATATATGTAACCGAAGAAACTTACCATGCCACCCCATGCTATAAGGGAAGCTGCATTTAAACAAATTATCGTATTTAGTGTTCAACAGCTTCATTATCTCCGCCAATCCTTTAATCTGCTCCTCATTCAAGTCGGTCAATCTCTGTGGCTTTCCTTTGATCGGCAGTAGCATCGTCTCGAACGGCCACGCTGCCCAGTATGGGACTAAAGCCACCCATTCTGAGTTCTGTATTACTATACGTTCCTGGAACAGACATTCGAATCGAACTACACGCCTTTGTAAATAAATAAAAATATAGGAATATGTATATTTTTATTTATTTTATTTTTACGCTTACAGTAGAGGTACGCTTACAGTGTTACAGATAATATATCACACAGAATATCGAGTAAGCCCCAAAGACAAAGTAAGTGTTTAAAAACTTGTGTTTAAAATTCAAAACTCAAATTTCTATTCAATAATTAGACCTTTACAGGCACTTTTACATGTCTATAAGTGTAATTTACATTCTGTGTTGTGTACATTAAACTTAAATTTATTTATAAAGAAAAGCTACCGATACCAAGGCTTGAATAAGACCACTGCTGAAAAGAAACGCAGGAAGAAATTCATTTTCACAGTATTGGTCGCCTACTCGCCAGAAGGGCTTTGTCATATTATTATTATCTATGCCTATTTATTAAAAAAATACTTATAATGTTGAAACATTATAACATGTTATGCTGGCGGATAAGTTACAGGTTATGGGATACTAACTCAATTTATGACAACATTTTATGATAAATACAAAATAGATACTTATAAACCCAAGACCCAAAACAATTTGAAAAAGGCCGTTTCTCAATTTGGCTGGGGATCAAACCCGGAACCTCCGTGTGGCGGACTAGCATGGTTTCCAATACGCCATGGAGGTCTTCAATGTATTTAGGCATACATTGAAGACCTCCATGGCGTATTGGATGATATGTTATTTGTCTTTGTAATACCTACTCACATCTCCTTAAATTAATATAAAATGATATAGTGGTTGACTTACTTTCTTCTCTAATTCTTGCTGTAAGTAATCAAGAAGCAACGGCTTCCCGTGTGTTGTGTAACATTCTTTTTGACATCTGAAAAATAAATTGATAAATACAGAAGTTTCACATGAACAGCGTGTAGAGTGTAGGACATATCTTCTGACTACCTACTCTAGCCAAGTGTAACTAAGCATAGTAGTCCTGCTGTAGGACTCCTACATTTTCTGTACATATCATACTACTATCTAATAAGTATTTAAATACGGTGACTGCTTTCTAGAATAAGTACCTTTAAAATAATTGTTTGTTTTCATGTAAGTGATTTATTATAATCTTTTATGAGAATAAATTCTTTATACATAAACTTAACTCTGGTAGTACCTACAGAGCGGGTCATGAATTATGTTCCTGCGGTGAAGATGAAAAATTAAGATCTAACGATGGTTATGTTTGTTGAGATCGACATAAAAATATCGTTCTATCACGACCGTAAATATTAAAAAGTAAAAATGTTGTCTTTAGCATGACGTTGCTGCCTCTATATAAAGAAGCGGCCCTATGTCGCTCTCTCTTAGCTCGTTTACTAGGTTCCGCCCGGCGGTACCTAGACGATTTGCATTCTAAACAGGCCCTTCTGGCACCGTAGCTCGGCCCTTTCGGCAAAAATGGGTGTTGCAGCACCCTAAAATTTGCCATAGTCCCTAGCGCGCCCAAAGCCGAGGTTTACCCCTTGGGAGCCCTTTGCGCTGCTGCTAGTAGTTTATAAATATAGGAAGCCGGGCCTCTGGCTCGCTCCTCAAACTTTGTCCGGTGCAGCAGGAAATGCCGTCCGAGGCAACCTATGTATGACATTAAAAAAAAAACGCTCTCTCTCTTCTCTCGATGTCACTCCGTGATTGTACTCACGTCTCCACTGTTAAAAGCAAGTAAGAATACCAAATTTGTATTGTGGTCTGCTCACTTTGGACCTCGAAATACAAGTTGTTGCAGTAACTAAAATATCTTATCATACAGCTCCCGGCAGGCTTTCCACCTTCTCCAGCACCTTACAGTCCACTATTAAATTTCCACATGGACAATAACAAATGTTTTCCAAGGAAGTCCATAGGCTTCTCACGAGAATTTAAAAATTTAACTACTTAAGTACCCCATGTATTTTTGTTTATAATATTAGTAAGTAGTTGGAATAATTAACAATACTGTCGGCTATTGCCTACAAGTTTATTTGATAGACAAATAAAAAAAAACCCGACTTTAAATCGTTCAACCCCTATAACTTTTGAACGGCTGAACCGATTTCCATTAAACATAGCTAAGAACCATCTCGACAGACAAGGCTTTACACACACATACATTTACTCGGACATAAAGACACGTCAAACTTATAACACCCCTCTTTTGCGTAAGTGGTTAACCCTTTCACCGCGAACGTCGGATTTATCCGACAAACATTGTCGTGCCCATTACGCGAGCGTCGGAGTTTTGCACATAACTGAAGTATCCACATCCCTTTTCGGTTGTAGGTATTTATTTTAGATTTACTACCCCTCGCGCTGGGGGCACGACAACTGATATAAAGTCTCGCGGTGAAAGGGTTAAATATAATTATCATACCTTTCCTTGACTCTAGGTTCGTTTGGAAGAAAGCTGGAAGCCCATATTTGGCAGTGAGGGTGCGGGTTTGAGCATCCCATAATAGCTCCTTTGTTCTCGAAGATCTGCACCCAGGTATACCTCCTTCCCAGTTCTTTCACCTGGTTTATCCATCTGTAAAATCACTTAAATCATCATCTTCCTCCCTTTTTTCCCTATTTGGGGTCGGCTTTGTACCTACGTCAATTATCTCCATTTCTTTCTATCATGAACTATATTTTTAACAGCCCCATGTTCCTTCATATCTGTCCTCACACATTATTTCCATGTCTTTCTCGTCCTACACTTTCCTCTAAAGCCATCTAACTCCAGATGGACCATTCTCCTAGCCAGGTGTTCGGCAGCCCTACTCATTACGTGGGTGGCCATACCAGCGCAAACGATGGATTTTCAAGCTTGTCCGCTATTGGAGCAACCTTCAGACTTCCTCTTAAATATGCATTTCGCGTTTTATCCATTCTCGTAACCCCGCTTATCCACCTCAGTATCTGCATCTCCGCCGCTTGCATCCTGTTCTTCTTTCAAATAGAAAAATCATACAGCGTGGAAGGGTAATAAATCAAACCACGGGCTATACTAGATAACTAAAGGACAATGAAATTAAAATAACAGTCATAAAACAAAAAAAATCGGCATTCCCATACAAAAGTGTGCAGCCCCCCGGGTAATTTGTATGGAAATGTCGAATTTTTTGTCTCTTTTGTCTGTTTTTTTAATTTCATTATTCCATTGTGACCTAGTATAGCTCGTGGTTTGATATAATACGGGTATGTCCCTTCCAAGTTGTATTTGTCTAAAATATATACTTACTGAAACTTCTGTAAGGGACTTTTCGCGAGGAACATTATTTCCAAATAACCATGAAGTTTTTTTGTTTAATTTTGCTTTCCAATAAAATTTGGATCAGCTGATCAGTCAACTTGTGTAGTAGGTCAAAAATTATTTGTCTAATTCGTTCAGGTTGAGATGGAAAATGATAATTTTCAGATTGACTTTTTTTGGGTCTTTAACTATACTTATAAGTTTTAAGATACATTATCGTTAGGTAAGTATCGCATAACAGGAATCTCGAACTTACTGTGGGGCTAGCTCAATTTGTGTGATTTGTCTGTATATTTTTATTTAATTATTAACCGGATAATTGTTACTCAAAGTCAGGGTTAATTTATTAAACTTTTATCTTGTATTGTATGTATTTGTTTACCCACTAAAAAATGGTTTGTATAGTCACAAATGTCATAATTTGGTACAATAGGTACATAAATCTAAAACTTGATTTGACATTATTTTAAAATTTCGACATTTAAAAAAATTAATTAAATTATGACATAACAAATAATGTATTCTCTGTCCACATATCAACTATAAATATTAATTTCATTGTAATTCCACGTCCTTGGAGAAAATGCTGCTGTGCAGTTTGTTACCGCTTCTTCTGCACTAGCGCTTTGGAGGCGGCAGTAAACTTAGCTTTTAGCAACTTTTTGACGTCAATAATTGTGCAAAAAAACAAAGTGACGATTATTAAGAGATATTATAAATATCCAACGATAATAAAGATATATGTGAATTGAATTTTCAAAAATACTTAGGTATTAGTAACTCATACTCACTCATCAATAACCGCCACTATTTCTTCTATCGACATCAACGGGATTGTCATTGCTGAGTCTGGATGGAAACACATCACCCTGTAAGTTAAATAACGAAATTGTTAACCACATTGATTCAGATCGAAACGATAATATCACAAACCCTGGTGCCTTACTCCATAAAATAAACACGACAGTTATCCGAAAGAGTCGTCCTATTCAAATGTCATGACGTGCCGTGTCGCTTTTAGAGTTAAGACGAAGTGGTAGCTAAAGCGGCGCCCTCATTTGAAACAAATTGTTTAAAACTAAATATGGTGATAATTAAAAATTTGATTTGTATAAATGTCTAGATAGACCTTTAAACTATTTTATGAATTAAAAAAAAAAGGTTATTCATAAAATAGTTTAAAGGTCTTTCTAGACATTTATACAAATCAAATTTTTAATTATCACCATATTTAGTTCAAATGAGGGCGCCACTTTATCTACCACTTCGTCTTAAAGTCCGGACAAATTCCAAAAGTGACATAAGCAGGTATAACAGTTTATACTACATGCTTTTATTTTACTTGCAATGTATCTTTTAGGTATGCATTTAGGTATGTTTGCTTAGGTCAAATCTTGCAACTTAATTTATCTTCAACCGATTGACTTGAAATTGTCAATTTACTTGACAATACAATTTTATCGAGTCAATGAACTGTTCTGATGATGGAGCTGGGATAAATTCGACGGAACTCGGTTATTAAACAACATAACCTCATTAAGTAGGACTAATTTGATTTGTGTTGACGAGCACTTTATGGTAGACGACGCCTACTCTGATGACGGAAACGGAAGGTGGTCGATGGAACTCTGTGATAAAACGAAGCAACTCCATCGGGTTTGGGCTTATTTTATTTCTCTTAATAGTGGCCACACAATAAAAGCTTGTCTTACAAAAAAAATATTTTTTTCTAAAAACTTATTTTTGTACCACACTTACTTTAGGAAAAGGGGTATATCCCTTTTCCTAAATAAGTAAGAGGACAAATAAGAATTGCAATGGAAGTCTGTCCCATTCGTCCCCACTAGGGACTAATGGCACTGTGAAAAAATAGTTAGTCCCATTCGTCCCCAGTGGGGACGATGCGACAATCGAAACTTACAAAACTAAAAATTGACCCATTCGTCCCCATCGGGGACGTCCCCACTGGGGACGAATGGGATATACCCAGGAAAGAGGCAATATCTGCATTGGAACGAGGTTCCAAAGCAGCACAGCTTGTAAGGTTGGCTTGCACATACCTGCAAGTACCCTTAGCCTGGCTGGCTCTGAACAACGGATGCTCAGGCGCTGGAGGCTCGGGCACTCTTTCCAGGAGCGCCGGGAAGTCATTAGGGAACACATACGTCGACGTGTAGATTGGGTTCCGCTGGAAAAATGAGTAACGTTCATATTATTTACAAAATTCTCATTGCAGTCGTTTCTTACTAGTTATAAAAATCGCATTGCTTCTCTCAGTACTTTTTTGAAAGTTTGGATCCTGTCTGATCCTTGTAGGAGCAACTCAGACCGCCAATATGAACAACCTTTCCTATTGGATCAATGCTTGAAACTCGAAGAAAAAATCGTCATTTTCATACAAATTACCGGGCCGGCCGAACACTTTTGTATGAAAATTTCGATTTGTTTTGGAAAAGTTGTTCATATTGACGGTTCACAGTGAGTTGCTCCTACAAGGATCGGACAGGGTTTTTGTTACTTATTATATTTCTCGACTTTTTGGTTTCCAGTTTAGAGTTGGGTACGCTTTAGCACTGGCCGTGCGTTATAGCGTTCCATCCCTCTCTCTCGCTCTGGCAAATGACGGTTCTGGTCTACAGAAAAGGATAGCAGCATAGAAAAGAAAAGCCCTTACCACAGAATAAGTACTAGTACTCACGTACAGAAGTCTTACTTAGAAGAGAAATTCAAAGAAATATCTACTCATGGTTAGCGCCATAGTTTAATTTAGGTCGCGTAAGAAGTTTTCACCGCTTTGTTTAGATACCTAGACATCCATTGCAATCCAATTTCATTCTTATTTCTCTAGACAAACGATTCATGTAACTGAATTTTCCCCTTCGGTGTGGTCGTCGCCTGCATAGTAAAAATGTAGGTTTATTTTCGATACCTAAACGGGGAGTGACACAGGCCTGCCTTTACGCAATGTGAGCTCAGCGTGCGCGTGGCGTTCCTCTGTACACGCCGGACGCTGGGGGGTTACTCTATAAAATAATTCGTTAGTAGAACGATAGTGACGTCCTATTTCCATGTCAAACCATGTCAAACAATTACCCGCAAATTCATAAAAAATCACAAACGTTTTCTAAACCTCTTTTAGTTAAACTATTTTTTGTCTCGTTCTTACTACATATGTCAAATATTGAAAAGAGGGAAGGGATAAAAGATGTTTTGACTAAAATAGGTTTAACAAACGGTTAATTTTTTTTATGAATACAATAGTTAGACTTTACCATCATACGTTAGTGCTCAATGTTGCTAAACACTGAAACGCACTGTAAAAAGTTAAACACTTAACCAGGCCTGTGGCACTCCCCGTTTAGGTATTGAAAATATACATTTTTGCTATGCAGTGTTCGCCACTCCGAAGGAGAAAATGCAGTTACATGAATCGTTTGTCTAGAGTAATAAGAATAAAATTGGCTTGCAATGGATGTCTAGGTAATTAAACGAAGAGGTGAGAAGTTCTGACGCGAGCTAAAGTAAACCATAGCGCTAACCACATTAGTTAGATATACCTTTGAATTTCTTTTCTGAGTAAGACTTACTAGTACTTATTCTGTGACTTAACACACAAACACTTCGTATCCACGCCGTAATGTCCGTCTTGCGTACCGATTTACGAGCGATAAACGAGACGCTCACGCGCTCGGGGAGCACGCACAGCACGCCCAATGTTGGGTGAGGCAACTAACAACATATAAGTACAACTCTTTTCGTAAATATTGCGTCAGATGAAGACAAGAATGGGAATCAACCTGTCCATTAGCCCTCAAAGCACCAGCCTTGAGTGGGTTGTTGGGGTCTGGAGGCTGGTCTTCCACGGCATCTTCAGTCTGTCCGCTCCAGGGCCGCAGGCAGCGGTGGGGGGAGACCAGGATCCACTCATCCTTCAGAGGATTGTATCTGACATGCTGATGTTCTGCAAAATAATTAAGTAAATATATAGGGATAAATAACACTGATTGAGCTAGCCCGAAAGTAAGTTCGAGACTTGTGTTATGGGATACTAACTCAACGATACTATATTTTATAAGAAATACATATATAGATAAACATCCAAGACCCAGGACAATTGAAAAAGGAAATTTTCCAACTTGCTCTGACCGGGGATCGAACCCGGAACTTCTTGGTGGCGGACTAGTATGGTGACCACTACCTACGCCACAGAGGTCGTCAGATTAAATTAATAAATATTTACAGACAAATCACATAGATTGATCTACCCCCAAAGTAAGTTCGAGACTTGATGGGATGATAACTCAACTATACTAGGTATATATTTTATAAGAAATGTATACAATGTCCTTTTTAATTAAGTACAAATATTTTAAGAGGTGATTCAGTCCATCATTTTGAACAACTTTTCCCAATAAATATATATCGAAATACGAAAAAATTTTTTGCATTTTTCATAGTAACGATATCACGTGACTACTTCGATCTGTATGAGAACCTAAATATTTTTCTTCGTATTTAGATATATATTTATTGGGCAAAGGTGTTCAAAATGATGGACTGAATAACCCCTTAAAATATTTGTACTTAATTAAAAAGGACATTGTATATAGATAAATATCCATCACTCAGGCAAATCTGAAAAAGATCTTTTTCCATCTTGATCGGACCTGAGATCGAACACGGGATCTTCGTTGTGACATCCTAGCGTGATGACCTCTAGGCCACAGAGGTCGTCAAATTGGCTAGTCATTTATGAAGATAATAAAAAACAGGAAAATTTGTCCAAAAGCGACACGACATTATACGTACTTACGTACGTACGTGCCCGCGTTGCAGTGTCAAACAACAACGAGCGCTACGAAATGATGATAAAGTCTAATTTGGTTTGACATTGAAATCGAACGACACTATCGGATGAATGATGTGTCAGTTTATGGAGTAAGGGTCGCGTGAAGACGGAAAACGGAATAAAAAATAAAATTTCTTGAATCATAGCAACATCCAAAAATCCTCAGTCAATTTGGAAACTACGATGCCACAAACTTACAAATTTTGCGTTACCAAACCTAATACATTTAAAGATTGTCAAACAGTTGTTATACACTAAGCTATTTTTCCTTTTTAAGCAAAAAGTTGAATATGACCTAACTTTACCGTCACAAAGTCTATTTTAGATAAAAGAAAGGAAAAGGTGTACTTTAAACAGAGTGCAACTAAGAAGGAAATAACTTCGGAAAGTGGAAGGTTATCATTGGTTATCCAGTGTTTACTAAATAAATCAATTAAATCATTACCAGTAGGCTTGAATTCTCCGCTCATCGCAGTACTACGACACTCTACACTACACTGTAGAATGAATACTGAAGCTGACTGTGTTGATAAAGAATGAGGGTCAAAGAACTCACAGATGAGTTATAATTAATTGACGGGTTTATGCCTACAGGCTGTTGCATTCTGTGAGGTCCATTGCAATAGTTTTAGCTGACAAAAAGTAATCAAATGATACTCACACAAATAATGTATTCATGAATATATTTCTTTAGTTTATGTCTATTTTACCTTTATCTTGCGATGCGATGCGACATGCGACTGTGCCACCCACATCTTATAGAATAGAAAAATCTTTATTCAGTGATATTGTACACTTAACAACTTACAAGTATTAAATCTTTAATATTGCAAAAATACTAAATCATTAACTAACACTAGGTATAAAAACATTTTATCACTGAAAGTGATATCCACTCAGCATAAGTTGTTGATCGCCAATTAAGGCAAACAGCAGCACTGGTCTTTCGTGAAACAAATATAAGTTTTTGAAGAAGAAATTAAAACCTTTTTTTTGTATATGATTTTATTGTAAGGCCGAAATACCAAGATAAATTAAATAAGCCCAAATTCGATGGAGTTGTGTCGTTTTATTTTGATCAGACCCAAGACATCTTCTACTATAAAGTGCTCATCAAGCTTAGATCATTTCATACTTGTCAAGACAAATAAAACGAATCCTACTTAGTGAGGTTACGTTATCTTATTACTAAGTTTACCATTTTCCTGTTTTTTATATATATATATATGTCGTTTTGGTCCGGGAAAGGGAAAGAAATAAACTGGGCCTTCTGTTTTTATTTCATTCTATGCTGTTTTATATTGCTCTTCAATTCTGTAATAAACATTGATAAACTGATCGCAAGTTATCTTATTAAAATAAACATTGCCTAATGGCTGACCATTATCTAAAACTATATTAGGGATCACGGATGGGTGATATAAATGCGTTGGCTTTTTTTCGCGATAAAGTCGACTTCAAAAAGTAGGAGATTCTTATTGTCATAATTATCAGGTCTTTTTAGGGTTCCGTAGTAAACAAGGAACCTTTAGGCCTTATGCTGCGGCCGCACTTGTGCCTATCGTCCCGAAGCAATTCGCGGCGAATCTTCGTACGTTTTGTACACTAAAAAGTTATCCCGATAAAGCGATGGTCACACTAGAGGCTTCGTTATTTTTCACGAACTATCTGGCAATAATCCAAGATGGCGTCATCTACGTGTTTTGCATATGGACGACTTTCTTTTCTTTGACATGTGTGCTAACAATTACATAATGCATTTATTGAAACCTAAAAAGAACCCTATAAAGAAAAAGCTCAAAATTTTAACACGATTTTATCGTTCCACTCCATTTTTACGCATTAACAACCTTGGCACCGTCACACAGCACGCGTCTAAACAAGTTGAAAACAAACGTCAAAATGAACAACGCAAGTGCGACCACGCAGAGCAAATTGTTAGCGTGGGTAAATCGTTTGATGTATCGCCACCCGCGCGATAACTAACACTAAATCCGAATATTCGGGACAATACCCGATAACGGCCGGTCACATTTGCGTGTATCGTGTAATAACACGAAGGTTCGCGACGATAGGCGCAGGTCCGGCCCAAGCATTAGGTTGGGTGGGCTACATCTTTCTACACGAAACAGCACTTTTCTATGTTGCTATCCTTTTCTGTCGCTCAGAACTGTGATTCGCTAAAGCGAGAGAGTGACGGGTCGCCTCGGGCGCGGGTCGCCTATGATGATGAGTTCCGTCGCTCTCTCTCGCTCTAGCGAATGACGGTTTTGAGCAACAGAAAAGGATAGCAGCATAGAAAAGTGCTCTTTCGTGAAGCCAGATGTAGCCCACTGCACAACCCTTAACCTACCTGAATTTTTCGGTGTCCAGTGCTGCCCCCATTTGAAATAAATCATTTGAAAAGAAACTGAGATATCATTCAAAAATTATGTCTTGATCAGGCTCTAGATAACCCTTCAAACTTTTATATGAACTACTGTTTACAGTTTAAAGTAAGAACGTGAAGCTTTTCTACGTACAATTGCAAAAAACAGCCACTTTAGGCGTAAGTGTTTTAAACGTTTTAAATGATTTAATAAAAATGGGGGCAGCACTGGGCCCCGGAAAATTCAGATAGCCCCTTAAGTAAGGTAGAGAAGGCGACAACATACATACATACATATTTTCACGCCTATTTCCCATGGGGGTAGGCAGAGACTATAGATTTCCACTTGCTACGATCCTTGCAAACCTCTTTTGCTTCATCAACACTCATTACCCTTTTCATACAAGCTCTCTGGTTATAAGTACTCCTTACTTCACTTTTTTTCAGAACGTCTGCAATTTGGTCGCAGAACGTTCGTCGAGGTCGACCCGGTCCAGTTTTCACATCCACATCTGCACGATAAATATTTTTAGTTAGTCTTCTTTCATCCATCCTCTCAACATGTCCAAACCACCATAACATTCCTTTCTCAATTTTTGTCACTATATTCTCTTTAACCCCACACCTTTCAAGGTATATACAGCGACAAGGCAACCACTTTATAAAATGTAGGTACTCGGAAAAGTAAAATTTCGTAAAAATTTAGTAGAAAATTAGTTTTTTTGACGTTTTCAGTCCCGTGAAAGTTAAAGTCGGCATTTGCAACTACAGAATCTTACATTGAGCGTGGCCCGACACACACTTGGCTGGTTATTAGTATTTACTGCAGAAGTATGACTCTAGGAGGTTTTCAACTCGGTTATATTTTTTTGTGTTTAAATAAAGCTTTATTCTACACGAGCGAAGCTCCTCTATTTTGTGAAGTCACATAAAAACTGAAAAATAATGAAGTACCTACTTAGTACAATACCTGGCACTATTTGTTTTGTTGAATTTTTATGTATATTTTAAAACTTTTACCTATTGTTTATCAAATAAGGAATCGAGATCACGTCAATTTCACTTCACTATCATTCCCAATGTCACATCACTATCATCTCGCCTCGTTGTCATCTCATCTGTCAAATTTTCTCTTGTGAATTAATGTGAATTGGAATATTTGCAAGAAAAAGTGTATTTTAAATACCTATCTATTTCTCTTAAAATAGGTAGTTCTTTTATTAAGATGATGAACGTTTAGTCATAGGAGATTACATCACTGAAATATTAAAAATCATGGCTAGGTAAGTATTTTATCAGAATTCGAACTTTTTCACTCTGTTCGCGTTCAATCCTTTTGAAGTAAAATGGCGTGAAAAAATCTAAAAGATTAACACCATCTCACTCGTATTTCACTCGTATTTAATGTGCGATGAAATATTAAGGAAAGTTCCAAAATAATAGACAACCAAAAAAAGAACTAGAATGATGATAATGTATGTACCTGCCTCCAACTCGCGCGTGATAAGTGAAGTGAGTTTGTTGATAAGCCAAATAGATTGCGCGCGAAAAAACAAACAACATTGATTATATACTACTACCACGCGCAATGTATGCTTGTCTTTGCATTCGTTTTTTTTTACTAGCCAGCGACTTCGTCCGCGTAAACCTTTGTGAACTTTATTCCTGGTTTGAAATGTAGGTATGTCTACTTTAAAATCAAAAGTACTAGTATATACAAATTATTTAAGTTTGTACCAATTACATAAACCTTCCTAGACTAAATTAATAAAAGTGAAGTTTAGAATTGATAAAGGTCATTGACTTCCAGGGTCAAAAGGCCAACTTCCCAAGGTCAAAAGCTGGGTTGATTCAAGAACTGAAGTGGCTCCTAGCTCCCCAAAATAGGTCTAGTCATTGACCAAATTGCAGAAAAACATCCTCGAGGGAAGTAAGCGGTAAACTGTATTCATTTCCCAATTGAAATACTTTTTCAGTTCAAGATCAGAGACCAGGACCTGCCACCCATCAGCAGAACAAGTGGAAGCCCTCGTCTCTTTCCTAGAAGGTCGGCTGGACATAGCTTCAGGGTTTGGCAAGAACCAGGCTCGCCGCATCAACACCAAACACGAGTGGCTGAAGATCGGTCTCAAGTTGAATAACATTCCAGGTGGGACGGTGAAGACCACTCAGAGATGGATAAAGGTACACACAACAAGCATACTGGTGTTTCTTTAGAATTCAGTACTAAATTAACGGACAAGTGGATGTCGTGTCATGCTCAGAGTAGAGTTCCGAACTTACATGTCAACTTTATTTTCCAATGTTTTGATGACCTCTGTGACCTAGTTTTCTTCATGCCACGCTGATTAAGTAGGACTCATTTGATTTGTCTTGACGAGTATTTTGTGGTAGACAATGTGGTAGACAATGTTTAGGGTAAAGTCTGACCTCTGAGACGGAAGATGGTCGATGGAATTCAGTTATAAAAAAAAAACGACGCGATCTATCGAGGGGCTTATTTAATTTGTCTTAAGTACTTTGCCCTCATAACACAAGGTTATACAAAAAATTAAATTTGTAGGGGGGGGGGACATTTTGTCAGCATACTTCATATATACACCCATTCCAAATTATAGTTTTTTAGTACCTCCTTTGAGTCTTTAGGCTATGCCACAGACAGACAGATATAAGGAGTCAAAAAGTATCTAGGTAGGTAGTATATTTAGGTCGTCATAATTTTTCAAATATTATTTACGTGACAAAATCATGTTTTTCTTTTCTCCCAGAGATGATGGAATCTATTTCCCAAGTATTTCTTACTTCCACTACATTTAATCTGCCCATTGCTTCCAGTACTGGAGCGACAAGAAAAGTTCAGTGAAGAAGAAAGCAGCCATTCTAGAGAGATGCACAGACGTCGACTCTGAAACACCTGAGCTGTCTGACATAGAGGAACGGATTCTGGCCATCATAAAGAAGTATGACAGCACGCCTAGGTCTCTATTATACAGGCAGATGAAGAAGGAGCCTATGGTGAGTTTTTTCAAAGGCCGTACTTTTTAAAGGACCTGTGCTGCCATGTACTTTTAAAAGTATGATCCAAATGATGTAAATCTCTTGTTCTTTGAATTTTGCATGAAGATGAAGACATAGCCTATTGGAAGTTCTTTATGAAGGCTTTCCTTTAAAAGGACATGTGTTGCCATGTGCTTTAAAAAAACAATCGAGATGGACAGAACCTACTTATTGTTTTATAAATGTTACATATGTATTGGTTTCTGTCTTTTGTCGTATACTCTGTGTAATGAGATCAGGCCATCCTTTTAAGAGCAAACTAGTCGATACTATTTCTATACAAATAGGGAATATGCACGTATTTTTTTTATTTGTTTAATAAAATCCTTATTTACCACAGTAAACAAATATGATAGAATTTATAAAATATCTTAATCAGCGACGGACATGTGTTCCGGACGAAAGAGAAGTCCGATATGGACTGGTGACGTCGAAGTCCACATCGTCTATACATTTTTCATAGAAAATGGCGTTTTTGCGAATGAGATAGACATATTTTCGTAAAATTATTATATCTCGTTCGTTTTTTAACCAATTCTTATTTTGTTTTCACTGTTCGTAATTTACTTTTGAATATTTATGGAAAAACTGGTAAGATAATAAATATTTTTTTCATGCATATACCCTATTTCGGAGGGGCTTACCACTGTTTGACATTACCTATTGTGTAAATTTCTTTTATGACGTCACGCTCTTAAAGGGTGAGAGGTTAACAAAGATTAAAATGATATCGTTTTGTCTCATTATACATTTTGTCTGTATGGATACAGAATAGTAAAATAAAAAAAAGGCATTAGAAAGTTATGAGCCATCACAGATTAGTTTTTTTTTTTGCTTATTTTTACGCAACTTTCGGCGTAAATAAGAAATAAAAGAAGTGTAAAATCTCCAAAACTAAGTCCACACCGACTTATTTATCGAAGATTTTAATAAACTTTATTTGCAATCGGTTAATGCCATCGTTTTTTTGCATAAAACCCCTTTTTCCAAAGGACTTAACGTATTTTTACGCGCTCGGTTTGCTATGAATTTATCGTGCATTTCACCTCACTGCTTCGCCCGAACACAATGTTAGGTGAGACAGCATGCTTTTAGTCCGCGCCCACCTGTGAGTTCGGGCCCGCGACTAGTTTAACCTTAAAAGGACGATCTAGATGAAGGGAACCTCTTGTTCCATGAATGTTACTGATAACACCAGGCCATCCCTTTAAAAGGACACCTTCCAAAACATCATATATTGTTATAGGAGCCGCAACAGAATGAAAACTCGAGGGACAATATAGAGGCAACCTTTCTGCTGGAAGAAGAAATGGGTGGAGAAGAAGAGATACAAACAGTAAGTACAGTAGATACACTATTACGTCCTAATAACTAACGGGGTAGAAAGAGCTCATGGCCTCTCTTAGATAGAAAATGTGTGCAGCTGCAGCATACTAGTCCTATTTAATTTGCACGTGGCTTAAATGATCGTCGACTTAGCCAAGTGTGCGCCGAGCCAAAATGTACCTTACCTACGTCTGCGAAGGACGGTCCATATTCCTGTATCTTAAGCGTTAAATCAACAATTTCAATCCTTATGCTTGTGAATAAACTGCATTGGTGGGTAGGTTTAACCAAAATAAAGGTCGTCGGCGCATTATTTGTACCTGCGCCAATAACCGCCATTTCGGTTCAACCTACGTGCCGGGTATTTGTACGAAAATGCTTTGAAGTCCACTATTTTTTTTCAATTTATTTGTGTCGCATTGTACCTAAAGTGCGGATTGCGACTGGCCTGGCTCAGTCATCTTTTGATCTCTAACCAACTTTTAAAATAAGGTTGAAATTGTTGATTTAACGCTTGAGATACAGGAATATGGACCGCCATATTCCTGTATCTCAAGCGTTAAATCAACAATTTCAACCTTATGCTTGTGAATAAACCGCATTGGTGGGGCGGCCTAGCTTCATACAATTGAACAAAACTGGCGGACTTTTTCCCGGCACGTAGGTTTAACCAAAATAAAGGTCGTCGGCGCATTATTTGTACCTGCGCCAATAACCGCCATTTCGGTTCAACCTACGTGCCGGGTATTTGTACAAAAATGCTTTGAAGTCCGCTATTTTTGTTCAATTTATTTGTGTCGCATTGTACCTAAAGTGCGGATTGCGCCTGGCCTGGCTCAATCATCTTTGATCTCTAACCAACTTTTAAAATCGGTTTCAGGAGTCACCTAACGAAGAATCAGAGGATGCATTCCTGTCAACTTATCGTTTTAATGTAAGTTTATTTAATGTTTTGTTCCACAGAATAAGCTATTTGACTTAGTTAGTTTTTGGACAATATTTTATACGAATAACAAATAACACTAACAAGAAGCCGTTTTCCGAAAATAGAAAGTTAGTTGGTTATTAGACGAAGCAGCAATTATCATTTTAAATATAAGAGTGGGAGCTTGGTGGGACATCTCGCTATCTCTTTCGTAAGCGTGACACCTAATGACAGTGACGTCACGCGGGTGTATGTGCATCCTTTTTCTGTTATTTGACAGTTTCCCCTTCCAACGGATTTGAAAGGCTTATAACTTGCTTAGTTTTGAGCGGAGTAAAATTATTTATGTTTTTGGTTTCGTATCATGTAACTTTTTGATATGAATGAGAAAAAAAAAAGAGTCAAATACCCAATTATAAAGGTTATGAAAAATGAAATATTTATGTGTGACCTTAAGAATCCCCTTACACTAGACCATACTATACCATACAAACGTAGTTTAGCATTTATTTTGAAATTACAAAGATTTTGTAATTTAAAAGAAATAGCATATATCTAGACATATAACTTGTTTTCGACAGTCAAATATGCACTTGAAAGAAAATATGAGTGTAGAAGTTTTTCATACTAATGGTCAAATATGACATTCTGTTTTAATATATAATAAGATTTAATAAGATGTATTCTGTTTTAAGTTCATATTATGTCTGTGAAAATTAGTTATATGCGCAATTTCTTTGAAATTACATAATTTCGCCAATATCTTCCCATCCTAGATTACGCCGACTCTTGCTACCTCAATATCACGGAGGAGCAATTGGATAAGCTTGAGCGCCTTCAAAACTTTTGTATCAGGTTTATATTTGGACTACGCAAATATGACCACGTTTCCATCTTCCGTGCACAGCTCAAGTGGCTCCCAATCCGACTTCGACGTAACTATCACGTTCTTTTATACTCCGTACTTTTTATGCCATCTTCTCCTCCTTATCTAAAGGAGCGTTTTACGTTTCTCCATCAGGATAATAACCGTCCCACGCGGAGTATTAATGCCTTACGTTTAAACATTCCTATTCATTCGACCGGATTCTACTCCAAATCTTTTACAGTACAAGCTGTCTATCTCTGGAATGCTCTCCCTGTTGAAATTCGGACTGCTAAGACTAAAACAATCTTTAAAAATCGCCTTTATAAATATTACCTGACGATATAATCAGTTCTGTTCAGTGTTACTATATGTATTTATGTTAATATTTTTATGTATCATATAAGTATGTATTATTTATGCTTATGTATATATATATTTATTATGTATTATATATGTGTGTATATGTATTTAGGTATATATTCATATGTAAGTAGGTAAAATAGAATTAGTACTGCGCCCACCTTGTTTCAAATAAATTTTTCCTCCACCCAAAGGTTGGCTGGAAGAGATTGCATTTATAGCGATAAGTCCGCCCTTGTGCCTATATTGTTTCTTGTTGTTTTGTAATTTTTGTGTGTCTATTATGGTGCAATAAAGTTTATTTGTATTTGTATTTGTATGGGAAAGTCTGATTCTGTTTAGGGTAAGGGGACTCTTACGGGTTGGATCATTGCCACCGGCCGTGCTGAAGCTTTCCGTTGCTCTCTCTCGCTCTAGCAAATGACAGTTCTGAGCGACAGAAAAGGAAAGCAGCATAGAAAAGTTCTGTTCCTATACTTAAAGCGTTTGTAACTACTTCACGAACTATTATATACCATACTTACGGTGGTCTTCTAGGTGCATGATTTGTTCAGTGGCGGTACTAAGAAATTATTTTCTTTTTAGGATTCCAGCAAATCTAAATCAAGGAACGAGAATAACCATACATCTCACACTCCTACAGTCTCTAGTAAGTTTTTTAATATATTTTTAAGACATACTTTACTATATTAAAAAACTGTACCTACTCTTGACGACCTTCGTGGCGTAGTGGTCACCATACTAGGCCGCCACCCAGAGGTTCCGGGTTCGATCCCTGGTCAGGGCAAGTTGGAAAATGGGCTTTTTCAAATTGTCCTGGGTCTTGGATGTTTATCTATATATGTATATGGTATTTGTTATAAAATATAGTATCGTTGAGTTAGTATCCCATAACACAAGGCTCGAACTTACTTTGGGGCTAGTTCAATCAGTGTTATTTGTCTGTTGTGTATTTGTCAGTGTATATATATATATACTACTCTTGAAATTCTTAAATTACTGGGCCGAATTTGATGCGGGTTTCACTAACATGTAGAGCGTTTTTTCCGGGAAAGTTTACATGTGTAATTTATACCCGTAAGTCGGGGCGTGGCGCTAGTGAATATATATAAAAACTATCTATACTTAGTGACCCTTACCCTAGACTTTTCCATA
This sequence comes from Acrobasis suavella, assembly GCA_943193695.1. Classification (NCBI taxonomy): domain Eukaryota; kingdom Metazoa; phylum Arthropoda; class Insecta; order Lepidoptera; family Pyralidae; genus Acrobasis; species Acrobasis suavella. Next base: position 6,924,505 of record OW971956.1, read on the forward strand.
CAAACGTAGTCTACGTTTTATTTTAAAACGACATGTCAGATTTCGGTAAAAAGTTGTAATTTAAAAGAAATTGCAATTATCTAGGGTTATAATTGGTTTCCGACTGTTAAATTATGAACTGGAAAGAAAATATAAAGGTGTAGAAGTTTTCTATACCGATGGTCAAATATATATATGATATAATACCTACACTATATTCTCTTTTAAGTTCATAATTTTATGTCGGAAACCAATTATAACCCTAGATAATTGCAATTTCTTTAAAATTACATAATCTTGCCCATATCCGACATGTCGTTTCAAAATAAAACGTAGACTACGTTTGTACGGGAAAGTCTGTTTCTGTCCAGGTTAAGGAGACTCTTAACACAAACACTTTTCCTATAATTTATAATTCATACATTGTAACATACAGACCAAATTAATAATACACAAGCATCACCGTGGCAAATGAGTAATATTCCAGCAGCGGAGCCTCTTTCCGCACCACATTCGTATAGGCATGCCTGTGTCACTCCCCGTTTAGGTATCGAAAATGTAAATACATTATTACTATGCGACCGGCGACCGCTTCGAAGGGGAAAATTCAGTTACATGAATCGTTTGTCCATAGTAATAAGAATGAAATTGGCATGCAATGGATGTCTAGGTATCTAAACGAAGAGGTGAAGAGTTCTGACGCGAGCTAAATTAAACCATAGCGCTAACCACATTAAGCAGATATTGCTTTGAATTTCTTTTCTGAGTAAGACTTCTGTACGTGAGTACTAGTACTTATTCTGTGGTATAGGTATGAGCTGCGCGGGCGCCGCGTCTTTACTTCAATATACTTCATTTGCTTGAATCGTCGGCTTAATCATTTCATTGCTTCCCTCACAACAAATACTAAAAACAGAATAAAATATATATTTAAGAGGCTTTACACCTTTGGTTGGCTGTCTCGCTCGCACATTCAAACATTTTTAAAGATTATTAAAAAATGTGACTCATTTGTAGAAAAGTGTTTCCCTAATTTTCTATATAATTATATGGTGGATATTTTAGTTATTTTTTTATTGTTTATGGGTGTGGGTATCGAGAATTAGGTGACCTTTGGTTGGCTGTCTCGCTCGCACATTCAAACATTTTTAAAGATTATTAAAAAATTTGACTCATTTGTAGATAAGTGTTTCCCTAACTTTCTATATAATTATATTGTGGATATTTTAGTTTTTTTTATTGTTTATGCGTGTGGGATATCGAGAATTAGGTGATCAAAATTTTAAAATTTTAATGACCTAATTTATGTCTACACGTCTACACAATATCCAAACATGTCTAAAATATCCACAATATAATTATAAAGCCTCTGTGGGACTCCCATACAAAAAACGTGATTTTACAGAACCCTGTTTCTAGTTTAATTTTAATCGTAATTGTATATTATTTAAATTATTTATTTTCGCCTATTAAATATGCTATCGAAACACACAGATTGTGCTAGCGTCAAAGTAAGTTGTTATGGGATACTAACTCAACGATACTATATTTTATAACAAATATATATAAATATACAATATGTAACAAAAACCCTGTCCGATCCTTATATAAGCAACTCAGACCGTCAATATCAACAACGTTTCCTACGGGACCATGATTGAAACTCGAAAAAAATCTACATTTTCATACAAAAGCGTTCGGCTGGCCCGGCAATTGTATGAAAATGACGATTTTTTTCTTCGAGTTTCAAGCATTGGTCCCATAGAAAAAGTTGTTCATATTGACGGTCTGATTTGTTCCTACGAGGATCGGATAGGGTTTTTGTTACATATTGTATACATCCAAGCTATTAACATCAGACCTCTCCTACCCATCTGGCTAGCGTGGTGAGTGTCTCAGAGAGAGAGAGTGGACAAATCCTCTGGCTGCTCTGGCCACGTATGGCTCTGGTAGTACAGAGAGGGTCGTGCTTCTGCATTAGAGACTTGATGATGATGTTAGTGATGATGATTGCAGGTTCAAGATGGGGCCGCATAAAGATCCCCCCCAAACCGTCGGAGCCCCCTCCGCACCCCTCCACGCATACGAACTTCATTTTAGTCGCTGACAAGCTGTGTCGAATAGAACAACAGCGGTTAGAGCTCGATAGAAGAATGGTGGATGTCTTGGAAAGAAATAGCGACAGGTAAATCCATACTGTCCGTGTCCGTTTCTATGCCCGTGTCCGTGTCCATTTTGTAATATTTAATTTATATCAATTAAGTGGCACTTTATGACACGTATATACTAGAATAGACATTACATATACTTTCGTTGGTCATCTGCAGAGATCGGAATCACGGGTGCTGTTGCTATCAAAAGTATGGATATGACCATATAATCTATAAATAAAACAATCATAATTATGTGATTCCAATCGAAAAAAATGTACTTATCCTGAAATCATATAATTATGATTGTTTTGTTTACTTAGTAACTTAGTACCCAATTAGATTCTCGAGAAATCCCGGAACTTTTAGTCATATCCATACTTTTGATAGAAATAGCACCCGTGATTCCGATCTCTGTACATCTGCAACCGGACTGCAGGTCGAGCCAGATTATTCTTGTTTCTTAGGTCATACTCACGGGTGTACATAGATATCTTTTGCTATAATGTAAAGGTGTTCATTTCGTCTTATAAATTTAACAAAGTTCGAAAATGTACATACCAATTAGGATTAGAATTTTATATTTAACTATGTATATTTTTATTGCTATAATTTGTTCCAGGGATCACATGTTGGCGGAAGCTGTCAAAGCTATGGGCGAGGGGTTGAAAGCGTTAGCAGACGCAATAGCGAGGAATTGAAGTACCATGTAAGAGTTAGCATATACAATATGTAACAAAAACCCTGTCCGATCCTTGTAGGAGCAACTCAGACCGTCAATATGAACAACTTTTCCTATGAGACCAATGTTTGGAACTCGAAAAAAAATCGACGTTTTCATACAAAAGTGTTCGGCCAGCCAATTTGTATAAAATGTCGAGTTTTCTTCGAATTCCAAGCATTGGTCCCATAGGAAAAATTGTTCATATTGACGGTCTGAGTTGCTCCTACAAGGATCGGACAGGGTTTTTGTTACATATTGTATAGGTACCGTATATAGCACGGCCGGTGCGATAGCGTTTCGTCGCTCTCTCTCGCTCTGGCAAATGTCGGTTCTGAGCGACAGAAAAGGATAGCAGCATAGAAAAGTGCTGCTCCGTGCTGACAAGTGAGATCTTACCTTTACAGGGGCTGTGTTACTTACTGAACTTGCGCTTAAAATATTTGCAGTGATTAAAAAAAGAATAGATGCAGAACACCTGCCTAAAAACATGGTCTACTTGAAAGTAGACATAGAAAAAAACTGGCCAAGTGCTAGTCGGACTCGCGCACAAAGGGTTCCGTACCATTATCTATATAACATCACGTTTGTTGTATTGTATTGAAACCAAAAGGCACATGAACAGAGTGCCTTCCCCTTAATAGAGACAGTAAGAAAAGTGCCGATGGACACATTCTTATAAATAGAGACTGGATTATATGCATTTGCATATTCGCATATGCATTTGCATATTTTAGCCATTCTCAGCGGTAATAGCATATTTTACCTAAGATGATGTTATGATGCATTTTATCGGTACATTTAGAATATTTTTCACTCACCCTGCCTCACCCTCAACTTTTGCCAGAAACTATAAGTGCTAACAAAGTACACAAGTTCAAATTCTGCCCAGTTACCTCAGTGGATGTGGAGCGAACCTTTTCCACTTACAAAAATATTCCAAATGATCGTAGACACAATCTTACCACTGAAAATTTAGAAAAATATTTGATTGCTTACGTTTACAAAAATTTTAAATAATTTTAATGTCATATAATGTCACTGTACCTTTTGTCGCCTATCAAAAAATAATTTACGAATTGTATGCTTTATTTTGGGGATTCCTAAATCATTTAATTTCGCATATTCTGTAAATTTTCGTGCATATTTTAAAGCAAATAAGTACTTACTTTATAAAACTAGGTCAATGATAAATTACTCATTTCATTAGTCTGAGTTTAGGTTTGATCGTAATATAATTAGCGTATTTATTTACAATATAGATATGTTAACAAATGAAAAAAAAAAGTTTGTTGTATGGGACTTAAATATTTATTTTATTCTGTTAGTATTTGCTGTTATAGCGCACACAGATCATCCTTTGTGCAAAATTCAACTGTCTAGCTGTAACGGTTCGTGAGATACAGCCTGGTGACAGACAGACAGATGGACTGTGGAGTCTTAGTAATAGGGTCCCGTTTTTACCCTTTGGGTACGGAACCCTAAAAAGAAGACCGAGTGTAGCGACATCTATGCCACTACATAAGAACTACTGTAACAACTGTTTTTAACTATCATGACAAATAACACTGATTAAGCTAGCCCCAAAGTAAGTTCGAGACTTGTGTTATGGGATACTAACTCAACGATACTATACTTTATAACAAATACGTATATAGAAAACCATCCAAGACTCAGGACAACTTGAAAAATACCATTTTCCAACCTGCCCTGACCGGGAATCGAACCCGGGACCTCTGGGTAGCGGACTAGCATATAACATTAGCAACAAGTTTATTCGCCGCAAATTAAAAAAACTCCGACGACACCATCTAGTGGTAAAAGGCAGAACTTTATATTGGAACCGATGTACAGTGAAATTAATATTGGTAGCGCCATCTATTATTTGCCATGTAAATTCAAAAACTCCGACTTTCAAGCGTTAACCCCCAATAACGTTTAAACTGGTGAACCGATTTTTATTAAACAAAGCCAAGAACCACTGCAAGAGAAATTTCGGAGAACACAGCTTTTACGTGAAAAAAACCGCTTCGAAATAGGTCCATCCGTTTGAGAGCTACATTGCCACAGATAGACAAACTAGCGTCAGACTTATAACACCCCTCTTTTTTGACGGGGGTTAAAAATTATTTAAAAAAAAGTATGTTTCGCGTTAATTACCGTATGCATTAATTGAGTAACTACTGTGACAATAATGAAGACGCGGAATTAGTTCACAAAAAGCCTACGAGATGTCGCTAACAATATCCTACATCTCGATATCAGAGTTTGTGCGATTTATTGTTGTGCGATATTTGTTTTAGGAATAAATAAGTGGGCGCGGGCGATAAACAAACTGATATCGATAGTTGACCTCGAAAAGACAATATCGACAATATCGACAGATACCTGACCAGGCCTTTTACATAAATCTTGAATTTTCCCTTAAACAAAAAATTATATTAACATGAAAATGTATATTCAGACAGATTTTAATTTAGTCTTTTTGAATAAAAATTTTCATGTTAATATTATTTTTAGTTTAAGACAAAATTGAAGATATAAGTAGAGGGCCTGGTCAGGTATTTTGGTACTTGACTGTACATTTTTCTAACCCTTTGACCTTGAGACTTTATATCAGTGGTCGTGCCCCCAGCGCGAGGGGTAGTAAATCTAAAATAAATACCTACAACCAAAAAGGGATGTGGATACTTAAGTGCAATACAAGCATTTCTTTTGTCGAAAATTTCCGACGCTAGCGAAATGGGCACGACAATGTTTGTCGGAAAATCCGACGTTCACTGTGAAACGGTTAAATTAGTTGTAAATATTGTAAATATTAGATAAGTACTTATTGTAAAAATGAAATGTTATGTTACTATATGCAGTAATAAAATTATTTTTAAACTGATTTTTGATTTCATTACTTAGACACACATTGAAATCTTCGAAAATATGTACCACCAAATGGCAGCACAGTGACGTCAGGTCCAATCGACTTCTTGTCGAGTCAAAATGGTTCCAGTAGGTATAGTTTCTATTTCAAATGACATTTGACCAGTATGTGGCCACGGCGATCCCTCTCTCATTAGCCTCATTTAAGTCCTCGTTGGTACTCGACGTAGGGCAATAGGCATGACGAATGGAAAAACATTTTAGCCCATCGGTTAGATTATTATGTAACAAAAACCCTGTCCATCCTTGTAGGAGCAGCTCAAACCGTCAATATGAACAACTTTTCCTATGGGACCAATGCTTGAAACTCGAAAAAAAATCAGAGTGCAAATGGCCGGGCCGGCTGAACTATTTTGTATAAAAATATCGATATTTTTCGACTATCAAGCATTGGTCCCATAGGAAAAGTTGTTTATATTGACGGTCTGAGTTGCTCCTACAAGGATCGGACAGGGTTTTTGTTACATATTGCATATGTACATTTTTACTGTTTTGGCAAACTGTAAAATATGGGTCCATTATTTTTGGATAATCTAAAAGACGGACAAATTACAATTATACATTTCTAACCCTGTCGTCACCCCTATTCGGAGACGATAGAAGGTGGTCCATCGACTGAATGGGACCGCAGTCGCAAAGGACGTTATCAGCGTGACGCCACCTTACTCGGTTTTTTCGACACCTCCCAACACCAGCCTGAAGTCTATTGAGAGACTTCCAAATTGACCAGGGGAGGTGCGAGTTGCTCTGCAGGTGGTAGGTTTGGCTCGTACGGTGGATATTTGTTTTTCCATTGCGCAACTCTTGTATCAGGAGCTTCTGCGGCTGGTATGTTTGACTGCCTGAGAAAGCTGTTACGACTCTTGAGACGTGCAGGTGGCGGTCCAATCGACTGTTGTGATTGGACCATTAGTTGACAGGTTCTTTTGCTCCGTCAAATGTAGGTATCCAATAACAGCAAAATAACAGCAGCTCATTGCGTTACATATTTTAGAATACTATTGCAAGCAATAGTACAAAATAACGATAGTCTATCGATACTATCGTGGCCTTGAAAAACAGTCACAATATCGTTAGGACTATCGATAGTATCGATTGTCAATAGTTTGCAATACTATTGATGTAAGTTAAAACTTTCGATAGTATCGATACTATTGAATTTAGTACTATACTATCGGCAGTATTCGATACTATCGATAGTTTTAACTTGCATCAATAGTATTGCAAACTATTGACCATCGATATAATCGATAGTATCGATATTATCGATAGTCCTATCGATATTGTGACTGTTTCTCAAGGTCACCTATCGATAGTCAAACTATCGATAGTTATGCAACGCTATTTTAGAAAACCCTAGTTGTCATCTTCAATGTCGCGAGCACGCGAGTCATGCCCTGCTTAAACAAGCTTTTATTAAGTTTCACTTGTCCCGTTGTCTGTCTGTCTGTTATCAAATTTGGAAAAGCAAATTCAGTATACGCCTCCAAAAATCAGCTTCTTGCACTAATTTTACCTGCACTTCAACCGTTCATAAAGTACTCATAAATTGTCAAGGTAAAAAAAAAATATTAAGATCAATGAAATGTAATGAAAATTTTAAATAAAAAAACATTTATTTCACACACTTGAAGGGCTTACTGAAAAACACGTTTTACCTGGAACAAGTTTTATGAAATTTCCACACCCTATGAATAGTAATATTCGTTCAATGGATAGTTAACTATAATACTAATTTCATTCTATTGAATGCAAACCGTGCCCTTAGGCGTTATATCTCTCTTTTTGATTTCTATCTCTCTTTTTGGTTTCCCTTTTTTTCTAGCATTGCCCTGAATGAAACAACAAGCTTTTTAAACTGTGCTCGCGTTGGCGACAGAGCGGCCGCCGGCCCCGTAAGTTCATAGTCTAAGATAAAAGTTTGTTTAAAAAATATATTTTTTTTAAATAATTACTTGTGTAAGATGTCATGCAACCTCAAATGAAATAAGTTGTACATTTGTATTATAGAGAGGTACACTTTTTTTTTTAATAAATTCGAACAGTATAGTGATGAACAAGACTATGGAAGTAGAAATAGCAAAACTATGATGGGGTTGCAAATAGCGTGCATTTCATACCGTCAGATAGAATTTGTCTACCCTGTGCCACCCTCATATAATTCTTCTTCTTTCCTCGCTTTTTCCCTATTTGGGGTTGGTGGGCCCCTCTGTATGTCAACTCTCTCCATAATTTTCTGTTCTTCGCCATCTCTGTACTAACCCCCCGTTCCCCCATATCCGATCTCACGCATTCTTCCCACGTCTTTCTCGGCCTTCCCCTTCCTCTATACCCGTCTACTTTCAAGTCAACCATTTTTGCCAGGTGTTCGGCATCCCTTCTCATTACGTGGCCATACCAGGTCAGGCGATGGCTTTTTCATTTCTCCACTATTGGCGCCACTTTTAGACTCCCACATTTTTATTTTTATTTTATAGGGCGGCAAAGGATCAAGCTGGTCACCTGATGGTAAGTGATCACCGCTGCTCATGGACAACTGCAACACCAGGGGTGTAACAGAAGCGTTGCCGGCTTTTCAGGAAGATATTGGCCCCTTTTTTTTGAAGGTTTCAATGTCGTATCGGTCCGTAATATAATGTCATGTAATTTATTTAAGCGTTTACCCAGTAAAAAATATTTGTGCACTGGGGGTTGCTGGGGAGCATGACATTTTTAAGGCCTTGCGCACAGATATATGCGGTCCTGGGGCAGACAGTACTCAGGGCCGCAAGACTCAAAGGCCACTTTTAGCGTGATGGGCGAAAAAGGCATCAAAATAAGGATTGCTGCCCGCATTCAGGCCCATTCCTTTTACGATTTGCGCAGGAAGAGAAGCAGCTTGTACATTCTAAGATTTTTCTTTCTCTCAGAACAGAATGGAAGACTATTGGGACAATGAAAGGGCTTAATTAGAACCTTTAAAAAAAATACAGTGGGCCTACCTCGAATCTGTACTACTGGAATGTTAATATCATTCTTTTTCTGTGTAAGTTGTTTGTATTTATGAAAGATGTATATGTATGTTTATTATAATTATTCTATATAAGTATGTTTATATTGACCACCCCGCACTACCTAATTTCGAGATGTTCCGGTCTGATCCACCAAACGGAACCACTACGCAGAAAAATCTTCTTACAAAACTTTCTGCCGCTTTTGGTGCAGAAATGATTTGTGTCGCTATAAATGCACACTTACAAAAAATTCAAACACTAGCTTATTTTCTGTACACCAATAAAGCTCACACTGAAATAAAATGTTTAAATACACATAATACAACATAATAATACACTCTTGGCAAGCAAGAGAAAGAAGACAAAAAATTATATTCAACTCTAATTCACAGGGAATAATGACGAAGGTTGTAAATCATAAATACAATACCTAGTCTCGTGAGAAGTGCGCTATAGTCTCGTGGGGAGTGCACCTACCTAAGTCATCAACCACTCGTTTTTCAAATTTGAACCTAATTACAGAACATTAAGAATGTAGTTGATACATTTAAACCGGGGGTTAATGAACTAGTCTCGTGTCAAAATATAGTGAAAAAATAATTAAGTCGAAAAATGAAATATGTCAAGTTTGTGTTATGCGACTATAGATTTTTTTGCAGTGGTTTGGCAGTAAATAAGGGAGAAAATAGTATGGGATCTTAGATTATTTTATGGGATGGAAGGAAATCAGTTGCAAACGTGATTCGATTATTTTTTTCGTAATCGATAATAATAGATATTCTTTCGATTTTTCAGAAATTACATTTAAATAGAAAACAACGTTAATAAAATAAAAAAATACTTACTAGTGAAATGTTATGCCATCTTTTGGAAGATTAAATGTGTTTGACCTCTTTTTACACGAGAAAATTACATAACATGGAATTTTTAACGGAGCACTTTTAGACGTCTTTTTGATGCCTTACCGATTCACATAATGATCATAATCGATTACGCAACTAGTTTTTATGAACGTATTAGATTTTTGATCTTGTATTTTGTTAGAGGGGAACGCGCAGGTAAACTTATCCTATATTAAGTAAATGATCTAAGGATCCACTGCCAATATTGTTATGACTTTTGTCCATGTCAGATCCAAAAATTGACTAGTCCGGTCCGATCCCATAACTTCTTTTCAAGGGTAAGTACAGTCAAGAGAAAAACAGTTGTCTATTAAAAATAATGTTTTTATTAGTTATAATCACAGATAATCATTTATTTGCATCTTTGATTTAGATTTTTCCATTACTATCTATCTATCTTCTATAATATATAAAATTCTCGTGTCACAGTTTTAGTTGCCATACTCCTCCGAAACGGCTTGACCGATTTTGATGAAATTTTTTGTGCTTATCCGGTATCTATGAGAATCGGCCAACATCTATTTTTCATCCCCCTAAATGTTAGGGGTAGTCCACCCCTAAATATTTTTTTTTTATTTTTTGGACAAAATTTTTAATTTCTATTTTTTTATGATACAACATACAAAAATACATACAATCCTCAATTTTGGCAAAACAACGTTTGCCGGGTCAGCTAGTTTCTATATAAAAGCGAAAATTACTCACTCACTCATCACAAAATCTCGAAAACTACTTAGCCAATGAAGATGAAATTTGGCAGGAAGGTAGATTGTGACTAGGAGACGTCCGCTAAGAAAGGATTTTTGGAAATTCCATCCCTAAGCGGCTGAAATAGGGGTTGCCAGTTTGTATGGAACTTCGTAATTTTTGAAGTGAAATTTAAAGACATGAAATTTTTAATTTATGTTAATATTAGTAGAAAATAATAATGCATTTATTAGCTTTCGAAATTTACATCCCTATAGGGGTGAAATAGGAGTTGCAAGTTTATATGAATCTTCGTAATTTTTAAAGTGAGAAACATGACATTTTTGAATAAGTGGTCAATAAAAAATAATAATACAGAAATTAGATTTTAAATATTGCATCCCCTGGGGAGTATTAGGGGTCGCGAATTTATATTATTATGAAACTTTGTCAGTTTTCGAGTAAGAGACAAAAAAATTGAGACAAATAGATCATTTGTTCTCTTTTGCTCTAGCAAATGACGGGGACGGGAACGGGAACGGGATATAATAACACAATTAAAGATCCTATTAGAACCATTTTCGGCTTCTACGCGGACGAAGTTGCGGGTTACAGCTAGTTTTCTATATAGCGAGGTTGCCTGGAAGAAATTGCTTAGCCATAACGCAGCCATATGTCTTGTATTTATTTATTTTGCGCAATAAAGGGTATTGTATTATTAACGACTTCCGTGGCGTAGTGGTCACCATGCTAGTCCGTCACCCAGAAATCCCGGGTTCGATCCCCGGTCAGGGCAAGTTGGAAAATGGTCTTTTTCATATTACCCTGGGTCTTGGATGTTTATCTTCTTGGATATATATGTATTTGTTATAAAATGTAGTATCGTTGAGTTAGTATCCCATAACACAAGTCTCGAAATTACTTTGGGGCTAGCTCAATCAGTGTAATTTGTCAATATATATTTATTTATTTATTATTATTATTGTACCATTATATTATTATACTTACTGTTGGTGGTATACTTTTCTATGGGACCCATCGATATTATTAAAAACATTGTAAACCTAAAGTGGCCGTTTTCCGCAAATGTGCGTAGAAAAGCTTCACGTTCTCACTTTAAACTGTAAACAGTAGTTCATAAGATAGTTTAAAGGGTTATCTACGGTCTGATCAAGTCAAAATTCTAAATGATGTCTCCTCCCATCAAATGATTTATTTCAAATGGACTCTAAGCCCTTTCATTGTGGGAAAATTCTTACTGAAGGGTATGTAAGTGGATTAACTTTTGAAATATTTATTTATTTATTTGTAATAATAACTTAAATCTGTCGTAACAGTTTTCACCAATATGATAGACAAGCACGAAAATAATTCAGTATAACACAAAACACTTAATGCAACTCTTGTGAATTCGTTTAGAGAATAGGTAAAAATATCAATTCTCGCTGCGATTTGGTTAAGCGTGCGCAGCGTCCGTGTTAGCGGCGTTTTTTTTCAGTAGCTGTGTGCGAGAGCTGGGCACCACAGACAATGGAGGGGAGGGGAGGAGGAGGCGGTGCCCTGCGTATCCGTTTGGAACACACAAACTTAGCAATCTTAGTAAATCCGAATTATTAATCTTTCCACGAATCAACTGAATATATTATGAATGTACCTATAAGGCATGTATAAGCCGTTGGTCCCGGCTGTCAGATGCCTTTAGGCAGCCTGAAATATCTAACACCAATGTTAGAGACTTACATTCATGAAAAACAACAAGTAAGAATATTCCCGTAGTGGGGTTTAGTTTTTAACCCCCGGCGAAAAAGAGGGGTGTTATAAGTTTCACGAGTCTGTGTGTCTCTTTGTGGCATCGTAGCGCCTAAACGAATGGGCCGATTTTGATGCGGTTTTGTTTGAAAGCCTAGCTGACTTGATCGAGGTGGTTCTTATGTTTGATGGAAATCGGTTCAGTGGTTTAAAAGTTATGCGGGGTGAACGCTTGAAAGTCGTATTTTTTTTAATTTTCTTACTAAATAAACTTGTTTACACTTAGATATATACTTATTCATCATCATGCTCCTGTATTCCCGGTTGCATCCTCAGCACTAACGCTTTAGAGCCCGGGGTCCGCTACCTAACCTAGGTGATTTGACGAAGTTACTGGTTTTTACACAGAGCGACTGCCGTCTGATCTCCACAACCCAAAGGGTAAACCAGAACCAATCCTTAGATAGTTTGATGATCAAACGCTAGGAGTTCGGGACCCAAAGTTTATACGTGCCTTCCGAAACACGGAATCTTTCTTTTCGGATAATCAGGTGATTCAATCCTGCAATAACCTAATAGACTGAAAATTACTTTTCCACAAAGTATACCCAGTGGGTATTCGAACCCAAGACTTCCAGATCACAAGGCAATGCCTTGACCACTGGGCCACGAAGGCAGTCCTCAGTTTAAATAAAGCCAACCTTACACTTTGATTAAGTAGTGATTAGTGCGAGTTTATACTTCTTCTGCGAGTGCGAGTAGAAAATTTATGAAATCTTACTAACAGTGGCGGATTTAGAAATTTGCCGCTAGTAGGCTATTCAATTTTTGCCGCCCCTACTGACCTTTGAAATTCAATACGCTAGTTAAGTTCTAGGTTACTTTTGTTTGTGTTGAAGAGTAAAATGTTGACCTAAAAACAACAGCATATACTAATTATAAGGTGGGGAAAGGTATGCCTTAAAAATATATATACCATATGAACACAGCTTACACCAAATAATGAGCGGTCGGTAAACGTTGTTCTTGTTAATTTTTTTTTTATTGAACTTACCATTTAAAACAATACAAACAATGAAACATGAAATTATTATAATTCAATTTTACATTGCCTTTTTGCGAGATTTTAAATTCGCAAAATCATTAATTATATCGTCGTATGATATCTTGTTCATTAGTTCTGACTCTATGCACAAAAGATATAAGGCGTTAAGCTTTTCTTGACTTAAAGAAGATCTTAGATAGTTTTAACCCGCTTCAAGGAATAAAATCTAAAATATTAAAATGTTTCTCACTCGTTTCTTTGCGTAGGTATGTGTTTATGATTATATCATGTTTTTTTTGTAATAAAAAAAAAGTTTGGAAAAAATTTGCTGCCCCCTAAAATCTGCCGCCTCACTCAGCCTATTTGTAAATCCGCCACTGCTTACTAATCACTATTCAAAGTGTAAAGTAGCCGTAATATCTAGTGTAAGTAAAACGCTATACACCAGCAACATTTCTGGAGCAATTTCAGTTCATGACACTGAACTGAACTTCCTTCTATAAAAAAAGTTATTCAAAATCGATAAAAAAATTAGACCTCCCATACAAAATGCGAGCGCGGATTTGTATGGAGAGCCGAACTTTTTGTCTTCTTTCGATAATTGTGTTTATGGAAAGTAGCTCAGTATAGTGGACAACTACCTTCAAAATGTTGCTGGTGTTTAACCCTGTAATGTATGAAGCCGTGTCCGTGGCCTACTGCGCTTGGAAGAGCCCCAAACCCCAACTCTGCTGCACTGCGTCGCGCCTCGTGACCGCTAGTCTTGTAGTGCCAAAAGTAAAGGCTTCTCTTGCAAGGCTTAATTATTAATCTTTATATCTAATATATCGTGGCCCGGCGGGAGTACGCATTACTAGCCCTTTCACAAGTGAAGCGACACCGGGTCTGGTCCGCACTTGGATGGGTGACCACAAGTGGCACAAAAATTTCTCGATATAAGTATAAGCTGTTGATCCCGGCTGTCATCATTGTATGGCAGTCGTCAAGCTATGTCAGATGCCTTTAGGCAGCCTGAAAAATCTGACACCAGTGTTGGCCACTTATACAACGAAAAACAAAACAAACATCTAATACATAAAATTCTCGGGTCAAATTGTTTGTAACAAAACTCCTCCGAACGGCTTGACCGATGCTTATGAAATTTTGTGTGTAAATTCAGTAGGTTATAAATTAGGACATAAACTATTTTTCGTGCCTCTATATAAATAAATAAATATATAGGGACAAATTGCACTGATTGAGCTAGCCCCAAAGTAAATTCGAGACTTGTGTTATGGGATACTAACTCAACGATACTATATTTTACAACATATACATATATAGATAGACATCCAAGACCCAGGACAATTTGAAAAAGACCATTTTCCAACTTGCCCTGACCGGGAATCGAACCCGGGACCTTTGGGTGGCGGACTAGTATGGTGACCACTACGCCACGGAGGTCGTCGTCTAAGTGATAAGGGTGGTCTAGCCAACATTTTTTTTTCTGTACCTCGTCGGCCAGTCTGAGGCGACCAACAGGTCCCAAGAACGCTCTCTTCAACGCCCGATCCTCTCCCATTCTTTCTACGTGTCCGAGCTAGCGAAGCCTGCTTTCGTTTCACCGATGATATTTGGTTCGGACCCTATAGACCTTCAACCTCCTGGTTATTTCTGATTCTCTCTCTTTGCGTTCAAGACCTGAAATTGGTTAGTTGAAAGACCTGCGAAGCCTCGGAGTTGACGACTGGTAGCAACGCTCACCAGACCGCTAGAAATGGCGCCATCTAGTGTCGGAGGCCAAGATCCACTTCGGGTCGCTGCGCCACCGTAATAAATAAGTAAGTATATTTTTACAAGCTTTTATTTAGTTTCACCTGTCCCGTTAATTGTCAGTCGGTCGGTCTGTCTGTCTGTAATCAAATATTGCAAGTTAAATTTGACCCACATCCCGGTTTCCGATTGAGCTGAAATTTTACACGCATAGGTACGTAAATAGTGCGACAATGCAATATTACGATGACATGGAGCTGATCTGATGATGGAGCTGATCTGATGAATCTGATGATGGAGCTGATCTGATGAATCTGATGATGGAGCTGATCTGATGAATCTGATGATGGAGCAACCTCACCGAGTTTGGGCTCGTTTGATGTTTTAAAAATATTTTTTAAATCATTATTTGTTTTTTTATAATTTGGCATTTAAAAGGTTATATTCTTACCCCCTTATTCATAAAAAAATAGAAACGTTTGCTAAACCTATTTTAGTTAAAATATGTTTTGTCTCGTTCTTACAACATCAAATATTAAAAAGAGGGAAAGGGACAAAACATGTTTTAGCTAAAAAAGGTTTAGCAAACGCTTGTTATTTTTTATGAATTTGAGGGTTAATTTTTACCCTTGAGCTTGAACGGGCGGACCGAAGTTCGCCGGGTCAGCTAGTATTATTATGGTATTCTTTTGTGACTGTGTCTTCCTAACAAACAAAACAAGTACCAATTTGAAAAAAAAACGAAAACCCGACGGTCAAAAAAATTAAAAATATATATTAAGAACACTTGGTTTTTTTAGACGAATCTAAGGATACCTTAATAGGCATGATGACTGAAAAAACAATTTTGGCCTATTGGTATTTTTGCAAATTATTACTTTTTTGATAAATTGAAAAATATAGGTCCATTATTTTTGAAAATCTAAAAGACGGGCTTATAAGACTAATACTTTTCTGATCCTGTCGTCACCATTCAACCAGCCGTTTGAAAGATACGAGGTAATAATAAATAAGAAATTTACAAAAAAAAATACCCACTTACAAGATACGCGCGAAACACATAACCCTTCTTGACAGTCGGGTAAAAGAATATTTACCAAATCAGGTAATTACGAGTACCTTTTGAAACTCGAATATTATCCGTTTCGTTTTTCGGTAAAGCTGCATGAGAGAGCTCGGTGGCCTGGCGGGAGTGCGCATTCGCAAGTTAGCGACACCGAACGTGGACGCATTTGGATGGGTGACCACAAATGGCATAAAAACTTCTCGAGCTCCACTGTCCGTCTGTCTGTCACCAGGTTGTATCTCATGAACCGTGATAGCTAGACAGTTGAAATTTTAACATTTGATGTATTTCTGTTGCCGCTATAAAAAAAAGGACTAAAAACAGAATAAAATAAATACAACAAACGTGATTTTATAAATACGGAACCCATCATGCTTTGTCTGACTCGCACTTGGCTGGTTATTTTATATATGTTCACCAATTACTCGAAGACGCCTGGCCGCGTATTGCCACACTGTATATCAGTACAGACACCCATAGTCTGTACTCGATCACTTCGTGCTAATTAAAATAACAAATATTCTAAAGCAAACTAGGTAAGAAGACAGATCAATCTGTATAAATATAGGTACAGTTTGCTCGCATATTCCTAAAGCAAAATATGACCTTTTTATTTACATTGTAGGTAGCTAAGGAGTTATTATGACGATTATCATAGGGTTTTCTTTAATATTTAAATAAACTCCATTTTCAGATAAAATATCCAGTTGCTCTTATAAGACTGTTATAATGTCACGATCAGAACGTCCTCATAGCAGCCTAAATTGTCTGTACTCGTATGTTTTTTGCTATTACAGATAAGAGCAAAGTGTATTTTATTTCAGTCTGCCTCTGTACTGACATGCAGTATGCTTTCCAGCTACAAGAGCATGTGTGATATTCAACTTAATTCAATTTAGATGAATTGAAATTTGATTAAAGTAAAGAAGGCTTTTGTTTAAATTATTGATTTTTAACAGCATTGCAATGCTCGGATTTTTATCCAAATTAACCCTTTCACCGCAAGACTTTATATCAGTTGTCGTGCCCCCAGCGCGAGGGGTAGTAAATCTAAAATACCTACAACTGAAAAGGGATGTGGATACTCAGTTTTTTGTCGGATATATCCGACGCTCGCGGAATGGGCATGAAAATGTTTGTCGGATTAATCCGACGTTCCCGGTGAAAGGGTTAAAACATCATCATACTTGCCAATCCTGTCACTCAAAGGTAGCCTGTAAGAGATTGCCTTGGGGATAAGGCCGCCTATTGTACATCTGATTTACATGTATTCAAATGTAATTTTTATGTGTTTTGGTGCAATAAAGTGTTTTTACTTTACACATTTTACTCGTGGAGAAATTTTTCATCACAATGTTTTAATTTGAAAGTTACTAGTCGTAGTTGGGTAGTGCCGCACTGCACGGCCGCAGCCGCAGTGCCGAGTCACCGGCTGCGGGCACCCCCCATTGACGTCACAACCTTGCGGAAAGCACTGCCTTAAATTAATACCAAAAGTTCGTTTGCAGTATCGTCTTCTACATATGTTTCATATATTTACTTGTATATACAATAAAAAGGGTAAAAAATGGGACCCTATTACTCGTACTAAGACTCCACTGTCCGTCGTCGTCTGTCTGACTGTCACCAGACTGTATCTCATGAACAGTGGTAGCTATAGTGTGTTTGTTTAGGTATTTAAAAGAATGTAAACAATCTTGACATGACTTTTTATGAAATATACATTTAAATATATATTTTATAAATTATAAATTACATTTGATTTGTAATTTGCAAAGATATTAATTTATAAAGTGTATATTTCGATAAAAAGACATGTCAAGATTGTTTACAGTCTTTTAAATACCTAAACAAATGGATTATAGACAGTTGACATTTTCACAGATGATGTACGAGGGGGGGTCAAAAAGTTCGCGGAACGGAGGGGAAGGGGGGTGAAATAAAATACTGTACTATTTTTCTTTTTCAATATATTCCCCCTTAAGTCGAATACATTTTTCAGATCTCTCTATTAACTTATTAATACCGTCGAAAAAAAATGATTTGTCTTTGTCCTCAAAATAGGCCGAAATCGCCGACTTGACTTCTTCATCATCGGAAAATTTCTTCCCCCGAAGCTCTTTTTTTAATTTGGGAAATAAAAAATAATCACAGGGGGCTAAGTCTGGACTATAGGGAGGATGGTTTAACATTTCGAAGCCACAGTGATGAAGGGCAGCCATCGCAACGCGGCTCTTGTGTACCGGTGCGTTGTCATGCAAAAGCAGCACACCCTTTGTCAACTTTCCCCGCCTTTTCTCCTTGATTGCTTCTTTTAATTGTCTTAGTAGATTAGCGTAGTATTCTCCCGTTATAGAAACACCCTTATCTTTATAATCTATTAATAAAATACCCTCTGTATCCCAAAAAACAGTTGCCATGATTTTTCCAGCCGATTGTGACACCCTGTATTTCTTAGGGGGGGGCTGACCCTTTTTATGCCACTGCATAGACTCTTGCTTCGACTCAGGCTCATAATGATGAACCCAAGTTTCATCTGCAGTAACAAGTCTTGCAAAAATTCCTTCCTTGTCGGCGCTACAGAGGTCTAAAAACTCCTTTGAATACTCGACGCGCAGCTGTTTCTGTGGTGGTGTGAGCATTCTTGGCACCCATCTTGCGCTGACTTTTGACATCCCAAGATTGTCGTGTAGAATATTTAAAATGGTTGTAGGTGATACTCCAACCATTTCTGCAAGTTGTTTCTTCTTCAAACGAGTATCCTCCAGTATAAGATTCTCCACTTTTTCAACGATGTTTGAGGTGGTGGCCTCAATCGGCCGTCCTGAGCGAGGGTCGTCTTCAAGAGACTCTCTGCCTTGCTTGAAAAGGCTATTCCACTTGTACACCATGGTTTTCCCAGGGCAAGAGTCCCCGTATACTGATAACATTTCTTCCAAAATTTTCTGAGGTGGTTTTCCTTGCTTAGTGAGGAACTTTATGACGGCACGAAACTCGATTTTTTCCATGTTCAAGTTTTTCTTCCGGATTCACTTGTTTGATCGACGACAGGTCAAAGGTTATTGACACAATCAGGTTCAAACTTGGCATATATACTCACAAAGAGTTGCTCATTAGTTACTACCTGCGGCAGGTCCCCCACCCCCCGCTATCCCCTCCATTCCGCGAACTTTTTGACCCCCCCTCGTATTTCCTGGCCTGGTGTCCTGTAAGACAGGTTCCTCTGGATACCTAGTTCAGGCGCCAGTTCTCCACAACAGATTATACTGAAATGTATGTAGTCTAACTTTTTAACTGTATTGTGTATTGTTGTGGAGAAACAATAAAGTTTTTTTTATTATTATTCTGTTACCGCTATACATAGGGCGCACTATAAGTTTCCGGAACTGGCCACTTACATAAACAATATTTAAAAATTTATTGCAACATTTGAAAATAGAACTCTTTGGCTGTAGAATGCAGTTTGTTTCATCTGACTGTCTTTTGTTTTTACCTTGTGGCGCCATTTAAAAAATTGTGTGTCTGCATCAACATGGATTTAACTCGGGAAAATTTTCGTAGTATGATTTTCTACGATTTTAAGTGTAATTTGACAGCTCAACAGAGCATCGCTCAGCTTGAAACAGCTTTTGGCAATGAAGCACCATGCAAGATAACTGTTTATAGCTGGTTTGCAGAATTCAAGCGTGGTCGTATTAATCTCAGTGACGAATCTCGCGATGGTCGGCCGTCCACCGCTGTGACCAACAAAAACATCGATGCTGTGCGCCGTATGATTGAAACAGACAGGCATGTGACCTACCATGAAATTCGCGCATCCTTAGAAATAGGCATGAGTCGAATACAATTAATCCTACACAAACATTTGGGTGTGAGAAAGCTGTGCTCGCGGTGGATCCCACACAACTTGACCGAGGCTCAAAAACGGACCGCGTCACTTGGTGCAGTGCCATGCTTACCAGATTCAACGAAGGTGCGTCAAATTTGGTGTGGGACATAGTAACAGGTGACGAAACATGAATTTATTGCTACGATCCCAAAACAAAGCAGCAATGGAGCGTATGGGTCTTTCAAGATGAGCCGAAACCAACCAAAGTGGCGCGCGTGAAAAGTGCATCTAAGCGGATGATTGCTTCTTTTTTTAATAAAACTGAACACGTGGCTACTGTTGCTTTAGAGAATCGTCGTACAGTGAATAGTGACTGGTACACGACCATTTGTTTGCCGGAAGTTATTGACGAACTTCGTAAAAATAACCGTAAACGCCGTATCATCCCGCACCACGACAGTGCTAGTTCTCACACGGCCAGACAGACAAACGAGTTTTTGAAGGCAAAAAATGTAGAACTCATGAGTCATCCTGCATACAGTCCCGACCTGGCACCTTGTGACTTTTTTCTGTTCCCAAAAATTAAGAACCAATTACGCGGTCAACGATTTTCATCACCAGAAGAGGCTGTCGAGGAGTATGAAAAACACGTTTCAGAGGTCACCACAGAGGAGTGGCACAAAAGTTTTCAAAACTGGTTTCATCGAATGAAAAAGTGCATAGACGCCAAGGGAGATTATTTTGAAAAACAATAAATTAATTTTGTACCTTTAATAGTATTTTTTCATATTCATTCCGGAAACTTATAGTGCGCCCCACGTATAACAACAAATACTAAAAACAGAATAAAATTATTTTTAAGTAGGTCTCCCATACAACAAACGTGGTTTTTATAGATACCCCTTTGTGCACAAGCCTTATTTATATATACTTGGTCGGTTTTATTTGTTAAGTACAAAAATTTTAGGGAGTGATTCAGTCTCTAAAATATTTGTATTAATGAAAAAGGACATAATACACCAGGGTAATTTAATTTAAAATAAATGGCCAAAATTTTCACTTTAAAACCAAATATTTCAAAAATGGATCCCTAAATCGAAAAACGGTGTTCGCAAGCTGATAATATTTTTTAAATACCCATTCAACGATAACCCGCATGATTGGTTAGTCGCGAAAAAAAAAAAGACTTATAATTTACTTATAAGAGAGTAATCCTAAAAAATTTTTTTTTTTAATTTTTTATTTTACCACTTTTACCGCATAATTAATTTACATCCCATGCCAAATCACCGTTTCTACTACTTATAGCCACTGAGTAAAACTGCGGATGGACAGACAGACAGACATGGCGAAACTATAAGGGATCCTGTTTACTACGGAACCCTAAAAATACTTAAAAAACTACAACCAACTTACTTTGGTTGAGAAGTTTCTTTCGTAGGTATGTCCAATATTATAAAAAAATTAGTAAATAGATAACAAGAACTAATCACACTAATTGAGCTAGCCCCAAAGTAAGTTTTAACTAGTTGAAATAATGTACTAAAGTCTGATTTTTTATTCCGTAGAATTGTGACAGCTGTCATTTTGTGACATGTCAGTGATCACAAACCTTTTTGGCCGGGTACATTTTTTATTAAATTCCAGATCTCAATAGGAGTCTAAACATCTGAGTCTACACATTTTAATTGTTAGTGAATGCAATCATTCTTTTAAGTGTGGTGCTCCAAATTAAAAGGGGACTTACGGCGAGCGATACTTGTGTCCCTTTTCATCACGCACAGTAGAATAATCAATTTGAACAAAAACTGTGAAACCAACATTTCAAAATTTCATTTAAGACGAAGTGGTAGCTAAAGTGGCGCCCTCATTTGAAATAAATTGTTTAAAACTAAATAAGGTGATAATTAAAAATTTGATTTGTATAAATGTCTAGAAAGACCTTTAAACTATTTTATGACTAACCTTTGAAAGTAACAATGGTAGTCCGTCTAGTTTTAAAACTGTTTTTCGCCAAAAGTGGCCACTTTTGGCGAAACACAGTTTTAAAACTAGACGGACTATTAGTAATAATTTCAAAGGTTATTCATAAAATAGTTTAAAGGTCTTTCTAGACATTTATACAAATCAAATTTTTAATTATCACCTTATTTAGTTTTAAACAATTTATTTCAAATGAGGGCGCCACTTGAGCTACCACTTCGTCTTAACAAACAAAAGAGCGGCACACTTTTTTTTTTTTCATCTTAATGGATTCCGAAAAATAATGTGAAAAAGCTTTTGACCAAAAATGTTTATTACACCTAAATTAGTAGGGAGTGATGCCAGATAAAGAAAAATATCCAGCTGACTTAAAAATATAATTTTGATAATTCGGCCTTAAAAAATGTCATAACATAATAAATATACCAGCAAGTTCAAAATTTCTCTTTTTTCTAGATAAAACATAAAAATGTATCAAGAATTCAATTTTTTATTGCCATAAAATGGGTTCCTTTTTAGTTGAAGAGCTTTTTTAGTAGCAACACTTGTGAAATGTCAAAATCCTACGGAATAAAAATCAGACTTTAGCTGCTTTTTTTCCCACTAAGATCGTAAAACTCGATAGAGGGAATGGGCGAGAATGTGAATCATGCTCTTTCGATGTAATCATTCATATCCCTGGGACCCTTGCAACGCTACCTACCACTCGAGAGGCTTGTTCTTAGTTCGATGGTGAGCTGCTGAGTGAGGGAACCTTCGATATGATGTTAATAATTAACATGTTTAGATATGTACGTCCCTTTGTAACAATCTCTTTATTCTACTAGAACTTAAGAGACACGACAATAAAGTTTATTTTATTAATTATTTAGTATCTATTATTTAATCTCCTTTAGATTCACGGGTCTTTCACCCTGGCCCTTTGGAGAAGTTGATGTAATGTAGCGCTCCCGCCAAAAGCCATTCCTGAATATACCTATGAAAGGTGAACCCTTGAATAGGTTTCGGCAGGAGAAAGATCTATTTTAAGAAAAAGCGAAACGTCTATGTGTTATGGAATGAGATTGGGATGGACTGATTTTGGGTTATTGCAATAGGAACGTCACCAATTGTGAATATTTTATTATTATTATCTTATTTTAATAGTACTTATGCACCGCTGCTAGAAAACTTATTGTAAGAAAATCCCTCATTCAAATTTATTGTAAGAAAATCACAAAACTATACTAACTGCTTTTTACGAATTTCGTAGCACCGGCTACGCCGTAGACGGTGGCTACGGCGCTACGAGACCATCTTAATTAACAAATAAAGTGAAAGGAGGAGGTTCTCTGGTAAACTTGTATAGATTCGAAAGAGTACTCGCGAAGGCTCAGTTTCTAAATATCATTATCTGTGTAGTTACGACCTCTCACACCTCTTTCTGTTTTATTAATGACTAGTTAGTTAGTTAAAATCTATATTGCATCAAAACATACAAATACATAAAAATGGATAACATAAAACAGATGTCAAAAGGCGGCCTTATCGCAACTGCAATCTCTTCCAGGCAACCGAGGTACTTGGAGATGTTAGACGAAAACAGGTGAGGTGCAAAGTTATTTATAGGCAACCGAGAAAGAAATATCTGAAAGTGTAGTCAGTAATTATATACTAGCTGTGTCCACAGGCTTCGCTCCCCGGGAGAGTTTCGGGATTAAAACAATCCTATGTCGTTCCTTGAGTCTCAAAAAGTCTATATAAGTTCGGTGGTTAAAGCGTGAAGTAACAAACTAATATATATACAAACTCACTTTCATATTAGTTGATATTGGGATTTTGATTTCAAGATTTTATATACAATAATATTATATATACATTATATATGAATATTAGCATAAATATCTACTTGTACATTACAGGAGATTCGTAGGAGAACGAAGGTCACTGACATAGCCAAGCGGATTAGCACATTGAAATGGCAGTGGGCGGGGCACATAGCGCGTAGAACCGATGGCCTATGGGGCAGGAATGTTCTTAAATGGCGGCACGTACCGGCAAGCACAACGTAGGACACCTGCTAAGTGATCAGATGACCTGAGTTAGGTTGCAGGAAAAGGCAGGATGCAGGCCGCTTTCTATCGGTCGTTTTGGAAATCTTTGGGGAGGCCTATTTACAGCAGTGGACTTCCTTTGGCTGATACGATGATGATGATGGTTTAATATAGCTAGGGGGAACAACATCATCCATTACCTGATAGCAAGAATTCGTTTATTCAAATAATAGATTTTTGGTGGATGGAGCCAGTTCTGGTTTTGTCTGGTCATTGTTGGTTAAAAAGAAAAAACTTTGAATGTATCGTAATGTAATGTAAAAAGTAGGGTGAAGTTATGAGTATACGCGACGAGTGTTTGTAAATGGTTTAAACGAACTCGCGGATGGTAGGAAAGTCGGTGGCGTACTGACTAAGAAAACATTCGAAGTTAATAAAATCGGGCGCGGCGACAATCTGCTGACCGTGCCCCCGCGCGCGGTCAATGTACGTAAACCGTACAAGCTGCTTGCTTGAAAGACGATCGAGGAGTAGGCCACTTTTGGCCTGTGTCACTCCCTGTTTAAGTATCGAAAATATACCTACATAACCTACATTATTACTATGCGTGCGGCGACCACTGTGCAATGGGAAATTCAGTTATGAATCGTTTGTCCAGAGTAATAAGAATGAAATTGGCTTGCAATGGATGTCTAGGTGTCTAAACGAAGAGGTGAGGAGTTCTAACGCGAGCTAAATCAAACCATATCGTTAACCACATCGTGTAGATATTTCTTTGAATTTCTTTGCTGAGTGAGGCTTCTGTTCACGAGTACTAGTACTTATTCTATGGTCACGTGGCTAGTATCCCGTCACTATTTTGTTTTCTTTTTCCACTTTCTTTTTTTTTTAGAATGATTGCGGCCTTAGGCTTTGTCTGCTAAGAGCCGCAGACCCAAAATGCTTTGTTTGCCCCATTAAGGGAATAAGGCCATTAAGGGAATAAGACCAGGAAGAAACAATAATAAAGTAAATTTGACGAAGTTTTTAAGAAAAGAATAATGGTTTAGATGTACAGTCAAGCTTCAAAAATGGAGTCATCATTTCTCATACTAGTTGTGTGAGTAATTATTACTCTTTTGAAGCGTACCGTACATTAAATCAAAACTTACAAACCTGTTTTATTTATTAATATCTACAACATTTAAAAAAATGGTGGAATTCGGAGTAGTTGTAAGGGTTCAAAACAGTTTTCGCTTTTTATTAAAAATTAACAGGTTCACGTCTTTAGGGCACCGTTACGTGGCCTCACGCATATTTGTATACATACACAGGAGTAAAATTCTCAACCTTACAAATTGAAAAACCCTTCGCCCCAGTCCATTCCAGTTCAATATAACAAATTACACCGAAACCCTTCAGAGAATCCTGAAAACTGTGTCATACACACATCTTCTATCTTTTTCGCACACGTTATGTCAGCAATGTATCTGTGACTATAACTTATCACAAAAGTCATCTCAAAATTATCTATACTTTTAGCAAATACGGACTTGAAGGTATTGATTCAAATATAAAACATAACATTTGAAAATGAATAATTTATGATAATTTCCAGCTGTAGGTTAAACGCCCATCAGCTGTATTTTCCCTACAAGCTATTTTCACTCTTATTGACTAAAACTAAAAGTCTAATTTTGTCCGTCAAAACTAAAAACCATTGTCGTCCTACTTACTAAAACTAATTCGAAACAGGACGTCACAAAATAGTTTTTAGTTCCGAATACAAAAAAAAGAAATTCGAAAATACCATTTTCAAATTTCGATGGAAATGGAACGCTGGGTGCGCGCGCATGCTACATCGACCCGATAGCTGTTATCGCTAAGCAGTGGACGTCCGACCAACGCGCGGGTCGGACGCATGACTTTATGGGCGAATTACAGTACCCCGGCGCGCCTGGCGTCGACGACGAAAGACAGTACCGGGCTCCCTTCAGACGGGCCCCTCAGTACAGATGGCCGGCGCCGCAGCCCCCGCAGCCGTCGGCCTTCGCCCCGTGGCGCAGGGCCCCGGCCCCGCCGCGGCCACCAGACTACAGACGTAGTGCTTCGTACCCTGGAAAGCCAGATGAGCCCTTCCAAGTAAGTGTCAGTGAAAAGGTTGTTCTCTGCGCACGCAAGGATTTGTGTTTAGTACTGGCTGAAAAGTGCTGAAAAATTAAGAACCTGATATTCCAAATTCAAATTGGTTAATAGGGTAACCATGTCACTAGATAAAAGAAATCGGGAACTAATTAACTTAATTGTGAAATTGACACGTTTTATGATGTTTGATGTAAATGAATATTGGTTTTTAACGTGGCAACTGGTAAAGTACTGACGTGACATATTGTGTTTTATCGTGAACACATCAACATAACACAAAAACACCCATAACTGCGTCGATAACATTACAATAAAACTTGCATGAGTGTTCGAAACTAATTTCTTTTATAAAATATTGTTTTAAGTAAATTTTTATTTTCATGGAATGGAAATTTTAATCAACAATTTATTTTTATTATATTTTGTAAAATCTTTCATTTTAATAAAATTGCCTCAAATTGTTTAAGGATGATCAGCTGTCTATTTGAGTCTTACTCAAATGTTATCTTCTTAACCTTTAAATGTAAAAGATTTAAATTTAACAGCACACCTAAGGACCTACTAAGTCACTAGGTATTTTTTTACAATTTCGAAAATAAAATAAATGAAGCGACAGTATTTTAACAATCGATTTTCTCGATATCATCAGCTGATTTGTCTCTGTATTGACTTGATAAGGTAATTTAAAATTTTATTAAAAGTGCAAAGAATTAAAAGGTGTCATCATTACAAAATTCTAAACAACTTTTACTTTATAATTTGCAACGAAATAAGAAAAATGTGGCAATTCTGCTTATAGAAGAAAGATTTCCAGAAAACTTTCAGTAGGTACTTTAAAAATGATGATAAAGAATGAAAGCCTATAAAATATAAGTACGTTTAGAATGTTCCAAAAGCTTCAAAATTAATATTATTATCGTCAATCAGAGTTCAGATAGAGTCAACGCCCACTAATTGTTGAAATACGAAAGCTTATCAATAAATGGTGATATTAATATTTTCCTGTGAACTTATTGAAACCGATAATAAACTCAATATGATTTATGATTTATGTGATTTGAACTAAATTATAGACTTTTGATTTACCGATTTTAGTTAGTGGTAAATAAAAAAGAGGTTAATGCTTTCAGCATTAAGTCCTATTGTGCTTCTTCTTATCGTGTCGATGTCTCAAATATCAAATTTGTTCTCTCAAGATACGATATGATGCTACTTTTAAGCCTTTCTCTGAGGCAGAGTAAAGTATTGTGATAAATACATACATCTTTGCACGCCTGTTTCCCATGGGGGTAGGCAGCGACTATGGATCTCCACTTGTCCTTGCAAACCTCTTTTGCTTCATCAACGCTCATTCATTACTCTTTATATTGTGCTAAATAAATAAAAATTATATTAGGATATTAATCAGATTGAGCTAGCCAAAAAGGAAAATCTCAAATCTAATTTTTGGGTTAAGTAACAACTAACTTACTTAAAGATACTATTTATGTTTAATAATACAAGAAAATATTGTTCAAAATAATTATGAACCAGGCAATTCTAAAAATGCTAATTTCCAACAAAATCAATACATTTTCTACGATACAAAATTAATGTTACAGACTTAATTGTACTCATAACCAGAAATAAGCTAAGTCTGTTGCAAAAATAGTCTAAACTTGTAAAAAAGTCAAACATATATTGATAAGTAAAATGATGAAGTTGAAAATTAAGTAAATCAAATGAAATAACATAAAACAAAAACAAAACTGTATATTCAAAGTGAAAAAGAAGACATTAAAAGAAAATGCATAATGTCATGACGTAACTATTGAGCAAGAGGGAAGAGGGTGAAACAGGGTGGCTAGCTTTATATGAAAAATGTGGATAACTTTAAACAATAATCGAATAAAGTCGTGGACCCACTTTACTTACTTTCTTCGGCGCTACAACCATTTGTGGGTTTAGGCCTCCACAACGATTCGTCGCAAATTTTGGTTCGTCTCTGGCCTGACTCTCTATGCTGTGTACTTTCCTATTTTCCGTAGGTCTTTTTCGACTTCGTCTCTCCAGTACTTTTTGGGTCTACCTTGGGATCCTTTTGTCCTAGTTATTTGTTTTTGTGAAAAAATTGCTTAAATAAAACTGAAAGCATGAGCAATCAAATTCTTTGTTAATTACAAAATATGAATTATTAATAACTTTACGTCTGCGTATTTAAAATAGTTGTAATAATACATAAGTATTTTGTACATGTTTACAGCCCAGTGAAATAATAGCTTTAAATAAATATCTTACTATTAATGATTTGACCGAAAAAAGCTATACAAAACAATATAAAAAGTTTATAATTTAGACAGAAGCAGATACATAAGTATATTAATTAGGTATTCGCACATATCTGTAAAGAATAAGACTAGTAATTGTCGAAGATATTTTGGGAAGTATCCCACACTATCATAAATCATAGTCGACCTTCTATTCTAAACACCAGTTCATTATTTGAAAACGAGAGTGAATGAATATTGTCTTCTCTTTTACTCCTATGACGCGATCTAAGTGTGAGAAAAGGACAGTAAATCATAGTTTATCGCGATATAATCAGTGATAAGTGGTAAACTGATGATAAATGATCGCAAACGAAATTCTTGCGAGATGAAATGTAGGTACCTTGATAGTTTTACTAAATGGTGCACATATTTTTAAACAATCTATAGTGCGTTTGTTTAGGTATTTAAAAGAATGTAAATAATCTTGACATGTCTTTTTATTGAAATATACGCTTTATAAATCAATATCTTCGCAATTTACAAATTAAAAATTACGTAATTTATTTGTAATTTGCAAAGATATTGATTTATAAAGTGTATATTTAAATAAAAAGACACGTCAAGATTGTTTACATTCTTTTAAATACCTTAACAAATGGACTATAGGTAATATGGAAACATTTTGAAAATTCGCCACTGTCCAACAACTCAAATCAGAGACTTTTTTCTAAACGTCAAAACAAATATTTGTTATGGGATTTGTATGAAATATAGACTAATGACGTCATAGTTTCTTGGAGTCAAATTGCGCTCTTAATATCAGTTTTTCTGCATTAATAAATCTAAAATCACTTTGAAAATGGATTTGATCATGACAAGTGACATTATTTTGTATCGTTTTATTTTCTTAACAATACTAAACAATTAATTTTCAACAAAAAATTAAAGAGAGAAAAGGCGTATAGTTCGTCGCAAGGGTGCTAGTCAGTCGGATTTTTTTTGGCAAGTCGGGACTTTGAATCTTTGAGTAAAATGCGGGATTCTTTCGTTGTAAGCGGGACATAGTAAAAAAAAACCCGGCCAAGTGCGAGTCGGACTCTCGCACCGAGGGTTCCGTACAAACCTGTAGGTATAGTAAGTTTAAAACTATTAAATATTTTATTGTTATCAGGTGGTCCCATAGAATAGTATCAAAATCGGTTGTGTGAATTGGAGGTGAAGATTTTTGGTTTTAAAAAATAATAACGTTACTAATCGCTACGACTCGTAGCAAATCGAAACGTCGTAGCATCTCTACGAATTTCACATCATGACCTCTGCTACAAAGACTGCTACGAGCGTCTACAAGTGACAAGTAGGTGTTTACACGCACTGGCAAGTGGATATGCAGTTGTTACTTGTCACTTGTCAGTGCCTGTTTACACGCACTTGACACTTGTCACTCGCTCTTGTCACTTGACAACATATAAAGAGGGTTTAATGCGGTGGTAGCCAAGCAGTGTCCTCTCTCAGCATGAAAGAAACCTATACAGGGTGTACCTATCCAAATTTTTCGTTCTATAAATTGAAATTCAAAGATTCAAATGTTTATTCAGTAATTAGACCTTTACAGGCACTTTTACACGTCAATAAGTATAATTTATGTTACGTGTAAAGTATATTAAAATTTAATTTATTTCAAAGAAAAGCTACCGCTACCAGCGCTTCGTAACGACCACTGCTGAGAAGAAACACCGAAAGAAACTCATTTTCACAGTATTGGTCGCCTACTCGCCAGAAGGGCTTTGTCATATTATTATAATTGTCTTTTAATTAATAAATACTTATAATATAATACAATGTTGACACATTATAACATGTAATGCTTGCGAACAAGTAAACAAATATAAATTGCGTGATAAAAAATATTAAGTAGTCAAAAAAGCGCAGCGTAGAGTAATTAAAAACCGATAAAAATATTTCGACCTCCCATAAAAAATACGTTTGGCCGAGTGCTGATTTGTATGGGAAGCAGATCTTTTTAAATGTTTCTAATAGAAAGTAGTTCAGGATGATGAACAAAACTTGCTCCAAAAATTTTACGAGGTTACCGGATTTTACACAGAGCGACTGCTGTCTGACCTCCGCAACCCAAAGGGTAAACCAGAACCAATCCTTGGATAGTCTGTAATTAAACGCTAGATGGCGTTCGGGACCCACAGTTTAAACGCGCCTTCCGAAACATGGAATCATCTTACTTTTCGGACAATCACGTGATTCAAGCACGCAATATCCTAACCAAACTGGAAACAACTTTTCACAAAGCATGCTTCTCAGTGGGATTCGAACCCATGACCTATTCGTCACAAGCGAACGCCTTGACCACGTAGGCAGTCTAAAAAGTCAATCAATCTTGCAACTCAAAAATGCGATGTGTATCAAGCTCTACCAAGTCGTACACAGTACAAACTCTTTCCTGCGTATTTCATAACACGCCATATTTTGAAAAGAATGCATTGTTTGTCAAACAGTTGCCCAGACCACCACAACATCTACACACTTACCTAACGCACCAAGTTACGTTTCGCGATTGTGTTATGTACTTTGACAATGGCAAGATTTTTTTATACCTCCCTTTACCTCACCTTACCTCATTTTTACCACCATTTTTCAATACCCTAGCTCGTAAAGTGTTCTAATTTCACCGGTTTTAGATATATAAAGCAGCGTTATGAACGCAAATAGAAGTTATATTCTATAACCGCACTATTTTCTTTTTTCAAATTTGGAACTGGCCGCCGCCTGTGCTGGCTGCCCGCGGCACGCCGCATTGATTTCAAAATTAAGACGGCGGGAAAATAAGTGTGCAATACATAGGGCGCACTATAAGTTTCCGGAACTGGCCACTTACATAAACAATATTTAAAAATTTATTGCAACGTTTGAAAATAGAACTCTTTGGCTGTAGAATGCAGTTTGTTTCATCTGACTGTCTTTTGTTTTTACCTTGTGGCGCCATTTAAAAAATTGTGTGTCTGCATCAACATGGATTTAACTCGGGAAAATTTTCGTAGTATGATTTTCTACGATTTTAAGTGTAATTTGACAGCTGAACAGAGCATCGCTCGGCTTGAAACAGCTTTTGGCAATGAAGCACCATGCAAGACAACTGTTTATAGCTGGTTTGCAGAATTCAAGTGTGGTCGTATCAATCTCAGTGACGAATCTCGCGATGGTCGGCCGTCCACCGCTGTGACCAACAAAAACATCGATGCTGTGCGCCGTATGATTGAAACAGACAGGCATGTGACCTACCATGAAATTCGCGTATCCTTAGAAATAGGCATGAGTCAAATACAATTAATCCTACACAAACATTTGGGTGTGAGAAAGCTGTGCTCGCGGTGGATCCCACACAACTTGACCGAGGCTCAAAAAACGGACCGCGTCACTTGGTGCAGTGCCATGCTTACCAGATTCAACAAAGGTGCGTCAAATTTGGTGTGGGACATAGTAACAGGTGACGAAACATGGATTTATTGCTACGATCCCAAAACAAAGCAGCAATCGAGCGTATGGGTCTTTCAAGATGAGCCGAAACCAACCAAAGTGGCGCGCGTGAAAAGTGCATCTAAGCGGATGATTGCTTCTTTTTTTAATAAAACTGGACACGTGGCTACTGTTGCTTTAGAGAATCGTCGTACAGTGAATAGTGACTGGTACACGACCATTTGTTTGCCGGAAGTTATTGACGAACTCCGTAAAAATAACCGTAAACGCCGTATCATCCTGCATCACGACAATGCTAGTTCTCACATGGCCAGACAGACAAACGTCTTTTTGAAGGCGAAAAATGTAGAACTCATGAGTCATCCTGCATACAGTCCCGACCTGGCACCTTGTGACTTTTTTCTGTTCCCAAAAATTAAGAACCAATTACGCGGTCAACGATTTTCATCACCAGAAGAGGCTGTCGAGGAGTATGAAAAACACGTTTCAGAGGTCACCACAGAGGAGTGGCACAAAAGTTTTCAAAACTGGTTTCATCGAATGAAAAAGTGCATAGACGCCAAGGGAGATTATTTTGAAAAACAATAAATTAATTTTGTACCTTTTATAGTATTTTTTCATATTTATTCCGGAAACTTATAGTGCGCCCCACGTAGTGTGCATCACAGTTTTATTGGTTGAGTTTATTTAAAATCAAAAAGTTCAGTTTATTGGGTATTTTTCCTCGCAAGTTTATTGAAAAACGTCGTACGATATACGTGCCTATATTGGTTAAACACACTCGGCTCTATTACGCAAATTCCGCCTAGTGTGTTATAACCACCATAATGCACTTATATCTTAATGTACTATTACCACACCACCGTCTTTGTCTTCCTTACATTCCTCTCCATTCTTCCTCTCCGCCCACAGTACTTATTAACAGCTTTTATTTAGTTTTACCTGTCCCGTTACCCGACTGTAATCAAATCTTGCAAGCTTGATAAAAAAACCCTTGATATATTATATCTCGTGCCCCTTTGTTATTGTTACGTAGAGCGATATACCGATAGATGATATCGCTCGATAAATGCTGTCGCCAGTGCCCTGTCTGCCACGATAGCGATAAAGACGTGATCAGTCTGTAGCATATATACAAATATACAAATGTGTTTATTCAAAACGAACTCCTTAAAGTAATGCTTTCTGTTGGGCAACAATGCCTATCTTGTGGAAGCCTTTAACATTTTCAAAAACTGATTTTATTATGTAAACTGACTTAAACTGGCAATAACTTATTATCAGAAAAGCTTGTATGTAGCATAGTTTATTCTATTCTATTATAATAAAGTAAATTTCTAAGTTGGGGTGCTAATCTATAAGTAAATGATCGGACATTGACAACTATTATGAAATCAAAAGAAAAACAATTATCAAGTGATGATATTAGTCTTCAATGTGAAAAAGTGATTGAATAGAAGATCTTGTGTTGAAAAATTTCAACTAAGGATTCTCTGATATTACACATCCTGCAAACACTTATTATAGATATTGAATTCTGTGTCATTTTTAAGGGACCACATTGAGTATTGATTAACAAAGTTTGTTCTATTTGTCTGACCGAGGCAGACTGACCTACATCCGCACTGCGACGCTTACCCCATGTCATTACAACTATTGTACTACGAATGTATATTATAATATACCTATCTATAAACACTTAACTTATTTACTGTGCAAGTGTATGATTATGGCGATCTCTGTGGCCTTGTGGTCATCATGCCAGGCAGAAACACCGGAGGTCCCCGGTTCTATCCCCGGTCAGGTCAAGAATGAGTAAAAAATTCACTGGCGTGACACAATACGAAAAGGTATACGGGAGTATTTGATCGCTTAGGGTCGTATAATGTATTTGTTGCTTCCATTACGTCATCAATGCTATTTGAACAACAAAAAAACTATTATAAAC
This sequence comes from Acrobasis suavella, assembly GCA_943193695.1. Classification (NCBI taxonomy): domain Eukaryota; kingdom Metazoa; phylum Arthropoda; class Insecta; order Lepidoptera; family Pyralidae; genus Acrobasis; species Acrobasis suavella. Next base: position 6,958,138 of record OW971956.1, read on the forward strand.
GCAACTTTAGGTTTTGGGTTGCAGAAAGTTCTAGCCTTGGTATGCTTAATGAATTAGGTGGTGTTTCATGATACTTATATTTAAGTAACTACAAAATCATACTTTTTAATGCTTTTTTGTTATATGATTACTATAGAAAGTCCCATTTCTGTGTCTGATCGAGTAGTGTCATTAGGAATTGTACAAAAATTGTAGTGTTACTGTTTTACAAGCGATTAAAGGTTTCAGGTTGCTGTTGTTACAGACAGTCCTAACACGTGTTCAGGAGTAACATGTGTAAAGGTGTAACTGTTATTATTTTTGTGAATAGGTTTAACTATAGAAAAACTAAGCGCTGATCCATACTGAAACGGAACCATCATCATCATCAGGTTTTGATAGTCTCTGCAGGAGCACTAACCTTTCTGAATAGCATAAATGCCGAATAATTGTCCGTATATGCCTTATAAATATCCATTGCCAGGGAAAAAACATTATTAGAATTTTTGTTTACTTTTTAATTCAAATAGCTATATTTGAGTATGCACAAAACATAATTAGATTATGACTAATAAATTGACAATGAAATACAAGCAATTCATATTATGTTTAATGACTTAGTCAGAATAGACAAAATATCACTCTTTCGGCTGTCCAGTCGAGTCGACGCAACGTAATATCTACTTAAAGTGGTTAGCGCTGTGGTTTAATTTAGCCGCATCAGAACTCCTCACCGTTTAGATACCTAGACATCCATTGCAAGCCAATTTCGTTCTTATTACTCTAGACAAACGATTCATGTAACTTTATTTTCACATTCAAAGTGTTCACCGCGCGTATAGTAATAATGTAGGTATATTTTCGATACCTAAACGGGGAGTGACACAGGCCTGCTTTGGGGCTAGCTCAATCTGTGTGATTTGTTCGTATATATATTTATTTAATCTGTAGGCTAAGCGTGTAACTTGTTCGGTGTGGCCTTTGAAGCTTGTGAGACTAGGCTATGACTGCGCCGTTAGATATAAAGACGTTATATAGTATCTATAATATTGAGGAAGGGAGAGAAAAATAGGCGGCCTATATCAGTTCTCCTCTGACCGAGACCGAGCTTACGAGGCTGACCTACATAGGGGCGCAGTGCGGCGCCTCCGACACTACAATTCTGTGTGACTATACAAACGCAATTTGCTAACAAGTCAAATCAGTTTTTTTTTAAATAATTATTTTACGGCTCTGAATACTAGTCCTTTAGACTTTATTTTATAACTTCTTTATTCCTAATCCTAACCCTAACTTTACAATCAAAGGTTGGTGTAGGTCCTTTGATTGCTTCAAGGGAGCTTCTGGCAACAAATCTATACGAGTCCACTGGTTTTCACAGCCGAATGAGTGGCGGACGGCGTCTAAAGACGCCCACCACAGTCCGCAAATAAATATCACTACAGCCGCACTATGAGTGTCCACTTTAACCATTTTACATATTGTCCATGAGCATGAGCATTTATAACACTAAACTACACCGATTTTATATTATAAATTCCACTAGAATTAATTTGCAAAATGATTTAAAGCAAACTCCAACTGAACCCCTTGACTTCCCGCCAAAAACTCGGTCAAATCAGTTACGATTTTACAAACGTCAAAAAAAAATAACCTTTTCTACGGGATTTGTATGAAATACAGCCAGATGACGTCATAGTAACTCTTATAACTCAATAAAAATTATAATAAATTTTTAAACCTGGACAAAGTACAAAATGCCATCCGGGGCAGCCTATGTATGTCAATTCAAGAAAAAAAAAAGCCGGACTACAAATGAACCCTCACCCAGACGCTTCCCGGATACCCTCCAAACTAGGACAAATCCGGGGAAACCCGGACGGATGGCAACCCTATTTTCTGAAGTAATAAATCTTAAAACACGTTAAAATCGATATGATCAGTGACATTATTTTGAGAAGTTTTATTTTCTTATTAGTTTTTTTTTGTTTCGATCTTTATTATCATAGGATATTTATATCTCTTAATAATCGTCACTTTGTTTTGTTGCACAATAGTTGACGTCAAAAAGTTACTTAGAGCTAAGTTTACTGCCGCCTCCAAAGCGCTAGTGCACAAGAAGCGGTAACAAACTGCACTGCAGCATTTTCTCCAAGGACGTCAACTCATAATGAAATTAATATTTATAGTATAGAAAGTACAAAATTATTTATTTTTGACCGAGGAAAATACCCAATTAGGGATAGTTAGGGAGGGTAGAAAATATATTATCTTATTTAGTTCGTCCACTAATTTATCCAAAAATAAAGAATCTATAATTTTCGTTTAGCATAGTAATGAAAATTCACAGTGTGAGTGAGTTACGTCACCTTTGGTTAAAGATCTTAGCTGATCGTGACGTCATTCGAAATTTAAATGCACTGTATCTTCCTCATTATTTGCTAATAAGAGAAAATAAAAAAAAACGTATACCATATTTTTATATCTATCAGCTATACAATATGTAACAAAAGCCCTGTCCGATCCTCGTAGGAGCAACTTAGACCGTCAATATGAACAACTTTTCCTATGGTACTAATCATTGAAACATGAAAAAAATCGACATTTTCATACAAAAGTCGGCCGGCCCGGCAATTTGTATGAAAATGTCGATTTTTCCTTCGAATTTCAAGCATTGGTCCCATAGAAAAAGTTGTTCGTACGGACGGTCTGAGTTGCTCCGTCAAAAATCGGACACGGTTTTTGTTACATATTGTGTAAAAAATAAAACATCGCGTTGTATTTACAACCTCCTACTTTTTTGGAAGTCGGTTAAAAAAAATTGATTCTTTGATGAATAAGGCTAGACTAGAAATGTATTTTTAGGTATGAAGCCCGCGGACCGCTTTTCGGCTTTGTTTTCGCCACTTTGTACGTCTTGAGCATCCTTGGGATTAAGACCAATTGCATGCATATCATCCTTGATGACGCCAAACCATCATTTCTTACATTTGTTAAAGGTGCTCAGTATCAAAGACTAAATTCAACTTTTCTTCATCAATAATAAATAAATAAATAAATATATAGGGACAAATCACACTGATTGAGCTAGCCCCAAAGTAAGTTCGAGACTTGTGTTATGGGATACTAACTCAACGATACTATATTTTATAACATATACATTCTTTAAATAAAACATTATTAAAAAAAAACCTACTGCCTTTTTATATACGCAGTGTCACTCTCACAGTAAATACAAATCTAACGACACCTCTCAAGCTAAAATCCATCGAGTCGTTCAGGCTGCATACCAGAGTTGGGCGTAGTTAACTACTATTGTGTAGTTTGATTACAAATTACAATTTAATGTAATTTCAACTACAAGTAGTTGAAATTACATTAAATTGAACTACAACAATTGAATCTATGTAGTTGTAATTTGTAATTGTAATTAAGTAGTTATAACTACAAATTACAATAAGAATTTATTACCGCGGACGTGTGTTAAAGGTATTGTATTTCGAAATTGTAAGTGTAAAAAGTTGTAAGTAAGAAACGAAAATCTACCTACTTTTTATAGTTTATAGTTCAACTACTTTATCAATTACTTTTTGTTATTATGCAGTTGCAATTACTAACTACAAAATGTAATTGTAGTTAGTAATTAGTAGTTTAATTACATTTTGCCCAACTCTGATACATACATAAATACTCACGAAAAAACCAAACCCTCCTTCTGGCGCAGTCGGGCAAAGACTAGCTTCTTATCCGTGGAGTATTTTCCATGTCTACCTATTTTTAACCGACTTCCAAAAAGGAGGGGTTTATCGTATTCGTCACGATCTTTTATTTTTGTTGTGTAATTTAGTTTTTTTCGTTTACCCACTGCAAACGATATATACTTTTAAGTAATTTTACCAAAATTGGTTGTGAAGTTTGGGGATGAAGTCGGATTTTAGTTTTGAAAAATAATCGGCTAAATGTACCTACATACTACACGACTTTTTGCCTTTTCTTTTACTTCATCCATGATGAACAACTGTCTTGGTCTTCCTTTTCCTATTCTGGCTTTCTCACCTGACGATAATGGTTAACACGCTAGACCGCCATTTTGGAGGTTCTGGGTTCGATCCCCAGCCAGGGCAGGTTTGGTAATGGCTTATTTCAAATCGACCTGGGTCTTGGGTGTTTATCTATATATGTAATTGTTATAAAATATAGTAACGTTGAGTTAGTATCCCATAACACAAGTTTTTAAAACTTACTTTGGGGCTAGCTCAATCAGTGTAATTTTTCCTTATATATTTATTTATCACTGTTTCTTCCGTGATGTTTTTTGTAGAGTTGTCTTGCTGTATAATGTGTCTAAACACCTTTTCTCATCTTATCTTAAGAGTCCCCTTACCCTAGACAAAATCAGACTTTCCCATACAAACGTAGGCTAACCTTTATTTTGAAACGGCATGTCAGATATTGGCGAAATTATGTGATTTCAAAGAAAATGTTTATATTAAGGCATATAACTAGATTTCACAGTCAAAATATGAACTTAAAAGATAATATAGTCGATTATATCATATTTGACCATCAGTATGGAAAACTTCTACACTTTTATATATTCTTTTAAGTTCATATTTAACTGTCAAAAATTAGTTATATTCCTAGATATATACAATTTCTTTCAGATAACAAAATACTGCCAAAATCTCACATGTTATTTCAAAATAAAAGCTAGACAACGTTTGTATGGAAAAATCTAGGGTAAGGAGATTCTTAATTGTGAATAATTAGACTTTGAATGTAAAGACCATAAAAAAAGTATTGATGCGTTATAATGCCTCTAAAAGCCTGGATATTGAAGAAAAAATCCGAGTCAGTTTCGCCGACACAGCGTTGTAACGCCAGGGCTGAAGCAGCGTTTACAAACTGCGGGCCGCGTGACCTAGTTGCGGGCCGCAGTGCGGCAGGGCTGCGAATTTAGGGACGCCCTGAAGGTTGGACGTATTTTTGGAACTGGAGTCAAGTTCTTGGCTATTGTATTTAAGTTTTTATAGCTACTTTGCTGAATTTATAGTTTTTAAGTTTTTAGTGAAGTAAGTTTAAGTTTTTAGTTAGTTTATTAATTATTTTTATCTAGTTATGGACAGTTACTTTACCATAAAAGGATAGGAAGTATTTTTGTAGCTTATGAAGTTCTAGTTTTTAGTTTTGTTTGAGTTTCTAAGTTAGTATATTAATCATATTAATTTAGTTATGTATAGTTACTTTGAAGGATAGAAACTATTTTTGTAGCTTTTTAAGTTTTGGTTTTTAGTTTGATATAAGTTTTATATACACATCACATTTTTTAATTAAAAACAAGTATTTAGTTTTTGTATTTGGGATTTGGGGCTGTACTCCTCCTTAGTGGCTCTATCAATTTTAATGAAATTTTTATGTGTATTTGGTAGGTTTGAGAATAGATCGTAAAGTATTCCTTACGTCACGAGGATTAGAGCTAACGGGAACAGCTAGTTATTAATAAAAAAACCACAACAGACATCGTGATAACGTTATTATTATGTTACAGATAGATAACAAGTTATTGCTCTGGGAACGAATTTATCGTTATGTGCAAGATTTGTAGATAAAAATATTAATACGCATTGAATACCGAATATTGAAAAAAAAAGTTTTGAAGAGGTAACTTGCATTCATTTAATGTAAATTTATTAATGTGTTACATTTTTACTTTTGATGTAAGTACAATAAAGAGTTATCTATCTATCTATTGACGACCTCCGTGGCGTAATGGTCACAATGCTAGTTCGCGACCCAGAGGTAGCCGGTTCGATTCCTCGCATAATTCCTGGTCAGGGCAAGTTGGAAAATGGCCTCTTTCAAATTGCCCTGGGTCTTGGATATTTATCTTTATATGTATTTGTTATAAAATATGGTATCGTTGAGTTAGTATCCCATAACACAGATCTCGAGTATACTTTGGGACTAGCTCAATCAGTGTGATTTGTCCCTCTATATTTTATTTATTTATTTCTCTATCTATCTATCTTTTTTGCATGGTGTAAACGAAACGTCAGCCATACAAATCATACATTTATTGCCTCAGTAAAATTGTAGGTAAAATCTTGCACAAAACATTCCCACATGTTTTCATCAGGTACCTACCTACGGACATGCCTAATTGCCTAACCATCACCAAACATAATTATTTCTCTTTCATGTCACTAGATGGCGCTATAAGTATTTATTAAAACATTAAAATCTTTTATTACTATTATTTAAATAAAGTAATAAGTACTCAAATTATGAAATATGACTTATATGATAAATGCAATATATATTTCTAAAGCACATTCAACACTTTCCTTGTTACTTTTTTGCTAGTCATGTGTGCTGCCATCTTTGCATGCCTACCGGTAACTCCACTTTCGCCTGCTTACAGTCCCTCCAATAGTTTCTATAGCGTTGGGTATTTGTTACATTAGTAATTTTACAATGTGGAAGGGACATACCCGTAATAAATCGAACCACGGGCTGTACTAGATCAATTATTATAATAAAATTAAAACAGACAAAAAACGAAAACAAAAATTCGACATTCCCATACAAATTACCCGGGCGGCTGCACACTTTTTTTTCGACTTTGCTTTTTGAATATTATTTTAATTTCATTATACTACAGTGATCAAGTATAGCCTGTGGTTCGATTCTTTACGGGTGTGTCCCTTCCACTTTGTATTATCTTCGCTATGGAGAAATGAAAACTGATTTTTCATTGAGTCGGAAAACCATTACTTCTGTTATCGGCGGCAGTTAATTTTCAAGGCTTTGTTGCGAGTTGGTAGTACTGCGCACGCGCACGTGCAGTTTTACGATTTGCGCAATGTTTTGACTGATTACGTCCAAAAAAAGGTTTTCTACTTCATCTGAAAAGAGCTTGTCACCTGCATCTGAAAATTGGAACCGGGCATTTCTTCCAGGCTCGGATCTAGAGAGGGTAAACCGGAGCAGGCCTGTGTCACTCCCCTTTTAGGTATCGAAAATATACCTACATTATTACTACGCCACGGCGAACTATTCAAAGGGGAACATTCATTTACATGAATCGTTTGTACAGAGTAATAAGAATGAAATTGGCTTGCAATGGATGTCTAGGTATCTAAACGAAGAGGTGAGGAGTTCTGACGCGAGATAAATTAAACCATAGCGCTAACCACATTAAGTAGATATTTCTTTGAATTTCTTTTCTGACTAAGACTTCTGTACGTGAGAACTAGTACTTAGTCTGTAACCGGAGCAATCGCCCCGGGCGCCAGTTTCAGGGGGCGTTAAAATCGTCAAATATTAAGGCAGAAGGGATTTTTTTCAAATAATTCACACAGGTTGAGCCAGCCCCAAGGTAAGTTCAAAACTTGTGTTATGGGATACTAACTCAACGATACTTTATTTTATAACAAATACATATATAGATAACCATCATAATATTAAAAAAAATACTTTCAATACGAGATAAATTTATCCTACATTAAATAAAAAAATTTGACTTTGATTTTGACATCCAAGAAAAAAATCATTTTCCCTCTTGACCTGACCGGAGATTGAACCCGGAGTGTTTGGCCGGCCAGGCGATTTGGAAGAAAATGACGATTTTTTTCTTTGAATTACAAGGATCGGAAAGGGTTTTTGTTACATATTGTATAAAGAATACGTACTTATAAAAAAATGAGAGAACTTTGAGTATGTACTCCTTACTTACCTCCGTTATAAACAAAAAACTGCAGTTATATCATTTATAACTAAGAGTGTGTCCTAAAAAGAAATTCAAATTAAGCTAACGGGTTCAACGAACGATAACACCGTTGGCAACCTGCTGATAGTAATGTTGTTACTGTGTGATCCCGTTTTTTAACCTGTGGAGTTGACTAACCGGGCCATAATACATACTCTGTATTATAAACCAAGAACAAAAAATATAACACAAAGAAAGGGCCTACATGGGTTTTCCGGTGTACAGTGCTGCTCCCATTTGAAAGTAAACGGAGATATCATTTAAAATTTTGTCTTGATCAGACCCTAGATAACCCTTCAAACTATTTTATGAACTACTGATTACTTACAGTTTAAACTGAGAACGTGAAGCTCTTCTACTCACATATAGCCAAAAGTGACCGTTTTTCGCAACACAAATACACATATAATAAATATTATTAATAGAAAATACATACACTCACGCCTGTTTCCCACAGGGTAGGCAGAGACTATGAACCTCCACTTGCTATGATCCTGACAGACCTATTTCTAACCGGGACACGGGCTTGGAGACTTTCGGACCTTGGGGCTCCGGTGCTAGGGGTCTCCTTAAGGGGGCTACATGAATTTTCCGAGGTCCAGTGTTGCCCCCATTTGAAATAAATCTATAGATAGGAAACGGAGATTTCATTTAAAATTAGGTCTTGATCAGACCCTAGATAACCCTTCAAACTATTTTATGAACTATTGTTTACACTTTAAAATGAGAACATGAAGCTTTTCTACGCACATACGCCAAAAGTGGCCGTTTTTCGCAATTGTGCGTAGAAAAGCTTCACGTTCTCATTTTAAAGTGTAAACAATAGTTCATAAAATAGTTTAAAGGGTTATCTAGGGTCTGATCAAGACAAAATTTTAAATGAAATCTTCGTTTCCTTCCAATAGATTTATTTCAAATGGGGGCAGCACAAATGAATCGTTTGAAATGAAACGGAGATAAATTTAAAATTCAATCCCTAGATAACCCTTTAAACTATTTTATGCACTACTGTTTACAATTCAAAGTACGTAGAAGAACTTAAAGTTTTTCTACGCACTTAGCGAAGAACAGACAGTTTTGGCAAAAATAAAACAAAAATAATTGCAAAGAAAAGCTTCACGTTTTATCTTTAAACTATAAACGATGACCCCCATAAAATTTCAACCGCTAGGCCGAATTCCATCTTGATCCAGTCAGCTTTCAAACAAAAAAACCGCATCAAAATCGGCCTATTAATTTAGGCGCTACGATACCACAGAGAGACAGACACGTCAAACTTATAACACCACTATTTTGTAGGGGGTTAAAGAAGCACAAGTGGTGGGTTTCAATTTTGATTCTTAGAAGCAGAATTTACTCGATAAAATTTACTCCGTCGAAAAACCAAATTAAGTACCAACAAAAAAGAGTAGGCATAGGCATACGCACGGGCCCTACTTCCAGAGTATATATATCTCGTCTGATTCTGATAACAGAGATAAGATAACAGATGTGATGCGATGCGAAATTGTTTTTGGCGGAGTAGTATCTATATTCTACCTACCTACGACACAAAAACCAAGTTTTTTTACTTCACTGATTTCTTAGTAAGCACATTTATTTTATGTAATACTCATTGTTAGAATCCTGTAACTGTTACCTCTAGTGGCTACTTTATAATGAAGACGCAAAATTTAAACTGTGAATAACGTAGTGGGTTACTTAATCATTACCACTTCATATTATAATATGTAATATTATATCTGTTAGATAGTTAGATATAAGTGTTAAAAGAGATTTTTTGGTCTGTCTTCAAAGCCGAAATCATTTCTATCTAAAGTTCGGATAGAAATGTGATTCTAAACGGACAAACAACGTACAACAACAACCGCCATTTCTGTTCAACTTACGTGCCGAGTATTGTACTAACAATATATATTTTTAACATTGTACGGAGGTACGAAGTCTTTCATGTAGGAGTCCGACACGCACTTGACCGGTGTATTATTGTTATTTTTGATAACATTTTTCTAAAACATAAAACTAGGTAATGGGGTCCCGTCGTGTTTTACAGAATGTGCGTTTGACAAGTCCGATCAGTTTGACTTACAGAAAGTATTGCAATAGTTGCCAGAGTACCTCGTGTTAGCATTTCCATAAATCAGCCGTTTACGGTAAACGGGTAAAGGTAAATTACCTAAACAGGGTACAGGGTAAATAATTACCTGGCCTTTTTTTTGTAAATATTAGTGTGTAATGTATTGTCGTAGTAGTATTTTTTACTTTATTATAGTTTCTAAGAAGATTTATAGAACGTACCTATTAAAAAAACAAATATATTTTCTTAAATTTTTTTTTTAATTTAAAGAACTACATTTATATGTCATTTCTCCAACTGTATTTAATTTCGATTACAGGTTATTGTTAAATTTTGTATAGAAGGTATAATACAGATAGGTAATTTTTTCCTTCAACTGTGGGAGGTCTGGTGTTTTGAGATACAAGTTTCGCTTAGTTCAGATACCAGTCTCTCACAATCTTCTGCTAACCATCTACCTATGTCGACGATATCATTGTGTTATGTAATATAATCAAAGATTGTGGAAAAAAATAAAGGAATTTTGAATAATTTTTTAATAAAGCCGCAAAGAGGCTGCTGCTTGTTCTCTAGCCTCCTTAGTCGCCTATAAGGCAGCGTACGATTTAATTCTACCGTCGTCACCACATAAAACCACATGACTATAGTGCGTTTGTTTAGTTATTTAAAAGAATGTAAACAATCTTGACATGTTTTTCATTGAAATATACACTTTATAAATCAATACCTTCGCAAGTTACAAATTTTGTTATTGATTTATAAAGTGAAATGGACTATAAATCTAAATTAACTAAGACTATTTTTTTAGGTATGTTTTGAATAGCCAATAGTCAGCCTCTCCCAAAACTCTCTTATCAAAACGTTTGCACAATTGATACAAGTGTTAATAATAAAACACCTGATGCAATGTAAACACTGTTATCGTTGTGTTGGCAGTAGCGTGTGAATTAAAATAGGGCATTCATTGATTTTTTGGAACGACTAGTCACCGATTGGCGTAGACGTGTGGTTTTCGAATGTGGTTTAGGCGATTCACACAATGCTCCGCACCCCCCTGCGTAGCGCGGTAGCAGACTGTATGTAAATACCTCAAATATAAAATATTTGTATAGAAGACACGCATAGTACAACACACTGACACCGCGTCTACCACAGAAAAATATTACGTCTACGCGCGTGATTTTTGTATGCCAATCGCCGTGTGCCAATCGCCTTAGAATAGAACCTCGCCAAGTCTTCCCGTGAATGTCGTGGATGGCGACTTAAGAAATACAAGCTAAATAGTTCAGGTATACTTAGATATCAGATAGACCTCTCCAACCCGTCTGGACAGCGTAGAGAGTGTAGGCGAAATCCTCTGGCTGCTCTGTAAGGTTGGTAAATTGTATTTTATTCCACATAAAACCAGGGTATTGATGCTACTAGCAACCCATCACTATTTTGATTGAACTTTACCACCTTCACGACTACCGCCACGCTAAAGTGGCCTTATTGCCTTGTCTACCACGTTAAACATGTGATAATATACAGTCAGAAAGACTTAATCAAAATCTGTCTGAATAAAAATCTTCATGTTAATATCATTTTTAGTTTAAGAGAAAATTGAAGATATAAGTAGAGGGCCTGAATAAAAATTTATAGATCTGGTACTGGGACCTGGTCAGGTATCTTGGTACTTGACTATACATCTGTATCTCTGTAAAAACTTGGTAAGTAATTTCTACCCTAAACCTTTTTGAGCAAATTTCCATAAAATAGGGAATGTTATCTCACTGCGATCAATCACGATAGATGGACAAGGGAAGTACGGCTGAGGCCTGACTTACGGCGGAAAAGCGCGAAATTGCATTTTAATTTAACGTTTCTTCCACGTTGCCTTTAAAGGAAATTAGGTACGAATATTTTGGCTGGAAAGCGCTGGATGCAATGCAGGCTGCTCTAGATCGATCATTTTGGAAATCCTTGGGAGAGGCCTATGTCTAGCAGTGAACGTTATGCGGCTGAAATGATGATGATGTTGTCATTTATGTACTACAAGTTAAGAGCTTACTGTTAGTTAGTGGACGTACAGCTACCAGACCTTCTTACCTATCATTTGTGTGCTACTAAGTAGTGTTAGTTGTCCAGCAGTGGACATTATGCAGCTGAGATGATGATGATGAAGTAGTGTTAGGATAATTTCAGTTTACGCACACTCTACAGTTTGAAAAAAGGCCGAATTACTGGTAATGGGGTCCAATCTCACTCCTCTTCCAGTCTCAGGGCAGATTTTAACAATAGCTAGAGTAACATCATCAAAATATTTAAGAACTATGTTCTTGTCGGTGGTGTTATTTTCCATTCCTCCCGATCTTCAGCTAAATGCTTGACCTCCCTATACGACATGACTTCTGCCTTCTCCTTAACTTCATCCATAAACATCCTTCTTGGCCTTTATTTACACTGTGAAAATTAGTTTCTTTTGGCGTTTCTTTTCAGCAGTGGCCGTTGCGAAGCGCTGTATCTAATCTAAACATCTAATTGCTGAATAAACATTTGAATTTTGAATTTCCTTTTCCTCTCCTTCTCCTTCACTAGAGTACTTAATAATATTAAAAATCTTAACTGCTACCGCTAGAGGCGCTAGAGCACAGATTTTTCTGCTAAATTCATTTAAAGTCTGAACTTCTTAATAACTATACTTACTATGTAAAGAATTCTGCTGCAAAACGTTCCTAGTTAGGCAATAAGACCGCTGCTTATTCTTGATCGCTGCTTATACAAGAATTTATGATGGATTAAACAATAAACAACCTTGACTTACTAATATGTAGCTTGTAGCATTTTATCTAGATTCAGAGTTTCTTGACACCTTTCTTGCAGATAAACGTCCGAATTGTTAAACATACCTTACTATATAAAATAATTACCTAAGTACATACTATGTAACTAAAAAACGAAAAGTTTTTCTTTAGAAGTAGGTACTTAGCTAGTTCCGATGTTTTTGAGTTTTGATTAAACCAATGTAAGTTTATTAGTAGACCAGTTGAGGACTATTGATTAGTACAAGATAGAAAAGTAAAAAATAATAATAATCTATAAAATCTACCTGAAAAATCTTACTGAAAAGTATGAATTATCTAATCAATCTAAGCTCGTCACCCATTTACGGCTGAAAACGTATATATTTTTGAAATGTGCAAATTAAGACCTTTCATTTGATAGCCCAATCAATATCGAAACAAAAATATTTTTTTTACTCGCACTTTTTTGTATGTACCTGTGCATAGAAATTATAGTCTATGTCACCCGGACAATAATGACCACGGATAATGACCAATCGATTGACATCTCGTTTATGAGAATTGGATAAGCGGTTCGTTCGGATGTTACGGTGGAACACACATATTCAAATACACATTAGTTACATACTTTCTCTTCTTACATACATAGACTACTAAAATCACCCTTCTTCTTTGATTTACCGTTGCGTTGTCGGATAAAAATTTAAATGTCTTTCTTTGAATACGACTTTAATTATACAGGTAAATTCCAATAATTTACGACCCATTAATTTACGACACGCACTTTATTAAATAACTTTGAAAGAAAGTAAATAAAATAAAAAAAGTAATAAAGACGCCGCATTCCTTATAAAAGACCTCGCAGTGTTGCCAACTAAGGCATCAAAAGAGCGAAATGTAGCCAATTGCGGCACGGCGGAATTAGGTTAGGTGACTTGAAAATAGAACGCGCCATAGACGTCTGAAGATTTCAGTGCCTTTTTTAAACCTATGAATAGCGTGGAGCAGGGCATATTTTTTAACAAGGTTTTATTTAACTTACAATTTACCTTGTATGTTTCTTGTATGTTGGTTTAGGTCAAATCTTGCAACTCAATTTTCAACCTGTTATTCTCAATCGATCCAGCTAAAATTTTGCATGTTGATGAAAGTCGGATGACAATACAATATAATTTAGTCAATGTAATAATAATAACTAATAAGGAATGATTAATTTATTAAAAATTAAAATATTATTATTTTAATCTACAAAATTGAGCTACTGAAATAGAACTAATTATTTGTAATAAATCAATAAGTTGTTCTAATGATGGAACAGAAAGATATTCGACAAAACTCAGTGATAAAACAACAAAACCTCATTGAGTATGTCTTTGATTTGTCTTGAAAAGCACTTCATGGTAGACGATGTCTAGGGTCTAATCACGGAGACGGAAGGTGGTCGATGAAACACAGTTATAAAACGACGAAACTCAATGGTGATCTGACTTATTTTATTTGTCTTAATAAGAACTTCGGTTTCACAATTTTTGTACTGTAATTATAAATTTTTAAAAACTATTTTACTCAATGAATAAAGTGAAGCGGGTATTTTTTTAGTTCATCCATCTTTACCTGCTGGTCTGGGAGAAATGGCAAAACTTAGTGTACCAGCTGAATCTCTTCTTGCGTAGGTCATGTCGATCGATGGAAGTGAAAATGCCAATCATGTTTACATGCAACCTGTATAAACGGCATAGTTTATTATATTGCAATAGATGGCGTTGTACAAAAATAGAACTAGGTATAGGTATTTTTGTATGATTTCGGTATATAAAACGAAATATCTGTATCGTCAGTCAGGCTATCAAAGCAACTGAACTAAACGAGTGAAGTATTCAAGGTATTTATACTACGAAAGTTTCCTGGAATTTGTACACAACCCATCACTATTTTGATTCCTCTGTGTATCTACCAATCGCTAAAAGTGGCCTAAGGACGACAAGATTAATTAATAATACTTAAATAAACGTACTATAATGATTAATTACACTAATAAATATAAGTTTAACCTGTCAGGTTAAAATAGGAGTACAATCGAGTGACAAAAGTTTTTGAATTTTTCGATTTCCTTTTTTAATTCTCGTCAAAAAGAGGGATGTTATTAATTTGACGCCAATGTCTGCTTGTCTGTCTGTGGCATCGTTGCTCTCAAACGGATGATGTTTTTGAAAGCAAGCTTTTTTTTATAAATTTATGCATAAGCAAGTTTCCTAGCGGTGGTTCTTAGCTATTTGATTAAAATCGGTTCATCAGTTCAACAAATGGGGGCGAACGCTTGAAAATCATATTTTTTTAAATTTGCCTCGCCAATGCGTCTGTTGTGAAAAAGTTATGTTATGTTATATGAATCTGGCCCGCCTGTGTATCTGTTTTCGTCTCCCGAACGGATGAAGCAATTTTGACACTCAGGTTTTTCGAGTATCAAGTTCTAAGCCTATACTATCATCTGCCAATCATCTGTCCATTTTATCTGATAAAATGTTATCTATTTACTTATTGCTCACAACTTTACAATAACAAACTGGGTACTTACTTTTGTGGTTATTAAAAAATGCTAGTACCTATGCAATACAGTTATTATATTTTATTTATTTACAGTAGATTTACAGCCTAATAGTCCACTGCTAGACCAACTCTCCCAATGAAGGGACGATCTGCCCATAATCACCACAGGCAGAGGAATTACTGTTTGTTTCTTAAAACTTTATTGAACTTACATAAATACAAAAATACAATTTAAGAGAAAAAGGCCAGTACAAAGGCGGACTTATCCCAGATAGGGATTTCTTCCAGTCAACCTTGGATTTAAAGGAATAGGTTTTATGAAACAGGGTACAATATGATTACACATAAATACTTACTACACTGCTTAAATACTATTCAAAATTAATTCCTACATAGTTAAATATTATAAAAATAAAACTTTAAGGACACATTTACATAAATAAAACTTTTAATACATAAAAATATACAACTAATATACTACTTACATAAATGTATATCAACTCAAATCATAAGTGATGTAGGGTTTACCTACCTATTTACTTAAAGTCTGCACAGATGAACGCTGCTGCCCGTTCGCTGTTACCTATCCCTCCCTTAATTGTTCTTACAGCACCCACGAAAAATAAATGGGGTAGTGACAAATAGCATCTATTCTACCGTCACCACACGGCATTTCCTCATTGCACAACTGCTGCAATATTTATCTATACACCGTGGAAAGGACATACCCGTAATAAATCGAACCACGGGCTATATACTACATCACTTAAGAATCCTCTTACCCTAGAGTTTTCCATACAAACGTAGTCTACGTTTTATTTTAAAACGACATGTCAGATTTCGGAAACATTTTTTTTTAAAGAAATTGCAATTATCTAGGGTTATAATTGGTTCCACAGTAAAATTATGGACTGGAACGAAAATATAAGGGTGTAGAAGTTTTCCATACTGATGGTCAAATATGATATAATACACTATATTCTCTTTTAAGTTCATAATTTTACTTCGGAAACCAATTACCACCCTAGATAATTGCAATTTCTTTAAAATTACATAATTTTGCCCATATCCAACATGTCGTATAAAAATAAAACGTAGACTACGTTTGTATGGGAAGGTCTAATTCTGTCCAGGGTAAGGGGACTCTGAAGTATAATTAAATTAAAATTACAGCCAAAAAAAAACAAAAAAAAAATCGCCGTTTACCAAATACATATATAGATAAACACCCAAGACCCAGGTCAATTTGAACAATATTATTTTCCATCTCGACCTGACCGAATCAAACCCGGGACCTCCAGAATGGCAGTCTGGCATGGTGACCACTAGGCCACAGAGGTCGACAAATTACTAAAGCGATTTCTTCCAGCCAACAATCAGCGATTCCCAGTCCAATGTCGGACAAAAGCTTCTCCCTTTTCTCCATTTCTGATTGTTCTTTGATCTTCTCCACAACTTGCCAGAAACCTTTGTAATATCGTCTTCCGAACTAGTTTTAGGTCTTCCTGGTTTTCGATGTCCCCTTCGTGGTCGCCAGTTGATATTCTCTGGCTCCCATTGTCTGTACATCTCATCAAGTGTTTTTTATTGCCACTTAAGAGTCCTCTTACCCTGAACAGAATCAGACTTTCCCATACAAACGTAGTCTACGTTTTATTTTGAAACGACATGTCGGATATGGGCAAAGTTATGTAATTTTAAAGAAATTGCTATTATCTAGGGTTATAATTGGTTTCCTACAGTAAGATTATGAACTTAAAAGAGAATATAGTGTATTATATAATATTTGACCATCAGTATGGAAAACTTCTACACCCTTATATTTTCTTTTCAGTTCATAATTTTACCGTCTGAAATCAATTATAACCCTAGATAATTGCAATTTCTTTAAAATTACAGTTTTTTTTTTACCGAAATCTGACATATCATTTCAAAATTAAACGTAAACTACGTTTGTATGGAAAAGTCTAGGGTAAAGGGATTCTTAAAGAGGGAAGTGTATATATAGCACGCACTCGTCTATACAAAAAGAGAAAATGTTGTTTCACTCCTGAATGTAATCTGACCTCAATGTTTTTTTTGTATGTTATTGACACAATAAAAGATACCGACTTGGTTTTTAGATTTTTTTCTTCTTCAAAATTTGTTTTAATTACAAAAATAATATAATATAATATAATATATTGGAAATTTTAAATAACCTAACCTAGAGGAAAAACATTTTCTTCATCTGCTTTTTTAGTGGTTCGTATCCAAAGAGTAAAAAAGGGACCCTATTACTAAGACTCCGCTGTCCATCTGTCTGTCCGTCTGTCTGTATGTCACCAGGCTTTATCTCATGAACCATGATAGCTAGATAGTTAAAATTTTCACAGATTAGTATTTCTGTAGCCGCTATAACAAAAAATACTAAAAACAGAATATAAAATACATACTTGGGAGGTGTCAAGGGACACCCGGATGGAACGAACTGAAATATAAATATAAATAGGTCTAAATTACATTCAAACTCTTTTCTGCGTTCTAAAATCAAGTTTTATTATCTTCATAAATTTGAATGAACAAAAACTGTCGTTACAACTTTTGGTCTTAATTTTTTCGTCTAGCTCCCTTTCGCAACGCGCGATAAGGAACTTCGTTCCAATAAATATTTTAGTGGGTCTCCGACACAAAAAACGTGATTTTTTGTAGATAATGGTACGGAACCCTTCGTGTGCGAGTCCGACACGCACTTGGCTGGTTATTTGGATGGACCTTCTGTCTCCTTTGCTACCTTCTCTCCAACGTCTACAACTTATCATATAGATTTGATAAATTTACTAACACTGCCCAAAATCAATAAGCTAAAGTGTCAATCACACAAAAAGTAAATGGATCCATGTCACCCCATCTCCGGAACTCCGAAGTGATCTCTATCTCTTTCATCGCCTTAGAGGGGAAAGGGACAGTTGATGTGGGTCATAGATGACGCCCCTTTTGTAGAGTAAACAAAGTTCAGAAGCGACTTATCTATTTTTTAATTAAATCTTACGTGAGGCACAGACATTGAATTACATTAGTTTCATGTCGGCCAGTAGTCGACTCTTTACATGAGTAACCCGTGCTTGTTCTTATATATGTTTGTTTATCTATATATTTTAGTTTTTGTTATAAAAATATATTATCGTTGAGTTAGTATCCCATAACATAAGTCTCGAACTTACTTTGGGGCTATCTCAATCTGTGTGATTTATACGTATATATTTATTTATTTAGGGAGCAAGTTTATACTAACTCTTCACTACACTTTCCCATATGAACGTACAGAAATAATTCCGTCCTTCAAATTTTGTAAGAGAGAACAAAAAGGCGATTTTATTTTCATCCCACTAGATTTTTTGCGAATAAAGTTAAGTAACCAGGTAACATGATTAGATTTGACTTTCTTAAAAAATGTGACTGTTGTTTAAAAGAAACACATGTATCGTGAAACAAAGTGCTGGTATCGGATACTTTTCTTTAAAAATCAGTTAAATTTGAATATACACGACATGTAATGTAAATTATACTTATTAACGTGTAAAAGTGCGTGTAAAGGTCTAATTACTGAATAAACATTTGAATTTTGAATTGTCGTAAACTTATATCATTTTAGCGGTATTTTTAATGTATAAAATAATTATTTAACTTATATAATGTACTTAAGATATTATTTATGAATAGGTGTATTATTAACGTTAATTTGTTGACTTACATATTTGATCGTTTGGTTTAACGTGTGTTGTACTGGACTTCGTAGGACATATCCAATTTTAAAAAAGACAAACAAGCTAATGAAATTAAATATACTTACGCAAAATATGACAGGAATTATTAGTAATAAGACCATCGTATACACTCATATTTCTGTTGAATAAATGAAAAGGAAACACCTTAGTCCAATTTTCAAACCTTAATTTGTCATTTTCACATCATCCAGTTTCGTTACTTTTCCGCAAAACAAAACAGTGACACTTCTGTACTTAATCTATGTCCATAAGTTGTTATCACTGGTCCGTCTCTTTCAACTGTCACCCAATCATAAATAGGTCGGATTGATTTGGGAACAAAACTATTATTTAGGGCGCCCCTGCTTGAGCCGAGTATGTAGAGTCAAAACCATATCAAGATCTTCCCAATTTCACTGCAATTTCGTGCATTATAGGCAGCTCAGACCATCAAATCATTTTTTGCAATAGTAGGGTCAGATATGTACAAAAGTTAGGTCTTGCAGCCTAGTCGGAATACGCCATATGTGCGAAAGTGTTGTGTTAATTGATTTAAGATATTATTTCAAAGAGGCCAATGTCAATAATAGTTTTTTTAACTCCTGTACGTACAGTTATCTGTCTTTTAAATGGTCCCGAACACTAATATAAGAACATAGATTATATGATTTCAGAAAAGTCCATAGTCTATTCCTAATATTATAGCACATGTGTCGTTATTTTGCCAAAACGATACTCCTAGCCATAGCCATAGCCACCTATAACTTTTTTCCTTTAGATCTACCATACTGTCAACATAATAAAATCGTTATTTTAACATATGGTGCCATTTTTCAAACGTGGAGTCACTGAACAAACGGTTTTTTGTACGAAAAAACATTCGTTTAAGTGACTCCATGTTTAAAAAATGGCGCTTTTGGTCACTGGGAAGACGTCAATAAAAAAAATTAAGTCTTCCATAGATACCTAGTATCTAGCAAATATATGGTAGTATTTCATACTTTTCTTTGTTTATTTTTGGATTTATTTTAGTAAATGTAGTCGTAGAAAAAGTGTTGTATGCAACGTTGTATAAGTATGTCAAAAAATGCTTGATGGCGTCTCCTTACGATGCTCGCCAAGGCTCGCATAGTAACTTGCGCCACTCGCATTTTATGAACCTTCTTATACAACTGTTGCATAAAATACTATAACAGTGAAAAATGTTCTGCGCTGCACTTCGCCGTATGTGCGCCGGCCCTTATTCTTTATTTATTAGATAGCTTACATAGCCGTTGAAAACGGTATGCAATTTTTATTGTAATACTTAAACTACAGATTCATATAATATAACAATATGAGATATTGTTATATTATTTGTTTAGAGTTACAGCCCATTTTTGAATAAAATGCGAAAGGGACAAACCCGAACCAAGGGCTATATATACTACATCACTATAGTATAATGAAATTAAAATAACAGACTAAACAAATAAAAATTTCGACATTTCCATACAAGTGTCCGGCCGTTCGGGCAATTTGTATGGGAAAGTCGAAATTTCTTTTTTTCCACGTTGTATCTAATTTATATTTTCTTTAAAAATAAATAAAATTTTAATATACTTTACAAGTAACGTAAATTATACTTATTAACGCGTAAAAGTGCCTGTAAAGGTCTAATTACTGAATAAACATTTGAATCTTTAAGGAATTTTGAATCCA
Source organism: Acrobasis suavella (assembly GCA_943193695.1). Classification (NCBI taxonomy): domain Eukaryota; kingdom Metazoa; phylum Arthropoda; class Insecta; order Lepidoptera; family Pyralidae; genus Acrobasis; species Acrobasis suavella. Next base: position 6,978,739 of record OW971956.1, read on the forward strand.
TGGTTTTCCATGTGACGTAAATTATATACTTATTGACGTGTAAAAGTGCCTGTAAAGGTCTAATTACTGAATAAACATTTGAATCTTTAAGGAATTTTGAATCCATGGTCTTCCAAGCAACCAACCGGGTGATGTCGAGAATGAGGTTAGTGCAAAACTCGAAAAGGTATCTTTATTCTTCCATGCTGCCCGGGGAAAAGGAAAAACTTAGCATGTACCGGCTGCTTCCCTTTCCCCGCAGACCGTAAAACCGATCAAGAGAACGGGCGAGATTTGAATCATGTCCAGTCAGGCTTCAAAAATGGAGTCACAATTTTTCATACAACTAGTAAGTATAAAAAATTATGACTCCATTTTGAAAGCGTACCGCTCATAGGCGATGCAGATAACAAATATTACTTTTTGGCTTTTGGGTCTCACAGCTCTGGCCCTGTCTACCCCGTCAGGGATTAACAATATTTCTCACAATTTGCCCATAACACTTGTGTCCTCGGCAGTCCCTCAGGAGTCAGGAATAACTGACATTTAACTCTTCCTGCATTCTGTCCGGATATATCTGGCGAAGCACTGCTGTCCTTATGGTTTTGCTGTTATGATCCCTTCTCATGTAAGCATGTTCCCTGTAGAATCTTTAGTTGAGCTGTTCGCAGCCCGCACTGGCCACTAGGGCCGGATTAATCCTACCAGGGCCCCTAGGCAATGCAATTGTAGGGGCCCTTGTAGGGTTCCTTTACCTTTCTCTAACTTTTAAAATACGTTTTTTTACTGTGGTTGACTGGGAGAATATGCTCTTAGCATTAAAGTCCGCCGTTTGCTAAAAGTATACTTGTTCTTTGGAACAATAAAGTTTGGTAAACAAATATATATATTTATTTTATTACATTCTGCAGTCAGTTTATGTTTTTGATATTTTTTAAGGTTCCGTACGCAAAGGGTAAAAACGGGACCCTATTACTCCAAGGCTCCACTGACCGTCTGTCTGTCTGTCACCAAACTGTTTCTCATGAACCGTGATAGCTATACAGTTGAAATTTTCACAGATGATGTATTTCTGTTGCCGCTATAACAACAGATACTAAAAACAGAGTAAAATAAATATTTTAGTAAAGCTCCCATTAAACAAACGTGTTTTTTTTTATAGATAGTGGTACAATGCGACACAAATAAGTCGAACAAAAATGACGGACTTCAAAGCAATTTCGTACAAATTCCCGACACGTAAATTGAACCGAAATGGCGGTCGTCGACGCATTATTTGTACCTGCGCCGATATCCGCCATTTTTGTTCAATTTATTTCTGTCGCAGTGTGCCCTTCGTGCGCGAGTCCGACACGCACTTGGCCGGTTATGTATATTCCCTTTTACTCGAAAACGCCTAGACCAATCCAGATTTTTTTTATACTTGTCAAGTAGTTGGTGTTAAAGTTGGTTTTAAGTTTTGAAAGAATATTCTTGATCTTTTTTTTTTCCTTTGTGGACGTGTCTTGCTTCTTGTTTGTTTTATCTGTCGTTTGTTAAAAACGAACTCGTCAAAAACGCATTATCTGTCCCTTGTGGATACTCTTGTCCTTTCCAGTTCCTATAGTTTAGGAGCTAGTAGTACTTTTCTCAGAGTTTATTGTTTTGAGTTACGTAAGTATGTGCAGCTGCCATTAATTCTCTATTTTTTTAATTCATAATATTTTTGAAATGAAATCTTTAGGCGCGTTGGGCATGCACTGAAAGCATTTTTTGAGATGGGAATAACCATTGAACTCGCAACACTGTTACCGTAACCGACACCAAGTTTTCACTTCTGTCGGCACTCCCGGAGTGCCATTGTTTTTTTTTTTTCACTTATTTATTTGTTAACCTAGAAGATCGTAAAAGCCGATCGAAGGAATAGGCGAGATTTGAATCATTTGAGATGTGATGCGACTCTATCATTATTTGATTTCTTTTTACCCGACTGCGCCGGAAGGAGGGTTATGTTTTTCGAGAGTATGTATGTATAATTCTTTGGCACGCTCTGCAGCCTAACCGGCTCGATGAATTTTAGCTTGAGAGGCGTCGTTAGATTCGTATTTACTGTGAGTGTTACACTGGCTATATTAAAATAAAATAAAAAATACAAAATAAGAAAAGGCGTGACTTTTTTGTTTTTGTAATAATTATTTCATCAGCATTGGGTCTTACCTGGTCCGTGGGCTCTATCTACGCCGTCAGGGATCAAGACGTGAGAATGTATCTTGTGTCTGTTTTCATAGTAACCAGACCACGAAGGTCTGGTTACGGCTAAATAAGTATGGTTCCTAAATTTTTTTTCTTTTTTAGCTAAACATTTCTTTTAAATTCTGGATGGATTTGTCTGATCCTTAAAAAAATTACTTTATTAAAACTTACCTTATACAACATGGAAGGGACATACATGCCTGTAATAAAACGAATCAAACCACGGGCTATATAATGACTATAGTATAATAAAATTAAAATAACAGTCAAAAAACAAAAAAAAACTTACATTCCCGTACAAATTGCTCGGGCGGCTGGACACTTTTGTATTGAAATGCCGAAATTTGTTATTGTTTTTTGACAGTTATTTTATTATACTATACTGCAGTGATCTAGCCCGTGGTTCGATTTATAACGAGTATGTCCTTTCCATGTTGTATTTTGGTATATACGGACACATCATACAAATTTGATCTCGCCCCAAAGTTCGAGACTTGTGTTACCCGACGGTACAATATTTTATAACAATTATAACAAATATTCAATTCAATTCGTTTATTGCTTCATTAATAATAATTTATACAGGTGTTAATTAAAAGATGTGTAACAATTAAAGAATTATTTCCTTTTCCGAGTATAGATATAGAATACATAAATAAATAAACATTCATAACCTCATAGAAATATTACTAGCTCTTGTACTATATTTCTTAAATAGAATTTTCTAAATAAATACACACCTCCCGTGTAGAGTTAATTAATTTTGGCATGGATGGGAATTTTTATTTATTTATTTATAAAACTTTATTGATCCACAATATATAATTGTTTACAATTGGCGGACTGAACGCTAAAATCGTTCTCTCCCAGTCAACCATAATAGGGATAAACAGAGATCTAGTTGCGGCGCAAAATAATTACAAAATAAATCCTTATAAATATACTTACATATACCTACATTTATTATATACTAGCTGACCCGGCAAACGTTGTTTTGCCAAAATTGAGGATTGTATGTATTTTTGTATGTTGTATCATAAAAAAATAGAAATTAAAAATTTTGTCTAAAAAATAAAAAAAAATTTAGGGGTGGACTACCCCTAACATTTAGGGGGATGAAAAATAGATGTTGGCCGATTCTCATAGATACCGGATAAGCACAAAAAATTTCATCAAAATCGGTCAAGCCGTTTCGGAGGAGTATGGCAACGAAAACTGTGACACGAGAATTTTATATATTAGATATATGTATATACATACATAAACATACATACATAATGAATGATGATGGTGAAAATGAAATATACACTATTTTAGGAGATGAGAGTGTACTTTTCTTTTAGAATTAGGTACGCATGTGGTATTTGGATCATATCTACCCCTAGGCTCTGTCCACCCTGATTGGGAGAAAGACTTGATAGTGTATCTTCACCATTCAGAAAATCTTATTCGATTGAATAAGATTTTCTGAATGGTGAAGATACTATTATATGTTTATCTCTTATATTAATAATATACATGACGACCTCCGTAGCATAGTGGTCACCAGCTAGTCCGCCCAGAGGTCCCGGGTTCAATACCCGGTCAGGGCAAGTTGGAAAATGGCCCTTTGCAAATTGTCCTGAGTCTGGGATGTTTAATTGTTTATCTATATATGTATTTGTTATAAAATATAGTATCGTTGAGTTAGTATCCCATAACACAAGTCTCGAACTTACTTTGGGACTAGCTCAATCAGTGTAATTTGTCCCTATATAATTATTTATTTATAATATCTGTCAAAATTACATATTTTACACCTCCTTCAAAAGACTTCTCAATCTCGGCATCACCAGTGGGTTTGTAGGAGCTCCAACTGCCCCAGCTAGTGCGAAGCTAGTGCACATGAGAAGGTAGGTAAGGTACGTAGGTAGGTAGTGGAGAGCTTGAGAGAAGTAGCACAATAAAATAGCACATAGTTATTTTATTTATAATAAATTTACAATACTGATGTATAAGTTAGGAAATGTAATCAGCTCAAGAGATGGTAGTGGAATGAGTCAGAATGAGGAAAGAATCTAAAATTTATAATTGCATTCGAAAATGAATTTATTTTTAGAAACAGTAGTTTAAGTGGACAGTATGAAATGGAGAAAGGAGGTAAACGGGAACATGAAGGATGAGGTTTATTGTAACATCGTTACAGGTTGACTGGTAGCTAAAGCTTATGACTTTAAGTACGCCTGTTACATTTCGAATAAAGTTAAATAAATAATATGTCCAAAAACGTTCACCAATAAGAACATCATGGTATGATTTACAGCTATACTATATTTGACTAGATTGTTCTGATAGATATGTCGCAGGCAATTTGTATGATTTGTCCGTTTACAAACGGCTTCGGCATTTTATAAACATGAAGCGTTATACAAACTGCCGAAGGCAGATTGTAAATTGTCGTCATTTTATAAAATGTTTTATGACATTAGTAGCGCGGTTTATTATTTGCCGCGGCATTTTTCTCGTGTTAGTTCTTTATTTAACCACGCGTGGCGCTGTCCACCAAAACAATAAACATGACGGAGTGTTGTGCAAGTGCCGAATCAAAACAAATTGAAAACATTTCTAATTCTAGTGTTAATACGCAAAATATGCAAGAAATTAATTATTTTAAGGACACTTTTAATACTGAACTAAGTAAATTTTATGAAACACGAACGGGAGCAGTAAAAACACCGTGGACAAAACAAAAAATTTTGGAGGTTATCCATCATGTTAAAAGTGCTGAGGTGGCCATCAATTCTGGTGTCCGACGGACTGCCGCGGAGTATTATTGGAGCTCGAGGTATGATGTCATGAATATTGGTGGTTCAGATTACCTAATTTTAAAAAAGGAAAATCATGATAGCCCTACTGTTCGCGTCGTACCTTTGGAGGAGTATTATGATATTCTCACAGATATTCACAAAAGTTGTGGGCATGGTGGTCGTGACAAAATTCAATACAAACTGAAAGACAAATTTGTAATTGTAAGAAAAGCAATTGATTTATTTGTGTCACTTTGTCCTGTCTGTCAATCCAAACGCAATATACCAAAAAAAGGTATAGTTACCAAACCTATACTGTCAAAAGATTTCAATGAGAGAGGCCAAGTTGATTTAATTGACTTTCAATCAGCACCAGATGGTCAATTTAAATGGTTACTCAACTATCAAGACCATGCTACTAAGTTTGTTCATCTTAGACCACTTTCTTCAAAACAAGCAAGTGAGGTTGCACTCGAATTACTTAAAATCTTTTTAGAATTCGGAGCACCATACATTTTACAGAGTGATAACGGTCGAGAATTCACTGCCAACATCATTGCAGAAATGGTGAAAATGTGGCCTGATTGTAAAATAATACACGGTACTCCTCGTCATCCTCAAACCCAGGGCAGCGTAGAACGTAGCAATCAAGATGTCGAGAATATGCTTCGGGCGTGGATGAGGGATAACAATTCGACCAATTGGGCAATTGGCTGCTTCTTCGTACAATATAGCAAAAATAATTCATTTCACAGAATTCTAGGAAGATCACCATTTCGGGCTCTATTTGGTTGCGAGCCTAAATCCGGCCTACAATCTTCCAATGTTCCCAGTGGTATTTTCAATCATATAAATTCAGAAGAACAACTACACATTTGTGAATTGGAGCAACCAGTCACTGAGAATGGTTTGGAAATGCATTCGGAGCATCAGTTAGAAGTGGAGCAAATAGTTGAAATCCAGATACCTGAAGTTCATAAGTTACAACAAGTGAATGATAATCTGAATGCTTCTTTACATAAAGATTGTTCCACTATTACGATTACTGAAAATATGAATTCAATTGAAGGCGTGAATGAGAAAAGGCCAGATTCTGACATAACAAATAAAGTAATGAAAAATACAACTGAGCATTATCCAACTTTGCTTTTAACAACCACTGCCGACAAAACTAATGAAACCTTCGATTTCAATTACCTACAAAATGATGCTCCTGAAAATCCGGTACCGATTGCAACCAAGAGAGTCGTGATATTATCCGAAGAGGTTCTGGTAAATTCTAATGAACATTATTCAACTCAACTTCATTCAAGTTCTGCCTACAAAACTATTGAACCTAATGAAACATTTGATTTGAGTTGTGTAGTTTGCAAGAAGGGAACTAGTGGAGCACATTGCTGCTATTCCTGTTTGAGAGCAGTTCACAATATTTGCGGTGTATGCGATGATGATGAAGGGTATGGTTCAAAAATTTTATGTTTTATTTGTAAAAACGAACTTCAAATTCGAAAAGAAAGAGAAGAAGCATACCAAGGCATGAAACGAGCTGCTGAAAAAATGATTTCTCATACTGCTAAAAAGCTACCAGCTCTAGATATCGGGAACAGTATTTTTCTGAATGTTCCTAAAATTGACAGAGGACCCATGGATGATAAAAATATAATGGGAAAAATAATAGACATGAGGAATGGAGTTTACCAAGTAGGTACAAGATTTGGTGTGATTAAAAACTGGTTTTCACGACAAGAACTGCAAATATCAAACAACGAATATCTAGCAGAAGTTCCACAGACTGCGATATCGTTAAGAGAAGCGGTTTCTAAGGAGTCTTTATTTGGTGGACAAGGTTTCCACAAATGTTCCTGCAAACCCGCTAAAAATCAGTGCCACACTAATCGTTGCGCTTGTTTTAAAAAGAAAGTACTTTGTGGTTCAAAATGTCATTCCAGTTTAAGCTGTATCAATAAATAAGGTTTAAATAGGTAGAAGTAACAGATGATAGTTATAAAATTTTGTTGTTACAAATTTGTTGAACTACTTAGGTACTAAGAAACTAACTAAAAGACTAAAAAACTATATAAAAGGCTGTTATAGTTAACTAAGTATTTTTCTACCTCACATTTTATCTGAAAGCTAGATAATAACCTAAATGATTGTTTATTTTTTTTTTCATAGAATTTATGTGAAAATTAGAAACCAAGTTAAATGTCTGTTAGACTCTATTTTTTTTCATTGTTGTTTAATAATTTGTTAAAAGTGCCATTTAAAACCGAATCGCTTACTAAACGCGATGCGAAGCGTCTCTTCACGTCATGTTTTTACGCTTTGTAGAATAGTAACTCTATGTCTATTAAGTAAAACACCAATTATGTTAAGAAAGATTAAAGACATGTGACAACGCTCGTATTCGCATGGAACCTCGAATTTGACGTGTTGCGTCTCTGCGTCGCGCTTAGTGTGTTTGATTCATAGTGTAAGATTTTTTTTATTAACGTTGAGCTTCCAATTTTGAGTATTTTTACTGGACTGATTATTATTAGAGTAGGACCTAATTCCAAAGAAAAATAATTATATTTTTATAGCTGATTTGTACTTTTTAAATTCAAAATTTTGAATTATTTTATTAGACCCATTACGTAAGATTAGATTATCTAAGTACAAATTAAAAATACTCTATAATTGTGTTAAAAATTACCATAGTTTAATTTGTTTTGCTTTTTAGATTATAATAATATGTGTACCTAGTTAAACTAACTTAGAATTTATAGGTATTATTGTAATACCTAGTTTAACTAGGTATTATATTAATTAAAAATAAAAATAATATGTTGGAAGTCCGAAGTGTGAGATTTAGTCCTAAAACTTTAAAAAAAATGCGTGAAATGTTTTTTTTTGTTTCTTTTTAAATCATGGTCACCTTAGAACAACTATCACGTTTACATTGACACTTTCGAATACGCTGACAATCTGCCTTCGGTAATTTGTATAACGCTTCATGTTTATAAAATGCCGAAGCCGTTTGTAAACGTACAAATCATACAAATTGCCTGCGATAGATAGATAATACGTTTATTTACGAAAACTGCAATACATACACACACTTATAGTAGACACAAGAACAGAACAGTACATAAACAATACTTAACAATAAACATGCAACAATAACAGTGGAAAATAGTGATACTGCACATGTATGTGCTGTGCTGCAGTAGCGCAAAGTACTCCAAAACTCAGCGTTCTGGAAAATTAAGTTTTTGCCTAGATGAGAATTGCTTGCAGCGGACAGCGACGGTTGGGGAAAAAGGGGGAGGCCTTTGCCCAGCTGTTGGACATAATAAAAATAGGCTAAAAAAAACCTACCCTAGCGTTATTGACAATGTAGCAATATTACCAACGTAGATGAACTTTTTTTTGAATTGAAACTTTTTTAGTGGCATTGAGATGGAAAAAAAAAAACATCCAAGATCGAAAAAGATCATTTTCCATCTTGACCTAACCGGGGGTCGAACCTGGAACCTCCGGTGTGACAACCTGGCATGATGACTAGGTCACGGAGGTCGTTAACTTATTTATGCACTAACTTATTCAAGAAGGCAATTCCCCAAGCTGTTACTTATTTAAATGTAATTCTGCATTTTATATGCATAAGGCCCTAACTTCGGTTCCAAGGGTGACAAGTACCTACTTCATTAAGAGTTCATGTCATAGTTATATAGGTAGTTAAGTATGTACGCGGAAAATTATAGTTGCTTCGAGATCACGCCTTTAAAGCCGACTCCAAAGAAGAAGGAGTCATGAAAGTCATGAGGAGGGATGCCGAACGTCTGACTAAGAGGATGGTTCATTTGGAGGTGGAGGAATGCACAGGGATAGGAAGACCAAGAAAGACGTGGAAAGAATGTGTAAGGACAGATATGAAGGAACGAGTGATGACAGAATGAATGGTGAATGACAGAAAGAAGTGGAAACAGTTGACATGCAGAGCTGACTCCGAATAGGGAAGTGGCGAGGAAAACGATGATTCCAAAATGAAGGAGGTTATCGATTCTTCGCAATATATTATGTTTTATATTTTACGTATGTTCACTGATTATTCGAAGACGCATTTATTGTTTGAAAGGGTATACTTTTCATGTGGTACCATGGAAATTTTATCAAAATCGGTTGCGTAGTTTGGGAGTGAAGTTGGTTTTTAGTTTCGAAAAATTATATCTATCGCTTGGTCGCAGTGCGTGGTCGCTATTCGAGAACCTTTTGCCCCATCGGCTATCAGACCAAGCACAGGTGGACAAAGCAAAGGCACAAGGTGGTCAGACGACCTGCCCAAAGTTGCTGGAAAACGCTGGATGCAGGCCGCTCTAGATCAGTCATTTTGGAAATCCTTGGAAGCCTACGTCCAGCAGTGGATTTATGCGGCTGAAATGAGATGCCTTTAATACAAAAGCACGGTTTAGTTCAGGGATTCCCAAAGTGGTCGGTTTCCTAGGGTTCGACATAAACGAAAACTGATTTTGGGGGTCGACGAGGTCTAAAAACCGACCCCTATTAAATTAGTAGCTAGGTATTTTGTATCAATAGGAAAAACCTAAAGATAGCCCCCTTATTCATAATAGTCTGCTAACTTAAAGCATTGCTAATTCTCACTCAGTCTTCTTCTATTGACCTAATTCAGAATGAAAAATAACACTCTGTAGCAGCTGTTTTAAGTTAGCAGACCATTATGAATAAGGGTGTTGATCTTAAAAGTAGGTAATTTGGCCATGGGGGTCTGAGGTAACAGTTCATTTTGGAAAAGGGGTCACTTGTCCAAAATAGTTTGGGGATCCCTGGTCTAGTGGTATCCTATCCTACTAATTAAGATGCGAAAGTAAGTATATATATATATATATATATATATATATATATATATATATATATATATGGATATTTGTTCCACTTATACGCCAAAACGAGAGAACAGATTGAAGTGAAATTTGGCATCTACATGCCAAATTTCATATACAATCTGGAAGGGACATACCCGTAATAAATCGAACCCGGGCTATACTAGATCACTATAGTGTAATGAAATTAAAATAAAGGACAAAAACATAAAAAAAATTTGGCATTACCATACTAAAGTGCGCTGCCGCTCGGGCATTTTTGTATGGGAATGTTGAATTTCTTTTTGCTTATCGACTGTTATTTTAATTTCATTATACTATAGTGATCTAGTATAGACCGTGGTTAGATTTATTACGGGTATGTCCCTTCCACGTTCTATATTATTTTATTCTAGTTGCTATTCAGCGAAGATGCGCGGCCAGCGTTCTTGCTACTTTTTGTTATAGTCAAGTGTCCCCCCCCCCCTCTATCTGCTAAACGGTTATATATGGACACCTGAAAAAATTCACAGCTATAATAAATATAACGAAATTTAAAGGAAAAGTATCAGAGCTAAGTAGGGTATACAAATTAAAAGAAAAATTTCATACAAATTCAATAGAAATTATTTATTTGACGTTTTTAGTGGCATTAACTCAAATTTGGCATTCGTAACTACGGAACCCTACACTGCGCGTGGCCCGACACGCACTTGGCCAATTATTTATTAATTTACTTATAGGTTTATTTTATACTTTCGTTTTATTTTATTTAAGTATTTGTTTCTAAATTTATTACATTTATCTCATTAAAATTCAATTTAAGATTAAGTACCTATTGAAAATATTCGGATTGATTACCTTCTTCTATTGCCAAGTGGGTTAAAAAATACGATGAAACGCCTTGAGAAAAGTTCTCCCTTCCACATTGTATAATCCAGCTAATTGCCTGGGTTAACACATTGGACACTTTTGATCTCGGGAAAATTTGACCACCAAAAACTGCCTAATGTACAGACTGACTGGTAAATCACGTAACATATTGGATGGGGGCTCCCTTTTTTATGTCATAGGGCGGCAAACGAACAAGCGGGTCACCTGATGGTAAGTGATCACCGCTGCCCATGGACAACTGCAACACCAGAGTGTAACAGAAGCGTGGCCGGCCTTTCAGGAAGGGAAGATGTAGAGGGAGGGGGAGGGGAGAGAGGGGGGCCTCCGGCTCTCTCACTCACCGAACGAAGCATAGAAGCGGTGACGCTACTACTCAGACGTCGATTTTCTGTGAGAGTGTGGTACTTCCCCGGACGAGCCGGCCCATTCATGCTACTAGCAAAAAACAGAGTTTTGCCGGTAGCGTGGCTCTACCACAAGTGCTACTCAGTATTAGATTCTTGTTACAAATATATAAAATAATGCGTACTATATTATCTATAAAATATCCCGTTTGTACTGAACTCTGACTTTTAAAATATCGATGTCTGGAATTTCGTGTTTTCGTTTTCGTGTTTCGTGTTTCTGAAGTTTCTTCATAGCAAATTTCGAAGTTCCATACATTTTTCGAAGTTACGGTATATCGATATTTTAAAAGTGAGTTCAGTGTGACAGTCATTTGTTTTGTTTTTAGTATTTGTTGTTATAGTGCCAACAGAAATACATACTGTGAAATATTCAACTGTCTAACTATCACGGTTCATGAGATAAAGCAGTCTTTCCCAAAGTGGGCGATAACGCCCCCTTGTGGGCGTTGAAGGCTTTAAGGGGGGCGGTAACGGGCCCAGAATAAAGTTGGGGGGCGCTGATGTGATTTAAGCAATGAGTGATTTATAACTTCAGCTATTTCATATTTTAAAATTCACTGAAATTAAAATTCTCTTACTACACAACATCCATTTATTAGTTCATATTTATATCCTTTTTTATTGTACAAATATAAACTAAAAATGTAATTAATATTTATTATTTTAATGCGTTCACAACGCTATTTATATCGTTAAAGGAATCAAACACTGAAAAAATTTCGTGTTTTAAAGTTTCGCAGGTGAGGTCCCCACTTCCGATACTCTTTATTATTGTAAAATTGTATTATTATTGCAATTTTTTTATTTAAAATTAACAATGTTAATTATTGTTATTTTTTATAAAAGATACTCTAATGTACTGGTGTATGTATTATTATTGCTCTCTCTTGTAAAAAAGTCTAGTTTAGAATATAGGTTGAATTAAACTACAGGCAAGACAAATATGAGATTCAGGTTTTTATGGTGAAAAAAATGGGGGGCGCTACAAAATAACAGATTTTTTAAAGTGGGCGTTTGACAAAATAAGTTTCGGAACCTCTGATAAAGCCTGGTGACCGACTGACAGATGGACGGACAGACGGGCAGCGGAGTCTTAGTAATAGGGTCTCTTTTTACACTTTGGGTACGGAACCCTAAAAAGAATATAAATGCAAATCAGAAAAGTAAAGGTTCATCGGCGGACTTATCCCGCATAGGGATCTTTTCCAGTCCACCAGCCAGTACTTGAGAAAAAATATTTACTTGTATGGAAGTTAAAAAAAAATCTTATTTCGATATATATTCCTTGGGGAAAGTTATTCAGTATGATAGACTGAATATAGCCTTAAAATAGTACCAGTATATTTTGTGAGACCCTGTATATTCTGGCGATAAATGTATTTACACACGGTGTAATAGAGGTCCCCCCACCTCCCCCTCGTGGTGACTGACATGAATATAAAAAGATTGACCTGAATCGGACAGGTCAGTTATTCTACTAGGATAGTATGATCTGATGTTACCTACGCAGGTCATGTTGTAATAACCTATATACATACAATCTGGTACATACACTACATACATACATATTTGCGGTGATTGGTTCCTGGTTTGCCCTTTGGGTTGTGGAGGTCAGACGGCAGTCGCTCTGTGTAAAAACCAGCAACCTCGTCAAATCTCCTTGCATGATGCAACCGGGAATACGCTCGGATGATGATGATGATGTTGTTATTAAAAAGTTGAATGAAATAAACCATTTTTGTTAATTAAGACGCAACTTTTTTTTCTGATTATCTTCAACGGGTCGGGGACTCGGGGTGACTCGCGAGTCTGCAGCCCACAGAGCAACTATTGTAGAAAGTATTAATACTGGACCAAATGAAATGGAAAATTCACTGGACTTTAGCCTACTTTTACCACTAGCTCCTAAGCCAGTCTTTCCCAAAGTGGGCGATAACGCCCCCTTGTGGGCGCTGGAGGATTTAAGGGGGGCGGTAACGGGCCCAGAATAAAGTTGGGGGGCGCTGATGTGATTTAAGCAATGAGTGATTTATAACTTCAGCTATTACATATTTTTAAATTCACTGAAATTAAAATCCTCTTACTACACAACATCCATTTATTAGTTCATATTTATATCCTTTTTTATTGTACAAATATAAACTAAAAATGTAATTAATATTTATTATTTTAATGCGTTCACAACGCTATTTATATCGTTAAAGGAATCAAACACTGAAAAAATTTCGTGTTTTAAAGTTTCGCAGGTGAGGTCCCCACTTCCAATACTCTTTATTATTGTAAAATTGTATTATTATAGCTATTTTTTTATTTAAAATTAACAATGTTAATTATTGTTATTTTTTATAAAAGATACTCTAATGTACTGGTGTATGTATTATTATTGCTCTCTCGTTTAGAATATAGGTTGAATTAAACTACAGGCAAGACAAATATGTGATTCAGGTTTTTATGGTGAAAAAAATGGGGGGCGCTAAAAATAACTGATTTTTTAAAGTGGGCGTTTGACAAAATAAGTTTGGGAACCTCTGTCCTAAGCTAAGATATTTATAAATAATAATAATAAAAATATAGGGACAGATTACACTGATTGAGCTAGCCCCAAAGTAAGTTCAAGACTTGTGTTATGGGATACTAACTCAACGATACTATATTTTATAACAAATACATATTTAGATAAACACCCAAAACCCAGGACAAGTTGAAAAAGGCCATTTCCCAACTTGCCCTAACCGGGGATCGAACCCGGGACCTCTGGGTGGCAGACTAGCATGGTGACCACTACGCCACGGAGGTTTATAGCAAAAGTCCAGTTTTTGAGCGAAAAATAAAAATAAAAATCTGCACCGTTTTACATGGCTGTACGCTGTTAACTGCCTTTACCTGAACTTTTAATCTAAACAAGCCGAGTTCCAAATTCAAACGTTCATTCCATTCTTGCCAACCCCGGGGACATGATTACTTACTGTCTACATTTTTCATTACCGCTTCCACAACAAAACTTTGCTTTACCATTCTCACCATTATAACAGAGCAGTAAGCTACAATTTCCCGTGCAGGTTTCCCTCGCTTTAGCGCATTGGCGCAGTGACGTCACACTGCGTAAAGGAAAATGGGTCACTAGGTTTGCTGTTCATAAGCCGTCCATTTTCTATAGACCCCTGTAAGCTTTAAGTTATTATTGGACGAGGGATCCTCATAAAGTGGTTATTAAACGGCTAGTGTAAAAGGAGCTCCGGTTGTGTAATAAAATTAAGAGGTCACGTGTCTTCTTAATGTAGTCGTTTAGTACGCAAGTCTGTCTATACGTTGATTTATTGGGTCGCCAGGTTTTTCAGGTCAAATAATATTGTGACCTGAATGAAAAGAGGATGCTTCTCAGCTTCAACTGGCCAGGGTAGCCGCATTTCCAGGTATTAATAAAGAAGAGTGTGAACACCGAATTCTGTTCAAAAACGGGAGTTGTAGATTTGGGGCACAAAGCCGCCAAGTTGAAGTGGGGTTGGGCAGGCCACGTATGCTGGACGTAGGTGGACCAAATTAATCACGGGATGGATTCCTGCAGACGGTCACAGGAACGGGCAGGCCTAGGAAACGTTGGAGTGATGACATCAGACATCTTGAAAAGAATTGGTCACGGGTTGCACTAAATCGGGATAAGTGGAAAGATATGGGAGAGACCTTTGCCCAATAGTGGGACAATAAAGGTTAATAAAAAAGTACATATTTTATTTTAGTGCAAATGTTTTGTTATTTGTATACCTATAATGTGTAAATGTGCAATAAAGAATTTAAAAAGAATACTCGTAATATTTATTTATTTATTAAATCTATATTGACCAAAAAGGTACAAAAGGTGGGCTTAACGCTAAAACATTCTCTACCAGTCAGCCTTTAGGTAAAATAAATAATAAATAAATATATACGGACAAATCACACAGACTGAGCTAGCCCCAAAGTAAGTTCGCGATTTGTGTTATGGGATACTAACTCAACGATACTAAGAAGCTATTAAGTAAAGGAGATTGGCCAAAATTTGAAATTTTCACAGATGATGTATTTCTGTTGCCGCAATAGCAACAAATACTAAAAACAGAATATATAAATATTTAAGTGGGGCTCCCATACAACAAACGTAATTTTTTATAGATAATGGTACGGAACCCTTTGTGCGCGAGTCCGATTGGCACTTGGCCGGTTATTTTTCAAACTGTGCAATAAAGTTTAAATAAATTAATAGTACGACTGTTTTTCACCATTCAGTGTTATAAGACGTGTGATTTGATTGAGTACCTATTAAAGTATTCCCATTTTGTTACAGGAGAGAGGGGGCCTCGACAACATGCGGTCACTAGAACATTACTTAACGGATATCATGCGAGCAGACACGTCGGATCACATGAAAGGTAAATACTTTCGTTAACAGATTAACCTGGGCCCATAGCATCGGTAGGTTATGGGCCCAGACAAAAAAAAAGATAATATAACTAACGTAACGCCATACAAACTATTGGAGGACCCGTAAGTGGGCAAAGTTAGTAGGCGAAATTAGTACCAGCTCTCACAGAGATGGCAGCACACACGAATAGCAAAAAAGTGACAAAGGAAGTGTGGAATAGGCTTTCAAAATATTTATTGCATTTTATGTAGGTTTAATTAATTAGAATAAGAACTATTTTATTTAAATAACAGTGAGAAAAGATTTTAATGTTTTAATTAATACCTATTGCGCCATCTAGAGACGAAGGAAGATAAATAATTGTAGAGGTATATAAGGTAGGCATAGCCAAGACTATCCTTGGTAGGTTATAGGCTTTGAAAACACACTTTAAAACACACTACAAAAAATGCGTTATTTTTACCCGACTGAGCCAGTGGGTTATGTTTTTTGACAGTATGTATGTATATATGAATAATTGTTTGGCACGCTCTGCAGCCTGAACGGCTCGTAAAACAGTCAGGTTTAATAATAAAAAAAAACAGTCAGGTTTTTTGTTTTTGTAATAATTAGTTGTTATTGTAGCTAAAGCCAGAGATTGTAGGAGTCAAAAGCTATACGTCGGATTTATGCGACAAACATTGTCGTGCTTATTCCGCGAGCGTCGGATATTTCCGACAAAAAAGAAATGCTTGTATTGAACATAACTGAAGTATCCACATCCCTTTTCGGTTGTAGGTATTTATTTTAGATTTACTACCCCTCGCGCTGGAGGCACGACAACTGATATAAAGTCGCGGTGAAAGGGTTAAAAAGCGAGATGGGGGTTACACACGATAATTACTTTTTCACTAAATATCAATAAAATAGACGTTTCAGTGTAACCGTTAAAACCATAGATAACCACGCATTGCGTAACACTGCTAAAGTACCCTGACTTCCTTTTTAGCAGCTCATTGTATCGACAACAAAAAAAACTATGTAACAGAGGACAAAATATCATTAAAATTAACGCGAGATGACATAAAAAAATGACGGGCCGCTGTCCCTCCTAATACTCGCCCTGATGTTGATTGTCTAAACTACTACGTGAGGAAAATTGTGTTAAAATATTTACAGGACATAATGTTTGTAGGTATTTATTTATTGTAAAACTAAATACAACGGTTGTCACCAATTACAGTATCTATATCTGTATTTATGTCTATCTGTTTATTATATGTATGTATATGTATATACAATGTCCTTTTTATTTAGACAAAATATTTTAAGGGGTGATTTAATCCATCATTTTGAACAACTTTTCCTGATTGGACATCGAAATACGAAAAAAAAAATATTTTCCATAGTAAAGATATCATGTGAATAGTACTTCGATTTGTTTGAGAACCTAAATTTTCTTTTTCTTATTTTATATATACATTTATTGGAAAAGGTTGTTCAAAATGATGGACTGAATTTAATCACCCCTTAAAATATTTTTCAGGGTTCGATCCCGAGCCAGGGCAAGTTGGAAAATTGCCTTTTTAAATTGTCCTGAGTCTAGGGTGTTTATCTATTTATGTATTTATCATAAAATATAGTATCGTTGGGTTAGTATGCCATAAAACAAGCTTAAGCTTACTTTAGGGTTAGCTCAATCTGTGTGATTTGTCCCTATTTATTTATTTATTAGATGTGAGGTGCTCGAATATTTGGTTTAATGCTATCAAATCAAATCATTTTATTTCAGGCAACAAGACTCATAGAATAAATACCTTACAAACCAGCATAAATATAAGCAATTTGTATGGAAATATCGGTATTTTTTTTGTTTTTTGGTTGTTACTTTAAATTCATCATACTATAAGTGATCTAGTATAGGCCGTGATTCGATTTATTACGGGTATGTCCCTTCCACGATGTGTAACATATAGCTTAACCTAAAATAAATAAATAAATAAATATATACTGACAAATAACACCAATTGAGCTAGCCCAAAGTAAATTTGAGACTTGTGTTATGGTATGATACTAATTTAACAATATATTTTATAACAAATACAATATATTTTATAAATAGATACATCCAAGACCCAGAACAATTTGAAAAAGGTCATATTCCAACTTGCCCTGACCGGGGATCGAACCCGGGACCTCTGGGTGGCGGACTAACATGATGACCACTACGCCACGGAGGTCGTCATATGTAATATAAATTAACTATTTATTGTTTTTGTGACGCATTGCACTGTGTACTGGTGTCAGGTAACCGTCCGCGATATCGCTATACAATTTGCGAGATCTTAAACTCACAGAACCACTACTTTAATTTTAATACAAAACATACACCTGTCACACGTTGAGACACATACAGACATATAATATACAACGATCTAATATAAATTGCTATTGTTTTGCCGACCGTATGTGGTTTGCATAGCGTGTCGTCACAGAGGCACGTAGAGCTATGTTGTGGCTGGATGTGACATTTTTAGATCAAGCGATTGATAAGATAAAAGATTTAATTAATTAATTACATGTTAGAGGGAAAAAACTTAATTACAATTATGTTAGTGGGATTTGACTAATTAATATAAAAAAAAATGTATAACTTCTTTTCACATGTGACGCTTTTAAATCCATCGATTGATAACATAAAAGATTTAATTAAGTACATATAACATGGAAAAGACTTAATTACAATTATTTTTGTAGGATTTTACTAATTAATATAGCTACAAATTTAAATAACCTCTTTTCACATAGTAAACATGTTTTGGTTGTAAATTTTATTCACTGTATATGTATAAAACATTTATGAAGATTCCTGACATAACCGATGCCCAATTTTTATAAATTCAGTCCACTGATCTCAGAAACTATATTTTTACACATACATACAAAATATTGCGTTAGTGGGTTTCGTCTTTCTAGCAGAATCTTGATGCTCTGAAGTTTATTTTGCACAACACACTTGGCATGACATAATTATCTTCTTTTATTAGTTACATTGGATTAGCTCATTGAAGTGGCAGTGGGCGGGGCACATAGCGCGAAGAACCGATGGCCGATGGGGCAGAAAGGTTCTCGAATGGCGGCCACGTACCGGCAAGCGCAGCGTAGGACACCCACCTGCTAGATGGTCAGATGACCTGAGCAAGGTTGCAGGGAGGCGCTGGATGCAGGCCGCTTCCGATCGGTCGTTTTGGAAATCCTTGGGGGAGGCCTATGTCCAGCAGTAGACTTCCTGTAACTGATATGATGATGATGATGATGATTAGTTACATGATATCTTTAAAGTATTTTAAATAAGGACCGGCGCACATATGGTACGGCGAAGGGCAGCGCTGAGTATTTTTCACTGTCAAACTATTATCGACATTGTCCTCTTTAAAATAATATCCAAAATCAATTAACACAATACTTATAACCTAGTCGCAATTCGCCATATGTGCGTAAGTATTGTTCGCCATATGTGCACCGGCCCTAATTCTACTTTGAAATATAATTTTATACACTGTCTTTGGACTGAAGTAGTATTTTTTGGGGTTGGTCCGTAAAAAATATTTATCACTAAATTGACAATATTTGATAGTCTGACATACAGAAGATTTGGAGATTTACTTTAAAAAATAAAAAAAATATGTATGTGTTATACGATAGGGTTTTACGTATTTTTATTATCATAACTTTTTAAACTCCCTCGAAATTGAGTTTAAAAAGATTTGAATGATTTACTAAAAAAATTTAATCGTTTTAAGCGCTCTCCAGCCGCTAATCCTGTTTGAAGCTCTAAACAAGCCTTTTTGTACATTTTTTAAGCCTCGCGCGACCTTTCATTTAATTTAGATCAAATCCGCAGAGCACACGGATCGTAAAGAGTAATTTTATAATACGGTTCTTATTTAATTCTTGATAAGATAAAATATTTATTTTTGTTACTAAGAACGCATTGAGATAGAGAAGGTAAGGAAGATTCACGTTCCGACTTTAAACTCAGTCGTTCATATATTAGATTGCAGGGTTACTTAAGGCATCATGAAGACTTTATTTTAAATGATATCTCCGATTCCTTTCATCAAGTTCTGGCTCACACCATTGATTTCTGGTCAAATAAAAAATTTAGTTAGGTAATGTGCATTTGAAATCAGTCATTAAGTCTGTAATGGACCTAATGAGTATACAACGCGGAAATGTCAAAACATTAAAAAAAATTCCGCCTTTCCATATAAAAGTGTGCAGCCGCTCGGGCAACCTTTATGGGAAAGTCGATTTTTTTAGGTTTTTTAGCTGTTATTTTAATTTCATTAAACTATGGTGATTTAGTATAGCCCGTGGTTTGATTTATTATGGGTATATATGTCCCTTCCACCTTGTATAGCTGTAATGGACTTTTTTATATTTTTAAAACCGATAGTACAGAAAGACCTCGGGCCTTTAGTCAGCCTGTTCAAATTTTTGTAGTAATTTAAATAAATACTTATTCAAGAGTCTTCCAAGGTCGCAATGTCACAGTAGCCACATCCAGGAGCTCTACATCGCGGCGACAATGCCATTTTGCGCAACAACCTTTTGTGCGGGCGACCTTGCTTGGTTTTGTTAAATAATTAACTGGCTCTGAAAAACATTTGTCGTGTGTCGCTTCTAGGCTATTGTTGTATCTATGTTAGTAGGTAGTCGTTTGATATTTACCTATGTTTTATGCATAGATACTGCGGGATATTGATGTTTTGTACAAGTTTTGAAGCGTTTTTCTGAATTGAGTTTTACTTTGTTGTTTGTAACTTCGATTTAAAAATCCCTTTACCCTTTATGACTTTTTCTTAAAAACATAATCTAGCATTCATTTTGAAATGATATGTGGGATTTCGGCAGTATTTTGTGATTTTAAAGAAATTGCATATATCAAGGCATATAGCTAGTTTTCGACAGTCAAATACGAACTTGGAAGAAAATACGAGAGTGTAGAAGTTTTCCATACTGATGGTCAAATATGATATGATACATTATATTCTCTTTTAAGTTCATATTTTGACTGTGAAAACCAGTTAAACGCCTTAATATATGCAATTTCTTTGAAATTACATAATTTCGCCAATATCTGACAAGCCGTTTTAAAATAAAAGCTAGACTACGTTTTCATGGGAAAGTCTGATTCTGCTTAGCGTAAGGGGACTCTTAAAGGGCCTCACAGACGACGAAGATACGAAATACTTGTGTCTTATTGTATCATACAATTCAATGGAGCATCACATATTTATGAACATCGTATCTTAGCCGTGTGTGACCTTATGATACCATAGATAATATTGTCGTGAAAAAGATGTAGGTACCACCATATCTTAAGGATCAGATCAAAATATACAGCATCTTATCCGTCTGTGACAGCCTTAATATTGTTGCTGTCACTCATAGGGGTGACGACAGGGTTAGAAAAGTATAAATGTAATTTGTCTGTCTTTAAGATTATCCAAAAATAATGAACGCATATTTTTCAGTTTGCAAAAAATGTGAAAATTCACAAAGATACGATCAAAATTTCCGGAGTGGGGGCTTGCGACGTCACCTCTCGAACGTATTTGAACGTAAATATCGTACGTAGCCGTGACGTCATGCGAAATTTCACTGCGCTGTATCTTTGTCATTTTTTGTTTTTCAAAGAAAAGAAAAAATACATGTACAATATTTTTTAATAATCTAACAGATAAGCCAAAAATATTTTTCCATTTTTCATGTCTCTTTTAAAAAAAAAAATATTTTTTTGGCATTTATTGAAATGAGTAGAGACGAATAGTAAAGCGTAGGAACTTACTTTCGGTGAGATAATCGCACTACCACAGTTTTCGTTTCCAGAGGTTGTCCGTAGTTGGATAACCACATTGGATTGGCCACAAGGGGCATAAACATGTATCGAGGTTCTCCGTGTCTCGCAAGGCACATTAAGTCGACCTCCGTGGCGTAGTGGTCACCATGCTAGGCCGCCACCGATAGGTTCCGGGTTCGATCCCCAGTCAGGGCAAGTTGGAAAATGGCCTTTTTCAAATTGTCCTGGGTCTTGGATGTTTATCTATATATGTATTTGTTATAAAATATTGTATCGTTGAGTTAGTATACCATAACACAAGTCTCAAACTTACTTTGGAGCTAGCTCAATCAGTGTATTTTTTTAAAAAAATAAATATGAACAAAAAAAAAAAAAAGTCATGGGTCCCGCTGTCATCATCAGATGACAACAAAAAAATGTGACAACAGTGTTAGCAACCAGATACACACAAAAATTACCTTTAAATGGAAGCAAACATGCATCATCTCTTTAAAATGTAAATCAGTACGTGCTCAAATAGCGTAAAAACATTTAGAAGAATGAACAGCTATGTAACAAATAATTGGTACCTATACAATATGTAACAATAACCCTGTCCGAACCTTGTAGGAGCAACTCAGACCGTCAATATGAACAATTTTACCTATGGGACCAATGCTTGAAACTCGAAAATAAAATCGATATTTTCATACAAAAGTGTTCGGCCGGCCCTGTATGAAAATGTAGATTTTTTCTTCGAGTTTCAAGTATTGGTCCAATAGGAAAAGTTATTCATATTGACGGTCTGAGTTGCTCCTACAAGGATCGGACAGGGTTTTTGTTAAATATTGTATAACATAGTAACGAGTGTTGTTAATAAGAATTACTTGTACAAGTAATCTTTTTTCTACGACATCATCGCCTGTAATTACTAATTAATGTGCTTAAGTATAGATAAAGGTCATGGCTATTAGTTGTAACAAGAGGTTAAATTAGTTAAGGGGCTACCTAAATTTTTCCGGGTCCAGTGCTGCCCCCATTCGAAATAAATAATTTGAAAGGAGATATCATTTAAATCTTGCTTTGGTCAAGCCCTAGATAACCCTTCAAACTGTTTTATAAACTTCTGTTTATAGTTTAAAGTGAGAAAGTGAACCATTTTTTTTAGCAATTTTTGCCAAAAGTGGCCGTTTTTTTTTTGCGGAAATGTTAAAAAGTTTCACGTTCTCAATTAAAAATATAAACGGCTTGAACATGGCAAAACTTTAAATGATATTTACGTTTGTTTCGAATGATTTATTTGTTAAAACGGGGCTTTAAACGGGGGCAGCACTGGACCCTGAAAAATTCAGGTAGCCCCTTGATAAAATCTGCTTAGGGAAAGATTTTTCTTTACGACTTAATTCCCTGTGTTCTCATTTGAAAAGAGCAAGAACAACCACCTGTTTCTGTGTTCAAATCAAATGACTACATAAATGTCACACCGTATTAATAGCTTTAACTATAAATTGATCCAAAAAGATTCATTGAAAGCTGACATTTTCAGTTTGGCTCGCTAGACGAACAGTTAAAAATAACAAGAAGCATAGACAAACCTTTTAATACATCACTCGTGACTACTATCAATAGATTTTCCACGTAAACCGGCCGATTAGAAGATTATCTCCCAGGTTAGACGACGCTGAAGATGTTTGTCTAGTTTAAATTTAGTTGAATAATAATAGGGCAATAAACCGACTGGATGAAGATGGAACTTGATTGTAACAGCTTTGGTAAAGGTTACACGTTTTAAAATTAGTCGGTTGTCGAATGAGGCAGATTGCACGCGCGTCTTGTCAGTAACAAACTACGCGCGAACGCACGCGTACCGCGGATAGAACGGGAATCCGAAAATTTGAATTTAGAACGTGGTGTGCTATTTATAAAAAAAAAATATTGTGTACGCTCTGGAGTGCAGTGAACTTTGGGTTTTATTTTTTTATGTTACGCGCGAAGGAAAGTGGTTTTGGATGGAAGTCATTTTAGGTACAATTTTTATATCATTTTCAGTTTTTTTTAAATAAAAGTTCCTATAAGAAATCGAAATATGAGATATAATGTGGCTGGTTAGTGAGTAGGAGGCAACTGCTCTAGCTAAACTCTTCGCATATATAAAAGTGCAATGTGCATATTGCAGGGCAATGCAGTGACATAATTTTGGCGCGTGAATATGCTAAATATTTACACTCGTTGTAACAGAAATAAGTGATATTGGTCGGCATGTTATACACTGATAGATAAAAAATTATTTCTGTAAAAAAAAACTGTTCTACGTAAATTGAGCAATTGGGTTTATAAAAATATGTAGAAAATATTTGTTTAATCGCGTATGATAGGAATTACGAGTACCTCCTGAAGTTGTTCATTAACAGTTACTGATTATACAATTTATCCTGTAAATACATATTTGTATTATTTACTTGTCAACTTAAATTCTGAATAATTTTTGCCATGGCACATCTAGTACAACGTTCTTAAATTTATGTTTTGTTTCGAAACTTAAAAAGCTTTTTTTTAATGACACATATTATAACATTTTTGTTAAAAATAAAGATGACCTACTCTAATATTTTCAAATAAAAAAGTACTAAAAGTAAATTTCGTTGAGAAAATATTTGAAAAAAGCATAATGTAAGATAAGATACGATAAAATTTCTTTATTGCACCAACTTAGTATGACAATTATCAAAAGTACATTTAAAATCTAGTAGGTACAAAGGCGGGCTTATCACTAAAGCGATTCCTTTCAGCCAACCTTTGGGTCAAGAAGACTATAAAAGATGTGGGGGAGTTGGCGCAGTTAGAGTATTACAGTGTAGAAAATATAAGTATGCTTTATGCGAAGTAATAAATAATAGAAGTACCTACTATAACAAATAAATGAACAATAAAGTCATATAAATACATAAACTATAAAATTTGTACGAACATTAAGAAAACTAAATGAAAGTAGCCAGTGAAAAGAAAAGAAGTAAAGAGATATTAGTCAGAGCTAGAGGAAAGGTGATGGGACGTCACTAAATCTTTGAATTTTTCAATGATTGCACTTTACGAATATCCAATGGCAAAGCATTCCAAAGTTTTACCGCCTGAACTGAGAAAGAATTAGTAGAATTAATGAGTAGAACAGGAATGTAGAGTCAAGAAGAGATTTATATTTCTAGTTTTATAGGCAGATATAATTAAATATATCATCACGTCATCATCTGTGCGGGGTAGACAAAGCCTGGGACCATAAGACTCAAAGGCTAAGTTAAGCGTGATGGTGTGAAGACTGCCTCCGTGGTCCAGTGGTCACGGCGTTCGCCTTGTGACCCGAAGGTCATAGGTTCGAATCCCACTAGGAAAGCATACTTCGTGAAAAATTGTTTCCAATCTGGTTAGGATATTGCAGGCTTGAATCACCTGATTATCCGAAAAGATAATTCCATGTTTCAAAAGGCACGTATAAAGTATGGGTTTCGAACGCCACCTAGCGTTTGCTCAAACCCATCCAAGGATTGGTTCTGGTCTACCCTGTCGTTTGCATAGGTCAGACAGCAGTCGCTCTGTGTAAAAACCAGTAACCTCGTCAAATCACCTCGGTTAGGTAGCGGACCCCGGGGTCTTAAGCGTTACCTCTAAGGATGCAACCGGGAAAATGCGGGAGGATGATGGTGTGTCTGAAGATAGAATAACCAGGCATGTGCTAGTTGAACTCGCGCAGAATGGTTCCGTACCATTACAAAGTCAAAAACAAAAGATAAGGTATGATCTATTGAAATAATAGGTATTATGTATAGAAAATCACGTTTATTGTATGTAAGCCTTACTTAAATATTTATTTTATTTGGTTGTTAGCATTTGTTGTAATAGCGGCAACAGAAATATACATAATCTGTAAAAAGTTCAACTGCATTGCTATCACCGTTCATGAGATACAGCCTGATGACATGAGTCTTAGTAATAGGGTCCTTTGGGTACGGTACCCTAAAAATCAAATCAAAATATAAATATGTTGCTATTGCTAGCTGCATCCCTGACATGATTTACATTCTCTTCCATTCCCTTGATCGGTTTTTACGATCTGCGCGAATCCATGCAATCTTTTTCGATATCTTTTCATGCTGATATTTCATTCTAGGAGAAGAAGAATCTCTATTTCCTAAGAATACTACTAATATATACGATACACTCTCACGTCTCTATCTATAACGGGGAAAAAAGCAGTTCGGCTCTTGCGGCTCTACGCAGACAGAGCCCAGGATCGCAAAACTCAAAAGCCACTTTACGCGTGATGATGGACGAGAAGGTGGAAAAAGGAATCAAAATTGTGATGGATTGCCAGCCGCATCACCTGTTAACATACATACATATTTTCACGCATGTTTCTCATGCGGGTAGGCAGAGACTATGGATTTCTACTTGCTACGATCCTTGCAAACCTCTTCTGCTTCGTCAACACACATCACCACCATTTACCTTTCTTCCGAATATCTGCAATTTGGTCGCAGTCGAGGTCGACCCTGTCCAGTACATTTTAACGTGGTTTGCATTTTTGCCAATTCCTTCGATCAACTTTCCCCCTAAGAATTTATTTATTTAAATGTTAAAACCGTACATACATATATAATATTACGTCTTCATCCCTAATGAGGTAGACATGGCTCAAGGCCACAAGACTTTAGTTGTGGTAGAGTGTAGAGCCACGCTACCGGCAAAACTCTGTTTTGCTAGTAGCATGAATGGGCCGGTACGAGTACGTCCGAGGAAATACCACACTCTCACAGAAAATCGACGTCTGAGTAGTAGCGTCACCGCTTCTATGCTTTGTTTGGTGAGTGAGAAAGCCGGAGCCCGTTTTATTTTTATAAAATATACTCCAAAAAATCTGAGTTGAATAGCCTATTGTTAATATCTACATACCTACTTAATTGAAACCGAAAAACACAACACACTTTTAGTATCGCAATCGCGTAAAAAGTGGATCTTGGCCACTTTTTACGTCAGCCTCCACCCAATAATGCCACTTTTTGTGTCTATAATAATAAAATAGAGGTTTTTCCTTACAATTGATGCCTTGAACGACTCCAATAAGCATTGCACTGATTGCAATAAAAACTTTGTTTGCCAGGCAAAATACAAAAATCCCGACTTTTAAGCGTAAATTTAAACCGCTTAGGGTAAAACACGGGTAGTCGCCACGAAGGGATAGTTGCCTTGATTGCAATTTCTCTAGTTTCGCGAATGAAACATGTTATTTCATATATCTATCAAGAGACTGCAACTACTACTAGGCTGACTGTGTTGCATGTCTGTGTGATTGCATGGGACGGCTAGGTGCGATCAAAGTTTTTGCAGGATAAATGTCCTCGTTCTCGACGGGGCATCTATCCTAAATGTAATTTACATGGATTAGGCAACTATTCTCTATATGAGATCTTTCATAAATTTGAAGATAATGAACCAAAGTAACCACCCGTTTTAAAAATAAAGAATCTTGCTTTTTATACAAAGAGATATAAAGTAATTTAAAAAAGTAGCGCAAGTATCCTGGTTTTACCCTAACCGATTTCCGTCAAACATAGTTAAGAAGCAACTCGATCAAGTCAGCTTTCAAACCGTATCGAAATCGGCCCATTATTTTAGGTGCTACGGACGCCACAGACAGGCACACATATAAACAGACACGTCAAATTTATAGCACCCCCCCTTTTTCATCGGGGGTTAAAAAATAGGTACTTACACTGTTTGTTCGTTTGTTTTTGTGTGTGCAAGTGGCCAACACTGGTGTCCATTCAAGGCCATTTTCCAACTTGCCCTGACCGGGGATCGAACCCGGAACCTCTGGGTGGCGGACTAGCACGGTGATCACTACGCCAAAGAGGTCGTCATTGAAATAATTTAACGCCGTGCAATTAAAATATCAAGCGACTAATTATTACTTAACACCTCTTACTTAACCTTAGATTGAGATCATGAATTAGTTGACTATTTTAGTTTAATTCAGTGGAAACTGAGTCATCATCATTATTCGAGCGTATTCCCGGTTGCATCCTCAGCGGTAACGCTTCAGACCCCGGGGTCCGCAACCTAACCTAGGTAATTTGACGGAGTTACTGGTTTTTACACAGAGACTGCCGTCTGACCTCCGCAACCCAAAGGGCAGACCAGAACCAATCCATGGATAGGTTTGATGAGCAAACGCTAGATGGCGTTCGTAAGGAAACTGAGTATTCTTTAATAATGGTAAAAGATATAGATTTTAAAACCTAAAACCTGAATACTTTATTTTTATATTTTATTTTTTATTATTTTAAAGACTACAGGAAGATTCTTGTAGAAAGGTACGTTTATCCAGTGAATGCAAGCATAGCAGGGAGAAACAGCTATATTTATATATATTTTTGAAATGTGATACCCTACACGGTGTGATTCGATTAATTTTTTTTTAGTTACTTACTTTTTGGCCTTCAGAGGGCGCCATATTGAATTTATTGAGACGTCATTGCATATAGCCCATAATCAGCGTAAAGACAAGACAATTCCAATGATACCTCTTTTGTTCAGGTACTATATCATAGAATATACATAGTGGCAAAACCATAACCCTCCTTTTTTGTTTCGCCGTAGTCGGGTAAAAAGTCTACTGATAATTAGCATATTTAAAAAAATCAACATACTTTTCTCAAATTCACTTGTATCATGCATGAGGTTTACATTGAGCAGATGGTGAAGAATCAGATCTCGTTCACATTTGATGAAGACATCATGCAACAATCATCAAAATGCTACATATAGGATGTTAGGCATTTCTTCATATCTCTAAAGTTCTTCGTCCAACTAGATGGTAAATACTTTTAATTAAAAAATAATTATCATATTAAAAATAGTTTATCAATTGGTAGAAGTAAAAAACAAACAATTGAAAGCCTCCTCCTTTTTAAGTCGGTTAAAAACGAATTTTTATAAGATGTCGCAACTCGCAATAATTACCAATATGTATATATACCGTGCAGAAGATATTAATAAAATTCGATAAAGTCAAAATGGACGGCAGAGACTTTGCCTCAGTTTTTAATATAATTTAATATAAGTTATTTTTATTTATTTTTTAGTTAATTAGTTAGTAAGTTTTAATTTTAGGCTGTATTTTATTTTGCTAATAGTGTACCTATTAGGTTTTTTAGTTTCTTGTAAATATTTTATATCTTTGGAACAAAAAATAATATGAAATACAAATCGTTGTTACACGGAGATATATCAAAATAAACTTAATGTCGCAATTTTTTTCTATTTTATTGCCAAAATGAGTTCGTATTTCCTTTAAAAATGTAAGTTCGTCAAGCCCGGGGATTTGCGGAAACCGGGTCGATTTTCCAACATCACAATAGTGACGATGATTTTATTTTTTAAATTTCCCAAATACGTCTGTGGTAGCAAATGATAGACATAGTAAAATTTTACATTAAAGTTAAAGTTAAGATAAGTTAGTGGGCCTTATGATAGTCGCGGAACTACCGAAGTCTTATCGGTTGTTCCGCTACTCGCTAGGTATAAATATCCGTAGCGCCATCTATTATTTGCTAAAGAAAGCCCTAATTTTCAGGCGTTAACATCAATAACTTTTGAAGGGCCAATCGATTTTTATCAATCATAGCTGAGAACCACTGCAAGGGAACTTGATTGAAAAAACCTCATCGAAATCGGTCCATCCGTGCCACAGATAGACACAGACAAACAGACAGAGTCCGGCTCACATTTGGCTGGTTATACGTGAATCTGTCGGTAGTAGTTTAAACATTTATCAAAGTTTTTGTCCATAGCTCCAAATTCTTTTATTCATTTGTTTTACTGATCTCAAAATTATTCCAGTTTTTACCTGGATGTAATATTTTATCTGAGATTCCTAAACAAAAACACAAAAATAGAGTCAGTACAGAAGTATACCTGCCCATCTTGAAGTTTATCTACTGTTAGGTAGCGGACCCCGGGCTCTGAAGCGATACAGCTGAGGATGCAACCGGGAATATTGGAGAATGATGATGATGATATACTAGTTAAGTAATAAATAAGCATGCTTCTTCTTTTTCTTCATAATCGCGTCCCTAGAAGAGCGTTTACTTTACGCCATGTTTAAGTGGCACGAACATTTCTCGAGCTTCTCCGTGCTTCGGAAGGCACGTATAAGCCGTTGGTCCCGGCTGTCATCATTGTATGCCAGTCGTCAAGCTATGTCAGATGCCATTAGGCAGCTTGAAAAATCTGACACTAGTGTTGGCCACTTACACACACGAAAAGCAAGCAACTTTACGCCGCCTAGGCAGGAGTCGTAAGAAATCGTATTCTATTCTGCCTGCATTTCCAATTCTTATTAAATTTATACTCTCAATCCCGTTTGACCCTTTGGGTACGAACCATAAAAAGACTAGATGATGATGCTAGCATCCAAACTTATTGGTAAAAGAGGTGCTGGTGTAGCTTGTAGCATTTTTGATGCAATATCTATTTCCCCTTTTATTAATTTACTAGCTGCACCCCGCGGTTTTACCCGCGGAAAAAGTAGCCTATGTGTTTATCCAGGATTTCAGCTTCCTGCATACCAATTTTTTTCAAAATTGGTCCAGCCATACATACACGCACACTCACAAACTTTCCTCTTATTTATTTTTTATCGTATAGTTTAATTTTAGAACGAAGTTCCTTTTCGGATGGTCCGACAATTTTTTCCTTCACGAATTAAAGTGAAATGTTATTTCACAAATTTGCCTATCTCGCCCATAGTTCAGTTCGTAAAGCCTGAGATGGTCGGTATTCCCGGTTCAAACCCAGCAAATGGCAATATTTTTAATTTTATTTAAGTTTTTAACTTTTTCTAAACTTTGTTTTATTTTAATTTATTATTAAAAAAGTGTAAGATTTTTCCGTCTTTCTTAAGTAACTTCGTTCCAACCGAGTGTCCCACAACACTTGCTTTCGTTTTTTATTTAATTTACGTTTATTGTAGAGCAAGAAACATTCCGCTTTTTTTAAGGTTGCATTTCTGCATATTTTGTATTTTGCGCTAGAGTCCCGCGGCTGGCAGTCGGCCAACATGGCGGTTCCGTATATTAGTGACGTTCCGTTTACCGCAGTGCTCTAATTATGCAATAACCATTTAAAATAAACTTTGTTTGGGCAAATGCGCTCGTAAAAGTTTTTTTTTTCGCTGTAGTTACCCATTTATATGTCCTAACATAATAAAACTTAAATATAATGTAGGTAATGAAACTACATTTTTGATAGCTTTCCACAAAAAGGTAGGTTAAATAGTTGCTAGAGTTATAATCAGCCTTGAAGTTAACTTTAAGTTTGGACATTACCTTTGGGCCCTGTTTTATCCGACTACAGCGAAGTCAAGAGGAAGGGTAATAGTTTTAGCAGTCTAAGCAGTAATGTATATTACGTTAACGACCTCTGTGGCGTAGTGGTCACCATGCTAGTCCGCCATCCAGAGGTCCCGGGTTCGATCCCCGGTCAGGGCAAGTTGGAAATTGCCTTTTTCAAATTGTCGGGGTCTTGGATGTTTATCTATATATGTATTTGTTATAAAATACAGTATCGTTGAGTTAGTATCCCATAACACAAGTCTCGAACTTACTTTGGGGCTAGCTCAATCAGTGTAATTTGTCCGTGTATATTTATTTTTTTATATTTATATGTCTGTTTCACCATAGCATCTGACTCGCTTGTCCTATTTTCAAAAATATATCTATGGAGCCGTCAATATAGTCCGAGTGACATTGGATACAATTTTGTACGCAAAAAATTTATATAACGAATGTTACTTGTTACATAAAAACAATTGAATTTTTTTTTCGATATCGTGTAGGGTATCATACGAAAGGTCTTAATTAGCACATTTTAATCATATACATTGTTAGCCGTATATCTCTCCCGTAGTTGGGAATCAGTTTTTTTATCCTTATACCTTGTCTAAGTAATGAGTATGCGAGAACGGAAAGTACCTACATACAACATTACTAAATCTAACAAAAATGTTTAGCGAGAAAATAAGTACCTACGAGTAAGGTCTGACACCTCTAGCCCAATAATAGATTCACACATTCCTATGTCAAACACCAAAAAAAACTCAAACCCTGACCATCCAATTCTCAATTCGAAAATTGGAATAGTAAACAATGCTGCCAACCTTGATGCGCTTACGAAAAAGTTACGCAACGTAGAGATGTGCACGCGTCGACGTCGATAGTCGATGAAGCGCGCTAGGTCAAGGCCAAATTTAATCGATTCGATATTATTCTGATTGATCGTGACATGATTTTAAATTCGTTTCTCAATGAGTTCAGATAGTGATCTCAAAGTTTCGATACTCGTTCTGAATTTTAATGCTGAATAATGTGGAGCAGTTTTATTTCGATTCTTTAACTGATTTATCATGATAATGAGACATTTCTAATGGTGAAATAGTGTGAAATGTCTTTATTTTTGTAACACTTGGTCGTCAACTATTGCAAGAATACCTCAAGGAACATATTTGATTAAGTAGATATCTATATTTTTGGGTATGAATCTGTAATTTTAATAAATTTATGATCGCTGATTATATTATAGGTACGCGTATATGCTGTTGCGACGGTTTGAATTTATATATTCATAGTAAAGATAAATGTAGGTAATTATTACAAAAACTAAAAACTCGACTGCCCTTTTTTAAATACCCAGTGTCACTTTCACAGTAAATACGATTCTAACGACACCTCTCAAGCTAAAATCCATCAAGCCGTTCAGGCTGCTGAGCGTGCCAAACAATTATACATACATACATACATATACTCTCGAAAAACATAACCCTTCTTCTGGCGCAGTCGGGTAAAAGGAACATAAACTACAAATCTGGGTGAAATGTACGTTTTTGCAACTTAGTCGTCGTAGGCAACACATAATACCCATAGGCTATGGTAACCACCTTACATGCAGGTGGTCCACCTCCTGGTGGACGCCTGCTTTAGGTGGCCACACTCGCATACAGATATTATGTTTATTTTTCATTTTAGTTGAAATCCCAAGTGACTCGATCGCGTATATGTTTGGCTTAAATCCGGGGATAGCCAATAATTCAACACCAAAATGTTTAATTAACGGCCTGTTTGCGTTCAAGTCTGCTACGGTTGGTTAAATATAGAAACTTAGAGCATTTATTGTTTAAAAGGACAAAACAAAATAAAATATTTATAAAGAAACTAGATGGTGCAAGTACTTTAATTGATTTGGGTTCATTAAAATATAGCTACATAATTGAATAAAGAAAAGAGAATAAGACAAGACATCATCAATGTGTGAATTTGGCTTTATCTACTTAGAATACGTAAGTATGAAAATAACTGAAATCCCAAAAAAGAAATGCTGGCTGTTGTATTGGGTAGATGACTGGGTCAATAATAAAGTTCATAAAATAAAAACGTCACAAAATAGTGTCACTTTTCATTGGTCATATTCATTTTCAACATGATTTTAAATTTATTAATGCTGAAAAACTGATATCGAGCCCTATTTGACTTCAAAAAGCATGACGTCATGCTTTTATATTTGAAACAAAATCTTATAGAATATGTTTGTTTTGACGTTTAGAAAAAGGTGTCTGATTTGACTTATTGTCATCTAGCAGATTGTGCATAAATTTGTTTTTTTTTTTTCGTTTTTTTTTTCTTTTAATCTCAGTTTGTTTAAAAAACACACTTGTATACATTAAACATCTCTTAACTCTAGGTCTAATATTTACGTGATCGTGATCATAAAAACACATCACATACTCTAATGTATTCATATTGTAAACTATTACAATGGAGCTATATACGTGACTTTATTGTCTTTGTTGATTTATTTTTACAATAAAAAATATGATTTATAATGATAACATGATGTAGTTATAATCAAGTTACCTATATGCACTTATGTATTTAATATATGCATATTTATGTTGCGAAGAAATAATTATCCTTTTATAACTAACGTCTTGAAAGATACTTATTTAAGTGATAAATCCGTGCTTGCATATATTTATATTTTCGAATTTTGTGGTACTCTAGTCCTTTAATACAACAACATCTGCAGGAAAACCTATTTACATTTAAAAAAAAAACAACTTCATTTTCTCTCAGGAGTTGCTTCCATATCTCTAAAGCTCTTCATCATATCTTTACCAAATTAACGGGGGACCAACTTGGTACTAAAGGCTTGAAATGAAAGAAAACCGGCCAAGTGCCAGTCAGACTCGCGCACGAAGGGTTCCGTATCATTATCTATAAAAAATCAAGTTTTTAGTATTCGTTGTTATAGCGGCAACAGAAATACATCATCTGTGTAAATTTTGACAGTCTAGCTATCACGGTTCATGAGATACAGTCCGGTGATATACAGACGGACGAACGGATGGATAGCGGAGTCTAAGTAATAGGGTCCCGTCTTTACCCTTTGGGTCCCTGAAAAGAATACTCAATCAAATTCTGTTCACCACTGGCAACGATACCGCGTAAGCGTAACATGCATACTTTCAAAAAAAAAACGGGTCGAATATAACCTCCTTCTTTTCGAAGTTGGATAAAAAAGACCTGTACTCGAGCAAGTAGGTAAAAAGTCACAAAGTACCTATCTACTCGTACCTAATTCAATAACGCTTCACACCGCGTCACGCGTTAAGTGACTGCTGAAGGTCGCTGCTTACATTGACACAATTGTAGCGAAAAAAAAAACAATTCTAACGTCTATTTGTCCGCATTAGAGTTGGAATTTGTAAAATATGCTTTATTTATTTCGATGGAATAAAAAGTTCCTAATTATCTTGACAATTAAGAGTAAGTAACACATAAACAGAGGTCGGAATTAGGTAGAGTTATTTATGTACTTACACTGATTTCATACAGCGAAAGAATAAAGTGGATATGCCTCAAATCCCGGGATTAATTTTAAAAGAGCAAAAAAATCCCGTGATTTCTTAAATAAAAAGTTATTAACTTCTACACAATTTAAATCTCTGCACGCGCGACGTTGCCAATATGTAAAAACGAATAAAAATACTAATGTTAACGAATAAAAATACCAATAAAAATTGTATGTTAATTAACTTTGTTTTATTTGTCTTATCCGTCACTAAGGTTTTTATTATTTGTACGATTTCCATTAGAAATTCCGGTAAGATCCATATTAATATCAACATATTGATGCAAGTACATAAATAACTCTACCTAATTCCGACCTCTGACACATACAGTTGTGTCGCGAGTTAGGCGATTCGCACACTGCTCCGCACCCGCTGCGTAGCGCGGGGCCGGACTGTGTGCAAGTATCTCAATTTGTATAGAAAACGCATAGTACAACACGTTACGCAGCGGGATGCGGAGCAGTGTGCCAATCAGCTTGCTAAAAAAATAAATCTTTTTATGTTTCGTTATGAGTAAACATAAATAAAACTTCACGACAACTATAATACAGGAAAAAGTTTACAGACTAGCTGATCATCATCATCCGACCGTATTCCCGGTTGCATCCTCAGCGGTATCGCTTCAGAGTCCGGAGTCCGCTACCTAACCTAGGTGATTGGACGAGGTTACTGGTTTTTACACAGATCGACGGCCGTCTGACCTCAGCAACCCAAAGTGTAGACCAGAAACAAACCTTGGATAGGCTTGAGAAAACGCTACATGGCGTTTGCTTATCTGATTTTTTAAAATGACTGTTCTGACTTCACCATTTTTCACTTTCAAATAAGTTTAATATATTTTCCTAAACTATTAACATAAAAAGGAGGTTGACATTAGCTCACTTTGTGTGGCAAGAAATAGGCAAATATTTATTTAAAATTCACATTAATATCGATACAATAAATTATTAGTTTAACGTCGCTACATAATCTAAAGAAGATATAGAGATCTTATCTACACTTCTTCTATCAAAACGACTTAGCTAGAACTAAGTTTCTTGTTTTAAGGACTTTATTTAGGGTTAGGCTAGGCTATTTCCTTGATTGCCCTTTGTATTCATTTTAGGACACTTTTGGTTTTTTTACACAAATATAAAAAATAAGATGGTGTTGGAACCTTCAGTCGCCGATACGATGTGTAAAATAAGAGGCATTTTATGCGTAATAAATCGAACCGCGGTCTATACTAGATCACAATAGTATAAATAATAGTAAAAAAAAGCATTTTCGTACAAAAGTGTGCAGCTTGGGTAATTTGTGTGGGATTATCGATTTTTTGGTTTTTGACTGTTATTTTAATAAATAAGTATTATTATACTATACAGATCTAATATAGAGCGTAGTTTGATTTATTACCAGATGTCGGAATTAGGTAGAGTTATTTATGTACTTGCATCAAAATGTTGATATTAATATGGATCTTCCTGAGATTTCTAATGGACAATCCTGTGTTGTTAACAATATTGCAAATAAATAATAATTAAAACCTCAGAGATAGATAAGACAAATAAAACAAAGATAATTAACACACTATTTTTATTATTATTTTCATTAGTATTTTTGTTAGTTCTTACATATTGGCAACGTCGAGCGTGCAGTTGTGTAAAAGTAAATAATTTTTAATTTATAAATAACAGGATTTTGCTGCTTTAAAATTAATCTCGGGGTTTGAGGCAAATCCACTTTACTCTTTCGCTGTATGAAATCAGTGTAAGTACATAAATAACTCTGCCTAATTCCGACCTCTGTTTATTACGCTTAAATATCTTTTCCTTCTGTTTCAATGAGAGCCGTTTCCTAATACATTTGTTATTATTATGATTACATATACAATGTCTTTGATTGACTGATTATCACATGATAGCGAGAGAGAGATATCATTAAAAACGTGCTAACTGCTTTAATTGCATTGATACTTCAATAACCAGTTGTCACGTATCAAGATAATGAATTTAAATAATTATGATTAGTTTAGCTCCTCTTTTAACCGATAACAGTTTAAAAGGGGTAATTTATTTTATTTTGTTTCGTAGTGTAAAGTAAAATTATCATTATTATCAAGTATCACGTCATTTTTGTGAGAAGTTGATCGGCCGGCCGCTGTCCGATATCAAACCTTAACTTTGTGACTATGGCCTAAGTACAATAGGGATTCCGGGTTCGATTCCCGGTCAGGGCAAGTTGGAATATGGCCTTTTTCAAATTGTCCTGGGTTTTGTATGTTTATCTATATATGTATTTATTATAAAATATAGTATCGTTCAGTTAGTATCCCTTAACACAAGTCTAGAACTTACTTTGGGGTAGCACATAGGTGTTATTTGTACTTATATATATATTTATTTATTTATATGTGAACTGGGTAAAAAGTATATTCTATTATATTATTTAGTCTGTCAACAAGATTATCCAAAAATAAAGGATCTATATTTTTTTCGTATAGCAAAGTAGTCAAATTCACAAATTCGCTTCGAAGTTGCGGAGTGGGAGTGATTTACGTCACCTTTGGTTAAAAATCGTACCTGATCTTGACGTCACACGAAATTTAAATGCGCTGTTTCTTCGTCATTATTGGCTTATCAGACAAAAGAAAAAATACGTTTACCATACTTCTTAATAATCTAATAAGCTAAAAATTGTTTTTTGGTTAATCTACCTCACTATTCCTGCACGATGTTTGTGGTTATGCTTAGTGACATGAAAATGTAGATGAAACCTTTGACAGCGTGGAGAGTGTGTCAAATCCTCTGGCTGCTCTGGCCAAGTATGGCTCTGGTAGTACAGAAAGGATCGTGCAGTTGTGCTCCTGCAGTGCAGACTAAATGATGATAATGATGATATGCCTTTTTATGAAATAACACCTTCAAAACAGAAGAAGGTTATTAATTCGAATGATGTATGATTACTCGAAGGTGCCTGAAACAATTTGGAAAATTCTTTTTTTTTTAAGTGCATACATGCGTGGTCGTCCCATATAAATTTTAACAAAATCGTTTGTGTACTTAGGCGTTAAAGTTTTTTTTAAGTTTTGAAAAATTATTCTTCCATCTATTTGCCACTTTTCTCATTTTTTTTCCAGTCTAGTGCCTCGTATAGTGAATTGCAATATGTGTTAGTGCCAAGTGTTAATCAAACAGACATAATGATCAACGAACGATTAGTGAGCAACATGGCCTACTACGGTAAGTTTTAAACCTAAAAATTCTCATGCACGCCTCATAAACGGAGCGTTGAGGTAGTGTTCTGATCTCAACATGTTTAGGGTTAAGCATTTTTCTGGTCTCTATTTGTTCATATTGTATTAATACAGTAATATAAGTACAGAGACAATGAAGAACAACCCTTTTATAAACACATTTATTACTTGTAGAAAAATATATATATTTTTTTTTATATATAAGCCTTATGCGGCGTACATTTTTGGATTTCCCAAACTATTTTTTTAAAGGGCATACTACGTAACGATTGATCCCATAGGAATTTTATTAAAATCGGTAATGTAGGTATTTTGGTGTTAAGATATACGTAGAGCGTTAAAATTCCGGAGTGGGGTCTTGAGACGTCACTTTTGAGTGAAATTTGTACCAAGGCGTGACATAGCGCGAACTTGCAATGCGCTGTGTCTTCGTAAGTTTTTGTTCATCAGAGAATAGAAAAAATACGTGTATAATATGTTTTTAATAATCGATCTAATGGGCCAATCAAACATTTTCAGTCATCATGTCTATAGTGGAACTCGATGGCCCAGCGGTTATGTAACACGGGGCGTGGTTAACACTTTAGATGACTACAGCATATTCCGTGCTTCGGAATGTACGTTAAAGCCGTTAGTCATTTTTGGGGAAAGTGGTATTTTATGTGCTATGAACTAAATCAACCCATAACCTCTCGAGACCCTCGCTTCGACACCAGCTCGAATCCGGATTTTTTCAATAAGTACATATTAAAAATAAAACACCTTTATAAGAACATTTCTCAACGAGAACTATGCCAGGGCAGTGCCAGGGCGCCAGTCCGATATATAGGTCATCTAGGCTCGCCTGTCCTACATTCCGTTGCCATGACAACGGCGGCCATGTTGCCGTCGCTATGACAACGCGCATGCGCGCAAGAAATGTCAAACGATAAGGCGTGTCTTCCAGCTGGGCGATAAAAATGCAAATAAAGAATGCAGTTTGTGTTTTATTTGAACATGTTGCCTTAGAATTTTGTTTCATTTGAAATTACTCTGTAGTAAGTGCAGCACTTAGACATGAGAGTTATGGCTATTACTGAAGGTACAGTTGTCTGGCTGGAGTCTCTGGTACCGAGATACCCTAGAACCAAGGACTCTATTTTGATTTTATTTAAAACCCGTTTTCCAAATATTAATTTTCATGCTGATATTACCTATTTTTAAGTTAATGACAAATATCAATAACTTAGATTTTTAATTACTTAATTATTTTTGAATGTAGACCAGCCTGTTCGGAAAACAACTGGCAGTCAATAAATGTATCTTTTTCTTATTTCTGACTACGGGCCTGTGTTTTTTTTTTTCATTTTTCAAACTTATCAAAAGTGATGATGAGTGACTTCAACATTCTTGGAATCAATATTCTCGGAATTTAACATTTTTCGAATTGAACATTTGAGAAATTGAACTTAATGGTCCGAAAGGGATTTTTTGTATGTTACTTTACTTATTATAATAATGTGAAAGCTCTTCTAGCGAGTAGGCAACTAATACTCTGGAAATGAATTTCTTTCGGCGTTTCTTCTCAGCAGTGGTCGTTGCCAAGCGCTGGTATCGGTAACTTTTCTTCAAAAATAAATTAGATTTAAATATACTTTACACGTAATGTAAATTATACTTATTGACGTGTAAAAGTGCCTGTAGAGGGCTAATCATTGCATAAACATTTGAATTTTTTTAATGAACCGACATCAATCCATTTACGGCTAAAAATATAAATAAATATTTTGGAGATGTGCTAATCAAGACCTTATTTGATACCCCACTCGATATCGAACAATTTTTTTTGACTCGTACTTTTTTGTAAGTAGGTATATAAACATTCGTTATACATATTTATTACATAAATATTTTAGCTTATATCACCCAGAAAATAATGAGAAATCGATTGACACCATTTGTGAAAATTGGATAAGCGGTTCGCATGCTACTATACACAGTCATAGACGGCTAAAATCTTTACCCTTCCTCTTGGCTTTGCCGTAGTCGGAAAAAAACCTCCAGTAAAAAAGAATTCACAAAATCACGCTGACTGATCCCACACAGAAAACAGTGCTGTCATTTCTGTGGTTCTGTCGTTTGTAACAGATAGCCATTCAAACGAAAAATCACTTTCTCTAAAACAATAGTGAATATTCGATGGATTGCGTAAAACTCGTAAATAGAATTCGGATAGATGAGAAATGTTATTGTTGTTTTCAATGCTTTGGAATATTAGAATTCATTAAAATACAAAATTATCAATAGCCTTATTCTCATAGGAAATTTTTGTTAACCACTCGCCTAAAAAATACGTCATTTAAGTATTTTATCGCAACAAAAATGTTGCGTCTCGGACTTTTGGTCCTTTTTTAAAAATTAGTTTTTAATGTATAGTTGCTTATGATGTAAACCTATATGCAATGTATGTTACAAACATAGCCCATCAGGCTTTGAATTATTTTTAATTTATTTTAATTACTAAGATTTTTTATTACTATAAAAATACTTAGTAAGTAGGTGTATCTACTTACAATGAAACTCCGATTATTTATAGACGCCTGGAGTGGACCTATTCGGAAAATTCTATTGAAATTTTGTTTGAAAGGTTACGTTTTGTTTGCAAAAATACTTGCTTTTTTTGTTTTGTAAAATTACTAAAGCACACTAACTAATACACACTAAAGTTATCCCTAATGTAATGGAGCAGACGGAGCATTTTCTGTCTTCCGGCTCTAAGCTGATCATATCCAGGGCCGCAAGACAGAGAGGCCAGTCTAGCGTGATTGAAAAAGAAAAATGAATTCAAAATATTGATGGCTAGCCAGAGGCGTAGCAAGGCGTGGGCGACAAGGGCTCCCGCCCACGGCCTCGCGGTCTATAGCTTAGGACATCTTGCGCGTGAGCATCCGAGTTTTTTTAAGAGACCTTGCGTGCCTACAATGCCTATATGCATCAACAACAAGCGAACATACGCGTACGTGACCCTTTTAAGGGGTTGTCAAAATACCACGTTTGGACACGTGAGGGAGGGGGGTTTGGTCTTCCATGGAAATCTTGACACTTTTTCGAGCTATTTTCAAATTATAGCGCACAGCATTCGGCATTTTTAAAACTTACTGGCACATATTTATTATACATTTAATGAAGGGTTTTTCCTCATTTTTTGATCAAACTTGTTAGATATGATAAATACGCAGGCACTCTTGACGTCTCGCAGCAAGCAGACAATATAAACCAAATATTCTTTTTTACGGTTTGTTTGCAAAAATGGTTCAAAACCATATTTTCCAATTGTTACGTGAAAATCAAAGGGGGAAGAGGTCCCGTCTTCGCGTATACTACGGATAGTCACCGAATGGTGGGGGTGGGGGGAGGGGGGTAAAAAAGTGAAAAAAAAATGTGTCTCGTATATAGAATAGGTACGTTCCCTAACATTAAACCAAAGGGGCCTCGCAAACTCTGTAAAATACCTACTCCTATATGATCTGCTATTTACATCCCCCGGGCGCTAAAAAGACTCCTATTTTATATTAGTCTCCGCTATGCCACTATTGCTCTTGTATATTCTAACCCTCATATTCATAAAAATTAACAACCGTTTGGCAAAAATATTTTAATTAAAAATATGTTTTGTCCCTTTCCCTCTTTTCAACATAGAAAGAACGAGACGAAACATATTTTAACTAAAATTGGTTTCGCTAACGTTTGTTTTTTATGATTAAGGCGGTAAATCTTTGCTATTGTAAGCCACATCGCCTATTTTACTGTTTGAAGTACCATTTTTTAAATGCGGAATCAAAACGAACCATACAAAAAACCATTAGTTAAGTGGTTCCGCGTGGCACAAAATGGCACCACTGCTAGACCTGTATCACTCTCCGTTTAGGTATCGAAAATATACCTAGGTACATTATTACTATGCGCGTAAATCGTTTGTCCAGAGTAATAAGAATAAAATTGGCTTGCAATGGATGTCTAGGTATCTAAACGCAGAGGCGAGGAGTTCTGACGCGAGCTAAATTTAATCATAGAGCCAACTACATTGAGTAGATATCTCTTTGAATTTCCTCTCTGAGTGAGACTTCTGTACGTGAGCACTAGTACTTATTCTATGCCACTGTGCGTCAAGAGAAGCAATTTTACATTCCAAGTTCTCGCTTTCCTCTCAGGCAGCATGGAATAGCAATTTTCTACCCGGTTAAACCCACTACGCATCCGAAACGTTCGCATCGCCTGACCTAGATCCATCCAGTCACATCCAACTGTTTTGATGGCCTCACTGGAAACTATTAGCAGAGATACTTACCTAGTTAAGGTGCCTATTAGGCTCAGATTTGCACGAGTAACAGAGCAGAAGGTCAATTTTAAACTCAATTGAAATGTAGTCGTGCACGAACATCACAAAATCTAAGCTAATTTCTAACTCAAACGTCAAAATCAAACTACATAAGCAAACCGTGACGTCATAGTTTTTTGGAGTTAAATAGCGCTCTTAATTTTAGTTTTTCTGCATTATTAAATATAAAATCAAGTTCAAATCGATGGTAATAATAATAACGAACGGTTTTATAGCGAAGAGTCTTGACCATCTTAAGACTCTTTCGCTAGATGGCTGGGTCAAGGGTCAGATACAGAAGGCAGTACTCCTGGACACAGCACGCATTGTCAGGAAGTTTCTCTCTCTGCGGCCCTAACCGCTGGTAGCTTGGGCCTTGCCCCGCCGCCAGCGGGTAGCTAAGTTAGGTTTTTATAATATCTGTATATTTTGTAGTATATTTTATATTTTACTTTTCATAGATTTATTATTAACGACCTAACTAGAGATTTACAATAAATAAAGTGCATAATAATAATATAATATACCCAGTTATCCGGTCCAATAACATCCCATCCACATAGCCAAAACCAAGTAAATCCCGCCTTGGGGTCGGATAGTTCGGTAGCTGTGGAGGACTGTCCGTTAGT
Organism: Acrobasis suavella; assembly: GCA_943193695.1. Lineage (NCBI taxonomy): Eukaryota > Metazoa > Arthropoda > Insecta > Lepidoptera > Pyralidae > Acrobasis > Acrobasis suavella. The sequence goes on from OW971956.1 coordinate 7,021,301, forward strand.
GCATCTCAAGGGACACCTCCAAAGACGCAGCCATCTCACTTCTTAGATAAAAGGTACTAAAAGGCCTCTTCTTGTTGGGACCCCACGAACACTCCTCGCCAGGGCTCTCACCCCGGATTTCTCATCTCCAAACAATGGTAGGTATTCCAAGAATGCTCAACACCGTGCGCAGTGGATAAAACCGAGTATCTCAATATCTAGTCTAATCCCAACAAATCAGTGTATCTAGCTAGGCCATAATTTGAACTTCCTCTATAGACCCCTATTATTTAATTCAGTTTGGTTCCGCCATGCGGTTCCGCTCGCTTTTGGGGTTCGGAGATTATGATGACTTTCATACATTCTGTAGATATATTTTCGGTAATTTATTATACTTATACAATATGTTACAAAAACCCTGTCCGATCCTTGTAAAGTTGTAGGAGCAACTCAGACCATCAATAAGAACAACTTTTTCTATGGGACTAATGCTTGAAACCCGAAAGAAAATCAATATTTTCATACAAGACTAATTTGTATGAAAATGACGATTTTTTTCGAGTTTCAAGCATTGGTCCCTTAGAAATAGTTGTTTATATTGACGGTCTGAGTTGCTCCTACAAGGATCGGACAGGGTTTTTGTTACATATTGTATTCAGAGGTCTTTTAATACACCTGCAACATTTCCGGATCAAGTTCCGCCCATATTTCATTATTCTCTAGATCAGTCTTTCCCAAAGTGGGCGATAACGCCCCCTTGTGGGCGCTGGAGGCTTTAAGGGGGGCGCTAACGGGCCCAGAATAAAGTTGGGGGGCGCTGATGTGATTTAAGCAATGAGTGATTTATAACTTCAGCTATTTCATATTTTAAAATTCACTGAAATTAAAATCCTCTTACTACACAACATCCATTTATTAGTTCATATTTATATCCTTTTTATTGTACAAATATAAACTAAAAATGTAATTAATATTTATTATTTTAATGCGTTCACAACGCTATTTATATCGTTAAAGGAATCAAACACTGAAAAAATTTCGTGTTTTAAAGTTTCGCAGGTGAGGTCCCCACTTCCAATACTCTTTATTATTGTAAAATTGTATTATTATTGCTATTTTTTTATTTAAAATTAACAATGTTGATTATTGTTATTTTTTTATAAAAGATACTCTAATGTACTGGTGTATGTATTATTATTGCTCTCTCGTTTAGAATATAGGTTGAATTAAACTACAGGCAAGACAAATATGTGATTCAGGTTTTTATGGTGAAAAAAATGGGGGGCGCTACAAAATAACTGATTTTTTAAAGTGGGCGTTTGACAAAATAAGTTTGGGAACCTCTGCTCTAGATAATGTAATTGGTGAAAACCGTTGTATTTAGTTTTACAATAAATAAATATATATATTTCTTTTTACTTTCTTAATGTACCTACATACTGTTGAATAAGTACGCTCAAATTATTAAAATTATTACGTACTTGTAGACGACCTCCGTGGCGTAGTGGTCACCATGCTAGTCTGCCACCCAGAGGTCCCGGGTTCGATCCCCGGTCAGGGCAAGTTAGGAAATGGCCTTTTTCAAATTGTCCTGGGTCTTGGATGTTTATCTATATATGTATTTGTTATAAAATATAGTATCGTTGAGTTAGTATCCCATAACACAAGACTCGAACTTACTTTGGGGCTAGCTCAATCAGTGTGATTTGAACAAAAAAAAAAAAACTAGCCTATTAATTTAAGACTAATTAGTAATTTTACATTGACCTAGTTTTATAAACAATAGTATAAGAATGTGTCCATCGGCACTTTTCCTACTGTCTATATTAGGGGGAAGGCACGTTGTTCGTGTGTCTTTAATTATTGCACTATGACCGCACTAAGTTATTTTTAATTATCACTACACTATACTAATTAGTTAAATAAATAAATAGTACTTAACTACTTTCTATAAAAAAGGTATCAAAAATCGATAAAAAAAATTCGTCCTTTCCACCTCCCATTCTAAATCCGTTTGGCCGAGCGATATTTGTAAGAAAAGCCAAATGTTTTTTTCGCTTTTCGATAATTGTTTTCATGGAATGTAGTTCAGTGTCATGGACTTAACTTGCTCCCGAAATGTTGCAGGTGTATTTAAAGTAACCCTGTATATTTGTTTGTATGCAAACTTTATTGTACTATGAAGACACACAATTATATAAAACTAGCTTTAACCCGCGATTTCGTCCGCGTAGAAGTCGATAATGTTTCTAATAGGATTTTTAATTGATTTTGTACGCTATTAATTTTGTTATAACATATGAAATATTATGAAAAAAATTTAAAATGTTTGAATACTTATTTAATATTTACAATAGTGTAGGGATTTAAAGGCCTAGTGGACCCGACGAACTTTATTCCGCTTGTTCCCTATCCCGTTCCCGTTCCCGTTCCAAAAATGTAATTGCAAAATCTAATACACGCATTATTATTTTCTACTATTTATTAAAATAAATGAAAAATTACACGTGTCTCTCTTTAATTAAACATTACGAAGTTCCATACAAACTGGCAACCACTATTTCACCCCCTTAGGGATGGTATTTCCTTTCTTAGCTTACGTCTCCTAGTCACAATCTACTTTCCTGCCAAATTTTACTTTCATTGGCTAAGTAGTTTTCGAGATTTCGTGATAAGTGAGTGAGTGAGTGATTTTCGGTTTTATATATATAGATAACAACATAAAGAGTAAATTGACAACGGCGGATTTATCCTGTAATGGAATCTCTTCCAGTCATATCAGTTTTTAGGGTTCCGTACCCAAAGGGTAAAAACGGGACCCTATTACTAAGACTCCGCTGTCCGTCTATCCGAGTGGCTTTCTGTCATCAGGCTGAATCTCATGAACCGTGATAGCTAGACAATTGAAATTTTCACAGATGATGTATTTCTGTTGCCGCTATTACTAAAAACAGAATAAAATCAATATTTAAGTGGAACCATACAATAAAAGTGATTAGAGTGTTATTGCTACGGAACCCTTCGTGCGCGAGTGCAACTCGCTCTTGGCCCGCTATTTACCTACTTGTAAAACAAAATTACTTTCAGCTTTAGGTAATCGTGTTAAAAAAAACAGACTAGGGTCTCATCAATTATTATGTTTTCAATACCTGTCACGGAACATTATCATTTTTATCAGGGGTCATCGACCCGACACGTGGTCGCCCGAGCCTGCGCAATGCGTGGGGTTCATACTTAATTTTTGACTAGTGGCGCGCCCTGTGTTCGCATGATTTTATAGGTTTATTATTGGAATGGTCCGTACCTAAGCGCAATCAACATGTACAGTAAACTACCAAAACAGAAAGAAAATGATAAGAAATTCTTTTAAAAACTAAAAGGGTTACTAGTGTTATTCTGAATTTTCACAGTTAAATATACTATTGTCGAAAGGGTATTACTCGGTCACGGAATATTATGACAAATCTAAATCTAAATATATATAACTCAAAGGTGACTGACTGACTGACATAGTGATCTATCAACGCACAGCCCAAACCACTGGACGGATCGGGCTGAAATTTGGCATGCAGGTATATGTTATGACGTAGGCATCCGCTAAGAAAGGATTTTGATCAATTCTACCCCCAAGGGGATAAAATAGGGGATGAAAGTTTGTATGAAACTTTGTCAATTTTAAACCGATCGGGCTGAGACTTTGCATGCATAAAGCTTCTATGACGTAGGCATCCCCTAAGAAAGGATTTTGATCAATCACACCCCTACGCGAGCGAAGCCGCGGGCAAAAGCTAGTTATAATATAAAAATATGCGACAACTCCGGAGTATGAATCGTTTGTCCAGAGTAATAAGAATGAAATTGGCTTGCAATGGATATCTAGGTATCGAAACGAATTCTGTGCTGAGTTCAGAGTGCTGAAAAAAAAAACCCATTGACTTTTTATATACCCAGAGTCACTCCCAGAATTCGAATGAACGAAAAATACTAACGAACAACTCTAATGACACCTCTCAAGCTTAAATCCATCGAGCCGTTCTCGTTCGTTCTCGAAAAACATAACGTTCTGGCGCAGTCAGGTAAAAACTACGAAATTGCGAAAAAAAATCGCTGCTCCATACATTTTTATGCCATAGGTTTGTATTACTATGGAGCTGGCTATACATGATGACAGCATGACCATAAATAATCGCTAGTTGAAGTCCGAACACACTGTAGAGATGAACAAGGGTACAATTCTTAGCATAGGAGGTTAAAAATATCACATCCTTGTCAGAAAAAACACTGAACTATAATCAAACACTCCTAACAATTTCTTTTGAAGGAGCTCTCCCACGATTGACATGTACTAATTACTGATTAATTAGTAGACTATTATGTGGCAATTATTATTACCTAGCTATACTATTTATCGTAACTAATCTCTCGAGCTAACTCAAAATCAAGGTGGATGGGCAGGAGATACAATATGTAATACTATATTTATTTGGGCTAGATAGCAAGCTTCGGTAACAGGCAGTATAAGGAAATCGATCGCCGCATCGAAAACGCCGGGAAGAGCTTCTGGTCAACGAAGGTGCTAGTAAAGGGCAACCTTCCGCTGTGTCTCAAGCGCAAACTCCTCGACGTGTGTATCCTTCCCATTCAACGGCAGATCGAGAATTTTTTTCTGGGGGGAGGGGGGGTCACAAGGGGCGGACGGGCAAACACGTGCACGTGCGTCCGTGCCCCCCTCCCAAATCCGCTACTGTTCCAATTCTTACCTTGGCGCACAGACCTGGTCTCTGACAGAGAGTCAAAGGAGTACGAAGAGTGGATAGGGTACGTAATGGTGATCTGCGTTTTAGAACTGTGTTGTTGATGTCAGCGTCAAGACGGCCAAACTTAAGTGGGACTGGGCGGGGCATGTGTATCGCATGCATCCGGATCGGATAGATGGGCCCAAAGGCAACCTTGTGGGTGCCAGAAGGGCGCAGGCGTAGAGGGAGACCACGCAGAAGATGGCGCAATGACATCAGCAGCTTCAAAAAGGAGTGGCAGTAGGCTGCTATGGACAGGGATCTGTGGAAGAAAGAAGGGGAGGTCTTTGCCCAGCAGTGGGACACCCCAGCAGGCTAGAAGAAAAATCTCTCGAGCGCTACAGCACAAGTTTTTACGGAAAAAAAAAACATTTTTTCAGCTTTTATTGCACGGCCTAAAGTACTCATCCAGACAAACGTAATAAGCCTTAACTCGATGGTATTACATCGTTTCACTACTGAGTTCCATCGACCACCTTCTGCCTCAATGATTGTCTGCCATAAAGTGCTTGTCAAGACAAATCAAACGTGTCCTACTCAATCAATCAATCAATCAATCATTTATTTGTCAAACATAGGCACAAATAGATAAGATGTTACAATATAATATAAAATAGTTCGCTATGTTTTGCCGTTTTTAGCATACAAATATTTAGGAACTAAAAATATAAAAATAGGTATTAACTTTACTTAAATTTCAAGAAAATTGTTATAATAATAGTAATGTCATATAATAAAAGGGTAGTCTATAATTATGTCTATGAAATCATTGAATAATGGCAAAATTAAAGCTTGTCGTCTCTGAAAAATTCTTGAACAGAATAGTACGATTTATCTACAAGTAGTCCAAAGAGTCGTTTTTTAAACATTTTAAAATTTAAATCTTTTAAGTCATTAGGTAGTTTATTGTAAATTTTTATAGCCATACCTACATCAATGAGGTTATGTTGCTTTATAATAACTGAGTTGTGTCGAATATCTCTCAGCTTTATCATCAGAACGGCTCATTGACTCCATAATATTGTATTGTCATTCGACTTTCATAAGTATACAAAATTTCAGTTCAATCGGTTGTATTACTGGTTGAAAATTGAGTCGCAAGATTTGACCTAAACAAATATACATACAAGTTAAATTGCAAGTTAATAAAAACTTGTAATAACGACCTCCGTGGCGTAGTGGTCACCATGCTAGTCCGTCACCCAGAGGTCCCGGGTTCGATCCCCGGTCAGGGCAAGTTGGAAAATGGCCTTTTTCAAATTGTCCTGAGTCTTGGATGTTTATCTACATATGTATTTGTTATAAAATATAGTATCGTTGAGTTAGTATCCCATAACACAAGTCTCGAACTTACTTTGGGGCTAGCTCAATAAGTGTTATTTGTCCCTATATATTTATTATTTATTTATTTATTATATTCGTCTGGGTAGATGACTGTGTCAAAAATGATCTTGACATGTCTTTTTATTGAAATATACACTTTATAAATCAATACCCTCGCAAATTACAAAATATTTGTTTTATAAATACATAATTTATTTGTAATTTGCAAAGGTATTGATTTATAAAGTGTATATTTCAATAAAAAGATATGTCAAGATTGTTTACATTCTTTTGAATACCTTAACAAACGCACTATAGATATATAAAGCAGCTCATAAAACACGCGTGCATTATGAACGCAAATAGTAAAGTTATATTCTATAACCGCACTATTTGCCTTTTTTTCAAATGCCGCACCGCCTTGTGTGTTGTAAACACCACATCGTAATGTACTACAGTACAATTCATAAAAAAAAAGTGTCACTTGTCATTAATCATATTAATTTTCAACATGGTTTTAGAAAAACTGATAAGGATGCCGACAACTGGGACCGCAATCAACTCAAACCGCGGTCCAAGTCACCGGATCCAAAAAATTCCAGCGACTGGGACCACTCATATTAAAAAAAAACAGTACAGTCAACCAAAAAAATGTAATAATTAAATTAAAAAAACAAAACTGCTTGTTTTAAAAATATTATTTATTTATGTAATTAAAAAATATTCCATACTAGTTATTTAAAATTTAAGCTAGGTAATAAAAATTACACATAAATCATGCATCAACAATGGATAAAATACAAGTCTAGGATAAGTAAATTATATGAATATAAATCAGTGATATTTTTTAATCAAAGAGTTGTTTGAACATTTTTTCGCTGACAGTGCTGTTTTGGCTCAAAACAATAGATATTTTTGGCGTGATTCCAGCCGCTGGAAGAAAAATATTAAAATTTTTGATTCCGGCGACTGGACCGCGATTAGAGTTCATTGCGGTCCCAGTTGTCGGCATCCTCCGCTATTTGACTCCAAAATAGCATGACGTCACGCTTTTGTATTTCATAAAAAACTCATACAAAATGTTTGTTTTGTTTTTGACATTTAAAAAAAGTGTCTCATGTGAGTTGTGGTCATCTAGCGGTTTATACATAGGTATATACATAGGTATATATATACAATCTGGAAGGGACATACCGGTAATTAATCTAACCACGGGCTATACTACATCATTATAGTATAATGAAATTAAAATAACAATCAAAAAACAAAATAATTGACCAAGGGCGTGTCGGGCCACGCGCAGTATAGGGTTCCGTAGTTACAAACGCCAACTTTGAGTTCATGCTAGTAAAAACGTCTAAAAACTAGTTTTCTATTGAATTTGTATGAAATTTTCCTTCTCCGAGTACATTTTATAAGTTGATCGCCTATAACTTTTTAATTTGTAAACCCTACTTAGCTCTGATAGTTTTCCTTTAAATTTCGTTATGTATAATATAGCTGTGAATTTTTTCACGTGTTCATATTAACCGTTTAGCAGATAGAGGGGGGGGGACACTTGATTCTAACAAAAATTTTCACTTTAAAACCAAATATTTCAGAAACGGATCCGTAAATCTAAAAAACGGTTCCGAGCTCATAATATTTTTGAAAGACCTATTCAACGATATCCCACATGATTGGTTAGTCGAAAAAAAACAATTGACTTTTCACTTTACTTGTATGGGAGCTACCCAAAAAATTTTTTTTAAATATCTTTTTTTACCACTTTTACCGCATAATTAATATACATTTCCTTGAAAAATCACAGCTTTCTAGTTCTTATAGTCGCTGAGTAAAACCGCGGACGGACAGACAGACAGACATGGCGAAACTATAAGGGTTCCTTGTTAACTAAAAAACTCGACATCCCCATAGAAATTGCCCGGGCGGATCGTCACTTTTGTATGGAAATGCCTAAATTTATTTTGTAATTTGACAGTTATTTTGATTTTATTATACTGTAGTGAACTAGAATAGCTTGTGCTTTGATTTATTACGGGTATGTCCCTTCCACCTTGTATATTTTTCTTCACAATATTTTCTACTGTTTTATTAGACGCTGAGGGCCTTTTTAACCGACTTCAAAGAAGGAGGAGATAGATAATCAATTCGAATGTATGTATATGTTTTTTTTTTAATGTATGTTTCAGTACCGGATCTAGAATTTTTTTGAGGCAGGGCAAAATATGTGAATATGCCGCCCCCTAATTGGTTTTGCCCCTCACTTGATTACTATTACCGGAACAATACACCCCCCCCCCCCCCCCTAGATCCGGGGCTGGTATGTTTCCGCATTATCTTTTTTGTTTGAGACCGCATTCTTGTCAGGTGGTCCCATAGACATTTTTATCAAAATCGGTTGTGTACTTCAGTGTGGAAGTCGTCTTCTAGTTTTGAAAAAATAGACAACGTGGAAAGGACAAAGGTACCCGTAATAAATCAAACCACGGGCTATGATCTCTATCGTATGATGAATTTAGAATAACAGTCAAAAAATTGAAAAGAAATTCTGCATTTCCATCCGAGAGTATGCAGCAGCCCGGGCAATTTGTATGGTAATGTCGATTTTCTCTTGTTTTTTGACTGTTATTTTATTTTATCTTTATACTATAGTGTTCTAGTATAAGTTGTATAAGATGCGTTCTCGTAGAATGTCCTCTTTTTTAGTAGATTTCGAAAAACTTAAAACACATATAACTCTTTTTATGCAGTCGGGAAATAAACATGTCGGCGCGGCAGATCGACACCTTACCTTCTAATCCATTTTGCCGGTTATTCATAGACAATCCTTTTACACGTTGACCCACTTACGTACCTTCTACATAAATAATATCATCCGATAGATACTAATTCTAGTTTGTTCCTGGTGGAAATGTGAACGACGAGAAGCAAGTCAGGGTTGTTTATGTATTGTCTATGGGTTATAATTCTATGATTATTGTCTTAATATAATTCTTAATTTTTTACACTCTTTTATTTTGTTTCACCTGGGGACGTATTTTTGAAATCACTTGTCACATTACCAGTACTAATGGTTTACACGAGCGTTTCCAACGGGCGCATTTTTGAAATGATCGTATGCGTAGGATTTGCAACGAGTGGTCTTGACCACTCGTAATTTTGACATTTGTGGTGTAGATATGTTCCATGGATATGTCAAAGAAACTTTTCATGGAGAATCCGTTCCGATTCATGCTGCTTTTTTATTTATGGTGAAATTCTTAGAAAACTATAGACATATTTGTATGAAAGACATGTTTTCTGCGTAAAACAATATTGTTTTTAGCTGACACGATGGTTTCAAAAATACGGCCAAATGGTTTTTTTACGCAAGCGGTGAGTTGGAAAACTACACGTTTTGTGTTTCGGTAAGTCCTTAAATGAAAAATAGCACTGTTGTTCCGTTGTCTGTCTATTACCAAATATTGCAAGTTAAAGACCTATTTACCTGTTCCGATTGAGCTGAAATTTTTTACGCGTGACAATGCAATGTTATGTTGACATCGAACTGATCTGATGATGGAGCCGGTAATGGTCATAGGAACTCTGTAATAAAACGAAGCAACCCCAACGAGTTTGGGCTCGTTTGATTCGTCTTGAGGAGCATTTTAAACTTTTAAGTTTATTGTTTTAGATAAAAGCTGGTTTAGAACATTTTTTTTTACCCAACTGCGCCCGAAGAAGGGTCATGTTTTTCGAGAGTATGTATGTTATATGTATATCTAATTGTTTGGCTCGGCTCGATGGATTTAAGCTTGATAGGTGTCGTTAGATTTGTATTTACTGTAAGCAGTAAATACAAACCACCACTCACCACACTGGTGTCAGTTACGAGTGACACCGATGTCACTCTTAAGTGACACTGGGTATATCAAAATAATAAAAAAAAAAACAAAATGGCGGAGATTTTTGGCGCCAAATTCTAATATTTGGCACGCTCTGCAGCCTGAGAGGTGTTATTAGATTCGCCTTACTTCTGGGAGTGACATTGGGTAAAAAGGCAGTTGGGTCTTTTGTTTTTTTTACCCCTTTCACCGCGAGACTTTATATCAGTCGCCGTTCCCCCAGCGCGAGGGGTAGTAAATCTAAAATAAATACCTACAACCAAAAAGGGATGTGGGTACTTAAGTGCAATACAAGCATTTCTTTTTGTCAGAAATATCCGACACTCGCGGAATGGGCACAACAATGTTTGTCGGATAAATCCGACTTTCGCGGTGAAAGGGTTGAATAATATTAGTTAAAAATATTTATTTTAATAATAACTTTTAAACTCATGATTTTTTAAGATATAGTTTTTTGGTCTTAGTTTTAGGTCCGGAAGAAAAGAAATACTAGGAAGTTAGCAGCTGCTTCTCTTTCCGCGTATACCGTCTTAGCTCTGTCTGCTTAGACCAAGTGCGAGGCGGACACGCGCACGAAGGTTTCCGTACCGTTATTTATAAAATATCACGTATTTGGACGACCTCCGTGGCGTAGTGGTCACCATGTTAGTCCGCCACCCAGAGGTCCCGGGTTCGATCCCCGGTCAGGGCAAGTTACATATGGTCTTTTTCAAATTGTCCTGAGTCTTGGATGTTTATCTATATATGTTTATGTTATAAAATATAGTACCTATCGTTGAGTTGGTATCCCATAACACAAGTCTCGAACTTACTTTGGGGCTAGCTCAGTCAGTGTAATTTGTCACTATATATTTATTGGTATGGGAGACCCACATAAATATTTATTTTATTGTTTTTCGTAATTGTTGTTATAGCGGCAACAGAAACTGTCTAGCTATCACGGTTCATATAATACTGCCTGGTGACAGACAGACGGACAGCGGAGTCTTAGTACTTAATAGGGTCCAGTTTATAACCTATGGGAAAAATAAAAATTGTGACGCCATCACCACTGGCGTAGAGCCCCATGAACATAAAAACACTCAGTCAAAGAAGAAGAGACATATAAAGCCAAATAAATTAAATTTACCTAAACCTTTAAGATCCTCGACACATCAAGGGGGAGACTCTGCAATAAAATAAATTCTTTCATCCACGGTGATCCGCTTAAACCTTTAAGTTGGCACTTCTGTTTCGAGTACATTTTTTTTTAGATTGGATGGTGAGAGTATTAGTTAAATACCCCTAACCCCTAACCTTACTCTATTTTTAACCCCCGATGAAAAAAGAGGAGTGTTATAAGTTTGACGTCAATGTCTGTCTGTGTTGTCGTAGCTCTCGAACGGATGGACCGATTTCGATGCGGTTTTTACGTGAAAGCAAGTTCGGTCCTTGCGGTGGTTCTTAGCTAAGTTTGATAAAAAACGGTGCAAGCGCTTAAAAGTTATTGGGAATTAATTAAAGCTTGAAAGTCAGGGCTTTCTCTAAAAAAATATAGATGGCGCTACGGATATCCAATAGTATCAATAGTTCCGCTATTCATCACAGGATGGCGTTCTTGACATTTTTGGTCGGGGGATTTTTAATTTGCCTAGCAAATAAACTGGTTATTACATATGGGGAGGAGGAATCATGCATGAACTGGCAAAAATCGTCTAACGCAATAGGCTATTCTCTATGGTCAAAATTAAATGAATAAATTATGTTATTTACATAGTCTTCGCTTTAGGAAACACGAATATAGTGTTATTTTTTACAAAAACTTATGATTAATTTATAATTTCAAAACAAAATCGTACTTTTATAGTCTGTATGTCACGGGATCACAAACGTCGACCGCCATTTTATTTTCATAAGTGACGTCCAAATTGCAGACACGAGCTGTAGGTAGATAGTGATTAAATGATAAATCTTTATATTGTGACTTCAAAGTATATTTAGTGTCATTGCACACGATTTATAACAATAGCCGTCGGTTATTTATGAGTGGAAAGTAAAAATCTACCGAGGATAGACACCGTAGTATGAGCAAAGTTCTGTGCTCATAATTATACTGGCTTGTACTGAATGCAGAAATATTTAAAAAAAGTAAGTACCTACTTTTATTCCATTTCATTTGTAAAGATAGCTATTAACACAAAAGACATACTGTTCATTATTGATGAAAAGTTAATAATCTAGCATTGTAACTGCTGGTATGACGTCACCATGATGGCGGCTGTCGTTTCCGCGCCAGTTTGTTTTGCGTAATTTTTAAATTGTATTTTTATGCATTTACCGTCTTAACTTTAAGAAAATAAAAATACCAGGTAAAACATATTAAAGTACATTTTGAATAATCGTAAAATTGCCTATTACTGAATGGTGCCTAGGCTCAGCGCCCCGATCGACATTTACAAATTGCCGGGCTGGACGAACACTTTTGTGTAAAAATGACGATTTTTTTCGAGTTTCAAGTATTGGTCCCATAGGAAAAGTGGTCCATATTGACGGTCTGAGTTACTCCTACAAGGACCAGACAGAGTTTTTGTTACATATTGTATACTTAGTCGAGTTAGCAAAAAAACGTAAACATTTTTATTTTATTTAATTTGAACATAAATACAAGCTGATTGTTCAAGCACACTCGAAAAACTTCGCTCACTCGTTCAATAAACGGTGATATCATAACCTCCTCCAGCAGCAGTCGGCGAAACTATAACAATCTACTGCAAACAGTCACAGCGTCACTCAATGACACGCTATTGAATTTACCGGTGACCTACAAAGGCTACAAACTACAGGCTTTGTTAACAACCGCTAAGTTGCTACTTCCAGAAAGTCTAGGAGAAAAGAAGAAACTTTTACTAGCTTCTCTTTCCGCGCAGATCATTAAAGCTGATCGAAGCAATGGGCGAGTTTCTAAATTTTCCAGTTTTAGCATAAACATACCGTTTATTAAATTTGCCGACAAAAAGGTAAATTATTTGGTGGTCAAGTAAAATCATGTAAAAAAATTTTTTCGGTTATCTCCCATCCAATACATTGGTAGTATTTTTTTTCTCGTTTAATACATCACGTGTGGTACCGTTGAATAGGTCTTTCTAAAATATTGTGAGCTTGAGAACATCATTTTTCGATTTAGGGATCCGTTTCTGAAATATTTGGTTTGTGTCGCTCTATAGTCTCCTGCATGACTTGCACAGCTTCCCGATAATAATATTTTTTTGAACGTCTGACGAAAAAGATGGGGGTTGTAAGTTTGACGTGTCTGTAGGTCTATGTGTCTGTCTGTGGCATCGTAACGCCTTAACGAACAGGCTGATTTCGATGCGGTTTTTTTTCTTTGAAAACTGACTTGATCGAAATGGTTCTTAGCTATGTTTGATGGAAATCGGCTCAGCAGTTTAAAAGTTATAGGGATGATCATTGAAAGTCGAGTTTTTTTTAATTTGTTTAGCAAGTAAACTTGTCGATTACTCTCTCATCATCAAGCATCTAAGGTACTAGCTAGTGATGTGCCGTTCTTGAAAATATCCAGGAACTTTCGCGACTGTCTGGAAATTTCCGAGAAATTTCCAGCAAGAAATTTCTTAAGGAAATTTTTCAACTGAAATACTCGAAAACGTAGAAAATTTCCGAAATTTCGTAAACTTTCAAGTAAAGAAATTTCTGAGATCAGAAAATTTCTCGCCGGCACATCATTAGTACTAGCAGGTGAGGTGATATAGAATGACCAAATCCGAAAAACATGACCCACCTTGCTCAGTAGGTCGCACCAAACCATCTGTTCATAAACTACGCAGTCATAGACAAACTGCGATGGAATTATGAATGAGCAGGTACATGAATCAGTGGACGAGGACGCCTAATGGCGGACTTCCTCTATGTTGTCTATGTACTATGTGCAACGTTTGTAACTATTATATAGCTACTATAGGTAATTTTTACAAGCTTTTACAAATTAAATATAATTAAATACATTAAGGTCACCGACATAGCCAAGCGGATTAGCTCATTGAAGTGGCTGTGGGCGGGGCACATAGCGCGAAGAACCTATGGCCGATGGGGCAGAAAGGTTCTCGAATAGCGGCCACGTACCGTCAAGCACAGCGTAGGCCACCCACCTGCTAGATGGTCGGATGACCTGAGCAAGGTTGCAGGGAGGCGCTGGATGCAGGCCGTTTCCGATCGGTCGTCTTGGAAATCCTTGGGGGAGGCCTATATCCACCAGTGGACTTCCTGTGGCTGATATGATGATGATGATGAAATACATTAATTATAAAGACATTTTACAGAACACTATAGCGTTCTCTGCCAGTCTTATGCTTTGGGTTATACAGAGAGTCTATTGTTTACAAATCATTTTTACTTTTCAGATAAATAAACTTTGAATGTGTGATGTGCACAATTAACTTAATTTATAGCATGTTATTTAATAAATATATATATATATATATATATAATGTACAATAAATAAATTAAGAAATAAATATATACGGACAAATCACACAGATTAAGCTAGCCCCAAATCAAAAGTAAGTTCGAGACTTGTGTTATGGGATATGGGATGTTCGTATGTATTTATTTATTTTCGGTAGTATAACTAATTATTTTTATCACAAAAAAAATAAAACGACCGACTTTATTTGCGTTTTTTTATTTTATTTATTACCATATAAAAGTTCTCACAAAACATTGAGTAGGTGATACTTAGCATAGTGAAACCAGTAAGGTTTGAGATTATACTAAGAAGAGTTTACGTTGAGGAGTATCTTTCATAAATTCAAAGTAATTAATCAAATCTTCGCCAAATTATTATAGCACCAACTACCTAGATAACAAAGGGCTTCAAAATAACGAATAATTAAAAAAGAACTTTCACAATTATAAAAAGAAATCGAATCGATCTATTCTAAGGAGTTGGCGAGAATTTAAATCATGTTAATAGGCAAAGCGGCTAGCAACCCATCACTATTTTGATTCCCTTTTTAACCCCCGACAAAAAAGAGGTTTTTTATAAGTTTGATTATAAGTTTGACGCTAATGTCGGTCTGTCTATCTGTTTGTCTGTGTGTCTGTCTCAGTCATCGTAGCGCTCGAACGCATGGACCGATTTCGATGCAGTTTTTTTTAATGTGCAAGCAAGTTCCCTTGCCGTGGTTCTTAACTATGATTGATAATAATTGGTAAGTCTATAATAGTATAAATCATATGTATGCATATGTATTTTTATGAATACAAAAGTCAGTATATAAAAAAGGGTATATTCTTGTATATGAGCATTAATTCGTAGACTTCTAAGCTTATATAGAAGTAAATAATTTCAATATGGTACTTAATTGATTTAAATTGTTATGTAAATAGGAATTACCTAATGTTTTCATTAAGAAAATAGTACCTATTCATGATTATATTTTAGTACTACTATAAATATAAGAAAACCTAGTTATGGCAGTATACTTTTATGTAAAGGTTTATGAGGTAGCAATTAAGTATTTAACATTGTCATATAACTATTGCATGCCTGAAAGGGCAAACTGTTGAAACATACCACAATATGTGTCATCTTTATACACAGTTGTGCAATAAATAATTTTGTTTTGATTATAAAGTAATACAATAAAAAAAAGAAGTAGGTTCGTTAGAGATAAGAAAGAGGGGAGTCTCCTGACACAGGCATCTAAATGCTTAAAAGGAGGTTCCGTCAACTAGTTTATAATAATCCAATTTGTAGATGAGAAAATAAAAGCTTTTTTTTTATTTATTTTAATTTGCTAAGCTAATAAACTTTTTCTATCTTCACGTCCACTATCACGCTAAAAGTGGCCTTTGAGTCTTACGGTCTGTTTACCCCTTGGGGATAAACACATAATAATGTGTCTTTTATCTGTAAAAAAATACAGTCGAATTAACCTCCTTTTTTCAAGTCGGTTCAAAATGGCATAAAAGGTAGCTAGCAGAGAATCCGCATTATATGAATCAATGTGACCCAGTTCCCACAAGAAGAATCACATGACACAAGCAAATTGAAAAATCAATACCAAGGCTGACATATTCAGTCTTATTATAAAAACAGGACTAACTTTGTTACTAGGTTTAAACCATGATCCGCCCAAAATGAAGTTGACATTGACAGGTGAGATATAGTGATATTACTAAATGTCAACTTCATTTGGTCGGATAATGGTTTAAACCTAGTAACAAAGTTAGTCTGGGTTTTATAATAAGACGGATTTAATCTAACGTCTTTATAACTTGCGAGGCAGACAGCTCTAAACACGGAGAATAATCAATTAAATCATTTTATTTCAGAAAACAAGCCCCATAGTGTAAATACCTAACATAATTTCAGCCGCATAACGTCCACTGCTAGAGATAGTCCTTTCCCAAGGTCAACCGATGAAGAGCGGTCTGCATCAAGATACGTCAAAGAATAATTTTTCAAAACTAAACCGATTTCACCCCCAAACTACACAACCGATTTTGATAAAATTTTCACGGGACCACTTGACAAGTATATACCCTTTCAAACAAAAAAAGAATTTTCCAAATCGGTCTACGAGTTTTCGAATAATCGTTGAACGCACATAAAAAAAAATATTTCGAATAATTGATAACTTCCTCCTTTTTGATTCAAAGATTCAAAGATTCAAATGTTTATTCAGTAATTAGACCTTTACAGGCACTTTTACACGTCAAAAAAAGTGTTTGAAAATTGATAAAAAAAAAGTAAAGCTGTCCTTCGTACATTTACGAAAAACGTCCATTTTGGCAAATGTGCGAAGAAAAGCTTCACGTTCTCACTTTAAACTGCAAACAGTAGTTTATATAATAGTTTAAAGCTTTATCTAATGCTTGGTCAAGACAAAATTTTAAATGACATCTCCGTTACCTTTTAAATAATTTATTTCGAAAATATTGTATTTATTTTCGGAGGAAACTAAACGATAACCATAATGGAATAAGGTCTCATTACGAAATGACTAATAGTCAATATGTTTCTGCAGGAAACTAAAATGATAAGCCTAGTACAAGGACCCACTGTAAATGACTATCTTCAACCTATGCCCGCCCATTGCAACACGTCTTGGCGCAACGCTGCAGTTGCACCATATGACATTGGCAGTAGCCGATTGGTGCTAAAATAGTGTACAAGAGGCCGCAGGTCAAGAGAAACTGTATTATTGACTAGAATAATTAAATTAATAACAAAATAACCAACTGCGTGATAATCTAACTTAAGGGGCTACCTGAATTTTCCGGGGTCCAGTGCTGCCTCCATTTGAAATAAATGTATTGAAAGGAAACGGAGAGTTCATTTAAACTTTTGTCTTGATCAGACCCTAGATAACCCTTCAAACTATTTTATGAACTTTTGTTTACAGTTTAAAGTGAGAACGCGAAGCTTTTCTACGCACAATTGCGAAAAACGGCCATTTTGGCGTATCTGCGTAGAAAAGCTTCACGTTCTCACTTTAAACTGTAAACAGTAGTTCATACAATAGTTTGAAGGGTTATCTAGGGTCTGATCAATACAAAATTTTAAATGAAATCTCCGTTTCCTTTCAATAGATTTATTTCAAATGGGAGCAGCACTGGCCCCGGAAAATTCAGGTAGTCCCTTAATAAGTAAACTAAAAACATGCAACACCTACGTATGTTTTAGGTTGAAACCGGGAAAGTGGTCGAACGAGCGAGATCATTTCTCGTTCTAAAATACATGAAACATATAGGATAATTATGTAAACCTTTAATAATTTCTGTACAAATTCATATACAAAAAAAAATGGCGGCAAAAAACCTCTAGTAAGTATATTTTTAATTTTGATGTACCCAATTACCCAGTGTCACTCTGAACTTTTCAATCCATCTCAAGGTTGAAGAACATGCCAAAGAAATATACTGTTAGAAATATAACATACACTAAAAAACATAACCCCCCCTAACAATACTTGAACTTCATAAATTTACCCGACTACGCCGGGTAATTCTTTTTCGGATTACTTTAAGGGCTTTTGGATCATTTACCCACCACTACGCTAGTCCAATTGGGTGTATAATTTAAATATTAATTATTTAATTTTTGTGATAAAAATTTAATAATCCTTATATGGCTGTATTTTGTAAAAGGTTAAACCGATTTCGATCGAAGGTAGGTAACAAAACACCTTTGAAACAAACAAAAGTAGAAAGCCACAGACACCCTCTTTTTGCTTGGCGGCTAAAATGTATCTGTTTCCAAAGATCTAAGAAGATAAGCCAACTCCTCTGATCTATCCCTTGGCTAATAAAGTTCTAAATTCCTACCAAATATCTAGCAACGATCTGAAAGTTATCGTTGAACAAACTTATATAGATACAAACCTCCGTGGCGTAATAGTCAACACGCTAGTCCGCCAATCCGGAGGTTCTGGGTTCAATCCCCAGCCAGGGCAAGTTGGAAAATAGCCTTTTTCAAATTGCACTGGGTCTTGGGTGTTTATCTACATAAGTATTTATAATTAAAATACAGTATCGTTAGGTTAGTATCCCATAACACAAGCTTCAGCTTACTTTGGGGCTAGCTCAATCTGTGTGATTTGTCCGTATATATTTATTTATTTAAAAAAGCCGATTTTCCAAGTAAACTCTGAAAACTTTGCTTGCTTCGCACACTCGGTCAAATATGATCAATTTAGTAACTTTACCAAAAATAGTACTTACCACTGAAAACTACTCATTTTTAGATTTTTTATACCTAGATATCTACCAGAAGAAAAATAAATAATTTTATTTAAAATTAAAGAATATACGCAAAAAAGCATTTCCATATCAGTTTGACATTTCGCGGGAAATCTTTAATCTCCTCTTTTTTAAGTCGGTTGAAATTTACCCAAAAATAAGGTGACTGACCTTCAACCTCTTTCTTTTTTTATCTATGCCGACCGAATTAAAACAAATTTAATTTTGCATTTGGAATGCGCTCGTCAATTTTTTCATTCGCGTAATCAATCGTGGCGGAGGAAGCTCGTATATTTTTGCTGAATTTTTTCGGAGTGAAAGTGCGATCAATTCGTGATTATCCAAGTTATTTTGTAATATTATGTCGGTGAACATGATCCCTCTGATTACACCTTTTATCCGTGGTCCGAGATTCCCATACAGAAAGAGTAAGTTTTATTTTTTTCTTGAGTTCAGAAAATATTATTTTTGTTTACATAATAAATAATGTTCTCAGTTCTCTTAATAAGTAAACATTACTTAGATTTTTTGAAAGAGACATTTTAAAAATGACAATTTAGGTAAACAAAAATAACAGACTTTTTAGTGCATTTTTTTTTTGTATTATTAATTTTATTTGAGATCAAACCTTGGAAGTTAGTATTATGAACTTATTCTGCTGTACACTGTCACGTCTCTATTCTTAACGGTGTAAACAGAGCTTAGAAGGTCGCCACGCCTAAAAGTCAAGCTTAGCAAGATGGTGGGCATAATGATGAAAGCCATAGGAATCAGAAGTTGCTTAATATTCAGGGAAGACGAAACCGCCTCGTAATCGTATAAATCAATCAAGGAATTGGACGAAAATCCAGTTACTTAGTCCATCGTTCATTTAACAATATAGCTAAGGCTTACGCCCATTCCCTTGCCCGGCTTCTACGAGCGACGATGGTGTGATGTGTAAGCTAATTTTTTGTATCCATCGGACCCACCACCAAAGTGTAATGCTTTTTGTGGGCCGTTTAGTATCGTTGTCCATTTTTTTATGCTCTCGGGCAACTTCGAAGAGTAATAGGTAATTTGTTTAAACTAGAAACCTCATTTTTTCGTAAACAAACCTTGTTTTTGTATGTGACAGCTCTAGGCCTCCAAAAGCGAGGTAGGACACGCATGGCCGACCAGATCGGAAGGTTCGACAACCTCGTTTTTATCATGTTTTTGTCCAAATTTGAGTCCAAGTTGACGCTATAAAAAGTATGGCACTAAAACGCTTGTAAATGGAGTATTTTTGTTATTGAATAAACTAGAATTAAGTTTAATTATGCCTGGTTAATGAAGTAAACGCTTTTAAGTAAAGTCAAGAAAAGTCTAAAAAGTCAACTTAAAAGTAGTCTGGAAGTGTCACTGTTTTTTTATAGCATGGCATGCATGGTATGCATCAACAAAGCCATGTTGCGAATGATAATGTACTTTTTGAGCACTTTACCCTTTGATAGATATGATATAAGTTGCCACATTTCATATAGTTTCTTTCATTCTTCCATGCTGGCATAAAATGAGCAGACTGTAAGATTTCTATTTATCCCGAAAATTTACTGGTAGAGAGTGCTATTAGCATTTTGTACTATTTATTATTGGTAAATAGTTTTAAATAAATTATAAATGAAAACAGCCAGTTAAGGGAATAGACGGCTTTTGGTGGATTGACATGTTAAGGACTGGGCCTACTTATTTTAAAAATGGTCATGGCATGACCGAAAATATACATTGTATACCGCAATTTTTTTTTCTTAAACAAATTGGGTTTGGTAAAAATAGTATTTTTTACATTTTCTCATAAGCAAAACCCCGATTGACGCATAGTTCAGGAGGATACGGAAGCCATACCTCCGGCAATTTTTACGGCTACAAAATATTGATTGGTGACCCCTGTGACCTCTGGCCCCTGGGGTTACTAAGTTGAACGTCCGTGCTTGGGAGTCGAAGTTAGGTGCGGGGTCTACTGAGATCCTGGATAGCTAGTTGAGACTTGGCAAGCTTGAGAAAAAAAAACACTGTCTATTAACCTACTTCAAACAAGAAAGGAGGAGGTTATCAATTCGAATGTATGTTTTTTTTATGTATGTTCCCCGATTAAGCGAAAACGCCTCGACCAATTTGGAAAATTCTTTTTTTGTTTGAGTTTCATACTTGTCGGTGGTCCCATAGAAATTATCAAAATCGGTTGTGTGGTCTGACGTTGAAGTCTGATTTTGGTTTTGAAAAATTATGTTTAAATAAATTTGTATTGGTGGGCTAATTTGGACAAAGTGGACTCCCGAAGATGGCCGAAGGAAAAGAGGTAGGCCCCGGAAGCGTTAGTGTGACGACTTGCGACAGTTTGAGAGGAAATGGTTGAAAGTGGCACACGATCGAGATATTTGGAAGGAGATGGGGGAGGTCTTTGCCGAGCAGTGGAACAGTAGAAGTTAAAAAAAGGCCTTTAAAGTGTCTTTATAGTGTGGTATCGGTAGGAGGAGCTCGAGATTCTTTTCTAGGTACCACTTGTGGTCAACCACGCCTAATGTTGCTTGACTTGCGAAAGCGCAATAACGCGAACTTCCATCCGCCAACAAGCTTTTTAATAATAGTAGGTACTTATACTTAATAGCTGGAAAACTCGGTGTGCACCGAACCTTAGGGACCGTTCGGCAGTAGCGACAAAAATGCGGTAATATAGACGGTGATTACGATGTCCGTCTGTCCGCCGTTGTGTCCTAAACCTAAACATACTCTGTACAGAACTGAGACCTAAGTCTCTATAGTGAATCCGTAGATTTGTATTGTGAAGAAAGATCTTGGGTGTTAGAGACTTTTATCTCCCGTGTTAGTCTGTGAGCAAAGAAAAAGCTTAGTAATTTTGTGATTTTTTGTAGTTTAGGTACTCGACGGCATTTATTTTTTAATTTATAATTATATAATAATTTAGATTATAGTAAATAATAATAACAGGCCAGGTGCGTGTCGGGTTGCCTGCAGTGTGGGGTTCCGTAGTAGCGAATGCCCACTTTGAGTTACCACTAAAAACGTCTAAAAACTATTTTTCTATTGAATTTGTATGAACTTTTCCTTTTCCGAGTACATTTTATAAGTTGGTCGCTTATAACTTTTTAATTCGCAAACCCTACTTAGTTTACCTTTAAACTTAGTTAGGTTGGTATATATACTAATGCTGAGATTTTTTTATAGGGGGGGGGGGGCCACCAGAAAAAATAATTGACTCCTACTTTACTTGCTTTTTTATTTTACCACTTTTTTGGCATGATAAATATACATACTTATACAAAATTACAGCTTTATAGTACTTATAGTCTCTGAGTAAAACCGCGGACGGTCAAACAGACAGACAGACAGACATGGCGAGACTATAAGGGTTCCTTGTTTACTAAAAAGGTACAACTTAATCTAAACATTGTCCACCACACCACATTGGGTGCAAATTTAATTACATAAGTATATCGAAAGGAGTAAGGCATCTCTACGGCACATTAAAAACTTTCACCATCAGCTTCTGGTGAAGGAAAACATCGTGAAGAAACCATTAGAAACTATTAAGTTAGGCAGTGGCAAACCACCAATTTATCTCTAGCAAAATAATCGTTGTATGCGTAATGACAGAGACAAGACACTGAATCTTGAATGTACTTGCAGACGAGGAATAAAGACACAATTGGGTATTTTCCTGTGTCAAAAATAAATTATTTTGTACTGATGAGAAAATAAAACGCAACAAAATAATGTCACTTGTCATTCAACATATTCGTTTAACGTGATTTAAGAGTTATTATTGCAGCAAAACAAATAATAAGAGCGCTATTTGACTCCAAGAAACTATGACGTCATCTGCATGTATTTCATACAAATCCCATGGGAAATGTTTGTTGGGACGTTTAGAAAGAAGTATCTGATTTGACTTGTTGGACAATAAGGGATTGAATAAGTGAATACTACATTTCGGTAGGTAATGCGTGGGTGGTAAAATAGATCTTTCTTTTTTCTTAATTAAGAACTTTAACTTTTTTACGCTCTTGTTGGTGGAGTACGCGCCAGGCTTCTCGATCTTCTATTTTGTTCTTTAGAGCTTATTAAGACATCATCCCTGCCTATTTTAGTTGGTTCACGTAACTCTGGTCTCCCTGGACCTCTTCTAGCCTTTTCTTCCTCACTAATAAGTGGCCAATCATTTTCACTCTTCTATTTCCAATCTCATCCATCCGTCTTCTTTTCTCTTCTACTATTTCTAACAGCTCTTCATTGGTTTTCCTTTATATCCAACTGATCTAATCCATTCTTCTCGAACACCACATTTCAAAGGCTGTTGGTCTGTCATTACCTTTTTGGGAGAGTATCCATCCATATGGTGCTATGACTTTTTCTAATTAATGTTTTTAATTTTTGTTTTCGTAATATTTTGAGAGGGATGACGTTGTAAATACATCAGTTAATGCTACAAGCGTCCAAACTATTTAGTATTTACTACATTTCAGTAGGCAGTTCCAACGTAAGAGATATTCACGTACCTCCCTGGCACCTAGCCAAATCGTTGACAGTTTTTTTTATTGGATGTCATTGACTCTCCTCCGAAATCCATCATTTTAGCCTTGGCCGAGGCAAATATATTTTTATTTTGTCTAGATTTATTTGCCCGGGGAATCTGCAGAGGGATGTTGTTTTCTGTCAAGTATTTCAGCACTTTGTTAAATCGTTTCGTTGGGGAAATTTTGTAAAATTTTCATCTCTCCGCTAAATGTCTTTTTCTTCAAGAATTTTTTGACTGTCAATAATGAAAATCCTTCGTCTCATTAAGGGGTACAAACGTTGCTGCTACTTCTACATAGTTATACCCTTTTATTTATAAAAATGTGGACGTCATGCGGCTGAAAAGATGTCGACTGACGATAATATTTCTAGGAATAAGTGCTTGGTATCATTAATGGAAATGTTGAATAGTTAGGCACCCAAATTTTTTATATCGTCTTTGCATATAACATCAAACTGAACGTCATCTTCTCATTGACGTTAATATTTTAAGGAATAAGTGCTGAGTTACGGACCACTAGTATGAATTTTTAAAATAACAGATTCCTGAAATGAAGATTTCATATTTAGTTGTATCCTAAAATGTTGAATAGGTAGATTAAAAACCAAACAAGCGCCGCTTTCTAACTGGCGCCTTCTGCTTCCGAGAGAGCCGAGAGTCCACTTTCCAGGTTTCCCATCTCCACTTGCACGGTCTTGTGCATACTTGGTTGTGGGACCATTGGCATATCATCCCTAATTCCCATAGAGAAGGTACGATAAGCCTCAAAAGTAGAGTCTCAATTTCTTTGTTTGATAAATATATAGTACAAAAAATTGGGATACAACTTCAAAATTTGTCTCATTGTCAAATTGATCGCTATCTCTTTTGCTCTTGTAAGGGTGACCGTTATCGTATCATCTGTCGCACTCGGCTAGTGTGGTCTTTATGCGCAGTAAAATAAATCTAGGTCTAGGCAGATACGGTATTTTATCATATCAATAAGTAACAATACAAAATGTTTTTTAATGCGCCTAAAAATAAGTGACTTAATCAGGTGCAAGGGGAAACTGTCAAGTAACAAAAGGGATGCACGTACAGCGCTCTGACTTCACTGCTTTTAGGTCTAGCGCGTACGAAAGAGATAGATGTCCACGCCACGCTCCTACTCTTATATTTAAAATTCTTATTATCTTGCTGTTTTCCAAAAAATATTTCTTTTCACTGGTATTTTTGTTTAAATATTAACCAAAAACATCTAATATATAAAATTCTCGTGTCACAGTTTTCGTTGCCATACTCCTCCGAAACGGCTTGACCGATTTTGATGAAATTTTTTGTGCTTATCCGGTATCTATGAGAATCGGCCAACATCTATTTTTCATCCCCCTAAATGTTAGGGGTAGTCCGCCCATAATTTTTTTTTTATTTTTTAGACAAAATTTTTATGATACAACATACAAAAATACATACAATCCTCAATTTTGGCAAAACAACGTTTGCCGGGTCAGCTAGTATACAGTAAAATAGCCTATTCCTGTCTGCCATAGACTAATATAAAATTTTCTATTGTTCCAGGCAAGTCGCCTTTCTTCCCAGGCGTGGAGGACGCGGCGGTGGCAGCGGGGGCCGCGGGCGCCGGCTCCCCGTCAGTTCCCTCGGACCAGGCGCAGGATGTCGTCTCCAGGCTCAGTGCAGCTGGTAAGGACTGTTCCAAGTAGATTGGGGTGACCTCTAACAAGAGCTACACAGTAGCAAAGAAATTACATACAATCTGGAATGCTGACGAAGCGGCAAAGTCGTTCCCGAAAAAGATACCTAAAGTTATCACCGTCCCTTTCTATAGTATTAAACACTGGCAGTTTGCGGGAAAGGGATGCAGATGACTTTAGGTGCATTTTTGGGAACGTTATGAGAAGTGGTCCCTGACCGCCAAAGCCATTTATATAAACTTTAAGTATGTACGTGGCATTAGGTTTAATTTTCAATGTTGGATTTTTCGAGATTACTCGTTATTATTCTAAATTGTATGTAATTTCTTCGCGCAGTAACTGTAGTGAAGATACGGGAATAAATCACAAGAGCAATACGAGATGGCGCTGACAGTATCCTTAATCTCGATATCAGAGTTCTGGTCTGTTTGGAGCCGCGGTTCTCCAGGGGCCACTACGTCTGGCGGGAAAATCTTTCCTTTGTGGCAGTCAAGCATATCACTTCTCTCCCACTACAATTTATTCCAGTCGTAATGTAGATCTTGCAGTCCCAGTGCAGCTGGTAAGTGGTAATTCAAGGACTCTTAAGGTTGACCCGTAGAAAGGTAGTATGAAATCATGTGAAGAAACCTAGCTGCCCGTGTACTGTGTGTCAGGCTTGGAATAGCGATCATGTGTTATTAAGTTATCTGTTTAAAGGCTGCATGTCCAATGGA
The DNA here is from genome assembly GCA_943193695.1 of Acrobasis suavella. Classification (NCBI taxonomy): domain Eukaryota; kingdom Metazoa; phylum Arthropoda; class Insecta; order Lepidoptera; family Pyralidae; genus Acrobasis; species Acrobasis suavella. The sequence goes on from OW971956.1 coordinate 7,046,993, forward strand.
CTTTTCCAACGGATTTGAAAATGACAGTCTGGAAGCGGCCTAGCACCTTGTTTCCCCGCAAAATGTTGTAGGGAAAAGAGATGCAGGCCGTTTCTTGTCAAATATAAGTATATGAAACAGCCCAAGATCCTGCAGAATGTATGATCCTCGGGAACCCTAGGATGCTCGCGTAGCGAAGAAAGATGCGGTCGTCCTACTCACTACTCTTCGTTATTTCTCGTTTGTTTCAACAGGCAGCCGGCTAAGTTCGAGTTGGACCCGCGCACGTAGGGTTCCGTACCATTATCTATAACAAATCACGTTTGTTATATGGGAGCCCCACTTAAATATTTATTTTATACTGTTTCTAGTATTTGTGGATATGGCGGTAATAGAAATACATCTATGAAAATTTCAACTGTCTAGCTATCACGGTTCATGAGATATAGCCTGGTGACAGACAAACAGACGGACAGTGTCTTAGTAATAGGGTCCCGTTTTTACCCGTTGTGTACGAAACCTTAAAACTATAAACGACTGAGTATAAAGTACGTAACATGATGTTTGTCTGAATTTCAGGTCTATCTATGTGCGTGAGCGCACTCGGCTCACCAGCCCGCTCGTCGCCCGTGTCCGCGGGCTCCGAGCACGGCGAGCGCTTCAGTAGGAAAGTGTTCGTCGGAGGCCTACCGCCCGACATCGACGAAGGTGGGCTGATGTTTTTCTTCTTATATTCAATTTAATTCAATTTCAATTCAAATATATCATAGGCTGTTTAAAATATCACATAATAATCGTCACTTAATTCAAAATCAATTTAAATATATCATAGGATGTTTAAAATATCACATAATAAACGTCACGTGTTTTATTTTTTTGCTTAATTAAATCTTTGATAACTACAGTAAACAAATATGAAAGAATTTATAAAATATCTTAATCAGCGACGAACATGTAATACTTTAAAGTTTCAATTAGAAAGAGAATTTCAATATGGACGGTGACGTCAATGTCCATATCATAGACATATTATCGAAAAATCGTTATGTCTCGTTCGTTTAACATCCAATTTTTATTCCGTTTTCACTGTTAGTACTTTACTTTTGAATATTTATGGATAAACTGGTTAGATAACACATTTCTTTCATGCATGTTCCCTATTTTTGACGTCAAATGGTTATTTACTACAGCTAAGTTTACCGCCGCTTCCAAGGCGCTAGTAGTGCAGATGAAGAGGTAACAAATTCTATAGTTTAGCGCGTGGAGAGTGTAGGCCAAATCCTCTGGCTGCTCTGGCCAAGTATGGCTCTAGCACAGAGAGAGAGAGAGAGGTCGTGCTTCTGCAGCACTGGAGACTAAAAAAGACCTGTTGATGATACTTTAGCGCGTTCCACTTTAGGCTACCGACGTCGGGTTTAAAATGTCGCAGCTCCAAGTTAATGAACGACTGAAGGCCTAAGAGCCTAAAAGAAAATTTTTTTACGCACTATGCATTTCCGGTGTTATCGGCGTTATCTTGACTACTCTGAGCTACTTACCAGGTACAACTTGTTGACTCTTGAATCCCGTCGTAGATATCTTGAAGCATCATTGCTTTTCAACATAATAATTCATAATACAATTGACTCCTGTGACATTGTAAGTAAATTATTATTTGCTGTCCCAAGAAAATGTATCAGACGTACAGTTCGCTCCCGACCGCTCTTTTCTTTAGTTACGTGTCGAATAAATTCTGGTCTTCGCTCACCAATGCGTCGTATGGTTGAGTCACACAATATATTGTTTAACGAAAATATAGACATATTCGCAGACAAGCTATATGAATATAAGAAATCAAATTTTATAGTATTAAGAGAACTAGATATGAAGCCTTGTAATTAATTATTCACACAATCATTTATTTTTCTGTCTTGTAAATCGTTTGCTATTTGTTCCTTTAATGTTTTATTGATAATCTTTTCAAATATTCTTTCTTATCGTTTATCCGATTTATAAGTACTTCTAGTGGCAACTTATTTTATAGTATGCATATAATTTAAGCTGTGAATAACGTTGTGGGTTATGTAATTAATAACACATATATATTCAATATTGTATCTGTAAGATAACTAATACACTATTATGTAACTGTTTGTTATTCCGTAACAAAAAAAAAAAAAAAACTTTACTTGCAGCGGAAAGCTGAATGCTTGACTCCAGTGTTCGAAAAAAATGTTGGCTTACTTTACCCGGTGTCTTTCCTCAACCTTACCGTGGAGTGTCTGCTTTTTTGTACCCGACTATATACCAAAAGGAAGATTGTAGCAGTCTAAGTAAGATGGTCAGACGATCTGACAAAGGTCGCTGAAGAGCGCTGGATTCGGGCCGCTCTTATCGGTCGTTTTCGAAATCCTTGGCAGAGGCCTAGGTCCAGCAGTTGACGTTATGCAGCTGAAATCATGATGATGATGTATGTAAGTACCTATGTATGTGGGTAATGTACCTATGTGTGTTCCACTTTAGCATCCAAACTTCTTTTGTCACGTATGAATCACTTCGTAATTTTTGTCCGGGTGACATAGGCTACAACTTGTATACAATAAATGTATATAACCAATGTTAGATATATACAAAAAATATAGTAAAATAAAAAAACATTGTCCCGATTTTGAGTCTTATCAAATGAAAGGTCTTAATTAGCACATTTCAAAAAATTTTAGTTACATTTGTATAACTATATAGGTATTGTAATTCATACATTTCAGTAAGAATTTTCCCTTAGTCGGGTAGGTATTAGTTTTTTGAACATATTTTTGTTTTTTGCGGTTTGCTTTACTTACGGTCCGGCCCTGCTAATAATCTATTAGTAATTCTGAGTCCCAAGATTTCAGTATAGCTCGGGGCTACAAAATCAGCCTGTATACCTAAGTCAACGCACGGGGCTGAGATGCGTCTGATGCAACAATTTTTAGTTTTTTTTTTTGTAGTGCAAGTAGCACTACAAAAAAAAAACTAAAAACCTTCTTGACCCCTAAACTAAACAAGTTATTTTATTAAAATGTCTATGGGGCAACGTGACAAGTATGCCCTTTCAAAAAAAGGTTTTTCCAAATCAGTCCAGGCATCTTCGAATAATCTGTGAACATACAGAAAAAAAAAGATGAAAGAAGAAGACACTTGATAACGTAAAAAAAGACGAATTGATAATGTCCTCCTTTTTCCAAGTTTGTTAAAAATAATATCTAGTATTAACTGAAACTGTCGGAAACATATGAAGTAAAGTAATTGAGGTCAAAGAGCATGAAGTTAAACTAATACCACATATCCATGGCCCTTTAAAAAAAACCCACACAAACAGTTTAAAAATCAATGTTTACTAAGTAGGCGTAAAAGCGTTCCTATAAAAATAAAAGACCCCTTTAGGTAAATATTTCTATTATTGAAAACCCCATATCAAGGATATGTATTGCGTTGCCTGGTAACCGATGTGTACACATTATGTACTTGCGCGATTGAAGGCTGCTCGTTATAGTGGGGAAAATAGGAAGTGGTATTATCATTCAAGGTTCAAACATTAGTCCAATCGTAAATGGCCATCCATTCATCTATACTTATCCAAATTAAATCGATTTGGTCGTGGTTTTAGGACTGGTTGTCTGAGACATCAACCCTTCTTGCGATTGCAGTTGTTGCACGGGATATTTGCGCTTTAGGGGGCCTACTAAGGCTCTTAAGGGCTACCTGAATTTGTATGCGTAGAAAATATTCACGTTCTCATTTTAATCTGTTAACAGTATTTCATTAAATAGTTTGAAGGGTTATCTAGGTTGTGATCAAGACAAATTTTTAAATGATATCTCCGTTTCCTTTGAAATAATTTATTTCAAATGGGGGTAGCACTGGACCCCGAAAAAATCGTATACACAGTGCACGTTTCTATTGCCTGTTTTAAAATTGCATTGAAGCAATAAGAGCGGATTCGTCGAAACATTAAGTAACACCAGTATAACTATTCTTGGGATAAGTTTTATCTTTGAATTTAATATCGGATAACTTCGTTGAAGTTTTACCTTGATATTTCTACGTACCTAAGTATAATCCTTGGTATAGTTAATATATGATTCAGGAAGTAAATGTATAATGGCAAAAATCCGTATATATTACTTTTACGGGTCATATTACTCCACAGTGTAAAAATCAGTCTATCAATTTAGTTCGCATTATACGGCCAGCAAGAGCGCCACGCAACTCACATCATTTCATCATTAATTAGTCTACTTTGTATCAAGTTAATATATTTCAGTTTATTATCAAGTTTTATATTATTTCAAATCCAAGTAGAAATTTCCCGTACATTACTCTTTTCATTAATTGACTTTAATTGCGGAGACCATATAATTTAGCATAAAATAAATGTCAAATGTAATAATTTTCACAACTAAAAACTGACTTTACCCCCAAACCACACAACTAATTGTGATCAATTCAAAGATCAAATTTCTATAAGACTACCTGACAAGTATTCTCTTTCAAACAAAAATAATACTTATTCCAAATCGGTTCAGGAGTCTTTGAATATTCGGTGAACACACATAAATAAAAGATCGCGACGAATAGGAGTCTAATCGGTGAACATACATAAAAAAGATCGCGACGAATTGATAACCTCCTCCTTTTTCGAAGTCGGTTATAAATAAAATAGACCATGCGTCACAGATGTCATCTCATCAGCTGTTAACAGTCCACCATTGAAATGAAAGAAAAAATATGAAAAATATTTTATTCAATCACTTGTTTGTACCACATATGTTTCGACCTCTATAATATACTTGTGTTTGAATTTTCCGCTCTTCTTAAGTTCATTTTATGTATGTAATTAAGTTTTTAGCAAAATAAAATATTTTGGTACAAATTTATCATAAAAATAGCACAAACGAGTCATGCAAAGTGAATGTGTGCATGTTTCAAAGTGTGTGTATGCAATACTTATTCTTCTTATTTAATTAATACTACTAGATAACTATTCTTAAAAAGTTGGCGGTACATATAAATAGTTTACTCTGGAATAGACACCTTATTCTTGGATTAGTATTTGGTAAAACGTAAAATCGAGTTATTCTAGAGTATTTTGCCATTTTATTCTCGGAATAAATTTTAAACGAGTTTGGTCGAATCCGCCCTAAATGATTTAGATATATGGTTGACGTTTTGTTAATGCTTAAATTTTATTATATGCAATAGGCAAGAAACTTGAATGACTGACTGACTGAATGACTGAATAGACCTTTAGACCTATAGTTTAATTCGTCTACGAAGCAAAATGCCTAAAATTACTGTCTAGGCAAATTACCTAAGCTATAAATCGCTTATAGAACAAATCGTCTATCAACCAAAATGCCTAAAATACATCCTCATTCCTAAATGGTCTAAAGAACAAATCGTCAAGCAAAAATCCATTGAAGAAATGGGAGTGGATTAGACACAATTTTAGTTTGAAAACCACACAGCGAAGGTTCAAAGAAGGAAAGGAAAAAAAAATCTTTAATAATAAAGATATTTTGGTAAAGGAACGTTTCGAGAAAATAAAATTTTGGAAAAGCACAATCCGCTAGATGACAAGTCAAATAATACACTTTTTTTTAAACCTCAAAACAAACATTTTGCATGGGATTTGTATGAAATACAAAAGCGTGACGACATGTTTTTTTGTAGTCAAATGGCGCTCCTAATATATATCAGTTTTTCTGCATTAATAAATTTAAAATCTTGTTTAAAATGGATATAATCAATGAAAAGTGACACTATTTTGTGACGTTTATTTTATGAACTGTGCCGAAAATGTGTGTAGTAACTGTGTCATCTACCCAATTACCTACCAACCTAACTAATTCGCGAAAGGGACCATTTCGCTATCAGGCGATATTGCTAAGCTGTGGACATTCGTAGAGTTCTTTCAAGTTGTATGATTGGTCAGCTGTGTGTAGATCTCCGATAGCGTGGCTAACGTATAATAGTCCGTATATAGGTCAAGCGGCAATGTTAATATCTAATATCGGCCGTTGGCTGTTGGCTGTACTGCATTGTGCACAATCCGACACAATGATGGCGGCGGCCTGCTAGCGCACAATGAGCGAGCATCCGCGATAACCTGGATTCTGCTGTCAATCTGATAGCGGCGGGAAAACTAGGCTTTTTATATTGAGTTGTCATAGAAAGCCACGGCAAAGATGTCGCTAATGTAGGTCTTTTATTTCAGAATCCATTAATATCTTAATGTAAAATGTGATTTATTTCGCCACGAGTGAGATTCGAACTCACGACGCCCTACATATCTGTACTGTACCAGTCGCGGGGCCTCGAGTTCTCCTTAGGGGTTTACTAATAACAATTATAAACTACGTATATCGACGCACCGGGCTATAAAATGTTCATTTACTATTTTCATAGGCCGTAAACTAACACACATGACTTGCTTGCACACATTCACAGCTGTGCTTATTCTTATTACTCAACTAACAAAAAAAAAAATGCGAATTACAAGCCAGATATTCAACGGATTAACCTTTATAGATCCTAATTATGTAGGTATTTAATTCGTTTCATAGTTTTATAGCTCTTTTTTATACAACATTGGTAAACAAAATCACATCTAAATAAAAAAAAATTACGAAATATTTCGCCAAGAGTGAGATTCGAAGTCTCCTCACATCTGTACAGTGTGTGAGTGCACTTCTAATTGTGACACCGTTATTTCGAATCACCCTGACGTATTTCCTCATCACATTTACTGATAGGTAATTAAAAGCATGCGTATTTTTCTTTAGATGCCATACAGATGTCAGCGACGTAAGTTCGAATCTCACTCGCGGCGAAATGTTCCATCACATATTTTTAATTTAGATATTGTTCCGAGCGTTGGTGCTATATAATTCGATTATTAAAATCACATCTGTATCGAGATGATAGTTTAGGCTAGGCAGAGCGTTAGGCGATGTGACCTTTTATAGCTAGCCTAACTTTAGGTTAACGTAAGGAATGGAATAGCTATGCGAGAGATCCGTACGGGTCTCCACGTAATCCCGGAGCGAAGACACACGTGAGGCGTCAGAACATCGTATCACTGCGATGCGGATCGTTCCAGAACACGGTTCGGGTAGAGCCCGTACAACGCCTCCCGCTCAATCGTACTGAACTCTTATTTGAGTATGAGTCACCCGCACAGAAGCTGTGAAACCAGCCAGTGTCATTAAAATACGACGTCATAATGTCTCCGGCTTAGAATAGGTCTTTTTTCTCGCGGCAAAAGGGAGAGCAGCAACGTAGACCGACACTCCTCTTCCTTTACGGCCCCACCGACACCGTGTCAAGCGCCACGGCCGCGCTTGGTCGCGGAGGATAGGGAGAGCGGCAATGTAACACCAACACTCCTCTTACCCTTCAATTCCTACCATGGCTGTGATAGAAGGGAGTTCAACCCCTTCCCTCACAGCCAGGCCATTCCCACCTGGAAAGGCCTCCTCGCGGCCCGGGAAGACCGAGATCTCGACCCGGGACATGGGGCTTAGAATAGGCCTATTCCTTCTCTCCCTATTCATGTCGTAAGAGGGTTATTTATGTATGTTAATTTGATGTTGTTGCAGACGAGATTACGTCATCGTTCCGGCGGTTCGGGCCGCTGGTGGTGGACTGGCCGCACAAAGCCGAGAGCAAGAGCTACTTTCCGCCCAAGGGTTACGCGTTTCTACTATTCCAGGTAAGTTTTGACAATGAGCTCAATGTCCAAAGAGGTCTTTTGGGTCGAGGTTTATTATTCCTTTTATTAACGACCTCCGTGGCATGCCTGTCCGCTATCCAGGAGATTCGGGATTCGATCCCCGGTCATGTCAACATGAAAAATGATCTTTTTCTGATTGGCTGCTGGGTCTTGAATGTTTATTATAAAATACATTATCGTTGAGTTAGTATCCCATTACCTTAGATCATTTAATAGAACAGGATGAGTTACGCAGACAAATCTTCTTGTGCGGGGGTAAGCTACTACTACATCTAAACAAAATCACACGTTCACAAATAATTTCAGTCGCTATAAATGCACACTACAAAAACTCAAACACTAGCTTATTTTCTGCACACCAATAAAACTTACACTGAAAAAAATTAGTAAAGACACTCTTGGCAAGAAAGAGAGAGAAGACAAAAAAATATATCAACTCTAATGCACAGGGAATAAAGACGAAGGTTGTAAATCATAAATACATAGTCTCGTGAGGAGTGCGCCTTAGTCTCGTGAGGAGTGCGCAGCAGTGCGCTATAAGTCTCGTGGGGAGTGCGCCTACGTCATCAACTAATCGTTTTTTAAATTGGAACCTTATTACAGAACCTTAAGAATGTAAATGATACATTTAAAAAGGGGGTTAATGAACTAGTCTCTTATGCGATCTTAGATTATTTTATGGGCTGGAAGGAAATCAGTTGCAAACGTGATTCAATTATTTTTTCCGTAATCGATACTAATAGATATTTCTTCGATTTTTCAGAAATCACATTTAAATAGAAAACAACGTTAATAAAATAAAAAAAAATACTTACTAATGAAAGGTTATGCCATCTTTTGGAAGAATAAATGTGTTTGACCTCTTTTTACACGAGAAAATTGCATAACATGGCATTTTTAACGGAGCACTTTTAGAAGTCTTTTCGATGCCTTACCGATTCACATAATGATCATAATCGATTACGCAACTAGTTTTTATGAACGTATTAGAATTTTGTTCTTATACTTTGGCAGAGGGGAACGCGCAGGTAAGGCTTATCCTGTATTTAATGATCTAAGCCCATAACACAACTCTTCAACTTAAATCTTTGTTTTTACTGGTAGCAAGAGCGTGGTGCGTCAAGAGTTGGTTTATGTGGCAATTTCTAAAATGTATGAAGGACTGTCTTAAGCTTCAGAACATCTATTGAGTGTCCTCTGACTCATCAGGATACACATTTCCGGAGCGTCCAAGCTACCGCTATGTCGCTACGCGCAGTCTCATTGACCCCTTCGGCATGTCCAGTCACGGCATTCCCAGCAGTTGCCTGGTTTCTTTTCCATTTCCACCACAAACGGCTCAAAAGATAATAACGTTTATGGCTGTTAGAAGTCAACTCCACGGGCGAGAGAATCGCGACGATATTTCCGTCGTGCACTCGTGTCTCCACACGGCGATATTATCGCGACAAATTGCTGTATCGCTGTGTCGCTACGCGCAGTCTCATTGACCCCTCGGCATGTCCAGTCACGGCATTCCCAGCAGTTGCCTGGTTTCTTTTCCATTTCCACCAGAAACGGCTCAAACGATAATAACGTTTATGGCTGTTAGAAGTCAACTCCACGGGCGAGAGAAACGCGACGATATTTCCGTCGTGCACTCGTGTCTCCACACGGCGATATTATCGCGGCAACTTGCTGTATCGCTGTGTCGCTACGCGCAGTCTCATTGACCCCTCGGCATGTCCAGTCACGGCATTCCCAGCAGTTGCCTGGTTTCTTTTCCATTTCCACCACAAACGGCTCAAACGATAATAACGTTTATGGCTGTTAGAAGTCAACTCCACGGGCGAGAGAAACGCGACGATATTTCCGTCGTGCACTCGTGTCTCCACACGGCGATATTATCGCGGCAACTTGCTGTATCGCTGTGTCGCTACGCGCAGTCTCATTGACCCCTCGGCATGTCCAGTCACGGCATTCCCAGCAGTTGCCTGGTTTCTTTTCCATTTCCACCACAAACGGCTCAAACGATAATAACGTTTATGGCTGTTAGAAGTCAACTCCACGGGCGAGAGAATCGCGACGATATTTCCGTCGTGCACTCGTGTCTCCACACGGCGATATTATCGCGACAAATTGCTGTATCGCTGTGTCGCTACGCGCAGTCTCATTGACCCCTCGGCATGTCCAGTCACGGCATTCCCAGCAGTTGCCTGGTTTCTTTTCCATTTCCACCACAAACGGCTCAAACGATAATAACGTTTATGGCTGTTAGAAGTCAACTCCACGGGCGAGAGAATCGCGACGATATTTCCATCGTGCACTCGTGTCTCCACACGGCGATATTATCGCGACAAATTGCTGTATCGCTGTGTCGCTACGCGCAGTCTCATTGACCCCTCGGCATGTCCAGTCACGGCATTCCCAGCAGTTGCCTGGTTTCTTTTCCATTTCCACCACAAACGGCTCAAACGATAATAACGTTTATGGCTGTTAGAAGTCAACTCCACGGGCGAGAGAATCGCGACGATATTTCCGTCGTGCACTCGTGTCTCCACACGGCGATATTATCGCGGCAACTTGCTGTATCGCTGTGTCGCTACGCGCAGTCTCATAGACCCCTCGGCATGTCCAGTCACGGCATTCCCAGCAGTTGCCTGGTTTCTTTTCCATTTCCACCACAAACGGCTCAAAAGATAATAACGTTTATGGCTGTTAGAAGTTAACTCCACGGGCGGGAGAATCGCGACGATATTTCCGTCGTGCACTCGTGTCTCCACACGGCGATATTATCGCGGCAAATTGCTGTATGGACTTATGTGAACTCGTAGCGATTCTCTCGCCCGTGGAGTAGACGTAGTGATTAGTATATCTGCGCCTCTTGACCCTCTTGTTGTTTTTCATAAATCAGTGGCTTACAAGCCTCAGACCAAGGATTAAGATAGACACAGCTTCTGAATGATTTTGCATGTCCATAACAGGCGAAATCGACTCATTTCAAGATCGTTAGTTTTGTCCGCTTAAGGCGGCCCTTCCCGGCCGCTCTGTCGTATCAACGCGAACATAGTTTGAAAAGCTTGTTATTTTATCCAGGGCAATGCTAGAAAAAGAGGCAAAGCAAAAAGGGAGAGATAGCGCCTGAGGGCTTGGTTTACATTCTATTGAAAGAAAATATTACTATTATTATTAACTATCCATTGATCGAATATTCACTTTTCACTGGGTGTGGAAATTTCATAAAACTTGTTCCAGGTGATAAGTTTTTTTTTTCAGTAAGCCTTACAAGTGTGTGAAGTAAATGTTTTTTTATTTTAAATTTTTAATACATTTTCAAGGTTTCTATCGAATATTTTTTTTTACCTTTAACTACAATTTATGAGTACATTATAAACGGTCGAAGTTCAAGTAAAATTTGTACAAAAAGAGCAGATTTTTGGAGGCTTATACTGAATTTGTTTCTCCAAATTTTAATTTTTATTTCGAAAGAAATTTAGAAATAGCGCACAAGATACCCGTTAGCCCAAAAAATTTCAAAAAATATCAGTTACAACGTCATAATCACGTACGAGCGTTTGTATGAAAAGTAAGACGGGAAGGCCGCTCTTAAGTCAGTTTACTACATCTGGCATTGAGCTCTCTGCACAAAAATTTGAGCAGTAGAAATTCGTCGGAAATTGGTGGGAGGATGTAATAAACTGGTAAATGAGCTAGCCCCGAACTAAGTTCGAGACTTGTGTTATGGGATTCTAACTCAACGATACAATATTTCATAACAAACACATAGGTATTTTTAATAAATAAATAATAAATATATAGGGACAAATTACACTGATTGAGCTAGCCCCAAAGTAAGTTCGAGACTTGTGTTATGGGATACTAACTCAACGATACTATATTTTACAACAAATACATATATAGATAAACATCCAAGACCCAGGACAATTTGAAAAAGACCATTTTCCAACTTGTCCTGACCGGGGATCGAACCCGGGACCTCTGGGTGGCGGACTAGCATGGTGACCACTACGCCACGGAGGTCGTCGAAATGTATATAAATGAACATTCAAGACTCAGGACAATTTGAAAAAGGCCAATTTCCAAAAATGACACTCACAGGTTTCATACAAAGTGAAGGATTTTCTTAACTAGTAGATTATACAGATCTGTATTACAAGCCCTCTGCAGCCGAATAAATTGTCCCACATAAAATTAAAACGTCGCCTGAACATTGCAGCAATATCGAACTTGTTAACTTACTTACTGCTTTAGCCTGCTTAAACTAACAGCACAGGTATGGCACTTCATAGAAGCGGAGTATCTTTTATGCCTACACTACTACAAATGAAACTATACATCCGTGCACACGGCAATGTGTGTGTGTTCGCCCGCAGTCGCGCGCTCAACACCTTGACAAGGCGAGAACGGGGAAGAGGTGCGAGGACAGGGAACGGGGACGCATATTGCGCGGGACCTAGGTGATTCGTATTCGATACGTTCTCTCATCATCATCATAATTTCAGTCGCATAACTTCCACTGCCTGGACATAGGCCTCTCACAAGGATTTCTAAAATGATTGATCAAGATCGACCTGCATCCAGCGCTTTCCAGCGTCCTTGGTCAGGTCGTCTGACCACCTTGTCTTACGCTCCACTTGCCAGTACGCGGTTGTCAATCGAGAACCTTTTTACCACATCGGCCATCGGTTCTTCGCGCTATATGTCCCACCCACTTCAATGAGATTCCGTTCTTTATATAATACTTGTATTAATTTTATGCTAACGGTTTTAATCAACGTTCCAGGACGAGAGCTCGGTGGCAGCGCTAATGGAGGCTTGCATCACCGACGAGGACAAGTTGTACCTGTGCGTGTCGTCGCCCACCATCCGCGACAAGCCCGTGCAGATCCGGCCGTGGCGGCTCGCGGACGCGGACTTCGTGCTGGACGCCAGCATGCCGCTGGACCCGCGCAAGACCGTGTTTGTGGGGGGAGTTCCTCGTCCCCTGAAAGCTGGTGAGTGGTTAAAGCTGTGATATGAGTAATCTATGGCCGGAAACCACACGTTATAAGTAGATAGATCTACCTAAGATAATTATTAACGCTGATAATGTTTGTTACAGTGGAGCTGGCGATGATCATGGACCGGCTGTACGGCGGCGTGTGCTACGCCGGCATCGACACCGACCCCGAGCTCAAGTACCCTAAGGTGAGCTGGCCCCATTGAGCTTGGTAGTCTTCAGCCAGTTTTAACATCGAAATCTGGCTTCGTTGTGAACCTTCTGGAGGGAAAAATCTAGTTAATAGATTCAAGTGGTAAAATCGCACAAAGTAATTCAAATCACATAGTATGGAAAGAAACTGCTTTTATTTTGTGCCTTCGACACGAGATGAAAAAACTTCGAAATCGAGAAGAAAATAGCCGGAACACGATGTGCGATAACTTCATTATCCTACGTCAACCGTGATGCTTTGGAACGCCCTACCTGTTGACATCCTCAAAGACTAGACAAAACGACTAGGGGAGTCGTCAAGAGGCTGTGCGCGCTCATTATCTTCACCAATTGTCATAGAGTATTATTAATATTTATGTAGTCTATGTAGGGTTTACGAATTTATGCAGTATTTGTGTATTTTTACATGTATGTTTATGAATATATAGATAAGTATAAAAATGAATAAAATTATCGTTAAATGTATTTTTGGTAAAACTTGAAGATAATAATTAAATTATAGTTAAATTAGAATGTACCATGTCGTCCAAAATTAGCTTTTATTCGCATCACCTGTATGTTGACTGGTAGAAAAGGCTCAGGGCTTTACGTCCGCCTGTTAAAATTTGTGTTATTAAGTAAAATAAATTAATAAAACAAAATAAAACGTCCATGTGAAATTGGATGTGTGAAAAGACTGCCTACAATACCCGACCGCCGCCCTACGTCGACCCTCTTTGCGATTGCAGCACGAGACAGTGCCGGATTTAGAGGTCTGGAGGCCTCGGGGCAACAAAGAAGTGGAGGCCCCTGGCCCCAAATTATTTCCTAAATGAACGATTTTTTTCAGTCGAGTTTTTCAAATAATTCGGAAATTAAATTACCTCCTTAATTTCTTTTTCGGAAATAGGAATTATCTGAAATTAAATTTTAGCGTTAAACCTTTGACCGCGAGACTTTATATCAGTTGCCGTGCCCCCAGCGCGAGAGGTATGAAATCTAAAATAAATACCTACAACCAAAAAGGGATGTGGATGCTTAAGTTATGAGCAATACGAGCGGTTATTTTTTGTCGGAAATATCCGACGCTCGCGGAATGTGCACGACAATATTTGTCGGATAAATCCGACGTTCGCGGTGAAAGGGTTAACGAACGGCACCTTCCGAGCTTTTTTTAAGTCTCTATTGTCGGCCCCTCTTTTGTAGAGGACAGCCCCGGTTGCTCTCCCCTAAATCTGGCCCTGGCACTAAATGTTTGTTCTGTCCGTTAGACGCCTCTTAAGACTTCCGCAGGCAGAAATGGGGAGCCCTATCCTGGGCTGGAAGCCACACGGCAAAAGCAAACTCTTCTATTGTCTCTTGCCAAAAACCGTTCCATACAATGGCACCGACGCCGACGTTTGAGAGCTTCGTTCTTAAATGTAGTAGTTAAGAATCCCCTTACCCTAGACTTCTCAATACAAACGTAGTCTACGTTTTATTTTGAAACGACATGTCAGATTTCGGTAAAAATTTGTAATTTTAAAGAAATTGCAATTATCTAGGGTTATAATTGGATTCCGGCGGTAAAATTACGATAATTGCAATTTCTTTAAAATTACATAATTTTGCCCATATCCGACATGTCGTTTCAAAATAAAACGTAGACTACGTTTGTATGGGAAAGTCTGATTATGTCCAGGGTTAGGGGACTTTTAAGTAGGTATGTTTGTAAATCGTTTTTTTTTTATTGCCTCTTACTACAGAAGCGGGAAGAAATAGACGCATACCTATGCTTTTTTTAGGCCTCATCACAACTATCTTATAAAAACTTTCTGTCCTTGCACTGTCCCGCTTTTGGGGCTAAATGTGCGGCCTTATTCAGCGCAGAGTCTGGCTTTTATTAGTTTTGAAGATGGCCACGCTATTCATCGAAGGAGAATGCTCTACCTCATTATCTACTAGTATCACTGGTCATAAAATAACTATCATAAACAAAACTTTCGTCTCGCCTCGTCACTATCCCCGTGCGGCTTTCGGGTCTATATGTCCGGTCTTACTCAGCGCAGAGTCCGGCTTTTTTAATTTAGAAGAAGGCAAACCCTATTCGTGATCCTCATTGACCTCAATATACTAACTAACTAGTTGTCTTTGGTGTTTGCAGGGTGCGGGTCGCGTGGCGTTCTCTAACCAGCAGTCGTACATCGCGGCCATCTCTGCGCGCTTCGTGCAGCTGCAGCACGGGGACATCGACAAGCGTGTAGAGGTGAGATTGAAATCTGGTGTAGAATAGCAGGTGGTAGAAATTGGTGCGGTGGTAGAAATTTCGGAATGGTTGTATGTAAAGTATTACCAGGTGGTAGTTTTTATGAAAATTAATTAAACTTAAGACCCTGGGTAAGCAGAGATATTGTTTTACAAATTTAGGTAGGTATCTAGTTATTAGGTAGGTACTCAGTAATATCATTTTAAAACCGATTTTTAATATATGAAATTGATAGGATGGCATGTACCACAGAAAGCTGCTGGAGATACTTATTAAATTAAAAACATTTATTTTTTATGAGTTAAATTGGCCTTTTTCTCAATTTCTGATGGCGTATTTTTTTGCAGGTAAAGCCATACGTGCTGGATGATCAGATGTGTGATGAATGCGCCGGTGCACGCTGCGGCTCCAAGTTTGCGCCCTTCTTCTGCGCAAATGTCACCTGCCTGCAGGTGTGTACCTTTCTGCCTATTTATTCCTCGTGTTATAATTACGAAGATAAAGTGGAGAGCAACAATTCAGCTACAAAGTTTAACTGAAATAGTTGTGCTCATTTTTTATTTCACGTTAATCGCATATTATTCAGAATACGAGTTAAAAACCTAAGGGACTCCATTTGCTGAATTTCAATGCTGGTTTTGTAATAATACAGTTTTCACATTGTATTATTGTTGCAAAACAGGCAATGCATATAAAAAATCTGCATCTTAAATTCAGCATAGTGTGTTTATTCTCAGTTTGAGTATTAGCTAAGTAAGATCTTAATCTTAGTGTGCGGATACTCTGACTTGATTGATGTTATTAAAGCAATGTTATTTGTATTCCAGTACTACTGCGAGCACTGCTGGGCCACAATTCACTCCCGGCCGGGCCGCGAGTTCCACAAGCCGCTCGTGAAGGAGGGTGCCGACCGCCCGCGCGCCGTGCCCTTTCGCTGGTGTTAGTGGCGCACGTGGTAGGACACGGTACAGGTGGTAGCAATTGGTAGAAACGGTAGTTTTCAGTGAAATGTTCGAAAGGGTTTTTGTTTTAAAGTCATTGGTATTGCATCCCACTCTTGATGCAGATAAGTCGTTTACACCTTGTTGTGTGACTTTGTAAACAATATATCTTAAAATAACCCCTTTTTGACCATCTTTGATATTGGAAATAGTAAAAAAAAATTATGAACAATCTTGAAAAACGTTATAACTAAAAAGATACTTATATCTATCAATTGCTACCGCTTCTAATAGAATCGTATTTTCAGTGGTAGATTCCTATCCTACCTACACTGCTTGTACTTTAAAACATCGAACTATCATCAAAATACGGTTCTTCGAGACCTTACCAGATGCATTTCAGGAACTGCATAGACTAAAGTCTACTCCGGAAAGTAAACACGATAGAAAAGAAACGGATTGGGTTTTCTACTAAATGGTAGCAACTAGCGCGTTGCTGGCAACACTGCGTTCTTATTTCAGGAGAGCGTAACTTTTTACCGGATACTACACTTTCCTGATTATGACGCCAATTCGATGGCTATGACGCCAATTCGATGGCTATAGAAAAAAAGGAAAAAAACTAAAAAAAATAAGCAACATTATCCAATGTTTAATATTAAGCAGAATATTATAGAGTTCAAGTACAAGACGTTAGTTTGCTTCGTCGTCACCTCGACGAGTACTTAGTGTTGCCAACAGCAGTCAAAAAATATTGAAAATAATGGTCAATATGAACAATTTCATTTTTGGGACTAATTTAAGTATTAAAATTAAAGTTTGAAATTATTGTCGTGACATCAACAACAAATTTATATTCTTTTTTTCACGTTTGAGTCAGTTATCTAATTAACTAAACAAATAGCAAAATTTTAAAAAATGCAAATTTAATTAATTGTTAAAATTAATGTTATTTTTTAAAATCCAAACTACATTTGCTAGTGAAAATGCCTGATTTTTCAGATTTTATTTAATAATGAAAATATTTAAGGATGTTTTTTGACTTAAGCACTTTCGTGCAAATGTTATGCAAAAAAATGCGTTTGCCGCGGAGGCGACGACGCAAACTATAGATTTCGATTTAAGCAAAACTATGTATCCAAAAACTTAGCTAGTTGTCCGTTCGGAAATAAGCTCTATCTTGAAACAAAGTGCGTTGTTGTATCTGTCGACTAGTCGCTACAATTTGTCGTTACGATTAGTCGACGCGATTAGTTGCAAGTCGCAAACACGTACGCTCATGTATCGTAAGATATTATTGTAAGACATAAAGTGTCTAATTTCTCGATATACAAAAAACATAATTGTACCTGTGTAGCTAGAATGAATTTCCTTCGATTTTTCTGGTTGGATACTGTTGCGGATTGTATGTTGTCCCATTGGCTTTTGCGGTCAGGGACCACTTCATTCGGTTGCTATGCGATGTCGTGTCGGTCTTGTTTTCAGTATTGATACCGGATTGTGTTGTTCTTTTTTAGTAAATATTGGATTCCTTTCAAAGATATGATCTGAGGCTTGGCTTGCAGAATAACAATTTTTAAAGATCAACAATATTATACGGCATCTCGAGCATGGTCATTGTGTGCCGTACCACCGCTAGTCTCTGCAAGGCTCTATATGCTTTGACAAACACCGTTACGTATCAACATCCAACAGCTTGACTTACAATCTTGCAGGAGGCGACTGTATTTGCAAGTAGTCTTAGTGATCAAATACCTTGAATGGGATAATTTTGTTGGTTTTACGTTTCCTGGGAGGTGGTAGGGACTCGTTTAGTACAAACATTGATGTTACCAATTTGGCTGTATGTCCGTTCACGGGCTCCTCACAGTCTCGACGAGATGTGAATATTTGAGATTCCAATTTAAGGCCAAATTGACCTAACACACTTTGGAGAATTATTATTATCACAAAATATTAACACATTTTGAGAAGCAGAGAAACTTTTATTGCTAATAATCGCAATATCGATATTGCTACTGCCAAATTAAGGTTGCAAGTCGACCAACTACCTACGTGGTGACTGGTGAGTATGCATGCATAGTTGCGCTACTGCATCTACTATTGCGATAAGCCATATTTTGGTTTCAGCTTGGTCGAAAATCTTTTGACAATAGCTCTGAATAATATTCGTAAAAGTGCAAAGGCTTTTTCTTATGGCCACAAATTTCATCTTGTCGATATGACTGTACAAACCTATTGTACTGTCTCGCAAAAACCTACAGGCGTATTGTCACGCCGTACTAATCTCGAATATTAGATGACTTTTTGCCGGGATTGTACAATAGTAATTAGCGTTAAAATGTTATTATACTTAAATGATTTTTTTTTGATCCGCCGGGATAGTGCAATAGATGGTAGGATAGTGTTTATAGAAATATGATTATAACCAATTCCCTAGGTGTATATATATAATGCGGTTTCACTTGCGGTTTTATAGCAATTTTAGAAAACTTCAAATATAAAACAAAAATCTATTGATATCTACAGAATTGGGGCAATTTTGTAAATAAAAATAAAGAAAAAGTGCTATAAAATCGTGAGTTTCGTTTTGAAACAAACTTCATTTATTTCATATGTACTTAAAGATTTGTATATCAATCTCAAATCGATGGCTTGTCTCATTCCAACTGGCTATTGACATTTGGCAAACGTTTTCCATTTGTAAGATAAATCTGAAAACCAAAATTTTGTAACCTAAATGCCCAAAGGTTTTTCTTATTATAAAGAATGAGGCTAGACTTTGTATTTAAGGTTAATAACAAATAAAATCGGTAAAGACACCGTATCCCGATCGACCACGGACGTTTTATAGACTGTAGTAAAAAGACTTGCGCGAATTTTTTGATGGTTTTTTCATGATTTTGATGCGGTTTTTTCGTGTTGTGTATCTTTTTCGGAATTAAATGAGAGGCTTGATAGTGCCTTGGTATTGCGACTGCGTACGGCGTACCCCTCCCGAGTGAGAGAATCAAAAAATTATCAAACTAGCTCGATTTTGCTGTTGAAAATTACATGACGTGAATTTTGATGCTTTTAAATTTGAATATAACGCGCAAAAATTATCACAATGACAGTTCACGTGATAGCAAACTTGAAAACGTGCGATATCTTCAGTTGAGTTTCAACAAGATCGTTTCGACTTGAAATTTTTCAAACTACACACCTCTAAATGTTTGGGCACGCGTTCACCTTAAAACTATATAAGGATTGAAATTAAGAAGTCTGTTTTGTTCTCGCCAAGCAGACGATTCCATAGGCTTTAGCAAAATTGAGATTGTTCATTAACCTGGTCCTTGGAACGAGCAAAATGAACCACCTTTTCGATTTTTCTAAACGTTAAGTAGGTACAATTTGTATTATTACTAAATAGAGCATTTTAGTGAAAATTGTTTGCCATAATACGAAGACGACGGCGACTGTTCCCATCGCTCCTGTATATGAAAATACACAATGTTCAACTAACTCAATTAAATGTAGACAAAAATATGTGCAAGAATTATATTTTCTTAGTTTTAGAGTATGTATATGGCGATGGGGAGAGTCGCCCAGTCTAACAGAGTGGTCTCTTGTGACGTTAAAACTCTAGATATAGTAAAATATTAAATAGTTTCAGTAATAGTAAATAAACGATCGCGAAGTCGTTTTCTCTTTATACATTTAAAACTAGAAGTTTCCTAGGAGATTTTGGAACACGCCTTAAGTACGCCCTGAACACTCTAAACTCATCTCACTTAGCTTTCAGCACCTCGATTTTTACCGCTCTGTCGGTCCTAGCTTTCTTTTCTATTGCATTTTAAGTATGTAAAACTTCCATTTTAGTAAACATTTTTCTTGCGTGGCAACAGTTGGTAAAAATTTTGTTTGTAAACTTCTTTTGTCTCTGAATCGATGTGTGATCGTCGCTGCGTTTTTGACTTTTATTTTTTAAACTATTTTCGTGCATTTGATGTAAAGTTTTTCTTTTTGGATGAAATTGCTCAATATATTTGGTGAAATTGTTTGGTGCCCCCTAATCCTCCTAGTTGAAATAATAAAGAGGTGGGACGCGTGAGTGTGTGTATGGTCGCCCTGTCCCATTTTGTATTTTTGTATTTTTATAAAAAACGACAATTGTGAATTCGGACGTGTTTTTTTACTTTGCGCGCAACGTTAGTAGCTGTTGAACGCTTGGGTGACTTGATTTTTTTATAATGTAAAGGTCTTGACGACCGAACGGATCTTCAAGTGGTGGACATTCGGACCTTCAGTTTACCAACCATTAATAAACGACATTATTAGAATTATTCTGTTACTTTCAAGCTGTGTCGCGTACTAAATTGAGGGTCCTTCCTTGAAGGTCTGTATAGCCCAGCGATTAAAAACTTAATTGGTGTTAGATTTTGTAAACCGGGGTGTGTTTGGGATATGTGGTCTCTGCGTTTAGCTTTGTCATTGCGCCTGGAAGCAGTTTGTAGTACGATGGGTGTTAAAGTCGACTAATGTTGCTCCAACATGAAGGTGACGGTTGCTTTTTGTAGTAATTCGATGTCTTTGTGTCGTGGAGTAGCAGTTCGATAGAGCCGCTGGTTCGCAAGGATTGTGTGTAATCTAGTTGAATTGAAACACGGGAGAAGGTATTCACTGTCTCCATTATTTTTTAGCCCCCGATCAACTATTAGATAAAATCGGTTATTGAGAAATAACTGTCCAAAACGCCTATTTGTGTGGTTTTATCGTGGTATAGTCAGTGGCGCTAGTGTCGGCACACGCATCGGCTAGTATTGCCTAAACATGACTAAACATTCTACCATGACCAGGCAGAGGCATTTGTTACTTTGTGTTTTCATCGGGGGTGTTTTAATTAATTTTAGAACTTTTATTATTGTCTGATTTCCCGTCCCGCAGTGTTTTGACATGTTTTAGTTTTTAGACGACGTTTGCGTTTGGAGATTTTATGGTTTTTAGTTCGAAAGTTTCGATTCTGCGGGTCGGTTTGTTTTCTCTTTTGTTTGTTGAGCGATTATTACACGATGCGACTGGTGCTCAGACGTTATGGGTTAAGTCGCAATATTTTCAAAATTTTGTGACAGTCTCGCTACGGTCGCAGGGTGTAGTGCACGCTTTAGTTTGTAGGCTGTTTTTGCTTCCTCGTTTACGCCGCTTTGCGGGTCTGTTCTTGTTGTAATTGTTGTCGCCAAATCGCGATCGAATGTGTGACTAGATTGAATTCTTTTAATTTTAGATGTAATTTCGTGGTTCATATCACTTGCTGCGACGCACCGCGGGGGGCATTGTCATTCTTTAATATTATATGAAGTATTTAATAGCGTATGTACATTGTTTTTACGTAAAATTTGTACTTGATATTGTAGCTAACTTAACGACTTGTTGTTGTTATTGACGATCGATGTTCGACCCCTCGTTGTTTCAGAGTGTATTTTTTTCGCACTTTTTCACTTGCATGTAAATAGGTTCGTACGTTGAACTTTTCTTAGTAAAAAGCAAAAAATTAAAAAATCCGCAAAAAAAGGTTTTTTACGATTTACGGCGGCGGACCGTATTAGAGAAATTTTCGTCTTAGCGTCCGCTTACGGACGCTCTGTAAATTATGCTAGGGTCTCTAGTGAAATTACATAATTTTTTAAAGAATAGCGAATGGTAGTGCAATTCATTAAATACATCTAGTTGTGTATAATAATATAATGAGAAAATAGTATCTAAATAAATACCTTGAAAAGTTGCTAGACAATATTGTTTTGAGGTTTTCCTGCACCGTCGTCGGTTCTTCACGTTTTATTATTTCATGTTAAATACTCGTGTATTCGACTAGGTGCATTGAAATTA
Source organism: Acrobasis suavella (assembly GCA_943193695.1). NCBI lineage: Eukaryota > Metazoa > Arthropoda > Insecta > Lepidoptera > Pyralidae > Acrobasis > Acrobasis suavella. The sequence continues at coordinate 7,068,967 of OW971956.1, forward strand.
TTTTTTTAATAGACTTATAAGCCAACTCCACAGTGAATTTAAATTGCTCTGCATTCTTTTCCTACCTGGAGTCGGTTTCAATATAATTTAAATTGATTTGAAATAAGATTTATATATTTTTATAGACAGTTGTTTCAGTGACTTGTTAAATAGAATCCATTTCGTTAAAAATTATTTGCTCCAATCAATTTTTGTGTATTATTATACATTCGGTTCGGTAACTTTTGGTACAGACGTGGATATACCACATTATTAATGAATTTTCTTGACATTTATGTATGACTTTTCTCGAAGCTGTAATTAAATGTCGTCTATCCACGCCTAATCTAACCACACATTTGACTTTTTTAAACTAGTGACAGCTTTAGTGAGAGATAATTAAGATTAATTTAAGTCTTGTTTTAGAATAAGCACACGGTATTAAACACTATAGTTTGTAAAACGTACACCGAACCGAATGGATTTTTTTACTGGAAAATTTTAATGTTTTTATGTATTCCAGGACATGTTTCTATGCTTTTGTATGTAGTCGGATTGTTCATGCAGTTAGACTATTGTGGAGATATTAAAATGAATTTGAAATCTTTTTCCTGTGTTTCATCTTGTAGTTTGTGTGAGATTAGTGCAATTGGCCTTTTTTTTATTTTGTGACTTGTCGCACACGGTCGACATTACACAACTTTATATAACACTGACGTAGAAGTATGATTCAATATTTCTTATTCACGCTTAATGTATTGTGAGCTAGGAGAAATCATGTAGGTAGTAGGTACCCGTGGTCCTATAGATTTGGCCCACTGCTTTCTTTTATATTACTCGAAAAAATTATCTATCATAAATGTCAAAAATCTTTTCACTGTCTACATCACAACAACTAGGACATAGAAATCGTTCCCACGAGTTTTTCTTCAGTCGACCGTGTTAGGTAATCCAAAATCACAAATGCTTTATCATACTAATTTTAAGTGCGTGCATCTCCAAGTTAATTGACCAAAGATTCGTCCAAAGACGACACCAAAAAGACAGGGCAATGCCCCAGTGATTCCTATGATTTATTCCTGGAGATGGCTCAGTCCCCGGATATGTTCATTTTTTACAATTACGGGAACACGTTAGCGCACACCAAACTACAAAGTTGTCTAGCAGTGTTTATTTTCATATTAGGTGGTGGACTGCTTCCGGATTCATTCAACAAAAACTGCTGGAGCATTCTGAAGCTTGGTGTACCTTGAACCTATGTTATTAAAAAAGGATCATATCCGGTCTTATCCCCAAGCTTTTTTTGTAACTGTCATTCGCTTCTTACGATGTATTTTTTGAAAATATTCTTATATTTTTTACCGTTTTTTTGTATAACTTTTTTATTTTATTAGTTATTCATTGTAGTTAGTTATTTATATTTTTATTAATGTTTAATCGGATTTTTTCAGTATTTTTCAGAGTTTTCTTTAAGTAGTTTTACACTGCAATAGATTAAGCATTGCCAATAAATGAAGTTAAAATTGCACATTGGCCATAAGAGGTTAAATTTAAGGTTATCTATGTATATTCAACATTTGAAAAAAAAATGTAAAAATCTGTTTTGTCAGTAAAATAAAATTGCAATGTAGATTCAGAAATTTCTAAATCAGAGCTTTACTGGTAAGATGTATTCTTTTTATTTTTACAGTTTTCATTTCTATAGTAAATTGAGGTTGACACCGTAAAGTTTTATATATTTATATTTATGTATAAACTTGTAGACGTAACTACGTAGTTTGAATTTACCTGTTTTTCATTATTTTTTATTGAGAGTGAATTATATTTTTTTGTTGTTTGAATAATAGTATTAATTATAGCGTTATGTGTTACCTGCAAGGGCGGATAAGATTATTATCAAACGTTGGCTTAGCTCGATCATGAGCACGCGACAGATTGACTTGACCACTTTTAGCTGTAGTTAGGGTCTGTTAGTCGGCCGACTGTTGTTGCCCTCAGTCACAAGTTGCCAACGTGTGATTCAAAAGAAATTACGATATTTAAGAAATTTGAAATTGTGATGTGGTTATCCGAAGAAAGCTGGTTTTGCAATAAGAGACATGACATCGACTATTTGCTAAACTATGCTTCTTTGAGTAAATGCCCTTACCCCTGCAGGTCTGTAGGTATTGTTTAAAACTGAAATACTTGAATTTTTATATGAATTTTATTATTATAATATGGTATTTTACTAAATATTAGTCCAATATTAAATCTTTTACGCTTGTTTTATTTTAAAATCTCCTTTTCCTAATAAATCCTTCCTTAAATTTAATCAATATTATACAGCTTAGTCTGTTACTCGACAACCAAAAAGTATATATTATTTTGTCATGTCCTACCTACCATATTCCTAGAATTTTTATCTATCTACCGTTAATTTTTAACTTGCCAATTAGTTAAAAAAATAGGACCAATACCCATACCATTTAATCAAAAATTAAAACATATTAATTTTTTTTTAATATTTTATATAACTATTTACAAGCCATGACTTACTAAAAGTTTCTTCAAATATGTATAGGTACTTTTAATTTATATTTTCAAAGATTTTTCATGCAAGCAGTTATAGCAAAAAAGCTTTTAGAGAGAAGGGAGACGCTAAACAAGAATACGGATCTGTAAATTGGAAGTTTCTTTGCTAACCCTTCACTATGTGGGACCCTCACTATCACTATGCGAAAAAATATTATCTCAGCCGCATAACGTCCACTGCTGGACATAGGCCTATCCTAAGGATTTCTAAAATGACCGATCCAGAGCGGCTATATAATATTATATTGCAGCTCTAGATACGGATATCGGATACAATATTTAATATTTTTTCAACATTTTAATAACTTTTTAACGGAAAGTTTAAATATTACGTAGGTACGTAATATTTAAACTTTCCGCCCATACAGTGTAATGATACTTTTCTGGAGTTGTATTTTGCTCGACTCGTCGACTCCTGGACTGTCCAGCAGCGCAATGCAATAAAAAATAAGAGTACATAGTTATATAATTTTCCTTTTAATCTAAAATGAAACATCACTGCCTATTATCCTTTACAAAACCCATCGCCTTCTACCATCTCGAAAAAATCTTCCACCTTGAAAAAATCTACTACCTGACAAAAAATTACCACTCTTACGTTATGGTAGAACTGTAAAGAAATAAGCTAGCAACAAATTCCAAACTGTCAAAGTCAAAGTTGGTTTGTGAGTTGTGACTTTGTTTGTGTCAACAAAATGTCAATCAATTTTATCGATTTTTGTTTGGCTTGTTATCTTGCCCAAAGTATTTATTTATTGTGACTCCATTATATCAAGATTACTACAACAAAAGTTGTAGTGATCGAGATTCAGTATGGAAGAAGCAAAGACTTGTGTGTCAGCGGGCATTTTCGAAGCGGACGGAAACAAATACGCGTTCAACCCTTTCGCCAGTGTTTTAGACGACTCCGAGACAACTATCCGTCATTCGGAGCCCTACACCAGCCACTGTTCGCACTGCAACCTAACCTTCGAGGACTTGATCGAATTCGAGCACCACAACGTCGAAATGCACAGCAAAAAGAAGTCGCACATATGCAGACTTTGTAAAACGACTTTCCGCCGCCAGGATCACTTGAAACGGCACATACAGAGCCTGCACACGAACAGGACGTATTCTACTTGCCCTGTATGTGGCAAGGACTGCGAACGCCGAGAATCATTGTTAAAACATTTAAGAGAAAACCACAATAGTAAATATTCTGTTTTTAACTGTCGCGAATGTGATTTTAAGTGTACATCGTTAACAGACTTAGAGAAGCATGAAAATAGTCATTTATTAGTAGAGAGACATGTTTGCCATCTTTGTGAAGCTACATTTAAGAGACGGGATCATATGCTGCGGCATGTAAAGTCTCAGCATCTCAATCAGTCAGTTCCTTGCCCTATTTGTGGACAGGTGTACAAACGGAGGGACCATGTAGCGAGGCATGTTAGAGAAAAGCATCACATGGGAATATTAAATGGGCGGTTAGTTAAGTCTTCAGATATGACTGAAATGCAAGATTAGTTTAAATGAGTTTGTGAAGGTATTTATAAATACAGATAGTGTGTCCTTTGGTCGGTGTCACAGCTTTAACAGCTACAGTAGGGCCTCGATAATTCGAACACCCAAAATTTATACCTTGTAAGGATGTACTCAGCATACGGATTATGGTATGTAAATATTTAAAAGGTATTTTAGCTATGAAACTATTATTGAAATTATGTTAAAGCATATGTACACACATAAACATAATTAAAATACGTAAACAACTATTAAAGGATAATGTTATTATGCATTTATACTATTTTGAATAATTCTAACAAAGTACTTTGATGGATAAATTTAGCGACATTGAAAACACATTATCCCTTAATTTTCGCAAAAGCATTTTTCCAGAATAGAAATATTGATGTCTGCTCATTCCGAGCAGGTATTCAAGGCAGATACTGCTTGAGTATGTGAAATTGTTGTGACTATTTCTGATGGTTCTAACTTGTCATCATCTTTGCTGCAGTGCTCAGTTATTTAATAAAACAATACATGTAGCACTCAAGATGTGTAACTCTGCACTAAAACACGAGCGTCTCGTGTGACAAAGCGAAGTACTAAAAGTAGGGGTCGTTCCGATTATAGAAGCAAGCGTTCAGATTAGCCTATGTTCGGATTTTCGAGACCCTAATGTATTTTTATCCACACATCACCAATTTTTTATTTATAAAGAAAAACTAAAATTGTTTTCATATTTTTTTATTAAAACCGTGAGAGCTGGAGCACACGATGCGTTGCGGCGGCGGCGAGGCGCCGGAGCGGTGTCGCTGCGTCGTATTACATAGAAATATCTGTGGCATATCATACGATGCGCTGCGGCGTCGCACCGGACTTGCAACCATCTAGACGAGGCGGAGAGGGGTGAGTGCGTTGCGTTGCGACGCCGGAGCGGCACCGCTCAGTCGCTTAAACAATCTATTTTTGTTAACAGACTACGGCGCCGCTGCGACATAACCACGTTGCGGGCCGCACCGCTCGTGTGCCCGCCATACGGCGAAATTTTTGCGGTGCGGCCCCGCAACGCATCGTGTGCTCCGACTCTCACACTGAGTAAACAATATAATTAATACGGCGAAATTTTTGCGGTGCGGCCCCGCAACGCATCGTGTGCTCCGACTCTCACACTGAGTAAACAATATAATTAACAATCATTAAAAAAACGATGCATAGTTTAACTTTAAACAATGTGATGATCACTTGTAAATATAAATAAATATATATAGGCTAGGCACACAGATTGAGCTAGCCCCAAAGTAAGTTCGATACTTGTGTTATGGGATACTAACTCAAAGATACTATATTTTATAACAAATACATAAATAATAAATATATAGATATACATTCAAGACCCAGGTCAATCTGAAAAGATCGTTTTCCATCTTGACTTGACCGGGATCGAACCCGCTATCTCCGGTGGGACAGCCTGGAATGATGACCACTAGGCCAACGTCCGACAAACAATAGAGAAGATGTATAATTTTTTTCGTTGGGCTTTAGAAAGAGTTCCTAGAAATAGGCACGTCCAAGAAAAAACTACTTTGCTAACCCAATATCTCTTTAAGATATAAAGCTTACAAAGTCACGCCGCCTGTGGACGGCGTCTCGGGGCGCCTTAGAAAGACCAGAAAAGAGTGACGTCACTTATGTCGCATTTGTAGGCGGGTGAAAGAACATTTGTTCGCGTGCTATGTTAAATATCGCGTTTACAGAATTGGCCTCAGTACAAAAGTAGCAAATTTTTTTTTAAATCTTATGTTAATATTATTTTTTAAACTTTTATTACTTCTAAAATTGTTTTTTTCAATCAACTGACAACCAAAGTTAATAAATCGATAGAAAAATATAATTTTGCTTGAATGCATTTTTTTCGTAAATGCTTACAAAATCAGAGACATTTATCAAAATCTACTCATTATGCATCTTCTCTATTAACCCTTTCACCGCGAGAGTTTATATCAGTTGTCATGCCCCCAGCGCGAGGTTTAGTAAATCTAAAATAAATACCTACAACGAAAAACGGATGTGGATACTTATGTGCAATACGAGTATTATTTTTTTGTCAGAAATATCCGACACTCGCGGAATCGGCACGACAATTTTTGTCGGATAAATCCCACGTTCGCGGTGAAAGGTTTAAAGATCCAAATAAAATATCGTATTTGTAATGCTGGCAGTCAAACAATTCACCCAAATATTAAGACACCGATCATGTGACGCACTGTATAATTAGAAATCACAGATTGAACAAGCCCCAAACTTGTGAAGTTCTATACTAATTCAGCAATATTATACATGTATTGTACGTATTTTTATATGCCATCCAATTTCAGATGAAAACTGTTATACGCAGTGATTTTTCATTGGTTTTGAAGCTGATGGCCACTTCATAAGGATCGTAAGTAAGACCTAATTAACTAGTCTAAATAAAAATTCATAAACAAAATATACTGACTAAAACTCGAAAGTAAAATCGTGCGATCAATTAGTAGTACCGCCGGCCGGCTAGATTTCGAGTTCATCAGGGTCACGCGTCAGTTTTGTACGGGCGTAACTACGTGGTCTCAATAGAAAATCATTTTTGCAACTTTTTTATCTTAGGTTAATACAAAAATTTGGATTACGTATATGGATAGAGGATTTTATTTACTACATGACATTATTTTTTCCAAAACCAATGATAAGTCAGCGTGTTGACTGATAACCAGAGATCGGATATTCCAGTGTATATTTACCTCTATTCTTCGAGGAAGTATGTAACATAGAGTGGTAATACCACCTCTAAAATATAAAATAATAATTTTTAATACAGTGATTGAAAAATCAGAAAATATTATTAGATTTTATAGAAATAATTTATATAGGTGGAAATTATTAATTTGAAGAATATTATTCCAATTTTTTTGATTCTGTACTAAAATTGTGCCAATTAAAATGTTTTTCTTTTTAATTACGTAAAATGAAACTAATTTGGCTTTGTTTAAGTGTATATTAGGTAAATTTAAACATCTACTTAACATACCTGCATATGTTTTGTAGTACTGTATCTATTTGTGGTGGTTTCTGTTGTTTCAAAGTATCACTTGTTTCAGAACAAAATATGGTATAGTTTACTATCTCTTTCTTAGATGTAGTAGTAACTATTTGCTAAGTCTTTCACTCAATACATAAGTGTGTGAAAGAGATAGCAAATAAAGGAATATAAGCAATTTGTAAGTGTAAGAATAAGACAGCAAATTTTACCTGCTTGTGTGCAAGTAAATAGCCGACATTATGCGTACAAATCCATAGTAATTCACGATTTTTATACCATGGTATAAAAAAGAATTATTTTATATTTTAGAGGTGATATTATAAACTCTATCCGTCTTATTATAAAACCCAGACTAACTTTGTTACTAGGTTTAAACCATTATCCGACCAAATCAAGTTGACATTTACTAATATCACACTATCTCACCTGTCAATGTCAACTTCATTTTGGGCGGATAATGGTTTAAACCTTGTAACAAAGTTAGTCTTGGTTTTATAATAAGACGGTATGTTTCGTACTTCATCAAATTACTTCTTCTTCGTAGTTTCGATTGTCACCACCGCGTCATCCCCACTGGGGACGAATGGGAATTACTATTATTTCACAGTTCCATTACAATTTTCATTTGTCCCAGTGGTGACGAATGGGAATATTCGTTTTTTGATCCCCATTTGTCCGCAGCTATGTTAAATAGAAAAGTTGATAATGATTTTCAAAAAGTATATTTTTAGGATAGATGGTAACGAGGGCTTTATGTATATTGAAATAAAAGTGACATGTATGTCAAATCTCTTAGATTGTTTTATATAAATCTTAAGCCTTACAAAGATGATCATTCTAATAGGAACAAAAATAACTTTTTATAACATAATTATATACAAAATTGTGAGAATGAAAATACCTTCGATATTATATGTTTTACTTCTTATAATTATTTAAGAACTTCTCCAATTTAACATGGGTATCTAGAGTTAATAATGTACATATAGTTAAAGACACTTACAAACATTATGCTACATTATACCTATCATCTATAAAATATTGTTAATTTATTTAAAATCCAACATTAGATGTTTGAATGATCGTCTTTGTAAGGCTTAATAGTTATAACAATATAAAAGATTTGACGTACAAATTATGTAGTAGTGTCTGATATGTTTTTTTTTATTTCTATCAAATAATAGTATTTTATGCAATAGTTGCTTAAGAATTTTTACATTCTTTTTTACGACTATATTTACTAAATTAAAAACAAAAATAAACAAAGAAAAATATGAAAATGTTTGATATATGTTTTTCAGATACTTAATGAGATATGGCAAAATTATTTATTTAAATCGACGTTCACTTTCTATAGACACTATATCTAAGTACCTACTATATTAAAACAAACGTTTCTCTTATGTCGGCAGTAAATAATTTATTTCAGAAAGTTTATTTAATACGAGTTGATACTGGATCGAGTAAAACATTAATCTACGCTAGGCAATTAGGTGGGCGCATAAATCTAAAGAAAAAAAAGTAGGTCTATGGCTAGGCGTATCTTTTTGGCGAAATTACGACACATGTGCTATTATGAGGAATAGTGTTATATAATTTCTGCAATCTTATATTAGTGTTTGGGACCGTTTTAAAATATAGATAACAGAAAAGGAGTAGAAAAACATATTTTCTTTCTTATATACTCTTTGCAAATCATTATCTGCTATTCTATTTAACATAACTGGGGAAAAATGGGAATAAAAAACGAAAATTCCCATTCGTCACCACTGGGGATAAATAGGAATTGTAATGGAAGTCCGTTCCCAATGGTAATTCCGTGAAATAATAGTAATTCCCATTCGTCCCCAACGGGGACGACGCGGTGGTGACAATCAAAACACACAAAATTAAGGATTGTCCCATTTGTCACCAGTGGGGATGGTTGGGTTATATTCGGCCGCCGCTACACCCATAAAAATACGCGACTTCTAATGTATGAAAAGTATGTATTTGTTACAAATCAATAACATTATTTGAATCATGCTGCAAATTATACAAAATATGACATTGTAAATATAATGTACATCTGAACTGAATTTTACAATAACATTATTTAAAATATTTCGCTGATTGAATGCACCCGACATTATTGTGTCGTGTATACGATTATATGCATTTTACATTTCCAAGTAGGTAGTTGTGAAACATTGTCACAGTATCTCATATCATCAGTATCATTTTAACCCCCGACAAAAAAGAGACGTAGAAGTTTGACGCTAAGTCTGAAAGTCTGTCTGTATGTCTCTGGCATCGTAGCGCTCGAACGGATGAACGGATTTCGATGCGGTTTTTTTTAAGTGTAAGCCAGATCTCTTGCGGTGATGCTTAGCTTTGTTTGATGAAAATCGATAAAAAAGTTTGAAAAAGTTATTGGTTTTAACGCTTAAGAGTCCCATTACCCTAGACAGAATCAGACTTTCCCATGCAAACACCTACCTTTTATTTTAAGACGACATGACAAAGAAATTGCATATATTCAGGCATCTAACACACATCTAACACACATATCACAGTTAAAATATGAACTTAAAAGAGAATATAGTGTATCATATCATATTTGACCATCAATACGGAAAACTTCTACACCCTTATATTTTCTCTCCAGTTCATAATTTTACTAAAGGAAACCAATTATAACCCTAGATAACTGCAATTTCTTTAAAATTTCAACAAAGAAATTTTACATGTCGTTTCAAAATAAAACGTAGACTACGTTTGTATGGAAAAGTCTAGGGTAAGGGGATTCTTAAAGGTCAGAGCTTTCTCTAGCAAAATAATAGATGGCGCTACGGATATCCATCTAGTCATGAATAGCAGAACTACCGATACGACTTTGGTGGTTCCGCTTCTCATCACTAGATAGTGTTCTTGACAATCGGGGACATTTCTAATTTGCTAGCAAATACACTTGTTTTGTGGAAAAACCATTCATTTAGGCGCGCTCGCACCGCCTTAGGGTCGCCGGGGTATATCCCATTCGTCCCCACTGGGGGACAAATGAGACAATATTTAGTTTTGTGTGTTTCAATTGTCACCACCGCATCGTCCACACTAGGGACGAATGGGACAGACTTCCATCACAATTTCCAATTGTCCCCAGTGGTGACGAATGGGAATTTTCATTTCAATGATATAAATGTATTTGTTAAAATCAATAACATTATTTTAATCAAGCTGCAAATTATTCAAAATATGAAATTTTAAAAACATCTGAATTGAGTTATATAATAAATTTCCAAATTCGTGTAGTCATATTTGTTTGTTACCTTTATTTCCTTTAAATTAAGTTAGTTTTAGGCTCCGTCCATCCCGTACAAATTAAGACGTAAATAGCATTAAGGGGATACCTGAATTTTCCGGGGTCTAGTGCTGCGGGGTCCAGTCCAGTCCATTTGAAATAAATCATTTGATAGGAAACAGAGACATCATTTAAAATTATGTTTTGACCAGGCTCTAGATAACACTTCAAACTATTTTATAAACGTCTTTTTACAGTTTAAAGTGAGAACGTAAAGCTTTTCTACGCACAATTGCGAAAAACGGCCACTTTTGGCGTATGTGCGTAGAAAAGCGTCACGTTTTCACTTTAAACTGTAAACAGTAGTTCAAAAAATAGTTTAAAGGGCAATGGTCTGATCAAGGCCAAATTTTAAATGACATCTCAGTTTCCTTTCAAATGGAGGCAACACTGGACCCCGGAAAATTCAGGTGGCCCCTTAATACTTGGTGCATATTTCCATATATACATCTCCTGACCTAACGCAAGCGATGTCTTTGCACACGCAGCCCCAACTCACATGCTTAGGCTTCATTCAAAGAGTACAGAACCGATTTATCCGCAGAGCTACCAACGCTCCAACGATAGCTAGAAATGCGACCTACACCGCGATCTTGAACTCCCTTCGATAAAGCACTTTATGAAAGAAGCGTCCGAACGCTTCTTTGATAAAGCCTCCAACCATCCGAACCAATTAGTTAGAGAGGCAGCTACTACATCCCGGAGCACAGCCCTCGCCGACTCACCGGCAGACTTCCGACGCATGTTCTATCTGATTCCGATGACCAGATTATGGCTGACATGGTCCAATTCGATACCTCTGCGACTCCGTTTCCTAGGTACCGCCCGGCGGCATCTGAACGATTTGCGTCCTAAGTAGGCCCTTCTGGCACCGTAGCTTCGGCCCTTCCGGCAAAACATGGGTGTTGCAGCACCCCATAGTTTGCCATAGTCCCTAGCGCGCCAAAAGCCGAGGTTTTCCCCCTTGGGAGCCGTTTGCGCTGCTAGTAGTTTATAAATATAGGTAGAAAGCCGGGCCTCTGGCTCGCTCCTCAAACCTTGTCCGGTGAAGTAGGAAATGCCGTCCGAGGCAACTTATGTATGTCATTTCAAAAAAGAAACCAGTAGTGCAGTGAATTAAAGCAGTAGTATGTGGTTTGATTTCTACATCGTGGTGCAACGATATTACGGTATTGATAGTGGGAATAAAATTATTTACACTAGGTATATCGCTGATTGAATGCACCCGTCATTAGCGTGTCGTGTTAAATATATGCATTATTAAATAAGTAATTGTGTCCTCAAGACGAATCAAACGAGCCCAAACTTGATGGGGTTATCATTACAAAGTTCCTATGGACACCTTCTTTATCATCAGATCAGCTCGATCATCCTAATATTGCATAGTCACGCGATATACGTATGCGTGCAAAATTTCAGCTCAATCGGAAACCGGGAAGTGGGTCAAATTTAACTTGCAAGATTTGATTACAGACAGACAGACAACGGGACAGGTGAAACTAATAAATAATAAAAGCTTGTAAAATTGTCAGTCACAGTATGATTACGTCATTTTAACCCACGACAAAAAGAGGGTTGTTACAAAGATTTTAATTAAGAATTAATATCCAAGGGATGTTGGATGTTTGACGCTAATGTCTGATGGTCTGTCTGTGGCATCGTAGCGCTCGAACGGATGGATCAATTTCGATGCGGTTTTTTCACGTGAAAGCAAGTGCCCTTGCGGTGATTCTTAGCTATGTTTGATAAGAATCGGTTCAGACATTTAAAAGTATTGACGCTTGAAAGTTAAGGCATTCTCCATCAAATTATAGATGGCGCTACGGATATCAAGTCGTATCGGTAGTTCCGCTTCTCATCACTAGATGGCGTTCTTGACAAACAGGGTTTTTTTTGTAATTTGCCTAGAAAAAAACTTAATTTATTTTTAGTAGCCATTTATGTCCGTCTACTGGTCAGACTCAACCTTAAGCAGACAGACCGCAAGACCACTTTTAGTGGGATGATGGGCGAGAGGTGGAAAAAGGTGTGCAAGCCGCATCGCCGGTTTTACGATCCGCGTGGGAAGAGAAGCAGCTGATACATTCTAAGTTTTTTTCAACTTGGAAGAGAATATAATAATGAGAAAAAACCTGACTAGTGATGTGCTGTATTTCCGTAAATATTCCCCACGATTACCATTTTTCGGAATATTTCTGGGAATGTTCACGAGAATATAGGGTATTGCCATCGATGAAATATTACTAGTATATTTCATGGATGAAATATACTAGTAATATTTCATCGATGGTATTGCCCAAAATTCCCGGGAACGGCATGACATAGACATGCAGCAAAGAAATGTATTCTGAAAAATATATCTTGTTTGGAATTCGTAACCCCAGCAAAATGTTGCGCCTTAGAGAAATGAGAGTATTACAGATACTTGGTTCATAGTAAGCCTCAATATGTTCAAATATAGCAAAATTCGTTCATGTTGTATTTTCGAAGTTATTCGAGAAAAACTGATTTTGCTGGAGTAACGTTACCCCAGCAAGATGTTTTTCAAAAAAAGCGTTTAGCCTAGAATCAAGTATATGAAAAGACAGCTCTTAATGAGTTGTAAATTTATACCGATAGCAAAATTTGTTCATCTTATACTTTTTGAGATATTCAAGATTTTGCTGGGGTAACGTTTTGCAATTTTCCATATCTTGAAAACTGTTAGTAGCAGAATTTTGAAAAAAATACTGTTTATAGGCCTTAGTATGTTCAAATTTGTTTAAATATAAGTATTCCGATTCATCAACAAATATCGAAGTAATTAATTATTTAAAAAAAACGGAATATTCCGGTTTACTCGTAAACTATTACATTTACTAACAAATAAAAAAGCAGTTACATATACGTATGATATACCCTTCTAACGTGTAAAAATTTGGATGAACAAACATTACGCGATATGAAGATATAAAGGAATTTGATCGAATTCCTAGTGGTGTAACTTTGGCCATCGAATACGCAGTTCTCTCTGAACACAAATAGATAAACTATAGTGAACATATATATTCATTTTGTTACAAAACATGCCTGAAAATTTCGGCTTCCAATCTCGGATGGAATAAAAGTTATTAAACAAACAAGAAAATATCATCAATTCTCCTACAAACCGACTAAATAACGGAGGCTACGAAAAAAGCAGCCGTTTCATATTTGCGGATTTCCTACGCAAATTAGCAACCTAATAACCGATAAAAAGTACAGTCGAGCAGAATAATATTCATGTAGCCGATATTTAAAATCTTTTAAGTATATTTACTATAGTATTATTTGGTGTGAATTCATACATTTGTGATTTAATTCGTTTTTAGCAATAGGGTTGACAACTCTATGGCAGTGTATGTCCGATAGATTAATAAATGTCGTATTGATTGCTTTGTTTGAGTAGGGGATGCCTACTCAAACAAAGCAATCAATACGAGTTTTATGTTTTATTATTATCTAGGAGACAGATTTTAAATTCCTTGTCGTCATTAGTATGAGGTAACCAGAAACATAGTTAAAACTAAGTATTTAATAGTATAATAACAGTTGTTAATTAATAGATGATTACTATGCTCGAGTCCTTTTGTAAAAGAAACAAAAATAATAAATTACTTCGATATTTGTTGATGAATCGGAATACTTATATTTAAACAAATTTGAACATACTAAGGCCTATAAACAGTATTTTTTTCAAAATTCTGCTACTAACAGTTTTCGAGATATGGAAAATTGCAAAACGTTACCCCAGCAAAATCTTGAATATCTCAAAAAGTATAAGAAGAACAAATTTTGCTATCGGTATACATTTACAACTCATTAAGAGCTATCTTTTCATATACTTGATTCTAGACTAAATGCTTTTTTTGAAAAACGTCTTGCTGGGGTAACGTTACTCCAGCAAAATCAGTTTTTCTCGAATAACTTCGAAAATACGACATGAACGAATTTTTCTTTATTTGTACATATTGAGGCTTACTATGAACCAAGTATCTGTAGTACTCTCATTTCTCTAAGGCGCAACATTTTGCTGGGGTTACGCATTCTCTTGTTTGATCAAACAAGATTGACAAGACACCCATCTAACGTAAATAAAAAGGCTGATTTAATACTGCTTTTTTATTTCGAGTTTCCATATATGTATTACAAAAGAAATGTCACAAAAAGGAGGTGAAAAAGGGCTCAAGCAACAAAACATATGAAAGGATGAATTTACTCTGTTTTAGAATATTTATATTTTAATTAAAATACCCTGTTATTTATTATTGACATAAAACTACGTTAGCACTGATATACAGGATTTTATAAAGTACGTACATTTTTATAGCAAGTTCAATGTATGAAATAGAATCAGCAAACTATATTACCTACAATGTTTGAAGTTTCGCTTCGAATCGAACCAATGACAAAAAAGAGATAAAACGATATACAAAATTTTTGAACTAGATAGAAACTTTAGAAAGTCAATGTACTAAAACCTAAAAAAAAAATTGTTATATCAATGTAATTAGCATTACTGTGTAAACTTACTATTAAGAGTAAAAGCGCACTTCGAAAATATATCCTGTATTACCTCTTACAAAGGTGTAAATTTCCATAAAAATATTTTAACATGTGACAAAAGAGAAATAATAACCAAAATTTTCCTAAAATCATTTATATAGTAAGTACTTGATCCACCAATTTAAAATGTAGACCTTTTATGAATTTGATAGGAAAATCAGTGCTCTTACAATGCTACCAATTGTACTATATAATTGATTTAAGAAGTGCAGATTTTTTACACGTCGATCAGGGTGTGTGTGAGCACCACAAAGGAGAAGTGAAAAATTATTTTTTTCAATTTTTACGTTTTTGACGTGCCTGACGGTTTTCATATAGGAGCATTTTTTTTTTCACTATATTATATTCAAAATCTTTACGAAAACCACAAACATCTACATTACAAAATGTAACCGTTCAGAATCCCAAACATATTTTGTGAAATATCGTGTACAACCGGTTTAAATTAAAAATTTCGCAAATGTATTTTTTTGGAAAATTAAAATTACATACTTATTTCGAATGTTTCTAAAAACACTATATAAAAACAAAAAAAATGAATTCAATTTGTGATTGCCGTATAACATTTTAATAAAATTTTAAGCAAAAAAAAACAGTGTTCACAAAAAGTTTTCACTTGAAAAAAGTATATAATCTTAATAAATAGTATATTTTTTATTGTAGCGTACAACTTCATATACTTAAGTACCACAATTGGTAACGGACAATAAATAAACTTACATTCAAGTTTTTAAAACTTTCCAAAGTTTTTCTACTAATTAACTACTTATTAAGGCTTTACATTACATTTCAAGACTCCAGTACACATAGGCTACAGAGCTATAAGATAAAAAGGCTTCTTACCTTTCTAAATCTATGGTCTTTAAGGGTGACAACTAATGTTTTTGATATTTCCTATTGGCATTTTTCACCACTAGACATGGAACGGTGGTACCGTTCCATGTCTAGTGGTGAAAAATGGGATAAGTAATAAAATGATTTCCAACGCACTGGGAACAAATGGGAATTTATTTCCCACTTTCCACCAGTGTCGATGAAAAGAAAAAGAAAATTAGCGACTTAAGCATACTGGAATCTTTTAATTAAACTAGATATTAGATATAATTAAACTAAAATAAATATTAAGAATCTCAACTCAAGAAATTAAGACTATGAACAAAATACTTATTATGTACATAATGGACCATCGTCTAACTGCTTAGATATCGGGTTAACCCGCCTGAAGTAAGCGCGTAGCCAAAGACCGATTGTGATCGAGAAACACTGTTAAAGCCCTCTGCTCCACCTGGGGGCCTTAGGACCTTAACCATTTGCACGCCAGCGCTTGTTAGCGTTACTTTACCCCCGACGCCAGGCCTAATAAAAATAGTACAATTTCGACCACTTTAATTGTCAATGGCGTCTCAGTCACGCGGCCGTTTTGCAACGAAAGTGGTTTTTTTTTTTTACAATTTATTGGTTTAGGCATTTGTCCTCAATCTCACCTGATGGAAAGCGAGGTTAAAAGGTTAAGTCTTTACTTACTATGCTTATAATATTTTTACTTGTTTTTACTATCTCGTGTTTTCAAAAAAATATAATTTTGGAGATTTGTACAAAAATCTTTATCCAATACGGGCTAGATAGAGTCGCAAAACACAAAGGCTGCTACGAGATATCACGTTTATGGACGGTAAACACTAATGATGTGCCGCTGGAAATATTCCATATTTACGGGACTATTACCATTGTAAAACGGGAATATTACCATTATTTTCGGAAATATTCCTCTAAATTCCTGTTTCTAGGAAAATTTCCGGAAATGTTTACGGGAATATTTCCCAGCTTCCAAAAGTTTCCGGGAATGGCACATCACTAGTGAACACAACTCACAAATAATTCATTTTAGCCAATGTAGGCAGACGATTTTGAGGGAATTATTAGACACCAGATGGCAGCACAGTGACGTCAGATTCAATCGCCTGTTGTTATTGGACCATCAGTAGACAGATTCTTTTGCTCTGTCAAATGTATCCAATAGCAGGCAGCTTGACTTCACGGTGCTGCCATCTAGTGGCTCATATTGTTTTAAAACCCTTATCCTATTTGAAAATTAACTACATAGGCAGTTTACAAATAAATAGAATTCATAAGAAAAAGGTTTTATAAAAGCCAAAACAAATACAAAACAATCACGAAAAAGATATCGAAAGTAGAGTTGCTGCCTCTGCAGCTATTCTAAAAATGTATATATAAAAAAAAATTATAGAGTACCTATAAAGTTAATATGTAGTAAGAAATATATTCGAGTTTTACAGAAAAAAATCAGCTATATAAAAAGAAAAAATATCCTTCAGAAATACATCAAATGTGTACTTTAAAAACTTAAAAATGTAAAATAAATATGCCAATTAAAAAACAATCACCAAAATATGAAAAATATATGAACAATACATATCAGGTGTCTATGCTGCACAGAAATCAAAATAACATACATTCGTTAAAAAATAAAAGAAAGATTAAACCAGTAGATGGTAATTATTTTAAAAAAAATTGTAACAAAAATATAGCTACAAATTTCATTTCACAAAAAAATTGCTCATTTTTGTATTAGTATTTGTTACAAGAAAATATGTTACACTTTCTCGAGATTAGACAGAAAGGCAATAATTTTATTTAAAAAAAAATTCCTCAAAAAAATCAAATGCCTAAAGTATTTTTATAATGGTATGTAACAAAATAAAAAGGTGGGAAAAAGGTGTTTTATAATTACCAATCACAGAATTGTCACAGAATAAATATAACATACAGAACAGCAACTCCTAAAGTGCGATTTCTGAAACGCGGAGTCACCTAAACATATGGTTTTTGTATGGGAAAACCATTCGTTTAGGTGACTCCGCGTTTCAGAAATCGCGCTTCTAGGGTCCCGCAGAATATGCATCATCATTCTTCTCTACCCCATTCTTGCCTGGTCTAGTGTGTCAGTGGGCGAACAGATACATTGACGTGTGCACGGATGTATAGTTTCATTTGTTGTAGTACCAGTGGCGGATTTACCAATAGACTGAGTAGGCTAAAGCGGCAAATTTGAGGCCAACCCTCTCCATCGAGATGGTAAAAAGGTGTTCGTGCATTGCGGTAATTGGAAGGTAGAAGAGTGCTTTTATTATGATATTTCATAAAACGCAGCTAAGAGCGGCAAAATATGAATAGCCTACTGGCATCAAATGTGTAAATCTGCTACTGAGTAGTAAAAGGTATAATACTCCGTTTCAAGTGCCATACTTGTGGCATTGTTTACACATTACCCTACAGACAGACAGGATGCTGTCGTGCTGTATCCTTTGCCATCTTGTCTGCACCCACACCGCCAGGCACTACATATCTAACTTAGGGGCAACATGTTTAACATCCATCCCTATAGAATCAGTTACAGATTTTCTATTACTAGTTCAATCTAAGGCTTAATTAGAGCAGCACACTTTGATTGTCAAACCATATACACCTTTATTTCTATTAAAGCAATGCATAGTATTGCTTGAAAAAACCTCTACAGCTGGTAGTCTTGAGCAGTCACAAGGCTTTTGTTTTGTAAAGTATAGTCAAGCTATACTGTGCATTGCCCAAATATAAATAAGGTGAATATGGTACGACAATTAAAGTTCGCTGCCGGTCGCTGACGTTCTGGTGAGAGTTAAGCCTAATAGTTGTTATTATTCTGAACAATTCACTAATAGATTACAGAAAAATAAAAAGCCAAGTTGAAATGGGTTGTTCACAATGCCAGATTGAACAAAACAGCCCACTTTGTCAAAACTGCAGATGACCTAGTTAGATGTATGGGAACAACCCTTATGAATAAAAGCTAAAAGGTGAAAATTAGAACTTGTTCGTTATAACATTTTACATCACCTTTCATACTTAGTAATTAACACAAAAAAACAGTTATTTACACAAAAAGTTGTTGCTAGATTTAACTAAAACAACCATTATGCTTATTTCTAATTCGTCTACCCGATCATAATCTCTTATGAATGCGGTTAAGATGACTCTGCAGTGATTCTCGTGCCTTAAACTTTAAAGAACACAAGTCACACTGAAACGTTACATTTTTAAATGTATGTTTATTCTGCATGTGCTTCGCCAACTGTTCCTTACACAAAAACTTTTTCTGGCATTTTAAACAAGCATTCTCTTGCATTATTTGCTTCATTTTTAAATGTCTGCGTAGACAATATCTCGATTTGAATGTTATGGAACACATCTCACACTTCGACTTACTTTTTATTTGGTGATGCGTCTGGCAATGAATATCCAAGTGCGTTTTTTTATTAAAAACTATCTGACACTCATTGCATTCGAAGGTTTCTTGGCGCTGCTGTGACTCGTGGTTGGACGTCATGTGGCGGAAGAAATGACTGTTGTGGGTGAATTTAAGACGGCAGTACTGGCACGAGTAAATGTATTTGATCTCTTCGATACCCTTGGAGGGAAGCGTACTGTCGTCGAGGCGTCTCAATCTGTTCGCGGGACGAGTGATCCTTATTTTCGGACCAGTTCTTACAGGTTTTTTATTCATAACTGAGCCGGACGGTCGTGAATTACCCCTGACTTCAATATATCATAGCTTTCTTAGCGAATTCTTGAGCAATTTCAATGTTTGGTTCAACACGTAGGCAGCTCTTATAAGGAAGTTTAGGGCACTGTTTTCGTATTACGATTGAAAGAATATTCCTCTTAACGCTATGTTATTACAATTGTAAATAATATAATCCTGATAGCACTGGACAGGAGAGTAAATTTCTGTATTTTGTAAAAATACAAAATTTCCTTTCTCGTATGACAAATGTCATTGACATCAAAAACGTCACTTCATTATTTTTAATTTTTCTGTTAACGTTGCGTTCACTTATTCAATTTCGTTAATATTCTAACGATGCTTTTAGCGGTTCATAATCAGTTTGTTACTGGTTTGTTAGAAGATGAATGTAAGAAAATGCATTCTACGGCGTGAAAAACCATTAGAAAGCTTTTAGACAAGTAAATACTTTTTTAAACAATCAATGATCTTTTCTCTGTGTCTCGTAACGAAAGTCTCGATGAACAATCTATATAAAACACGGTTTAAAAATACTCAGTACAGTAGCGTAGCGCCAGCTATTACTTGATCCAAATAACCAATCCAATTTATTTCGCAAACGTTAGTTTTTATCGAACGCACCAATTTTAGCCACCGCGCGAAAATGCGAAAGTTGTTCCCATTCTCACCTACGTGGAACAATAGGTGTATTTTGTTCCCCATAAATCCGTAAACTAAATAAGCGGTCAAGTGCGTGTCGGGATACTAGTATAGTATCTGCTCCCTAGCCTGTGGTGTCGGGCGCAGTGGGAGGGACGACGACCATTAAAGAAATATTCAAAGAAGTATCTACTTAATGTGGTAAGCGCTATGGTTTAATTTAACTCCTCACCACTACTTCGTTTAGATACCTAGATATCCATTGCAAGCCAATTTCACCTTAGCATGGGTGTGCCTCAGGGTTAAATAATTGGTCCATTTTTGTTTTTGATTTATATTATTGATCTCCCCTGTCTTGCAGAAAAGTTGTGTGCATAAAATAGCTCCATTTTCTGTAACCATCATAAGCTTACTGTAAAACATGTTAAGGTTAAGGTCACCTATTGATCGCAGAGCATTATTAAGCTCTGCGATCAATAGGTGACCTACATATAACTAATAGTTCCTCTTGACCAATCCGGTGGTGGCGTCGCTGGTCGGGTCGTTGGATTCCCTCTAATATGGTTGAGTTTAACGATGGCTGACGCGGAGTCACCTAAACAAATGGTTTTCCCATACAAAAAACATACGTTTAGGTGACTCCGCGTTTCAGAAATCGCACTTCTGATCCGTGCGTCAACTCGTGAACGGGTGCTGCCGGGAGCGACTGGTCAGCTCGGCTTCGCTTTTTTGACTACTTAATATTTTTTTATTTTCTATTACGCAATTTATGTTTTTTTACTTGTTCGCAAGCATTACATGTTATAATGTGTCAACATTGTATTATATTAAATAAAAAAGACCATAATAATAATATGACAAAGCCCCTGGCGAGTAGGCGACCAATACTGTGAAAATGAGTTTCTTTCGGCGTTTCTTCTCAGCAGTGGTCTGAATAAACATTTGAATCTTTAAATCTTCATTATTATTACTCTTACTAAATGAATCATGTAATTGACTTTTCCCCTTCGAGTGGAAGTCGCCGCGCGCATTGTAATAATGTAGATATATTTTTCGATCCCGGGGAGTGATACAGGCCTGCTACGGGTTAAGCTAATGCTTATATCCATCAAACCGTTTTGCAGCAGAGTTTTCTCAGAGATACAGCCTGGTGACAGACAGACAGACGGACAGATGGACAGTGAAGTCTTATTAATAGGGTCCCATTTTAATCCGGAACACTACAAATTGAAAATTTCGATGGATTTGGAGTGTTCTTGAAAATTTGTTGTGGGGGGCAAAATATATGAATATGCCGGTTTTGGTTTTGCCACCTAATTGATTACCAGTACCTTGCTTCCTGAACAGGACATCGTGTCTCGGTCCGTCTTGACCCTAAGGTTCCATTTTGCAGGTCCCTAATAAGCAGACGCCACCCCCATTCCGTATCGGTAGATGGGAAGGATGGATATATTTGATGATTTTGTCGCCTCTCTGATTTCGCCGCCCGGGATAAGTGCAGTTCCTTTGAGTATGTACTTAAACTAAATATTTAAATAATTAATTTTTAAAGAAAAGCTACCGATACCAGTGCTTCGTAACGTCCACTACTGAGAAGAAACGCCGAAATAGGCATCTAAATAGGCATTCACAACTACGAAACACTTCACTGCGCATGGCCCGACATACACTTAGCCGGTTTTATTGAAAATACTAAAATGACGGTGCTCATAAACTAAAGTCCCCGCTGACGAAGTCGCGGGCAACAGCTAGTAGGTAATATACATGGAAGATAATCAGAAAAAATATTGCTGGGGGCTTTTATCAACGCAATAAAACACAAAAATTGATTTATAAGCCTTTCACCGCGAACGTCGGATTTATCCGACAAACATTGTCGTGCCGTGCCCATTCTGCGAGGCGTCGGATATTTCCGACAATGCCCCTCACGCTGGGGGCACGGCAACTGATATAAATTCTCGCGGTGAAAGGGTTAAAATTTTTGTCTGCACGCTAAAATTAAAAAAATTCGATGGTTGTGTAGTATCCTTAAAAAATAATTTTTTTGGTCACCGGTAGATGGTGTTGTTCAAAACTTGAACAAATTTTTAACCGCCGATAAAAAAGAGAAGTTATTATGAGATCGACGCTAATAATGATCGCCTGTCTGTTTGTCTGTTCGGTTAGAATATTATATAGTTCCACCACTTACCACTTGATGGTGTCGTCAGGTTTTTTTTTAATCTGCCTAGCAAATTAACTTGTTTTTATATCAAAACCAAAGACATGCTGCACATTCGTTGGCGATCGATCGGCCCGGGTTTATCCCATTTGCCACCACTGGTGGCAGACGGGACAATTTTCATGTACACGTGTGCCAGATGCCACCACTCGCAACGCCCCCACTGGTGGTGAAAGGCAATCGCCAATCATTTACAGTCTCATTTGCCCCCAGTGGTGGCGAATAGAACAAACTCTGGTTTCGATTCCCATTCGCCTCCAGTGGTAACGATATTTAAAGCGGCATTTATGTATATTGAATCAAAACCAGAGTTTGTTCTATTCGCCACCACTGGGGGCAATTGAGACTGTGAATGATTGGCGATTGCCTTTCGCCACCAGTGGGGGCGTCGCGAGTGGTGGCATCTGGCACACGTGTACATAAAAATTGTCCCGTCTGCCACCAGTGGTGGCCGCCCCCAGTGGTGGCAAATGGGATATACCCATCGGCCTGGTGTGTAAGCAGCATGAGAAGAAAGAAGGTATAATGGATTTGAAAAAAACACAACCTTTTTATAACAGTATATTATATTATCACAATTGAAACAACTTACAAAAATAACACATCACCTTTCTTTCTGTATCATACAATATCTCCTATTTTTTACCACCAAATTTGGTATTTCTTCCACCGAACGTCGCGTCGTCTCAGACTGACTGACCACAATCAGTGACCCAGACGAAACGTCAGCGCAAATATAAAAAAAAAGGTATAATTCGCGTTGGTTCCCATATGTATTAATAAATCATTATGTTCAAAGGGTTTCCCACCCATGTGTATTCTTTAAATGCACTTTGAAATTAGTCGAATCACAAACAAAGTAACCTGCGCCATATTGCGGAAATAAACGGAACTAAATTTAACATGGGACCGCCCATAACCTAGATTAAAAAACAACTAGTGGCGCCCTCATTTCAAGCCTACTAACTTTGTTGGTTACTTATGATATCTCACCGTTATGCGAACTTACTAGTCTCTACAAATCGCTGGATTGCGAGAAAGCCCTTCTGGTGAGTAGGCGACCAATACTGTGAAAATGAGTTTCTTTCGGCGTTTCTTCTCAGTAGTGGACGTTACGAAGCACTGGTATCGGCAGCTTTTCTTTAAAAATAAATTAAATTTTAATATACTTTACACGTAAAATTATACTTATTGACGTCTAAAAGTGCCTGTAAAGGTCTAATTACTGAATAAACATTTGAATCTTTAAATTTGATACGACGTTGACAAAACTAACATACATGTGGTTTCTCACTTGAGTGACTTTTTAAATGGTACGTCAAATGCGTCCGCTTTTTAAAACTCAACATACATATGTTGCAATGGTGCGGTTTCTCGTAGGTGTGGCCGGCCAGGTGTTTTTTTAAGTCTGCCGGACGTTTGAAGCGAATTTGACAGATGTCACACGGATATAGGCGATTTAAATCTCTTGCGTCACTGACTGAAGTACCGGTTAGCTGTTTCTCGGGATAGTTTTGAACGGACGTACCTGTGAATTAATAAATTAGTGTTAACTTAGTGTTGTGTGCGTTAAATGTACAGTTACACACAAAGTTAACACACGCGACTCGCACCGACAATGAGGGTTTTTAATAAAATAAAAAAATTATATATATAAATCGCGAAGGACTTCTTGCGTCTTTCCAAACTACCACTCTGCAGCGTCCACTGAATGTAGTGAGATTTTTAATGTTTTCAATGCGTATGTAAGATGTTTTAATCAGTATCATATCAGTAGTCGACGTCAAATTTCATTTAAACGTTAAATGGTGATATTCAAATTAAATATTTCTAGCTGAATTTGTGCGTCCGTTCACTCTAAAATTTTTCTTGCACACTGAATACCTTCGTATACCTACTAAACACTGCATGCACATTCCCGTCTCCATCCGAATGTATGTTTAAATCAATTCCGTATAATGCTCTGCATATATCATAATGATTATAATAACTAAATTACATCCATCTACTAGTGAATTCAGATTGGTTCCGAATAACTTAATTAGTGCATCCGTTCACTCTTAAATCTTTCTTGCACACTGAATATTTCCGTATACGTTCAAAACACTGCATGCACATTCCCGCCTCCATCCAACTGTATGTTTAAATCAATTCCGTATAATGCTCTGCATATATCATAATGATTATAATAACTAAATGACATCCATCTACTATTGAATTCAGATTGGTTCCGAATACTGTTTTTAAATTATTGTATCCAGCTTATCAGCCAAGAGGCTTCCACCTATATAAGAGCTTATAATGACTCAAGGCACAGATAATAAATAATTAATAGTTAGCATACAAAAGTGACAATACCTATGTATAGCGTAGGTATTTTCACTTTGGTGGTCTACAAAATCTTAAAAAGCAATATAATAATTTTTGACGAGTGACAGGTAAGTTTGTATGTATAAACAGGTAAGCTCAGAGGCACAGGCTGGTGTGAACAGGTAAGTCCGGAGTTGGACAGGTAAGTATGTATAAACAGGTAAGCTCAGAGGCACAGGCTGGTGTGAACAGGTAAGTCCGGAGTTGGACAGGTAAGTATGTATAAACAGGTAAGCTCAGAGGCATAGGCTGGTGTGAACAGGTAAGTTCGGAGTTGGACAGGTAAGTATGTATAAACAGGTAAGCTCAGAGGCACAGGCTGGTGTGAACAGGTAAGTCCGGAGTTGGACAGGTAAGTATGTATAAACAGGTAAACTCAGAGGCACAGGCTGGTGTGAACAGGTAAGTCCGGAGTTGGACAGGTAAGTATGTATAAACAGGTAAGCTCAGAGGCACAGGCTGGTGTGAACAGGTAAGTCCGGAGTTGGACAGGTAAGTATGTATAAACAGGTAAGCTCAGAGGCACAGGCTGGTGTGAACAGGTAAGTCCGGAGTTGGACAGGTAAGTATGTATAAACAGGTAAGCTCAGAGGCACAGGCTGGTGTGAACAGGTAAGTCCGGAGTTGGACAGGTAAGTATGTATAAACAGGTAAGCTCAGAGGCACAGGCTGGTGTGAACAGGTAAGTTCGGAGTTGGACAGGTAAGTATGTATAAACAGGTAAGCTCAGAGGCACAGGCTAGTGTGAACAGGTAAGTCCGGAGTTGGACAGGTAAGCATGTATAAACAGGTAAGCTCAGATGCACAGGCTGGTGCGAATATGTAGGTTCAAAGGTACAAAAAGGAAGTTTCACGATACAATTAATATAATAGTACCTAGTCATATTTATGCAGGTGAATATACGGAATAAAAGGCATTTCGTAATATAAAACATTTAATGTTTTATTTTAAATTTTACAAAAAATGTGTATCTAAACATAAAAACTTTTCAGTCAACAAATCAATGCAATTTAATATTGACATAATAATAAACATAAATTTGCTCTGCCTTGCCTAGTCACGAAATAAACTGAATTATGAACATCAATCAGTCTTCATTACAATGGAACATGTATTTTTTTTATATTATGATTAAAAGAAATCAGTAGGGTTTTTATCAACCCAATGTTGTCATTCTTGTTTTAGATACCTACTTAAAAGAAATGTAAACTCCATCTACAACCTAAACTCAATCTGCAGTTTCTCTTTCAATTTAAAATTTTGTAAAACAAAATGGGTATCTAAACATAAAAATCAAAACATTTTAACTGACATTTTAACAATTTTAGTTATACTAAATAATTAAACATAAATGGGCTCTGCCTTTGCCTAATAGCAAAATAGACTTAATTATGAACATCAATCAGTCTTCATTACAATGGAACATGTATTTTTATATTATAATTAAAATAAATCAGTGGCTACAACTAAAAGTCTCATGCCCGGTTTCTGAGGTGCTGTTAGATATCTCTTCATTAATGATTTATTCGATAAACAAACAACCTTTTTAATTCTTTATTAAGTCCTTTGTTTAAAAATGCTTTTAAAGGCATTTGCTTATGTAATTGCAGTTATGTCAGTTTTTGAACAAAACTGACATAACTGCAATTACATAATGCGTTTTTAAACAAAGTTTAATGACAGCTAAACATCAGATAAAGTTATGGAATAAATAAACAGCTGATACGAACCTCAGAAACAGGGTATTAATCATCAATTCAAACATAATTATAAGTATCTTAATCATTGGTATGCATTAACAAAGTAAAAATATTTGAAACAAAACATACTATTTTAAAACATAAATTTTATTCTCTCATTTCTTAGCCTTAGAGTAAATATTTTGGACGAATACTTTTATTTTAAGCCAGTCTTTATTCTGAAGTAAATCTACATGTTGTTCTTTTAGTTTCTCACATTCATTTCTTTTAGGCGGTTGCTGATTTTTTATGTGATATTTAAAGTATTTTGTAACTACGTCCTTTTGTTCCTTTGTCCAAGGTACCAACGTTCTTTTTTTTCCTTTTCGTATTTTGTTATCGTTACCTAATTGAGACACGGGTTCATTAATAAGTTGTTGAGAATCATTTTGCATACCAGATGGTCCAGCCTGAGATAAGTCATTTAAATTACAATATGTTTGTACGTAATCAGAATTAGCATCTAAAGTAGGTTCAGGTTCAGGACCATAGTCTATAATTTCGTTGTTGTCCACGGGCTCTTCAATTAGCTCCTCATTCAAATCTAAATCAATCTCTTCGAGAGATTTTCCTTTGTAAGCGTCTGCTTTTCCATCTTCCATAAGTATGAGAAGCTTTGATATCTTAGCGGTTTGGTATACGTCATCTGGCAACCTGTAAGACTTTTTATGTACTTCATTAGTATGGCCCATGAATGTGGCCAGCTGCTCCATATCATTTTCAGACATGCTAAAAATTTGTGATAAGGTGGCTAAATGTTTTCTTAGCCTTGTAGAAGATATTGCTTTAGGCTGTTTCGCCCCTGATAATTTGGCATGCTTTTCCAAAACTTTGTAGCCATAAATTGTATTGTTATAACCGGGATTACCAAACAAAAATTGATTTGGCGTCGAAGCAAAAAAATATGCCTAATCGATAATAATAATTTAATATCATCTTGAACTTCTTTATTAAACAGAACTGGTACTCCGCGGCCGCGTTTACCTCTGATGACAACACGTTTAAATTTCTTTACCAGAATCCTTTCTGAGGCAGAAAGCGCACGATCAAACTCTTCATATTTATTATTATCATTATTGTCGCTTTCTAAATAATCGTGCACTGTAATTCTTTGAAGTTCTCCAGGCCTGCGCCTATTTAATAATAAAACCCTACAATACACAGTCTCTAAAAGTTGTGTATATGTTTCAGTAGTTTTTAAGCCTTCTTTAATTTTTATAGCAGCATCCAAGGATTTTTTATTTAGGTATTCTTTAAGAATTTTTAAATCATTTGCTAAAGGCACAATAGTTATCTTATTCCACTTTTTCTTGTTTAAATCTGTTGCAGCTTGTGTAGACACATCATATTTCCAATTTGTATCAATAAGTTGAATCAAAGTTTTTAAGTCGGCTTCTATTTTGCCAGTATCTACTTCCATGTAAGGCCCTTGCTTTTTTAATGCACACATTATTGCAATATTGCAGCATTGTTTTAAGGTGGTGGACAGATTCATTGCGAACGTAGGTGTCTCATACCTATCTTTTTCTATGTCATAATTTCCCAGTATTTTGGTTGCTTGTACAATGATATCATAATGAATTGGTCTTAAGGCAGAAAAGAAGTCATTAATGGATGGATCAATCTTTTTTAATTCTATTAATAATTTTGCAAGCTCTCTCATTTTTCTAGACACTACGTTTACGAAATGTTTTTCTCGGTGAGTTTTTAAATATTGAGATCCGAAAGCACATATAAGGTTATCTTTTTTTGCAATAAGTGATATTTTGTCTGCCCGCATTCGGGGAAATACAGTTTCCTTAAGATTTTCGTCGATTTTAAGATGACGTATCAGTAGATTTTGAGCCTCAGATTGAATGTTTTTACTTCCTGATTTACCACTACATTTCTTTTTATGTTTCCACAATAGTTTTTTAGAATAGAATCCCAGACACTCTGTACACGGCAAATAATCAGTAAATTTGAATTTTCGCATCGGTTTAGTGACCTCTTTTGAATTTACAAGGTAGTTTCCTTTTTTACGTAGAGCTGCAATCAATTGTTTTCTATCAAGACTTTTTTTAGGTTTTGACAAAATTTTTTGGACATCAGTTTCATAAATATGGTGTCGGAGTAAATGACGAGCAAAATTTAAAACAAATGACTCACAGTAAAAGCAATAATCTTTATCTCGAACCTTTGAACTTTTGGGTTTTTGCCTTTGGATAATTGTTGTACTATCATTAGAATTATCTTCTATTTGAGATTCACTATTAATATCGTAAATAATCTCTTCATTTGGTTCTGATTCGTTGTAAGGCTGTGGAAATTCCCTACTTACAATTACATTGCAAGGAGAACTGCTTTTACAACTAACTTCACTTAAACTTATGTTATTAGGTGGCTTGAAAGATACATTAGACAAGGAATTATTAACATCGAGAGGTATTCCTTGATTTAGTACGAATTCGTCTGCTTTATAAGGTTGAAGAAGTTTCCTTTCTACAAATACACTACTACATGAAGAAGAACCGCTTATGTGACTTATTTCGCTATAATTAAGATTAATAGAATCCTTGACCGATGAATCGAAGTTCGAAAAACATTCTAATGGCGTCAAATTATTCGAAGTTCCAAATTCATTGCGAAAAGAATCATCGGAACTGGTCTGCAACAAAAAAATAGCTTATTATATTTTGTGGCACTTTACTATTGTTGCTTCGTTAATATGAAGGTAACAACTTGATTAGTGATATAAGTGTTGTCTATTCCTTGCTGAACATCAAAATTACCTATCTCCGATCTCAATCCTGAATTGGCGCTCGCAGATATTTTTAAACCACCTAGACTTAGACTAACCCAGTTTCTGACATGGCTTAAGGATTGCTTCGGCTTAAAGTGCTACCGCTTTTGGGATAACAGCCGTTAGCATATTATTATTAATAAATTAATGAAGTATTTTATTTGAACTTACTTCGTGTCTCGGTGGAGTGTAATTAGAACATGTCGCAGAAAAGTCAGACTTTGAATCAGATGATTCCTGTAAACAGAGATACATACAATAAAATACATGATTAACAACACTAATAGAAGAACGAGATATCATAGGTACTTTTTCTTTTTTTAAGAGCGACTAATGTATAGTTAATGAATAGACAGCAGTAGCTATTAGGTATTCAGCTGGGAAAAACTCGAACCAACACAGGCTGATGTGAACAGGTAAATTCAGAATTGGATAGGTAAGTACGTCTACATAGGTATGTCCGGTGTTGGACAGGTAAGTATGTATAAACGGGTAAGCTCAGAGGCACAGGCTGGTGTGAACAGGTAAGTCCGGAGTTGGACAGGTAAGTATGTATAAACAGGTAAGCTCAGAGGCACAGGCTGGTGTGAACAGTTAAGTCCGGAGTTGGACAGGTAAGTATGTATAAACAGGTAAGCTCAGAGGCACAGGCTGGTGTGAACAGGTAAGTCCGGAGTTGGACAGGTAAGTATGTATAAACAGGTAAGCTCAGAGGCACAGGCTGGTGTGAACAGGTAAGTCCGGAGTTGGACAGGTAAGTATGTATAAACAGGTAAGCTCAGAGGCACAGGCTGGTGTGAACAGGTAAGTCCGGAGTTGGACAGGTAAGTATGTATAAACAGGTAAGCTCAGAGGCACAGGCTGGTGTGAACAGGTAAGTCCGGAGTTGGACAGGTAAGTATGTATAAACAGGTAAGCTCAGAGGCACAGGCTGGTGTGAACAGGTAAGTCCGGAGTTGGACAGGTAAGTATGTATAAACGGGTAAGCTCAGAGGCACAGGCTGGTGTGAACAGGTAAGTCCGGAGTTGGACAGGTAAGTATGTATAAACAGGTAAGCTCAGAGGCACAGGCTGGTGTGAACAGTTAAGTCCGGAGTTGGACAGGTAAGTATGTATAAACAGGTAAGCTCAGAGGCACAGGCTTGTGTGAACAGGTAAGTTCGGAGTTGGACAGGTAAGTATGTATAAACAGGTAAGCTCAGAGGCACAGGCTTGTGTGAACAGGTAAGTTCGGAGTTGGACAGGTAAGTATGTATAAACAGGTAAGCTCAGAGGCACAGGCTGGTGTGAACAGTTAAGTCCGGAGTTGGACAGGTAAGTATGTATAAACAGGTAAGCTCAGAGGCACAGGCTGGTGTGAACAGGTAAGTCCGGAGTTGGACAGGTAAGTAAGTATAAACTGGTAAGCTCAGAGGCTCAGGCTGGTGTGAACAGATAAGTCCGGAGTGGGACAGGTATGTATAAAAAAATGTGTGTATTAAGTCGCGTTTTATCTTAGTTAAAACATACGTACCTCATGTAAGGTTTCTGGTTGGTTTTCTTTTTCTTCCTGTCTCTCTGAAAACAAAACAGATATATTTGTATTATTATAAAACAATAATTTTTAAATACCCTCGACCCAAAAGCAAACAAAAACAAGAAAACCTATAAAAAGTAAGACACACACTCAGGTATGCACGCACGCACGCACTCACGCATACACACACAAACACCCCAAATTTATAACACCTCTCTTTTTGCGTCAGGGGTTAAAAAGATTTTACGCGATTGTGCAAACGTTGAAACGCACGCTCAGACGGTACAGAGGTACCTTCCGGAATTGCAAATCGGACTTCATAGTCAACGAGCAGCTGCATAATTGCAATCACTCCTACCCAGGCACATCAACATATTAAAATATTCTACATTAGAATACGACATTTCGCAAAATCAGTATCACGCACGCGGAACAATGAAAATGACCATACGATAGCAGTAATTACGCGAAACTGACCTAGGCGATTCAATTAAACCCGAACGAAAATAGGTAAGAACTAGGATACTAATGCCGGGAACACACTTGTCGTGTGTAGTCGCTAGGACAGTTTGTTTATTTTGCTGACATGCAGAATGCACACAAGTAAGAGTACGACTATCAATAATTCAAGTCTTTGTTCCTAATGGAGTAAACGATACAAAACCCAATTCCGCTAGATTCAAAGTTCACATTTATCGGGATGGTGGACGTTATGGTAGCCGCATCACCTATTAATATTATGATTCGTATTATCGTAGATTTTAAGAAAAAAATTAAACTATGTCGTGCGTTTGACCATATGGAACATGCCCAACTTGCCCATACGTAATTAATAATAATTATAGCGACTGCATTGCGAAATTCGTATTTTTTCTTAATTAATAATTCTTGGCAAATGAAGTAAAACTAATAATCGCGAAATCGAAGTTATCGTTATCCACTTGTAAGTCAAATAAAAAGAAATAAAAAAATATCGGTATTTGTTCTTATGTTTTATAACACGTGCCGAAACTTTCTTTGCGGCTCGTTCAAAGAAGCCGACAATGAATGCCGCGCGCGGCGTGTCTTTACAGGTCACCGCCAAATGCCGCCGCGCCACTGTGATAATATTGTCATTTTCTTTGATTTTCCAGATTTTGGGGAAATTTACGTAAATTTTTGATATTTAGAAATTCGGTAACTTTATCATTTTTATTAGTATTTTCGTTTTCCTATTTTTTTTGAACTTGTCATTTAGGTACTTACATGCCCTTTTCCGATCGGACAGTGTTTTTGTTACATATTGTGTACCTAACCGTAATGACGTTGTCTGATGTAATGTAACTCCATACCAAATTTCATCCAAATCCGTTCTGCCGTTTTGGCGTGAAAGAGTAACAAGCATCCATCCATCCATCCATCCATACTCACAAACACCATAACTAAACTTCTGAGGCGCAGTGGCTTACGCACTCGCCTTGAGAACTGTGTGAAGTCGCAAAAAAGCCTCTGGCTACCCCTTCTGGGATAACAGCCGTGAGTGCATACAAACTTTCGCGTTTCTAATAGGTATTAGTACGAAGTAGGATGATATTACGATATAAGAATCAAATAGGTAGGTAAGTAATATAGAAGCATGTACCTTTTGATTATTACTGGTTATTACAAAAACATTCGTCTTCTGGAAAATGATCATAAATGGCATATTCGCAAAATTTACACCACATGAAAGAAGAGTTATAAAGCCTTTTAAAGTCATCGAAATTCATGGGTAGTACAAAGTTTCAACTACTGAATTAGTAATATTAATACTCGTATCACAATGTATGCACCAATTTTACAAAATAAAATGCGTTGAATCCCAAGGCCATTGCAGTTTAGCTTTATAAAAATGTATAAAATCATTTCTTTTAAAAAAAGTATCCACATCAATCACAACAACCATTTTTGCAGACGACACACGTTCACTCACAGACAATTTAACGCAAACTAAGCTCATCATAATATTATAAACAGACAACATGTTTTAATGTAAGTAGGTACTTACTAGCTAGATGTTATAGGTATTATAATAAGATAAATCGTATTATAACTTTCATTTAAGTAGTAAAAGGTAAGTACTTACGGTTTGCCAATTTAAGAATCCTTGCACTTCTTTTCATTGTGATTCAATTACAATCACTAACTATAATAATAGACCAAATAAATAACCACTTTTAACGCACTTGCAAATAATTCACTTTGGTGACAAGCTTACATCACGGCCGGCACATGTCTGATTGTTTACAAACTTCGGCATGCGAGCGCGCTGACGCCCGCCGCCCCGCGCCATGCGTCCCTCGTGAACCCCGAATAGGCCCCTCAGACACCGTACCTAGTGCCCGTTTTAGGATATTTAAGAGACGCAAGATTGTTGTCACGAAAACATGATAAAAACTTTACAAATTAAGTACGATATTCAATGGACACGATAAGATCGGTGAACTGAACTCAAAGTATACGTGGTAAATTATACGCTGAACACTAGCGCCCTCCAAATTTCAGTCGGCCGATGGCGGAACTATATTATACGCTAAAAGGCGTTGTAGTGACGGAATTACGTCCATGGACGCGGCATCATCGGTAAATAACGCCATGTAGGACGCAACATGTCCTTCAAGATGTATATATATATATATATAAGGACAAATTACACTGATTGAGCTAGCCCCAAAGTAAGTTCGAGACTTGTGTTATGGGATACGAACTCAACGATACTATATTTTTTAACGTATACATATATAGATAAACATCCAAGACCCAGGACAATTTGAAAAAGACCATTTTCCAACTTGCCCTGACCGGGGATCGAACCCGGGACCTCTGGGTGGCGGTCCGTATCCCTTTATCTCTAGAGTTAACTTTTTTACTAATTTCAACCTTATGTCTATGAATAAGCCCTGATTGAGAGGCAACTTTGTTTTATACCTATACCACAGAATAAGTACTAATAATCACGTACAGATGTCTTACTCAGAGCATAGATTCAAAGAAATATATACCTAATGTGGTTAGCGCTATGGTTTTAGCTCGCGTCAGATATCCTCACCTCTTCGTCTAGTTACCTAGACATCAAGTCAAGGCAATTTCATTCTTATTACTCTGGACAAACGATTCATGTAACCGAATTTTCCCCTTCGAAGTGGTCGCCGCGCGCATAGTAATAATGTGTATATTTTCGATACCTGAACGGTGAGTGACAGAGTCCTGGCTAAGCTGCGGAGTGCGCCTGGCCTGGTCCGGGGAGACGAGAAATCGATGTAAAATTTGGCTAAACGTCATCCGTATGTATTTTCGAATGTCTTTTCAAAGCACTAGGTTGCGTAAACCTACGAAGACAAACATCGCATTCATATGGTTTCTCGCCCGTGTGCGTGTAGACATGTGATTTTAACGAACCGTACTGATTAAAACCACGGTGGCACACGTTACACACGTACGGTTTCTCGTCAGTGTGGGTCCTCATATGCGTTTTTAAACAAACCTTACTTGCAAATGTATTTTGACATAAATCGCACTTAAATTCAACGCCAGTGTGAGTTTCCACATGTCTTTTGAATTTACTGGGACAATGAAATCTAAGTGGACACACGTCACAAGCATACGGTTTCTCACCCGTGTGGAGTCGCATGTGAATTACTATATTATCCCTATTACAATATTTAGATTGACAAATGTCGCATTGATAACGAAACTTTTTATCGTGTGTCCTTATATGTTTTTTCCAAAGCGTGTGGTCGCTGAAGCGCTTCAGACAAACGTCACAAGAGTATGGTTTCTCGCCAGTATGCGTTCTGACATGTCTTTGCAAGCTACCCAATTCGGTATACCGACGTTTGCAGAAGTTACATTCGTGTGGTTTCTCGCCCGTGTGCGATCTCAAATGTCTACTTAGATGCGAACTTAGCTTAAAACTGAGCTTACAAACGTTACAATTGTACGGTCTTTCGTTGGTGTGTATACGTAAGTGTCTTTTAAGTTCGGAGGCAAAGGGCAAACGACGCTGACATATATGACATTCGTGACGGCCTTCGTGATTTTCCGTTGGGTTTCTCGGCTGTTGTTTCTCCTTTGCGGTATCCGACTTTTTCCGTTTCTCGGGTTTTGGTATCTGAGTAGCAGCATCTGCGAATAATAGGGTATTTGACTGTGTTTGTTTTACACTACAATATTTTTGTTATACGAAGCAAAAAATAGAACTTTGAAAATCTTATACTGAAACCTCCAAAAAATGGATTATTAATTGAATCAGCAACTAGTATTTAAAATATTGGTATGAAGGAAAGCGGCAGCGTGGTTGGGACATTATGCTATCTCTTTCGTACACGCGAAACCTAATGAGTGACGTCACACAGCAGTACGTGCATAATTTTTCAGTTACTTGATAGTTTCCATTGACATTATTTATTATCAAAAAATTCGTTTTGTTTTCGGTTTCGGATTATGTAAAATGTTATAAAAATACTAAAAAAAGTTTGAGTCAAATACCTTATTATCGATTTACAAATATTTAAGGAACGGAAAGTTTGCTGTACGCAACGAAGACTGGCACAATGTTTTTGGAACGCAGTTCCTTATCGCGCGTTGCGAAAGGGACCTAGACGGAAAAAATTAAGACCAAAAGTGGTGACGACACTTTTTGTTCATTCAAATTTATGAAAATAATAAAAACTTGATTTTAGAACGCAGAAAAGTTTGAATGTAATTTAGACCTATTTATATTTTACTTCGTTCCATCCGGGAGCCCCTTGACAACTCTCAAGTTTTTTTTTAAAGTTTATTAAAACAGTTATGTTAGATTATTCAACTTATAGCGACATAACGTATACGGTTTCTCACCCGAATGCGTTCTTTTCTTATATGAATCTTTAAAGTACTGATATACGAGAAATATCGTTGATAAGAGTCACAGTTATATGGTTTCTCGCTAATGTGAGTTTTTTAATGATCGAAGAGTTTGAACCGATTGTCACAGACGTCACCTCTTTACGGTTTCTCATCGGTGTGGGATCTTAACTGTGTTAGTATAATACTAACTAACTTTATTACATTTAATAAATCATTATCCACCATAAACGAGTTGACTTCTAGTGAATTGACACTATCTCATCTGTTAATAACATAACGATATATGTAACTCGATATCCGATGCTTGGAAAAACTAAACGTTTATGCAACATTATAATAATATAAAAATATCGTAATATTTTTGTGATAAAATTAAAATAATTAAATATCAACTTGATTTGGGCGGATAACAGTTTAACTTAAGAATCCCCTTACCTTAGACTTTTCCACACAAACGTAGTCTACGTCTTATTTTTAAACGACATGTCAGATATCGGTAAAAATTTGGAATTTCAAAGTAATTGCATTATTGGTTTCCTACAGTAAAATGAACTGGAAAGAAATTATAAGGGTGTAGAAGTTTTCCATTATGTTTTCCAAATATGATATAATACACTATATCCTCTTTTAAGTTCATAATTTTACTGACGAAACCAATTATAACCCTGACGAAACCAATTATAACCCTTCTTGACGTGTAAAAGTGCCTGTAAAGGTCTAATTACTGAATAAACATTTGAATCTTTAAATCTTTGAATCTTAGATAATTGCAATTTCTTTAAAATTACGTAGTTTTGCCCATATATTCGATATGTCGTTGCCAAATAAAACGTAGACTACGTTTGTATGGGAAAGTCTGATTCCGTCCAGGGTAAGGGGACTCTTAAGGGCGTACGCTGCGTTAACCGCGACCACGAGACGTGTTCAGTCTATCTCTGTCACAAACAACGTGCGAAAGAAACGCGGCATCACACGACGAAACCCGCTATCTCTTTCGCACGTAGAGTTTGTGACAGAGATAGACTAAACGCGTCGCCTGGTCCCGCTTGACGTAGTTTACGCCCTATAATCCATCCATATGGTTAGGTGTTTAATCCTTTCACCGCGAGACTTTATATAAGTTGCCGTGCCCCCAGCGCGAAGGGTAGTAAATTTAAAATAAATACCTACAACCAAAAAGGGATGTGGATACTTAAGTTATGTGCAATACGAGCGTTTTTTTGTCGGAAATATGGCACGACACTGTTTGTCGGATAAATCCAACGTTCGCGGTGAAAGGGTTAAATAAATGTAAACAATCTTGACATGTCTTATTATAGAAATATTCACTTTTTAAAATCAATCTCTGCACACATTACAAATAAAGTATGTAATTTATGATTTGTAAATAAATTGAATTGTAATTAGCAAAGGTATTGATTTTCAAAGTGTATATTATAAAAAGACATAACAAGATTGATAACCTTTATTTAAATACCTAAACAAATGGATTATAATTCCGTATTAAATCTGTAAGTACATTGGCAATATTTACATTTTCGTGTCCCAGCGACTTCTTTTCTCAGTTTTTTCTGTTTGGGCTTTCTTGACGCTCTACCTTTTGGGATTGTTTTGCCAGCATCTGTAAATTCACATTGACAGTTTTTAAACATACATATACAATGTGGTTTTTTTTTTTGGCGGGAAGTCATGGGGTTCCATTGGAGTTTGCTTTAAATTGTTTTGCAAATTGATTCTAGTGGACTTTATAATATAAAATTGGTGTAGTTTAGTGTAATAAATGCTCATGCTCATGGACAATATGTAAAATGGTTAAAGTGGACACTCATAGTGCGGCTGTAGTGATATTTATTTGCAGACTGTGGTAGGCGTCTTTAGGCGCTGTCCGCCACTCAATCAGCTATGAAAAACAGCTGGCTCGTATAGATTTGTCGCCAGAAGCTCCTTTAAAGCAATCAAAGGACCTACACCAACCTTTGATTGTATAGTTAGGTTTAGGGTTAGGTTAAAGAATAAAGAAGTAAATAAATAAAGATAGGCTCTAAAGGACTAGTATCCAGAGCCGTTAAATTATTATATATATATATAAAAATATAAAATGTTCTTTTTTATAAAGTAATTTAAACCACTTTTCCCAATAAATGTAAACCGAAATACGATAAAAAATTTAAGCTACAGGTAGGTAGTTCATGATTGCAGCGGTAGATGGCGCTGGGCTTAATTTGTGTTATTATCTAACATTCCCATCGGTTATCAGTTTTTATACAGGTTTATTTTGAACGGCTATATTGAACTTTTGGAATCAGCAGCATCTCGGTCTGGATCATAACTGACCATTACTGTCTGCAACTTACTAACGATCCTTATGAAGTGACCTTCGGGTCCAAAACCAATGAAAAATCACTGTTTTTGGTCGAATTGAGAAACCTCCTCTTTTTTAAAAGTCGGTTAAAAAAAACAAATAAAAAACACAAGCTTTGAAGGGGAAAGACTGAGTGGTCCTATTCTACTCTGCCGGAAGCCAAACGGCATACGCAATCCGATAGATTATTAAAATACATACCATCCTCCTTAAGTTCCTTGAGATCCTTTCCTGGAATCTGACCACTGTCAGAGACGACCTTTTTATCTGGAAACTCCTCATCAGGTTCATTTTTAATGTCCGCTTCCGCTATGTCTGGCAGCTCGGGAGAAACTGAAATTTATTATTTTTTTAGTAGTCATTATCGTAATCATCAGGTCTTTTTGTCTCCACTGCAGAAGCTCGACCACAGATTAATAAATAGTTACTACGTAACAGATACATCACTCCCATATAAAAGCGAAAATACCTACGCTATAATAGCCTACAAGATCTTAATAATAATACCTGCTGCTCAGAACGAGAAGAAATGTACCATAAAGTACGCGTACAAAGAGTCGAGATTGCGTTGCCCGCCGTGCGAGTCACGTGATAACGCGTCATCGTAAGAATGCGCTAGGGTTGTCCTATGATGATTATTGTAACAAATGTTGCGAAAAAAACGGCAAATTTTCATTTATTTTTGACTTTGACACCCACTGCACTGCACAATAATTACGTGGTTTCGGCATTTCGAAGCGTATGCGTGGGAAACGTGCGGTGCAGTGCGGTGCGAGTGCTCAGGCGGGCGTTTGGCGGTTTGGCGGCCCTTGTCGGTTGTATCGTCGACGATACGCCGAGCGGTACACGTAGCGGCACGTAAGTTTAGGGCTGAGCGACATGTAGAGGGGATACTGCGCACGGGTACGGTACTAATTTTTGACTTCTGCGCAGGCAAGGTCAGCGCTAGAGTTTCGTGCCGCTACCTACAGGCATATAGCGCGTGGCCTTGAGCGAGTGATGTAGGGTTGGCTCGACCCTCTCTGTACTGCCAGAGCTATACTTAGCCAGAGCAGCCAGAGGACATGGCCTACACTCTCCACGCTGGCCAGACGGGTTGGAGAGGTCTCGTTGATGTTTATAAGCTTTGTTTAGCTTGTATTCCCTAAGTCGCCTTCTACGACATCCATGGGAGGACTTGGAGTGTCCCTATTCTACTCTGCCGGAAACCACACGGCCTTTCGCCCCTATTTCTCATCATCATCATCTAAAGCTCTACTGTGGCGGCCCTGGGCCTCGTCGAGTATTTTCTTCCAGATCGTTTTATTTTGGGCTTTCTGTCTCCAGCTGTTGATGCCAATATCTTGAAGATCCTATTCGACGCCAAGCGTTTTGGTACTCTGGCCTCGTCCATTCTCGCTAAATGCCCTGCTCACCGCGAGCGCGTCCAATCTTGATGGTTTAAACGCTCTTGGAAACTAGGACAGCTCTTGGTTGTAGCGCGAAAGCCATTGCCCCTATTTCTCAGCAACCCTTATTATTGGCTCACCAAGGGACATATTACTTTGCAGCGTTGGGCCCCCCGTTCCCCCAATGGGCCTACCCATTCACACCATAGTGATGTGTGGCGTGAACTTACCATAGTCCATTGGGTCCAACGGTTCTTCCTTGATCTCCAATTCCTGTTCCCAGTCCGTCTCCATCTTGACTTCAACCTCGACCTCTGGAATGGAGCTGCCAATGTCAATGACAAAATATTTTGTCTGCGAAACCGCCAGTGTTCCACAGAGGTTGTTAGCGCGGCGGTCGACCTGCGACAGTGATGCCTTGGTAACCTGGAAAGATAACATTCCAACATACATACACACTATCACATTTTTATCTCTAATGCGGCAGAAAGAGCATTTAGGGTTTGCGGCTGAAAGCAGATAGAGCCCAGACTCTAAGGCCACTTATAGCGTAATCGTGTACGAGAAGGTGTAAGGCGCTGGACACACAGAAAAGACATAAGACGTGGACGGGGCGCAGACATATGTCTGCTCTGCGTCCGTTTTATACAAAATTTATAGAAGCGTCGCAAAGCAGAACACATTAAAAAGACGTGGCACAGACGGGGCGCAGACATACGCTTACGCGTCTGTGTCTTATGGTAGAACATACAGAACGGACGGGGTACACGCGCGAGCGGGCGAAACAAGCTTGTGGAAGGGTGTGGGAGGACTCGCGCTTCACGGTGCCATAGATACGGATTTGTTTGTATCTGTCACGTCCGTGCCTCGTCTTTTCTATGTGTTTTCAAAAGTCGCGACGGCGCCCCGTCTGTGCCCTGTCCGCGTCCTACGTCTTTTCTATGTATCCAGCGCCTAAGATGGAATCAAAATCTGGGTAGCTAGTAATATCGCCCATTAACATGATTCGCAGTTTCGCCCTCGATTGGCTCCTACGATCTGCGCGTACAGAGAAGCAACTGGTACACAAAATTTTTCATCTTGTCCAGATTAGCATGGAAGAAATAAAATTCCAAATTTATCTAGAGGGTGACTATAGTGCATTTGTTTAGGTATTTTAAAGAATGTAAACAATCTTGACATGTCTTTTATTAAATTATACACTTTATAAATCAATACTTTTTCAAATTACAAAAAAATAGGTATGTTATTTATAATTAATAAAATAAATAATTTGTAATTTGCAAAGGTATTGATTTATAATGTGTATATAAAAAGACAAGATTGTTTACATTCTTTTAAATACCTAACCAAACGGACTATAGAAACTGGAAAAAGAAACAGCTTTCTTTTGTTCATATTAAGGTGGTTGAATTATTATAAAAATACTTACCTTATTAGTTTTCAAAATATCTGAGAGTACATACTCGGCACGGGCAGCTGTTATAGACAATTGATGACATTTACGCAGTAGTGCATAACACATATAACACATGGCCAGTGGTTTCTGGTCACTGGTGAGGAGCTGCAATGTTAAACACCATTAACATAAGAGTTATCAATATTGTTGTTTTCGCCTAACTATAATGCTCTATCTAAAAACAGTTTTACTCACATAGTGGTCGGAAAAACCGTGTAAAAATACCTATTTATGTCATCTGACATAAGTTTCAATAATATTAATGCTCTATCTAGTGACATCATAACCACAGAATTAATAAAAGTATTACATAACATGACGAACTTATTCAAAGGTAACTTTTCAACTTGCCTTAAAAGATGACTCTTTGACATGTATGTATCTTGCCCATCCTAACCTACGGTGCACATACTTGGTCGCTCAAAAAACAAAAGCTCAAACTGCAGGTTTCTCAAAGAGCATTGAGCACAGTATGCTAAGAATAAAAAGAACAGACCATGTCAGGAACATTAAACTGCGCTCCGTTATGCAAGTAGTTGACGTTGGAAAGAAGTCTGCTAGATTAAAGTGGGACTGTGCGGGTCACGTTTGCCGTATGTTGCCTGAAAGATGGGCCCACACAACAACAACATGGGTTCCAACAGACGGAGTGAGGTCCAGAGGAAGACCTAGGATGAGATGGAGGGACGAGATGTCCGCTTTGGCAAGGAATGGAGTGTAACAGCTAAAGATAGAAATAATTGGAAACAAAGAGGGGAGGCTTTTGCCGAACAATGGGTCCTAATTGGCTAAAAAAAAATACATAACATGACCAACTGCAGCCGCGGCAGCGGTTTTCGCCATTATGGCACCATGCACTTAGATGTTGTATGCATTTGTTCTGATCCTGACATACTGTACGGAACCGCAGCAGCTATATAATATGTAAACACTCTAAGAATTAAGCACAAACTTTTGTGCAACAACTGCATTTTCAGTTTTGTTTGGCTAACGTCAGACAGCAGCAGGTCTGATAAGCCACAGACAAATTGTTTTAAGACTAAGCAGTCAAAAAATATTCCCACGCTAGCTCCGCCTTAAAGTCCCCACCCGCAAACAACAACGATTTTATTCACAAGCAATAAAGTCGTATATTGCTTACTTTATCCTCAGATGTATAAGTCGTAAGTCTCAAAACTGTTTTCGTTAATTACTATAAAAATAAACTATGTGTAGAAATAATCTTTAGTCAGTGTTTAGAACATGTTATTTCCCTTGTGTACCATTAATTTTATAACATGATTGTATGTAATATAAGAGAACTATGAAAAAATCCAAAAGCGAGGAATGAGTTTCTTTAAAAAAAGTATTGAGTAATAGTTAATAAAATATGTAAATACTTAGTGCAGGGCTACACAAAGGATCATAAAATCACAGGTTAAAATCCCGCATTCATCAAATGTGTGTCAGATTCACAACATGGATTCAAAAACACACCAAATTTTGGGAGCCTACTCTTAATGGTTCTTCTCTACTAGCAGGAGAAGTCCTTGTCATTCTTGGGTGGCCATTGACATTTTTATCATCTTTAGAGTATAAATAAGCCTGTGCGCGCACCCCGGGATACAAAGCAGCACTGCTGATCATATATCCTGTACGCGCTATGTTCAAAAGGTTTCTATTTCAAAAGTCTTGGCTATTACTGAAGCTATATACTATAAAACTCACAGAAATGTTAGTCAGCCTCTCGAAGACCTGCTGCAAAGGGGTATCGGCGATATTTTTCATTCGCAAGTCCATCGCTAGGCAGATCCTACACACATCTAAATATTCTGTATGTTCAGCCATTTTAAACAATAACCAAGAGTTCTTACACTAACTTTGGTAAGTTTAGTTAATTTCACTATTATTTAAATATTTGAAACATGAAAATTGTTAATGTGTACTTTCCACTTTCACTTACGTTTCAAATTGATTGAGCAACTTGAGCAAGACCGAACTGACACTGACATCTACTTTGTGACAGTGACATACGATTTTTTTAGATAGGTACGTAATCGTAATATTCAATACAGCCAAGTACCTACCCACTTCTTTCATATGTATATCATTTTTAAGGGAATACATGATTTTTTTAGGGTCTAGTGCTGCCCCCATTTGAAATAAATTATTTAAAAGGAAACGCACATGTCATTTAAAATGTCTTGATCAAGCCCTAGATAACCCTTCAAACTTCTAAAAAGTAGTAAAGTGAGAACGTGCAGTTTTTCTACGCTCATTTACAAAAAACGACCACTTATGATGTGTTTTAAAA
This sequence comes from Acrobasis suavella, assembly GCA_943193695.1. NCBI lineage: Eukaryota > Metazoa > Arthropoda > Insecta > Lepidoptera > Pyralidae > Acrobasis > Acrobasis suavella. The sequence continues at coordinate 7,112,226 of OW971956.1, forward strand.
TTGGTACAGTTCTCAAGGCTCATCTTTGCGTTAGTGTAAATGAGCGCCAAAAGTAGATCCAGTCATAAATTTACATAAAAATAAAATCAATGTTTTATTAGGAACATACAAAAAAGGAAGCCCGCCGCAACGAATTGATAACCTCGTGCGTTTTGGAAGTTGGTTTAAAATACCTACATACCTAATATTGTAGATTACGTGATGCTCCATTGATCTTATTATGATATAATACGTATGTACCTAAATAAATAAATAAACTAAATATAAGTACAATGTCCTTTTTTTATCAAGTACAAATATTTTAACGGGTCATTCAGTCCATCATTACGAAAAACTTTTCCCAATTATCGAAATACAAAACAAAAATTTTATTTTCTCATACAAATCAAAGTATATTCTATCTAATTTGTGATCTATAGTATAGTCATGTGATGTCATTACTATGGATTTTTCTTTCTTATTTCTTCTTCTTTCTATTCTACATTTATTTTAATACTATAATTAATCACGCCTTGAAATATTTGTACTAATATTGTAAAAAAGGACGTTGTATACGGACAAATAACACTGATTGAGCTAGCCCCAAAGTAAGTTTGAGACTTGTGTTATGGGATACTAACTCAAAGATACTATCTTTTATGACGAATACTTACTTAAAGATACATATCAAAGACAGGTCAATCTAAAAAAGATCATTTTCCATTTTGACTTGACCGGTGTTCGAACCCGGGACCTCTGGTGTGACATTCTGGCAAGATGACCACTAGGCTGCAGAGGTAATTGAATCCTATGTATATCGCATCTTCGTCGTTTGTGATGCCCTTTGGACTGTGGATGTCCTACGACCGTCCCATAGCCATCACGCCTTGGGGTTGTAATTATAACACTTAAAATATGTGGTGGATAGCCAGGTGAATCCTGTCAACCCCGTAACGGAAAAAGACTTGATTCGTATGTAAGAATGTTTGGAGAAAGGAGATGCAGTACTTAATAGTTTTTTTTTTTTTTACAAAAGAGGCGTTGCGAAATGAATCTTCAATAAATGTTATCGCTTTTACGTACATATCGAATCAATTAAGCAAGTGTTACTTAACATACACAATTGCGACCATTTTTACTTCGAAACATCACGTCCTATCGCTTAACAATCGATTCCAAGCTTATCACCACGTACTTTTATAATATAAATCAATTTTACTAATCAAGGCATAAGAATCAAAATCTTCTGACGAAATTATTTAATTGTTTTACACCTTCGCGTATATAAACAGTTGAATAAAAAACAAAAGCATAGTTTTAAGATAAACAAGCGAAGGAATGGGTGTTCGCACAGTCTTTATTTTTGGCGCGCTTTTTGTTTTTGTTGACGTGGCATTTTCTTTGGAATTGGAACCTTCAAGGATCGTTAATACGAAGCAGGGAAGAGTTGAAGGCAAATTAGCTACGAACGCGCTGTATTATGAGTTTTTGGCGATCAGATATGGAATACCTGTGAGATTCCGGGTAAGTTATTCATGAAAAAAAAGAAAACAGATCTACTTTTTTATTCTATTAGTTACGTACCTAATTAGATTTTGCTTGGATTTTGCACATGTTTTTGTGCGCGAGGACTCATCAGGAATCTCTTTCGTGGATACAAAGGATCTTGGCTTGATCTCAATATTTAATTGGTTGCCAAGATTTTTCTACGTTATTTCGTACTTTATGAATTAAATAATAAACATAATTTTTAATGGTAAATTCTTATCCTACATCTATTTTTCCTCCAAAGTTCGTTTACGTGAGATCTAGACATCTACTGATATATACTTATATCAGACTAAATAGATATAACCTACTTCTTACATACTAAATAATTTGGTATTGAAGCCTATCCAACTGTGAAGGTACATTTTTTTAATACGAATATTGCTTTAGTAGATACCTACTATTGGTTCAACATATATAAGTTACTTTGTTAAACTTGAATTAATACTTATTTTTAAATTTGTTTCAAGCAAAGACAGTCACCTTTGTTTGTATCAAGCAAAGGAATACGTTTGATGATGATGAACTTTGTTGCCATCATAATCTAACTATATTTTATTATTTATATACCTACCTTGGTAGGTATTATTTAAAATCACCATTCTTCCAGGCCCCCGAAGAACCTCCATCGTTCGACGAAATCTACAAGGCTGACAACAGAGCGGTCCTATGCCCCCAATTCCTTACCTCCGACCCCCTAGCCGCCCCTAGCGACAACGAAGACTGCCTAGTCCTCAACATCTACTCCCCTAGTTCAGTCGCCAACGCCTCTTTACCAGTTTTGGTCTTCCTCCACGGAGGAGGCTTCGGCACAGGTTCCGGATCCCCAAGCTTCTACGGCCCGCAATATTTAGTCAGTCATGGCATCGTAGTCGTCACAATCAACTATAGACTCAATGCTTATGGATTCCTAAATCTCGGAATTGAAGAAGCCCCTGGTAATGCTGGGTTGAAAGACATCAGAGCAGCTTTAAGATGGATTAAAGACAATATTAGAGGATTTCATGGAGATCCAGATAATGTGACAGTTATGGGACAAGGATGTGGAGGCATAGCAGCGATTTACCTCACTCTATCTCACTCAACCAAAGGATTATTCCATAGAATCATCTCTGAAAGTGGAAGCCTATTCGCTCCTCAATCGTTCGATGCCAAACCTTTAAAAACGGCAAGTCAAGTCGCAAAATCCTTAGGCCACAACACTCTCGATCCTAAAAAACTGTTGACAGTCTACACTGAAACTGACATCAACAAAGTAGAGGAAGCCATTTCCAAACAAATGAATCCCAAAACTGTTTTCCTACCATCAGTTGAGAAGGAATTCAAAGATGAGGAGCCATTTTTGATTGATACTCCTTTCAATTTACTATCTAGTAAAGATTTCCATCCAGTGCCAATTATACTAGGGTTGAATACAGTCGAAGGTTTGACAAGTACTCTCGATTACAACACGATAACCAGTCAAATGGACAGAATAAGAAACGAAGATTATTCAGCTTTAGATCAAAGAAGCCTGATAGTTCCTAAAGATGAAATTGAGGAATTTAGAGAAACGTTAAAAGAAACTTATTTTTCTAATACTACGTCAGATGAAACCTTGATAGGAGGTATTATTAATTTGAACACTGACTTCTCTTATGTCGGGCCGATGTCGCTCTTTTCTGAAATATACTCAAACCATTCAGATGTCCCAGTTTATGAATACATCTTCAACTACATTGGTAGTAGGAATTTGGGAAGGTTGTTGACTAACAGCAGCTTGGCAGCTACTGCCAACCAGGACGAGCTGTTCTACCTGTTTGAATTGGAAAGAGTTCCTCTGCCCATGGATGAGGATGATGCTCGAATGGTGACGTTCATGACGATGATGTGGACCAACTTCGCACGATATGGGTAAGATTTTTCTTTATTGTATAATATTCAAACAACATTTACAACATTTAGTATAGTACCTACCTACTTTCCTTAATCCGTGAGGTTTCTGGCAGAGTAGAATACGACCACTCCAAGTCTTTTCTTCAATGAAGACGGCGAATTTAGGAATATAAGCTAAACATTGCTTGAGTATTGCCATAGACCAAGATTTTTTTTTACTGCGGGTATTGCATTGCTGGCCAGGTACGGCTCTGGTAAACTAGGAAAAAAAGACATGACAATATAGTACCTAGCACCTAGCGTCATGTTCGTTTAAAAAAAATACTTAAATTTCTTTTTTTTTTCAGCTCACCAACCCCCGAACCAGGCAACGGTGAGTGGCTCCCATACCCTCACCACCTGGCCATAACCCTTGAACCCCAATACGTAACACCGCTCACGCCTGACAGGGCGTACTTTTGGCGCGCTTTCTACTCCAAATATGGCGCTGACATTTTCTAAAAGTGGCGGGAATATTATTTTTTAATAATTTATTCTTTATTTGTAAGTAAATGCTAATTTCAAATTTTTTATCATCACCATTTATATATTGACACTTTCTTTATTTATTTATCTCTTTATACCTGTACTCTTGTTTGATATTTATTTCAATATTTCATTATTTTGATTTTCTTTTGAAAACAACATCTGAAATATATATATAAAAATCACATTTATATTATAATATGTAAAGATTTTACATTTTCATAATTATTATTATGTATTTGGTTATTTAAATAAGTGAACATAATATTCCCGCGTATATCATATATACACTAGCATATATAATATATTTTTTATTTGCATCTATCTTAATTTTCTGTGATATTTACCAACAAAACAGGAACAACATTTTAATACGCAAAATGACAACAATATTTAAAATATAAAAATAGGGCCCCATTTTTTATATAGAGATTTCACATTCTCATAATAATTATTAATTTCGTTATTTAAATAAGTGAACACAATATCACTTTATATTGTCATAATGTATTCGCATAGTATATAAGTTGTAAGTATATATATATATATATATATTGCAATTATCTTAATATTCCGTGATATGTACCGAGAAAACAGAAACAACTTTTTCCTACGCAAAATCTAGACATGTAACTAAGAACTTAACCTATTATTTATCTGTTTTTTAAAACTGTTTCTTGCGCGAAGTACGCTGAAATTTAAATTCGTATTCGTCATTCGTACATAATCGGTTCATTCATTTAAAAAAAAGTTTCTGAAAAAAATACGCATTCTTTTTACAGAACGTATTTTTTAATACGAACGAACCCGTTACGTCTTCCATAAAAAAGTGTTCTGTATTTATCCATATTTCTGTATTTCATGTATTCTACGGTTTATGTAATATATCATATATCTGTGCATTTTGAATCAAATATTTATATTTTCATGAAAATACATACATACTCTCTGATGATAACTATTTTTTTATTTCATATCCCTAAAACTCACATAACTATTTTCTTCGCTATTAAATAATACTTTTTGTATATTAGAATAATTCGATTTATTAAAATCCGAGCTGATAAACTTTGATACTTCGGGATGTATTTAAAACATTATAAAATTAAAACACGTCGAATGTTACTTTCAATGCAGTTTATTTCAAAATTCTACAGAACCATATTAAAATAGTAATTGAACGTACTTTACACACAACTGAACGGCCTTATATATTACAAATAGTACTTAATGCTAACGACATTGATCTGTTCAAATTCGATCTTCGGTCCGAAATTGACTTCGGTAAGTATACATTTGGTTAAGAAGAAAAAAAAAATGTACATCTTTAATTTCGATGTCGAATCGAAACAATTATTATTTTTTCTTTCGATATCGAATGGGGTATCAATTGAAAGGCCTTGATAAGCATATTTCAAAAATTTATACATTTATTTAGTCGTATATATCTCCCATAGTCGGGTAGCTATTGGTTTTTTTTTTTAATGTATATCTCGTTAAGGAAGAAGTACTTTTTTCTATTTACCTACTTAAATTTAATATTAATTAGTAGCTAATTAATGTATAATACAATAAGTTATTGTGCGTGGTCTTATAAAAAATATTTATAATTTGTACACGCACCTCAATCGTTTCACTTTACTATAATTAAATATATAACACGCATTAATATTCATTTTATATCTGTCACCAAAAAGTATAAATATATAAACTTATATATTTGTGATAAATACAGGGTGGCCAAAAAGTCGTGGATCAAACGAAACAGGGAGATAAAGGAGGTAATTTCCAACAAAAAATCTTTCCCCAGCATGGCCATAACTTCATTTCACGAAAAGATATGAATTATTTTAGTTTTTTCAATGAAACTACCGAGTTTTTTTACAATTTAATCAGTAAAAAATTAAATTGATTAAAAACAATAAAACAAAAGGTGTTGTATTATGAGTCGATAATGTATCAATACTACAAAAATTGTATTGCAGCTCTTGGTATCAAACTTAACGAGCAATGATTTTTTTTCCGTAAATTTTAAAGCGTTACAAAAAATTACTTCTCACTTTAAGAGCACTTATTTGCAATGAAGTTATGGCCATGCTGGGGAAAGATTTTTTGTTGGAAATTACCTCCTTTATCTCCCTGTTTCGTTTGATCCACGACTTTTTGGCCACCCTGTATACGACATTTTATGATTGGTATACCTATAAATATAGGCATAATTACAAAATTTTAAGGCACGTTTACTCGAAGGCATTTATTTTTTGGAAATAGTATGTGTAACTCAGATATCAAATATATAATATTATGTCCTATATGAGTTTAAAACTAGCCATTTCCAGAAAATTCGGCGTTATTTAAATGCCTAAAACTTAATTGTTAAACCCGTAAGAAGATATGACTTTTAAAATCATTTCTTGATTTTAGGCACCAAATGAAATAAAAAATTGATAAAATATATATACCTATTACTTACAAAAAATTAAAAACAAGTATTCCAAAATGTAAATCTAGAATTGATTTTCTTTATGTACAGTATTCCAAATGCCTTAATTCTTATCCATAAAAATCTTAGTATTCCTTGTTTTATAAGTTCAGGAAGAACAAACAATCTCAAGGAACCAACACAATTTTTTGGATGAAGTAAGTTATATACCGAGCATGGTAAAGTTAATACAATCTTCCTTCAGGGCCGGATTTAGGGGACGGCAAACGGGGTTACAGGAGCCTCCACAACAGAGACTTCGAAAAAAAACTTTCAAATTCCGACTAGTAAACCACTTTTCCTTTGATATCTTTTCGCTTTGGTTTCACAATAAAGAAATTATTTATTAAAACTCGATTGAAAAATATTGTTCATTTTATTTGTTGCACCGAGGCATCTAGACCTCTAAATCCGGCCCTGACAATCTTAGATCACATGAGCCTAGTGATCTTACTGCCTTTCACACCGCCCGAGGTGTACATATATACAATTTTCCTTTTCCTCTGCACTTAAGCCGGAAATTAAATAATAAGAACTTATGCAACTTCTCATAATTTAATTTCTAAAGTTTATTTTACTCCAACTAACTAATTATTTCTCTCATGACGATGAATAATTTGAATTTGAATTTATTGATTCAAATCACAGAATAAAAAAGTATTTATTCGCTTTGCTCAATACCAGTTTCACTGCCTAGATAAGACAGGCCACTAACAATTTGATTTACGAACAAATAATTTCAAATCGCATCAAAATGCGATTCCAAATTCGAAACGCGCACGAGGCAAAACTTTGCCGCCAATACGTAAAAGAACAACGCCGCATACAGCCAAACATTTTTTAAGACAAAAGAATCAACATCTGTACAGCCTTCAACTTGAACTGCTGTCGCTAGAGCTCGTGTCTCGTTTTTTTTTACTCTTCTTGTCTCTGTGCTTGTCTTTGTGTTTGGGGCTCTCGCGGCGGACCCGGTGATGTCAAATGCCCGAGTCGTCGGTCGTGTGATGGATGTTGTTGAGAGATTCTTCTGAGGATTCTGATTTCTGTTTCTTCTTTGAGCTGTAAAGATGTTAGAATTGTCAAGTTAATACAATGCGACACAAATAAGTTGAACAAAAATGGCGGACTTCAAAGCATTTTTTGTACAAATTCCCGCCCGGTTGAACCAAAATGTCGGTGATCGGCGTAGGTACCACTAATGCGTCGACGACCGCTATTTTGGTTTAATTTACGTGCCCGTTTTTACCTTAGAAATATAGAACCGTAAAAAGGAATCAAAATAGTGATGGGCTAGCCGCATCGCCTATTAAAATGATTAGAATTTTCACCCAGTCCCTCGATCGGCTTCTACAGTCTGCGCGGGCAAAGGCCCGCGCAGACTGTAGAAACCGATCGAGGAAGAAACAGAATCAAATCTTTGATTTGATTTAATTTTGAAGAGAAGCCGCTGGTGTGTACTAAGTTTTTTTTTTTAAATATACAGTATCAGAAAAAAAAATCACCTGTTCCATACTATTTTACAATACTTAGAATCCCAAAATGTATGGAACAGCTGTTGCAATGTTTTTTTTTGGTTGGTTTGAGTCAGTCCCACACCAAAAGTTGCTCATATTCATGAGTACTTTCACCAGTAGAAAGGATGCCAATGATTTTAAAAACACCCTGTATATATTTTTTTTATGTCATAGGGCGGCAAACAAACAAGCGGGTCACCTGATGGTAAGTGATCACCGCCTGGTGGACATTATCATGACAACTGCAACACCAGGGGTGTAACAGAAGCGTTGCCGGTCTTTCAGGAAGATATAGACTCGTTTTTTGAAGGTTTCAATGTCGTATCGGTCCGGGAACACTGCTGCAGGAAGTTAATTCCACAGTTCGGTCGTACGTGGTAAATAGTTATTTTATTGTAGACTCCTTACCTCTTCTTCTTTTCGTTCTCGATTGAGATCTGGTCCCTGAACAGCGTGGACAGCTCTAACTCTCGTATCTCGTCTGAATTCGTGAGGATTATTGCTCTGGAACAAGAAATTCATTTTGTAGGGCTGGCTGGGGATACAGATCCAACACGTAGAGACTCTTTGGAGAAGTTGATATATTATTTATTATGGTACGGGTCCAAGGAGACCCGGTCCTTTGAGGTACATAGGGCCAAAGCCAATATTAAAAGGCCTTTTAGTAAGATGGCTGCATTATTTTTAGTGTTGCAACGGACCTCCGCTTCCGCTTCCGCTTCTGCAGAAGTTCCGCAAGCTTTTTCACTTCTGTTTCTGTTTCTGGTTCCGCAAACTTTATAACAGAACTCTAAACAGAAGTCAACAGCGGGGGAAGGGTGACGTGCGGGGGGCCAGCGCGTGCCAATGATGTACGACGTATTTCGGGAGTGGGTGGGTGGGTCATTAACACTATGAAAAGTATTAGAACCAGTCAGATCGATTCCTTCCAAGTCCAAGATGATGATCGTGGACCTTCCCCCAAAAGAAGCCGAACACAAACAACGAGTGAAGACATTGAAGTGCAGCCCTCTACTTCCAAATTATCATCATTACGAATTTTAGAGTCAATTTTAAGTTTGAATGAAGACCCTATAAAAGACTCTTCTACAGCTGCCGATAGTGAGAATCTACTTCATTTAGAGATACAGTCACACCTTCGGGAGTATAATACGGAGAAAAGGCTGCATGTCAGTGAGGATCCCCTTGTGTGGTGGAAGGGAAATGCGCACAAATACCCCCGTCTTTTACCTATAGTTCGCCAGTATTTATCAGCTCCCCCCAGCAGTGTAGCCAGCGAGCAGTTACTTAGTGGAGCTGGCTTAATTTATGAAGAACATCGGAATAGGCCGAAAGGTGAAAAGGCGGCCAAATTACTATTTATTAAATATAACTTACCATTATTATATTTCGAGTACTAAAGTATTAATTAAATAAAAAACAAACAATAAAAATTTTTTTTTTTAAATAATATAGACTTCTGTTTCTGTTTCCACTTAAATTTGACATCTGTTTCCGTTTCCGCTTCCGTAAAGACACTTCCGTTGCATCACTAATTAGTTTACCTAATGCTGTATTTATTTTATAATCAAATAAAGATATCATTGGGATAGAAGACAGAAATAAAATAACATTAGACAATATTAGGCAACATTAAGAATAGGAGATATTGTTATTGTGTTTTGGTGCAATAAAGTTTCTTGTATTGTATTGGACTCTTGATTACCTACCTACCTACTCTCTGTTTCGAGTTTGACTGAAACATACACCTATCCACTTGTACTGTCATTTATTTAACCGAACCAATAGAACAAAAGTTTGCCGTCATTAGGAGCGCCAAATAGACGAGGTCACGAGGTCACCTACGTGTATGCCATTGTAGGGTTTATGTAGGACTGTAGAGTTGTCTATGCGATGACCTTGGTTGCCATTACCATATCAATAGATAAGTTGGTAACAGCTGACTAAGAAAGATAATTAGAAATTATAAATCATAATTATTATAATTAATATGTTGGTACGCTTTTATTACGCTTATGTAGGACTGTAGAGTTGTCTATGCGATGACCTTGGTTGCCATTACCATATCAATAGATAAGTTAGTAACAGCTAAGAGAGGTAATTAGAAATTATAATTAATTAATTATAATTAATATGTTGGTACGCTTTTCAGCCACGGGTCCATGGGGACCCGGTCCTTTGAGGCGTTCATGGGGCCAAAGCCAACATGAAGAGGCTTTTTAGTACCTTTTTATCTAAAATGTGAGATGGCTGCATCTATGGAGGTCTATCCCTTAATGTACTAATAATTAATTATTTATTATATTTATAATTATAATTAATTAATTTTAATTAGAGGCTAGTGCCAATACGGTGAATGACAGAAAGAAGTGGAAACAGTTGACATGCAGAGCCGACCCCGAATTGGGAAGTGGCGAGGAAAATTATGATGACTAATAAAGTTAATTTTGATTTTATTTCCGTGCTATTTATCCCATCGTAGCATACTGTGTATAGAACTGTAGAATTGTCTTTGCCATGACCTTTGTAGTCATTGAAAATGATAATTAATAACACTAGATAAAAAAATACGTAGGAAACAAATGTATAGCCATACCGCTTCTTCAATTCAAGCGTGAGCTCTCGCTCTCGCCCCTCTTCTTGACTTGGCTCTGTCTACCATGCACGGGATAGACACGTGACAGTGTGTATCATAGATGATGGCACTCGTAATAAGAGTTTAGTCAACCATTATAGACCCACATTCCAAGCGTAAGCTCTCGGTATTAGCCCTCTTCTTGACTTGTCTCTGTCTACCCTGCAAGGGATAGACACGTGACAGTATATCTCATAGATGATAGTACTCGTAATAAGAGTTTAGTGAACCGCCACAGACCCACATTCCAAGCGTAAGCTCTCAGTATTCGCCCTCTTCTTGGCTTGGCTCTGTCTACCATGCACGGGATAGACACGTGACACGTGACAGTGTGTCTCATAGATGATAGTACTCGTAATAAGAGTTTAGTGAACCACCACAGACCCACATTCCAAGCGTAATCTCTCGGTATTCACCCTCTTCTTGACTTGTATCTGTCTACCCTGCACGGGATAGACACGCGACAGTATATCTCATAGATAATATGTACCCGTAATAACAGGTGTACCACCATAGATCGACATTCCAAGCGTTAGCTCTCGGTATTCACCCTCTTCTTGACTTGGCTCTGTCTACCATGCACGGAATAGACATGTGACAGTGTGTCTAATAGATGATAGTACTCGTAATAAGAGTTTAATGAACCACTAAAGACCCATATTCCAAGCGTGAGCTCTTGCCCCACTTCTTGTCTTGGCTCTGTCTACCCGGCACGGGATAAACACGTGACAGTGTGTCTCATAGATGATAGTACTCGTAATAAGAGTTTAGTGTGCCACCATAGACCCACATTCCAAGCTCTTGGTATTCGCCCCTCTTCTTGTCTTGGCTTTGTCTACCCTGCACGGATTAGAGACGTGGCAGTGTATCTCATAGTAAGAAGCAATCAATGCCAGCTACTCGCGAGTCACCTTGACACGGGGCGGACGGCTCACCTACTAGTGACGTAGCTAGCCTATCGATATTTTTATTTTTTTACTACAAAAAATATTTTGACAATAAAAAATTGTACAATCTGTTTTTCAGACCTAAAGTACTTATCAAGACAAATGCAATAAAACCAAACTTGGCGGAGTTACGTCGTTTTCTTACAGGGTTCCTTTGGCCACCAACTTTATCTTATATTCAGTATATGTTGTTATAGCGGCCACACTAATATATAATCACTGAAATTTCAAGTGTCTAGCTTTTACCACAACTAATTACGGTACGGCCAACGAGACAGACAGTAAAGTCCCGTCATAAAGAGAAAGTAAGTCTGTAGAAAGTAAGGGTATGGAACCCTAAAAAATTGTTTCGAATTATCAACAAAAAAAAATAACTATATACATAATTTAAATTAAAACGAAATCAGAACCAAAGCTATACAAAAAATATGTAGTCTCACTAAAATATCACCCCTCGGTAGCATGGCCAAACGGCTGGCAGTATTGCCACGTAGTATGGCAATGCTGATTCTTTGTGCCAAATAGTTACCAGCCCTTTGGTCACGGGATACCTCGTTTATATTTGTTTCGTATGTATTCCTTGGAAGAACTACTAAACCTATAAGGAATATGCATTAAAAAATATGTGTTATCTAACCAGTTTATCCATAAATATTCAAAAGTAAGTACTAACAGTGAAAACAGAATAAGAATTGGTTGAAAAACGAACGAGATATAACGATTTAACGAAAATATGTCTCGCTCGCAAAAACATTACTTTCTATAGCAAATGTATAATAGATGATATGGACTTTGACGTCACCAGTCCATATCGGACTTCTCTTTCTAATTGAAACTTTAAAGTATCACATGTTCATCACTGATTAAAATATTGTATAAATTCTTTCATATTTGTTTTCTGTGGTTTGTAAGGATTTTATTAAGCAAATAAAAGAAATACGTGCATATTCTCTATGATTTGTAGACCCTGTATTTTATCGACATCAATTCATCATTGAAACATCCCTACGAAGGGCGCGGCCTCCAAGCTGAACAATCGGATGACCCCCGCTGTATGTATATATATATTTATATTTATATATTTGCTAACGTCTGGCGCCTCAAAGGGTGAGGGTGTCCATTTAGATTTATTGCGACTAAGTTTGCACAACGGATTGTGACAACCTTCGTGGTGTGTCAGTAATCACGTTTTAAATTAATATTAATATTTTGATTGTGTTTAGTTTTATATAAATTAATTGAAATCTGCTTATTGTATTTGCAATACTCCTTGAGTTGCTTTAATTAGAACATTAATATACCTAAGACTTGTATGTATTATGACCAGAGATTGGAATCACGGGTGCTATTGCTATCAAAAGATTCTCGAGAAATCCCGGAACTTTTAGTCATATCCATAATATGACTAAAAGTTCCGGGATTTCTCGAGAATCTAATTGGGTACTAAGTTACTAAGTAAATAAAACAATCATAATTATGTGATTTCAGGATAAGTATATTTTTTTCGAATAAAATATATTCTGAAATCACATAATTATGATTGTTTAAATTAAAATTAAATAAGTACTAAAACAACTTAAAACTAAAAATAATAGTTTCAATTTAAATTTTATATATTATATTTTTATTATATATTTATATTATATAATATTTTTTTTTTCCTACCTCTAATACAAAAAAATCATTTTCATGAAATATTATATTTATACGTTTTTTTTATTTTAAGATCAGTTTTATCTTTTGATATGATTTAGATATTTCCATCTTATGGATTTATTGGTGTTTCTATCGTAGTAGTCGTATCTTATATGCATATTATGCATGTCCATTTCCATTTAAGATTCCTTATTCTTTCTGTAACGTTCGTGATCTAAGTTTTCCTTCTTATCGATTTATTGGTGTTTCTGTAGTATTTTCTACGCAAATTACTATATTAAGTCTAACAAAATATACTGAAACTATTTGAAGGGTGCATTCAGTCCAAGATAGTGAACAAATTTCTCCACTTAAGGAACACGTAGGTAGCAAAATATGGAAAGTATTTTTATAGTAGTTCATACAATATTACACAAAAGCCCTGTCCGATCCTTGTAGGAGCAACTCAGACCGTCAATACGAACAACTTTTCCTATAGGACTAATGAAAAAAAATCGTCAATTTTATATAAAAGTGTTCAGCCTGCCCATCAATTTGTATGAAAATGACGATTTTTTCTTCACTTTTTAAAATAAAACTAGTAAACTTAACAAAAAAACGCTTTATTACAGATATGAAGAATTTAATCTACAACTTAAAAAATCATTTAATACTTTAGACGAGGAATGTAAAATGTCAAAAAGTATAAACGACAAAGAAACTTTATTTGAAGATATTTACACAAAATATAGTAAAATAATTAATGCAATCAAACAAACTAGCAATAAAATAAAGTCTTTAGCAAAAGACACAATAAATTATTCAAGCAAACCGAAGACTTGATAGACAAAAGGACAAAATTAGAGAATGGTTCACCGGAATACAGAAATCTAGATCGACAAGTAAAGAAAAATATAAGAAAAGATCTTAGAAAGCTTAAAACACAACATGTACGTGCAGCTCTCGAAAAGAATGGGTCCCTGCAGGCTGGCGAAGAAAGAGAGGTCGCTTAAAACAAGATGGTCTGTCGATCTCTCAAAATTTGATAAAAAGTGGCAAACTACCGCTACAGATAGAGACAAATGGAAGTCTGGAGGAAAGGCCTTTTCCCAACGCTGAGGGACACTATAGGCTAAAGAAAAACAAGAAAGTGTTAAACTTACATTGGGGCTATCTCAGTTTGTAACGATGTTGTCACAAACCCTATCCTTCATGTAGTTAATACCTCATTTCTCCATCGACTCATCCTATCCACCTTTGCAAATTTCATTTTTAAATTCGTTTTCTAAATTTTTGACACATTCATTCCATCCTCATCATTCTGATTCATTCCTTTACCAACTCTCGTACTGCTAGCACATTCTAAATACCTACTTTCCTGCTTTTTTAACGGCAGTTTAATTTTATATCAGTGCTGGAATTATAATAAGAAAATCCTGCAATAAACGTTCTTAATTCTGTGCTATTTGTTATCAGTGTATTACCTACTCTCTCCCACTCTGCGCTACCTTCCTGTATTCATGAAGCACACCTAACTAGCTGGGACAGGTGGAGTTCCAACAATTTTATGTGACTTTGTCGTTATATATATTTATGTGTGCTCACCTGATCCTCCCCCCGTCCACCTTGTCGTGTCTCCTGTCGCTAATCATGGAAATAGACGTCTCGCCAGTCTCCGGCTTTTTGTGCTTTTTCGCTTTTTGCTTTCTGGAAAGAACAATATCATCAGCCATCTCGGAAAAGAATACCTGCATTCGAAGAAAGAAAAGAAGAGAAATTGTGGAACTACTTTAGTAAAGATTCGAAAACTCGTACGTCACGAAAAGCCATCTTGAAAAAATTCGCTCGTTTCCAACAAGTCAATTCAGATACTTTTTTCTTAACGTCGAAACAAACATTTTCTGTGGGATTCGTATGAAATAATAGGCTAATGACGTCA
Source organism: Acrobasis suavella (assembly GCA_943193695.1). NCBI lineage: Eukaryota > Metazoa > Arthropoda > Insecta > Lepidoptera > Pyralidae > Acrobasis > Acrobasis suavella. Next base: position 7,127,305 of record OW971956.1, read on the forward strand.
TAGTTTATTGGAGTCAAATGCCGCTCTTAATATCAGTTTTTCTGCTAAATCTAAAGTCACATTGAAAATGGATATGATCATGACAACTGATACTAAGTATTTTGTGATGTTTTATTTTCTTAACAGAACTAAATAATTTATTTTTGACCTCGGAAAGTACCCAATTAAATAAATAATAATAAATATATAGGGACAAATAACACTGATTGAGCGAGTCCCAAAGTAAGTTCGAGACTTGTGTTATGGGATACTAACTCAACGATACTATATTATATGACAAATACATATATAGATAAACATCCAAGACCCAACACAATTTGGAAAATAGGGCAAGTTGGAAATAATAAACGCTATTTTCCAACTTGCCCTGACCGGGGATCGAACCCGGAACCTCTGGGTGGCGGACTACCATGGTGACCCCTATGCCACGGAGGTCGACACTTTAAGTGCCGCAACAGACGGGGCGCAAATTGCGTCGCGTAACAGCTAGAGATGGGCAGTGGATAGTCTCAATCTACCTATTTGAGTATTTACTCACTAGATTTAATAAATATACTCTATTTATTAAATCTAGTGAGTAAATACTCAATAGAGCGTGCTCATATATTGAAATCGCATTTGATGTCTGTTTACTTATTTTAACATAAAATTAAACGTCTTTGCACACTTCCCAGCAAAAATGATAATTAGTCAAAGAAGCCTACTTTCAGTATATGATTAGTATGGTATTTTCATATATTTTAGCGTCGCATTTAATGTTTACCGACATTTTAAGCATATTATGGCGTATGCACATACTTTCCGACAAGAATTGCAAGTGTATACTAGATTTAAGTTTCAAAATTTTCATGAAAACGTGAAATAACGAATATGAATATAAATATAAGTCGCAACTCATATAAATCAATCTACTCACCAAATGGATAAATAAAGATATTTATCGGGTATTTACTCAATCTACTGAGTAAATATTCAAATGGGTTGATTGAGTATTTATGCAACTCCCATCACTAGCTGTTACGCGGCGCAACTTGCGCCCCGTCTGTTACGGCCCTAAAGGCCAACCAATTAAAGGATTTACACTAACTTTTCATTGAAACTGGTTAGAAATAAAGTAAAGAAAGCTCTAAAAGACTTTATCTATACCTTACACGGATGTTTATTCCGATTTCACGTTAAAATGTCTGTGTGCAATTTGACATGTACATAGACACTACTTAACTTTGGCTCTGTGAGCTGTAGTAGACCTTTAGTATGACATATTTGACAGTGGCTTTAAGTAGTTAGAACTGATGTACATTATAAAAAGCAATAAATAAATAAATTGGAATTGACCTTGCGAGTGTGTTTTTGCGTAGACCTCACTATTTGACCCCCCCTTGAATTTTATCGGATTTTAAAAAGCTAATTCCAGTGCCTTTAATATAAATCGTTAAATATAATAAAAAAAGAAATGTGGTGTCGTGGGACACCAGGTAGGAACGAAGTTCCTTCGGCTAATGTAGAATCGACACAATTTGCAAAAGAAAAATCGTGCTCAAAGGAAGAGAAAGGTATTATACACTACTCGCTTGTGTATACGACTGTCGCGCCTGCGCACGTCTCATTTAACGAGGTCATCCTTACGGTTTTACTATCACATTTTTTTCAGTTCGGTCGCGCAGCAAAATCCCTATCTCCTCCAAGCCTGCCGTAAGGAACTTCGTTCCAATAAATAAAAGAGAAAAGAATTTTGATGCAGACAATCGATGTAAGAAGAGAAAAAATGTTTGGACACCTTATACGACACGATAATTTCATCAGAAACATCATGGAAGGAAAAATAGAGGCGAGGAGAGGAAAGGGAAGGCCAAGAAGGATGTTCATGGATGAAGTAAAGGAAAAGGCAGAAGTCGTGTCGTATAGGGAGGTCAAGCATTTAGCTGAAGATCGGAAGGCATGGGAAAATACTCCACCGACAAGAACAAAGTTCTTAAATAAATTGATTGATTGATTATAAAAAGATTTTTTCTTTTTACAACAGATTTCTTGCATTTGACCCTATAAAGCAGTGGCAGTTTTACCAATAGGCTGAGTAGGCTGAAGCCTAGAAACGTGATATTTCAGTGAACGCAGATTATGGACGGCAAAATATCAATAAAATCAGGCTATTTTATTGATGTTTGTATGGAAAGCCAAAAAGTGAAAATGACTCCCCGAATGCGAACCATATGGCATGCGTTACAGAAATCTCCCGCACGCCGAATGCGGGCTACTTAATACTTATTTCGACCTGTAGGCACAGGTGGAAAATGTGTTATCTATAACTATAGATAGAGCAATAAATAACCATAGATTTTTTAACACATCATTTAACTCACTTGTGTTTCTTATCCTTGTCTTTCTTCTCACTCGTCTTGTGCTTGTGTTTCTTCCTGTAGACAGAGCCGCCGTTGCCGTCGTCGACTGTCTCTAGATGCAGCACGTATAGTCTGTATACCTGCAGTAGTATTACCTGTTGAAAGGAATAAAGTTATTTTATTCATCTTCAAATTAAAGTTTCCGAAGTGGATGAGATTGTGGCGACCTTTACGTCGCTTCGAGAAATCATAACCACAACACCGGAGCTACAACATAGTTCACAATGAACATACTAGATGGCGCTTACACATCCTACAACTTGATCTTAGAGATTTTTCGATAGGCTGCATAATTATATCTAACAGAACATAGTTGAAGCCGCGGTTCTCGCGCAACCCCATACCTGGAGTTGGAAGCGATTCGAACTCGAGACCTCTTGTGTGTAATGGCTCATTTTCAAAGTCGAAATAAGTATTAAGTAGCCCGCATTCGGCGTGCGGGAGACTTCTGTAACGCATGCCATATGGTTCGCATTCGGGTAGTCATTTTCACTGCATAAAGCCATCGGAACGGAAGTAACTTGACGACTGCTTACTTAGGATATCCATTTTTGCCGTGTAGCTTTCGGCCTAGAATAGGACCCTCCATCTTTTCCTGTGAATGTCGTAAAAGGCGACTAAAGGAGCACAAACATCTCATGCTACGCTACAACTGCATTCACAAAGGGGGTTGACGTCAGGTAGACGGCCGGTTGTAAAATCGTTTAAACTGTTCCATTCATTTCTTCTCGATTTCGCAAGGTCTTCAGCAGCCTTGGGTGACCATTGACATGCATATTATATTTGGATAGGATAAAACTAAAAACCGACTTCACCTTCAAACCATACAGCCGATTTTGATAAAATTTCTAAGAGACCACCTGGAAAGTATACCCTTTCAAACAAAAAAAGAATTTTCCTAATCGGTCCAGGCGTCTTTGAATAATAGGTGAACATACATTAAAAAAAAATCGCAACGAATAGGTGTGACGATGCGGTCAGAGAAGTATGATTGTAATTAGTCCGTCTTTTAGATTATCCAAAAATAATGGACCCACATTTTTCAGTTTATCAAAAAAGTAAACATTCACAAAGATACGGAGCATCAAAGTTCTAGAATGGGGGCATGCGACGTTAGGTAAAAATCGTACGTAGCCGTGACGTCATGCGAAATTTCAATGCGCTGTATCTTTGCCAATTTTTGCTTCCAGAAGAAAGAAAAATACGTGTACAATACTTTTTAAAAATCTAACCGATGAGCTAAAAATATTTTTCAATTCGTCATACCTTTTGCTAACCTCCCTCCTCCTTTTTGGAAGTCGGTTAAAAAAGCGGGAAAGCGTGCCTGAGGATACAACCGGGAATACGGTAATACTCACCAAAGTGTTCTTGCAAGTGAAGAAGATGTTCATATAATTGATGATCTTGTAGTGGCAAATGATGAGCAGCCTGAAGGCTAAGAAGGGAGCGTCTTGTAACGCTATGTTCATGATGATAGCGCACACTTCGATGGAGCAGCAGCAAGCTCGACTGTTCCTGAGGAGGTGACGTGGATTTTGACGAAAAACATTTGGTTAGTTACTAATGCGGGCTAAATTGCGGAGAAACGTCTTCGAGGGAAGTAAGTCACTACAATTCTAAGGAAAAAAACTGTATCACGCAGGACTCACGCCCGCCGCCCGCACCTGCCTCAGCCCCCTTATTCAACAACCCCACGCCCCTGTACCCCGCAGGCGATAACACTCTTTACCATTCTCTGGAATTCAAACTCTGATTTTAATCATATCAACAAAAAACATAAAATGAAATGGAATGTAGTGATTATAATACTCTTTGATTATATAATTACTCACAGGCTTTGCCTTCAACAGTCTCCAGCCTCCTCAAATCAGTGCTAGAAACATTTATACGGTATCTTGTGAATATTGGAGAAAATGAATGACTTTTTACCTTTTTTACCTTTGATAAATGGGTTCATAAGTTAGGAGTATTTATAGTGTGTGGGATAAGTATTAAATGAGTCCACAATAAAAGCAAAAGCATGTTTTTATCATTTTTATATTGTCCTAAGCAATAATTCATTTATAATGTCTTTTTAACCCCCGACAAAACTGGGGTTTTGTTTGATGCCATTGTCTGTCTGTCGGTATATCCGTCTGTGTGTCTGTGTGTGGTTTTTTCACGTGTAAGCAAGTTTTTTTCCTGTTGTTCTTAGCTATGCTTGATAAATCGGTTCAGCTGTTCAAAAGTTATTAGGGGTGAACGCTTGAAAGTCGGAGTTTTTTTTTTAAATTTGTTAGCAATAATTAATTAATACTGTTGTTAATGTGAAAGTACCTATGTGTGTTTTTTTTCACGATGCACGCGAACAAAGTGACGGTCTAAAGCCAGTAATGGATTGTTTAATTTCTAATGTACTCGATGTAATCAATAAATAATATGATGCATTTTGTATGATGTTTGCCTGTTTAAAGAAGTTGATGGTCGACTACTTACATGGACTGTAATCTGTCATCCACTTTGTGGATTCTTAAGAGTCCCCTTACCCTAGACAGAATCAGATTTTCCCATACAAACGTAGTCTAGCTTTTATTTTGAAACGGCATGTCAGATATTGACGAAATTGTGTAATTTCAAAGAAATTGCATACTTATTAAGGCATATAACTAGTTTTCACAGTCAAGATATGAACTTAAAAGAGAATATAGTGTATCATATCATATTTGACCATCAGTATGGAAAACCTCTACACTCTCATATTTTCTTTCTATTTCTTAATTGACTGTCGAAAACTAGTTACATGCCTAGATATATTTAACTTCTTTAAAATTACAAAATACTGCTTAAATCTCTCTCATCAGTTCAAAATAAAAGCTAGACTACGTTTGTAATTTGAAGTCTAGAGTAAGGGGATTCTTAAGGCTCAGCGAAGGAGCGAAACTATGCCAACGGCAGTTCGCGACACTGATCTTCACCGGTGGTCGCCGACTATCTTTAACTATCGCCGGCGGTCGCCAACGTTTACTCTGTCACTGGCATGCTCATCTGTATGAACCCAAGGGTTGGGCTAACATCTGTTAGCACTGAACAGTACTTTTCTACGCTTCTATCCTTTTCTGGCGCTCAGAACCGTCATTCGCCAGAAAGAGAGAGAGCAACGGAACGCCGCGAAATCGAATGATGGTTCTAAGCGACAAATAAGGATAGCAGCATAGAAAAGTTTCTCTAGTGATCGAATCAGAAATGAGGAACGTAGGAGAACCAAAATCACTGACATAGCCCAACGGATCAGCTTGTTGAAGTGGCAGTGAGCGGAACATATAGCGCGATGAACCGATGGGGCAAAAAGGTTCTCGAATGGCGACCACGTACTGGCAAGCGAAGCGTAGGAGACCCACCCAAAAGCTGGTCAGACGACCTGACCCAGGTGCTGGATGCAGCCCGCTCTTGATCGGTAATTTTTGAAATCCTTGTGAGAGGCCTATGTCCAGCAGTGGACGTAATGCGGCTGAAATGATGATGATGATAGAAAAGTGCTGTTCCGTGCTGCCAGATCTAGCTCAACCTTTAAGGCTCGGATTAATGAAGAAAATGGTCACTTTGTTCTTTTTCTGATCCTAAACGTCTACCAAAACAATATTCGACCATCAAGACTCCCAAACAAATAAAGCTAAGAAACCAAAAGACCGATAAAACTAAAGTAAGAAAGTCGTGCATGACAGTGTTCGAGGCGCATGCGTGCAGTGTCCAAATACGTACATGTCAGACCTATTTGCCGCTCCTCGAGACTTCCTGGACTTGGTGGCAGTCATGACTACGGTGAACTGGACCAGAGACCACGACCAGATGGCCAGGGTTAGAAGGACGAGCACCTTCTCGGTAGCAATCTTCTCGTCTTTGAACGAGTCGAAAAATTCTATGATGTCCGCTGCTGTGCCTGTTGAAAATTTGTGATGAGTCCATCTGCTCTCCTATTTTCTTTCTATTATCGAGTGTGTAAGAGTTGGGACACATCTGGCAGCACGGAACAGCACTTTTCTATGCTGCTATCCCTTTCTCGTCGCCGACGGAACGCCCCGAGATGGAATTCCTCGGAACCCTCGATTCCGGGGAATTCCGTCTCTTTTTCTCCCTCTAACAAGTGCTGTTTCCTGCTGTTAGATGAGTCCCAATCCTAATGTGATGTGTGTAAAAGTATGGAGTTCACTAAGTCCTCCAGAGAATTGGTATAGCGGACATTCTTCGGCGATATGTTGTAATGTTTGGTCAAAAGCTTCACAGTCACACTCCGAAGATATTCTGGAATTCCACTTACTAGCCAGCCAGGTGTATACTGGCTAGAAAGCCTACCACTAAATGTTTAAGGTTCGTGCAATAACATGCCATACAACATGATGATGAATGTGCTGTGTTAATAGAACACCGGTGTCAGATTTTTAGAGCTGTTTAAAGGCATTTGACTGTCATCTAGAGACAAGAGTCTCTGCGGAAGCTACGAAACTTCATACCATCTTCTGCGATCACCAACCCGTATGCCCCGCGTGGTAATTATGGGCAAATCGTCTCTTTATTGGAAGAGTAGTCCAGCAGTGGACTTTAAATAGCTAATAAAAAGAGGTGAACATTGACTGCCTCCATCGTCTAGTGGTCAAGGCTTTACCTTGTGCTCTGGGGGTCATTGGGTTGAATCCCACTGGGAAGCATACTTTGTCGAAAGTTGTTTCCACTCTGGTTTAGATATTACAGGCTTGAATCACCTGATTATCCGAAAAGAAAGATGATTTCGGGTTTCGGAAGGCACGTATTAACTGTGGGTCCCGAACGCCATCTAGCATTTGCTCTTATACCTGTCCAAGAATTGTTTCTGGCCTACCCTTTGGGTTGCGGAGGTCAGACGGCAGCCGCTTTGTGTAAAAACCAGTAACCTCCTCAACCTCCAATCACCTAGGTTAGGTATAGGACCTCGGCTCTGAAGCGTTACCGCTGAGGATGCAACCGGGAATACGGGAGGCTGATGATGATGCATCAAACTGCTCCAACGACATCTGACGTGACCACAGCAAAGATGAGTCGCTGGCTGGGGAACTGTACCACTGCATCATTCGTTCCACCTGCAGAGTAGTGACTATCTGGCAGCGAACTGCCTTGGCCAGTCTGGGAGTGCCTTAACAGGTTGACAACCCAGGATTGCTGATGTTAGGATAATCTGGTCAGGTGGAAAACATACACTAAGACCGCAACGTTTGCGTTTGTGGTGCATCTCCACAGACTATGGCTCATTTTCTGAGTTGCCCAACGTGCCCCTACACATGCACGTCGGAGGACCTGTACAATGCAGCCTTAACGCAGTACACGTCGCTGATTACTGGGCCCAGAGAAATATTTAATTATGCCATCACATGTACATCGACACGCTAAGAAGAAAGAGAGAACAAAGAAGCTAGACTTAGATGGCTGGGCCACGTGGACAGAATGGAAGAAGATCGGGCTGGGAAGAGGCCGATGGGTCATCCTAAATACCGCTGGAAAGACGAAGGCTGCAAAGACTTCAAAGACAAGGTCACTAGGAAAAGGTGAAGCCGATAGGTCGTTTTGGAAATCATTGGTAAAACATGTCCAGATGTGAAATTCCTGTAGCTAATATGATGATGCTGATGATGATGAAAGATACCAAACAAATCCTACTCACCAATATAGACCAGAAGCAGTTGGCTCAACTGATCCCTCGTCAGGTCTCCCTTGGGCAATAACCACCTCCCCACGATGAGGGTCAGCATCAGGAACTGCTCGATCAGCGTCACCCACATGTCTGTGGAGAGCCTCGTCGCTACGGGAATTGGGAAATCAGACTGGAAGAGAACGAGGCTTGTAAAATCTGGGTCGCATGTTATTTTGCACGATTTTATTTTATTTTATCAAGTTTATTTATTTATTTAACTGTATTACAAATGTAATATGCAGACTTAAAGCCATAGGATTTATCTACCAGTCAACCTACTGGTAATGCCAAGATTAAAGAGTTTTTTGAAGGAGGCGCAAAATATGTAATTTAGAAAGATATATTACTAATAATAATATAAGATAAAAGAATATATTAATAAAAATAACAATATATATATATATATCAATAAACTTACATTCAAAATATACATAGGTATAAGATATAATAACCAATACGTATACTACATATTTATTATTTGTATTCTATATGACAGTTCCCGAAGATAATGTGCACGCACTGCACTTTTAAACGCTACTGAAGTGCGAGCCTTCTGGATATTGATTGGTAGGGCGTTCTAAAGCTTTGTGTTTATTGTTCCAAACAAAAATACTTTTGATAAATGGCGGACTTAATGCTAAGAGCTTTTCTCCCAGTCAACCACAACGGTAAAAATGCGACCCTATTACAACTTCGCTGTCCGTCTGTTCGTCCGTCTGTCTGTCTGTAACCAGGCTGTATCTCATGAACCGTGATAGCTTCACAGTTGAAATTTTCAGAGATAATATATTTCTGTTGTCGCTATAACAACAAATACAAAAAAGCTGGCCAAGTGCGAGTTGAACGCGCTTGGAGAGAATGCCGAAGATTTATTGTAAGTGAACTTATTATATTGGGGTTTACCAATTAATTTTCAGTTCATAAAATTCCTTTATTATTTTTCCTTTAATCTACAAGCAATGAATTATATTTTGTATATATATATATATTTTAATTTCTCAGTATTTCAGGGGATGATCAATTTTCGTCTTCTTTCATGAATAAAATCAAAACTTTTAATTTTACAATAGTAACAAAAATATACTTGAGATCCTCATAACGACCCCTCTCATTTGGAATATGAAACAGTAAGGTTTTTTAAGGTTTTTTTAATTTCCTGTGTGACAGACGGACGGACAGACAGTATAAATATTTAAGTGGGGCTCCCAATGCTCCCTTAAAACAAACGTGATTTTTTATAGATAGACGGAACCGTTCGTGCGCGAGGCCGACTTGCACTTGGCCGGTTACCTATTTAGTATTAATGCTGGATGACCTTTGATGGTTACTTTTTTATGAAAATCATAGTCTCGTCACTCCATATTTTTAAATACCGGATTTCATCAAAAATATTGGAGCCGTTTCCGAGATCTTCATTATACAGTTTAATAATTATTAATTCATATTAAAAAAGAATTGCTCGTTTAAAGTATAGGATAATTTCATTATGGATTATACGATTATTATGAGTCCATTTTTGTAGCGTACCGTACATTAAGAGCGACCTTCCCGTCTTACTTTTCACACAAACGCTCGTACGTGACTATGATGTGGTAACTGTTCTTTCTTAACTTTTTTGAACTAACAGGTATCTTGTGCGCTATTTATATTAGTAAAAAAATAAAATTTGGAGAAACCAATTCAGTATAAGCCTCCAAAAATCTGCTTTTTTGCAAAAATTTTACTTGAACTTCGACCTTCGTTTATAAAGTACTCATAAATTGTAAAGGTAAAAAAAAATATTTTGATAGAAACCTTGCAAATGTAATGAAAATTTTAAATAAAAATCATTTATTTCACACACTTGTAAAGTTTACTGCAAAACATATCACCTGGAGAACAAGTTTTATGAAATTTCCACACCCAATGAAAAGTGAACATTCGTTCAATGGATAGTTAATAATAATAATAATTTCATTCAATAGAATATAAACGGAGCCCTCAGACGCAATCTCTTCATTTTTGCTTTGCCTCTTTTTCTAGCATTGCCCTGGATGAAATAACAAACTTTTCAAACTATGCTCGCGTTGACGACAGAGCAGCCGGGAAGGGCCGCCTTAACTAATATAATATAAATAATAAATATAAATATATAGGGACAAATAACACTGATTGAGCTAGCCCCAAAGTAAGTTCGAGACTTGTGTGGACACTAACTCAACGATGTTATATTTTATAACAAATACATATATAGATAAACATCCAAGACCCACGACAATTTGAAAAAGGCCATTTTCCAACATGCCCTGACCGGGGATCTAACCCGGGACCTCTGGGTGGCCGACTAGCATGGTGACCACTAGGCCACGGAGGTCGTCAACTACGAGTAATAAATAAGGCACCACCCTAACTTTGTATGTCAAAAAAAACCTAAAACAGCTTACCTCATAATTATTGCTGGTGCTATTGTTGAGGCTCTTGTTGGCCAGCCGGAAGTCCACCTTGTGCAGCTCGAGCAACCAGATGGCCGGCACCGTCAGGCCGAGGTAGAGGAACACGGACGGGCAGAACCTGGGAACATAGTATAGTCATAGCACTGCGCTCAGTACTGCCACAGAATAATTACTAGTGCTCACGTACAGTCTTACTCAGGAAAGAAATATCTCTACCTAAGAGCAGCCTTCCCGCTTTACTTTTCATACAAACCCTCGTACGTCATTATGGCGTCGTAACTGATCTTTCTTGTAATCTTTTGAACTAACATTATATCTTGTGCGCTATTTCTATAGAAATTAAAAATAAGATTTGGAAAAAAAAGTTCATTATACGCCTCAGAAAATCTGCTTTTTTGCACAAATTTTACCTGAACTTCGAATGCTCATAAAGTTCTCATAAATAGTATTGGTAAAAAAAAATCGATACAAACCTCGCAAATGTAATGAAAACTTTAAAATAAAAAACATTAATTTCACACACTTGTAAGGCTTACTGAAAAAAACGTATATCCTGGAACAAGTTTTATAAATTTCCGCACCCTATGAATAGTTAATATTCGTTCAATGGATAGTTAATAATAATACTAATTTCATTCAAACCGTGCCCTTAGGCGCTATATCTCTCTTTTTGGTTTGCCTCTTTTTCTAGCATTGCCCTTGATGAAACAATAAGCTTTTCAAACTATGCTCGCGTTGACGACAGAGCAGCCGGGAAGGGCCGCCTTTAGAGCAAATCTTGTAACTCAATTTTCAACCAGTTATCCTCAACCGATTGAGCTGAAATTTTGCATACTTGTGTAAGTCGAATGACAATACATTATTATGAAGTCAATGAGCCGTTCTGATGATGGAGCCGCGAGATATTTGACAGCAGTTATAAAACTTAACCTCATTGAATAGGACTCGTTTGATTTGTCTTCGAGCACTTCATGGTAGACGATTTTTAGAGTCGGATCACGGAGACAGAAAGTGGTCGATAGACTCCAAAGATTTACCCTCATATTCATAAAAAAATACAACCGTTTGCTAAACCTATTTAAGCTAAAACATGTTTTGTCCCTTTTCCTCTTCTTAATATTTGACATTGAAAAATATTTTAACTAAAATAGGTTTGGCAAACGTTTGTAATTTTTTATGAATTTGGGGGTTAGAATATACAAGTAGTGTAGATTTTCCACCGAGCGTCCAGGGGTAAGAGAAAGACATATTAATGATTCTACGTATATTTTTTTCATGGTCGTGTTATAGGCACACTTTAAATATATGCAATTTGAAGTGTGCCTATAACCCGATCATGAAAAAATGTTCGGTCGGTGATAGAGACAAAACATGGCACTCTTTTTGTAGTGTATGTGAGAGAAAGAGAAGGAAGCATTATGTCATCTCTAGCGCACGTGCGGTCGTAAACAGCTCAGTCAGCTGTGAGCGGCGAGAGTGAGAGGGCACGCGCGTCTAAGAGCCGACAATATTGAAGAGGATATACCACATTTTGGCGACGAGGATCAAGTCTGTGAGTAGTATCAATTTACCACATAAAAAAAAAAAAGTGTGTAAATGGGTGTTTTGAAAAAATAAATTTAACTAATAAAACTGGTAGCACAAGTTAAAGTAAATTATTCTTTTATATCTAGTAATTTATGATCGGGGACGGTCGACCGCACCGTCTTTGTTTTGTTTATGCTGTAGGTTATTAATTATTATTTACTGTGTAAGCGATTCACGGTTAAGGTTGGACAGAAACGGTCGGCGTTTGTTTACATTTGTTATGCTCATACGTGCTTACTTATGAGGTCGTCTATACACGATTGAAAAATATGTCAAAGTATTAACAAACGAATACATTTAAAACGTAAAGTCTTTTCATTGGAACTACGCGGGCCAGGTTCAATTCCGGGTCGGTTTATAATGAAGTATCTATTTCAGACTAAAAAAAAAGGGGTAAATACATTCGGAGATGCATGATAGATCTAATACATACTACTAGACCAATTTAGATTGTTTATTATTGTATCAAGAAATTACGGAACAATGGTCTGTTGTATGGACTAACTTACAGGTGATGCTTGTATGAGATGGATGAGTGAATGTTGCGATGCAATGTAGATATGTCAGAGTGTAAAATAAATATGGAAGTCTTACGGGTGACGCCCGTAATCGAAAGTTGGTACGGGTAACGCCCGTAATTTGAAGATTTATACGGGTAGCGCCCGTTTACTGAATTGTGTGATATATGTACCTAAGTCACACGGGTGACGCCCGTGATTGGAAATTTGTACGGGTAACGCCCGTAATCTGAAGTTATATACGGGTAGCGCCCGTTTACTAAAATGTGTGATATATGTAAGACTATGGGTGACGCCCGTAATTGGAAGTTTGTACGGGTAACGCCCGTAATCTGAAGTTTTATACGGGTGACGCCCGCTTACTGAAGTTTGATAACAAATTTTTGATAACTAGAGTTTAATTTTAATTTGAAGTATGATAGTTAAAAAGCGGTTGTAAGTAATAAATAATGAATGTGTCAGGTTGTTAAAAGGATGATGCCCATTTGGTGACCTAAATGAGACATTCTTTATTTGTTTCCTTGTCCACAGATTAGATAATGTCAAGCCTTACCTTGGAAAAATTTGAGTGCGATGGTGAAGCAGGATCTGTTGGAGCTAGATGGGAACGTTGGAAGAGGAGTTTATATATTTACCTGGAAGCTGCCGATGTTAATACTGGTCCTAAAAAACGTGCAAGTTTGCTACATTGGGGAGGACAAGAACTACAAGAAATATTGTTTAATATACCGGGTGGATACGTTAAGGTGGTAAACGGAGAAAATCAAGACCTCGATGTATTTGAAGTAGCAATACAAAAGTTGGATGAATACTTTGCACCTAAACAAAATAAACGTTACGAAAGACACCTGTTCAGACAAATTAAACAAGAAGAAAACGAAAAATTTGAAAAATATTTAGTTCGACTAAGACAACAAGCGTTGAAATGCCAATTTACAGATGTGGATGACTGTTTGATTGATCAAATAATTGAAAAGTGTTCGTCGGAAGAACTCAGAAAGAAAGTACTTCGTGCAGGAGATAAAATTACCTTAACTGAAGTGATAACTGAAGCTAACACTCTAGAGGTGGTGGAGCGTCAGTTAGGCGATTTTAGTCAAAAAGGAAAAGAACAAACTGTAAATAAAATTGATATGCAAGTTAAAGAAAATAAATTCGTAAATAATAATAAAAAGGCGTGTTTTCGGTGTGGTAACTGGAATCATCTGGCGTATGATCCGAAGTGCCCAGCAAAAGGAAAAATTTGTAACAAATGCAAGAAGGTGGGGCACTTTCAAGCTCAGTGCAGAGGAACAGGGAAAAGACGGAGCAATGATGATAATAAATCTGAAAGGAATGTAGATGCGAAAAGATTCAAGAAGTCAAGCCAAGATGAAGATATAAAGCAGACGAATGCTATAGAAGATAAAATTGATTACGTTTTTAATGTTCTGCATAATGATACACTCACTTGCCTATTAGGTGGGACCCAAGTAGATATGCTGATTGATTCAGGTTGTCAACATAACTTAATAACAGACAAAACGTGGGAAAAAATAAAAGGAAAAATTTTGGAGACAGTAAAAGAAGTAAAGAATCCAGGAAAAACATTTGTCGCATATGGAAGTGAAATCCCTCTTAAAATATTGACGTCTTTTGATGCAGATATCAGCGTTGGAAGAAAAACACAAAATGCCACCTTTTATGTAATAGACAAAGGAACACGGAATTTATTAGGTAAAGTAACGGCAATAGCGTTAGGCGTACTAAAACTCGGATTGGACATAAATCAAGTTGATATGACACCCTTCCCGAAATTCAAAAATGTTCAAATACAAATACCAATAAATGCGGATGTGAAACCGGTCGCACAACCTTACAGACGAATACCGATCCCATTGGAAGAAAAAATCAATTTGAAAATAGATGAACTACTTCAAAAGGATATAATAGAAAAAGTAGATGGGCCGTCTGAATGGATATCTCCGCTAGTGCCGATTTTGAAACCAGATGGGGATATCCGTCTCTGTATTGATATGAGGCGCGCAAATTTGGCCATCAAAAGGGAAAACCACCCACTACCAACCATGGAACAGCTTTTACCAAAGATCCAAAATGCTAAAATATTCAGTAAATTAGATATAAAAGATGCATTTCATCAATTAGAGCTTCTACCCGATTCAAGACATATCACAACATTCATTTCCGGCAAAGGATTATACCGTTTTAAGAGATTAATGTTTGGAATAACCTGTGCGCCGGAAATGTTTCAAAAAAACACTCGAAAGGGTGTTAATAGAATGTGAAGGAGTAGTCAATTTCATCGACGATATTTTAGTATATGGAAAAGACAAGCAAGAACATGACAGACGGTTGCAAAAAGTAATAGAAACATTAAGGACAAATAACATCATGCTCAGGGAAGATAAATGTATCTACGGAACAACCAAAGTTCAATTTCTAGGACATGAGTTGTCTGATCATGGGATTCGACCATTAGACAAGTATTTATCGGCTATAAAAGATTTTAGGACCCCGATCAACATTTCGGAACTACAAAGCTTTTTAGGGCTTATCAACTATATTGGGAAATGGATTCCCAATATGGCCACCCTCACAGAACCATTGAAGCAATTGCTGCGTAAAAAATCAGCCAGAAATGCTGATATTAGAGATTCTTGGGGGCAAAGTCAACAAACAGCCTTTTGTGCTCTAAAGGCTGCCTTGAATGACATACCAAATTTGGGGTATTATAATGTAGACGATAAAACAATAGTATTTGCAGATGCAAGTCCAGTCGGACTTGGAGCAATCCTAGTACAGACAAATGAAAGTGGTCCACGTATTATTGGATTTGGTAACAAAACTCTCAGTGCCTGCGAACGCCGGTACTGCCAAACTGAAAAGGAGGCTTTGGCACTAGTCTGGGCCGTGGAGCACTTTCACATGTTTCTATACGGTAAGGAATTTGACTTAATCACTGATCATAAACCTCTTGAAGTCATATTCGGTCCAAAGTCCAAACCCTGTGCACGGATTGAGCGTTGGATACTGAGACTTCAATCTTATAAATATAATGTCATTTACCGACCTGGAAAAAATAACATAGCCGATCCCTTGTCCAGATTGTGTACATTAAACCATGATAAGACTCAGCACAGAGATTATGTCCAGGATATTATTGATCACGCTAGACCAATAGCCGTATCGCTAAAAGATATTGAAGAACATTCAAAGACTGACATTGACATACAAAAAGTGAAACAGGGCATATTTAACAGAAAGTGGGATGATGCCGTAAAGACCTTCAAGCTATTTGAGAACGAGCTGTGTTTTTATGGGGACATATTGCTAAGAGGAACCCGAATAGTTATCCCGACACAACTAAGACGACTTGTCTTGGATGCTGCTCACGAGGGCCATCCTGGAATGGTCGCGATGAAGTTGAGACTTAGAGCGAAGGTTTGGTGGCCTAAATATGATAAAGACGTGGAAAGTTTAGTTCGTTCCTGTAAAGGATGTACACTGGTATCGGCACCAAATCCACCACACCCACTCAAGAGAAGAGAATTACCTACTCAATCTTGGGTTGATATCGCCATTGATCTGTTAGGTCCATTACCCAGTGGCGATTACCTTTTAGTGGTGATTGATTACTTCTCAAGATACAAAGAAATCAAAGCATGTCGAGACATAAGCAGTAAGAAAATGATTTGCTTACTTAAAGAGATTTTTAGCCGTTTAGGACATCCGGTTTCCATAACTTCTGATAATGGTAAACAATTCACAAGTGCAGAGTTCAAAACTTATTGTCATGAAAATGATATAAAACTGTTTAATTCCATTCCGTACTGGCCGCAACAGAACGGAGAGGTGGAGCGACAGAATAGAGACATCATTAAACGCCTCAAAATATGCCAAGTAGAGAGAAAAAGCTGGACAGAAGCATTGACAGAGTATTTGACTATGTACAATAGCACCCCGCATAGTGTAACTGGAAAAACACCAGCAGAGCTATTCTTTCAAAGGAAATTTAGAGACAAGATTCCCATGATAGATATTGCAGAACAAAGTTTTGGAGATATGGATGTAAGAGATAAAGACAAAGAACAAAAAGAAAAAGGGAGAGAGTATACAGATAAAAGACGAAGAGCTCGTGAAGTTGATATACAGGTGGGAGATAAAGTTTATGCAAAGAATTTCAATAAATCAAATAAACTTTGTCTTAATTTTGATACAGCCACACATACTGTGAAGTCAAAAAATGGTGGAGACGTGGAAATACAGAACGACGAAACAGGACAACAGTTAAGACGCAATATATTGCATTTAAAAAAAGTAGAGGGAGAATGGAAATCTGTGAACAAAGAAATTGATGGACAGAATTTAGAAATGACAGTAGAAGCGAATTCAGAAGAAGATATTGAAGACGATCACTCAGAAGACTAGAACAAAAATGAAATAAAAAAAAATTAAAGTTGATTGTTAATTATGTAATCAAAGGTCGTGGTAATTATAATTTTATGAAGTAAAAGAAAAACAAAAATTGTTTTATTAAAAAAAAAAACTAATAAGGGAGGGATGTAGTGTATGTGAGAGAAAGAGAAGGAAGCATTATGTCATCTCTAGCGCACGTGCGGTCGTAAACAGCTCAGTCAGCTGTGAGCGGCGAGAGTGAGAGGGCACGCGCGTCTAAGAGCCGACAATATTGAAGAGGATATACCACACTTTTCTTTTTCTTCTTTTAGAAATGTCAATAAGACTATCTCGCTCTATCTATGTAGTAAATTAACTTCAAAAGTTATTATTTGATTACCCACATAAATTGATTTTGTGAAGTGCATTGCAGTTGGTATTGCCTTGTATAAGTAGGTATATTTGTTGAATTTTTGCTTTGACAAAAAACGTATATTAAACAGTAATGTACCCAAGGTACTTATGTATGTTGGTTTAGTGAGTGTGAATAATGTTTTGCGAGTCGGATGTGCGTACAAACCTTGAATGGTTTTTGCTCATCCCATTGCCATGTAATAAATTATTTTTTTTTGTAAATAAATAAATAAAAAAAAATCAAAGCGTGTGAGGCCCTTGATAGACTCAGTAAGAAAACGACGCAATACCAAAGAGCTTTGGGCTTATTTCATTTGTCTTAAGTACTTTATAAATACACAATAAAAGCTCGTACAATAAATGTACCTATTTGTTTCAAAAAACTTATTTAACCCTTTCACCGCAAGACTTTATATCAGTTGCCGTGCCCCCAGCGCGAGGGGTAGTAAATCTAAAATAAATACCTACAACCAATAAGGGATGTGGGTACTTAAGTTTTGTGCAATACGAGCATTTTCTTTTGTCGGAAATATCCGACACTCGCGGAATGGGTACGACCATAGGTTTAAGTAAAAAAAAAATTACGTCTATGGGCACGACACTGTTTTTCGTCTGAGCCTAAAAATTTTCGCTCTTTGGTTTTTCGGATAAATCCGACCGACGTTCGCGGTGAAAGGGTTTTTGATGTAAAAAATACACAATGAACAATTAAGTTCTAAGATGACGTGTAGAAAACATAAAATTATGAATAACCAGCCAACTGCAAGCCGGACTTGAGCACCAAGGTTTCCGTACCATGATCTATAAAAAATCACGTCTGAGGACCAAATGAATATAAATGTAAATATAAATATATAGGGACTAATAACACTGATTGAGCTAGCCCCAAAGTAAGTTCGGGACTTGTGTTATGGGATACTAACTCAGCGATACTATATTTTATAACAAATACATATATAGATAATTATCCAAGACCCAGGACAATTTGAAATAGGCCATATTCCAACTTGCCCTGACCGGGGATCGAACCCGGGACCTCTGGGTGGCGGACTAGCATGTTGACCACTACGCCACGGAGGTCATTATGAGGAATGAGGAGAGGTCTCCTCATTTGGTCGTTGAAGAATACAGATATTTGAAGGGATTCGTTGTCAAAGTCAAAGTAAAATTAAAGAAAAAATATCTAATGTAAGATAAATTTATCTCTTATTGAAGGTCATTTTTTAAATATTATTTTAGTGCAAAAGCTAGAAACTACTAGCGTTTCGGAACGACCACTGCTTGCAAGATTGCACTTGCAAGATTACGCCGAAAGAAACCCAATTCAGTATTGGTCCCTACCCAGCCTGATGGGCTATGTAACAGTTACAATACAGATTTACACTTAAGCTAAGTACATATGTTATAAATTTAAATAATACAATTAAAATTTTCAAGAATTTTCATCAGATGATGATAAATACCTAGTCATTTACATGATAATAGGCATTTTTTAATAAATGATTTTTAACAGCAGTCTGAAAGTTAGATAATGATAACGCTACTATATTATCTGGAATTTTACTATAGAGGCGCCAGCCGAGACCCACAAAAGAATTTTTGTTCTTTCCAACCGAAAAGCTGAGATAGCTAATTTATTTTAATTATATAATATTCCTAGTGTTAATACTATGAATATCACAATTTTTCTTATATGAATGCATATTCTGACGCACGTACATAATGTTCGCACAGATGAATTACGAAGAGAGAGTCAAAATATTGTCTTTTAAAAGTTCCCTTAGACACTCTCTAGCACCTAATTTACATATTATATAGATCTAATGGTTATCTTATTTTATCTTATATTCGTACTTACCAATGATCTGGCAAATAAAATAGTAAAATAGTGATGGGTAAACAAATTCCTGCTTCCTGCCGTACATATCTACACAAATTGACTCAGAAAATAAACATAAAAACATAACCGACCTCGTTTAGGAGTTTCATCTTTAACTCCAAAGTTCTTCATCATATCATGACCAAATTAATATGGGACTAACTTGATGCTAGAGCCTTTAAAATAAGAAAGAATTAGGTATCAAAATCGGCTCACAAGCGGCGAGAATATAAAAGTGGGAATGGAATGGGCGAGTTTTTTTTTAATTTATTCTTTACAGAATCAACAGCACTTTACAATATTATTATTTATCTTATGAATAGAGATCAGAATCACGGATGCTATTGCTATCAAAAGTATGGATATGACTAAAAGTTCCGGGATTTCTCGAGAATCTAATTGGGTACTAAGTAAATAAAACAGTCATAATTATGTCAAACTGTAAACAGTAGTTCATAAAATAGTTTGAAGGATTATCTAGGGTCTGATCAAGACAAAATTTATAATGTCTCCGTTTCCTATTAAATGATTTATTTCAAATGGGCCCAGCACTGGACCCCAGAAAATTCAGGTAGTTACTTACAAATTCTCATTTTGTAATTAAAATATTCAAAAACTGGAGCTAACCTAAAAATCTCGACGATCTCGACGTATTGATAACCTCCACTTTTTTGGAAGTCGGATTAAAAATTTAAACATACGGGTCGAATTGATAACCTAAATTTTTCTGAAGTCGGTTAATAAAATGTTATTTCCCGATATTCGGGCGAAAGTGGTTTAATTTGTGTAAATGTGTACCTTTCTCCCCCCGTCGCCGCTAATGGCGCTAGCTGACTCAATAACACCCCCATTTGACTCAATCAACGCAGAGGTTATGGACGAAATAAAACAAGAGAATTGGGTATTTCCCTGGGTAAAAAAATAAATTATTTTGCACTGATAAGAAAAAAAACTTCGCAAAATAATGTTACTTGTCTTTGAACATATCCATTTTAATGTGATTTTTGATTTATTAAAGCAGAAAAACTGATATAAGAGAGCTATTTGACTCCAAGAAACTATGACGTCATCGGCCTGTATTTCATACAAAATCCCATAGAAAGTGTTTGTTTTGACGTTTAGTAAAAGTATCTGATTTGACTTGTTGGAAATAGCGGATTACTATTATGTTTTATGATGCAGACAGTGATCCACTTACCCTAGACTTCTCCATACAAACTTAGTCTAGATTTTATTTTGAAATGATTAGTTTGTAATTTCAAAGAAATTACATATATCTAAGCATATAACTAGTTTACGACAGTCAAATATGAAATAGAAAGAAAATATGTGTGTAGAAGTTTTCCATACTGGTGGTCAAATATGATACGATACACTATATTCTTTGTTAAGTTCATATTTTGACTGTTAAAACTAGTTATATGCCTTAATATATGCAATTTCTTTGAAATAACACAATTTCGCCAATATCTGACACGCCGTTTCAAAATAAAAGCTAGACTACGTTTGTATGGAAAAATCTGATTCTGTCTAGAGTATGGGGACTCTTTACTAGCAGTATCCACATCATATCTATTAGAGTACAAAATAATAAAAAATGGTTGAAAAACGAACTAGATATAACGATTCTGCGAAAATATGTCTATCTCACTCGCAAAAACGCTACTTTCTATGGCAAATGTATAGATGATATGGACTTTGACGTCACCAGGCCATATCGGACTTCTCTTTCTAATTGAAACTTTAAAGTATAACATGTTCGTTGCTGATTAGGATATTTTAAAAATTCTTTTATATTTGTTCACAGTGGTTAATAAGGATTTTATTAAGCAAATAAAATAAAAAACATGCATATTCAATATTTTTCTAAACTAAAAACCGACTTCACCCCCAAACTACACAACCGATTTTGATAAATTTCTATGGGACCACCTGACAAGTAATACCCTTTCAAACGATTAAAGTGTTTTCCAAATTGGTCCAGGCGTTTCGGGTAATCGGGGCACATACATAAAAATTTAACATGTATAGGTATACAACCAGGAAGAGACATACCATAGAGTACTATACAAAATAACGTACATACCCGTAATAAATCGAACCACAGTTTTTATTTCGTTATACTATAGTGATCTAGTATAGCCTACTAGATCACTATAGTATAACGAAATAAAAACAAGTCAAAAAACAAAAAAAATCGGCATTTCCATTAAAAAAGTGTCCGACCGCCCGGGCAATTTGTATGGGAATGTAGTTTTTTCTTTTTACTTGCCTGTTATTTTTCTTTCATTTTACTGTAATGATCTAGTACAGCCCGTGGTTTGATTTATTACGGGTATGTGCCTTCCACGTTCTATATTATTTTATTCTAGTTGCTATTCAGCGATGATGCGCGGCCAGCGTTCTTGCTACCATGCCTTGCTTGGGCAAGATGTCATTTTTAGGGTTCCGTGGGTAACAAGGAACCCTTATAGTTTCGCCATGTCTGTGTGTCTGTGTGTCCGTCCGCGGTTTTACTCAGAGACTACAAGTACTAGAAACATATAAGTTTTTAGGGTACATATAAGTAAAGTCGGAGTCATTTTTTTTCTTGACTAACACATCGTGTGGCTGTCGTTGAATAGATCTTTAAAAAAAATATATATATATTATTTTTCGATTCAGGGATCCGTTTCTAAAATATTTGGTTTCGCAAATTTTTGTTACAGTCAAGTGTCCCCCCCCATCTATCTATTAAACGGTTATACATGGACATGTAAAAAAATCACAGCAGTAGTACATATAAAGAAGTTTAAAGAAAAACTATTAGAGCTAAGCAGGTTTTACAAATTAATAGTATTTTATGCAACAGTTGTATAAGAAGGTTCATAAAATGCGAGTGGCGCAAGTTACGATGCGAGCCTTGGCGAGCATCGTAAGGAGACGCCATCGAGCATTTTTTGACATACTTATACAACGTTGCATACAATACTTTTTCTACGACTACATTTACTAAAATAAATACAAATATAAACAAAGAAAACTACGACATACTACCATATGTTTGGTAGATACTAGATATCTGTGGACTTAATTTTTTTTATTGACGTCTTCCTAGTAACCAAAAGTGCCATTTTTGAAACATGGAGTTACTTAAACGAATGTTTTTCATACAAAAAACCGTTTGCTCAGTTACTCCACGTTTGAAAAATGGCACCATATGTTAAAATAACGATTTTATTATGTTGGCAGTATGGTAGATCTAAAGAAAAAAAGTTATAGGTCTATGGCTAAGAGTATCGTTTTGGCGAAATAACAACACATGTGCTATTATATTAGGAATAGACTATAGACTTTTCTGAAATCATATAATCTATGTTCTTATATTAGTGTTCGGGACCATTTAAAAGACAGATAACAGTACAGGAGTAGAAAAAAGTTATAAGCGACGGACTTATAAAATGTACTAGGAAAAGGAAAATTTCATACAAATTCAGAAAGACATGGAAGTGGTAGAACTGATAAAGGATTCAGAAATATTTTATCCGAGCATAAAAACTGCGCTTGTTATTTTACTGGCCTAACCGTGTACGACCCGTAATAAAGAAGGTTTTTCAGAACGTTACGGCTTGTCAAGCCGTGGCTTCGCTCTACCATGAGAGAAAATCGTCTGAAGTGCGATTTCTGAAACGCGGAGTCACCTAAACGTATGGTTTTTGTATGGGAAAACCATTCGTTTAGGTGACTCCGCGTTTCAGAAATCGCACTTCTGAGCGGTCTCTGTATGCTAAGTGTTCACAGGATGAGGATCACCGAAGCGAAAAATTGGAAACCGAAGTGCTAAGGAGGTTCTGCCAGAAACCACGCCGGCTTCTCTTATAGTAATATTATGAAGTTAGTTAACACCTAAATTAATAAACAACCTATGTGTAATTGTTTACTTTCTGTACCTGAAAGTACTATCTATAGACAAATCAATTGGCGTACGCCCAGAGCCCAAAGGGCTGAATTTAGAGACACATTTTTGAATGGAAGATTCGTGGTGTAGGTGGGTTAACCGGGGTGAGAGTGAATTCCGTTAAGGTAGATAATTTAGTGAAGACGTGTAGAACGGCCGAAAAAGTAGTAAAGTAGGTCCAGCACGAGAGTAGCGTGGTCGCAGGACAAGAAATTCTTGCCCGGAGAAAGGAACCCTGGAACCCGAAAACCGGACATTTTACTGATGTCCTCTTTCTTTGTTTGACTGCAACATCATTGTTTGCTAGTTACATATTATTTTAGACTGCTGCCCCACACTGAGCCCATGGCTGGTTACGCCCATACCCACGCTAGCCTATTAGAGACTCATGTTAAAAAAGGAGATATACGAGGGTCAAACTAAAAGTTCTTAGAAAATCAAAAACTGAGCACACTAGCAAATTATTCCTTTTATTACATCTTTTCAAAAAAGTGTCCTTTCACGTCAATACATCTCCGCATCCGATGGAACCACTGAAAAAAGCACTTTGCCCACTCGTCTTTAGGGGTCTCTTCGACAATTGTCGCGTAATGACCGGTCCTCCCGAAGAACGAGGCCACCATCTTTGTTCCCACGCTTCGACCTCTCTTCACTTTAGTTGGCAACTCCTCGGAAGGAAACACCCACTGAGCAGACTGTCTTTTGGTTTCGGGATCATAACAGTAAATCCAGCTTTCGTCACCCGTAAGTATGTCAAACACAGCGTTTGAGTCACCTCCGTTAAATCTTTGAACCATTTCACGGCACCAATCAACACGACGGATTTTTTGGGCCTCGGTCAAATCGTGAGGTATCCACCGGGCACAAAGCTTCCTGACCGCTAAATGTTCATGCAGGATTTTGTGCACTTGGCTCATACCGATGCCTAAACTTGCTCGAATCTGCTGATAGGTCACTCTTTTGTCAGTCTCTATCATACGCCGCACAACACTGATGTTATCTTCAGTCGTCGCCGTAGAAGACCGTCCCTCACGCAGATCATCGGTGAGATTAGTGCGACCACGTTTGAACTCATCAAACCAGTTGTAAACAGTGGCACGAGACGGGGCTTTATCGTGAAAGGCCAATCGAAGTCTATCATAACTTTCTCGTTGACTTAAATGACAACGAAAGTCATAAAAAATCACTGCACGAAAATTTTCTCGCGTTAAATTCATGCTGCACATACAATTTTCAATTTGCCGCCAAATCGTAAATGACAAATTAATAAAATACATACTCAATAATATTGGCAACGAGTTCCATTTTCAAAATTTAATCTTATTTTTTTATTATACTGTATACAAGTGGTAAGTTCTAAAGACTTTCAGTGTCGCCCTCGTATGATAAGAATAACTAGTGAGAACCAACCCTACTGTCATTGACCTTCCAGGGGTGTCGCTTGCTTGACATTTCTCGTTGTATGAACGACCACTCGAGCAGAACGGGCTTTATATACCTCTCAGATTTCTATCTATACTTCACTACATACTTATTATTGTGCGCTTTTTAGGGTTCTGTACCCGAAGGGAAAAACGGGTCCCAATAGGGACCCGTTTTATAATAACTAAGACTTCGCTGTCTGTCTGTCACCAGGCTGTATCTCAAGAACCGCGATAGCTAGACAGTTGAAATGATAGGTGTATTTCTGTTGCCGCTATAACAACAAATACTTATTAAAAACAGAATAAAATATTTAAGTGGGGCTCCCATACAACAAACGTAATTTTTAATAGATAATGGTACAGAACCCTTGGTGCGCGAGTCCGACTCGCACTTGGCCAGTTATTTTCAGTTTATATTCAATTTAAAAATAATAGCCTTTTGGGCACTTTACCGCAGGGCAATGATCTGCACGACATTTTTTATTTGTAAGTTTTTTATTTTTATTTATTTAGTTTTGAGTTTTGAGTTTAGTTTTTAGTTTAGTTTTAATTTCGTTTTTAGTTTGAATTTTCCCTGTAATTTGAAAATTATTAAAACTTTTTGTTATTATTATTTAAAAATATGGATTTTTTAAAAACTATTTAAGCCCTTGCACCTCAGTTTGTCTATACATACATACTTAATGATGCTACAAAATAGATTTTTTTCAATATTTTAAGTTACAAGCCTTGAAAGCCTGAATTTTATGATTTTCATAGAACTTACATCGTTGGGCAATATAACTTTATAACAAGGGAAAAATAATAAAAAAATATTTGCTTTGCTTTATGGCTAAAATTAAAAAAAAAAGCATATGAAAAACAAAAAACCTACTTTAAGTATATAATAAAATTATTTTTCAATTTAGTTATTTTTATTTGTTTAATTTCCTATTTTAGCAGTTTATTTTATGTCAAATCGACCGTTTTAAGTATAAAAAATCTTTTAAAAATAAATATTGGTCTTGGCTTTATGGTTTGTTGTTGCGAGAAAATAAACTTGGCAGACCAAAAAAAAATTAAAGATAGAAATTGCCTATTTAAGACTCCATTTTTTATACCAAAAGTATAGTATAATGCTTGAAAAAATAAGATGCGTCCACAATTTATGAGCGCGGAAAGTGGTGGTATCAAATTTAATACTCTAGACTAGAATTTCGGGAAATTTCCGAAACGTTCTGGAAAATTTCCGAGAAATTTCTCGCGAAATATTTCTTCAGGAAATTTTTTAACTAAAATTCTCGAAAAATGTTCCGAGTAAACCGAGAATTTCTCGGCGGCACATCTCTACTCTAGACTGACTTGGGTCATAAATTGACCTATACTTACCAAGTTGACAAACGGCAAGAGAGCCTACGCTGGCACGGTCTTTCTACTCGTACTTATCTATGAATGAATTTCTGACTACGATCAGACAATGACATTAATTTTAAATGACATTTGAGGAGCTCGGTGGCTCGGCGGGAGTGCGCATTACTAGCGCTTTCGCCAGTTAAGCGACACCGGGCGTGGTCCGCACTTGGATGGGTGACCACAAGTGGCACAAAAATTTCTCGAGCTCCTCCGTGCTTCGGAAGGCACGTATAAACCGTTGGTCCCGACTGTCATCATTGTTGGCAGTCGTCAGGTTATGTCAGATGCCTTTAGGCAGCCTGAAAAATCTAACACCAGTGTTGGCCACATACATACACGAAAAACAAACCAACATTAATTACTTACCACTTCCATTCCTGGTTCTCCTTTATCGTTAGAGTGAAGATTCCCTCAAAAATCAGCAGCAAGATTGGCGAAGCCAAATACCAGTATTCCATATTATTTTTAAAAAACGTAACTTGCCATATTGCTATGATGCCGTGGCAGGCAAACACTAGACGTGTTATAACGGCTTTTATTGTGGCCAAAACTTTGCCAACATTTGCCATTTTGGCTTGATTGATAAATCATTGATCTTTGGCTGTATAACCTCATATGGCTTTATTAAAAAAGCATTGATTAATTTTTCTTTTTAAATCCAATTTTTTTGAAAAGAGAATTTAGTTAGGTATTTTTTTAATTATTATTAAAAATTATTGCGTGAAATCTTTTTTTGTAAAAAGAATGTTCTGTTGCGTTTTATTTTTAAATAAACGGCTGTATATTTTTAAACTTTTGTATTGCGTAACTAATACAAATATTGAAAACAAGGCATTTCGTGTATTTTTTATTAATATTAATAAGGCACTTATTCAGACACTAAACTGTATGATCATGACTGAATTGTCTATTTTTATTATTTATTTGTTTAGGTATGTTAATTCTTCCATTCTAACTAGAGCGAACTTAGTTCCCGAACCGCGGAAAGGCACTGATACAAAAAGATGTATTCTCAAAATGCATTCCCTACATTTTAACACGACTCTTTCCCGAAATCCTAACCTACAATATACATTAACACCTTTCAATGATTCGAAAAGTTTATCTGAAAGCAAAATACGCAATGTATGGAGTATACTTCGTAAAAAACAAAATGGCGTCGCAAAAATGCGCGCGCAAATCAGCAAATGGCCAATCACAACTCGTTTTCCAAGAAAAGGGCTTGGAATGTATTACAAAATTGCCTTTTACGATGTTCCAGAGGGATGAAGTCCCTATAAAGTTAACAATAAAGGTGAAAATGCGCTGAAGCGAGGTTTGAATATGGGAACATTTCTTTTTAGGATAGGTTTTACATCGCTTCGCTTAGTCATCATTTTCTATTCTATAATTTACTACATTATGTGAGGTATATTACGTGGCTTTGATCTTTGTCTAAGGGGATAGACGAATTTATCGGAGTCCAATGCTGTCCCCATTTGAAATAAATTATTTGAAAGGAAACAGAGTTATCATTTAAAATTTTCTATTTTATAAAGTACTGTTTACAGTTTAAAGTAGGAACGTGATGCTTTTCTTATATTTATTGCAAAAAAAGTGGCCGTTTTTCGGGATCATGAAAAACAGGCGTAAATATATATATTTATCAAAACATGGCTCTGTTGCAAGACTCAAATTGATGTGATTTTAGAAATAAAAGAAAAATATTTTCAATTAAATTTTAATAAAGCTTTATTTTTTATATTGAACATTTGTACCTTGCAAGTACCTCACAATAGAGATGTGGACAAAAAAAATGTGTAGGTGTTGTATACATACGTTTTTTTTCTTTTCTCAAATAACCAAATAATAAAGAAGATGCAGCGCATTTTTTAACCTATGGCACGTCAGCGCTTGTTAACGTTACTTTACCCCCAACGCCAAGCCTAGTAAAAATAGTACAATTTCGACCACTTTAGTTGTCAATAGCATCTCAGTCACGCGATCATTTTGCAACTAAAGTGATTAATGGCGCTCAAATGTTTAATCAGTAATTAGACCTTTACAAGCAGAACTTAACAGGCTCAAAAGTTTAAATTTCGCATGACGTCACGGTCAAGTACGTTTATTATCAGTAATTATATTATCTTTGACTATACGGTGACGAAAATCACCTGAGACTCGAGACTCGACATCGAGAGTCGAGATTTCAACACGCTGCAACTTTGTAAATTTTTACTACTTTGCTAAACGAAAAATAAAGGTCCATTAATATTGTATAAGTACTCTAATGACGGACCAAAAAAAATATTTTTGAACCCAGTCCACATCCCTATTGTTTAATTTCAAATATAACATTTAACAATAAAAAAAAACAACTCCAAAATATGTCAAACTTAATTTCAAATACTCTCTTAAAACAACATACTTATACGAATACATAAGTACTTAAAAAACAACTTAAGACTAGTGTTACCGTTGGTTATGCGGCGATTATAAAAGTTTCTAGAAAGATTGTTGTTTCATATACGTTTGTGCCTCCCGGACATAGGCGCATTATATTTTAAATTATTGTTTCGGGTGATTATTGTTTTCCACCTCTAAAACTATAAATTGGGCCATCGAGCCGTACTTTTTAATTTTATTTTATTGTTTAGTTTCATTTGATATAAAAAAAAAGAAATAAAGTAAAGTTGACGAAGTTTTTTTTAATTTAAAAATGGATATTTCAATTATACTAAATAAAATTTTACGTAGGTATACAAAATAAAAAGAGTATAAAAGATAAAAAAAAGTCGTACGGCATTTTTCATTATAAAATGTACAATTTTTTCAAAACGGATCGAAAGGGGGGAAACTGGTAAGTGTCGCTTTTTGTATGAAAACATTTTGCTTCACGATCCTCTTAATCAAAATAAATAAAAAAGAGGTTTCGAATTTCTAATCATCAAAAATCTTTGCCATGAAAATAGTCCAACTCATTAAAAAGAAGCTATTTTTAACTTTTTAATACACAGGGAAGTTTCTGTCAACGTCTTTAGCCCAAGCGTGTAGCCCTCCTTTCAGATCCCTCACTTTTCCAGCTTCATTCTCTCCTAACACATCCAGAACCTTCTTGGATACGATCTGCGAGTCGTTGCCGCGTCTGCATACGAAGGTCACTGGAAGAAAAGAATCCCTTAGAGTTCGGTATTTGACTTATAAATCCTTGATATCAAAAAATATCCAAAACAAAGTTACCGATAGTGCACCTAAAATCAGATAAAGCTACTTATGGAGTCTTTTAAATCTGGTGGAAAGTGAAACAGCTGTCAAGTAACAGAAAAAGGATGCAAGTATATTGGCATGTTACGTCACTGCTATTATGTTATGCGCGTACGAAAGAGATAGGGTGATGGATGACACACTCCCTATATTTTTTCATACCAATACTTAAAATGCTACTGGCTGCTTGTTTTTAGAAAAATATAGTGATACAAACCTTGTCCATAAAGCCTAATTTCGTCTACCAATTCTTCGAACTTTTTTCCTCGCAGCCTCTCTATGGGCCTGTTGACAGCGCCATCTATGTTACACATGTTGAACTCTGCTTCGTTCCGCACGTCCACCAACAGATGGCGTGGATTCTGGTTCGAATCTGTGCGTAGTAATTGTTGGAGTTCCGTTGGTGAAATGCGGGTATGTGGTGGTAGGATATCTAGGTCTAGATCCTGAAAAATAAGAAATAACTCAAAATGGCAAAATGAGATACATTTTCGCGTCTTCATCTCTCTTCTCTTCAGTCCATATTGTGAATCAATAAATGGAAAATGAGAATCAAATAAGTTTGGAAATCCAAAAGCGCACGCCATATAACGCTCATTAAAAAAAATCTAGTCATTTTCAATAGGAACCAATCCCGTGACGTGAAGAAGCTATTAAAAAAACGACGGGTTGCACTCCGGGAGTGCCGGCAAAAGTGAAAACTTGAATATTAACGTTGTGCATTTCCATGGATGCGCGTGGCACGCTGTAACATAAATACACCCGAACATTTGCGCAAGCGCCCTGCACCGCCTAAACGAAACAGCAGGCGCAGGCATTCATTTTCGCCGCGCCGTAGAAAGAGAGGGGGATACATCCTCTCCTAAGCCGCGCCGCGCCGGCTATCTACTCTCCATCCGTCTTACGAATTTTCAATCAGGTCACGTGTCTTGACGCGCTGACCTGTTGCGA
Organism: Acrobasis suavella; assembly: GCA_943193695.1. NCBI lineage: Eukaryota > Metazoa > Arthropoda > Insecta > Lepidoptera > Pyralidae > Acrobasis > Acrobasis suavella. The sequence continues at coordinate 7,157,574 of OW971956.1, forward strand.
GTTTAACATTTTTTACCCATTACAAAAAAAGTGTACAACGCCGCTAAAGAAGTTTTCACTTCAAAAATGGTACAATTACATTACATTAAGTATTTCAAGCGTAAATGAGTCACATACAGACATCCGGACATCCACGAACAATTTTTTTAACTTTTTTTTATATGTTATGCTTGACAAATATTTTCTACAAGTATTAAATGTGTTTATAAAAGGTTTGTTCTTCATATCTCTCTACTTATATTATTGTTTTAGTGCAAGATGAATATAATAGAGACAGTTTAAGTCCAGAAAAGTGCTTGACCCTGACATGTAGAGAGTAGAGCACTACCTCAACGCTCCCCTTATGAGGAGTGCAAAAGATTTGTAAAAGACAGGTTGCTGCGAACGGCAGACATGAACTCAACAAATGCTGGATTAACGACGTCTAAGATAATATAAATTTACTAACGCGACAGATACTCAACGCCATAGAAACGATTGGAAGGTCCGTAATTAGGCAAAACGGGAAGTTGCGGGTAGGCGCACAGAGATGGCAGCACACAAGATTAGCAAAAAAGTGACAAAGAAAGTAAATATGCTTTAAAAATATGTATTGCATTTCGTATAAGTCATATTTAATTAATTAGGGAACTACTTTATTTAAATAATATTGTTAAAAGACTTTAATGTTTTAATTATTACCTATAGCGCCATCTAGTGACAAGGAAGATAAATAATTATGTTTATAAGGCGATGGGTAGGCATGACGTCGTCAAGAAAGGCCAGGTGCACTCCGCAGTTCAGGCCAAGTATGGCACTTCATAGAAGCGGATATCATTTATGCCTACACTACTACAAACGAAACTATACATCCGTGCACAAGGCAATGTGTGTGTTCGTCCGCAGCCGCCCGCTCAACACCTCGACAAGGCGCGAACGGGAGAGAGCTGCGAGGAAACGGGGACGCATATTGCGCGGGACCTTAGGAGACTGTTCTGTATAAATAAATAAATAAATATATAGGGACAAATAACACTGATTGAGCTAGCCCCAGAGTAAGTTCAAAACTTGTGTTATGCGATACTAACTCAACGATACTATATTTTATAACAAATACATATATAGATAGATAAACATCCAAGACCCAGGACAATTTGAAAAAGGTCATGTTCCAACGTGCCCTTACCGGGGATCGAACCAAGTTAACTAATGTTAATTCTGTGATTTAGGCGTTAAGCTAGGCCGCCCCACAAACGGCGCTCCTGCTGTTTGTTCTACCAGCAGTGAGCACCCACATTGGGGCGGCGGGGGAGTGGGAAGTTCTCCCCCCACCCGGGGAGGGGCGCTCCCGCGGGCTCGGCTTCGGACTTGAGCTTGTAGGGATGCGCCCAATGGGGCGGCGGGGGAGTGGGAAGTTCTCCCCCACCCGTGGTGGGGCCGCCGATTTGACTGCCGGCCGAGAGGAATGTTTCATTGCTCTCCCGGCGTTTCAGGCGGGGCCACACCGCCGGGGGGGCGCTGTGACGTCCCCGCCGAGGGGCCTATTTGGCGGCCAGCCGCGCCGGGGTTCGCGGTTGTATTTCCGTTCCCGTGTCCCCGGCAAAAGCGGTTGTGATGGAACTCCGGAGGTTTTTTTAGTGGGTAGGCACGTCACTCGGGCGTGGAGTCCCACATAACCCGACAGCCTCCCCCAATATAAGGTTGAAATTGTTGAGATATTTAACGCTAGAAATAAAGAGACCGCCGCTTTGTAGACGTACATTTTGTCTCGTTCAACGCACGCTGGGCTCTTAAGGCGGCCCTTCCCGGCCGCACTTTCGTCAAAGCGAGCATTGTTTGAAATGCTTGTTGTTTCATCCAGAGCAATTCTAGAAAAAGAGGCAACCAAAAAGAGAGAGAGTGCCTAAGGGCACGGTTTGCATTCTATTGAATGAAATTCATATTATTATTAACTATCCATTGAACGAATATTAACTATTTATTCATAGGGTGCGGAAATTTCATAAAACTTGTTCCAGGATATACGTTTTTTTCAGTAAGCCTTACAAGTGTGTGACATGAATGTTTTTTATTTTAAATTTTCATTACATTTGCAAGGTTTCTTATAATAAAATATTTGTTTTACATTTACAATTTATGAGTACTTTGTGAACGGTCGAAGTTCAGGTAAAATTTGTGCAAAAAATCAGATTTTCAGAGGCGTTTGATTTTCCAAATTTTAGTATTTTATTTCGATAGAAACCTAGAAATAGTGCAAAAGATATCTGTTAGTTCAAAAGTTTTCAAGAAAGGTCAGTTACAACGCCATAATTACGTACGAGCGTTTGTATGAAAAGAAAGACGGGAAGGCCGCTCTTAAGTCGAAAGTCAAAGTCAAAACCATTAATTTATCCTTGGATATTATCATTTTATATTTGTCAACTTTTCTTTCGATTTCATAATACGTAGTTGTTGACGTCAGATCATTTACTCACAGCTAAGTACTGCCTCTTCCTAAGCGCAAGTACAGAAGAAGCGGCAAAAAACTATACTGCAGAATTTTCTCTAATCTTAATGCGCTGTAGGTACATACATACATACATAATATCGCGCCTGTTTCCCAAAGCGGTAGGCAGAGACTTTGGACCTCCACTTGCTTTATTCCTAACAAACCTCTTTTGCTTCATCTACACTCATCAATTTTCTAAAATAAACCCAGTGTTATTGGGGTACTAACCCCAATAACACTGGGTTTATTTTAGAAAATTTCCTGCACAGAAGAAATTCTTATTAGATATCAAATTCTTATTGCATTCAGCTGTTTAGCATATTATATTGTACACATAAATATCTAGTAGTCAGATCCTATAAATGGTGTGGCAGAATATCAGCGTTTTACTTACATTTTTTATGAGTAAACTTTACTTTTCATTTAAATTTATTTATTTATTGCATTTCATAATGTACATCAGTTCTAACTACTAAAAGTCACTGTCATGTTATAAGGTACACTATGAACCCTGACGGGTATCGCAAATGAAAAATTGAACGGCAAGCGAATTTTATGTTATGCAGAGGTTAATTCATAAATATTCTTACGAAACTGGGGTTCGAGATTTGGAGAAAAACGCCAAACTTCCTTCGCTTCGGTTCGCTTCGAAGTAATCGCTTCCGTAGCTCGTATGGAACTGTCGTGGTGCGCATTCATTCGCCTTTTTATATGCGCCGATATACAGGTCTACATTATTCTCGAATATTCCCCACACTTGACGAATGTTTTTCGATGTCGCCGAAACGTCGAGGCGCCGGTATGTGTGTGTGTGTGAGTGCAACTTGACAAACTCTAGACTTTATGCTATAACGACATAAGGTCTAGTTTCGCTCGCATTATACCGACGTATTTCTACGCGGTTCATGCTCGCGAACATTCTGCGTCTATCTCGTTCGCGACAAAATATAAACCTAGTATATATGTATTTAAATATAACTGGTAGATATATTAAATATTATGGTAAGTATTATTCTTTTTTGCTAATGTTTAAACCTCAACCAGATTGCCGACAGAATAGATCTGTTTGCTTGTTCTCTGAGCGAATTCATAAGAACAGCAGCTTCTCAGCATTATAGCTGAGGCTTCAACTGCGAATACGCTGAGACAGTGCCCATAGCATTATAAACATAATTATTTCTCTCCCTTGTCACTAGATGGCGCTAAAGGTTTTAATTAGAACATTAAAATCTTTTATAAATATTATTTACTAATGGGTCTTGGATGTTTATCTATATATGTATTTATTATAAAATATAGTATCGTTGAGTTAGTATCCCGTAACAAAAGTCTCAAACTTACTTTGGGACTAGCTCAATTTAAATAAAGCCACAACTTCCAGTTTTGCCTACTTACAGGTCCTCGAATAGTTTCTATAGCGTTGGGTATCTGTTACTTTAGTAATTATATTATCTTTGGCTGAGATGAGAGACGCCCATTAAATGTTGAAACTTTGTCTCGCACTTCCTCCAATAGATGGCGCTAATGCGGGTTTGAATCTTAGTTAAGATTGGGAAATGAAATAAATAAAAACTTAGTAATTAGCGTTTATTTTATATTTTTCTGTTCATTCATTTATTTGGATTAAAAACATTTCTGTTGAAATATAGTTTACCATACATAAAAACAGTTAAATAATTCAATCATAGTTACTTTACTATTTACATAATATACATCAAATTAACCTATGAGTATAAAAAAGAAACATCTGTCATTTTGTAGATCTTGGCGAATTATATATATATAATTCGCCAAGATCTACAAAATGACTGAGATGTTTTTTTTATTCATAGTATAGTATTTAGAGCAAATTCAGTCCATGATCTAAAAAAGTACATGCCAAATGCATGTCGAACTCGCGCACGAAGGATTCCGTACCATTATATACAATTTCCTTTTTAATTAAGTACAAATATTTTAAGGGGCGATTCAGTCCATCATTTTAAACAACTTTTCCAAATAATAGTATACAGAAATACGACAAAAAAAATTTTAGTTCTCATAAAAATCGAAGTAGTCACGTGATATAGTTAGTACGAAAAATGCAAAAAAAAATATGCGTATTTCGATAAACATTTATTGGAAAAAGTTGTTCAAAATGATGGACTGAATCACCCCTTAAAATATTTGTACTTAATTAAAAAGGACATTGTATAGAAAAAATCACGTTTGTTGTATGGGAGCCCCACTTAAATATTTATTTTATTCTGTTTTTAGTATTTGTTGTTATAGCGGCAACAGAAATACATCATCTGTGAAAATTTCAGCTGTCTAGCTATCACGGTTCATGAGATACAGCCTGGTGACAGACAAGACAGGGCTTACGCAAAGGGTAAAAACGGGACAGGGTCCCGTTTTTACCCTTTGCTTACCAAACCCTAAAAATCAAGCTTTTATAGGCACTTCTTCTTATCGAGTCGAAAATAATACTATTTTGGGTACTTGTTTGTTTTTCGTGTGTGTAAGTGGCCAACACTGGTGTCAGATATTTCAGGCTGCCTAAAGGGATCTGACATAGCTTGACTGCCAAACAATGATAACATGCGGGACCAACGGCTTATACGTGCCTTCCGAAGCACGGAGGAACTCGAGATTTTTTTTATGATACTTGTGGTCACCCATCTAAATGCGGACCACGCCCGGTGTCGCTTTACTTGCGAAAGCGCTACCAATGCGCACTTGCGCTGGGCCACCGAGCTCCTCATTATGGGAACTAATTTTCATCAACTAATCTCCTGTTTTTAAAGCCGGTTTCCTATAGTTCTGTATAATGGACGGAACTTACTAGAATTTGGCTGGTGATGAAAAAGTCAACCTGTATAAATATTAATAAAAAATGTCATGTAAAAATGTAGGTATTCTACCACTGCTCATGATAATAATATTCCACGTTCAAACTCTGATTATCCTTTTCTACTATATTTACATTTTGGTAGTTATTCACAACTGGCAACACATTGTGTTGGGCCACTAAATCGCAAACATCCGTCTCATTTTTCGGCTTAAAAATCCTTATATTTTTCATGGCCACAACTTTAGCGAACGTTTTTCTCGACGCTGGGTTACAATTCTTCGCTTTCATATCTTTTGTATACTTATTATATAGCTGATATTGATTTTTTATATGATCTATATCTATATACTCTATGGTAACACCGGAAGTTAAGCAATATTGGCATTTTGGTGGTGCTTTTGGTAAGTTATCTATGTAAGAATCTACGTTTAATGATTTTATTGGTTTCTTGGGCATTTTTGGCCTGTCTTCCTTGACTAACCAGCATCTAACCATAGCCTCTTTGATTCCTAGAGTGTTTAAGAACATAGTGCGGCAAACTGCTACTCTTTGGTCCTTATTTTGTAGGTGATAGAGTTTAGAATCGCCTTTACGAGACACTTCCCCTTTATGTTTCGATCTCCTTCGTTTCGGAGGCACCGTGTCTACTAAGGATCTCACGAAATTTTTCTTCCCTTTCCAATCTAGGCTATTCCAGAAATAAGTGAATATCTCCTGTCTCTTTTCCTCTGCGAATTCTGAGCAGTATCGCACTGTCCCTTTCGCGCAGAACTCAGACGTACAGGGTGGTCCGATTTTGCGCTCCGATTTCGGGACGTCTTGTATCCATTTCTTCCTGTCATCGGTGTTTGCGACGCGGAACCCGTAGTAGCTTTGCCCTGTCATGCGTTTCTCTTTCTCTTGTTTTCTGCGCTCGGATTTCACGCGGCTTTCTTGTTTTTTCTGAAACAAAAATCATTTTTTGAAATTTAGTTATGTCCATTTTTTTAATCATATGTTTGTTCAATACCACAGTTAAAAAAATCAAAACCGCGAATGTGACATATTTTTGACATTTAATTTTGAGAAAGTAACCAAAAAATAACTTACCTTTTGCAACATTCGCAATTTTGAACACACACACAAGCACTCGGAAAAAAAAAAGAAATATCAAGGCACACAACCAAAAACACCAAACAAAAAAAAATGACTTTCAAGTCTTGTGGCCCTATCAGATCCCTAAGGGATAAAGATGTGATTAGTACGTTTTTAGGGCTCCGTAGTAAACAAGGAACCCTTATAGCTTCGTTTCGCTATGACTGTCTGTCTGTCCACGGTTTTTCTCAGACTATTAGAGCTACTACTGGATAGCTGTAATTTGGCATGGGTATGTATATTAATCATGACGAAAAAGAGGTAAATAAAAATATAAACAAAATTGTTGTTTATCTTGGCTTCCGTACGTGTAAAATAGTAGTAATATGAAAAATATTATTTTAAGAAATATTATTCTTTCAAAACTATTAATAGCTTGGAAACACCATTATTTTATTTAGGGATCCGTTTCTGAAATATTTGGTTTTAAAGTGCAAATTTTGTTACAGTCAAGTGTCCCCCCTCGTACCCGCGGGTAAAAAACGACTTTTTCATACAAAAGTGTTCGGCCGGCCCGGCAATTTGTATGACAATGTCGATTTTTTTCTTCAAGTTTCAAGCATTGGTCCCATAGGAAAAGTTGCTCTTATTGAGGGTCCGAGTTGCTCCTACAAGGATCCTCCTCCTACAGGACAGGGTTTTAGTTACATATAGTCTGCTAAAATCATTACCCTTCCGTTTGGCTTTACCATAGTCGGATAAAAAGGCTTGAAAACACGAACCTTCTCCTTCGCCTGCGCCTTGCAGAACACTTCGTAGTCTACCAGCTGCGTTATCGTCGGTTGATCGGAGCACGCCACGCACTGAGCGCTACGCGGACGAAGTCTCACTGTAAAACAATACGTCTTTTTACTACGGGTGTTCTCATAATTTCACCTATCTAAGAAGAAGAAATAAAACTGTATGTGTTGATGGCATTCACCCGGGTATACCGAGTTCTAAAATACCCGGGTAAACCTGGGTATTTCAGTAAGTCTGTGGAACCGGTTCTGAGCGATGGAACCGGGTTGGCCCAGTTCTGGTTTTTTTTTGTTTGTTATTTACCGGTAAATATTTTGTTCAGATTAACCAATGTTTATTTTATTTTACGTAATATACCATCCAATTGATCGTGTTTTGTTTTAAGTGTTTGAGTGACCTATTATAATATAATATTATAAAGAATGTAGCTATTTGATAAGTAAGGCATTGAGTTTGCGTTACATAATGAAATTTAGTACAACATTATAACACTCGTTTGGGTGATATAATGGTTACTATGACACTAAGTGTTTTAATGTTGGCAATAAGCTAACCGTTTCAGAAATTTTTAAAGAGGATTTATGGCATGGGTGTAGATAAAGTTTTGTATGCAACTATAATAATTAGATATTAAAACACTCATGTGATACTATTATTATTATAAACCCACATTCGTGTCTTAATACCCCTTATTATACTACAGTTGCCTAAATATGTGCTGTTGTGGTGATTATTTCTAAATTTTGTGTCATTTACAATCCAAAAATATCAAAAACAAATTATTTAAATAGTTTCAAGAGTTAATTTTTGTTGTTTATTTTACTGTTTGAAGAGTAATTTATTTGTTTGTTATTTAATAATAGTTTCAATAGTTTTTGTCCATTATTTTACTGTATAAAGAGGAAGATTTTGTTTGTTACTTAAAAATAGTTTCAAGAATTACTTTTTGTTGATTATATAATTCATTAATAAACGTTGATACCTACAGCAATACCTACTTATTTTTTATTCATATCTCATTGTGATTCCTACGTAACAAAACTCTCAATTATTATTTATACACAAAATAGAACATACGATTTAGTCACTTGGAACCGGGTAGAACCGTGTAACCCGGTTCCGGCTCCTCCTAGTTCTACATGCCCTACGTGTGTTCTTTAAATTACGGGTACGGGTATAAAGGGTACCCTTCCACTCACAATTAAAAGAAGCTCCTTGATGTGTGCATCCGGCCTGCCCTCACCTACGGCTCGTAGACATGGTCTCTGACTGAGTCTCAAAAGAACAAACTCAAGGTTTGCCACCGAGCAGTGGAACGTAGCGTATTGGGCCTGCGTCTCATAGACAAAGTGCGTAAAACAGAGCTGCGCTCTCAAACACGAATTGCAGATGTAGGCGTACAAACTGCCAAACTATAATTTTTCAAAACTAAAAACCGACTTCACCCCCAAACTACACAACCGATTTTGATAACATTTCCACAGTACCACCTGGAAAGTGTACCCTTTCAAACATAAAAAGAATTTTTTTAATCGGTCCATGCGTCTTTGAATAATCGGTGAACATATTTAAAAAAAAAATAAAGGATCGCGACGCATTGATAACCTCCTCCTTTTTTGGAAGTCGGTTAAAAATGGAACTGGGCGGGACATGTCAGACGAATGCAACCGGAAAGGTGGGCAAAATTAGCAACATTTTGGTTACCAGAGAGCCGTCGGGGTAGAGGTAGAGCCAGAACCATGTGGCGAGATGATCTGGATAAGTTTTTGCCTGGTTGGGAACACCTTGCAGCAGACAGGAATAAGTGGATTACCAAGAGGGAGGCCTTAGCCCAGCAGTGCGACATAAACAACAAAAGGCAAGTAAAAAAAAAGTGTGTGTGTGTGTGTGAGAGGGTGTGTATCCTAATGTACTTTAATACTAACCTGTCCCGAAGCTGGTGTCTTCGCCATCAAACAGCAGCATCCTTTCCACTAACAGCTGCTTATGTGTTTGCCCTACGATGTACTTTATTGCTTCCAACGCTTGTAAGGAACCTGTCAGACAAACATACTCTGTCTTATTACCAAAGATCGGAATCACGGGTGCTATCGCTATCAAAAGTATGGACATGACTATGTAATCTATAAATAAAACAATCATAATTATGTGATTTCAGGATATATTTTATTAGAAAAAAATATACTGAAATCAGATAATTAATTTATTTTACTTAATTTTTAATAATTGATTGTTTAATTTACTTAGTACCCGATTAGATTCTCGAAAAAACCCCGGAACTTTTAGTCATATCCATACTTTTGATAGCAATAGCACCCGTGATTCCGATCTCTGGTTATTACCAGTATTTGACGACCTCCGTGGCGTAGTGGTCACCATGCTAGTCCGTCACCCAGAGGTCCCGGGTTCGATTCCCGGTCAGGGCAAGTTGGAAAATGGTCTTTTTCAAATTGTCCTGGGTCTTGGGTGTTTATCTATATATGTATTTGTTATAAAATATAGTATCGTTGAGTTAGTATTCCATAACGCAAGTTTCGAACTTACTTTGGGGCTAGCTCAATCAGTGTAATTTGTCCCTATATATTTATTATTTATATATTTATTTGCCCCGGACTGTGAACTCGCGAATTCTATACAGCAAACCTCCTGACAAATTTGGCTTATGTTCGTTGGCTTTGGTTTAGGTTGAAAAAACGGAATCACTCGTGCGTCTGTCTGTCCGTCCGTCTGTTACAACCAATTTGCTCCGAATTTACTAGACATAATTAATTTTAAAATAAATAAATACGAGTTTTTCCCAAAATCCGTGTTATCATTTGGACCCACCCCCTACATAGCTAAAACATCCAAGACCCAGGACAATATGAAAAAGGCCATTTTCCAATTTGCCCTGACCGGGGATCGAACCCGGAACCTCTGGGTGGCGGACTAGCATGGTGACCACTACGCCACGGGGGTCGTCATGAATGTCAAAAGGAAGAAATAGCCGAAACAATTAAAATTATTTAGCTATAGTTTAACTGCCGGCCTAGGTCTTTAGGAACGGTTTTACACCGGCCGCCTCCTGGCATTAACTTTGAGTATGCATGTGCAGCACGCGATGTTTGTGCTGAGTCTTTAAGAGCGGCCTTCCCGTCTTACTTTTCATACAAACGCTCGTACGAGATTATGACGTTGTAACAGATCATTTTTGTTTTTTTTTTTTTAACTAAAATGTATCTTGTGCGCTATTTAAAGGTTTCTATCGAAATAAAAAATTTAAATTGGAGAAACAAATTCAGTATAAGCCTCCAAAAATCTGCTTTTTTTGCACAAATTTACTTGAACTTTGACCGTAAAAAGTCGATAGAAACCTTTCAAATGTAATGAAAATATTAAATAAAAAACATTTATTTCACACACTTGCAACGCTTACTGAAAAACACGTATCACCTGGAACAAGTTTTATGAAATTTCCGCACCCTATGAATAGTTAATATTCGTTCAATGGATAGTTATTAATAATACCAATTTTATTCAATAGAATGCAAACCGTGCCCTCTGGCGCTATCTCTTTCTTTTTGGTTTGCGTCTTTTTCTAGCATTGCCCTGGATGAAACAACAGGCTTTTCAAACTTTGCTCGCGTTGACGACAGAGCGGCCGGGAAGGGCCGCCTTAAGTCGCATCTACAGAAAAGGATAGAGTGGTCCTATTCTACGCCAAAGCTACACGGAACAAGGCTATTAGGTATAATTACAGTTTAAGAAAAAATGTGAAAACAAATGGCAGCACGGTGACGTCAGATCCAATAAGCTGCTGTTATTGGATACATTTGATGGAGCAATAGAACCTGTCAACTGATGGTTCAATGACAAGAGTCGATTAGACCTGACGACACTGTGCTGCCAAACCCTCATTATCAGTAATCGGACAATCAGGCGCTTATCTGCCTAAACTTCACGCGGGTACATAACACAGCGTTGATACAACCACCAAACTGATAAAAATAAATATCAATGCAACTTTGCTATTTTGGTTCTAAGCTCGTTTGAAAATACCCCTGTTCAAAGTACGTAAGCAGTATTTAATTTAAATATTATTATTTAGTCCCAATCCGTCTTATTATAAAACGCGAACTAACTTTAGTTCTTGGTTTAAATCATTATCCACCCAAAATAAGAAGACCCTCCCCAATGTGTCACTTTCTTTTTTGTTACTCTTTTGGGTGAATAATGGTTCAAACCAAGTCCTAAAGTTAGATCTCGTTTTATAATAAGACGGAATGAGTTCTTAAAAAAAAATATAAGAAAACTGTACCGTTTTGGTTAGTAAAACCTAGATTTAGGATCTAGGAGGATAGATGAGATAAAGGAAAGACTAGAGATTGGCAAATAAGATAGGTATAATGAACAACTATTACATTACATTAGTTACAAAGATTCACAAGAACACTAGGTACAGATTAGGTAGTCAGGGTCGTGAGTTATAGGCACTAGATCCGTTGAGTAGCCCTTCTAGGTAGAAGAACTACTTAGCTGGAGATGCAGCCGAAGAAAAAGAGGACGAGCGCCGGCCGCCGCGCCTTATATATGGGCATGGGCCCCCCGCTGGGCCTAAGAGGGGCGGAGGAGTGCTGGAGCCCGCGCGATGTCACACACCCCCCTCGATAGACCAGAATTTTTCCTGGCGGAATTTTTTTAAATTCAGCAGTACTTACTTATTGCATTTCATGTACAACCGGATAGTATCTAGCGTCTAGATGAACCACAATAGCAAAGTTGAATTAAGGGATTGATATTTATTTTTATCAGGTTGGTGGTTGTATCAACGCTGTGTTATGTATCCGCGTGGAATTTACGCCCGATTATCCGACCACTATCATTATAATTAAGATTATATCTTACCTATGACTCCGGGCACGGGCCCTGCCACCCCGTAACTTGAACAACTGCCCACTGTGTCAGCGGGGGGAGGGGTGGGGAACACACAGCGGTAACACGGACCGATGTACGTTTGATCCTGGAATATTATATAGAAAAAAAAGAAACGTCAATCATTGAAAACGAACTGGAAGAGATCTCTTTTGAGATAAATACTGCCATGTTCAACTTTATTTTATGTATTCTCTATACAATACGTAACAAAAACCCTGTCCGATCCTTATAGGAGCAACTCAGACCGTCAATATGAACAACTTTTCCATGACATATCAAGGACCAATTGTGGCAATTTATTATAAAAAAGTATACCGTCCCCCATAAACGTTTAACTAACTGTTTTGAGCCTATAATACGGGGCAACTAAGTCACTCTTATTGCGTAAGTTAGTTATAATAGTTAAGCTGCATTGTCTATTGATTCTGAATTATGTTTAACATTATGTTTTGGTGCAATAAAGATTGTAACTAACTGTGTGTGTGTGTGTCACACTGCGACTGCCACACAATGATGACTGCCGGGACCAACGGCTTATACGTGCCTTCCGAAGCACGGAGGAGCTCGAGAAATTTTTATGCCACTTGCTGTCACCACGCCCGATGTCGCTTACTTGCGAGAGCGCTAGTAATGCGCACTCCCGCTGGGCCACCGAGCTCCTCAAGTGTGTGTGTGAGTGCCTCACACACACACACATACACCTTTTGTATGAGTCCTTACCTTTTCGTTAACATTATTCTCCGCTCGGTATCCATAAATGGTTAACTGTCCTTCCATTTTCAGTGCACTGCCTGATATTAAAGGTTTCTGGAACAAACATTTATTTATTTATAATTTCGGTTGATTGAGGCGCAAAACCTGCGAAGTTGAAGTGGAGCTGGAGGCACTTCTACTGAACGCATGTTGGAAAATGGTCCAAATTATCCACATTTTAGGGGAAGATTTTTAGGACAAGATGGCGGGAAGCCTTTGAGAATAAGGGGGAGGCCTTTGCCCAGTCGTGGGACACAAGACATACACAAGTACAAGTTTATTTGCTGGGCAAATTAAAAAACACTCGACTGTCAAGAACGCCATTTAGTGATGAGTAGCGGAACTACTGATACGACTTGATATCCGTAGCGCCATCTATTATGCCAGAGAAAGCCCTGACTTTCAATTAACCCCCAATCACTTTTAAACGATTGAACCGTTTTTCATCAAACACAGCTAAGATACACCGCAAGAGAACTTGCTTTTAAGTAAAAAAACCGCATCGAAATTGGTCCATCCGTTCGAACGCCACAGACTGACAGACATTAGCGTAAAACTTATTATAAACAAACCCTTTTTTTTTGTCGGTGGTTAAAAACAATGGGTTATTGAGCTTAGAAGTAGGTAAATGCATAAGTGTGTCAGAGAGTTTAAAATAAATTCAATTTTATTATTATTTTACTCGTGCATAACGGCTAGATTTTCAAATAAAGAAACACTTTGCAACAAGCATAAAACCAGTCGCCCTAGCGACGAGTGATTCTTCGGCCCTTCCGGCAAAACATGGGTGTTGCAGCACCCCAAAATTTGCCATAATACCTAGTGCGCCCAAAGCCGAGGTTTCCTCCTTGGGAGCCCTTTGCGCTGCTGCTAGTAGTATATAAATATAGTAAGACGGGCCTCTGGCCCGCTCCTCAAACCTTGTCCGGGTGAAGTAGGAAATGCCGTCCGAGGCAACCTATGTCGGTCAATACAAAAAAAAAAAAAATTCGGTCGTACAAAAAAAAAAAAGGCGAGTGATTCAGTCTTTTTTGGACCGCCGTACTGTGCAAAACTATGATGATTATGAGCAAATCTTACCTTTTTTGGGCGAGGTCTCTGGTCCGGACTTAGTTTAGCAGTGGGTAGATATAGGCTGCTAAGGAATAAAAAAGTATATAATATTTATACTATACCTTAGTAATAACACAGGCAGATATCTGGTTGGCACATTGTCGGTACAATCGAGTACTATATCGTATTTGGACACTATTTCTATGGCGTTCGCGGAGCTTAGCTAAACGTTATAAAACGACACTGTTATTATTTACTTTGTTGTATACTATACCTTAGTACTAATGCAGGCGTCGTTCAACAGATATCTGGTTGGCACATTGTCGGTACAATCCAGTACTATATCGTATTTGGACACTATTTCTATGGCGTTCGCGGAGCTTAGCTGAACGTTATAAAACGACACTGTTATTATTTACTTTGTTGTATACTATACCTTAGTACTAATGCAGGCGTCGTTCAACAGATATCTGGTTGGCACATTGTCGGTACAATCCAGTACTATATCGTATTTGGACACTATTTCTATGGCGTTCGCGGAGCTCAGCTGAACGTTGTAGGGGGTCACTGTTATTCGGGAGTTGATACTGAAAAAAAAAGAAATATTTTTATTGACTCTACAATCAAAGCTTATTTAATAAAGTGTCATGCTAGCAGGTCCGGACCTAGAAATGTCAAAATTCTCAAAAAATTCTGTAAACTAAATAAAGGTGAGTGTGTGTGTGTGTGTTAGTGTGTGCGTGTGTATGTGTGTGTGTGTGTGTGTGCGTTCGTGCGTGTGTGCATTTGTGCGTGTGTATGTGTGTGCTGTGTGTATGTGTGTGCTGTGTGTATGTGTGTGCTGTGTGTATGTGTGTGCTGTGTGTATGTGTATGTATGTATGTGTGTGCTGTGTGTGTGTGTCGGTCTAATCAAACAGACTTTAAATGATACCTTCTAAGACTGTGAGCCGCTGACTCCGCCTTGCTCATACTCTGGTCGGCCTCCCCGTGCAGAATTTGTCGGTGTATGTTTGTCAGTTCCACTGTGTCATAGTCCACTATACCTATTTCACCTACAAAAGAAATATACAGGTTTTAACCAAATACATTGAAACTATTTTAAAGGTCAAATCAGTCCATCATAGTGAACGACTTCCCCAAAGAACACTTTTTTTTCATTCGTTCCTATGGCCACTGTCCAGCTCCATCATCAGATCAGCTCCATGTCATCATAATATTGCAATGTCACGCGAAATACGCATGCGTGCGAAATTTCAGCTTAATCAGAAACCAGGAAGTGGGTATAACTTAACTTGTAAGATTTGATTACAGACAGACAACTGGACAGATGAAACTAAATAAAAGCTTGTAAGGAAGTAGCTTGCGGCTTGCCCTGTTACCAGGTTAGGTTTTTATAATATGTTTATATTTCATACTATTTATAGAGACTTAATGATAATATATAAAAATATATTTATTTATTCTCCACATAAACTATTTTTAACAGACTTTAAAAAAGGAGGAAGTTATCAATTTGACTGTATACATATTTTTTTTGTATGTATGTTACGCGATATTTTCGTCAACCGTGAACCGATTTTGATGATTTTTTTTTTTATTTGAAAGCCTTTACTACCAA
The DNA here is from genome assembly GCA_943193695.1 of Acrobasis suavella. Classification (NCBI taxonomy): domain Eukaryota; kingdom Metazoa; phylum Arthropoda; class Insecta; order Lepidoptera; family Pyralidae; genus Acrobasis; species Acrobasis suavella. The sequence continues at coordinate 7,173,089 of OW971956.1, forward strand.
GTTGGTCCCATATTAATTTGGTGAAGATATGATGAGCAACTTTGGACATATGGAAGAAACTCCTGAAAAAAATTTAAGTCTGTTGTTTCTATGTTTTGTTAAAAATTGAATTATTGCAGGTTTGTACCGTGCCCAACCCAATACAATTAAAAAGCAATTTTTTCCATACTTCAATTATTTACACCATAATTTATTATGTACACGGCAACCTTTGTAAATTCACACAGAGTACGCTGAAAGATGTCAGAAAAAAATATTTATTTATTAGCCTTTACACTGATTACTATACAATGTGTATTTTTTACACTTGTTCCAACGAAATGTGCGGATATTAGACGAAAAAAACGTTATCGACAAAAAACAAAAAAAAAATCGTTATGTTAGTTATTTAAAAAATCCAGGCACTTTAATTTTTCATTCAATTATTTTTTAACTAATCTCCTGTTTGGTATTGTTAATTATTTTTTACTTTCTTAACTTTGTAGTTTTCAAATGAGACAACTGTGAAGAAAATACGCCGTTTACTTAAGACGAAGTGGTAGCTAAAGTGGCGCCCTCATTTGAAATAAATTGTTTAAAACTAAATATGGTGATAATTAAAAATTCGATTTGTATAAATGTCTAGAAAGACCTTAAAACTATTTTATGAATAACCTTTGAAATTATTACTAATAGTCCGTCTAGTTTTAAAAACAGTTTTAAAGCTAGACGGACTGCCAATATTACTTTCAATGAGGGCGCCACTTTAGCTACCACTTCGTCTTAAAGAGAAAAAAAATAAAAATCAAACACGACCTTTAGAAAAATAATAATATTAAAGTGTTAATAAAGTTTTTTTTCGGTTTTTTATCGATAATATTTCATCTAATATCCGCAGGTTTCGTTTGATCAACTATAAAAATTACACATTGTAAAAAAAAATTTACATTTTTAGTTCGTTTTATTCTTCAGCATCAGCGCATCCTTAAGATGCATAAGCCCTCTTCCCCAACAGATGACATCTTTCTCTATCTCCTGTAAATCTGGTCCATAAAGGTCCAGCAATTTTTTTGAATTCATCCTACCATCCTTTATAGGGCCTACCGCTTCTTCTGTTTCTTTCGCGTTCGGACCATTGGGATACAATTTTGGTCCACTTTCGAGCCATATGGTTTCAGCTCGCAGTCTGTCCCTCCGGACGAATCTCAGCACTCCTTTTTATGCTTTGTTGGCATGTTCTCAATTGTATAAGTCTTTTAGATTGAGAGTCCATGTCTGGATATGTTAGGATTGGAAGTTTTATGCTTCGTTGGCGTTTGACGACCGCCAGAGGTTATGACTTCGATCCCCGGTCAGGGCATGTCGGAAAATGGCCTTTTTCAAATTGTCCTGGGTCTTGGATGTTTATCTATTTATATATTTGATATAAAATATTGAATCGTTGAGTAAGTATCCCATAACACAAGTCTCGAACTTACTTTGGGGGATATTAAATACCAGAAGAATTAATAAAGAGAATATAATGATTGCATTATTAATAACCATTGGGCAGAAGTGGCGTGTAAGGTCTCATGGGAGGGTTTAAATCTATTTAAAAGAACTCACCTACTCCTGCTCCAGCCAAGTACATAGCCGCAGGGCAACCAAGTCCGCCCGCCCCTACAACTAACACTTTGGCAGTGCATATCTTCTCCTGGCCGGGCACTCCGATATCTGACAGAAGGATCTGGCGGGAATATCTGTCAACATCACAATTTTAAGCATTAAAAACAGTGGTTAGATGAATCTAATGTCATTATCAGCCACAGGAAGTTCGAATCCCACAGGGAAGCATACTTTGTGAAAAGGTTTTTCCAGTTTGGTTAGGATATTGCAGGCTTGAATCACCTGATTATTCGAAAATAAAGATGATCAGTGTTTCGGAACGCACGTACAAACTGTGTACCGAACGCCATCTAGCGCTCACTCATCAAACCTATCCAAGGATTGGTTCTGCTCTACCCTTGCAGTTGTTCTGTGCAAAACAAGTACCTAACCTCATCAAATCGCCTAGGTTAGTTAGCGGACCCCGGGCTCTGAAGCATTACCGCTGAGGATGCAACCGGGACTACACTCGGAAGATGATGATGACAACCCAAGACCCAAAACCAATTTGAAAAAGGCCATTTCCTAACTTGCCCTGGCTGGGGATTGAACCCCCAAACTCCAAGTGCCAAAACACATAACAAATACAGGAGTTATAGTTTCCTCCGATGTTGCCCACATTCTTGAAAGATATTATATTTTTATTCTTAACCGATTTTCATGAATCCTACCTACCTAACAAGTATGCCCTTTCAAACAAAAAAGATTTTTCCAAATCCGTCCAGGCATCTTCGAATAATCGGAGAACATAAAAACAAGATGCAACGAATTGATAACGTCATCCTTTGTGCAAGTCGGTTAAAAATATAGCCTTTTTACATTGTGATAATATGTGAAATAATTTTTAAAATCGTATCAGTAGTTGTTGAGTTTATCCATTACAAAACTTTTCTCTACCATACCTAGCTCCCTAAATGAACATACTATTTTTAAACAGGGGAGTTCCCCCTGAAAAAACGTGCCTGGGTCACAGAATAAGTACTAGTACTCACGTAAAGAAGTCTCACTCAGAAAAGAAATTCAAAGAAATATCTACTCAATGTGGTTAGCCCTATGGTTTAATTTAGCTTGCATCAAAACTCAGCACCTCTTCGTTTAGATACCTAGACAGCCATTGCAAGCCAATTTCATTCCTATTACTCTGGACAATTCATATAACTGAATTTATCCACCCCAGAGTGGTCGCCGCGCGCATAGGTATATTTTCGATACTTTAACAGAGAGTGACACAGGCCTGCCTGGGTACACCTATGATAAGTATTGATGAAGGCAACTCTAAAGAAAGAAGCTTAGTTCAATCTCTATATTGTACTAAAATTCAAGAGACACGACAATAAAGAATATTTTATTTTTATTTTATTATTTTATCTACACCCATGCTATAAATCCTCTATAAAAGTTTCGGAAACAGTAAGCTTATTGCCAACATTAAAACAACCAGTGTCATAGTAACCATTATATCACCCAAACGAGTGTTATAATGTTTTACTAAATATCATTATGCATCTTAAACTTGATCCCTTCCTTACTCATCAAACAGCCACATTATGAATTTAAAAAAAAGAACATTGCCATATACACATGGTTCACTACTACAGCTCCATAATTTAAAAAAGGAACTTATTGGTCTGTAGAATTCACGTCATATCCAACCATTTTTTTTTTTTAATATTTTCTAATATCAACCAAAAATAATTTGCATTCCAATAATTTTACAATCTAAAAAGTAAATAATCACCATAATAAATAATTTCATCATTACCTATACATACATACACAGTTTGTATTAGACACTACGCAAATTAACTAACCAGGCATTTTTGACATAGAGTTCTTACAATACTGTACAACACCTTATGGATTTAGAACCTTTTATAAAGGATTCATATCATGGGTGTAGATAAAGTTTTGTATGCAACTGTAATAATAACTACTAAGTTACCTTTCAATAGCCCACTTAGGGAGTTTATCTCCATATTGAGTTTTGTTCACATCCACATCGAACAACTGGTACTGGTTGTCTGTTTGCTGGATAATGGTTGCTTGTTGCTGCAGAAATGTTTTAGAATTAATTTTAATAACTATATCTATATCACTGACATAGCACAGCAGATAAGCTCGTTGAAGTGGAGGGAGATTTAGTGAGACGAACCGACGGCCGATGGGGCAAACCAATTCTCGAATGGCAACCTCATTCCGGCAAGCAAAGCGTAGGACACCCACCTGCAAGGTGGTCCAGCCATTTTTCGCATATTTAAATTTATTTATATTTCATTTAAAGTTTATTAAGTATAGCTTTAATTTTATTTAAATTTATTTTTTTCTAATAAATACTTCATGCAAAAAAGCAAATGATAGGCTAGTTAAAAAAATTGGATTTAAAATCTCATCAATAAAGGTTATGGTTTGGTACATTGAATAGATATATTTTTTGTAAAATGAAGGATGTTACCTTCCTTTAATCATATGGTACTTCTTCAGTGCAACATTTGAGAGGAAAAACTAAATTTTTCATGATAAATATCGAAACAAAGCTGTGAATATTAAAAACAAACAAACTTGTATCAAATCCTTTCGAGTGGTATACAATTCTCTTTCTTTTGCGGCCAAGATTTGCCGCAATTCGGATATTTCCATCTCCATCTTGTTTAGTTGATCCATTTTCACTGTTAACTTAATAAAACTATAATAAATATGCTAAAATCCTAAATATATATTTCTCTTTAGTTTAATTTTTTTTTTTTGACGTTTGATGAGTTTGGTTTGTGGGTTTGATTGACAATGACAACACACTTTGACAGTTGAATGGACGACAGGAAAAAACGAAAAGCAAAAGAAAAAAGCAGCAAAAAAGAAAAAAATGCGGTAAAATGCTCTCTTGTTCTAGAGATTAATTTTTCGAAATTTTTCATTGCTATAATCGATAATCTGACTGAAATGATAGGATAATATTTAATAGAAAAATTAAGATGTCTGGCAATATTTAAAGAAATAATTTAAATATGGCAACCATTTATAAGTGAAATAGGTTATTCCTCATCTCGAGTGTCTCGAATAAAGAGTGTTTCACAATGGAGCTTATTACCTAATATTCACATTGCGGGACTTACCGGGACATACTAACTTTATTTTATTTTGACCCAGATATTTCAATGACCCTACTGCCGTCATAGTCACTAGTAGACTAGAAGTTTAAAAATGTAATTTATGAATGATACTCCTTGTGACCGCTAATTCATTTCACATGACCTTTCTTAGAGACAATGAACAATGAATTTAGGATGGCTTGAAGATGAGTAGACTGACTAGAGAATGGACACTCATGATATTTTTACGAAAAAAACTAGCCTAAACATTATTCCTACTAATATTATAAAAACACCTACTTTTAAATTTTAAATTAAATATGAAAGTTTAGATGTTTGTTACCCAGTCCCTTAAAAATCTGAGGTTTGCTTTGTGTAATCCACTTTAACAATTTAGGTACTCCACTTTAACGATTAAGGTACTATTACTGAGTAGCTGTAAAAATTTATTATGAGATACTTACTGTACCCACCGCAGCGCCGGATCTAGAGGGGGGCAAGCCGGGGCCCATGCCCCGGGCGGCGAAGTCAGAGGGGCGGCAAAAAGAAAATCGATACGGGATGGGAGCGGCGGCGTCTGGTTCTGGTTACTTTAAAGAAGAAAAGAAGTCGTCTACTTCTCAAAAATATACTGTTCAGGTACTAGTAATCAAGTAGGCGGCAAAACTAAGTAGGGAGCGGCATATTCACATATTTTGGTCCGCCTCAAAATAATTCCAGATCCGCTACTGACCCACCGCAGGCTGTGGATGATGGCTGAACAAGTTACTTACTTACTTAAATCATTTTTAGTTTGAATCGCTGAAAGTCCAACAGTGTAATATGTTTAGAAAGGTACCTAATTAGATCTTGGAAAAACCTTTGACAATAATTTATTTAAGACTCGGATAGCAACTCTAGTTCGCTGTAATTAGTAATAGATGTGCATGTGCATGTATCTTTATGATGTAGGTATAAATATCACAAAATCAACGCAAGAAATAAACGCGTGGCTTTCCTAGTTTATTTGTACTATCGTGCGTGTTAACTTTGTAAGCCTTCATTGTTTTGTGCCTTATAAAATAACTGATACGGTAGGTTTGTACAAAAATGTTAATGCTAGTGAGTTAAAATAAATGCATTATGCAATCCATAGCCCATAGCACACACATTGTGATGATGACTCATTCAATTAATTTACTTGATGTTGTTTAAAGTTATTTAATGAAAGGGTAGAGTCCTAATAGTCCATTTTTTGTTGCTAAACGTAAAGGTACCTAAACATGAATGGATGGAGGCATAATAATATAAGAAACCTGAATTTTTAGATTCTTAAATCGCCTTATGTAGTAGTAAAGAGCATACTCATGAGAGTTTATGAAAATGTTGAATTATTTACAATGCCTGCCTCCATATTATTTTCTCAAGTTTAAGATTTAAGACAATTGCAATAGCATTTATTTTAGCTTGTTTGTAATTAATCAAAATATCAATGATTTATTATTGTAGAGATAATGTGTTTCCCTCATTGTAACAAATAGAAATAGAAAAGAAATGGAGGTATTTTCATTTATCAGAATAATTAAGATCTTTGAGAATATCAATGCGTATACGTATCAAGCCAAATGGTTTGTTTATCTTTTTCTGATAAGAAAACGAAGAAATAACGTTCATCATCATCATCATCATTTCAGCAGCATAACGTCCACTGCAGGACATAGGCCTCTCCCAACGATTACCAAAATGACCGATCTAGAGCGGCCTGCATCCAGCGCTTTCCAGCGACCTTATAACAATAATAATATTAATAACATTCATAATATTCGTTTATTTCACTCATACATACAGCGGTGGTTTACTTGATTAAATCTATTTCAGAGCATAATACATTGGATAAAGTTACTTACTTAAAACCGTACTTCACATATGTAAATATAACTAAAACATGATACCTTTAAACAAACCGATGGAAACAAAGAATCCTTAAATAAATAAAAGTAACCTCAGTTGAATTGGAAAATTTCCTCTATATGTATTTTAAAAAGCAATAATACAATAAATACAGTGGACCCCCGGTAGACCGACAAATATTTTGCAGGGCAGTGTCGAACTATCGAATTTGTCGGATTATAGAGTGCTGCCTAAGACCCCCTATAGTCCGATTTTTTTTACAAAAGAGTACGTTTAATCCGACAAATTACAGATCCAATGATAAGAGTTTTTATATTATATATGTATCACATTTTTCTTTAATTGTCAGTGTTTTGTGCTTTCGCTTCTGAGCTTGTGACGACATTACTAGGTACGTATACGTAATACACAATGAATAAACAGTAAACAATGAACACCGCTATCCTCATCGCATGTAGTCAAATTCAAACTAAGCAATCAGAATCAAAACAATACCCTACGCATCGAGCACAATAGTGATGGTGCGTACAAGTTGTAACTTGTTCAATCATACATTAGCGAATATTATCAAAAAAATATTCAGTAATAAATAAAATAGACCATGTCGGATTACAAGGGATGCCGGATTAGACAGGGGCCGGATTACCGGGGGTCCACTGTAGTTATAATGTAATTACATCTCTCATTATTCAATTCAAGTATTGTACTCGTAATGCTGACTTATTTTACCATTTCAAACCGCAGTTATACATACAATTCAATTATTCATTTTAATAATTAATTAGTATAAAATATAATAATGTACGTGTACAATAAATTGCCGTCTTCATCTTTCACTAAATAAAGCCGGGGTCGATTGATCCAATACCATATCAAGCCATAGCCAGTAAATTATAGATATCATGTGCCATAGCCTATGTTGACACATATATATATATCAGTTAAGCTGCCCTGTCCTTACAAAACGATCAAATCTCTGTCTAGCCAAAAAATTGTTCAATCTGTCTTTGTTGCAATCTTCTGTTAAAATCACTGGATCAAATTTTACTGGAATTTCTTTCTTTCTTTGAGATCCACAGTCCAAAATCAGCTTCTTTTTACAATGAGCGTATTTCTCCATTCGTTCTTTCTTCTTCACAAGTCTGTCCATAATTTGGGGGAGCACAAGTTTCTTTTCATCTAAAGTTGGACCTTTAGTGTAATTTATTGCGATACTATCTTCGACAGAAATTCTTGTTTTATTGTACTTCTTTTTGTCAAATGTAATAGTTTCAATAATAAATTTATTTTCGTTTGCATATAGAAAATCTTTTGGATTGTAATATTTAAGCACATTGCAATACTTAGTTTTACTTTTTAATAAATGTTCAATATGTTGCCTTATTTCTTCATATGGAGTTGGCTTTTCAAAAATCTCTTTTGATGAAAATAATTGTGATAGATTGGTTGACGATAATGTGGTTGTGGGTGCGAACATAGGTTCAACTCTATTGATTTTTGATATAGCGCCTAAATCAGTTCTTTTATTTATTTCAACATAAAGTGGAGTTGCATACTTCAGTTTGTTCGTTTCCGGTAGACAGCTTAAATCTTTTTCTTCCTTCATTTCATTTTTAGACTTTGATGTGACTTGAGGTTCAGTTCGGATTATTTTTGGTATTTCAAAACCTGCCTTATTTACTTTACTTTCATCAAAAATGTTATTGTTCTTACAATTATTAACCCCATATTTGTCATTGTGCACTACTAATCTCTGGATATGACTTGACAACAAGTCATCAATTAAATCTTCATCAGTGTCATTAGTCAGTTCTAATTTTGGAATGGTTAATTCATCTTTGTTATAAAAATATTTTGAATCGAATAAATTATATTCTCTGTGATCTACTTTTTCTGCATTTGAAGCTGTATTTAAATAATTTTCGTCATAAGTTTTGTGAAAATCTTTTAAAACTGCATATTTATCAATATTGTCTGATGTTTCTTTCGTTGTTTCATTATTGTTTTTTAATTCTAATGGATCGAATACTACTTTATCAACAGATGTATGTTGTAAACTTAAGGTTTGGGGATTAACTGATATATCTTCATACAGATCTATTACACTCAATTCTCTCTTAAAGTTCACATCAGATTTTAAAGATGTTTTATTAATATTACTCCAACTAGTATCTGTATCGAAATCTATTAAATTTTGCTCTTCTTTTTCTTTGGTATTGTTATTTTCTTTAGGTGTTAAAACAATATAGACATCATAATTTCTTTTAAGTTTTGGTGGAATAATGTCGATAATATCAGCTACGTTTTTTGAAGTCGATGGAGAGCCACTCATAGTGTGTTTTAGTCTGAAAAAGAAAAATAAATAAATGTTTATTTTATAATTTTCAGATATTAAGAGTTAAGATGGAGGACACTGATATTGTCATAACTATTGTAAATAAAACGTCCCAGTAAAACAAATATTAGGACATTATGAACATCGTTATATCTTCCGGGATAGATAGAGCCAAAGCCCACTCTGATGATCCAGATTCTTGCCCTAATCGGCATTAAAGATCTGAGCAGTAAAGCAACTGATACATTCTAAATAGGTTTTTTTTTATCTCCCGGACCAGCATGGAAGAACTTGTTTATATATCACTATAAATTTATAATATGTAATAACATATGTATATCCTCCATGGCGTAGTGCTCACCATGCTATTCCGCCACCCAGAGATCGCGGGTTCGATCCCCGGTCAGGGCAAGTTGGTAAATGGCCTTTCACCAATTGTCGGTCTTCGATATTTATCTATTTAAAGTGGAAGGGACTTACATGCCCGTAATAAATCAAACCACGGGCTATACTAGATCAATGTAACGGATACGCAGGGCGCCGCCTCCGCCCTCCATTATTCGTGGTGCCCAGCTCTCGCACACAGCTACTGAAAAACAACGCCGCTAACACGGACGCTGCGCACGCTTAACCAAATCGCAGCGAGAATTGATATTTTTACCTATTCTCTGAACGAATTGACAAGAGTTGCATTAAGTGTTTTGTTTTATAATTAATTATATTCGTGCTTGTCTATCATATTGGTGAAAACTGTTACGATAGATTTAAGCCATTATTACACATAAATAAATAAATATAGTATAATGAAATTAATTTAACAGCCAAAACACTAAATAAAATTTCGGCATGTCCATACAAAAGTGTGTAGCCGCCCGGGCTAATTTGTAAAGGAATGACGATTTTTCTTTAGTTTTTTTTATTGTAATTTTTATTTCATTATACTATAGTGATCTAGTATAGCTTGTGGTTCGATTTATTACTGGTATGTCCCTTCCTGTTGTAAATGTTATAAAATATGGTATCGTTGAGTTAGTATCCCATAATACAAGTTTCGAACTTACTTTGGAACTAGGTCAATCAGTGTAATTTGTTCCTGTATATTTATTTATATGTATATGCATTTTATTATGACTTTATGTCTACATATACCTACTAAAATAAAGTGAAGTACTTAGTAATACCAATCTAAGAATTAAGACATCGACACAACCCATTTAAGATTGTGGTGCCCAGCTCTCGCACTATCTATAAATCTATAAATTACTTCATTACAGCTCATATGGCCATAAAGGAATTTTAATAAGGAGGATTTGCCCTTAATTCCTACACTGGGCTCGCGGGTTGGTGATCACACTGACAGTATAGTCGTAGCACAAATGACACCGCTGTTGTTTGTCAGTGTTATTTGGAAGTACAACTATGTTCTTTTATCACCTTTTACGATCCCCTGGTAGAGAAAAACACGCCCATTTATAATTTACTTAAAGCCCGGCTTCGCATGGGTATGTAGGTATAATTGTAAACCTTTTCCGAGAAATGCTCTACACGTTAGTGCAAACCACATAAAAATATTGGGTATATTAAGACAGACAGACAAGTGTTTAATAATAATAAATTGTTTATTTATTTTCTTCACAATTAAGCTTAATATTGTATGCGTCGGATGAGTTCAATTTGTAATAATTCAAGTGTAGGTAGGTACTGGTTGGTATATATTAATGGATTTAAATGTGTTAATTACCTAAAAAGTATAGATATTAAATATGTAATAAGGGGAATAAAATGCAAATTATTTTTTTATAAATAACACTTAGGTGTCTTAAAAAAGTCGACTTATTTATTTTAAAATAACTTAATCTACTTAATATCACTATTTTCTTTATGTTATTGCTATAGCAAAAATATTAACGGAGCTTGTATCAGTTTTTTAAATTATGTGTTTTTGCCCGACATTTATTTGGCCAGAAACTCATTTTTACCCTACGTCATGTATATGCACATTAATGTAATTTTTTTCCCTCGGACTAAGTAGGTCATTAAAATCTGATTAATTATCTACAATTATCAATATCAATACTGATAAGGTGACAAATTATACTACAAAGAGCTTAACATTTTCTTCAATATACTGAGTTTGGATAACTCAACTCCAGACAACCTGGGGAAATAACTTTTTAAAAAACTGCATGGCAAGCTGACATTGTTACAAGACTTTTATAGGAATGTAAGAAGACGAGGGCCTTACAGCTTTTGCGATGTTGAGTTTTGTCTTTAACATTTCAATTTTTTCTGCTTAACTCGTTCTTTGAGCAATGCAGATTTATTTATTTCTATCATCACTATCCACTCTACAGCCTTAAATCTACGTCTACAAGACCCCTTTAAAATAAATATTAGGTATCAATTTTCAGTTGGTAGGTATTTCTTTGATAAAACACTCGTAAGTACCTACGTTAAGTATTGATTTTTAAATATTCAAAATTGCAAAAATATGATTTATTAAATATAGCATCATACATATCCATTAAAATCATTTACAAACAATCTTATTTATCAACGCAAAAATCACCAAACAATAATATCAAGACATTGAAATATGAGTGAATGTATTATTTATTTTAAAAGGTATAGGGAGATTATATACTATACCTTATTCTAAAAAGTTGAATCTACCTGCTGTATCCCTGTGTTCTCTACATATACTAATCAAATGTCTACATATATGAATCAAAGTGGTCCGTCTGTCACAAATGTCACAATTCAAGTCAAGTGCAAAAACAGTCTTAAAAAATATTACTTTTCAAAACCAAAACACAACCTTATACTTTGGCTAATAAGTGCCAAATTAGATTGTACCACATAAGTATATAAAAACAAAGTGGATTTGTATGAGGCTCTAAAATAGAAATGCTTCCATTTAAAAGGGTTAATTTAAAAGTCATACCTTGAAGTTTATTCTACCAGTTAAATCCAGTGTTTACAATAATTATATTAAGCACCTAAATATGGTTTTGGCGTTATCCAAAATGCTAATGATAACAAGTCACACGTCACATCACCGCACTCTGAGCCGGTTCATTCTATAATCTGTTACTATAACCACAGATGAAAGAGAATTAAAATGATTGGCGCTTTGCGGACTGACTTAGCTCTTCCTCGCGCGTGCCATTGCCATGCCATAGCATGGCAACTCGACTGTATTAAGTAAGTAAAAAAAATAATAATTGCAATTTAAGAGTTCATGAACATGTGACTTGCTTTGTACTTAACAGAACTTTTAAAGCCAATTTTGTTCTTTTAATCAATAGCTCTGTATCATAAATTGTATGCCGAGTGCAATATTATTCGGTAGGTTAAATAAGAGCATTCGGTACGATCCGTACGATACTACGGTTACCTACTTATAGACTAACAAAGTATACTTATTTGTAATGTACTACTTTCTTGTGCTTAACAAAGCTACATCAAAATAATGCGCGATTCCATAATAAAACCTTAAAACAGTAAAAGAAGTAATAATAAATATGAAATTACATGAAAGTTTTTATGAATTACGAGTACATTCGAGTAATAGCTTATTATTTAGAAATATATTTTATTGCTTATTATTTATATATTTTCTTTCAAACACCGATCGTCCGGACCACAGACTAGGGAGCAGATACTATACTAGTATGTCCGGACTCGACCGCAAGATCAATTGAATTCAATTGTGTCTGTTATTTAATGTGCTTGACGGGTCAATACATACCCGTCCACTCAGAAAGTATTGCGAAAAAAGGTTTTACTACAGTTACAAATCTATTTTGAAAATATAATTATTTATAAGTAAAAATAGGTACGTTCCATTTTTTCAATCCCTCCGAATTTTTTGCGGACTACCTAATTCAAACTATCGTGTCTCATTGAAAAATGGATCTGAGCCGAGAACGTTTTCGCGCAGTGATCTTTTACGATTTCAAGTGTCGCCTGAATCCGGATTAATCGTACGATATGCTTCTAATGGCCTTTATGGGTGAAGGCCCTTCCAAGGCAATCGTGTATAGTTGGTATAACGAATTCAAGTGCGGTCGAATAACTTTGGTGGATGAGGAAAGAAGTGGTCGCCCTTTGACGGCTGTTACGGAAGAAAACGTGCTAGCAGTGAAAAATTTCATCCACGATATCCACAATAGGCGAGTTACGTATCAGGAGATTCAGCACATCCTGCAGATTGGATCAGGAAGTGTTCACGAGATTCTACATGTGCATCTTCGCGTGAGGAGGATAGTTTCACGATAGGTGCCGCACAACCTAGAAGCAAGCCCAGGTGGAATGGTGCCGCGATATGATAAACAAATTTGAAGCAAGCTCGTCTCGGCATGTTTACGACATCATTACAGGTGATGATTCCTGGATTTATCAATACGATCCAGAAACGACGCACCAGTCAACGGTTTGGGTGTTTCAAAACGAACCAACGCCTATTAAAGTGAAGCGATCAAGAAGCGGGGGGAAGATTTCGCTAGCAAGTGTTTTCAATTTGACTGGTTACTTGGTATGAATTCCTTTACGGAATCAAAGAAGCATCAACGCCGAATGGTAAACTACCAAATGCTTGAAGTTTTCTCTGTTGTGAGCAACAAGCCACCAAACACAAGGCTCCGCGGGCTACTGCTCCACCACGACAAGGCGCCCACCCACACCACGCTCAAAACGAGAGACTTACTGGACAGCACGCCGGTCAAACTCCTGGGTCACCCTCCTTGTGATTTCTTTTTATTCCCAAAAATAAAAAATCAGCTTAAAGGGATACAATTTTCATCGCCGGAAGATGCGCTGTCAGCGTTTGAGCAGGCTATAAACAAGGTGCCTGCAGCGGACTGGAAAAAGTGTTTTTAAAATTGGTTCAGACGCATGAAACTTTGTACAGAGGCTGGTGGAGAGTACTTTGAAAACATTAAAAAAAGGATACCATCAGAACCCAATTTTTTTATTTTCGCAAAACTTTCTGAGTGTCCCACCCACGTAGTTTACCTTAAATTCCGAAAACGGTGAGGATCCCGTGGTATTGTAAAATTTGTGAACATTGATCAACTTTTTGAAATTTTGAACATGCCACAACGAACGAAATAAAACGATTTTACATAAATATGTCTATCTCACTCGCATAAACTCTATTTTCTATGGCAAATGTATAGGGGACATTAAGATACGGACTTTGACATCACCAGTCCATATCAGACTTCTCTTTTAATTGGAACTTTTAAGTATCACATGTGCGTCGCTGATTAAGATATTTTTATAAATTATTTTGTAAGTTTTTGTTTACTGTGATTAATAAGGATTTTAGTAAAGAAAATAAAAAAACTTGCGTATTCCCTAGTGAACCATCCCAATTGATCGTTTTGGAAATACTAGTGGGAGGCTTATGCGGACTTCCCACGGCTAATGATCATAATATTAATTAATATTTTTTGTATGTTCTTATAACGTTTATATTTCATATCGATTATGGATTGAAAAATTCTTTAATCATGTTAATCCCAACACTAAAACAGCTGCCAAACTAGAAGTAAATTATAGCGTTTTTTTAACAACTGTCAAATCGAAAGGTTCTTGACCGGTTGTGTTTTGTAGAATTTTTGCGAATTCTTTGCTAATTTGACTCGATTTTACTTCTAGTGACTTAATTTACCGTCTTCGAAAGCTGTTTGTTTGCTTGTGTTTAATTCAAAATTTTTTTGGCAATGTGACTTCCAGGAAAATTCACTTTTTCTGTTAAACAAGCCATCGGAGAGGTATGTATATTAGATTTTGAATTGGATTCATCTACAACTTGGATCATGTAAAGCGGTGTGACCTCAGAAACAGTATCAAAATATTGTAATAAAGCCTTTCTACCTGTGTAGAAAATTTCCTCGGCAATAATGTCACGATACGTAGAAGATTCAAATTACTGAACGATTGTTGCATTCTTTGTTTGCCGTTGATATTTTTTTTCTAAATTGTGATTGATGACCTCCGTTTCGTAATGATAAACACGCTAGTCCGCAACTGGTTATTTCCAGCCAGGGTAAGTTGGAAAACCTCTTACAAATTGTCTAGTGTTTAATTTCTTTTATGTCATCATTATCATCTCCCACGCCATTTCCCTACTTGAAAACGACTCTATATGTCATGACCTTCCTTCTGTCTTCTTTTTGTTGAGTCAAAATGGTTCTAACGTACGAGTATGTTGTTATTAATAGTTATCTCTCACACTAGCCTCCCATTTCCTTCATATCTGTGCTTATCACATTCTTTCCACACCTTTCTCAGTTTTGGCAGACCTAACGCCACATGGCATTCTTTGTAGGGAAAGTAACCTCGACTTGAGAATAATGAATTGAATTGAGGTCTCGTCACAAAATTTTATCACAAGATTGAGTCATTCGAGATTAATATATATGGACGAATTACACTGATTGAGCTAGCCCCAAAGTAAGTTGGAGACTTGTGTTATGGAATACTAACGCAACAATACTATATTTTATAACGAATACATATACACATGTATCGATAAACACCCAAGACCCAGGTTATTCTGAAAAAGAATTATTTTCCATCTTGACCTGACTGGGCCTTGAACCCGTGACCTCTGGTGTGACAGCGCAGCATGGTGACCACTAGGCCACAGAGGTCGACAAAAAAGCCTTCCTCTTCCTCTACAGCCATCTACCTCCAGAAGCTAGTGAATAATGAAATAAGAAATTGACTCAAATATCGTGTTTCAGATGATGGAAAGCAACTGCTCCCGGTTCACGGCGGCCGAGGGTGGCGCCCGGCTGGCGGCGGCAGCTGGGGAAAGGAACATACTAGCCGTGGAGTACCCAGCGTTCATATCCACGAGGCTGGTCTGCGAGCAAGCTTACAGCATCAGAGGGTAAGATTCTGGAAATAAAAACAATTTTCTTTCAGGTGCTATGCTTTTAGAAAAAAATTTTGACGAATTGATACACTGGTTTACAACAAAAAATACCCACGCATGAAACTGATGTGTATTTATAGAATAAACCATCCCTAGTTCGATACTGAAGTAGAAAAAAAATCAGCACGTCCCATTTTAAAAATATTTATTAAAAAAGATTTGCAAAGTTTTTGCTTAGATAAACAATAAAAGGATTAAAAATGACTCAAAGTTCTTCTTCTTTTATGCTGGTCCGATTTAGTTTCTCTTTAGATAGTCCAGCAGTAATCGGCCAACATATTTTTGTCCCAAAAACCTTGGTACCTCTCTTCAAATACTTTAAATCTTGATGGAAACATTTGTCATGCTCCTTACTAACGATTCCCAGGCTTTCAGGAGAAAAATCCAAGTGTGAGTGCAAAAAATGGATTTTAAGCGACATATGCACTCCCATTTTGTATTAGTTTTGTGTTTTTTTAATAGCCAGATGTAGTGTCCCACTGCTGGGCAACGGCCCCCCCTCTTCTCTCCATCTCACGTTTTACCGATTCTGTAACATTTCTTTTCTTTTTTTGTTTTGATAAATTTACCGCAAATGTAACAAAAACTACTCAGGCTTAATTTACACTGTCTAGAAGATATATTAAAAAGGAAATCACTTTCACCAATTACTTTAATCTTACAATATTCTAGTAACAAACTAGAATCGACATATGAATTCGTATAAAACAACATGAGGGTATATTTAAAAACGTGACGTGATAAAAATATATGGCGTTTGTAATAATAATATGAGGGTAGATACAAATCAAATTTACTAGAAATTATCTATGGGTATTGAAAATAATAAAAATTTGTAAACAAGTGTAATTTTTTCTCTTTTGCTCTAGCAAATGACGGTTACGGGAACGGGAATGGGAACGGGAATGGGAACGGGAACGGGGACGGGAGCAGGAACGGGAGCAGGATATTATAACACAATTTATAACGTAAAAAATAAAAGATCCTATTAGAACCATTTTCGACTTCTACGCAGACGAAGTCGCGGGTTACAGCTAGTATTGTATATGTTTGATCTTTAGCACACTACTGCAATACGGCTTGATGGATATCAGCATTAGCTTAACCCTTAGATATCTTGAAGCATCATTGCTTTTCAACATAATTCATAATACAATTGACTCCTGTGACATTGTAAGTAAATTATTATTTGCTGTCCCAAGAAAATGTATCAGACGTACAGTTCGCTCCCGACCGCTCTTTTCTTTAGTTACGTGTCGAACAAATTCTGGTCTTCGCTCACCAGTGCGTCGTATGGTTGAGTCACACAATATATTGTTTAACGAAAATATAGACATATTCGCAGACAAGCTATATGAATATAAGAAATCAATTTTTATAGTATTAAGAGAACTAGATATGAAGCCTTGTAATTAATTATTCACTCAATCATTTATTTTTCTGTCTTGTAAATCGTTTGCTATTTGTTCCTTTAATGTTTTATTGATAATTTTTTCAAATATTCTTTCTTATCGTTTATCCGATTTATAAGTACTTCTAGTGGCAACTTATTTTATAGTATGCATATAATTTAAGCTGTGAATAACGTTGTGGGTTATGTAATTAATAACACATATATATTCAATATTGTATCTGTAAGATAACTAATACACTATTATGTAACTGTTTGTTATTCCGTAATAAAAAAAAAAAAAAAAAAAAAAAAAAAAAAACCCTTCGGCGTCGTCCTAATTGATAACGATCGTACGAGTCACTGATGCGATTTTGTCGCATGACGAAATTAAACACACACACTAAATGTGTCCTAATTAATGGCCTATACACAAAACTGCGAATCGGCGCGATGCGAATTTGCAACGCAGGAAACTGTGACGCAAATTGCTGCGATGCAATTTCGTGCGGCAAGGCGTCTCCCTTCCTCGGTTTGGGAAAGATCGTGAGAATCAATTTGCAAGTTCTTGCGATGCGTCGTGCGAGTTCGTAGAGTTTTACGAAGCGACTTCGCATCGCAGTTTTGTAAACAAGCCCTAAAGCTCGCAAGTCATCGCACGAGCATAATAAATGCTTTTAATCGTGCGATCTCGGAATCAAAGCTACAAATATCTTTTGAGTGTCCCAATTGGTAACCGCGTCATCGCGCGAGCACAACTATCCGAAGGGGCGAGGATGGAGGGGTTGCGCTCAAAATAATGATTGAAAAATTCACCACGGTGACTTCTGAATCTATAAAGTATATTATGTTTTCTACTTGTCACTTGCAATTTTCAAAGCAATATTGCCTGACAGCAAAAACTGTGCATCTCTGTAGACAGCATAGCATCGCGCGATGGACATTGCAGGGTCTATTAGGATAGGACGATCAACGCATCGTTTGCTCGTACGATCTTAAGCCAATTAGGACGACGCCTTAGCCAGGCGTCGCAGGTATAATTTTTTAATATGTTTTGAACTTTATGTCAAAAGCATAGGGTTCAAATTCAATATGGTACCTATTCGACCACTGCCAGGCTAAGAAATGGTACCTGTGTACATATTTTTGGAAATTGTTCACGCGTTCCGTTTTCTACAAGCTTTTATTTAGTTTCACCTGTCCCGTTGTGTTGTGTGTCTGTCAGTAAGCAAATCAAAGTTAAATTTGACCCATACTTCCTGGTTTCCGATTGAGCTGAAATTTTGCACGCATTTGAATATTGCGTGACAATGCAATATTATGACATGGAGCTGATCTGATGATGGAGCTGAAAGGTGGTCTTAAAAACTATGTAATGAAACGACACAACCCCATCGAGTTTGGGCTTATTATAATTGTCTTGATATCTACTTAGGCCTCACAATAAAAATGTGTATAAAAAAAATTTTTTTTTTCATAAATCTTATTTTAACCGACTTTAAAAAAGGAGAAGGTTATAAAATCGCCCCATATGAGTTTCTTTTTGTATGTTTGTTACGTGATATCTTCGCCACATGTGAACCGATTTTGATGTATTTTTTTTAATTGAAAGCTTTTGTACCATGTTGGTCCCATATTCATATGGTGAAGATATGATTTGGAGAGGAAGAAACTCCTGAAAGAAAATGAAGTTATGTTTTTTTTTATTTTTATTTTATTATTAAAATAATTTGTTACTTATTGCAGTTCACTATTCGACGGCAGCAAGCGCTCCGTGCACATCGCCCGAACGTCCCGAGTGGAGGCCATAGCGTACGACTACCGCACCTTAACAGACCTGGTTGTAGCTCACGCTACTAAATACGAAGATGTTTATGATTGGTTCGCTGAGTTGGATAAGAAAGAGGTACAAACATCTTTATAAGTGAGATATGCTTAAATAAGTTTAGAAAAGCCAAAAGTGCACGCCTCATAAGCGGAGCGTAAAAACCGATCAAGGGAAAGGGCGATAAGCATGTTAATGTTGGACTAGTCGCGGGCTCGAACTCACAGGTGGGCGCGGCCTAAAAGCTTGCTGTCTCACCGAACATTGTGTTCGGGCGAAGCAGTGATGTGTAATGCACGATAATTCATTGTAAACCGAGCGCGTAAAAATATACGTAAAGTCCTTTGGGAAAAGGGGTTTTATGCAAAAACTACTAATCAGTTACAAATAAAGGTAATTTAAATCATTGATATTAAGCTGTGAGGTGTGGACTTTGTTTTGTAGATTTTACACTTCTTTTATAACTTATTTACGCCGAAATGTTGCGTAAAATTAGCTAAAAAAAATATATAGCAAGATAGCTTATAACTTTTTAATGGATATTCATTTTACTATTCTGTGTCCATACAGACAAAATTTATAATGAGACAAAACGATTGTACATGCAAAGTTTAACTTTGCATGTTGTTGAAGTGTTAAAACCTTCTTTTTATATTGCTTTTTATACGAAAAAGTATTTCGTGCTGTCAATAGTGACAAGAAAAAGTAAGACAAGAATAAACGATATTTAGAACTAAACATATTTTATTTATGTTATAAGACTTAAGAGGCTATAAGATACAAGATATATAAAATTATACAGTCCAATTCAAGTCGATAAGTTATGCGGTTATTCATTTCCTTCGAGAACCGTGAACACTGAGTCAGCATTGCAATTTCAATTACCCAAGCAAAGAAGTGAAGTTATTGAACATATTCGAAATAAGAGTATATGATTACCTACTTCTGAAGGTAGAGCATCGCTTGAGAGTATTCATATTTAATAAAAGTGACGGAAAAATTCTGCGATGTAATAAGGTAGTTGCCGAAAATTTTCAAATAATAGGGATGGTGTCGGAATAAATATCTGGATAAACTGTAAGTACGATTGAACTAATAAACAAAAGTGAAAAGTGAATAAAGGTGAACATTGAGATGGAACAATTAAAAAACGTTTAGTTATTTATTTTTTGTTGATATTTTCTTTGGATTTTGCTATTCTAATTATATGTTATACAGTTATAGTTTATACAGATTTTCCTTGGCCAAATAATTAATTTATATTTTATTTTACAATTCCGTTTGTAAACCAAATTTTCATAATGGAGGGCTGGTTAAATTGTCAAAGCGATATTAAAGAAAGAATTAATAAAGCTTACATAAATTTTAAAAAGTCACCAAAGGACAGAATTACTGATGTTTACATTGAGACACGTCTTGTAAATTTAGAAGAATTATGGGGAACATTTAAAACTACACATGAACAGATTGTAAAAGAATATAAAAGAGAAGAAATACTAGATAGTTCGTATGCCAAGGAAGATCTGTACCAACAAACTGAAGAACTTTTTATAGAATACAAAACTGCATTGAACTTAAAGTTGAAAACATTTGGTTCTAAGTATGATAAAGATTCTACAAATAAAGATACTTTAAATGAAAATGGAACAACAAAGTCGGCAGTAAGATTGCCTAAAATAACAATTCCAATTTTTTCGGGAAAATACAATGAATGGACATCTTTTAGAGACATGTTTGTGTCGTTAATTCATGCTAATCCGTCTATTGATGATGTCCAGAAGTTACACTACTTAAAGGCTCACTTGAGTGGTGAGGCGGAACAATTAATACGCCAAACCCCAATTACTGCTGCTAACTATGTACAATGTTGGAATCAGTTACATGATAGATACAATAATAAAAAATATTTAGCAAATTGCATTTTGAAACGATTATTTAGTCAACGTAGTACTTTAGTTGAATCAGCAGCTGCTTTAAAAGATCTTTTGGATACGACATCTGACTGCCTATTTGCATTAAAGAATTTAGGAATTGATGTTAGTTCATGGGATATAATTGTTATACACATAGTTGGGTACAAATTAGATATGGAAACCAGGAAACAGTGGGAGTTGAAAATATCAGCTGATATGTCAACAGAGTTACCAACATATGCTCAATTTTCAGACTTTTTACAAAGCAGATTCCGAGCTTTAGAGTGTATTGATTCAAGGCAGAGACCTTCAACTTCCACTGGTATAACAAGATCATTCCATGTAAGTAATACGTTTGAGTGTGAGTTTTGCTCAGAGAATCACAAATTGGGTGTATGCAAAGGGTTTTGCGCTTTGGATGTCTATAAGCGTTATGAGTTCATATCAAAAAATAGGTTATGTTTTAATTGTTTTGGTAATAACCATTCTGCCAAGTATTGTCGCATCGCACCTTTATGCAAAACTTGCAAAAGAAAACACAATACATTGCTGCATTCTGCGGTTTCGGACTCGGTTGTTGATAGTACTAAAGTTGATAATAAAGCCTTAACCGTAGTAATGGATAACGCGAATACTCCTGTAGCAGAAGCAGCAGCTTCTAATAATGATGATGAATGTCAAGTTGTTTCTTGTTTCGCTTCGGGTGAAATGTCCTTAAATAGTCAAGTATTGCTTGCGACAGCTGTTGTACAAGCTGAAACAACTTTTGGAGAGAGTCAAATGATTAGGGCTTTACTAGATCAAGGATCTCAAGCCTCTTTTGTGACAGAAGCAACTGTGCAATACCTAGGAATTCGTAAGTTTCCAGTAAAGGGATTTATATCTGGTTTAGAGGGAAATAAAAATATTACAGCTAAATATATGGTACAACTTAAGATTCGTTCAAGAATTAACTATGACATTATTATTACTGTTCAAGCATACGTGTTAAAGGCAATCACTTCTCTTTTGCCAAATAAAAAGGTCATTCCGGTTGAATGGTTGGACTTAAACAAATTACAGCTGGCAGATCCTCAGTATCATACTCCCAACAAAATTGATCTGTTGTTAGGAGCTGAAGTGTATGGGCAAATAATACAAGAAGGAGTATTAAAGGCACCTAATGGCTCCTTAATAGCACAATCGACCTCATTTGGGTGGGTTCTTTCTGGAGTTACTGATAAACAAGGCTATAATGTTAATAATGTTATTACCATGCACGTGTGTACCCCTGACAATAATTTTCTTAAGAAATTTTGGGAGTTAGAATCTGATTCAAATACATCTCGTCTGATGACCGAAGAAGAAACTTTATGCGAGGAATTTTATTCTAAAACTACACGACGTGATTCAGATGGTAGATATATAGTTCAACTGCCATTTAAAATGGAATTTTCTGAAAAGGTGAATGGAGATTCGAAGCAAGTAGCTTTGAAAAGATTAAGAGGATTAATAAAGCGATTCGATAAGAATGAAGATTTAAAGATAAAGTATACACAAGTAATTGATGAATATGTACAAATGAAACACATGGAAAAGATACCAGACAAAGAAAAAGATAAAAAAGAATGTTTTTATTTGCCCCATCACGCTGTGATTAAAGAGGACAGAGATACAACGAAGCTTCGTGTTGTATTTGATGCTTCAGCAAAAAATTACAACGGAGTATCATTAAATGATATGTTAATGATTGGACCCAGTTTACAACCACTCTTGCGTCATTTAATAATGCGCTGGAGAACGCATAAAATATGTTTAGCCGCTGACATTGTTAAGATGTATCGGCAAATAAAGGTATCTGAAGATGATGCTGATTTTCAGCGTCTAATTTGGAGCAATGAAAAAAACAATGCAATACAAGAATATAGACTAACAAGAGTTACATTTGGAACTGCAGCTGCTCCATATTTAGCCGTAAAAACACTACAACAAGTGGCGATAGATGAAGGCCCTAATTATAATCAAGTAGCAGATATAGTAAAGAATGATTTCTATATGGATGATCTATTAACTGGATGTGATACAGTAGAACAAGGAGTTACAATTTATGAACAGATGAATAAGTTACTGAAGAAAGGGGGTTTTGAACTACAAAAATGGATGACAAATAATGATGACCTTTTAAATAAAATAAAACAAGAAGATGTAGAAGCTTTAAAAGGATTGAAGTTGAAAACTGATGCCATTGTAAAGTTACTAGGTTTAACCTGGGATCGTTGCGCTGATGTCTTCAAATATTCGGTAGATTTACCAAAGGAATCTGGTCCAGTAACAAAAAGGAAAATTATATCCGAAATAACAATGTTATACGATCCTTTGGGCTGGATAGCACCTAGTGTGATTTTAGCTAAGGCTTTAATTCAGAAATTATGGATTACTGGTATGGATTGGGATGAAGTGGTACCGAGCAATCTAGTAAGCGAATGGGATATTTATCGTTCTGATTTATACCAACTGAAGCAAATAAACATTCCCAGATGGCTTGGCATGGAAGTGAACAATAAAAAAATCGAATTGCATGGATTTTCTGATGCATCCAAGATAGCATACTCAGCAGTTGTGTATATTAGAATAATTGATAGTGATAATAAAGTCCGTGTCTCGTTAATTACTGCTAAAACTAAAGTTGCTCCAATTAAACAAATTTCAATTCCTCGTTTAGAACTTTGCGGTGCAGTCCTTGTGATTAGATTACTTGTGGAAGTGTCAGATGTAATGGGAATAAATAAGAAAGATATCCATGCTTGGACAGATTCGACCGTAGTTTTAGCCTGGCTTAACAATCACCAAAGTAGATGGCAGACTTTTGTCGCTAACAGGGTATCCGAGATTTTAACCACTTTGGAAGCTGATCAATGGTCACATGTTATGTCTTCGAAAAATCCTGCTGACTACGCATCTAGAGGTGTCCATCCATCAGAATTGTTGACAAAAACAATGTGGTTCAATGGTCCGGAATTTCTGAGCGAGAATTTAATATTATATAATAAGCCTAAAGATATCGAAACTAATTTGGAGGAATCTAGAAGTTTTTTGGTTGTAGCAGAATCTGAAATATGGAACAAGTATTCTACATTATCGAAGTTGATTCGAGTAGTAGCTTATTGTAAGAGATTTATTAATATTAGAATACCTGACAAACGACATAATAGTCGTTATTTAACTACAAAGGAGTTATCTCATGCATTAGAATTTTGCATTAAGTTTTATCAAGGTGAAACTCTTAAAGAGCAGATAGCCGAATTAAACAAACCAGGAGAGGCTAAATTCAAAATGCCTTATAAATCTTTGAATTTGTTTTTAGATATTAGTGGTATTGTACGTGTAGGAGGAAGATTAGATAGATCTCAACTTAGTAAGGATGCAAAACATCCCATTCTGTTACCGAAGAGGTCGCATTTCACTGATTTGGTTATTAATGATGCACATCAAAAAACTTTGCATGGTGGGATTCAATTAATGCTTGCATACATTTCGTCAAAATATTATATCGTAGGAGCGAAGTATTTAATTAAAACATGTGTAAGAAAATGTATTAAATGTCTTCGATTTTCAAGTAAGACATCAGTTCAACTCATGGGACAGTTACCATCAGCACGAGTTTCTCCTAGTAGACCGTTTCAGTTTAGTGGGGTAGATTTTGCAGGGCCTATAAATATAAGGACTTCAAAGGGTCGTGGTCATCGTTCCACTAAGGGTTACATATGTCTCTTTGTATGTATGTCAACAAGAGCTATTCATCTTGAAGTAGTGAGCGATCTTACAACTCAAGGTTTCTTAGCGTCCTTCAAACGTTTCGTTGCTCGTCGTGGACATTGTTCAGAATTGTGGAGCGATAATGGAACTAATTTTAAGGGTGCATCTAGAGAGTTGCAAAGGATGCTTGCTGATGAAAATTCTAGGCTGGTAGACGAAGTATCTGAAAGTCTTTCAAATCAAGGAACCACTTGGCATTTTATTCCACCACATGCGCCCAACTTTGGCGGTTTATGGGAAGCAGGAGTAAAGTCAACAAAATTTCATTTAAAAAGATTAATTGGAGATATGACTTTAACCTATGAGGAGTTATCTACGGTTCTTATTCAGATAGAAGCTTGTTTGAATTCACGTCCATTGTCACGAATTGACTATGAATCAGATGCTATTAATGTATTAACACCAGGTCATTTCCTTGTGGGTGAACCTTTGGTAACAGCACCAGATTATAATTTTGGCCAGTGTAATACTCCTGCACTTAGAAGATGGCAGCTTACACAGAAATTGATGCAAACATTCTGGAAACGTTGGTCTCAGGAATATCTTACGCATTTTCTTCACCGTTATAAGTGGTCTTATCAAACTCCTAAGCCGGAAATTGGGGATGTAGTATTAGTAAAGGAAGATGATTTACCACCATGTCGATGGCTGCTTGGTAGAGTGGTAATCAAACATATAGGTAAAGATAGCTTGACTAGAGTGGTTACTCTTCGCACTCAGAATTCCTTAATAAAGAGACCTACGTCCAAGTTATGTGTTCTACCAATACAACAGTAGTTGAGACTACATATTAAGATTGTTTAAAAAAAATGTTGTTTTTATTTTGTGTTATTCTAAGATTTCATTTTGTCAAGTTTATTGATTAATTTTGTGCAGTAAGTTATGTACATTTTCTTTTTAATTGCTATTTTCTGTAAATTAAAGGGCAAAATAGTGCCCTTTGGAGGCCGGTATGTTGAAGTGTTAAAACCTTCTTTTTATATTGCTTTTTATACGAAAAAGTATTTCGTGCTGTCAATAGTGACAAGAAAAAGTAAGACAAGAATAAACGATATTTAGAACTAAACATATTTTATTTATGTTATAAGACTTAAGAGGCTATAAGATACAAGATATATAAAATTATACAGTCCAATTCAAGTCGATAAGTTATGCGGTTATTCACATGTACAATCTCAAACAGTGGAGGAAATCCCCTTCGTAATTTGTGTAGAAAAAGTATCGACTAGTTCAACCTTAATAGGCGATGCGGTTAAAAAACCGTCACTATTTACTGTTTCCTTTTCCCACCTCGCCCACCATCACGCTTCTTAGCGAGTCGAAATGGCTTTTTCATAAGGCTGTAGACCAGTGTATGGCTACACTAACTCCCCTGTCATTAGCCGAGTTTAGATCTTCTAACGTACATACAAGAGGGTGGGCAGGTGGGGCATGACAGGCAGTGGGCCAAGCTTTGAACAGCTCCACATTCACAAAGGTCGTTGTTTAACACCAGCCCGAAGTCTGTTTAAGGACTTCCACATTGCCTAGGGGAGGTCACTATCAGGTGGGAGTTATGCTGTTAACGGGGGGTATTTATCTACTTACCATCACGCTAAAAGTGGCCTTTGAGCCTTGCGGCTCTGGGCTCTGTCTGCTTAGAGCCAACCTTAAATGCTCTGTCTACCCATTAGGGATAAAGACGTGATAGTACGTAGGAACTAGTCACTGACATAGCCCAGCGGATTAGCTCGTTGAAGTGGCAGTGGGCGGGACACATAGCGCGAAGAACCGATGGCTGATGGGGCAAAAAGGTTCTCGAATGGCGACCGCTTATTGGCAAGCGAAGAGCAGGACACCCACAAGGTGGTCAGACAACCTGATCACGGTCGCTGGAAAGCGCTGGATGCAGGCCGCTCTTGATCGGTCATTTTGGAAATCCTTGGGAGACACCTATGTCCAGCAGTGGACGTTATGCAGCTGAAATGATGATGAGGATGAGTATGTAGGTATGTATGCCTGCAGCGTTGCCCGTGTGCAACTTTTTTGACAATCCCACGGGAACCTCACATTTCCCCAGGATATTTTGTATCCTATGTGTTAATCCAGGTAATAGGCTATCTAAATGCCAAATTTCATTTCAATCCGTACAGCCGTTTTTGCGTGAAAGAGTAACAAATATCCATACATACCAAATTTTGCGTTTTTTAGTAAGAAGTAAGATGTATGCTCTTTTTACCCGACTGTGCCAGAAGGAGGGTTATGTTTTTCGAGAGTATGTATGTATGTATAATTGTTTGGCACGTTCTGCAGCCTGAACGGCTCGATGGATTTTAGCTTGAGAGGTGACTTTAGATTCGTATTTACTGTGAGAGTGACACTGGGTATATTATAATAAACAAAAAAAAATAAGACTTTCGGGTTTTTTGTTTTTGTAATAATTACTTGTTTCTCATTATTCTTTCATCTTTTAAGGTTGTGGTGTGCACATCGGCTGTCCTGAAACAGATTCTCGAAGAAGGCGTGGTCGACATGAGCAACCTCAATGTGCTGATCATCGAGAGCTGTCACCGAATCTACAAGGATGACAATTTGAAATATGTAAGTACTGGCATAAGCAATAGGCGATGCGGCTAGCAACCCATCACTACTTGATTCCTTTTTCCACCTTCTCGCCTACCATCACGCTAAAAGTGGCTTCTTGTTCCACTAATACTTTTGCCTTGCTATATCCCCAATATTCTTGTATATTTATCTTTAACTCCCTGATTTTTGAGTGCTTGCCATATGGTTTGATGTTCAAGTGAATCAAACGCCTTGCTATAGTCCACAAACCAGCAGTAAAAGTTTATATTGTATTCCCTGCATCTCAAAAAGTTGCCTTACGACAAAGATGTGATCGAGAGTAAAGAAACCACTTCACAATCCAGCCTGTTCGTTAAGCTGGTTTTCTTCAAGTGTTTTTTCTATTCGGCCTAATATCACCTTCGACTTGACACTCGACACCTGAGACTTTGTAGATGTTCGAGTGAGTCCATACCAGATCAATGGCTGATATCATTAATAATACTTCTACATAAGAAAGGAGACAAAAGTGACACGAATAACTGTAGACCGATCAGCTTAATGTCGAACGTCTTTTTTAAATAAGAACGCCTTAAAAAAAATTTTGACTTCCAGATCTTAAAACTATACAAGGAGAGCGAAGAATCCCAACGCCCAAGAATCCTAGCGTTAACTTACCCCCTTTTTCTATCAACCAAGAAAGAAGGCGACTCGGAAACGCTTACCACAGACAATTCTCAATCAACCAAAGACAACGAAGAAATCAGCGAGAGTACTGACAATAGTAACCATAAAGATGATGATTCCAAAAGTAAAGAAAAAACAGTTGAAAGTGAATCAAATCTTCCTATGGAAGATGCAGACGAAAATGAGCTTAAATCCTCTAAAGATAAGGATCAAAATTCTATAAACAAAGATAATGAACCGGCCACTGCACAGGAAGATCGGTCAAAAGAAATCATAGACAGACCGAAAGTAGGAGATGAAAGTTATGGTTTATACGAGAATTACGACGATTTTGACATGTATGAGAAGCTGGAGTGGAAAATAGAAGAGTTGGAGAGAGAGGTCTGCTGTCAGATGGATTTGGCGGAGGATATTGATGGCGGGAAAAGGTAATGTTATTTAAATGATTTTATTATTATTCTTTATCTACACCCATGTTGTAAATCCTCTATAAAGTTTCTGAAACAGCTTATTGCCGACATTAAAACACTCAGTGTCATAATAACCATTATATCGCCCAAACGAGTGTTATAATGTTGTACTAAATTTCATTATGCAACGCGAACTCGATCCCTTACTCATCAAACAGCTACATTCTTTATGAATTTCAAGAAAAGAACATTGTCATGTACGCCTGGTTCACTACCACAGCTCCGTTAATTTAAAAAAGGAACTTATTGGTTATTCGAATTCACGTCGTATCTCGCCGTTTTGTTTGATATTTACTAATATCGAACAAAAATAATTTGCATTCCAATAATTGTACGAACTAAAATTTTAATAATTATTACAAAGAAGCTGCTTCAGTTCGCATGCACTCAAGATTCACATAGGCCGTAAACCTAAAGGTGTTTTCTTGGCTGCGGCACCCAGGTTGCTGGCCTGCACGGCTGACATGCCGCTTGGGCCGGTGTCCGTATCGCCGCCGAGTCTGGATTCCCTTGACGGTTTGAGAGGCGGTATACCGGTGCTTCGACACATACCCAAGGGTGCGCGGAACCAGGCCGCTGGCAAGCTGAGCATAATTGACAAATGCGTCGAGTGTAACGGAGTGGACGACTGGTTCGCGCTCCTTTCATTTGCTTTTGTCGCACTCCGAGTCCCCTCGAAGGCCGTATCTGGTAACGTGACAGCCAAGGTGAAAAGCAACATCGAATCATCCGGATCCAATAGTTTGGGGCGCGTACCGGAGTCGGCCTCAATAGTCGGTGCCGGGCAGCGTTCTTTGCGGAAATCTATAGAATCAAAAGTTTTTGAAGGTGACCTGAGAGGAGCAGCTCGCCTGCTGTTGACGGACGACACCTTTGCAGAGCGGAGCCCTGACACCCTGGCCACTTTAAAACTTAAACACCCCAGTCCGTCACGTCCTCATAACTCCCCGCCATCGCCAGATTTCACCTTCGCAACTGTACCAGTAACGGTAGATGATGTGGCGCAGGCGCTTAATTCTTTTTATAGCGGTTCTGCGGCGGGCCCAGACGGCTTACGACCAGTGCACCTTAAGGAGTTAACGACAAGCTCTTTAGGCGAAAATGGGCGACGTTTACTGGAGAGCCTAACCAGATTAACGAATTTTATGCTCAGCGGCCGGGTAAATTTGGAAGTCTGCCCGTATCTTTATGGCGCAGCTCTATGCGCGTTGACCAAGAAGGATGGCGGTCTAAGACCCATTGCCATCGGCAGCGTGTTTAGGAGATTGACAGCCAAGCTTGCTTGCCAGGCCGTTAAAGAAGGAATGTCAAGCTATTTGCAGCCCCGTCAACTTGGGTTCGGTACGCGCTTGGGCTGTGAAGCGGATAGTTATTAATAATACTAATTTAATTCAATACAGTGCAAACCGTGCTCTAAGGCTCTATCTCTCTCTTTTTGGTTTGCTTTTTATTCTAGCATTATCCTGGATGAAAAAACAAGCTTTTCGAACTATGCTCGCATTGACGACAGAGCCTCCGGGAAGGGCCGCCTTAAGTTAAAATTTGTTTTGTCTCTTTCGTACTATAGAAAATATTGAAAAAGGAGATAAGGAAAAAACGTATTTGAACTATACTAGGTTTAGCAAACGTTTTTATATTTTATGAATAAGGGAGTAAGTTTTTTTTATAAACTTTCAGATTATCAGCGACCTTAGCGAAGCCAAAGGAACTCTTGATAGAGTACAGCTCACGACCACCCACAGACCAGCTACCGAAGGCTTATGTAGAGCTGGAGACATTCATGAAAGATACCGTAGCTCATGTAATGGCGTTCCTAGATGACCATCGGTGAGTTGATTTTAAAATATAGGCCCTATTGTGAAGGCAATAGAGGTCATCACAGCTCACGACCATGCTCAGACCACCTGCCGGAGGTTTATATACAACAGGAGACATTCATGGAAGACACCGTAGCTCATGTAATGGTGTTTCTAGATGACCACCATCGGTGAGTTGATTCTATGTAGACCGTATTATGAAGGAAATAGAGGTCATAATAGCTCAAGACCACCCACAGACTACCTACCAAAGGCTTTTGTAGAATTGGAGAAATTCATGAAAGACACTGTAGCTCATGTCATGGCGTTCCTAGATGATCATCGGTGAATAAATTGTCAAATATAGACCCTATTGTGAATGCAATAGAGGTCATAACAGCTCACGACCACCCACAGACTAGCTGCCAGAGGCTTATGTAGAACTGGAGACCATGAAAGACACCGTAGCTCATGTCATGGCATTCCTAGATGACCATCGGTGAGTTTATTATAAAATAAAGACCCTATTGTGAAGGGAATAGAGGTCATAACAGCTCACGACCACCCACAGACCACCTTCCAGAGGCTCATATAGAACTGGAGACATTCATGGAAGACACCGTAGCTCATGTCATGGTATTCCTAGATGACCATCGGTGAGTTGATTATATGTAGACCCTATTGTGAAGGCAATAGAGGTTATAATAGCTCAAGACCACCCACAGCCTAGCTGCCAAAGGCTTTTGTAGAATTGGAGACATTCATGATAGACACTGTAGCTCATGTCATGGCGTTCCTAGATGATCATCGGTGAGTAAATTGTAAAATATAGACCCTATTGTGAATGTGATAGAGGTCAAACCAGCTCACGACCACCCACAGACCAGCTGCCGGAGGCTTATGTAGAATTGGAGACCATGAAAGACACCGTAATTCATGTCATGGTGTTCCTAGATGACCATCGGTGAGATGATTATATGTAGACCCTATTGTGAAGGAAATGGAGATCATAATAGCTCAAGACCACCCACAGACTAGCTAACGAAAGACACCGTAGCTCATGTCATGGCGTTCCTAGATGACCATCGGTGAGTTGATTATAAAATGAAGACCCTATTGTGAAGGCAATAGAGGTCATAACTGCTCACGACCACCCACAGTTCACCTGCCAGAGGCTCATATAGAACTTTAGACATTGATGAAAGACACTGCAGCTCATGTCATAGAGTTCCTAGATGACCATCGGTGAGTTGATTGTAACATATAGACCCTATTGTGTACCACTCAGACCACCTGCCGGAGGCTCATATAGAACTGGAGACATTCATGAAAGACACCTTGTCATGGCGTTCCTACTGACAGACAGAATTACTTTGAGACTAGCTTAAATACCCGTGACTTCGTCTGCGTAAATTTATCTATATATGGATTTGTTATAAAATATAGTATCATGGAGTTAGTATCCCATAACACAAGTCTCGAACTTACTCTTCGATATTTGACGACCTCCGTGGCGTGGTGGTCATGCTACTCGTAGTCCGCCACCCAGAGGTCCCGGGTTCGATCCCCCGTCAGGGCAAGTTGGAATATGGCCTATTTCAAATTGTCCTGGGTCTTGGATGTTTATCTGTATATGTATTTATTATTAAATATAGTATCGTTGAGTTAGTATCCCATAACACAAGTCTCGAACTTACTTTGGGGCTAGCTCAATCAGTGTGATTTGTCCGTATATAGTAAAAAAAAAAATAATAAAAAAAAATCTACTCTGGGGCTAGATCAATCTGTGTGATTTGTCCGTAAAGAAATAAGTACTTTGTAATAAAGTCTACTTTTGTGTGGCAAAATAGGATTCCTCAGACAAAGTTCCACTTTCCTTTACCTCCTACTTCTTAAGAGGTAACGCATAGACAGAGTTACTTTCACATTTATAATATTAGTATATTTACTTGGGCCAGTTAGTCGCCTTCAGTAGCCGACAAGAGAACGAAATTAAGCGCCGTATTGTAAACGGCTGGAGGAGCTACTGGTCCATGAAAAAGTACATGAAAGGCGACCTTACCCTGTCACTTAAGCGCCAACTCATCGATGTCTGTATCTTGCCTTTTTTTTTTTTTTGGTGGAAAGATCCCTATTACGGATACCCGTCAGCCTGCGGGGGAGGCTGTCGGGTCACTAAAAAACCTCCGGAGTTCCATCTCAACCGCTTTTGCCGGGGACACGGGAAAGGAAATACAACCGCGAACCCCGGCGCGGCTGGCCGCCAAAGCGGCCCCTCCTCGGGGACGTCTAAGCGCCCCCCCACTCACCAAGTCGTCGCGTCCGGAACTTCTTCCGGAGCGTCTGTATCTTGCCTGTCCTAACGTATGGTACCCAAACGTGGTCATTGACGGAGCAGTTGAAGTCTAAACTCAAGGTTTGTCAGAGAGCAATGGAGCGAAGTGTGTTAGGAGTTAAAAGGGTAGATAAAATACCAAACGCCAAATTCGCTCAAAAACAGGAATCGTTGATATATCAGTAGGATGCACACATGCACAGCAAGAGATGGGCCAGAATCACAACAGAGTGGTTGCCTAAAGATGGTTACCGTCGCCCGGGTAGGCCAAGAAAGCGCTGGCGAGACGATCCCGACGCATTCGAAAAAGGATGGTCGAGCCTTACACAAAAAAGAGATATGTGGAAATAGATGGGAGGGACCTTTGCCAGACAATGGGACAAATTAGGTTAATGAAAAAAAAATTAAAAAATAAATAAATATATTAAATATATATATCCATACTAATATATATGGATATGGATTTTGGATGTTATGAATTTGGATATTAGTATAAATATGGATTTTTGTTTCAGATTTGATCTGATTGAGATTTACGGTGAAGACTTCATCGATGAGCTGAAGAATGTTCCAGACCCCACTGTGGTGCCGAAGAATTTCCTTAAACAGTTTCTCTACGTTTTGGAGCAGTTGGGTAAGTTTGATGTTTCAGATCATGTGGTATAGGCTGTATGTGGTCACCCTCGCCGCATCATAAGGGTTGGTACTCATTTGGCAGCATGGATCTGCACTTTTCTATGCTGCTATCCTTTTCTGTCGCTCAGAACCGTCATTTGCCAGAGCGAGAGAGAGCGACGGAACGCTATAGCACGACCGGTACTGTAGCGTTGCATCGCTCTCTGTAATTATTTTATTTACTTAATAGCCAACCCTTAATAACTTGGTTATTAACATATTATAAGTTCCAGCATTAGTTCCAGCATTACACATTACGGTGAAATAAAAAAAATGTAAGCTAAGTAAACTTTCTTTTGCAGGTCCGTACGCAGCCGACAAACTAGCATTCTCTCTCCTCTGCAAACTAGAGAAACTGCGCGTGCGAGAGAAATACGACCGCCACTTCCTCTTACTATGTCTCCTAACGACCGCTTTCATCAAAATCCGATGCCACACCGACACCGTACTAGAAAAATACTCAGATTGGGACAAAATACAGCATTTCAGCACACCAAAGTTGATGCGCTTCGTAGAAATACTAGAGAAATTCCAACCGAACGAAACGAAGAGCGAAAGAAAAGATGGCATAGATACAACGAAATTGTTAAACGATATTGAGAATTTAGACTTTATGTCTCTGAGCAATAAGATCGAAGATCGCGTGAACACGTTCGAGGCTAATTTAAAAGATATTGACACAAACAAAGGAAACAGTGCTAGTGGAAATACAATTGGTGAAACTGAAAATATTGCTAGTGAAAACAAAATTAGTGAAAGTGATAATGTTACTGCGAATGAGGGTAGTGTAAAAGTTGAAGATAGACCTGGTTTGTGGGTGCCTAGGAAGAGTGGGGGGAGGAATAGAGGGAGGGGGAGGACGCCTAGGGTGAATGTAGCCCGCGTGCAACAAGCGCAGCTGAATCCAGACGCTTTGTGTGGAATTGTGTTCATGAAGGAGGCTTTGATGGCGAAGACTATGTTTTTGGTGATTGTGGTAAGTTTCATTATTGTTTTGTTTTTCGTGTGTGTAAGTGGCCAACACTGGAGTCAGATTATTCAAGTTGCCTAAAGGCTTCTGACAAAGAGGGCGTCCATTAATTACGTGAGGTGATTAGGAGGGGGAGGGTGTCGAGGAAAGTGTCACCAAATCTCACCTGGGAGAGAGCGGGGTCTCGAAAAATATCACGTAATTTTTTTCTTTAAAATCTTACTTAAAAATGTTAGAGAATCGGATCAAATTAATGTAAAACATGTTCCTTGGCTAAAATATGGCGAAATCTGACACAATTCTTTTAATATATTAAAATCCATGAGTAGGTATGAAGTTACTCAGTATATCAAAAACGTAGTCCCGACTTCTTATTAGTTGAAAAATTGAGGCGCGTAGTCCCAATTTGCAGTAATGCTTATTGTGGTTATCCGAGCGCGAATAATTTCAAGTACTAGTCTTAATAATGAAACAAATTTTGTCGGAATCTTTGTAAGTCCGCCCAGCCAGCAGTTATGCTGCAAGAGGTTATGATGGAGGTCTACTTTGGAAAGTGCATCATCACGCTTGCAGACCAAAGCAAGTATGTGTAACATCCTCAGTTCTTTGAGCTTGGCGATGCCAAACCTCGTTATACCCCTCTTAAAGCTCGAGAAACCAGTTGGTTATCTACGAGAGATAGGGATAGAGGAGTGTAAGAGAAATTCGCAGTCAGAAAGTAGGAGAGAGAGGGAGTTGAAAGATCCAGGTCATTAATTCATTGGAATTTTTAATGTTTTTTTTTTATGTAGTTCATCGATTACTAGAAGAGCCTGAACCATTTTTTATTGTTTGAAAGGGCTGTTTAAGTTTGAATAGCTTTATTGAGAGCTGGTGGACTGTGGGAATTGATTGAGGGCTGCAATTAGACTCAGGAGTATTGATGCACACGTTTAATCGCACCTAAAGCAAGGCTCAAAGAAAAAGATACAAATGACAGCTGTCATTATTGCCATACTTAAAATTACTTAAGAGGCATTTCACATTTGGTTGGCTGTCTCGCTCGCACAATCAAACATTTTTAAAGATTATTCAAAAATGTGTCTCATTTGTAAAAAAGTGCTTCATTAACATTCAATATAATTATATTGTGGATTTTAGACATGTTTGTATATTGTGTAGACATTGACTACATCGAGAATTAGGTCATCTAAATTTAAAATTTTTGATGACCGAAATTATTACTAATAGTCTGTCTAGTTTTAAAACTGTTTTTCGCCAAAAGTGGCCACTTTTGTCGAAAAACAGTTTTAAAGCTAGACGGACTACCAATATGAATATATACTATTTTATGAATAACCTTTGAAAGTAGGTTATTTATAAAATAGTTTAAAGGTCTTTCGAGACATTTATACAAATCAAATTTTTAATTATCACCATATTTAGTTTTAAACAATTTATTTCAAATGAGGGCGCCAATTTAGCTACCACTTCGTCTTAATACGTTTCAGGATATGTCCCGGTGCAACCCAAAGCTGTCGTACCTGTGCGCGCAGTACTGTGTGGTGGACGACACCGAGCAAGACAAGCAGCAGGGCAAGAGGCAAGAGACGGTGCTCAAAAAGTGAGTTCGCTTCTACTTTACCCGACTACGGCGACGCCAAACGGAGGGTTATGTGTTTCGCCGCTATGTAGGGTTGCCAGGTCGCCAAACCTAATAGCCGGAAAGGCCAGCCAGTTTGGCCGGGCGTTTGGTTAAACTGGTCAAACACCCTACATTATTAAGGATTTTGTGTATTTAATAGGCGACAAAATATTTTATTTATAAAATCATCCTTTTTTATTATTACCATAAATATTTTTAAATTCTGATAAAATATAAATAAAATTGAACGCCAAATCAGTCAAGTGCTTTATTGTTATTCAGTATATTATAAATAAAGTCATCAGTCAAAATTAAATTCCAGATAAAAATTTATCAATTTTTTAAATTCTTCTTAAATTCTAATGAAATTAATATTTTAATTCTTCTTAAATTGCCTTAATTGTAAAAAGCCTAACAAAAGCAGGACAAGCCGGACACCGTATATGTTGGCCGGACACGAAATCAATAAGCCTGTGTCCAGCGTTATCCGGACGCCTGGTAACGCTATTAGTACATATGTGTGTGTGTGTGTATGTGTGTGTGTGTGTGTGTGTGTGTGTGTGTGTGTGTGTGTGTGTGTGTGAGTGTGTGTGCGTGCGTGCTTGCGCGCGTGTGTTTATGTTCATTTGTTTCCTCGTCAAACTATCATGCTAAACGAGGCCTTTGAGTCTTAAGGCGGCCCTTAACGACCGCTCTGTCGTCAACGCGAGCATATTTTAAAAAGCTCGTTGTTTCATCCAGGGCAATGCTAGAAAAAGAGGCAAACCAAAAAGAGAAAGATAGTGCCTTAGGGCACTATTTGAATTCTATTGAATGAAATTAGTATTACTATTAACTATCTATTTAACGAATATTAACTATTCATAGGGTGCGGAAATTTCATAAAACTTGTTCCAGGTGATACGTGTTTATCAGTAAGCCACACAGTACAAGTGTGAGAAATAAATGTTTTGTATTCAAAATTTTCATTACATTTGCGAGGTTTGTATCGAAATATTTTCTTTACTTTTACAATTTATGAGTACATTAAGAACGGTCGAAGTTCGGCTAAAATTTGTGCAAAAAAGCAGATTTTTGGAGGCTTATACTGACTTTGTTTTTCTAAATTTTAATTTTTTATTTCGATAGAAACCTAGAAATAGCGCATAAAATACCTGTGAGTTTTCTTGAAAACTTTTGAACTAACAGATATCTTGTGCGCTATTTCTAGGTTTCTATCGAAAAAAAAATTTGAAATTTGTACAAACAAATTGAATATAAGCCTCCAAAAAGCTTTTTTGCACAAATTTTAGCTGAACTTCGACCGTTCTTAAAGTACTCATAAATTGTAAAAGTAAAAATATGACGATATAAACCTTGCAAATTTAATTTTTTTTTAATAAATGACATTTATTTCATACATTTGTAAGGCTTACTGAAAAACACGTATTTCTTGGAACAAGTTTTATGAAATTTTCGCACCCTATGAATTGTTAATATTCGTTTAAGGGATGGTTAATAATAATACTAATTTCTTTCAATTGAATGTAAACCATGCCCTCAGGCGCTATATCTCTCTGTTTGGTTTGCCTCTATTTCTAGCATTGCCCTGGATCAGAGGTTCCCAAACTTATTTTGTCAAACGCCCACTTTAAAAAATCTGTTATTTTGTAGCGCCCCCCATTTTTTTCACCATAAAAACCTGAATCACATATTTGTCTATCCTGTAGTTTAATTCAACCTATATTCTAAACTAGACTTTTTTACAAGAGAGAGCAATAATAATACATACACCAGTACATTAGAGTATCTTTTATAAAAAATAACAATAATTAATATTGTTAATTTTAAATAAAAAAATAGCAATAATAATACAATTTTACAATAATAAAGAGTATCGGAAGTGGGGACCTCACCTGCGAAACTTTAAAACACGAAATTTTTTCAGTGTTTTATTCCTTTAACGATATAAATAGCGTTGTGAACGCATTAAAATAATAAATATTGATTACATTTTTAGTTTATATTTGTACAATAAAAAAGGATATAAATATGAACTAATAAATGGATGTTGTGTAGTAAGAGGATTTTAATTTCAGTGAATTTTAAAATATGAAATAGCTGAAGTTATAAATCACTCATTGCCTAAATCACATCAGCGCCCCTCAACTTTATTCTGGGCCCGTTATCGCCCCCCTTAAAGCCTCCAGCGCCCACAAGGGGGCGTTATCGCCCACTTTGGGAAAGACTGCCCTGGATGTAACTACAAGCTTTTC
This sequence comes from Acrobasis suavella, assembly GCA_943193695.1. Classification (NCBI taxonomy): domain Eukaryota; kingdom Metazoa; phylum Arthropoda; class Insecta; order Lepidoptera; family Pyralidae; genus Acrobasis; species Acrobasis suavella. Next base: position 7,211,251 of record OW971956.1, read on the forward strand.
AAACTTACTCGCGTTGACGACAGAGCGGCCGTAAGGTCCTAGACTTTGTCTACCCCGCTCGGGATATAGACGTGTATATATCTGTTTCTTTCTCAGATTCCGAATGCACGAATGCAACTTGCTTCTAGCCACCTCGGCCTTAGAAGAAGGCATCGACCTGCCGCGCTGTAACTTGGTGCTGCGTTGGGATGTACCCGCTTCGTAAGTACATATTTCAGCACCTTATTTATTGAACGAGCAAGCGAAGTCCTCTTATCCTACTCGAAAAATCCGGCGTTGGTTCGACGACAACGCTTGAAAGGCCGGCAACGCTTCTGTGACAATGTACCGTTGAAATCACAATAAAATGTAGTTTTTTGCATTAAGTTTTTTTACATACTTAATACATTTTCTGATTTCAACTACCTTTTATGAAATGCCACCACCACCACCACCGTACGTTTTAAAAGGAACTTTATACCACGTACGACCGAACTGTGGACTGGACTTCCTGAAGCAGTGTTCCTGGACCGATACGACATTGAAACCTTCAAAAAACGAGTCTATATCTTCCTGAAAGGCCGGCAACGCTTCTGTTGCAACCCTGGTGTTGCAGTTGTCCATGGGCAGCGGTGATCACTTACCTTCAGGTGACCCGCTTGTTCGTTTGCCGCCCTATAACATTTAAAAAAAAAGACAACTCGAGTTGTTTTGATAAGTATAGGACACCCCAAAGACGGACCGCCCCAATCCTGTCCCCACCTAGGCTAGATTGGCTACTATCTACTAGATAGGGTTTTTCATAAATACGACATTTTTTCAACAATTTATTGTGTTTTTAGGGTTCCGTACCTCGAAAGGAAAAAACGGGACCCTTATAGGATCACTTTTTGTCCGTCCGTCTGTCTGTCAAGGCCCTTTTTCCCTTGAAATTCATATCAAATACTCAGGTCTATAATACAGGTCTACTAGGTATACTAGGTATAAGTCAGGTCTTACGACCTCCGTAGCGTAGTGGTCACCATGCTGGTCCGCCACCCAGAGGTTCCGGGTTCGATCCCCGGTCAGGGCAAATTAGAAAATTTCCTTTGTCAAATTGTCCTGGGTCTTGGATGTTTATCTATATATGTACTTGTTATAAAATATAGAATCGTTGAGTTAGTATCCCGTAACACAAGTCTCGAACTTACTTTGGGGCTAGCTCAGTTAGTGTAATTTGTCCCTATATATTTATTTATATTTATTTGTCTAAATTGTAACAAAATCAAATCGTGCGGAACCCTTGGTTCGCGAGTCCGACTCGCACTTGGAAGGTTTTTTTGATTAAAATTAACGTGAACTGACGTCGCACGTGCTTGCTTGTTAATAATTTCTTGTGTTGTTCCCAGCTATCGCTCGTACGGTTTATGTAGAGGCCGCGCACGCGCAGCTCGCGCCTCTTCGCTGTTGTGTTGCTGCGTTGAAGCCACGGATACTCTGCTGCAGAACGTGGCAACTTACAGACAGCTTGATCAGGTACTGTGTTGTAATTATTCATCATCATCATCGGAGCGTTTTTTTTTAAATTTAATTTATTCCACTTAAATTCTTAAGATTATAGTACAAAAGGTACAACTTAATGCTAAGCATTGCTAAGTTCATCTTTGGGACGTAGCAGAAAAGTTAGAAAGTTTTGGAGCGTATTTTCCCGGTTGCATCCTCAGCGGTAACGCTTCAGAGCCCGGGGTCCGCTATCTAACCAAGGAGATTTGACGAGGTTACTGGTTTTTGGAAGCGACTGCCGTCTGACCTCCGAAACCCAAAGGGTAGACCAGAACCATTGGATAGTTTGATGATCAAACGCAAGATGGCGTTCGGGTTATACGTGCCTTTCGAAACACGGAATCATCTTTCTTTTCCGATAATCAGGTGATTCAAGCCTGCAATATCCTAACCAGACTGGAAACAACTTTTTCGCAAAGTATGCTTACCAGTGGGATTCGAACCCATGACTTCCAGGTCACAAGGTGAAAGCCTTGACCACTGGGCCACGGAGGTAGTTACTGTGTTGTATTTAGTGTGAGTGGCCAACACACAGGAACACAGGAAGCCTCTTTGCTGATGTGCTGCTGCGTTGAAGCTACGGCTCTGCTGCAGAATGTGGCCACTTACAGGCATCTTGATCAGGTATTGTGTTGTATTTAGTGTTAGTGGCCAACATACAAGGGCACAGTCAAGGAACTCTTATTGGTACTAGAGGACTTACCGCGATTATTATCATTTATATCAGTATATAATATAATAATAAGATAAACATAACATATATATATATATATATATATATATATTTATAACAGTTTAATAACAGTTATTGTGACCGCGAAACTCTAAAATCATATACAGTCAAGGAAGTCTGAAAAGGTGAATGCCGACTTGATCGAAATGGTACTTAGATATGCTTGATGGGCATCGGTTCAGCTGCTTAAAAGTTATGCGGAATGAACCCTTGAAATTTGAGGACTTTTTAATTTGCCAGGAAAATAAACTTGTGTTACCTATGTCCAGCAGTGGACTTCACGTGGCTGAAATGATGGTGATGATGCTGATTTCTCAAATTTTTTATTTGCCTACAGATAATAAGTCGTAAATGCGGCTGCGGGATCCAAGATGAACCACCTGTTTCTGAAGAGGAGCACGCGGACGCTCTGACCTTCGTCGTCAAACCTTACTCCCCACAAGACTGTGATAGTAACGATAAAAGTAAAGCTAAAGTTGAAGAAAATGACGAAATAGTTAATAAGAACATAGATGTTAATGTTACTAATGAAGGAAGTAATAAAAATGACACTAAAGTTGCAAGTATTAATGACGCATTTAATAAAAACTCAGACGCTAATGTTATAGTTGAAGAAAGAAATGAAAATAGACTTAAAGTCGAAGTCAGTGGTGAAAAAGTTGAAAAGGATATCTCAAAAGCTTATATTATTGATGATAAACGTGAGGAGGTTAATATTCGTGAGAATCTGGAAATTGTAAGGCAGCTTTCTCTAAATAATGATAATATTAATGCTACAGAAATAAAAGAAGGCTCTGACGATAATTGTATTTTAAATATCGAATTAAATGCCAGTCTTACTAGGAATTCTGCAGATGTAATAAAATCTGTTATTGGTAACACGAAGATTGAAAATCATAAAGATGAAACAAATTTGGATGCGTCGAGAAGTTCTGTACAATCTGATAAAAGAAATATGGAAAATTCTGAAATGACAATTGTGAATTCATGTGATGAAGCAGCTATAGTCGATAAGCATAGTAAACATAGATCTGTTAGTAACATAGAAGAATTAGAAAGACATATTGCTACAGTTAAAGAAAATAAAGATACTTGTAGTGAAGAAACTAGAATAGATAGTGTTTCAAAAGATGATGGAATGACAAGTAAACTAAGTAATGATATGTCTCAGTTAGAAAAAAGTGATAAACTTAGTAAAAATGTAAATATCAGTGAAGTTACTCAATTAAATGGAGATATAGAAGTGTGCAATAGTTATTTTGACAGTAAAAGTAGTAGAAATACAGCTAGTGATGTTAGGACAAATGTTCTTAGTGGAAACGGTGTTAGTAAAAAGTGTAGTAGTGATAGTGAAGCCAAAATAGTGGACAGTGATATTCCGTTTGTTGATTTAAGTACTGCCATACCTCTTATTAACAGGTGAGTTGTGATTTTTTGACAAAATCTTGAATTTCTTTAATTTTAAACTGACTTCGAAACAAAAGTGGATTTGAAGAAATTTTTGTAGAAAATAAACTGGTATGTAATCCATTATTACCCGACTGCGCCAGAAGGAGGGTTATGATGTTCGAGAGTATGTATGTATGTATGTATGTATTTATGTATGTATGTATTTATGTATGTATGTATTTATGTATGCATGTATTTATGTATGTATGTATTTATGTATGTATGTATTTATGTATGTATGTATAATTGTTTGGCACGCTGTGCAGCTTGAACGGCTCGATGAATTTTAACTTGAGAGGTGTCTTTAGATTCATATATACTGTGAGAGTGACTGGGTATATCAAAATAAAAAAACTACAAAAAAAAAAATAACAAAATAAATACAAAAAAAAAGAAATAAGGCAGTCGTGTTTTTTGTTTTTGTTATATTACTTGTTCTGTATCATTATGTTTTGATGCGATTAAGATTTAAACTAAGTATCTTATTAACTTGTAGATACTGTGCCAAACTCCCCTCCGATACATTCACGCGCCTCGCGCCACAATTCTGGACTGAACAAGTACAGCTTCCAGACTCCACTGGAAAATTGCATTCAGCTTACATCTGCACTCTGCGGCTACCGCTCAACTGTCCCGTCAAATATAACATTGTGGTACGTATAATAAAAGGGACAGAGAAAGTCTTGTAAGTCGGGGGTTTTTAAATTTGCTTAAATATTATGCTATTAGTAAATAAAGGATGGATTTAAATCGAGGGCCATAGATGAATCGCGAGCAAGTGAAGGATTCTAACGATTGAATCACGACTGCAGGGACGTGATTCATGATTATTTCGCGTCGACTACGAGCAAAAGAAAGATTTAAGCCAAAATAGACAAAGAAAAAGTAAAGTAATATTCAAATTGGAACAATCCGCTAGTTTCCGACAAGTCTCGCAGTCTATGGGATTGGTATGAAATAGCACGGCGTGACGTTATAGTTTCTTGGAGTCAAATAGCGCTTCTATTATAGGTTTTTCTGCAATAATCAATCTAAATTCATGTTGAATATGGATATGTTATTTTCCCGCCGTGTTACTTTTTAAATGAGACTGGCGGCGTGCAAATTCCAAATTTAGAAAAAGCAAATAGTGCGGTTATAGAATATCACTTGACTATTTGCGTTCATAACGCACCCGTGGTTTATGAGCTGCTTTATATATCTAAAACCGGTGAAATTAGAATCACTTTACGAGCAAGAGTGTTGAAAAATAATATATTTATGACCCTGGATACTACCCTGTTACTAAAATTAAAAGTTGATTGCTTTTTATTCACAACAAAAAGTGAATAAAATATAGTAGATTGTGCTAAAAAGGAAAAAGGTAATATTTTGATGGCGAGGGCGCTACTTTGAATCCAGAGCAAACGAAGGATTCCACAGTTGAATCACGAGCAGAGCGAGTGATTCTACGGTGGAATCCTGAGTGTAGCGAGGGATTTATGTATATCGCCCGAGATTAAAATATTACCGTACCCGAGTAGCACAGTCTACTTTTCATTTCCATCTATGAGGAAAAATAGCACATTTAAAACAGAATATAAAGAACAGTAGAACACCTACAATACCTAACAGACTTCAACCGACAATTTAATAAGTACTAACCTTTGTTTGGTGTCGTTTTCAAACAATAAATACTAAGAAATATTTTTTCGAAGACCACCAACTTAAGATAATATGTTCACTCACAACTTTGTTTGCGTGGTCCTTCATATCTTTTTATTTTTATAAGTAAACTTGATAGCTATTCACTATTGGCTTAAACTCGCGAAAATGTATTCGCATTTACATAAATAATTACATTTCAATACAAATAACCTAAAACTTCTGTAATTACTTGAAACAAACGGAAATATTGCGCTTTTTAATTATACTTATTTATTTTTCCGAAGCAAAGAAAATAAAAATTTTAACCTACATTCATCCAAGTTGAAAACGATATGTATTCCAAATTTGAAAAATTACGACGTCTATGCCAATTATTTTTTATTTTAAAACCAAATTCTCCTTTTTTTTGCTGGACTGCCAACATTATTTTTGTTTCTACATAGATTACAGCCGTGTTCTGTTTTCAAATTGGTTTTAATCTCTAGTGGTCTTCTTTTTCACGTTTTAGTCCCTTGAGAATAACCAGTAACTTTAGCTCCAAATGTTTAGGGATGAAAACATCGTTTTTTTGAGTAGATGAGATGAAAAATTATTATAATAGTGATTACAAGTGCTTTTAGTCACTGATTTTTATTCCTTGTTTTCAGTGAATAAAATAAACATAAGAGGGGGAATGGTATAATGGTATGACCGTTTTTGTTGTCAGGGTCACCCGATGAAGACGGTTGTGCTGGCGCGCCGCATGGTGGCGCTGCAAGCCTGCAGGATCCTGCACCGCTCGGGCGAGCTGGACGAGCAGCTCATGCCCATAGGTATACCCATAGTTGTGTAAAGAGGTGCATTATACACGAGTGTTGCGGCTGTGTTTTTAATAATATCGCACGGGTATTTACCCGATTGCGCCAGAAGGAGGGTTATGATTTTCGAGAGTATGTATGTATGTATGTATAACGGTTTGGCACGCACTGCAACCTGAACGGCTCGATGGATTTTAGCTTGAGAGGTGTCGTTAGATTCGTATATACTGTGAGAGTGACACTGGGTGTATCAAAATAAAATAAATACAAAAAAAAGGCACTAGGGTTTTTTGTTTTTGTAATAATTACTTGTTTAATATCGAGTTATGTGCAGTTTCATACACTTTTTTATCCAGCTGACAGCTCGGCTTCGCTTTTTTGACCACTTAGTATTTTTTATTACATAATTTATGTTTGTTTACTTGTTGTGTGCAAGCACATGTATAATGTGTCAACATTTTATTATATTATAAGTATTTATTAATTAAAATACAATAATAATAATATGACAAAGCCCTTCTGGCGAGAAGGCGACCAATAATGTGAAAATTAGTTTTTTTCGGCGTTTCTTCTCAGTGGTCGTTACAAAGCGCTGGTATCCGTAGCTTTTCTTTAAAAGTTAATAAAATTTTAAAATACTTTACACGTAACGTAAGTTATACCTATTGACGTGTAAAAGTGCCTGTAAAGGTCTAATTACTGAATAAACATTCGAATTTTGAATTGAATTTTATAATTTCATAAATTGGGATATCTAATGCCCAAACCGGGAATCTCACCGGGTTCCTTTTTTAAAAACTAAGAGCAGCTGGACGCAGCTCACCATTTATATGACATTAAACACATTTTTTCTGTAACTGGCTCAAAAGGTCTGTTATTCATGGCCGTAAAAATATTCGACCTGTATCGTACTGATTAAAAATTACTTGTAAACGATGCAACGACAGCTCTATGTCGAGGCAATGCGCCGTGTAGACTTGCTCTAACGTACTTTTGTTTGTAGGCAAAGAAAATTTCAAAGCGGCCGAACTAGAGTGTTCTAACTTCACGAGCGAAAGTGGCGACCCCAACGACGCGGCGAGACCAGGAACTACTAAACGAAGACAGTATTACTACAAGCGGGTAAGTTCTTGCATCTAACATCATATCCCGTATCTAGAATGACATATCCCTTATTATCTATTACGTCATATCCCGTATCCATTATTTGTTTACTAAATTCATGTACACAAAATACAAACACAGGAACAAACAAAGTAAGAACATTGAGTACATAGGTACTGCTTATTTTATAAGAAATCTCTTCCAGCAGACCCAGAAGAGGACAAGAGAAGAAAACAGGTAGTAGTAGGCGTGTACATAATAGACTAGAGTTAAATACAAATACTTATCTCTATAATATGACTGCCTCCGTGGTCCAGTGGTCAAAGCGTTCGCGTTGTGACCCGGAGGTCATGGGTTCGATTCCCACTGGGAAGCATACTTTGTTAAAAGTTGTTTCCAGTCTGGATAGGATATTGCAGGCTTGAATCACCTGATTATCCGAAAAGAAAGATGATTCCGTGTTTCGGAAGGCACGTAAAACTGTGGGTCCCAAACGCCACCTAGCGTTTGATCATCAAACTATCCAAGGATTGGTTCCTGGTTTGCCCTTTGGGTTGTGGAGGTCAGACGGCAGTCGCTCTGTGTAAAAACCAGTAACCTCGTCAAATCTCCTTGGTTAGGTAGCGGACCCCGGGCTCTGAAGCGTTACTGCTGAGGATGCAACCGGGAATACGCTCGGATGATGATGATGATGACTTATCTCTATAATATATTATAGTTTTAGTCTGGGACTGGGTATATATCTATCTTCTATCTTCTATATACATAGAAGCGAAAATCACTCACTCACTCATCACGAAATCTCGAAAACTACTTAGCCAATGAAGATGAAATTTGGCAGGAAGGTAGATTGTGACTAGGAGACGTCCGCTAAGAAAGAAATTACACGTCTGAGGGGGTGAAATAGGACTTGCCAGTTAGTATGTCCCGAACGACATCTAGCGTTTAATCATTAAACTTTTCAAGGATTGGTTCTAGTTTACCCTTTGGGTTGCGGAGGTCAGACTGCAGTAAAAACCAGTAACCTCGTTAAATCTCCTTGGTTAGGCAGCGGACCCCGGGCTCTGAAGCGTTACCGCTGAGGATGCAACCGGGAATTCTTGAGGATGATGATGATTGTAATCTGCTCGGTAAAACTTTATATAGTGTGTTTCTTGCAGACAGCATGGGCGTTTACCGATTGCCAGCCGATAATAGACTCTACGGACTCAGACATAGAGGCGAATCCTAAAAAACCGCCAGAGAGTGCAGAGGAAATGGCTAGCAAGCAAGGTATGTATTCAGTATTAAATAGGACTAGATACAAGTAAAAAAAACTAAAATCCGATTACAGTTATTTTTTTTAATATTACTTAATAAAAAAAAATAAGCGTAGTGGACGAAGATTTTGCGAAAAAAAGGATATCATAATATTTCAAAATTAAATCATTTATCATAATTTTTCAAAATAGAAAACTGACTTTACCCTCAAACGAAACAACCGATTTTGATAAAATTTTTATGCAATCTCCTTACAATTACCTTTTCAAACAAAAAAAGAATTTTCCAACCGGTGCAGGCGTCTTAGAATAATCGGTGAACATTCATAAATGATCGCGACTAATTGATACCCTCCTCATTTTTGGACGTCGGTTAAAAAATAAGCAGAACGCACAATCTTACTTTTTATTAATATCTATCTCCATAATTTCCAAAATCCGTCACAATCTGAGTAGTTTGAGGAAACGCCGTCAGGAAAGTACTCAGTTGTGCAACAAACCGTTGCCCGGCAGACCTATGACCGACATAACATTTGACCGGTACTACTATTGCTCGACATTAATATTGTTCGACCAATGTTAGACTGACATAATAAATAACTAAATATATAGGGACAAATAACACTGATTGAGCTAGCCCCAAAGAAAGTTGGAGACTTGTGTTATGGGACACTAACTCAACGATACTATATTTTATATCAAATACATATATAGATAAACCCAGGACAATTTGAAAAGGCCATTTTCCAACTTGCCCTGACCGGACCTGAACCCGTGACCTCTGGGTGGAGGACTAGCCTGGTGACCACTACCCCACGACACTACTAAAACACAAATTTTATACTTAACCCTTGCACCAAAAACGTGGGATTTATCCGACAAAAATTTCGTTCATGCCCATTTCGCGAGCGTCGGATATTTCCGACAAAAAACTACTGCTCGTATTGCACATCATCCCTTTTTGGTTGTAGGTATTAGGGACTACGTGACCACTACGCCACGGAGGTCGTAAAAACATAACATTTGATCGGCACTACTATTGCTCGACATCAATTTTCTTTGATTGATGTTTTGCTTTTTGTTTTAAAAAAAAACACTTTACAATACTCTTAACATCGTTTCCGTTTTACTACATTGTTTCTGTTATTTTCAGGCATAAAACGCAACCTGCTCTATGCCCTGGAGTCCCGTCTCTCCTGCGCTCTGCCAGAGAGGTACAACACGCGCGGCAGGAGGTTGCACGCGCCGCAGCACGCTGATCACGCCATAGGACTGCTCATGGCGAGGGAACATACTGATGAGTGAGTAGAGCATCTCACTTCTGATGTTGGTTTAATTTCGCTTTTGATGTCGGATTTATTCCACTTCTAATGCCGGATTTATTCCACTTCTGATGCTGGATTTATCCTAGTTCTGGTATTAGATTTATCCCACTTCTGATGTCGGATTTATCCCACTTCTGATGTCGGATTTATCTTACCTACGAAAGTAAAAAGTAGCCCTCGAGTCCCGTTTGTCCTGCGCTCTGTCAGAGACATACCGACGAGTGAGTAGACCATCCCAACTTCTGATGTCGCATTTATTCCACTTCAGATGTCAGTTTTATCCCACTTTCAGAAGTGGGATAAAACTGACATCTGAAGTGGAATATTCATCTCATGTCTGATATCAGATTTATCGCACTTCTGATGTCAGATTTATCCCACTTCTGATGTCGGATTTATTCCAATTCTGATGACGGATTTATCCCACTTCCGATGTCAAATTTGTCCTACTGCGGACGCCGCAAAATTTTGCTAAATAGCAATGTGATCTGTGATCGTCCGAAACGTGTATGTGTATTTCTCGCCAGGCAGTTGCTATTTACGCGTAACGTGCTTAAAATACTATTTTTAAACCGAGAATACATAAAACCTGCCAACTATGGGTAAAATTTAAACGAAAAAGGTGGGACGCCATTAGGGTTCAATACAATGATGCATTTCGAATCCTAATGCGCCTACCCAGGTACTGCAGCGCGTCCGGCATGTTTGCCAAGGCGGGAGTGCCCGATTTCTTTGCGGTTCTGAGGACGCGGGTTGCATCTTTTTGGAAAAGGTTGTGCAGCTCTCAAAACAGTATTTTGAGTGCCGTGTGTACAGATTTAGACAGCCCCATTTTCAGACACTGGATCTCACTTCACCAGAGTGAGAACAGGAAGTAAGTGCTTAGGTATGTTAAATTTTTTATTTATACAAATAAGACTACTTTTACAATTTTGTAAATAAATATTTAAATTTTGAGTTTGACATTGTATGAATATGGGTGTATACCTGAAAATAAAGATTTATTGTTATTATATTATTATTATAAAAAATACTTTGGATTTCTTTTTGTTTTGTTTCTCCTGCGCGCAGCGAGTGACATCCCTTTTTTGCCTGAATGTTCGATTTTTTGGTAATTTGAAACTGTAATGCTTTAGTTTGCAGATCCCAGCTTTCCCCGTGTACACTCGGTCGGGCGAGCTGCTCGTCTCAGTGCGTCACGTCCCGCAAGCCGACACGCGAGTGTCGCCCGGCAGATGTCGCCTTGTCAGAAGGTAATATCATCATCATCATAGGCGTATTCAGGGCAGTTTTTTTTAGGGGGGGCGGGGGGGGGGGGGATGGCGAGTAACTTTTAGGGTTCCGCACCTAAAGGATAAAAAAGGGACCCTATTAATAAAGCTCCGCTGTCCGTCCGTCTGTCTATCACCAGGCTGTATTTCATGAACCGTGATAGCTAGACAGTTAATTTTTTTTACAGAGTCTGACGTTTCATTCTCTTGACAATACCAAATACCTTATTTTTGAGACCAGACCCAGGATACTACCCTATTGGAATAAGTATATAAACAAGCTGCTTCTCTTTCTACGCAGATCGTAAAAGCCTACTGAGGTATTGGACAAAAATGTGGATAATGTCGATACACTATTTATTTGATTTCGTTCATATTATAAAAAATTTTTACTTACGCGTTCATCGTTCATTACACTGAACGTGACTTTTAAGCACCTAGACGTAAGGGATAAAGAAGGATTAAAATGTATGTAGCAATTATTTTTATCGATATCATGACGTACGTGTCGTGTTGTACAACTCTATTCAAATCAATTGTTTATGTGCGAGTGAACTCACACACATAAACAATTCATTTTTGGTCACATTTTATAATAAGCTAGTGCCATTTTGTTACTTCTTAAATCTATGGTTTTTGAAAATATATGACAGCAGATGGCAGCACAGTGGCGTCAGGTCCGATAAACTGCTGTTATTGGACATATTTGACGGAGCAAAAGAACCTGTCAACTGATGGTCCAATGACAGCAGTCAATTGGACCTGACGTCACTGTGCTGCCATCTAGTGTCACATGTTTTTGAAAACCTTCGTTTATTTCTAATTTTTGGTAATAATGTTTTTTAGGTTCATGCGTTTCGTCTTTGCCGAAGTACTGCGCGTTCACCGCCGCGGAATGAAACTTCAGAGCGACGGGTCCACACACAATAACTATTACGTGGTGCCCACGGTCAAAAGTAAGTACTTGAACTAATGATCCTGAGGACTATAGGCTTTAAGCCTTTTTTGAAGCCTAGACTCTTAATTAAGGGGCATGATAAGCTAAAAGCCTTTAAGGGCTGTAAATCCTTTAGGCTAGGCCTGTTGAAAAATTCATGCCTAAAGGACTATGTATTAGTCTTTATAGGCTTTTGGGTCGATGTTGTTTTGGCGATATTTAAGTAAAATATAAATTTTCTTTTGTTTATTCAAAATAAAGTAAAAATAAAATAAATCCTTTATTAATAATTATGATGGCTTACTCAGGCTGATACAAAAAAATGGCTTCAGCCTTTTATTTAAAAAAAACCTACAGTCACAAGAAAGGCTTTTTAGGCTCATAGGCTTTTAAAAATGACATAGCCCTAAAAAAAGACCGAAAGTCTTAAATTTAAAAAAAAAGTATATTTATTTATTTATTTATTTATTTATTTATTTATTTATTTTATAATCCTCGGGAACACTAATTTGAACCCATGACAGTAATACAGCGAGTTGAGACGGATAGAAATACCGGCCAAGTGCGAGTTGAACTCGAGTGCAGAGGGTTCCGTGCAATGGCAAAGTTTTTAAATTGATACAAAATATCACATCTGAAATCAGTACCGCCATTCACCACTAGATGGTGAGTAGAGTTTTTTTTTATTTGTCTGGTAAATCGCCGATGTTGGACAGAAAACAGCAAAGCTTAAATGGGATTGGGCGGGTCATGTCAGCAGAATGCCTCCCGGCAAATGGGCGAATAAAGTAACTTCTTGGATACCGAAGGATGGCCGGCGTCGCAGGAGAAGGCAGTGAAAGAGATGGCGCGACGACCTAGACGCTTTTCAGTGTGGATGGTCAGTAATGACAACAGATAGACACAGATGGAGGGAAATGGGAGAGATCTTTGCCCAGCAGTGGGACGAAACAGGTTACTAAAAAAAAATATTTATTAACATTTGCGGGACACAGCGCGACGAACCGATGGCCGATGGGGCAAAAAGGTTCTAGAATGGCGATCACGTACTGGCAAGCGAAGCGTAGGACACCCACTCACAAGGTGGTCTGACGACCTGACTAAGGTCGCTGGAAAGCGCTGGTTGCAGGTCGCTCTAGATCGGTCATTTTGGAAATCCTAGGGAGAAGCCTATGTCCAGCAGTGGACGTTATGCAGCTGAACTGATGATGATGATTTATTTAAGACTTTATTTACTGTGGCGACCTTTAAGGCCACTACGAGGAACTACAACAACTAACCAATCAAGAGACAACCGACAATATAGTTCACAAGAAGCATATGAGATGGCGCCAGCAGTATCCTACATCTCGATCTCAGAGTTCGCCCGATTCGCTGCATATATACAACTTCCGACGATACACCGTCGCAGCCGCGGTTCCCCGCGCAACAACATGCCTGGCGGGGAGATCTTCCCTTTGTGGCGGTCGAGCATATCACCTCGCTACCACTACATTACTAATAATAAATGGTACAAAAGGCTGACTTAATGCTAATATGCTCTACCAGTCAACCTTCGGGACTTGTAACTGTTATTTCTTCTTTCACAGCGACCGCCGTAGACGGAACCACGAGCATAGACATCGACTGGGCGTTCCTAGAGCTCATATATCAACACACCGAGGCGAAAAAACATGCTGAGATAGAAAAGCCTATATTGTTTCCTGAAGGAGAGGCGGGCGATGGGAAAAAGGTAGAAATATTTATCTTTCTCATAGTTTCTTTTTAAACTCAAAAAAAAAAAAAAAATTATAATTGCTAGGCAAATTAATAAAACTTTCGACTTACAAGCGTTCACTTAAACCACTGAACCGATTTCCATAAAACATGGCTTTCATAAAAAAACGCCCAAGTGCGAGACGGCCTCACGCACGAAAGGCTCCGTACCATTATCTATAAAAAACCACGTTTGCTGTATTGGATCCCCACTTAAATATTTATTTTATTCTGTTTTTAGTATTTGTTATTATAGCAGCAACAAAATACATCATCTGTAACAAAAAAATAACTGTCTAGCTATCACGTTCATGAGATACAGCCTGGTGACAGACAGACAAACGGACAGCGGAATATTAGTAATAAAACGGTACCCCGTTCTTGACCCTTAAAAATGATATGTAATTTTTAAAAATTAAAAGCTAAAAATAATTATTGTTTTTTTTTGAAGGATGGAGTGAAGAAGATGGAGAATCCTCTTCTCAAGCCTGGAGAGGTGTTCGTGTTCGACCCGGAGAAGTACAAAGAAGCGGTCGTGACTCCTTGGTACAGGAACCAGGACCAACCTCAGGTAAAGTCAAGTTATATACTTATAGATTATATGAAAGTTCAACAGGGAAGATGCATGGTTTTTTTTCGTTGTGCTTTGAAAATGGTTACTAAAAATAGGCGTGTTCTAAAAAAATACGTGCTTACCCAAAATGTCTAAGATATAAAGATTACAAAGTCACGTCCGCCTTTGGACGGCGTCTCGGAGCGCCTTATAAAGACCGGACAGGAGTGACGTCACTTATGTCGCATTTGCAGGCGTGATGTAACATTCGGGTGCTATGTCAAATATTGCGTTTACAGGATTGACATCATAACAAAAGTAGCTATAATTTTTTAAGAAAATCTTATGGTAATATTATTTCTTAAACTTTTTATTACTTCCAAAATTAACTTTTTTAATCAACTATAAACCAAAGTTAATGAATCACAAAAAAAAATCGCCTTTTTTAATGCACCTTCTCTATTAATTTGTATATATTATTTAAATTTGTACATTTTATTTAAGCGTGCAATAAGCGCAATTCAATCAAATGTACAAGCGGCGGACCTACTGCCATATGGCATTCTCTGCGGGCCAACCATTTCCCTTAATACCCCCGTTCCGTTGGACGTTGCATATTACATAAAATCTGCTTAAGGGGCTACCTGAATTTTTCGGGGTCCAGTGCTGCCCCCATTTGAAATAAATCATTTGAAAAGAAACTGAGATATCATTTAAAAATTTGGTTTTGATCAGACCCTGGATAACCCTTCAAACTATTTAATGAACTACTGTTTACATTTTAAAGTGAGAACGTGAAGCTTTTCTACGCACATACGCCAAAAGTGGCCGTTTTTCGCAATTGTGTTCGCAGCAATGATTTAATTCAAATGGGGTGTGAACAACTTTTTTTGATGACCTCCGTGGCGTAGTGGTCACCATGCTAGTCCGCCACCCACAGGTTCCGGGTTCGATCGCACGGGGTAATCTTTATCAATAAAGAATAAAGAATCGCCGGTCAGGGCAAGTCGGAAAATGGCCTTTTCCAAATTGTCCTGAGACTTGGATGTATACAATATGTAACAAAAACCCTGTCCGACCCCTGTAGGAGCAACTCAGACCGTCAATATCAACAACTTTTCCTATTGGACCAATGCTTGAAACTCGAAAAAAAAGTCGACATTTCGTCATCACATGACGATTTTTTCATTTTCATTGAAAATGTCGACGGTCTGAGTTGCTCCTTTGGACAGGGTTTTTGTTACATATACAATATGTATTTATTAGGTATATAATATAGTATAGTTGATTTAGTATCCCATAGCACAAGTCTCGAACTGACTTTGGTGCTAGCTCAATCAGTGTAATTTGTCCCTATGTATTTATTTGCTGATAGATTATAAAAATACGAGTGTAACAAAATAATAATATGGATTTCGAAGTTATATTGATTATAGATATAAGTACTATATATTTACTGCACGTTCTGATGTCTGTGATTGCACCTTAATGAATAAAATAACAAAAAAAAAAATGTTTTCTTTTGTCCCCAGTTCTTCCTGGTAGCAGAGATATGCTGGAACCTGACTCCCGACTCGGCGTTTCCGTCCGTGAGCCACAGCAGCTTCCGCAAGTACTACAGCAGCAAATATGGCGTCACCCTCACGCAGGCGGCGCAGCCATTGCTGGATGTAGACCATACCAGTGCCAGACTGAATCTACTCACACCCAGGTTAACCACACCTCTCACCTTGCTCTTGCTGACATATACCCTGCCTCCTACCACATACCTAGCCCATACATACCAAATCCCCCCCAAATACCAAACCCTGACTTCACTCTTAACAACATACCTATCCTTACACTTTTACTCCAACATATCACTGATCTTACCTCCCTTCCTACCAATGACCCCCCCTAATACCCTGACCCCACTCTAAACAACGTAGCTACCCTTACATTCTTACCTTTACATACCACTGATCTTTACAGCCTCCCGCCGTACCATTGTCCCCCTACATACAACTGAGCTTTCCCTATATATCATACCCTGACTGCTGACATATTATATTTCTACCAAAATATACGCACCTTAATGACAGTCACATTTTAAAGACCCCCGGAAAGGACAACTAATTGAATATACTACCGCCGCGCCGTCGAGCTCCTCAAGGTTAACACTGCAAGTGCTGCAAGTACTACAGCAGCAAATATGGCGTCACGTTCACGTAGGCGGCGCAGCCATTGCTTGATGTAGACCACACTAGTGCGAGGCTGAATCTACGCACTCCCAGGTAAACCCTCCTCTAACCTTCCAAATATACCGTCCACTTGCCATACATATCCTGTCTTCTCCTACATACCTACCCCCCTATATACCTTCTCCCCTACATACCAATTCATCCAAAATACCATATCCAGATCCTAGGCTAATATAAACTTCCCCTTTCCACTTAGCCCTGACCCCCTATATAACTACCCCCCTCAATATCCAGACCCTACCCTACGTAACATACCCTTCCCCCTCCACATAGCCCTGGCCCCTTACATGCCACCTGACCTCTCCAACATAACACCAATCTACGCTCCCTCCTGACCTCCTTCCTAACCATCTGTCCCCCCACATACCACTGAGCCCCCCTATAAATCATACCCTGACCCCCCTACATACCAATCCCTCTATTTTAAAAAAAGGTTTTTTTTTTGTTTTTTCCAGATACGTGAACCGCAAAGGCGTGGCTCTCCCTGTGTCATCAGAACGCACTCGCCGCGCGAAACGCGACCGTTTGGACCAGAAGCAGATTTTGCTGCCAGAGCTATGCTTGGTTCACCCCTTTGCAGCACCTCTGTGGTTCGCTACGGTAGCTCTACCGTGTGTATTATACAGGTAAACAATACTTCATTCCTTAACCAAAGGTTCTTTTAATTCTGTACCCTCAGCACATATATTTGCGTCAAAGTATTCATATCGCCTTCGTCTACATTTCGACCGTTTGGAACAGAAACAAATTTTGCTGCCAGAGCTGTGCTTGGTTCACCCCTTTGCATCACCTTTATAGTTCGCAACCGTGGCTCCCGTGTGTCTTATACAGGTAAGCAATACTTTATTCCTTTACCAAAGCATCTCTAAATTCTGTACCCTTAGCACGTATGTTTGCGTCAAAGTATTCGTATCGCCTTCGTCTACATTTCGACCGTTAGGACCAGAAGCAGATTTTGCTGCCGGAGCTTTGCTTGGTCACCCCTTTGCAGCACCTCTGTGGTTCGCTACGGTGGCTCTACCGTGTGTATCATACAGGTAAGCAATACTTTATTCCTTTACCAAAGCATCTTTAAATTCTGTACCCTCAGCACGTATTGCGTCAAAGTATTCGTATCGCCTTCGTCTACATTTCGACCCTTAGGACCAGAAGCAGATTTTGCTGCCGGAGCTTTGCTTGGTTCATCTCTTTGCAGCACATCTGTTGTTCAGGTGGCCCTACCGTGTGTATTATACAGGTAAAGTTATGATTTAATAAAAAATAATAACGGACCCGAGCACGAAGGGTTCCGTACCATTATCTTTTAAAAATTACATTTGTTGTAAAGGAGCCCCCCTTAAATATTTATTTTTGTTTTTAGTATTTATTGTTGCAGCGGCAACAAAAATACATCATCTGTGAAAATTTGTATATATCTGTGACAATTTCTACTGTCTAGCTTTTACGGTTCATGAAATACAGCCTGGTGACAGACAGACGAACGGCCAGCGGAGTTTTAGTAATAGGGTCCCGTTTTTACCCTTTGGATACGAAACCATAAAAACGTACCAGTGTTAAGTGGCTTTTTGTTAGATTCAGTAGTTAACGTCAATACTGGACTTACTCCCCTCCCAAGGATTTCCAAAACGACCAATCTAGAGTGGCCTGCATCCAGCTCTTTCCAGCGACTTTGGTCAGATCGTCAGACCACCTCATGGGTGGATGTCCTACGCTTTGCTTGTCACTTTTGATTGTGATTTTTTTTTCTTTCATCATAATTTCAGTCGCTTAACGTCCAGTGCTGGACAAGGATTTCCAAAATGACCGATCAAGAGTGGCCTGCATCGCAGAATACTTACTATTACTTTTTTCCTAGGATAAACGCGCTACTCATAGCAGACGAGATCCGGCGCGCCGTAGCCATAGACGTGGGTCTGGGCATTCCTAAGATTGACGAGAAAACTTGCCCAGGGTTCACTTGGCCACCGCTGGACTTCGGATGGAGCTTGGCTGAAGTAAGACAACTAAATGAACACTATAAATAATAAATAACTATATAGCGACAAATCACACTGATTGAGCTAGTCTCAAAGTAAGTTCGAGACTTGTGTTATGGGATACTAACTCAACGATACTATATTTTTTAACAAATACATACATAGGGCGCACTATAAGTTTCCGGAACTGGCCACTTACATAAACAATATTTAAAAATTTATTGCAACATTTGAAAATAGAACTCTTTGGCTGTAGAATGCAGTTTGTTTCATCTGACTGTCTTTTGTTTTTACCTTGTGGCGCCATTTAAAAAATTGTGTGTCTGCATCAACATTGATTTAACTCGGGAAAATTTTCGTAGTATGATTTTATACGATTTTAAGTGTAATTTGACAGCTCAACAGAGCATCACTCGGCTTGAAACAGCTTTTGGCAATGAAGCACCATGCAAGACAACTGTTTATAGCTGGTTTGCAGAATTCAAGCGTGGTCGTATCAATGTCAGTGACGAATCTCGCGATGGTCGGCCGTCCACCGCTGTGACCAACAAAAACATCGATGCTGTGCGCCGTATGATTGAAACAGACAGGCATGTGACCTACCATGAAATTCGCGCATCCTTAGAAATAGGCATGAGTCAAATACAATTAATCCTACACAAACATTTGGGTGTGAGAAAGCTGTGCTCGCGGTGGATCCCACACAACTTGACCGAGGCTCAAAAAACGGACCGCGTCACTTGGTGCAGTGCCATGCTTACCAGATTCAACGAAGGTGCGTCAAATTTGGTGTGGGACATAGTAACAGGTGACGAAACATGGATTTATTGCTACGATCCCAAAACAAAGCAGCAATCGAGCGTATGGGTCTTTCAAGATGAGCCGAAACCAACCAAAGTGGCGCGCGTGAAAAGTGCATCTAAGCGGATGATTGCTTCTTTTTTTAATAAAACTGGACACGTGGCTACTGTTGCTTTAGAGAATCGTCGTACAGTGAATAGTGACTGGTACACGACTATTTGTTTGCCGGAAGTTATTGACGAACTCCGTAAAAATAACCGTAAACGCCGTATCATCCTGCACCACGATCATGCTAGTTCTCACACGGCCAGACAGACAAACGACTTTTTGAAGGCGAAAAATGTAGAACTCATGAGTCATCCTGCATACAGTCCCGACCTGGCACCTTGTGACTTTTTTCTGTTCCCAAAAATTAAGAACCAATTACGCGGTCAACGATTTTCATCACCAGAAGAGGCTGTCGAGGAGTATGAAAAACACGTTTCAGAGGTCACCACAAAGGAGTGGCACAAAAGTTTTTAAAACTGGTTTCATCGATTGAAAAAGTGCATAGACGCCAATGGAGATTATTTTGAAAAACAATAAATTAATATTGTACCTTTAATAGTATTTTTTCATATTCATTCCGGAAACTTATAGTGCGCCCCACGTATATAGATAAACACCCAAGACCCAGGACAATTTGAAAAAGGCAATTTCCAACTTGCCCGGACCGTGGATCGAACCCGGGTAGCGGACTAGCTTGGTGACTACTACGCCACGGAGGTCGTCAAATCTCTAGTCTATGTCCGCCTATTACATACATACATACTATCACGTCTTTAAACGTAACGGAGCAGACAGAGTAAGAAAAGCTTCACGTTCTTACTTTAAACTAAAAACAGTAGTTCATAAAATGGTTTCAAGGGTTATCTAGGGCATACTCAAGACAAAATTCACTTCGACTGCCTCCGTGGTCCAGTGGTCAAAGCGTTCGCTTTGTGAATCGGAGGCCGTGGGTTCGAATCCCACTGGGAAGCACACTTTGTGAAAAGTTGTTGCCAGTCTGGTTAGGACATTGCAGGCTTGAATCACCTGAGTATCCGAAAGGAAAGATGATTCCGTGTTTCGGAATGCACGTATAAACTGTGAGTCCCGAACGCCATCTAGCGTTTGATCGTCAAACTATCCAAAGATTGGTTCCTGGTTTACCCTTTGGGTTGCGGAGGTCAGGCGGCAGTCGCTCTGTGTAAAAACTAGTAACCTCTTCAAATCACCTAGGTAAGGTAGCGGACCCCGGGCTCTGAAGCGTTACCGCCGAGGATGCAACCGGGAAAATACGCTCGGATGACGATGATGACTCAAGACAAAATTTCAAATGATATCTCCGTTTCCTTTCAGATAATTTATTTCACATGAGGGCAGCACTGGGCCCCGGAAAATTCATGTATTACAGAAATTGTCTCTACGTTACCTTTCTTTCTCTAGGTACTGAACGCAGACGAAAAGACAGATAAGAAGAAAGACGGCGACGCTGAGAAGAAGGAGGAAGCGAAAGTCGAAGGGGGTGAAGAAGCTACCACAGGAACGGAGTCCAGCCCGGACGAGACAAGGGAGAAGACTGTCAACGATATACTGCAGGAGAGGGAGAATGCTGAGAGCGTACGTATTTCAACCAGAGACGTAAATATCACTTATATGACTTCATATATCCTTCATCAATCAATCCATACTGATATTACTAGTGGTCCAGAGGTATGGGCAAAGGGGGAGGCATGTGCGGATCCAGCTTTGGTGCCAAGGGGGGTCACAGAGTCGTGATCAAGTCACAAGAAGTTATAAGTTAATTTTCATAATCATAGATACAAGTAAAACGTAGGTATTTTATTAATGTATGTAAGTACTCACTGAACTTAAAAATACATATACAATGTCCTTTTTAATTAAGTACAAATATTTTAAGGGGTGATTCAGTCCATCATTTTGAAAAACTTTTCCCGATAAATGTATATCTGAATTCGAAAAAAAAAAATTCATTTTCCTTAGTAACAATATCACGTGACTACTTCGATTTGAGTAAGGACCAAAATTTTTTTTTTTTTTGTTTTTCGATATACGTTTATTGGGAAAAGTTGTTCACAATGATGGACTTAATCACGCTTTCAAATATTTGTACTTAATTAAAAAGGACATTGTATATAAAATGACAAAATTAATTTTTCTTTTAAGTTTTCTTACGAAACGCGTTATCATTTCATCTATTTCAATGGGTACGTTTTTATGTACGTGGAGAAGTGCCAGTCCGGTTAGACGTTCTTCAACCATGGAAGCTCTTACCAACGATTAGATTTTTCGTAACGCAGAGAAAGATCTTTCCGCTGTCGCTACACTAACAAGAAGTGTAGCCATAAAACATAAAAATGACTTCATGACCCCCTTGACCTGGATCCGCCCTTGGGGGGAGGGGCCGTTCAATATTCAAACGGACTTCAAAAAAAGACGTTATCAATTAGGGGATGGGGAACAAGGACGAATATTGCTCGGGGCCCCAGGAGGCATCTGATATCCTGAGTGACGTGTACTACCCACTTGGTTACTTACAGTACGAGAACAGACTAATGTCAGGATGAAAACTTACATACAGTCACGTCACCTTACCGATGCCGCCACATGAGAGACCTTACGTGAGTCTTATAAAAATGTGACGAAAATCCAGTGCCCCGCCTCGCACTGAATCATGAATTCCAATAACCATGTCTGAATTCTCTGGCCCCCACAGAATTGAATACTGTGTATACACCTGGGCTTGCCGTCTTGTGTAGTTTGGTGTTAAGGGGCTACCTGAATTTTTCGGGGTCCAGTGCTGCCTCCATATGAAATAAAACATTTGAAAGGACACGGATTTAAAATTTCATCTTGACCAAGCTCAAGATAATCCTTTAAACTATTTTATGAACTACTGTTTACTGTTTAAAGTGAGATGATGTTTCGCCTGTGCTTTAGTGATAGGTGTTCTCGTATCACGGATCCCGTATTAATTTCAGAGCTTCGAGATCGGCACGTGGAGCAACGAGATGGCGTACAACATCCCGGAAACAACGGAGTACGACGAGCTGATGGAGTCGCTGCCTGCCAACGTCACGCTCGTCACTTCTGAGTCAGGTCAGCTTACAGTCCACTAGTGGACAAAATGCCTCTACCAAGTAAAAAGTGGATTTTTCCATTCTCACTTTACTTTTGATTCCCTTTTCCTAAGAGTGGCTTTTGGGATAATGCGGCTGGGCCTGCCATCACCTATACGGACTCCGGAAAGTAACTTTTTTACGTTTGCTAACACATAACATAAGTACGCACTTACATTTCTAATAACATACGTAATTTTTGTAAGAGGTAGGCATTCACTAGCTAGCTCCATAAGAAATGTGACAGTGACTATAATAGTAGATGGCAGTCTTAAAGCTTGCGCAGACGAGGGATTTTAAAGATTTCGCAGACGAGAGATTTTTGTCCGCGGACCGTTTTGTCCGCAAAAATAGATCGATTACAACTGTAACGAGTAACGCAAACGAGGAATTAAAAGTACCGCGTACGAAAAGTCCTCCGAATAACCGAGGACATGCAGAGAGCGGAGCGGACAAAAGTACGGGGGAGTCCCCGAAAAAAATTGTGACTCGTGTGACTAGGCGAAGTAAGACTTTCGTCCGCGTTTGCTCTCTACATTTCCGGGCAACAAATGATCGCACACCGTGTGCGTTGAGTTCGCGGTAAAGCCGCGACGGACTTTTTATTCGCGGAGCGTACCTTTTTTCTCCGCCGCGGAGGAAACTCCGTCGTCTACGCAGGCCTTTATGCGGCCCTAGGCTTATTGGATCCGACTTCACTGTGCGTGTGTATTGGATACATCTGACGCAGCAAATAACCTGTCAACTGATGGTCCAATGACAACAGTCGATTGGACCTGACGTCACTGTGCTGCCATCTGGTGTCGCATTTTTTGAAAATCCTTAGTATGATCCTTTTGTCACCAGGTGGCGTGAACTGGTCTGAGAAACCGAGGCAGTACAACCCGCCCAAAGACTTCTCTGTTGCCGATAGCGACTGCTCATATATGTCCAGGTAAATGAAAATAAATAAAAATATACGGACAAATCAATCACACAGATTGAGCTAGCCCCAAAGTAAGTTCGAGACTTGTGTTATGGGATACTAACCCAACGGTACTATATTTTATGATAAATACATATATAGATTAACACCCAAGACCCAGAACACTTTGAAAAAGGCCATTGTTCCAACTTGCCTTGGTTGGGGATCGAACCCAGAACCTCCAGATTGGCGGTCTAGTGTATTGACAATTACGCCACGGAGGTCGTCAAAAGTTGACATTAAGGGTAAGTAATAAATAAATATATATATCGCAGTTGGATTGTATAACTTCCGTGGCGTAATGGTCAACACGCTAGACCGCCAATCTGGAGGTACTGGGTTCGATCCCCAGCCAGGGCAAGTTGGAAAATGGCCCTTTAAAAATTGTCCTGGGTCATGGGTGTTTATCTGTATATGTATTTATCATAAAATATAGTATCGTTGGGTTAGTATCCCATAACACAAGCTTAAGCTTACTTTGGGGATAGCTCAATCAGTGTGATTTGTAAAAAAAAAAACCTCGCTATTTGGCAAAACCTCTATTTGACATTACAGATCGGTTTTGTAAAATTGCTGAAAATCGTTCAGTTCGATGCGTTTAACAAAACAGCTAACCTTTAAATCACGTGTCTTCAATAATAATATTAAATATTTAGCGACAAATCACAGATTGAGCTAGCCCCAAAGTGAGCTTAAACTTGTGTTATGGGATACTTCCCCAGCGATACTATATTTATGATAAATACATATATAGATAAACACCCAATACCCAGGACAATTTAACCCTTTCACCGCGAACGTCGGATTTATCCGACAAACAGTGTCGTGCCCATTCCGCGAGCGTCGGATATTTCCGACAATTTTTTTTTTTATCTCGTATTGCACATAACTTAAGTATCCACGTCCCTTTTCGGTTGTAGGTATTTATTTTGATTTCATACCCCTCGCGCTGGGGGACAGCCACCGATATAAAGTCTCGAGGGGAAAGGGTTAAGAGGACGCGAAATGATTTTGTAAGTGTTGAAATGTATTGTACAGTGATAAATCACAGATTGAGCTAGCCCAAAGCTTGACTGTTATGGATGTACGTTACTATGAAAAAAAAAAAATATTTTGTACAAGATTTTACAGTGAGGCTAAAGTACTAATAAAGAAAAATGAAATAAACCTTCGTTATATTACTGAGTTTCATCGATCACCTTCCGTTTCCGTATCAGACCCTGTAGCGGGAGCGAGGTGATATGCTCGACCGCCACAAAGGGAAGATCTTCCCGCCAGGCATGTTGTTGCGCGGGGAACCGCGGCTCCGACGTTGTATCGTCGGAAGTTGTATATATGCAGCGAATCGTGCGAACTCTGAGATCGAGATGTAGGATACTGCTGGCGCCATCTTATACGCTTCTTGTGAACTAAATTGTCGGTTGTCTCTTTGTAGTTTCTCGTAGTGACCGTAGAGTTCGCCACAGACCCTAGGCATCGTCTACCATGAAATGCTCGTCAAGAAAAACAAACGAGTTCTCAATGAAATTATGGTGGTTTACAACTGATTTCTGTCGAATATCTTCCGGCTCCATCATCAGAACAGCTCGTTGACTCCATAATATTGTATTGTCATCCGACTTACACTAGTGTGCAAAATTTCTGCTTAATCGGTTGAGGATAGCTGGTTGAAAATTGAGTTTCAAGATTTGACATAAATAAACATACAACGATTCATTGCACGTTAAATAAAACCTTGTAATAATTATAAGAGCTCGGTGGCCCGGCGGCAGTGCGTGTTACTAGCGCTGGTTCACCTGGTTCATCTGGTTCACCTGGTTCCGTGGGCAATTTTCCGCGCCAAGGCTTTTCTTTTAAGCCCATTGCACGTGAGGAAGGCAGCGACATTCTTCTGTGTCTCCACTTTTTTGTGGACTGGAGACGATGTTTTCATTCGAGCCAGCCCAGCTCGTAGAGGTAGCGGTGCAGTGCAGAGGGTGTGCTGCAGGCTTTAGCTAGTGTACTCGGAGATCCCAGTTACTCCTCTCTTGATGATGCAACGCACGGACTTTCTAGTATCACGTGCTTCGCTGTTTCTTCTGTCCCCATACAGCCTCTACATATGGGGCTGTCGGTGATAACTATAGTGAATAGATGTTTGTTAAAGGGCTACCTGAATTTTTCGGGGTCCAGTGCTGCCCCTATTTGAATTAAATCATTTAAAAGGAAAAGGAGATATAATTTAAAATTTTGTCTTGACCAGGCTCTTAATTATAACTTTAAATTATATCTCCGTTTCCTTTTAAATTTTTTAATTCTAATGGGGGCAGCACTGGACCCCCAAAAATTTACGTAGAAAAACAACCTTAAGAGTGCAGTGCCCTGTTGGTAAGCCTACCATTTTCCTAAATTTTACCCTTGGAAGTGAAAGTATCGACGTGAATAGCGCGGATTCCATTCCGGAATGGCTTTTCTTGCCTGTCGACATGTTCCTAGGGTATTCCAGGCTTGTTGTTTTTCTTTGTTTGTTTTAGTTTTGATCCGGGAACGAACTAGGTTAAAGGGAATAGGGGCTTGTGGTGGTGGTCCCAACACTCCCAACGGTACCATGCTTGAGCCCCTTCTTGCCAGTTCGTCCGCGCTTAGTCGTTTTATATATAGGCGCTTATCGTTACTTAGTCGTTACTAGCGCTTTCGCAAGTAAAGCGACACCGCGCGTGGTCCGCACTTGGATGGGTGAACATAGGTGGCATACAAATTTCTCGAGCTCCTCCATGATTCGGAAGACACGTATAAGCCGTTGGTCCCGGCTGTCATCATTGTATGGCAGTAGTTAAGCTATGTCAGATGCCTTCGGGCAGCCTGAAAAATTTGACACCAGTGTTGGCCATTTACAAAAAAATAAATAAATATAGATTTTATAAATAAATATGTATTTTGTTTTAGTGATTTCGACACAGACACGGACTCCGATGAGAGCTACGATGGCGACTCGGGCTTTGGCGGCGGCAAGATTAATATGAGTAAGCTTTTATATTTTAACCCACGTCGAAAAAGAGGGTGTTATCAGTTTTTTCTACTCCTGTACTGTTATCTGTCTTTTTAATGGTCCCGAACACTAATAAGAACATAGATTATATTATTTCAGAAAAGTATACTCTATTCCTAATAGCACATGTGTCGTTATTTCGCCAAAAAGATACTCCTAGCCATAGACATAGAAATTTTTTTTTTTAGATCTATGCATCATAGTGCCTATGTAGATGTGCTTAAGTTAAGGTTTTATTCGATCAATAATTATTTAACAAAAAAAAAAGACGGGTTGCACTCCGGGAGTGCCAGCAGAAGTGAAAACTTGAATATTAACGTTGTGCATTTTTGATATTTTAGAATGGTTAGGGAATAATTTTGCACGAATTGCTTTAATTATCAGTATAAAAGTACTATCATTTATGTGGTAGAATACAATATTTCTTTAAAGCGCTATCGTACACAAACATGACAATTTATATTACATTAATTAAACAATTTATATACACGAATTTTACGATCGAGCCATCAGCTGTCACTGTCACCATCCATGGATGCGCGTGGCACGCTGTAACATAAACACACACGAACATTCGCGCAAGCGCCCTGCGCCGCCTAAACGAAACAGCAGGTGCAGGCATTCATTTTCGCCGCGCCGTAGAAAAAGAGGGGGATACTTACGAATTTTTGATCAGGGTCACGTGTCCTGACGCCCTGACGCCCTAACGCGAGTTTAACATTTTTTACACATACAAAAAAGTGTACAACGTCGCTAAAGAAGATTTCACTTCAAAAGAAGCACGACTACCGACTTAACAAACAACTGAATTCATACAGTTCGTATTAAAAATAAAACTTTCCGAAATAAATTCTTTGCTGTCAAATTAAGAAAAAGTTTTTTTTAAATATAGTCTACTATTTACTCATTAAAGGAAATAAACATCAATTTATAAAATAAAGTTTTCCATAGGTACCTAGTATCTGCCTTACATAATATGTCAAATATTTTCTTATTTCTTTGTTCATTTTTGTATTTTATATAGTAACTACAGTAGTAGAAAAAGTATTGTGTGCAACGTTGTATAATTACGTCAAAAAATGCACGATGGCGTCTCCTTACGATGTGACCTGCGCCACTCACATTTTTTGACACGTCTTATACAATAAAAATACTATTACATCAAAATACCATAACGTGCCTGTGGCATTGTAGCGCCTAAACTTTAAAAGAAAGCTGACTTGATCAAGATGGTTCTTAGCTTTCTGGCTAGAGGAAGATTAAATACGTTGACTTATCCAAATTATTATTTACAGCGCCATCTAGTTTCCGGATAGAGTACAAAACTGCCCACGAAGCGGAAGCTTTCGATGTGGAACGGAAGAAAGTGAACCCTGCACCGACCGGAGACCCGTTAGACGATGAATTGGACAGGAGGGAACATGAGATGTGTATCAGGGAAGGGGTGGCGCCTAGAGAGGTAAGATTTTAATGTCGTTGATACTGTCTTTTATTGTGTTGAGACTGTCCGTCATTGTGTTGACACTGTCTATCATTGTGTTGACTGTAAATTATTTAATGAAATAACCTTTGAAAGTATCATATGTAGTCCGTCTAGGTTTAAAACGACAAACATTTTTTTCTTCACATTAAAATATTGGTCATGATGTTTATTTTCTTAAAATTTTTACATTTTGTCCACAGCATATTGAACAATTCCGGAAATCAGTCGCAAAACACAAACAGGAAATCATAAAGAACGGCCAACTCATAGACAAGAATCGTCCAATAGTCGACGTACTACCAGACCTTACCAGAGACAAACCGGAAAATTCTATGGGAACGCGACCAAAGAGACAATTTATAGACGAAATGTTCCCATACAAGAATGACGAATTAGAAATCTTGGAAAATGGACAAGTAAGCTTGCAAAGCATAGAGAAAAACAAAAGAATGCTACTCAATGAGTTGAAGAAATCCTTGTCTATGGATGAGATTAAAAAAATGAAGTGTTTCTCTATGGTCGACGTGAATATAGACTCGGAAGGTTATGTCAATGAGAAAGTCGTCAATGTAGGCTTTGACACGAAAGAAATGTATGAGAAGAAGATAAGTCGTTGGGATAGCGTAAGGGAGTTTAAGCCTTATTTCGAAGAAGGTAAGGCTCAGAGTGGGAAGGGCTTCGATTTTGATTATCAGCCCAAGTTGGAAGGACACCCGGGACCGAGTCCTAGTGTCATACTGCAGGTATGTATTTTTTTATAGCACAGAATAAGTACTAGTACTCACACACAGAAGTCTTACTTAAATAAGAAATTCAAAGAAAAATATCTACTCAACTATGGTTTAATTTAGCTCGCGTCAGAACTCCTCACCTCTTCGTTTAGATACCTAGACATCCATTGCAAGCCAATTTCATTCTTATTACTCTGGACAAACGATTCACGTAACTGAATTTTCCCCTTTGAAGTGGTCGCCGGTCGTATAGTAATAATGTAGGTATATTTTCGATACCTAAACGGGGAGTGACACAGGCCCTGCTTATAGTAGATTATACAAATAAGGTGGTGAGATGAGGGTTTAAAAAAAATATATGACAGGCAAAATAGTGACGTCAGCTCTAATCGACTGCTGTCATTGGTCCATCAGTTGACAGGTTCTTTTGCTGCGTCAAATGTATCCAATAACAGTCACATTTTATTAAAAGTCTCCTTCAGATAACTATGTGAATTATCTCCGATGTACTTGGTACATGCTTCGCTGTGCTTCAGAGGGCACGTTAAGCCGTCGGTCTCTGTATTTGTGGCTGTCATAATTTGACGGCAGTTTGCAATCCCAGGTCAATCTGAAATAGATCGTTTTTCAACGTGACCTGACGGGGGATCGAACCTGGGACCTCCAGTGTCTGGCATGATGACCACTGGGCGACAGAGGACGTCATATATGATACTTATATAGTTGTTAACTAAACTAATATTATAATGAGGAAAGATTTGATTGTTTGTTTGCATCGAATAGGCTTCGTAATTTCTGGACCGATTTTACCGTTGGAAAGCTGCACTTTCCTCGAGGGACATAGGCTACATTTTATTTAAAAAAAAATTTTGGGATCCTTACTTAAAAAATTCCTTACATCGCGTGCGCTGCGGAAACCATTGATGATGGAACAAAATAATGTACTACAACTTTTTAGAACACATCATTATCTACAAAAAGTGTCGGGACAGCAAATGTCTGACTATTTCAGTTATGACAAAATAAGTGTTATTTTTTTTTATAATTATCGTAATGCTGCCGCTAGTAAAGGCTCTTTATTTGTTCCTTGGTAATCCTTATAAAAAAAAAATTACTCTATATTCAAGACTGCTTCAATACATTTATATAACTTTTTGAATCATTCAATTCGTACATTCCTTCCGAAAGATATCACGAGATTAAAAATGTAAGTAAATAAGTCGCGTGGTCGTCGCTCACCCCGCCCGGCTTTATAGGCAGCACCGTGCGATGTAGGCGCGACGGGGGTACGCGAGGCGACTCAATTCTTGACGTTTTTGTACCTGTGCGAAGCCGGGGCGGGCCGTTAGTATGATATATCATAAGGTCAAACAAAATATACTGAAACTATTTTAAGGCAGTATAAGGTCCATGATTCTGAACAACTTTCCCCAAGAAACATATATCGAAATATGAAAAATATTTTTTGGCTTTCCATACAAGTTGACCGATTAGCTGATCCGAGTTTTTATGGAAAGTCCAAAATTATTTTTCATATTTCGATACATGTTCCTAGGGGAAAGTTGTTCAGTTTCATGGACTAAATTCACCCTTAAAATAGTTTCAGTATATTTTGTTAGACGTTATATAGCTATACATTTTATGCGCTTAAAGCATTTTCGCTTTTTCAGGCGCTGACTATGTCTAACGCCAACGATGGGATTAACCTAGAGAGGCTAGAGACCATAGGCGACAGTTTCCTGAAGTTTGCTATAACGGCGTACTTGTACTGCGCTCACCCCACCGTTCATGAAGGGAAACTGAGTCACATGAGAAGCAAACAGGTAAGCGAAATAAATAAATAATAAATAAATAAATATATGGGGACAAATAATACTGATTGAGCTAGCCCCAAAGTAAGTTCGAAACTTGTGTTATGGGATACTAACTCAACGATACTATATTTTATAACAAATACATATATAGATAAACATCCAAGACCCAGGACAATTTGAAAAAGGCCATTTTCCAACTTGCCCTGACCGGGGATCGAACCCGGGACCTCTGGGTGGCGGACTAGCATGGTGACCACTACGCCACGGAGGTCGAATAATAGATGTTTAGCTATAAAGAAAAAAAAGAAAGAAAGAAAAGAAAGAAAGAAAGAAAAAATATTATTTGATATATCACAAACAAGATTTAACAATTATAATAACAATTGGCTTGTCAACTAAATAATTAAAATTTTTGTAGTTGGTTGTAATAGAAAATATAGACCATTTTAAGAAGGTAATTTGAATAAAAAAATTCTACGTGTTATCAGGATTTTTTTATATCATTTTAAAATTTGCACCGGAAGTGACGACACACAGCAATCAAAGTTTACATTTTTCCTATGCCTGCACAACACAAAAAACAATGACAACGGTCATCTGTCAATGTCACCTGTTTAAATGATTTTTGTTATGTTGGTTGTAGTCGTTTGATATATATTGTTATAGGGAGATGACAGTGACAGTACCATGGAATTATATGTACTTCATTAGACAGTACAGTACTGAAAGCGGAAATTGCCAATCTTCATCGTGACTTCACTTCCTCAAATAAGTTGACCTTGCTTGAAAATGAAGGTCATTTGGAGTTTTGCAAATATCTTAATAACTAAGACCTTATTTTAAAATCTGATTAGAGGAAGCTTCTCCTAGAGGCTATTCCTCGAAAAGGTTTGTGAATTAGATCTTTTTCAAATTACTTGACAAGCGAATTCTAAGCTATTAAAATATTTGTGCCTATATCAAAAAGGCCTCCTCTCAGCATAATGTTGTGGCCTTCTGACCACAACGCTGGTCTTCCGCTGACACCAAATAAACAAAATTAAAATAAACATCACATGCAAAAAAATAATAGTTAAACAAGCAATCTAGGCTAGCAATATATGAGCTTATGTCCAGCAGTGGACGTAATGCGGCTATAAAGATGGCGATAATATTAAGGGGATACATTATTATTTCGGGGTCCAGTGCATACCTGTCTGCAGGTTTATACAATGTACACACTAATATTTACTAACATCTCAGAAATCGATTGTATAATGCAAATAAACGAGTCTTGATTCTTGAAAAAAAAAATTGAAATAAATCATTTGAAAGGAAACGAAGATGTCGTTTTTAAATTTTGGTTTGAGTGTGCCTTAGATAACTCTTCAATGTATTTTTTGAACTACTGTTTACAGCGGAAAACCGCCACAAAATGGCAAATGTGCGAAGAAAATCTTCACGTTTTTACTTAAAACTGTGAACAGTAGTACACTTTGAAGGGTTATGTAGGGCATTCTCAAGACAACATTTCAAATGATGTCTCTGTTTCCTTTCAACTGGGGGCAGCACTGGACCCCAAAAAATGTATGTATCCCCTTAATTGAATTTGTTTATTTAAATGTCAGAAGCAAAAAAAACACGTAGAATTAAATAGTACGAATTGAAGAAATTTTGTTTTCATATTTTACGCAATAAGGGTTTTTAAAAATAATATCAGGTGGCAGCACAGTGACGTCAGGTCCAACTGACTGTTGTGATTGGACCATCAGTTGACAGGTTCTTTTGCTCCGTCAAATGTGTCCAATAACAGCAGCTTATTGGCGCTGACGTCACTGCGCAGCCGTCTGGTGTCCAATATTTTTGAAAAATTCCCCTCAAAGATATCATAATAAAATAAATGAATGAATGAATAAATGAACGAACGAACGAATGAATTAATGAATGGATAAATAATAAAGAGACGTGTGTTATGTATGAGATACTAACTCAACGATAGTATATTTTATAACAAATACATATAAAGATTAACATCCAAGACCCAAGTCAATCTGAAAAAGATCATTTTCTATCTTGACCGGAATATAAATAGATAAATAGGTAAGTACGTACGTATACGGGTAGCTCAATCAGTGTTGTTTGTCCCTATATATTTATTTATTGATTTAACACTAGATGGCGTTTTTGACAGTTTGGGTTTTTTTTAGTTTGCCAAGCAAATTTGGTTTGATAATATTTTCTTTGTCAGGTATCGAACCTCAACCTTTACCGTCTAGGCCGTAACAAGCGACTCGGCGCTAGGATGATCGCTTCCAAATTCGAACCCCACGACAACTGGTTACCGCCCTGCCACAAGCCACCACCGACGCTGCACCCAAAGACTAATGTAAGTCATCATCCGAGCGTATTTTCCCGGTTGCATCCTCAGCGGTGACGCTTCAGAGCCCGGGGTCTGCTACCTAACCTAAGAGATTTGACGAGGTTACTGGTTTTTACACAGAGCGACTGCCGTCTGACGTCCGCAACCCAAAGGGTAGACCACAACCAATCCTTGTAAAAGGTTTGAGCAAACGCTAGATGGCGTTCGGGGACACAGTTCATACGTGCCTTCCAAAACACCACACACCTTTCATTTCAGAAGTCGTAGCAGAATAAAAGTCAGACATAGTCCAGCGGATAAGCGATAAGCTCGTTAAAGTGGCAGTGGGCGGGACACATATCGCGACGAACCGATGGCCGATGGGGCAAAAAGGTTCTCTAATGGCGACCGCGTACTGGCAAGCGAAGCGTAGGACACCTGACCAAGGTCGCTGGAAAGCGCTGGATGCAGGCCGCTCTAGATCGGTTATTTTGGAAATGTTTGGTCTATGTTCAGCAGTGGACGTTATGCGACTGAAATGAATTGAATTCATGATGAGTATGTACGTTTCTCTGCCCATCTTTCAGGAGGACTCTGAAACCACTCCGTCGACGTCCGAAGCGCCCCCGGACTCCACCGGTTGCTTCATCCCGTACAACCTCATCACACAACACAGTATACCTGGTAAGGACATACATACATATTCTCACGCCTGTTATCCGCTGGGGTATGCAGAGACCATCGACATAATATATCTAGATCAGCTGTCTTCAATAACGGCCATGTCTCTTTTTGGTAATTGACACTTATCGCGCTGCAGTCCGCTTTTGAGTCGTCCTTTTAAAGCACAGCGCTAGGTCCGCTTAGTGTCATTCTCATTCCTTTTTTTTAAATAATTATTTTACGGCTCTGGATACTAGTCCTTTAGAGCCCATCTTTATTTTATCTCTTCTTTATTCCTAACCCTAACCTTAACTATACAATCAAAGGTAGCCGCACTATAACTGTCCACTTTAAACATTTCACATATTGTCAATGCTCATGCATTTATAACACCAAACTACATTTTCATATCATAAAGTCCACTAGAATAATTTTGCAAAACAATTTAAAGCGAACTTCTACAGAACCCCTTGATTTCCCGCCAAAAACTCCTCAAGCCTGTATTTTTTTAAATAATTATTTAACGACTCTGGATACTAGTCCTTTAGAGCCCATCTTTATTTATTCACTTCTTTATTCCTAACCCTAACTATACAATCAAAGGTTCGTGTAGGTCCTTTGATTGCTTCAAGGGAGCTTCTGGCGACAAATCTATACGAGTCGAGTACGAGTTTTCATAGCCGAATGAGTGGCGGACGGCGCCTAAACGCACGCAAATAAATATCACTACAGCCGCACTATGAGTGTCCACTTCAACCATTTCACATAGTGTCCATGAGCATGAACATTTAAAACTCTAAACTACACCGATTCCACATTATAAAGTCCACTAGAATCAATTTGCAAAACAATTTAAAGCAAACTCCAACTGAACCCCTTGACTTCCCACCAAAAACTCTTCTCATTCATTCAATCGATTGACAAACGTCATGGACTACAGCGTTCATTTCATTCGTTATCAAGGCGGGAATTTTGCAATCCTTATTAAATTTTGATACAATGCAATCTAGTTAGTTACCGATGGAAATTTATTCCTTTATATTTTTGCCTTATTCTTTGAATTATTAGTGCAGTATCTTAACACACATCAAGGCATTTTTCATTATGTTGACAGTGTTTTCTTTTATCAACTATGGAGTGTACTTGGCGCGTAAATGCTTACTTACTTACTGTGGCCTCTCTTGCTGACGTCGTCTGCTAATCTGTTTTGACTGCTATTGTGGTCATCAACTTGGCCTTTGGCAAAGCCCTCCCCCAGCTGCCTCCCTAGTATTCTGTTCCTCGTTTTTCTTCTCCATAACTCTCCAGCTGCTTTCTTGATTTCATCTTCCCATCTCCTCCTCTGCCCTCCTCTCTTTCTTTTTCCATCACGAGGATACCAATCTGTAACATCCTTTGACCATTTATTTCTCTTCTCAAAGTATGACCAATCCATTTCCATTTTAGCTTTCTTAGAGTTATAGGTAACATCTTGTACTTTTGTCTTTGATCTTATTTGTGATAATTTAGCTCTGCCTTTTAATTTGAGGTTAACAATGCTCCTCTCCATTTTATTTTGACATACTTTAAGGTCGTTTCTACTTTATTCTGTGGGAGCCTATGTTTGGCATTTATATATCATACATGGCAGCACGCATGAATTAAAGAAAACGCTAGCAAGCGACAAATTTGAGGTAACAGCGATAGCATATGATAAACGGAACAAAAGTGTGATATTTGGCGTCTACTCTAGTACGTAATAATAGTAGTAATAGGTCGTTCGCACAGATAATGAAAAACCTGGTACGGACATTTTTTATTATAACATACATACATACTATCACGTCCTTATTCCCAACGGGGTATACAGCGCACTTCGGGTCTTGCGGCTCTAAGCAGACAGCCCAGGGCCGCAAGACTCAAAGGTCACTTTGAGCGTGATGGTGAGCGAGAAGGTGGAAAAACGAATCAATAGTGATGGGTTATTAGCCGCATCGCCTATCAAAATGACAAGCATTTTTCGCTCAGTCCCTCGATCGGCTCCTACGATTTGCGCGGGAAAAGAAGCAGCTGGTGCATTCAAAGTTTTTTCTTTACTGCCAGACCAGCATGGAAAAACATAAGTATTTATTAATTAAAAGTCATAATAATAACCAGACAAAGCCCTTCTGGCGAATATACGACCAATACTGTGACAATGAGTTTCTCCGTGCTTTGAAAGGCACGTAAAGCTGTTGGTCCCAGCTTTCATTGTATGGCAGTCGTCAAGCTATGTCAGACGCCTAACCTCTAAAGACCCGAATGCCTTTATAGAAATACACGCCCATTGTTTTACTATTGTGTGTGGTATTGGCGGTTTTGAACAATTTAAGACAACATCAAAACATCTCACACTAGTCGCTTACATATGAAAAAATCTTATTTTTCTTCTCTTTTTCAGATAAGTCCATAGCCGATTGTGTAGAAGCTCTGATAGGCGCTTATCTATTAGAGTGTGGGCCTCGCGGTGCCTTACTGTTCATGTCCTGGCTGGGTATCCGGGTGTTGCCAGCGCACGAGCTGCCATTGCCAGAAAACCATCCCTACGTCCAGCGAGCGAAGACTGAGCGAAACGTAAGTTTAAAATATAACGTCTTCATTCCTTATGGGGCGGACAGAGCAACTAGAGCGCGGATCGTACGGTGCCTTACTGTTAATGTCCTGGCTGGGTATCCTGGTGTTGCCAGCGCAGGAGCTGCCATTGCCAGTAAACCATCCCTTCTACCGAACACTGAGCAAAACGTAAGTTTACAATATAACGTCTTCATTCCTTATGGGGCGGACAGAGCAACTAGAGCGCGGACCGTACGGTGCCTTACTGTTCATGTCCTGCCTGGGTATCCGCGTGTTGCCAACGCAAGAGCTGCCATTGCCAAAAATCCATCGCTACGTCCAACGAGCGAAGACTGAGCGAAACCTAAGCACTAATCATATAGTTACTGTTATTCATAATAATATGTAAGTGTTTGTTAAACCTATTTTAGTTAAAATATATTTTTACAGAACCCCGCTCCCCCCAAAGAGCCGCCCTCCCCCCGGCGCTCCCCCTGCGACTCCACCGACTCTGACTCGGACTGCGAACAAGCCGAGCACCAGCAGCAAGACAGCCTCCCTGAAGACTGGTCGTGGCCGGGTCGCCCTGTAGGGTCGCTGAGACCTTACCAAGATGCGAACGGACGATGGATGCAGGTAAAATAATTTGTGTTTTATGAAGGTATATGTAGAAGGTACCATTTAACAGCCGAGCACCAGCAGCAAGACAGCCTCCCCGAAGACTGGTCGTGGCCGGGTCGCCCTGTAGGATCGCTGAGACCTTACCAAGATGCGAACGGACGATGGATGCAGGTAAAATAATTAGTGTTTTATAAAGGTATATGTAGAAGGTACCATTTAACAGCCGAGCACCAGCAGCAAGACAGCCTCCCCGAAGACTGGTCGTGGCCGGGTCGCCCTGTAGGATCGCTGAGACCTTACCAAGATGCGAACGGACGATGGATGCAGGTAAAATAATTAGTGTTTTATGAAGGTATATGTAGAAGGTACCATTTAACAGCCGAGCACCAGCAGCAAGACAGCCTCCCCGAAGACTGGTCGTGGCCGGGTCGCCCTGTAGGATCGCTGAGACCTTACCAAGATGCGAACGGACGATGGATGCAGGTAAAATAATTAGTGTTTTATAAAGGTATATGTAGAAGGTACCATTTAACAGCCGAGCACCAGCAGCAAGACAGCCTCCCCGAAGACTGGTCGTGGCCGGGTCGCCCTGTAGGATCGCTGAGACCTTACCAAGATGCGAACGGACGATGGATGCAGGTAAAATAATTAGTGTTTTATGAAGGTATATGTAGAAGGTACCATTTAACAGCCGAGCACCAGCAGCAAGACAGCCTCCCCGAAGACTGGTCGTGGCCGGGTCGCCCTGTAGGATCGCTGAGACCTTACCAAGATGCGAACGGACGATGGAAGCAGGTAAAATAATTAGTGTTTTATGAAGGTATAAAAGGAACCATTTAAAAAGCCGAGCACCAGCAGCAAGACTGCCTTCCCGAAGACTGGTCGTGGCCGGCTCGACCTGTAGGGTCGCTGAGACCTTACCAAGATATAAATGGACGATGGATGCAGGTAAAAAGCCTCTAAGCCCTAGACCTAACTAAAGAAAACGACCGCAAAGTATCTTTGTTTTTGAGGGGGAGGGGGTTTGAACCACTAGATACCCCCCTGTGTACGCCTATTCTCCTCTTATCGAGTTATGTCAAATTTCTCTAGTTGCCTAAAGGTGTCTGACGTAGCTATTCCCTAAAGATAATCTTGCATTAATAGAGGATAAGCTTTGCATCCTGAATTTTGAACCCCCCCCCTAATTAGTTATTTTATGAAGTGGACATACATGAATTTTTCGGGGTCCAGTGCTGCCTTCGAATAAAATAAATTATTTGAAAAGAAACGGAAATATTGATAAAACTTTTTTTTACTGCTTTGCATTTATCCTGTAAACAAGATCTTGCATTATCAGAGTTTCTTTAACTCCCCCTCCCCCTTTGCTCAACCCCCTCCTATATTTATACTTACTAAAGATATTTAATTTTTAGCCCATATTCGGCGAGCTGAAAGCGCCCCCCTCACCCCTACTGCGGTACATTGAAGATCCAGAGGGCGAATTAGAACAAATGCTGTCAGGTAAGATTTCAGTCTAAAGCTGGATTAAGGTTGAACTAGTCGATACTTTTTCTATACAAATTTCGGAGGGGATTTCCTCCACTGTTTGACATTGTACATTCAAAGTTTAACATGATATAGTTTTGTCTCATTATAAATTGTGTCTGTATGGATACAGAATAGTAAAATAAAAAGCCGTTTAAAAGTAATGAGCCATCAAAGATTCGTTTTTTTTTACAACGCAACTTTCGGCGTAATCAAGTAATAAAAAAGTGTAAAATCTCCAAAACAAAGTCCACTCCGACTCGGCTTATTTATTGAAGTTTTTAATCAACTTTATTTGTAATAGCTTAAAGTTTTAGTCAGTAAGCCTTACAAGTTTGTGAAATAAATGTTTTTCGTTAAAAATTTTCATTACATTTGCGAGGTTTCTATCGAAATATTTTATTTTTATAATTCATGAGTACTTTATGAACGATTGTGATTCAGGTAAAATTTGTGCAAAAAGCAGATTTTTGGAGGCGTATACTGAACTTGTTTTTCCAAATATTAATTTTTTATTCCGATAGAAACCTAGAAATAGTGCACAAGATATCTGTTAGTTCAAAAGTTTTCAAGGAGGATCAGTTACAACGCCATAATTACGAACGAGCGTTTGTATGAAAAGTAAGACGGGAAGGCTGCTCTTAAAGGACTAAAACACGTCTTTTGGTCCTCCTGCAGGCTACGACGCGTTAGAGCGGACTCTGCAGTACCGCTTTAAGGACCGCTCGCTGCTGCTGCAAGCGCTTACGCACGCGTCGCACCACAACAACCGCTTGACCGACTGCTACCAGAGGCTGGAGTTCTTGGGGGACGCTATATTAGGTAAAATCATATTTATTTACATTATTTGGTCCTCCTGTTAGCTACGGCGTTAGAGCGGACTCTGCAGTACCGCTCGCTGTTACTGCAAGCGCTTAAGTACGTGTCGCACCACAAAAACCGCTTGACCGACTGCTACCAGAAGCTGGAGTTCCTGGGGGACGCTATATTAGGTAAGACGCTGTACTATGCAAAATTTATATACAGTGTGCTAGGGACATAGCCGTAATAAATCGAACTTCGGGCTATACTAGATCACTATAGTGTAATGAAATTAGAGTAATATTCAAAAAACAAAATCGGCATTTCAATACAAAAGTGTACAGCTTAAAAATCGAAAGTAAAATCGTGAGATCAATTAGTAGTACCGGTGGCGACTAGCGGCGGTAGCACACGGCAGTTTTAAACGGGCGTAACTTCGTGGTCTCGATCGAAAATCATTTTTGCAACTTTTTTGACGACCTTCGTGACCATCACCATGCTAGTCCGCCACCCAGAGGTCCCGGGTTCCATCCTCGGTCAGGGCAAGTTGGAAAATGGCCTTTTTCAAATTGTTTTGGGTCTCGGATGTTTATCTATATATGTATTTGTTATAAAATATCTCAAGTCTCGAACTTACTTTGGGGCTATCTCAATCTGTGTTATTTGTCTCTGTATATTTATTTATTTTTATATTATGTCATACACAAGTTTGAATAACGTAGGTATATGGATAGAGGAATTTATTTGCTATGCGACATTTTGTTTTTTCCAAAACCAACGAAGAATCAGCGTGTATATCTATAATATTCTGTTTTAGATTACCTCATAACCCGTCACTTGTACGAAGAACCGCGCAGACATTCCCCAGGAGCTCTGACTGACCTTCGTTCAGCGCTGGTCAACAACACCATATTTGCCACTCTTGCTGCGAGGCATGGCTTCCACAAGTAAGTATTTTATGTGTGTATGTAGGGACCTATTAAATATTCATCATCTGTCTTGCCTTTTCCCATTTTATTAGAGGTTCGCGCAGTATATCCCTCTTAAAGGTTTGTGTTGTGTACCACTAACACCTTCATACTAAGACACGTCCGCGCTGTACGACATCCACTCTCAGACTGCGCGATCCGACTGCCGTACTACGTCATCTGACGTTTAGTGAGACAGCGTATCTTTTTCATAGACACAAACACTACAGTTAGTATACTCACAAATGTCCTAATTTGGTACATTATGTATATACTGAATCGACGAACTTGAGATGACATTATTTTAAAATTTCGACATTTAAATTTTGAAGTGAAAACTTCTTTAGCGGCGTTGTACACTGTTTTTGGTATGGGTAAAAAATGTTAAACTCGCGTCAGGGCGTCAGAACACGTGACCTGATCGAAAATTCGTAAGACGGATGGGGAGTAGAACGGCGCGGCGCAGCGTAGGAGAGGAAGTATCCCCCTCTCTTTACGGCGCGGCGAAAATGAATGCCTGCACCTGCTGTTTCGTTTAGGCGGCGCAGGGCGCTTGCGCGAATGTTCGTGTGTGTTTATGTTACAGCGTGCCACGCGCATCCATGGAAGTGCACAACGTTAATATTTAAGGTTTCACTTCTGCCGGCACTCCCAGAGTGCAACTCGTCGTTTTTTTTTAATTTAAATTATGCATAACAAACTATTACTACACCTACAAACTACCCCTGCGACGCCGACCGTTTTCGGGTATCCACGGAGTTATCCTGTGAGCCCATTTTTCAGGGGACGTTCTGCTAACATGATCCGCCCAATCCCACTTCAACTTGGCAGTTTTGTGGCTCACATCGGCGATACCAGTCTTATCCTGATATTCATTAAAAAAATACAACCGTTTGCGAAACCTATTTGAGTCAAAACATGTTTTGTCTCTTTCCCTCTTTTATATATCGTCAAACAATTTTTAACTAAATAAGGTATAGCAAACGTGTGTAATTTTTTTATGAATAAGGGGGTAAGAACGGAGTGTGACATTTGGGACTCTGTCCAGTCTTTTTACTCCTAGTACACTTCGTTCCATGTCTTTGGCAAACTTTGAGTTTGGACTTATGTTCCTTGGTGAATGAGCACCACAGTAAGTAAGGACGGGCAAGATGCACAAACCTCGTTTCTCTTTGATTTACAAGCTCGATCACCCAGGTACTTTACATATATTATATTATGCAATTAGTGAATAAAGGACGGATTTACTTCGAGGGCCATAGATGAATCCCGAGCAGGTGAAGGAATTCAACGAATTTTACTACATGAATCACTCGTATTGCTCAGGATTCTAAAACTTGAATCACTCCCTACGGTCGTGATTCATGATGATTGAATCACGAGCTGGATGCAGGCCGCTTCCGATCGGTCGTTTTGGAAATCCTTGGGGAAGCCCTTTTTCAAGCAGTGGACTTCCTGTGGCTGATATAATGAATCACGAGCGTAGCGAGTGATCCAAGTTTTAGAATCCTGAGCAATACGAGTGATTCATGTAGTAAAATCCTGAGCAATACGAGTGATACGAGTGAAGTACATGGCCCTCGATGTAAATCCGCTTTATTCAAGAATTGCATACTATACTTTATACCATGATTACGAGAATAATTTTTCAAAACAAAAAACCGACTTCACCACCAAACTACACAAACGGTTTTAATAAAAAAAAAATATGGAACCACCTGACAGGTATTCCATTTAAAAAAAAAGAATATTCTCAATCGGTACAAACGTCTTCGAATAAATCGATCGAGATATATTAAACACAAGATTCCGACGAATTGATAACCTCCTCTTTTGGAAGTCGGTTAAAAAGAAAAATTTAAGCGAAAATAGACATTTAATAAAAAAAGAAGGTTAAATTAATTAAAATGGACATTAAAATTGGAACAATAAGTAAAATTTTGAGTAAATTGTTCATAATTCAAACATCAAAATAATGAGTAAAAGTGCATTTTGAGAACTAAAACTAACCTAAACAAATAAAACTTTTGAGAGGGGGAATGGTATAAAATATGTAATTTACTTGTTTCAGATACTTCCGTCACATGTCGCCCGGTCTCAACGAAGTGTTGACTAAGTACGTGAAGATACAAGAGGAGAACGGACATTCCATCAGCGAGGAGGTGAGATAGACTATTTCGTTAAAGTTTTTATTAACATTACGCAGCCACACGGATGTGAAACTTGGTATGTCACTGTAGCGGTTTGCGAGGTAATATGCTCGACCTCCACAAAGGGAAGATCTTCCCGCCAGGCATGTTGTTGCGCGGGGAACCGCGGCTCCAACGTTTTATCGTCGGAAGTTGTATATATGCAGCGAATCGGGCGAACTCTGAGATCGAGATGTAGGATACTGCTGGCGCCATTTGTTGTCTCTTGATTGTAGTTCTTCGTAGTGGCCGTAGAGGTCGCCACAGTCACAAAGGAACTCACCCAGAACGCAGAATTAATATAAGTATTACATACAGAATGTCATCGCTTCTATGCTTCGTTCAGTGAGTGAGAGAGCCGGAGCCCCCCCCCCCTCCTTTTCTGGGGAGGGCATGAACCTTAAAGGCCGGCAGCGCTTCTGTTACACCCCTGGTGTTACAGTTGTCCAAGGGCAGCGGTGATCATTTACCATCAGGTGACCCGCTTGTTCGTTTGCCGCCCTATGACATAAATAAAAACGGAATCTCCTAAGGTCCCGCGCAACCCCAACCTCGACGACCCGGTCGCGCCGTGTGGAGAGTGTCCATGGGGTGGGGGTCGTGGCCATGATTTATGTGGTACTGTTTATTTTATCATGGCAATAGTGTTGCAGATAACTCCCCTGTTCAGTAAATTATGTATTAAAATCTCGCATTATTCCAAAAACTTTTTATTTAGATTGGAGTTACCTTTTTACTGTCGAGAACGAGAAAAACGCAGAATGTTCGCGAGCAAAAATTCGCGGAACTTCATCTACACCGCTTGGATAGTTGGCAATCAACCACCGTACGTTTTAAAAGTAACTTTTTACCACGTACGACCGAACTGTGGAATCAACTTCCTGCAGCAGTGTTCCCGGACCGATACGACATTGAAACCTTTCTAAAAACGAGTCTATATCTTTCTGAAAGGCCGGCAACGCTTCTGTTACACCCCTGGTGTTGCAGTTGTCCATGGGCAGCGGTGATCACTTAACAT
The DNA here is from genome assembly GCA_943193695.1 of Acrobasis suavella. Lineage (NCBI taxonomy): Eukaryota > Metazoa > Arthropoda > Insecta > Lepidoptera > Pyralidae > Acrobasis > Acrobasis suavella. The sequence goes on from OW971956.1 coordinate 7,254,496, forward strand.
CAGGTGACCCGTTTGTTCGTTTGCCGCCCTATAACATTAAAAAAAAAGTCCGACGAATAAATGACTTTGTTTCTCAGCATTACCTGATACAAGAAGACGAGATGGAGCAAGCGGAAGACGTTGAGGTGCCCAAGGCGCTGGGAGACCTGTTCGAATCCGTCGCCGGCGCTATATTCCTTGACTCAGGTAGCTTTTCAGAAATTTCTAAACCGATTTCTAAAAAGTAGGAGGTTATCAATTTGGATCACATTTGATGTGTACGCGATCGAATCAGAAATGAGTAGATTAGTAGGAGAACGAAGTTCACCGACATAGCAAAGCGGATTAGCTCATTGAAGTGGCAGTGGGCGGGGCACATAGCGCGTAGAACCGATGGCCGATGGGGCAGAAAGGTTCTCGAATGGCGGCCACGTACCGGCAAGCGTAGCGTAGGACACCCACCTGCTAGATGGTCGGATGACCTGAACAAGGTTGCAGGGAGGCGCTGGATGCAGGCCGCTTCCGATCGGTCGTTTTGGAAATCCCTGGGGGAGGATGTCCAGCAGTGGACGTAAATTGATGATGATGATGATGTGTAGGTGATTTTTAACCACCAGGTAATTTTTTGGAGCCAGCCTGTCCATGATACTATACTACTTTCCATAAAAACAATCTATCGCAGGTTGACTGGAAGAGATCCCTACATGGGATAAGTCCGCTTTTGTATATTTGCTCTTTCGTGTAATATCTTTGTAATGTATTTGTTTTGCTACAATAAAGTTATTACAAACAAACAAACAATTAACGAAACGATATTCGGCTTCCTCATACAAATCAGCGATCGGCCAAACAGTTTTTGTATGGGAGGACAATTTTTTTTTATCGATTCTTAATAACTTTTTCTGTATGTCTGTCTTAGTCTGTCATGGACTGAACTTGCTTCAAGAAATTGGCTGGTTTGTTTTACGTGTGTGTAAGTGGGCATCACTGGTATCTAGAGATGGATCGAGGGCAAAAACAAATTGGGCATGAATGGGCATAAACGGGGCGTTTTGGGCAAAAAAGAGCTTACGCCCAAATAAATCCCCGATCGCTGGGCAGTAACAAATAATTTTATTTTAGTAAAAAGATGCAGGAACTTAATCGGATTTTGTAAATTATAACTCCTGACCTCCGTGGCGTAGTGGTCACCTATTTTTAGTATGGTCCCGTTTTTACCCTTTGGGTACGGAACCCTAAAAGGAAACAGATTGTATTTTTTCAAAATTGATATGTTTGCAGGAATGTCGCTCGGCGCCGTGTGGAAGTCCTACGTGAATTTAATGGGAGCGGAACTGGAGGCTTTCAGCGCAGCCGCTCCCAAGAGTCCGGTCAGGGAGCTGTTGGAAGCGGAGCCTGATACTGCCAAGTTTGGGTGAGTTCCTATCAATAAGCCTGAAAGTGCACGATGTACTTTCAGGCCGTACAAAGTTCTACCCCTCTTTTATTTCGCTTAAGATTTTTGGGATTAAAACATCAATGTCCTTACAATGAGACACAGATAAATAAATAAATAAATAAAATAATAAATAAAGTACAAATTCCCGGCACGTAGGTTGAACCAATCGGCGCAGGTACAATTAATGTGCTGACGATCGCCATTTCGGTTCAGTTTACGTGTCGGGAACTCGGGAATTTGTACAAAGATGCTTTGAAGTCCGCCATTTTTTTTTCAACTTATTTGTGTAGCATTGTACCCGGTCTCGAAACAATACAGGATTACTTTTTAAATACCAGCAACATTTTAGAGCAAGTTTAGTCCATGATTGAACTACTTCAGATTGAAGAACTACATGATTGAACCACATCAGTACATGTAGGTGATGGTCTGGAGTAGTGACGGAATTTATGTGGCGGTGCTGTGCATATATGGTATATTAGTACAAACTCCCTACGCATGCAACTACTTACAATTTACTTATACATATTTATGTGAGGGGGACCTGGTGACTCAAGATACAGGCTTCGGCTTAGTTTGGTGTCTCCAGTGCTCCCACAAGTTCTAAATGTTAATTTTATGTATTTATATTGTACCTAATAATTTTTAAAATATGTGGAGTGAAATAAAAACTTTAGTATTTATATTTGTACTTTTCTTAAACAAAAATGAAAAAAAAGAACATCGGCTTTCCATTCAGATCAGCGCTTGGCCAAACGGATTTTGTGTGGAAAGTCGTAAAATTTCTTTAACTACTTTTTATACATATTTTTTTTGTAGAAAGCATTTAAGTAACATGTAATTAACTTGCTCCAGTAATGCTGCTAGTGTTTAAAAAGTAAACCTGCATTCAAATTTCACCTTAATCGGTTCAGTGATAAAAGCGTAAAGAGACGGACAGACAGAAATAGTAACTTTCTCTTAAAAGAATAGTAGTGCAATAACAGCTTATAATATGGACTGTGTTAATAAAGTATGAATTGTTATGGAAATTAATAAGAAAATAAAAGGGATCAGTGTTCTTGTCGAGTCAAAATGGTTCCAGTATAGTTTCAAATGTAATTCAAATGACATATGACCAGTATGTGGCCACGGCGATCCCTCTGTCGTTAGCCTCATTTAAGTTCTCGATGGTACACGACGTAGGGCAATTCGGACACGATTGAAAGTGGTCCATCGACTGAATGGCACCGCAGTCGCAAAGGACGTTATCAGCGTGACGCCACCTTACTCGCTTTTCTCGACACCTCCCAACACCAGCCCTGAGTCTATTGAGAGACTTACAGACTGACCAGGAGGGGTCTCTACCAGGTGCGAGTTGCTCTGCAGGTGGTAGGTTTGGCTCGTACGGTGGATATTTGTTTATCCATCGCGCTACTCTTGCATCAGGAGCTTCTGCGGCTGGTATGTTTGACTGCCTGAGAAAGCTGTTACTACTCTCGAGACGTGCAGGTGCCGGAGTCTGTCCGTAGAGAAGGTGCCTCTTATCGGTTGACTGCTTAAATTTTTCTACCGCATATGCCACATCACGTCTGACACTTGGCGGAGCAATACCTGGCAGGGTGTACAGGTGGGACCGAAGTGTGGGCTTAAGAGTGCCTGTGATGGTTCGGCATGAATGGTTAAAAGCTATGTCAACCTCTTTTGCACGTGCGGAACGAGACCACACAGGGCTTGCGTATTCTTCCGCCGAGTAACATAAGGCCAGGCTACTCGTTCGGAGGACTTGAGGTGATACACCCCAACGGGTGGAGGTGAGGCGGCGTAGAATGTTGTTCCTTGAGCTAACTTTGGACTTCAGGTCACAGCAATTGTGTTTGTATGTTAGAGAGCGGACCAAAGTCACGCCCAGGTATTTTGGAGTAGGATTATGTTGTATAGCTACTCCGTTCTGGTGTACTGCTAGCGGCTTCCTGGTTGCATAAGTGGAAGACACTGGACTCCGTTAAATGATATTATAAAAGGTTTTGTAAAGAGTTTTCTGCAATATTAGTATCGATTTGTCTAATTATACATTTAAGTAATAATAGTATATTATGCAATTAACAAATGACGGATTTAAAGCGAGGGCCACAGATGAATCACGAGCAAGTGACGGATTCTTATGACTGAATCTTGACCACAGGGAGATCATAATATCTTTTTGGCGAAATTAAGACACATGTCGTGTGTCTTCATTAAATGTCTTTTCTTGCTTAAATATTTCTTTGTCTCGTAGTCATAGTTTAAAGTATGGTATGCAACTCTTGAATAAATCGGATTTATATCGAGAACTATAAATTAGTCGCGTCGTCACTCAGGATTCTAACACTTGAATAACTCGCTACGCTCGTGATTCATCATCATGAATCACTGCGGTCGTGAATCAGTCGTTAGAATCCTTCACTTTTTCGAGATTCATCTATGGCCCTCGCTGTAAATCCGTCCTTTAGTTACTAATTGCATTCTGGATGTTTATCTTTATTTATGTATTTGTTTTTAAATATAGTATCGTTGATTTAATATCCCATAACAAACGCCTCGAACTTACTTTGGGGCTAGCTTAATCTGTGTGATTTGTCTTTTTACACGGTGATTTTTCATTGGTTTTGGAGCTGAAGGCCACTTCATAAGGATCGTCAGTAAGACCTAATTAGCTAGTCAATATAAAAATTCAGGAACAAAATATGCTGACTGAAACTCGAAAGTAAAATCGTGAGATCAACTAGTAGTATCGCCGGCCGGCTAGATTTTGAGTTCATCGGGGTCACGCGGCAGTTATGAACGGGCATAACTAACTGGTCTCGATCGAAAATCATTTTCGCAACTATTTTATCTTATGTCATGTAAAAAATTGGACTACGTATATGGATAGAGGAATTTATTTCGTACATGACAAGAGATGGATCTATGGATAGAGGAATTTATTTCGTACATGACATTCTTTTTTCCAAAACCAATGAAAAGTCAGCGTGTATATGTATTTATTTATAACATGTTATTTTCTTTATAGCAAACCAGAGCGTCTGGCAGACGGGCGACGCGTGCGAGTAGCAGTGGAGGTATTCGGGCGGGGGACGTTTAAGGGCATCGGCCGCAACTACCGCATCGCCAAGGGCACAGCCGCGAGGTGCGCCCTCAGGCATCTGCGGCTGTTACACAAGGGACACTAGTGTTGATCACTTACCCTTAGCCAGATACTAATATAATAGTTACTACATTGAATTTGAACCTTATGCCTTTGATATAAAGTCCAAAACCAATGAAAAAATGGGCATGACGAATGGAAAAATATTTTTAGCCTATCGGTTAGATTATGAAAAAATATTGTACACGTATGTTTTCATTTCTCTGAGAAACAAAAAATGACAAAGATACAGCGCATTGAAATTTCGCATGACGTCACGGCGACGTACGATTTTTACATAGAGGTGACGTGAGCCCCCACTCCGGAACTTTGATGCTTCGTATCTTTGTGAATTTTTACTTTTTTGGCAAACTGAAAAATATGTGTCCATTATTTTTGGATAATCTAAAAGACGGATTATTTACAATTATACTTTTCTAACCCAGTCGTCACCTCTACTATACTTACGATGCCTGGCTAAGGTTTAACGAAGGACAGGCAGTGGACAGGATCGTGTGGACAAAATAAGTGTATCTGTATTTGTAAAATATTTAAAAATAAAAGTTTATTTGCCAGGCAAATCAAAAAATCCCCGACACCATCTAGTGATGAATAGCGGAACTACACATTCCAACCGATTTTAAGTGAAATCGTAGCGCCATCTATTATTTGCCAAGTAAATTAAAAATCGTCTTTGAAGCGTTAACCTCTAATATTTGAAACGGTCAAACCGATTTTCATGAAACATAGCTAAGAAACGTTATTTTTACGTGAAAGCAAGTTCTTGTGTGGGGGCAAAGGAACTTGATTTCACTTTAAAAAAATGCATCGGAATGGGTCCATCCGTTCAAAAGCTATTATGCACCAGACAGATACACAGACAGACATTAACGTCAAACTTATAGCACCCCTCTTTTTTGGTCGAGGGTAAAAAACTGTATTAATTTTCAATATACAAGGGAATTTAGATTAAGAATAAAATGGCATTTTTAAATGTACAGTCAGCATCAGAGATATCTGACCCTTCCTCTACCTACATTTTGAATTTATTTCTTAAATTGAAAATTAACATGAAAATGTATATTCAAAAAGACTTCATTAAAAATTTTCATGTTAATATTATTTTCAGTTTAAGAGAAAATTCAAGATGTACGTAGAGAAGGGGTCAGGTATCTCTAATGCTGACTGTACCTATATATAGGAAGATATCCAGTGCGAATGTTTTGAGAGCAAGTTTAGTCAATGATACGTCATCATCAGACCCCATAGCATGGCATCGTCGATAAACTTAGATAAAGTTTATATCGCGCGACGGACTAGTGACAACCCGTTCGTTATTGTTACGTAGAGCGAGATAGCGATAGATTATATTTACATACAATCACGTCTTTATCCCTAATGGAGTAGAGAGAGCATTTTGGGTCATGGTCAAGCAGACAGATCTTAGGGCCGCAAGACTCAAAGGCCACTTTTACCGTGATGATGGGCGAGAAGGTGGAAATAGGAATCAAAATAGTGTTCGATAAATGTTGTCGCCTTGGTCATGCTTAGGGGGCTTTTTTTATGTCTTAACTGCAGGAGCATCTTTTATAATATCAGACCGAACTTTTTATACTACGCCAAATAATGTATCAATATATTTCACTTTACATTAATGAAGTGTCAGTTTACAATTTGCGCCATCTTCCGGTACAATCAGGAATCAAATAGAATACAAAGCAAACTAAGAGCATTTTACTTGTGGAAGCTAGCTATAACTGATAGATGGCGCTGTATTTAATATGATATCTTACAAAGTATTTTAACCCTTTCACCGCGGGACTTTATATCAATTGACGTGCCCCCAGCGCGAAGGGTTTACTACCCTTTAAAACAAATACCTACAACCAATAAGGGATGTGGATAATTAAGTTATATTGCAAAACAAGCATTTCTTTTTTGTCGGAAATTTCCGACACTCGTGGAATGGGCACGACTATGTTTGTCGGATAAATCCGACGATCGCGGTGAAAGAGACTATTTGAATATTACATTCAATAAAAACTATATTAATGTTCAGTCCACGATACTGATCGACTTTCTCCAATAGAGTTTTTTTTTTATACAGGGTGTAGCAAAATATACTGAATCAATATAAAATAATATTTTTTTGCTTTCTAAACAAACACGAATTAGTAGTATGGTGAGTCAAAAATTATTTTTCATATTTCGACATATGTTCCTTGGGGAAAGATTGTAAGTATCATGGACTAGATCCATATAGTATATTTTGTAAAAAGTTATACAATATGTAACAAAAACCCCGTCCGATCCTTGTAGGAGCAACTCAGACCGTCAATATGAACAACTTTTCCTATGGGACCAATTCTTGAAACTCGAAAAAAAATCGTCATTTTCATACAAAAGTGTTCGGCCGGCATTATATCAAGCATTGGTCCCATAGGAAAAGTTGTTCATATTGACGGTCTGAGTTGCTCCTACAAGGATCGGACAGGGTTTTTGTTACATATTGTATATTGCCATGAAAATTCTTGAGAAAGGTTTTCGTAATCACTGGGTGAAAATGCTCATATTGATTCCAGTATCATGGATTGTGTTTGCCGCGAAGTTGCGCACAGAGAAAGATATACTTTTTAGCAGTATCACGTAAATGACTAGCTATTATCGTTTTGTGTGTGTGAAAGTGTATCAAACTGAAAGATTGTCAATATACTCGTCAATATGAACAACTTTTACTATTTGACCAAGCCAACAATTTCCTAAACCAAGACGACTGCAGAGAAGACGGACTAGTTAAAATAATACTTTTATGACCCTGTTGTCACCCAGGAAACTCAGGTGATAAACACAGGCAATTATAAAGAAAATAGTATATAACATATAAATGAATAATAAAACAAGTCATAATAAAAAAAGAAACAATAAAAAAAGAAACCCGACTGCCTTTCTATATAGTCAATTCCACTCTCACAGAAAATACACTAAAATCCAACGAGCCGATCAGGCTGCAGAGCGTGCCAAACATTTGAATTTGGCGCCAAAAATCCGCCATTTTGTTTTTTTTTTTATTTGGTTCAGGCTGCCTCTGCAGAGCGTGTCAAACAATTATACATACATAGTCTCGAAAAACATAATCCTCCTTCTGGCGCAGTCGGGTTATTATTTTATTATATAAATTTATTATTTTATATAGGTATGTACATCATCCCTATGCCGGGCTCTATTAAAATATTAAACATTGAGATAAAACTCCTGTTTTAACCTTGGTATTTAACATGATAATATCAGGGTTTATTTTACGTTAAAAGTTGTATATGTTGACGAGTATACTTTCTAACTAAAATCGTATGTAAGTAAGCATAACATTTTAAGAAAATCGTGTCATTTTATGTAATAAAAGAAGTTTTAATATATTTGGCTTTTAATTTATTCATTTTTAATTCCCTGTATGGTTTTGGTGTGTTGTTGCAATGTTGCATTAAATACTATTTTATGTAACAGTTGCACGTGTCAAAAATGCGAGTGCCGCAGGTTACGTAAGGATCGTAAGGAGACGCCATCGATCATTTTTTGACGTATACAACGTTGCATACAATACTTTTTCTATGACTGTATTTAATAAAAAAATACAAAATTGAAAAATATGAAAATATTTAACATATGTTTACTTCCTGAAGTGATATAAGTATAACTGAGGACTATTAAAAAGTTCTTCTTTTGATGGCAATTAATAATTTATTTCGGAAAGTTTTATTTTTATAACAATAAGTTGGTAGCTTTGCGTTTTTTTTTGTTAAGTTTGTGTTCATCGAGTAAAACCCTAGCTAAAGTGTAATCTACATAGGCAGTTAGGTGTAAAGAAAAATAAAGCTAGGTCTATGTCTGCACATTAAATATATTTCCAAAAAAAAAATCGGGGCCTTGGAGACGTAGTAATAGAATAAGAATTAAAAAAACATATCTGTTTGTTGTATACGCTAATCTCCGGAAATACTGGACGGCTTCGAATAAAGCTTTTTTTGTCTGTTAAGCCTGGGCAACATATAGAGTATATTTGATTTAAGAAAAAAAAACTTGCAGAACGTTATTGGTCCAGCTAAACAATAAGAAATATAAAAATGACGCCTTCGCAACTGTTGTTCAGCCTGATGAGCATTTTTGTTGAGGTATAAAAATCGAAAATCTGAAACACATGCAGAACCAAGTTATTATGAAATAAAAAAATAATTTATTGAGAACCTATAACTGCTGCAAGATTTTTTTATGTAGCTAAATTAGTTCGTATTTATATTATTACGCCGGAGTCATAAAGTCCACGCGAACGAAGTCGCAGGCACCAGCTAGTCTATATATAGAAAGAAGAAACTGAATGAATGACTGACTCTTGACTTACTGACACATCAACGCACAGCCCAAACCGCTGGGTCTAGGGACTCCAAATTTGGCACAAAGGTTTCTTATGAGGTCTAGGGGTGCACTAAAAAGGATTTTCCAAAACCCACCCACCCCCAAGGTGTGGAGAAATAGTTGAACTATTTTATTCGGAACGCAAGAGTACCTACTCCTGGCGGTAAATGAGTAAGTTCGTGTTATAGGGTTTTTCAAAATTCAACCCCTAGAGGGATGAAATGGGGTGACCTACTACCCAGGCCAGGCTAAAGCGTCCCGGCGCTCTCTCGCTCTAGCAAATGATGGGAACGGGAACCGGAACGGAAGGGGAAGGGAAGGTGGATTACTAGGTGTTTCTCTGCTGTCCTTGCATTCAAGGGATAAACGCACTTTTTAGTAAAAATCTCCCCGTAGTCGGGTTTTAGCTTTTAAACCTATATCTTGTATAAAATAAATTGAAACAACAACCTACCCTTTCCAAAAAAATAGGGATACTATGTCAGTTATGGATCTGAGGAATTTGATATACAAAGTGGAAAGGACATACCCTTTTTTATGTTTTATCTGTTATTTTAATTTCATTTAAACTATAGAGATCTAGTAAAACCCGTGGTTCGATTTATAACGGATAGGTCCCTTCCAAGTTGTATATAATTAGTAATTACATCCCTTTCACCGCGAGACTTTATATCAGTTGTCGTCAAAGACGTTGTCTTGCTCCGAGCATGAGGCATAGTAAATCGAACCTACTACCAAAAAGGAATGATGTGCAATACGAGCAGTTGTTTTTTGACGGAAATATCCTACGCTCGCGAAATAGGCAAGAACGAATTTTTTATCGGATACCTAAATCCCACTTCGTGGTGAAAGTGTTATATATAAAGTTAGTGTTCCAGTAGTGTTCAGTTCAGGCATTTTGACGTTATAGCGGAATAAAGAAATAGAATTAATCCTGAAAACATTAAGCTCTCTTTTTCTTGAAACGATCTAATTACTGAAACCTTCAAAAAACGAGTCTATATCTTCCTGAAAGGCCGGCAACGCTTCTGTTACACCCCTGGTGTTGTAGTTGTCTATGGGCAGCGGTGATCACTTACCATCAGGTGACCCGCTTGTTCGTTTGCCGCCCTATAACATAAAAAAAAATATATGTAAGTACTTTATTTTGAGAATCCCCGCTTTCAAGACGGTGTCAAAAGAGTGTGTTTATTAGATTAGATGATTTCGCGCGAAATTGGTCTAAATTCGATCATGGATTATTATGGAGCGATAAAATCCAAATTATGGCGAGCCACGTGCACGCTCGTAATGTAATTATAACCCCAAATTATATTTCCCCATTGCGTTTTTAGTAGTAAATGTGGTTTCTTAGCGCCCGAACATTTCATAGTATTTTATGCAACAGTTTAGACGACCTCCGTGGTGTAGTGATCACCATGCTAGTTCGCCACCCAAAGGTCCTGGGTTTGATTCCCGGTCAGGGCAAGTTGGTAAATGGCCTTTTTCAAATTGTCCTGGGTTTTGGATGTTTATCTATTTATGTACCTATTTGTTATAAAAAATAGTATCGTTGAGTGTATCCCATAACACAAGTCTCGAACTTACTTTGGGGCTAGCTCAATCAGTGTTATTTGTCCCAATATATTTATTTATTTATAAGAAGTTTCAAAAAATGCTAGTGGCGCAGGTTACGATGCGAGCGCGAGCATCGTAAGGAGACGCCATCGAGCATTTTTAGATGGTACAACGTTACATACAATACTTTTTCTACTATATTTGATAAATAAAATACAAAAATAGATAAAAAAATACGAAAATGTATGATATATGTTAACTTGGTAGAATATACTAGGCAAATGACCTAAAAATGACGTCTTCCTAGAGAATATGTTAAAAAAAGCGTTTATTTTTTGGCGAAATTACGACACAAGTGCTGTTAAGGGAAATAGACTACGTACTATTGACTTTTCTGATATCATAAATTTATAAATTAATCTCCGTGTTTATTTAAAAGACAATATATTGTACAAGAGTAGAAAAACTACTTTGTGTTAAATTAACGCAGACTAAGTCGCGAGTAAAAGTTAGTTATTCATAAACATACCTACATACTATCACATCTTCATCCCAGCACTTCGGATCTTGCAGCCCTAAGCTCAGAAAATAAAAGCCCAGGGCCGCAAGACTCAAAGGCCACTTTTAGCGTGAAGGTGGGCGAGAAGGTGGGTTAATCAACATAGTGATGGGTTGCTAGCCGTATCGCTATCATTGAGCCATGCCGCCTCCGGTGTAGACCCAAGAAGTGCTGGCTTGACGTCGTCAAGGATGATATGCGTGCTAATCGCCTTACAACCAAGGATGCTCAAGACCGTGCAAAGTGGAGAAGAAAAAGTCGGAAAGCGGACCCCGGGCTTCTCAACCTTGCAGCTGAGGACGCAACTGGGAAAACGCTGAGATGAGAGAGAGAGAGAGAGAGCATCGCCTATTAACATGATTTGTATTTTCACATCGTTTTCTTTGATCTATGCGGGCAGAGAGCAGCTGGTACATTCTAAGTTTCTCTTCTCCCAGACCTGCATGGAACGGAATGATTCATTTTACTGATTTTATTGTTCAAGCTCAACACCCACCACAGTTCTTCAATCTACCAGTGACGATGGCCGCAGTTTGGTCCTTGAAATATCTGGGTCGTATTTTAACCCTTTCACCGCAAACGTCGGATTTATCCGACGAACATTTTCGTGCTAATTTCGCGAGCGTCGGATATTGCCGACAAAAAACCAACATCCTTTTTAGGGTTCCGAAGCCAAATGGCAAAAAACGGAACCCTTATGGATTCGTCATGTCTGTCTGTCCGTCCGTCACAGCCACTTTTTTCCGAAACTATAACTATACTGTTAAAACTTGGTGAGTCGATGTATTATGTGAACCGCATTATGATTTTCACACAAAAATAGAAAAAAACAATTTTGGGGGCACCCATACTTAGCACAAAAACGCATTTTTTTTTCATCAAACCCATACGTGTGTGTTATCTATGGATAGGTCTTCAAAAATGATATTGAGATATCTAATATTCTTTTCGAAACTGAAAAGTTTGCGCGAGAGACACTTCCAAAGTGGTAAAATGTGTCCACCCCTGTAACTTCTAAAATAAGAGAATGATAAAAAAAAAAAAATATATGATGTACATTACCATGCAAACTTCCACCGAAAATTGGTTTGAACGAGATCTAGTAAGTAGTTATTTTTAATACGTCATAAATCGTTAACCGCAATTTTCCTTTCATGCAATCAACTCAAATATAAAAATAAAATAAAAACATTTAATTTTATAAACATAAACCTTATGCACTAACCGTAAACTATTATTTTGTAGTGTTACTTGCTGCTACGGAACCCTTTATGGGCGAGTCCGACTCGCACTTGGCCACTTGTTGTTAGGGTTCCGTAGTAAGCAAGGAAAAAAAAATATATACGGACAAATCACACTGATTGAGCTAGCCCCAAAGTAAGTTCGAGACTTGTGTTATGTTATGGGATACTAACTCAACGATACTATATTTTATAACAAATATATATATAGATAAACATCCAAGACCCAGGACAAGTTGAAAAAGGCCATTTTCCAACTTGCCCTGACCGGGGATCGAACCCGGGACCTCTGGGTGGCGGACTAGCATGGTGACCACTACGCCACGGAGGTCGTCAAAGGAACCTTTATAGTTTCGCCATGTCTGTCTGTCTGTCCGTCCGCGGTTTTACTCAGCGACTATAAGTACTAGAAAGCTGTAATTTGGTATAGGTATGTATATTAATTATGCGGAAAAAGTGGTAAAATAAAATATTGAAAACATTTTTTTAGGGTAGCTCCCATACAAGTAAAGTCAAAAGTCAATTTTATTTTCTCGATTAACCAATCATGTGGGGTATCGTTGAATAGGTCTTTTAAAACTATCATGAGCTTGTGATCACCGTTTTTAGATTTAGGGATCAGTTTCTGAAATATTTGGTTTTAAAGTGAAAAATTTTGTTACATTCCCCCCCTCTGTCTGCTAAACGGTTATATATGGACACGTGGAAAAATCACAGCTATAGTAAATATAACGAAATTTAAAGGAAAACTATCAGAGCTATGTAGGGTTTACAAATTATAAAGTTATAGGCGATCAACTTATAAAATGTACTCTGAAAAGGAAAATTTCATACAAATTCAATAGAAATTCAATAGAAATTAATTTATAGACGTTTTTAGTGGCATGAACTCAAATTTGGCGTTCGTAACTACGGAACCCTACACTGCGCGTGGCCCGACACGCACTTGGCTAATTATTGTAAGTGTATGTAAGCATTTATTTCAGATTGCCTCGCGCTGGGAGCACGACAACTGATAAAAATTCTCGCGGTGAAAGGGTTAAAACCACTAGTTGTTGGTAAGTTTTATTAACAGCGCTACCGGGTGTTATATTCTTAATTAGCGCTTTCCCAACGAGCGAGCGACATCGGGCATGGACCGCATTTGAATGGGTGACCACAAGTGACAAAAAAATACTCGAGTTCCTCCGTGCTTTGGTAGGCCCGTAAAGCCGTTGATGCCGGCATTCATTATTGTATGAGTCGTCAAACTTTATCTGATGCCTTGCTTGAAAACTTTGACACCAGTGTTGGTCACACACACGCTAAAATCAAACGAGGCTCACCGTAAGGGCTGTCTACCCCGTAACGGAAAGACGTGAAAGTGTATAGATCTGTATTATGAACAGATTACATCTAAATAATCGCGAGAGAAGCCACGTGCGCAGACTAATATAATTATAACCCCAAACCACACTTTGCCATTAGAGATTAGATAAATTGAGTTGTTAGAGACCAACATAGAGTTGACAATGAATAGAGATGTCATACTGTCTCAATAAATTTCCAAATTTCTTTCAGCTGTGGTTATTCAGAAATGCAAAGTAATTATAAATCTAAACATTATGCTTAGACTTATAGATCATCATAATTAATCATGTATGTAGGTATATGTTAAGCCCAATCCTTAAAAAAATCGAAACCTTGTCGAAGTAAAAACAGTGGCACTCCAATAGTGCCGGCTGAAATGATAACTTGGTATCGGTTACGTAAAAGTGTCGCGAGTTCAATAGATTTGTCCCTTCTCAAAAAAATGCCCAACGGGCCTAAAGAAGTTTTCACTTTAAAAATAAGTTATTAAACATATTCGTCAACTTCCGTGGTGTTTTAGTCAGTATTATGTAGGATAGTAAATTAAATTGATATTTGGTCCAAATTTCATAGGTATTATCAACATCCAATTACCTTAAGGATACATGAATTTTTCGGGGTCCAGTGCAGTGCCCTCAGTTGCGAAAAACGGCCACTTTTGCCTGCGTAGAAAAGCTTCACGTTTCCACTTTAAACTGTAAACATTAGTTCATGAAATAGTTTGAAGGGTTATCTAGGGCTTGGTCAAGACAAAATTTTAAATGATATCTCCGTTTCTTTTCAAATAATTTATTTCAAATGGGGACAGAGCACTGGACCCCAAAAAAATCAAGGATCCTCTAAACTTTTTTTTTCTAAGGTTTGACTTCTATTGATTTCTAAGTCTATAGTAGCAAGTGATATCAGAAGTGGGAGGTGTCGCGGGAGACTGGTGGTAAGTACCTACGCCAATGCAGGGAGGGCGATGGGCGGGGCTTGGCGCGAGATGAAAGGGCTGAGAATTGGAAAAAGTAAGTATGCTTTCACCACTTTCTTTTTTGAAGTGAAAATTTCCTAAGGCGCGTTGGACATTTTTAAAATGGGAACGACCTTTGAACTCCACACTTACCGTTACCGACGTCAAGTTTTCACTTCTGTCGGTACACTCGCTCCTGTTTTTTGGATATAAAAGCAATGGATACCTTCCTAAGTACACTCTAACTAATGGAAACATTTAGCATAGGTACCACAGCATAAGTACTTACTAGTACTCACGTACAGAAGTCTTACTTAGAAAAGAAATTCAAAGAAATATGTACTCAATGTGGTTAGCGCTATGGTTTAGTTAAGCTTGAGTCAGAACTCCTCACCTCTTTGTTTAGATACCTAGACATCCTTTGCAAGCCAATTTCATTCTTATTGCTCTGGACAAACGATTCATGTAGGTAACTGAATTTTCCCCTTCGAAGTGGTCGTCGCGCGCATAGTCAATAATGTAGGTATATTTTCAATACCTAAACGGGGAGTGATACTGGCCTGAACATACCTATTTGGATAGGTAAAATGTTTTCAAGAAAAATGTCTAATCATTATATCAGCAAAGGCAAGACCACTGCTGGACATAGGCCTCCCCCAAGTATTTCTAAAACAGAAAAAACGTAAATTCTCCAATATGGTTTTTATCAATTAATTTAGCCATTTTTCCAATATTAGGTAGGTACTTACAATAGGTAGGTTACTTACTAACAAACAAACAACATTTCGAACGCACGCAATTTAATATTTAGGTACCTACTTAGGTACGTAGTTACTATTAGTCAAGATTCTATGTAGGCCTACAATCTGCGTACAAAAAAAAGAGATTTTCAATGCGTTCTAAATGTTTTTTCTCTATGGAAGTTACCTATACTTATTAGCTGAGGAGCATTGTCGATTTTACTCCTCAACAAGGATTACCTACTAGCTTCTATAAAAACGAATCAAATGAAACCTGCCAAGTGCGAGTCGGATTCGCGCATGGAGGGTTCTGTACCATTACCTATAAGAAATCACGTTTATTATATGGAAGCTCCACTTTAATATTTATTTTTGTATTTTTTTAGTATTTGTTGTTATAGCGGCAACAGAAATACATCATCTGTGAAAATTTCAACTGTTTAGCTATCACGGTTCATAAGATACAGCCTGGTGACAGACAGACGGACAGACGGACAGTTGAGTCTTGTTATTAGGGTCCCGTTTTTACCCTTTGGGTAGCGAAACCCTAAAAATTAAGAAGGTAACTACAACCACAGATTACTAATTTACTACATAAGTACAACTTCCATTTTAGAAAATCCGGAAATCAATATTTAGGGTTGGCTGAAAAACCATTTTTCAAGCTAAAAAAACAACTCGGCGGTGCTTAAGCCCTTTCAAAATTGACGCTCAAACCCGGCCCACAGCGAAGCCCCGCCTCTCTACATTCCTACAGGAACACGTAGCGAGCAGTGCGACAAAAATCCAACGACGATTCGCGCGCTCCGTGTCCTGTCAAGTTTTGACAGCTGTTTGAACGAAAAATAAATATAAAAGTGAAACACATTTTTTAAATTCGTTGATGTAGGCCAGTGTTTTGTAAATATTTTGTCGAATAGTTTTTTTTGTAAACAAAGTGATATTTTTTGTAAAATTTTACGGGTGTTTTAGTGATTTTGCGAACTGAATTAAAAAAAGTGCAAGTTTATTTGAAAAAAAAAAAATGTGATGTAAACATTAAGTGAGGGTGGATAAAAAGAATACTTATATTTACATCTTTGTTTGTCTGCTTTAAAAAAAGGTGAGTAATTCTTCTAAATCTAGTTTTAAAGTATGTATGTACTTTAAAATCAGACTGATTGATTGAGCTAGCCTCAAAGTAAGCCTAATTATAGGAAATTAACTTAACGATAGTATTAAATTGTTAAGGTGCTGTTAAATAATAATGTTATTTAATCCCAATTAATTGTCTACTAACTTTGTAAAAGAAAATACTACTAACAAAACTATGGACTGAAATCCGAAATAAAGAATTTATTATTATTATTAGCACATTTTATGATAAACACATATAATACAACGTGGAAGGCACATACCCCTAATAAATCGAACCACGGACTATACTAGATCACTATAGTATAATGAAATTAAAATAAAACAATAAAAAACCACATTCCCATACTAATTGCATAGGCGGCTGCACAATTTTGTATGGAAACGCCGATTTTTTTTGGTTGTTATTTTAATTTCATTATACTATAGTGATCTAGAATAGCCCGTGGTTCGATTTATTACGGGTATGTCTCTTCCACGTTTTATATAAACACTCAAAACCCAGGCAAATTTGAAAAAGGCCATTTTCAACTTGCCCTGACCAGGGATCGAATCCAGAACCTAATTTTTAATTGCCTATCGCCCAAAAACGATACAGGAAACTAGACATTATTAAAACAAATCTCCTTATCGCACATTGTCTGGTTGACGTAAACACGGATAAACAGACAAACACCGCAACGTGGCCGCCACGTGTGCCGTGTCTGTAAGTTTGTTGTGTCTAAGGTCAACTGAGATTTTTATTAAAAACTCGCGGCTCTTGCGATCTTGATTGAATCGCTTGATTATTTTGGTTTGTGTCCGAATTTAACCCTTTCACCGTCGGATTTATCCGACAAACATTGTCGTGCTCATTTCGCGAGCGTCGGATATTTCCCACAAAAAAAACCGCTCGTATTGCACATAACTTAAGTATCCACATCCCTTTTTGGTTGTAGGTATTTATTTTAGATTTCATACCCATCACGGCAACTGATATAAAGTCTCGCGGTGAAAGGGTTAAAGAAAAGCTAATGTTCGCCCTACGCGGATACAAACTTCCACCAAGTAAGATTTTAGATAATTTTTCAAGCCTTAAAACCGACTTCGACAGCCAAACTACACAAACGAATTAGTAAATTTTCTATGAGACCACCTGACAAGTATGCCCTTTCAAAATACATGAACTTTCCAAATTAGTCCAGGCTTCTAGTAATCAGGGAACAAACATAAAAAAAAGTTTTTTGAATAAAAAAATACGTAGATAGATGTCGCTTTTATCAACAATTTTCTTTAGTAGGCTTTAATAGGCATCACGAATGGAAATAGGTAGTATTTTATGCAACAGTTGTATAAGGAGAGTTAAAATGCGAGTGGCGCAGGTTACGATGCAAGCCTTGGCGAGCATCGTAAATTGACGCCATCGAGCATTTTTTGACTACTTATACAACGTTGCATACAATACTTTTTCTACGACTATGTTTACAAAAATAAATACAAAAATAAACAAAGAAAAGTACGCAATACTACCATATGTTTGGTAGATACTAGGTATCTATGAAAGACTTATTTTTTTTTATTGACGTCTTCCTAGTTACTAAAAGTGCCATTTTTGAAACATGGAGTCACTTAAACGAATGTTTTTCATACAAAAAACCGTTTGTTCAGTGACTCCACGTTTGAAAAATGGCACCATATGTTAAAATAACGATTTTATTATGTTGGCAGTATGGTAGATCTAAAGAAAAAAAGTTATAGGTCTATGGCTAGGAGTATCGTTTTGGCGAAATAACGACACATGTGCTATTATATTAGGAATAGACTATAGACTTTTCTGAAATCATATAATCTATGTTTTTATATTAGTGTTCGGGACCATTTAAAAGACAGATAACAGTACAGGAGTAGAAAAAATATTTTAAGCTCATCGGTTAGATTATTAAAAAATATTGAACACGTATTTTTTTTTTCTCTGAGAAACAAAAAATGACAAAGATACAATACAACGCATTGAAAGTTCGCATGACGTCATGGCTACGTACGATTTTTACATAGAGGTGACGTCGCAAACCCCCACTCCGGAACTTTGATGGTTTTTATCTTTGTGAATTTTTACTTTTTTGGCTGACTGAAAAATATGGGTCCATTATTTTTGGATAACCTAAAATACGGACAAATATCAATTATACTTTCCTAACCCTGTCGTCGACCCTATTCCCCCTCGCTTCCCTAAGCTTGTATTGTGAGGCCAAAGTAATTATTTATCAAATTAAATAAGCGCAAACTCGATAGAGTTGCGTCGCTTTAGTACTGAGTTACATCGACCACCTTCCGTCTCCGTGATCAGACCCTAGACATCGTCTTACATAAAGTGCTCGTCAAATCAAATGAGTAATAGGTACTCAATGATTCTCAGTTTTTTGTAACTAATTCTGTCGAATATCTTCCGGTTCCGTCATCAGAACGGCTCATTGACTCCATAATGTTGTATTGTTATCCGACTTACACAAGTATGCAAAAATTTCAGCTCAATCGGTTGAGGAAAACTGGTTGAAAATTGAGCAATTGCAAGATTAGACATAAACAAACATACAAGATACATTACGACTGAAAAAAGCTTTTAAAAAACATTCGAATTGATAACCTCCTTTTTTTTAAGGTCGGTTAAAAAGTTTAGTTTACTAAAAACAAAAAGAAAAAACAGCTTTATAGCGGATTTTCAATCTAGAAGAGAAATACCTACTACATTTAGTTCCTATCTTAAACATAAAAATATCCTAAAACGGTACCTATAATAATTCTCTGACAGTGAGTTATAGTAAAAGGGTTCCATTTTTTCAAACGAAACCCTGAACCGGCGCCAAGTATTATTAGTAACAAGTTCAAGTGGCTCTCGAATGAATGTACCTACTGTTTCATTCTCAAGTGCATGAAAAAATATGTTCGTAACTTATTTGGGAATAAAACGTACCTATATTTTAGGGTGTATCCCACTATTTCCATGGAAATACAAAATAGAAATAGTGGGACAAGCGATATTTTCAATTTTCATCCCAATATTTCTATTGCGACAAAAAAACGCAACCCGCACTACTGCTATACGACCTATTCACATGCTAGGTTTTGCTCTTCATTGGTTTTGGACCAGCGGTTTTTACAGATTATATCCCATTAGGTATTTCTATTGCTACAAAAAAACGCAGTTATGTTACGTATTTGAAAGTTAACCACTTTTAATGAATAGATTAAAATTAAAACACGACTTCAAGATTCATTAAATTGAGAACATTGAGAACATTGAAAAGAATTACTATATATACATGTATGTGTTTTTTTAAGAAGCCATTCATAAATATTTTTTTTTTTACGTTTTTACTGCGAGCCAATTATTCTATGTGCATGCTGTGTTCGCACTTCGCTCCTAGAAGGTTGTACATTATATGCCATGTATATTTCACTGGAACAGTTTATATTATTGTAACAACCAGTTTGCGAACCGAATAAAATAAAAAAAGAAAGAGTGTTCAATTGTTCTCGCTATGGTGTTATCCTAATAAGAAGAAATTTCAAATAAGTATCAAAAATACAGTAGACACAAAAAATGTACTTACGCCAACTACCGACTTAAAGCCTCTGGTAAAGTGATGGAAACTTACCGAGGATACTGTCATCGATCCTTTGCATTTTGTTTTATGGCGCTTGTTGCATTTCCACAACGTATTATTATTCTTGTAAACTATCTGCCTAGTTTATATTCCCCTCATAGTAAACACCCTTTCCCCGTTTTATGAACTCCATTATTTTTAATTTATTTAATTCAGAACCAACACCTATCTCGTAAAGCAATAATAGAATTACAATTATAACGGCAGCTGTCAATCAAGAACAGTAATTACAACTATGATCGAGAGGTTTTATCTAAAGAGGAAATAAATAAATCGTTTCTGTATGCACGCCGTCATAAGAGGTGATAATGCAGCGTTTTTTTTGACGCAGCCGACAGCAATAGAAATAGTGGGACAATCAGTCTGAATCAGGCCGAGTATTTCTATCAATAGAAATACCTAATAGAAATTGTGGGATGCACCCATATCTTCATAGAAAGGGGATTTAATACTCGTACCTTTAATATTTATTTATAATACAGCTAATACAAGACATACGTTTAAAAAAACTATTGCCCGACGAATAATTTGTATATTTTTGAAAGTTACTAATCGGCCTTCCCGTCTTACTTTTCATACAAACGCGTCTTACTTTTTATACTAGCTGCCATAATCACGTACGAGATTATGGCAGCTAGTATATACCTAGTACTCTGTGTTATGGCGTTGTAACTGATCTTTCTTGAAAACTTTTGAATTCACAGGTATCTTGTGCGCTATTTCTAGGTTTCTATAGAAATAAATTTGTATAGTACAGTTTAGCTAGACCAGTCTTTCCCAAAGTGGGCGATAACGCCCCCTTGTGGGCGCTGGAGGCTTTAAGGGGGGCGGTAACGGGCCCAAAATAAAGTTGGGGGGCGCTGATGTGATTTAAGCAATGAGTGATTTATAACTTCAGCTATTTCATATTTTAAATTTCACTGAAATTAAAATCCTCTTACTACACAACATCCATTTATTAGTTCATATGTATATCCTTTTTTATTGTTCAAATATAAACTAAAAATTTAATTAATATTTTTTTTTATGCGTTCAACGCTATTTATATCGTTAAAGGAATCAAACACTGAAAAAATTTCGTGTTTTAAAGTTTCGCAGGTGAGGTCTCCACTTCCGATACTCTTTATTATTGTAAAATTGTATTATTATTGCTATTTTTTTATTAAAAATTAACAATGTTGATTATAGTTATTTTTTTATAAAAGATACTCTAATGTACTGGTGTATGTATTATTATTGCTCTCTCTTGTAAAAAAGTCTAGTTTAGAATATATGTTGAATTAAACTACAGGCAAGACAAATATGTGATTCAGGTTTTTATGGTGAAAAAAATGGGGGGCGCTACAAAATAACAGATTTTTTAAAGTGGGCGTTTGACAAAATAAGTTTGGGAACCTCTGAGCTAGACCATTATAGTTCTGCATTAGGTGTTCCATTCACCAAAATCAATTATAACCTATATCTTTCCCAGGCTTATCAGCTATGTAACAAAAAAAGTTACATTCGAATCCGTCGAGTATATCCCGAGACTAGCGTGTACAAACAGACAAACATTTTTTTTAATTTTTACTCTGTTACTCTCTCAATCGCTTCAATTATTTTTTTGGAAACATATTCATTGTACAGACATTATTTTTTTACTGTTTTATTATATAAATAGATCTACACATGTAGTTAATACGTGATGTTCTAAATGAACATAGTAAATTATTTGCGTATTAATCAAATATATATCCTGGTGCACAACACATAGGACTATTGATTAATACTCAATACTCAATACTCAATATTTATTGCTTCCTTAATGTACAATATAGGTGTTACAATAAAATAAGGATCAATTCAGGGCCCTGGCGGGCGCTGCAATAGGAGAAGGGCTATTTTAATTTTAAAGTTTTACATTACCTACTGTGTATGCACGTGCGTTCTGTGCCTATGAATATGTATTAGTTATTTGTAGGTGTAATTATGTTGTAGCCATTTCTTAATTTTGTCCAGTTTATTATTCATTAAATTTTCATAAATATTGATAAATTTAAAATGTAATTATGTAATATAAATAAATATTATTATAATATGTCTTTATTGGTAGGTAATTTTGTCATCTTATATATTGGTATTGATTTTAATATTTATTTTGTCATGAATTAATAGTACTCTTTACAATTTTCGAATAAATTTCTCTTTGTCTTCTAAATATTCATTTACGGAATAGTAACATTTGTTAGACAGAAATTCTTTAACATGTTTTAGAAATGTTTTATAGTTTTCAATGTCTGTAATGGCTTTCGGTAGTTTATTATATAGTTTTATAGACATAGCTAGAAGACCAAACGAATGAAGTTTTAGGCGTGAGGTAGGTACTTGTAACCTATTTTGATGTCGGAGTGTATATTTAGTGATAATGTCCTTTCTTTTTGCGAAGAAGTGTGGGTATTTGCGTACGAATTTACACATTTCCAAAATATAATTATTTTTATTATATCCTGTCATGAAGGTTTCTAATTTTTTTTGGAACGAAATTCCATGTTCGACGCTACGGACTTGGAGAATGGGGGCTAGGCTAAAAAAAAGTGTAACGTTTTCCCGACACTTGTTTCCATCAAGAAGGGAATTTCATAAATTTGACTATCTCGTTGATAGCTCAGTTGGGACAGCGTGTGCCTGAGATAGTCGATGTTCCCGGTTGAAACCCAGCACACGCCAATATTTCTTTTTGAATTTTTTATTATTAATTTAAAGGGTTTAAGATTCTTCCGTCACTATTTTCAGCCTTTACTACGAAAGTGACTTCGTCGCAACCGAGTGTTCCACTACACCAGAGGTTCCCAAACTTATTTTGTCAAACGCCCACTTTAAAAAATCTGTTATTTTGTAGCGCCCCCCATTTTTTTCACCATAAAAACCTGAATCACATATTTGTCTTGCCTGTAGTTTAATTCAACCTATATTCTAAACTAGACTTTTTTACAAGAGAGAGCAATAATAATACATACACCAGTACATTAGAGTATCTTTTATAAAAAATAACAATAATCAACATTGTTAATTTTAAATAAAAAAATAGCAATAATAATACAATTTTACAATAATAAAGAGTATCGGAAGTGGGGACCTCACCTGCGAAACTTTAAAACACGAAATTTTTTCAGTGTTTGATTCCTTTAACGATATAAATAGCGTTGTGAACTCATTAAAATAATAAATATTAATTACATTTTTAGTTTATATTTGAACAATAAAAAAGGATATACATATGAACTAATAAATGGATGTTGTGTAGTAAGAGGATTTTAATTTCAGTGAAATTTAAAATATGAAATAGCTGAAGTTATAAATCACTCATTGCTTAAATCACATCAGCGCCCCCCAACTTTATTCTGGGCCCGTTACCCTTAAAGCCTCCAGCGCCCACAAGGGGGCGTTATCGCCCACTTTGGGAAAGACTGCACTACACTAACTTTCTTTTTTTTTTGTGCCAGGTGACAATGTCTAGCTATGGCAGCATGTCTCCTTCCGACGAGGGTTTCGACCGGTACGAGCCGCCGTTCTACTGCCCGCCGTCACATCACGGTGAGTCGTCTAGTTTGTTGTTTGTTTTTGTGTGTGTAAGTAGCCAACACAGGTGCCAGGTTTTTCAAACTTGAAAGCTTGATTGCCATATTTGACCAAACAGCTATACGTGCATTTTATTTCCATACAAAAGTGTGCAGCCGCACGGGCAATTTATATGGGAATGTTAAATTCTTTTTTGGTTATTTTTTTTTTCATTATACACGTACTATTAGTGATCTAGTGTAGCCCGTTGTTCGATTTATTACGGGCATGTCCCTTTCACGTTGTATAAGAAACATACTGTCACGTCTGTATCCACCCTTTCACCGCGAACGTCGGATTTATCCGACAAACATTGTAGTGCCCATTTCCGCGAGCGCCGGATATTTCCGACAAAAAAAAAAGGCCCGTTTTGCACATAACTGGAGTATCCACATCCTTTTTGGTTGTATGGTATTAATTTTAGAATTACAACCCCTCGCACTGGGGGCACGACAATTGATATAAAGTCTCGCGGTAAAGGGTTAACAGTTCAAACAGATAATTTATTTTAGGTCTTGCGGCTCTAAGCAAATAGAGCATAGGGCTGCCAGACTCAAAGGCCACTTTTAGCGAGACGGTGGGCGGGAAGGTGGAAGAAGAAATCAAAGGGTTGTGTAACATCTCGATTCAATGAGTATACACATCACTTAAACTAGACAACTGCACTCGGCGGGCGGGCCGTTAAGAGCGGCCTTCCCGTCTTACTTTTCATACAAACGCTCGTACGTGATTATGGCGTTGTATTGAATCTTTCTTGAAAAGTTTTGAATTCACATGTATCTTGTGCGCTATGTCTAGGTTTCTATAAAATAAAATTTAGAAAAACAACATCAGTATAAGCCTCCAAAAATCTGCTTTTTGCTCAAATTTTAGCTGAACTTCGACCGTTCATAAAGTACTCATAAATTGTAAAGATAAAAAAAATATTTTGATACAAACCTTGCAAATATAGTGAAAATTTTGAATACATAAAACATTTATTTCACACACATTCTTTCTGAAAAACATATGTATCACCTGGTTTTGGCGCATATGACATTTCCGCACCCTGTGAATAGTTTATATTCGTTCAATGGAATTTAACTATACATAAAGTAAATATAATACTAATTTCATTAAATAGAATGCAAACCCTGCCCTTAGGCGCTATCTCTCTCTTTTTGGTTTGCCTCATTTTCTAGCATTGCCCTGGATGAAACAACAAGCTTTTCAGACTATGCTCGCGTTGACGTCAGAGCGGTAGAGAAGGGCTGCCTTAACGTCTGTCAGTTCGAATGGCAGATCATGAGTAGATTGTATCAACCGCCATATTGTCCGGTATATATTGACATGACAGATTTCTAGTCACATCGCCTAATAACATGATTAGCACCTTCGCTCATTCCCTCGATCGGCTCCTACGATCTGGGAAGAGAAGCAACTAGTACATTCTAAGTTTTCACTTTTCTTCCAGAAGTAAATGGTGTATTTCTTATTGACAGGTAGCCCAATGGACGGCGGTGTGTACTGGCCGGCGTCCAACTCAGAGGGACCAGAGTTCGACCCTCCTGACATGTACCAGGACGCCACGCATTACATCAGCAGGGGTTATGGTAAATATTAATACATATCTACTACTGCATTATCACGTCTCTACACTTAATGCGGCAGACAGAGCAATTTCGGTCTTGTGGCTCTAAGCAAATCTTAATACCTGCTGCAAAATTTCAACACCACACCATCCGCCTGAAATTAAAATTACATCCACACCACTTAGATAGTTGGCAATCAACCACCGTACGTTTTAAAAGGAACTTCTTACCACGTACGACCGAACTGTGGAATCAACTTCCTGCAGCAGTGTTCCCGGACCGATACGACATTGAAACCTTCAAAAAACGAGTATATGTCTTCCTGAAAGGCCGGCAACGCTCCTGTTACACCCCTGGTGTTGCAGTTGTCCATGGGCAGCGGTGATCACTTACCATCAGGTGACCCGCTTGTTCGTTTGCCGCCCTATTACATTAAAAAAAAAGCAGACAGAGCCCAGGGCTGCTAGGCTCAAAAGCCACTTTTAGCTTGATGGTGAGCGAGAAGGAGGAAAAATCAAAATAGTGATGGGTTGCTAGCCGCATCCGATTTGTATATTCGCCCATTCCCTCGATCAGCTTTTACGATCAGCACGCCAATTTCTGTCTGTGTCATTGACACGGACAGAGGCCCGGCTTGAGGAGCGGGCCAGAGGCCCGGCTTCCTATATTTATATACTCCTAGCAGCAGCGCAAAGGGCTCCCAAGGGGGAAACCTCGGCTTTGGGCGCGCTAGGGATTATGGCAAATTTTGAGGTGCTGCAACACCCATGTTTTGCCGGAAGGGCCGAAGCTACGGTGCCAGAAGGGCCTACTTAGGACGCAAATCGTCCAGGTACCGCCGGGCGGTACCTAGTGAACGAGCTAATGTTCCTACGCCTACGTATTCGATTACGACGAATGCGGGGGGGTCAGACCGCAAGGTTCCTCTGGCTGCTCGGAGCCGCAGAGGTATCGAATTGGACCATGTCAGCCATAATCTGGTCATCGGAATCAGAGAGAACATGCCTCGGGCGTCTGCTGGCGAGTCGGCGAGGGTTGTGCTCCGGGATGTAGTTAGCTGCCTCTCTAACTAGTCGGTTCGGGTGGTCGGCGGCTTTATCAAAGAAGCGTTCGGACGCTTCTTTCATAAAGTGCTTTATGGACGGGAGTTCGAGATCGCGGTGTAGGTCGCAATTTCTCGCTATCGTTGGAGCGTTGGTAGCTCTGCGGATAAATCGATTCTGTACTCTTTGAAGCCTAAGCATGTGAGTTGGGGCTGAGGGTGCTAAGACAACACTTGTGTGGGTCAGGACTGGGCGAATGCAAAGTTTGAAAAGAGTTAACTTGTTACCAAGAAAAAACTTTTCATTGCGTATCATGGGGTTGAGACGGCTCAAATAGAAGCATGCAGTGTTGCATACCCTTTTGATGTGAGGACCGAAGGTTATGCCGCTTTCGAAGGTGACACTCAGATACTTGCCCGTGCGTGTCCAAGGAATGGATTTGCCGTATAGGGAGATTTTCCTGATGGGCTTGGGTCGGTGCTGTCTGTAGTTCTAGGGGCCCATTGATTTCTTATCAACTTTTCATATATACTGCAGACGAAAACAACAATGTCGCGTTTCAAATATACCGCTAGCGCCATCTATCTAGATTAATTTATAACAATAGAAGCCTGATTTTTAGGTAAGCAGTATTTAATAATAAGCTATACATTGTGCATTATGTATACATGACAATATTTTATACCCCCTCCCCCCTCCTCATCGTATTCTCATTGTATCACTGGTTCATAAATATTTTTATTAAAAATGTGATATTCAATTGAGCCAACTCACGCTTGACCGATTTCTCAAATTTCTTAATTTTTTGTCAAATTGGAAGTGGCCTAGAGGTTTTGATTACCGGTCAGTGAGTCAGTCAGTCAGTCAGTCAGTCAGTGCCAAAATTAGCTATTTTCACAGGCTCATATTTCAGGATCTACTAAAGCTATATCTATGAAATTTGACATACTGCTTTAGTACTAGTATATGATTACGTAGTTTCAATTTTATCTCTGTACTTGCAATAGGCACTGAGTTACAGGGAGGTCAAAAGTGGGTCGAAACGGTTCGTGTAAATAGTGCTCGGCATGCGCGCGGCCTGTTGCTGGAACTTGGCCTGCGCACTACCGTGCGCTTAGATCTGTAAAAATTTCAACGGTCTAGCTATATCACGGTTCATGAGATCGCTTGATGACAGACAGACGGACAGAGAGACGGACAGCGGAGTCTTAGCACTAGAGTCCCATTTTTACTAAAACATAATTTTATTTCTTGAAATACAATTTGAAATAAAAAGATTTTCTGACAAATAGGCCATATAGTTTTTCTCATAGACCTAAATGTTTTTTACTGCGTAAAGTATTTCTTGTACTCATATGAGATCATCATCATCCGAGCGTATTCCCGGTTGCATCCTCAGCAGTAACGCTTCAGAGCCCGGGGTCCGCTACCTAACCAAGGAGATTTGACGAGGTTGCTGGTTTTTACACAGAGCGACTGCCGTCTGACCTCCACAACCCAAAGGGCAAACCAGGAACCAATCCTTGGATAGTTTGATGATCAAACGCTAGGTGGCGTGCGGGACCCACGGTTTTACGTGCCTTCCGAAACACGGAATCATCTTTCTTTTCGGATAATCAGGTGATTCAAGCCTGCAATATCCTATCCAGACTGGAAACAACTTTTAACAAAGTATGTTTCCCAGTGGGAATCGAACCCATGACCTCCGGGTCACAAGGCGAACGCCTTGACCACTGGACCACGGAGGCAGTCTCTTGCAGTTGTACTCATATGAGGTATATGTTTTTATCAGGATACGAGGACGTGCCTATGAATAACGAGCCTTACGACGGCTACCATCACACCATGCACCACGGGTATCCACAGAACAATGGTGGTAAGTTAACTTTTACATTTCGCAAAAGTAGTAGTTCGCAGTTTAGTGGTAGGAAGCGGTGGTGACCAAGTGGTTAAGGCCAGTGCATGCTGTGAGTCTGTGAGTTCGATCCTCAAGACGATTTTTTTAAATACAAAATCTCTTTATTGCATAACACAGGTAAATACGGTGTTACAGGTATAAAGTCCACCATGCTCGGCCCATACTGGACATAAATGATATTTAATAAACAAATTAAATACAAACAATATTAGGCAATTAAAAATGATAAGTTACATTAGTCATCAAATGTTATCATAATTTTTTTTTCATTTGTTTCATTTATTAATCGCTAACTTGTCGCAATTAAGATGAGTACGTGCAATATAATATAAAATGTACCCAGTTTGCATGTGGCGTCACAGACATCAACATTTTTCACGTCGGCTGTTACCATAGACCCAGATTTCTTTTTACTGCTCGTATTCTATAACAAGTTAGAAATTACAAAAAAAATCGGCTCTGAATACTAGTCCTTTAGAGCACATTTTTATTTTTCCACTTCTTTAATTCTAACTCCAAACCCTAACAGAGCTATACAATCAAAGGTTGGTGCAGGTCCTTTGATTGCTTCAAGGGAGCTCCTGGCGACGCCTAAAGACGCCCACCACAGTCCGCAAATAAATATCATTACAGCCGCAGTATGACTGTCCACTTTAAACATTTCACATATTGTCCATGACTATGATCATTTATAACACCAAACTACCATATTATAAAGACAATCAATCTCATATCAAGATCAATTTCATATTATAAAGTCCACTAAAATAATTTTGCAAAACAATTTAAAGCAAACTCCAACTGAACCCCTTGACTTCCCGCCAAAAACTCCTTAAGCCTATATTTTTTTTAATAATTATTTTACGCGGCTTTGGATACTAGTCCTTTAGAGCCCATTTTTACTTATTCACTTCTTTATTCCTAACCCTAACTATACAATCAACGGTTCGTGTAGGTCCTTTGATTGCTTCTAGGGAGCTTCTGGCGACAAATCTATATGAGTCCACTAGTTTTCATACCCGATTGTGTGGCGGATGGCGCCTAAAGACGCCCACCACAGTCCGCAAATAAATATCACTACAGCCGTACTATGAGTGTACACTTTAAATATTTTACATATTGTCCATGAGTATGAGCATTTATGATATTAAACTACACCAATTTCATATTGTAAAGTCCCCTAAAATCAATTTGCAAAACAATTTAAAGCAAACTCCAACTGGACTTGACTTCCCGCCAAAAACTCCTCAAGACAATATGTTAACTTCTCTTTTAAAAAAAACTACTTTAAAAAAAGTGGTGTTATAAGTATGTATAATGCCAATGTCTGTTTGTCTGCTTTCTGTGGCATCGTAGCTCTCAAATGGATGGACCGATTTCGATGTAGTTTTTCTACGTGAAAGCAAGTATCTTTTTGGTGGTTCTTAGCTATGTTTGATAAAAATAGGTTTAGCTTTTTAAAGGTTATTAGGGGTGAACGCTCGAAAGTCAGGGGTTTTAATTTGACTGAAAAATAAACTTGTTCAAAGATTCAAATATTTATTTGCTAACTATAAGTCACATAAAACATACATACAGATCTTAGGTATAATTGGTGATCTAATCATAGCAACTTAACCCTTTCAACGCGAAGGTCGGATTTATCCGACAAAAAAAAATGCTCGGATTGCACATAACTTACGTATCCACATCCCTTTTTGGTTGTAGGTATTTATTTTAGATTTACTACCCCGCGCTGAGGGCACGACAACTGATATAAAGTCTCGCGGTGAAAGGGTTAAAGAGTGTTGCAAAAACAATGATGTAAATAAATCCTCTATTTTCCAACAAGTCAAATCAGATATTTTTCTAAACGTCAAAACAAGCATTTTCTACGGGATTTGTATGAAATACAGGCAGACGACGTCAAAGTTTCTTGGAGTCAAATAGCGCTCTTTTAATCAGTTTCTCAGCAATAATAAATCTAAAATCATGTTAAAATCGATGTGTTCAAAGACAAGTGACATTATTTTGCAATGTTTTATTTTCTTATCAGTACTTAGAGAATATGCATGAAAAAAATATGTGTTATTTAAGGGCCGTAACAGACGGGGCGCAAGTTACGCCGCGTAACAGCTAATGATGGGCGGTGCATGAATACTCAATCAACCCATTTGAGTATTTACTCAGTAGATTGAGTAAATACCCGATAAATATCCTTATTTATCCATTTGGTGAGTAGATTGATTTATATGAGTTGAGACTCATATTTATGTTCATATTCATTATTTCATGTTTTCATGACAATTTTGAAACTTAAATCTTGTATACACTTGCAGTTCTTGTGTGTGCATACGCCATAATATGCTTAAAATGTAGGCAAACGTTATATGCGACGCTAGAATATATGAAAATACCATACTAATCATACACTGAAAGTAGGCTTCTTTGACTATTTATCATTTTTAGTGGGAGGTGTGCATAGACGTAATTTTACGTAAAAATAAGTAAACAGACATCAAATGCGATGTCAATTTACTCTATTTATTAAATCTAGTGAGTGAATACTCAAATGGGTAGATTGAGTACTGTCCACTGCCCATCTCTAGCTGTTACGCGACGCAACTTGCGCCCCATCTGTTGCGGCACTAAGGCTGGTTTCAGAGTCACGCGTTCGCACGCGCGGGCGGCTAGCGTCGCGGGCGACGCTCTTTGAGCCTCTGGGATTGTTACACAGTCAATCGCGCGAGTGAAGTATGGCGAATCGGGCCGCGCTGGCCGCCCGCGCGTGCGAACGCGCGACTCTGAAACCAGCCTAACTATTTAAAAGTTAAGTACTAACAGTAAAAACAGACTAAAAATTGGTTGAAAAACGAACGCGGTATAACGATTTTACGAGGATATGTCTATCTCACTCGCAAAAACGCTATTTTCTATGGCTAATGTATAGATGATATGGACTTTGACGTCACCAGTACATATCGGACTTCTCTTTCTAATTGAAACTTTAAAGTATCACATGTTCGTCGCTAATTAAGATAATTTATAAATTCTTTCATATTTGTTTACTGTGGATAATAAGGATTTTGTTGAGCAAATAAAAAAAAACGTGCATATTCACTACACAATTTGTTTTGCTTCCATAGAAAAAAACGTTCATTTGAAAGATGGGTCAACTGACCTATGAACCACTATCAACTTGCCATCGGCACGTGACAATCCCCCAGGGTCGTGTTAACGCCCATGCGGTGTTAATGAGACGAAAAACGACCCCACAAATACGAGGGTCGGATTACTGCCGTGTGTCTCCCATCCTAATTGATCGAACGAGCGCGAAGCGGCTCCGTTTCAGCACAGAATATGTATTTATGAACAGAAAACAATCGATGTAAGAAGAGAAAAATATTTGGACATCTTATACGACACGATAATTTCATCACAATCATCATGGAAGGAAAGATAGAGAAAAGGAAACGGAAGGCCAAGATGGATGTTCAGCTCATGAATGAAGTAAAGGAAAAGGAAGAAGTCGTGTCGTATAGGGAAGTCGGGCATTTATCTAAAGATCGAAGGCACGGAAAATACTTCTCCGGCAAGAACATAGTTCTTAAATAAATTGATTGATGATGATTTTATAATGTTATTTATTATTTCACAAAAAATTAAAACATCCCTCTTCTTTGTCGGTGATCAAAAATGGCAGATCCATGAGGGTTTTAAGGTGCGGTGAACATTTTATTCAGTTTTCAGCTATGCAAAGAAAGACATATTCGCGAGGTCGACAGCTGACAGAGGGAACTAATGTTTAATTGTCAGACAGAATACATTACGAGTAAAAATCGACGATATTCGATAAAGGTGTTGTACAAACAATGTAACAGCTGAAACAACTACTTAAGTACTTAATCATTTAATCGTATTTAATTTTGCAATCCACCTGTTTCAATAATGAAACAAATGAAACAATCTGAAAATTTTCAACACACTTACAACAAGTATTACTCAAAGATGCCCGAACAATTTGGAAAAATCTTTTTTGTTTGGAAGGAAATACTTGGTGGTCCCATAGATTTATCTTTATAAAGAACCCTATTTATTGCAAATAAATGAATTGAATTGAATTTATCAAAATCGGCTGTGTACTTTGGTATTGATGTCGGTTTTTAAATAGGTACATACTTTGAATCTATAAAATTGAAATCCGTTGTATAGAGAATCTGTAATGGAATTCTGTAGAATTGGGTGTACTAACGGGTACCACAGGAGTAATCCGTGTCCTTTTAACCACCGAGGCAAAAAGAGGGGTGATATAATATAAGTTTAACACCAATGTCTGTCTGTGGCATCGTACTTCTAGAACGGTTAGACTGATTTTTATGCAGTTCTAATACAATATGTAACAAAAACCCTGTCCGATCCTTGTAGGAGCAACTCAGACTGTCAATATGAACAACTTTTCCTACATGACCAATGCTTGAAACTCGAAAAAAGTCGACATTTTTATACAAAAGTGTTCGGCCGACCCGGCAATTTGCATGAAAATGTCATTTTTTTCTTAGAGTTTCAAAGCATTGGTCCTATAGGAAAAGTTGTTCATATTTACCGTCTGAGTTGCTCCTACAAGGATCGGACAGGGTTTTTGCTACATATTGTATAGTTATGCTCACAGGTTATGCTAAATGAAAATCGGCTCAGCAGTTCAAAAGTTATAGGGCGTGAACGCTTGAAAGTCGGGGGTGTTTATTTAAAGGCCTGAATTTTTCGGGGTCCAGTGCTCCCCCCATTTAAAATAAATCATTTGAAGGAAACGGAGATATCATTTTAAATTTTGTCTTGATCAGACCGTAGATAACCCTCCAAACTATTTTATGAACTACCGTTTACAGTTTAAAGTGAGAACGTGAAGCTTTTCTACGCACTAGCTAAAAGTGACCGGTTTTCACGAATGTGTGTAGAAAAGCTTCACACTCTCACTTATATCGCTTTAAAGATGCAGTACTAAAGTACGTGAAAGCTCAGTTGGAAGAGCATGGGTATAAAAACCAGGACCATTTCCAGCAACCATAGCTAAAACCACAAGAAACTTGCTTTCACGTATAAAAACCGCATCAAATCGGTTCATCCGTTCGAGAGCCACAGACAGACAGACAGCCAGACAGACATTAGCGTCCTGCCTACCTATCGCCTTATAAACTTATTATTTATCTTCCTTGGCACTAGATGGCGCCATAGCTATTTATTAAAACATTAAAATCTTTTCATAATGTTATTTAAATAAAGTAATTCTATAATTAATCAAATATGACTTATATGAAATACAATAAATATTTTTAAAGCATATTCAACACTTTCTATGTCACTTTTTGCTAGTCGTGCGTGCTGCCATCTCTGTGTCCCTACCCGCAACTCTAGTTTTGCCTACTTTTGGGACGTCCAATCATTTCTATGGCGACAAACTAATATTATCACCTGCCTTTTTTAACAAGATATACGTTTAAAAAACAAATACCCGACTACGGGAGGTATAAACGGTTAACAATGTATATATTTTTTTGAAATGTGCTCATCAAGACCTTTCATTTGATATCCTACACGAAATCGAAAAAAAAAACTTTTTTTGCTCTCACTTTTTTGTATGTAACATTCGTTGTATAAGTACATATTTTGCATACAAATTGTAGCCTATGTCACCCGGACAAAAATGACAAATCGATTGACATATCATTTGTGAAAATTTTATAAGCGATTCGAATGCTACGGTGGAACAGACATAAATATCCACATACATAAATGGGTGAATCAACTTTTCTTTGCCAGAACGTGTCCTTTACAATCAACACGTAATTTTGATTAAACTATTAGGACAACACTATGTTTGTTGGTTTATTTTAATTATCAGAATTATACCCAAAACATCTAAACATAAATCTATAACAAATTACTTCTAATATTTTGAAAAAGTAGTGTGACCCAGTAGAAGAAATTGTACTCCCATACAAATTTACGTTGTCCCATGTACGCACTAGTCAATAAAATTACAGTTTTATGCCTAAATATTCTAAGGCGAGCAGTAATTAAAAATAGAAATCACATACAAGGACACATTACCCTTCCTAAAACTCTAATAACAGATGAGTAGAATTCATTTTAGTATATTTACGTGACTTTAATAACTTTGTCCCTGACGATAAAATGAAACTGTTGTCTTCTTACTCACGCCATATAAAGTACTATTTAAAACAAAAGAGATAGCCTATAAATGGTGTGACCAATGAGGTCTGTTCTATGAATCTTCTGATCGTCGGCATGCCACAGAGAAGGGTCCGCTGGCTCGGCCATTTCGTCCGTGACCCTGAGTGAGGAAGCGTGTTTTTACTGAGACTCTGCTGGGTGACATCGAATTTAGGTAAATATTTTGATCTATTTACGGGAATTTTGTTGTACTTATTTAACAATTTAGTCTGAAATGCTTTGGGTGCGGTCGCATTTACAAATTTTAATTAATTTCTAACAAAAAAAGGTACTTAACCGTTAAATTTCTCATGGGTCACAGTTCCACTGAGTCACATTGTAACGTGACCCAAGAGACAATTTTCGTTAGTTAGGAGACTTTTTGTGTTTATTATCAAATTCAAAGAAAAGTCACGCTTCAAATGGGAGTACTAACTGGGAAATTAACAACCAGGCATTTCCCTATTTAACCACTCTATAGTCTAGCCTTCCGCGCTGTCCGCGCGGTCAATGTACGAGCGCTTGCAAAAATTTTCTTTTTTCGTGCATTTCGCAAAAACAAATATATCTAACTATAATAGTTACACCTCAAAAAATAATATATAATTACATACCCAATAAACTTGCAGAAACAGGATTTTTATCATAATAAAATGTTAAACACACAGCACTGTCGTAAAAGTAGTTAACTTCTTCAAACATTTTATCTTTATGCCCGCCACCATGGACTGACAACCGGAAAATATAGATGGCGCGTGGTTGCGCCATGGACTAAAAACAATTGCTACAAGCAAATGTTTTTAACTAAAAGCTGAATGCGCATTTTTGTCCTACCTCTGTTATGCTCGATTGTCACGTTCTTAGTAAGATAATGCTTAGTATCCTACCCTCCGCTTTAGTGACGCTATTTGTGTGCTCTTTCAGCTACCATGCCGTTTAATGCTGCACAAAGATAAAAGCGATATAAAGACAAATTAAAACTTAATTTTGAGAAGTATGAAGAGTATAAAAAGAAGAAACGAGAGAACTACCATAAAAAGAAAAGACTTGTAAAGGATCTGTCAGCAAAAGAAAAATATAATGCGAGAGTTATTTGGAGGTTGAGAAAGAAACAATTAAGGCAGCGAAAAGATAACTTTAACCGTGTCATTGATATAACACCACCTAGCTCTCCTATAACAGCGCCTCTAAATGAAAACGATAATGAAGACGTAAACTTTGCCAGAGAAAATATAGCCTCGCCAGCTCCTAAAAACAAATCTAACAAAGCATCACAGGGTAAAAAGAAAATAAGAAGAGACCGTTCAAAATTATGTAGAGATAATTTAAAACTACAAGAAGAAAATGAAAAATTGAAAAAGCAGTGTGAAAGAAATAAAAAGCGTTGCCAAAGAATAGACTTAAAGAAAAATAAACCTGAGATAGATGAAAAAACTAAATATCAAAAGCTGTCTACAACTATGAAAGCTAATTATCAAAGATTAAAAACATTAAAAGAAAAAAGAATTTTGAAAAATATTATAACACAAGTTCAGGGACCAGAAAAAGAAGAAACTATAAGAGAATCTTTAGGAATTACAAGTAAACTGAGGACATCGATTAAAGTTAAAAACTCTTCAACAAAATTAAAAAAATCAATAGAAACTTTTTTTATAAGGGATGATATATCAAGGGCTACCGCTGGTAAAAAACAGAACTTAACCTGAGTTCAACCACTCTGTTCAACTATGGATTCACAAGAATGACATGGTCTTTTTTTGAAGCGGGTCATGGAAAAGGACCTGCTGATGGAATAGGTGGCTATCTAAAAAGATCAGCAGATGATCTAGTAGCACTTGGCGATGATATTTCTTGTGCCAATGATTTCTATGTAGCACTGAAAGATGTTAGCAAGACCCGACTTTATCTCATAACTTCGGATGACATATCAAACGTGGCTAAAACTTTACCAAAGAAAATGTCAAGACTTGTAGGTACAAAAGATGTACACCAAATATTTACAACAATTCGAGGAGAAATCAATTAAAGAAATTTAAGCTGTTTTTGTAAGAGAGGAAACTGTGACTGTCTATCCCCAAAAGTATATCGTATATCAATTGAAATGTCTGACTTAAACCAGCCTCGTCAGAAGAACTGGTATAATATTGTTTATACGCCGGATGGTTCAGATGACGAATACTATAAGCAAGCCCCAAATCCTTATGATTTAGCTAACAGCTCATGTGACAAAGAAAATAGGGCAGTTCAGCATGGAGATAATTTACTTTTAAATGTGCCAGCTACGAAAGGGAAGGTTTAAATATGTTTGTGTAGTCAATGATTTACATGATGATGGAGAACTAAGAGTCACATTTTTACGTTGTGTTAAGGGTAAAAGAGTGTTTTGCCTCGATAAAAACGACATAGCTGATATCGACTATACAGACATAATTAAAATTCTTCCTGAACCTAAAATTAACATGAAGCGCGGACAACGATACTTAGAATTTCTAGCGTACGTTAATGTTTCAGAAAAGTAATTGTTGGTATGGGACTAGAAACCCATATCAAAAATTACTTTTCTGATAACTAAAAGGCTTTCTTTTACGGATTTTCCATATCCGATATTTTATAATTATATTTTTATTTTTTTTAAGATCTCAAATAGTTATGATCTCGAATTAAGACTGATTACAGTGAAGATTTGATTGTAAGTGATGAAAAAGTTTGATTATGTCTCTTGAGTAACTAAAATTGTCTCTGGGCTAACGGTCTTGTCCCTCACATCTTCTTAGAATTTTCATTTTTTCATGATTAACCATCTTCAAATAAATAAACCTTCGTACACGAATATAGCATTTCGTTAGAACCAATTAGCGCAGAAATGGTATTTTTAATTTTAACTGACCTAGATCAGAAATTTTGAGAAATACCGGTTTGTTTTTCAATAAAAGTGACCCAAGAGACACAATACCATTAAGAAAATAATAAATGTTTCTCTTTATAGCTTGTTGTTAAGGCATTTATAGTTTAATAACACTTGTTCTTTTAATATAAATATTGATTTTCCTATTCTGTGTAGTTTTATTTGCTCAAAAAGCACATATGAAAACGTTACCCAAGGGAATCTTATCATGCTCCATTTCATTGTTTGTGCGTAAAAAGTATTGAAATATAGTAAATATATCGGTGCTGAAACTACGATAGCAAAATTTAATAGTTGCTGTATTAGAATCATAAAGTAATTTCAAGAAAATATTAACTTTATTTTTTGAAAAAAAAATTTATCCTGTGCAAGGAAAAGTTGATTCACCCAAATACATAGACTGCTAAAATCATTACCCTTCCTCTTGGCTTTGCCGTAGTCGGGTAATTCTAAAAAAATACTTGTTCCAAATTTAACCATCTCAGTTCCACTCACTCTCGCACACTTCGCTTCTTTATAACTTTCATCCTTAATATCCCTCCTCATCGCACTTTCTTCGTGGTCCAGGCTATCCTGCTATGGAATGCCCTTCCGGAGTCTATAAGTAGTTTGGCTTTCAAACAAGCAGTACATAAATTGTTTCTACAGTAGTCCTAGTCATCCTGAAATATATATTCTCTTGTATTTATATTACATATATATCTATTTATATTTATGTGTATGTATAAATATGTATATTGTATTTTATTTGTGTTAATATATGTTATATGTTTAATGGTTTATTCCTGTATATGCACTTATGTAGATATTTATACTTTGTTTACTAGATCATGAATTTCATCACACCAGCCCTACATATTTTTCGCTTGGTCTAATGGTTGACCGGGAGAGAATGCCATATGGCATTTGGTCCGCCTCTTGTTAATTTTTTTAACTGTGCAATAAAGTTTAAATATATAAATAAACAAATGTTTTAATAGGTCTAGAGTGTGAAATGCAGCCGATTCCGCTCCGCTTCGACCGGCCCGCCCCGTCCTTCGTGCGCGTGGTGAAGCGGAGAACCACAGCCAACAAGAAGGAGCGGAGACGCACGCAGAGCATCAACACAGCCTTCTCAGACCTCAGGGAGTGCATACCGAACGTGCCGCCAGATACTAAACTGTCTAAGGTAAAATAATTCTCTTGACCGTAGCAGGCCTGTGTCACTTCCCGTTTAGGTATCGAAAACATACCTACATTATTACTATGCGCGCGGCGAACACTTCGAAGGAGAAAATTCAGTTACATGAATCGTTTGTCCAGAGTAATAAGAATGAAATTGACTTGCAATGGGTGTTAGGTATCTAAACGAAGAGGTGAGGAGTTCTGACGCGAGCTAAATTAAACCAAAGCGCTAACCACATTAAATAGATATTTCTTTGAATTTCTTTTCTGAGTTACACTTCTGTACGTGAGTACTAGTACTTATTATGTGCCCAAAGTAAGTTCGAGACTTGTGTTATGGGATACTAACTCAACGATACCGTGCCTAACCCATCTACTTAATAAACATAATTATTTATCTTGTCACTAGATGGCGCTATAGGTATTAATCAAAACATCAAATCTTTTATTACTATTATTTAAATAAAGTAGTACTCTAATTAATTAAATATGACTTACATGAAATGCAATAAAATTTTTTAAAGCAAATTCAATTCTTTGGTCACTTTTTCCTAGTCGTTTGTGCTTCCATCTCTGTGTGCCTACCCGCAACTCCAGTTTTGCCTAGTTACGGGCCCTCCAATAGTTTCTATGGCGTTGGGTATCTGTTACGTCAGTAATTACATTATCTTTGACGATACTATATTTTATACATACATATATAAACATCAAAGATCCTGGTCAATCTGAAAAAGATCATTTCCATAATGACCTGACCAGGATCGAACCCGGGACCTCGGCGTGGCATGATGACCACTAGGCCACGGAGGTCATCAATCAAACCACGAAGGTAACCTAAATTAATACCAAGGGTAACCTAAATTAACCATCAATATCTTATTTCATCCGTATAACGGCCAATGCTGGACAAAGGCCTCTCCCAAGGATTTCCAAAATGACCGATCAAGAGCGGCCTGCATCCAGCGCTTTCCAGCGACCTTAGTCAGGTCGTCAGACCACCTTGTGGGTGGGTGTCCTACGCCTTGCTTGTCAGTGCGTCGTCGCCATTCGAGAACCTTTTTGCCTCAACAGCCATCGGTTCGTCGCGTTTTGTGTCCCGCTCACTGCCACTTCAACTCAAATTGATACATTACATAGTAAGTTTCCGTCTTATCTTCGGCAAAGAATTCTTTCGTGTGTCCAGATTCCGGCTATTCTCGCCGAATATATGTTTATTCAGTAATTAAACCTTTACAGGCACTTTTACACGTCAAAATTTTGTCACTTTGCTATATGTTTTGCTCAAGGGCCTGACACGCTTTGACCGAGCGAGATAGTCTTATTAAGATTTATAAAAGAAGAAAAAGAAAAGAGGGCCATGTTTTGTCTCTATCACCGACCGAACATTTTTTCATGGTCGGGTTATAGGCACACTTCAAATTGCATATACTTAGGGCCAGAACAGACGGGGCGCAAGTTGCGCCGCGTAACAGCTAGTGATGGGCGGTGCATAGTTACTAAATCAACCCATTTGAATATTTACTTAGTAGATTGAGTAAATACCCGAGAAATATCCGTATTTATCCATTTGGTGATAAGAATTGCAAGTGTATACTAGATTTAAGTTTCAAAATTGTCATGAAAACATGAAATAATGAAATTGAATATAAATATAAGTCACAACTCATATAAATCAATCTACTCACCAAATGAATAAATTAGGATATTTATCGGGTATTTACTCAATCTACTGAGTAAATATTCAAATGGGTTGATTGAGTATTTATGCAACTCCCATCACTAGCTGTTACGCGGCGCAACTTGCGCTCCGTCTGTTACGGCCCTTAAAGTGTGCCTATAACCCGACCATGACAAAATATACGTAGTATCATTAATATGTCTTTCTCTTACCCCTGGCGGTGACAAATCTACACTACTTGTATATTCATCTTTGTTTTTGGTCTTGTTTGGGTGACAGTATTATTTGTCGCATTCGGCTATGGTGATATAAGGACCACAGAGGAAACGCCGTGGCCACATACTGGCCAAAGATGATTTATAATAAACTCTTTCACCACGAAATTATTTTTTTTACTGAAATGTTAATTGTCGGATAAATTCGACGATCGCGGTTAAAGCTACACAAAAATTATTTCGACTCGATACAAAGACGATGGTGATATTTTTTTAACCGCCCTCAAAAAGGGAAGAGGTTGTCAATTCCAATGTGTCTTTTTTGTATACCCGATTAATCGAAGACGCCTGGACCGATTTGGGAAATTCTTTTATCGTTTAAAAGGGCAAACTTGTCAGGGAAATTTTATCAAACTCGGTCGAGTAGATAGGAGCTGAAGTCGAATTTTAGTTTTGAAAAATTATTAGATTTCTTTCTCACTCAGTCTTATACAATCACCAGATGGTGCGAAAGAGATCGCAGAGCATCAACACTGCGTTCTCGAGCCTAAGGCAGCGAATCCCAAACGTTCTACCCGATACCAAAATGACTAAGGTTGGTTACTTTAACAGGGCTGGCTGAAGTGAATTTGTCTGACTAAAAAGATTTTAAGATCTTTTTCATTACGTAAGTACAATGCGACACAAATAAGTTGAACAAAAATGGCAGACTTCAAAGCATTTTTGTACAAATTCCCGACACGTAAATTGATGAAAATGGCGGTCGTCGGCGCATTATTTGAATTTATTTGTACCTGCGTTGCGCCTATAACCAGCATTTTGGTTCAACCTAAGTGCCGGAAATTTGTACAAAAATGCTTTGAAGTCGGCCATTTTTGTTCAACTTATTTGGGTCGCATTGTACTTTCTTATTTATAAAGACTTTTTCGAATAGAGTGATTCATTTAAAATTAAAAGTGCATTTTTTGCGGCCGAGGGATCGATCCGCAGTAGGTATCTCAAGAACGGTTAAATATACTTATAAAAAATGTTATGGACATATTTTTTTAAAGAATTTTATTCTCTACAAGCTTCTAATACAAATACGGTTTGAAGTCAGGAAAGAGAGATATTTCCAAAAAAAAAACTAATTTTCTTGACCTTTGACCTTGAATATATATATAATGTATACAAGTGGAAGAGATGTTACCCGTAATAAATCAAAACACAAGCTATACTAGATCACTAAAGTATAATGAAATTAAAATAATAGAAAAAAATTGAAAAAAAAAAAATTTGGCTCGTCCATGCAAGAGTGTGCAGCCGCACTGCTAATTTGTATGGGAATTTCGATTATTTTTTCTGGTTTCTCGACTGTTATTTTAATTTGATTATACAATAGTGATTGAGTATAGCTAGTGGTTCGATTTATGACGGGTATGTCCCTTCTACATTGTATAATATAAAGGTATAAACAAAAATCCAAGTCATATTCCGCGGTTACGTCCTGAAATAACTGGACTTTCAAACAGAATTAAGGAAAGAGCATGTTTTAGCTAAAAAAGGACCAAAGAACTTCGACTCAAAAATTCACTATCAGCCAGCCCTTGAAACACTTCCCCAACCGTTCTGACATTAACTCCGTCTCTCCCCGCAGATCAAGACGCTGCGGTTGGCCACCAGCTACATCTCCTACTTGCTGAAGGTGCTGGAGACTGACGGGGAGCCGGCCGGGGGGTTCAGAGCTGACCTGCACCATACGACCCCCAGGAGACGCGCTGTGGATCCTAATATACAGGTAAAAGAATTGTTCTTTCATAATTGGAATTAAGTCTCTTCCTAAGGGGCTAGGCGAAAAAAGTGTAAGCTTTTTCCGACACTTTGTTCCGTCACGAATTAATGTGAAAAATTGTCCATATTGACGTTCTGAGTTGCTCCTACAAGGATCGGACTGGGTTTTTGTTTCATATTGTATAAGTATAATGCATTTTCGCATAGATCTACGCATCTGCATACGTGACGTGAATGGACTAGATTCGAAAAGAGTTTATACAGACACGCGGCAGCGTGTCAGAGCCAAGTTCTAAGAAAGGAACTGGCGACGCAGCAGACGTGTGTATATTAACATGGACCATTTCAAGCTACTTTTGACCCCTTCACAACTCGAAACCTATAAAATTGCTGTAATTCAAAACATATCTCTGCTATTTAAAGTCCTTTTTAATCCTTAATCCCCAAGTTACCTTTCTGAGAAATTCTCATTAAGAGAGATCGACAGAGTCGCCTGCGTGGTAGTGGTATCCCTCAGCTGCTAATTCCTGCGTTTCGCAGTCCTACAGGGATACATTTTCATAATGCGAATGCGCTTTCTGCAGATGTGAAAAGCGCGCCTTCCCTCGATTCCTTAAAGGTCTTACGTAGAAGATATTATGACGATTCTCAAACATGTAGAGCTCATATTATTGTAGTTTATGTATAGTTATATTATTTATAGATTTAATATTATTTAAATAAATATATTAGTTTTTGTATTATACCTACGTATTTTTTATCTGTTACACTTTGACTTCTACCCGTTACGCCCCTTTACTGTATCCTTTCGCTAATACTTGGTTGACTGGAAGATATCCCATGCCGGGATAAGTCCGCCTTTGTACCTAAACATCATATTGTTCCTATGATTATAAACTGTTTCTGTGCAATAAAGATAGAACAACAACACTGAGTTTAGAGAGGGCTAGACGCGAGCCCGGTCGCGGCGCCAGTGAGAGGAATCTCAAGTGCAGCACATGGCGTGCACAGTTGCACTGATAAGTCGGTACCATGAGAACTAAATGCGTGTACTTGGGTTCATTTTTGAAGATACCACGTTAATGCTAGGGATTAACGAGTGTTGCAAGCAATAGTATAAAATATCGATAGTCTATCGATAGTATCGATAGTAAAGGTACGATTTAGTTAGTATTCGTTGAGTTAGTATCCCAAGACACAAGTCTCGAAATTACTTTGGGGCTAGCTTAATCAGTGTAATTTGTCTCGATATATTTATTTATTTATTTGTTTTAAAACCTATTGATTAGTATTGTGATGAATATCTATATCATAATACTATCGATAGTAATTTAGCTACACAAAGTACAATACTACAAAAAGTAGTCACAGTATCGATACTATCGATAGTGCCGATAGTTTAAATTAAATACTATCGATAGTATCTACATTCAATATTATGGATACTATCGAAAGTTTAACCTTTCATTAATAGTACATATCAAACTATTGAAAATCGATAGTCCTATCAATATTGTGATACCAAGAGAAAGAAATGGACCTTTGTCTTCTGATAGAGAGATAAACCGTTGCATTCACAAGAAATCTGCCCACGTAGGTAAATAGTGAGTAAATGACCAATGTAATACAAGCAGACTTAATAAAAATTACAGGGAAATCATCTCACCCAATATAGTTTTTTTTTTAATAAAAATGTCGAACATATAATTTAAAAATATATATATTTATTCAGTTTTATGCTATGCCAGGCCTGTGTCACTCCCCGTTTAGGTATCGAAAATATACCTACATTATTACTATGCGCGCGGCGACCACTCCGAAGGGGAAAATTCAATTACATTAATCGTTTGTCCAGAGTTATAAGCATGAAATTGGCTTGCAATGGATGTCTAGGTATCAAATCTAAGAGATGACAAGTTCTGACGCG
This sequence comes from Acrobasis suavella, assembly GCA_943193695.1. Taxonomy (NCBI): domain Eukaryota; kingdom Metazoa; phylum Arthropoda; class Insecta; order Lepidoptera; family Pyralidae; genus Acrobasis; species Acrobasis suavella. The sequence continues at coordinate 7,298,643 of OW971956.1, forward strand.
AGCTAAATTAAACCATAGCACTAACCACATTGAGTAGATATTTCTTTGAATTTATTTTCTGAGTAAGACTTCTGTACGTGAGTACTAGTACTTATTCTGTGGCTATGCAAAGAGAGACTCGTGAGGTCCACTATTAGTATTCATATAAGTAAATAAAATATATATTTTTAACCGACTTCTGAAAAGAAGGAGGTTATTAATTAGCCGGAATGTTTTTTTTTTATGTATGTTTACTGATTACTCGACGTCGCCTGGACCGATTTGGAAAGTCTTGTCAGCTGGTCTCATAGAAATTTTATTAAGAGGCATATCACATTTGGTTGGCGGTCTCGCTCGCACAATCAAACATTTTTATAGATTACTAGCTTTTGCCCGCGGCTTCGCTCGCGTAGGGGTGTAATTTATCAAAATCCTTTCTTAGGGGATGTCTACGTCATATTAGCTTTACGCATGCAAAGTCTCAGCCTGATCGGTTTAAAATTGACAAAGTTTCATACAAACTTTCATCCCCTATTTTATCCCCTTGGGGGTAGAATTGATCAAAATCCTTTCTTAGCGGATGCCTACGTCATAACATCTACCTGCATGCCAAATTTCAGCCCGATCCGTCCAGTGGTTTGGGCTGTGCGTTGATAGATCACTATGTCAGTCAGTCAGTCACCTTTGAGTTATATACAATGTCCTTTTAATTAAGTACAAATATTTTAAGGGGTTATTCAGTCCATCATTTTGAACAACTTTGCCCAATAAATATATATCGAAATACGAAAAAAAATATCTTCGTATTTCCATATATAGATATTTATTGGGAAAAGTTGTTCAAAATGATGGACTGAATCACCTCCTTAAATATTTGTACTTAATTAAAAAGGACATTGTATATTTAGATTACGAAATGTGTCTCATTTGTAGAAAAGTGTTTCATTAACATACGCCAAAAATTGCCGTTTTTCGCAATTGTGCGTAGAAAAGCTTCACGTTCTCACTTTAAACTGTAAACAGTAGTTTATAAAATAGTTTGAAAGGTTACATATCTAGTGTCTGGTCAAGATAAAAATTTAAATAATGTCTCCGTTTCCTATCAAATAATTTATATCAAATGGGGGCAGCACTGGAGCCCGGAAAATTCAGGTATCCACTTAAATGTAATTATATTGTGGATATTTAAGACATGTTTGTTTATTGTGTAGACTGCATTGACTACATCGAGAATTACCTAATTCTCGATACACTCATATTATTTTTAGTTTAAGAGAAAATTTAAGATATACGTAGAGGGCCTGGTCAGGTATCTTGGTACGTGACTGTTCATATACAGTGAGTTAGGTATTATAGCAATAAACTTATTTTGATGTAACATAACACGGCGTCTGCTTATAGATATATTTAGTTATCTATAGGGGCCATGTGCTGCACTTTATTAGATTAGGAGTGGTGTAAGCGACGAGCGGAAGCGGATCCCACAGTAATTCTAATCCACAGAACGGAAGCTCTTTACACGTTGCGGCACGTAAGTTTAGCACTGAGCGACATCTAGAGCGGATACTGCGCACGAGTACGGTACAAATTTTTGACTTCTGCGCAGGCAAGGTCAGCGCTAGAGTTTAGTGCCGCTACCCGTACTCGCTTACTCCATGATAAGTATCTTAAGGGGCTACATTAATTTTCTGGGGTCCAGTGCTGCCAGGCAAAGTTAATATTTTTAGTTTTTTTTTTTTAAATGTGGTACACATGAATCTCTAGTACGTATTCCACACAATGAACGAATGCACTGCTTCTGTGCTTTGAATGCTTCTTATCTATCTAAGGATACCTGAATTTTCCGGGGTCCAGTGCTGCCCCCATTTAATAAATAATTTGAAAGAAAACGGAGATATCATTTAAATTTTCAAGCCCTAGACAACTCTTTTCGAAGTATTGTATAAACTACTGTTATATTTTCAATTGCGGGATCTATCTTATTGTGTGATGTAATTATCAGAGGTCGGAATTAGGTAAAGTTATTTATGTACTTGCATCGAAATGTTGATATTAATATGGATCTTCCCGGGATTTCTAATGGACAATCCCGTGTTGCCAACAATATTACAAATAAATAATAATAAAAACCTTAGAAACAGAAAACACAAATAAAGTTAATTAACATACATTTCTTATTAGTATATACATTAGTATTTTTATTCGTTTTTACATATTGGCAACGTCGCGCGTGCAGTGGTTTAAATTGTGTAAAAGTAAATAACTTTTCTTATTTAATAAATCACGTGATTTTTCTGCTCTTTAAAATTATATCTCGGGATTTGAGGCATATCCATTTTATTCTTTCGCTGTATGAAATCAGTGTAAGTACTTAAATAACTCTACCTAATTCCGACAATTATTAAAGTGATGTCACTGAAATGAAATCATATATATTTAAACGATACCGATATTTTTCGCCCCTTTTTAACTTCACCGGAAAACCCGGAAGCAAATGATGGTACTTGAAAATGACGGTACACGACGCTGTCATTTAAGATAAGTACAATGCAACATAAACAGGTTGAACAAAAATGGCGGACTTCAAAGCATTTTTGTACAAATTCCCGGCACGTAGATTAAAACAAAATGTTGGCTATCGGCGCAGGTACAAATATTGCGCCGAAGACCGCCATTTCGGTTCAATTTACGTGTCGGGAATTTGTACAAAAATGCTTTGAAGTCCGCCATTTTTGTTCAACTTATTTGTGTCGCATTGTAGAGCCTTTATAAATAAGACGCGCCCAGTAAGGTTCGACCTCATGCTCCACAAACGCATAACCAGCACCTAACTTAAACCAACCGCCTGCCCACCACCTCTTCATTTCGTGAATAGCTAAGTTTGTTTTTCGTGTGTGGCCAACTCTATCGTCAGATTTTTTAGACTGCGTAAAGACATCTAACATATGTTCATCTATATACGGTGATTTTTCATTGGTTTTGGAGCCGAAGGCCACTTCATAAGGATCGTCATAAGCTAGTCTAAATAAAAATTCAGGAAAAAAATATGTTGACTAAAACTCGAAAGTAAAATCGTGAGATCAACTAGTAGTACCGGCGGTTGGCTAGATTTCGAGTTTATCGGGGTCACGCGTCAGTTATGAATGGGCGTAACTACGTGGTCTCGACCGAAAATCATTTTCGCAACTTTTTTACCTTATGTTATACACACATTTGGATTACGTATATGGATAGAGGAATTTAATTACTACATGACATTCTTTTTTCCAAAACCAATGAAAAGTCAACGTTAGTATCCCATAACACAAGTCTCGAACTTACTTTGGGGCTAGCTCAATCTGTGTAATTTGTCCGTATATATTTATTTATTCATGTAGCTTGACGACTGCCATACAATGATGACAGCCAGGACCAACAGCTTCGTGCCTTCCAAAGCACGGAGGAGCTTCAGAAATTTATATGCCACTTGTGATCACCCATCCAAGTGCGGATCACGCCCGGTGTCGCTTTACTTGCGCAAGCGCTATTCTTTTGTGACTTAGACCACAAATTCACGGCAAATATTCCCCGTAATATACATTCAGAGAGAGTCTGGCGAGTTTTATCTAAATTGCACTGTTTTATGTCTGATCATTAAAGTCCGATTTATTTCTCATCTACCATGAGTAAGGGCGGATCCATGTTTTGATTTAGGGGGGGGGGAGGTCCCCAGGGCACAAAATTTAGCTTTCCTGCTGGTTTTTGCTCCATGAGAGAGAAGAGAGAACCTACGATAAAGATAGAATAAAATAACAAATTATTAATTTATTCACCAAATTTATGTACACGGAAAATTTATACAGAGAATACATCAAATAAAAGTTGTACAAAGGCACTACTTATCTCAAAAGAGATCTCTTCCAGTAGGCCTGTGAGAGGAGATGTTTATATAAGAGAGGCATACATGCGTGTCTATATATGATATTAAGGAATTGATGTACTTAATAAAAAACATAACTCTTCTTCTGGCGCAGTCGGTACAATTGCTAGCCGCGTCGTCTATTGATTGACACGATTTAGATTCTCGCCCATTCTCTCGATCGGCTTTTACGATTACGGAAAGAGTTGCAGCATGCAGCTTTTTGAAGTCTGTCTGCGACCACGAAGATTGTAACTATTCGAAACGTAAGATCCAACAAAAAGTGTTCGTGCTAAGTCTCGTTTAACAACGTGTTACTGAAAGGGGTCCTATAGTAAACGTTGTTTACATTGATTAGTATATCCCTTTCGGGTTGATACTCTTTCTGTTACACGTTGTATATACATATACACGGTGATTTTTCATTGATTTTGCAAATTGCCGGGCAGGCCGAACACTTTTGTACGAAAATGTCGATTTTTTTTCGAGTTTCAAGCATTGGTCCCATATCCACTTTATTCTTTCGCTGTATGAAGTCAGTGTAATTACATAAATAACTCTACCTAATTCCGACAATTATTAAAGTGATGTCACTGAAATGAAATCATATATATTTAAAAGATACCGATATTTTTCGTCCCTTTTTAACTTCACCGGAAAACCGGGAAGCAAATGTTGGTACTTGAAAATGACGGTACACGACGACACATATACACGGTGATTTTTCATTGGTTTTGCAAATTGCCGGGCCGGCCGAACACTTTTGTATGAAAATGTCGATTTTTTTTCGAGTTTCAAGTTTTGGTCCCATAGGAAAAGTTGTTCGTATTGACGGTCTGAGTTGCTGCTACAAGGATCGGACAGGGTTTTTGGTACATATTACAATATAATGAAATCTTGGTTTCTTATAGATACATAGACATTTAAGTACCACTTCTCGTTACACAGGTTCCGGCGGCAAATAATTATTCATTAATTATTTGATAATTTTGATTTTATACTATTTTTTGTACTTAACTAATACTACTACTAACTTACTATCTTTTCCTTACCTATTTTTTTTTAGTTTCTCTTTTAATATTTTAGTCTATCTCCATCTAAATATATATAACTCAAAGGTGACTGACTGACTGACATAGTGATCTATCAACGCACAGCCCAAACCACTGGACGGATCGGGCTGAAATTTGGCATGCAGGTAGATGTTATGACGTAGGCATCCGCTAAGAAAGGATTTTGATCAATTCTACCCCCAAGGGGATAAAATAGGGGATGAAACTTTGTCAATTTTAAACCGATCGGGCTGAGACTTTGCATGCATAAAGCTACTATGACGTAGGCGTCCCCTAAGAAAGGATTTTGATAAATTACACCTCTACGCGAGCGAAGCCGCGGGCAAAAGCTAGTTTTATCAATAAATTGTGTCATTCTCTAGCGCATTACCTCGTGATTTGAATTATATTTAGTCTTTTTAGGCATACATATGTAAGGAAAACAATCTAGATCGACGCTAAAAATTTATTGTACTTATTTAAGTAACTAAATATGATTGTTATCTGTTTTGTGTGCTAATAAAGAAATGAAATGGTATGAAATATTGCATAATTATCAAACTAACAAAATTTACGAGAATCAATAGAAAAATGCGACCTGGTGAGAACAGGCAGATGACAAAAGCATTTTTGGCTTTCTCGAAACTAGACGCTTCGCTCGCTCGCTCAAATAGGTAGATACGCCATGTAGGTCGTCATCCTTCCTTCCTCTTAACTACTAACACAGAAGGCTCAGTGTATAAAAAACGTGTTCTAATTTCGTTTGGGCGCACCTGATACACAGACGGACAGACACCAGACACGCGCTGTTTATAATAACGGTTTACTGCTTCCGAAATCTGTTTACACCGGTTTTTGCCGAAGGAACTCGGTATTTTATTATTCAAGAATATAGGTATACTGAATAAAATTAATGCGATGTTTATTATAAGAACTAAGAATAAACTTATAACAACTTAAATTACTGATAAATAAACAAACCCTGGCAAATAAATACATAAATAAATGGTTAAGGACAAATTACACAGATTTAAGCCCTGAAGTTCATACATAAATTTTTAACCGACTTAAAAAAAAAAAGGAGAAGGGTTCTCAATTCCGAACGACCGTATATACAACTTGAAAGGGAAATACCCGTAATAAATCGAACCACGGGCTATTACTAGTTCACTATAGTACAATATGTAAAAAAAACCGTCCGATCCTTGTAGGAGCAACTCAGACCGTCAATATGAACAACTTTTTCAACGGGACCAATGCTTGAAACTCGAAAAAAATTACATTTTAATACTAACACAAATGATTTGGCCTGCCCGGCAATTTGTATGAAAGTGACGATTTTTTTTCGAGTTTCAAGCATTGGTCCCGTAGGAAAAGTTGTTCATATTGACGGTCTGAGTTTCTCCTACAAGGTTCGGAAAGGGTTTTTGTTACTTATTTGATGTATATATATTTTATGTGTGTTCGCGGATAAATTCGTCGTTTATGAACCGATTTTGATGATGTTTTTTGTTTGAAAGGAAATATCCCAACGGTGGTCTCATAGAATTTATCCCACCAACCCATTTTATCAAAATCGGTTGTGTAGTTTGGGGGTAAAGACTGTTTTTAATTTTGAAAAATTATAAACTTAAAAATAAACATTCAAAATCAAGAACAATTTTTTTAACCTTTATTGTCCCACTGCTGGGCAAAGGTCTCCCTCATATCCTTCCACTTATCCCGATTTAGTGCGACCTGTGACCGGTTCTCCTCAAAATGTCTGATGTCATCACTCGAACGTTTCCTAGACCTGAAATAACCATATTCATAGAACAATTTGAAAAAGGTAATTTTCCAACTTGTCCTGGCTTTTAATTGAACTCGGAACTTTCGAAGTGGGGGACAATCGTGGTTACCATCGAAGGTCGTCAATTGTGTTATGTTTGACTTAAAAATAATATTTAGGTCTTAAATCATTTTCCAAAACCGACTTCGACACCAAATTACACAATGGATTTCGAAAAAAAAAGGGACTACTTTACAAGTACGCCCTTAAAAAAACCAAATTGGTCCAGGCGTTTTTGAGTAATCGGCGTAAATACATTAAAAAAAATCATTTGACTTGACAGCTACTCCTTTTTTTGAAGACGGTTAAAGTGATATTTTTTTAATGATTCTATACAAACAGAAAAATCTGTTTTTTTTTATGGTAAACAGAAATGTAACCTATACCTAATATTAGAAAAAGTTGGGGTTTTAAAAAATTTAATCGCTTTCCTCATTGGATAAAGAACCAGAGGGGATTGGTTCCTCCAAAGACAGGAGCCTAGCTCTTTCACAACTCAAAAATTGCGCTTCTTTGGCCGCCCTTACTGAATGAAAAAAAGAAAGAAAAAATTAAATAAAACGCATGCATGCATGCATGCTTGCATATTATCACGCCTGTTTCCCACAGGGGTAGGCAGAGACTATGGACCTCCACTTGCTACGATCCTGACAGACCTCTTTCGCTTCATATACACTAATCACTCTTTTCATGCATGCCCGCCGGTTACGACTACTTCCGACCTCTCCTTTTTTAAGAACTTCTGCAATCAATCGCGGTACATTCGTCGAGAACGACCCTGACTCACTCTGCCACTCAAAAAAAACTTTACAAAAAATACAAAATATGTACTAAACAAAACATATACTAAATGCACCAAAATGGTGTCCGCTCAGCGAATGTTGTGGTGTGAACCACAAAGCTGGTCTTTCGCGGATGCCACGTTTAAACTGTGTATCCCTATCGGAACCGAACTGTAAATAGAATACTTACTCCCTAGGCCCTAAAAGTATCAGTAGCTCACATATTTTTTCCACCACTTTTTACACGCCCCCGTAACCAAAAACGTGCCACGTGGCCACAATTATAACTTTGTTACCGTAAAAACTGACTTTTTGTGCGCTTACACGTTTTTTGTGAACGACAGAATTAGGTGTGTAAGTTGAAACAAAATATGTTAAACTGTGCGTGTTATTGATGCCTTGGGAATTTGGATTTGGGAGTTTTTATGACCTGGCGAACTTACCAAGACCCAACATCGTCGACCATAACGTAAAAAATATAGGTAAATTTTTATTTGATATGGAAGTAAAAGCGGCTAAATGAGAATGGGATCGGGCGGGTCATGTCTGTAGCTTGAATCCTGAGAGATGGGCACATATAGGTAATCACTTAATCACCTACTGGGCTCCGGATGGTCGAAAAAGAGAGGAAGGGCAAGGAAGAGATGGGCGGACGACCTTATACAGTTTGAAAAAGAAATGGCAGATCACGTCTGGGGACCGCGAAAGATGGAAACAGAGAGGGGAGACTTTTGGATAACAATGGGGCCTATTTCATTAGGTATAGCTAACAAAAAATAAAACTTTATCATGGACAGGAATACCGACATTTTTAATCAATATATCGATACAAATTTCGATATATCGATACTAAGTACTGGTATTATGTATATCGATATTAAGTATAAAATACTGGTATTATATCGATATTCTGTATTTTATCAAAATTTGTATCGATATATCAATATATCGATACAAATTTCGATATCGGGTATCGATATATCGATATTACTGTCCCTGAGCTTTATAAATGTCATTTCTCGTTCCAAAATACATTCAAACATACTTTTGCGTTGTATTGTCTCATGTGATACACGTATTTTTGTTATCCTTAATAGGGTATATGCATGAAAAAAATATTTGTTATCTAACCAGTTTTTCCATAAATATTCAAAAGTAAATTACGAACAGTGAAAACAAAATAAGAATTGGTTAAAAAACGAACGAGATATAATAATTTTACGAAAATATGTCTATCTCATTCGCAAAAACGCCATTTACTATGAAAAATGTATAGACGATGTGGACTTTGACGTCACTAGTCCATATCGGACTTCTCTTTCTAATTGAAACTTTAAAGTATCACATGTCCGTCGCTGATTAAGATATTTTATAATTTCTTTCATATTTGTTTACTGTGGTAAATAAGGATTTTATTAAACAAATAAAAAAAATACGTGCATATTCCCTATTTTGATATCTTACGGTGATGTTTTAAAAATCAAAAATGAAGACATTAAATTTGGCTAAATACCAATTTGGTATTTAGATATTTTTTTATTTTCAGTATTACTAATAACTTATTACTAGTAATTACGATATACCTGTGGTATAACTCTCGCAATGAAGACAAATCTAACGAAAATCAAGCCATTTAGACTGCAGAGCGTGCCGAACAAATATACATAGGTACCAATGACCTTGTGTATGGAAGGTCATTGATAGGTACACTTGAAAATATACACCTCCTTTTGGCACAGTCGGGTAAGAAGTAGCAACAATGAGAAGTTTATAATTTTCAAAACTAAAAACCGATTTCACCCCCACACTACACAATACACAACTGATTTTGATAAAATAAAATAAGTCGGTTAAAAATTTTCTTTTGTTTCAGACTAACACCAACTCGACCGAAAAGCGAGGGAAAGGGCGCACAGGGTGGCCCCAGCACGTGTGGGCGCTGGAATTGAAGACAGAGCAGAATCTGCAGTCCTAGGGCTTTCATGATCATCATCATCAGGTCTTTGGCCTTCACTGCAGGAGTACGACCCTTTCTGTACTGCAGGACATAGGTCTCTCGCAAGGATTTCCAAAATGAGCGATCTAGAGCGGCATGCATCCAGTGCTTTCCAGCGACCTTAGTCATTTCGTCAGACCACCTTGTGGGTGGGTGTCCTGCGCTTTGCTTGCCAATACGTGGTTGCCATTCTAGAACCTTTTTGCCCCATCGGCCATCGGTTCGTCGCGCTATGTGTCCCACTGCCACTTCAACGAGCTAATACGCTGGGCTATTCCAGCGGCTTTTGTTCTTCTACGAATTTCCTCATTTCTGATTCTATCACGTTGGATAACACCGAGCATAGTATCTCTCTTCTATCTGTACTACTAGCACTGAATAATATAAGTATTATATATGCTGACTTTTCATTGGTTTTGGAAAAAAGAATGTCATGTAGTAAATAAATTCCTCTATCCATATACGTAGTCCAAATTTCTGTATGACATAAGATAAAAAAGTTACGAAAATGATTTTCGATCGAGACCACGTAGTTACGCCCGTTCATAACTGACGCGTGACCCCGACGAACTCGAAATCTAGCCGTCCGGCGGTACTACTAGTTGATCTCACGATTTTACTTTCGAGTTTCAGTCAGCATATTTTGTTCCTGAATTTTTATTTTGACTAGATAATTAGTTCTTCGAAACGTTCCTCATGAAGTGGCTTTCGGCTCCAAAACCAGTTAAAAATAACCGTGTGTATAGAACGGAATCTCCTTAAGTCCCGCGCAATATGCGTCCCTGTTTCCCGTCTTCGCAACGTTTCCCCATTTGCGCCGTGTCGAGAATGTTGAGCGGGTGACAAGGCGAGAACGAGGGTCGGTGCGAGGTTTTTGGAACGAAGTTCCTTACGGCAGGCTTGGAGGAGATAGGGATTTTGCTGCGCGACCGAACTGAAAAAAATGTGATAGTAAAACCGTAAGGATGACCTCGTTAAATAAAACCGTTAAATGAGACGTGCGCAGGCGCGACAGTCGTATACACAAGCGAGTAGTGTATAATACCTTTCTCTTTCTCCCTCTTTCTTTTCGTTCTCTCATCTCTTCTCTCTCTATTACCACTCCACCCCTCCAATGCATAGTATATACTCATGAATTCATGGACAAGCACGTGGCGGATACTCACATTATAGATACATTTTACTCGTGAGTAGCCACGTTTATTTCTACATTAGCCGAAGGAACTTCGTTCCTACCTGGTGTCCCACGACACCACATTTCTTTTTTTTTTGAATGGTCGTTATGAGGCGTGCACTAGTTTTGGCTTGTTAAGGAATGTAAACTCTATATTTCAAGTCCATGCAGCTTGGTGTAAAAAGCTGCCCTTAATCAGGCAGGGCGAGGGTCGAGTGAAATGAGGGTTTTTCAGAAATATGGGACAAGAGATGGCAGCACAGTGACGTCAGCTCCAATAAGCTGCTGTTATCGGACACATTTGACGGAGCAAAAGAACCTGTCAACTGATGGTCCAATCACAACAGTCGGTTGGAGCTGACGTCACTGTGCTGCCATCTAGTGTCACGTGTTTTTGAAATCTCATTGGAAGAAAATTGTAAATATTGTTTTTTGTATGAATAGCAGAATTAGAAGAAAATTATGTATAATTTTGATGAAATTATGCTTACAGTTGAATTATAGTCTTATTTTATTTTTAAGTAGTTCAACTTAGTACCTATATGAAAAGTACCTAGTTACTTCTTAGTTAAAACGAAGTGGTAGCTAAAGTGGCGCCCTCATTTGAAATAAATTGTTTAAAACTAAATATGATGATAATTAAAATATTGATTTGTATCACCGTCTAGAAAGACCTTTAAACTATTTTATGAATATCCTTTGAAAGTAATATTGGTAGTCCGTCTAGTTTTAAAACGGGTTTTTGCCAAAAGTGGTCACTTTTGGCGAAAACCCGTTTTAAAACTAGACGAAGTATTAGTAATAATTTCAAAGGTTATTTATTCATAAAATAGTTTAAAGGTCTTTCTAGATACAAATCAAATTTTTAATTATCACCCTATTTAGTTTTAAACAATTTATTTCAAATGAGGGCGCCACTTTAGCTACCACTTCGTCTTAAGAGTCTCATTACTCTAGACAAAATCAGACTTTCCCATACAAACGTAGTCTAGTCTAGACGGCATGTCAGATATTAGCGAAATTATATAATTTTACAGAAATTGCATATTAAGGCATATAACTAGTTTTCACAGTCAAAATATGCAGGGCCCCCGGGCTACTGGCGCCTGTGTGCAAAAAAGGATTTTGACGCCCCTTAAGGCATTTTGAATTATCTTTTTTTTTTGATGGTAGGTAGGTGCTTGAAATAAAGCAAAGAACTGAACTTTAAAAGTAATATTTATTTGTAGACTAAAATATCAAAATGAAATAATAATAATAAATTTTTGTTCACACTCATTTTAAAGCATTTACTTAATAATGGGGTACAGACACGTTGTTCATAAATACTAGAAAATAACCCAAAACTAAAAAACACACAGGAAAACTCAAGAACCTACCGCCTGACATGTTCTCGCAAGTCTCGCAACATAGGAAGCGACAGTAACTGGATGATATACTAATAAAATTTCGTGTGTAGTTATACCTAATCCTATTTAATATCTCAAATTTTATTTTAAAATTATTTTTATTTCCATTTTCAAAACAATTTGGGCCCTTGATTTTGGCGCCCCTAAAGGATGGTGCCCGTGTGCATTGCACACTTTGCACATATGGTAGCGGGGGCCCTGAAAATATGAACTTGAAAGAGAATATAGTGTAGTATGGAAAACTTCTACACACTCATATTTTCTTTTAAGTTCATATTTGACTGTCGAAACTAGTTATATGCCATATATTCAATTTCTTTAAAATAACAAAATACTGCCGAAATCTCACATGTCATTTCAAAATAAAAGCTAGACTACGTTTGATTCAAAGATTCAAATGTTTATTCAGTAATTAGACTTTTACAGGCGCTTTTACACGTCAATAAGTATAATTTACTTTACGTGTAAAGTATATTAAAATTAATTTATTTTTAAAGAAAAGCTACCGATACCAGCGCTTCGTAACGACCACTGCTGAGAAGAAACGCCGAAAGAAACTAATTTTCACAGTATTGGTCGCCTACTCGCCAGAAGGGCTTTGTCATATTATTATTATTGTCTTTTAATTAATAAATACTTATAATATAATACAATGTCGACACATTATAACATGTAATGCTTGCGAACAAGTAAACATCCATAAATTGCGTAATAAAAGCGAAGCCGAGCAGACCAGTCCCTCCCGGCAGCACCCATTCACGAGTTGACGCATGGATCAGTCATCGTTAAACTCAACCATATGAATCCAACGACCCGACCAGCGACGCCACCACCGGATTGGACATTTTAGTGAGCATGAAAAACCCGAACTCGCAGACCTTGTCAAGAGAAAATATTAGTTATATGTTGGTCACTTATTGATCGCAGAGCATTTACATGTTTTTACAGTAAGCTTATTATGGTAACAGAAAATACAGCTATTTTTCATGTATGGAAAAGCCTAGGGTAAGGGGATTCTAGATTATATTATAAACTAGCAATATTAGATTAAGTCATTACCAAAGACTTACCTACTAAAATAAAGTAGATAATTATTTTTGACTTTTATTTGTAAAACTTTAAACCACAACCAGAGTAGGAACCGGACCAATGCGACTAGACGAATTGGTAGCTAAAGTGGCGCCATCATTTGAAATAAATTTTTTAAAACTAAATATGGTGATAATTAAACATTTGATTTGTATAAATGTCTAGAAAGACCTTTAAACTATTTTATGAATAACCTTTGAAATTATTACTAATAGTCCATCTAGTTTTAAAACTTTTTTTCGCAAAAAGTGGCCACTTTTGGCGAAAAACAGTTTTAAAACAAGACGTACTACCAATATTACTTTCAAAGGTTATTCATAAAATAGTTTAAAGGTCTTTCTAGACATTTATACAAATCAAATGTTTAATTATCACCATATTTAGTTTTAAACAATTTATTTCAAATGATGGCGCCACTTTAGCTACTACTTCGTCTTAAAGTGTTGTAGTAAGTATGTAAAGAGGACCTCTTATGTTATTTTTCATCATTCCAGCACTGAAAGGAGGTTGTATTTAACTCATTATCCGTGTCGTAAGTTCAACTCACATCCTAAGGAGGTAAGTTTTGAAAATCGAAGGCGGCCAGGCGGCCATTGAGGCTCCTATATTATTATTTATTAATCTATAGGTTATGATTCTATAGCATGAATTGAGTTTTAGTTTAAAAACAAGCGCACGGGCCACCACCAATGGCTGAAAACAAAAAGCGCGCTAAATTTTCTTGTTGAAATCTTTGTAGCAAAATTTAGAAAAAATATACTTTTCACATAAAATTACGAGTTCAAGTGAAGAATTGGATTTTACGCCTGAATCGGTTAAATACAGACAAAGGCAGTCAAAGAAAACTTATTAACTCAGATTTAAAAGAAGAAAGAAAGAATTTTGTATGTCAATACTTAATAATAACCAAATTCTTCTTAAATAAAAAACAGTTTTTCATTATTTCTTCGTTTTTATGATGAAAAGTAGATAGTTCAACTCGAGTGTAAGTGATCAATAATCAATAACATTCTCGAACTATAAGCTCCCTCGCTCGCTTCGCTCGCTCGTGAGCCGAAATATCTTGGATGTGATTGATCACTTACAACCCTTGTTTAACAATCTACTATTTCATCATACAAGCTTTGAAAGGAGGTTGTATTAAACTCGAAATCCGGGTTGTAAGTTCGATTTACATCCTCAGGGAGGTAAGTAAATTGGGAAACCTATGGCGGCCTCCAACGCTCCTATACTAAAAGCAGGTATTCAGTTTTTTTAAAGCGCACTGGCCACTACGAATTGCTGAATGCGCCAAGAGCGCAAGGCCATAAAAAAAATTCTGCTTGGCGCGCAAAATTTTCTTGTTGTTGTAGTAAGTATGTAAAACTTCTTCTTATCGAGTCGCAATGGCTCAAATTAGATTATGAGATAGATGAAGAGGACCTTCTATGTTATTTTATTTTGTTAGCTAGGTATGCTTCTGTTTAACTTATCAATGGTTTACATGTTTACACATCAAAGGTGAGCTCCTCGAATGTAGGCTATAAAACAAATTAGGTGGACTGGTATTTTCGTGTTGTAGGGTAACCAAACGTTTCTACCATGTGTAGGTAAATCCGCCAATAGTTTCTAACAAGTCAGGTTCTTTAACGTAAAAACAATAATTTTCTATGGGATTTTTATGAAATACCGTACTGAGACGTTATAGTTTCTAGCGCACTCAATATCTGTTTACCTGAGTTAATAAATCTAAAATCACGTTTAAAATGGATGTGATCAATGACGACGAAAAACATAGTTTACTAGGCGCTTGCAGTATCCTACATCTCGATCTTAGAGTTCTGGTTGCAAAGAACTATATATACAACTTACGACGATGGGCGACGATACACCGTCGGAGCTGCGGTTCCCCGTGCAACACCGTGCCTGGCGATGGAAGGTCTTCCCTTTGTAGCGGTCGAGCATATCACCTTTCTCCTGCTTTTATTTTTTAAATTTTATTTTCTTATCACTACAAAAAAAAGTGTCAAGGAAGTTGACATACAGAGTAGACACTTTGGTACTTGAAGTGCTGAGTAGTGAAGCCGACAAATCAATAGTTTTACAATCGATAGTTTCAATCGAAAAAAGCCAAACTATCTATAGTATCGATAGGTTTTTTAGAGCAATACTATAAACAACAATACTATCAATTAATTTGATAGTATCGATCGGAGATGATAAACAAACTTTCGATAGGAAATCAAAAAACTGAGAGTTTGATGAGAATGTGTTGAGAATAAACTACAATTTTTCACGTGAGCGTAAAATGAGGAATGGGGCAAACATTTTTAAATTAGACGTTCTCTAAGTATGACCAATACTGCAATGTCGAAAAAAGGTTACCATTCCCGTACACACTAACATCTTGATCCTTTTTTTAGGTAAGTAATAAAAAAGTCTCTCTCTCTCTTTCTCTCTTTCTCTCTCTCTCTCTTTAGCAAATAATTCGATCAGGAACGCAAACATATAAACTATTTAGAAAAAAATTCTCAGATATTGAAAGTCATTTACAAAAGTGGAAAGAGTTCGGCTACATGGCAGAAAAAATGTGTATTTTTAAAGATCTTATACATTTTAAAAATACACAGTAAACTTTTTGCACCTATGTACTATGTTTACTTTTAAAAGGTTTTAATAAATTTTCAAGTGTACTTACATGAACCAATAACATTAAAGATTCAAATGTTTATTCAGTAATTAGACCTTTACAGGCACTTTTTAAAAAATAAATTAATAAAATTTTTGTCTCACGTAAGTCCTGCATTTCTCTGTAAGCCATGGAGGCCCTACAGGCACGAGTCCAGCCACATGGCCCAGCGGAAACGACGTAACTACATAAACTACATTCATTGACTACATACACTTGCTACAAATAGATCGTGCTTCAGCGAAGATATACAGATAATATCACGTTTTTTATACTGAACGGGATAGACAGAGCAGGGCCTCATGCATGACCCAAAAGCTACTCTTAGCATGACGGTTGGCGTGAAGATGGAAGAGGGATTGCGTAAAATTAAAAAAAAATACTTCAACTACTTTTCAAACCCTTGTCCCGGATTTAAAATTATATTTTCAGAATATTCGAAGATATTTTGAAATTGGCAAACTACCTACTAGTAATTAATTGAACCACGAGCTAAACTACTTTTCAAACCCTTGTCCCGGATTTAAAATTATATTTTCAGAATATTCGAAGATATTTTAAAAATTGGCAAACTACCTACTAGTAATTAATTGAACCACGAGCTATATCAGATTACTATAGTATAATAAAACAAATTTAACAGCCCAAAAACAAACAAAAAATCGAGTTTCTCATGCAAATTGCCCGGGCAGCTGCACACTATTTTATGGAAATTCGTTCGTTGTTTTTTTTTTGTTGACTTGTTTTAATTTTATTATACTAAGTATAGTGATCTACACGTAGTATAGCTCGCTGCGCCTGCTGTTTCGTTCAGATGGCGCAGGGCGCTTGCGCGAATATTCGTTTGTGTTTATGTTACAGCGTGCCACGCGCATCCATGGAAATGCACGACGTTAATATTCAAGTTTTCACTTCTGCCGGCACTCCCAGAGTGCAACCCGTCGTTTTTTTTTTTTGTGTCTTGGCTGTTATTAATTTTCATTATACTTTAGTGATCTAGTATAGCCCGTATATTACGGGTATGTCCCTTCTGCGTTTTATATCGAAATAACCTATACTAATTGAACAATGACCTGATTTATTTTTGAGTTTTTATGAAAAGCCAAAATTGTCTTCTTCTCTTCTGATACAATGTTCATTCAACGTAGAAGGGGCATATATAATGAATCAAAGACTCATTTTATATAAAAATGAATCAAAGACTCATTATATATATAATGAATCAAAGACTCATTTTATATAAAAATGAATCAAAGACTCATTATATATATAATGAATCAAAGACTCATTTTATATAAAAATGAATCAAAGACTCATTTTATATAAAAATGAATCAAAGACTCATGTAATATATAAAATTCTCGTGTCACAGTTTTCGTTGCCACACTCCTCCGAAACGGCTTGACCGATTTTGATGAAATTTTTTGTGCTTATCCGGTATCTATGAGAATCGGCCAACATCTATTTTTCATCCCCCTAAATGTTAGGGGTAGTCCACCCCTAAATTTTTTTATGGCAAAACAACGTTTGCCGGGTCAGCTAGTTATATATATAATGAATCAAAGACTCATTTTATATAATAATGAATCAAAGACTCATTATATATATAATGAATCAAAGATTCATTATATATGCCCCTACGTTGAATACTTATAGGGGGACTTTTTAACGACCAGCTAATTTTTTAGAGCCAGACCTGTCCTTGATATGACCACGATTAAATTTTGTTTTATTTTTGATTTGACTTGATTTTTACCACGTACGACCGAACTGTGGAATTAACTTCCTGCAGCAGTGTTCCCGGACCGATCCGATACGACATTGAAACCTTCAAAAAACGAGTCTATATCTTCCTGAAAGGCCGGCAACGTTTCTGTTACACCCCTGGTGTTGCAGTTGTCCATGGGCAGCGGTGATCACTTACCATCAGGTGACTAGCTTGTTCGTTTGCCTAATGCCCTATGACATAAAATAAACTCCATTCTACTACTAACTTTACTACTTTCCATAAAAACGTAACAAAAAATCTGCCTTCTTATACAAAACACTTACATACAAAATCCGTTTGATTACAAAACGGATTTCGTATGTGATTTTTTTATCTATTTTTAATATTTTCGTGATACAAAGTAGTTCAGGATCGCGGACTGAATTTCCTCCAAAAATTTGGCTAGTGGGTAAAAAGGCACACATTACCCTCCCTCTTAGACAGTCGGTTAACCAACATAGCATACTAAATTACCTCAATGACACAAACCACCTGTGTGACGTTAATGAGTTATTGGCTGCAATAAATTATCAAGACCAATATTTACAGTCTGGCGAGTGAGCGAGATGAAGATATAAAACAATATAATCGATCTACGGAACGAATCGCGTTAAAACAGTTCACTTCAATTATGTCTATGATATGTCTGATTAATTATTAATTAATGCGTAGTAGATTTGATCAGGTTGATTTTTTATTTTTTTTAATTTAAGTTTATTGCACACAATCTTATGACGGATTGATTACAATGGGTCAAACTTAATGCTAATGCATTATCTACCAGTTTGCCTTTGGGACATGGTGAGAGATTGGAATAAGGGTGCAAGTGTGGCAAGCCGACTTGTGATATTTTCAATACAATACCTATATAATATTACATCTAATATAATACATATATTGATTGTTATAATAAAATAAAACATACCTTTGAAATAAATACTGATACATATACATATACATAATATATAAATATACACATACATATAATATACTTAACTTACTACATAAAATACATACAAATACCTAAATATTACAGCAGAGGGTTTATTCCGATTCCAAATAAAATTTCTTCACCTGCATTTTAAAAGTATCACGATTCTGTGATCTCGCAATGCTATCAGGAAGGGCATTCCAGACCCGTACAGCCGTAACGGCAAAAGAATTGGAAAAGAAACCAGTACGGTGAGAAGGAATATCGAGTTTCATTGTGTTAGAGGAGCGTAGATTTCTTTCGTGAGTTGAGCTAAGGGGCTGAAATTTAGATGTCATGTAACTAGGAGCAGAAGGATTATAAATAATACCATGAAGATAACAGAGAATATGAAGATTTCTACGCTGTCGGATATTTAGCCATTTAAGCTGCGAACGATATGCGGATATGTGGTCATACTTGCGAAGGCAAAATATGAATCTGATACAGTTGTTCAGGAGGCGTTCAAGCTTACTAAGCTGTTCCTCAGTTATATCCAAATAACATACATCAGCATAGTCGATAATAGGGAGAATGAGAGATTGAGCCAACATAATTTTGGTAGAGATAGGAAGAAAGTTTTTCAGATTGTTAAGATAATACATCGTAACAAAGACCTTTCGACTGACGTCCACGAGATGTGTAACCCAACTCAGTTTGTCATCAATAGCTAGGCCAAGATCTTTAACAGAATTTGAGAATGGAATAATTTTACCATCATACTTAATTGGCGTCACAGAATCTAAATTTATATGGGGTAATTGTCTACCACTACCAACAATAATGGCTTGACATTTCTATGGGTTAACCGTTATACCAAAACTGTTAGACCATTGCAATATATTATTTAAGTTGTCATTAAGTATTTTTATGGCATCATTGATATCCTCAACATCAGTTTGTACATAAAGCTGCAAGTCATCGGCATAAAAATGGTAGGAGCATGTCAGAATATGGGAAAGTGTATTTATAAAAATTGAAAATAATATTGGAGATAGCACACCGCCCTGATTTTGTCGTGTAGGTATTCCTGTTGTCCCCATCTTTTGTGGAAATAAAAAAAATAATTAAAATTACTTTCCGTTGTCCCCATTGCGTTAAAATTTTAAGTTAGAGTGACTTTACAGGGAGATTGCATTAAAATAACTATGGCTTGTATTTGGTAGATTAAACTTTATGTAGAAGTGGGAATCAAGTAATACTATTTTATGTCATATGATAAGTGAGAGAAAAGTTAGATACTTCTATGAAACGGTTTAAAATACCAGGTGGGAGGAGAAGGAAACATTATAAAGGAAACATTATACCGATATAAAAATATATATTTAATTAAAACTATCATAACGATGCTTTCGATAACAATTGTCGTAAAAACCAAAATGACACTTTTGGTAATATGCGAAAAACAAACCAAAAAAAGTTTTTCTTTATTATCTTTTTATTTTAAAACCTATAAAATAATGATGTATACACGAAATACTTGAAATTTGATGATCTTTCGCAACGTTTTATTTATATCTTTGTCAAAGCTTTATTTTAAAAGTTAGCTTGGATATACACCCATAAAAATTAAAAAAATTGGTTTTTACGACCACCAATAAAACAAGATTTATTAATACGTTTACTATTTATTAGAAGTATCTACCTATTTTCAAA
The DNA here is from genome assembly GCA_943193695.1 of Acrobasis suavella. Lineage (NCBI taxonomy): Eukaryota > Metazoa > Arthropoda > Insecta > Lepidoptera > Pyralidae > Acrobasis > Acrobasis suavella. Next base: position 7,318,912 of record OW971956.1, read on the forward strand.
AACATTAGCTATACAAATGGAGATATGAACCTTGTATTGAAACCATTGTTAATGTAAACATTAAGATTTCAAACTGATATTTTGTAAAAAACTGAAAATATCAATATAACCGTAAACATTTGGCCACGCTGCGTAGGATGATTTTTTAATGGGACTACACAATTTGTATTTTTTTTTAATTTTTATTTCTTATCTCTTTTTCAACGTAATTTTTTTTTGACTATTGGTTTAATTTAACTTATTTTTTTTTTCTTAAAATATCATCTTGTTAAATAAGAACTTAACCACGATTAATCTGTATCCATTATTTTTATGTATTGCTTTAGACCAAATCAAATTGTGATTTTACTTTTTTATAATACATTCCAAAAAAATCCTTCTATAACAAGAAGAAATAAACTCAAAACGTAAAAATTGTCTCTTTAACAAAAAACACTTAATTTAAATTTAAAACGTTAAGAAGCAAATAATCGTCAAATATCATAACTTACTTTGGTAACAAAAAATAAAACACACAAATCACCTGGTGATTAAAATCATTTGTGGCATCGTGATGACTTAGAAATCTCATGTTCCTCGTCAGTCTCAGGAAGAGTTTCTACAATATCTTGAAACTGTGAAAGCTGCTTATATTCAAAATGAAATAGTTTGTTAATTAAGAAAGAGATAAGCGTATGATTTGACCCAGTTAAAAGAGAAGTGGAGGGTGATATTAAGGACTGGGACGTATAAATAAAAAGAGAGAAGGCTTTTGCCCAACAATGGGACCTAAATAGCTATTAAAAAAAATAGGCAGCCTATTCGTATAGTGTGCTTTTGGAGTTAAGTCTCTTACTTGTTTATATTTTCATTCTATAAGTTTTTTTACTTCTCTTTTTATAATGGCGTGCATCGAGTCGGCTGGCATGTACCTTAGTGTATCCAGGAAGTAAGAAATTTATAAAAACATACTTCCAAATGTTTAGAAAACATTAAATAATAGTTTAACACTACTAGAACCTTTTAGTTTTTGTTCCGGCCCCAGATGAGTCACAATACAAAAGTAAATGTTGTTTGCCTTTTTCATTTGTAATTTTTAAATACGTATACAAACAAGTTGCAATTTCAGATTTACGCCATATTTTTTCTAGAAATAATACTAGCTATTGAAGATACGACTTAAATTTTAACACGATTTAACGAGAGGTAGGAGTTACGACATTTATTTCTCAGAGAAAATTACATCTTCATAATATTTTTATGGGGTGTAATTACAACTTTTTATATCATTTTTATATACGCTGTTTTGTGCAACTGGCAAATATTGACAGGTTTATTTTACAGCCTAATTGGTCAATGCTTCGAAGCAATGTGTCTTATACATACCACTTTTTTTAAAAAAAGCAACTTTAGGCCAATGAAAAAATTAGCTGTAAAAGCAAATTTTTCAGCCCGATTGAAATTTGATATATACACGTCGATAGAGCGTCAAAAGTTGAGTAGGGCTGTATCAAAAACTCATTTTCGCCAAAATGGCATTTACGACAATTGTTGTCGAAAGCATCGATTATATTATTGACTGATAGCTAACACAGACTGTGTTAATTAAAATCTATTAATATATACAAAATATCTTTCATTTTAGTCTTAGACCGGCTGCGCTATATTACCCCCGTGTGAAAACATAAGGTGGACAACAATAGGTGAAATTGTCCCCATTGCCTTTACATGCAATGGGGACAACGGTAAATAAATTTTATGATGTAGGTACCCGTTGTCCCCATAATGGGGGCAATATTATGGGGACAAAGGAAATACACGGATTTTGTACCTCCTAACTACAATGTGTAATAAAAATAAGGGTATCAAACCCGAAAGGCAGTAAACCAACCAAAGTCAATAACTTTTTCTATTGAATCATACCTGAAATAGCAAAAAAAGTCTGTAGCTACGTATATTTTTGCACGGTAGGTATTTGATTTTGTATGGAAGTTGCAGATTTTTTTTGCGATTTCAAGAATGGTCCCATAGTAAAGGTTTTTCACATTGATAACTTTTTTTTCACTGTTGCCGCTATAACAACAAATACTAAAAACAGAATAGTGCCCCACATATTTAAGTAGGGCTCTCATACAACAAACGAGATTTTTTTATAGATAATGGAAAGGGACCCTTCGTGCGCGAGTCGACTCGCACTTTGCCGGCTATTATGAAACAAAGTACTTATTTTTATTTTATTTTAATATATATATAGAATTAATTTTATTTTAATTTATTACAAATGTAATAATAGGCTTTTTATCTACCAGTCAACCTACTGGCCGGGATTATGTATTTTTAATTTCGTATAAAGATTACTTTCTTTGAATATTAAGGTTCCTAATCACCTAGTTACTTTCGTGTGCTTTAGCTCTACATATTTGAGCCAGATTATTCTAGATACCACATATGGCCTTGAAATCATATAGGTATATTTTTGTAATATTTATATAATTGAAAGAGCGAAGGAAGCGTCCGGTTTCGAGATTGTCAAAAAATGCTTTTGTCCGTCTGTCTGTTCTCCCCTGATTTCTCAACTGATTCTCGTGGATTTTGTAAGCGAATATAGATCAGTTTATTGAAAATGTTCAAAATGGCGTTAATGTCTGTACGACATTTTTATCCGATAAACTTTAACAGGTAGTTAGTGGACCACAAGTGGCATAAATTTTTCTCGTGATCCTCGTCATAGCTTGACGACCTTCTGAACCATTAGACTTCATTTTACCAGACCTGTGTCACTCCCCGTTTAGGTATCGAAAATATAAACACTTCGAAGGGGTAAAATTCAGTTACTTACATGAATCGTTTGTCCAGAGTTATAAGCGTGAAATTGGCTTGCAATTGATGTCTAGGTATCTAAACGAAGAGGCGAGGAGTTCTGACGCGAGCTAAATTAAACCATAGCGCTTACCACATTAAGTATATATTTCCTTGAATTTATTTTCTGCGTAAGACTTCTGTACGTGAGTACTAGTACTTATTCTGTGATTCAACTGCAACATACGTTGTTCAGAAAAATCTAAAAGGAGGAAAAGGGGAGGAGGGGGATAGGCTTTTGAGGTCTAATGTTTTACAAGTTTAAGCTTAGAATGGGGCTAGCTCAAAGCAAACTCCCAAAAAATCTAACGCAACTGCGTTATCTAGGTAAACATATTCCCAGCTCTTCTCGGTAGAGTTAAGTGGAGATGCCTCCATTCCTCTCCTTTTGCTGTCATCCTTTTAATGTCCTGGTAGAACCCAATTTACACAAGTACTAGCCGATGCCCGCGGCGTTGCCCGCGTGGAGTATTTTTGACAATCCCACATGAGCCTCACATTTTCCCGGGATAAAAAGTATTCTATGTGTTAATACAGGTAAAAAGCTATCTACATGCCAAGTTTCATTCCAATTCGTTCAGCCGTTTTTGCGTGCTCTTACACGCATAAACGGCTCGTCAAAAACAAAGATCCATCTATACATACAAACTTATAATATTAGTAAGATATTAGTAAGAAGTAAGATAATATACATATTAGTTTACCAGATTCCCATTTATCATCTAAAAGTAAACTGAAATGGAACATATTAATATGTAAACTTAATTTCCACGCGCATAAATTTTTGGATACATTATTTAATTAATCGCGCGAATATTTGTACAGTGTGTAAATTTTAACAGCTATTGTATGGATTCGTATATAAATGCGCGGGAATTTTTTAAGACATGTTACTTCTGGGTTATCATTCAAAAATGAAGCTGACTATCATAGCACTGATCTTTACGGTAAGAATTTTAAATCTTTTTTTTTTAAATTTGAACGTTTATAATTTTTAATACGTCGAAATCTTTTGTTTTTTTTATGTGTCTATGTTCACCGATTGGTCAAAGACGCCTGGACCGATTTGGAAAATTCTTTTATCGTTTAAAAGGGCATACTTGTCAGGTAGTCCTTTAGAAATTTTATAAAAATCGATTGCATTATTTTGGGGTTAAAGTCGGATTTTAGTTTTGAAAAAATATATTTTGTTAATTATTTGATTCGACTGACAGTGACAGTTTATAGTTGACATTAGGTTGACATTGAAATTTTTTTTTTTAAAAGAATACCCATTATATCAAATTCATACTTATTTAAAAAAATAGAGATAACGTGTTGTAACTTACAACTTTACATACGTACCCTTGTTTGTTTCTAATAATTTATTTTACAAAAAAAAAAACATATTTTTTTGAATTATGTTTTGCTTTTGTTGACTAGAAGAGATCCCTATATGGGATAAGTCGGCCATATTTGCTTTTTGAAATTTTTGTCCAAAAAGCAAATTTGGCCGACTTATCCCATATAGGGATCTCTTCGAGTCAACTTGCGATATATTAAGAGGATAGTAATGTTTAAGGCGCCTTACCGAAATAATCATTAATCCAATTGGAAATAGGTTAACATATATTTTGGTTAACCGAATTAAATTTAACCGAAGCTTATAATTGCGGTTAACTTTAACCGAATCGACATATTGGTTTCTGCATGATACTACACGTTTTTCATTCCTCGTCACTCGGCCACGGTACCTATCCTTGCAAAAGCGCTTGCATGCCTCAACCAAACGGGTGTGCATCACCGAAAACCTAATTAACCTATTCAGATAATGGTTACTGTTACCCTTGTGGTGTGGGTTAACCGATATAACGGGGTTAGATTTATAAAAGGGTTTTCCGAACACTAGCTTAAGCACTGGTTCCGGCCTATGTCTCTCGAACCTCCGACGAAAAAGTTTGACTTCTCTGTTTGTCTGTCTGTCTGTGGCATCGTAGCTTTAGAATGGATGACGACGATATTTTCATGCGGTTTTTCTAACGTGAAAACCAGTTTCCGTGCGGTGGTTCAGTTTAGCCGTGCGTAAGTTATTAAGGGGGAAGACTTGAGAGTCGAGGGCTTTTTAATTTGCTTGGGAAATAACATTATATTTATTAATTTGTATGTATTATATTTCATTGGTAGTTCATTGCGCGCGTGATTTAGATTGTACAGTACATTTTTTTTTGCATAAGAAGGTGATTGTATGAAATACTAATAATTTTTTTTTAGAAGTAAATTCTGAGGTGTGTTTATAAGATATTTTCTTTTAAGCCAAAAATGCTCAGTCTCGTTTTGGATAGTGTGTCTCTGTAAAAAAAAAAACGTTAAGATTTCTATAAATAAATAAATATATGAACCGATCACAGATTGAGCTAGCCCCAAAGTAAGTTCGAGACTTGCGTAATGGGTACTAAGTCTACGATACTATAATTTATAACAAATACATATATAAATGAACATCCACGACCCAGGTCAATTTGAAAAAGATCAATTTCCATCTTGACCTGTCCATGGTATAATAATATACCTTGCCTGGTATTCTCTTCGCGTGACAGCTGGTGACGTAATTGGAACAAGTATACGTCTTCAGTTGCGAAGCGGTTCTCAAACTTTTTAGTGAGTGTCTTTAGGAAAAAGATGATAGTTAAAAACAATACAGTTAGTAGGTACATTGTTTTATTATTACTAGCTTTTATTTAATTTGCGCTATTTGTCGTTTCCAATATTGGTCCCTCCCTACCCAGCCTAATGGGCTATGTTACAATACAAAGTTCAATACAGATTTACATCTTAAGCTACACTAAACATTATATTTTACATTGAAAAAACAGTAAAAAAATTCAGTTCAGTATTTTCAAGGATTTTGATCAGATATTATATATGTAGTCATTTACTTGATAATAATACTCATTTATTATAAATAATTTTTAGGTTTGGAAACCACAGTAATTTCTTTACCGAACGAAATAGAGCTATATGTGTGAGCGAGAAGACTATAAAGATGAAAGGGCGGGCTGTCAGTATGACACTTGTCAATTTGATGTGTTGCTACTGTGTGTAGTTGAATTACCCGAGCAAATACATTTTTGAACTTTATGTTCCAATTACAAATCAATAATTAATTATATTAATTTCTAAAATATTAAATCGATAAATCACACGAAATACTAATTAGCTAAGTTAGTTAATCTTTAATTTTCTATTCATGAAATAATTAAGAAGATTCTTTAATTTACTGAAAAAAACAAGCAGTGGCAACACTTTTCGTGACGTAGCTTATTCCATCTCGGGAAGAGAATACCTTGTTTTATTGTACCATGGACCTGTCCGAGGATCCAACCACTAGGCCACAGAGATCGTCATATCCTAAGTTTTTGAAAAATAAATTGTAGTGGGTAGGTAGTATAGGTAAGAACACCATTTAAAGAAATATAACTCAGTTGAGTACCTGGAAATGGTAATTCAACTTATTGATAATCTTAATTATGTTTTCCTACTCTTTAATTAATTAAATGTCAAAATATACAGTTAAAATAAAACTAACTAAAATTAACTAAAATAAACTTAAATACTAAAAATAAATTACTTGTAAACATATACTATCATAAAAATATATCGCTTAAATCTTTCCCCTGCGGAGGGTACCCCGAAGGCTGGCAGCATTGCCACGTTGTATGTAAAAAAATAATTAAGGATACAATTATTTTGAATGTTTACAAAAGAAAAAATGATTTCAGGCGCTGGTGGCCGTTCAGGCTGCCCCAAGGCCCGGAGGTAAGTGGATCTATTTTACATTGTCGTATTTTTACAAGCTTTTTTTATCTTGTATCTTGTATGTATGTTTGTTAAGGTCAAATCTTGCAACTCAATGTTTAACCCCCGACAAAAAAGAGGGGTGGAATAAGTATGACGTAAATGTCTGTCTGTGGCATCGTAGCGCACGAACGGATGGACCGATTGTAATGCGGTTTTTCACGTGAAAGCAACTTCCCCTGCGGTGGTTCTTAGCTGTGTTTGATGAAATCGGTTAATTCGTTTAAGACAAAGTGGTAGCTCAAGTGGCGCCCTAATTTGAAATAAATTGTATAAAACTAAAAAAGGTGATAATTAAAAATTTGATTTGTGTAAATGTCTAGAAAGACCTTTAAACTATTTTATGAGTAACCTTTGAAATTATTACTAATAGTCCGTCTAGTTTCAAAACTGTTTTTCGCCAAAAGTGGCCAAAAACAGCCTTTTGGCGAAAAACAGTTTTAAAACTAGACGCACTACCAATATTACTTTCAAAGGTTATTCATAAAATCTAATTTTTAATTATCACCGTATTTAAACTGAACTGAAACTTCGCATTCTTGTGTAAGTCGGATCAAGGGCAAATCCAGGATTTTTTCTGGGGGAACAAAAGGGGCGGACGGGCAAAAAAACTACAATAACCATCCAAGTTTATTTTTACAAGTTCAAGTAGGTACTTATGTGAAGCCTGTAGGAAGGTTTATGAGAGTATCTCTAGAAAAATTAAATGTTTATTAAAGACAATTTTCTTTTATGTTTCCTGCTAAAGATGTCTAGCATGAAATGCTAGAGGGTCCATTTTTTTCGCAACGTCTTAATGGATATGCATTACAGCTTGCATTCAAATGCTCTTCTGTCATCCTGTTGCGAAGATATGCTTTTAAGTACTTTTTTGTTTGTGATAGAATCTCCACAGTACACAAATGGTACACATATTATGGAGACAATGAGCCATTCTGTTGATGTGGCTGAAGATATTCGACGGAACTCAGTTATACTCGTAAAATAACATAACCTCATTGAGTAGAACTCGTTTGATTTGTCTTGACAAGCACTTTATGGTAGACGATGTCTAGGGTCTGATCGCCAAAGATTCAAAGATTCAAATGTTTATTCAGTAATTAGACCTTTACAGGCACTTTTACACATCAATAAGTATAATTTATGTTACGTGTAAAGTATATTAAAATTTAATATATTTTAAAAGAAAAGCTACCGATACCAGCGCTTCGTAACGACCACTGCTGAGAAGAAACGCCGAAAGAAACTCATTTTCACAGTATTGGTCGCCTACTCGCCAGAAGGGCTTTGTCATATTATTATAATTGTCTTTTAATTAAAAAATACTTATTATATAATACAATGTTACAACATGTAATGCTTGCGAACAAGTAAACAAACATAAATTGCGTAATAAAAAATATTAAGTAGTCAAAAAAAAGCGAAGCCGAGCTGACCAGTCCCTCCCGGCAGCACCCGTTCACGAGTTGACGCACGGATCAGACGGAAGGTGGTCGATGGCAGTAATATCTAGAACTATGTTAAAAAAGCGGCCAAGTGGGAGTCGGAGTCGGCTATGAAGGGTTGAATATTTTTTTTAGTTTTATCATTCTCTTATTTTAGAAGTTACAGGGCGGGTGGGGGAGGCACAACATTTAACCACTTTCGAAGTGTCTCTCGCGCAAATACAAATACAAAATCTCTTTATTGTAGAACACAGGTAAATACGGTGTTACAGGTTTAAAGTCCACCATGCTCGGCCCATACTGGACATACAATAATAAATAATAAACAAACTAAATACACACAATTAATATCAGGCAATTAAAATTCATAATTTACTTTAGTCATCAAATATTATCATTTAAGAAATCGTCAATGGAGTAATAACATTTTTTCGATAAGAATAATTTTAATTCATATTTGAATGATTTCGTATTCAACTCCTTAAATATATCTGGTAATTTATTGTAAATCACAGGCGCCATGCCTAAACAGCTTTTTTTCATAATTGCTGTGTTATGGCCACCAGTTACTAATTTAAACTTGTATTGTGATCGCATACGTCCTGTCCTTTGTCTTGACTCTTGTATTGTAACGAAAAGATGTGGATTAGATTTGACAAATACACAAATTTCTAAAATATAAATACATGGTAACGTTAGTAATTTTAGGGACTTAAACAAGGGTACACAGCTCTCTTCTGTTTTTAATCCACACATTGACTCCAACTATTCAGTTTAGAAAAAAAAAAGATATTAAAACCTCAATATAATTTTTGAAGACTTTTGCTATGAGTAGGGGTGACTCGCCAGGTATATTAGAGCTCACAGAGTCACTAGTACAATCTATCTTCGAGATCTCAAATATACTTAATTTACCGACTTAGAAGTATAATGTTACTCCTACCAGATGTTGAACACATTTATTTATTTATATTGCATTTTTGGACGAGTAACAGTAAATACAAATGAAATATAAATAATAAGAAACAGAATGGCATTATTAACACAGCACGGGCTACTCACGTGAAAAGTCAACAATGTCTGTGTCTCACTTTAGTTTAAATAAAAAAAAAACCGAAAGGCACTTAAAAGTTTCCACAAGTAAAAATAAAATAAACATGAGAATATCAAGGAAATATTAAGAAGCCTCGTATAATATTTATATTAAATAATTGACAATAAATAAATAAATAAATAATAAATATATAGGGACAAATTACACTGATCGAGCTAGCCCTAAAGTAAGTTCGAGACTTGTATTATGGGATACTAACCCAAAGATACTATATTTTATAACAAATACATATATAGATAAACACCCGAGACCCAGGAAAATTTGACAAAGGCCATTTTTCCAACTTGCCCTGACCGGGAATTGAACCCGGAACCTCTGGGTGGCGGACTAGCATGGTGACCACTACGCCACGGAGGTTGTCAAATAATTAGCATAAGTAAATACAAGAAATAAATAAGATACTGAAGTATGAATATAAAAATAATATTTACTAATAAATCAAATAATAATAACTAATAACAAAACTAAAATTAAGGGCGCGTTCTGACGACACGCGCCAAGGGCATGCTTATAGAATACTATTACGAGGAACAACTTAAATAAGTACCGGAATAAATAAAAAAACCTTTTTATTTAAACACGTCAAACAGATCATTGCCCTGCAATAGAGTGCCCAAAAGGCTGGCAGCATTGTTTCGCTTGATGGTAATGCTTTTTGATTGGGCAAAGTAAATGCCAGCCTATAAATAAATTTGTTACTTTTTAATTTTAATGTAACATGACTAGAATTGTTTGAAATTGCAATATTTCTTGCCAAATGATATAAACTTATAACACTTTTTATTAAATATTGCAGAAATCAGCGTATTTAAGAGCTCAGCAAGTGAGATATCCAGTAGTAGCAGCAGTTCCGAGAGCTCATCATCGTCATCGTCATCGTCATATGAACAAAGCAGTTCTTCGGCCAAAAAAGAAGCAGAAAGCTCAAGCTCTCAGCAATCTGCAAGCACTTTCGAACAATCTGCAAGCAGCTTTGAACAATCTGCAAGCAGCTTTAAACAATCTGCAAGCAGCTTTGAACAATCTGCAAGCAGTTCTGAACAATCTGCAACCAGCAGCTCTGACCAATCTTCGAGCAGCAGCTCTGGAAAATCAGAATCTGGAAGCAGCAGCTCTCAGAGTGGTTTCTCAAGCAACAGCAGCTCCAACAAGGGATCAAGCGGCAGCTCCCAGACCGAATCCTCAAGTACAAGCAGCTCCAACAAGGGATCAAGCGGCAGCTCCCAGACCGAATCTTCAAGCAACAGCAGCTCCAACAAGGGATCAAGCGGCAGCTCCCAGACTGAATCCTCAAGCAACAGCAGCTCTAACAAGGGATCAAGCGGCGGCTTCAAGACCAAATCCTCAAGCAACAGCAGCTCCAGCAAGGGATCAAGCGCCAGCTCCGAAACCGAATCCTCAAGCAACAGCAGCTCCAACAAGGGATCAAGCGGCAGCTCCAAGACCAAATCCTCAAGCAACAGCAGCTCTAATAAGGGATCAAGCGGCAAATCCCAGACCGAATCCTCAAGCACCAGCAAATCCAACAAGGGATCAAGCGGCAGCTCCCAGACCGAATCCTCAAGCAACAGCAGCTCCAACAAGGGATCAAGCGCCAGCTCCGAGACCGAATCTTCAAGCAACAGCAGCTCTAACAAGGGATCAAGCGGCAGCTCCAAGACCAAATCCTCAAGCAACAGCAGCTCTAATAAGGGATCAAGCGGCAAATCCCAGACCGAATCCTCAAGCACCAGCAAATCCAACAAGGGATCAAGCGGCAGCTCCCAGACCGAATCCTCAAGCAACAGCAGCTCCAACAAGGGATCAAGCACCAGCTCCGAAACCGAATCCTCAAGCAACAGCAGCTCCAACAAGGGATCAAGCGGCAGCTCCAAGACCAAATCCTCAAGCAACAGCAGCTCCAATAAGGGATCAAGCGGCAAATCTCAGACCGAATCTTCAAACACCAGCAAATCCAACAAGGGATCAAGCGGCAGCTCCCAGACCGAATCCTCAAGCAACAGCAGCTCCAACAAGGGATCAAGCGCCAGCTCTGAGACCGAATCTTCAAGCAACAGCAGCTCTAACAAGGGATCAAGCGACAGCTCCAAGACCAAATCCTCAAGCAACAGCAGCTCTAATAAGGGATCAAGCGGCAAATCCCAGACCGAATCCTCAAGCACCAGCAAATCCAACAAGGGATCAAGCGGCAGCTCCCAGACCAAATCATCAAGCAACAGCAGCTCCAACAAGGGATCAAGCGCCAGCTCCGAGACCGAATCTTCAAGCAACAGCAGTTCTAACAAGGGATCAAGCGGCAGCTCCAAGACCAAATCCTCTAGTAACAGCAGCTCAGACAAGGGATCAAGCGGCAGCTCCCAGACCGAATCATCTAGCACCAGCGGCTCTAACAAGGGATCAAGCGGCAGCTCCCAGACCGAATCCTCAAGCAACAGCAGCTCCAACAAGGGATCAAGTGGCAGCTCTCAGACCAAATCCTCAAGCACCAGCAGCTCTGGCAAAGGATCAAGCGGCAGCTCCCAGACCGAATCCTCAAGCAACAGCAGCTCCAATAAGGGATCAAGCGCCAGCTCTGAGACCGAATCTTCAAGCAACAGCAGCTCTAACAAGGGATCAAGCGACAGCTCCAAGACCAAATCCTCAAGCAACAGCAGCTCTAATAAGGGATCAAGCGGCAAATCCCAGACCGAATCCTCAAGCACCAGCAAATCCAACAAGGGATCAAGCGGCAGCTCCCAGACCAAATCATCAAGCAACAGCAGCTCCAACAAGGGATCAAGCGCCAGCTCCGAGACCGAATCTTCAAGCAACAGCAGTTCTAACAAGGGATCAAGCGGCAGCTCCAAGACCAAATCCTCTAGTAACAGCAGCTCAGACAAGGGATCAAGCGGCAGCTCCCAGACCGAATCATCTAGCACCAGCGGCTCTAACAAGGGATCAAGCGGCAGCTCCCAGACCGAATCCTCAAGCAACAGCAGCTCCAACAAGGGATCAAGTGGCAGCTCTCAGACCAAATCCTCAAGCACCAGCAGCTCTGGCAAAGGATCAAGCGGCAGCTCCCAGACCGAATCCTCAAGCAACAGCAGCTCCAATAAGGGATCAAGTGGCAAGTCTCAGACCAAATCCTCAAGCAACAGCAGTTCCAACAAGGGATCAAGTGGCAGCTCTCAGACCGAATCCTCAAGCACCAGCAGCTCTGGCAAGGGATCAAGCGGCAGCTCCCAGACCGAATCCTCAAGCACCAGAAAATCCAACAAAGGATCAAGCGGCAGCGCCAAGACCGAATCCTCAAGCAACAGCAGCTCCAACAAGGGATCAAGTGGCAGCTCTCAGACCGAATCCTCAAGCACCAGCAGCTCTGGCAAAGGATCAAGCGGCAGCTCCCAGACCGAATCCTCAAGCAACAGCAGCTCCAATAAGGGATCAAGTGGCAAGTCTCAGACCGAATCTTCAAGCAACAGCAGTTCTAGCAAGGGATCAAGCGCCAGCTCCCAGACTGAATCCTCAAGCAACAGCAGCTCTGGCAAAGGATCAAGCGGCAGCTCCCAGACCGAATCCTCAAGCAACAGCAGTTCCAACAAGGGATCAAGTGGCAGCTCTCAGACCGAATCCTCAAGCACCAGCAGCTCTGGCAAGGGATCAAGCGGCAGCTCCCAGACCGAATCCTCAAGCACCAGAAAATCCAACAAGGGATCAAGCGGCAGCGCCAAGACCAAATCCTCAAGCAATAGCAGCTCCAACAAGGGATCAAGCACCAACTCCGAGACTGAATCCTCAAGCAACAGCAGCTCCAACAAAGGATCAAGCGCCAGCTCCGAGACCGAATCTTCAAGCAACAGCAGCTCCAACAAGGGATCAAGCGGCAGCTCCCAGACTGAATCCTCAAGCAACAGCAGCTCTAATAAGGGATCAAGCGGCGGCTCCAAGACCAAATCCTCAAGCAACAGCAGCTCCAGCAAGGGATCGAGCGCCAGCTCCGAAACCGAATCCTCAAGCAACAGCAGCTCCAACAAGGGATCAAGCGGCAGCTCCAAGACCGAATCTTCAAGCAATAGCAGCTCCAACAAGGGATCAAGCGGCAGCTCCCAGACCGAATCCTCAAGTAACAGCAGCTCCAACAAGGGATCAAGCGCAATCTCCCAAACCGAATCCTCAAGTAACAGCAGCTCCAAAAAGGGATCAAACGGCAGCTCCAAGACCGAATCTTCAAGCACCAGTAAATCCAACAAGGGATCAAGCGGCAGCTCCCAGACCGAATCCTCAAGCACCAGCAGCTCTGACAAGGGATCAAGCGCCAGCTCCCAAACCGAATCCTCAAGTAACAGCAGCTCCAAAAAGGGATCAAACGGCAGCTCCAAGACCGAATCTTCAAGCAACAGCAAATCCAACAAGGGATCAAGCGGCAGCTCCCAGACCGAATCCTCAAGTGATAGCAGCTCTAACAAGGGATCAAGCGCCAGCTCCAAGACCGAATCCTCAAGCAACAGCAGCTCCAACAAGGGATCAAGCGGCAGCTCCCAGACCGAATCCTCAAGCAACAGCAGCTCCAACAAGGGATCAAGTGGCAGCTCTCAGACCGAATCTTCAAGCACCAGCAGCTCTGGCAAGGGATCAAGCGGCAGCAGTTCCAACAAGGGATCAAGCACCAGCTCCCAGACCGAATCCTCAAGTGACAGCAGCTCTAACAAGGGATCAAGCGGCAGCTCCAAGACCAAATCCTCTAGTAACAGCAGCTCCAACAAGGGATCAAGCGGCAGCTCCCAGACCGAATCATCTAGCACCAGCGGCTCTAACAAGGGATCAAGCGCCAGCTCCCAAACCGAATCCTCAAGTAACAGCAGCTCCAAAAAGGGATCAAACGGCAGCTCCAAGACCGAATCTTCAAGCATCAGCAAATCCAACAAGGGATCAAGTGGCAGCTCCCAGACCGAATCCTCAAGTGATAGCAGCTCTAACAAGGGATCAAGCGCCAGCTCCAAGACCGAATCCTCAAGCAACAGCAGCTCCAACCAGGGATCAAGCGGCAGCTCCCAGACCGAATCCTCAAGCAACAGCAGCTCCAACAAGGGATCAAGTGGCAGCTCTCAGACCGAATCTTCCAGCACCAGCAGCTCTGGCAAGGGATCAAGCGGCAGCAGTTCCAACAAGGGATCAAGCACCAGCTCCCAGACCGAATCCTCAAGTGACAGCAGCTCTAACAAGGGATCAAGCGGCAGCTCCAAGACCAAATCCTCTAGTAACAGCAGCTCCAACAAGGGATCAAGCGGCAGCTCCCAGACCGAATCATCTAGCACCAGCGGCTCTAACAAGGGATCAAGCGGTAGCTCCCAGACCGAATCCTCAAGCAACAGCAGCTCCAACAAGGGATCAAGTGGCAGCTCTCAGACCGAATCCTCAAGCACCAGCAACTCTGGCAAAGGATCAAGCGGCAGCTCCCAGACCGAATCCTTAAGCAACAGCAGTTCCAACAAGGGATCAAGCGCCAGCTCCCAGACCGAATCCTCAAGTGACAGCAGCTCTAAGAAGGGATCAAGTGGCAGCTCCAAAACCGAATCCTCAAGTAATAGCAGCTCCAACAAGGGATCAAGCGGCAGCTCCGAGACCAAATCCTCTAGTAACAGCAGCTCCAACAAGGGATCAAGCGGCAGCTCCCAGACCGAATCATCTAGCACCAGCGGCTCTAACAAGGGAACCAAATCTGAGCAGTCAGAAAGCAGCAGCTCTGATAACAGCGCTAGCAGCAACTCCAGCGGTAGCTCTGGCTCAAGCAGCAGTAGTTCTGACTCAAGCGGCAACTCTGGGAACAGCAGTTCCAGCAGTGGTTCTAATAGCAATGCTTCTTCATCCCGTGGATCGAAGGGCAGGTAATAATCTTCTTCTTTACAGCCTATGTCAGTCCATTTGTTGGAGTCTTTTCCATTAGGCCGCGTTCAGACGACACAGGCACGCTAAGCGCCCGCCTAGCGCACTTTGAAATTTGTTGCATATAATTTGAGTCTTACAAAATATATCAAAATTGACATGCTTCTTTTGCTACATACGCGCATTCCCAGTTTCATCTGAAGATTTCCGTGGCGTAGTGTTTAGAAAAATTTTGTTCAATGGAGCTCAATCAATGTAATTTGTCCTTATTTAATATAAACATATATATGGGGAGGCCTTTGTCCAACAATGGGATCGAGTGGGCTCTAAATAATAATAAAATTATAATATTTATCTATATCTATAAGAGAGCAGCGCTGGGTTGTGCCTTTCGAAGAATAAGCATGCCAATATTTACCAAGAACTTATGAAGACCTTGAGAATTGGAGAAGTAAAGGCCTGTTTCTTACACGGGTAGGCAGACAGTACAGGCCTTCACTTGATCCTAACAGATTTAACGGTCTTTGCTAAGGTTTAAGTACCGGTCGCCTGCCAGAAGTGAACTCTTTAGGAATGCAGCTTTACGGGAAAAATTCTTCTATTTAAATGTTTTTTTATTATTTTCAGCAAAACCGTAAAATCCCAATCCGAAAGCTCTGGCAGTGCTTCCAGAAAATCCGCCAACAGCAGCAAGAAATCTGACGGAAGCTCTTACAGCAGCCAATCAGAACAAGACCGTGCGTTCTCGAAGAAGGCACAGAGCAGTGACACCGTAAACTCTGACGGAAGTGAAACCAAGTCCTCTAGTTCTGCTCAGCGTGCCGCTCAATCTGAAAGCAGTAGCTCCTCCTCTACAAGCTCTGATGGAAGTGAAACCAAGTCCTCTAGTTCTGCTGCCGCTGAATCTGAAAGCAGTAGCTCCTACTCTTCCAGTTCTGATGGAAGCAGTCAGACCAGCGAATCTAGCGAATCTAGCCAATCCAGCGGAAGCAGCTTTGAAAGCTCTTCATCTTCAAGCGAATCGAGCTACTCGAGCTCGGAGAGCGATAGTTCATCTTCATCCTCGTCCTCTTCGTCTTTCACCAGCGAAGACTGTTAGATTACTTCTCAGCCGGCCGTCTGAAGCAGATCTCTTTTTGAATTGTATGGCGATTGGTATTGGGCTTCGTATACGGACATGTGTAGTTTTAAGTCGATGAGTGAATCTTAAATTCACTTGTAAAAGAGTTAATTGTTAAAATACAAACAAAAAACTGCCTTCGAGCACTGAATAAAGATTTACGAGCATTTTAATCAGTGATTTCATTTATAACCCCGACAAAATAAAGGGGTGTTGTAAGTTTGACGCTAAGGTCTATCTGTCTGTGTGATTGTATGAAAGCGAGTTCCTCTGCGGTGGTCATTAACTATATTTCGGTCGAAAATCGGTTCAGTAGTTTAAAAGTTATTAGGGATTAACACTTGAAAGTTTTCCGTATATTTTCCAGATTTTTTGGGAATTTTACAATTTTTATCATTTTTTACATGTAAACTTAGAATATTTTTAACAGTGTAGCACCTACATATATCACACCGTACTCAAAGGGTAAGTACTGAGACTCCGCTGTCTTTCCGTCTGTTACTCGTACATGGCTTTATTTCTTGAGCCTTAATAGTCCCTTGCAATTTTCACCGAATAAGTATTACTGTGGACAAATACAAGAATTTTAGACAAAGTTAAAAATTAAAGGGGTCGTTAAAGGAACGTGATTTTTTCTTCAGCGTTTTGAACTTGATCTTTATACAATGTGTATTTTTTATACTTAATATAAAAAACACCGGATAAAAATCGTTATTTACACTTTGATTTATTTTTTTCTAAAGGTCGTGTTTCGATTTTTTTTTCTCTTTAAGTAAATGGCGTATTTTATTCAAAGTTGTCTCATTTGAAAACTACAAAGTTAAAGAGGCTAAGAAAGCAAAAAATGAATTAACAATACAAAACTGGAAATTACTTAAAAAATAATTGACGAAAAAATTCAAGTGCCTGCATTTTTTAAATAACTAAAATAACATTTTTTTTTCGTTTTTTTAACGATAATATTTCGTCTAATATTCGCACATTTTGTCTGATCAAGTATAAAAAATACACATTGTATTGACATTAAATAGTTAACTTGAAATTTTCACCGATTATACAACGTGAAGATAATAAATCGATTGAACCACGGGCTATACTAGATCACTTTAGAATCATTAAATTAAAATAACAAGCAAATAACAAAAAAAAATTCGACATTCGCATACCTAAGTCTCGAACTAAACGCTTTGACAATTCCTTTTTGGTTCGAGTAGCTAAGGTGTGGAATGAACTGCCTGCGTCTATATTCCCAGAGAAGTACAGCCCCGGGACATTCAAAAGTAGATTGAATGGGTATCTTTTGGATAGGCATGCTTCATCCTAGTCTTCATCGTCGCTTTCCATCAGGTGAGATTGAGGACAAATGCCTAAACCAATAAATTGTAAAAAAAAAAAAAAATACAATTTGCCTGGGCGGCTGCACACTTTTGTATGAAAATTGGCGATTTTATTTTGTGTGTTGGCTGTTTTTTTAATTTCACTATACTACAGTGATGTAGTATGCCCGTGGTTCGATTTATCACGGGTATGTCTCTATTAGTCCTATCAGTCCTACTTCATGACAGTGATTTTTATTTATTAAATTTATTGCACTTAAAATCTTAAGATTATAGTACAAAAGGTACAACTTAATGTTAAGCATTGTCTACCAGTTCAACTTTGTTATCTGTCCATAAAAAAAATACTGTGGCCGCTATTAGAACAAATATTAAAAAAATACACTTTAATTCATCGGACGATGAATTAAAATGAACGAATCTGACTGGCACTTGACCGGTTCTTTACTTCCTACCCTAGGTTTTCACTAAAGTTGTTACTTGTTATGACATAAATAAGTTTATTGTGAGACCAAAGTACTTATTAAGAAAAACAAATAAGCACAAACTCGATAGACTTAAGTTGTTTTATTAATGAGTTCCGTCGCCTTTCGTCTCCGTGATCAGATCCTAGACATTGTCCATCATAAAGTGCTCGTCAAAAGAGTCCTACTTAAGGGGCTACCTGAATTTTTCGGGCTCCAGTGCTGCCCCCATTTGAATTAAATCATTTAAAAGGAAACGGTGATATAATATAAAATTTTGTCTTGACCAGGCTCTAGATAACTCTTTAAACTATTTTACGAACAACTGTTTACAGTTCAAAGTGAGAATATGAAGCTTTTCTACGCACATACGCCAAAAGTGCCCGTTTTTGGCAATTGTGCGTAGAAAAACTTCACGTTCTTACTTTTAACTGTAAACAGTAGTTTATAAAATAGTTTGAATGGTTATCTTGAGCCTGGTCAAGACAAAATTTTAAATGATGTCTCCGTTTCCTATCAAATGATTTATTTCAAATGGGGGCAGCACTGGACCCCGGAAAATTCAGGTAGCCCCTTAACGAGGTTTTGTTATTTTATAACTAAGTTGCATAGAGTATCTCCCGGGTCTATCATCAGAACAACTCATTGACTCCTTAGTATTCTATGGTCATCCGACTTACACATGTAAGCAAAATTTCAGCTAAATCGGTTGAGGATAACTGTTGAAAATTGAGGTGACAGAATTGACCTAAACAAACATACAATATATATTGCAAGTTAAATAAAAGCTTGTAATAATACTAATTATATTTGTGAAATTATTATGGAAAATGAAGTTTCCATTTTGTAACGTGTAACTTCGGAATTACCCTCCAAGTGTGGCCCGACACGCACTTTGCCGATATTTACTTATTGCCCTTGGCTCTTTATACCCTAAAAACGATAAAGATGGGATAGATAGTGCTGTACTTTATGATAAATAAATAAATATATACGGACAAATCACACAGATTGAGGTAGCCCCAAAGTAAGTTCGAGACTTGTGTTATGGGATAATAACTCAACGATACTATATTTTATAACAAATACATAGATAGATAAACATCCAAGACCCAGGTCATTCTACAAAAGATTTTTAATCCTGAACTGACCGGGGTACGAACCTGGGACCTCCGGTCTGACAGCCTGATGACCACTAGACTACAGAGGTCGTTAGGACGATGACAAATGACAAGAAAACTGACCTTAAGGACCGTCTGCATTGATGTAAATCCAGCACAAAAATCATTTATTATGTAGAACCAGCCTCAAAATTAATAAAATAATAATAAAATTGTTGTGAGAGATTTTTAGGTAGATGTCCGTATCTCACTCCATAACCCAGTTATCCGGTCTACTACCATCTCATCCATAAAGCCTAAACCAAGTAAATCCCTCCCTGGCAATAGTTCGGCAGCTATGGAGGACTGTCCGTTAGTGCAACTCAATAGTACACTAAGTGATAGACCTCCATAGATGCAGCCATCTCACTTTTTAGATAAAATGGTACTAAAAGGCCTCTTCATGGCCCCATGAATGCCTCAAAGGACCGGGTCCCCATGGACCCGTGGCTGAAAAGCGTACCAACATAATAAATATATAGGGACAAATAACAATGATTGAGCCAGCCCCAAAGTAAGTTCGAGACTTGTTTTATGGATACTAACTCAACGATACTATATTTTAAAACAAATACTTGTATAGATAAACGTCCAAGACCCAGGACAATTTGAAAATTGCCATTTTCCAACTTGCCCTGACCGGGGATCCCGGGGAACCCGGGACCTCTGGGTGGCGGACTAGCATGGTGACCACTACGCCACGGAGGTCGTCAAAATTAACATTCATCTACCATGTTAGAATGATCATCATCATCATCTGAGCATATTCCCGGATGCATCCTCAGCGGTAACGCTTCAGAGGCCGGGGTCCGCTACCTAACCAAGATGATTTGACGAGGTTACTGGTTTTTACACAGAGCGACTGCAGTCTGACCTCCGCAACCCAAAGGGTAGACCAGAACCAATCTTTGGATAGATTTGAGCGAACGCTAGATGGCGTTCAGGACACACAATTTAGACGTGCCTTCCGAAACAAGGAATCATCTTTCTTTTCAGATAATCAGGTTCAATAACCTAGAATATCCTTATCAGACTGGAGAAAACTTTCACAAAGTATGCTTTCCAGTGGGATTTGAACCCACGACCTCCGGATCACAAGGCGAAAGCCTTGACCACTGGACCACGGAGGCAGTCGTGTTAGAATGATGATAATGACTTTTCTAAAACCTACCGTCAAGCCACACACCAAATCCAACTTGATCGATTCAGAAATAAGGAAATCCAAAGTCAATGTCACAGCCCAGCGGATAAGCTCGTTGAAGTGGCAGCGGGCAGGACACATAGCGCAACGAACCGTCTGCCAATAACACAATATAGTTCTCGAATGGCGGACCATGCACTGGCAAGCGAAGCGTAGGACACCTATACAAGATGGTCAGACGACCTGACCTAGGTCAGTGAGAAACACTGGATGCTTGCCGCTTTAGGTAGATCATTTTAGATATCCTTGGCCTATTTCCAGCAGTGGACGTTATGTTATGTTATGTAATACTTTATTGTACACCAAAAAATAACAATAATCAAAAGAAAATTGGCATTATACGGCTGAAATGACGATTATGATGAATATCAACAACAATCCACCATGCAGTGATCCTGCCATTAAGAGACCGAAGTTTTAAACTTTACCCTTTCTCTAAGTTTAAATATAAATTCTTCCATGCTGGTTTTGAAGACAAGAAATAACTCAGAATGTACCAGCTGCTTCTCTTCCCGCGCCGGTCGTAAAAGCAAATCAAGTGAATGGGCAAAATAAGTAAATTAATATAGGGACAAATAACACTGATTGAGCTAGCCCCAAAGTAAGTTCGAGACTTGTGTTATGGGATACTAACACAACGATACTATATTTTATAATAAATACGTTTATAGATATACACCCAAGACCCAGGACAATTTAAAAAAGGCCATTTTCCAACTTGCCCTGACCAGGTCCAGGAGGCAGACTAGCATGGTGACCACTACAAATAAAAATACGAATCATTTCAATACGCGACGTCACGCGGCTAGCAATCCATCACTGTTTTGGTGTCTTTTTCCACCTTTTCGCCCATGCAATAACAAATTATGTGTGGTCACGCTGTAGGCTGATGTCGGTGTCCATTAGGTAGCGTCGTGGTTTGGAGTGGTGATGGAAACACGAGAGCCGTTGATAGTATTTATTTCATCTATTTAAACCTACTCCTTACATAGTGACGACTCTAACTCTATTGACTCTATTAACTACTTGTTATCTTAAGGATTCCAACGTTTACCGGAAGGTGCAACTAGCACGTATTACATATTTTCACGTTACTTTGATAAGCAACTAATTTGCTTATCATCAGGTTACCACACCCACCATCAGGCTTAAAGTGGCCTTTGGGCCTTGCGACCCTGGACTCTGTCTGCTGAGAGCCGCAAAACACAAAATAGTGTAAAAAATTGAAGAAAAAAGAGGAGTAGAAAAGCTCAAAAGATTTTTTTTTTCGATCAAATATATGACCTCATCATGCTAGTGCGCCGTTGGAAAATTGCATTTTTCAAATTGTCCTGGGTCTTGGATGTTTATTTGTTATAAAATATAGTATCGTTGAGATACTATCCCTTAACAGGAGTCTCGAATTTATTTTGGGGCTAGCTCAATCAGTGTTATTTGTCCATATACATCATCTTCATCATATCAGCCACAGGAAGTCCACTGTTGGACAAAGGCCTTCCCCAAGGATTTCCAAAACGACCGATTTTGCGCCTCTCTGCAACCTTGCTCAGGTCACCTGACCATCTAGCTGGTGGGTGTCCTACGCTGCGCTTGCCGGTACATGGCCGCCATTCGAGAACCTTTCTGCCCCATCGGCCATCGGTTCTTCGCGCTATGTGCCCCGCCCACTGCCACTTCAATGAGCTAATCCGCTTGGCTATGTCGGTGACCTTCGTTCTCCTACGAATCTCCTCATTTCTGATTCGATAGCGTAGAGAAACACCGTGTCCATACATTTATAAAAAAATTAACGTGAAAATAAATAAGAAGGTTAAGAACTTGGCGGAGGAAAGAGAGTCATGGACAGCACTGCACAGACAAGAGTCCAAGCTCTTAAAGACTACGTGGATAATAAATCGAAACTCTGACTATACTAGATCACTACAGTATAATGAAAGTAAATTAACAGTCAAGAAAAAAAAATTGGCATTTCCATCTAAAGTTGGCTGCCGCCGGGGCAATTTGTATTGGAATGCCAAATTTTTTTTTTGCTTTTAGACTGTTATTTTAATTTCATTATACTATAGTGATCTAGTGTAGTCTGTGGTTCGATTTATTACGGGTATGTCCCTTGCAAGTTGTATAAAAATAAGAAGTGTATTTTAAATTTGAAACCTGTAAAAAGCAGGGATTTGAAGAAATTAATACAAAACAACAAGCGCTTTATTTACATTTGAATAAATCAGGTATGTTATTGCTTTGCAACTGACAATTGGCGATATGTTTGCTTATTGCAAGCTGCTTAGAGTACACTCGCCGACAAAAATACTGATCCAGTTTTTTTATTCTTTATTTTAAGGCTTTGATTTTTCAAACATGAAAGCCTTATCGGAGACTATTAACCTATTATATTTGGCTACATTACGGAAACAACACATTTTGGCAACCCCATCACCGATTTTCCTCAAATAAATTAAAAAATGTTATGCTCACTATCAACACCACGCTGCGCTCAAGAACCAAAATAAAAGATGTTGCAGAAAAAGCAGCAAATTTAAAATGGGACTGGGTCACTGGGCTGGGCATGTAGTCAGGATGTGCCAAGACCAATGGGCAAAAAGGGTTACTAACTGGATCCCAAATGGCAAGCGCCAACGAGGCCGCCCTCGGACGCGCTGGTGTGATGACCTCAATAAATACAATAAAAATTGGCAATCATTAGCACAAAATCGTGAGTCATGGAGAAGTGAGAGAGAGGCCTTTGCCCAATACTGGGACATCGATGGCTATTATTAATAATAATGCTTCAAAGATTCAAAGATTCAAAGATTCAAAAATTCAAAGATTCAAAGATTCAAAGATTCAAAGATTCAAAGATTCAAAGATTCAAAGATTCAAAGATTCAAAGATTCAAAGATTCAAAGATTCAAAGATTCAAAGATTCAAATATTCAAAGATTCAAAGATTCAAAGATTCAAAGATTCAAAGATTCAAAGATTCAAAGATTCAAAGGTTCAAAGGTTCAAAGGTTCAAAGATTCAAAGATTCAAAGATTCAAAGATTCAAAGATTCAAAGATTCAAAGATTCAAAGATTCAAAGATTCAAAGATTCAAAGATTCAAAGATTCAAAGATTCAAAGATTCAAAGATTCAAAGATTCAAAGATTCAAAGATTCAAAGATTCAAAGATTCAAAGATTCAAAGATTCAAAGATTCAAAGATTCAAAGATTCAAAGATTCAAAGATTCAAAGATTCAAAGATTCAAAGATTCAAAGATTCAAAGATTCAAAGATTCAAAGATTCAAAGATTCAAAGATTCAAAGATTCAAAGATTCAAAGATTCAAAGATTCAAAGATTCAAAGATTCAAAGATTCAAAGATTCAAAGATTCAAAGATTCAAAGATTCAAAGATTCAAAGATTCAAAGATTCAAAGATTTAAAGATACAAAGATTCAAAGATTCAAGATTCAAAGATTCAAAAATTCAAAGATTCAAGGATTCAAAGATTCAAATGTTTGTTCAGTAATTAGACCTTTACAGGCACTTTTACACGTCAATAAGTATAATTTTTGTTACATGTAAAGTATATTAAAATTTAATTTAATTTACTACTTACTATCCACTCGCCTAGTAGCATCCCAATCACTGGAATTGTGTAAATTGGTTCAAAAATTAATTACTCCGTACAAACATACATATTATCACGCATGTTTCCCACAGGAGTAGGCAGAGAATATGGACCTCCACTTACTATTATTTCGTACATTTAATAAAATAAAACGTTCGACGACCTCGTGGCATGACATACCTGTCCACTACTCAGGAGGTCCCGGACTCGATTCCCGGTCAGGTCAAGGTGAAAAATGATTTTTTTTATTGTCCTGTTCTTGGATGTTTAACTATAAATGTTTTTGTTGCAAAAATATCGTTGAGTTAGTATCCCATAACCAGAGATCGGAATCACGGGTGCTATTGCTATTAAAAGTATGGATATCTAAAAGTTCCGGGATTTCTCGAGAATCTTGTTTGGTACTAAGTAAATAAAACAATCATAATTATGTGATTTCAGGATAAGTATATTTTTATTCGATTAAAATATATCCTGTAGTAACATAATTATGATTGTTTTATTTATAGATTTTATAGTCATATCCATACTTTTGATAGAAATAGCACCCGTATTTCCGATCTCTGCCCATAACACAGGTCTCGAATTTACTTTGGAGCTAGCTCAATCAGTGTGATTTGTCCTTAAAAAAATTATTTACTTATTTATGTTTATAACAGTGTCACTTTTCATTGATCATATTCATTTTTAACATGGCTTTAAAATTCATGCAGAAAAACATGGTATTAAGAACAACAGTCACAGTTGTAATTTTCACACAAATCCCATAGACAATATTTGTTTTGACGTTTAGAAAAAGTGTCTAATTTTTATCATCTAGCGGATTGGTGTTTATGGTGAAAGAATTATGCATCCAATGGGGATGTGGACTGGGTAAAGAAATGATAGCTATTATTTTATTTAGTCCGTGAACTAGATTATCTAAAAATGAAGTAAAATCGTTTTATTTCAGCCAACAAGGCCTATAGAATACCTTACATACTTGCACAGATATAATTATACAATATGTAACAGAAACTCTGTCCGATACTTGTAGGAGCAACTCAGACAGTCAATATGAACAACTTTTCCTATGGGATTAATGCTTTTAACTCCAAAAAAATAACAACAATCAACATTTTCATACACCAATGTTTGGCCGGCCCGGCAATTTGTATAAAAAGTTAGATTTTATCTTCCGAGTTTCAAGCATTGGTCTCATAGGAAAAGTTTTTCATATCTGAGTTTCTCCTACAAGGATTGGACAGGTTTTTCAGGACCGTGCACAGCTCAAATGGCTCCTAATCCGACTTCGACGTAACTATCACGTTCTCACACTCTTATACTCCGTACTTTTTATGCCATCTTCTCCTCCTTACCTAAAGGAGCTACGGTTATTATCCTGATGGAGAAACGTGTTTTACGTTTCTCCATCAGGATAATAACCGTCCCACGCGCAGTATTAATGCCATACGTCTAAACATTTCTATTCATTCGTCCGGATTCTACTCCAAATCTTTTACAGTACAAGCTGTCTATCTCTGGAATGCTCTCCCTGTTGAAATTCGGACTGCTAAGACTAAAACAATCTTTAAAAATCGCCTTTATAAATATTACCTGACGATATAATCAGTTCTGTTCAGTGTAACTATATGTATTTATGTAAATATTTTTATGTATCATGTAAGTATGTATTATTTATGCTTATGTATATATATATATATATATATATATATATATATATTATGTATTATATATGTGTGTATATGTATTCAGGTATATATTCATATGTAAGTAGGTAAAATAGAATTAGTACTGCGCCCACCTTGTTTCAAATAAAATTTTCCTCTACCCAAAGGTTGGCTGGAAGAGATTGCATTTATAGCGATAAGTCCGCCT
Source organism: Acrobasis suavella (assembly GCA_943193695.1). NCBI lineage: Eukaryota > Metazoa > Arthropoda > Insecta > Lepidoptera > Pyralidae > Acrobasis > Acrobasis suavella. Next base: position 7,344,774 of record OW971956.1, read on the forward strand.
TTGTCCGCCACAATATAGGCATATATTGTTTGTTGTTGTTTTGTAATTTTTGTGTGTCTATTATGGTGCAATAAAGTTGATTTGTATTGTATTTGTTTTTTGTTAAATATTGTATAATAACACTATTTTTTACGTAATGTCTGTGACGCACTGCACGATGTCGCGGTGTCCGGTAGCCTCCCGCGATAACGCCGGAAGACGACACCTCTCGGCCAGAAATCCTTTTGATTGAAAATAAAGGACAAAATAGTAAAAACCGAATGTTCCACGACACTCACGCATTTTTAGTGTAGGTTTAGTTTATTAATTACTTTTCTGTATTTATACACTTTAAATATTAAGTATCTCATTGTACTCTTGACTACGACTGTACTTTACACAGCAATGTCCTGGCTAACTATAAAAAAAACAATATTAAATCAATAAATAATTGATTGAATAATTACTGTTTTTTCAAAAGACATTATTCCTTACGGTAATAATATTTATTTTATATTTTTTATTGTTCTGATTTCATATATAATATGGATCGAGCTCTGCAAAAAGCATCTTCGTCCACTGGCAAAGTATCACCATGAGATTTCTTCTAGTATTGGTTGTGGTAAGAAAAAATATTTTTTTATTACTTTTTTTTCATAAGTTGCATTTTTTGTTTTATTTTCAACTATCAAGTTCATACTTGTCTTAAAATTTAAACATGAAGCAATTAACTTACTATCTTCATATAACTGACGAAAACTTGAAACTAAACCTTTATTAAACACAATTTATACGTTTAAAAAACTAACCTCGACTAGGAGAGACATATACAGTATGTAACAAAAACCCTGTCCTGTCCTTGTGGGAGCAACTGAGACCGTCAATATGAACAACTTTTCCTATGAAACCAATGCTTGGAAATCGAAGAAAAAATCATCATTTTCATACAAAAGTGTTTGTATTTTTTCTTCGAGTTTCAAGCATTGGTGCAATAGGAAAAGTTGTTCATATTGATGGTCTGAGTTGCTCCTACAAGGATCGGACAGGGTTTTTGTTACATATTGTATAAGAAGAAGCCCTTCCGGCGAGTGGGCGACCAATTATGTAAAAATTAGTATCTGTCGCGTTTCTTCTCAGCAGTGGTCGTCGCGAAGCGCTATCAGTAGCTTTTCTTTAAAAATAAATTTAATTTTAATATACGTAATGTAAATAGCTGGACGACTGAGCTTTACTCGAATACTAAGTTTTATCAAAATTGTTGGAGCTGCTTCCGAGATCCTTAAATGTACAAAAATTGCTCGTTTTAAGTTTAGGATTATACTTATTGACATGCAAAAGAACATGTAATACCATAATCTAATCTTCTTCTTGTAAACTATAAAGAGGAAAGATTTGATTGTTTGTTTGTTTGTATGTATGCATCGAATAGGCTCTGAAGAAACTTCTGGACTGATTTTAAAAATTCTTTCGCCGTTGGAAAGCCACACTATCTTCGAGTTACATCGGTTATATTTAATTTTCAAAAAAATTAGGTCTCCTTTCTTAAACTCTAATTATGTAACCCAACGTGTAAAAAAATGACTTAAAAAAATCCTTTCTCGGCTACCTAGACAGCACCGTGACATGCGATGCGATGTAGGCGCCACACGAGGCGACTGATTTTTAAAGTATTTATTAACCCCCATATTCATAAAAGTTATCAAACCTTTGCTAAACCTCTTTTAGTTAAAATCAGTCTTATTATAAAACCCAGACTAACTTTGTTACTAGGTTTAAACCATTATCCGACCAAATCAAGTTGACATCTAGTGATATCACACACTCACCTGTCAATGTCAATTTTATTTTGGGCGGATAATGGTTTAAACCTAGTAACAAAGTAAGACGGAATGTGTTTTGTCTCCTTCTTACTATTTCAAATATTGAAAAGAGGGAAACGGACAAAAGATATTTTAATTAAAATAGGTTTAGCAAACGGTTGTTAATTTTTATGAATAAGAGGGTTAGTATTATTTACCCATGGGAAGCCGGGGAGGGCCGCTAGAATACTGAAAAAAACATTTGGATTTTGAATTTAAATTTGTAAGAAGAAGAATAATTCAAAATAAACTTATTTGTTTTCCAGGCTCTCGCAGCTGTGAAGGCAGCTCCCAGACCCGGTGAGTAATTTACATTTTATGTTTCTTAAGTTTATGCGTAATAAATCTAACAACGAACTATACTAGATCACTATGATAGATAGATAGATAGATAGATAACTCTTTATTGTACACTAAAAGAAAAATGTAACACTAAGAAATAATTTTAAATTAAATGAGTACAATGGGCGGTCTTATCGCTTAAAGCGATCTCTCACTATGGTATAGTGAAATGAAAATAAAACCGGTCAAGTGCGTGTCGGGCCACGCGCAGTGTAGGGTTCCGTAATTGCGAATGCCCACTTCGTGTTAACCCCAATAAAACGTCTTCAAACTAATTTTCTATTGAATTTGTATGAACTTTTCTTTTTCCGAGTACATTTTATAAATAGGTCGCTTTTAAGTTGTTAATTTGTGAACCCTACTTAGCTCTGATAGTTTTCCTTTAAACTTATATGTACTACTGCTGTGAATTTTATCACATGTCGATGTATAACCGTTTAATAGATAGATGAAGGGGACACTAGACTCGAACAAAAATTTGCAATATAAAACCAAATATTTCATAAACGGATCCCTAAATCGAAAAATGATGTTCGAAAGCTCACTATATTTTAGAAAGACCTATTCAACGATAAACCACACGATGGGTTAGTCAAGAAAAAAATGACTCCCACTTTACTTGTGTGGGATCTACCCTAAAAAAATTAATAATATTTTATTTTACCACTTTTTTGGCATGATTAATTTCTTATAACCAAATTACAGCTTTCTAGTACTCTTATAGTCTCTGAGTAAAACCGCGGACGGACAGACAGACAGACAGACAGACATGGCGAAACTATAAGGGTTCCTTGTAGGTACTACGGAACCCTAAAAAACAGTGTCACTATGGAAGTTTGTGCCATTTTTGAAACGCGGAGTCACCTAAGTAAATAGGTTTACCATACAAAAAGCCGGCGTCGGCAATTTTGCCATTTTTCAAACACAAAGTCAGCGATTTAAAAATGGCACCACAGTAGTATCGACAGAAGTGAACACTTGGTGTCGGTTACGGTAACGGTAACAATTACAGGTAACAATACTTTTTGCCATTTCAAAAAATACTTATTGTGCATAACGCGCCTACAGTTTTTCACTACAAAAACAGTCAAAAAACAAAAAAAATATTTTCATACAAAAACGTGCAGTGATGCAACAGCCCGGGAATATTTTATGGGGATTTTGAAATTTTGTTTGGATTTTTGACTGTTATTTGATTAATATCCCATAATAATCCAGAATAAAATTAATTAGATATTTCTATTGAACCATATGACAAAGACTATAAGCAAAACTTAAGTCCTCTAGCGTAGTTTTTTAGACCTAATTAAATAATGTGAGAATTCCTTACATATTTTTTATTCATTTTGTAACTTTTTTTTCACAGAACCAACAAAATCTGAAATCTACACCGACGCCCATTCGGACAGCTCAAGTTGGAGCAGCTCAAAAAGCGAGGCTGAAAGCTGGAGTAGTTGCAGCAGCGAATCTGAAAGCTGGAGTTCCAGCAGCGCAGAATCCAGCTCCAGTAGTTCAAGTTCTAGTAGCTCTAGCAGTTCAAGCTCTAGCTCTGGCAGTAGTTCCAGTAGTGGTTCGAGCTCTGGAAGCTCTGGCTCTGGAACTGAAAGCGGCAGCTGGTCTGGTAGTAAAAGTGGTTCCGGTGGGTCTCAAAGCCAAAGTGAAGCGTGGGCAGGAAGTCAAAGCAGTGGAAGCAACCACGGAGTATCAACATCAAGTGGATCCACATCAGGAAGCAGCAGTACAAGCGGAAGTGGTGGATCATCATCAACCAGTGGATCCGCATCAGGAAGCAGCAGTACAAGCGGTAGTGGTGGATCATCAGCATCCAGCGCATCCACATCAAGCAGCAGCAGCTTAAGCAAAGGCAGTGGCCACCACAAAGGCGGATCAACATCAACTAGTGGATCCGCATCAGGAAGCAGCAGTACAAGCGGAAGTGGTGGATCATCATCAACCAGTGGATCCGCATCAGGAAGCAGCACAAGCGGAAGTGGTGGATCATCAGCATCTAGCGCATCCACATCAAGCAGCAGCAGCTCAAACACAGGCGGTGGCCACCATAAAGGTGGATCATCATCAACCAGTGGATCAACATCAGGAAGCAGCAGCACAAGCGGAAGTGGTGGATCATCATCCACCAGTGGATCCGCATCAGGAAGCAGCAGTACAAGCGGAAGTGGTGGATCGTCATCAACCAGTGGATCCGCATCAGGAAGCAGCACAAGCGGAAGTGGTGGATCATCAGCATCCAGCGCATCCACATCAAGCAGCAGCAGCTCAAGCACAGGTGGTGGCCACCACAAAGGTGGATCATCATCAACCAGTGGATCCGCATCAGGAAGCAGTAGCACAAGCGGAAGTGGTGGATCATCATCAACCAGTGGATCCGCATCAGGAAGCAGCAGTACAAGCGGAAGTGGTGGATCGTCATCAACCAGTGGATCCGCATCAGGAAGCAGCACAAGCGGAAGTGGTGGATCATCAGCATCCAGCGCATCCACATCGAGCAGCAGCAGCTCAAGCGTAGGCGGTGGCCACCACAAAGGTGGATCATCATCAACCAGTGGATCCGCATCAGGAAGCAGTAGCACAAGCGGAAGTGGTGGATCATCATCAACTAGTGGATCCACATCAGGAAGCAGCAGCACAAGTGGAAGTGGTGGATCGTCATCAACCAGTGGATCCGCATCAGGAAGCAGCACAAGCGGAAGTGGTGGATCATCAGCATCCAGCGCATCCACATCAAGCAGCAGCAGCTCAAGCACAGGTGGTGGTCACCACAAAGGTGGATCATCATCAACCAGTGGATCCGCATCAGGAAGCAGCAGTACAAGCGGTAGTGGTGGATCATCAGCATCCAGCGCATCCACATCAAGCAGCAGCAGCTCAAGCACAGGCGGTGGCCACCACAAAGGTGGATCAACATCAACTAGTGGATCCGCATCAGGAAGCAGCAGTACAAGCGGAAGTGGTGGATCATCATCAACTAGTGGATCCGCATCAGGAAGCAGCACAAGCGGAAGTGGTGGATCATCAGTATCTAACGCATCCACATCAAGCAGCAGCAGCTCAAACACAGGCGGTGGCCACCATAAAGGTGGATCATCATCAACCAGTGGATCCAAATCAGGAAGCAGCACAAGCGGAAGTGGTGGATCATCATCAACCAGTGGATCCGCATCAGGAAGCAGCACAAGCGGAAGTGGTGGATCATCAGCATCCAGCGCATCCACTTTAAGTAGTGATGAAAGATCAGAATCATCTAGTACCTCTAAAAGTAGTAGCAGAGGCAGCTCTTCCGGCGGTAAGAAAAAGAGGTGTAGGCGCCCTGGACCAAGAACTGATGGATCATCATCATCCAGCTCAACCACATCAAGCAGCAGCAGCTCAAGCACAGGTGGTGGCCACCACAAAGGTGGATCATCATCAACCAGTGGATCCGCATCAGGAAGCAGCAGTACAAGCGGAAGTGGTGGATCATCTTCGACCAGTGGATCCGCATCAGGAAGCAGTAGCACAAGCGGAAGTGGTGGATCATCATCAACTAGTGGATCCGCATCAGGAAGCAGCAGCACAAGTGGAAGTGGTGGATCGTCATCAACCAGTGGATCCGCATCAGGAAGCAGCACAAGCGGAAGTGGCGGATCATCAGCATCCAGCGCATCCACATCAAGCAGCAGCAGCTCAAGCACAGGTGGTGGCCACCACAAAGGTGGATCATCATCAACCAGTGGATCTGCATCAGGAAGCAGCAGTACAAGCGGAAGTGGTGGATCATCATCAACTAGTGGATCCGCATCAGGAAGCAGCAGCACAAGTGGAAGTGGTGGATCTTCATCAACCAGTGGATCCGCATCAGGAAGCAGCACAAGCGGAAGTGGTGGATCATCAGCATCCAGCGCATCCACATCAAGCAGCAGCAGCTCAAGCACAGGTGGTGGCCACCACAAAGGTGGATCATCATCAACCAGTGGATCCACATCAGGAAGCAGCAGCACAAGCGGAAGTGGTGGATCATCATCCACCAGTGGATCCGCATCAGGAAGCAGCAGTACAAGCGGAAGTGTTGGATCGTCATCAACCAGTGGATCTGCATCAGGAAGCAGCACAAGCGGAAGTGGTGGATCATCAGCATCCAGCGCATCCACATCAAGCAGCAGCAGCTCAAGCACAGGTGGTGGCCACCACAAAGGTGGATCATCATCAACCAGTGGATCCGCATCAGGAAGCAGTAGCACAAGCGGAAGTGGTGGATCATCATCAACTAGTGGATCCGTATCAGGAAGCAGCAGCACAAGTGGAAGTGGTGGATCGTCATCAACCAGTGGATCCGCATCAGGAAGCAGCACAAGCGGAAGTGGTGGATCATCAGCATCCAGCGCATCCACATCAAGCAGCAGCAGCTCAAGCACAGGTGGTGGCCACCACAAAGGTGGATCATCATCAACCAGTGGATCCGCATCAGGAAGCAGTAGCACAAGCGGAAGTGGTGGATCATCTTCAACTAGTGGATCCGCATCAGGAAGCAGCAGCACAAGTGGAAGTGGTGGATCGTCATCAACCAGTGGATCCGCATCAGGAAGCAGCACAAGCGGAAGTGGTGGATCATCAGCATCCAGCGCATCCACATCAAGCAGCAGCAGCTCAAGCACAGGTGGTGGCCACCACAAAGGTGGATCATCATCAACCAGTGGATCCACATCAGGAAGCAGCAGCACAAGCGGAAGTGGTGGATCATCATCCACCAGTGGATCCGCATCAGGAAGCAGCAGTACAAGCGGAAGTGGTGGATCGTCATCAACCAGTGGATCCGCATCAGGAAGCAGCACAAGCGGAAGTGGTGGATCATCAGCATCCAGCGCATCCACATCAAGCAGCAGCAGCTCAAGCACAGGTGGTGGCCACCACAAAGGTGGATTATCATCAACCAGTGGATCCGCATCAGGAAGCAGTAGCACAAGCGGAAGTGATGGATCATCTTCAACTAGTGGATCCGCATCAGGAAGCAGCAGCACAAGTGGAAGTGGTGGATCATCTTCAACTAGTGGATCCGCATCAGGAAGCAGCAGCACAAGTGGAAGTGGTGGATCGTCATCAACCAGTGGATCCGCATCAGGAAGCAGCACAAGCGGAAGTGGTGGATCATCAGCATCCAGCGCATCCACATCAAGCAGCAGCAGCTCAAGCACAGGTGGTGGCCACCACAAAGGTGGATCATCATCAACCAGTGGATCCGCATCAGGAAGCAGCAGTACAAGCGGAAGTGGTGGATCATCTTCAACTAGTGGATCCGCATCAGGAAGCAGCAGCACAAGTGGAAGTGATGGATCATCTTCAACTAGTGGATCCGCATCAGGAAGCAGCAGCACAAGTGGAAGTGGTGGATCGTCATCAACCAGTGGATCCGCATCAGGAAGCAGCTCAAGCGGAAGTGGTGGATCATCAGCATCCAGCGCATCCACATCAAGCAGCAGCAGCTCAAGCACAGGTAGTGGCCACCACAAAGGTGGATCATCATCAACCAGTGGATCCGCATCAGGAAGCAGCAGTACAAGCGGAAGTGGTGGATCATCTTCAACTAGTGGATCCGCATCAGGAAGCAGCAGCACAAGTGGAAGTGGTGGATCATCTTCAACGAGTGGATCCGCATCAGGAAGCAGCAGCACAAGTGGAAGTGGTGGATCATCTTCAACTAGTGGATCCGCATCAGGAAGCAGCAGCACAAGTGGAAGTGGTGGATCGTCATCAACCAGCGGATCCGCATCAGGAAGCAGCACAAGCGGAAGTGGTGGATCATCAGCATCCAGCGCATCCACATCAAGCAGCAGCAGCTCAAGCACAGGTGGTGGCCACCACAAAGGTGGATCATCATCAACCAGTGGATCCGCATCAGGAAGCAGTAGTACAAGCGGAAGTGGTGGATCATCTTCAACCAGTGGATCTGCATCAGGAAGCAGCACAAGCGGAAGTGGTGGATCATCAGCATCCAGCGCATCCACATCAAGCAGCAGCAGCTCAAGCACAAGTGGTGGCCACCACAAAGGTGGATCATCATCAACCAGTGGATCCGCATCAGGAAGCAGCAGTACAAGCGGAAGTGGTGGATCATCATCAACTAGTGGATCCGTATCAGGAAGCAGCAGCACAAGTGGAAGTGGTGGATCGTCATCAACCAGTGGATCCGCATCAGGAAGCAGCACAAGCGGAAGTGGTGGATCATCAGCATCCAGCGCATCCACATCAAGCAGCAGCAGCTCAAGCACAGGTGGTGGCCACCACAAAGGTGGATCATCATCAACCAGTGGATCCGCATCAGGAAGCAGTAGCACAAGCGGAAGTGGTGGATCATCTTCAACTAGTGGATCCGCATCAGGAAGCAGCAGCACAAGTGGAAGTGGTGGATCGTCATCAACCAGTGGATCCGCATCAGGAAGCAGCACAAGCGGAAGTGGTGGATCATCAGCATCCAGCGCATCCACATCAAGCAGCAGCAGCTCAAGCACAGGTGGTGGCCACCACAAAGGTGGATCATCATCAACCAGTGGATCCACATCAGGAAGCAGCAGCACAAGCGGAAGTGGTGGATCATCATCCACCAGTGGATCCGCATCAGGAAGCAGCAGTACAAGCGGAAGTGGTGGATCGTCATCAACCAGTGGATCCGCATCAGGAAGCAGCACAAGCGGAAGTGGTGGATCATCAGCATCCAGCGCATCCACATCAAGCAGCAGCAGCTCAAGCACAGGTGGTGGCCACCACAAAGGTGGATTATCATCAACCAGTGGATCCGCATCAGGAAGCAGTAGCACAAGCGGAAGTGGTGGATCATCTTCAACCAGTGGGTCTGCATCAGGAAGCAGCACAAGCGGAAGTGGTGGATCATCAGCATCCAGCGCATCCACATCAAGCAGCAGCAGCTCAAGCACAGGTGGTGGCCACCACAAAGGTGGATCATCTTCAACCAGTGGATCTGCATCAGGAAGCAGCACAAGCGGAAGTGGTGGATCATCAGCATCCAGCGCATCCACATCAAGCAGCAGCAGCTCAAGCACAGGTGGTGGCCACCACAAAGGTGGATCATCATCAACCAGTGGATCCGCATCAGGAAGCAGCAGTACAAGCGGAAGTGGTGGATCATCATCAACTAGTGGATCCGTATCAGGAAGCAGCAGCACAAGTGGAAGTGGTGGATCGTCATCAACCAGTGGATCCGCATCAGGAAGCAGCACAAGCGGAAGTGGTGGATCATCAGCATCCAGCGCATCCACATCAAGCAGCAGCAGCTCAAGCACAGGTGGTGGCCACCACAAAGGTGGATCATCATCAACCAGTGGATCCGCATCAGGAAGCAGCAGCACAAGTGGAAGTGGTCGATCATCTTCAACTAGTGGATCCGCATCAGGAAGCAGCAGCACAAGTGGAAGTGGTGGATCGTCATCAACCAGTGGATCCGCATCAGGAAGCAGCACAAGCGGAAGTGGTGGATCATCAGCATCCAGCGCATCCACATCAAGCAGCAGCAGCTCAAGCACAGGTAGTGGCCACCACAAAGGTGGATCATCATCAACCAGTGGATCCGCATCAGGAAGCAGTAGTACAAGCGGAAGTGGTGGATCATCTTCAACCAGTGGATCTGCATCAGGAAGCAGCACAAGCGGAAGTGGTGGATCATCAGCATCCAGCGCATCCACATCAAGCAGCAGCAGCTCAAGCACAAGTGGTGGCCACCACAAAGGTAGATCATCATCAACCAGTGGATCCGCATCAGGAAGCAGCAGTACAAGCGGAAGTGGTGGATCATCTTCAACTAGTGGATCCGCATCAGGAAGTAGCAGCACAAGTGGAAGTGGTGGATCATCTTCAACTAGTGGATCCGCATCAGGAAGCAGCAGCACAAGTGGAAGTGGTGGATCGTCATCAACCAGTGGATCCGCATCAGGAAGCAGCTCAAGCGGAAGTGGTGGATCATCAGCATCCAGCGCATCCACATCAAGCAGCAGCAGCTCAAGCACAGGTAGTGGCCACCACAAAGGTGGATCATCATCAACCAGTGGATCCGCATCAGGAAGCAGCAGCACAAGCGGAAGTGGTGGATCATCTTCAACTAGTGGATCCGCATCAGGAAGCAGCAGCACAAGTGGAAGTGGTGGATCATCATCAACCAGTGGATCCGCATCAGGAAGCAGCAGTACAAGCGGAAGTGGTGGATCATCATCAACTAGTGGATCCGCATCAGGAAGCAGCAGTACAAGCGGAAGTGGTGGATCATCATCAACTAGTGGATCCGCATCAGGAAGCAGCAGCACAAGTGGAAGTGGTGGATCTTCATCAACCAGTGGATCCGCATCAGGAAGCAGCACAAGCGGAAGTGGTGGATCATCAGCTTCCAGCGCATCCACATCAAGCAGCAGCAGCTCAAGCACAGGTGGTGGACACCACAAAGGTGGATCATCATCAACCAGTGGATCCACATCAGGAAGCAGCAGTACAAGCGGAAGTGGTGGATCATCATCCACCAGTGGATCCGCATCAGGAAGCAGCAGTACAAGCGGAAGTGGTGGATCATCTTCAACTAGTGGATCCGCATCAGGAAGCAGCAGCACAAGTGGAAGTGGTGGATCATCTTCAACCAGTGGATCCGCATCAGGAAGCAGCACAAGCGGAAGTGGTGGATCTTCAGCTTCCAGCGCATCCACATCAAGCAGCAGCAGCTCAAGCACAGGTGGTGGCCACCACAAAGGTGGATCATCATCAACCAGTGGATCCACATCAGGAAGCAGCAGCACAAGCGGAAGTGGTGGATCATCATCCACCAGTGGATCCGCATCAGGAAGTAGCAGTACAAGCGGAAGTGGTGGATCGTCATCAACCAGTGGATCCGCATCAGGAAGCAGCACAAGCGGAAGTGGTGGATCATCAGCATCCAGCGCATCCACATCAAGCAGCAGCAGCTCAAGCACAGGTGGTGGCCACCACAAAGGTGGATCATCATCAACCAGTGGATCCACGTCAGGAAGCAGTAGCACAAGCGGAAGTGGTGGATCATCATCAACTAGTGGATCCGCATCAGGAAGCAGCAGCACAAGTGGAAGTGGTGGATCGTCATCAACCAGTGGATCCGCATCAGGAAGCAGCACAAGCGGAAGTGGTGGATCATCAGCGTCCAGCGCATCCACATCAAGCAGCAGCAGCACAAGCGGAAGTAGTGGAACATCATCCACCAGTGGATCCGCATCGGGAAGCAGCAATACAAACGGAAGTGGTGGATCGTCATCAACCAGTGGATCCGCATCAGGAAGCAGCACAAGCGGAAGTGGTGGATCATCAGCATCCAGCGCATCCACATCAAGCAGCAGCAGCTCAAGCACAGGTTGTGGCCACCACAAAGGTGGATCATCATCAACCAGTGGATCCGCATCAGGAAGCAGTAGCACAAGCGGAAGTGGTGGATCATCTTCAACCAGTGGATCTGCATCAGGAAGCAGCACAAGCGGAAGTGGTGGATCATCAGCATCCAGCGCATCCACATCAAGCAGCAGCAGCTCAAGCACAGGTGGTGGCCACCACAAAGGTGGATCATCATCAACCAGTGGATCCGCATCAGGAAGCAGCAGTACAAGCGGAAGTGGTGGATCATCATCAACTAGTGGATCCGCATCAGGAAGCAGCAGTACAAGCGGAAGTGGTGGATCATCATCAACTAGTGGATCCGCATCAGGAAGCAGCAGTACAAGCGGAAGTGGTAGATCATCATCAACTAGTGGATCTGCATCAGGAAGCAGCAGCACCAGTGGAAGTGGTGGATCTTCATCAACCAGTGGATCCGCATCAGGAAGCAGCAGTACAAGCGGAAGTGGTGGATCATCTTCAACTAGTGGATCCGCATCAGGAAGCAGCAGCACAAGTGGAAGTGGTGGATCATCTTCAACTAGTGGATCCGCATCAGGAAGCAGCAGCACAAGTGGAAGTGGTGGATCGTCATCAACCAGTGGATCCGCATCAGGAAGCAGCACAAGCGGAAGTGGTGGATCATCTTCAACCAGTGGATCCACATCAGGAAGCAGCAGTACAAGCGGAAGTGGTGGATCATCATCCACCAGTGGATCCGCATCAGGAAGCAGCAGTACAAGCGGAAGTGGTGGATCATCATCAACTAGTGGATCCGCATCAGGAAGCAGCAGTACAAGCGGAAGTGGTGGATCATCATCAACTAGTGGATCCGCATCAGGAAGCAGCAGCACAAGTGGAAGTGGTGGATCTTCATCAACCAGTGGATCCGCATCAGGAAGCAGCACAAGCGGAAGTGGTGGATCATCATCTTCCAGCTCATCCACATCAAGCAGCAGCAGCTCAAGCACAGGTGGTGGCCACCACAAAGGTGGATCATCATCAACCAGTGGATCCACATCAGGAAGCAGCAGCACAAGCGGAAGTGGTGGATCATCATCCACCAGTGGATCCGCGTCAGGAAGCAGCAGTACAAGCGGAAGTGGTGGATCGTCATCAACCAGTGGATCCGCATCAGGAAGCAGCACAAGCGGAAGTGGTGGATCATCAGCATCCAGCGCATCCACATCAAGCAGCAGCAGCTCAAGCACAGGTGGTGGCCACCACAAAGGTGGATCATCATCAACCAGTGGATCCACATCAGGAAGCAGTAGCACAAGCGGAAGTGGTGGATCATCATCTACTAGTGGATCCGCATCAGGAAGCAGCAGCACAAGTGGAAGTGGTGGATCGTCATCAACCAGTGGATCCGCATCAGGAAGCAGCACAAGCGGTAGTGGTGGATCATCAGCATCCAGCGCATCCACATCAAGCAGCAGCAGCACAAGCGGAAGTAGTGGATCATCATCAACCAGTGAATCCACATCAGGAAGCAGCAGCACATGCGGAAGTGATGGATCATCATCTTCCAGCGGTAGTTTATCTAGAAGCAGCTCCAGCAGTGAAGGATCATCATCAAGCAGCGGAAGTTTTTCTGAGAGCAGCAGTTCTAGTGGTTCCAAATCAGAGTCATTGAGCTATTCCCTTGCGGAAACTTCTTCTCAAAGTGAAAGCTACTCAGAAAACGAGAGTGAGTCAAGCAGTTCTTCCAGCTCTTCAAGCTCTAGTTCTAGCAGTTCATCTTCAAGCTTCTCTAGTTCCGAATCGGACAGCCAATCACAGTCTTGGAATGGTTCTTGGGGCGAATCCGATTCTGGATCTGACCCTGGTTCTAGTTGCTAGACATCTCAGTTTGGGCACTTGAATCTTGGATAGAATCATGGAAAACAAACTCTTTACAGAACTTTTTAAATGGTCACGACGGTATTCAAGCTGGAATAAGTCTTTCGAACTCAATGCTACTTGGGAAATAGAGGAGTCAATCATAATTTTCTTCTCCCGGTTGGACTTTTTGCTGTGTAACATTAGATCACAAAGTCCCCATCTACTTTTCTTCCTCACTTCACACACATTGCTGCATGGATGTAAAAACATTGACACGCATAACTTCATTGTCAAAGTCAAGAATCTCCTAACAATACCAAGTTTCCAGCAACTTTTTTTTGAACTTTGCCCAAACTTTGTCAAAAGACCCTCATAATTATTATCTTCATTATCATCATCAGGAGGAGTTCCTCTGCAGAGCATGACCCTCTCTGTACTGCTAGAGCCATACTTCACCAGAGCAGCCCTTGGGTTTGGCCTCCACTCTCCACGCTGGCCAGACGGGTTGGAGAGGTCTCGTTGACGTTTATAAGTTTTGTTTTGCTTGTATATCCTAAGTCACCATCTACGACTTGCACGGGAAGACTTGGAATTGTTCTATTCTTCTCTGCCGGAAATCACACACCGAGGTTACTTATGCGTAAAAGTCCATTTCATCTTAGTGATTTATTGACCATGTCATTCTTTCTGACTTGAACATCTTTAAGGTACGATTTAAAGTGTCCTTAACATACCTTAGTTTTAAGATACGACGTTCTTTCCTATCGATAAACGACTAGAGTCAATTCGCTTAGATAATGTGTGTTTTGAAATAATAATACCGGAATTTTTCACATTTTTTCGTGTTAGTGAAACTGCCGCACAATATCTAAGCGAAAAGTCTAAAATATGTTATTTTTTGTACATAGAAATTGTGAATTTTGCAATGAAGCCACCAAGATAACTTCTCCATATTTCGTCCCAATAACAGATAACTACTGGGAATTTTAACTGATATAATATAAAAAAATATGGTAGGTACTTACCAGACTGTAGAAAAGAAGATTGATAGATTTTTTCATACAGAAAATAACAGAAAGTAGCCTTAGCAAAATCAGAGGTGATTGTGAATGATTTAAGAGAAACTAAATTATTAAATGGTCTCCGTGGTAGGCTATAGAGTCTACCATCTTGCTAAGCGGTCTATGATATCTAAGACCCTTGAATTTTGTCTTCCCCGTTAATTTATCAACAAAATGTACCTACTTCACGCACAACACCTTTGACAATTGAATTGTTTGGCAAGACAAAAAGAGCATTGGTTATTTTTATCCTCTTAATATGAAATTTAATGTTTGGTATATGAAATAAATAAATTGAAGCATTTTATAATTTTTTTTCTTGCCTATTATCTTACCACTTTTATGAGGGGTATTTGTCTTAAATTAGCGTATTCACAGTTGCATCCTTAACTGTGATGCTGCCCGGGGTCCGCCTCCGGGTTTTTCTTCTCTACTTCGCACTGTCTCGAGCAACCTGGGTTGTAAACATTCGGCAGGAGAGGTTATTAGTATACCAGTTTCTAAACTTCGAGTTGGCTCTTGGTTTTACTATCTGATGACTACGATGACTATTTTAAAGGCTTGAGCTTATCACTGCTTCGCCCGAACACAATGTTAGGTGAGACAACATGCTTTTAGGCCACGCCCAACTTTGAGTTCGAGCCCGCGACTAGTTTAGCCTTAAAGGTTGTATTCTCACAAATGTCATGGTTTTTTACATTTGGTTCATAGTTATACCGAATCTACAACTTGACATTTTTTTGAAATTTCTAAATTTATGTGTGAAAAAATTAAATTCAAATAAACAACATTTTCTCTGTCCACATCATCATCATCATCATTTCAGCCGCATAACGTCCACTGCAGGACATAGGCCTCTCCCAACGATTTCCAAAATGACCGATCTAGAGCGGCCTGCATCCAGCGCTCTCCAGCGACCTTATTCAGGTCATTAGACCACCTTGACGTCTGTCCACATATCAACTTTAAATCAGTTGACGTTCTTGGAGAAAATACTGCAGTGCAGTTTGTTGCTGCTTCTTCTGCACTTGCGTTTAAGAAGCGACAGTAAACTTAGCTGTAAGTAATCATTACACGTCAACAATTGTGCAACAAAACAAAGTGAAAATTAAGATTATAGTATAAAATCATATGATAATAAATATATACTTATTTGAATAAAATTTAATCTTCTTAGAAAAGTACCCATAACCAGAAGGCATGAATGAAGAGAGTGATGATTGTAGAGGAAGGTAATGAGTCAGGATATCATCTTAGCACGTGGACGTCTACAAGCCGATACCACTGTTAGGAACACTTGTGATGAAATGTAAGTACTTATGTGGGTATGTGTTAAAACGCCTGATGGAATTTGAATAGCACTTACGCACATCTACGTGTCTTTGCTAATTTTTAATCTGTGCCAAGAATGTTCCGCTAATACAAGCACATACAAAAAGCATCTCCAGTTTTTAATTTATAAAATCCCAGTATAATTGAGAATACCCCTAGACAGTATGATTTTAGGGATGCGTCGCTCTTGATAAGTACAATACTTACCTACTCCTAAGATAAAAGTTTTTTCATCAAATAAAAGATAGTTGGGAATAGGTCCTGCAACAAAAAAGTAATAAGTTACCTTAAAAAGATAACTGAAAGAAGAATTACCTTCCTACTATTATTATACAATGTCCTTTTTAATTAAGTACAAATATTTTAAGAGGTGATTGGTCCATCATTTTGAACAACTTTTCCCAATAAATATATATCGAAATACGAAATTTTTTTTTGCATTTTTCATAGTAACGATATCACGTGACTACTTCGATCTGTATGAGAACCTAAATATTTTTTTTCGTATTTCGATATACATTTATTATTGGGCAAAGTTGTTTAAAATGATGGACTGAATAACCCCTTAAAATATTTGTACTTAATTAAAAAGGACATTGTATACAATATGTAACAAAAACCCTTCCCAATCCTTGTAGAAGCTAATCAGACCGTCAATATGAACAACTTTTCCTATAGGACCAATGCTTGAAACTCGATAAAAAATCGACATTTTCATGCAAAAGTGTTCGGCCGGCCCGGCAATTTGTATAAAAATGTCGATTCGAACAGGGTTTTTGTTATATATTGTATATTTACCTACCTAAGGCTTCAAAACATTTACTTGCAGTCAAATCAAAAATCCACCGACTAAGTGTGATAATTACAAGTTTTATTTTTTTATTTAACTTCATTATAATACATGTAAATGGTGGAATTAAGAGCGGCCTTCCTGTCTTACTTTTCATACAAACGCTCGTACGTGATTATGACGTTGTATCTGATTTTTCATGAAATTTTTTGAACTAACAGGTATCTAGTAGGGTATTTCTAGGTTTCTGTCGAAATAAAAAATTAAACATGTTTTATGAAATTTCCGCATCCAATGAAAAGTGAATATTCGTTCAATGGATAGTTAATAATAATAGTAATTTCATTCAATAGAATGTATACCGAGCCCTTAGGCGCTATCTCTCCTTTTTTGCTTTGGTTTGCCTTGGATGAAATAGCAAGCTTTTCAAACTATGCTCGCGTTGACGATTGAGCGGTCGGGAAGGGCCGCCTTAAGGCCAAGGGCCGTTTCTACCAGTCAACCAACAGGATAGCTGAGAAAGTAATCTTTTGGGGTAAGTAGGTACAACAGAACTAACCAAAAACAACAAAAAAAGGAGTGAACTTGTTATTATTAAGTAAGTACATACATATGCTCATATATATCGAAGATAAACCTACACAAAAATATACATAAATAATTGTTCAAAAATAAACCATACATAAACTACATACATACTACTCATATAGATGCTGACAGTTTTTGGAGATAATGTGCACGCACTGCTCTCTTAAACGTAAGACGAGATTCTGCTTTCCAGATACTGACTGGTAAGGCGTTCCAAAGCCGCACAGCTTGAACGACAATAGAACGCAGTCCGGCAAAGTGGCATAACAAGAGGGAGATTGCTTGAAGAGCGAAAAGAGTTCTGACGTGGGAATTACCAAGGAAAGGAAATTAAGTTTTGAGATAAGCCGGAGTTTTAGGATCAAAAAGTATAGAATACAGAGTACTGAGGATATGCAGACTACGCCACTGTCGAATTGACAACCATTTTAACTGAGATCGGTAAGCCGACACATGGTCGTACATACTTCCGCAAGCCAAATATGAAACGGAGACAGTTGTTTTGGATACGATCAAGCTTGTTGAGGAGATCACAGTTCAGTCCCGTGTAACACACATCCGCGTAATACAGAATTGGGAGAATGAGAGTATTCATGAGCAGTTCTATAATGTTATTGGTAAAAAATGTTTTAATTTATAGAGTGCACGGAGTGCACCCGTGACTTTACCAGCAACGGCAGAAATCTGCACGTTTCAAGAAAGTGTAGAATCAATAACGCTAGATGTAAAAGGTACATATATCAGTATTGTCGTAGAAGATAAGCGAAATTGGATTCTCTTCAATCCGGTTTAAAAGTCGAGAACTACCAAATATAATGGCTTGGCATTTAGTCGGATTTACTGTGACTCCAAAGCGTTGCGACCAATCACTTATGGCCAGCAAGTCTGCATTAATTTTAGCAACTGCATCGTTCAGATCCTTCACTTCAGTCTGTGTGTAAAGCTGCAAGTCGTCAGCGTACAGATGATACGAACACAGAAGGTCTTAAGTGATAAAATCTATAAAGATGGAAAACAACAAAGGAGAAAGAATACCGCCTTGGGGAACGCCAGTGTTAAGATCACTCCACTCCGATGAACAATCGTGAAGTTTTACCCATTGCTGACGTCACCGAAGATAACTTGAGAACCAGCCTATGGCCGAGGGGGAAACTGAATGATGAGAGAGAATTGCTAATAGGATGGCATGTTCAACGGTATTACAAGCGCTAGAAAAGTCCACTACACTTTAGTGTTGTCCATACCATCTCTAATGTCGTCGGTCACCTTAAGTTAAAAAACAAAAGTTTTAAGAAGTAGTTATTGCAAATTTTGTTTTTTAAATAAAAGCTTGTTTAAAAACAATCTTTTTTTTTTAAATAATGAACACTGTTTTAAAGTACTCCTCAAAACGATTCAAACGAGCCCAAACTCGACGGGGTTGCATCCTTTTATTACAGAGTTCCTATGGCCACCTTTCGGCTTCATCAGATCAGCTCCATGTCATCATAATATTGCATCGTCACGAGATATATATAATTGCATGCAAAATTTCAACTCAATCGGAAACCAGTCAACTTTATCTTGCATTTGTTACAGACAGACAGACAACGGGACAGGTGAAACTAAATAAAAGCTTGTACAAATACATAATAACATCAATGCAAATATACTACACCATCGTGACGAGTGGCGGAACTACATATTCATAGCGCCATCTATTATTTGCCAGGTAAATTTACACGACAAACATTGTCGTGCCCATTCCGCGAGCGTCGGATATTTCCGACAAAAAAGAAATGCTTGTATTGCACATAACTTAAGTATCCACATCCCTTTTTGGTTGTAGGTATTTATTTGAGATTTACTACCCTTCTTGAGGAACGACCGATTTCCATGCATTTTTTCATGTGAAAGCAAGTACCCTAAGGGAACTTGCTTTCACATGAAAAAATGCATGGAAATCGGTCCATCCGTTTGAGAGCTACGATGGCACAGACAGACGCGCAGACATTGGCGGCATACTTATAACACCCCTCTTTTCTAACGTGGGTTACTCGTAAAATACATAAAAACAGTAATGCGAACATTTTAACATGAAAATAGACAACTAGAGGTAAGTACTTATTTCTCAATACCACGGGTAAATAATTATCAGAGATCGGAATCACGGGTGCTATTGCTATCAAAAGTATGGATATGACTATATAATCTAAAGATGAAGACCTCCGTGGCGTAGTGGTCACCATGCTAGTCCGCCACCCAGAGGTTCCGGGTTCGATTCCCGGTCAGGGCAAGTTGGAAAATGGCCTTTTTCAAATTGTCCTGGGTCTTGGGTGTTTATCTATACAATGTCCTTTTTAATTAAGTACAAATATTTTAAGGGGTGATTTAGTCCATCATTTTGAACAACTTTTCCCAATAAATGTTTATCGGAATACGCAATTTTTTTTTGTAATTTTCATACTAACTATATCACGTGACTACTTCGATTTGTATGAGAACCTAAATTTTTTTTTCGTATTTCTGTATACATTTATTGGGAAAAGTTGTTCAAAATGATGGACTGAATCGCCCCTTAAAATATTTGTACTTAATTAAAAAGGACATTGTATATGTATTAGTTATAAAATATAGTATCGTTGAGTTAGTACCCCATAACACAAGTCTCGAACTTACTTTGGGGCTAGCTCGATCAGTGTAATTTGTCCCTATATATTTATTTATTATTTATTTTTTATTATTATCTATAAATAAAACAATCATAATTATGTAATTTCAGGATATATTTTAATCGAAAAAAATTGACTTAGTCTGAAATCACATAAATGTGATTGTTTTATTTACTTAGTACCCAATTAGGTTCTCGAGAAATCCCGGAACTTTTAGTCATATCCATACTTTTGATAGCAATAGCACCCGTGATTCCGATCTCGGATAATTACTCACATGCCGCGTCTATTGCAATTTTTAATTTGGAATTTGGATATACTATCAACCTGCTTGATTTAGTAAATAATTTTATAATCGCAATCACTATAAATTAAATATTTACC
Source organism: Acrobasis suavella (assembly GCA_943193695.1). Classification (NCBI taxonomy): domain Eukaryota; kingdom Metazoa; phylum Arthropoda; class Insecta; order Lepidoptera; family Pyralidae; genus Acrobasis; species Acrobasis suavella. The sequence goes on from OW971956.1 coordinate 7,364,971, forward strand.
TACATACTCAGGTAGGTAGGTACATGTATTAAACGATTTTACATTTAAAATATTCACTGACAGACAATCTTTTTAAAATTTTGAAATGACGTGAAAATTGGCGGGTTTTCGAAAACTTTTTCATAATTATTTTACGGCCCTAGATACAATTTTTTTTAAGTCGTCTTCCTTTTAAGCGATTCTGTTTTTAGGGTTCCGTAGAAAAACAAGGAACCCTTAGGATTAGATTTCATTTGTCAGCATGGAGCAGAACTTTTCTATGGTGCTATCCTTGCTTTACGGAACGCTATAGCACCGGCCGTGCTATAGCGTGCTATAGCATTCTGCGCTCTCTCTCGTTCTGGCAAATGACGGTTCTGAGCCACAGAAAAGAATAGTAACACAGAAAAATGCTGCTCCGAGCTGACAAATGAGATCCAACCCTAAAGGTACTATTCCAAACCCAGCTGCAAACTGCAACTGCCGACATCACATGCAGCGGCTGCATGCAGTTGGCCGCAACTGCACGACTGGTATCTATTTGTATGAAATGGCTTCCGAGCGCCGCCGTAGCAGCACGTGCAGCAACCACCGGCTGCACGTGCAGTTGCAGACGCACAGCGCCGCCAACTGCGAACCAGTGTTGCAGTGACCGCCAAATGATAAGGAGGTGTTGTATCCAGAAAAATGCTTTTCTTGTTTGAAGAGGAACAACTAATAAACCTGGTTATCCAATACCCCATTATTTATGACGCAAGCCATGATAAATGTATTCATGAATGCACCGGCTAATGAATATGTAGACATATTGCATATTAAGCATTTTTATATACGTGTGGCCGACCCGGCCCGACCCGCCTTCCCACGCGCCTGTCGGTCCTTGGCAGGTACTTAGTTCGCGCGCCTTGCTTATCTGCACCTCCATACATAACATCCGAATATACTTGTGCGTTTGTCTATCTATCCGTTTCGGTTGAACTCTAAATAATTGTATACGTGTTGTGAAGTAATAAACTGTTGTAGTGTGTGATTAACTTAGTTTCCTTAGTGCAACCTTCATAGATTGTAGATACACACTACACACCAGAACTACATTCATATAGGACAGTCAATACAGTGAACTTGAAGTGCTAAATTACAGAACCTCTTTTCCGTGACCCCAGTTACATAACAGCACCACCTACATCAGCATCTACATTGGTGAACGTAACCTGTGACAATAGTATCTACAAATACATCTCAATTTTCAATATATTAAATAATTTTAAAATTCAATAGTGCACTGCCTAGTGTTGGTTAGTAGTTAGAAGCTTAAAATCACTGCAGAGCTTAGATTTATTTTTTCATGACACAGGGCATTTAAATACGAAATAAATGATATTATTTCAAATAAACATTTATTACAAAAACCCTGAAATAATAAGTCTTTATTTGCCAAAAACACAAAACATAAATAGGTACTTACACTTCTAATACTTCTGATAGCATGGATTCTTAAGTAATTTTCACTAGCCAGTCCCACGGGTAACCATCCGTCGAACTAGACATTAATCTGTATTTCGGTGGATTGGTCACCCGTAGGAAATCTGACAGTGAATTATAGTAATTAAGTATATGTACTAATGTATGTGCTAAACGGCTATTATACAGACATAGCTTGTATAACTTCTTGCCCAACTAGAAGTTTCTGTTTTTGGGCAGAAGCGTTCTTTTATTAGTAGGGTTATTAAAAACAAAACAAAAAAAAAACTTAAACTAATTAGGTGCTTTTATCATTAATTATGGTAAATTATACATGACGTGAGTGAATATGTGTGTTTGTGGTGTGGTATTGGTGTATGTGTGTGTTATTTATGAATGAGAGGAGTGTGTGTGTACAAGCAGTATGGAAAGTGCAACGTTTACTATATTACACAAAGTTATCACCTGACCGTACTTCCATTATGGAAGAAAATATAATTAAGTTAATGTAAATGTATTGATATGAAATCATTTATTGATAGATGCAAGGAATGGCTTGTATTAATATAGGGTATTTTCAAATATACTCCGTAATCATGAAGAGCAAATCTTGCTTTTGCTCTTTTAATATTGTAAATATCAGCAATATACTAAATTATTATATTTCTCTTTTCGCAAAACCTTCCTGAGGTTCACCATTTGAAAAGAATAAATGGTTATGTGTATATATAATATAATTACCTATAAAATACATCATTGTTTTAAGTTTATAAATAGTCGTTCAAAAATGTTGATGAGTAACGCAGAATATAACAAAAATATAAGTAACAAAGTCTGCAGTGTTTTGTCTTAGATATGTTTGATAGTAATACTTATTTATTTTTGTATTCTAGCCTATGATTAGAAAATACAATTAAAAAAAAAGACATGACACTGAAATTTTATTGCTAAAAACTATGAAATACACTAGCTATTAATTTAAGCGATTAGTAGCCAGTTTTAGTTAGTTTTTTTAAAGGTTGCATAACTTAAGGTCATTTACTGGTGCTTACTATCAAGTAGAGGCTTGTAACCAATATTTTTATCATATCATCACATCGAAAAAATATATTTCTTTCACAGATATCTTTTTCGGTTTTGTCGATTTTGATTCATGTTTAAAACGGGACAAAAATGTCGCAATATTAGGTTTCTGCTATGTATATACATCAGGGTAGTCCAGCAGATCACCAGCAACACCTTATTCAGTAACTCTAGCTAAGAGTATTATGATAAGATTCCAAAAACTTTTACTATTCATCTCATTTTAGTTCCGCAAGAGTAATCTTGTCTGTGGCCACTTGTACACACTCATTGGTGCCTCAGCATTGTCAACTAAGGATTCCAACTTCAATTTTGTTTTCTTTCCACTATTTTTGGCTCCAAAGGAGCACAAATTCTACATAAATATCTTATACCGGTTTTTACAGCAGTTTTTTCGAAATGCTGAAATTCCACGGAGTTATTGTACTCGTAATGCAGACATTTGACATGCTCCAGATGAAGAAAGGAATGGGGAAAGAAAAGGAAGGAGACCTTTGTGCATATTTTGCTATAAAACATATCACAACCACTAATTTTAATCAGTTAAGGAAACTCCATAGTCAAATGTCCATACAACGTTTTTTCAAAAGTTTGACAACTGGTAGCGACCTCTAAATTTGGTCTAAAAATTAAAATAAAAAACACTGATTCATATTTTACAATAGAAATTCGAATCACAACGTGACCGGGTAACATTTCAAAATTCGAAAAATAAGAAGCACCCTACTACCTACCTACTAGGAGCTCCTACATTGGCGCCCAACGTGGGACCCAAGTTGCGGTCAACTACATGCAGCCGCTGCACGTGCTGCTGGCAGTTGCATTTGGCAGCTGGGTTTGGAATAGTACCTTAAGGTTACTCCCATACGAGAAGATGGATCGGTCTGGTCGTTCAAAGTCAACTTACATACATACTATCACGTCTAATCTCTAACGGGGTAGACAGAGCATTTTGCTGCTCTAAGCAGACAACCCAGGGCCGCAAGACTCGAAGGCCACTTTTTATGGTGATGGTGGACAATAATGTGAAAAAGGAAATCAAAATAGTTACTAGCTGCATTGTTTAATAACGTGATTCGCCTTTTCGCCTATTCCCTCGATCGGCTTTTGCGATCTGCGCGAAAAGAGAAACGGCCGATACATTCCTCTCTCCCAGGCCAGATTAAAAGGACAAATTCCTTCACCGAAAGTGGGTAACAAGTAATATTACAAAAACAAAAGATCACATCTTTATTTTATTACTTCTTTATTCCTAACCCTAACCCTAATTATGCAATCAAAGGTTTGTGTAGGTCTTTTGATTGCTTCAAGGGAGTTTCTGGCGACCAATCTATACGAGTCCACTGGTTTTCATAGCCTATTGAGTGGCGGACGGCGCCTAAAGACGCCCACCACAGTCCGCAAATAAATATCACTACAGCCGCACTATGAGTGTCCACTTCAACTATTTTACATATTGTCCATGAGTATGAGCATTTATAACACTAAACTACACCGATTTCATATTATAAAGTTCACTAGAATCAATTTGCAAAATAATTTAAAGCAAACTCCAACTAAACCCCTTACTTCCCGCCAAAAACTCAAAGGTGATATTTATTTGCGGACTGTGGTGGGCGTCTTTAGACGCCGTCCGCCACTCATTCGGCTATGAAAACCAGTGGACTCGTATAGATTTGTTGCCAGAAGCTCCCTTGAAGCAATCAAAGGACCTACACCAACCTTTGATTGTATAGTTAGGTTAGGGATAGGAATAAACCCCCCCATGGGTTCCCGGTTTGTCGTACCGGGGGGGCTCAGTACCCGTGGTAGCCTCGAGCCACGGGGAAGCTAAGAGGAACCCGCGAGGGGGCGCTCCTGCTGTCGTCAACCAGCAGTGAGCGCCCACATTGGGGCGGCGGGGGAGTGGGAAGATCTCCCCCCACCCGGGGAGGGGCGCTCCCGCGGGCTCGGCTTCGGCCTTGAGCCTGTAGGGATGCGCCCAATGGGGCGGCGGGGGAGTGGGAAGTTCTCCCCCCACCCGGGGTGGGGCCGCCGGGAGGGGAATGTTTCATTGCCCTCCCGGCGCTTCAGGCGGGGCCACACCGCCGTGGCTGTGGTTGGAGATCGGTCGCGGAGGAGGAGGAGTGTCGGTGTTACGTTGCCGCTCTCCCTATCCTCCGCGACCGAGCGGTGCCGCACGCGTTTGCGGCGAGAGGTAAGCGGCGGAGCCTTTATCTTCTCCGCCGCTGGGAGCCGGTTTATCTGGCTCCCATGGGTCCACAGGCGGTGGACTGCGTGGGAGTTTGCCGCCTCTCAATTGGGCCGAGGAGGTATGGCGCGTCCGTGAGTTCCGGACGCGCCGACTTGGTGAGTGGGGGGGCGCTGTGACGCCCCCGAGGAGGGGTCGCTTTGGCGGCCAGCCGCGCCGGGGTTCGCGGATGTATTTCCGTTCCCGTGTCCCCGGCAAAAGCGGTTGAGATGGAACTCCGGAGGTTTTTTAGTGGGTAGGCACGTCGCTCTGGCGTGGAGTCCCACATAACCCGACAGCCTCCCCCGCAGGCTGACGGGTATCCGTAACAGGGATCTTTCCTCCGTAAAAAAAAAAAAAAAAAAAGGGTTAGGAGTAAAGAAATTGGCGCCCGCGCCATTGGTTAACTAGACACTGGCAAAAGAAGCTTCAACGAAGTTTAATCGCCAACAACAAGAAAAAAAAACTTAACCCCTTGAGTTCCCGCCAAAAACTCCCCTTATTTTTTTTATTTTGATATACTCATTGTCACTTTCACATTAAAGACGAATCTAACGACACATCTGAAGCTAAAATCCATCGAGCCGTTCTGGCTGCAGAGCGTGCCAAACAATTAAACATACTCTCGACCAACATAACTCCTTCTGGCTTAGTCGGGTAAAAAGTAGTTAGCGTGTTATTTGAACTGACGTGGCGTGTTAAAGCAAATTGAGCAATTTAACGAGAGCAATTGAAATAAAATTTATAACAATTCTTATCAACCGACAAAATTCATTGTAAAAATTCTATGGCACACCAAAATGTTTAGGAATAGAACGTGTTTTTTAATATATTTGGTAAATTTAATTGTTCTAGTGAAATGTGGATATCCACCGGTAAGTTTTCATAATAAATATAAGTCTAAATAAATCTTCTTATTTATAACGAATAGCCCAAACTCGCACTTATGGTAAAAAGGCGTGAAATTTCATACCTGAGTCACAGATTAAGTATTAGTACTCACGTACAGAAGTCTTACTCAGTAAAGAAATTCCAAGAAATATCTACTAAATATGGTTAGCGCTATGGTTTAATTTAGCTCGCGTCTGAACTCCTCACCTTTTCGTTTAGATACCTAGACATCCATTGCAAGCTAATTTCATTATCTCTGGATAAACGATTCATGTAACTGAATGTTACCCTTCGAAGTGGTCGCCGCGCGCAAAGTAATAATATAGGTATACTCTCGAACAGGTAATTTCCTATTCAAGAGTTATTCTTCTGGACTTTAGTACTGTTATATGTATTTTGTGCTCAAGTATCAAATTAATTTCTTTTTATTTTGTCGCAGATTGGAGATGAGGTGCAACAAGGCAGTGTCCTGCTGCCGGCCACTAGGAGAGGCCGGTACCTCGCCAACATCGTAAGGAGGCAGGCTGTGGTATGTAGTTCATAAGCAGAGGTCGGAATTAGGTAGAGTTATTTATGTACTTACACTGATGTCATACAGCGAAAGAATAAAGTGGATATGCCTCCAATCCCGGGATAAATTTTAAAGACAAGCAAAAAAATCCCGTGAATTCTTAAATAAAAAGTTATTAATCTATACAAATTAAACCACTGCACGCGCGACGTTGCCAATATGTTAAAATTTAAAAAAATACTAATAATAAAAATTGTATGTAATTATTTGTTTTATTTGTCTTATCTATCACTGAGGTTTTTATGATTATTTATTTGTAATACTGTTGGCAACATGGGATCGTCCATTAGAAATCCCGGGAAGATCCATATTAATATCAACATTTCGACGCAAACAAGTACATAAATAACTCTATCTAATTCCGACCTCTGCTAATAGGAGAGCTATACTTGCTTTTACATTCTCGAGCTGTATTTTTTATATTCCTGGGTCAAAAACAAATTATTTGGTACTGTTAAGGAAATAAAACGTCACAAACTAATGTCACTTGTCATGCCCATATCTGATTACGCAATTCCGTCAACTATGAAAGAAAAACTGAGCGGCCTTCCCGTCTTAATTTTCATACAAACGCTCGTACGTGATTATGGGGTTGTAAGTGATCTTCCTTGAAAACTTTGAACTAACAGGTATCTTGCGTGCTATTTCTAGGTTTCTATCGAAATAATAAATTAAAATGTAGAAAAACAAATTCAATATAAGGGCCGTAACAGACGCGGCGCAAGTTGCGCCGCGTAACAGCTAGTGATGGGCGATACATAAATACTCAATCAACCCATTGGAGTATTTACTCAGTAGATTGAGTAAATACCCGATAAATATCCTTATTCATCCATTTGGTGGGAAGATTGATTTATATGAGTTGCGACTCATATTTATATTCATATTCATTATTTCATGTTTTCATGACAATTTTAAAACTTAAATCTAGTATACACTTGCAATTCTTGTCGGAAAGTGTGTGCTTACACCATAATATGCTTAAAATGTAGGTTAACGTTATATGCGACGCTAAATAATATGAAAATACCATACTACTCATACACTGAAAGTAGACTTCTTTGACTAATCATCATTTTTGGTGGGACGTGTGCATAGACGTAATGTTAGGTAAAAATAAGTAAACAGACATCAAATGCGATGTCAATACATGAGCAAGCTCTATTTACTCTATTTATTAATTCTAGTGAGTAAATACTCAAATGGGTAGATTGAGTACTATCCACTGCCCATCTTTAGCTGTTACGCGACGCAACTTGCGACCCGTCTGGTCCGGCACTTAGCCTTCAAAAATCTGCTTTTTTGCACAAATTGTAGCCGAACTTCGACCGTTCATAGAGTACTCATAAAATGTAAAGGTAAAGAAAATGTTTCGATACAAACCTCGCAAATGTAATGAAAATTTTAAAATAAAAAACATTTATTTCACACGCTTTTAAAGCTAACTTATAAACACGTATCAACTGGAACAAGTTTTATGAAATTTCCGCACCCTATGAATAGTTAATATCCGTCTTATTATAAAAACAGGACTAACTTTGTTATTAGGTTTAAACCATTGTCCGCCCAAAATGAAGTTGACATTGACAGGACGTGAGATAGTGTGATATTACTAGATGTCAACTTGATTTGGTCAGATAATGGTTTTAACCTAGTAACAAAGTTAGTCTGGGTTTTATAATAAGACGGTATTTGTTTAATGAAGGACTTCCAGGCCACGTTCCTTAAAAATCTAATGATGGCGCTGTGCAACGCTGGCGGTCTTTAGGCGCCGTTCTCCACTCAATCGGCTATGAAAACCAGTAAACTCGTATAGATTTGTCGCCAGAAGCTCCCTTGAAGCAATCAAATGACCTGCACAAACCTTTGATTGTATATTAGGGTTAAGTTAGGTTAGGTGTAAAGGTCCAGAGCGAAAAAATAATTTAAAATAAATGTACGAGTACGCTAATTATTTACAAACTTTAACAATTATAAACTGTATAATACAGAGAAGAACACGCAAACACCCAAACGAGTCTTTCAAAGCTTTGAATTGAATTGAAGCGTATTCCAGAACGGAATGGCAATATATGGCCGTCGCGTCCGCTAGCGCGTTCTGGTCGCGGTTGACATCAACTGCGTGCCTCGTACCACGCATCCGGCGAAAGCGGGAGACAAGCGATGTCCGCCGTACAGGTTGCGATAATTAACTTGTTGTCTGTGCAAAACACCAGACACAATAGTAAAACAATGCATGTCCACCGGATACCGGTCTGTTCACAGATGAGAGTCGCTAGTCGGAGAGGTTATGCGACCGTCGCTAGTCGGAGATCAATTATAATATTTATCTTTTATCAACTCTCAGCGAACAGACTTTAGGGAGCGCAAAATGAACCTATATTTTTCTGTCATCCTTTTTATTTCCCAACGTATATTCCATTTACCAACTTGTTTTTACCCGACTACGGCAAAGCCAAGAGGAAGGGTAATGTTTTTGGCAATCTATGTATGTAACGTATGTTGGAACAGACATAATATACCCACATTATGTCTGTTCCACCGTAGCATCCGACTCGCTTGTCCAATTCTCACAAATGATATGTCAATCGATACGTCATTCATTATTGTCCGGGTGACCTATGCTATAATTTGTATGCAAAAAGTATAACGAATGTTTATGTCATATACAAAAAAGAGGAAGTAAAAAAGAAACTTTTGTGTCTTTATCAATTGGGGTATCAAATGAAAGGTCTTGATTTGCACATTTCAGAAATATATACATTTTTAGCTACGTTTATCTTGTTCTAGGATGGCACCGGGATAAAATTCAACAAAGATGCCGACAGGGTAAGCGAACTTATAACAATACACACGGTAGTGCTCCCTCCAAAACGAGTCAACAAAAGCGCTGGGCACTACACATACCTTTTCTCGAACCTATTATTTATTTAGTTTTACAAATCCAGTCTGGAATCTGGATACTGCATGAAAGTCTTAATAAGGTTCCGTTTTTTTTGACATTTTTTCTACGGAACCCTAAAAACGGGTGGATCTCGAATGTTAATCTACTAGAACAAATATATGACAAAGAGTTTAAAACAAATTGTCAATTACATTACATACATTCTTAATTAATTGAACACAAAGTCAACATTTAAAACCCGCCCCTTAACGTTTCTGGCGCAAAGGTGCCTAGAACGCTAGCGGCATTGCCGCGCTGAAGCCGCGCAAAAAGGTTCTCGAATGGCGACTACGTATTGGCAATCGAAGCGTAGGACACCCACCCACAAGGTGGTCTGACGACCTGACTAAGGTCGCTGGAAGTGATGATGATGATCATCATCATTTCAGCCGCATAATGTAACGCAGGATATAGGCCTCTCCCAAGTATTTCCAAGTTGACCGATCTAGATTTTAGACAAGAATGCTGATACGAGTAGTAACCATAATACTTACAAGTTTTTAACCGACTTCCAAAAAAGAAGGAGTTTATCAATTCATCGCGATCCTTTATTTTTTTTTATGTATTTTCACCGATTATTCAAAGACGCATGGACCGATTTGAAAAATTCCTTTTTTGTTTGAAAGGGTATACTTTTCAAGTGGTACTATGGAAATTTTATCAAAATCGGTTGTGTAGTTTGGGGGTGAAGTCGGTTTTTAGTTTTGAAAAATTATTAAACTCAATCAGTGATTATTAGTGTGATGTCTTTTTATTTATTTGTTTATATTTATCACAGATGAACGCAGATGCTAAAAAGAAAGTAGATGTCCTTTCGGAGGAGCTGTTGCCATATATTATAGCGGAACAGGAGCGGCGGGTCACACTCTATAAGAGGATCATGACAGCCATACAGAACGGAGAAAAGGGGGTCACCATTGCTGAGATGAGGAACAAGGATCCTCTCATCATCAAACGAGGTTTGTAGGAACGACAAATGTGGATATGTCGCTGCCATCTGGTTAAAACACCCAGCTTGTAGGTACTGATGGGTCTATCGCTCAATAATCTGACTCCAAAGTTATTAACTGAATCTAATTTATTTATTTATTTACCAATTTATGTACACATCAAACAAAAGTTGTACAAAGGCACTACTTACCTCAAAAGAGATCTCTTCTAGTAGGCCTGTCAGAGAAGATGTTAATGTAAAAGAGGCATACAGGCGTGTTTATACATATGATAAAGGAGGAAGAAAATTAAAATGACATAAAACTACATTAACTACAAATAAACATACATACATTACACATATACTTTAGTAAATACTCATACATATGTCTATTTAGAAGAAAATATAATATATACCTAATATTAAACAATATAAATTACAATTAAGATGATTCCAATGAATAATTATCTTTTACTTGTTTTTTAAATGCAGAAATCGTTTTAGAGTCACGTAGCAGGTGGTAATGAGTTCCATAGTTTGACTGCATACTTACCGAGAAAGAGTAGGAAAAGGTAGCAGTGTTGTGAGGAGGGAATTTAAGGACAGTTCTTAGGTGGGATCTGCAAGAAGAATTAGGAAGATATAAAAAGGAGAAACGCTCTCGCTGATAGGAGGGGAAAGAAGGATAGTGTAGCATGTTGAAAAGAAGATAAAAAATGCGACTGTCTCTACGAAGCCGTATAGGCAACCATTTCAGCTGAGCACGGTGCTCTGAAACAAGGTCGAACTTCCTCAAACCAAATATGAAACCGATACACACATTTTGCAAATGTTCCAGTTTGTCTAATAGATCTTCTGTTGCATCAAGAAGTATCAGCGTAATCCAAAATTGGTTGAATAAGGAATTGGGCAAGAGAAATCCTAGTGTTAAAGGGCAAGAAGTATTGGAGAGATCTAAGAGTGTGGAAAGGAAAAGTGGATCTTACGACTGACTTCGTTAATGTGGGCTAACAATTTAAGGTTAGAGTCCATTATAATTCCCAAGCTTTCGACTGTGTTGGTAAAGACCTCTAGTTTGTTTCCCAGCTACGTGTCCGTCTAGGTGCGTGTAGAGGGTACATAGCATAAGGTTCAGAAGGTAAAGTCAACAACACTTGGTATTTTCTGAATTTTCAGCTCACAGTTATTACATACAGACAGGTTTTTAACTATACGGATGAACAGACAAACTAATTACGAGGAGCTATTTAGGAACACGCACGTATTTCCGTTTAAAAGAGCGACGAACGACTAGCGTGTTGCATTGAGGCACAAAGTTAGAACCGTTTACTCGGCATATTCAGTCTTATTATAAAACGCAGACTAACTTTGTTACTAGGTTTAAAACATTAGCAAAAAGTTATCGTACAAAATGGCACCTACATACTTTAGTTAAATGTAAATAAACTATATTAAAAAATGTTTTGAATTTTCATATAAAATGCGAAAGGACTTTTTCCCCAACCTATTATATACCTAGGCCGATAGTTCATTAATCTAGAATCACTCAACGTTTAACGAATTGGCGTATTGAAAGTCAGCCCTTTCAAGATCTGACCAAGACTTAGCCAAATAATTCTAATTCTAGTTCAGATTTTTTCCACTGCGGCGCTGGTCACCAAAACAAATATGGCGTTAACAGCAAAGACAGCTGTGACTTATAATTCTATGGCTGTGACTGTGAATGTTATTTTTCCTTCACACATGTCATCAAAACTCATTTTTCTAAATATTTATTTAAACTAGTTACATACTTATTGTAATGTTATTATTACACCTGTACTTTATTTATGAAAGATATTGTAACGGTTCACACAAAAGATTAAGGGGCTACCTGAATTTTCCGGTCCAGTGCTGATCCCATTTAAAATAAATCACTTGAAAGGATACGGAGATGTCATTTAAAATTTTGTCTTGATTAGACCCTAGATAACCCTTCAAACTATTTTATGGACTACTGTTTACAGTTTAAAGTGAAAACGTGATGCTTTTCTACGCACATACGCCAAAAGTGACCGTTTTTCGCAATTGTGCGTAGAAAAGCTTCACGTTCTTCCTTCAAGCCCCTCGTCTCTTTAAAGAATTCTTTCGAAAGGCGAAGTACGCTCCGCTGTGGAACTGCCGCCACTTTGTGACGTTATGTTGTCAAACATGTGTCAACTTCACTTCAGTATGATGTACAAAAAAGTTTTGGCAGAATAAAATAAAAATTTAAATTCGTTTGATTATGATGAACTAGTGTGATATGATGTCATATCCAGCATAACTATGCGTCAGTATTTTCAATCGAATTTTGGAAAATAGATAAAGGGAAAAAAAACACATGGGATCTCGATTATATCTTTTCAATCCTTTTTTTTTTTGCTAACGGTACTTGAGTGTCTGAAGTTAGCAAACGGTCCGTCCTATTGTAATCGCATTGTTATAGATGACCTATCGACTCGATAAGAAGAAGAAATTAACCGGATAAACGTTAGTACTAAGTATACAGTAAGAATTTGCCTGAATACATACATACATACATATTATTACGTCCGTTTCCCACAAGGGTAGGCAGAGTCTATGGACCTCCACTTGCTACGATCCTGACAGATCTCTTTCGCTTCATCTATACTCAGCACTCTCTTCATGCATGCCCGCCGGTTACGGGTGCTTCTGACCTCTCCTTTTTTAAGAACGCCTGCAATCTGATCGCGGTACTTTCGCCGAGGACGACCCTGACCCACTCTTCCACTCACGTTCGCTTTGCAGACTCTTTTAGTACGTAAGTTAAGTTTTAAAACGAAATCTTGTCCCCAGGTCAGATGTACCGATGCCCCTCGGGCCGGTCTCCCAAGGAGCCAGATGGCTCTGGGAGCATCCTCTGCGACCACAACGACCAGGCTGTGCCAATAGTCTTCGACTCCTGCCTCAGCGCGGAGGACAAGGAGTTGTACGTCTCCAACGACGAATACTACTTATGTGATCGTAAGTAAATAAAAATGCCTTTCTTTCGCTGTCTCCCTCGTTCTCTCTCTCTCTTTCTTTTTGTCTCTCTGTTTCTTTCTGTCTGTTTCCGTCGCTCTCTCTGTCTCTGCTAAAGAACATTCGTTAATGGAGTGGTAAAATCAGTAGAACTGCTGTTCAGGCTAGCGAAGTACAAGGTTGAAAGTTTTGTGATCTGTAATCGTCGCGAGTCAATCCGACCCATCGAAGTACACCAGATAAAAAAGTGGATTAGCCAAAAAAGTTGCGTCTTAATAAGGGTCACAAAAAAAGTTTTGTGTCATTAAAAAAAATCATAATGACTTATATATATGATATTTTTAAAGTTTTAGACTATTCCGTTAATAAATTTCCGGTATTTCGAAAAAATTTAAAAACTGGATCGACAAAATATTTTTATATAATTTTCAAACCTCACAAAACTTCACGAGATCCGGTTGAGAAATTTAATACGACCTGTAGGCGAGAACAGCCGGACAGACAGACAAACTGACAGCCGGGCAAAACCATTACTGGCCAATCTCGAAATTGATACGCTTCGCTCGCTCGTTCCATAATATCGCTCATCCGAGCGTATTCCCGGTTGCAAAGTAATTTTGCGTGAACAAAACTAAATGCGAATTTATAAGTAGGTACGCTGTTACTGGGTTTGATTTATTAAATTACCTATTCAAGAGTTTTTCTTTCGGTATCTGTAATATTAAATCTTTGCTGTAATTTAAAAAAAAAAATATTACTAGTAAAACTATCTTAAGTAAGAAGTTCCTTCTGGTTGCACTGTCGCCATGTCGTCTGGTTGCGCTCCCCGAGCTAGGCTTCGGTCGCATTTCCTATTCAAGAGTGTTCTTTCTATAACTGTTATATTAAATATTTGCTTTAATACATTTTTTTTAATATTTTCCGTCTTTATTTAATTTTTTATGGCTCTGAATACAAGTCCTTTGAGTCTGTTTATTATGTGATTGCCAGAAAGCCCCATGACATTTTTTTTAAAATAAGCGTTATCATGCGTGCACTTTTGGATTTTCCCTTATTGCACGCCTCATAAGCGGGGCGTTAAGGTAGTGCTCTCCTCTTAACATGTCAGGGTCAAGGGTTTTTAATCTTTGCTCCCAGGTCATAGGATAGAAGGTCCAGATCTCCCCCGCAACGGGTCCACGGTGATCGGCTGCGCGCCCTCTGAGAGAACCTCCTTGAACTACACTTTGAGCAAGTGTGGGTTGGAGGGGTCCGAAGATGTCGTGGTGCATTACCGATACTATCCTGACAGGGTGAGGTTACACCAGTTTTTTGTATTACATCAGTTAAATTCGCTAATTATTTTCCAAGAACTGAAATCGGTGATGCCATTTTTCTAACGTGGTGTCACTTACCGAACGGATTTTTGAATGGAAAAACCAGTCGTTTAAATGCCTCCGCGTTTCAAAATGGCACTTCAGATACTTTTTAGGGTTGCGTAGTAAACACGTAAAACGTCTGCGGTTCTCTTCTTCAGCGACTATAAGTACTGGAAAACTGTGATTTGGCTGCTGTGGCATGTATAGCTGTGCTGTGGTATGAATATTAATTATGAGGAAAAAGTGGTAAAATAAAATATTGAAAAAAAAAGTACAGTAAAAAGTCTTTTTTTTTTCGACTAACCAATCATGTGGGGTATCGTTAAATAGGTCTTACAAAAATATGATGAGCTTGTGAACACCGTTTTTTGATTTAGGGATTCGTTTCTGAAATATTTGGTGTTAAAGTGAAAATTGTTGTTAGAGTCAAGTGTCCCCCCCCCCACCTCTATTTGCTAAACAGTTATAAATGAGCACGTGAAAAAAATCACAGCTATAGTATATTAAAACGAAATTTTAAGGAAAACTATCAGAGCTAAGTAGGGTTTACAAATTAAAAATGTAACTTATAAAATGTACTCGAGAACGTGAAGCTTTTCTGCGCACATTTGCGAAAAACGGCCACTTTTGGCGAAAGTGCGTAGAATAGCTTCACGTTCTCACTTTAAACTGTTTACAGTAGTTCATAAAATAGTTTGAATGGTTACCTAGGGTTTGGTCAAGACAACATTTTTTAATATCTCCGTTTCCTTTCAAATAATTTATTTCAAATGGAGGTACTGGACCCTGAAAAATTCAGGAATCTCCTAATTTAAAAATATATTAGGTTGGGGAAAAAGTCTTTTCGCATATAGTATATATGAACTTCTAATAACACCACTTTGGCTATGCTATTTGTACCTGGCTGGTTTTGGTATCATTTAAAAGTTTAAATTTTAAAGAAGATAATTCCAAATTCAAATTAGGAAAATGCGTGATTTTCATTTGTTTTTCTTACCGTCAAGATGAGTGAATCTAACGAAGAAATTAGATACATTTTAAAATTTTACCACCAAAAAGGTAAAACTGCAATGCAAGCCGCGAAAATAATTTGCGATTTTTATAGACCTAGTTCAGTGTCTGTGAGAGTAGCACAAATTTGGTTTAAGCGTTTTCAATCCGGAAATTTTGATGTCAAAGATGCACGTCGCTCTGGTCACCCTGTTACGGACAAAATGGATGCTATTTTTGAAAAAGTGGAGCAAGATCGGCATATCAGTAGTTACGACGTAGCTAAAGAAATGGGAATTGACCACAAGACAGTTTTGGCGCATTTGAAAAAAAATGGGTACACAAAAATGCTCGATATTTGGGTACCTCACGAGCTCTCTGAAAAAAACCTAATGAACCGTGTACTCATTTGTGATTCTTTATTACGTAATGAGACCGAACCATTTTTAAAGAAATTGATAACTGGTGATGAAAAGTGGATCATGTACGACAAGAACGTTCGTAAAAGGTCATGGTCAAAGGCCGGTCAGGTTTCACAGACTGTGGCGAAACCCGGGTTAACTCGCAACAAGGTGATGCTGTGTGTGTGGTGGGATTGGAAGGGCATTATACATTATGAGCTGTTACCACCAGGCAGGACCATCGATTCAGAATTCTACTGCGAACAACTGATAAGATTAAAGCAAAAAGTTAAGAGAAAGCGGCCGGAATTAATCAACAGAACGGGTGTGGTTTTTCATCATGATAACGCTAGACCTCACACATCTTTAACCACTCAGCAAAAATGAAAAGAGTTGGCTGGGAGGTGTTAATGCATCCGCTGTAGAGTCCTGACCTGGCACCTTCAGATTTCCACCTGTTTTGGTCTCTTCAGAATTCTTTAGGCAGTGTCAGGTTAACATCACGAGAGGACTGCCAAAACTACTTGACGCAGTTTTTTGATCAGAAGCCCCATTTCTATAGCAATGGGATCATGTCCCTACCTATAAGATGGCAAAAAGTTATCGAACAAAATGGTACCTACATTCTTTAGTTAAATGTAAATAAACTATATTATATTAAAAAAATGTTTTGAATTTTCATATAAAATGCGAAAAGACTTTCTCCCCAACCTATTATAAAGGTGATAATGGTTTGATAGTAAAGTAGGTCATACGTTTGGTTTGCATTTAAAGCATTTTTCACTATACGCGTAGCTGCTGACGCGACGATTTCAAAAAAAGCGGCCAAGTGCGAGTCGGACTCGTCCATGAAGGGTTCCGTAGCAGCAAGTAACTTATTATAAAAGTTCTTGTAGTTCGTTGTAACTTTGATCGATGTTTTAATAAACGTATTGTGGCGACCTCTACGGCCACTACGAGGAACTACAACAACTTACTAAACAAGAGACAACCGACAATATAGTTCACAAGAAGCATATGAGATGGCGCCAGCAGTATCCTACATCTCGATCTCAGAGTTCGCCCGATTCGTTGCATATGTATAACTTCCGACGATACGCCGTCGGAGCATATCACCTCGCTCCCGCTACACGTATTAAAATAAAAATACTTACCTACTACATCTCGATCAAACCAATTTTCGGTGGAAGTTTGAATGGTAATGTACATCAAATATATTTTTTATTTTTATATTTTTTTATTTTAGAAGTTACAGGGGGGGGGACCTTTTAACACTTTGGAAGTGTCTATTCATTCGCAAACTATTCATACGCGCGCATATTATCATTTAGTAGACCTATCCATAGATACACCCCATACATACGGGATTGATGAAAATTTTTTTTGAGTTTTAGTTCTAAGTAAAGGGGAACCCCATTTTATTGTTTGTTTTTTTTCTATATTTGTGTGAAAACCTTAATGCGGTTCACAGAATACATCTACTTACCAAGTTTCAACAGTATAGTTCTTATAGTTTCGGAAAAAAGTGACTGTGACATACGGACGGACAGACAGACAGATATGATGAATCCATAAGGGTTCCGTTTTTGCAATTTGGCTACGGAAACCTGATAAGGATTTGAAAATCTAAACGTTTTGTCTGAGATTTCCGTGTTGAAAGATAGTGTGGTTATCTTTACAGACCTACAAGTTCGTGGCAGAGCTGGACCCAGACAGGGAGGTCTGCGACCACTGGAACCCCTGCCAGATCGGGTACATCTTCGCGCTGCCCACCATGGACTCTGCCTCCAGATCTCACGACGTATGGCGTAAGTTGTTCTACTCTTAGAAATAGACATAGATAACCCTTTATTTGGAGCATATACACCGTGGAAGGAACATACCCGTAATAAACCGAGCCACGGGCTATACTAGATCACTGTAGTATAATGAAATTAAAATAAAAGTTAAAAAAAAGTCATTTCCATACAAATTGCCCGGACGGCTGCACATTTTTGTATGGCCCGGCCAATTTGTATGAGAATGTTGAATATTTTTCCGGTTTTTTGACTGTTATTTTATTTTGATTATACTATAGTGATCTAGTATAGCCCGACTGCCTCCGTAGTCCAGTGGTCAAGGCGTTCGCCTTGTGACCCGGAGGTCATTGGTTCGATTCCCACTGGGAAGCATACTTTGTGTAAAGTTGTTTCCAGTCTGGATAGGATATTGAAGGCTTGAATCACCTGATTATCCGAAAAGAAAGATGATTCCGTGTTTCGAAAGGCACGTAAAACTGTGGGTCCCGAACGCCACCTAGCGTTTGATCATCAAACTATCCAAGGATTGGTTCCTGGTTTGCCCTTTGGGTTGTGGAGGTCAGACGGCAGTCGCTCTGTGTAAAAACCAGTAACCTCGTCAAATCTCCTTGGCTAGGTAGCGGACCCCGGGCTCGGAAGCGTTACTGTTGAGGATGCAACCGGGAATACGTGAGGATGATGATGATGATGATGATGATCTAGTATAGCCCGTGGTTCGATTTATTACGGGTATGTCCCTTCCACATTGTATGAATTCCATGCCAGACTGAAGAAAGAAAAAATCCTTACTTAATATTATAAATGTGAAAGCGTGGATGTTTGTTACGCTTTCACGCAAAAACTACTTGACGAATAATCATGAAATTTTCTGGGAGGTACTAGAAGTAACATAGGGTACTTTTTATTAAAAAATAAAAATATTAAAAAAAAAAATTGTCAACAAATATCAACATTTTGCTACTTTAGCGCCATCTAACATACAGTAATGAAGTTCAAACCCTAAATATGATGTGAAAGCGTGGATGTTTGTTACGCTTTTACGCAAAAACTACTTGACGAATAATCATGAAATTTTGTACACATATTCTGGGAGGTACTAGAAGTAACATAGGGTAAAGCGTAAATCTACACTATCCAATTATTTAATGGATTCGATGCGAGCGAAGCCGCGGGTAAAAGCTAGTATACTATAAGGCGATTCGCACACTGCTCCGCACCCGCTGCTTATCGCGGGGCCGGATTGTATGCAAGTACCTCAATTTGTATAGAAAACACGCATAGAACAACACTGCATCTACGCGCGTTCGTTTTGTATGGCACCGCGCTATGCAGCGGGATACGGAGCAGTGTGCCAATCGCCTAATATAGAATGTGACACCTGCATCTTCACCCGCGCAGATTGTATGTACCGATCAAGGGAATTTGCGATAATCTGAATCAACAGACGATGCGGCTACGCCATCTTACTTGTTATAGATTTTTACATTCGCTGAAAATAAATTACAATCGATTTTTTTTTATTTATTTTAGCTGAAAATGGTAAGTACTTGGCCAATTTTTAATTTTTGTGATTCTTTAAAACATTTTTTTTCCATAATTTTACAATTCTTTATTTAGTTATTCACATTTTTTTATTTGATTTATTTATTTTTATAATTTAGTTTTAGTTCAGTTCAAAATTTAGTCTAACTTAAGTTAAGTTTTTATTTAAGTATTTTAATTATACTTATTTATTTCTTTTTTGTCAATAAATATTGCTTATGATTTTCTTTTATTCAATGTTTCCTTTTTAATTTTAGCAACTGGAAATTGTAAGTAGCAAAGAGTTTGTTTCGTAATAATAAAAAGAAAATTAAAACGTTCCTGCAAATACAGACGACTTCTTAACCACCATCCAAATTTTGCCAGCAAGTCCTGTCCTTAATACTGAAGTACTTCCCATAAAAACAATTAACGAAAACCGAAAAAGAAATCGGCTTCCCATACAAATCAGTGCCCTACTAAACGAATTTTGTATGGGAGGACGAACATTTTTTAACGATTTTGAATAACTTTCTTTACAGAAAGTATCGGTATCATGGACTGAGCTAGCTCCAAAAATTTGGAGGGGGGGAATCACCCTAAACAATATGTAACAAAAACCCTGTGATCTTTGCAGGATCAACTAGACCGTCAATATGAACAACTTTTCCTATGGGACCAACGCTTGGAACTCGAAAAAAAATCGACATATTCATACAAATTGCCGGGCCGGCCGAACACTTTGGTATGAAAATGTCGATATTTTTTTTCGAGTTTCAAGCATTGGTCGCATAGGAAAAGTTGTTCATATTGACGGTCTATGAGTTTCTTCTACAAGGATCGGACAGGGTTTTTGTTACATATTGTACATACAGAACGTGTCTCAATTCATTGTTTTATTTGCGACGCATGCTTATTTTCAATAAAATTTGAAATAAAAGATTGCTTTACATTAAAACTTAATTCAAATATCCACAACACGCTTCGTCAAACTAAACTCGATTAATCTTGAATTGGTTTCTTTTTTCAGCTATTGAGGGTAAATCTGCATTTTAATTCAGTAATAAAAACCTTTTATCTAATCTCCTTTGAATATAGGTGTATAATTTTTTTATTCTTATTTTTGACAATGGAACGCGGTAATATGTTTAATTTTAAACAATTAAATCATTTTAACGCTTTCGTTTAATAGCTATACTAATGTATGAGACTAACGTTATTTTACGCTTTCGTTTAGTAGCATCAATACTAATGTGTGAGATTAGATAAAGTAGTGTATGAAACTGCCATAAGTCGGTATTAACACACTTGTGATTTAATACCCCTCATTATGCAACAGTTTCATAAAGTCTTGTTATTTATTACATTTAAACTGCTTTTAATATAATATGTTTTTGTTTGTTTAGATTATGAACGTGAGTACCTATTGGTCATTTTTATATCCACATACATTAAAGTGAAAGTTCATTTTTGACAAATGTTTTACATATCTTTGCATGACTCCATCGCAAATAAATTAATTTGATACGAATCTAATTTTTTTTTCAGGGGATGGTATGTTTTTTAAGATTAAATTTTTTTCCTTTGATTTTTTTTTTAATTTTTGCCTTTTGTGATTGTCCTTAATTTTTTTTTGTATTTACAGAATTTGTTCCACGTAAGTACATGAAATCACATCTTAACTTGTCTTTATATCTCATTTACTATATATTTTTTTATAACTTACGTAACTGATAATTAATGTAATCATACTTAAAACTAACTTAAATATTTTCATGTTAATTTCAGCGGTACCGGGTAAGTTTTTCATATACCTACTTAACTTTTTTACAGCCTTTATAAATCCATTTATAGACTAAAGGCCTCCCGAAGGTCGCTCAACGGGCCATACTTGCACTCTATGCGATCGATTGATCGATGAGGACATTCGTAGGAAAACGACAGTCGCCTACTTGAATCCCCAGATACATCGGAACGCTTACCTATACCACAGAATTCAGTCATCATCATCATCATCATCCGAGCGTATTCCCAGTTGCATCCTCAGCAGTAACGCTTCAGAGCCCGGGGTCCGCTACCTAACCAAGGAGATTTGACGAGGTTACTGGTTTTTACACAGAGCGACTGCCGTCTGACCTCCACAACCCAAAGGGCAAACCAGGAACCAATCCTTGGATAGTTTGATGATCAAACGCTAGGTGGCGTTCGGGACCCACAGTTTTACGTGCCTTCCGAAACACGGAATCATCTTTCTTTTTTGAATAATCAGGTGATTCAAGCCTGCAATATCCTATCCAGACTGGAAACAACTTTGCACAAAGTATGTTTCCCAGTGGGAATCGAACCCATGACCTCCGGGTCACAAGGCGAACGCCTTGACCACTGGACCACGGAGGCAGTCATGTACAGAACGGAATCTCATAAGAGTCCCCTTACCCTGGACAGAATCAGACTTTCCCATACAAACGTAGTCTCCGTTTTATTTTGAAACGAAATGTCGGATATGGGCAAAATTATGTAATTTTAAAGAAATTGCAATTATAATTGATTTCCGACAGTAAAATTATGATCTTAAAAGAGAATATAGTGTATTAGGTATATCATTTTTAACCATCAGTACGGAGAACTTCTACACCCTTATATTTTCTTTTCAGTTCATAATTTTACTGTAGAAACCAATTATAACCCTAGATAATTGCAAATTTTTTACCGAAATCTGACATGTGGTTTCTGAATAAAACGTAGACTACGTTTGTAAAAGTCTAGGGTAAGGATTCTTAAGGTCCCGCGCAATATGCGTCCCCGTTCCCCGCCCTCGCACCTCTCCCCACTTCTTACCTTGTCGCTTGTGTTGGCGGGTGAACACACACACACACATTGCCGTGTGCACGGATGTATAGTTTCATTTGTACAATGCGACACAAATAAGTTGAACAAAAATGGCGGACTTCAAAGCATTTTTGTACAAATTCCCGGCATGTATATAGGCACCAAAATGGCGGTTATCGGCGCAGGTACAAATAATGCGCCGACGACCGCCATTTTGGTTCAATTTACGTGTCAGGAATTTGTACAAAAATGCTTTGAAGTCCGCCATTTTTGTTCAACTTATTTGTATCGCATTGTAGTGATGACGTCCGACCGGTTTCGGTCATGACGACAGTCAATAATTGCATGCATGGCGACCGTCAATAATTGCATGCATGGCGGACAACTCCTCAGATACAACGATATGCGTTTGGAGTAGTGTAGGCGTAGGATACTCTGCTTCTATGAAGAGCCATACTCTTAATCGCTTTCTACGTGACCCATAGGAGACGACACGTTATTATAACTAATTTATATTCTTCCAGAGGACTCCACCACAGAATGCTTGGTCTACGATAAACCCTATGAGTTCTCTCGTACTGTGGAGATTCCAGAATCGTATACCCCTGCGTACGTCGAAAAACATGGCTGCACATACTGCAGGGAGGGTGTCAATTCACCGGTATGCCTTCTGGGTTTCATTTTACTAGCTTTGTTAGTTTCACCTGTCCCATTGTCTGTCTGTAATCGAAATATGCAAGTATGTGACCCAGAACCCCACTACCCGGTTTTCGATTGACCTGACATGTTGAACGCATACGTATTGCGCGTGACAATGTAATATTTTGATAACATGGTGCTGATCTGATGATGTGATGGAGCTGGAAGATGGCTTTGTAATGAAGCAACCCCATCGAGTTTGGGCTCGTTTCATTCGTCTTTAAGCGCCCTTTAAACTTTTAAGTTAATTTCTGTTGTCGGTCTGTCTGTAACCAAATCTTGCAAGTTAAATTTGACACACTTGCTAGTTTCCGATTGAGCTGAATTTTGCACGCATAGGTACGTATATCACGTGACAATGCAATGACATGGTGCTGATTTGTTGATGGAGCTTGAAGATAGTCCTAGGAGCTCTGTAATGAAACACCCCTTCGAGTTTGGGCTAGTTCGATTCGTCTTGAGAAGCACTTTAAACGGCGGCAGCACACTTTAGTGTGAAAATGCCTTTTTTTTGTTTCTTGACATTTATTTTAACTTCATTACACTATAGTGATCTAGTATAGCCCATGGTTCGATTTATTACGGGTATGTCCCTTCCTCGTTGTATTATAATATCATATACACCAAATATAATTGAAGGTAGAGATGGTGGTTCCATATAAGATAATAAAAATATTTTAAAACGATATTAACTTTTCATTTATTCAATAAAAGAAAAAAAAATGTTTTCTTATCGGGTACCACGCTCAAAAAGTGTAACTTGAATTAATATCAAAGAAAAAAACTTGAATTAATATTAAAGAAAAAAAAAATATTGCATAAATAAAAAATAAAAAAATTATAATTGCATAATTTGATAAAAAATGCTATGCGATAGCTTTACCGCGGCAGTCCCCGAGTGCCACACTTTATTTTTAATAATTACTTTTTTATTTAATAATAACTTGCTTTATTTAACTATTTTGTTTTCCAGATCAACCAGAAGTATGTGAAATTCGACACCGACGAGCCAGGATTCGTGACAGTGACCATCGACTGGCCACGGTTCCCGTCCACCGACAAGGACCTGTGGCTGGTGTTTGAAAACGAGAAAGGAGAGAAGAGAGTCAAACTGGCGGACCTGTGTATGTTTTAAATAAGTTTTTAAGAAGTTGATTTGCAGGAAAATTAAAAAAACCCCCTACAACACCATCTAGTGATAAGTGGCCAAACTACAACAATTGGACGTGTCTTGTCTGTAAGGCGCTGGACACACAGAAAGGACGGAAGACGTGGACGGGGCGCAGTCATATGTCTGCTCTGTCTGCGTCCGTTTCATACCAAATGTATGGAAGCGTCGCAAAGCAGAACACACAGAAAAGACGGGGCACCGACGGGGAGCAGACATGACGCTTACGTGTCTGTGTCCTATGGTAGAACATACAGAGGGAATCGGGGGGGGGGGGGACTCGCGCGTCGCTGTGTTGCCATAGACACAGCATAGATACGGATTTGTTTGTATCTGTCACGTGCCTCGTCTTTTCTATCTTTTTTCAAAAGTCGTGACGGCGCCCCGTCTGTGCCCTATCCGTACCCCGCCTGCGTCTTACGTCTTTTGTATGTGTCCAGCGCCTTAGGGGAGTTAGAGGCCAATTTTGTAAGGGGTCAATTTTGTACGGGCTTTTTGATTGAAAGCTGATTAGAACGAGATGGTTCTTGCTATGTTTGATGGTAATCGGTTCAGCAGTTTAAACGTTATAGGGGTGAGACTGGGGGTGAGCAACCCAAAGTATGCAAATACGCTTGAGTCTATCACATGTAAGGGTTACATTTGTAGATAAAGGAATGTCTTTAAGAATGTTGGAGGTCGCTTGAAAGCCGAAGGTAATAATTTGCTTGACAAATAAACTCTATATAGGTATACCGTGGAAGGGAAATACCCGTAATAAATCAAACCACGGGCTATACGAGATCACTATAGTGTAATGTAATTAAAAGAACAGTCAAAAAATTCGGCGTTCCCATACCAAAGTGTACTGCCGCCCGGGCAATTTGTATGGGAATGTCGAAATATTTTTTGACTTTTATTTTAATTTCATTAAGTATCCCTTCACCTTAGACTTTTCCATACAAACGTAGTCTACGTTTTATTTTAAAAAGACATGTCAGATTACGGTAAAAAAATAAGTAAGAAATTGCAATTTCTAAGGTCATAATTGGTTTCAGACGGTAAAATTAAGAGGAAAGAAAATATAAGGGCGTAGAAGTTTTCCTTACTGTCGGAAACCAATTATAACCCTAGATAATTGCAATTTCTTTTAAATTACATAATTTTGCCCATATCCGACATGTCGTTTCAAATTCAAAATAAAACATAGACTACCTTTGTATGGGAAAGTCTGATTCTGTCCAGGGTAAGGGGACTCTTAAGCTATTGTGACCTAGTATAGCTACTAGTACTTATTCTGTGGTATAGCCCGTGGTTTGATGTATAAAAGGTATGTCCCATCCGCGTTGTATAGATGCTAAAAGGTAATCATAAAAAATTAAATTTTAAATAAATTAAATTTTAATATACTTTACACGTAATATAAATTATACTTATTGACGTGTAAAAGTGCCTGTAAAGGTCTAACTACTGAATAAACATTTGAATCTTTGAATCTTTGAATCAAAACGTGCCATAACAAAATTATAACTATATTTTTGTGCCATTTAGCGTGGACACTTTCGGACCTTGGGGCCCGGTGCTAGGAGTCTTCTTAATGGGATACCCGATTTTTTCCGGGGTCCAATGCTGCCACCACTTGAAATAAATCATTTGGTAGGAAACGAAGACATCATTTAAAATATTGTCTTGATCAGGCACTAGATAACCCTTTAAACTATTTTATAAACTTCTACTGTTTACAGTTTAAAGTGCGAAAAACGGCCACACTTGCGCGTATATGTGTATAAAGGTTCACGTTTTACTTCCTCCAAGACTGATCTCCACCGCTGATGACAGAGAGGCTGGCTGCTTTTTCATAAACACATCAGTATTGTGATTCAACGGGGAAATGCAGTCAGCGTTCTTGGCACTATGCCACATGGGCACGATTTTGATTACATTTGTAGCGCAACTACCTATTTAACTATTTCTTTTTTATGTAAATTTTTCTATCTTACTTTTAAATAAATCTTATTTTCTTCAAACGAGCCATAACTTATTGTAAATTGGCTATTTTATTTTAATCCTTGTTTTTTTATTCCAGGCGAAGCAGAAATAGCGGTTACGCCAAACAAGACCGAAACCATACCCGGCCAGAGCCTTGATGAGGAAATCACGGTGAAGTTCACCTGTGAACGCTGTACACTGAACTACATCCTCATCAGGGGAAACGACGGCAACGTGGCTATCCTGGACAAGACTAGATACAAAATACAAGACAATAATGAGTACGGGCGCGTTCATACGACACGCGCGTGTCAAGGCGTGGGGCCTTGCGCACGACAAGCGCAGTTTGAAATTGTTGCATATAATTTGAGTCCTTTTACACATCAATACAACTCAAATAGGGTTGACAATAGGGGGGTTACTCCATAAAATAAAACGATAGTCGTACGATAGTGACGCCCTATTTCTATATGAAACCAAATAAGACTTTATCCTCATACGAGTACATTAAGGCGGCCCTTCCCGACCGCACTGTCGTCAACGCGAGCATAGTTTGAAAAGCTTGTTGTTTCATCAAGGGCAATGCTAGAAAAAGAGGAAAACCAAAAAGAGAGAGATAGCGCCCAGTTAGGGCACAGTTTGCAATTTATTGAATGAAATTAGTATTATTATTAACTATCCATTTAACGAATATTAACTATTCATAGGGTTTGGAAATTTCATAAAACTTGTTCCAAGTGATACGTGTTTATTAGTAAGCCTTACAAGTGTGTAAAATAAGTGTTTTTTATTCAAAATTTTCATTACATTTGCGAGGTTTGTATCGAAATATTTTCTTTACCTTTATAAATTATGAGTACTTTAGGAACGGTCGAAGTTCAGCTAAAATTTGTGATTTTTGGAGGTTTATACTGACTTTGTATTTCTAAATTTTAATTTTTTATTTCGATAGAAACCTAGAAATAGCGCACAAGATACCTGTGAGTTCAAAAGTTTTCAAGAAAGATCATTTACAACGCCATAATCACGTACGAGCGTTTGTATGAAAAGTAAGACGGGAAGGCCGCTCTTAATCCTCAATGTTGTTTGACACCGAAACGTGGATACGCAATTGCGTCTTGCGTACGGAGTAACCCGCTTTTGGAGTAACCCCCCAGGGTTATAAAAGTATAATTATAATTAGTCTGTCAATCGGATTGTCCAAAAATAATGGAGCCATATTTTTCAGTTTGCCAAAAAAGTAAAAATTCACAAAGATACGAAGCATCAAAGTTCAGGAGTGGGGGCTTGCGACGTCATCTCTATGTTAAAATCATACGTAGTCGTGACGTCATGCGAAATTTCAATGCCATGTATGAAAAAATACTTGTACAATATTTCTTTAATAATCTAACAAATGAGTTAAAATATTTTTCCATACGTCAAGCTTCTTGCATTTACCGAAGTCGCGTAGGCGTAGGCGAGGCGTGCGCGCGTTGACTTCGGTTAATGCAATTATTTTTATTTATTTTTTATTTCCACAAACTTCTATCTAGCTTTGCAGGTTAACCTAATACGATAGATATTGCTAATAATTATTATAACATATATAAAAATGTGCCACCATTCTCATTCAGAGAACAACTGAGTCCAAATGACTCGCGATGACGTTGAGTGTGCAAATGCACGCGTCAGCGGCGCCTTGATGAGGGAGCCGGAGGAGATTTGACGGCGCCCGCCGCCCCATTTCAGTTGTATAAAATGAGTAATAGGACTCAAGACTCAAATTATTTGCAACAAATTTTAAAGCGCGCTTGCCATATACACATTGCGTCACGTAAGTTTAGCGCTGATCAACATGTAGAGGAGTACTGCGCACGGATACAGAACGTGCAAAATAACCATTCAAAAATTCAAATGTTTATAATTAGACCTTTACAGGCACTTTTACACGTCAATAAGTATAATTTATGTTGCGTGTAAAGTATATTATAATTTAATTTATTTTTAAAGAAAAGCTACCGATACCAGCTCTTCGTAACGACCACTGCTGAGAAGAAACGCCGAAAGAAACTCATTTTTACAGTATTGGTCGCCTACTCGCCAGAAGGGCTTTGTCATATTATTATAATTGTCTTTTAATTAATAAATACTTATAATATAATACAATGTTGACACATTATAACATGTAATGCTTGCGAACAAGTAAACAAACGTAAATTGCGTAATAAAAATATTAAGTAGTCAAAAAAAGCAAAGCCGAGCTGACCAGTCCCTCCCAACCAAATAACTCAGCGGCTCTGAACTTCGCGCGAATGCTGCGCAGTAGACGAATACAGTTGTGCGCGGGGACGGTGTGCCGGGCGTCAGCTACTCCACCGTCACTTGCAGCTAACTTCCGAGCCGCCAAGTTATTTTGCGCGATCTGTACGATACTAATTTTTGACTTCTGCGCCAGCAAGGTCAGCGCTAGAGTTTCGTGCCGCTACCTGTACTAGGCATGCGCTGGCCGTGGGCTTGGTGTGCGCGTGTCGTCCGAACACGCCAGTAACTTTGTAAACCCCGATGGAAAAGAGCGGTGTGATGTTAAAAGATTGACGTGTCTGTCTGTAGCACCTTATCGAATGTGCCGATTTTGATGCATTGTTTTTCGTTTAAAAGCGGACTCAATCGAGATGGTTCTTAGCTAAGTTTGATGGAAATCGGTTTAGTGGTTCAAAAGTTATGGGGTGAAATGGCAGTGAGCAACCCAAAATGTGCAAAATGCCTGAGTTCAAATCAATTTTTATATATATCATAATTTATAATAATAATGTCTTATATAATTTAAATAACCTATAACCACGCGAGCTACGCCGCCGGCAACAGCTAGTCAAATGTCAAAAAAATAGATTCAAATTTAGTTTGCATTCTAAAAATCTTTGTTTCAACTAACAGATATACTAATACAGTAAAATAATTTTAAAACTTTAAGAATTTTTAATATAGTTTGTATTCTAAAAATCTTTATTTCAACAAACAGACATACTAACATAGCAAAAATTATTTTAAAACTATAATTATTAAACTAAAACTTCTGATGCATTGTTAAAACTAGTTACTTAACTAAATGTAAGTACGAAATTAAAAATAAAATTAAATCATTGATTTATTATTTAGTGTTTAATTGTAATTTATTAATGTTTTGAAATAAAATAAATCACTGTTAATAAAAAAAATTGATTACAGAGGGAAATACATACAATTAAAACTGGGCCTTCTCCAGCCCAAAGACATCGGGCAGTACTACGGACAGTTCACCGACGGAAATGGAAACCCCGAAAGGGTGAAGTTGTTGACCATTGTTGGTGAGCAACTTTTGTTTATATTTGAATGGTTTTTTTTTTAACTATTTTACCTACGGCTCTGGATACTAGTCCTTTAGAGCCCATTTTTTTTCTTTATTCCTAACCCTAACCCTAAATATACAATCAAAGGTTGGTGCAGGTCCTTTGATTGCTTCAAGGGAGCTTCTGGCGACAAATCTATACGAGTCCACTGGTTTTCATAGCCAATTGAGTGGCGGGCGGCATCTAAAGACACCCACCACAGTCCGCAAATAAATCGAAAATTCCTTTGAACGGTACATCACTATAGTAAAATCGTAATCAAGTCGATCAGTATGCTGTTTACTTTTTTATAAATGTATGGGATATCTTCGCCATGAATTTTGATGATTCTTTTTTATTTTAAAATATTTAATACCAAGTTGGTCCCATATTAATTTGGTAGACATGATGAAGAACTTTGGAAATATGGAAGAAACTCCTGGAAGAAAATGGAGTTGGCTGTTTTTTTGTGTCAAAAATTAATTAATTAATTGTTTTTATTTTTAGGTCCGAGACGTGGTAAGTAATTGTTTACAATTAATAAATACATAAAATGGTTGTAAACAATTTTTGAAAAATCTTTTATTAATATTAAGATTAATAAATCAAATTCTTACATAAATTGATTCTGATTCAAAGATTTATATATTGCTAGTGGTTCAAAATCAACCTCCTATTTCTTATTAATGTATTTTATAATGTCAAATATTAATAATGTATAATTGTCAATTTATAATTTAATTTAACTGACTAGTAAATTTATTGTATTTCTAAACAAAGATAAGAATTGGATGTTACTTTCTATTTAAATGAGAAAATACAATATCATTAGTAAATCCGATATTGATGAATAATACTCGCGAATGAATGTATAGATATATATACATATATAGGTATAAGCATGCAAGAAATAAAAAACTTTTTTATTTATTTATTTATAATGTCAAATAAAATCTGTTTACATTTTATTTAATTTCCATTCCAGATAGAAGTAAGTTTTTAATTTTTAAAATATTTTCTTTGTACAGATATAACTTGGCCCCAAGCCCACCGCGACTTTTTGTAGTGATGCAGTCGCGATACTGTCGCGTATTTGCATAGATACAGTCGCGATACAGTCGCTAGATGTGGGTCCTCGCCCACCTGAACACGATACCGTCGCGATGCAAACGCGATTCACTAACGGCACAAAAATGCTTGCGATCGTCACAATTGCAAAATGGACTCCGTTGAGGCTCATTAGTCTCGTACTCTTTGGTACTGCTTTTAAGTAATTAGCCGAAGAGTAGACAACCGAAGCTTGGGCAACGGAAGCAGCATCAATATTGGATGCACTCATTTAATAAAGAGAGTTTACTTGGCGGATATAATGTTACACACGGTCGCGCGTCAGCACGGATGCAGCCACGACTCGCGAAGCTGTAGCGCGTAAGCATCACTACAGTATTGCGTTGCAAATGCGACTAATGCGCGTTAGTAGTGATGCAATCGCGCGTTTCATAAACGCGCGACTGCATCGCTACTAAAAGTCGCAGTGGGCGAGGGGCCTAACTCTATATTTTGGATAGATATCCATAAAAATATCGGACCAGCTCACTAAAATTCACGACTTGTATCGGTTGAGGAATGCGACCTGTAAAGGAGAACATCCCGACAGCCGGACAGACATTTTTTCTGTGACGGAGATGCGCCGCTCGCGCTTTACACTAGTCTTTCTATATTCAGTTTTTTAACCGACTTCAAAAAAAGAAGGTTATATGTTGGACTGTATATTTTTTATGTATGTTCGCCGATTACTCCGTCAATTGTGGACCGATTTTCAGAATTCTTTTTTTTATGTCTTTAGTTATGGCCCCACTGCGTCTTGTTATCTTTTCCAATTATATCAACTAACATGGTCACTAATTTTTCAGAGAACAGTAAGTTACTTCTGGTACAATTAACTCATTTAATAATTAACTATTTTTTAGTAGAGCTAAAGCGTTTGTAGAGGCGTAACGATTGAAAGAAGAATCAAAAATGTTTTTTTTTTTATCATTGGGCGTTTTTATGACGGGATATCTTCCCTTAACATTGAAGCGCGCAAATTGGTCGCTATTGGGAATTGGAAGCTAGCATGGCACCATTGTTAAATCCAGATAAAGTTTATATCTATTATACGCAGAAAACTTAGAAAAATTATTTATCAATGGTTTTCAAAAACTTCAACTGTTAGACACAAGCGCCATCTATATGGCTTCTATTGCATCATACTAGATGCTATAAGCATCCCTTTTAATAAGTGATTTGATTAGCCGCCACTAGATGTCATAATGTACGCACACTATTTAAACAAATGTTTGGAATTTCCATCCTCTGTTTTATCAAGCTTTAACTATGCTTACCTCGAAATAAAGCGATAGATATAGATAATATTATCTCTCTTTTTCTCGCGCATCTATTTAACATTTAAATTTATTAAAAATTATTTATGGTGTCCCAAGGAACATAATATGTCGAAATATGCAAAATTATTTTTGGCTTTCCATACAAACTTTGATCAGCGGATCGGTCAACACGTATGAGAGGGCAAAAATTACTTTTCATATTTCGATACTTGTTCCTTGGGGAAAGTTGTTCAGGATCATGGATTGAATTCACCCTAAAATTAGATTCAGTATATTTTGTTACACTTTCTACAATATGCAACAAAAACCCTGTCCGATCCTTGTAGGAGCAATTCAGACCGTCAGTATGAACAACTTTTCCCATGGGACCACTGCTTGAAACTCGAAGAAAAAAATCGTCATTTTCATACAAATTGCCGGCCCGGAACGAAAATGTCGATGTTTTGTCGAGTTTCAAGTATTTGTCCCATAGGAAAAGCTGTTCATATTGACGATCTGAGTAGCTCCTACAAGGATCGGACAGGGTTTTTGTTACGTATTGTATACACAAAAAAAAAACTTTTACTTCAAACAGTAAAGATTATCTAACTTGATCTGTAATTCCAGTTCTGAGCTTCACCCGTATCAAGGCATCAGGAACCGTCGGCATGCCTTTCGACAAGAGTCTGGTGTACTCTTGCGAGTCCTGTGATTTGACAGACGTGATATGCCATGGGGAGAGCATGGTGACCAATAACAAAGTCGCACATATACAGGCCTCCAAAACGCTCGTCTTTAACTTCCCCAAGTAAGTGCTACCTAGTGTACCCCTAAGTAGTGCTACCTAGTGTACCCCTTAGTAGGTGCTACTTTATGTACCCCTAAAGTAAGTGTTACCTGGTGTACCCCTAAGTAGTGCTACCTAGTGTACCCCTTAGTAGGTGCTACTTTATGTACCCCTAAAGTAAGTGCTACCTAGTGTACCCCTAAGTAGTGCTACCTAGTGTACCCCTTAGTAGGTGCTACTTTATGTACCCCTAAAGTAAGTGTTACCTGGTGTACCCCTAAGTAGTGCTACCTAGTGTACCCCTTAGTAGGTGCTACTTTATGTACCCCTAAAGTTAGTGTTACCTGGTGTACCCCTAAGTAGTGCTACCTAGTGTACCCCTTAGTAGGTGCTACTTTATGTATCCCTAAAGTAAGTGTTACCTGGTGTACCCCTAAGTAGTGCAACCTAGTGTACCCCTTAGTAGGTGCTACTTTATGTACCCCTAAAGTAAGTGTTACCTGGTGTACCCCTAAGTAAGTGCTACCTGGTGTACCCCCTAAATAGGTACTTCCTTTTTTACCCCCTAAGTAAGTGCTCTCTGGTGTACCCCTTAAGTAGGTGCTTCCTGTTGTACCCCTTTAGTAAGTACTACTAGGTGTACCCTCTAAGTAAGAACTAACTGTGTGTACCCCTAAGTACATAAGGAATACCTGGTAAATCTCCTAAGTAAGTACTAGTGATACTAGCTGGTGTACCCCCTAAGTAAGTTTGTATTACCTGATGTACCCCTTAGTAAGTACTACCTGAGTACTCGTGCGACAGTGTGGTGACCAACAAAAAAGTTGCATATATACAGGCCTCCAAAACGCTCGATTTTAACTTCCCTAAATAAGTACTTGGTGTACCCCCTAAGTAGGTGTTACCTGGTGTACCCCTTAGTAAGTACTACCTGTGTACTCGTGCGACAGTGTGGTGACCAACAAAAAAGTTGCATATATACAGGTCTCCAAAACGCTCGATTTTAACTTCCCTAAATAAGTACTTGGTGTACCCCCTAAGTAGGTGTTACCTGGTGTACCCCTTAGTAAGTACTACCTGTGTACTCGTGCGACAGTGTGGTGACCAACGAAAAAGTTGCATATATACAGGTCTCCAAAACGCTCTATTTTAACTTCCCTAAATAAGTACTTGGTGTACCCCCTAAGTAAGTACTTCCTGGTGTACCCCCTAAGTATACAATGTGAAAGGGACATACCCGTAATAAATCCAATCACGGGCTATACTAGATTACTATATTATACGAGTAATAAAATAAAAATAACAGTCAAAAACCATAAAAAAAATTGTCATTCCCTTACAAATTGCCCGGGCGGCTGCTGCCATTTTTATTTTGTTTTTTGACTGTTGTTGTAATCTAGTATGGTCTGTGGTTTGATTTATTATAGGTATATCCCTCCTACGTTGTATAAATACTACCTGGTGCACCCCCAAAGTAGATGCTACCTGGTGGACCCCCTAAGTAGATGCTACCTGGTGGACCCCCTAAGAAGATGCTACCTGGTTGACCCCGTAAGTAGATGCTACCTGGTGGACCCCCTAAGAAGATGCTACCTGGTGGACCCCTTAAGTAGATGCTACCTGGTGGACCCCCTAAGTAGATGCTATCTGGAGGACCCCCTAAATAGATGCTACCTGGTGGACCCCCTAAGAAGATGCTACCTGGTGGTCCCCCGAAGTAGATGCTACCTGGTGGACCCCCTAAGTAGATGCTACCTGGTGGACCCCTTAAGTAGATGCTACCTGGTGGACCCCTTAAATAGATGCTACCTGGTGGACCCCCTAAGTAGATGCTACCTGGTGAACCCCTTAAGTAGATGCTACCTGGTGGACCCTCTAAGTAGATGCTACCTGGTGGACCCCTTAAGTAGATGCTACCTGGTGGACCCCCTAAGTAGATGCTACCTGGTGGACCCCCTAAGAAGATGCTACCTGGTGGACCCCCTAAGTAGATGCTACCTGGTGGACCCCTTAAGTAGATGCTACCTGGTGGACCCCCTAAGTAGATGCTACCTGGTGGACCCCCTAAGTAGATGCTACCTGGTGGTCCCCCTAAGTAGATGCTACCTGGTGGACCCCTTAAGTAGATGCTACCTGGTGGACCCCCTAAATAGATGCTACCTGGTGGACCCCCTAAGTAGATGCAATCTGGTGGACCCCCTAAGTAGATGCTACCTGGTGGACCCCCTAAGTAGATGCTACCTGGTGGACCCCCTAAGTAGATGCTACCTGGTGGACCCCTTAAGTTGATGCTACCTGGTGGACCCCCTAAGTAGATGCTACCTGGTGGACCCCTTAAGTAGATGCTACCTGGTGGACCCCCTAAGTAGATGCTACCTGGTGGACCCCCTAAGTAGATGCTACCTGGTGGTCCCCCTAAGTAGATGCTACCTGGTGGACCCCTTAAGTAGATGCTACCTGGTTGACCCCGTAAGTAGATGCTACCTGGTGGACCCCCTAAGAAGATGCTACCTGGTGGACCCCTTAAGTAGATGCTACCTGGTGGACCCCCTAAGTAGATGCTATCTGGTGGACCCCCTAAATAGATGCTACCTGGTGGACCCCCTAAGAAGATGCTACCTGGTGGTCCCCCGAAGTAGATGCTACCTGGTGGACCCCTTAAGAGATGCTACCTGGTGGACCCCTTAAGTAGATGCTACCTGGTTGACCCCATAAGTAGATGCTACCTGGTGGACCCCCTAAGAAGATGCTACCTGGTGGACCCCTTAAGTAGATGCTACCTGGTGGACCCCCTAAGTAGATGCTATCTGGTGGACCCCCTAAATAGATGCTACCTGGTGGACCCCCTAAGAAGATGCTACCTGGTGGTCCCCCGAAGTAGATGCTACCTGGTGGACCCCTTAAGTAGATGCTACCTGGTGGACCCCTTAAGTAGATGCTACCTGGTTGACCCCGTAAGTAGATGCTACCTGGTGGACCCCGTAAGTAGATGCTACCTGGTGGACCCCTAAGTAGATGCTACCTGGTGGACCCCCTTAGTAGATGCTACCTGGTGGACCCCCTAAATAGATGCTACCTGGTGGACCCCCTAAGTAGATGCTACCTGGTGGACCCCCTAAGTAGATGCTATCTGGTGGACCCCCTAAGTAGATGCTATCTGGTGGACCCCCTAAGTAGATGCTACCTGGTGGACCCCCTAAGTAGATGCTACCTGGTGGACCCCCTAAGTAGATGCTATCTGGTGGACCCCCTAAGTAGATGCTACCTGGTGGACCCCCTAAGTAGATGCTACCTGGTGGACCCCCTAAGTAGATGCTATCTGGTGGACCCCCTAAGTAGATGCTATCTGGTGGACCCCCTAAGTAGATGCTACCTGGTGGACCCCCTAAATAGATGCTACCTGGTGGACCCACTAAGAAGATGCTACCTGGTGGTCCCCCTAAGTAGATGCTACCTGGTGGACCCCCTAAATAGATGCTACCTGGTGGACCCCCTAAATAGATGCTACCTGGTGGAGCCCCTAAGAAGATGCTACCTGGTGGTCCCCCTAAGTAGATGCTACCTGGTGGACCCCTTAAGTAGATGCTACCTGGTGGACCCCGTAAGTAGATGCTACCTGGTGGACCCCGTAAGTAGATGCTACCTGGTGGACCCCCTAAGTAGATGCTACCTGGTGGACCCCCTAAGTAGATGCTACCTGGTGGACCCCCTAAGTGGATGCTACCTGGTGGACCCCCTAAATAGATGCTACCTGGTGGACCCCCTAAATAGATGCTACCTGGTGGACCCCCTAAGAAGATGCTACCTGGTGGTCCCCGTAAGTAGATGCTACCTGGTGGACCCCCTAAATAGATGCTACCTGGTGGACCCCCTAAGAAGATGCTACCTGGTGGTCCCCGTAAGTAGATGCTACCTGGTGGACCCCGTAAGTAGATGCTACCTGGTGGACCCCCTAAGTAGATGCTACCTGGTGGTCCCCCTAAGTAGATGCTACCTGGTGGACCCCCTAAGTAGATGCTACCTGGTGGACCCCCTAAATAGATGCTACCTGTGGACCCCCTAAATAGATGCTACCTGGTGGACCCCTTAAGTAGATGCTACCTGGTGGACCCCCTAAGTAGATGCTACCTGGTGGACCCCCTAAGTAGATGCTACCTGGTGGTCCCCCTAAGTAGATGCTACCTGGTGGACCCCTTAAGTAGATGCTACCTGGTGGACCCCCTAAATAGATGCTACCTGGTGGACCCCCTAAGTAGATGCAATCTGGTGGACCCCCTAAGTAGATGCTACCTGGTGGACCCCCTAAGTAGATGCTACCTGGTGGACCCCTTAAGTTGATGCTACCTGGTGGACCCCCTTAGTAGATGCTACCTGGTGGACCCCTTAAGTAGATGCTACCTGGTGGACCCCCTAAGTAGATGCTACCTGGTGGACCCCCTAAGTAGATGCTACCTGGTGGTCCCCCTAAGTAGATGCTACCTGGTGGTCCCCCTAAGTAGATGCTACCTGGTGGACCCCCTAAGTAGATGCTACCTGGTTGACCCCGTAAGTAGATGCTACCTGGTGGACCCCCTAAGTAGATGCTACCTGGTGGACCCCTTAAGTAGATGCTACCTGGTGGACCCCCTAAGTAGATGCTACCTGGTTGACCCCGTAAGTAGATGCTACCTGGTGGACCCCCTAAGTAGATGCTACCTGGTGGACCCCTTAAGTAGATGCTACCTGGTGGACCCCCAAAGTAGATGCTACCTGGTTGACCCCGGAAGTAGATGCTACCTGGTAGACCCCCTAAGTAGATGCTACCTGGTGGACCCCTTAAGTAGATGCTACCTGGTGGACCCCCTAAATAGATGCTACCTGGTGGACCCCCTAAGTAGATGCTACCTGTTGGACCCCCTAAGTAGATGCTACCTGGTGGACCCCTTAAGTAGATGCTACCTGGTAGACCCCCTAAATAGATGCTACCTGGTGGACCCCTTAAGTAGATGCTACCTGGTGGACCCCTTAAGTAGATGCTACCTGGTGGACCCCCTAAGTAGATGCTACCTGGTGGACCCCCTAAGTAGATGCTACCTGGTGGACCCCTTAAGTAGATGCTACCTGGTGGACCCCTTAAGTAGATGCTACCTGGTGGACCCCCTAAGTAGATGCTACCTGGTGGACCCCCTAAGTAGATGCTACCTGGTGGACCCCTTAAGTAGATGCTACCTGGTGGACCCCTTAAGTAGATGCTACCTGGTGGACCCCCTAAGTAGATGCTACCTGGTGAACCCCTTAAGTAGATGCTACCTGGTGGACCCCCTAAGTAGATGCTACCTGGTGGACCCCTTAAGTAGATGCTACCTGGTGGACCCCCTAAGTAGATGCTACCTGGTGGACCCCGTAAGTAGATGCTACCTGGTGGACCCCCTAAGCAAGCACTGCCCGCAGGACTCGCACGAATAATGCGAGTGTTCCAAACAATGACAATTTTAACCTCGTTAGGTCATTGTTATAATTAAAAGCTGGTTGTAAAAAAATATATATATATTAAAAAATAACCCCACGGCTTGTTGACGCCGCTGGTGATAAAAGGGCTGGCTCATATCTCGCGCAGAGGATTGCAGTAGTTATTCAGCGCAGGTATGCAGCCATTGTTCTTGGCACCATGCCACGTGAACCAGATTTGGATTTTCAATTTGGTTTTTGGTTTTATTGTAACTAATTAATGTTTTTAGATTTGAAATTAATTACTTTAAAAAAATTGTTTATTTATTAGTTTTTGCCTTCTTGCAGCTTCCAAGACGAATATGCCTGTGTGTATGTTGGTATATTTAAACAGGATGACATCACGTATTCAAAAGTCTTGGCCGTTATCGACAGTAAGTATACTTTCAACCAAACACATACAAAGGGTAGCAGATCAAACATTATAATGCGACACAAATAAGTTGAACAAAAATGGCGGACTTCAAAGCATTTTTGTACAAATTCCCGACACGTAAATTGATCAAAAATGGCGGTCGTCGGCGAATTATTTGTACTTGCGCCGATAAACACCTACGTGCTGGGAATTTGTACAAAAATGCTTTGAAGTTCGCCATTTTTATTCAACTTATTTGTTTCGCATTGTATACTAAGAATGCGTGGTAATTTTTCACTCGTAGCTTATTTTTTAATTGCATAAATAATATATTTATAAATAGTTATTGCGGGTTCTTGTATTCTAAGTACTCTTTCTCATTCGTAAAGAATATTTCTTTACTATTTTTGTTTCAAATATTACCAATTATGATACAGAAAAACAACAAAACTAATGCAGCTTAAGGGGCTACCTGAATTTTCCGGGGTCCAGTGTTGCCCCCATTTGAAATATATCTATTGAAAGGAAACGGAGATTTCATTTAAAATTTTGTCTTGATCCGACCCTAGATACCCCTTCAAACTATTTTATGAACTATTGTTTACAGTTTAAAGTGAGAACGTAAAGCTTTTCTACGCACAATTGCAAAAAACGGCCACTTTTTGCGTATGTGCGTAGAAAATCTTCATGTTCTCACTACAAAAAGTAAACAGTAGTTCATAAAATAGTTTGAAAGGTTATCTAGGGTCTGATCAAGACAAAATTTTAAATGATATCTCCGTTTTCTTTCAAATGATTTATTTAAAATGGGGGCAGCACTAGACCCCGGAAAATTCATGTAGCCCCTTAAGTGTATTCATGCCACGCGGCATTCTTTGTATTGTGCAATAATGTTTAATCTGCTTCCCTATATATGTCTGTGCTTTTAACCTGCTTCAAATGACCGGCCAAGTGCGTGTCGGGCCACGCACAATGTTGGGTTCCGTAGTTGCGAGTGCTGACTTTGAGTTCACGCCGCACGGTTTAACAACAATGACGTTTTAAAACGAATTTTATTGAATTTGTAAGAAATTTTCATTTCCGAGTAAAATTTATTAGTTCGTTGAATGTACTATTGACTCTTTAATTTGTAATCTACTTAGCTCTGATAGTTTTCCTATTGACTTAGTAAAATTTTTTAAGTGTCCATATACAATTGTTTAGCTGAAATAGTGGGGACACTGCACTCTAAAAAAAAATTGTAGGTACTTTACTAGTAAAATCACACAATAAGTACTAGTACTCATGTACAGAAGTCTTATTTAGAAAAGAAAAATCTACTCAATGTGGTTAGCGCTATGGTTTAATTTAGCTTGCGTCGAAACTCTCCACCTCTTCGTTTAGATCTTCACTAGGTATCCATTGCAAGCCAATTTCATTCTTATTAATCTGGACAAACGATTCATGAAACTGAATTTTTCCCTTTGAAGTGGTCGCCGCGCGCATAGTAATAAATAATGTGGGTATATTTTCGATAGGTAAATAGTATACGGGGAGTGACACAGGCCTGGTAAAACCACGGACGGACAGACAGACAAACATGGCGAAACTTTATGGGTTCCTTGTTTACTACGGAACCCTAAAAAGGAGAGGTTATCAATTCAAATGTATCCGTTTTTAAGTATGTTTCCAGATTACTTGAAGCCGCCTATACCAATTTGGAAAAAAATATTTTTTTGTTGTGAAAAGGCCTACCTACTTCAGATGTTCCCATATTTTTTTTTCTTTTTTAGCAAAATCGGTGTTGAAGTCAGTATTTAATTATGAAAAACTTATCGACTGTTAATTTGTTAAACTGTAAAGGTGTCAAAAGGATTCATTAAAGTTCTTTGCTTTGAATTTCAGATGATTGTAAGTATTTTTAATGAAGTATTTAAGTATATTAGTTTAGTTTTATTTCATAGTTTATTTAGGTTACGATTAATATTTTTTAAACTTTAATTATTTATAGTAACATCTTTTGAATAACTTTTTTAATGTTCTGTCATTAAACATTTATCCAAAGAAATATACATCAGTTACAAAATAATACAACCTTGTTCCTAAAAAATAATAAAAAATAAATAATAATAATAATAAGTATTTCTCTCATTGCGGCCCTAACCGCATGTATGTAGCTTGGGCCTTAAAGCCCCGCTGCCAGTGGGCAGCTAGATTAGGTTATTTTTAAATAAAATGTGTATATTTTATATTATTTTTTTATATTTAACTTTTTATAGATATTTTATGAAAAAAATCTAATCAAAGATTAGGTACTTCGAATAAATAAAAAGAATAACATTTATACAAACCCTAATCAAAAATACCACCCCGAATTGTACCTGGCTCAAAAGTGCCCATTAATTACCTATTTAGTTTCAAAATCTAATCAATTTCTAATCTTTTTCAGCGCCTGGTAAAATGTTTTTATTTTTTATGAAGTGTACTCTTCCTTAGTATCCAACGACATCTTATACATTTTTTCATTAATAAAATAAAAGTTTACGGTTTCACATTTGAAAAAAAAACCGACCTTGGGGGGTAAAATGGGTAAAAGTTTATTTTGAAAACTGTCATTTTTGAAGAAATGTAAAAAATTATTGTGTTCATGGTTTGAGACAAAAGTTTATGTAGATAAGTAAACTACTTATGTCGTTTTTTTGTTTTGTTTTCTTTTTTTGTTTATTCAGGATAGCTATATCTTTTTTGACTTATTTGTTTATTCAGGGATAATAGCAGCATCCTTAGTACGTGATGCGAACTAGGATATATATTTAATTAATAAGCAAATAATTTATTTTGTTAATTTAGCACATCACGTACTAACTGGACGTGTACATTCAACATAACACTGTACAATGTTTTTGTTTAAATACTCTTCATAATTCAAATAAATTATCCATTCTCCCGTTGCCACTCTTGGCCTGTAGACGGTGATGGATCGAAGCAGATCCAATGGGTTTTATGGTCGCTATACAAACAGTTTCAAAATACAATCTTAAAAACCATATAGGCTTATTTAGTAGGTATATAGAATAATTTTGCAACCAACCACGTTATCCACTGTTTAATTAAATACAGCTTATTTAAACAGTTGCTGCTGGGTTAGTAAAAGTATGTACTCTCTGAGCATGATTTGCATACTTTTAATTAAATATATGTACCTAAATTCTTAGTATTTTGTTTGTTTTTATTGTTTATTTTCTTAACTACTGTATACAATTTTCGTCAGAATTTATAAAATTGGCACTGGATCTATATTTGAACATATGTTAAGACGAAGTAGTAGCTAAAGTGTCGCCCTCATTTGAAATAAATTCCTTAAAATTATATGGTCATAATTAAAAAAAATATTTGTATATTCGTCTAGGAAGACCTTGAAACTATTTTATGAATAACCTTTAAAAGAAAATGGTGATCCGTCTGGTTTTAAAACTGTTTTTCGCCGAAAGTGGCCACTTTTGGCGAAAAACAGTTTTAAAACCAGACGGACTATTGGTAATAATTTCAAAGGTTTTTCATAATATAGTTTAAAGGTCTTTCTAGACATTTATACAAATAAAATTTTTAATTATCACCATATTTAATTTTAAAGAATTTATTTCAAATGAGGGCGCCACTTTAGCTACCACTTCGTCTTAAGTAGTTAATATGTTCAAATATAGGTCCAGTGCAAATTCTTAAGTTCATGTAATCAATTTTTTTATTATTATAAAAAGGGTGTGAAAATTGTTTGAATGCTCGATAGAAGCAGAGGTGGGCCGAGAAATGATGATTGAAAAATATTTCTGGCCCATCGGTTAGATTATTAAAAAATGATGTACACGTATTTTTTCTTTTCTCCGAGAAACAAAAAATTACAGCGCATTTATATTTCGCGTGACGTCACGGCTTTGTACAAAATGATATAACGACAAAGCGATGACGTCGGCAACAGTCGTAAGCCAAAGCAAATTTTTACTATTCATAAACTAAAAAATATGGGCCCATTATTTTTTGATAATCTAAAAGACAATGGAGAAATCCGGCTAAGCGAGAAATTAAAAAGTCGCGAAAATAAATTATCTGCTCCATAGTTTTTTATGCGATAGGTATGTAATTAATTACTATGAAGCAGCGAATATTTTTTGTTATTTTGTAATTTTTCTCTTAGTAGTTCGTATGGATGACTACAGCATTTCCTTAATAGGGGTGACGACAGGGTTTTTTTAGCCGTTCATGTCCCACTGCTGGGCAAAGGCCTCCCCTCTTTCCTTCCATAGCTCTCTGTCCATGGTCTTAACTTTCCAATCCTGTTCGAATGCTTTTAAGTCGTCTGCCAATCTCGTCTTCTGTCTACTTCTCTTTCTACGTCCATCCGTTGGAATCCAGC
Organism: Acrobasis suavella; assembly: GCA_943193695.1. Classification (NCBI taxonomy): domain Eukaryota; kingdom Metazoa; phylum Arthropoda; class Insecta; order Lepidoptera; family Pyralidae; genus Acrobasis; species Acrobasis suavella. The sequence continues at coordinate 7,407,529 of OW971956.1, forward strand.
CTGTGGCTATGTGCGCCCATCTTTCTGGGTGCATACGGCCGACGTGACAACGACAGGGTTAGAAAAGTTTATTGTAATTAGTCCGTCTTTTAGAATATCCAAAAAAAATGGACCCATATTTTTAGTTTGCCAAAAAAGTAAAAATTACAAAGCATCAAACATCCGGTGTAAGGGCTTGCGACGTCACTTCTTTAAAGTCGTACGTAGCCGTGACGTCATGCGAAATTTCAATGCGAGCTATCTTTATAATTTTTTGTTTCTCAAAGAAAAGAAAAAATACGTGTACAATATTTTTTAATCAACTAACTGATAGGCTTAAAATATTTTTCCATTCGTCGTGACTATTATCGCTAGTTCATGTTTTTTCTCCGTGTTCATGTCTGAACACACTGTATATAATGTCCTTTTTAATTAAGTATTAATATTTTAAGGGATGTTTCAGTCCTGAATGAACCAAAATGGCGGTAACCGGCGCAGGTACAAATAATGCACCGACGACCGCCATTTTGGTTCAATTTACGTGTTGGGAATTTGTACAAAAATGCTTTGAATTCCGCCATTTTGGTTCAAGTTATTTGTGTCGCATTGTAAAACTTGTATTATGGGATGATAACTGAACGATATTTTATAATTAATACATAATGGCGGACTTCAAAGAATTTTTGTACAAATTCCCAACACGTAAATTTAACCAAAATGGCGGTCGTCGGCACATTATTTGTAACTGCTCCAGTAACCGCCATTTTTCTTCATCCTACATGCCGGGAATTTGTACAAAAATGCTTTGACGTCCGCCATTTTTGTTCAACTTATTTGTGTCGCATTGTTACTTACTTGTTCGTTTCTTTTTTTTTTTCTCAAATCTAGATGTGACTGCGACGGAAGACTTAGTGGATCCACCGAAACTAGGAGAAGGTTTGGAGGTGGAAATACCAATAAGCTGTGACAGTTGTACAGTTTCAAAGGTGAGAGATATCTACATACATACTAACACGTCTGTATCCCTAACGGGCAAGACAGAGCAATTTGGGTCTTGCGACACAGGGCTTGGATAGTTGGCAATCAACCACACCGTACGTTTTAAAAGGAACTTTTTACCACGTACGACCGAACTGTGTAATCAACTTCCTGCAGCAGTGTTCACGGACCGATACGACGTTGAAACCTTCAAAAAACGAGTCTATATCTTCCTGAAAGGCCGGCAACGCTTCTGTTACACCCCTGGTGTTGCAGTTGTCCATAGGCAGAGGTGATCACTTACCATCAGGTGACCCGCTTTTACGTCAGCCGCCCTACGACATAAAAAAAAGAAAAAAAGGGCCGCAAGAATCAAAGGCCACTTTTAGCGTGATGGTGGGCGATAGAAGGTGGAAAAAGGAAACAATACACAACGTGGAAGGGACATACCCGTAATAAATCGAACCACAGGCTAGACCAGATCACTATAGTACCTATAATGGAAATAAAATAACAACCAAATATAGACACACATCGTAATCGATCGTATGTATCGTATATGTATATACGTAATACAATAATATAATATTTTCCATATAATAGTAAAATACATTACTATTATATGGAAAATATTATATTATTGTATTTATCTGTATATACTTTTATTTACATAGTTTTTTTAAGTGCTTTACTTTGCCTTGCAAGTCTTGCAACCCACATTTAGAGTATCTGTACAACCCAAAGGTTAACTGTTAGACAATGCTTTTAGCGTTAAGTTCGCCTATTGTTCTGTACAATTTGTATTTGATAAACAATCTTGCAGTCTTTCCCAAAGTGGGCGATAACGCCCCCTTGTGGGCGCTGGAGGCTTCAAGGGGGCCGGTAACGGGCCCAGAATAAAGTTGGGGGGCGCTGATGTGATTTAAGCTATTTCATATTTTAAATTTCACTGAAATTAAAATCCTCTTACTACACAACATCCATTTATTAGTTCATATTTATATCCTTTTTTATTTTACAAATATAAACTAAAAATGTAATTAATATTTATTATTTTAATGCGTTCACAACGCTATTTATATCGTTAAAGGAATCAAACACTGAAAAAATTTCGTGTTTTAAAGTTTCGCAGGTGAGGTCCCCACTTCCGATACTCTTTATAATTGTAAAATTGTATTATTATTGCTATTTTTTTATTTAAAATTAACAATGTTGAATATTGTTATTTTTTTATAAAAGATACTCTAATGTACTGGTGTATGTATTATTATTGCTCTCTCTTGTAAAAAAGTCTAGTTTAGAATATAGGTTGAATTAAACTACAGGCAAGACAAATATGTGATTCAGGTTTTTATGGTGAAAAAAATGGGGGGCGCTACAAATATAACTGATTTTTTAAAGTGGGCGTTTGACAAAATAAGTTTGGGAACCTCTGATCTAAAGATTAAATAAAATAAATAATATTTTCATAACTTGATTTCCAGGTGGATGTTAATGGTATATCAATTAATCCGGAACCTACGAGGAGGTACGAGGAATCTCCAGTTGCATATTTCGTGGTAAGCCTTGTTCCACACCTAAAGCACAGAATAAGTACTAGTACTTACGTACAGAAGCGTTACTCAGAAAAAAATCAAAGAAATATCTACTTAATGTGGTTAGCGATATGGTTTAATTTAGCTCGCACCAAACAGAACTCCTCACCTCTTCGTTTAGATAAATTAATCCATAACACAACAATTTTAACGACCTCCGTGGCGTAGTGGTCACCGTGCTAGTCCGCCACCCAGAGGTTCCGCGTTCGATCCCCGGTCAGGGCAAGTTGAAACATGCCTTTTTGGAATGGCCATCAAAATTGTCCGTTGGATGTTTATCTATATACTAGCTTTTCGGGCATTGCGCGGGCTGCAAGCAGCCCGCGGTTTTTCGTGCAGCTGTTGAGGTAGGCTAAATTTGTTTCCAGTTCAGAAAATGGATAAACATTGCAGTCTGTTGAGGAAACATGAAAAAATGTGTGGGCGGCCATCTTGGATCCAAAATCTGATTGCAGTTTCGAGTTTCGCGGGGTGCTTTACCCCAGGATACAAAATTTCAGACCCCTACGACGATATAATTTTTTTTTTAATGTAGACGCCATCTTGGATTCCAATAAAATGTCAAATTTGGATTTTTCGGCTCACAATACATATAGATTTCGATTTTCAGCCAAATCGGAAGCAGTCGACTTTCGGCGGCCATCTTGGATTTCCAAAAATTAAAAAAAAACAACGCAGGGCTTAGTGGGAGTGGCTCGGCCTTCGGCCTCGCCACGCAGCTCGCCCTACGGGCTCGCATCACTCGGCCTGCGGCCTCGTGTAAATTACTTGGGGGAGGGGGGTGAGTGGGGGAAGGGGGGAGAGGGGCTCGGCCTTCGGCCTCGCCACGCAGCTCGGCCTGCGGCCTCGCGGAGGCCTGTGCCTTCGGAAATAGGCCTCTGGCTGCGCCTAGATACTTAGGGGGGACTTTTGTATGAAATTTGTATGGAGGGGAATTGTCCATGTATGGCGGCCATCTTGGATTTTGAAAAAAATCAAAAAACAAATGACAGTCGTCAAATTGCTCACAACCCCTTACGTTTTGGAAAAAAAATCACGCCCCTAACCCCAAACGTTTTTGCAGGCCGTACACCTTCCACATGAGGTTTCCGCAGATCTTGAAATGTCAGATTTTTCTGGTACTCACTGGAGCACTCTCTATACGATGGTATATCATTCATTACCCCTGTCACCCGGGAACAAACCAAACAACTATGTCAATCAGTGAGTCAGTGAGTGGTATTGTAGGTTTATATAATATAATGTATATTTTGTTATAAAATATAGTATCGTTGAGTTTATCTCATAACACAAGTCTCGAACTTACTTTGGGGTTAGCTCAATCATTACACACAGGTAAGATGTAAGGGGGATTACATCTTACCTCCGTATGTTTGTATGTGTGTGTGTCTGTGTGTACGTGTGATTCTATTCTGTGGGATATCTACCTACAATTTTTTATATTTTATATAGGGACAAATTCCAATGATCTGAGACAGCACGTCATTTTAATTAAAAAAAAAATTAAATGGAAAATAGAAGGGAAACGAGGACCAGGAAGACCAAGACATAGCTACATGGAGCAGATACAGAAGAAGGAGAACGTCATGTCATGACGTACAGAGAAAGAAAACAACTGGCGGCAGAGTTGGGCGTAGTTAACTACTATTGTGTAGTTTTACATATAGTTAACTACAAGTAGTTGAAATTACATTAAATTTAATTACAACAATTGAAACTACTGTAGTCAAATTTGTAATTGTAATTATGTTGTTATAACTACAAATTACTATAAGAATTTAATACCGGGGGCGAGTGTTAAAGGTGTTGTATTTCGAAATTATAAGTGTAAAAGTTGTTAGCAAGAAACGAAAATTTATGAGTAAGTAAATCTTTATAAAGTTTGTAGTTTCAAAAAGTAGTTTTTAATTGTGATTACAACTACTTTTTGTAGTTTATAGTTCAACTACTTTTTCAATTACTTTTAATAATTGTGTAGTTGCGATTACTAACTACAAAATGTAATTGTAGTTAGTAATTAGTAGTTTAATTACATTTTGCCCAACTCTGACTGGCGGTCGCGAAAGACAAATGGCAGAAAATTCATACTTCACCGACAAAAGGATTGCTCATAATATAGATGATAAGATAACATATATGTATGTACACACACTCACGCACCACACACTCAAACATATACAATGTGTATCTAAAACCTTGTCTGATCCTTGTAGGAGCAACTCATACCATCAATATGAACAACTTATCTTATGGTAATAATGCTTAAAACTCGAAAAGAAATCGACATTTTCATACAAATTGCCGGGCCGGTCGAAAATTCACTATTGTATGAAAATGACGATTTTTCTTCGAATTTCAAGCATTGATCCCGTAGCAAAAGTTTTTCATATTGACGGTCTGAGTTGCTCCTACAAGGATCGGACAGGGTTTTTGTTACATATTGTATATGTGTGTGTGTGTATGTTTATCTATAGATAAAAACTCAATCTTATCTCCTTTCAGGCGACATCTGGTAGTCTGAAGATTCGCATCACCAAATTCTCCTACGGCTATTCCGGCGTGTATCAAGTAGTATTTGCGAGCAATGACAAGAATATCACTAAGACCGTTCTCGAAATCAAGTGAGTCGTCTTTTAGAATAAGTTAGAGAAGCAGGCTTGGATTTTACGGCCTTGATAGCACGGGAAAACAAATTTCGCCGCCCTTAACCAACCACCACCCTCCACCTGAAGCATAGATCACCATCATCCTCCCGTATTCCCGATTTCATCCTCAGCGGTAACGCTTCAGAGCCCAGGGTCCGCTACCTAACCACAGAATAAATACTAGTACTCACGTACAGAAGTCTTACCCAGAAAAGAAATTCAAAGAAATATCTACTTGATGTGGTTAGCGTTATGGTTTAATTTAGCTCGCGTCAGAACTCCTCACCTCTTCGTTTAGATACCTAGACAACCATTGCAAGCCAATTTCATTCTTATTACACTGGACAAACGATTCATGTAACTGAATTTTCCCCTTCGAAGTGGTCGCCGCGCGCAAAGTGATATTTTCGATACCTAAACGGGGAGTGACACATTCACCTAACCTAGGTGATTTGACAAGTTGTTTTTATACAGAGCGACATGTGCGTTACCCGGGCAGAACATACCGAATTTGATAGTCTGGCTATATTATATATTTTGTCCCGAACATCCTATCAATGTCCGTCTGATGTAAGGTAAATGTCTACGGTTGAATGAATTTTGTCCCTCTCGAGACTACGCAGGTATTCAATATTTTCTGGGGTAACGTTTGGTCATTTGCTGGATGTCTTAAGAATCCCCTTACCCTAGACTTTTCCATACAAATGTAGTCTACGTTTTATTTTGAAACGACATGTCAGATTTCGGTCAAAAAATTGTAATTTTAAAGAAATTGCAATTATCTAGGGTTATGATTGGTTTCCTACAGTAAAATTATGAACTGGAAAGTTTTCCATACTGATGGTCAAATATGATATAATACACTATATTCTCTATATTCATAATTTTAGTGTCGAAAACCAATTATAACCCTAAATAATTGCAATTTCTTTAAAATGACGTAATTTTGCCGTAAACGGACTCTTAAGAGGCATTTCACATTTGGTTAGCTGTCTCGCTCACACAGTCAAACATTTTGAAAGATTATTAAAAATGTGTCTCTATGTAGAAAAGTGTTTCATTAAAATTCAATATAATCATATTTATTGTGGATATTTTAGACATGTTTGTATATTGTGTCGACAATGACTACATCGAGAATACTCACTAATTCTCGATACTCACACACATAAACAATAAAAAAAAACATGTCAGAAATATCTAACATATGATTATATTGAATGTCAATGAACTACTTTTCTACAAATGAGACATATTTTTTAATAATCTTTAAAAATGTTTGATTGTGCGAGTGAGACAGCCAACCAAATGTGATATGCCTCTTAAGTTAAAGTGGCGCCCTCATTTGAAATAAATTGTTTAAAACTAAATAGGGTGATAATTAAAAATTTGATTTGTATCACTGTCTAGAAAGACCTTTAAACTATTTTATACAGATTATAACAATATAAATAAAAAATGTTTACATGATAGACCTAAACAGTGCCAGTAATTTTGGTATTTTAACAATATTAATTTTTGTAAGAATCTACTGTAGCAGAAGCGAATGAGCATTAAGTGCCTTACTAAAAAGGAGAAAACACAAAAAATAAGGGTAACAGTTATTTGGATAGTATGTTAAGAGTAGGTAATAAACTTTTATACATATTATAGCTTAGTTTTTTTTTCAGCGGAAAGACAAAAGAAAAAAATATCTGTTGAGGAAAGCTAGTGAATGAGCAAATAAAACTTATAAAACTTATTAAACTGGTTAGTTAAACTATTTCTACAACGATGGCAAGTTGATGGCTAATTATAAACTATGGGCTGAGTTTTATCTTTAACTTATTCTTTAAACTATTTAAAGACATATTAAACATATCTAATTCATTAAAAAGAGTATTATATTCATTGGTGGAACGACATATGAAAGTGTTAGCTGTGTATATTTTACTTAGCTGCGGAGGAACGAAAACTGAAAGTGTGTAAACGTGAGGGGCGTACCGGCAGACGAACACGGGCTACAAAGTTGATCTTGCTTAGCAGTGTAGAGGAGTCTATGAGGTTGTTTACAATTTTATAGAGGAATGATATATCAGTAATTTTACGTCTATTGCAGAGTGATAGCAGTCCATACCTATTTAAGGACTCATCGTATGATTCAGATAGGCAATTGTTTCTGTAATTAGGGTTTTTAATAAATTTCTTTTGAACTTGTTCTATTCTATTCACATCCACTTGATAACAAGGGTTCCATACCACAGAACAGTAATCTAAAATAGATCGTACAAATGAAAAATATAAAACTTTAAGTGTTGTTATTTTATTAAATTCTTTCAGATATAAACGTAAAACAAAGAAGCATAATATGAAAAAATACAGTGTAGTTATTCAAGGTCAATGTTCTTCAATTTTTTTTTTCTTTTTACAATAACAATCCAACGCGTTTACGTAAGAAACCCACATTTTGAAAAATCTCACGTTAGATCGGGGGATTTGGGAGGGGGTTGAATAAAATCTCACGACATCTTACCAAGGGGGGAGAGAGGGACAGAAAATTAAAAAAAAACCTCACGTAGTTTATGAACGCCCCCTTTATGCATTCGGATTGCCTACGACATCTGTTTATGAACAAGTATCATCTCAGTATTGTAAGTATCATATATATGGGAATAGTATTTCATGCAACAGTTGTATAAGAAGGTTCATAAAATGCGAGTGGCGCAAGTTACGATGCGAGCCTTGGCGAGCTAAGGAGACGCCATCGAGCATTTTTTGATTTTTTGATATTTGACTTATACAACGTTGCATACAATACTTTTTCTACGACTATATTTACTAAATAAAATAGAAAAATGTTAAATGTTCGACATATGCTTGGCAGGTACTTAGATTCTACGTGAGATATCTATGGCAAACTTCTTTTTTTTTAATTGACGTTTACTTCCTATAGTGAGTACCTATAAAACCTTATGTTGGCAGTAAATAATTTATTTCGGCGAGTTTTATTTTTAATACAATAAGTTGGTAGTTGCGCTTTTTTTTGGTAAATTAGTGTTTATCAAACAAAATCCTAATCTAAGTGTTATCTACATAGGCAGTTAGGTGCATAGATTTACAGAAAAATAAAAAAAAAAATTACACTTTGACGGAAATTAATAGGACTTTCGGGACAAAATATCTAATATATAGTCAGACTATCAAATTCCGTACGTGTCTGCCCGGGTAATCGCCGTCTGACCTCCGCAACCCAAAGGGTAGACCAGAAACCTTGGATAGGTTTGAGCATACGGTAGATGGCGTTCGGGACCCGCCGTTTATACGTGCCTTCCGAAACACGGAATCATTTTTATTTTCGGATAATCAGGTAATTCAATCAAAAGTTCAAATTCAGATCAAAAATTTTCACAAAGTACGCTTACCAGTGGGATTCGAACTCACGACCTCCGGATCACTAGGTGAACGCCTTGACCTCTGAACACGGAGGCAGTCAGAGTACCTGAAGCGGAGATGCACCCCTCTGACCCTGCCGCCCAGGTCGTAAGCCTTGTAACGATGTTGCAGTAAACCTTAATCCTTCATCTCCTTACATACCTCCTTTCTCTATCATTTCACTCTGTCCACCTTTTTAGGGCTCCGTAGTAAACAAGGAACCCTTATAGTTTCACCATGTCTGTCTGTCTGTCTATCCGTCCGAGGTTTTACTCAGCGACTATAAGTACTAGAAAGCTGTGATTTTGGCAGGAAATTAACAATGCGAAAAAATAAGTTAAATAAAATATTGAAGAAAATTGTTTTAGGGTAAAATGAAAAGTATTTTTTTTTTCTCGACTAACCAATCATGTGGGGTATCGTTGAATTGATGTTTCAAAAATATTATGCGTGTTTGTGAACACTATTTTTCGTTTTTGGGATTTTTTTCTAAAATATTAGGTTTTAAAGTGGAAATTTTCAGTGGTTGGTTTACAGGAAACAGTGTTGCCCTATTTATAATTAAATTAATAACTATAATAATTATTCAGTATCTAATTTAAATAATAATTTTCTTTTACAATTAATGTATTATAACAGGGTTATAATATAACTGGGTTTATAGCTAGCTAAGAAGTAACGGAACCAATACTGAACTCGGTTTCTTTCGGCGTAATCTTCCCTGCAGTGGTCGTTCCGAAACGCTAGTAGTTTTTAACTTTTGTACAAAAATTGTATTTTTTAAAAATGACCTTCAATATAGAGATAAATCAATCCTACATTGAATAAAAAAAATTTTTGACTTAACTTATGTATATTCATTTTACTTACACTTGTGTCGCTTTCTTGCTCTAAGACTGTTTTGGATCTGTATATTTCATGTGAGATCACACCTATTATTTGGGACAGGTGGAGTTCCCACCGCCTACCGAGCCCAGGCTTACCCCCCGTCCCCCCTCCTGGATGCGGGGCTACCTCTCAAAGAGGTACAATGTGACACAAATAAGTTGAACAAAATGACAGTCGTCGCGTCGGCGCATTATTTGTACATGGGCCGATAACCGTCATTTTGGTTGAACCTACGAGCCGCGAATTTGTACAAAAATGCTTTGAAGTCCGCCATTTTTGTTCAACTTATTTGTGTCGTATTCTACTAATTGTTACCCTTTTTCAGAGATCCACACGAAGCCGGAGCATCGTCAGCAACTGAAGAGACATCAGCAGGTAAACTTTTGAAAATTAAAAAAAAAAAACAGATTTTAGTGAACGTTTTGAAAAAATATTATGTAACAATATTTTTTTCAATATAATGAAGACTATATATACTTTTTGGTATTGATTCTCTTTAAATTTAATTAAATAAAACTTAAATGGAAATTAAGTAACAATTTAAACTAAAAAAATTATAATATAGAACGTGCAAGGGTGATGCCCGTAATAAATCGAACCACGTGCTATACTAGGTCATTATCTATAGTATATTCAAATTAAAATAACAGACAAATAACCAAAAAACAAAAAAGCCGTTCCAATACAAAAGTGTAGCCCTTTTATGTACTGTGCCACACAAATGCATGCTTGTAAGCTATGTAATTGTAATCCTCATGTACCTATTTTTGTGTAACACAAAAAATAAAAAAATATTTATCTATATATCTAAAAGTGTCCAGCCGCTTGGGCAATTTGTACGGGAATGTCCTATTTTGTTACTGTTATTTTAATTTTATTATACTATAAATAAATAGATAAATATATAGGGACAAATTACACTGATTGAGTTAGTCCCGAAGTAAGTTGAGACTTGTGTTATGGGATACTAACTCAACTATATTATATTTTATAACAAATACATTTAAAGATAAACATCCAAGATCCAGGACAATTGGTAAAGGCCAATTTTCCAATTTGCCCTGACCAAGGATCGAACCTCTGAGTGGTCGACTACCATGGTGACCACTACGCCACGGAGGTCGTAGTGAACTATTGTGATGTGTATTGTATAGTCCGTGGTTCGATTTATAATGGGTATGTCCCTTTCACGTTGTATTATTATAGTTTTATTTAAACTTTATTATTATTTTCCACTTAAAATTACTTTACAGGATTTTTCCAATTTATTTATTGCGTTATATCTATAAAATAAAAATAAAAAATATTTTTCATTCATTCATTCATTCATAAAACTTTATTGATCCACAATTAAAAATTGTTTACAATTGGCGGACTCTCTCCCAGTCAACCATAGGGAAAAACAGATAAATGGCTGCGGCGCAAAAAATAAAACAATAAATTTACAACAAAATATACTTACATTTAATATACATAATTATACATATAATACAATAGATATATACCATATAATATGTCTTATAAAATATACTTTAGATTAAAATATTACAGATATATACCTCCGTGGCGTAGTGGTCACCATGCTAGTCCGCCACCCAGAGGTTCCGGGTTCGATTCCCGGTCAGGGCAAGTTGAAAAATGGCCTTTTTCAAATTGTCCTGGGTCTTGGGTGTTTATCTATATATGTATTTGTTATAAAATATAGTATCGTTGGGTTAGTATCCCATAACACAAGTCTCGAACTTACTTTGGGGCTAGCTCGATCAGTGTAATTTGTCCCTATATATTTATTTATATTTATTTAACATACATACAAAATACACACATACACATACATACACTACATACCAACACCGATGATGACGACGGTGATAGATCCTATTAAAAAAAAAAAAAAAAAAACTAATTTATAAGATGAGAATGTACTCTTCTTTTAAAAGAAAATTTAGTGGAAATTTCTTTGATGTCAACGGGTAAAGCATTCCAGAGCCGTGAAGCTTGTAGGGTAAAAGAATTAGCCATAAAGTTTGTGTGATATTAAGGAATGAAAAGGAGAAGAGAGTCTGCAGAACGAAGTTGCCGATCATGACTGTCAGAAAGAAATTGAAATTTGCTTTTTAGGTATTCCGGAGAATTTGGATTAAAGAGAATTGCAAAAAGTGTGCAAAGAATTCGCATTTGTCTGCGTTCACGAATATTTTATTGGGTGACAAAATTTTAACGATTAGTTTAGTTGCTGGAGCCTCCTTTTAAGCAAAAAAGATGCTTGTATCAGGAGCCTCAGCTCTTCTTAGCGCTAGCCAGGGACCTGCTACTGTATACTGATATTTTTTATCGAAATATCGATACCCGATATCGGTACTTTATTTTGTATATTTTATCGATACAATTTTCGTATTATATCGGTAAGTTATATAAAATACCGGTATTTTATATAACTTACCGATATAATACCAGTACTTAGTATTGATATATCGATATATTGATATATCGATAAAATACCGATATCGGGTATCGATATATCGTTAAAAAATATCGGTATTCCTGTCCCTGGCGCTAGGTTATAATAAATGTTACCATAAATAACTTCCCCTGACAATGGGAAGTTAAAAATTACATAACTATGACTATTACATACATCCATATAAAGTACACAATATTTGAAATATTGTTATTTAAAGGAAAGACCATGAATGCCTATGCAGGCTTATTTTTACATTATAGGAGTTACTTTATTAAACATACAAAAATATATACAATATAAGAAGAAGAAAAAAAACTTAATTAATACTAAACAAAATAAAATACTATTTAAATTAACAATAAATAAAATAAAAATAATTAGATAATAAAAACTTATATTAAAAATTTAATCTCATAATTTGTAATTTCTATTTTTGTGTACAATAAAGTTTTCTCTATATCTTAATTCTCCTAACATCATCACATATTTTATACAGTGCTACCTTAGTAAATTCATTCAGTTTGCAACAGAACATCGATTTTCTGATTTATTAGGTCATAAATAACATAACAAAATATAACATTAATTCATTGTCCGGATAGCTCGTGACAACGGCGCGTCCTTTAAGAGTCCTTACCCTAGACAGGTTTCCCATACAAACGTCGTCTAGCTTTCATTTGGAAACGGCATGTCAGATATTGGTGAAATTATGTACTTTCAATTAATAAAAATTTATCTATAAATGTATATGTTATAAAATATAGTATCGTTGAGTTAGTATCCCATAACACAGGTCTCGAACTTACTTTGGGGCTAGCTCAATCAGTGTTATTTGTCCCTATATATTTATTTATTTAAGGCATATTATATGCCTTAATATATGAAATTTACCATTTGTTTTAAAACTCATAACGGGACGTCCATAGGACCATAGATAATATACCTATGTATATATCTATGTATGGTCCATACCTACTACTAATATTATAAATCTAATATATATATACCAATATTCCCAGTGGGAAGGTTAACAATAAAAATAAACAGAACTTTTTAACCTTCTTTATTTTGTGTTCACAAAAATTAATTTTTAGTATTATAAGTAGTTATGAAAAATAAGAAGCAATAACCAGCTTCATTAAAGCACCATTTATATGACAGTAATTATTAAATTACAAAACAATGGAAATCTTCAAATAAGTCACTAGTTTATCACTAAATTACTTCAAGAAACTGACTTAAAAAACAATACAATTAGAAGCTTGTTGTGCGCGTCGAGTAAATAATAAACAAATGAATGCGAAATGCCCCCTCTCCTCCGCTCGGTACTAAGGTAACCGATAGCGCTCGCGGGCGGAAATCCCCGATCGGTCGACAACGCGGCTCGGTTTCTGACACGCACCAATATTTAAATTTTTCGAATATTTAAATTTTAAAGAAAACGGGACTATTTTGAGTCCCTGATCATTATTTGGGGACAACGGGACTTGTGGTCGAATAGAGGGACAGTCCCGTTCAAAACGGGACGTCTGGTCACTTTAGGCATATATCTAGTTTTCTCAAGTAAAATATGAACTCAAAAGAGAATATAGTGTATCTCATATTTGACCATCAGTATGGAAAATGTCTACACTTCTTTAAAATTACAAAATAGATTACAAGACTACGTTTGTATGGACAAGTCTAGGGTAAGAGAATTCTTGACAAATTGGTTCATAATCGCGCCACCAGCTGTTACTAAACTAATTGATTGTTTGTTTTTCGTGAGCAGTAAACAATTTTTCTTTCTTTTTTATTTTAAGTAGCTAACACTGGTGTCAGATTTCTCTGGCTGCCTAAACGCATATGACATTGCTTGACGACTGCCACACAATAATGACGGCCGGGAGTAAGGGCTTATACGTGCCTTACGAAGCAAGGAGGAGCTCTAGAAATTTGTATGCCACTTGTGGTCACCCATCCAAGTGCGGACCACGCCCGGTGTCGCTTTACTTGCAAAAGCGCTAGTAATACGCACTCCCGAGCTCCTCACACTAAAATGATCATTAAACTTGTAAAGATGTTACAATAAACCTCATCCTTCATGTGACCGTTTACCTCCTTTTCCGTTTTCTAAAAAATAATTTCATTTACAAATTAATTTTTAAATTTTAGATTCCTTTCTCATCACTCTGACTCATTCCACTACCATCTCTCGAGCTGATTACATCTATATCATTATTGTAAATTGATATATATCAATATTGTAAAGTTATAATAAATAAAATAACTCTTTGTAATTTCTCTTAAGCTCTACACTACGTACCTTACCTACCTCTTCATGTAGGAGCTGCAACTGCCCCACGTTGGGCGCCAGTGTAGGAACTCCTAGTAGGTAGGTAGCCGTGCACTAGCTGCCAACTGCCCCAGCTAGTGCGCGGCTACCCAGTGCCGGTTTTAGCAATACCAGCGCCCAGGGCGAGATTTCTACGGCGCTTACTTATTGCATTAAATCGTTACGAAAAATAAAAAGAACGAAAAGGTAATTCCAAAAACAAAAAACCCGACTGCCATTTTTTGTTTTCCTTTTTTATGATTATTTTTTATTTCCATATACGCAGTGTCACTCTCGCAGTAAATACGAATCTAACGACACCTCTCAAGCTAAAATCCACCGAGCCGTTCAGGCTGCAGAGCGTGCCAAACAATTATACACACAAAAGTACATACATACAAACATACATACTCTCGAAACCATAATCCTCCTTCTGGCGCAGTTGGGAAAATAACCATTTACTAACTAAAACACATATCTGTAAACTAAAGTACCTAACCAATTATAAAAAAAAATACTAATAAAATGTGCTAAAAGGGACAAAGGTAATATTTTGAAGTCAATCTGCCCTGCGACCCATTTTAGTATTGTCAAAATAAAGAGGCGCCTGGGGCGCCCCTTTGTATCCGGCGCCCTGGGCGGTCGCTTAACCGCGCCCTACCCTTAAACCGCTACTGCGGCTACCTACCTACTAGGAGTTCCTACAACTATTATGTACTGTTCCTAATAGTTTCATTTTTAATTAATACCCGACGACAAAAGAGGAGTGTTATAAGTTTGACGCTAACATCTGTCTGTCTGTTGCATCGTAGCTCTCGAACGGATGAACGGATTTCGATGCGGTCTTTTTTACGTGAAAGCAAGTTTCCTTGCGGTGGTTCTTAGCTATGTTTATTAAAAATCGATCCAGCAGTTTGAAGTGTATCAGCTTTATCACAATCTTAACTTTGGTTTATATTTAGATGGCGCTATCTAGGTTGCCATTCCAATACCATTAAATTTAATTGTATTGCGAAGCAATAGATGGCACCACCGTCTCTACAAAAACCCCAACGAGCGGAGTAACTAAACAGTAATGTAGTTCCTGCACCCATCACTAGATGGCGTGTATAGCTAAACTAATCATACATATGAAACTATGAAAAGTCGGGGATTTTTTTAAGTATGCTTGGAAAATAAACTAGTTTTCATACTGTATTAGATGGAGAAACATCTCCCGCGGCGGCACCTGAAGACGGGGATGCGACTGCGGCGCCAGAAGGAGAAGCTACCGCTGCGCCCGACGGTAAGCTAACTAACGTCACAGAATACGTACAGTACGACACAAATAAATTTAACAAAAATGGCGGACTTCAAAGCATTTTTGTACAAATTCACGACACGTTAATTGAACCAAAATGTCGGTCATCGGCGCTTTATTTGTACCTGCGCCGATAACCGCTATTTTGATCAACCTACGTGCTGGGATTTGTACAAAAATGCTTTGAAATCCGCCATTTTTGTTCAACTTATTTGTGTCGCATTGTAATAGTGCTAAAGTACAGAAGAATCACTCTTGGATAGCAAATTTGCTAAATTAAACCCAGTCGCAGCGTACTAAAGTCCTATTTGGTTTGGTCACGCCGCGCAAACAAATTTCGACTTATGAGCCTAGCGCTGAAATGTACTTTGAGTCCCATTACCCTAGACAGAATCAGACTTTGCCATACAAACGTAGTCTAGCTTTTATTTTGAAACGGTCGGTCAGATATTGGCTAAATTATGTGATTTCAAAGAAATTGCATATATCAAGGCATTTAACTTGTTTTCGCCGTCAAAATATGAGCTTAAAAGAGAATATAGTGTATCATATCGTATTTGATCATCAGTATGGAAAACTTCTACACTCTCATATTTTCTTTCAAGTTCATATTGGACTGTCGAAAACTAGTTATATGCCTAGATATATGCAATTTCTTTAAAATTCCAAAATACTGCCGAAATCTCACACTTCATTTCAAAATAAAAGTTAGATTACGTTTGTATGGAAAAGTCTAGGGTAAGGGGATTCTTAAATCTGCGAAGCGACGGTCCGTATTCCTCTATCTCTAGCGTTAAATTTTTTAACAATTTCATCCTTACGTCTATATGAACAAGCCACGTTAGAGGGGGGTAATCACTTAGTTCATTGGAAAAATCAGAAAAAATATAAAGTTTACTACAACAGAGGCACCAGAGGGGGACGAGAAGCCGCCTGAAGATGGGGAGGAGCAGGGCGAAGAAGGAAGAAGGAAACACCTACGGGAAAATGCTGCCGCCAGAAGCGCCACTGTCGCCGCGACAAGCCACGCTGAAACTACTAGTGCTGTGACGCAGGCGACTGAGTCTCCCGCGACTAAAGAGGCGAATGTGGACACCACTACACATGCATCGACCTGATTTTACACAGGTAAGTACAATACGACACAAAAATGGTGGACTACAAAGCATTTTTATACAAATTCCCGGCACGTAGGTTGAACCAAAATGGCGGTTATCGGCGCAGGTACAATAATGAGCCGACGACCGCCATTTTGGTTCAATTTACGTGTCGGGAATTTCTACGAAAATGCTTTGAAGTGCGCTTAGGAGAGGCTTAGTGCCGCAACAGGCGGGGCGCAAGTTGCGTCGCGTCACAGCTAGAGATGGGCAGTGGATAGAACTCAATCTACCCATTTGAGTATTTACTCACTAGATTTAATAAATAGAGTAAATAGAGCGTGCTCATAAATTGACATCGCATTTGATGTCTCTTTACTTATTTTAACACATAATTACGTCTTTGCACTCCTCCCAGCAAAAAATGATAATAAGTCAAAGCAGCCTACTTTCAGTGTATGATTAGTATGGTATTTTCATATAGTTTAGCGTCGCATTTGACGTTTATCTACATTTTAAGCATATTATAGCGTATGCACACACTTTCTGATAAGAATTACAAGTGTAAACTAGATTTAAGTATAAAATTTTTCATGAAAACATGAAATAATGAATATAAACATAAATATAAGTCGCAACTCATATAAATCAGTCAAGTCATCAAATGGATAAATACGGATATTTCTCGGGTATTTACTCAATCTACTCAGTAAATATTCAAATAGGTTGATTTAGTAACTATGCACCGCCCATCACTAGCTGATACGCGGCGCAACTTGCGCCCCGTCTGTTCCGGCCCTTATATCCACTGGACGTTATGCGGCTGAAATTGGGTGTCAATTAGAATACCGATTTTTTAGATATCGAATTTCATTACCCAGAAAACTATTCTATGATTTTAATTTTCACGACCTCCGTGCCGTAGTGGTTACCATGCTAGTCCACCACCCAGAGGTCCCGGGTTCGAGCCCCGGTCAGGGCAAGTTGGAAAATGGCCTTTTCCATATTGTCCTGGGTCTTCGATGTATATCTATATATGTATTTGTTATAAAATATAGTTTCGTTGAGTTAGTATCCCATAACACAAGTCTCGAACTTACTTAGGGGCTAGCTCAATCAGTGTTATTTGTCCTTATATATTTATTTATTTAATATATATTTTTCTTGGTAAATCGAATAGTTGATCATCACAGTTTCATATTATCGAATAATATTTCATTAAAAAATATATATTATAATATGCATTTTTTTCATTGTGCTATGGAAAGAGCTCCTATAAATAGACACTTCCAAGAAAAAAACTACCTTGCAAACCCAAAATCTCTTTAATATATAAAGGTTCAAAGTCACGGCGGCGGCAGACGGCGTCTCGGAGCGCCTTAAAAAGACCGGATATGAGTGACTTATGTCGCAAATTTGTAGGCGTGATATAAGAGCATTTGTTCGGATGCTATGTCAAATATTACGTTTACAGGAGTGGCCTCATAAGAAAAGTAGCTACAATTTCTTTTTACAATTCTATTGTAATATTGTGTTTTAAACTTTTCATTACATCTAAAATTGACTTTTTCAATTAACTAAAAGCCAAAGTTAAAGGCTTTGCTTAAAGGCCTTTTTCACTTAAATGCTTACAAAATCAGAGAAATTTATCAAAATCTACTTTTTATGCATCTTCTCTATTGTTTTCGTTTCTATAACAACGGTATATCGAACTAACGTTTCATATAAAGTATTAAATTTATCGATAAAACTGTTTATAAACACATGTTTCAATATGCACCGCATCCAATATCCTAGCACTCGCCTGCCGCTGCTGAATAATGTTATATTATTTCGATAAAATAAATAAGATACCATCATCATCATATCAGCCACAGGAAGTCCACTGCTGGACATAGGCCTCCCCCAAGAATTTCCAAAACGACCGATTGGAAGCGGCCTGCATCCAGTGCTTTCCTGCAACCTTGCTTAGGTTATCTGACAATCTAGCAGGTGGGTGTCCTACGCTGCGCTTGCCGTAAATAAAATATAAAAAGAAATAACGACCGACGGAGTTTTTAAGTTATAAATAATCGAGTAAATGGAATTTCGATGTAACAAACAGATTTTAAGATTACTTAAATATTGTATTAAAAGATCAGCGAATATTTTTATGGGAAATGAAAATCATCGAAGTGAATTACGATGAAGTGATGAATTCCCGGCTGAAATGGTGATATGATGAAATCGAAGTGGCATCTGCCGCCGTGGGTAGCGGTAATACCCAAGCGATATCCTGCCTGACGGGGATTTCAGCTATTGCGATACCGGGACCGCAACTACTGCACCGTAGTACTAGATGAGCAAAAATGGTGCAGGCGTCAGGGACGTCAAGAAGTGTGCTTCACTTTCTCGCGGCATTATGCCATTTAACACTTCCACCCAGACACAGAATTAATAATAAGTATAACAAATAGAAACTTCTAGGGTCCCGCTCAATATGCGTTTCCGTTCCCCGTCCCCGCACCTCTCCCCGGTTTCCGCATTGTCCAGTGTGTTGGGGCCGAGCACACACACATTGATTTGTGTGCACGGATGTATAGTTTCCTTTGCAGTAGTAGTAGGCATAACTGATACTCCGATTCTATGAAGTGCCATACATGTGCCCTGAAGTGCGATTTATGAAACGCGGAGTCACCTAAACGAATGGTTTTCCCATACAAAAACCATACATTTAGGTGACTCCGCGTTACAGAAATCGCACTTCTGGAGCAACAACTCTTACGACTCCTCACACGGCCAATAAAAGCACTGTAAACACCGATAAATAATTTAATGGGCCTCGCCATATTGTGGAAAAAAACGGAACTAAATTTAACATGGGACCGTCCATAACACAGATTAACAAAAAAACTGTTGGCGCCATCATTTCAGGCCCTATTAGTTGTTGTAGCCCTATAAAATGCGACATAAATAAGTTGAACCATAATGGCGGTCGTCGGCGCATTATTTGTACCTGAGCCGATAATCGCCATTTTGGTTCACAAAATGCTTTGAAGTCCGCCATTTTTGTTCGACTTATTTGTGTCGCATTTTCCTTATAGTATTATTTATTACTGGTTAATTATTCTTTTTAATTGTTACAGATGCGAACTTACAAACGATGACTTGGCAACCAATTAATGATTTATCTCTTAGAAATAAATGTGTGTGCAGGCATTATTTGATTTTTTATTTTATTTTATTACCACGCTAGCCCACCACATGCTTGTCTGGAAAATAGAATAACGAGCCAAGTGCTAGTCGGACTCGCGCACGAAGGGTTCCGTACCATTATATCTATAACAATCACTTTTGTTGTATGGGAGCCATCTCATGAAGCTAGACAGTTGAAATTTTCACAGATGATGTATTTCTGTTGCCGCTATAACAACAAATACTAAAAATTGGGCAAGTGCGTGTCGGGCCACTCGCAGTGTAGGGTTATGTAGCTTCGAATGCCGACTTTAAGTTCATGCCACTAAAAACGTGTAAAAACGAACTTTATAATGAAATTTTCTTTTTCCGCGGAGTACATTTTATAAGTTAGTCGTCTATACTTTTTAGTTTGTAAACTTTACTTAGCTCTGATTGTTTTCGTTTAAACTTCGTTAATTATTACCGGTAGTATATATATATATACTACCGGTAATAATTTATTAAGGTCACCATGTATAACCGTTTAGCAGATAGAGAACCAAACCAAATATTTCAGAAACGGATCTCTAAATCGAAATATGGTGTTCACTCTTTTAAAAGACCTATTCAACAATACACCACACGATGGGTCATTCGAAAAAAAATTGTTCCCACGTCACTTGCATGGGAGCTACCCAAAAAAAATCCTGATTTTTTTTCTACCTTTTTTTTGGCATGATTAATATACATTCCCATTCCAAATTACGACTTCTAGTTCTTATAGTCTCTGAGGAAAACCGCGGACGGACAGACAGACATGGCGAAACTATAAGGGTTCTTTGTTTGCTACGGAACCCTACAAACAGAATAAAATTAACATTTAAGTGGAGCTATACACATATGTGATTTCTTATAGACAATACGTACGGAACTCTTCGTGCGCAAATCCGATTTGCACTTGGCCGGTTTTTAACAAGCTTTTATTTATTTTCACCTGTCCCGTTTTCTGTCTGTCTGTAATCAAATCCTACAAGATAAATTTTGACCCACTTCCCGGTTTCCGATTGAGCTGAAATTTTGCACCCAAACGTACCTATATCGCGTGACAACGCAATATTATGTTCGACTGCCTCCGTGGTCCAGTGGTCAAGGCGTTCGCCTTGTGACCCGGAGGTCATGGGTTCGATTCCCACTGGGAAGTTACTTACACCATACTTTGTGAAAAGTTGTTTCCAGTCTGGATAGGATATTGCAGGCTTGAATCACCTGATTATCCGAAAAAAAAAGATGTTTCCGTGTTTCGGTAGGCACGTAAAACTGTGGGTTCCGAACGCCACCTAGCGTTTGATCATCAAACTATCCAAGGATTGGTTCCTGGTTTGCCCTTTGGGTTGTGGAGGTCAGACGGCTGTCGCTCTGTGTAAAAACCAGCAACCTCGTCAAATCTTCTTGGTAAGATAGCGGACCCCGGGCTCTGAAGCGTTACTGCTGAGGAAGCAACCGGGAATACGCTCGGATGATGATGAATGCAATATTATGTTGGCATGTGGCTGATCTGATGATGAACTCTGTAATGAAACGACGCAACCCCATTGAATTTGGGCTCATTTAATTTGTCTTGAGAAGCGCTTCAGGTAAAAGCAGTGGCGGATTTACACATTTGCAACCAGTAGTTTTAATATATTGCCGCCCCTTCTGCGTTAACAAAATCGAAATATCATGATATAATTTGTCAGGATCGTAGCAAGAGGAAATCTATAGTCTCTGCCTACCCCATGGGAAATAGGCGTGAAAATAAGTATGTATAATTTTTCAAAACTAAGAACCGACTTCACCCCAAACTACACAACCTATTTTAATAAAATTTCTATAGGACCACTTGACAAGTATACCCTTTCAAACAAAAAATTTCAAATAGGTCTAGGTGTCTTCGAATAATTGGTGAATATTCATAAAAAAAAAAACAAAAGATCGCGATGAATTGCTAACCTCCCTCTTTTTGGAAGTCGGTTAAAATGCACCCTTCTACCTTCTTGATTGCCGTGATGCACGAAGGGGGGTGGCCAGTGCAAGTGGACTAAAATTTGCCGCCCGCAGAATGTGCCGCCCTAGACTTTAGCCTACTCAGCCTATTGGTAAATCCGCCACTTGGTAAGTGCTTGTTTTAATTTCTTTTTAAATAATTATTTGTTCCACCATCACGTCAAGACTGGCCTTTGGATCTTGCATCTACATGCCTGTCTTCCCCGTTAAGAATAAACACGTGATAGGTTATTTCATCTGTATATAAAAACATATATTATTTAATGACACTAAAAACAAGACTCAAACAGTGTTATTGTAAAACCCAGAATAATTTTGTTACTAGGTTTAAACCATTATCCGACCAAATTCAGTTAACATCTAGTAATATCACACTATCTCACCTGGGAGTTTCTGGCGGGAAGTCAAGGGGTTCAGTTGGAGTTTGCTTTAAATTGTTTTGCAAATTGATTCTTGTGGACTTTATAATGTGGAATCGGTGTAGTTTAGTGTTATAAATGTTCATGCTCATGTACAATATGTGAAATGGTTAAAGTGGACACTCATAGTGCGGCTGTAGTGATATTTATTTGCGGACTGTGGTGGGCGTCTTTAGGCGTCGTCCGCCACTCAATCGGCTATGAAAACCACTCTCTTATAGATTTGTCGCCAGAAGCTCCCTTAAAGCAATCAAAAGACCGACACCAACCTTTGATTGCATATTTAGGGTTAGGGTTAGGAATAAAGAAGTGATAAAATAAAGCTAGGCTCTAATTACATACATACTTACATCAAGTACAATTTAATATTGATAATTATTCAGTCTCTAGTATATTTACAAGAAAAAGGAGGCAGTTTAATTTTAACGCGTAATGATGTGAAATGTAAAGAACGTAAGGATATCGTGAGCCTGTCGGTTGAAAGTATTGTTGAATTATCCTGTGTTGAACTAGAGAATTTGTTTTATAGTATGCGCGTACAGATCCCCAAAAGCTAACTTTAATACTCTAGAAACAGTAATTGAAAATGTTTTGAGAAAATTAAGTTCATGTCGCAAAAACATAATATTGTGTGGCGACTTAGTGAATGACAATACCGAATGTATTAGATTTTTGAATTTATTTAAGTCATTTAATTTGTCCAATTTATTTTTAGAACCAACTAGAATACAAGGCGAACCTAAAACATGTTTAGATAATGTTTTTTTGTGATTGCATTGCTGTTGATAAGGCTATAATTAAAAATATCACTTCTGATCATTTTGGTCAATTCGTGAAATTCGCAAACAATGTAGAAATAGAATTACCTTAAATAACCTACAGAGTTATTACTACACAAAAAATCAAAGCATTTAGTGATACAGTTTCGAAAAAATTAACTTTAATTGAAGAAGCTTGGGATGATCCTGATATATTATATAATAAAATGTTTCGAGTAATAGAATCGGAATTTAATAAAAATTTCCCACTTAAAAAGGGATAGAAATGTAATTGAAAAAAGTTTAGCGAATGGGCTACTACAGGAATTCATATAAGTAGGAATAGACTGTATAACTTAATTGCTACGAAAGCTTCTAACCAAAAACCTGAGTTAATTGATTACGTTAGAACTTATTCAAAGCTTTTTAAAAAAGTATGCTTATACACCAGGAAAGCTATTGTAGATTCTAAAGATAAAATAAAGACAACGTGGAATATTATTAACACTGAAACCGGGAAAAAAAAATCAACGATACGGTTCACGACACTAATGCATATGTTGCCCAATACTTTAAGAACTTTTCACTAAAATTCCCCTTAATACAACCGCCCCACTAATGTCCTCATCTAAGAAATCAAAAAAACTATTAACCAATTGTATAGATAGGTTAATATTTCAATACGTCACACCTAGAAATATCATAATACTTTAAAAAGTTTGAATAATAAGAAAACTGGTGATTTGTGGGACATTTCAATATCCATTATAAGCATATTATAGATGTGATTGCGCCTTACTTAGCTTCTATATTTAATAAATGTGTAGACGCGGGATCTTTCCCTGACATGATGAAGTAAAGTTATCCCTTTATTGAAGTCTGGTGACAAAAATGGTCCAACAAATTACCGTCCCATTTCTATTCTGCCAATATTCGAAAAGTTAATTTTTACCAATTATTATATTTTTTTAACAAAAATAGTCTGTTCCATGATGATCAGTATGGATTTACTAAGGGTCGATCAACAACGGATGCAGGTGTTGCCCTTTACAAAACATCTACGATGCTTGGGAGTGTTGTCAGAATGCAATTGGTGTGTTTTGTGACCTCTCCAGACAGTTAGTGTAAATCAAGTAAAATCTGACGGATCAACCTTAGTGATGGGTGTGCCCCAGGGTTCTATCTTTAGGCCTTTTGTTATTTCTAATATATATCAATGATTTACCATATCATGTAAAAGACTGTAAGTCTGTACTTTTTGCTGACGATACTTCGCTTGTTTTCAGCGTAGATAGGAAAACTGACACCTCGGATGAGATAAATAGCAAGTGTTGGAATGGTTTACGTCAAATAATTTAGTATTAAATGCAAAAAAAACTAAATGTGTAAAGTTGTGCTTACCGAATGTTACAAAAGTTCCAACGCGTTAACTTATTAATAAGGAAGCTTGTTAGTAAGTTACTTCAATAGTGTTATGTCCTATGGAATATTGCTATGGGGTAATGCTGCAGACATAAATACCATATTTGTTTTACAAAAACGCGCTGTTAGGTCTGTATATAAACTAGATGCTAGAGAGTCTCTAAGGGAACTTTTTAAAGACATAGATATTTTTACTCTCCCTTCGCAATTCATCTATGCGAACATTATGTACGTGCGTCAGAATAAACATACATATAAGAAAAAATATGATATTCATAGTATTAACACTAGAAATAAAAATAAATTAGGTATCTCAGCTTTTCGTTTAGAAAAACAAAAAAGTCTTTTGTGAGTCTCAGCTTGCGTCTCTATAATAAAATTCCAGATAATGTAGTAGCGTCATCATTATCTAAGTTTAAGACTACCGTAAAAAATAATTTATTAAAAAATGCTTATTATCATGTAAATGACTATTTATCTGATCAAAATTCTTGAAAATAGTTGACTGCAAATTTTAATTGTATTATTTAGATGTATAATATAATGTATATTGAGCTTAAGTGTAAATCTGTATTGGTACTGAAACATAGCCCATCAGGCTGGGTAGGGACCAATACTGAACTGGGTTTCTTTCGGCGTAATCTTTCCAGCAGTGGTCGTTCCGAAACGCTAGTAGTTTTTAGCTTTTGCACTAAAATAATATTTAAAAAAAATGACCTTCAATAAGAGATAAATTTATACTACATTGAATAAAAAATTTTGACTTTGACTTTGACTTTGGGCCCCACGGACCCATTGTTTCAACTGCGAAGTGCACAAAAATATAGTTCGCCTCGAAGTGCTCATATTTCCTTCGCTTAACGGTTTCAGCAGCAACTGCAGCCGCCCCCGCCCGTGCGGAGGTAGACAATACATGGGAAGGAGCCAGTGTATCCACACAAGTGGCGTCCCATACCAAACATTTCCCCAGCTTCCACGGTATCAAAGACATCCCGTCCGGCCTCCTACCGTCCGACCTCAACAAACCGCTCGGTTCCAGGACGGCCGGAACAGCAACAGAGGTTAAAGCTCTTCGGATGATGTCATTGATAGTTCCGTGTCGGGATAAGTGACCGGCACTCCTTTGGCAAGCCAACCCGTGATGGCCCAACTCATTCATAGCCCTACCACAGATGCACTGATGAGACTCATTCACCTTCAAACCTAATCTGAGTCCAACCGCCAGGGACAACGTGCAGTTGTCCAGTAGCGTGCCCAGATTTGCAGAAGGGAGCGCCCGCAGCCACAAACCCGATTCCCACTCAGATACCGCAAGCAATCTAGCGCGATCTGCTGGACTAGTACCCTCACAGAGCAAGCCTTGAATTTTTTTTTTCTGCATACAGACTCGTCTCACCACCTCTGGTGGTGTGCATTACCTGGTAATGACACGTCAGGGCAGTCATTCAGCCAGACTTCCGAAGCCTCCGCCACCCCACATATCCCCCCGGAACCCAATGAAGGGCCTAGAATATTACCGCATAGAGGACCTGCAGCATGAACTGAGGACAAAAAAGCAGGCAAAGCCACATCCGACACTTTTCTGACTCCTAAACCGCCGAAACGGATAGGCAGTGATGCCTGTACCCTAGATCTTTCATCTAGTTGACAGTTCAGTATCATTACCAGAGCATCTTAATAATATTATCTAAGCCATAGAGAAGAGGAAGATATTTCCAAAATTGAGCACAACGTAAAACATATGTGAATTTTTGGACAAAAAGACAGGAACAAATAATAGATAGAGCCATGTGCGCATGTATTCTACTTAGACGCTCTGATGATGACTGAAATATAATAATCTGGTTGCTAATGTATGAGGGTATAGACTCATCTAATACTGGGGCACCGAGCAGGCGCAAAGACACGCTCGTCACAATTTTTATATTAGGAGCTAGTGCATCGAAATTAGAAATTATGTTATCTCTAACTCTCGGATCAATAGTAGGTTTTATATATAACTCCCACTTGCCAAAATTGTGTTCCAAGCCCATAGCTCTAAATGAATCCCCCAGCAATTTCAAATCCGCTGCCACTGTAGCAGCATCGCCCCCCAAAGTGTCGTCATCTAGGTACCAAACGTTAAACCTGCTCGATAATGATGAAATAATAGGGTTGATACCCAGGCTGAAAATGGCAGGACCAAGGGGATCACCCTGCTGACATCCCGTGGAGGAATCCACTAGGTGATCTTTATAAACCAAATTTTTGGGAGAAGCGTAACACTGCCAAAGGTAAGGGTAAATTTCCGGAATGTGCTCACTGACCGCCTTTAACATTGTCCCCCGGTCTATGGTATTAAACGCATTCCGGAGATCCACCTTGAAAAGCACTTCACCCCCATCCGAATCCAAAAAGATCCTTGCCGCATGGACCGCAGCCTCGCAACCGCCCTTGATACCGAAACCCAGCTGTTTTGGTTGGAAAGCGTGACTGAGGATGGGAAGCGCGTGTTGACAGCAAATTTTTGAGGCGATGCGACGGAAGGTGCTCCCCACCGCGATCGGCCTAATGCCCCCGTCTTTTTTTTTCAAGGCCACAAGATTAGCGCCATATAAGATATTAAAGACATTCTCTGATACCAAACCCGATAACATCAAGTTCACTAATTTAACAAGACTACCCAAAAGACTCCCCCCCACATCCCCCAACGAACATCCCGTCAAGTCTTTGAGGTGTTGAGGTGAAATACCGTCTAAACCTGACGCAGAACCACTTTGAAAAGATAAACTGGTGTTGCGCATATCCTCCACTGAGGTCCGGAGAGTAGGACTCGCGGATGGGGGTGGGACGGGTAGCTGTGCTGATGGCGTGGGTGGTGGATGCTTCAGTTCCAGTGCCCGAAGAGTTTCGGCATTATCTGGTGCCAAGACGTCACTCGAGAAAAGTAACTTTGCTGCCCTCCTTAAATCCCCCTCATTTACTTTTACTTCTACTCGTTTACTATGGTTTTTACCATTAGAATTTACGCCCGATGTAAAACCCTCACAAGGTAGAGGGTCAGAACAATTCCTCTTTATCCTCGTTGTTAAACATGTCGCTTCCGCCTGCTCCTTTACGTGTAAAATACGGTATGCAAAGGTTAACAGTTCCACCCAACTGTCTTTGTCATTCCTTTCAACAACCACATCAATACACTCACGAAGAGCAGAAGCTTTAGCTTATAGTTTCCATAAAGGTTGGCTTTCTGAACCCACATCATGTTGCTCCCCCTGCAAAGTGTGAAATGGATTGTTATTTTCTCTACTGGAACCAGGTACAGGGCTAGAGCGTGCAATCGGTGTACCCTAGAAACGTGAATTTGAAGTCCCTTACTTCCCCTGAAAAAGCGAGGCTGGGAACACCGGTCACACCTAATCCAGTTTTCCTGAGTCTCCGAAGTACGATCCGGGCTAGACTGAGACTGCGACACTTTGGCAGGCGAGGTCGTATGTAAAAACTAAAATACTCAAACCCTATGTGCCGTCCTTAACGTCAAATAATTCCTTAACTTCAAAATTTTTAATTATACTTACAACAAAAAAATATAAAATAAAAAGAGTGTACTGAATTGTCAATGAGAATTCCGAATTATCAAATTTATTGTTGGAAATATAACTGGTATTGATTTGTAAAGTGTATATTTCAATAAAAAGATATGTCAAGATTTTTTACATTCTTTTAAGTACCTAAATATTTTGTATTTTTTGGAACGAAGTTCCTTACGGCAGGCTTGGAGGAGATAGGGATTTTGCTGCGCGACCGAACTGAAAAAAATGTGATAGTAAAACCGTAAGGATGACCTCGTTAAATAAAACCGTTAAATGAGACGTGCGCAGGCGCGACAGTCGTATACACAATTCTTTTGCAAATTGTGTCGATTCTACATTAGCCGAAGGAACTTCGTTCCTTCCTGGTGTCCCACGACACCACATTTCTTTTTTATAGAAGTATTTCGATGGCGGATTGTGAACAGCTCAAAGCGCAAAAAAATTTTTAGGTACAGCTGATGAGTTGACATCTATGACGCATGGTCCATTTTGTTTTTGTATTTGACATTTATCTCATGCCAAATTAAGTGGTGTCCGCAATCAAAGTCAATCTATGGAAAGAGTATAATATGGATTTTTGTCGGGTTATACATTCATTTCCTTAACAACTAAGATTAAATTCAAAGATTACAGCATCCCAAGTATAGTGAACATTAAGTTAGGTACA
Organism: Acrobasis suavella; assembly: GCA_943193695.1. Lineage (NCBI taxonomy): Eukaryota > Metazoa > Arthropoda > Insecta > Lepidoptera > Pyralidae > Acrobasis > Acrobasis suavella. The sequence goes on from OW971956.1 coordinate 7,436,234, forward strand.
TACTGGTGTATGTACCTAACTTAATGTTTGGTTGAATAGTATATAAGTAAGGTTGATGATTAAAAAAACAGTTTTTTTTTAAATTTTTATTTGTACAAAATATTAACAGCTTTAGATAGTATAAGCAGAATTATTAATGAAAAGTATTTTACTTAAATTAGTTTGTACAAATAAATGCCAAACACGACTTCTACGAATTACTTACTAACAATCATCTGATGAAGAATACGAGGAAGATTCGTAGCTTGAGGAAGATGAAGAAGCAGATTCAGAGGTTGAGCTTGAACTGGAAGAGTATGATTCACTTTCTTGGCCAGCGGATTGGCTAGAACTGAATTGACTTGAAGATTCACTGGCGTTGCTGGACTGGCTAGAAGATTCGCTAGACTGACTAACAGATTGGCTAGATTTACCGCCAGATTGGACGGATTGGCTAGATTGACTTGACTGACTGGCAGACTCGCTAGATTGGCTAGCAGATTGGCTAGACTGGCTGGATTCACTCTCAGATTTGCCATTCTTGCTTGATTTACTGGATTGGCTAGACTGACTGGCAGATTTGTTAGATTCGCTTTCAGATGAACTGGATTTAGAACTAGAAGACTTTTTGATGCTGCTTGACCCCTTGTTGGCGTTGCTGCTGCTGTCGGTTTCACTGTGAGAACTGCTGCCTGACTCCTTGCCGGAGTGGTTGCTAGAGCCGCTTGAACCATGAGCCTTGCTGCTTGACCCCTTGTTAGAGTTGCTGCTGCTATCGGTTTCACTATGAGAATTGCTGCTTGACTCCTTGCCGGAGTGGCTGTTAGAGCCGCTTGAACCATGAGCCTTGCTGCTTGACCCCTTGTTGGAGTTGCTGCTGCTGTCGGTTTCACTGTGGGAACTGCTGCCTGACTCCTTGCCGGAGTGGTTGCTAGAGCCGCTTGAACCATGAGCCTTGCTGCTTAACCCCTTGTTGGAGTTGCTGCTGCTGTCGGTTTCACTGTGGGAACTGCTGCCTGACTCCTTGCCGGAGTGGTTGCTAGAGCCGCTTGAACCATGAGCCTTGCTGCTTGACCCCTTGTTGGAGTTGCTGCTGCTGTCGGTTTCGCTGTGAGAACTGCTGCCTGACTCCTTGCCGGAGTGGTTGCTAGAGCCGCTTGAACCATGAGCCTTGCTGCTTGACCCCTTGTTGGAGTTGCTGCTGCTGTCGGTTTCACTGTGGGAACTGCTACCTGACTCCTTACCAGAGTGGCCGTTAGACCCGCTTGAACCATGAGCCTTGCTGCTTGACCCCTTGTTGGAGATGCTGCTGCTGTCGGTTTCGCTGTGAGAATTGCTGCTTGACTCCTTGCCGGAGTGGCTGTTGGAGCCGCTTGAACCATGAGCCTTGCTGCTTGACCCCTTGTTGGAGTTGCTGCTGCTGTCGGTTTCACTGTGAGAACTGCTGCCTGACTCCTTGCCGGAGTGGTTGCTAGAGCCGCTTGAACCATGAGCCTTGCTGCTTGACCCCTTGTTGGAGTTGCTGCTGCTATCGGTTTCACTGTGAGAATTGCTGCTTGACTCCTTGCCGGAGTGGCTGTTAGAGCCGCTTGAACCATGAGCCTTGCTGCTTGACCCCTTGTTGGAGTTGCTGCTGCTGTCGGTTTCGCTGTGAGAATTGCTGCTTGACTCCTTGCCGGAGTGGCCGTTAGAGCCGCTTGAACCATGAGCCTTGCTGCTTGACCCCTTGTTGGAGTTGCTGCTGCTATCGGTTTCACTGTGAGAATTGCTGCTTGACTCCTTGCCGGAGTGGCTGTTAGAGCCGCTTGAACCATGAGCCTTGCTGCTTGACCCCTTGTTGGAGTTGCTGCTGCTGTCGGTTTCGCTGTGAGAATTGCTGCTTGACTCCTTGCCGGAGTGGCCGTTAGAGCCGCTTGAACCATGAGCCTTGCTGCTTGACCCCTTGTTGGAGTTGCTGCTGCTATCGGTTTCACTGTGAGAATTGCTGCTTGACTCCTTGCCCGAGTGGCTGTTAGAGCCGCTTGAACCATGAGCCTTGCTGCTTGACCCCTTGTTGGAGTTGCTGCTGCTATCGGTTTCACTGTGAGAATTGCTGCTTGAATCCTTGCCGGAGTGGCTGTTAGAGCCGCTTGAACCATGAGCCTTGCTGCTTGACCCCTTTTTGGAGTTGCTGCTGCTGTCGGTTTCGCTGTGAGAATTGCTGCCTGACTCCTTACCGGAGTGGCCGTTAGAGCCGCTTGAACCATGAGCCTTGCTGCTTGACCCCTTGTTGGAGTTGCTGCTGCTGTCGGTTTCGCTGTGAGAATTGCTGCTTGACTCCTTGCCGGAGTGGCCGTTAGAGCCGCTTGAACCATGAGCCTTGCTGCTTGACCCCTTGTTGGAGTTGCTGCTGCTATCGGTTTCACTGTAAGAATTGCTGCTTGACTCCTTGCCGGAGTGGCTGTTAGAGCCGCTTGAACCATGAGCCTTGCTGCTTGACCCCTTGTTGGAGTTGCTGCTGCTGTCGGTTTCGCTGTGAGAACTGCTGCCTGACTCCTTGCCGGAGTGGTTGCTAGAGCCGCTTGAACCATGAGCCTTGCTGCTTGACCCCTTGTTGGAGTTGCTGCTGCTGTCGGTTTCACTGTGGGAACTGCTACCTGACTCCTTACCAGAGTGGCCGTTAGACCCGCTTGAACCATGAGCCTTGCTGTTTGACCCCTTGTTGGAGATGCTGCTGCTGTCGGTTTCGCTGTGAGAATTGCTGCTTGACTCCTTGCCGGAGTGGCTGTTGGAGCCGCTTGAACCATGAGCCTTGCTGCTTGACCCCTTGTTGGAGTTGCTGCTGCTATTGGTTTCACTGTGAGAACTGCTGCCTGACTCCTTGCCGGAGTGGTTGCTAGAGCCGCTTGAACCATGAGCCTTGCTGCTTGACCCCTTGTTGGAGTTGCTGCTGCTGTCGGTTTCGCTGTGAGAACTGCTGCCTGACTCCTTGCCGGAGTGGTTGCTAGAGCCGCTTGAACCATGAGCCTTGCTGCTTGACCCCTTGTTGGAGTTGCTGCTGCTGTCGGTTTCACTGTGAGAGCTGCTGCCTGACTCCTTGCCGGAGTGGTTGCTAGAGCCGCTTGAACCATGAGCCTTGCTGCTTGACCCCTTGTTGGAGTTGCTGCTGCTGTCGGTTTCACTGTGGGAACTGCTGCCTGACTCCTTACCGGAGTGGCCGTTAGAGCCGCTTGAACCATGAGCCTTGCTGCTTGACCCCTTGTTGGAGTTGCTGCTGCTATCGGTTTCACTGTGAGAATTGCTGCTTGACTCCTTGCCGGAGTGGCTGTTAGAGCCGCTTGAACCATGAGCCTTGCTGCTTGACCCCTTGTTGGAGTTGCTGCTGCTGTCGGTTTCACTGTGGGAACTGCTGCCTGACTCCTTACCAGAGTGGCCGTTAGACCCGCTTGAACCATGAGCCTTGCTGCTTGACCCCTTGTTGGAGTTGCTGCTGCTGTCGGTTTCGCTGTGAGAATTGCTGCTTGACTCCTTGCCGGAGTGGCTGTTGGAGCCGCTTGAACCATGAGCCTTGCTGCTTGACCCCTTGTTGGAGTTGCTGCTGCTGTCGGTTTCACTGTGAGAACTGCTGCCTGACTCCTTGCCGGAGTGGTTGCTAGAGCCGCTTGAACCATGAGCCTTGCTGCTTGACCCCTTGTTGGAGTTGCTGCTGCTATCGCTTTCACTGTGAGAGCTGCTGCCTGACTTCTTGCCGGAGTGGTTGCTAGAGCCGCTTGAACCATGAGCCTTGCTACTTGACCCCTTGTTGGAGTTGCTGCTGCTGTCGGTTTCACTGTGAGAGCTGCTGCCTGACTCCTTGCCGGAGTGGTTGCTAGAGCCGCTTGAACCATGAGCCTTGCTGCTTGACCCCTTGTTGGAGTTGCTGCTGCTGTCGGTTACACTGTGAGAACTGCTGCCTGACTTCTTGCCGGAGTGGTTGCTAGAGCCGCTTGAACCATGAGCCTTGCTGCTTGACCCCTTGTTGGAGTTGCTGCTGCTGTCGGTTTCACTGTGAGAGCTGCTGCCTGACTCCTTGCCGGAGTGGTTGCTAGAGCCGCTTGAACCATGAGCCTTGCTGCTTGACCCCTTGTTGGAGTTGCTGCTGCTGTCGGTTTCACTGTGAGAGCTGCTGCCTGACTCCTTGCCGGAGTGGGTGCTAGAGCCGCTTGAACCATGAGCCTTGCTACTTGACCCCTTGTTGGAGTTGCTGCTGCTGTCGGTTTCACTGTGAGAATTGCTGCCTGACTCCTTGCCGGAGTGGCCGTTAGAGCCGCTTGAACCATGAGCCTTGCTGCTTGACCCCTTGTTGGAGTTGCTGCTGCTGTCGGTTTCGCTGTGAGAACTGCTGCCTGACTCCTTGCCGGAGTGGTTGCTAGAGCCGCTTGAACCATGAGCCTTGCTGCTTGACCCCTTGTTGGAGTTGCTGCTGCTGTCGGTTTCACTGTGAGAACTGCTGCCTGACTCCTTGCCGGAGTGGTTGCTAGAGCCGCTTGAACCATGAGCCTTGCTGCTTGACCCCTTGTTGGAGTTGCTGCTGCTGTCGGTTTCGCTGTGAGAATTGCTGCCTGACTCCTTGCCGGAGTGGTTGCTAGAGCCGCTTGAACCATGAGCCTTGCTGCTTGACCCCTTGTTGGAGTTGCTGCTGCTGTCGGTTTCACTGTGAGAGCTACTGCCTGACTCCTTGCCGGAGTGGTTGCTAGAGCCGCTTGAACCATGAGCCTTGCTGCTTGACCCCTTGTTGGAGTTGCTGCTGCTGTCGGTTTCACTGTGAGAGCTGCTGCCTGACTTTTTGCCGGAGTGGTTGCTAGAGCCGCTTAAACCATGAGCCTTGCTGCTAAACCCCTTGTTGGAGTTGCTGCTGCTGTCGGTTTCACTGTGAGAACTGCTGCCTGACTCCTTGCCGGAGTGGTTGCTAGAGCCGCTTGAACCATGAGCCTTGCTGCTTGACCCCTTGTTGGAGTTGCTGCTGCTGTCGGTTTCACTGTGAGAACTGCTGCCTGACTCCTTGCCGGAGTGGTTGCTAGAGCCGCTTGAACCATGAGCCTTGCTGCTTGACCCCTTGTTGGAGTTGCTGCTGCTGTCGGTTTCACTGTGAGAGCTGCTGCCTGACTCCTTGCCGGAGTGGTTGCTAGAGCCGCTTGAACCATGAGCCTTGCTGCTTGACCCCTTGTTGGAGTTGCTGCTGCTGTCGGTTTCACTGTGAGAGCTACTGCCTGATCCCTCGCTGGAGTGGCTGTTGCTTGAAGATCCGCTCTGGGAGCTACTGCTTGCTGATTGGTCAGTGTTTCCGGACGATGAATCTGAAGAAGATGAGCTACTGGAATTTGAGTTTCCGCTGGAACCGTGTCCGGGTTTTCCAGGGTGTTCTGGTTTGCTAGGTTTGCCATGTTTACCAGGAATCACGACTGGGCCGTGACCAAGTGGGATCTTAGGCTTTCCACCTTTATTGTGGATTGATTTTTCTTCATCTCGATGAGAATTGGAGTTCTTTTCCCTACGTTCTTGCTCACTCCTTGACTTTTGGCTTTTACGTTCTTCGGTCCTGCAAAGTTGAAGTCAAAATATTTATCTTTAGAAGGAGAAAGTTTACACCTTATCTTGATAGAGCTAAGTCTAGCAGGAGACATAGGCGGTAAAAGAAGGAAGAAGGAAAAAAGTTATTGGAATCATGGTTTATGATAGCCCAACCTATAAATAAAAAGTTTGTTTTTCGTGTGTGCCAACACTGGTGTCAGATTTTTAAACTGCCTAAAGGCATCTGTCATATCTTGACGACTGCTTTACTATGATGATAGCCGGGACCAACGGTTTATACGTGCCTTCCGAAGCACAGAGGAGCTCGAGAAAATTTTATACCCCTTGTGGTCCCCCATCCAGCTCCGGACCACGTCAGTTGTCGCTTTGGTTGTGAAAGCCACCGAGTTAGTTAAATCCCCCCTCGGCTCAACTTGTACCTTAGAGCTTTTAGTACAATGTGCCTCATGTACGGTCTCATTTCCAACGAACACTACTTGCTTGGTTTGAGGAGCTGGATGGATGAGCTAGGCGGTGTCAGTTTTTAGTTTCAAAACTAAAAACTGACTTTACCCACAAACTACATGACCGATTTTGAAAAAAATTCTATGGGACCACTTGATGCATTTTTAAACAAAAAAAGATTTTTTCAAATCGGTCTATAGGAGTCTTTGAAATCAGTGAGCATACATACATAAGTAAAGGTAGCCCCGGTTAGTACGAAATAGATCGAAAATAAAAATTACCTGCTTTCTTCGTCCTTGCTGTTCTTACTTGAGCTACGTTCTTCATGTCTGGAACCAGAACGTGATCCTTTACGTCCCTCTTCTTCACAGTCATCTTTACGTCCTTCGTTCTTGCCAGATCTATGTTCTGATCCGTGCTTGCCTGACCTTTCATTGTGGCTAGATTTACGTTCTGAAGCGCTTGATTCGGACTCGCTTTGAGATTTGCTGGCGCTTGATTCAGAACGGCGGCCATTTTGGCTTGAGCTTGAATGGGATTGGCGTTCTGCAGCGCTTGAAGCAGATCGCTCAGATTCGCTGGCGCTTGATTCAGAACGGCTGCCATTTCGGCTTGAGCTTGAACTAGATTTGCGTTCTGCAGCGCTTGAAGCGGACTTCTCAGATTCGCTGGCGCTTGATTGGCTGGATTTCAAGATGCTTCCATTCTGGCTTGAAACTGAGCTAGAGCTTGAACTTTCCTTCGACAAGCTTGCGCTGGCAGCTTTCTTGCTGGAGCTTGAAGAACTCTGTGAACTCTGATCGCCGTCAGAAGAACTAAAGCTGCTGTATTCTGAAATACAATTTATAAACATTTTTATTGTAATATTATTTAAACTAACATAAGCGTACTACGATACGATTATAATAAAAATAGGACGGACCGTTTGCTAACTTTAGACGCTTAAAGTACCGTTGCAAAAAATGATTAATAAGATATAATCGATATTTGTTTTATTAAACCTCTTCTAATTTCCAAAATTTGATTGATAACACTCACTGGCGCATAAGATATGCAATGGCGTAGAACATTATAAGTTCGTGATACTTAAAACAATTATGTAATTTTTATTTCATTTTGCCCACATTTTTTGCACATCATACTCAGACATCATGTTTGACAGTATGACATCACGAAATGGCGGCAGTTTGATCCTATTCTTATTCGAATCGCATTAGTATAGGTATAGTCAATAAAATATAAACCGTTCTGATACAATAAGTTATAGTAGGTGTGTTTTGTATGAACGTATTGGCATCTCTGAAAATAAAATGTTTATGCGTTTTCGCTTCAATTTAAAAACACTTTCAGCCGGGCCCTGGTGTGCGGGGCCCTCTGCTGTACATACCACAGAACAGAACTTTGCCACCCGGGCCCTTCATGCCTAGTCCGACCCTGCCTCCGTAGCATGGCAGCAACAGTATATATCAAGCGCTAGCGTTTATCAAGTAATAATAATGAGCAAGATGGCACTATCTCGTCGCGCGACATAAACTTTATGAGTATATAAGTTTAATTTCGGTCTCATGCTACCGGGGGCTGATTAGATAACCACTTACCGCTTTCAGACGAATAAGATGAAGCAGATTCGGATTCCTGTTCGGAGGTGGAAGAGTAAGACGACTCGGTGATCACGGGTGAGGACTTCCCCGCCTTGGTGACCACATACTCGTCAGGGTCTAAAAAAAGTGTACCTATATTTTAATTTACCAGAAAAATACAAAGAAACAAAGTTTATGACGACATATTTACGATACACATTGAGGTTTTTAGACGAGTTGCTACATAGACTATATGCGTTTAAGACCATTCGAGACTAACTCAAATTATTAAAGTAGGGTAGGTTAATAGGGAGGCGTCTCAATATTTTTTTCTTTTGAAGGACTGATCACACAGATTTTGTTAGCCCCAAAGTAAGTTTGTTTTCAGTAATAGATATAATAATAAGTATTGGTAAGTACCTATATAACATTCTTCCACTTAATTTTAATTAAATTTGTCGTTTAAATGACATCTTACTTAGGTAATCACAAGCTATAAACTCTTGTCTGCACAGCATCACATTAGCAATTTATGCTTTTACTTTCGTATTTTTACGAATCATAGCGTATCCAAGAAATGTTGGGGGTAGGTATATGTATAGGTACTTAATATCGGACTGGTCATAGAGCTGAGGCATTTGCCAGCCGGGCCCTAGTAAGCGCGGGCCCTACTATACCTATATCAAGTTGCAAATATACGATAATCGCTTAAATTTGAACCGATCTGATGCAATAATTTATGTTACTTTTTGTGTGTACCTTTTATTTATTTATTTAAATATTTATCAACCATAATAGTATAAAACCACTTTTTTTACTACTCTGGTCGATTAAAACAATCTCTACCAGTCAGCCTTTAGGAAAAACAGGAATTAATTAAACTGCGAATGGTAAATAATTACAATAAGTACACTATAACATTACACACATATATAAAACACTCTTAGCATCTATAAAAATATAGTATTAATGCTTTTTTGCTAAAATTCAGAGCATATTAAGGCCCTAGTGTAAGGACCTTCTGCTTTATATACTACAAAACCCGGGCCCTTCAGACCCAGTGAAGTCCGACCCTGTAGAAACAACACTTTTACACTAGCATCACACAAAAAATTATAATTTATGCATGCCTATAGCCAGAAGTGTTTCGAAAAGTTTTAAACGAGGTAATGAAGACTAACCTAAGGAATGGAAAACGTAGTCAGAATACTCACATGGGTAAGCAGAGACGGCCACAAACGCCTGTAAAAAAACACAGGGAATTAAACATTTATTCTGACGGGGCAGACCCAGAAACGGGGCCCAGGGCCTTACAACCCAAAAGCCACGCTCAACGATGAAAATTAAATAAATATATAGGGACAAATTACACTGATTAAGCTAGCCCCAAAGTAAGTTCGAGGCTTGTGTTATGGGATACTAACTCAATAATATAGATAAACACCCACTACAAACACATTCTAACAAATACATATATAGATAAACACCCAGGACCCATTAATTAATCAAGAAGAATTAAGATAAAACAAGTAATTATGAAGAAATATATGTAAAAGTATTGCAGTAGCTATTCAGCGTGGGAATGCAGCCAGAGTCTTGGCACCATGCCACATGAACCACATTAAGATTTTTAGTTTAGTTTCATTTAGGTTTTAAGGTTAGTTTTTAAATTTAGTTTTTGTTTTATTGTACAAATTGAACAGTAGTTAAATAGTATTTTAAAACTATAAGAAACTTGATAATGTAATTATGATAAAAAAATATTTTTAAAACAAGCTTTTAACTATAACAATGACCTAACGTTACCAATTTACTGTTTTTAATTTAGGTTTTTAAGTTAGTTTTTAAATTTAGTTTTTTTGTACAATAGTTAAATATTATTTCAAAAATATAAGAAAATTAAGTAATTATTTTTTAAAATGATTCTTTAAACAAGCTTTTAAATGTTATACAATGACCTACCGTTACCAATATGTTGTTATTTTATGTAATTGTGTGTTTTTATAGTACAATAGAGTTATTACAAACAAATAAACTAGAAAGGTTAAAGTGCTCTCAAGACGAATCAATTGAGAAACTTGGTGAGGTTATATTGTATGACCACCGAGAGTGCCCAAGGCTGGCCTTTTAGGCACTCTATCGCGGCTTACAATTAAAAGGTTTTTAATTGTAAGTTTTTTTTTTTAATTAAAATTTAGTTTTTTGCATAGATTTTAAGTTAGTTTATAAGGAGTGCCGGTCGTTTAGGACGACATTCGGCAATCAATAATATTATCTACCGTTCTCTAGCCACCATCAATATCCCCGCGGCCCTAGAACCCAATGGTCTGGCTAGATATGATGGCAAGCGGCCGAACGGGATGACCTTGGTGCCTTGGAGATTGGGACGGCCCTTAGTGTGGGATGCTACTTGTGTGGATACACTCGCACCGTCTCATCAGGTCACCAAGTCAAAGGCTGGCGCAGCAGCAGCTGCAGCAGAGAGCCTCAAAAGGCGCAAGTATGTATATTGGAGAAAACTACATATTTGAGCCTTTTGGGGTAGGAACTTTTGGTCCGTGGGGTCCTTCAGCCCATAATATATTCAAATTTATATCAAAACGTTTGTTCGAGGTATCCCGATATCAAAAGGCCGGTAACTACCTGGCTCAAAGAATCAGCATTACCATACAACGTGGCAATGCTGCCAGCCTTTTGGCCACGCTGCCGAGGGGTGATATTTTAGTGGAACTACATAATTTGAATTTTTTTTTTGTTTTAGGTTGTTTTAGTACTTATTAAGTTTTAATTTAAATTCATAATTTTAATTTTATTTAAATTGTATTAAGAAGTAATAAATTTTTCTGTTTTTAATTTAAGTATCAATTTGTTATTTAAGTTTTCATGAATAAAATCTTTATAAAAATTAATAAAATAATATAAAAAATTCAGACTCACCACTAGGGCTAAGAGACAGAAGTACCTCATGATTGTTTTTGGTTCTACTGCTGAAATTGGTAGCTTATATACTGTTCTCAGCCACAACATGCCTCAAAAATGTATTCACTTGTGCAAATAAGCGAGCAACAAAATATTGTCTTATTTATTCATTTGTTTGTGAATAGTGGGTTCTGTTCTTATTATTTTATATTGCTTTACATTTATCTAATATATAAAATTCTCGTGTCACAGTTTTCGTTGCCATACTCCTCCGAAACGGCTTGACCGATTTTGATGAAATTTTTTGTGCTTATCCGGTATCTATGAGAATCGGCCAACATCTATTTTTCATCCCCCTAAATGTTAGGGGTAGTCCACCCCTAAATTTTATTTTTATTTTTTAGACAAAATTTTTAATTTCTATTTTTTTATGATACAACATACAAAAATACATACAATCTATTTATATGGCAAAACAACGTTTGCCGGGTCAGCTAGTTTATTTATAAAACTTTATTGATCCACAATATAAATTGTTAACATCTGGCGGACTTAAGGGGGCTACCTGAATTTTCGGGGGTCCAGTGCTGCCCTCATTTGAAATAAACCTATTGAAAGGAAACGGAGATTTCATTTAATATTTTGTCTTGATCAGACCTTAGATAACACTTCAAACTATTTTATGAACTACTGTTTACAGTTTAAAGTGAGAACATGAAGCTTTTCTACGCACATACGCCAAAAGTGGCCGTTTTTCGCAATTGTGCGTAGAAAAGCTTCACGTTCTCACTTTAAACTGCAAACAATACTTCATAAAATAGTTTGAAGGGTTATCTAGGGTCTGACCAAGACAAAATTTTAAATGATATCTCCGTTTCCTTTCAAATGATTTATTTTAAATGGGGGCAGCACTGGACTCCGTAAAATTCAGGTAGCCCCGTTCTCTCCCAGTCAACCATGTATCAAAAGAGATCACTAGATCTCTCTCGCAACAAAATGCTGTCTGACTTATTGATTTCATTGTGAATAGTGGGTCCAGTTCATATTGTTTTATATTGCTTTACATTTATTTATAAAACTTTATTGATGCACAATAAACAATTGTTTACAATTGGCGGACTTAACGCCAAAAGCGTTCTCTCCCAGTCAACCATAAGTATCAACAGAGATCTAGTTGCGGCGCAAAATAATTACTAAATGAATATCCTACATATAATAAATATCCTTGTATAATCGGTGCCTAATAAAAGAGGAGAACATTCTAACTAGTTGTTTATTTGCGTACAAAAGAATGATGATGGTTTCAGAGAGCGATTAGTAGGATAAGGATTGGTAGGAGGTCTAATCGCTTCGCGGTTGAGCGCCATTTTCTGATTTATCTATATTCGATAATATAATATTCCTTAGTAATATTTCGCATCGATGTTATTTGGGTTAATTTTCAACATTTGTGCTAGATGGCGCTTGATCCTAGTTTACAACCAGCAAGTTAGATGGCGCTGTTAACGGCAGGTATTTAATTTTGTATGGAGGTGAAGTTTTTTTTACGATTTCGGGGATGGTCCCATAGTAAAAGTTGTTCACCTAGAAGGAGTATGTTTACTCCCTTTTGGGTTGATATACCCCTTTCCGTTGCACTTTGTATAGACAAACAGTGATAATCTCACTTGTCTTGTCAGCACGGCCGTTGCTATAGCGTTCGGTCGCTCTCTCTCGCTCTGGCAAAAGACGGTTCTGAGTGACAGAAAAGGATAGCAGCATAAAAAAGTGCTGCTCCGCTGGCAAGTGAGATCCATCCTAAATAAATAAATATATACGGTCAAGTCACTCAGACCCCAATTTCAAAAAGGTCATACGAACTTACCCTTCTTCGTCGTGACGATGACTGAACTTCATCAAATTACACCCGACCAGTAGGAGGCCACAGCAACAGCATTGTCTGTGCACTGCATTAAATCGGCCATTGAACATGAAGCAGGGCATGAGGGACAGCGGAGAAGATGTAGCATTGTCTGTCTCGGTTGGCCGCACTGACAACGTGGATTATATGCCATACCTACATGCGGCTAGCATGTAGGTATGAAATATAATCCACGTCCCGGATAATCCACGTATAATCCATGTCACGTATAATCCACGGCCACTAAAAGTGGCCTCTGGAACATCCGGCCCTGAGGTACTCCAAAAGGGGTACCCCCAGGGCCGGAACTAGGCCTCTTCCAAGGATTTCTAAAATTACTGATCTAGAGTGGCCTGCATCCAGCGCTTTCCAGCGACTTTGGCCAGGTCGTCTGAACACCTTGTGGGTGGGTGTCCTATGCTTCGCTTATTACCAAAACGAGGTCGCCATTCGAGATCCTTTTTGCTAACAGAAAAAGGTGCAATGGTCCTATTCTAAATTTGACACAAAACTGCAATGTATACTTTATGCATGAATGTTGTAAGTACAGTTATCGTGTTGTTCACTCAAACTTTAAATTTCATTCTTCCAGAACGTTGCCACTTTTACGCGGCCCTCCATGGCAGAGAAAATGTCAAGCATGGTAGAGTACCTACGCGCAAAATTACTCGGCGGCTCTGAACTTCGCGCTGAACGCTGCGCAGTAGACGAATACAGGTGTGCGCAGGGACGGTGCGCCGGGCGTCAGCTACTCCACCGTCACTTGCAGCTAACTTCCGAGCCGACAAGTTATTTTGCGCGATCTGTACAGCTGGTGGGGCACAAAGGGCATGAGAGGAGGTGCTGCATGGTCTGGTCGTCATGACCACACTCGCACTGTGTTTCTGCTTGGTCAATGTAGAGCCAGCGCTCCAGACTGTGCCTCCATCGACCTACCTCCGTTCGGAGAGGATTCAAGCTCCTCCATGGGACCCATGGCAGTTTATCGCCTGGCGGTAGCTCCTCTGGAGCTTGTAAGTATTTTGCCTTTTTTTTTATTAGCCTATACTTTCCCACTGCTGAGCAAAGGCCTCCCCTCTAGTACGCCACTGATCACTATCTTGCGCGATGGATGTCCAAAACTTGTCAAAAAGCGCCAGATCATTTGATCATTTTGACTTATTTTCCTTTGTACCCTGGTTGGGCCAGAACACCGCTACAGTACTCCGTCTCGTTACGTCTTGAGTAACGCTTCACTTCAGGCACAGTATGGAAGTTCATGAAAGCGGATTATCATATATGCCTACACTACTACAAACGAAACTATACATCCGTGCACACGGCAATGTGTGTGTGTTCGCCCGCAGCCGCCCGCTCAACATCTCGAAAAGACGAGAATGCGGGGGACCTTAGGAGACTCCGTTCTGTATCCCTTTACCTGTCCCTAAAAATAAAACAATAGATAAACAATTGATCTGGGAGGAATTCCTCCCGGTAACAGGTAAGGGGATTTCACGTACAATGCGACACAAATAAGTTAAACAAAAACGGCGGACTTCAAAGCATTTTTGTACAAATTCCCAGGGCGTAGGTTGAACCAAAATGGTGGTTATCGACGCAGGTACCAGTAATGCGCCGACGACAGCCATTTTGGTTCAATTTACGTGTCGGGAATTTGTACAAAAATGCTTTGAAGTCCGCCATTTTTGTTCTACTTAGCTATTTATGTCGCGTTGTAATTCGCTTCTTTCCTACTACTCAAATCAAATAGGTACCTTCTTTTTTCTAAACGTCAAAACAATCATTTTCTGTCAGATTTGTATGAAATAGTTTCTTGAAGTCAAATAGCACTCTTAATTGTTAATTAAGTATAAATTTGAAAAGTTGCATGTGTCCCAGAGATATTTAAAGTTAGATATCTAGAAAATGATTCTTGGAAAGACGCAAATAGGTTGAATATCCATTGGATTGGTTACCACTAGTGGTAGTCTCGCCACACAAGGGATGCTCCACCACAAAATAAGTACTAGTACTCACGTACAGAAGTCTTACTCAGAGAAGAAATAAAAAAAAAATTCTACGTAATGTGGTTACCGCTATGGTTTAATTTAGTCAGAAGTCCTCACCTCTTCGTTTAGATACCCAGACATCCATTGCAAGTCAATTTAATTCTTATTACTCTGGACAAACGATTCATGTAACTGAATTTTCCCCTTGGGAGTGGTCGCCGCGCGTAGTAATAATCTTAATCTATATATATAAAAGCAAAAATCACTCACTCACTCATCACGAAATCTCGAAAACTACTTAGCCAATGAAGATGAAATTTGGCAGGAAGGTAGATTGTGACTAAGAGACGTCCGCTAAGAAAGGATTTTTGGAAATTCCATCCCTAAGGAGGTGAAATAGGGGTTGCCAGTTTGAATGGAAGATCGTAATTTTTAAAGTGAGGCACATGAAATTTTTAATTTATTTTAATAGTTAGTAGAAAATAACAAAGCATTTATAAGATATTAAAAATTACATCCCTATAGGGGTGAAATAGGGGTTGCAAGTTTATATGAATCTTCGTCATTTTTGAAGCGAGACACATGACATTCTTGAATTAGTGGTTAATAAAAAAAAACAATAAAAAACGGAAACGGGAACGGGATATTATAACCAATGGTCGGATAATCGGATGCATATTTACCTAAAGTTGAGATGTTGGCAGTTATGGAGTGCACTTTTGTATCTGAAAAATCCCAGGATTCCAGAATCGACAAAATTTTGTGTTTTGATTATAGAATCAAATCGGGTAAGGTGTATATTTACTTACGTTCAGGTGTTGGCTAATGTGGAATGCACTTGATCGATTAGTGAGAAGTTTTTTGAATCCCGGAATTTGAATTTAAAAAATATGTCTTAAGAAGCCGCTTCCATAATTTCCTAGCCAAAAATTAACTTTAGGTAAATATGCATCCGATTATCCGACCACTGATTATAACACAATTTATAACGTAGAAAACCAATTAAAGATCCTATTAGAACAATTTTCGACTTCTACGCGGACGAAGTCGCGGATTACAGCTAGTGTAGGTATATTTTCGACACCAAAAGGAGGAGTGACACAGGCCTGGCTACACGCAGCGCCGATACATGCGCGTGAGGATCAGTTCTGGCAGAGGAGCACAGCGGAGATGAATTTTTTATGACACTCTGTCATAAACTTTAAACTGCAAAATGCGAGTATGCTCGCATTTTGTCATGTACGTTTATACACTTTAGGTTATGGTCTTATTTTCAATGGAGTAAGTATATTGGACGAGCATTTTCCTGTCTTAACTGACCCTAAACGACCTTTAAGGTTTTTTTTGCTTTTCGAATGTGTGGGTGGCTAGAACTAGTCATATTTTTCAAGCTGACATAACTTGAAGACAGCGATCTAATATACAGTTGGCAACAATTTACAATAGTTTTACAATAGTTGGCGCAGTTAAAATATTACAGTGTAGAAGAATATAAGTATACCAATAAATAAATAGCAGAGAGAAGAGAGAGGAAGTATCTCCATTTAACTCCACTGACACAGCGCCGGATTTGGGCAACCGGGGCTACAGCCCGGGGCCTCCACAATAGTAGGGCCCCCACAATAGACTTCGAAAAAATCTTTCAGATTCCGACTAGTTAACAACTTTTCCTTTGATTTTTTCGCTGTTTTACCTCTACCTATAGTACTTTTTATAAACATGATTATGTTGTTCTTAACTATTAACAACAATCATTGATCTATATTGTTCACTCCAATCAGACAATCAGTAAAATATTACGGACCTGGTCCTAAACCAGGGGCCTCCACTCCTTGTTGCCCCGAGGCCTCCAGACCTCTAAATCCGACCCTGCACCGACAAGAGGCTAAAGAAAATCCAAATCCGGACCACGCCCGGGTTACTTGACATGCGAAAACGCTAATATACTAGCTCGAGTTACCGAGCTCATAAAGTTTTTCACCTTGCACACGGATCTCTGAAATAAATTAAAAAAAATAACCTAAATATCCTTCAGCTATCTACGCACATTGTCATAGCCAAAAGCAAATAAAGGAACATTTGTTAATTTAATAATTATTATGCGTCAATTATAATGTCAATAATTAGCCTATGTACTTATGTTGTTTGTTATTTTTGTTATACTAGCTAAAGCCCCCTTGCCCGTGTGGTTGACCCGGGGTGACATTTTTGGACAATCCCATGAGAATTGCATATTTTATAATAATACAATGACGACCTCCGTGGCGTAGTGGTCACCATGCTAGTCCGCCACCCAGAGGTCCTGGGTTCGATCCCCTGTCAGGACAAGTTGGAAAATGGCCTTTTTCAAATTGTCCTCGGTCTTGGATGTTTATCTATATATGTATATGTTGTAAAATATAGTATCGTTGAGTTAGTATCCCATAACACAAGTTTCGAACTTACGAGTACTTTGGGGCTAGCTCAATCAGTGTAATTTGTCCCTATATATTTATTTACAATATTTAATTAACTCGAAAAAAAATTGACATTTACATACAAAAGTGTTTGACCGGCCCGGCAATTTGTATGAACATGTGTTTTTTTTTTCGAATTTCAAGCGTTGGTCCCATAGGAAAAGTTGTTCATATTGACGGTCTGAGTTGCTGCTACAAGGATCGGACAGGGTTTTTGGTACATATTGTATATATTTATACAAAAACCCTTTTACCCCCAAAAGAATAAATTTTCGTAACAAAATTATACAATAAACTTTTATCTCCAAACCTATACAACATGGAAGGGGCATACCCGTAATAAATCGAACCACGGGCTATACCTACTAGATCAACTAAATTAGAATAACAACCAACAAACCAAACAGAATTTCGACATTCCCATACAAATTTCCCAGGCGGCTGCACTCTTTTGTATGGAAATCCGATTTTTTTAAATGTTTTGGCTGTTATTTTAATTTCATTACACTTAAGACAAGTGGTAGCTAAAGTGGCCCCCTCATTTGAAATAAATTGTTTAAAACTAAATATGGTGATAATTAAAAATTTGATTTGTATCAATGTCTAGAAAGACCTTTAAACTATTTTATGAACAACCTTTTGCTGACACTTTCTAAATTTTTTACTTTTGAAATAAAAAAGAAATAACAAACTTTCAACCGAGTCATTACAACCCTTAGAAGAAAAATTTCCTTTTCCTTCTTAGCGCACACTTACTTTTTCTAAGGAACATGTGTGCAAAATTTCATGTTATTCAATCTTCTAGACCCTGTGCGTTGTTCTGTCAGACAGTCAAACAGTCATTTTATTTTTTTATATATATAGATATATGTAGATGACCCACCTGTTTTAACAACCTAAGAATTTAGTCAAAATAAGAAAACACGTGGTATTTTTTTTAATTCAATATTAACTGACGAGGCTTTTGAGGAATTTCAAAGTTTCAAGAGCCCAAGGGCACTTTCAGATTGAAAAAATCATAGAACAAGTAATTAAGGGGATATATGAATTTTGTGAGGTCCATTGCTGCGCATTTAAAATAAATTATTTGAGGGAACGGAGATATCATTTAAAATTTTGTCTTGACCAAGCCCTAAATTACTGTTCAAATTATTTTATGACTTACTGTTTATACTTTAAAGAGAGAACGTGAAGCTTTTCTACGCACATTTGCGAGAACCGGCCACTTTTGGCTCATGTGTGTAGAAAAGATTCACGTTTTTTCTTCAAACTATTAACAATACTTAGTTCATAAAATACTTAGTTCATAAAAGCCACATTAGTACAAGCATTTATTGTAAGGCCAAAGTACTCATTTAGAAAATTTAAACAAGCCCAAACTTGATGGAGTTCCGTCCTTTTATCACTGAGTTCCAACGACCACCTTCCGTCTCTGAGATCAGACCCTAGATATCATCCACCATTAAGTGCTCGTCAAGACATATCAAACGAGTCTGTTGGGTTCTGTCAAGTATCTCCGGACGCCATCATCAGAACGGCTCATTGACTCCATAATATTGCATTGTCATCTGACTTACACAAGAATGCAAAACTCCAGCTCAATCGGTTGAGGATAACTGGTTGGAAATTGAATTGCCAGATTTTACCTATACATAGGTATAAGATACATAATATGCAAGTTGAATAAAAGCTTGTAAAACTCTGCTTGAAAATTTACGAAAAAACCGCTATTTCGCTTTTGTTTATATTTTATATCATTTCCCAGTGTCATTTAAGACGAATCTAAGTCAATTTAGACGAATCTAACGACACCCCTCAAGCTTAAATCCATAAAATGAATAAATAAATATATAGGGACAATTAACACTGATTGAGCTAGCCCCAAAGTAAGTTCGAGGCTTATGTTATGGGATACTACTTCAACGATACTATATTTGTAACAAATACATATATAGATAAACATCCACGACCCAGGACAATTTGAAAAAGGCCATTTTCCAACTTGCGAACCCGGGACCTCTGGGTCACGGACTAGCATGGTGACCACTACGCCACGGAGGTCGTCATGTGTCCATCGTGTCGATTAGGCTGCAGAGCGTCCCATAGTCTATGGGCCATAGAAATACATATACGAAAAACGTAACCCTCTTTTAACGCAGTCGGGTAAAAATAGTGATGGGTTGCTTTAGGATATCTTTGTAATTGGTAGGTAGGGTTGCCAACCGCAACAATCATCATCATTATCATCATTATCAAGGATTTAATAATTAACCAAGTGCGTGTCGGGCCACGCGCAGTGTAGGGTTCCGTAGTTACGAATGCCAACTTTGAGTTCATGCCACTAAAAACGTCTAAAAACGAATTTTCTATTGAATTCGCAAGACATTTTCCTTTTCCGAGTACATTTTATAACAGGTATCCTCAACCGATTGAGCTGAAATTTTGCATACTTATGTAAATCGGATGACTATACAATATTATGGAGTCAATGAGCTGTTCTGATGATGGAGCCGAAAGATATTTGACAGAACAACATAACCTCATTGAATAGGACTCGTTTGATTTGTCTTGACGAGCACTTTAAGGTAGACGATGACTAGGATCTGATCACGGAGACGGAAGGTGGTAGATGGAACTTAATAGTAAAACGACGCGACTCCATCGAGTTTGAGAACTTTAGCCTCACAATCAAATAAATAAATATATACTAAGGTGGTTTGGACATGTTGAGAGGATAGGTAAAAGAAAACTAACTAAAATATTTATCGTGCGGATGTGGATGCGAGAACCGGACCGGGTCGACCTCGACGAACGTTCTGCGCGACCAAATTGACCAGATTTTCTGAAGAAAGGTGAAGTAAGGAGTATTAACCAATAACCGGAGAGCATGTCATGTATGAAAAGAGTAATGAATGTTGACGAAGAAAAAGAGGTTTGCAAGAATCGTAGCAAGTGGAAATCTATACACTCTTATTATAAAAACAGGACTAACTTTGTTACTAGGTTTAAACCATTATCCGCCCAAAAGGGAGTTGACATTGACAGGTGAGATAGTGTGATATTACTAGATGTCAACTTGATTTGTTTGGATAATGGTTTAAACCTAGTAACAAACTTAGTCTGGGTTTTATAATAAGACTCGTAGTGTCTGCCTACCCCCATGAGAAACAGGCGTGAAAATATGTATGTATACAATATGTAACAAAAGCCCTGTCCGATTCTTGTAGGAGCAACTTAGACTGTCAATATGAACCATTATTCCTGTGGGACCAATGCTTGAAACTCGAAGAAAAAATCGACATTTCATACAAATTGCTGGGTTGGCCGAACATTTTTGTATAAAAAAACGACGAGTTGCACTCGGGGAGTGCCGGCAGAAGTGAAAACTTGAATATTAACGTTGTGCATTTTTGATATTTTGGAATGGTTAGGGAATAATTTTGCACAAATTGCTTTAATTATCAGCATAAAGTACTATCATTTATGTGGTAGAATGCAATATTTATTTATTTACAGTGTGCCACGCGCAAGCGCCCTGCGCCGCCTAAACGAAACAGCAGGCGCAGGCATACATTTTCGCCGCGCCGTAGAAAGAGAGGGGGATACTTCCTCTTCTACGCCGCCGGCTGTCTACTATTCATCCGTCTTACGAATTTTCGATCAGGGTCACGTGTCCTATCGCGGTCACGTGTCCTGACGCGAGTTTAAAAATTTTTACCCATTAAAAAAAACGTGTACAACGCCGCTAAAGAAGTTTTCATTACAAAAATTTCTTTGTTTTTTTTTTGCAAATTTTTGCAAACAAAAAATGTTTTTCAATAAACTTATTGAAGGCTGTATCCACGCCTGTACTAAGTATATCACCTCACGTCGGTTAAACAATTTCATCGACTAGACTTTATTTCTTCAAGGACTTTTAACGTGTATGACTGTAAAATGTATTTTCTCTTTTCTACTTAGATACGTCTATGTATTTTATGTTTTTGTTTTTTCTGTTACCATAATAAGCCTACTGTAAAAACATGTAAATGCTCTGCGATCAATAAGTGACCAACATATAATTAATATTTTCTCTTGACAAGGTCTGCGAGTTCGGGTTTTTCATGCTCACTAAAATGTCCAATCCGGTGGTGGCGTCGCTGGTCGGGTCGTTGGATTCCCTCTAATATGGTTGAGTTTAACGATGGCTGATCCGTGCGTCAACTCGTGAACGGGTGCTGCCGGGAGGGACTGGTCAGCTCGGCTTTGCTTTTTTGACTACTTAATATTTTTTATTACGCAATTTATGTTTGTTTACTGGTTCGCAAGCATTACATGTTATAATGTGTCAACATTGTATTATATTATAAGTATTTATTAATTAAAAGACAATTATAATAATATGACAAAGCCCTTCTGGCGAGTAAGCGACCAATACTGTGAAAATGAGTTTCTTTCGGCGTTTCTTCTCAGCAGTGGTCGTTACGAAGCGCTGGTATCGGTAGCTTTTCTTTAAAAATAAATTAAATTTTAATATACTTTACACGTAACATAAATTATACTTATTGACGTGTAAAAGTGCCTGTAAAGGTCTAATTACTGAATAAACATTTGAATCTTTGAATCTATGTTAGGGATGATCGATGATA
Source organism: Acrobasis suavella (assembly GCA_943193695.1). Lineage (NCBI taxonomy): Eukaryota > Metazoa > Arthropoda > Insecta > Lepidoptera > Pyralidae > Acrobasis > Acrobasis suavella. The sequence continues at coordinate 7,457,678 of OW971956.1, forward strand.
ATCGATTTTCGATAATCATCGATGTTAGACGATTCAACATCGATGTTTAATAATCGATATTACATTACTTTAAACATCGATACATCGATGTCACTCGATATTCATTGATTTTCGATGATCATCGATGTACTCCTTCTTCTTTTCTTAGGTTATGGCTCCATCGTTTTTAAAACGATGATTTTGCCAATGTCAAGGTTGAATATTCAATCATCGATGTAAAACATCGATGTCACGGACACATAATTATATATAAATATATATATGAACATATGTGGCCATTTTTGTTTAACTTATTTGTGTCGCATTGTTACAGATTGAAAGGTTCCGCGATTTCAAAATTATTATTTTTACAGTCAATTGACAAAAATTATTGGAATTTATAATGTGTTCTCTCTGATATCTCCAATTTATTTCTTTGTTTTATTAAAAAACGCGTTATTTTATGATTGTTTTATTTATTGACGAACTCCTGTGATAACGTTTGCAAAAAACATCGATGTTGCCTGACATCGATGTAGAGTTCGATAATCATCGAGTATCGATGTTCAGCTATCGATGACATTATCGATGCCATCATCGATATTTTTGCAACATCGACCATCCCTAATCTATGTTTTCGACCAAACAAAATTTATTCACCTTGTGATCCTGAAAAAAATTACCACAGAATGCTGCTTTTTAGGGTTCCATACCCAAAGGTTTAAAACGGGACCCTATTACTAAGACTCCGCTGTCCGTCCGTCTGTCTGTCTGTCACCAGGCTGTATCTCATGAACCGTGATAGCTAGACAGTTGAAATTTTCAGAATTTGAAGAAAAAATCGTCATTTCATATATTGGTATGAAAATGTCGATTTTTTTTTCCGAGTTTCAAGCATTTGTCCCATAGTAAAAGGTGTTCACATTGACGGTCTAAGTTGCTCCTACGAGGATCGGGCAGAGTTTTGGATGCATATTGTACAAGAAAGCAACCTCCTGGCATAAAATAAGTACTAAAGTATTTGTGAAAGTCCTAAGAACAATGGGTACGCAATAAACTCAAAGACTGTTTGGTACTACATTGTTGCCTACCTTGTAGGCTGGTTCAGTATCAACAATCGTGGGAGCTCAATGAACTCGTAAAATAGACAAAAATCTTGATAGCTAGTTTTATATTGCTCCCAACGCCATCTATTACACAATATGAGAATTACACATTCTTCATTCAAAATATTACCAAGACTTTCTTATAAACTAGGTATACAAACTCTATCAGTACTCACGTACAGAAGTCTTACTCAGAAAAGAAATTCAAAGAAATATCTACCTACTTTATGGGGTTGTTACTCCATAAAATAATACGATAGTCGTCCTATCGTGATGTCCTATTTCTATGTTAAACCACAGCATAGAGACATACAGTAATCTGTACCGTGGTCAAACCAAATTAGACTTTAATCATCATGCATTAATGCTCAATGTCGCTGGGCACTGAAACGCGGATACGCTGCAGTAACGTCCGTCTTGCGCCGTGGTCTTGCGTACCGCTTTTGGAGTAACCCCCAACTACAACTCCTCACCTCTTCGTTTAGATACTACAGATAGACATCAATTGCAAGCCAATTTCATTCTTATTACTCTAAACAAACGATTCATGTAACTGAATTTTCCCCTTTGAAGTCGTCGCCGCGCGCATAGTAATAATGTAGGTATATTTTCGATACCTAAACGGGGAGTGACACAGGCCTGCTCGTGGTACAGGGTTCAGGCAGGTGGTAACTAGGTAATAAATAAATTCAACTTAACAATAAGCTAAACAGACGTCAAATACAAGTAGCACCAGATGTTATTTGTTTTTATTATGTTGATTGCCGAAACATTTGCAATAACAATTACACGTTCGTATCACCGACCACGCCAGGCCTGTGTCACTCCCCGTTTAGGTATCGAAAATTTACCTACATTATTACTATGCGCGCGGCGACCACTTCGAAGGGGAAAAATCAGTTACATGAATCTTTTGTCCATAGTAATAAGAATGATTGGCTTGCAAATAGATGTCTAGGTATCTAAACGAAGAAGTGAGGAGTTCTGTTCTGACGCGAGCTAAATTAAACCACAGAGCTAGCCACAATCAGTAGATATTTCTTTGAATTTCTTTTCTTAGTAAGAATTCTGACGTGAGTACTAACTTATTCTGTGACCACAGTCCACACTACCTGAATGGCCATTTCTGAAACGGGGAGTCACCTAAACGAATGGTTTTTCCGTACCAATGCCGTTAAAAAAACCGTTCGTTTAGTGACTCCGCGTTTCAAAAATAGTACCTCTGAAATTTGCGGGGTCCAGTGCTGCCCCCATTTGAAATAAATTATTTGAAAGGAAACGGAGATATCATTTGAAATTTTGTCTTGATCAAACCCTATATAACCCTTCAAACTATTTCTTATGGGAGTTTTGTATGGGAGCCCCACTGAAATATTTATTTTGTTTGTAGTATTTGTTGTTATAGCGGCAACAGAAATACCTACATCATCAGTGAAAATTTCAACTGTCTATCTTTTATAAAGATACAGCCTGGTGACAGACAGACAGACGGGCGGACGGACGGACAGCAAAGTCTTAGTATAGGTCTCGTTTTAACCCATCGGGTACGGAACCCTAAAAAGAGAAAATGAAACTTTTCTACGCACATTAGCGAAAAACGGCAACTTTGGCCAATGCGCGTACGATGATGTATTTCTGTTGCCGCTGTAACAACAAATACTAAACAAAATAAATATTTCAGTGGGGCTCCCATACAACAAACGTGATTTTTTATTAATAATGGTACGGAACGCTTCGTGTGCGGGTCCGACTCGCACTTGGCCGGTTTCTATATTTATTTTTTTAAAGGTGAGCCAACAGCTAATAAAATAATCAACAACAACAACATGTTGATTGGATAAAGAAGTCAAAAAAAGGTTACACACATACGTATTTACATAAAACTATGACACGGCACATAATAATAATATAATTATTATTTGCTATGCAAATTAAAAAAAAACCTGCCTGTCAAATAAAGATAAAGATATATTTATTTGCATTAAAACACATTACAAAAATAGTATATTATGCAATTAGTGAATAAAGGACGGATTTACTTCGAGGGCCATAGATGAATCACGAGCAGGTGAAGGATTCTAACGACTGAATCACGGCCGTAGGGAGTAATTCGTGATGATTGAATCACGAGCGTAACGAGTGATTCAAGTGTTAGAATCCTGAGCAATGCGAGTGATTCATAGCCCTCGATGTAAATCCGCTTTATTCAAGAATTGCATACTATACTTTATACCATGACTACGAGAATAATTTTCAAAACTAATAACCGACTTCACCACCAAATTACACAACCGGTTTTAATAAAAAAATTATGGGACCACAGGACAGGTATTCCCTTAAAAAAAAAAGAATATTCTAAATCGGTACAAACGTCTTCGCATAAATCGATCAACATATATAAAACACAAGATTCCGACAAATTGATAACCTCCTCGTTTGGAAAACAGTTAAAAAGAAAAATTGTAGCGAAAATAGACATTTAATGAAGAAAAAAAAAGGTTAAATTAATTAAAATGGACATTAAAATTGGAACAATAACTAAAATTAAGAGTAAATTGTTCTGAATTCAAACATCAAAATAGTGAGTAAAAGTGCATTTTATTCACTGTTTTCAGTGAAAATAATAAACTTTTGAGAGGGGAGTCATGCAGTGTGCTTTTACCTCAAGAATGGCATGCAAATATGGTCAGAAAATGGGCTGCTGAAAATTAACTAGTTATTTATAATATTCATACAGGTCAATGGAAAGGACTATGTTCGGTGTTTCTTTTCGCGATCGAATCAGAAATGAGGAGATTCGTAGGAGAACGAAGGTCACCAATATAGCCAAGCGGATTAGCTCATTGAAGTGGCAGTGGGCGGGGCACATATCGCGAAGAACCGATAGCTGATGGGGCAGAAAGGTTCTCGAATGGCGGCCACGTACCGGCAAGCGCAGCGTAGGACACCCACCTGCTAGATGGTCAGATGACCTGAGCAAGGTTGCAGGGAGGCTCTGGATGCAGGCCGCTTCCGATCGGTCGTTTTGGAAATCTGATATTCCTGTGGCTGATATGATGATGATGATGATACAGGTCATTAAGTCATTAGACTCATAAGATAGGTCATAAGTCATTTATTCGCAACATGTAAGCAAAAAGTTAACAATATTATTATGCAGATCAACATGTACCCAGTTTGGGTGTAGCAAAAACAAATAAGAAACAATATTATTATTTGGATATATACACGTTATTCAAATATTTTATACCTACTTAATTTTTTTTCCGTGGACGTGAGATACTACAAGCTAATTTATTTACTAAACTTGTCGTTTAAGAATTCATCTACAGAATAAAGGCCTTAGAGATCAGTAATAATTCAACAAGAGGTCTAATGGTCGACCATAAGACCAAGCTGAAATCTTGTTAGATAAAAAGGTACCTACTAAAAGACCTCTTCATATTGGGTTTGACCCATGAACGCCTCAAAGGAACCCGGTCACCATGGATATCGATCAAATATTTGCTTATCCATCCATCGAGCGTCCATGGAGCATGGACCGTGGCTGAAAAGCGTTCAATTATAATAATATATCATTTATTTCAGATACACATCCGCCATAAAGAGGTCCACATCTGATTCCTTTGAACAACCCGTTGAAGAGGCGGCTTGTACGCAGGACATACGTGTTTTTATGACATTGGTATGAGTAGAAACCAGTGGGACATGAGTGGATACAAAGGGCCTAAAGGTCTTAAAATTAAAAACTGACTCCACCCCATGTCTACACAACCAATTTTGATAAAAATTTCTCTGGGATTGGACAACCTGACAAGTATACCCATTCAAACAAAAAAAGCATTTTCCAAATCGGTCTAGGCGTCTTCGAATAATCGTTAAACAAACATAAAAAAAGATCCCGACGAAAATATAACCTCTTCCTTTTTGGAAATCGGTTAAAAGGTCTTTTGAAAGAAGATAAGGAACAAGAATTCAGGACAATCTGTGATAAATTAAAGGCAATAAATTATGTAAGATAATTCGCGCCTGTTTTCAAAGTTATTATAGCAAATTGTAAAAGCGCGATAAACTTAACCTTATCTTATTAGTAACTACGCCTTAGTGCCGGACCAGACGACACGCAAGTTGCGTCGCGCAACTTGCGTTGCGTTACGCGCTTACACAGCATTTCATACAATTTCTACCAATCGTTCACACGACGCGCAAGTTGCGCCTCAACGCAACTTGCGCTGCGTTACGCGTGCTCGCACGGGCCCGCACAGAGGTGGTAAAGTGTTAGAGAGCTGGACAAAAATGTTTAGAATTATTTTTTATATGCAAAGCAGACCTTGTCTATGACTTCTATCAAAAGATCTTAGAAAAGATACATTTTTTCTATGTACATTTTAACTATTATAAATTTTTGGTATGCAATAAAGTGTTACTTAATATGTTAGGTTCTATACAAAGAAATAGTTCTTTTTTCTCGTAACTTATAATATGGTAGTCACACTTATATAAAAGCGGTTGCTTTTAATGTATGAATATGATCAGCAAAGAATCAAAACAAAAACTACACTTTAATTTCTATATATGTGCAGGCTGATTCTCAAACCACTGTGCGGCGGCGACACGAGGCAAGAGCGAGAAAGATGTATGTTCTTTAAAGTCGTTGACCCACAGAGAAAATTATAGTCATAATCGACATAAGAGAGAAACTCTCAGCATTTCAAACCGAAAAATGTAAATGTTAACCTGCCTAACCAATAAATTTCGTTACTAAAATGGCTTTGTATGAATAAAGATAATCCATTGCAGTAGATTAATTAAACTATACAGTAACTTAAATAATATCATCAATATCCTCGTTCTTATTTCCGTTGTGCGTTGTGTTATGTGTATGACATGTATTTTATATTGTTAGTAGTTTTATGTAGATATGTATTGATGTTTGTATGTATATATCATCATCATCATCCGAGCGTATTGCCGGTTGCATCCTCAGCAGTAACGCTTCAGAGCAGGGGGTCCGCTACCTAACCAAGGAGATTTGACGAGGTTACTGGTTTTTACACAGAGCGACTACCGTCTGACCTCCACAACCCAAAGGGCAAACCAGGAACCAATCCTTGGATAGTTTGATGATCAAACGCTAGGTGGCGTTCGGGACCCACAGTTTTACGTGCCTTCCGAAATACGGAATCATCTTTCTTTTCAGATAATCAGGTGATTCAAGCCTGCAATATCCTATCCAGACTGGAAACAACTTTTCACAAAGTATGCTTCCCAGTGGGAATCGAACCTTGACCACTGGACTACGGAGGCAGTCAAAACATGTATTTTATATTCTTAGTAGTTTTATGTAGATATGTATTGATGTTTGTATGTATATATATGTGTATATATACTTATATATTACGTATTAAGAATCAATATTTATAAGTATTTTTATTTATTTATATCCTAAATAAGTTATCTTACTTATCCTTTATATATGTATATATTTTTTACTGTTTAATACAGAGGTTCCCAAACTTATTTTGTCAAACGCCCACTTTAAAACATCAGTTATTTTGTAGCGCCCCCCATTTTTTTCATCATAAAAACCTGAATCACATATTTGTCTTGCCTGTAGTTTAATTCAACCTATATTCTAAACTAGACTTTTTTACAAGAGAGAGCAATAATAATACATACACCAGTACATTAGAGTATCTTTTATAAAAAAATAACAATAATCAACATTGTTAATTTTAAATAAAAAAGTAGCAATAATAATACAATTTTACAATAATAAAGAGTATCGGAAGTGGGGACCTTACCTGCGAAACTTTAAAACACGAAATTTTTTCAGTGATTGATTCCTTTAACGATATAAATAGCGTTGTGAACGCATTAAAATAATAAATATTAATTACATTTTTAGTTTATATTTGTACAATAAAAAAGGATATAAATATGAACTAATAAATGGATGTTGTGTAGTAAGAGGATTTTAATTTCAGTTAATTTTAAAATATGAAATAGCTGAAGTTATAAATCACTCATTGCTTAAATCACATCAGCGCCCCCCAACTTTATTCTGGGCCCGTTAGCGGCCTTAAAGCCTCCAGCGCCCACAAGGGGGCGTTATCGCCCACTTTGGGAAAGACTGGTTTAATATCACAATATAATTTAAGTTAGTTAATTTTCACTATCGCACCACTTATTTATTATTATTTTTACTTCCCAATCCTGTCACCTAAAGGTAGCCTGTAAGACATTGCCTTGGCGATAAGGCCACCTATTGTACATCTGATTTACCTATGTATTCAAATGTAAATTTCATGTGTTTTGGTGCAATAAAGTGTTTTTTGCTTTGCTTTTGCTTAGACTATCTTCAAGATAATGATGACAGTGGATTGTCTTCATTCAGATGAATTCATTCAGATAATCATTATAAAAAATGTATTTTTTTTTGTATAGAGCCCAACATAATAATTATGTAAGCAATTTATTGGTATAGGTAAGCAAATTTATATATTTTGATTTTAATTTTGAGATTTTCTCATTTCCTCTGTCATAACCAATTATCATTTCCCATGTCGATTACGATTATCGTTTTCTCTGTGGGTCAACGATTTTCGTTTATAAAAAAACTACTTTTTTATGGAACCCAGCATAATCATCGTAAGTAATACTTTATTTTATACCAAAAAATAATAAAAGGTAAAATGTACATACAAAAAAAAAAGTAAAATGGGCGGTCTTATCGCTAAAACGATTTCTTCCACACAAACGATGGATGGAGAGAATATGGAAAAACGGCACCATTTTGCTAGAATTTCCATAGGACAACGCCTGTATTGTATTTAAAAATAAGTCTTTCAAAACATTTTTGTCCCGCTCTCTAATATACCATCTCAAAGCGGGCGTCTGAAAAAAATGACATTGGAATTTCGTCCTCAGAAAAAAATTACAGTGGATTTTTTTTAATTCAGACAAAGCCATTGACCGGACAATCTACTGTAGGAATTCATTTTCTTAGTGGACTGTCTAAAATTAGACAATGCCATTGACAGGACAATCCACGAAGACAATGATTGCCTTTACTTATACGACCCCATTGACAAGAGTATATACTGAGATAATTTATTGTCTTCACTAAGACGAAGCCATAGACAAAACAATCTACAAAGATAGTTCATTGTTTTTATTTAGACGTAACCATTGACAGGTCAATCAACTAAGACAATGATTTTACTCGTTCTGACGAAGTCATTAACAGAATAATTCATTTGGACGGTGATTGCCTTCATTCTGACGAATCCATTTACATGAAAATCTACTTAGGCAATTAAGTATCTTCATTCAGGCGAAGCCATTGACAGGACACTCCACTAAGACAATTATTGCCTTCATTCAGACAAAGCCACTGACAGGACAATCCACTAAGACACTGAACTGTCTTAGTGGATTGTCTTGTAATGGTTTCGTCTGAATGAATACAATCATTGTCTAAGTCTATCAGTGTCTTAGTGGAATCCACTAAGACAGTGATTGTTTTTATTTAGACATCTCCATTGTCATGACAATCCACTAAGACAATTCATGGTCTTCATTCAAACGAAGCCATTGACAGGAAAATACACTAAGATAGTGATTGTCGTCATTCAGACGAAGTCATTGACATGACAATCAACTAAGACAATACTTTTATTTTTTATTTTATTGGTTCATGTACACTTGAAAATTTACAAATAAAACCTTATAAAAGTTAACGTAGTACATAGGTGCTACTTATTTCTAAAGAAATTTCTTCCAGTAGACCCGCGAGAGGAAATGGGAAGAAAGAGGTAATTGGCGTGTACAATACAAAGATAAATAAATACTTATACCTACAAGAAACATAAATAAATTAATAAACATACCTACATAGACGTACGTAAAATAAACTTACATAAATACATAAATATATACTGATATATACAATATAATACTGTCTTTTGGCCAGCTAAACTGACCAAATAATCTGTGTGCGACATTATGTACTTAGCGCATCTTGCGCGGGTAGAGCGGCCACACGGAGCGCGAGTTGCGCGGCGCAACTTGCTCTGTTACGCGACGCAACTTGCGTCTCGTTTGTTTCGACCCTTAAGTTGCTTATACTATGAAAGCGTGGTCACCCATCCTCTAGCGACTACGCCTGGGGTTGCTTAACTTGTGAAAGCGCAGGTCACCCATCCTATCAGCAACCATGCCTAGAAATGTTTAACCTCACATATGATTTAAAGCAGAGTAAGTTTAGTGCTCTTTGGGAATATTAAAAGTATAATGTCAAACGTCTGTCAACGTTATTGTCACTATCACATTAAATGTCTGTACGAGTTTTTGGCGGGAAGTCAAGGGGTTCAGTTGGAGTTTGCTTTAAATTATTTTGCAAATTGATTCTAGTGGACTTTATAATATAAAATCGGTGTAGTTTAGTGTTATAAATGCTCATGCTCATGGACAATATGTAAAATGGTTAAAGTGGACACTCATAGTACGGCTGTAGTGATATTTATTTGCGGACTGTGGTGGGCGTCTTTAGACGCCGTCCGCCCCTCATTCGGCTATGAAAACCAGTGGACTCGTATAGATTTGTTGCCAGAAGCTCTCTTGAAGCAATCAAAGGACCTACACCAACCTTTGATTGTATAGTTAGGTTAGGGTTAGGAATAAACCCCCCCAATGTGTTCCCGGTTTGTCGTACCGGGGGGGCTCAGTACCCGTGGTAGCCTCGAGCCACGGGGAAGCTAAGAGGAACCCGCGAGGGGGCGCTCCTGCTGTCGTCAACCAGCAGTGAGCGCCCACATTGGGGCGGCGGGGGAGTGGGAAGATCTCCCCCCACCCGGGGAGGGGCGCTCCCGCGAGCTCGGCTTCGGCCTTGAGCCTGTAGGGATGCGCCCAATGGGGCGGCGGGGGAGTGGGAAGTTCTCCCCCCACCCGTGGTGGGGCCGCCGGGAGAGGAATGTTTTATTGCTCTCCCGGCGCTTCAGGCGGGGCCACACCGCCGTGGCTGTGGTTGGAGATCGGTCGCGGAGGAGGAGGAGTGTCGGTGTTACGTTGCCGCTCTCCCTATCCTCCGCGACCGAGCGGTGCCGCACCGCGTTTGAGGCGAGAGGCAGGCGGCGGAGCCTATCATCTCCGCCGCTGGGAGCCGGTTTATCTGGCTCCCATGGGTCAACAGGCGGTGGACTGCGTGGGAGTCTGCCGCCTTTCAATTGGCCCGAGGAAGTACGGCGCGCCCGTGAGTTCCGGACGCGCCGACTTGGTGAGTGGGGGGGCGCTTAGACGTCCCCGAGGAGGGGCCGCTTTGGCGGCTAGCCGCGCCGGGGTTCGCGGTTGTATTTCCGTTCCCGTGTCCCCGGCAAAAGCGGTTGAGATGGAGCTCCGGAGGTTTTTTAGTAGGCACGTCGCTCTGGCGTGGAGTCCCACATAACCCGACAGCCTCCCCCGCAGACTGACGGGTATCCGTAACAGGGATCTTTCCTCCGAAAACAAAAAAAAAAAGGGTTAGGAATAAAGAAATTGGCGCCCGCGCCATTGGTTAACTAGACACTGGCAAAATAAGCTTCAACGAAGTTTAATCGCCAACAACAAGAAAAAAAAATGTCTGTACGTGAAAATAGGCAGTTTGAATTAATGTTGCCAAATTCGAAATTAACTTATTTAGGCTACTTTTCAAGTACTTTTGTTGACGAAGATGTGTGAGCCAGCAGTGACGTATGTTTCACGTTAATTCCCGCATGCATTAATTTAGCAATTAATCATAGATTGGAAACGCTAATAGCTAAAACAAATTGTTTTTGGTTTGTCCTAAGAGGTCCCAAGGCTCACCCAACCCAGCCTCCCAGTTCCTTTTACTCAAGTCATGTCACAAATCGTGTCATGATCATGATAGATGACATTTAAAGTAATAGTTCGCGCCGAACTGTGAAATTGTGGACCTCATATCTTGGCAACCCCTCGATAAATTGGCTCATGTTTAAACTTAAAAATTCTATTAGCTAAGCTCCAACCAAAATATCTCGAGCTATAGTCGAACAAACATACTTACTCACATCATAAACTTACTTAAGATATAGACGAAGTGATAAATTGGAGAAATTTCATAATGCCTGAGCATTATGAATAACGCCAAGCTAATTTGGGCGAAGTAATAGATTATAATAAGAATTTATTTATTTGTCAAATCACATTGCATGACTGTAGCGGGAGCGAGCTGATATGCTCGACCGCCACAAAGGGAAGATCTTCCCACCAGGCATGTTGTTGCGCCTGGGGAACCGCGGCTCCAACGGTGTATCGTCAAAAGTTGTATATATGCAGAAAATCGGGCGAACTCTGAGAACGAGATGTAGGATACTGCTGGCACCATCTCATGTGCTTTTTGTGAACTATATTGTCGGTTGTCTCTTGATTTTAGTTCCTCGTAGTGGCCGTAGAGGTCGCCACAGACATTATGATTATTGTCATGGGGCTTATGGGCAATCTGATAGATTACGCAGAACAAACGCATGACATACATGCAGTTGACAAAAAAATAGACTAAAAGGACTTGTATCCAGAGCCCTAAAATACTTAAATATAAAGACGAACGTCATTGGTCTTTCAATTTCGATTAAATAAATCGATAGTTTTACAATAGATAGTTTTGATCGAAAAATGCCAAACTATCGATAGGCCTATCGAAAGTATCAATATCTCTTTTAGTGCAATACTATTGATAACCAACAATATTATCGATATTATCAAACTACCGATTGAGGACGAGGAATAAACTATCGACAGTAACGCAATTATTGCTTTTCGAAACACGAAAACCATCAATATTATCGAGTTTTGAACAATCAATTGTTACCTTTATTTCAATAGAATCGTAATCGATGTTGTAGACTGTGAGACTGAGAGGTAGCGACAGTCGATATTGTGCACATTCTGTCGCAGTGACATTCAGTGATAGTCCCCCAATAAAATGTTTCGTCAATGTGTCATCAACGTCATCCATGTATCATCAATGCGTCGACACATTAACTACAAGACGTCTCTTCAGCCTCGGAACTAGGGGGGGGAAAGCCGGGGCCCATGCCCCGGGCGGCGAAGTCACAGGGGCGGCAAAATCGTATATATTCACCATCTCATGCAACCGATACGGAATGGGGGCGGTGTCTGGTTACTTTGGAAGTATAGCAATTGTTGACTACTCAATAATGTGCAACAATCGTATCTCGGTTTGAATCTTAACTGACCATACGCACCAAGTAATGTCAGCAACCGTGTACTCGTACTACTAGTAAGACGGCAAAACCAAGCAACAGCATATTCACATATTTGCCCCGCCTCAAAAATATCCTAGATCCGGTACTGCGTCACATTGACGAAATTGACGGCATATTGACGACATTGTTTTATTAGCAGTCCACGACTCATGATCACGACGCGGACTGTTACTGACTATCGCTGCTACAGAATGTCTACGACATGGACTGTCCCTGCCTTTCGGCGACAGTCTATCAATAGTCGACTATCGAGCGGCAACACTAGACTTTGGAATTTTCATTGAAATTGAAAGCAATTGACGGAAGTAAAAGGTGATTCTGTATAAATTTATTCTGTCCCATATGTGATAAGCATAATGATAATACCCGGACAATTGAGTAATTTTTTTTTTATCACATTGCTCTCTCATTTAGGGCATTTTTCACACTGCGCGAACATTTATTATACTGTCTAATTAATCACTTCATCAATAACACATACAAAAGCCGGATTGTTCAAGCAAATTCTGAGATCTTCGCTCACTCGTTCAAAAAGGACATTTGCCAGTCGGCAAATTTTAGTTTTGTATACCTGGTAACACTAGATCAACATTCACTCACTGTCCTGTCACTGTCACTGTGTCACTCCATGATAGCAAATTTTCTTTAATTTCGAAAGATTTTGTTATTTCTCTGTTTTCATCATTTATTTTTTCAAATACTACCATATAGTCAAATTCATCCGAAGAATGAACGCACATCTGTCTCCGTGTGTGTTCTGTAATATTATCAATGGATTTGGCAACACAGAATTACTGTTTGAAGACGGGGAGATCTGTGTTTTTCGGGATATTAAACCAGCTAGTACTTTTCACATTCTGGCTGTGCCTAAAAGACATATTGAGGACGTGAGGTCACTTACTCCTGAAGACAAACCACTCGGTAAGTCATATTTACGAGTTTGATTTAGTATAGGGTCGCACGAGTAGGAAGGGGGAGGGAGGTAGGTAAAAATTTCCATTATGGACCGTCGAATTAAGGGCGGGGAGGGGGGGAGGGGGGAGGGGGGGAGGGGGGAAGCCCCCCTGTGCCACCCCCACCCCGCGGAGCCCCATGGTTACGGAGATATTGATGGTTAAAGCTTTGAGGTTAGAATTTAAATTTCCATTATAAATCATCAATTTAAAGGGGGAGGGGAGGGGTAAGGCAGAAGGGGTAAAGGGAAATACCCCCTGCACCACCCCCACCCTGTAAAGCCCAATGGTAACAGTGATATTCATGGTTAAAGTTTTGTCTCGGACTACCTAACTTTCTGTCCATAACTTATACTACATGATATAAAACACAACAAAGTAAAAAAGATAAGGCCCTTTAATCAATTTTATATACATATTTAATTGCCTTAATTAATTCCTCATATGGATCCAAGTGATTTATCATATTTCTTCGCCTCCATGAATACTCGCACAACCAATCAGTGAAATCATGCTTATTTTGATTTTGTCGAAATTGTTTTTTTAATCCTCTCCACTGGCTCTCAATACGCTGAGTGTGTGTCCCATCTGGTGCCACAAATTTATTGACAGGATCGCTGTGATTTACTCTTTTGTGAATATATCCATGCTCAGGAAGGCTCAGGTAAGCTCTCCAATGATCCGTATGAATGATGGAGCCTTCCTGAACATGTTTTTTGATGAGTGGCACCAATATTTCAGCAGATCTCTCATTGTCGGGACACACCTCCAATCTTAAGTCGTCGCTACCATCTTCTATCATACCAATCACCCAATGGCCTTCAATATTTCGTCCTCTATTATATTTTCTCCTGCCAAATTTTGATTCGTCGATTTGCACCACTTTATTAGGGCCCCCTATCATCCCTTGGGCCCTTTGATTTTCTAGCTCATAGATTGTAATAGCCTCTCGGCAATAGTTGTACCAATCTGCTATTGTCCGGTTTGACACTACTGGACTATCATCGCTGGCTAATTCTTTTTTGGCCCTTACATAACTCAGTCCTTCACTAAAAGCATACATCATTTGGAAAATTAAAGTGATTGGTAGACGTGCATTTTCAAACCACGTACCAATGGCACGGGACACTTGCTTGGTTCGGCAATTACTTTTCCGGCATCTAAATTTGCCCAGTTGACCCGATTCAGGGGTTAGAACCATTGGTCTTCGATGGTATGTACACATTTTTTGTATGGGAATGAGACCTCTTTCTTCTGCAAACTCAATACACTGTTGATGTGTTCCCAATTTGGCAAATATTCTTCTCCAATTCCACATGGATCTGATAAGAAACAACAAAACTGTGATTTAAAATTACAACTTTGCAAAGGGACTTGAGGAATTTAGGGGAGGATTGCCAGAGATGCCAAACTTTCTTTACAGATATTTCTAAACGTTACATCTCCGGCGCTGCGGGAAGTGCAGCCCCTCCGCCCTTGCGTAAGAAAACACAGGCACTCATGCTCGCCTTCGCAGCTTCGGCTTGCTGGTCGCCTTCGGCGACCAGCCTCAGCCGCTACGGCTCGCATGGTGCCTGCGTTTTCTTACAGCGGGCGGGGGCTGCCCTCCCTCCGCGCCTCCGGCTATAAAAAACACTACGAGTATAGGGCAAACAAGACTACGTGAAGTCGGGGTTGGCCAATTCGGATTTGCCCATAAATTTCATGTGAATAAAATTGATTCTATATTCTGGGACAATTTTCACAATTTCTATAGCCAGCCCAAATGTATAATTGTTATAAATTTGAAAAATTACCTCGATTTGTATTACTTTTCCAACATTATACAAAATTAATCAAACAAAACTTACCTTAATTCATCCGAGTAAGGATTAATTCTTCTGCCAGATGACCCAGTATATCGGGGCATCGCAAACTCCCCATCCTCGCCTTCCGATGAACTGCCAGCCTGTACTCCGATGGGACTAGCTATCCTGCTAGGGACAGAAATCCCACTGGGACCTTCGACTGGTTCATCGAGCACCGATGGTAATATAGTAGGCACAAGCGGCTCTATTGAGTCCATCACTCGCGCACTACTAACAGACGGCGTTGAAGAGGAGGCCGTGACAAGCGGCTCATCTGAGTCCAACACTTTCACACTCGACTCTTCACACACAGAAGCATGGGGCTTCGGAGACGCCATGGTAGCCACACGTTGTTGAACACAAACAGGAGTACGTTAAAATCACGATCTCGACTGCAAGAGCAACAAAGTATGACTGACGCTAATAACTGACAGATGAAAGGACGATAACGACGTCGTTCCGTTCCAAACAATGTAAACAATCAAATTCTTTGTTTTTGCTTACTTAATATTTATTAATAATACAGCAACAATTATTGCTCGTTTAACCTAAAAATGCAAATATAATATAAATCATAATAAATATGTAAAAATAAATAACGTATTTAAAAAAAATATAAACAATATAAATTGATGACAAAAACCTAACCCAGAACGGAACGTTTACTGACAACTTCACGGAACGTGACCTGTCAACTTTGACGTCTGACAACCTATAAATTTGCAAATGGCGTGCTTTTTACCAAATTTGAATGGAAACTTTAGAAATTTATATCTCGTGAACTGTGAATTTCCGCAATTAGAAAATTTGTAAGAAGCTTTCTATTTATCAGTACTATCTATAAAAAAAAACTGGACTTCCAATTCGACGGTCCATAATGGAAATTTTAGCCCTAAAAATGAATGGGGTATGATAAGAAACTCATACTAACATTTCTGGGGGTTTGAGGGGTGGTCGGTTAGGGGGTGACTCCACAAACCCCTTGGCACCACTCCTGTACCCACTCTTAGGTTCAAGATATTTAGATAGCCCTCACCGTTGTTCCCAGTAGTCAAAAAAAATTCTTAAATCTAACTTCCCTTCTGCCCCCATAGTTGTTCTGAGAGGTCTTAATTTTTTTTATTTGAGCCTAACTTCCCTTTTGCCATCACAGTTGTTCCGGGTGGTTTATGGGAGGTAAAAAAATTAAAGTTAATTTAACAAAAGTTTTAAATATAAATTTGTACTAAAGAATTAGAAGGGTCACCCCTCAATCCTCTCACCCACCCCAAAAATACATTTTTAGGTTACATGAAAAGAAAATTATAATATCTCCTAAACTTCTAGTTCCTACACCTGTTTAGTGGGGACCCCTCACCCCCAACCCTCAACTTATGCAGGCAGAATGAAAGTTGGAATCAAAATTTTTTTATACCTACTTGGATGTGAGGGCTAAGTTACGTGATTCTTATCATATTCAATACATACATAATGTATATAAGAAAATATATTGCCTTATTTAATAAAACAGGTGTTTTACTGGTAGAAACTCACATAACATAAATGATTTAGTTATCCCGTATTATAGGCTGTAAACAGTCAGTAAATCATTTAAGACGAAGTGGTAGCTAAAGTGAGTGGTGAAAGTAATATTGGTAGACCGTCTAGTTTTAAAACTGTTTTTCGCCAAAAGTGGCCACTTTTGGCGAGAAACAGGTTTAAAACTAGACTGACTATTAGTAATAATTTCAAAGGTTATTCATTTAATAGTTTAAAGATCTTTTTTGACATTTAAACAAATAAATTTTTTAATTATTACCATATTTAGTTTTAAACAATTTATTTCAAATGAGGGCGCCACTTTAGCTACCACTTCGTCTTAAGAGAAACTGTATAAAGTTTTATAATAAATTGCCAGAATTGGTCCTTGATATGCCAGATAGAAAATTTAAAGCCTATGGAAACTTTGTGAGAAGGCTTATTACGGAACCAATGATTATCTTAAAAGCAAAAAAGTTTGGTTTGAGTTTGGAGCAGATCCACCTCGAAAGGTTTGTATTTGTACACTCACAAATGTCATAATGGCGTAAATGGCGTAGTGAATAAAGACCCTCATACGAAGTTTGGCGTTTTTTTCCATGTCTCCAACCCCAGTTTTGTGAAAATATAATGAAATTAAAATAATAACCAAAACACAGAAACAATTTTCGGTAATTCCATACAAATTCCATAAATGTAAGTAGATATATTGTGTTGTAAATTTATTGTTTTATTTTTTACGCCGCAACCATTTTTCTGTTTTTCCCTATGGTTGACTGGGAGAGAACGCTTTTAGCGTTAAGTCCGCCAATTGTAAAACAATTTTTAATTGTGGATCAATAAAGTTTTATGAATGAATGAATGAATGAAAGTGTGCAGGCGCTGGGCAATTTGTATGGAAAAGCCTTTTTTTGTGTTTTGGTTGTTTTTTTAAATTCATTATACTATAGTGATCTAGTATAGCCCGTGGTTTGATTTACGGGTATGTCCCTTCCACGTTGTGTATAAATATATTTTAAATATATTACATATTAAATATATATTTATGATAATTTAAAGTAAATAGGAAAGAGCTTTATATATTTTAAGTATTTGCTATTTAGACGGCAATTTTCTTATCTGTTTATCTTTTCAGGTTGACCTCCTGAAAACTAAAAAAAACTGATGGTGATAATAATTATTTTTTGATTTCAGTGGCACACATGTACGCTACAGCGAAAGACCTAATAGCCAAAGAAAACATACCATTAGAAGACTCCAGGTTCGGCTACCACTGGCCTCCGTTCCGGAGTGTCAAGCATCTTCACCTACACGCCATAGCTCCGGAGTCTGAAATGGGATTCTTTTCCCGGCTGATATTCAGACCGGATTCTTATTGGTTTGTTTCGGTGTGTATGATTTTATTTATTTGTGTTGGGAGCTCCACCCACAAAGTTGGTAGACCAGTATATCTATCTGGGTCAATTGATATAAGCAGGAAGTTCCAGCTTCGAGAAAGAGGTCTTTCGACAAATCCGAATCAGCTGGGCAGCGTTCGGGAAGCTACGCAGTGTCTTCTCACCCTAAATACCTCAGTGCCTCAAGACGAAAGTGTTTAATCAATGTGTGTTACCAGTGCCGACTTATGGCTCTGAAACTTGGTCCCTTACTATGGATCTCATAAGAAGGCTCAAGGTTGCTCAGTGCGCTATGGAGAGGGCTATGCTTGGTGTTTCTCTACGTGATCGAATCAGAAATGAGGACATTCATAGGAGAACAAAAGTCACTGACATAACCCAACGGATTAGTTCGTTGAAGTGGCAGTGGGCGGGACACATAGCGCGAAGAACCGATGGCCGATGGGGCTAAAAGGTTCTCGAATGGCGACCACGTACTGGCAAGCGAAGCGGCGGAGAACCACCGAACCGTTCCCGCGAACTTGGTCAGAAGACCTGACCAAGTTCGCGGGAAAGTGCTGGATGCAGGCCGCTCTTATTCAGTCGTTTTGGAAATCCTTGGGAGAAGCCTATGTCCAGCAGTGGACGTTATGTGGCTGTAATTATGATGATGAATTTAATTTGTATTTGTATGGGAGTGAGGTGATATGGTCGACCCCCACAAAGGGAAGATCTTCCTGCCGGGCACGGAGGTTTTATATATGTTAAGACGAAGTGGTAGCTAAAGTGGCGCCCTCATTTGAAATAAATTGTTTAAAACTAAATATGGTGATAATTAAAAATTTGATTTGTATCACTGTCTAGAAAGACCTTTAAACTATTTTATGAATAACCTTTGAAAGTAATATTGGTAGTCCATCTAGTTTTAAAACGGGTTTTTGCCAAAAGTGACCACTTTTGGCGAAAACCCGTTTTAAAACTAGACGGACTATTAGTAATAATTTCAAAGGTTATTCATAAAATTGTTTAAAGGTTTTTCTGGACAGAGATACAAATCAATTTTTTTATTATCACCATATTTAGTTTTAAACAATTTATTTCAAATGAGGGCGCCACTTTAGTTACCACTTCGTCTTAAGTTGCAGCCAGAAGTCGGAGATAGAGATGTAGGATACGGCTGGCGCCATCTCGTATGCTTCTTGTGAACTATATTGTTAGTTGTCGCTTCATTGTTTTTGTGATTGTAGTTCCTCGTATTGGCGTAGGAAGCCTTTTAGAATTTTACCCTTCGAAGTGGTCGCCGCGCGCATAGTAATGATGTAGGTATATTTTCGATACCTAAACGAGGAGTGACACACGCCTGCCTGCGCCACTCGCATTTTTTGGCACGTCATAAACAACTGTTACATAAAATACTATTATGAACTACTGTTTACAGTTTAAAGTGAGAACATGAACCTTTCTTGGCACATTAGACAAAAGTGGCCGTTTTTCGCTAAACTTCTTTCTTTTTTCTTTTTGCAGCCTGAATACGTGGAGCGAAGACTGAATACAGGATCACAGTCCTTTTTCGCGGATTAGCCGACAAGCATGGTCAAAGTTATGCTTTTTATTGGACTTTCAAGAAACGACGACAGATGGCGCTGTCACGACTCTGGCTGTGTTAATTAATATTTATTTTTCATATACAATACACTGTACATTGCGACACAAATAAGTTGAACAAAAATGGCGGACCTCAAAGCATTTTTGAACTAATTCCCGGCACGTAAATTATTTGTACCTGCGCCGATAACCGCCATTTTGGTTCAACCTACGCGCCGGGAATTTGTACAAAATTGCTTTGAGGTCCGCCATTTTGTTCAACTTATTTGTGTCGCATTGTACAGGGTCCAACAAAATATAATAAAACTATTTTAAGGCCGAATTCAGTCCGTTACACTGAACAACTTTCCTAATGGATAGATAGATAGACAGATGTCATTTATTCCTTGGAATATGGTAATACAATGGTGTTATCAGGTACAAGTGCGACATACTCTTCCTATTAGGCGTAGAAATGTTAAGCTAAATTTATATTTTGCAGTTTTTATACATTATTATATAAATTTGTCTAAATATCCAAATTAATTCTGCTCATTTAGTCCTATTAGTATAATATAATCATCAAATATTACTTCGAATGTAACAAATATTTCACAATATAAAATTTTAACATTTTATTTCAAATAGGGGCAGCACTGGACCCCGGAAAATTCAGGTAGGTTAAGTACAAATATTTAAAGGGGTGATTCAGTCCGTAATTTTGAACGTTTCCCAATAAATTTATAACGAAATAAGAAAGACATTTTTTGGATCTCATACAAATCGAAGTACCAGTAGTCTCGTGACGTCGTTACTATCGAAAATGATTTTTTTTTCGTTTTTCAATATACATTTGTGTAGAAAAGTTGTATAAAATGATGGACTGAATCATCCCTTAAAAAATTTGGTATATTAAAAAAGGACTTTGTATTACGGTAAAATAGAACCCAGTGCTATGAGGTACAAGGACCGCTTCCAGTGACCGCTACACAAAGTGTAGGACACGAAAAAGGGTATTACAATGTTGGTTGGTTTACTGGTCGTAGATGTACGGTTTTCAAAAATATGAGACAGCAGATGGCAGCACAATGACGTCAGGCCCAATAAGCTGCTGTTACTGGATGCATTTGACGGAGCAAAAGAACCTGTCAACTGATGGTCCAATGACAACAGGCGATTGGACCTGACGTCACTGTGTTGCCCTCTAATGTCACACATTTTTGAAAACTCACAATGAAGTGACAAAAATATTTGACACCGAGATTTCGCCTGTTTCCTCGGAACCTCGGATTTTTTGTCGGAAAAATCCGACGCTCATGGAAATGGGCATGACAATTTTTGTCGGATAAATCCGACGTTCGCGGTGAAAGGGTTAAGGGCTTTAAAGTGTACTTTTCTTGAATTCCAGGTGCTAGAACGTTCAAAATTACATTGTTTACCTGATACTTCCATTTATTAAGATACATGAATATTTCAGGGTCCAGTGCTGCCCCCATCTTCTACATACAACGTGGAAGGGACATACCCGTAATAAATCGAACCACGTGCTGTACTAGATCACTGTAGTATAATGAAATTAAAATAACAGTCAAGAAACAAAAAAAAATTTGCATTTCCATACTAAATTATTTTCCACTTGGTCCAATGGTTGACTGGCAGAGAACGCCATTATGGCGTTAAATCTGCCATTTGTACACTTATTTTTGTGCAATAAAGTTTAAATAAATAAAGTGTGCTGCCGCCCGGGCAATTTGAATGGGAATGTCAATTTTTTTTTTCGATGTTTGTCATTTTATTTCATCATTTTATTACACATTTTATAATGACCTAGTATAGCCTAGGGTATGCCCCTTTCACATTGTATAAAAAGGAACCGCTTTTCGTTAGTCTCGATAAAACTCGAGAACGGCTGGAATATTTGTGGAAGTCCAGGGAAGGATATGGTGGAAATATAGGGAAAATTTAACGGGAACGGGCGGAATGAAGTTCGCCGGGACAGGTAGTTTAAAATAAATTAATTGAAAGGAAACTGAGACATTTGAAATTCAATTTCATTCGGCTGTAGATAACCCTTTAAACTATTTTATAAACTACTGTTTACAGTTTAAACTGAGAACAAGAAGTTTTTCTTAACATTTATGACAAAAGTGGTCGTTTTTTCGCAAAAATGCCAAGAAAACGGGGCAGCACTGGACGCGGTATAAATTAATGTATCCCTTAAATAAATCTATTGGACTCACTTTGTTATTATGTTATTCGTTGTATACGTACGAGTATATTATTTTTGTTTGACTGTCTTGATAGGTAAAATCTTTAAATTTAATAAAATATTTATTAATATTTTCAGTATCTATTATTATTGACCTCTGGCGTGATGGTGACCACTATAGTCCGCCGTTCGGAAGTGCCGGGTTCGATCCCTGGCCAGGGCAAATAAGAAGATGGCCTTTTTCAAATGGGGATTTTTTGAGGTCGATAAGTCAACACGAAACTAACATTCCAGTGTTCTACTAAGCTTTCTCATTAATATAAATAAATAAATATATAGGGACAAAAAACACTGATTGAGCTAGCCCTAAAGTAAGTTCGAAAATTGTGTTATGGGATACTAACTCAACGATACTATATTTTTATTACAAATACATATATAGATAAACATCCAAGACCCAGGACAATTTGAAAAAGGCCATTTTCCAACTTGTTCTGACCGGGGATCGACCCCGGGACCTCTGGGTGGCGGACTTGCATCGTGATCACTACGCCACGGAGGTCGTATATGATTTGAAGTAATGTCCTTGTTTTTTTAACACGTTTTATATAGAGCCAATATTTATCGTCGGCCCGAGATGTCAGGCCGCCGGCAACGCCGTAATTTGATCAATATAAGATTGGCATAAAGTTCATTATGCTATGTACGATTTCGTCGCTTCGCTTCGATTTCGCCGCAGTGTTAATTCAGCCTAAAGGGGCTATAGGTGGTGCTGATAAAAGCGAAATAAATCTACATTCTCCACAAAGTATCCCTCTCCTGGACCCGTCACCAGACAGCAGGAATGCGTAACCCCAGCAAAATGTTACGCCTTAGAGTAATGAGAGTGTTACAGATAAAATTAGTTCATAGTAGGCCTCAATTTGTTCAAATATAGCAAAATTTGTTCATGTTGTATTTGCGAAGTTATTCGAGAAAAACTGATTTTCCTGGAGTAACTACCCCAGCAAGATGTTTTTCAAAAAAAGCGTTTAGCCTAGGATCAAGTGTATGAAAAGACAGCTCTTTCTTATACTTTTTGGGATATTCAAGATTTTGCTGGGATAACGTTTTGCAATTTCCCATATCTCGAAAACTGTTAGAAGCAGAATTTTGAAAAAAATACTGTTTTAGCTGGGGTTATGCAATCTATAGCAGAATAAAGGAAACACGCAAAGACAATAATACATCTTTTATTAATTTATTTCTACAATGTGACATATAAAATGTTAATGGCAAGACTATACATATATGTTTTTATATTCCTTTGCAATTACAAAGCACAACGATAACAATTTCATACTACGAGGAAATATTGTGCGTACGTAATCTAACTATATATAATGTAGGTCAAAGGGCCTATTCACACAGACGCGCAAATTTAGACGGATTAAATTAGGTGAAAAAAATATTCTATTTCCTCCGTCAGTTAGATTTTCTATTTCGTCAGGATGTTTAACTTTTATCGTTAAGTTAGTATCTCTTCTCGAACTTACTTTGGGGCTAGCTCAATGTGTTATTTGTATTTATTTATTAACGCGCAAAAGTTTATTTGCGGAGTTTAAAACATATATGTAATATAATTGACACGTGACATCTCACTACACTCCCTTTCCCTTGTGATATTTCGTGATTTTCTCTGACCAATTTTAGCCTCAAATGATTAATGAACGATCCCTAAAACGTTTTTCATTTTGATCTGAAAAACAGCCACGTATTATTAGATCTACGGTATGTGTGAATTGTCCCTAATTCTATATCTAATATGACATGACATATTATTATAAAATCTAAACTTAGATAATTATCTTCAATTGATACAAATGCCATTTTAATATATATAACACATTATCTGCGAGTACATACACCTGTTTTTATATTATACAGTATATTAAACTTATTTTTACACAATGATGTTTCTAATAGGAATGTTAATCAAGCTAAAAATAAATATTAAAATTAATTCCCTTGATTTACTAAAACGAAAGCCAGTGACTCTGATACGAAATAAATTACTCCGAGAAACAAGATGTAAATCTAATTTCCTTTTTTAACCGGCATCAAGAATCGGGAGGTTATCAAATCAAATATAAGTATACGTATACAATATGTAAAAAAAAAACCTGTCCGATCGGAAAATGATATAAAATACCTAAATGACAAGTCGAAGCAAATAGGTAGTTTAAAAAATGAGAAAGTTATCGAATTTTGAATCTTTAGAAATTTACATTAATTTCCCCAAAATCATGCAAATTTCAAGAAAATGTCAACACCGTCTCAGTGGCTAAACCACGAAACAGAGAAATCTGTTCCGTGGGCTAAACATTGGCAGTGAGTTGCTTGTATGTTGCAATTTAAAATTGAATTTAATTTTAATTTCATCATTGCTAATATTTTGTATCTATTCTCTGGCGAGAAACCAATAAATAGAACCTACACAAGCTACCCAACATAACCTTCAAGGCTCGGACAGGGTTTTTTACCCGACTTCAAAAAAAAGGACGAGGTTATCTTTTTAGGGTTCCGTAGCCAAATGGCAAAAAACGGAACCCTTGGATTTGTTATGTCTGTCTGTTTGTCTGTCCGTCCATATGTCACAGCAATTTTTTTCCAAAACTGTAAGAACTATACTGTTAAAACTTGGTAAGTAGATGTATTCTGTAAACCACATTAAGATTTTCACACTAAATAGAAAAAAAAAACAATAAACTTTTGGGGTTCTCTCAATTTCTTTTTCCACGCCTATCTTGAAAAATCTTGCGTGATTCACGTGAAATGATTATAAAAAAAAAGACAATAGGAAATTTAGATTTTTAGTTTTCTTATGTTTTTTTTTTTAAATAAATATGGCGGGGGAGCCACTAACACCTTAACTTTTTAATTGTTCATGAACA
This sequence comes from Acrobasis suavella, assembly GCA_943193695.1. Taxonomy (NCBI): domain Eukaryota; kingdom Metazoa; phylum Arthropoda; class Insecta; order Lepidoptera; family Pyralidae; genus Acrobasis; species Acrobasis suavella. The sequence continues at coordinate 7,482,468 of OW971956.1, forward strand.
AAAATATCAAAATGTCTCTATGGCCGGCATCACACTAACTTAAATTTCAGTCTATGATACGTGTCCTTAAGAGTCTCCTTGTCCTAGACAGAATCAGACTTTAACTTACAAACGTGGTTCTAGGTAATAATTTGAAACGGCATGTTAGATATTGGCGAAATCATGTAATTTCAAAGGCATATAACTAGTTTTCACAGTCAAAATATGAACTTAAAAGATAATATAGTGGACCATATAATATTTGACCATCGGTATTTAAAACTTGTACACTCTCATATTTTCTTTAAAGTTCATATTTGACTGTTAAAAAACTAGTTATAGCTATGCCTAGATTTATACAATTGCTTCAAAATAAAAGCTAGACTACGTTTGTATGGAAAAGTCTAGGGTAGTCTTAATATCACATTTTTGATAGCGAGACAACTAGGTATAAGTGCGCCTGAAATGGCGTAACCTAATATTTTTTGTATACCTTTACGGTGGGATATAAAATTTCCTACCTAGCACGAAATTTTTTCGCAGTATATCGAGGTCTACTAAATTAGTTTTCAACCTATATGAAATTAGACTGAATTCAAATTAGTGTAAGGCCGGCTAAGAGTTGGGACACATCTGACAGCACGGCACGGAACTTTCGTATGTTGCTATCCTTTTCTATCGCTCAGAACCGTCATTTGCTAGAACGAGAGAGAGCGTCGAAACGCATCAGCATAGCCGGTACCGTGGCGTTAATTTGCCCTTTTTCGCTCTAGCAAATGACGCTTCTGACCAGCAGAAAAAGATAGCAGTATCGGAAAGATCAATTTTGTGCTGTTAGATGTTACCCCAACCCTAAATGTCATGTTTATAAAGTCTCCACTAAACTAACCCTGTCTCTTTCTTAATTTTAAATGTAACACAAAGTAGCGTTGCATAGCTATCGATAGTTGACCTCAAAAAACAGCCACAATATCGATAGGACTATAGACTAGAGATTATTGATGTAAATGTAAGGTAAAACTATCCATAGTATCTAAATTCAATAGTATCGAAACCATCGATAGTTTTCTTTACATCAATAGTATTACACACTAGTATCGGTTATTCGATACTATCGATAGTACCGGTTATTCGATACACAGTCCTATCGATATTGTGACTGTTTTTCAAGGCCACGATAGTATCGACATTTTATACTATTGCTTGCAACACTACCACAAAGTATAATACAATTTTAGTACACGTTAACAAAATATAAGTCAAACAACACAATAAATTCTGAAAAGTTAAAACAAAAACGAATAATTTTGAATTAGGTACATAGCATTACATCGATCACAGAAATACAAGATTGTTAGAGAGAAAAAGGGCCATCCAGATATTACTCGGCTGAAAAAACGCTTGACAAGGGGGGAGGGGTCCGAAGGCAAAATTTTCTACAGTCAGCCAGCCCAAAATCGCCAAGAAATCTCCTCAGACGTAAATTCCATGGTCAATGTCTGTTAGAATAAAAGCCTTTCAAAAATAAAGAGAACAAAAAAGATTGCCCAAGAGTAGGTAGCCAACAGCTGATCAAATAGCCGAAGCAATGTGCCAGCCTCTTTTCCCCCTTGTCTATTTGGCTGGTTCCCCACCATCAGTCGTGGAAGGCTTCATAGGGCAAACTATTTGCACAGGACCCTCGAGTCTTGTTGTTTTGCCTTAACATACTTTACTATCACGACTTTGTCCCTAACGAGGCAGACAGTGAACTTTGAGTCTTGCAGCTCGAAGCAGACATTTACAACCGACTTCACAAATAGAGGTTATCAAATTTATATAGTACGTTTTTTATGTATGCTCTCCGGGTGTCTCGAAGACGCCTGGGCCAATTAGAAAAAAAAATATTTTTCTTTTTTTTTTTCTTAAGGGTCATTGTCAGATGGTTCCTATATTATTATTTTTTTTTATCAAAATCGGTCGTGTTGTTTAGGATGAAGTCGGCTTTTAGTTATGAAAAATTATTTATTAACCCTAAGTGCCCTTGAACGTTGCCTAATAGATAATCAGATGGATTTTGCAACAAAATATTTTGATACATCGTTCTTTAAATAAGATTATGAAATCTTATTATCGCTTAGACTATTTAGGCCATGATAATAACTGATATCGATTAAAACACCTAATCAATAATTACACATTGACATCTTAGGGCCAACTCACACTGAAACAGCAATTGTCAAACTATATTCTGTTTACGAAATGCATAGAGTATTGAGATAAATAAACTGCCAGCGACGCCGCGCTTCCGCAAGCGCCCAAGTCAAGCTCAACTATGTATTTCAGAGTTATAAATAAAGGCGGCATTAAAGTACGCTGCCAGCAGTGTGAATTGGCCCTTATAATTTATATATTCTAATAACGTCTTATAATTCTTAAACGAACAATATTTTCCCATTTCTACTTAACTAGATTTTGCCATTATAGAACATTTTGCCCGCTGTCATCCTAGAAGTCTATTTGCTTGAAATTCAGATGCAGATTTTTATTTATGTAAGTATACAATATGTAAAGAAAGAAAAAGGTCATATCCCATTCGTCCCCACTGGAGACAAAGGGAACAATTTTGAGTTTTGTGGGGACATCTGAAGACGAAATAATATCCGTTCCATTTGATACCACTGGGGTCAAATAGAAATCAAAAAACGAAAAATCCTATTCTACACCACTGGGGACAAATGGAAATTCGTTATTTTGCAACAACTTAAATCAAATACTTTTTTCTAAACGTCAAAACAATCATTTTTTATGGGATTTGTATGAAATATAGACTAATGACGTCATAGTTTCTTAGAGTCAAATAGCGCTGTTAATAAATCTCAAATCACGTTGAAAATGGATATGATCATGACAAGTGACATAATTTTGTGTCGTTTTATTTGCATAACATTAATTAATAAATTATTTTTGACCCATGAAAGTACCCGATTGTAATGAAAGTCTGTCTCATTCGTTCCCAGTGGGGACGACGCGCTGGTGACAATAGAAAAACACAAAACTTAAAATTGTCCCATTTGTCCCCAGTGGGGACCCTTGAACCTAGTCCAGTTGAAAAGGAGCATATCCTACTTTAAACGAGCAATTCTGTTATATTATTTACCTAAGTGACAAGTTGAGTTGCTATGTAACAGTTCAACATTTAATTTAATCGGGTAATATTTTTGTACCTTTTCTCTGGCGAGAAACCGATAAATAGAACCCAACATGACCTTCACGGACGGGACAGGTTTTTTTTACATATTGTATAACATTGCTGGTTTTATAATGATACAATTTTGATCGACGGTTGAAAAGCAGGCAATGCATATAAAAAAATCAACATCATGAATTCAGCAGTGTATTTCTAGCCACACCCTATTTTTACGCTATGCTTTTAATTCTTAATATAAATGCAATTTTGTAACAGAAATCGACTTTTCGAAGCTAAATCCATGGAAACAGTTATTTTTTGTAATATCTCATGAAAAGACATTCCATTAATTCATATAACTTCACATTAGTAGTTAAACTATATTTGTTTTATCATAAATACAACTGTTCCCCTTAAACTTTAGTAATATTATATATTCTGTGCCTTAAATACCATCTACCCTTTTAAAAGGACACATGAATTTTTCGGAGTCCAATGCTTTTAAGCTTTTCTACGCACATTTGCGAAATAGCCAATTTTGGCTTACATGCGTAGAAAAGCTTCACGTTCTCACTATAAACTGTTCATAAAATAGTTTGAAGGGTTATCTAGGGCTTGATTAAGACACAATTTTAAATAACATCTCCTTTTAAATTATTTATTTCAAATGGGGGCAGCACTGGACTCTGAAAAATCATGTATCCCCGTTATGTAAACTACCTTAAAACTAAACAAACTTTCCAAATTAAAACATGTGATGAAAAATTTTGACACAAGTGAGATTCGAACCCGCGTCCCTCACGTTAACGCCTACCAATTGTTCTACCGTGACTTCGAATCACCCTGACGAATTTTTTCATCGCATAGTACACACGCATTTGAAGCATGCGTTATGGATAATAATCCGAGCATTGTAATGCTCATAAAAACCAATAATTTAAACAAACTTTGTTTTTTTCATATCTACATAGTAAAGCCAAACGAATGGTTTATAAATTAACAGCCAAAACTTTAGATTAAATATAAAACATCTAACAAAATATAATGACACTACTTTAAGGGCGGATTCAGTCCATGAAACTGAACAATTTTCTCTAAGAAACTTGTATTGAAATTTGAAAAAAAATGTTGCTTTTCATACGAACTTGGATTAGGCCTGTCACTCCCCGTTTAGATATCGAAATTATGGTATCGGCGATAAATGTCAGATTCTAAAAATGTCAGACGAGTTTAAAATGCCAGATTCTATGAATGCCAGATTCTACAGGGTGGCCAAAAAGTCGTGGATCAAACGAAACAGGGAGATAAAGGAGGTAATTTCCAACAAAAAATCTTTCCCCAGCATGGCCATAACTTCATTGCAAATAAGTGCTCTTAAAGTGAGAAGTAATTTTTTGTAACGCTTTAAAATTTACGGAAAAAAAATCATTGCTCGTTAAGTTTGATACCAAGAGCTGCAATACAATTTTTGTAGTATTGATACATTATCGACTCATAATACAACACCTTTTGTTTTATTGTTTTTAATCAATTTAATTTTTTACTGATTAAATTGTAAAAAAACTCGGTAGTTTCATTGAAAAACCTAAAATAATTCATATCTTTTCGTGCAATGAAGTTATGGCCATGCTGGGGAAAGATTTTTTGTTGGAAATTACCTCCTTTATCTCCCTGTTTCGTTTGATCCACGACTTTTTGGCCACCCTGTATAAATGCCTGATTCAATAAATGCCAGATTCTACAAATGTCAGATTCCAATAATGCCAGATTCCAATAATCCCAGATTCTATTAATGTCAAATTTTTTTGACATTGACTATATAATACCTTACGTTAATAATTCATTTACCATTGTCTGTTTTAAAGCAGGAAATAAATCGGTAATTTTTCTATTAAGTACATGATAAAATAAAATAAAAAATAATAATAAAAATTATTTGTCTACAGTATAGTTGTTCATAAATCGACTACAAGATGTCGCTGTACACCAAAACAAGACAATTAGTTCCTTCATAGTCTACTAGATGGCGAGGCATTAAACTGTTTTAGCGTGATTGAAACATTGTCTAAATGGTACACTTATCCATTTATTTTAAATTTCTTTTGTATGTGAGTAAAAATAAGTGTAAAAACGAACGCTAGTAAATAATAAAATAAATAAGAATTGCTCGTTCAAAGGTATTAGATAAAAAAATGTACCCATGAATGTGGCTTTTTTTGGAAGACGAGAAACTCTTTTTACAACATCGATAGATCAGTAAAAATCTGAATCTGAATCAGTTCAATAACGACAATATTAAAAAAATCTGACATTAATAGAATCTGGCATTATTGGAATCTGACATTGTAGAATCTGGCATTTATTGAATCTGGCATTTTAAACTCGTCTGACATTTTTAGAATCTGACATTTATAGCCGATAATTACTATGCGCGCGGCGACCACTCCGGAGTGGGAAATTCAGTTACTTGAATCGTTTGTCCAGAGTAATAAGAATGAAACTGGCTTGCAATGGATTTCTAGGTATCTAAACGAAAATGCGCTGAATTCTGACGCGAGCTAAATTAAACCATAGCGCTAACCACATTGAGTAGATATTTCTTTTCGGAATGAGACTTCTGTACGTGAGTACTAGTACTTATGCTGTATTTGAATCAGCTGATTGTTAACTTTATATGGGATATTTTCATATTTAAATACATGTTCCTTGGGGAAAGTTGTTCAGTATAATCAACTGATTTCAACCTTAAATAGTTTCAGTATATTTTGTTACATCCTGTATTATACAAGATTCGAATATTTCCAAAATTGCCCTACATCCCTATAATCTAATATAGCGTGAAAGGTACGTACCCGTAATAAATCAAACCACGGGCTATACTAGATCACTTTAGTACAGTTAAATTAAATTAACAGTCAAAACACAAAGAAAAAAAAAATCTGCATTCCTATACAAAAGTGTGTAGCCCGGGTGGGCGATTTGTATAGAAGTTTCGATTTTTGAAGTGAAAACTTCTTTAGCGGCGTTGTACACTTTTTTTGTAATGCGTAAAAAATGTTAAACTCGCGTCAAGGCGTCAGGACACGTGACCTGATCGAAAATTCATAAGACGGATGGAGAGAAGACAGCCGGCGCGGCGTGGGAGAGGAAGTATCACCCTCTCTTTCTACAGCTGTTCGTTTAGGCGGCGCAAGGCGCTTGCGCGAATGTTCGTGTGTTTATGTTACAGCGTGCCACGCGCACCCATGGAAATGCACAACGTTAAGTTTTCACTTCTGCCGGCACTCCCGGAGTGCAAACCGTCGTTTTTTGTTTTTGGACTGATAATTTCATTAAGCTATAGTGGCCTAGTATAGCCCGTGGTTTGATTTATTACGGATATGTCCCTTCCACATTGTATATGTAGTTATACCATACATATAAATATTTCTAAGACATTTTATAACATATATTGATATACAGTTTCAAAGTACTTATAATTTTTTTTTTTAAGTAAAATCGAAACACCACCAATATTTTAAAAATGACCCATTCAATTTAAAGGTCAACAGCTAAGTGAGTTGGCCTGAAATGATGGCGCCACTGGTTGTTTTTACAATCTGTGTTATGGGCCTGTTCCATGTTAAATTTAGTTCCTATTTCCTCCACATTCTGGCAAAGCCCACTAGCTTATAACACCTTTATATTCTTAAAAGTATTAATGGTTGAACTCCTGCAAATAGAGGTAAGTGTCCAGGAAATGGTTAAGCATCCTATTCACTATTTATTAATTCAACTACCACAGCAAATATCAATTGTTCTGAAACCCTGATTATTACCACACATAACACTTAAGGTTGGATCTCATTTGTCAACACAGAGAAGCACTTTTCTATGCTCCTTTTCCTTTTCTGTAGCTCAGAACCGTCATTAGCGACGACGGAAGGCTATAGCTCCAGCCATGCTGACGTGTTTTGTCGCTTTCTCTCACTCTGGTAAATGATGGTTCTGAGCGAAAGATGATAGCAGCGTAGAAAAGTGCCGTTCTGTGCTGACAAGTGAGATCCAACATTTAACCCTTTCACCGCGAGACTTTATATCAGTTGCCGTGCCCCCAGCGCGAGGGGTATGAAATCTAAAATAAATACCTACAACCAAAAAGTTATCGCTCGCAGAGACAGGGTTAATCAGACATAAAAGCTGTTATATGTCTTATAAAGTGATAATTTTCTGGGAAAGTGTTAATATGGTGCTTGTTTTGCAGAATGCAATAGTTCTACTTTGCTAAGCAACTGACAGTAAATTAAAAACATAATAGTATTTGTTAAAAGCACTAAGAAAAGCAGACCGTTCAATAGTTTCTCAACTTCGATAGTGGTTTTAAAAACCACTAGGTTTAAGGGCTACATTCTCTCGCAATACCCAACGTTTTGGTTTGTGTTAAGGTACACCAAGTAACCTAATACAACGGCAATTGCTGTCATGAAAAGCGTTAAGAACTGGAAGATTTTCAGCCTTCTCACATCTTTGTGCAAGAATTCATAGTTAGACTGCAAGTTATTCAGTGCATTTGTTACGGAATCTTGTTTATCCAGGCTCTTACTGTCCAAAAGAGTCCCGTTCTTTGACACATTTGTTTCTGGGAATTGGCATTTAAGGCGATATTCATCCACCTTGCTGCCTGTGGAATTCTGCCACACCTCGGCTAACTCTTTTGGTGTTAAATCAGTTTTCGGTATCTGTACTGACATGACGAGGAACCTGTCTTTCGTTGCTGTACGCAATTGGAAGCCTGGTTGTACAACAATCAGCACAGGTTGAGTAGCGCCACTAGGTAACGTACCAGAACTGGGGCGTACACGAAACTTATCCGGAGATGTAGTCCTAATCTTGAATGATATTGCACCTTCGTCCATGTTTGTAATGGTAAACTGGCCTGATACCTCATCATTATCATTCTTGAATATGATTATATCATGGGGATTTAAACGCAGCATTTCTCCCAGGGAATGATGGTCACCCTGCTCTGCAAATGTGACCTTCTTTGTATTGTGTTCACCACGGTTTTCGGGAACAAACTCAAAAACATATGGGTCCTTGCCACCCCAGCATGTCAAAGCCTGTTCCGGGACCACCACGTCTTTGAGGTTATCTTTCGTACAAAACTTCATCCTCTCCACCGCTTTGGCCGGCAACAATGACTTAACAACTTTAAAAGCAGCGGACAAAACCCAAGGCATTTGGTAAATTACAATGTAGTTCAGGAAGTATGGGTAGTACAGCTTAAACATATTGATCAAGTATTTGATTAACTCCATGTCCATGTTTCCTAAGCCACATCCGTCCATATCGAAAAATAAAGAAACTTTTTTACCATTTTCTTCTCTTTCGATTCTATCCAGCCAGTAAATAATGATCTTTTTAATTTCCTCGAAATCCTTTTGACCTTTAACGTGCATCTTGGCCTTAACAATCAAGAGCAAACTGCCGTCGATGTCCCTGCCTCTAGGAAAAAAGGTCCCTTCTTTCACATAGTCTATTCTTATAGTATTCTCGTTGATATCGTTAGCGCCAACAGTTTTTCGCCACATCATTATGTCCCAAAGCATATCCGACGCCTGTTTCAGGTCATTATCGACATGAATCAGTATTCTCTTTAGGTATTTGTCGTCCTTCAACCGTTCCAAGTCCAACGGATGAAATTCACCCGGTGGATTAGGTATGCCCTCTTTGATTCGCGCTTCGAAAGCCGATCTCAGCTCCGCCGGCGTAGCCATTTCGAAGGAATATTTGTAGTTTTTTCAACAAATAAACATCGAATAAGGATAATTTTATTATATACTTAATTCTGAAGGGTAAGTTAGCACTAAGTCAAGTAGGTACCTACACAGGACGAACGAAATCACGATTCACGACTCACGAGGGAAGAAATAAAAACAATTATCAATTTTGAAGTTGACATTGACAGGTAAATGACGGATTGACATTTAAGCATTTAATAACTTAGTGTGGCAAGCAGCAGCATACTTAAAAGTTACCATAACCTGCGAAAACTTCCATACAAAATAAGACTATTTGCATTCAATCCCGGATCGGTCGATTCGAAATAGGTTTCATTTTGCTACCTTGGTTGGCTCTGAATTAACTGTACAACTGTACTGTAACTTATTATCTGACTCGAATCCCCCCCCCCCCGAAACAAATATCTGGCTTTATGGCTACGTTTCTATTGCAAACTTTCAGCTCCATCATCAGAACAGCTCCATGTTATCATAATATATTACATTGTCACTCGATGACTCTAATGTGTGCAAAATTTCAGCTCAATCGGAAACCGGGAAAAGGGTCAAATTTAACTTGCAAGACAGACTGACTGACAACGGGACAGGTGAAAGGTGAAACTGAATAAAAGCTTGTAAAATCGTTTTCTTTTCGCTTTTATTTTTGGAAAACCATAACTGCACTGGCGTGAATGCGTGGTCCTGAATTTTTACTTTACCACTTTTCTATGGACCAACCGTAGTCTAACTCCCAAATTCTGAAAAAAAAAGGTTACATATCTTACTCGTATATATCATTCATGGGGGTTTTTTTGGCGGAAAGTCAAGGGTTTCAGTTGGAGTTTGCTTTAAATTGTGTTGCAAATTTATTCTAGTGGACTTTATAATATAAAATTGGTGTAGTTTAGTGTGACAAATGCTCATGCTCATGGACAATATGTAAAATGTTTAAAGTGGACACTCATAGTGCGGCTGTAGTGATATTTATTTGCGGACGTGGTGGGCGTCATTAGGCGCCATCCGCCACTCAATCAGCTAAGAAAACCAGTGGGCTTATAGAGATTTGTCGCTAGAAGCTCCCTTGAAGCCATCAAAGGACCTACACCAACCTTTGATTGTATAGTTAGGGTTAGGAATAAAGAAGTGAATAAATAAAGATGGGCTCTAAAGGACTGGTATCCAGAGCCGTAAAATACTTATAAAAAAAATATATCATGCATACATATTATCACATCTTTATCCCTAACGAGGCAGCAACGTAGGTGGGGGTCTTGAGGCTCTTCCCACGGGAACCTCACGTTTTAATCGACTTCCAAAAAGAAGAAAGTTATTAAATAATAATGAAGCAAATATTTTTTCTGAGAATCAAAAAAATATTTTTACTTTTTTGGTGAACTGAAAAATAGGGGTCCATTATTTTAGGATATACGGACTAATTATAATCATACTTTGCTGTCGTCACCCCAGTGCCGGATTATCCATAAGGCGGACTAGGCAACTGCCTAGGGGTCCCGCATCGACTAGGGCCCCGTGCACGCACAAAGAAAAAACCACCGAGCAGTTATTTTTATAATTATATAACGTAGAAGGGACATACATACCCGTAATAAACCGAACCACAAGCTATACTAGATGACTATAGTATAATGAAATCAATATAACAAGCCAAAACACAAAAAGAAATTCGGCGTTTTCATACAAAAGTGTGCTGTCGCTCGGAGAATTTATATGGGAATGTCGATTTTTTTGTTAGTTAGTTATTTTAATTTCATTATAATATAGTGATCTAGTATAGCCCGTGGTTCGAGTTATTACGGATATGTTCCTTCCACGTAACAAATTTGATATCATTGTAATCGACTCGAATTTTGTAATAGCAAAAATTTATTTAAAATCATAAGGGGTAAAGGAAAGGGGCGACGAGAATAGCATCGCCTAGGGGCCCTGATAGGGTTAATTCGGCCCTGGCCTTACTCCAGGTCTATGTTACGTTACGTACCCCGGTTTCCTCGTCCATGGGAAGGTAGGCCTTGAGTACTTTCTTTCGAAATCCATCAACGCCTGTTTCCTTTGCTTCCTGAGTTGTCTCTTACGTTGCTTCATTTGTTCCTGTAATTAATGGCGAAGAAGCCCTTATAATTGGGTAGATGACTGGGTCAAAAATTGATTTTCGGTACAGTTCGTAAAAAAACGTCACAGATTAGTGCCACTTTTTAGGTTCAAATAGACAAAGGATTGTTCCGTATAGAGATGTTACGAATATTCGCATTTGCATTCGCATATGCGAATGATTCGCATCGTTTTAAACATTCGCATTCTACCGCGCTTACACACTCGCGCTCGCGCTTGCGTTGGCACTCATCGAACTACGACCAGGCCTGTGTCACTCCCCGTTTAGGTATCGAAAATGTACCTACATTATTGCTACGCTCGCGGCGACCACTTCGAAGGGGAAAATTCAGTTACATAAATCGTTTGTCCAGAGTAATAAGAATGAAATTAGCTTGCAATGGATGCCTAGGTATCTAAACCAAGAGGTGAGAAGTTCTGTCGCGAGCTAAATTAAACCGTAGCGCTGACCACATTAAGTTGATATTTCTTTGAATTTCTTTTCTGAGTAAGACTTCTGTGCAAGAATACTAGTACGTATTCTGTGCTACGACTTTCGTGCGCGAGTGCCGACGCGAGTGTCCGTTCACACCACAGAGTACTTTTGTATATACTGAAATAGAGACCTATCTTCGCGGTGTGAAGCGGAAATAAATTTTGCAATGCATAAATAACGCCATCTGTTATTTTTAGTAAGGATTAGATATATATATCTATACTACGAAGCCGTCTATGGTATACCTACTTTATAGTTTACCTACGTATGATGTTTTTGTTTTGGGAGATAAACCTGCCATACTTCACAATGTTTATGTAATTACTCCAAAGAGACAATTAATGGAGATGGCAGTCACACAATATTTTGGATTATAAATAATTAAGTACATAAACAATGCGAAATAGGCTCAAAATGAAAGCCTTATTTAAAATGTAATGAAAATCAATTATATTATCAAATCACACGATCATCGCAGAATATACATGGTTGAAATGACAAAACATATCCAAAATATAACACAGTTCTATTTGTCTCAGCACATACTTTATATATTTAGTAAGTTTTCTTGATTTTTGTTTCACACCAAAGTTCACATCACAACATTACAAACTAGTACCTACAAGTTTAAAACTTTATCAGTGTTGCCATTTACAGATATAGAAATTGTACCAAGACAAAATTGACGTTGATGTAATTTTACGGACATTTGTCTTTTTATGGTTTGTTAAATGTTTTTTTAGTTAAAATCATATTTATTGGTTTTATTTTCACCCTCATTTGTATCGAATTATATTTTTTTTTTATTATTAAAATCTACTATCGTTAAAAAATGAGTAAGTAACTAGAGACATCTTTTCAAATTCTATTGAACTATTTAGTTACTTTTACTAGTTATGCCATCTGTTATTTCTAGTACGAACTTATATTATATGACCAAATAAAATGATCTTGGTTTATATAAGGATCATACAAAGATAGAATACATTTTGAATCGATATCATTATACATCATAATTTCCTACTTTGTTGTTTTTTTTTTTTATTTGTTCTTTACAGAATCAACAGCACTTTACATATATTATCATTTTATCTTATAAACTATTACTTACTGCCAATTACAGATTTACATTTTGTAATTAAAATATTCAAAAACTATGTTTAGAGAAAATATAATGGATATTATAAACTAAAACATTTTTTAAAAAAGTAAACGATGCACGGCAAGAAAGTTTTAAACGGAAGCAATGTAGCAAAAATAACTTATTATGGATCTACACTTTACGGATAGAGTAATAACAACATGTACAAATTTTTAAAAAGTTAAAACAAAATTACAGAATAATGTTAGCACGCATCAAGGGTGTGTTTATAAGTGTGTGTGTGTGTGTGTGTGAGGGTGTATGTATGTATGTATGAAAGTGTGTGCGAATTAAACTATGTATTAGATAAGATATCTTTGACTTGTTTTTTTAAGGCTGGTTTATTTACGTGAAATATGTCTACTGATGAGAACTTTTTGTTATATTTATCAAGAATGCGCGGAATCACTGAATTTTGTGCATAGTTACGATTTGTACTAACATTAACCCCTCTGGTTCACACATTCGTTCGTGGAGCTTCAGTTGAGCGCTGATCCGCGAACATGGAGGACGTTGAAATAGTCGCATAACTACTTGAACCTACTCCGTAAGGAAATCGAAGAATACAGTTCCACACATCTTAGTTATAGGGTTCCGTTTTTACCCTTTGGGCATGGAACAGGGATGTTACGTTACGAATGTCAAATTATCTACATTCTCGAATGCGAATGTTAAGGCTGCGAGTGTGCGAGGCCATTTTCCAATTTGCCCTGACCGGGGTTCCAACCCAGAACTTCTGGGTGGCGGAGTAGTATGGTGACCACTATGCCACGGAAGTCGTCAAGATGTTTGATAGCTCTCAAAACGTGTGCGAGCGTGGCTCCTCCCCACAAACTATGGCAGACCTGCTCTCTTGCCCCGGGCACCTGCATCCTTGACGACTTAATGTGACTGACGACACCGTCAGAGTAGCTTGGGCTACTCTGACGGTGTCGTCAGCAAGGGCGGATCCAGCTTTGGTGCAAGGGGGGGGGTCTCAGAGTCGTGATCAAGTCACAAGATGTTATAATTTAATTTTTATAATCATAGATACAAGTAAAAAGTAGGTATTTTACTAATGTATGTAAGTACTTACTGAAGTAAACTATATATATTTAAATGACAAATGTGGTGGCGGTGGCGCGGTAAAATTCAAATTTTCGGTGCGTTCGTTCCCGAATAATGCGTTTGCCATTATACAAAATATTATATTAAATTAATGAAATATTGAAGGTACTTACATAAAATCTATATTGCGGCAAAAAAATATTTAAACATATTATGTTTAACAATTTTAATTAGTGGTCCACCTAGGTCTTGGACCCAGCCCGGGGGGGTCATGACCCCCATGCCCCCCCCCCCCCCCCGTGGATCCGCCCTCGGTCGTCAGTCGCGTCACAGCTTGGGGTACCCTGACGGAGTCGTCAGTTGGCATATATTGATATTGGGCTGAAAGAATATATAAAAAAAAAAAAAACCATCGACACGCAAAAATAAGAAGAAGAACAAACCAATCTCTGCTTTTCGTAGGCGGCCGCCCGGTCCATCTCCCCTACACCGTCTGTTGTCGGTTGTGGTGTAGTGCTTGTCGATGATGTAGTGTCGTTCTCCGCACTGGATTCTACTGGTGCTACTGTCTTTGATTTCTTCGTTCGACGAGCTACAATTATTTTTGAAGTGAAAACTTCTTTAGCGGCCTTGTACACTTTTTTGTAATGGGTAAAAAATGTTAAACTCGCGTCAGGGCGTCAGGACACGTGACCTGATCGAAAATTCGTTAGACGGATGGAGAGTAGACAGCGCGCGCGGCGCGGCGTAGGAGGGGAAGTATCCCCCTCTCTTTCTACGGCGCGGCGAAAATGTATGCCTGCGCCTGCTGTTTCGTTTAGGCGGCGCAGGGCGCTTGCGCGAATGTTCGTGCGTGTTTATGTGACAGCGTGCTACGCGCATCCATGGAAATGCATAAAGTTAATATTCAAGTTTTCACTTCTGCCGGCACTCCCGGAGTGCAACAGGTCGTTTTTTTATACAAATACATAACACGATATTTGACTCAGGATGACGACTAGGTCAGATTAATATTATTCTATTTAACAGTCCCCTTACCCTAGACAGAATCAGAGGTTCCCATACAAACGTAGTCTACGTTTTATTTTTAGATGACATGTCAGATATGGGCGAAATTATGTCATTTCAAAGAAATTGCATATATTTAGGCATACCTATAACTAATTTTCACAGTTAAAATAAAAACTTTAAAGGGAATAAAGTGTATCATATCAAACCACCTATCAGTATGGAAAACTTCTACACCCTTATATTTTCTTTCCTGTTCATAATTTTTTGTAGGAAACCAATTATAACCCTGGCTAATTGCAATTTCTTTAAAATTACAATTTTTTACCGAAATCTGACATGTCATTTCAAAATAAAACGTAGACTACGTTTGTATGGAAAAGTCTAGAGTAAGGGGATTCTTAAGTAGTCCGTTAATTCGATTTTCTAAAAATAATGGACAGTTAAGAGTCTCCTTGCCCTAGACAGAATCACAGTTTCCCATACAAACGTAGTCTAGCTTTCATTTTGAAACGGCCTGTCAAATATTGGCGAAATTATGTGATTTCAAAGAAATTGCATATATTAAAGCATATAACTAGTTTTCACTGTCAAAATATGAACTTCAAAGAGAATATGGTTCTATTTTTAGCGTATACTGTCCCACTGCAGGGCAAATGCCTCCCTTCCAGCTTTCCAACTCTCTCGGTCAAGGGCCTTTGAGGCCCAATCGGAAACCGGGAAGTGGGTCAAAAACTTGCAAGATTTCATTACAGACATACAACCGAGCGGTTAAAAAAGCTCGTAAAAAAAAAACTTACTTTTTGGTGTGGAATCATCCCAGTGCGTGTGCGTCACTCCTGCGTACTTCTGTTCCAAGTGGGTGATCATGTTCACTAACACCTCTATAGTCTGTGCTTGCTCCAACATGTTCGTGTAGAAATAAAAGAAAGGATTGATTGGCATCAACTTTATAGCTGGTAACTCCACAAATCTTGAAGAAAAAATAAGTTTTTTTTTAATCATTTTTTCGTAAGGCATAAGTACTTATCAAGATAAATGTAATAAGCCCAAACTTGATGGGGTTGCGGCGTTTATTACAGTCATAGCCACCTTCCAGCTCCATCATCAGATCAGCTCCATGTCATCATAATAATGCATTGTCACGCGATATACAAATGCTTGCAAAAT
This sequence comes from Acrobasis suavella, assembly GCA_943193695.1. NCBI lineage: Eukaryota > Metazoa > Arthropoda > Insecta > Lepidoptera > Pyralidae > Acrobasis > Acrobasis suavella. Next base: position 7,498,346 of record OW971956.1, read on the forward strand.
TTCAGCTCAACCGGAAACCGGAAAGTGGGCCGAATTCAACTTGCAAGATTTGATAACAGACAGACATACGGACAACGAGACAGGTTTAAATAAAAGCTGGTAAAGTTAATTAAATAAATAAATATATACGGACAAATTACTCTTATTGAGCTAGCCCCAAAGTACGAGTAAGTTTGAGACTTGTGTTATGGGATACTAACTCAACGATACATTATTTTATAACAAATACTTAAATAGATAAACACCCAAGACCCAGGACAATTTGATAAAGGCCATTTTCCAACTTGCCCTGACCGGGAATCGAACCCGGTACCTCTGGGTGGCGGACTAGCATGGTAACCATTACGCCACGGAGGTCGTCAATGAGTATAAATGAGAAACAAGAAATAAATAAATATATACAGACAAATCGCACAGATCGAGCTAGCCCCAAAGTAAGTTCGAGACTTGTTATGGGATACTTAACTATCATCATCTTCACGTATTCCCGGTTGCATCCTCAGCGGTAACGCTTCAGAGCCCGGGGTCCGCTACCTAACCTAGGCAATTTACGAGGTTACTGGTTTTTACACAGAGCGACTGCCGTCTGACTTCCGCAACCCAAAGGATAGACCAGAACCAATCCTTGGACAGGTTTGAGCAAACGCTAGATGACGTCCGGACTCCGGACCCACAGTTTATACGTCCCTTCCGAAAAACGAAATCAGCTTCCTTTTCGGATAATCAGGTGATTCAAGCCTGCAATATCCTAACCAGATTGAAGACAAGTTGTATCATTTGTAGACCGCATAAGACATTATGAGAATTAAAAAAAAAACCTGCTTATATCTTTTGATTAACCCCACTTACGATTGGATAATAGAAGGAAGAAGTCGTTTATGTCTAGAAGAATATTATGAAAAAAATACATGGTTATGACATACTTCCATGGCGTAATAGTCAACACGCTAGTCCGCCAATCCGGAGGTTCTGGGTTCGTTCCCCAGCCAGATCGAGTTGAAAAATGGCCTGTTCAAAATTGTCTTGGGTTTTTATCTGTATATGTATTTATGATAAAATATAGTATCGTTCGGTAAGTATCCCATAACACAAGCTTAAGCTTACTTTGGGGCTAGCTCAATCTTTGTGATTTGTCCCTATATATTTATTTATTTACATCAGCAGGAATTGAGTTCCACGAACGACTTTGAAAGACTTGGGAGTTCGATTGCGACGAATGAGATGGAATTACAAGAACGAGGCTTTTCGTTTCTCCCAGACCAGCATAGAAGGGACGAATGACACATATAGAGGATTTCAAATTACCTGATAATGATTATGTGATAAATCTCGATCATTATTTGATACCGCATTATGATCTGGTGGGTTAAGTAACCCACATCATACTCCTTGGTGTTCACGTAAAGAGTTCTAATGTTGTAATACTTATATATGTACCGCAATCTATAAAAACAATAGGTACATGACAAATTAACTTTATTGCAATAAATCAAACACTAAATTCTTATTAATAAAAGCATAATATTCACGCTTTCTAAAAATAATTATTTAAAAAAATATTTCTTAACCCTTTCACAGCTATCGTCGGATTTATCCGACCAACATTTTCGTGCCCATTTGGCGAGCCCACTGCTCGTATTGCACACAACTTAAGAGGCCCCTTACCCTAGATAGAATCAGACTTTCCCATACAAACGTAGTCTAGCTTTTATTTTTAAACGGCATGTCAGAAATTGCATATATTAAGGCGTATATTAACTAGTTTTCACAGTCAAAATATGAACTTAAAAGAGAATATATCGTATCATATCATATTTGACCATCAGTCAATCTACACTCTCATATTTTCTTTCAAGTTCATATTGTCGAAAACTAGTTATATGCCTAGATATAAGCAATTTTTTTAAAATTACAAAATACTGCCGAAATCTCGCATGTATTTTCAAAATAAAAGCTAGACTACATTTGTATGGAAAAGTCTAGGTTAGGGGATTTTTAAGTATTCACATCTCTTTTTGTGTGTGGTGTAGGTATTTATTGATGAGTTTAGATAAGGCCAAAGAGGTTTGTCAGGATCGTAGCAAGTGGAGGTGCATATTCTCTGCCTACCCCTGTAGAAAACAGGCGTGATAATATGTATGTATTTATTAAAGATTCACTATGTTTCGCGCTGGGGGCACGACAAGTGATATAAAGTCTCGCGGTCAAAGGGTTAAACAATCTTTTATCTAAAACAATGAACTTAAAAGTTTAAATTGCTCCTCAAGACGAATCGAACGAGCCCAAACTCGGTGGGGTTGTTTCGTTTTATTACAGAGTCCATGGCCACCTTCCGACTCCATCATCAGATTAACTCCATGCCATTTTAATATTGCAATGTCACGCAATATACGTGTGCGAGCTAAATTACAGCTCAATCGGAAACCGGGAAGTGGGTCAAATTTAACTTGCAAGATTTCATTACAGACACACAACGGGACAGGTGAAACTAAATAATAGCTTGAAAATCCCCACTCGTGAGCAACACATTCACCGCTCTTTAGAAGACTAACCGCCCCACTTGAGCAAAATACTCACATCTCGTGAGTAAATACTAAATACTTAGCGCACTTGAGCAAAATTCTCACATCTCGTGAGCTAAATAATCACCGCACTTGATTTGCAACACACTGGGAGTGCGCATTACTAGCGCTTTCGCAAGTAAAGCGACACCGGGCGTGGTCCGCAATTGGATGGGTCACCATAAGTGTCAAAAAGATCTCGAGCTCCTGCGTGCTTCGGTAGGCACGTTTAAGGCGTTGATTCCGACTGTCTCATTGTATGGCAGTCGTCAAGCTATGTCAGATGCCTTAAGGCAGCCTATAAAATCTGACACCAGTGTTGGACACTTACACACACGAAAAACAAACATAACAAGCCGCACATGAGCAAAATACTCACATCTCGTGAGCAAAATACTCAACGCACTTGAGCAAAATACTCACGCGCCACGGTATATGCCGTTGATGTTCCAGCAGGCTTGCAAGGCGGCTTTTGAGTGGTATTTTGTCTTCGGTACCCAATAGTCCACATAGGCTAAAGCATTAAACAGGTACTCAAAAGGATAGTACCTCCTAGAAGGTACTATATCTTGTTTTTGTAAAGGTTGATATCCTGAAAATAGAGAGAACTTGTTGAAGTTGAAGCTCCTTGCAGTGGCCGTGGGCGGGACACATAGCGCGACGAACCGATGGCCGATGGGGCAAAAACGTTCTCGGATGGCGACCGCGTACTAGCAAGCGTAGGACACCCACCCAGAAGGTGGTCAGACGAACGTTTGATCGGCCATTTTGGAATCCTTGGGGAGGCCTATGTCTTACAGTGGACGTTATGCGGCTGAAATGTTGATTGAACTAACTTCCATGATCGGTAGCCAGGGCCCTGTCTGGCTGTCAATCTGTCCCACGGCAAATCATCATCATCCGAGCGTATTCCCGGATGCATCCTCAGCGGTAACGGTAACGCTTTAGAGCCCGGGGTCCGCTACCTAACCTTGGAGATTTGACGAGGTTACTGATATTTAAGACGAAGTGGTAGGTAGCTAAAGTGGCGCCCTCATTTGAAATAAATTGTTTAAACTAAATATGGTGATCAGTAAAATTTTGATTTGTATCACTGTCTAGAAAGACCTTTAAACTATTTTATGAATAATCTTTGAAAGTAATATTGGTAATACGTCTGTGACAGACAGACAGAAAGACGGACGGCGGAGTCTTAGTAAAAGAGTCCCGGTTTTACTCTTTGCGTACGGAACCTAAAAAACATAAACGAATTGATAACTTTCTTTTTTTAAGAGGCAAATGTGGGACGACATGTCTCCTGCCTGACTCACTCTGCTGGTCAGTCCACCACTGAACAAACCCCTTTGTTAGGTACCACGCAAATAAGTTTGTAGTAAGTATTGTATACACCAGTCTTTCCCAAAGTGGGCGATAACGCCCCCTTGTGGGCGCTGGAGGCTTTAAGGGGGGCGGTAACGGGCTCAAAATAAAGTTGGAGGGCGCTGATGTGATTTAAGCAATGAGTGATTTATAACTTCAGCTATTTTATATTTTAAAATTCACTGAAGTTAAAATCCTCTTACTACACAACATCCATTTATTAGTTCATATTTATATCCTTTTTTATTGTACAAATATAAACTAAAAATGTAATTAATATTTATTATTTTAATGCGTTCACAACGCTATTTATATCGTTAAAGGAATCAAACACTGAAAAAATTTCGTGTTTTAAAGTTTCGCAGGTGAGGTCCCCACTTCCGATACTCTTTATTATTGTAAAATTGTATTATTATTGCTATTTTTTTATTTAAAATTAACAATGTTGATTATTGTTATTTTTTATAAAAGATACTCTAATGTACTGGTGTATGTATTATTATTGCTCTGTCTTGTAAAAAAGTCTAGTTTAGAATATAGGTTAAATACTACAGGCAAGACAAATATGTGATTCAGGTTTTTATGGTGAAAAAAATGGGAAGCGCTACAAAATAACAGATTTTTTAAAGTGGGCGTTTGACAAAATAAGTTTGGGAACCCCTGGTATACACTAACACATTCATTATCAGTATGACAGTGGCTTACCTTCACACCAAGACACGTCCGCAGTTCCGCAATGTACAACATCCACTCTCAGACTGAGAGTGAGCGATCCGACTGAGGCACTACGCCATCTGACGTATAGCCCCTGTTACTTGTGCGAGTGAGATATCTTCGTATTAAATATATCTATTGCATAGACAAACAGTACAGACACTACAGTAGGTACATATCTTGAATGTCTGCAGTGCCTTACCTTTGCGATCCATTGGAAGCGAGCTGTTCTTGTCTGGGAAAAGACTCAGGTAGAGTTCATCTGACAGCAATGGCACCATCGGAGCAAGATCCTCTTCTGCATTGGACGTAGTCCTGATAGGAAAACCTGGAATAAAACGTTTGAGAAGAACCGAGCAATGAGGGGTTTAAAAAAGACGGCAGCACAGTTAAGTCAGGTCCAATAAGCTGCTTAGGATGCTGTTATTGAATACATTTGAGGGAGAAAAAGAACCTCTTAACTGAAGGTCCAATGCGAAGGTCCAATTTAGATTTAATGTTTATTATAATGTAAACTGAGCTTAAGTGTATATCTGTATTGTAACTGAAACATAGCCCATCTTCGATGCGGTTTTTTTAAAGTGAAAGCAAGTTCCCTTGAGGTGGTTCTTGGCTAAGTATGATAAAAATCGGTTGAGCAGTTTCACAGTAACTGGGTTTAACGCAAATTAGAAAAACCCTGATGTTGTCAGGGTTCCTAGGAGTTGTTGTATTTTTTTGAAATCAAAGGATTTTTGGACCGCTGCCTTTGGATGGCAGGTAGACCGCAGATCACCCCACTTTTAAGAGGCTTGCGTGGGGATACAGATCCAACACGTATAGGCCCTTTAGAGAAGTTGATGTAATGTGGCGCTCCCGCCAAAACCCATTCTTGGATATACCAAATAAAGATGTAGATAACCTAAAATAGGTTTCGGCAGGAAAAGGATCTATCGCAAAAGGAAAGGTTTATGGGTTACGGAATGCGGTTGGGATGGACCGATTCCGGGATATTGCAATAGAAACGTCACCTGCCGTAATCATGATTACCTACTGGATATTGTAGGCAGGTGGTGACCACTAGATGGGCCCCTCAAAGGCGCCGACAACAGTTGCCGGCTAGAGGCAACACCGGTGCAGGGTGCGGCAGCAGGCGACTCAGGGCTGTCGAGCGGTGTGCTGCGCTTTCTCCGAAGTTACTCGCGGCGTGATGCCCTTTAACACTTCCACCCCTAGAGCAACAGATCTAACAATTCCTCTCTGTCAATTAAGGCAATGCAGAGCTCAGAGCCCTGTGAGCCCTCTTGGGTGTCCACCCCGACCGATGAAGACGCGTCAAGACGAAGGCTAAAACTGATTCTCTGGAGCACTCGGGTCCGTGGTGTCGATGCTCACCAACAGCTCGCCACAAGCTGCTCAGCGGGCAGCATTTATGATTAATTATATTTAAGATTCACTGGTCTTTTCACCCCGGTCCTTTGAGAGGCTTGCGTGGAGATACAGATCCAACACGTAAAGGCCCTTTAGAGAAGTTGATGTAATGTGGCGCTCCCGCCAAAACCCATTCCTTAATATACCTATGAAAAGTGTACCCTTGAATAGGTTTCGGCAGGAGCAAGACCTTATTAGACGGATATGAAAAATACTTACATAAAAATAGCGAAATAATCGGTATAATGTGGAACATGGTAACTACATGTTATTATTATTATAATTCAATATTTAATCTTTGCACGTAGGTAAGTATAGGCAAGGCTACTTCTATGCAGTTTTAATGTTAGTGATTTAATTTGAAGATAAATTATAATTAATAATTTGTACTTAATATTAATTGATATTTTATAGCTGTGGCAATTAATATTGAGACCCATTTACACAGTGCAAGTATGCATTATGTAATTGTTAGCACACATGCCAAAGTAAAGAAAGTCGTCGTCCGTATTTAAAACACGTAGATGACGCCATCTTGGATTATTGCCCGATAGTTCGTGAAAAATAACGAAGCCGCTAGTATGACAGCTTTATCGCGATCACTTTTTAGTGTACAAAACGTACGAAGTTTCGCCGCATTGCTTCGGGGCGATAGACACAGGTGCGGCCGAAGCATAACTGATATAATTGGCATTGTGCACAGAAAAGCTTCAACTTTTCACTTTAAACAGGCCTGTGTCACTCCCCGTTTAGGTATCAAAAATATACCTACATTTTTACTATTCGCGCAGCGACCAATTCGAAGGGGAAAATTCAGTTACCTACGTAAATCGTTTCTCCAGAATAATAAGAATGAAATTGACTTACAATGGATGTCTAGGTATCTAAACGAAGAGGTGAGGACTTTTGACGCGAGCTAAATTAAACCAAAGCGCTAACCACATTGAGTAAATATTTCTTTGAATTTCTTTTCTAAGCGAGACTTCTGTACGTGAGTACTAGTACTTAATCTGTACTTTAAACTATAAATAGAAGTTCTTCATTAAATAGTTCGAAGGGTTATCTAGGGCAATCAGGAGGGGGATTTCCTGATATGAAAGTACAATGATGATGAAAGTAAATAAAAGCGTCCATTAATAACTGTCTAACTATTTATTTCGATTCAAACACAACAGAAGACACGACGCTGCCCACTTTACCGCCAAATTTGAACTGTGGGCACGGTATGACGCACTTTAACTTGAGTTTCTCTGAAAACTGTTTTATCAGCTCCTCCTCAGTCCAGTTGCAAGATGTGATTATAAATATACCTGAAAAGAAATGTTTATTTATATGCTATTAAGTAGTTTCAATCCCTTTTTTATTGAGATTTGATAAAGTAGTGTATGAAACTGCACATAATTGGTTATTAAAATACCACTTCTAACCTGATTCGCCTTACGTCAGAGGCGAAAACTGAATAAAGCGGTCGGTCTGCGAGAAAAAAACTTAGTACGTACGAGTTGCTTGATAGCACAGATAGTGAAAGCCGATTAACGGATTGGGCGAGGATCAGGATTATATCAAAGCGTTAAATTTGGCTTTGAATTTTCGGGCCCTGGGCTTTATCTGCAAATGCCACTCTTAGCGTAGTGGTGGGGTGGAAATAACCGGTCAAGAGCGAGTCGGGCTCGCGCACGAAGGGTTCCGTACTATTTCATCATCTATAAAAAATCACGTATTTTGTAATTTATTTTATTCTGTTTTTAGTATTTTTTGTTATAGCTGCAACAGAAATACATCATGAATTTGTATGAACTTTTCCTTTTCCGAGTACAATTTATAAGTTGGTCGCCTATAACTTTTTAATTTGTAAACTCTATTTAGCTCTGATAGTATACCTTTAAACTTCATTATATATACTATTGCTGTGAATTTTCTCACATGTCCATACATAACCGTTTAACAGATAGAGGGACACTAGACCCTAACAAAAATTTGCAATATAAAACCAAATATTTCAGAAACGGATCCCTAAATCGAAAAATGAAGTTCACAAGCTCACAATATTTTTAAAAAGAACTATTCAACTACACCCCTCATTATGGGTTAGTTGAAAAAAAAATACTCCTACTTCACTTGTATGGGAGCTAACCTAAAATATATTTTTTTTCAATATTTTATTTTACTATACAATATTACAGCTCTCTAGTAGTGATAGTCTCTGAGTAAAACCGCGGACGGACAGACAGACAGACATGGCGAAACTATAAGGGTACCTTGTTTACTACGGAACCCTAAAAAAGAATCAAAATATAGTGGTCAAATGCTCGCCCATTCCCGCCACTTCGACTTCAAAAACAAAGATTTAGAATATTCAAAAACTTACCGTTGTCGGCCATCATGTCAGCCACGTGGTCTATGTACTTTTGTCTATGCTCCTTGGGGTCCACAGGATTCAGACTTATTGCGTCATACGTCCCCTTGTCGTGTATTATGCCGAATTTGCCGCCTAGTTTCGATATACTGTCTTTTGTTATGTCGAAAATCTGAAAAAATAGTTTTTTTTTTTTTTTGTGAGGCTTCAATTTACTTTTTGTGAATATGACAGCCTCATGGAAGACTACGATTAGCTAATTTACATTGAAGCCCACGTTTTGCTACGAGTACAATGCGACATAAACAAGTTGAACAAAAATGGCGGACTTCAAAACATTTATAGATAAGCGGACTTCCAAGAATACAATAGCAAAATGGCGGTCGGCGGCGCATTATATGTACCTGCGGCGATAACCGCCATTTTAGTTCAACCTACGAGCCGGGTATTTATACAAAAATTCTTTGAAGTTCGCCATTTTTGTTCAACTTATTTGTGTCGCATTGTTCCTACCTATATACGACGTGTTAGGGAAAGGGGGTATCAACTGTTAGCGCCTTTCTGGCGCTGACACTTGCAACACCGTGAATCGGCTGGCAACATCGTAATGCAGCGGGCAACCCTATCAGATGGATAGCGGTACGATATTGCGCATGCGCGGTCAAGGGTCTTCTGGATTCAAAGCTTGCCGCGTAAGGTTGTGTCAATCCATATATTATAACTTATTGAAGTAATTGTAGATATTTCATAAAGTTCTAGTGATCAATGTATTAAGCTTAACGGTTTACCTAGCAAAATAAATATGTATTACGTATAACTGTGTCTAGTATTTATATTGTTCACACAACAATTAACACAAATACAAAACGTACAAAATTAAATATGTACCGTGCCAAAATGTATGGAGCAGCTGGGTTTTTTTTTTTGCGATTTCATGGATGATCCCATAGTAAAAGTTGTTTACATTGATTAGAATGTTTACTCCCTTTCGGGTTGATACTCCCATTCCGTAACACGTTGTACACAATGTGGAGTGGAAGGGACATACCCGTAATAAATCGAACCAGGGCCGGATTTAGGGGAGGGAAACTGGGGCTACAGCCCCGGGGCCTCCACAAAAAGGGGCCCCCACAAGAGAGTTCGAAAAAAAAAGTTCGGAAGTTTCCGTTCGTTGACACCAAAATTTAATTTCAGATAACTCTTGTTTCCGAATATATTTATAAATGTTTGTTAAATACTAAAAGAGTCTAGTTGGTTTCACAATAAATTATTTTTTGAAAAACTCGAGTGAATAAAAAAATACCTAATTTTATTTGTAAAAATATTTGGGGCCCGGGGGCCTGCACTCCTTTGTTGCCCCGTGGCCTCCAGATCTCTAAATCCGGCCCTGAATCGAACCACGAGCTATACTAGATCACTATAGTTTAATGAAATTAACATAACAGCTAAAACAGCATTTCCATACAAAAGTGTGCAGCCACCCGGGCAATTTGTAAGGGAATGTCGAATTTTATTTTGGGTTTTTGGTTGTTATTTTAATTTCATTATACTATAGTGATCTAGTATAGCCTGTGGTTCGATTTATTACGGGTATGTCCCTTCCACATTGTATATCATAGATTTTACAGTACTGTATTTAATTTTTTTGCTTGCAGCACACACTCATGTTAAGCATATATTTATCATATCTGCATATTAAATAGACGCACACACCCACACTATTTACACACAAACCATATTCGCCTGTAAGTCACATTACATAGGGTCCATTGAAACCAGCGTAGCGGTTACATCGTGATCGCGACCTGCCTACACCCATCGCCGTATAAACATTATTATTTCTCTTCCTTGTCACTAGATGGCGCTATAGCTATTTATAAATATCTTTTATAATTGTTATTTAAATTAAGTTGTACTATTATTAATTAAATATGACTTATTCGAAATGTAATAAATATTTTTAAAGCATATTTAACACTTTCTTTGACACTTTTTTGCTAGTCGTGTGTGCTGCCATCTCTGTGTGCCTACCGGCAACTCTAGTTTTGCCTACTTTCGGGACCTCCAATAGTTTCCATGGCATTGGGTATCAGTTACTAGTAGTAATTATACTGTCTTTGCCGCGTCATATGCTGAATGGGTTTTTTTGCCGAAAAACCACACCACGCTATGACAATGCTGCACAAATGTACGAGATGAAGGAGACATTTCATTCTTATCTTAATGTTTGATGTACTTTTTTCTATTTTGTGTTGTGGCATTTTTTGGCAATAAAGGAAGTTCTATTCTATTAATTGTTATCTAACTTCTTTGTAACATCACAGCTCGCTAGAAAATAGTATTTATTTATGAATTATTAGCTGATTCAACCTTGCTCAGGTCATCCGACCATCTAGCAGGGTGTCCTACGTTGCGCTTGCCGGTACGTGACCGCCCTTCGAGAACCTTTCTGCCTATGCTTAATGTCGTTACATACCTCCTTTCTCCATCATTTTATTCGTTTTTAAATTCAATAACTACATTTTTGACGCACTCATTCCATCCTCAACATTCCGACTCATTCCTCCACCAACTCTGATACTAGCAACTTGAATTATACAATATGTTACAAAAACCCTGTCCGATCCTTGTAGGAGCAACTCAGACCGTCGATATGAATAACTTTTCCACAAAAAAGAATCGAAATTTCATACAAAAGTGTTTGTATCAAAATGACGATTTTCAAGCATTGGTCCCATAGGAAAAATTGTTCATATTGACGGTCTGAGCTGCTCCTACAAGGATTAGACAGGGTTTTTGTTACATATTGTATAATTTTATCAGTGCTGACAAATAAATGTATTAAACCTTGTCGTCCCTCTCTCTCTCTCTCTCTCTTTCTCTACTAATCTCTTTGAATCTACCTAATTCATGTGGGGACACACCTACTAGTTGGGACTGTGGGGTACGTGTCTCTGTTTATGTCTATGGCAAATAAACAAATGGGCCAATTTACACGTGGTTTTTTTTGTTAGAAAGCCTTTCACCGCGAACGTCAGATTTATCCAACAAACATTGTCGTGCTCATTCCGCGAGCGTCGGATATTTCTGACAAAAAAAAACCGCTTGTATTGCACATAACTTAAGTATCCACATCCCTTTTTGGTTGTAGGTATTTATTTTAGATTTCATTGAACTGATATAAAGTCTCGCTGTGAAAGGGTTAATTGAGATGTGGTTTATTAGCTATGATCAGTGATTGGAGTAGGTAGAACGATTTGCAATTTTTAAATTATCGAGTCTTTTTTTCCGGAATTTTAAATTTATTGCGTGGAGAAGCTAGGTGTGAGGTGAGAAACCAATAAATATGAGCAGGATTGTATTTCTTAACACTTCCATCGCCATGCACAACCGACTGGTATACTAAGTTAAAAACTTCAAGTAAAATTCTATTAAACTATAAAATAGTAACAGATACACTTAATTGAACGAACAGAACATCTAAATGAACTTTTTTTTTCTTAATGTTTTTTGAGTGGTTTTCACAAGTTAACATTCACTTATTTTCTTTTGGGAAACGTGTTTTCCCGCGATAAAGTACGTAGAAACCTGCATGGCATTGCACACAGCAACCCAAGATCAAAAAAGTTTCAAATCAATCAAACAGAATTTATCAGAACGCAATAGACAAAAAAAAAACTAACATTCATTTAATTTCTTGACTGATAAATAAAATAATTTTAAAACGTATTACTATCTCTTCCTTCAAGTTTAGAATAAAGTAGTTACTAATTTGTGGCGACCTCTACGGCCACTATGAGGAACTACAATCAAGAGACAACCGACAATATAGTCCACAAGAAGCATATGAGATGGCGCCAGCAGATTATCCTACATCTCGATCTCAGAGTTCGCCCGATTCGCTGCATATATACAACTTCCGACGATACACCGTCGGAGCCGCTGTTCCCCAGGCGCAACAACATGCCTGGCGGGAAGATCTTCCCTTTGTGGCGGTCGAGCATATCACTTCGCTCCCGCTACAGTGGCCACAAATTCAATAAAAGATTTCAACCCCACAATAACCCGGGGAAAAAAACTGGAACTTGCCAGAAAAAAGGCATGTCCATGTTATGTACGACATCATACAAGTACCAAAAATCCTCTGGCTATGATTGATGGAAATCACTTGAGGTTCAAAAATTGGGATGAACTTTGAAAATCAGGGGTTTTTTATTTGGCAAATAATCTTTTTATTATTATATGTTGAATGATTGATAAATTACTTTGCTGCACTTACTTGATACTTAATGGTAGGAAACTCTTTCTTAGACACCTTCTCGGCCAGTGTGATTGCTTCCAGACAGTAGTCCACTCCAAGGAGGTCGGTGAAACCTTCTCGGGCCAACTCCATCAGTGTGTAGCCGTTGCCGCAGCCTGAATTTGTTTTTTTCCATTATTAGACACTTTTACTACCTACTGAATGGACGAAATATAGTGTAACTTGGGTCAATCGACACAAAAAGAAGAAGTTTTAGCTATTTTAAGTTTAGACTTCTCACTAGTGCCTCTTAAAGATACAATCTGACGCGAGTCTAATTTTGAGCTGACCATTAAAAGATTAGAATAGGACCACTCCTAGTCGTCCCGTGGATATTGTAGAAAGTGACTTAGGAAATAAAAGCTAAACAACGCTTATAGACATCAATGAGATCTAACTAAATATATAAAAACGGGTTTACTCACATAGTGTAGTCAGAAAAGGCCACTAGTTTTGAACGGTTTACTCGCCGTGATGATGATTATCTAAACCGATTGAAACTAGTCAGCCGTTTCCGACTACGCTATGTGAGTAAAACCGTTTTTGTATATTTAGGGATGTCATCTCACATTACTTTTAATATTATATCAATGCGACCTCTCCAACCCATCTAGCCAGCATGGAGAGTGTATGCCAAACCTTCTACTACTCTGGCTTTAATGGCTCTAGTAGTACATACAAAGAGGGTCAAGCTCTTACAGAGAAGAGTATGAAAAGACCTTATGATGACGTCGCTATCTCTCTGCGCGTGAGGCGATAAGTTACTAAAACTTACCCAAATCAATAACTGGCGTATCTCTTCCCATTCCACAGCCGCATATCCAGTCTATGACCCTATGAGCACTATCCTCCCCAAACCAAACATCCCCTGAGTCACCATGGTCGTCAAAATTCGATATTTCCGTCTTGTACGCTTGTTCCCAATACTCCTTAGTGCCCAGCTCTGAGGAATCTAGTTCTGTGTCTTCCATAGCTGCGATAAAGACAACAAAAACACAATTTTAGAATTTTTAGATTGAAAACATGATAAGTTGCTGTAGCTGTAGGTTATGCAGGTGCCTACGTAGAGGTAAATTATACTTTTTAAGGCAATATTTTTATTGTAAATGTGTACAATAGTTAATAATATGCAAACTTACCAACAGGAATTAATTAAATAATAGATAAAACCTGGTATAAAATTTAATTTCGCGTCGTCAGTGTAAATAAATATGAGAATCTCTGACATCTGACATTGATTAAGAGTTTGATTGATTGAATTTGATTGACCCTGTGTGAAAGTGACAGAATAGTGACAGAAATGACACCTGTCACCTGACAGTAATAGTATTCCATTCGACATACACAAGGACAATTTTATATTTCAATAATAAAATACCCCAGTTAATACACCAGTTGACCTTGGTGAAGTGAATAATATGATGAATCTATCAAAATAAGAAAGTGAGTTTTGTTTGGAATTATGATATAAATAAACTACAGACGATATGTAAGAATGAAATCATAATTTTGTTATTTTACCCCTTTTATGAGTTTTCTGCGTGTAAATAAAAATATTAATGTTGTAAGTTGCAAGTGTTCGATGTATGGTGTTAGTTAGTAGATTATAATTAATTTTAGGAGCCGTGAGCCATGGGTATTTATCAGCGCTTAGAGCCGGTAGCTCACTCCTGAGTCCTTAAGCAAAGTATTAAGAAGATTGGCAGGCTTAACCATAATGGACTTAAACTGTCACCCTGGAAAATGCTTCAATTATCATAATATTCATTTTATTAAGCTAGACCACAGAATAAGTACCTACTAGTAGGTACTCACGTACAGAAGTCTTACTCAGAAAAGAAACTGAAAGAAATATCTACTTGAAGTAATTAGCGCTGCGGTTTAATTTAGCTCGCGTCAGAACAGAACTCCTCACCGCTTCGTTTAGATACCTAGACATCCATTGCAAGCCAATTTAATTCATAATACTATTGACAAATGATTCATGGAACTGAATTTTCACCTTCGAATTGGTCGGCGCGCGCATAGTATAATATAGTTATATTACATAAATGGGGAGTGACACAGGCCTAGCTAGACCGCTGATCCGGAGTTACGAAGTTCGATCCCCAGCCAGGACAAATTGGAAAATAACTACGCCATTCCTAGCGCATGCCTAACGCTCTTTAAAATTTTAGAAATTTGTTGTATTTGCATATAGTTTGTGACCTATCACACATTAATACATTTCAAATTGCATTAACTGAAACACCTTGCCTCTGCTTTGCATCCGCCTTGCACCCGCCCGGTGCTCGCCCCGACTGGACTTCGGTAAATGCAATTAGAGTAGTATTTATGTGTAATAGGAATCAAACTACGACTATATACAACAAATTCAAACCGCGCTTGTCGTGCGCAAGGCACGGGCTTGGCATGCAAATTACTTTTGGGCTAGTTCAATTACTGTGATTTGTCCTTATCAATTTAATTATTCATTAGGTATAAGGTATAATTCCTTTTATGCGGCTAGCAACCCATCACTATTTTGATTCCTTATTTCACTTTCTCTCCCACCATAACACGGCCCTGTGTTCTATCTATTTAGAGTTATTCAAAATTCTCTATCTGCCCCATTACGGATGAAGACATATTCCATAGTATAGTACATCGTACTACTTAACCTTTTCTGGGTCGGTTATTAAAACTTGTTTAATTAGTAGAAATAACAAAGTTTTGAATGGCAACATTTTAAAATAACTGTCACTTTTCTACTAACTACCTATCATATTTTCGTATGGTAGGTGTACATGCCTAGTACCTACTAAAGATTTCGTTTCGCCACTTTGCAAGTACCGTGTGTTAACTTTTAGTTGTTATTTGACTATTTAGAATAATTAACATCATGTGACAATGTGAAGATCTACGTATGAACAGTTCCTTTATTTCAACTTCGCCTACAGTGCTATTGCATCATAAAATTCATGAATAAAATATATATGGTACAACGTGTAGCAAGCAACCAATCAATATTTTTTAGTCATCTGTGCTGCAAAATAACTGTAAATAAAGTGTAGTAAACATTGACCTGATAATTAATCTGAACTCTTTATTAATACAAGTTACAGCTGTGTTTTCGTGTTGTTAGTGGCTGAAAAAAAAACCTAATTTGTTTTAGATCTGTGCTATTTTATTTACGTAACAAAAACAAGTTTTTATACATTACTTCGATTGAGGACAAGAGAAAGTGATACAAAACATCATTAGGTAAGTTAATCTTGTAATTTGTCTTAAAAATATTACGACATTCAAAGGTTGAGATATTCATTTTATAGCAAAAATTTTAGTATTTTATATTGATATTTTCCGCGCGATTTTACTGTTTAATTTCGCGGTATTTGAGTTTAAAAGCGCTGTAATACCTTGATCAATAAAGTTTATAGCATAATAATGTTTATTGATGGCTTTCTTATCAGATGTTGATAACAATAGAGCACTTGGGAAAATTACCATAAACTTTTTCTTGCATGCTGGTCAGGAAGAAACAAAAAAACTTAGAATGTAGAAGCTGCTTCTCTTGGTACGCATATCGTAAAAGCTGATCAAGGGAATCGAGTTAATAGGGGATATGACTAGCAACCCACTTAAGAGTCCCCTTACTCTAGACAGAATCAGACTTTCCGATACAAACATAGTCTAAAGTCGTATTTTTAATTTGACGAACCCAACTGACAGTAGCTAATGTCACTTTGTAAAATAATGTTGCCATATTTAAAGTAATAGTGATGTGTTCAGTGTTTAATCAGATGAATGAACAGATGTAATAAGCAATGTTTTTTATTTTCATTACCTACCTATAATTGTTATATTTTATTCATCTATAGTTTCAACTGCATGATGTGTTGAAAATAGGACAATCTTACAAGTTTCCTCGCAATGTTTTCCTTAATGTTTAAAACTCTTGGTATTCAGATTAGGT